>CM056730.1:47008923-49508923 GCA_029844215.1 Przewalskia tangutica
CCCGGGCACGAGCCCTCGTGACTCTGGAGTGTCTATTAGCAGCTTCCTGGTACTGCCCATACTTGGGCGGGTTGCACTTACGTGGAGCATAAGCTATTCTGGGAAAGGAATACGTTAGAGGGTCGAACCTATAACCACGACTCTAAAGCCGCGATCTCGGAATGAGAAGAATGAAAACGATCTAAATATCTTATAGCCTCACGATTATTGGTGTGGTGCGCAACACACAGATAATCGAACTCTCTGAATCTGATGCAGCAAAGACACTTCCGAGATTAAGCTGCTGATACCACTTTGTCACGACCGGTTCCGGGGCGGTGGTGATGCGCGCTCACCGGCACCCAAGTAGTCATACATCAGAGTAATCAGCGGAAATATAATGTAACGACCCGTTCCGGGGCCCGCTACTGGTGCCTTACCCCGGGCACCCTAGTGATACAACATCAGAGAAAATCAGCGGAAATAAAACATGAACATGAAATAAGAGATAAGATAATAGAACAGGTCAACCAAACGGTTACCTTCCAATGATATATATGTAAACAACTTTTTCAAAACGAACAGTTTAATCCCTTTTACAAAACCACCTTGCCATTACTCTGCACTTAAGATTTACAACAACTATGACGGACAGGGCCCGCCATACCCCGAATGTACAAGAACCTACAACTCGTGGAACACATACCAAAAGATAAGCCTCCGAGAAACGGAGCTTCCCAACACGAATGTGATCCTATAAGCGGGGATCGACAGTCGATGTACCTTTACCTGCGGCATGAACGCAGCCCCCCGAAGGAGGTCAAGATAACAGTAAGTATGTGAAATCAGAAATATCAGAATCGAAATCATAATAGTCTATAAAGCAGAGACATGTATGATAACCAAACTACAGTTCACAACATAAAAGCAGTCATGCCAAGTCGAGTGGAATACATTCCCGGACTGAACCGGTAGTCAAGTGAAATACATTCCCGGATGAACCGGTCGTCAAGTGAAATACATTCCCGGGTGAACCGGTAATCAAGTGAGATACATTCGGATGAACCTGGCCGTCAAGTGAAATACATTCGGGTGAACCGTAATCAAGTGAGATACATTCGGATGAACCGGCCGTCAAGTGAAATACATTCGGGTGAACGGTGATCAAGTGAACACAGATTTGCACAACAAGGCTATCACACGTAACATGGTCAAGTTTCACAACAACAAGCATAGGCAAGTTTCACAACAACAAGCATAGGCAAGTTTCACAACAACAAGCATAGGCAAGTTTCACACAACTCAAAGTACTTTCATTTTATGCCAAAGTCCGGGTTTTTAAACCCCAAAGTACTACATACGTTAAGTCCTTTTTAAAAGAGATACATTCATTTTATAAATGTCACCCGATACCCGTAGTATAAAACTAGAGTGATTCACATTATTAAGTAAACCAGAACACTTTCTTTTTAAACTCAAGTACCAACATTCTTTTCCTAAAGTTCCGGTTTGCCTAATTACAAAGGCTCAAGTTCCTCGTTTTAGAAAAGGTTTCGTAGTTCATAGTTTTAATCCTTTAAAACATAATTCTCCTTTAAACGTTTTGAGAAACATATGTCTTATATGTGAGTAGGTTATTCTTGTTTATAATCAATATTATTAAGCAGCCATGATCTAGGAAATGTAATATCATTTTGTCTCATCTTAGCTTCTATGCAGATGGAGGTTTCTACTGGTTTTAATACGATACATCATTATTCAATACATTTTCCTTTATTAACGCTGCAGTGGTTTGTCGATACACATTCTGATTTCCGAAATCATTAAAACATTATCCCTTTAAATAAAACCAAGTACTCATTACTCACGAATGAGGTTTCACATAAACATCCACATTAAAACAAATAAGTTAAGTCTCTTATCTTATAAGATCAAGTCTCTTAACTTCTAACATCAGTAAACCATTTTCTTTACCTCTCTTAAGACATTATACCTAACTCCCCATAAAGCTAGTATAACTCTTTTTAAAACCTTTAAAACTAAGTGTTACTCTTTCTTTCAAAACGATTCACAAATCTTTTGAAATACTTCAACTTCTTCATTAACACATAACAAGCTGCTATAACCAAATCGCTTACCTTTGAAAACCACAACCCATTTTCTAACCTACATAAAGTCGTTATAACCAACTTCCCATAAAGCCGTTATAACACTTTATGTTTTAAAACAATCAAACACGCTTAACACGTATGCGTCTACCGTACTACATAGTTCACACATATCATGCTAGAAGAGATAGGAAGAGGTTCACATACCTCGCGAGTATCGACTATTAGCAAAATGCTCCAAGTACTTCAAACCGTCGGCTACTCCTTAAGACACGTAGATCGCGCCACGCATAGTACTTCCACCTATAAGGCCACAAGGCGCTTATTAACAATTAGGTCTCTTCAGAGAACATTCTACGAAAATTGGCAGACTTCCCCGGCGTTAATCTCTCCTCTATCGAGGCCGCCATCAAGCCAACCAGCGGGGTTATACATCTAACCCTAACGGGTCCAATTCTACTCCACGGAACTCCTCCACAAGTCTCATCAGACGTTCTATGTAATTACGATTCAAGACTTTCTTAAATTCAGGCTTAAGTCGCAAGACATTGCCGTAAGTATTATTCAGGCTTAAGTCAAAAGACATTGCCGATAACTACGTTCAGTTCTATATATAGTATACAACAACTATATATTCAACACTTATGTAATTTCCAATTACAATAGGGGGACAAGATATTTACCTCGATAAGCCCAAAATTATCCGAGTTTAATGTCGCTCCTGAGCAAGGTTTAGCTCCTCCTCCGAGTGCTCCAATCCGCTCCAACCAACCCTTAGAAGTTCTAACCAACTTCTCTTAAGTACTTCAAACAACAATGAAGATTTCCTTAGGGTTTCGTTTAGTGGCTAAAGGAAAGTATAATGGTATTTTCTGGGCTTTTATAAGTGTAACCTTGGGAATACTACAAGGCATTTGGGCCAAGGTATTTGGACATTATAACAATACTAGGAGAGTATTTCTACACCACAAAGGGGGGTATTATACGAAAGCAACTAGGCTAGGGGGTACTTCTACTAGGGCACCACAAAGGGGAGGGGTTTCGGCCAAGGCCTTCAAAGGGGAGGGCTTTTGGGACGATTTCAAGACAAGAGGAGGAGTATTTGAGACTTAGATAGATTGCTCAATTTATGGATGAAGAAAGTTCATCAACTAGAGGGGTATTTATAGGTCAAGGGATGGCCAACCAAAGGCCAAGATCAATCCATGTGTTAGGCAAGTGTAGGGCTAGGATTTACTACACACAAATATCCTACCAACTCCTTGACTTTAGCCAAGGCACCAAAAACGTGCTTCACTTGTCCATTTCGTCCATTTGGACGATTTCGCCACCAATTGGAGGTGCCAAGTGTCGCCCTCCCGCTGGTCCAAAATGTTCGTCTCTCTTAAAAATCCGCGAAAAATATAATTGGATTAGCCGCAATTTCCCCTACAAAAGCTGTGGAAACGTTTCGTCTAAAAACGACTCTAAACGGGTGTTGTGAACAAATAATTTTCGGCCCTTCACTTTAAAGCACAAACTTTTCTACGTACGTCCTTGCGTACATACTCTGGAAATACGGGGTATAACATATAAAGCAAGACATGAAACAGTTTATAATATAAGACACAGTTTATGAGAGAAAACATCGCCTTTCGGCATATATACATAAACATGGTTTAGCAGTTACATCCGACACTGTACAACATGACTACAGACCTCTAAGGAAATATACAACTATGGCGGGACAGGGCCCCGCCATACCTGGCCATAAAACTATCTACAACAGGGAGATCATACCCAAAAGTAGAGCCTCCGGAAAAGATGGAGCTCCCGACACCAACGTAGAGATCCTAAGGATGTGGATCTAGCACCTGCTTGCCCTTACCTGCGGCATGAACGCAGCCCCCCGAAGGAGGTCAGTACAACAGGTACTAAGTATATGAAACTTGTAAAATACTTAAATGAAACATATCATTTTGAAAACAGTTTTGCAAGTATGTATGAAACAACGAGGAAACCGCATAGTGCCACATCACAAACAAGAGCAAAGAATAGGTAAACTGTAACAGGTCTTTTCTAGGCTGCGAATGATCGAAGCAGGGCCAATTGCCCGTAGTATCACCATGCAAGCCTAATCCTGGACTTCCGTAGTCCGCATAGGCCAATCACATAGGCCCGCATAGGGTACATAACCCCGCATCGAGGGTAGCTACTCCTCGGCATCGTCCTGGACTCGTCGTCCGCATGGCCACATAGACCGCATGAGGTATAACCCCGCACACTAACCCGGAACTCCCGTAGCTCGCATAGGTCCTTGGACCGCATGAGGTATTCTCGAATCATGGTCCTGCATCACCGAGTATACCCGCGTCGGAGGGCAACTTAACCCCGTAATATGTCAAGAGGTGAGTGATGCTACACTAACCTAACAGCTTATCGTTAAACAACATAAGCACAACAAGAATACTCTTTTTCACAAACGTTACAAGACACTAACACACATAGCATCATATCATGTCTACTTATCAAACCATCTTATTATTCTTTTCACAATTCAATATAAGGCTGTTATAAACACATAGGCAAACTGTTTCTTTTATCAATCTTAAGTGGTTATACTTAACTTCCCATAAGGATAGTATAACTCTTAAGCTTCTGTTTAAAAACCAATTAGTTCTCTTCTGTTAAAAATGATTCAGTATTCTTTTGAAATGCTTTCAGATCTTTATTATTCAGGCTTAAGCCGCGAGGCATTGCCGTAAGTGTTATTCAGGCTTAAGCCGTGAGGCATTGCCGTAAATGTTATTCAGGCTTAAGTCAAAGACATTTCCGTAGTTATATATATTGTAAAATATCATGCTTTAGGAAGAATCACATACCTTCTCAGCGAAAACCACCTGCCAAGTTGAATATGTCGCGCGCAGAGAGTCAGCCTATAATAGTCACAGATATCTATCAAAGACTACTCAAGGTCATTCTAAACAGGGTTCACAATTCTACGGAAAGTCGGGCAGCACTTCCTACCCGGTGAGCTATATAAGTTCATCGTGAAACAGTCTATGTAAGTCAGCTTGATTATTCTTCTTTAAACCCTTCTACTGTGGTAATTCAATTCTATTCTGCAATATTCTTCTTTAATACTTATTCTTATACTACTACAGTATGTATTCTCTAATTCAAAAGAGGGTTAGGATTAGTTACCTCGGTAAGCCCAATAATATCCTAGAAAAAGTCGCGCCTGAGCAAGGTTTTGCTCCTAAGTTGTATGCTCGAGAAACCTTAGAAGTTCTTCACAACTTCTACTAAGTACTAAGGTATTTGGCTAGGGTATTTTGGGCATTATAACAATACAAGAAGGCACCTTTTCTACCAAGGGAGGGGGCGTAGATTTTGGCTAGGCGAGGGGGGGGATTCGGCCAAGGGCCTTCAGGGAGGGGAGGTGTTGGACGAAAAGGGCTACAAAGGGAGAGGAGAGGATTTTCAAGACTTGGAAAGATTTGTGGATGAAGAACTCTTCATCTCTAATGGGGTATTTATAGGTCAAGAAGTGGCCAACCAATGGCCAAGATTAAGACAAGTGCAAGGCAAGTGTAGGGTGAGGATTAACTATACACAAATATCCTACCAACTCCTTGACTTGTGCACAAGGCACAAAAACGTGCTCTTATTGTTCAAATCGTCCAAATGGACGATTTCAAGTCCATCAATTGGAGGGTGACAAGTGTCGCCCTCCCGTTGGTCCAAAATGTTTCGTCTCTCGGAAAAATCCGCAAAAATTAGAAATGGCATAGCCGGAATTTACCCTACGAAAGCTGTGGAAACGTTTCGTCGGAAAACTATTCGTTTTGTGAGTTGTGCCCAAAAAAAACGTTTTGCCTAAACTTTAAGGCTAGACTTTTTTGTACGTATTCCCTTACGTACATACTCTGGAAATACGGGGTATAACACTTTCCCCGGATGGTATAGGATATCAACATCATAATCCTTCAACAACTCTAACCACCGTCTCTGCCGCAAGTTCAGCTCCCTCTGCCTGAAGATGTACTGGAGGCTCTTGTGGTCTGTATAAATATCCACATGAACCCCGTACAAATAATGTCCCCAAATCTTCAAGTCATGAATAACTGCGGCCAACTCTAAGTCGTGAGTAGGGTAATTCCTCTCATGCTTCTGTAGCTGTTGGGAAGTATAGGCTATTACCTTGTCGTGCTGTATCAATACGCACCCTAGCCCGATACCCGAGGCATCACAATAAATCACGTAGCCCTCTAACCCCTCGGGAAGAGTAAGAACTGGAGTCGTCGTCAACTTTTCCTTCAGTAACTGGAAGCCCTTCTCACAAGCTTCTGTCCACTGGAACTTAGCTGCTTTCTGAGTCAGCCCAGTCAATGGTGCTGATATCGAAGCGAACTGCTCCACAAACCTACGATAATAACCTACCAGCCCTAAGAAACTGCGCACCTCCGTCAGAGTAGTAGGTCTCGGCCAAGACTTGACCGCCTCAATCTTTGCCGTATCAACCTGAACACCGTTAGCCCCGATAATGTGCCCCAAGAATGCCACTGAGGCCAACCAAAACTCACACTTGGAGAACTTGGCGAACAACTGCCGGCTCCGGAGGACCCCAAGTACCGTCCTCAATTGTTCAACATGCTCCTGCTCTGTGCGCGAATAAACCAGGATGTCATCAATGAATACTATAACAAACGTATCCAAAAATGGCTTGAATACCCGGTTCATCAAATCCATAAATAACGCTGAAGCGTTAGTCAAATCGAAAGACATCACCATGAACTCATAGTGCCCATACCGGGTCCTGAATGCAGTCTTTGAGATATCTGCCTCTCTAACTCGCACCTGATGATAACCAGACCGCAGGTCTATCTTGTAGAAACACCTCGCACCTTGCAACTGGTCAAACAAGTCATCAATCCTGGGGAGGGGGTATCTGTTCTTGATGGTTACCTTATTCACCGCAGTAATCAACACATACGCAGCGTCCCATCCTTCTTCTTTACAAACAAAACCGGCGCTCCCCAGGGAGAAACACTAGGCCTGATAAAGCCTTTTTCCAGCAAATCTTTCAGCCGGTCCTTCAACTCCCTCAACTCAGCAGGTGTCATCCTGTACGACGGAATAGATATAGGCCGAATGTCTGGCAACGTGTCAATACAGAACTCTATTGTTATACCCCGTATTTCCAGAGTATGTACGTAAGGACGTACGTAGAAAATTTGAACTTTCAAATAGGCTTGGACGATTTCACTTTGTGCACAACACCCGGTTAGAGTCGTTTTTCGACGAAACGTTTCCACAGCTTTCGTAGGGTAAAATACGGCTATGTCATTTTTAATTTTTGCGGATTTTTCCGAGAGACGAAACATTTTGGACCAACAAGAGGGCGACACTTGTCACCCTCTCATTGGAACGTTGTGGGTGGTTGGCTTGGACGAATTGGCCATTGTTTGGTCAAGGAGTTTTTAGGATATTTTTGGGTAGATGGATAAGGTTGCACATGGCTTGATCTTGGCCCTACACTTGCATAGCACTTGGCTAGATCTTGGCCATTGGTTGGCCTTGGCTTGTACTATAAATACCCCCCTTTTGGAAGACTTATTCATCCATTCCACAAAGTTTCTAAGTCTTGAAAGCCTTCCCCTCTCCCTTGTAGTGGTTCGTGCCTCCTCTCCCTTTGAGAAAGGCCTTAGCCGAGCACCCTTTCCCCTTGGCGAGAGTCCCCCCCTAGTGGGGTCGGCCGAGGGGTATACACCCCCCCCGCTTGTGGTGCTAGCCGTGGGGTACCCCCCCTAGCCTAGTTGTTTTCGGATAATACCCCCCCTCTTGGTAGAAATACTCTCAAAAGTATTGTTATAATGCCCAAATTACCTTAGTCGTATACCTTGTAGTATTCTAATGTTATACTTATAAGAAAAGCACAAAAATACTATTATACTTCCGTCGGTCACTACCAAACCAACCCTAAGGAAATCTTCATAGTTGGTTGAAGTATTTAAGTAGAAGTTGGTTAGAACTTCTAAGGGTTGTTTGGAGCGGATTGAAGCGCACGGAGTAGGAGCTAAACCTTGCTCAGGATCGACATTATAACTTGGATAATTATGGGCTTATCGAGGTAATTATCTTGTCCCCCTATTGTAATTGGAAATTACATGTTGTTAGACTATATAGTTGAAGTATACTATATATAGAATTGAACGTAGTATCGCAATGTCTTTTGACTTAAGCTGAATAATAAGAAACCTTTTGAAAGAAGAGTCTTGATCGTAATTACATGGTGTATTACAGATGAGACTTGTGTAGCTTTTCGTGAGGTAAAATTGTGCACGTCGGATTAGACGTATAACCCCACTGGTTGGCTTGGTAGCCGCCCAGATAGAGAGGAGATTTCTGTTTGTTGCGGGGAGAGTCTTCGAATTTTACGTAGAATGTTCTCTGAAGAGATCTAGATGTTAATAAGCGCTGTGGCCTTATAGGTTGAAGTACTACGTGTGGCGCGATCTACTTGGCTTAAGGAGTAGGCGGTTGGAAGTACTTGGGCGTTTTGCTATTAGTCGATACTCGTCGCGAGGTATGTGAACCTCTTCCTATCTCTTCTAGCATGATATGTGTGAACTATGTAGTACGGTGAGCGTACATGTGCTAAATGTATTTGATTGGTTTAAAACATAAAGTGTTATAACGGCTTTATGGGAAGTTGGTTATAACGACTTTAGGTTGGTAAGAAAATACTTGTGGTTTTAAAAGGTAAGCGATTTGAACTATAAGCGGCTTGTTATGTGTTAATAAAGAACTTGAAGTAATACTTGGTTTTGAAAACTTAAGAGTTATACTAGCTTTATGGGAAGTTAGGTATAACGGCTTAAGAATGTTTCTTGATTTGGAAATCGAGAATGTGTATCGACAAACCATCGCAAGCGTTAATAAAAGGAAATGTTTTGTGATTAAGTATTATTAAAACCAGTAGAAACTTCCATCTGCATGAAGCTAAGATGAGACAAAATGATATTTCCTAGGTCATGGTCATTGTAATAAGATTGTTATAAACAAGAATATCCTACTCACATATAAGGCTTATGTTTCTCGGATGGTTTAAAAGAGAATTATATTCTTAAATAAATAAGGCTAGGAACTACGAAACCTTTCTAAAATAAGAAACGTGAACATTTGAAATTAGGCAAACTTGGGCGTTTGAAAAGAATGTTGTTACTTGGTTTTACTAAGAGAAGTGTTTTGATTTACTTCAAAAGATAATCACTCTCTTGTTACATACTACGTATTGTGTGACTTTTGTGAAAGTAACATATCTTTAAAGAGTTATTGTATAAAGTACTTTGGGGATAAAACCCGATCTCGTTAATCATATAGTAGAAAGTACCTTATGTGTGAATAACTTGATTGGATTGGTTTGTGATAGCCTTGTAATACCTTCGTGTTGATTTGATAAGTAATCATATTAGGATGCTACGTGTGATAGTATTCGTGATGGTTGTGTAAAGGGGTTTTCCTCGATTGTGCTTATGTTGTTTAAACGATAAACTGTTATGTTGGTATTATACCACTCACCGTGTTTCCGGGGGTTAAGCTGCCCTCCGATGCGGGGTAGACTCAGGCGGTCTGGGACCATGATTCGAGAATACCTCATGCGGGTCCTGGGGGCCTATGCAGAGCTACGAGAGTTCCAGGTTAGTGTGCGACCTTTATGGTCATGCGGTCTATGTGGCGTGCGATCGCGAGTCGGGGCGATGCCGGGAGTAGCTACCCTCGATGCGGGGTTATACCTCATGCGGGCCTATGAGATTGGCCTATGCGGAGTGCGGGAGTTCGAGGCTAGACGCGCACATTTGATAATGCGAGCGGCGACGGCTTTGATCATGTGACGCCAGACAGATATCATGATACGCTTTATGACCTTGTTTGTCTTGTGGGTGTTAGTAGTCGGTTATGCCTTCGTTTACCCTGCTTTATTTTATTTGGACACGTGGGACCCGTTGTTCGTGTGTATTCCTTGGTGCTTTTCTATCATCGATTGGCGGTGAGGAAGGTATTCCACGGGCATGATTGATGTTGTGGGCGTGAGACCCATTGTTATAATGGAGTGGTGACTTCGAGGGCGTGAGTCCCTGACTAGACATGACTGCTTATTTATTGTGAACTGTAGTTTGGTTATCATACATGTCTCCTGCTTTCTATAGACTACTATGATTTCATTCTGATATCTTCATGTTTCACATACTTGGTACTGTTAGATCGACCTCGCCCGGGCTGCGTTCATGCCGCAGGTAAAGGTACACCAGTCGTTGATCCTCGCTCTTAGGGTCACAGTTCAGCGTTTTGGGAAGCTCCGTTCCTCCGGAGGCTTATCTTGGTATAGTCCCCTGTTGTTGGAGGTGTTTACATTCAGGGGTATGACGGGGCCCTGTCCCGTCGTTGTTGTCATATCATTCGTAGAGGTCTGTAGTACTATTGTGGGCAGGGTTTGTAAAAAGGATTAAACTGTTCAGGTTGAAAGAGTTGTTGTTTCTATATATATGCCCAAAGGCAAGTTTTCACAGGTTATTGTTTATACTTCTGTTATTTTATGTTATTGATTTATGTTCCGCTGATTTTCTCTGATGTATGACTCTGGGTGCCCGGTAAGGCACGATCACGGGCAGGTTCGGTCGTGACTAAAGTGGTATCGAGCGATTAATCCTCGGAAAGTGTCTGAGACCGTATCGAAGAAGTCTTGATTATCGGTGTGTTGTGCACTACATCAATAATCGTGAGGCTATAGGATATTTAGGATTGGTTTCTACTCTTCTCACTCGAGATCGTGCCTTAGAGGCGTGTTGTAAGTTGGACCTCTAACGTATTTCTTTCCCTTACCGTTATGCCTCCGCGAAGCAAACCCGCCCAGGAGGCAAAGGCGGCGAAGGCTGCGAGTAAATCTGAGAGGGTTATGTGGGCGCAGACTCCAATCATCACTGGTGGTGCTTCATTCGGGAGTTTTGCGGCGTCACTAGCCCAGCAGAGTTTAGCACGGCGGCGGCGGTTCCTGCTGCGGCCATGATATATGAACCTTGGTTCCACGGCGGGGCGACGGTATAGATTGCAAAAAGCGACCTGTTACTAGATATGGATTTGGCTACGAGAGTGTCCGATGTACGCGAGTCTTGATGACTATCTAAGAGAGGTTGTGCGAAAATAATTCTTGATTAGGCTTGAGCATGGCACGTATGCGGGCTTATGCGCGTGGCCGAAAACGTAGAGATCGGCGGGTTAACGAAGGGCGGGAGAGGGCAGAGCGGCAAGGTCCTTTAGTAACTTTTGAGGCGAGTCGCCTCGCGTGATTAGATTATGCACATCCACCGGTGCGAGAAAGGTCCTCGCGAGGTTCGGGGCGTTCGGGGTATGCGAGGGTTGGTCGAGCTCGAGCTTCCGATTCACGGCTACGTAGGTTCCGGCCAGCGGATTCAGTTTTCCCCGGATTCACGCGGTGTAATGACGCCATCGGGAATGTCATCTTTTAGTTGTACTTGTTTTACCTACGATCGAGTGGTCGATGTCGAAAGAGTGTCCTTGTAGGAGGACTTAGCCTTGAGGATCGATGGGTAGTCGCCACCTTCCAGCTATGCCCTGCAGGCGAGTTTGATTAGAACGACTTAAGGGAGTAGAGCAAGAGATCTGAGTTTATCCTTAACCCTCTAGAGATTAGTAGCGTATGATGAGATGAGTATATCTTAAGTGCTGTGTTCTGATAGCAGAGTGTATATTGTGATTAGAAATCTTGGTTAGTTAACCAAGTAAGATTTGGGGGATAGAGAAAGTGTGAGCCTTAGAGTGTTATTCGTGGAGACCTTAGAGGTAAGGCCATCTCGAGTAAAGGTGTAGTGTTCATGTTTGACCCTTATAGGAGTGCATTATGCACGTGAGTTATGTTTGAGGGATAAGTCCCTGAGTAGTGTGGAATGAAAGAGGGTAGTTGAGCTAAGAAGACCGCTAGGTTTTCGTAATGTGATTAGTGAGAGTTTTCCTTCGGGGAGCTAGCGTTTTACGCGTTGCCGGGTCGGGTTGAGGCCACGTTGCGGGTCAACCCGCGGCATGTTTGGTGGTGGGGTCAGTTTGTGATGGTTCCGCCTTGTGGTAGGATCACAAGAGTGTTTGGCCCAAGTTCAGTTAACCAGTGTACGAGTTCGTGGATGCGTTCGACCAGTAGTCGGGACGATGGGGGCAGCCCATCGTGTTCTTCGGTCAGGATCGTTCACTCGGCAGTGTTGATTTATCAGAAAGGTTGTAAGGCTGCACGGGGTGCCTACCTTCACCTTATGTCGCATGATGAAGCCCGAGTTGTGGCTATTTTCGTTTTCTAAAAGTTTTACGAGCGGGGTTAGGAACTCGGTGAGTCTCGAGAATCGCATTCGCCCCGGGCGGTGTGTGGATTCGAGGGTAGTTGTGGGGATTGTCGTCTCTGTGGAGGAGTGCTTAAGCTACCATTTCGGTGTTCGGATGTCGCCTTATGAAGCCTTGTAGGGGCGGAAGTGTAAGTCGCCGTCGATTGGTTCGATGTTGGCAAGTTTGGATAGTCGGTTGAGCTTGTTCCAGCAGACGTGGATAGGGTAAAGCTTGTCTAGAAGAGGTTCCGCAGCTCGGAGAAATCGTGCGGATAATCGGCGGCAGAGTTGAGTTGGTGTGACGGTCTTCTTGAAAGTACCACGGGTTGGGTATGACGAGTTTTGGAAAACAGAGGGAACTTAGCCCGAGTTACTTTGGGCCCTTTTGAGTTCATGTGAAGAATAGGCCAGGTTGCCTATATGTTAGCTTTTGCCGTTCGACTTAGGAGGCAATACGCCCGGTCTTTCGTGTTGATATGTTCGGGAAAGTATCGGAGATCCATCCAGAGTGTTCCCTGTTAATGATGACCACGTTAGAGATAGTAACCCAGAGTTTTGGAAACTGAAGCAGTATCAGAAATGTGGGAAGAGTTCGAGTATACGACAGCCTCAGGGATCGCATGCAGCCCGGTACCATTTGTTGGGTCGCCGGAGTGACACTAGAAACTCGCGGCAAAGTGACAAAAATAGTATCATTTCTTTTGTAAAGAGAAGGTGCGAATGGAGTATGTTTTAGACCCCGGAGAGAGGTGGTTGTGGTGATGTTAGAGGTGATTCCTCGTGGACTTGGATGTAAGAATTTGCGCAGATGTTTCTGTGGCCAGGTGTGGCAGGATCGTCCTCGTAAGTATAGTAGTGAAGACTATACTGACGCGCGTTTGTTTCGAGACTTAGAAAGAACATTCGGGACGAATGTTTCTAAGGAGGGGAGAATGTTATACCCCGTATTTCTAGAGTATGTACGTAAGGACGTACGTAGAAAATTTGAACCTTCAAATAGGCTTGGACAATTTCACTTTGTGTACAACACCCGGTTAGAGTCGTTTTTCGACGAAACGTTTCCACAGCTTTCGTAGGGTAAAATACGGCTATGTCATTTTTATTTTTTGCGGATTTTTCCGAGAGACGAAACATTTTGGACCAACAAGAGGGCGACACTTGTCACCCTCTCATTGGAACGTTGTGGGCGGTTGGCTTGGACGAATTGGCCATTGTTTGGTCAAGGAGTTGGTAGGATATTTTTGGGTAGATGGATAAGGTTGCACATGGCTTGATCTTGGCCCTACACTTGCATAGCACTTGGCTAGATCTTGGCCATTGGTTGGCCTTGGCTTGTACTATAAATACCCCCCCTTTGGAAGACTTATTCATCCATTCCACAAAGTTTCTAAGTCTTGAAAGCCTTCCCCTCTCCCTTGTAGTGGTTCGTCCCTCCCCTCTCCCTTTGAGAAAGGCCTTTAGCCGAGCACCCTTCCCCTGGTCGAGAGTCCCCATAGTGGGGTAGGCCGAGGGGTATACACCCTCCTTGTGGTGCTAGCCGTGGGGTACCCCTAGCCTAGTTGTTCTCGTATAATACCCTCTTGGTAGAAATACTCTCAAAGTATTGTTATAATGCCCAAATTACCTTAGCCGTATACCTTGTAGTATTCTAAGGTTATACTTATCTGAAAAGCCGGAAATACTATTATACTTCCCGTCAGTCACCAAACCGAAACCCTAAGGAAATCTTCATAGTTGGTTGAAGTATTTAAGTAGAAGTTGGTTAGAACTTCTAAGGGTTGTTTGGAGCGGATTGAAGCGCACGGAGTAGGAGCTAAACCTTGCTCAGGATCGACATTATAACTTGGATAATTATGGGCTTATCGAGGTAATTATCTTGTCCCCCTATTGTAATTGGAAATTACATGTTGTTAGACTATATAGTTGAAGTATACTATATATAGAACTGAACGTAGTATCGGCAATGTCTTTTGACTTAAGCCTGAATAATAAGAAACCTTTTCGAAAGAAGAGTACTGAACTGTAATTACATAGGACTGTATTACAGTAGACTTGTGTAGCTTTTCTGTGAGGTAGAATTGTGCACGTCCGGATTAGACGTATAACCCCCCCCCCTGGTTGGCTTGGTAGCCGGCCCCGATAGAGGAGGAGATTTACGCTGTTGCGGGGGGGGGAGGTGCTGCCGAATTTTCTGTAGAATGTTCTACGAAGAGATCTAGATGTTAATAAGCGCCTTGTGGCCTTATAGGTTGAAGTACTACGTGTGGCGCGATCTACTTGGCTTAAGGAGTAGCCGACGGTTGGAAGTACTTGGAGCGTTTTGCTATTAGTCGATACTCGTCGCGAGGTATGTGAACCTCTTCCTATCTCTTCTAGCATGATATGTGTGAACTATGTAGTACGGTAGACGTACATGTGCTAAATGTATTTGATTGGTTTAAAACATAAAGTGTTATAACGGCTTTATGGGAAGTTGGTTATAACAGCTTTATGTTGGTAAGAAAATACTTGTGGTTTTAAAAGGTAACTGATTTGAACTATAACTGGCTTGTTATGTGTTAATAAAGAACTTGAAGTAATACTTGGTTTTTGAAAACTTAAGAGTTATACTAGCTTTATGGGAAGTTAGGTATAACGGCTTAAGAATGTTTTACTGATTTCGGAAATCAGAATGTGTATCGACAAACCACTGCAGCGTTAATAAAAGGAAATGTTTTGTGATTAAGTATTATTAAAACCGAGAAACTTCCATCTGCATAGAAGCTAAGATGAGACAAAATGATATTTCTAGGTCATGGTCGTAATAAGATTGTTATAAACAAGAATATCCTACTCACATATAAGGCTTATGTTTCTCAGATGGTTTAAAAGAGAATTATATTCTTAAATAAATAAGGCTAGGAACTACGAAACCTTTCTAAAATAAGAAACGTGAACATTTGAAATTAGGCAAACTTGGACGTTTGAAAAAGAATGTTGTTACTTGGTTTTACTAAGAGAAGTGTTTTGATTTACTTCAAAAGATAATCACTCTACTGTTACATACTACGGGTATTGTGTGACTTTTGTGAAAGTAACATATCTTTAAAGAGTTATTGTATAAAGTACTTTGGGGATAAAAACCTGATCTCGTTAATCATATAGTAGAAAGTACCTTATGTGTGAATAACTTGATTGTATTGGTTTGTGATAGCCTTGTAATACCTTCGTGTTGATTTGATAAGTAATCATATTAGGATGCTACGTGTGATAGTATTCTGTGATGGTTGTGTAAAGGGGTTTTCCCTTGATTGTGCTTATGTTTTTTAAACGATAAACTGTTATGTTGGTATTATACCACTCACCGTGTTTCCGGGGGTTAAGCTGCCCTCCGATGCGGGGTAGACTCAGGCGGTCTGGGACCATGATTCGAGAATACCTCATGCGGGTCCTGGGGGCCTATGCGGAGCTACGAGAGTTCCAGGTTAGTGTGCGGCTGTTATGGTCATGCGGTCTATGTGGCCATGCGGTGCGAGTCGGGGCGATGCCTAGGGAGTAGCTACCCTCGATGCGAGGAATACCTCATGCGGGCCTATGAGGTTGGCCTACGCGAGGCTGGAGAGTTCGAGGCTAGACGCGCATTTGATATTGCGAGCGGCGACGGCTTTGATCATGTGGCGGTCTAGCAGATATCATGATACGATTTATGACCTTGTTTATCTTGTAGGTGTTAGTAGTCGGCTATGCCTTCGTACTTACTGTCTCGCTTTATTTGGACTGAGTGGGACACATTGTTCGTGTGTATTCCTTGGTGCTTTTCTATCATTGATCGCCGTGATGAGGAAGGAATTCCACGGGCTTGATTGATGTTGTGGGCGTGAGACCCATTGTTATATTGGAGTGGTGACTTGAGGCGTGAGTCACGACTAGACATATTCGCTTATTTATTGTGAATCGTAGTTTGGTTATCATACATGTCTCTCGCTTTCTATAGACTACTATGATTTCATTTACTGATATCTTCATGTATTTCACATACTTGGTACTGTTGTCTTGACCTCGCCGGGCTGCGTTCATGCCGCAGTAAAGGTACACGATCGTTGATCCTCGCTCTTAGGAGTCACGATTCAGCGTTTTGGGAAGCTCCGTTCCTCGGAGCTTATCTTCGTATAGTCCTGTTGTTGGAGGTGTTTACATTCGAGGGTATGACGGCCCTGTCCGTCGTTGTTGTCATATCATTCGTAAGTGCAGTAATCTTGTTGTGGCGGGGTTTGTAAAAGGATTAAACTGTTGAGTTGAAAGAGTTGTTGTTTCTATATATATGCGAAAGGCAAGTTTTCCACGAGTTATTGTTTATACTTCTGTTATTTTATGTTATTGATTTATGTTCCGCTGATTTTCTCTGATGTATGACTACTGGGGTGCCCGGGGTAAGGCACCAGTCACGGGCCCGGGTTCGGGTCGTGACATCTATCTCCCTCTCGGGAGGAATACCTGGGAGATCATCTGGGAATACATCCGGAAACTCTCTAACCACCGGAACTGACTGAAGAACTGGCACCTCAGCCGCTGTATCAAATACCCGAACCAGATGATAGATGTACCCTTTCTGCACCATCTTCCTAGCCTTGAGGTAAGAAATAAACCTACCCCTCGGCGACGCTGTATTGCCCTTCCACTCGATAACTGGCTCACCAGAAGCGGAATCGGACCAACTTTGTCTACGATCAACGTTGGCATAACAAGAAGCCACGGGTCCATACCGTAATGACGTCAAAATATGTCATCTCCAACTCTATCAAGTCTGCTGAATTCGACGATCGTATATAAACAGGGCAATCTTTGTACACCCGCATTAACACGAATCACCATTTGGCGTAGCTACCTCAAAAGGCTCTATCGACACCGGCTCTATCCCTATTCTACCAGCAATAAGAGGGGACACATAGGACAAGGTAGAACCTGGATCTATCAAAGCATAAACGTCACATCATGAAATCAATAATGTACCTGTGACGACATCCGGGGAAGCCTCCTGATCCTGCCGGCTGGCTAAGGAATATATGCGATTATGTGGACCGCTAGAACTAGGACCTCCACCATGACCTCTGTCGCGGCCTACCGGTCCGTGAACACCCTGCCCTCCGGGGCGCATAACCACAGAAGAAGAAGACCCAGGGACTGACCCTGTCGGCTGAACCATACCACCCACGCCGCCTCTGGTCGGACAATCCCTCTTCATATGACCCTGCTGGCCACAAGAGAAACAAGCTCACGGCGATCGACACTCGCCCGGGTGAGATCTACCGCATCGAACACACCGAGATACGGGTGGTCTCGATCGGTTATGGTCTCGCCTCCGAAACCTCAAGTCACGGAGCCACGACTGCTCTGAAAAACCGGTGATCAAACCTTACGCGGCGAGAAGGAGCACTCTGTGCCGGCTGCAATGTGGACCTAGCCTGCT
This sequence comes from Przewalskia tangutica, assembly GCA_029844215.1. Classification (NCBI taxonomy): domain Eukaryota; kingdom Viridiplantae; phylum Streptophyta; class Magnoliopsida; order Solanales; family Solanaceae; genus Przewalskia; species Przewalskia tangutica. Next base: position 47,026,827 of record CM056730.1, read on the forward strand.
GCTGAGGCTGTCCGCCTCGAAAGTTACCCTAGAACCCTGCTGTCCTGGCCCTCTTGGGCTGAACTGGGTCTGGATGATTGTCACGACCCGACCACGGGCCCGCGACTGGTGCCTTACCCCGAGCACCCTAGTGATACAACATCAGAGAAAAACCAGCGGAAATAAAACATACAGATATGAAACAAGATAAAGAAACAACAGGCTAACCAAAACGGTTGCCTTTTTGCATATATACAAAAATTTGAACAGTTACATCCTTTACAATCCGCCTTGTAAAGATTTACTGGACCTGCAGAGTGTAACAACTATGACGGGACAGGGCCGCCATACCCAGAATGTACAAGAACCTACAACTCGGGAAACATACAAAAGATAAGCCTCGGAGAAAGCGGAGCTTCCTAATCTGTTGAGCGTGATCCTATGGCGAGGATCAACAACCGATGTACCTCTACTGCGGCATGAACGGCCCCGAAGGAGGTCGATAACAGGTACAGTATGTGGCTGAAAATCACGTAAATGAAATCATAGTAGTATATATAAAACAGGAGACATATATGATAACCAAACTACAGTACATAAGATGTAAGCAGTCACGTCAAGTCAGGGACTCACGCCCTCAAAGTTATTACTCAAATATAACTATGGGTCTCATGCCCGCAACATCAATCATGCCCGTGGAACACCTTCCTCACCGCCGCCTACGATAACCACACCAGGAGTACATGAACACGAGGTCCGCGCGTGTCATAAACACCGTACGGTGCAAGTACGAAGGCTAACTACCAGATACCAAAGCCGCATCATCAACTGACCGGGGCAAGTACGAAAGCCAACTACCAGATACCAAAGCCGTACCAACAAATCTATATAACCATACCACGAAGTTGACCCAGGGCAATCAGCCAACTACCAGATACAACTGCGCCACGTGGTGGCGGGGCAAATCACGAACTAACTACCGGATACCAAGCGGAATCACGAGACTTCGTCACAAAACTGAACGGGGCACGAAGGCTAACTACGGATACTGCGAATCAGCCACGACACCTGGCAAGTACGAGCCAACTACGGATACCAAGACGAATCGGTAAAACCTCACGGAGAGCTAGTCCATGGAATAATAATCAAGCGTGCGTGGAATGCTCGATCGCTGCAGACGCGTCAGTAAGATCATAACAAATCAGCCGGCCCTCCATCGAGAGACGCGGTGGTATAGAAATACAATACTAGCACGACAAGGCTATCACACGCAAACATAGGCAAGTTACACACAACTCAAGGTACTTTCATTTTATGCCAAAGTCCAGGTTTTAACCTCAAAGTACTACGTACGTTAAATTCTTTTTAAAAGATCCATTTCTTTTACAAAGGTCACCCGCCCGTATTATCAAAATAGAGTGACTAACATTTTAAGTAAACCAAAACAACTTCCATACTTTCCTTTTTAAACCAAATTAAGACAATACCATGTCATGCCCTTTTTAAACCAAAACACTTTCCCTTTAAAATCAAGTAACAACATTCTTTTCCAAAAGTTCAAGTTGCCTAATTTCAAATACTCAAGTCTCTTATTTTCGAAAGATTTCATAGCTCATAGTCTTAATCACTTAACAACGTAATCTCTTTTAAAACAATTTGAGTAACATAAGTCTATGTGTGAGTAGGTTATACTTGTTTATGACAATCTTATTAAAGCAGCCATGATCTAGGAAATGTAATACAATTTTGTCTTATCTTAGCTTCTATGCAGATGGAGGTTTCTACTGGTTTTGATAATAATTAATTAGTCAATACATTTTCCTTTATTAACGCTGAAGTGGTTTGTTCGATACTTATTCTCATTTCCGAAATCAATATAACTTATTCCTTTTTAAAACCCAATTACCCGTTTCTCATAAATGCGGTTTCACAACTTTTAACACAAACCAAGTCATTAATAAGTCAAGTCTCTTATCTTTTAAAAACCACAAACTATTTCTTTACCTACATAAAGTTGTTATAACAAACTTCCCATAAAGCCGTTATAACACTTTATGTTTTAAACCAACCTACTTCGTTTAGCACACGTACGTCTACCGTACTACATAGTTCACACAATCATGCTAGAAAAGATAGGAAGAGGTTCACATACCTCGCGACGATTATCGACAAATAGCAAAAAGCTCCAAAGTACTGTAATCCTGCTAGCCTTTTCCACCCTTCAAGTAGAATACGCTACTCGCAGTACTTCAACCTATAATGGACATAAAACATCTATCAACTTCTGGATCTCTTCGTAGAACAATTCTAGGTAAACAGTTCCTTATTCTACGGAAAATTCGGCAGCACCTCCCCCCCCGAAACCACATAAATCTCCTCCTCTACTCAGGCCCGCTACCAGGCCAACAACTCCCAGGGGATTACACGTCTAACCGGACGTGTTCAATTCTACCCCACAGATATACTACACAAGTCTACTGTAAATACAGTTCAATCCTTTCCAATATTCATTCTACATATAGTATACTCAACTATACATTACTACAACATGTAATATCCAATTCTGATAGGGGATAAAGATCATTACCTCGATAAGCCCAAAATTATCCAAGATTATATGTCGATCCTGAGCAACGTTTAGCTCCAATTCCTTACGCTCCAACCCGCTCCAAGCAACCCTTAGAAGTTTCTAAACAACTTCTCTTAACACTTCAACTCCAAAAAGTGAAGAACACTTAGGCTTTGATTGTGGCAACTCTCGGCGAAGTACTTTTAGTGGCTAGGGTGTGAAATCTTTTCTAACTTTTGGTTAATAATCTTCCTAATACACTAAGGAAGAACACTTAAAACTTTAAGAATTTTTGGACAACTTTAGCTCACAAAATCAAGGCAAAGCCGAGAGCTACACTCAAGAGGGAGGGAGTATTTCTAACTTGGAAAACTCTAAGTGTGGATGAATTTTAGTCTTGCACTAAGGGGGTATTTATAGGCCAATCAATGTCCAAGATCAAAGCAAGTGTAAGGTCTAGATTGAGCCATGTGTGTGTGGGTCCCACTTATCTATCTACTACTCAAAATATCTTCAAGACTTTGACCAAATGTTTTAGACATTTTAAAGGCAAAAAACGTGCCAAACATTGACCACCATTTCGTCCAACATTGCCACCTAGGGGTGACACATGTTGCCCTCCTATTGGTCCAAAATATTTCATCTTCCGAAAATATCCGTAATGCCAAAAATCTCGAAAAATAAAGTGGGCCCTACAACCGTAAATCCCTCCCGCGGGCCACACGTGACCAATTCCGGAAAATAAAATTCCATAATTCTAAAATATTCCAAAAAGTACAAATACCAAATCTGGGAATCCAATTCCCATTAACGAACCTTTTTCCTTCACAAAATCCGGAAACTTTTCCGTCGAAAAATCACATCTTTCTTTCTTTCCAAAATTACTGTCGTATTCTCGTACGTACGTCTTCACATACATACCCTGGAACTATGGGGTGTAACATTATCCCCCCTTAGAAACATTCGTCCCGAATGTTCCTTCTAAGTCTCCCAACATACAAGCGCCGGTATAGTCTCCACTACTATACTTACGAAACCAATTGTGCCACCAATGGCCATAATATAACACACGCGAAAAACCCAAATCCAAGCCAACGAGGATTCACCTCTAAGATGAAAAACAACACTAACTCTCACTCCTGGTCCAAAGGATACTCTCTTCGCACCTTCACTTCACAAAATAGATCACTTCCGACCTCTTAACACACATTCACTTCCTTTCTTACTCGTCGCCATACCGTACACGAATTCTTTTAGTACACTTACCACACTCCCTTCATCACTTCAGTTTCCAAAACCTTGGAGTCACTACCTCCAAACTTGGTCATCTTACTAGCCTCAAATTCCTTTAAGGCCATTCCCGGCCTTCACGATCCGATTCTGGTCGAACATATCCACGAACTCATACGATGGTTTCCTAAACCTGGGCCTAGCACCCTCGTGACCCTACCACCTGGCGGGAACACCTCGAACTGACCCCACCTCATACCGGGCTACGGGTTGACCCGCGAATGGTCTCCAACCTGACCCATAATCGCGCCAAACTCTTGTTCCCCGATCCGGAACAATCTTACTAATTCACGTCATGAAAGCTACCACTTCCATCTCACACTACCCATGGAATTATCACACAAAACTCCACGTATACTATGCACTCCGACAAGGGTTAACCGTAAAATCCTTTACTCAAGACGGCCTTACATCTAAGGTCTCAACGTGTAATATTCTAAGGTTCACACCTTTCATGTCCCCATACTTATCCTTTCAACTAACCATGTTTTCTAACTCACAAATAACACAACGCTATTCGTACATACCTGTCACGACCCATTTCGGGGCCCGTGACTGGTGCCTTACCCGGGCACCCAAGTAGTCATACATCAGAGAAATCAGCGGAATAATAAACAAGACATGAAATGAGAAACAGTTGCCTTTCGGCATATATATATAAAAACTTGAACACGAACAGTTACATCCCTTTTACAAACTACGCCACAGCGATTACTACTGCACCTAAGAATGTTAGAATAACAACGACGGGACAGGGCCCCGCCATACCCCTGAATGTAAGCACCTACAACAACAGGGGACTATACCAAAGATAAGCCTCCGGAGAAACGAAGCTTCCCAACGCTCGTGATCCTATGGCGAGGATCGACGGCGGTGTACCTCTACTGCGGCGTGAACGCGGCCCGAAGAAGTCGATCACAACGGTACCAAGTATGTGGCGAAAATCGTAAGTGAAATCATAATAGTCTATATAAAGCGAAGACATATATGATAACCAATTTACGATGCCTGATATATAGCGATCATGTCAAGTCAGGGACTCACGCCCTTAAAGTCATTACTCAAATATAACCATGGGTCTCATGCCCACAATATCAATCATGCCCGTGGAATTCCTTCCTCACTGCCGGCAGTCCATGATATAAAAGCACCAAGGAATACACATGAACACCAGGTCCCACCTGTGTCATAATAAAACCGTACGGGGTAAGTACGAAGGCATAGTCGACTACTAAAACCCATAGTACCAACAATGCCATAAACTGTATCACGAGGTCTTTCTAGACCGCGCCACATGATCGAAGCTGGCCACTCGCCATCAATATCAATGTGCGCGTTTAATCCTGGAGCATACCGCTGCTCCGCATAGGCCACACATAGGCCCGCATGAGGTATTCCTCGCATAGCAGGGCAGCTAACCCTCGGCATCCTCCTGGACTCTCGTAGTCCGCATGGCCACATAGACCGCATGAGGTAATTACCCCGCACACTAACCTAGAACTCTCGTAGCTCCGCATAGGTCCCCTGGACCCGCATGAGGCATCCCTCGCATCGGGGGGCAGCTTAACCCCCGGTATATCATGTCAAGAGGTGAGTGGTACAATACTAACATAACGGCTTATTGTTAAACAACATAAGCATAATCAAGGGGAAACCCCTTTACACAACCATCACAAGACACTAACACACGTAGCATCCTAACATGTTTATTTATCAAACCAACAAGAAAGTATTACAAGGCTATCACAAACCAACATAGTCAAGTTATTCACACAAGGTACTTTCTATTTTATGTCAACAAGTTCGGGTTTTTATCCCCGAAGTACTTCATACCTTAACTCTTTAAAAACCAAGTACTCATTGCTCACGAATGAGGTTTCACACTTTTTAACAAAAGTTCATATCAAGTCAATTAAGTCAAGTCTCTTATCTTTTAAGATCAAGTCTCTTAACTTCTAAAATCAATAACTCATTCTTTTCCAAAAGTTCAAGTTGCATAATTTCAAATACTCAAGTCTCTTGTTTTCAAAAGATTCATAGATCATAGTTTTAAACACTTAACAACGTAATCTCCTTTTTAAAACAATTTGAGTAACACATGCCTTATGTGTGAGTAGGTTATTCTTGTTTATAACAATCTTATTAAAGCAGTCATGATCTAGGAAATGTAATACAATTTTGTCTTATCTTAGCTTCTATGCAGATGGAGGTTTCTACTGGTTTTAATAATACTTAATTAGTCAATACATTTTCCTTTATTAGCGCTGCAGTGGTTTGTTCGATACTTATTCTCATTTCCGAAAATCAATATAAGGCTTTCATAAACAATTAAGTAAATCGTTCCTTTTATCTCTCTTAAGTCGTTATACCTAACTTCCCATAAAGCTTAGTATAACACTTAAGCTTTTAAAACCAAGTATTACTCTTCTTTCAAAAACGATTCTTAATTCTTTTGAAATACTTCAAGATTCTTATTATTTAAAATTCAAGTCAAAAGACATCGAAGTAAAACCACGTTCAGTCAACACACGTACGTCTACCGTAATATATATATATTCTTTTAAAATATCATGCTCAAGAGGATAGGAAGAATCACATACCTCGCGACGATTATCGATAAATAGCAAAACGCTCTACCGCTATAACCCGGCTTGCCTTGTCCACCTTTCAAGTAGAACATGCAACTCGCAGAACTTTCAACCTATAAAGGCCATATACGTCTATCAACGTCTAGACTAATATGTAGAATATTCTAAGCAGGGGGGTTCTCTATTCTACGGAAAATCGGGCAGCACTTCCCTACCCGATAAACTACACAAGTCTCATCAGTAAATACGGTCCATGTAAATCTGATTCAATCTTCTTCTTTAATATTCTTCTGATGTGATTTCAATTCAATTCTCTTCTCTTATACCATCCTTCTATATATCTTATACTCATTTCTATACTACTACAGTATGTAATTTCCAATCACAATAGAAGGACAAGAGTATTTACCTCGATAAGCCCAAAATTATCCAAGATTTAATGTCGATCCTGAGCAACGTTTAGCTCCTACTCTGGGCGCTCCAACCTGCTCCAAACAACCCTTAGAAGTTCTACGCAACTTCTTCTTAATACTTCAACCAATTATGAAGATTTTCCTTAGGGTTTCGTTTTTGTGACTGAAGGGAAGTATAATAGTATTTATGGGCTTTTAGTATAGGGGTAACCTTGGAATACTACAAGGTATTTGGGCCAAGGTATTTTGGAATAGTAACAATACTTGGAGAATACTTTTCTACCAAGGGGGGGGGGGATGTTTCGGCCAAGGCTTCACAAAGGGGGAGGGGTGGTTTGGACGAGAGCTTCAAGAGGGGGAGAGGGATTTCAAGACTTGGGAAATGTTTAAGGGATGAAGATTTAGTCTAGCACTTGAGGGGTATTTATAGGACTTTCAATGGCCAAGATTAAGACAAGTGGAGGGTGTAGATTTGGACAAGTGTGTGTGGGTCCCACCTTATCCATCTACTACACAAAATATCTACAAAACATTGACCAAAGGTTTTAGGCCACAAAAATGAAAAAAACGTGCCAACATTTTTGTCCACTTGGCCGCCCACTTGAGGGTGACACTTGTCGCCCTCTCGTTGGTCCAAAATATTTCATCTCTCGGAAAAATCCGCAAAAATTAAAAATGTCGCAACCGTAATTTTCCCTTCGCAAGGTTCGGAAAACTTTTCATCGGAAAACAATTCTTTTCGCTAGTTGTGCACAAATTTCGTCCCTTATGCCTACTTAAGGCTTGAACTTTTGTACGTACGTCCTCACATACATACTCTGGAAATACGGGGTGTAACATTCTCCCCTCCTTAGAAACATTCGTCCCGAATGTTCCTTCTCAAGACAGATAACGATAAAGTTCCTCATAACTTAAACAGTTGGCAAATGCCACACATGGCCATAATACAACACGCGCAAATACTTAAATCCCAGTTCACAAGGAATCACCACAAAAGCTCCCACCCAAGGTCTAAAAGATATTCCCTGCGTACCCTTACTTCACAAAAGTAATGATCACTCCTATGTTCTTAACACATGCTCGCTTCTTCCCTTACTCGTCGTACCCTTCTCGTACACTCGAACTCTTTCTCATAACTTACCACATTTTTATTCTGCTTGATTTCCAAAATCTCTGGGTTACTATCTCCAACTTGGTCATCATTAACTGGGAACACTCTGGATGGATCTCTGATACTTTTCCGAACATAGCAACAGGAAAGACCGGACGTACTGCCTCCTACGTCGGACGGCAATGCTAACCTATAGGCAACTTGGCCTATTTTCCAAATGATCTGAAAACGCTCAAAGTACCTCGGGCTAAGTTTCCTCTGTTTTCCAAAACTCGTCACACCCTTTCCGGGGTGGTACCTTCAAGAAGACCCACCGTCAACCTGAACTCCAAGCGTCGTCGCCGATTATCCGCACGACTTCTGTTGACTCTGAGCTGCCAATAACCTCTTCTGGATAAGCTTCACCCTATCCACATCCTGCTGAAACAAGTATGTACCCACTATCTGAACCGTGCCAACATCGAACCAATCGATCGGCAACCTATACTTCCGCCCATACAAGGCTTCATAAGGCGACGTCCGAATACTGAAATGGTAGCTATAAAACACTCCCTCAACAGGAGGCAACAATCCTGCGGCTACCGCGAAATCCAAACACGGCACGAGGCGAATGCGTCTTGAGACTCACCTGAGTTCCTAACCCTGCCTGGTAAAACCTCCAGACACAAAAGAAATAGCCGCAAACTGGGCTCCACTTCCTGTCATAAAGTAAAAGTAGGAACCCCGTGCAGTCTTACAACCTTCCTGATATACAACATCTCGCATAACCCTCTGCCGAGTAAACAGTTCTGGCTGAAAGACAAGATGGGCTGACCTCATCGGCCCGACTACTGGTCGAACGCATCCACGAACTCGTACGTTGGTTAACTAAACTTGGGCCTAACACCCTCATGACCCCACCACCTCACGGGACCACCTCGAATTGACCCCACCTCAAACCGGGCTGCGGGTTGACCCATAATCTGGCCTCAACCCGACCCATTTACCGCGCCAAGCTCTTGTTCCCCGACCCGGAACAATCTCACTAATCAAGTCACGAAAACCTAGCGGTCTTCTTAGCTCAACTACCCTCTTTCATTTCATACCACTCAGGGACTTATCACACAAGCATAACTCACGTGTACTATGCACTCCGATAAGGGTCAAACATAAAAATAAATCTTTTACTCGAGATGGCCTTGCCTCTAAGGTCTCCACGTATAACATTCTAAGGCTCACACTTTCCCTATCCCCAATCTTACCCTTTTAACTAACCATGATTTCTAATCACAATTAACACAATTCTATCTTAACATAACACTTAAGATATACTCATCTTATCACACATACAAATCTCTAGAGGGTTAAGGATATACCTGTATCTACTGCTTCACTCCCCTCTGTCATTCCAATCAATCCTGCCCTGCTGGGCGCATAGCAAAACAATCTGTCGAAGAAGTACGACACTCCCCACAATGACACCTACCACAACGGCCACACCGAGGTGGGGGTGGCCTCCTCTGGCTAGCACCCCTTCCTCTCCGAACCACTGAATCCGCAACTGTTCTGGTAGGCTGAGTCCTCCTACTTGCATCCCTCCTACTAGGACATCCTTTCGACACATGGCCCTGACGGCCGCAGGTAAAACAAGCACCAACAAAAAGACGACATTCCCCGGGATGACGCCTGCCACACTGTGAACACTGAGGAAAAACTGAACTCGGCTGGCTAGAACCTACGTATAGCTGTGAATCAGAAGCCCTGGAGCTCTGACCAACTCCGGCATACCCCGAACGTCCTGAACCCTGTGGAGGACCACTCTGCACTGGTGGAGGTGCGTATCCAGTCTGCTGCTGAGGCGATTTGCCTCGAAAGTTACCAAAGGACCCTGCCGATCTGGCCCTCTTCTGCTGATCTTGGTTAACCCGTCGATCTCTACGTTTCTCGGCTTGCTGTGCATAAGCCCGTACGCAGGCCATGCTCATGCCTGACTGAAGAGCTACTCTTGCACAACCCTCTCTTAGATATTCATCAAGGCCTGCGATAAATCGATACATAAAATACTCTCTGGTTTCTAAATCCCTAGATAGTAACAGGGTCGTCTCCTTGCAATACATACTTTCTGCTACTGGTCGTGGAACTGGAGGTTCAAATCTCATGGCCGCAGTAGGAACTGCTGCCGCCGTGCTAAACTCTGTTGGGGCTGGCGACGTCGCAGAACTCCCCGAATGAAGCACCACATCTGGTGATGATTGGGCCTGTGCCCTTGTAACCCTCAGATTTACTCGCGGCTCGCCGGTGCCTTGCCCTTCGGGCCGGGTTGCCTTGGCGGAGGCATAACTGGTACGGGAAAGAAATACGTTAGAGGGGTCCAACTTATAACACAGCTCTAAGGCACGATCTCAGAGTGAGAAGAATGGAAACCAATCCTAAATATCCTATAGCCTCTTGATTATTGGTGTGGTGCACAACACACCGATAATCAAGACTCTACTAGATACGGTCTGTAGACACTTTCCGAGGATTAACTCGGCTCGATACCACTTTTGTCACGACCGTTCGGGCGTGATCGTGCCTTACCCGCACCCAGTAGTCATACATCGAGAAATCGGCGGAATAATAAACAAGACATGAAATGAGAAAGCGATTGCCTTTCGGCATATATATATAAAAACTTGAACACGATTACATCCCTTTTACAAACTCTGCCTGGCGATACTCTACGGACCTAAGAATGTTAGAATAACAACGACGGGACAGGGCCCCGCCATACTCCTGAATGTAAGCACCTACAAAAACAGGGGACTATACCAAAGATAAGCCTCCGGAGAAACGGAGCTTCCCAAAACGCTGAGCTGTGATCCTATGAGCGAGGATCGACGACTGGTGTACCTCTACCTGCGGCATGAACGCAGCCCCCCGAAGGAGGTCAGTACAACAGGTACCAAGTATGTGGCGAAAATCTGTAAGTGAAATCATAATAGTCTATATAAAGCGAAGACATGTATGATAACCATTTACGATGCCTGATATGTAGCGATCGTATCAAGTCGTGGACTCGCCCTTAAAGTCATTACTCAAATATAACCATGGGTCTCATGCCCACAATATCAATCATGCGTGGAATTCGCCTCACCGCAGCGATCCATGATATAAAAGCACCAAGGAATACACATGAACACCAGGTCCCACCTGTGTCATAATAAAACCGTACGGGGTAAGTAAGAAGGCATAGCCGACTACTAAAACCCACAGTACCAACAATGCCATAAACTGTATCACGAGGTCTTTCTAGACCGCGCCACATGATCGAAGATGGCCACTCGCCCTCAGTATCAATGTGCGAGTCTAATCCTGGAGCATATCGCTGCTCCGCATAGGCCACACATAGGCCCGCATGAGGTATTCCTCGCATCGTAGGGCAGCTAACCCTCGGCATCCTCCTGGACTCTCGTAGTCCGCATGGCCACATAGACCGCATGAGGTAATTACCCCGCACACTAACCTAGAACTCTCGTAGCTCCGCATAGGTCCCACGGACCGCGTGAGGCATCCTCCGCGTCGGGGCAGCTTAACCCCCGGTATATCATGTCAAGAGGTGAGTGGTACAATACTAACATAACGGCTTATTGTTAAACAACATAAGCATAATCAAGGGGAAACCCCTTTACACAACCATCACAAGACACTAACACACGTAGCATCCTAACATGTTTATTTATCAAACCAACAAGAAAGTATTACAAGGCTATCACAAACCAACATAGTCAAGTTATTCACACAAGGTACTTTCTATTTTATGTCAACAAGTTCGGGTTTTTATCCCCGAAGTACTTCATACCTTAACTCTTTAAAAACTAAGTACTCATTGCTCACGAATGAGGTTTCACACTTTTTAACAAAAGTTCATATCAAGTCAATTACGTCAAGTCTCTTATCTTTTAAGATCAAGTCTCTTAACTTCTAAAATCAATAACTCATTCTTTTCCAAAAGTTCAAGTTGCATAATTTCAAATACTCAAGTCTCTTGTTTTCAAAAGATTCATAGATCATAGTTTTAAACACTTAACAACGTAATCTCCTTTTTAAAACAATTTGAGTAACACATGCCTTATGTGTGAGTAGGTTATTGTCACGACCCGTTAGGGGCGTGGATCGTGCCTACCAGGGCACCCTAGTGATACAACATCGAGAGAAAATCGTGAAATAAAAACATGAACATGAATTAAGAGACAAGATAAATAAACAAACCACCAAAGCGATTGCCTTCATCATATATACATAAATACCGAACAATTATCTTTTTACAAACCACACTTGCAAGGTCACGGACCTCTAAGATTTTTACAACAGCTATGACGGGACAGGGCCCCGCCATACCCCTGAATGTATAAGAATCTACAGACTCAGGGTAACATACCAAAAGATAAGCCTCCGAAGAAATGGGGCTTCCCGACACGTTGAACTGTGATCCTATGAGCGAGGATCCACTGGCCGATGTACTTCCACTGCGGCGTGACGCGGCCCCGAAGGAGGTCGCATAACAGTACCAAGTATGAAGCGTAAAAGGCGTAAATGAAATCATAATAGTCTATATAAAGCATGAGACATGTATGATAACCAGATGAAATACGTGTCCCGACCCATCCCGTGGGACTCGGTGTATAATCAGATAAAATACGTGTCCCTGCCCATCTCGTGGGACTCGGTGTAAAATCAGATGAAATACGTGTCCCTGCCCATCTCGTGGGACTCGGTGTAAAATTAGATGAAATACGTGTCCCTGCCCATCTCGTGGGACTCGGTGTATAATCAGATGGAATACGTGTCCCTGCCCATCTCGTGGGACTCGGTGTATAATCAAATGAAATACGTGTCCCTGCCCATCTCGTGGGACTCGGTGTAGAATCGTTCATAACAAATCAACCGGCCCTCCATCGAGAGACGCGGGGTACAGAAATACAACAAAGGCTATCACAACAAGCATAGGCAAGTTTCACAACAACAAGCATAGGCAAGCTTCACAACAACAAGGCAAGCTTCACGACAACAAGCATAGGCAAGTTATACACAACTCAAAGTACTTTCATTTTATGCCAAAGTCCGGGTTTTAACCCTAAAGTACTACGTACGTTAAATTCCTTTTAAAGATCCATTTCTTTTACAAAGGTCACCCGACACCCGTAGTATATAAAAAAATAGAGTGACTAACATTGTTAAGTAAACCAAAATGCTTTCCTTTGTAAAATCAAGTAACAACCTTATTTTCCAAACGTTCAATTTTGCCTAATTTCAAATGCTCAAGTTTCTCATTTTAGAAAAGGTTTCGTAGTTCATAGTTTTAATCCTTTAAAACATAATTCTCCTTTAAACGTTTTGAGAAACATATGTCTTATATGTGAGTAGGTTATTCTTGTTTATAATCAATCTTATTAAGCAGCCATGATCTAGGAAATGTAATATAATTTTGTCTCATCTTAGCTTACATGCGGATGGAGGTTTCTCTTGGTTTAATACCATACTTCATTATTCAATACATTTTCCTTTATTAACGCCTGCAGTGGTTTGTCGATACTTATTCGATTTCAAATCAAGAAACATTATTCTTTTAAAACCAAGTACTCATTACTCACGAATGAGGTTTCACACTTTTAACAAAATTCATATTAATACCATTAAGTCAAGTCTCTTGTCTTCAAAAAAATCAGTAAACCATTCTTTTTATCACTCTTAAGACGTTATACATAACTTCCCATAAAGCTAGAACAACTCTTATGTTTTCAAAGCCAAGTATTACTCTTCTTTAAAAGGGTCTTTTGGAACACTTCAAGTTCTTTGTTACTACACATCAAATCCGTTATAAGTCAAATCCGTTATCCTTTGAAACCACAAAGCATTTTCTTACCTACATAAAGTCATTATAACCAACTTCCCACAAAGCCGTTATAACACTTTTATGTTTCAAACCAATCAAATACATTAAACACGTATGCGTCTACCGTACTACATAGTTATACACATATCATGCTAGAACAGATAGGAAGAGGTTCACATACCTCACGGCGATTATCGACTAATAGCAAAGTGCTCCAGTACCTCAAACCGTCGGCTACTCCTTAAGCCAAGTAGATCACACCATCGTAGTACTTCACCTATAGAGGCCACAGGCGCCTATTAACATCCTAGATCTCAATGTAGAATATTCTCTGAGAAAATTGGCGACACCTCCCACGCAACAACGTAAATCTCCTCTATCGGTAGGCTACCAAGCCAACCGGGGGTTTACACGTCTAACCGGGCGTGTACAATTCTACTCACGGATAATACTACACAAGTCTCTGTAATACAATCCTATGTAATTACTGATTCGATTCTCTTCTTTAACTTCGGCTTAAGTCAAAAGACATTGCCACAATACTATGTTGATTCTATTCAATAATCAGTCTATATATAGTATACTTCAACTATATATTACTATAACATGTAATTTCCAATTACAGTAGGGGGACACGTTTATTTACCTCGATAAGCCCAAAATTATCCGAGTTTAATGTCGATCCTGAGCAAGGTTTAGCTCCTACTCCGTGCGCTCCAATTCGCTCCAAGAAACCCTTAGAAGTTCTACGCAACTTCTACTTATCACTTCAACTACGGGTGAAGATTTTTCCTAGGGTTTCATTTTGTGGCTAAAGGAAAGTATAATCGTATTTTTCCGGGTTTTTCGTATAAAGGGTACTTTGGAAAGTACTACAAGGTATTTGGCTAAAGTATTTTGGGCATTATAACAATACTTGTAGAATACATTTCTACCAAGGGGGGTAGTATTTCGACTAGCACAACTAGGCTGGGGAGGGTTCTCGGCTAGAACCACTAGGCAGGGGGTGCTCGTAGGGGCCTTGAGAGGAGAGGGGTGGTGTTTGGACGAGAACAAGGTTGAGGGAGAGGGAGGGATTTTTAACACTTAGAGAAATTTTGGATGAAGAAGTTCATCAACTTAGAGGGGTATTTATAGGTCAAGCAAAGGCCAACCAAGGGCCATGATGAAGCCAAGTGCAAGGCAAGTGTAAGGCCAAGATTAAGCCATGTGCTACCTTATCCATCTACACAAAATATCCTACCTAACCCTTGACTAAAATTCCAACACAAAAAACGTGCCAAGGGCCTCACTTTGCCGTCCAAGTCCTTCCAATGTGAGGATGACACATGTCACCCTCCCGTTGGTCCAAAATGTTTCGTCTCTCGGAAAAATCCGCAAAAATTAAAAATGCCATAGCCGGAATTTTCCCTACGAAAGCTGTGGAAACGTTTCGTCGAAAAATGACTCCTATCGGGTGTTGTGTACAAATTTCGAAACTTGCCTAACTTAAGGCTCAAATTATTATACGTACGCCCTCACGTACATACTCTGGAAATACGGGGTATAACATTCTTCCCCCCTTAGAAACATTCGTCCCGAATGTTCCTTCTCAGTCTCAAAACAACACGTGCCGGTATAGCCTTCACTACTATACTTACGAAACCAAACATGCCACACCTGGCCACAAAAATAACATGCGCGCGAAAACCCAAATCCAAGCCAACAAGGAATCACCTCTGTTTCACAAAAGTTCCCACCAAGGTCTAAAAATATAATCCCTTCGCACCTTCATTTCTCAAAAGAAACGATCACACACGTTCACTTCTCCCCTATCTCGTTGTACCCTTCTCGAACACTCGAACTCTTTCTAGTATCCGTACCACACTTCCGTCAACGTTTCTGTTTTCCATTCTCGGCCTTCACGAACTGATTCTAGTCGAACGTATCCACGAACTCATACGATGGTCATCTAAACTTGGGCCTAGCACCCTCGTGACCCTGCCACCTGGCGGGACCACCCAGAGCTGACCCCACCTCGAAATAGGCCGCGGGTTGGCCCGCAACATGGCCCCAACCCGACCCACTGTCGCGCCAACTCTTGCTCCTCGACACGGAACAATCTTGCTAAATCACATCATGAAAGATACCACTTTCATTTACCCAACCCAGGGACTTATCACACAATACATTCTAGGCATAAAATGCACTCTGACAAGGATCACTCGCAAAATCTTGTACTCAAGACGGCCTTACATCTAAGGTCTCAACTGTAATATTCTAAGGTTCATCATTTTCTCACCCCAGCTTACCCTTTTTCACCAACTGTGTTCCTAAATCACATTTTAGCACAAAGCTATCCGAACATAACACTTAACACATTAACATAACATCAAAACATACAAGCCTCTAGAGGGTTAAGGATATACCTAAAGCTACCGCTCCACTCTAATCATAAGCCTGCCCTGCAGGGCGCATAGCTGTAGAAGGAGATGAACCTGCCACTGATCCGGTAGGCTGAGTCATTTTGTTTGCATCCTTCCTACTAGAACAGTTTCTCGTCATATGGCCCTGACGGCCACAGGAAAAACAAGCACCAGTAAAAAGACGACATTCCGGGATGGCGTGCGCCGCATCGTACTGTTGAGAAAACACGAACGGTGGCTAGAACCCGTATATATCGTGAACGAAGCCACGGAGCTCGACCGGCTCGAATACCTGAGCGTCCCGGCGACTATGGGGACCACTGCATCTTGGTGGAGGTACATAACTAGGCTAGCTGCGAGGCGGTCCGCCTCGAAAAGTTACCAAAGGACCTGCATTACGGCCTCTTACCTGCTGATCTCGGTCATTCCGTCGACCTCTCCGTGCCTCACATCCTAGTGCATGAGCTTGCATGCGGGCAATGTCCATGACCGGCTGAAATGCTACACCCGTACAAGCCTCTGCCAAGTAATCATCCAGCCCGGTGACGTAGCGGTGTACTCTGTCCTCCATATCAGCTACCATAGCGGGAACATACCGAGCTAATGAGTCGAACTCCACATTGTACTCTCTAACCGTCGCGATCTGCCTCAGCGTCAAAAATCGTCGGCCCGAGCCCTCCTCATTTGTGGGGGCAAGAAATGTGCAAGAAAAGCCCGAGAACTCGTCCCATACGGTGGAAGTGCATGCTCTTCCGGGACAACTCCGCGAATCAAACCGGTCAAGCTGCGATATCACGCGGTGATGCGAACCAATACCACCGACTACGCCTCTGAAACTCGATCACTCTCATGATCCATTGTAGTCGGATAAACTCATGAGGTCATCCTCAACTCTCGATCCATAGAACATGGCGGGATACAACTCGAGAAAGTCCCGTAGCCTCAGTATGCGCTCGGGGTGAACTACGGGTGCTCACGTTTGGAGCGCTACATCCGGCCTATCCTCATATCGGCCACGACCACGGCGATGGCGCCATCTCTTTGTACCCATCTCATCTGCTCCGGTGTGGGTGGAGGCTCAGTCTTGTAGTCTCGGCGACCACTGCTGCGGCTCTAAGCTATTATACCCGTATTTCAGTATGTACGTGAGCGTCGTATTATAATTTGAGCCTTAAAGTTAGCTAGTTTGAAATTTGTACACAATTGCGAAAAGTCGTTTTCGGCGAAAGCGTTTCCACGACTTTCGTAGGAAAATTCGGCTATGTCATTAATTATTTTTACGGATTTTTCAGAGAGGCGAAACATTTTGGACCAGCGAGAGGCGACACTTGTCACCTCTAATTGGAAGAGTGGGCGGCAATGTTGGACGAAAAAGTGGCCAATGGGTTAGGTAGGATATTTGTGCAAGTTGGTGTGGTAGATGGATAAGGTGCACTTGGCGATCCTAGCCCTACACTTGCCTTGCACTTGGCATCATCTTGGCCCTTGGTTGGCCTTCACTTGACCTATAAATACCCTCTAGTTGAAGACTTTCTTCATCCAAAACTTGAGCAATCTATCTAAGTCTCAAAATACTCCCTCTCCCGAGCTTTCGTCCACCACACGCCCCCTCCCCTTTGAGAGCCCTTGGCGAGAGCCCCCTCCCTTTGTGGTGTTTTGCAGTGGGTACCCCTAGCATAGTTGTCTCGTATAAATACCCCCCTTTTGTGGTATAGAAATACTCTCCAAGTATTGTTATAATACCTAAATACCTTGGCCCAAATACCTTATAGTTTTCCCAAGGTTACACTTATACAAAAGCCCAGAAAATACTATTATACTTCCTCGATCCACAAAACGAAAACCTAAGTAAATCTTCACCGTAGTTGAAGTTATATGTAGAAGTTGGTTATTACTTCTAAGGGTTGGTTGGGCGGGTGAACTGCGAGTAGGAGCTAAACCTTGCTCAGGATCGACATGTAAACTTGGATAATTTTGGGCTTATCGAGGTAAACACTCTTGACCTTCTGCTGTAATTGGGAATTACATGGTGTAGGAAATATATAGTTAAAGTATACTATATATCGAAGTGAACATAGTTGTGCGGCAATGTCTTTTGACTTAAGCCTGAATAATACTTACGGCAATGTCTTGCGACTTAAGCTGAATTTAAAGAAGAGAATCGACGTAATTACATAGGGTGTATTCAGATGAGACTTGTGTAAGCGTTCTTGTGTAGTAGAACTGTACCGCGTCGGTTAGGCGTGTTAACCCCACTGGTTGGCTTGGTAGCGGCTAGATAGAGGAGGAGATTTCTGTTGCGGGAGAGGAGAGTCTTTGCGAATTTTCTATAGAATATTCTACGTCGGGATCTAAAGATATTAATAGGCGCTTTGTGGCCTCTATAGGTTATAGTACTACGTGTGGAGTGATCTGCTTGGTGAGAGTGTGGAAGCGGTTTGAGGTACTTGGGGAGTTTTGCTATTAGTCGATAATCGTCGCGAGGTATGTGAACCTCTTCCTATCTGTTCTAGCATGATATGTGTGTAACTATGTAGTATGGTAGACGTACATGTATTAAATGTATTTGATTGTCTTTAAACATAAAGTGTTATAACGGCTTTATGGGAAGTTGGTTATAACAGCTCTATGTAAATGAGAAATGCTTTGTGGTTTTTAAAATATAACTGATTTGACTTATAACCGACTTGACGTAAAAGAACCTTGAAGTATTCTAAAAGATTAAGAAACCCTTTTTGAAAGAAGTGTATACTTGGTTTGAAAACATAAAAGTTATACCAGCTTTATGAGAAGTTAGGTGTAACGCCAAGAGATAAAAGAATGGTTTAATGGTTTAGAAGTTAAGAGACTTATTCTTAAAAGATAAGAGACTTGACTTAATATGGATGTTTGTGTGAAACCTCATTCGTGAGTAATGAGTACTTGGTTTTGGAAGGAATAATGTTTCTTGATTTGGAAATCGAATGTGTATCGACAAACCAACTGCAGCGTTAATAAAGGAAATGTCTTGAATAATTAAGTATTATTAAAACGGTAGAAACCTCCATCTGCATAGAAACTACGATGAGACAAAATGATATTACATTTCTAGATCATGGTGCTAATAAGATTGATTATGAACAAGAATAACCTACTACTTTAAGGCATATGTTACTCAATTGTTTTAAAAGATTAAGACATTGAACTATGAACTTTTCAAAAAGAGACTTGTGTAATTGAAATTAGGCAAGCTGGAACTTTAGGAAAAGAAAGGCATTGTGTTGTCTTAAAATGGTTTAAAACATAAGGTGTATAACAACTTTATGGGAAGTTGGTTATAACGACCTTATGAAAACAAAAGAAAGGTTTTATCATTGGTTTTAATGTGGTAACTTGACTTTAAAAAGAAAAGTGTTTTGGTCAAAAAAGAAGGCATGGTGTTGCCTTAATTTGGTTTTAAAAGGAAAGTATGGAAGTTGTTTTGGTTTACTTAAAGATATAAGTCACTCTATTTTTATACTACGGTATCGGTGACTTTTATAAAAGAAATAGATCTCTTTAAAAGGAATTTAACGTCGTAGTACTTTAGGAGTTAAAACAGGACTTGGGCATAAAATGAAAGTACTTCGAGTTGTGTATAAACTTGCCTATGCTCGTTGTTGTGAAACTTGCCTATGCTTGTTGTTGTATAAACTTGCCTATGCTTGTTGTTGTAAAACTTGCCTATGCTTGTTGTTGTGAAACTTGCCTATGCTTGTTGTGATAGCCTTTGTTGTGCAAGAATTGTGTTTCTATACTCTGGCGTCTCTCGATGGAGTCGGTTGACTTGTTGAGAACTTACTTGGGCGTGGCCGTGATGTGGATAAATTCCACGAATGCGTTCACTGTTGATAGTGTTACTTTTGTTAATCACTTTGGACATCGACACGATCGTGGCGCTGCGGGTATGCTTCCACTTTGATTACCGTCTTGTTGTCTTATTGTTTCCCTTTGGACTCTCATCGACACGATCGTAGCGCGCGGGTATGCTTCCATTTGGAATCTTTGTCTTATTGTTTCCCTTTGGACTCTTGACACGATGCGTAGCGCGCGGGTATGCTTCCATTTGGAATCTTTGTCTTATTGTTTCCCTTTGGACTCTTGACCGCGATCGTAGCGCGCGGGTATGCTTCCATTTGGAATGTTGTCTTATTTGTTCCCTTTGGACATCTCGACACGATGCGTAGCGCGGGTATGCTCCCATTTGGAGTTCTATCTTGTTGTTATAATATCATAGGCTAGCGGTGAGGAAGGTACTCATGGGCGGGATTGATGTTGTGGGCGTGAGACCACGAATTGATATAAGCTGTTATGTGTGTCTTGTAGTTTGGTTATCATACATCTCCTGCTTTTATAGACTATTATGATTTCATTCTGATATTTCTGATTTCACATACTTGGTACTGTTATCTTGACCTCGCTTGGGGCTGCGTTAAATCTGCGCGGTAGAAGTACATCGTTTGTCGATCCAGCTTTTAGGATCACCTTTCGTATTGGGAAGCTCCGTTCCTTGAGGCTTATCTTTGGTATGTTACCGAGATGCAGGTCCGTGTACATTGAGGGTATGGCGGGGCCTGTCCGTCATAGTTGTTGTGTAAATCTTAAGTGCATAACCTTTGTTGTGGCGGGGGTTGTAAAAGGATAATTGTTGGGTATTTATGTATATATGATGAAGGCAAGCTGTTTTGGTTGCTTTGTTTATTTATTTTGTCTCTTAATTCATGTTCATGTTTTATTTCCGCTGATTTTCTCGATGTTGTATCACTAGGGTGCGGGGTAAGACACGATCCACGGGCAGGTTCGGTCGTGACAAAAGTGGTATCGAGCGATTAATCCTCGGAAAGTGTCTGAACCGTGTCTAGTAGAGTCTTGATTATCGGTGTGTTGTGCACCACATCTATAATCAGGAGGCTATAGGACATTTAGGATTGGTTTCCATTCTTCTCATTACGAGATCGTGCCTTAGAGTTTGTGTGATGAGTTGAACCCTCCAGCGTATTCCTTTCCTTTACGATTATGCCTCGCGTAAGGCAACCGGGCGAGCAGGCAAAGCGGCGAGAGGCGCTAGTGGGATCTGAGAATGCGAGCGCGAGCGGTCGAGACGAGATAGTACTTGACGGCGAGTTTTGCGACACCGCCCGGCTGTAGAGTTTAGAGCGCGGCGATGGGCTGCTGAGACTCTGATACACGAGCCTCGGTCCCACGGCTGGAAGCGAGATGAGATAAGTACAAGGAGATGGCCCGATTAATGGCGAGGTTGTGGCGAACTTGAGGATAAGCTGGGCCAGCGGCGATTCGATCCAGTAGCACCGTAGTTCACCCCGGCGAGCGGTTTGAGACTACGGGATTTTCCGAGTGTAACGCGAGTTTTATGGGTCGAGACACGAGGATGATCCGAGGAGTTCATCCGGCGATTCTGACGGATCGTGAGTGATCAAGCGCCGGAGACGAGTCGGTGGTCTAGGTTCGCATCGGCTGCGTGATACGCATGATCGTGGTTTTGATCGTGGGAGGCTGTCACGGGAGAGCATGCACTTCCGGCTTTATGGGGCGAGTTCTCGAGAGGCCTTTCTTGCACACTTCTTGCCTCGCGGATGAGGAGGCTCGGGCGCAGATTTTTGGTGTTGCGGCGAGCAGGCGTGCGGTTCGGGAGTACAATGTGGAGTTCGACTCATTGGCCAGACGTCCCGCGTTAGTAGCTAGTATGGAGGATCGAGTGCACCGATATGTTCTGAGGCTCGATGATTACCTAGCGAGAGTTGTTCGGGTGTAGCTCTTGGTAGGGCATGGACATGCCCGCATGCAAGCTTATGCACTTGGAGGTGAGGCGGAGAAATCGGCGAAATGACGAGTCGGAGAAGAGGCGAGCGGCAAGGTCCTTTGGTGACTTCGAGCGGACCGCCTCGGCGTGAACTAGTTATGTACCTCCGCAAGATCTGAGTGGTCCTCCACAATCTTGAGCATCAGTATTCGGGAGCGGTCGGGGCTCGAGGTTCAGATTTTGGAGAGCGGGGTGTTAGCGGTGAAGCCACCCTACCTCGTTGTGACATTGTGGTAGACTCCACGGTGGGAGTGTCGTGCTAGTACGGGAGTTTGTTTTACATGCGGCGGCGAGGCCATTTTGGGAGAAACGTCCGACCGAGTAGCACTGGTAGGATAGCGCAGACTCTGAGATCGATTGCGGGTTCTTCACCTTCCATAGCTTGAGCAGGATGTTCATACGGCGGGCCACGGTAGAGGTCGCGGTGGAAGTTCCCAGTTTTAGCGGTCCTCTGAATCGCCTATTTTCAGGTATATCCTTAACCCTTTAGAGATTTGTATGCATGATATGATGACCTTATTATTGTGTGCTACATTCGGATAGCGTTATGTTGGTTATGAGTTAGAAAGCTTGGCTAGTTGAAAGGATATGTATGGGGGCATGAAAAGTATGAACTTTAGAATATTTCCTGTTGAGACCTTAGATGTAAGGTCATCTTGAATAAAAGATTTTACGGTTAGTCTTTGTTGAAATACTTGGTTTGCGTATAAATGTATTGTGTGATAAGTCCCTGGGTTGGGTAAATGAAAGTGGTATCTTTCCTGATGTGATTTAGCAAGATTGTTCCGTGTCGAGGAGCAAGAGTTGGCGCGACAATGGGTCGGGTTGGGGCCATGTTGCGGGCCAACCCGCGGCCTGTTTCGAGGTGGGGTCAGTTCTGGGTGGTCCCGCCAGATGGTAGGGTCACGAGGGTGTTAGGCCCAAGTTTAGATGACCGTCGTATGAGTTCGTGGTTATGTTCGACCAGAAGCGGATCGTGAAGGCCGGGAATGGTCTTAAGGGAGATTGCGGTTAGTAAGATGACCAAGTTAGAGGTAGTGACTCCAAAGTTTTGGAACTAAAGCGATGACTGAAGTATGGTACGTATGAGAAGAGTTCAAGTGTTCGGGAAGGGCACGACGAGTAAGGAAGGGAGAGTACGTGTGTTACTTTGTTGCCATGTGTGGCATTGGAAATTTGTTTAAAGTTAAGAGGAACTTTATCGTTATCCGTCTTGAGAAGGAACATTCGGGACGAATGTTTCTAAGGAGGGGAGAATGTTGTACCGTATTTCGGTATATGCGTGGCGTGACGTATTATAATTTGAGCCTTAAAGTTAGCTAGTTTGAAATTTGTACACAAGTGCGAAAAGTCGTTTTCCGATGAACGTTTCCCACGACTTTCGTAGGGAAAATTCCGGCTATGTCATTAATTATTTTTACGGTTTTCAGAGGCGAAACATTTTGGACCAACGAGAGGCGACACTTGTCACCCTCAATTGGAAGGAGTGGGCGGCAATGTTGGACGGAAAAAGTGGCCAATGGGTTAGGTAGGATATTTGTGCAAGTTGGTGTGGTAGATGGATAAGGTGCACTTGGCTTGATCCTAGCCCTACACTTGCCTTGCACTTGGCATCATCTTGGCCCTTGGTTGGCCTTCATGACCTATAAATACCCTCTAGTTGAAGACTTTCTTCATCAAAAACTTGAGCAATCTATCTAAGTCTCAAAATACTCCTCTCTCGAGCTTTAGTCCACCACTCCCCCTTTGAGAGCCATGGCGAGAGCCACCTCCGCTGTGGTGTTTTGCCGTGGGGTACCCACTAGCATAGTTGTCTCGTATAAATACCCTTTTGTGGTATAGAAATACTCTCAGTATTGTTATAATGCCCAAATACCTTGGCCCCAAATACCTTATAGTTTTCCCAAGGTTACACTTATACAAAAGCCAGAAAATACTATTATACTTCCTCGATCCACAAAACGAAAACCTAAGTAAATCTTCACCCGTAGTTGAAGTTATATGTAGAATTTGGTTAGAACTTCTAAGGGTTGGTTGGAGGCGGGTCGAGCGCGGAGTAGGAGCTAAACCTTGCTCGGGATCGACATTTAAACTTGGATAATTTTGGGCTTATCGAGGTAAACACTCTTGACCTTACATTTGTAATTGGGAATTACATGTTGTAGGAAATATATAGTTAAAGTATACTATATATAGAAGTGAAGATAGTTGTGCGGCAATGACTTTTGACTTAAGCCTGAATAATACTTACGGCAATGTCTTGCGACTTAAGCCTGAATGTAAAGAGAAGCGAGCTGTAATTACATAGGTGTATTCTGATAGACTTGTGTAAGCGTTCTTGTGTAGTAGAAGCATACGTCCGGTTAGGCGTGTTAACCCCGTTGGCTTGGTAGCGGCCTCGATAGAGGAGGAGATTTCTGTTGTTGCGGGAAGTCTTTGCCGAATTTTACGTAGAATATTCTACGTCGGGATCTAAAGATATTAATAGGCGCTTTGTGGCCTCTATAGGTTGTAGTACTACGTGTGGAGTGATCTGCTTGGTGAGAGTGTGGCCAGCGGTTTGAGGTACTTGGGCGTTTTGCTATTAGTCGATAATCGTCGCGGTATGTGAACCTCTTCCTATCTGTTCTAGCATGATATGTGTGTAACTATGTAGTGCGGTAGGCGTCATGTATTAAATGTATTTGATTGTCTTTAAACATAAAGTGTTATAACGGCGTTAAGGGAAGTAGGTTAAAACAGCTCTATGAAAATGACAAATGATGTGTGCATTTTAAAATATAAAAGATTTGACTAATAACACACTTGACTTAAAAGAACCGTGAAGTATTATATAAGATTAAGAAACCCTTTTTGAAAGAAGTGTATACTTGGTTTGAAAACATAAAAGTTATACGACTTTATGAGAAGTTAGGTGTAACGCCTTAAGAGAGATAAAAGAATGGTTTAATGGTTTAGAAGTTAAGAGACTTATTCTTAAAGATAAGAGACTTGACTTAATATGGATGTTTGTGTGAAACCTCATTTGTGAGTAATGAGTACTTGGTTTTGGAAGGAATAATGTTTCTTGATTTGAATCGAGAATGTGTATCGACAAACCACCTGCGGCGTTAATAAAGGGAAATGTATTGAATAATTAAGTATTATTAAAACCGGTAGAAACCTCATCTGCATAGAAGCTAAGATGAGACAAAATGATATTACATTTCTAGATCATGTTGCTAATAAGATTGATTATGAACAAGAATAACCTACTACGCCTAAGGCATATGTTACTCAATTGTTTTAAAAGAGATTAAGACATTGAACTATGAACTTTTCAAAAAAGAGACTTGTGTAATTGAAATTAGGCAAACTGGAACTTTAGGAAAAAGAAAGGCATTGTGTTGTCTTAAAATGGTTTAAAACATAAGGTGTATAACAACTTTATGGGAAGTTGGTTATAACGACCTTATGAAAACAAAAGAAAGGTTTTATCATTGGTTTTAATGTGGTAACTTGACTTTAAAAGAAAAGTGTTTTGGTCAAAAAAGAAGGCATGGTGTTGCCTTAATTTGGTTTTAAAAAGGAAAGTATGGAAGTTGTTTTGGTTTACTTAAAAGATATAAGTCACTCTATTTTTATACTACGGGTATCAGGTGACTTTTATAAAAGAAATAGATCTCTTTAGAAGGAATTTAACGTACGTAGTACTTTAGGGTTAAAACCCGGACTTGGGCATAAAATGAAAGTACTTCGAGTTGTGTATAAACTTGCCTATGCTCGTTGTTGTGAAACTTGCCTATGCTTGTTGTTGTATAAACTTGCCTATGCTTGTTGTTGTAAAACTTGCCTATGCTTGTTGTTGTGAAACTTGCCTATGCTTGTTGTGATAGCCTTTGTTGTGCAAGAATTGTGTTTCTATACTCTGGCGTCTCTCGATGGAGAATTCGGTTGACTTGTTGAGAACTTACTTGGGCGTGACCCGGCGGTGGATAAATTCCGCAGTGCGTTCACGTTGATAGTGTTACTTTTGTTAATCACTTTGGACATCGACCGCGATCGTAGCGCGCGGGTATGCTTCCACTTTGATTACCGTCTTGTTGTCTTATTGTTTCCCTTTGGACTCTTGACACGATCGTAGCGCGCGGGTATGCTTCCATTTGGAATCTTGTCTTATTGTTTCCCTTTGGACTCTTGACACGATCGTAGCGCTGCGGGTATGCTTCCATTTGGAATCTTTGTCTTATTGTTTCCCTTTGGACCTCATCGACACGATCGTAGCGCTGCGGGTATGCTTCCATTTGGAATCTTTGTCTTATTGTTTCCCTTTGGACCTCTTCGACACGATGTGTAGCGCGGGTATGCTTCCATTTGGAATCTTTGTCTTATTGTTTCCCTTTGGACTCTCGACACGATCGTGGCGCGCGGGTATCTTCCATTTGGAATGTTGTCTTATTTGTTCCCTTTGGACATACGACACGATCGTAGCGCTGCGGGTATTCTCCCATTTGGAGTTCTATCTTGTTGTTATCATATCATGAATTGCGGTGAGGAAGGTACTCATGGGCGGGATTGATGTTGTGGCGTGAGACCACGAATTGATATAAGCGTTATGTGTGTGTCTTGTAGTTTGGTTATCATACATCTCACTGCTTTTATAGACTATTATGATTTCATTTCTGATTTTACGATTTCACATACTTAGTACTGTTATCTTGACCTCCTTGCAGTGCGTTCATCACCGTAGGTAAGTCATCGGTATCGATCCATTTTAGGATCACCTTCAGCGTATTGGGAAGCTCGTTCCTTGAGGCTTATCTTTGGTATGTTGCAGATGCAGTAGGTCAGTGTACATTCGAGTATGGCGGGGCCACTGTCCGTCATAGTTGTTGTGTAAATCTTAAGTGCATAACCTTTGTTGTGGCGGGGTTGTAAAAGGATAATTGTTCGGGTATTTATGTATATATGATGAAATTGTTTTGGTTGCTTTGTTTATTTATTTTGTCTCTTAATTCATGTTCATGTTTTTATTTCTGATTCTCTCGATGTTGTATCACTAGGGTGCGGGGTAAGGCACGATCCAGCAGGTTGGTCGTGACATAAACTCTTCTTGTCTTTGTGGCGTCGCGAAACTCGCCGTCGGAAGCTATCTCGAGCACCGGGCTGCGCCTCGCATCCTCTGTATCTCACTCGACTCCTCATTGCCTTGCCCATCTGGCGGGGTTGCACTGCAGCGGAGGCATAAGCGGTAAAGGAAAGGAATACGTCGAGAGGGTCCAACTTATCACACTCTCAGGGCACGATCTCGGAATGAGAAGAATGAAACCAATCCTAAATGTCCTATAGCCTCACGATTATAGATGTGGTGCACAACACACCGATAATCAAGACTCTACTAGACACGATGCGTAGACACTTTCCGAGACTAGCGCTCACGATACCACACATCACGACCCGTTCGGGGCGTGGTAGTGCCTTACCGGGCACCCTAGTGATACAACATCGAGAAAATCGGAAATAAAAACATGAACATGAATTAAGAGACAAGATAAATAAGCAGGCCAACCAAAGCGATTGCCTTCATCATATATACATAAATACCGACGATTATCTTTTTACAAACCACGCCTACAATTACTCTGGACCTCTAAGATTTTTACTGACTATGGCGGAGACAGGGCCGCCATACCACGAATGTATAAGAATCTGGACTCGAGGGTAACATACCAAAAGATAAGCCTCAGAAGAAATGGGGCTTCCCGACACTGTGGCGTGATCCTATGGCGAGGATCCATAACCGATGTACTTCCACTGCGGCATGAGCGGCCCGAGGAGTCGATCTGCAGTACCAAGTATGTGAAAGCGTAAAGGCGTAAATGAAATCATAATAGTCTATATAAAGCGGGAGACATGTATGATAACGGATGAAATGCGTGTCGGCCCGTCCGTGGGACTCGGTGTATAATCGGATAAAATACGTGTCCCCGCCCGTCTCGTGGGACTCGG
Source organism: Przewalskia tangutica (assembly GCA_029844215.1). NCBI lineage: Eukaryota > Viridiplantae > Streptophyta > Magnoliopsida > Solanales > Solanaceae > Przewalskia > Przewalskia tangutica. Next base: position 47,054,863 of record CM056730.1, read on the forward strand.
TGTAAAATCGGATGAAATCGTGTCCCGCCCGTCTCGTGGGACTCGGTGTAAAATTAGATGAAATCGTGTCCTTCCCATCTCGTGGGACTCGGTGTATAATCAAATGAAATCGTGTCCTGCCCGTCTCGTGGGACTCGGTGTAGAATCGTTCATAACAAATCAACCGCCTCCATCGAGAGGCGAGTGCGAAATACAACAAAGGCTATCACAACAAGCATAGGCAAGTGTCACGACCGATTAGGGGCGTGGTAGTGCCTTACCGGCACCCGGTGATCCAACATCAGTGTCGGGAACATAAAGACAACCGTGAAATAGCCAGTATAAACAATGAAATAAGAAGGCAGGCTAACCAAAAGCGGTTACCTTCACATATATATAAACAACAACTTTTCAACATGAGCGGTTTAATCCTTTTTACAAAACCACGCCCACGGTACTACGGACCTCTAAGAAATGATCGACAACAATGGCGGGGCGGGGCCGCCATACCCACGAATGTAAACACCTACAACAACGAGGACTATACACTGATAAGCCTCGGAGAAGCGGGCTTTCCCAAATCTTTGGCTTGTGACCCTAAGGCGAGGATCAATGGCGGTGTACCTTTACTGCGGCATGAGCGGCCCGAAGGAGGTCGATAACAGTGCAGAGTATGTGGCGAAAATAAATCGTAAATGGAATCATAGAAGTCTATATAAAGCAGGAGACATGTATGATAACAAAACTACAGTTCACAATAACAAGCACTCATATCAAGTCAGGGACTCACGCCCTCAAAGTCATCACTCAAATATAACAATGGGTCTCACGCCCATGCATCAATCATGCGTGGAATACGCCCTCGCTGCGCGGTTTATGATATAAAAGCACCAAGGAACACATATGAACACGGGTCCCACTGTGCCATAATAACACCGTCGGGGTAAATGCGAAGGCATAGCGACTACTAACACCACAGTACCAACAAGGTCATGAAGCGTATCATAAGATCTGTCTAGGCCGTCACATGATCAAAGGCGGCCACTTGCGCGGTATCTAATGTCGCGTCTAGTCACCGGAACTTCGCGACTCGCGTAGGCCAATCTCGTCGGCTGCATGAGGTATTCCCGCGTCGGTAGCTACTCCCGGCATCGTCACGGACTTCGCGATCCGCATGGCCCGCATGGACGCATGCCCGTAAGGACGCACTAACACGGAACTCTCGTAGCTCGCGTAGGCCGCAGGACTGCGTGAGGTATTCTCGAATCATAGGTCCATCGACACTTTGAGTCTACCCGCGTCGGAGGCGGCTTAACCCGGAATCATCTCGAGATGAATGCCACAATACTATCATAACGGTGATAGTTAATAAGCACAATCAAGGAAACCCTTTACACAAACATCACAAGATACTAACACACGTAGCATCCTAACACGTTTACTTATCAAAGCAATCAAGAAAGTATTACAAGGCTATCACAAACCAATACAATCAAGTTGTTCACACAAGGTACTTTCTACTATATGATTAACAAGATCGGGTTTTATCCCCAAAGTACTTCATACATTAACTCTTTAAAAGATCGTTACTTAGCGATACCCGTAGTATAAAATAGAGTGACTATCCTTTTAAAGTAAATCAATTACTTCTCTTTGTAAAATCAAGTAGCAACATTCTTTTCCAATGTTCAAGTTTGCCTAATTTCCAATGTTCAAGTTTCTCATTTTAGAAAAGTTTCGTAGTTCATAGCCTTATTCATTTAAGAATATAATTCTCCTTTAAACAATCTGAGAAACCTAAGCCTTATATGTGAGTAGGATATTCTTGTTTATTACAATCTTATTACAGCAGCCATGATCTAGGAAATATCATTTTGTCTCATCTTAGCTTCTATGCAGATGGAGGTTTCTACTGGTTTTATTAGTACTTAATTAGTCAAAACATTTCCTTTTATTAACTGCGGTGGTTTGTCGATACATTCGATTTCAAATCGATAAAACATTCTTAAGCCGTTATACCTAACTTCCCATAAAGCTAGTATAACTCTTAAGTTTTCAAAAACCAAGTATTACTTCTTTCAAAATGATTCAAAAATCTTTTGAAATACTTCAAGTTCTTTATTAACACATAACAAGCGATTATAGTTCAAATCGATTACCTTTTAAAAACCACATGTATTTTCTAACCAACATAAAGTTTATTATAACCAACTTCCCATAAAGCCGTTATAACACTTTATGTTTTACACCAATCAAATACATTTAGCACATGTGCGTCTACCGTACTACATAGTTCACACATATCATGCTAGAAGAAATAGGAAGAGGTTCACATACCTCGCGGCGAGTATCGACTAATAGCAAAGCGCTCAGTACTTCAGTGCCGGCTACTCCTTAAGCCACGTAGATCGCACCTGCGTAGTACTTCAACCTATAATGCCACAAGGCGCTTATTAACATTTAGATCCGCCGGAGAACATTCTCTGAGAAAATTCGCGACACCTCCCGCAACAACGTAAATCTCCTCATCTATCGGCTACGAGCCAACCGGGGGTTCGTCTAACCTGCGGGTACAATTCTACTCCACGGTACTATTACACAGTCTCTGTAATACACCTATGTAATTCTGATTCGATTCTTCTTTAAATTGGGCTTAAGTCGCGAGACATTGCGTAAGTATTATTCGGGCTTAAGTCAAAGACATTGCGATAACTACGTTGATTCTATATATAGTATACTTCAACTATATATTCTAACAACATGTAATTTCCAATTACAATAGAGGACAAGATATTTACCTCGATAAGCCCATAATTATCCAAGTAAAAAGTCGATCTGGGCAATCGTTTAGCTCGACTCCGTGCGCTCAACCCGCTCCAAACTACCCTTAGAAGTTCTAACCAACTTCTACATACTACTCAACTAACCATGGAGATTTTCCTTAGGGTTTCGGTTTGGTGGTGACGGTAAAGTATAATAGTATTTACGGGCTTTTTGTATAGGTATAACCTTAGAATACAACAAGGTATATGACTAAGGTAATTTGGGCATTATATGATACTTTTGAGAGTATTTCTACCAAGAGGGGGTATTATCTGAAAACAACTAGGCTAGGGGGTACCACGGCTAGCACCCAAGGAGGGTGTATACCCGCCGGCCTACCAGCTAGGGGAACTCTCGACGAGGGGAGGAAGGCTTTTGGACGAGAACCCCAAGTAGGGAGAGGGAGGGGTTTTAACACTTAGAAGATTTGTGGCTGTAGAAAGTCTTCTACATAGGGTGGTATTTATAGGCGACCAATGGCGACCAATGGCGAATCTTGCCAAGTGCAAGGCAAGTGTAGGGCGAATCTTGCCAAGTGCCCCCAACCAACTAACACACAAATATCCTACCAACTAAAGCCATTCCAATCGCCACAATAACGCCTCACATCCATCAATTGGAGGGTGACAAGTGTCGCCCTCCCGTTGGTCCAAATTGTTTCGTCTCTCGGAAAAAGCGGCAAAAATTAAAAATGACATAGCCGGACAGTCGCCTACGAAAGCTGTGAAAACGTTTCGTCGAAAAACGACTCTAAACGGGTGTTGTGAACAAAATTAATTCGGCCAAGCCTTAATACAAGTTTCAAATTTTCTACGTACGTCCTTACGTACATACTCGGGAAATACGGGGTATAACATTCTCCCCTCCTTAGAAACATTCGTCCCGAATGTTCTTTCTAAGTCCCAAAACAAACGCGCGCCAGTATAGTCTTCACTACTATACTTACGAGAACAATCCTTGCCACACGTGGCGCGAAACAACTTGCGCAAGAGCTTACATCCAGTCCACGAGGAAACACCTCTAACATCACCATAACACTCTCACGGGGTCTAAAATATACTTCCTTCGCCGCTTTACACAACAAAAAAAATGAGCACATCTATGCTCGCGATACCACTGATACCACTTTTGTCACTTTGTCGCGAGGTTCTGGTGTCACTCCGGCGACCCAACAAATGGTACCGGGCTGCATGCGATCCCGGAGGAGGTCGTACACTCGAACTCTTACCACATTACGTCGGCCGGTTTCCAAAACTTCGGGGTTACTATCCCTAACGTGGTCATCATTAGCGGGAACACTGGATGGATCTCGATACTTTCCGATCATATCAATACGAAAGGCCGGACGTCTTGCCTCCTAAGTCGGACGGCAATTGCTAACTTATAGGCAACGGCCTATTCTTCACATGAACTCAAAGGGCCCAAGTAACTCGGGCTAAGTTTTCCTCTGCTTTCCAAAACTCGTCACACCCTAGCAGGGGTGGTACTCAAGAAGACCGAGTCGGCACGAACTCTAGCGTCGTCGCCGATTATCATACGATTTCTCGGTGCGGAACCTCTTCTAGACAAGCTTTACTCTCTCCACGGTCTGTTTGGAACAAGCTGAACCAACTAATGAACCTTGCCAACATCAGACCAATCGTGACAATTTACACTTCCGCCCTACAAGGCTTCAAAGGCAACATCAGAACACCGAAATGGTAGCTTAAACACTCCTCCACAGGAGACAACAATCCGCGACTACGCGAAATCCGCGCGGCGGCGAATGCGGTCGAGACTCATCGAGTTCTTAACCTGCTGGTAAAACTTTTAGAAAGCGAAAATAGCCACACGGGCTTCATGCGACATAAGGTGAAGGTAGGCACCGTGCGACCTTACACGCTTTACGATAACTCAACACGGTAGATAGCGGTCGGCCAGAAGAACACGATGGGCTGCCCCGTCGGCCCGACCAGGTCGAACGCATCCACGAGTTAAATGCTGGTTAACTAAACTTGGGCCTAACACCTGCAACCTAACACAGGCGGGACCACGCGCTGACCCACCATGAACCTACGCGGGTTGACCCGCATGCGCCTGATACTAGCTCAGAAGGAAAACTCTCACTAATCACGTTACGAAAACCTAGCGGTCTTCTTAGCTCAACTACCTCTTTCATTCCACACTACTCGGGGACTTATCCTGAACATAGCTCACGTGCACTATGCATTCCTATAAGGATCAAACATAACACTACGCTTTACTCGAGATGGCCTTACCTGCAAGGTCTTTACGTAAAACATTCTAAGGCTCACTTATCTATCCCCCAAAATCTTACTCGGTTAACCCACGTGATTTCTAAACACAACTAACACACATTATCGACATAGCACTTAAGGTATACTCACCTTATCACATCTTGATCTCAGAGGTTAAAGATATATCTATATCTTTGCTTCCTCCCTTAGTCGTTCTAATCAAAGCACCTTGTAGGCGTAGCTAGGGAAGATGACGAACTACCCACCGATCTGAAGGCTAAGTCCTCCTGAGGACACTCTATCGACATCATACCACGGTCGTGAGTGACAAGTACTAACTAAAGGCGACATTCCGGGATGGCGTGCATCTGTAATGAGCCGGAAGCCACGGAGTTACGACCAACTCCTGCGTACTCGAACATCTTGATATCCGTGGAAGACCACTGCTGTTGGCGGAGTGCATATCAAATCTGTGGTGAGGCGACTCGCCTCGAAAGTTACCAAAGGACCTTCTTTGCTCGGCCTCCTCTTTGTCCTTTGTTTAACCGTCGATCTCTACGCACCGGCTGCTGCGCGTAAGCATACGAGGCCATGCTCAAGCCCAACTAAAGAATTACTCTTGCACAACCTCTTTTAGATAGTCCTCAGACTCGCGGTACATCGGTATACTCTGGTAGCCAAATCTATAGCTAATGTGAGTCGCCTCTTTGCAATCTAAATTCTCTGTTCGATGTGGGCGAAGGTTCAAATGTCATGGCGCGATGAGGCTGCGCCGTGTGCTAAACTCTCTTTGGGGCTAGTGGCGTCGCAAAAACTCCCGAATGAAGCACCACCCGGTGATGTTTGGGCTGTGCCACGTAACCCTCTGTACTCTGCTCGCGGCTCCCATTTGTCTTGCGCCTCACAGGCGGGTTGCCTACGGAGGCATAATGGTAAGGGAAAGAAATACGTTAGAGGTCGACTTACAACCTGACTCTAGGCACGATCTCGAGTGAAGAATAGAAACCAATCCTAAAATATCCTATAGCCTCACGATTATTGGTGTGGTGCACAACAGCGATAATCAAGACTCTGCGGATCTGATGCGTAGACACTTTCAGAGATTAAGCGCTCGATACCACTTTTGTCACGACCGATTAAGGGCGTGGTAGTGCCTTACCGGGCACGGTGATCAACATCCAGTAATCGTGAACATAAAGACAACACATGAAATAGCGAAGTATAAACAATGAAATAAGAAGGCAGGCTAACCAAAAGCGGTTACGCCCGGCATATATATAAACAACTTTTTCAACATGAGCAGTTTAATCCTTTTTACAAAACCACGCCGCGGTACTACGGACCTAAGAAATGATCGACAACAATGGCGGGGCGGGGCCGCCATACCACGAATGTAAACACCTACAACAACGGGGACTATACGGCTGATAAGCCTCGGAGAAGCGGAGCTTTCCCAATCTTTGGCTTGTGACCCTAAGGCGAGGATCGATGGCGGTGTACCTTTACTGCGGCATGAGCGGCCCGAAGGAGGTCGATCTGGGTCAGAGTATGTGGCGAAAATAAATGCGTAAATGGAATCATAGAAGTCTATATAAAGCGGGAGACATGTATGATAACAAAACTACGATTCCACAATAACAACGATCATATCAAGTCGAGGACTCGCGCGCCAAAGTCATCACTCGGAATATAACAATGGGTCTCACGCCCAACATCAATCATGCGTGGAATACCTTCGCTGCCGGCGATTTATGATATAAAAGCACCAAGGAACACATATGAACACGAGGTCCCACGTGCCATAATAACGTCACGGGGGTAAATGCGAAGGCATAGCCGACTACTGCACCAGCGGTACCAACAAGGTCATGAAGCGTATCATAAGATCTGTCTGGCCGTCACGTGATCAAAGGCGGCCTTTGCGCGATATCTAATGTGGCGTCTAGTCTGGAACTTCCGCGACTCGCGTAGGCCAATCTCATCGGCTGCATGAGGTATTCCGCATCGGTAGCTACTCCGGCGTCGTCACGGACGCGATCGCGTAGCCACGTGGACGCGTGCCCGTAAGGGACGCGCTAACACGGAACTCGTAGCTCGCGTAGGCCACAGGACTGCGTAGGTATTCTCGAATCATAGGACCATCGACCGCTGAGTCTACCCGCGTCGGAGGCGGCTTAACCGGAATCATCTCGAGATGAATGCCACAATACTATCATAAGCTATGCGCCGAACGGGCGTTCTGGTGCCTTACCGGGCACCACTAGTGATACAACATCGAGAGAAAACCGGCGGAAAATAAAACATGAATCATGAAACAAGAGATATAATAAATAGGCAGGCCAACCAGCGATTGCCTTGGTATATCATAAAACCGACAGTTTAATCCTTTTACAACCACGCTTGCGATTCTACAGACCTCTAAGATTTACAACGACTATGACGGGACGGGGCCCGCCATACCACAGAATGTACAGAACCTACAACTCGGGGAACACATGCAAAAGATAAGCCTCGGAGAAGCGGAGCTTCCAGCTGCCCGAGATCACGAGGCGAGGATCCACGGCCGATGTACCTCTACTGCGGCGTGAGCGGCCCCGAAGGAGGTCGATCTGGCAATTACAGTATGTGAAGCTGTCAAATCGTAAATGAAATCATAATAGCTTAACAAGCGGGAGACATGTATGATAACCAAAATCGATGCGCAACATAAAAGCGATCCAAGTCGGGGACTCGCGCCACCGAAGTCACCACTCAAATATAACTATGGGTCTCACGCCATAACATCCATCATGTTCGCATCATGGCGCGTGCCGGAATCGCCTCGGTGTAGACATGTCCATGATGCAACAATAATAACAAGGCGCGTGGCGCGTACCCCGAATCTTGCGCCGGTGTAGACATGCCCGTATGTAACCTCGATAAGAATATCTTGGTCAACCTGCGCGTGGCCACGTACCCCGAATCTTTGCATCGGTGTAGACCGTCCATGTTGCGGTAATAACCATATATCGGGTAATCAACCCGCGCGTGGCGCGTGCCGGAATCTGCGTCGGTGTAGACATGTCCATGTGACATCAACGAGCGATAATCAAAATGGAAACATACGTGGAATTCTCCATCACCGGCCGCGTCGAGTAAGTTCTCGACAAGTCAACCGCCTCTATCGAGAGGCGGTAACACGAAATACCACACTTGCACGTGAGGCTATAAATCACAAGCATAGGCATGTTTCACAAGAACAAGCCGAGGCAAGTTTCACAACAACAAGCATAGACAAGTTTCACAACAACTCGAAAGTACTTTCATTTTATGCCAAAGTCGGGTTTTAACCCCAAAGTACTACATCGTTAAGTTCTTTTAAAAGAGATCCATTACTTATATAAAAGTCACCCGATACGTAGTATTAGAATGACCAACCCACATTCCTTTTCAAAATCAAGTAACAACATTCTTTTCCTAAGTTCGGTTTGCCTAGTTTGATTACTCAAGCTTCATTTTCAAATGGTTTCTGATTCATAAACTTAATCACTTGATTTATTTTAGAACAATTGAGTAATATATGTCTCACGTGAGAATAGGTTATCCTTGTTTACAACATTCTTATTACTGACCATGATCTAGAAAATGTATATCATTTTGTCATCTTAGTTTCTATGCGGATGGAGGTTTCTCTGGTTTTAATACAATTCATCATTATTCAATACATTTTCCTTTATTAACGCTGCGGTGGTGCTGTCGATACACATTCGATTTCGAAATCAGTAAATAATTATCCCTTTAAATAAAACCAAGTACTCATTACTCACGAATGAGGTTTCACACAAACATTCAAATTAAAACAAATAAGTTAAGTCTCTTATCTTATAAGATCAAGTCTCTTAACTTCTAACATGATAAACCATTTTCTTTACCTCTCTTAAGACATTATACCTACTCCCCAAAGCTAGTATAACTCTTTTTAAAACCTTTTAAAACCAAGTGTTACTCTCACTTCCAAAAGCGATTTATAAATCTTTTGAAATACATCAAGTTCTTTGTTATAACTAGTTGATTATAATTCACATCGATTACCTTTTAAAACCACAAAGTATTTTCTTACCTACCTAAAGTATTATAACTGACTTCCCAAAGGCGTTATAACACTTTATGTTTAAGAACAATCAAACACGATTAACACGTATGCGTCTACGTGCTACATAGTTCACACGTATCATGCTAGAAGAGATAGGAAGAGGTTCACATACCTCGCGACGATTTATCGACAATAAGCAAAATGCTCCAAGTACTACAACGCACTAGCCCTTTCCACTCCTCGGTAGAATACGCTACTCTTAGTACTTTCACCTATAAAGGTCACAAACGTCTATTAACCCCAAAACACAAGTTCTATCTTTCTCTGAGAAAATTGGCACCTCCCCACATGGCGTAAATCTCCTCCTCTACGAGGCTACTGCAAGCCAACCGGGGTTCACACGTCTAACGGGCGTGTACCATCCTACTCGATAATACTACACAAGTCTACGATCCTATGTCTGATTCGATTCGATTCGATTCTTTTATTCTTGGGCTTAAGTCAAAAGACATTGCCACAATACTAAGTTCAGTTCTATATATAGTATACTTGAACTATATATTCAAACACGTAATTTCCAATTACAATAGAAGAACGATAGTGTTTACCTCGATAAGCCCAAAATTATCCAAGTATAAAGTCGATCACGAGCAGCGCTTAGCTCCTACTCAGCGCTCCAAACAACCCTTAGAAGTTCTAACCAACTTCACTTACAACTTCAACAACGGGTGAAGATTTCCTTAGGGTTTCGTTTTTGTGGCTAAAGGAAGTATAATCGTATTTTACGGGCTTTTGTATAAGTGTAACCTTGGGAATACTACAAGGTATTTGGGCCAAGGTATTTGGACATTATAACAATATTAGGAGAGTATTTCTATACCACAACAAAGGGTATTATCACGAAAACAACTAGGCTAGGGGTACCCGGCGAGCACCACAAAGGGGAGGGTGGCCTCTCGGCCAAAGCCAAACTTTAAGGGGAGAGGGCTCTTGGGCGAGAGTCAACAAGAGGAGGAGGGTTTCCAAGACTTGGAAGATTTTTGGATGAATGAAGTCTTCAAAGAGAGGGGTATTTATAGCAAAACCAAAAGCCAACCAATGGCCAAGATCCTTCCAAGTGTATAGCAAGTGTAAGGCCAAGATCAAGCCAAGTGCACCTAACCCTACTCCACAAAACATGGCACAAAACAAGCCACAAAACAAGGCACAAAACCATGAACCAATCGGCGAGGCCAAGCTCCTCTTTCCGTCAATGAGGGTGACAAGTGTCACCCTCCGTTAATCCAAAAATGTTAAGTCGCTCGGAAAAATCCATAAAAATACTAAATGACATAGCGAATTTTTCCAGCGTAAGTAATGGAAAGCGTTTAGTCGAAAGCGACTCTATTCGGCACTTGTGCCCAAATTTCGAACCAAAGCCAATTCTTAAGGCAAAAAAATTTATCGTGCGCCTCGCGTATATACTGCGGAAATCGGGTATAACATTCTTCCCCCTTAGAAACATTCGTCGAATGTTCCTTCAGTCTCAAAACAAGCGGCGTCGGTATAGTCTTCAACGCTATCGTCACGAAAACAATCATGCCACACGCTGACCACAAAAACACCGTTCACTTCTCCCCTTACTCGTAGTACTCGTCACGAACACTCGAACTCGTTCTAGTGTCCGTACCACACTGTCAACGCTTCTGTTTCCAACCCTTGGAGTCACTACCTCCAAACTTGGTCATCTCACTAACCTCAATTTCCCTAAGGCCATTCCGGCCTTCACGAACTGATTACGATCGAGCGTATCCACGAACTCATCGATGGTCATCTAAACTTGGGCTAGCACTCTCGTGACCACTGCGCTGGCGGGACCACCCAGAACGACCCTTCCTCAAAAGCGGGACGCGGGTTGGCCCGCAACATGCCCCAACCCGACCAGCTGTGGCGCCAACTCTCTAGTTTCTTGATCAGAACAATCTTACCTTTACAGTCATGAAAGCTACCACTTCCATTTCCACTACCAGGACTTACCACTTTTCACTAACGGTTTCTAAATCACATTTTAGCACAAAGCTATCCAAACATATCATTAAACACATCAACAACATCAATACACACAAAACTCTAGAGGTTAAGGATATACACGAAACTAGGCGGTTCAAGGCGCTAAAGGAACTTCCACGCGACCTCTAGTGGCCCAAGCACTCTAGTAGTCTGTGCTATCCTACCAGTGCTACTCTGGTCGGACGGTCTCTCGTCATATGGCCTGTTGGCGCAAGAATAACAAGCTCCCTTGGTACTACGACACTCTCGAAATGCGGTCTACCACATCGACCACACCGGTAGGGTGTGCATCGCCAACACCCTACTCCTCAACATCTGAAACAGGAGCGGACACGCTCACGAATATCCCAGGTCCCGAGGCTGCGGAGGGCCACTCTGTAATGGCGGAGGTACATAACTAGTCTGCTTTGGCGGTCCGCCTCGAAAGTCGCCAAAATATCCGCCGTCTTGGCCTAACGCTGGCGGTCCACCCGTCGATCTGCGCTCGCACCCGTGCATGAGCACGAATGCGGGCAATGTCCATGCGGTGAAGAGAAACACCGAACAACTCTGCTAGGTAATCATCGAGCCTATAACATATCGGTGCACTCGATCCTCCATACTAGCTACTAATGCGGGAACATCTGGGCGATGAGTCGAACTCCACATTGTACTCGAGCTATGCGCTGTTACGCCTCAACATCAAAAATCGCCGGCCGAGCCCTCGCCGTTTGTGGAGGCAAGAAATGTGCGGGAAGGCCCCGAAAACTTCGTCCCAAGCGGTGGAAGTGCATGCTCTCCCGGGAAAGCTCCGCGAGTCAAACCAATCGACTACGGTATCACGCGGCCGATCACGAACCAAATATCCGCAGACTCGATCTCGAAGCCTTGATCACGCGCATGATCCTCTGCAGCGGCGGATGAACTCCTGCGGATCATCCTCGGCCTCGACAAGTAAAACTGGGCGGGCTACAACTAAGGAAATCGTAGCCTCAGTATGCGCCTCGGGTGCCTTCTACAGTCTTCTTTGGGCTGAGCTGCTGCGTCGGCCTATCCTCATATCGGCCACAACCACGGCGAATGGCGAGCCATCTCGCGTGACCCGTCTCCGCTCGGTGTGGGGTGGAGGCTCAGTCTTGTAGTCTCGCGACGGCTGCGCGGCTCTAAGCTCTTCTTTGGTCTTTGGCGGCGTCGCAAAACTTCGCCGTCTGAAGCACTACCTCAGTCTTGGCCAGGGCTGCGCCTCGTACTCTCTGAATCCACTAGCGGCTCCTCGCCTTGCCGCCTCAGGCCACTGGTTGCCTTCGCGAGGCATAGCGGTAAAAGCGAAACACGTCGAGAGGGTCCAACTTACAACACGGCTCTAGGCACGATCTCGGAATGAGAAGAATGAAACCAATCCTAAATGTCCTATAGCCTCACGATTATAGATGTGGTGCACAACACACCGATAATCAAGACTCTACTAGAACGCGATGCGTAGACACTTTCAGAGGACTAAGCGCTCCGATACCACTTTGTAAGCGTGCCGAAGCTGCACGAGGCATTAACGCTCTCGGCGACCTACAAAGTGTGCCGGGCTCTGCGATCCACGAGGCATGCCAGCGGCCGCTTCTCGGGATGTGCCATACGGAGAGCCACGGTTCGGGCCTGTTCCTGATTGAGAGGCTCTGGCCTCTTTATACGCTCGGCCGAAGGAGGTCGATAACAGGTACCAAGTATGTGAAACTGTCAAATACTGTAAATGAAATCATAATAGCTTAAAAAGCAGGAGACATGTATGATAACCAAATTCAGTACGCAACATAAAAGCAGTCAAGTCAGGGACTCACGCCCTCAAAGTCACCACTCAAATATAACTATGGGTCTCACGCCCATAACATCCATCATGTTCGCATCATGGTCGCATGCCCCCGGAATACTGCCTCGGTGTAGACATGTCCATGATGCAACAATAATAACAAGGCGCGTGGCCACGTACCGGAATCTGCGCCGGTGTAGACATGCCCATGTAACCTCAATAAGAATATCTTGGTCAACCACGCGCGCGTGCCGTACCCGGAATCTTTGCGCCGGTGTGAACCGTCCATGTTGCGATAATAACCATATATCGGGTAATCAACCGCGCGTGGCGCGTGCCGGAATCTTGCGTCGGTGTAGACATGTCCATGTGACATCAACACAAGCGATAATCAAAATGGAAACATACGTGGAATTCTCCATCACCGCCCGGCCGTCCAGTAAGTTCTCGACAAGTCAGCCGGCCTCTCGAGAGCGGTAACGAAATACCACTTGCGCAAGGCTATCATCACAAGCATAGGCAAGTTTCACAACAACAAGCACGCGAGTTTCCAACAACAAGCATAGACAAGTTTCACAACAACTCAAAGTACTTTCATTTTATGCCAAAGTCGGGTTTTAACCCCAAAGTACTACATCGTTAAGTTCTTTTAAAGAGATCCATTACTTCTATAAAGTCACGATACGTAGTATTAGAATGACCAACCCATTCCTTTTCAAAATCAAGTAACAACATTCTTTTCCTAAGTTCGGTTGCCTAGTTTGATTACTCAAACTTCTCATTTTCAAATGGTTTCGATTCATAAACTTAATCACTTGATTTATTTTTAGAACAATTGAGTAATATATGTCTCACGTGAGAATAGGTTATTCTTGTTTACAACATTCTTATTACTGACCATGATCTAGAAAATGTATATCATTTTGTCTCATCTTAGTTTCTATGCGGATGGAGGTTTCTCTTGGTTTTAATACAATTCATCATTATTCAATACATTTTCCTTTATTAGCATTTGCGGTGGTGCGCCGATACGTTACGATTTCGAAATCGATAAATCATTATCCCTTTAAATAAAACCAAGTACTCATTACTCACGAATGAGGTTTCACACAAACATTCACATTAAAACAAATAAGTTAAGTCTCTTATCTTATAAGATCAAGTCTCTTAACTTCTAACATCGATAAACCATTTTCTTTACCTCTCTTAAGACATTATACCTACTCCCATAAAGCTAGTATAACTCTTTTTAAAACCTTTTAAAACCAAGTGTTACTCTCCCTTCCAAAGCGATTTATAAATCTTTTGAAATACATCAAGTTCTTTGTTATAACTAGCGATTATAATTCACATCGATTACCTTTTAAAACCACAAAGTATTTTCTTACCTACCTAAAACATTATAACTTGACTTCCCATAAAGTGTTATAACACTTTATGTTTAAGAACAATCAAACCACGATTAACACGTATCGTCTGCGTACTACATAGTTCACGTATCATGCTAGAAGAGATAGGAAGAGGTTCACATACCTCGCGACGATTTATCGACAATAAGCAAAATGCTCCAAGTACTACAACGCACTGGCCCTTTCCACTCTCGCAAGTAGAATCGCTACTCTTAGTACTTTCACCTATAAAGGTCACAAACGTCTATTAACCCCAAAACACAAGTTCTATCTTTCTACGAGAAAATTGGCGACCTCCCACATGGCGTAAATCTCCTCTCTAACGAGGCGGCTACGAAGCTTGACGGGGGTTACACGTCTAACGGGCGTGTACCATCCTACTCGATAATACTACACAAGTCTCTTGTCTGATCCTATGTAAATACTGATTGATTCGGTTCTTTATTCTTGAGCTTAAGTCAAAAGACATTGCCACAATACTAAGTTGATTCTATATATAGTATACTTCAACTATATATTCAAACACGTAATTTCCAATTACAATAGAAGAACGATAGTGTTTACCTCGATAAGCCCAAAATTATCCAAGTATAAAGTCGATCACGAGCAGCGCTTAGCTCCTACTCAGCGCTCAAACAACCCTTAGAAGTTCTAACCAACTTCTACTTACAACTTCAACAACGGGTGAAGATTTCCTTAGGGTTTCGTTTTTGTGGCTAAAGGAAGTATAATCGTATTTTCGGGCTTTTGTATAAGTGTAACCTTGGGAATACTACAAGGTATTTGGGCAGTATTTGGACATTATAACAATATTAGGAGAGTATTTCTATACCTGACAAAGGGTATTATCTGAAAACAACTAGGCTAGGGGTACCCACGGCGAGCACATGAGGGGAGGGTGGCCTCTCGGCCAAAGCCAAACTTTAAGGGAGAGGGGCTCTTGGGCGAGAGTCAACAAGAGGAGGAAGGGTTTCAAGACTTGGAAGATTTTGGATGAATGAAGTCTTCAAAGAGAGGGGGGTATTTATAGCAAAACCAAAAGCCAACCAATGGCCAAGATCCTTCCAAGTGTATAGCAAGTGTAAGGCCAAGATCAAGCCAAGTGCACCCTAACCCCTACTCCACAAAACATAGCACAAAACAAGCCACAAAACAAGGCACAAAACCATGAACCAATCGGCCAAGGCCAAGCTCCTCTTTGCTGCCGTCGATGAGGGTGACAAGTGTCACCCTCCCGTTAATCCAAAAATGTTCGTCGCTCGGAAAAATCATAAAAATACTAAATGACATAGCGAATTTTTCCAGCGTAAGGCGTGAAAGCGTTTAGTCGAAAGCGACTCTATTCGGCACTTGTGCCCAAATTTCGAACCAAAGCCAATTCTTAAGGCAAAAAAATTTAATACGTACGCCCTCACGTATATACTCTGGAAATACGGGGTATAACAATAACGACTGATAGTTAATAAGCACAATCAAGGGAAACCCCTTTACACAAACATCACAAGATACTAACACACGTAGCATCCTAACACGTTTACTTATCAAAGCAATCAAGAAAGTATTACAAGGCTATCACAAACCAATCTGATCAAGTTGTTCACACAGGTACTTTCTACTATATGATTAACAAGATCGGGTTTTATCCCCAAAGTACTTCATACATTAACTCTTTAAAAGATCGTTACTTATGATACCCATAGTATATGAAAATAGAGTGATTATCTTTTTAAAGTAAATCAATTACTTCTCCTTGTAAAATCAAGTAGCAACATTCTTTTCCAATGTTCAAGTTTGCCTAATTTCCAATGTTCAAGTTTCTCATTTTAGAAAAGTTTCGTAGTTCATAGCCTTATTCATTTAAGAATATAATTCTCCTTTAAACAATCTGAGAAACCTAAGCCTTATATGTGAGTAGGATATTCTTGTTTATTACAATCTTATTACTGTGACCATGATCTAGGAAATATCATTTTGTCTCATCTTAGCTTATGCGGATGGAGGTTTCTCTTGGTTTTATTAGTACTTAATTAGTCAAAACATTTCCTTTTATTAACGCTGCAGTGGTTTGTCGATACACATTATGATTTCCGAAATCAGTAAAACATTCTTAAGTCGTTATACCTAACTTCCCATAAAGCTAGTATAACTCTTAAGTTTTTCAAAAACCAAGTATTACTTCTTCTTTCAAAATGATTCAAAAATCTTTTGAAATACTTCAAGTTCTTTATTAACACATAACAAGCCAGTTATAGTTCAAATCGATTACCTTTTAAAAACCACGTGTATTTTCTAACCAACATAAAGTCATTATAACCAACTTCCCATAAAGCGTTATAACACTTTATGTTTTACACCAATCAAATACATTTAGCACGTATGCGTCTACGTACTACATAGTTCACACATATCATGCTAGAAGAAATAGGAAGAGGTTCACATACCTCGCGGCGAGTATCGACTAATAGCAAAGCGCTCAGTACTTCCAATCGGCTACTCCTTAAGCCACGTAGATCGCACAAGCGTATTACTTCAACCTATAAGGCCACAAGGCGCTTATTAACATTTAGATCCTTCGAGAACATTCTACGAAAATTGGCGACGCTCCCCGCAAGCGTAAATCTCTCTCTATCGAGGTAGGCTACGAAGCCAACGGGGGTTATACGTCTAACCTAACGTACAATTCTACTCCACGGTACTACTACACAAGTCTCTGTAATACAGCCCTATGTAATTCTGATTCGGTATTCTTCTTTAAATTCGGGCTTAAGTCGCAAGACATTCTGTAAGTATTATTCGGGCTTAAGTCAAAAGACATTGCCGATAACTACGTTCAGTCTATATATAGTATACTTCAACTATATATTCTAACAACATGTAATTTCCAATTACAATAGAGGACAAGATATTTACCTCGATAAGCCCATAATTATCCAAGTAAAAGTCGATCTGGGCAATCGTTTAGCTCGACTCCGTGCGCTCAACCCGGCTCCAAACTACCCTTAGAAGTTCTAACCAACTTCTACATACTACTCCAACTAACCATGGAGATTTTCCTTAGGGTTTCGGTTTGGTATTGACAGTAAGTATAATAGTATGTCTGGGCTTTTTGTATAGGTCTAACCTTAGAATACAACAAGCTATATGACTAAGGTAATTTGGGCATTATAACAAAACTTTAGTGAGTATTTCTACCAAGAGGGGGTATTATACGAAAACAACTAGGCTAGGGGTACCCACGGCTAGCACCCAGGAGGGGGTGTATACCCGCCGGCCTACCCACTGGGGAACTCTCGACGAGGGGAGGGGAAGGCTTTTGGACGAGAACCACAAGAAGGGAGAGGGAGGGATTTTAACACTTAGAAGATTTTTGGATGAAGAAAGTCTTCAACATAGGGTGGTATTTATAGGCCAACCAATGGCCAACCAATGGCCAAGATCTTGCCAAGTGCAGGGCAAGTGTAGGGCCAAGATCTTGCCAAGTGCCCCTTAACCAACTAACACACAAATATCCTACCAACTAAAGCCATTCCAATCGGCCACAATAACGCCTCACATCCATCAATTGGAGGGTAACAAGTGTCGCCCTCCCGTTGGTCCAAAATGTTTCGTCTCTCGGAAAAATCCGCAAAAATTAAAAATGACATAGCCGGAAATTCCCCTACGAAAGCTGTGAAAACGTTTCGTCGAAAAACGACTCTAAACGGGTGTTGTGAACAAAATTAATTCGG
Source organism: Przewalskia tangutica (assembly GCA_029844215.1). Classification (NCBI taxonomy): domain Eukaryota; kingdom Viridiplantae; phylum Streptophyta; class Magnoliopsida; order Solanales; family Solanaceae; genus Przewalskia; species Przewalskia tangutica. Next base: position 47,072,940 of record CM056730.1, read on the forward strand.
CCAAGCCTTAATACAAGTTTCAAATTTTCTACGTACGTCCTTACGTAAATACTCGGGAAATACGGGGTATAACAGCAAGTTTCACAACAACAAGCATAGGCAAGCTTCACAACAACAAGCATAGGCAAGCTTCACGACAACAAGCATAGGCAAGTTATACACAACTCAAAGTACTTTCATTTTATGCCAAAGTCCGGGTTTTAACCCTAAAGTACTACGTACGTTAAATTCCTTTTAAAGATCCATTTCTTTTACAAAGGTCACCCGACACCCGTAGTAAATAAAAAAATAGAGTGACTAACATTGTTAAGTAAACCAAAATGCTTTCCTTTGTAAAATCAAGTAACAACCTTATTTTCCAAACGTTCAATTTTGCCTAATTTCAAATGCTCAAGTTTCTCATTTTAGAAAAGGTTTCGTAGTTCATAGTTTTAATCCTTTAAAACATAATTCTCCTTTAAACATTTTGAGAAACATATGTCTTATATGTGAGTAGGTTATTCTTGTTTATAATCAATCTTATTAAGCAGCCATGATCTAGGAAATGTAATATAATTTTTTCTCATCTTAGCTTCTATGCAGATGGAGGTTTCTACTGGTTTTAATACCATACTTCATTATTCAATACATTTTCCTTTATTAACGCTGCAGTGGTTTGTCGATACTTATTCTGATTTCCGAAATCAGTAAAACATTATTCCTTTTAAAACCAAGTACTCATTACTCACGAATGAGGTTTCACACTTTTAACAAAATTCATATTAATACCGTTAAGTCAAGTCTCTTATCTTCTAAAAATCAGTAAACCATTCTTTTTATCACTCTTAAGACGTTATACCTAACTTCCCATAAAGCTAGTACAACTCTTATGTTTTCAAAGCCAAGTATTACTTTTCTTTAAAAAGGGTCTTTTTGGAACACTTCAAGTTCTTTGTTACTACACATCAAATCCGTTATAAGTCAAATCAGTTATCCTTTGAAACCACAAAGCATTTTCTTACCTACATAAAGTTGTTATAACCAACTTCCCATAAAGTCGTTATAACACTTTATGTTTCAAACCAATCAAATACATTAAATACATGTACGTCTACCGTACTACATAGTTATACACATATCATGCTAGAACAGATAGGAAGAGGTTCACATACCTCGCGACGATTATCGACTAATAGCAAAGTGCTCCAAGTACCTCAAACCGTCGGCTACTCCTTAAGCCAAGTAGATCACGCCATCCGTAGTACTTGACCTATAGAGGCCACTGGCGCCTATTAACATCCTAGATCTCAATGTAGAATATTCTACGAAAATTCGCGCACACTCCCCGCCCGCAGCGTAAATCTCCTCTCTATCGAGGCGGCTACCAAGCCAACCAGGGGGGGTTTGCACGTCTAACCGGACGTGTACAATTCTACTCACAGTAATACTACACAAGTCTACTGTAATACAATCCTATGTAATTACAGTTCAATTCTCTTCTTTAACTTCAGGCTTAAGTCAAAAGACATTGCCACAATACTATGTTCAGTTCTATTCAATAATCAGTCTATATATAGTATACTTCAACTATATATTACTATAACATGTAATTTCCAATTACAGTAGGGGGACAAGTTTATTTACCTCGATAAGCCCAAAATTATCCGAGTTTAATGTCGATCCTGAGCAAGGTTTAGCTCCTACTCCGTGCACTCCAATTCGCTCCAAGAAACCCTTAGAAGTTCTACGCAACTTCTACTTATCACTTCAACTACGGGTGAGGATTTTTCCTAGGGTTTCATTTTGTGGCTAAAGGAAAGTATAATCGTATTTTTCCGGGTTTTTCGTATAAAGGGTACTTTGGAAAGTACTACAAGGTATTTGGCTAAAGTATTTTGGGCATTATAACAATACTTGTAGAATACATTTATACCAAGGGGGGTAGTATTTCGACTAGCACAACTAGGCTAGGGGGAGGGGGTTCTCGGCTAGAACCACTAGGCAAGGAGGGGGTGCTCGGCGAGGGCCTTCAAGAGGGAGAGGGGTGGTGTTTGGGCGAGAACAAGGTTGAGGAGAGGAGGGATTTTTAACACTTAGAGAAATTTTGGATGAAGAAGTTCATCAACTTAGAGGGGTATTGATAGGTCAAGCAAAGGCCAACCAAGGGCCAAGATGAAGCCAAGTGCAAGGCAAGTGTAAGGCCAAGATTAAGCCATGTGCTACCTTATCCATCTACACAAAATATCCTACCTAACCCTTGACTAAAATTCCAACACAAAAAACGTGCCAAGGGCCTCACTTTGCCGTCCAAGTCCTTCCAATGTGAGGGTGACACATGTCACCCTCCCGTTGGTCCAAAATGTTTCGTCTCTCGGAAAAATCCGCAAAAATTAAAAATGACATAGCCGGAATTTTCCCTACGAAAGCTGTGGAAACGTTTCGTCGAAAAACGACTCCTATCGGGTGTTGTGTACAAATTTCGAAACTTGCCTAACTTAAGGCTCAAATTATTATACGTACGCCCTCACGTACATACTCTGGAAATACGGGGTATAACAGTTATTCTTGTTTATAACAATCTTATTAAAGCAGCCATGATCTAGGAAATGTAATACAATTTTGTCTTATCTTAGCTTCTATGCAGATGGAGGTTTCTACTGGTTTTAATAATACTTAATTAGTCAATACATTTTCCTTTATTAAGCTATGATGGTTTGTTCGATACTTATTCTCATTTCCGAAAATCAATATAAGGCTTTCATAAACAATTAAGTAAACCGTTCCTTTTATCTCTCTTAAGTCGTTATACCTAACTTCCCATAAAGCTTAGTATAACACTTAAGCTTTTAAAACCAAGTATTACTCTTCTTTCAAAAACGATTCTTAATTCTTTTGAAATACTTCAAGATTCTTATTATTTAAAATTCAAGTCAAAAGACATCGAAGTAAAACCACGTTCAGTCAACACACGTACGTCTACCGTACTATATATATATTCTTTTAAAATATCATGCTCAAGAGGATAGGAAGAATCACATACCTCGCGACGATTATCGATAAATAGCAAAACGCTCTACCGCTATAACCCGACTTGTCTTGTCCACCTTTCAAGTAGAACATGCAACTCGCAGAACTTTCAACCTATAAAGGCCATATACGTCTATCAACGTCTAGACTACTCTGTAGAATATTCTAAGCATGGGGGGTTCTCTATTCTACGGAAAATCGGGCGTGACACTTCCCTGCAGATAAACTACACAATCTCAGTAAATACAGTCCTATGTAAATCTGATTCAATCTTCTTCTTTAATATTCTTCTGATGTGATTTCAATTCAATTCTCTTCTCTTATACCATCCTTCTATATATCTTATACTCATTTCTATACTACTACAGTATGTAATTTCCAATCACAATAGAAGGACAAGAGTATTTACCTCGATAAGCCCAAAATTATCCAAGATTTAATGTCGATCCTGAGCAACGTTTAGCTCCTACTGGCGCTCAACCCGCTCCAAACAACCCTTAGAAGTTCTACTTCTTCTTAATACTTACACCAATTATGAAGATTTTCCTTAGGGTTTCGTTTTTGTAGTGAAGGAAGTATAATAGTATTTACGGGCTTTTAGTATAGGGTAACCTTGGAATACTACAAGGTATTTGGGCCAAGGTATTTTGGAATAGTAACAATACTTGGAGAATACTTTTCTACCAAGGGGTATTTCACGAGAACAACTAGGAGGGGATGTTTGGCCAAGGCTTCACAAAGGGGAGGGTGGTTTGGAGAGCTTGAGGGGGAGAGGGATTTCAATACTCGGGAAATGTTTAAGGGATGAAGATTTAGTCTTGCACTTGAGGGGTATTTATAGGACTTTCAATGGCCAAGATTAAGGCAAGTGGAGGGCAAGTGGAGGGTGCAGATTTGGACAAGTGTGTGTGGGTCCCACCTTATCCATCTACTACACAAAATATCTACAAAACATTGACCAAAGGTTTTAGGCCACAAAAATGAAAAAAACGTGCCAACATTTTCGTCCACTTGGCCGCCCACTTGAGGGTGACACTTGTCGTCCTCTCGTTGGTCCAAAATATTTCATCTCTTGGAAAAATCCGCAAAAATTAAAAATGTCGCAACCGTAATTTTCCCTTCGCAAGGTTCGGAAAACTTTTCATCGGAAAACAATTCTTTTCGCTAGTTGTGCACAAATTTCGTCCCTTATGCCTACTTAAGGCTTGAACTTTTGTACGTACGTCCTCATATAAATACTTTGGAAATACGGGGTGTAACAATAGCACACAATAATAAGATCATCATATCAAGCATACTAAACTCTAGAGGGTTAAGTTTATACCTGAACGATTCAAAATAAACGATTCAAAGGACCGCTAAAACTGGGATTTTCCACCGCGACCTCTGCCGTGGCCTGCCGGTATATGAACATCCTGCCTCGCTATTGAAGGTGAAGAACCCGCAACTGATCCCGTAGTCTGTGCTACCTCCGGTCGGACAGTTTCTCGCATAATGGCCCTGCTGGCCGCATGTAAAGCAAACTCCCAAACTAGCACGACACTCCCCCTTACGGATTTTACCGCAACGGCCACACTGAGGTAAGGGTGGCCTCATCTGGCCAACACCACTACTCTCGAAAACACGAACCCACGGAGCCACGACTGCTCACGAATACTCCGACGTCCGGAAGGCGCGGAGGACAACTCGAAGCGGATGAGGTATATATTCGATGCATTGCGGAGGCTGCCGCCTCGAAAGTTACTAAGGACCTGCTGTCTTGGCCTCTTATGCGATCTGGTCCTACGTCGGTCTATCGTTCCTCCATCCCCGTGCATAAGCTCAGTATACGGAAATGTCCATGCCGGTGAAGAGCTACTCTGTGCAACCTCCGCTAAATAATCGTCAAGTCCTGTGACATATCGGTGCACCATATCCTCCATGTCTTCCACTAATGCGGGGACATACCGAGCTAAAGAGTGGCGTACTGCTGTACTCAATCGCCCGTTCTCGCCTCAGCGTCAAAAATTGCCGGCCGAGCCCTCTCATCCATGGAGGCAAGAAATGTGCAAGAAATGCCCACGAGAACTTCGTCCCACACTGGAGGCGCGTGCTCCCCGGGACAGCTCGCGAATAAAACCGATCATTGCGGTATCACGCGATCGTCTGAACTCTAAGACCACCGACTCGGTCTCGAAGCCTTGATCACTCTCATGATCTTACATGGCGTCGGATGAACTCCTGCGGATCATCCTCGTGGCCTCGACCCATAGAACTACGGCGGTGCGGCTCGGAAAATCTCGTAGTCTCAAGCTATCCGATCTAGGATGAACCACGGGTGCTCTGAGGCTGCTGCGTCGGCCTATCCTCGTATGCGGCCACAATCACGGCTAATGGCGGGCCATCTCCACGTAACCCATCTCCTCTGCTCCGGTGTGGGGTGAGGCGCAGATATCGTGGCCTCGGTAGCTCTGCTGCTCTAAACTCTGCTGGGGCTGGCGGCATCGTAGAATCCGCCGTCTGTAGCACCACCTCGGGTAAAGACTGGGCCTCTGTCCTGGTAACCCTCCGTGCTCTACTCGCAGCTCCCTCTGGTTGCCTTGCGTAGAGGCATAACTGGTACAAAAGAATACGTCAGAGGGAGTCCAACTTACGACACAGCTCTAAGGCACGATCTCAGAGTGAGAAGAATAGAAACCAATCCAAAATGTCCTGCAGCCTCCTGATTATAGATGTGGTGCACAACACACCGATAATCAAGACTCTACTAGACACGGTCTGTAGACACTTTCCGAGGACTAACTGCTCTAATACCACTTTTGTCACGACCCGACCACGGGCCCGTGACTGGTGCCTTACCCCGGGCACCCTAGTGATACAACATCAGAGAAAAACCAGCGGAAATAAAACATACAGATATGAAACAAGATAAAAGAAAGCAATAACCAAAGCGGTTGCCTTTTTGCATATATATACAAAAATTTGAGCAGATTACATCCTTTACAACCACACACAAGATGCTACATACCTCTAAGAGTGTAACAACAACTATGACGGGACAGGGCCATACCACAGATGTACAAGAACCTACAACTCGAGGAAACATGCAAAAGATAAGCCTCGGAGAAACGGAGCTTCCCAATCTGTTGGCTGTGATCCTATGGCGAGGATCAACAACCGATGTACCTCTACTGCGGCGTGAGCGCGGGCCCGGAGGTCGATAACAGTACCAAGTATGTGAAACTGAAAATACTGTAAATGAAATCATAGTAGTCTATATAAAAATGGAGACATATATGATAACCAAACTACAGTACATAAGATGTAAACAGTCACGTCAAGTCAGGGACTCACGCCCTCAAAGTCATCACTCAAATATAACTATGGGTCTTATGCCCGCAACATCAATCATGCCCGTGGAACACCTTCATCGCCGCCATCTACGATAACCACACGAGAGTACATGAACACGGGTCCCACGTGTCATAAAAACGTCTGCGGGGCAAGTACAAGGCTAACTACGGATACCAAAGCGCATCATCAAGCGACGGCAAGTACGAAGCCAACTACGGATACCAAAGCCGTACCAACAAATCTATATAACCATACCACGAAGGCGACCAGGGGCAATGCGAAGCCAACTACGGATACCACTGCGCCACGTGGCGGCGGGCAAATCTGAACTAACTACCGGATACGGCCGGAATCACGAGACCGTCACAAAACTGAACGGGGCAAGTCACGAAGGCTAACTACGGATACCGCGAGAATCATCCACGACCTCGGGGAAAGTACGAGAGCCAACTACCAGATACCAAGCCGAATCAGTAAAACCTCATGGAGAGCTAGTCCATGGAATAATAATCACAGAAGCGTACCCGTGGAATGCTCCGTCACTGTCGGTACGTCCAAGTAAGATCATAACAAATCAGACCCTCGTGAGAGACGCGGTGGTATGAAATACAATACTAGCACGACAAGGCTATCACACACAAACATAGGCAAGTTACACACAACTCAAGGTACTTTCATTTTATGCCAAAGTCCAGGTTTTAACCTCAAAGTACTACGTACGTTAAATTCTTTTTAAAAGATCCATTTCTTTTACAAAGGTCACCCGCCCATATTATCAAAATAGAGTGACTAACATTTTAAGTAAACCAAAACAACTTCCATACTTTCCTTTTTAAACCAAATTAAGACAATACCATGTCATGCCCTTTTTAAACCAAAACACTTTCCCTTTTAAAATCAAGTAACAACATTCTTTTCCAAAAGTTCAAGTTGCCTAATTTCAAATACTCAAGTCTCTTATTTTCGAAAAATTTCATAGCTCATAGTCTTAATCACTTAACAACGTAATCTCTTTTAAAACAATTTGAGTAACATAAGTCTATGTGTGAGTAGGTTATACTTGTTTATGACAATCTTATTAAAGCAGCCATGATCTAGGAAATGTAATACAATTTTGTCTTATCTTAGCTTCATGCGGATGGAGGTTTCTCTTGGTTTTGATAATAATTAATTAGTCAATACATTTTCCTTTATTAACGCTGCAGTGGTTTGTTCGATACTTATTCTCATTTCCGAAATCAATATAACTTATTCCTTTTTAAAACCCAATTACCCATTTCTCATAAATGCGGTTTCACAACTTTTAACACAAACCAAGTCATTAATAAGTCAAGTCTCTTATCTTTTAAAAACCACAAACTATTTCTTTACCTACATAAAGTTGTTATAACAAACTTCCCATAAAGCCGTTATAACACTTTATGTTTTAAAACAACCTACTTTGTTTAGCACACGTACGTCTACCGTACTAGATAGTTCACACAATCATGCTAGAAAAGATAGGAAGAGGTTCACATACCTCGCGACGATTATCGACAAATAGCAAAAAGCTCCAAAGTACTATAATCCTGCTAGCCTTTTCCACCCTTCAAGTAGAATACGCTACTCGCAGTACTTCAACCTATAATGGCCATAAAACGTCTATCAACTTCTGCATCTCTTCGTAGAACAATTCTAGGTAAACAGTTCCTTATTCTACGGAAAATTCGGCAGCACCTCCCCCCCGAAACCACATAAATCTCCTCATACTCGGGCGCTACTGTGCCAACAACTCCCAGGGGATTACACGTCTAACCGGACGTGTTCAATTCTACCCCACAAATATACTACACAAGTCTACTGTAAATACAGTTCAATCCTTTCCAATATTCATTCTACATATAGTATACTCAACTATACATTACTACAACATGTAATATCCAATTACAATAGGGGGATAAAGATCATTACCTCGATAAGCCCAAAATTATCCAAGATTATATGTCGATCCTGAGCAACGTTTAGCTCCAATTCCTTACGCTCCAACTCGCTCCAAGCAAACCTTAGAAGTTTCTAAACAACTTCTCTTAACACTTCAACTCCAAAAAGTGAAGAACACTTAGGCTTTGATTGTGGCAACTCTCGGCCAAGGGGTACTTTTAGTGGCTAGGTTGTGAAATCTTTTCTAAATTTTGGTTAATAATCTTCCTAATACACTAAGGAAGAACACTTAAAACTTTAAGAATTTTTGGACAACTTTAGCTCACAAAATCAAGGCAAAGCCGAGAGCTACACTCAAGAGGGAGGGAGTATTTCTAACTTGGAAAACTCTAAGTGTGGATGAATTTTAGTCTTGCACTAAGGGGGTATTTATAGGCCAATCAATGTCCAATATCAAATCAAGTGTAAGGTCTATATTGAGCCATGTGTGTGTGGGTCCCACTTATCTATCTACTACTCAAAATATCTTCAAGACTTTGACCAAATGTTTTAGACATTTTAAAGGCAAAAAACGTGCCAAACATTGACCACCATTTCGTCCAACATTGCCACCTAGGGGTGACACATGTTGCCCTCCTATTGGTCCAAAATATTTCATCTTCCGAAAATATCCGTAATGCCAAAAATCTCGAAAAATAAAGTGGGCCATCAACCGTAAATTCCTCCCGCGGGCCCCACGTGACCAATTCCGGAAAATAAAATTCCATAATTCTCAAATATTCCAAAAAGTACGAATACCAAATCTGGGAATCCAATTCCCATTAACGAACCTTTTTCCTTCACAAAATCCGGAAACTTTTCCGTCAAAAAATCACATCTTTCTTTCTTTCCAAAATTACTGTCGTATTCTCGTACGTACGTCTTCACATACATACCCTGGAACTACGGGGTGTAAAAATGATACTCTCTCTCTCTGTCCTCTATCCCCTGTGCATAAGCCTGCATCCTGGCAATATCCATACCTGGCTGAAGGGCCACTCCCAGGCATACAGTAATCATATAACGGTCTAGCCCCATCACATAGCGATGAACTCTGTCCGCCATCTCATCCACAATGGTGAGCGCATACCTGGCCAATGAGTCAACCTCCAGGTTGCACTCTCTGATAGTCTTCCCATTCTGTCTCAATGTCAAGAATCTATCCACGCGGGCTCTTGTCACGACCCGTTCCTGGGCCCGCGACTGGTGCCTTACCCGGACACCCAAGTAGACATACATCAGAGTAACCAGCGGAATATAAACTTTGCAAACATGAAACAGTTATATCAAGAAAAGGTTGCCTTTCGGCATGTATATAAATACCAAAAGTGAACAGTTACATCCCAAAATTTTAACAGGACTACTGGACCTGCAGAAGGTGTAACACATGACGGACGGGGCCGTCATACCTGAATGTACAAAACATCTACAACACCGGGGAGAACTGCACTAAAAGTCGAGCCTCCGAGAAATGGAGCTCGACACACAGTAAGGATCCTAAGAATGAGGATCCACCACCTTTCCCTTACTGCGGCGTGAACCACGGCCCAGAAGGAGGTCAGACAACAGTACCAAGTATGTGAAGCGTAAATCGATATATATAATTATAACATTTTAAAACCAATTTACAAATATGAACGAAACAACCAAGTTAACCGCATAGTGCCACATCATAAACAAGAGCAAAAATAGATATAATGTAATCGGTCTTTTCTAGGCGCTAATGATCGAAGCAAGGCCAATCGCCCATAGTATCATTATGCGAGCCTAATTTAGAACTCCGCGATCGCATAGGCCCCAGGCGCGCATGAGGTATTCTCGCATCGGGTGTAGCTAACCCGCGGCATCGCCTGGACTCCGCGATCCGCGTGGCCATATAGACGCGTGAGGTATTCCTCGCATCGGCGTAACACACCGGAGTGATCATCACGGAACTCCGCGACTCGCATAGGTCTCATGGACTCGCATGAGGTATTCCTCGCATCGGGGGCGGTTAACACACGGCATCGTAACAAGTCAGGAGGGTGAGTGATATAATACTAACACAACGGCTTATCGTTAAACAACATAAGCACAACAAGAATAACCTCCTTACACAAGCGTCACAAGATACTAACACACGTAGCATCATAACATGTTTATCAAACCAACTTACCATACCTTCAAACATTATTTCAAGCATTTGATAAACAAATAATTAAACCGTTTTTCTTATCTTTCTTAAGTCGTTATAGCTAACTTCCCATAAAGCTAGTATAACACTTAAACTTTTTATGAAAACCAAGTATTACTTTTCTTCCAAAATGATTCATAACTCTTTTTGAAATATTCAAGATTCTTATTAATTAGAACTCAAGTCCAAAGACATCAAAGTAAAGCCAAATTTAGTTTAACACACGTACGTCTACCGTACTATATATATTTCACAAATATCATGCTCAAATGGATAGGAAGAATCACATACCTCCTCGGCTAAATCCACTTGCCAAGTCGGATATGTCGCGCGCAGAGTGTCAACCTATAATAGTCAAAACACGCCTATCAACTTTTAGCTTTACGTGGGATTCTTCTAAGTAAGATTTCTCTTAGTCTATGAAAAATTGGGCAGCACCTCCCTCGTTTCTACTCAATTCTCCACCTTTTTCAAGGCCCGGTAATAGTAACCAACATGCCATAAATAAGGCGCAATAATTCCAAAATTTAAAGAAGGGGATCACACGCCCAAACGGAACGCGATTAACAATCTTCCCCTTAACAACAACAATAATTAAAGAAGGGGATCACACGCCCAAACGGAACGCGATTAACAATCTTCCCCTTAACAACAACAATAATTAAAGAAGGGGATCACACGCCCAAACGGAACGCGATTAACAATCTTCCCCTTAACAACAACAATGTAAATACAATCCAAAGTAAATACAGTCCAAAGTAAATACAGTCCTTAAGTTGGGGTCCTTGGCCAACTTTTACAATTTTACTTATCCAATTACTTCATTAGTCTTCCAACTTATATTCCAAACTTTATATAAGTTATAGTTTCTTTGTTGTTAACTTCTTAGTAAGTAATGGATACATTTTTACCATTTTAATGGCTAATATGTCAATACTCCTTTTAACATCTTAACAAGATCCAAATCTTTCCTTATATCTCATACTCCATAATATACTTCCAATATATGTATAATATCCAACATACATAATAATCAACTTCACAAAGAGGTTAAGGTTCATTACCTCAATTTAGCCCGAAAATATCCAAGAACTTAAAGTCGCTCCTAAGCAAGTTTTAGCTCCAAATATTTGTGTTCCAAACCACCACAAGTCACCTTTAGAAGTTCCTAACCAACTTCTATTCAAGAATTAACTCCAAAAAGTGAAGAACACTAAAGTTCCAAATCTGCCCACTCTCGGCTTTGTGAGGGTTTTTGAGGCTAGGGGTGTGAAATCTTGTCTAACTCTTGGTTAATAATCTTCCTAATACATTAAGGAAGAACACTTAGAAGTTTAAGAATTTTTGGACAATATTTGCTCAAGAAAGAGGGGGTGGGACGAGAGCAACTAGGGAGGAGAGGAAAATATTTTCAAGTCTTGAAATGTTCTAAGTGTGGAAGATTTCATCAACTAGAGGTGTTTATATAGGACAACCAAGGGTTAGGATTGAAACATGTGTATGGTATAAATTGTTTGTGTAGGTTACTTTCTCCACTTGTCCCACAAATGCCATGCAAGACTTTGACCATTTGACTAGCCCACTACTATGAAAAACCGTCCACTTAGTCTTTTTGGGGTGACACATGTCGCCCTCCTATAGGTCCAAAATGTTTTAATTCACTTGGGGTGACACATGTCGCCCTCCTATTGGTCTAAAATATTTAATCTCTCGGAAAAATTCCATAATTGGATAAAATATCGAAAATGTAAAATTTCCTTCATAAGGTTCGAAAACTTTTCCGTCGGAAAACAATTCTTTCACTCTTACCCTAATTAGGGCTTATACATTCGTACGTACGTCCTCACATACATACTCTGGAACTACGGAGTATAACATTCTCCCCCCCTTAGAAACATTCATCCCGAATGTTCCTTCTAAGTCTCCAAGCACATGCGCTGGTATAGTCTTCACTACTACACTTACCAAACCAATCATGCCACCAATGGCCATAGTATAACATACGCGCAAAAACTCAAATCCAAGCCAACGAGAAATCATCTCTAAAGCGTATACAACACTATTATCTCTCACCCAAGGTCTAAAGGATACTCCCTTCGCATCTTTACTTCATAAAAGGAACACTTCTATCTTCTTAACACATCTTCGCCTCTTTTATTACTCGTCGTACCTGTCACGACCCGATTTTTACACCCCATAGTTCCAGGGTATGTATGTGAAGACGTACGTACGAGAATACGACAGTAACTTTGGAAAGAAAGAAAGATGTGATTTTTTTCGACGGAAAAGTTTCCGGATTTTGTGAAGGAAAGAGGTTCGTTAATGGGAATTGGATACCCAGATTTGGTATTCGGACTTTTTGGAATATTTGAGAATTATGGAATTTTATTTTCCGGAGTTGGTCACGTGGGGCCCACGGGAGAATTTACGGTTTTGTGGGGCCCACTTTATTTTCGGATTTTTGGCATTACGGATATTTTCGGAAGATGAAATATTTTGGACCAATAGGAGGGCGACATGTGTCACCCCTAGGTGGCAATGTTGGGCGAATTGGTGGGCAAGAATGGCCTTGCACGTTTTTCATGTTTTAAAGGCTTAAAACATTTGGTCAAAGTCTTGAAGATATTTTGTGTAGTAGATGGATAAGTGGGACCCACACACACATGGCCCAATCTTGACCACACACTTGCTTTAATCTTGGCCCTTGATTCCTCTATAAATACCCTATGAATGCAAGACTTATTTTTCATCCACACTTGAGATTTCCAAGCTTGAAATACTCCCTCCCCTTGTTATTGTTCTCGTCCATTGAGCCTCTCCCTTAACCAAACTTTGTCCAAAAAATCCTAAACTCTTAAGTGTTCTTCCTTAGAGTATTAGGAAGATTATTAACCAAAAGTTAGAAAAGATTTCACACCCCTAGCCCCTAAATTACCCCTTGGACGAGAGTTGCCAAATTGTAGCCTAAGTGTTCTTCACTTTTTGGAGTTGAAGTGTTAAAAGAAGTTGTTTAGAAACTTCTAAGGGTTTCTTGGAGCGGGTTGGAGCGTAAGGAATTGGAGCTAAACGTTGCTCAGGATCGACATTTAATCTTGGATAATTTTGGGCTTATCGAGGTAATAATCTTAATCCCCCTATTGTAATTGGAAATTACATGTTATAGTAATGTATAGTTGAGTATACTATATATAGAATGAATATTGGTAGAATTGAATCAGTATTTACATTGATGTATTCTGATGAGACTTGTAGTATTTTGTGGAGTAGAATTGAACACGTCCGGTTAGACGTGTAATCCCCCGGGAGTTGTTGGCCTGGTAGCGGGCCTGAGTAGAGGAGGAGATTTATGTGGTTACTGGGGAGGTCGCGAATTTTCTGTAGAATAAGGAATCTTGTATTTAGAATATTCTACGAAGAGATCTAGAAGTTGATAGACGTTTTGTGGCCATTATAGGTTGAAGTACTACGAGTAGCGTATTCTACTTGAAGGGTGGAAAAGGCTAGCAAGGTTATAGTACTTGGAGCGTTTTGCTAATTGTCGATAACCGTCGCGAGGTATGTGAACCTCTTCCTATCTCTTCTAGCATGATTGTTGTGAACTATGTAGTACGGTGAGCGTACGTGTGCTAAATGAATTTGGTTGGTTTAAAACATAAAGTGTTATAACGGCTTTATGGGAAGTTTGCTATAACAACTTTATGTAGGTAAAGAAATGGTTTGTGGTTTTTAAAAGATAAGAGACTTGACTTATAAATGACTTGATGTGAAATATTAAAGACTTGGTTTGTGTTGACCAGTTGTGAAACCGCTTTTATGAGAAATGGGTAATTGGGTTTTAAAAGGGATAATATTATATTGATTTCGGAAATGAGAATAAGTATCGAACAAACCACTGCAGCGTTAATAAAGGAAAATGTATTGACTAATTAATTACTATTAAAACCAGTAGAAACCTCCATCTGCATAGAAGCTAAGATAAGACAAAATTGTATTATATTTCCTAGATCATGGCTGCTTTAATAAGAATCATTATAAACAAGCATTAATTTTCTTAAAATTCCAAAGTAAGGAACTTGATTTCTAAAAGAAAAGAGACTTGAGGAATTGAAGAGTTTTTGGTTTAAAACATAAAGTGTTATAACAGTTTTATGGGAAGTTAGTTATAACGACTTTATGAAAACAAAGGAATGGTTTTATCATTGGTTTTAAAATGGTAACTTGAATTTAAAAGGAGAAGTGTTTTGGTTTAAAAAGAAGGCATGGTATTGTCTTAATTTGGTTTAAAAAGGAAAGTATGGAAGTTGTTTTGGTTTACTTAAAATGTTAATCACTCTATTTTGATACTACGGGTATCGGGTGACCTTTGTAAAAGAAATGGATCTTTTAAAAGAATTTAACGTACGTAGTACCTTGGGGTTAAAACACGGACTTTGGCATAAAATGAGTACCTTGAGTTGTGTGTAACTTGCCTATGTTTGCGTGTGATAGCCTTGTCGTGCTAGTATTGTATTTCTATACCACCGTCTGCCGATGGAGGGCCGACTGATTTGTTATGATCTTACTTGGGCGTCTGCGGTGTGAGTATTCCGCAGTGCGACACGTGATTATTATTCCATGGACTAGCTCTCCATGAGGTTTCTTGATTCGGCAGTATCCGGTAGTTGGCTCCGTACTTGCCCGAAGTCGTGGCTGATTTGGCTTGGTATCGGTAGTTAGCCTTCGTACTTGCCCGTTCAGTTTGTGAAGTCTCGTGATTCCGGCGGTATCGGTAGTTAGTCTTCGTACTTGGCGACCCGCCACGTGCGCGGTGGTATCGGTAGTTGGCTTTCGTCTTGCACTGGGTCGCCGTGGTATGGTTATATAGATTTGTTGGTACGGCTCTGGTATCTGGTAGTTGGCTTTTGTACTTGCCCCGGTCAGTTGATGATGCGGCTTTGGTATGTGGTAGTTAACCTTCGTACTTGCCCCGTACGGTTTTTATGACACAGGTGGGACCTGGTGTTCATGTGTACCCTTTGGTGTTGTTATCATAGACTGTCGGCAATGAGGAAGGTATTCCACGGGCACGAATGATGTGGTGGGCGTGAGACCCATAGTTATATTTGAGTGATGACTTTGAGGGCGTGAGTCACGACTTGGCGTATTTGCTTACATGTTACATACTGTAGTTTGGTTATCATATATGTCTCCTGTTTTATATAGACTACTATGATTTCATTTACAGTATTTTCAGTTTCACATACTTGGTACTGTTGTCTTGACCTCCTTGGAAGTGCGTTCATCCGCAGTAGAGGTACATCGGTTGTTGATCCTCGCTCATAGGATCACGATTCGATGTATTAGGAAGCTCCGTTTCTCGGAGGCTTATCTTTTGGTATGTTTCCTGAGTTGTAGGTTCTTGTACATTCGGGGTATGGCGAGCCTGTCGTCATAGTTGTTGTTACATTCTTAGAGTGCATGAATCTTGTTGTGGCGGGGTTGTAAATGATGTAGCTGTTCAATTCTGTATATATGCAAGAAGGCAACCATTTTGGTTGCTTTGTTTTATTATCATATCTCTTGTTTCATGTTTAAGTTTTTATTTCGTGATTTTTCTCGATGTAGTATCACTAGGGTGCAGGGTAAGGCACGATCCACGCCCGGATCGGTCGTGACAAAAGTAGTATCGAGCGATTAATCCTCGGAAAGTGTCTGAACCGTATCTAGTAAGTCTTGATTATCGGCGTGTTGTGCACCACGCCTATAATCGAGAGGCTGAGATATTTAGGATTTGGTTTCCATTCTTCTCACTCACGAGATCGTGCCTTAGAAGCGTGTTATAAGTTGGACCCTCGATGTATTTCGTTTTACGATTATGCCTCCACGCAAAGCGGCACCGGGCGAAGGCGAGCGCGAGAGGCGGTAGTAGGACACGAGAGAGAATGCGAGCGCAGCGGTCGATGACTGAGATAGTGCTTGACGGCGAGTTTTGCGGCGCCACCGGCCCCAACGAGTTTAGAGCGCAGCGATGGCTTGAGACCACGATACTGCGCCTCGATCCACACTGGAGCGAGAGAGATGGGGTGCGAGGAGATGGCGATTACTAGCGAGATTGTGGCGAACATGAGATAAGTGCTGCGCGGCGATTTGATAACACCGTGGTTCATCTAGATCGGATAGCATGAGACTACGAGATTTTACGAGTTGCAGCCGCCAGAGTTCTACGGTCGAGGCACGAGGATGATCCGCGGGAGTTCATCCGAAGCGATTCTGGATCGTGAGTGATCAGGGCTTCGGAGACCAAGTCAGTGGTCTTAGGTTCACATCGGCTACGTGATACTGCAGTCGACTGGTTTGATTCGTGGGAGCTGTCCCGGGGAGAGTATGCACTTCCAGCCGTATGGGACGAGTTCTCAGGGGCATTTCTTACACATTTCTTGCCTCGCGGATGAGAGGCTCGGTGAAAGATTTTTGACGTTGAGGCGGCCGGCGTACGGTTCGAGTACAATGTGGAGTTTGACTCATTAGCTCGATACGTCCAGCGTTAGTAGCGACATGGAGGGCGAGTGCACCGCTACGTCAGGGCTTGATGAGTACTTGGCGAGGCTTGTTGGTGTAGCTCTTCACCGGGCATGGACATTGCCGCGTGCGACTTATGCACAGGTGTGAGGCGGAGAGGTCGGCGGAATGACCGAGATCAGCGAAGAGGGCGTAAAAGCGAGTCTTTGGCGACTTCGAGGCGGACCGCCTGGCGTGAACTAGTTATGCACCTTCGCCCGGTCTGAGTGGTCCTCCGCGATCTTGAGGCATCGAGTATTAGGGCAGTCGAGGGCTCGAGGTTCAGTTTTGGGAGTAGTGGTGTTGGCGGATGAGGCCACCGCACCTCGGTGTGGCGTTGCGGTAGAATCCATAAGAAGTGTCGTCTTTGGTTGGGAGTTTGCTTTACATGCGGCGGCGAGGCCATTATCTGGCTCCGGCCGGAGGTGGCTAGTGGGATAGCACGGACTACGGGATCGATTGCGGGTTCTTTACCTTGATAGCGAGCGGGATGTTCATATCTGCGTGAGCGGCGAGTCGCGGTGGAAGATCCCAGTTTTAGCGGTCCTTTGAATCACTTATTTTGAATCTTTCAGGTATAACCTTTACCCTCTAGAGTTTAGTATGCTTGATATGATGATCTTATTATTGTGTGCTATGTACGGATAGCGTTGTGTTATTTGTGAGTTAGAAAACATGGTTAGTTGAAAGGATAAGTATGGGGACATGGAAGGTGTGAACCTTAGAATATTACACGTTGAGACCTTAGATGTAAGGCCGTCTTGAGTAAAGGATTTTACGGTTAACCCTTGTCGGAGTGCATAGTATACGTGGAGTTTTGTGTGATAATTCCATGGGTAGTGTGAGATGGAAGTGGTAGCTTTCATGACGTGAATTAGTAAGATTGTTCCGGATCGGGGAACAAGAGTTTGGCGCGATTATGGGTCGGCTTGAGGACCATTTGCGGGTCAACCCATAGCCCAGCATGAGGTGGGGTCAGTTCGAGGTGGTCCCGCCAGGTGGTAGGGTCACGAGGATGCTAGGCCCAGGTTCAGGTAACCATCGTATGAGTTCGTGGATATGTTCGACCAGAATCGGATCGTGAAGGCCGGGAATGGCCTTAAAGGAATTTGAGGCTAGTAAGATGACCAAGTTTGGAGGTAGTGACTCCAAGGTTTTGGAAACTGAAGTGATGAAGGGAGTGTGGTAAGTGTACTAGCAAGAATTCGGGTGTACGAGAAGGGTACGACGAGTAAGAAAGGAAGTGAATGTGTGTTAAGAGGTCGGAAGTGATTTTTTTTGTGAAGTGAAGGTGCGAAGAGAGTATCCTTTGGACCAGGAGTGAGAGTTAGTGTTGTTTTTCATCTTAGAGGTGAATCCTCGTTGGCTTGGATTTGGGTTTTTCGCGTGTGTTATATTATGGCCATTGTTGGCACAATTGGTTTCGTAAGTATAGTAGTGGAGACTATACCGGTGCTTGTATGTTGGGAGACTTAGAAGGAACATTCGGGACGAATGTTTCTAAAGGGGAGAATGTTACACCCCGTAGTTCCGGGTATGTATGTGAAGGCGTGCGTGCGAGAATACGATAATTTTGGAAAGAAAGAAAGATGTGATTTTTTGGCGGAAAAGTTTAGGATTTTGTGAAGGAAAGAGGTTCGTTAATGGGAATTGGATTCCCAGATTTGGTATTCGGACTTTTTGGAATATTTGAGAATTATGGAATTTTATTTTCCGGAGTTGGTCACGTGGGGCCCACGGGAGAATTTACGGTTTTGTGGGGCCCACTTTATTTTCGGATTTTTGGCATTACGGATATTTTCGGAAGATGAAATATTTTGGACCAATAGGAGGGCGACATGTCACCCCTAGGTGGCAATGTTGGGCGGGTGGTGAAGCGAATGGCTCAGACGCGTTTTCATGTTTTAAAGGCTTAAAACATTTGGTCAAAGTCTTGAAGATATTTTGTGTAGTAGATGGATAAGTGGGACCCACACACACATGGCCCAATGTTGACCACACACTTGCTTTAATATTGGCCCTTGATTCCTCTATAAATACCCTATGAATGCAAGACTTATTTTTCATCCACACTTGAGATTTCCAAGCTTGAAATACTCCCTCCCCTTGTTATTGTTCTCGTCCATTGAGCCTCTCCCTTAACCAAACTTTGTCCAAAAAATCCTAAACTCTTAAGTGTTCTTCCTTAGAGTATTAGGAAGATTATTAACCAAAAGTTAGAAAAGATTTCACACCCCTAGCCCCTAAATTACCCCTTGGACGAGAGTTGCCAAATTGTAGCCTAAGTGTTCTTCACTTTTTGGAGTTGAAGTGTTAAAAGAAGTTGTTTAGAAACTTCTAAGGGTTTCTTGGAGCGGGATGGAGCGTAAGGAATTGGAGCTAAACGTTGCTCAGGATCGACATTTAATCTTGGATAATTTTGGGCTTATCGAGGTAATGATCTTAATCCCCCTATTGTAATTGGAAATTACATGTTATAGTAATGTATAGTTGAGTATACTATATATAGAATGAATATTGGTAAGAATTGAACTGTATTTACATTGGGTGTATTCTGAGACTTGTAGTATTTTGTGGAGTAAATTGAACACGCCCGGTTAGGCGTGTAATCCCCAGAGTTGTTGGCACGTAGCGGGCCTGAGTAGAGGAGGAGATTTATGTGGTTACGGGGAGGTCTTTGCGAATTTTACGTAGAATAAGGAATCTTGTATTTAGAATATTCTACGAAGAGATCTAGAAGTTGATAGACGTTTTGTGGCCATTATAGGTTGAAGTACTACGAGTAGCGTATTCTACTTGAAGGGTGGAAAAGGCTAGCAATGTTATAGTACTTGGAGCGTTTTGCTAATTGTCGATAACCGTCGCGAGGTATGTGAACCTCTTCCTATCTCTTCTAGCATGATTGTTGTGAACTATGTAGTACGGTAGACGTACATGTGCTAAATGAATTTGGTTGGTTTAAAACATAAAGTGTTATAACGGCTTTATGAGAAGTTTGCTATAACAACTTTATGTAGGTAAAGAAATGGTTTGTGGTTTTTAAAAGATAAGAGACTTGACTTATAAATGACTTGATGTGAAATATTAAGGACTTGGTTTGTGTTGAACAGTTGTGAAACCACTTTTATGAGAAATGGGTAAATGGGTTTTAAAAGGGATAATATTATATTGATTTCGGAAATGAGAATAAGTATCGAACAAACCACTGTAGCGTTAACAAAGGAAAATGTATTGACTAATTAATTACTATTAAAACCAGTAGAAACCTCCATCTGCATAGAAGCTAAGATAAGACAAAATTGTATTACATTTCCTAGATCATGGCTGCTTTAATAAGAATCATTATAAACAAGCATTAATTTTCTTAAAATTCCAAAGTAAGGAACTTGATTTCTAAAAGAAAAGAGACTTGAGGAATTGAAGAGTTTTTGGTTTAAAACATAAAGTGTTATAACAGCTTTATGGGAAGTTAGTTATAACGACTTTATGAAAACAAAGGAATGGTTTTATCATTGGTTTTAAAATGGTAACTTGACTTTAAAAGGAGAAGTGTTTTGGTTTAAAAAGAAGGCATGGTATTGTCTTAATTTGGTTTAAAAAGGAAAGTATGGAAGTTGTTTTGGTTTACTTAAAATGTTAATCACACTATTTTGATACTACGGGTATCGGGTGACCTTTGTAAAAGAAATGGATCTTTTAAAAGAATTTAACGTACGTAGTACCTTGGGGTTAAAACCTGGACTTTGGCATAAAATGGGAGTACCTTGAGTTGTGTGTAACTTGCCTATGTTTGCGTGTGATAGCCTTGTCGTGCTAGTATTGTATTTCTATACCACCGCGTCTCTCGATGGAGGGCCGGCTGATTTGTTATGATCTTACTTGGACGTCTGGCGGTGTGAGCATTCCGCAGTGCAACACGTGATTATTATTCCATGGACTAGCTCTCCATGATGTTTTACTGATTCGGCTTGGTATCTGGTAGTTGGCTCCCGTACTTGCCCCGAAGTCGTGGCTGAGTTGGCTTGGTATCTGGTAGTTAGCCGTGCCCCGTTCAGTTTTGTGGCGAAGTCTTTTGATTCGGCTTGGTATCGGTAGTTAGTCTTCGTACTTGCCGACCCCACGTGCGCGGTGGTATCGGTAGTTGGCTTTCGTGCTTGCACAGGTCGACCGTGGTATGGTTATATAGATTTGTTGGTGCGGCTCAGTATCGGTAGTTGGCTTTTGTACTTGCCCGGTCGATTGATGATGCGGCTTTGGTATGTAGTAGTTAGCGCCCGTACTTGCCGTCGCGGTTTTTATGACACAGTGGGACACGGTGTTCATGTGTACCCTTTGGTGTTGTTATCATAGATCGGCGGATGAGGAAGGTATTCCAGCACGAATGATGTGGTGGGCGTGAGACCCATAGTTATATTTGAGTGATGACTTTGAGGCGTGAGTCACGACTTGGCGTGGCTAACATATTACATCTGTAGTTTGGTTATCATATATGTCTCTGTTTTATATAGACTACTATGATTTCATTTCTGATATTTTGATTTCACATACTTGGTACTGTTGTCGACCTCGCCGGGCTGCGTTCATGCATGGTAGAGAATGCATCGGTTGTTGATCTCGCTCATAGGATCACGGTTCGATATTAGGAAGCTCCATTTCTCGGAGGCTTATCTTTTGGTATGTTTCACTGAGTTGTAGGTTCTTGTACATTCGGGGTATGGCGGATACAATCCGTCGTAGTTGTTGTTACATTCTTAGAGAGTGTAATCTTGTTGTGGCGAGTTGTAAAGGATGTAGCTGTTCAATTCTGTATATATGCAAGAAGGCAACCGTTTTGGTTGCTTTGTTTTATTATCATATCTCTTGTTTCATGTTTAAGTTTTATTTCCTGATTTTCTCGATGTAGTATCACTAGGATGCAGGGTAAGGCACCAAGTAGATATACATCGAGTAACCAATGAATAAAAACAAAGACATGAAACAATACAAAGTAATAAGCGATTATCCAAGAAAAGTTGTCTTTCGGCTGTATAAATATATACCAAAGTGAGCGATTACATCCCAAACTTTACAGCGGGACTGGACCTAAGAATGAAATCAACTATGACGGGGCAGGCCCGCCATACTGAATGTACATAACCTCTGATGACGAGAAAATCATACCCAAAAGATAAGCCTCGAGCGAACTTTCCAAAAGCTGAGCGGTGATCCTAGGCGAGGATCAACAACCGACTCACTGCGCATTAACGGCGCTCGAAGGAGCTTCAAGCAGTACAGTATGTGAAATGCGAAATGAAATAATAACATTTTAAAACAAATTACAAATACGCATTTAACAACCAATTTAACCGCATAGTGCCACAACATAAACAAGAGCAAAATAGATATAATGTAATCGGTCTTTTCTAGGCCGCTAATGATCAAGCAAGGCGAATCGCCCGTAGTATCATTATGCGAGCCTAATCTGGAACTTCCGCGATCGCATAGACCACCTAGGTCCGCATGAGGTATTCTCGTCGGGGTAGCTAACCCTCGGATCAACTGGACTCGCATCGCGCATAGTCACATGGACCGCATGAGGTATTCCTCGCATCGGCGTAACACACCCGGAGTGATCATCCTGGAACTCCCGCAGCTCCGCATAGGTCACACAGACCCGCATGAGGTATTCCTCGCATCGGGGGCGGCTAACCCTCGGCATAACAAGTCAGGGGGGTAAGTGATATAATACCAGCACATCTGTTTATCGTTAAACAACATAAGCACAACAAGAGACCCCCTTAAACAAACGTCACAAGACACTAACACACGTAGCATCATAACATGTTTACTTATCAAACCAACTTACCACACCTATAGAAATCATTACAAGGCTTTTATAAACAAATAAGTAAACCGTTCCTTTTGTCTTTCTTAAGTTGTTATACCTAACTTCCCATAAAGCTAGTATAACACTTAAGCTTTTTAAAACCAAGTATTACTTTTCTTCCAAAAATGATTCATAACCCTTTTTGAAATATTCAAGATTCTTATTATTTAGAACACAAGTCCAAAGTCATCAAAGTGAAACCAAAATTAGTTTAACACCCGTATGTCTACCGTACTATATATATTTTACAAATATCATGCTCAAGAGGATAGGAAGAATCACATACCTCCTCGGCTAAATCCACTTGCTGAGTCGAATATGTCGCGCGCAGAGTGTCAACCTATAATAGTCAAAATACTCTTATCAACTTCTAGTTTTACGTAGGATTCTTCTAAGTAAGATCTCTTTATTCTACGGAAAATTGGGCAGCACTTCCTCCGTTTCTACTCACTTTTCCATCTCTTTCAAGGCCCGATAACCGTAATTAACATACTATATATAAGGTGCAATAATTCCGATTTTAAAGAAGGGGATCACACGCCCAAACGGAACGCGATTAACAATCTTCCCCTTAACAACAACAATAAATAAAGAAGGGGATCACACGCCCAAACGGAACGCGATTAACAATCTTCCCCTTAACAGAAATATAAATACAGTCCAAAGTAAATACATTCCAAAGTAAATACAGTCCTTAAGTTGGGGTCCTTGGCCAACTTTTACCATTTTACTTATCCAATTACTTCATTAGTCTTCCAACTTATATTCCAATCTTAATATAAGTTATAGTTACTTTGTTATTAACTTCTTAGCAAGTAATGGATACATTTTTACCATTTTAATGGCTAATATGCCAATTCTTCTTTTAACAAGTTAACAAGATCCAATCTTTCCAACTTACTCCATATATTATACTTCATAATATACTTATAATATATGTATAATAATCAACTCACAAAGAGGTTAAGGTTCACTACCTCAAATAGCCCAAAAAAATATCCAAGTATTAAAGTCGCTCCTAAGCAAGTTTTAGCTCCAAATCTTTATGTTCCAATCCACCACAAGTCACCCTTAGAAGCTCCTAACCAACTTATACACAAGAACCAACTCAAACAAGTGAAGAACACTTAGGTTTCATACTTCAAAGCTCTCGGCCAAGGGTAGTTTTAGGGGCTAGGGGTGTGAAATCTTTTCTAACTTTTGGTTACTAATCTTCCTAATACATCAAGGAAGAACACTTAGAAGTTTAAGAATTATTGGACAATGTTTGGTTAAGAGAGTGAGGCTTGGACGAGAACAACTAGTGAAGGAGGGAGAGGGATGATATTTTTCAAGTCTTGAAATATACTAAGTGTGGAAGATTTCATCAACTAGAGGGGTTTATATAGGACAACCAAGGGCTAGGATAGAAGCATGTGTATGGTGTAGATTGGGGACATGTGTTTGTGTGGGTCCCTTGTCTACCTACCTCACAAATATCTTGCAAGACTTTGACCACAAGTCTTGCCCACTTGTTCTTGAAGAAAACGTCCAACATGTGCCACATGGGGTGACACATGTCGCCCCCCTATTGGTCCAAAATATTTCATCTCTCGGAAAAATCCGTAATTGGTTAAAATATTAAAAACGTAAAATTTCCTTCACAAGGTTCGGAATATTTTCCGTCGAAAAACAATTCTTCCATCCCTAACCTAATTAGGGCTTATACATTCGTACGTACGTCCTCACATACATACTCTGGAACTACGGGGTATAACATTCTCCCCCCCTTAGAAACATTCGTCCCGAATGTTCCTTCTAGATTCAATTAAATCAGATAACAGCATAGTTCCTCTTAACTTAAACAGTCTACAAATGCCACACATGGCCACAATACAACACTTAAGCATATATGATAATTAAAATCAAGTAGGAGAGTGAGTTACCTGGAGGTGTGGGGAATAAGTGAGGATACTTCTGCCTCATGTCCTCCTCTGCTTCCCACGTCATCTCCTCTCTGTTCTCGTTCCGCCATAAGACCTTGACGGAAGCCACATCTTTTGTCCGCAGACGCCTAACCTGACGATCGAGTATCGCTATGGGACTCTCCTCATACGATAACCCCTCTGTCACCTGGACATCATCAATCCGGTGCACTCTAGATGGATCTCCGATACATCTCCTCAGCATAGAAACATGAAAAACCGGATGTACTGCCTCCAGATCGGATGGCAGATCCAACTCATAGGAAACCTTGCCTACTCTACGGACAATCTGATAAGTCCCAATGTACCTTGGGCTGAGTTTTCCCTTCTTCCCAAATCTCATCACACCCTTCATGGGTGACACTGTCACGACCCGAACCCGGGCCCATGACTGGTGCCTTACCCGGGCACCTAAGTAGACATACATCAGAGTAATCAGCGGAATATAAAAACAAGACATGAAACAATTATGAAATGAGAAACAGTTTATCCAAGAAAAGATTGCCTTTCGGCATGTATATATACATCAAGAGTGAACAGTTACATCCCAACTTTACAACAGGACTACAGACCTCTAAGAAAGTAAACAACTATGGCGGGACAGGGCCCCGCCATACCCTGAATGTACATAAATCTACAATGACAGGGAGATCATACCCAAAAGATAAGCCTCCGGAGAAACGGGGCTTTCCCAAAAGCAGAAACGGTGATCCTAGGAGCGGGGATCAACAACAGGAGTACCTCTACCTGCGGCATGAACGCAGCCCCCCGAAGGAGGTCAGTACAACAGGTACCAAGTATGTGAAACTGTAAAGTACTTAAATGAAATCATATCATTTTAAAACCAATTTTACAAATATGTACGAAACAACCAATGTAACCGCACATAGTGCCACAGCATAACCAAGAGCAAAATAGATATAACATAACTGGTGTTTTCTAGGCCGCTAATGATCGAAGCAAGGCTATTCACCCATAGTATCATTATGCGTGCCTAATCCTGGAACTCCCGCAGTCCGCATAGGCCCCATAGGCCCGCATGAGGTATTCCTCGCATCGGGGGTAGCTAACCCGCGGCATCATCCTCGACCGAAGTCGCGTAGTCCTATGGACCGCGTGAGGTATTCTCCGCATCGTAACACACCCGGAGTGATCAATCCTGGAACTCCTGCAGCTCCGCATAGGTCACATGGACCCGCATGAGGTATTCCTCGCATCGAGGGTGGCAAGTCCTCGACATCATAACAAGTCAGGGGGGTATGTGATATAATAGCAGTACAATGGGCTTATCGTTTAACAACGTAAGAACAACAAGAATAACCCCCTTACACAAACATCACAAGACACTAACACACGTAGCATCATAACATGTACTTATCTAACCATCTTACTACACTTTCCAGAAATCAATACAAGACTTTCATAAACAAATAAGTAAACCGTTCCTTTTATCTTTCTTAAGTCGTTATACATAACTTCCCATAAAGCTAGTATAACTCTTAAGCTTTTAAAACCAAGTATTACTTTTCTTTCAAAAATGATTCATAACTCTTTTGAAATATTTCCAAGATTCTTATCATTTAAAACTCAAGTCAAAAGACATCAAAGTAAAACCAAGTTTAGTTAACACATGTACGTCTACCGTACTACATATATTTCAAAAGTATCATGCTCAAGAGGATAGGAAGAATCACATACCTCCTCGGCGAAATCCACCTGCCAAGTCGAATATGTCGCGCGCAGAGTATCAACCTATAATAGTCAAATACGTCTATCAACGTCTAGACGACTTTGTAGAATATTCTAAGCAGAGGGTTCTCTATTCTACGGAAAATTGGGTAGCATTTCCCTACCCGTCAAACTACCCAAGTCTACTGTAAATACAGTCCTATGTAAGTACAATTCAATTCTCTTCTTTTATACCATCCTTCTATATAACTTATACTCATTTCTATACTACTACAGTATGTAATCTCTAATTACAATAGAAGGACAAGGATATTTACCTCGATAAGCCCAAAATTATCCAAGATTATAAATCCGCAATAAATTAAAATATTAAACCGTAAAATTTCCTTCACAAGGTTCGGAATCTTTTCCGTTGGAAGTTCACAATTTTGTCCTTTGCCTAATTAAGGCTTATATACTTGTACGTACGTCCTCACATACATACTCTGGAAATACGGGGTATAACATTCTCCCTCCTTAGAAACATTCGTCCCGAATGTTCCTTCTCACAAAGATAACGATATAGTTCCTCATAAATTAAACAATTTGCAAATGCCATACATGGCCACAATACGACACTTAAGTACATATGCCAAAGAAAATTTACAAGTAGGAAAGTGAGTTACCTGGAGGTGAGGGGAATAGGTGAGGATACCTCTGCCTCATGTCCTCCTCTGCTTCCCACGTCATCTCCTCTCTGTGCTCGTTCCGCCATAAGACCTTGACGGAAGCCACATCCTTAGTCCGAAGTCTCCTAACCTGACGATCGAGTATCGCTATGGGACTCTCCTCATACGATAACCCCTCGGTCACCTGGACATCGTCAATCGGGTGCACTCTAGATGGATCTCCGATACATCTCCTCATCATAGAAACATGGAAAACCGGATGCACTGCCTCCAGATCGGACGGCAGATCCAACTCATAGGCAACCTTGCCTACCCTGCGGACAATCTGATAAGGCCCAATGTACCTTGGGCTGAGTTTCCTTTTCTTCCCGAATCTCATCACACCCTTCATGGGTGACACCTTCGGGAAAACCCAATCATCAACCTCAAACTTCAGATACCGACGACGATGATCTGCATACCACTTCTGTCGACTCTGGGCTGTCAATAACCGCTCCTGGATAAGCTTCACCTTATCCACTGTCTGCTGTATCAAGTCTGGCCCAACCAACTGAACCTCGCCCACATCGAACCAGCCTATCGGTGATCTGCACTTCCTCCCATATAAAGCCTCATAAGGCGCCATCTAGTTACTGGAATGGTAGCTGTTATTATACTCAAACTCCACTAGCGGCAAATGATCCTCCCAGCTACCCCTGAAATCAATAACACAGGCTCGCAGCATATCCTCGTTGTTCGGATAGTGCGCTCGCTGTCCGTCGATCCGAGGATGGAATGCGATCGAGGCTCACTGCGTCCTAATCCTTACGGAAAGACCTCAGAAGTTAGCGTGGCGGGCTCCTGGCCGATATGATAGAAATCGGGACCCCATGCAGCCTCACGATCTCTCGGATGTAAAGTCTGGCATAATCTTTGGCCGAAAAAGTCATCCTGACTGGAAGAAAGTGGGCTGATTTCGTCAGCCTGTCGACGATAACCCAGATAGAATCATGCTTCCTCTGAGTGTGAGGTAATCCTGTGATAAAGTCCATGTTGATCACCTCCCACTTCCAGGTCGGGATCTCTATAGTCTGCAATAATCCACCAGGCCTCTGGTGCTCTACCTTTACCTGCTGACAACACGGGCACTGAGCAACAAACTCTTCAACGTCCCTCTTCAGGCCATCCCACCAATACACAGATCTGAGGTCGTGGTACATCTTTGTCGACCCCGGATGGATAGAGTAACGCGCGCTGTGTGCTTCCCCCAGAACCTGCTGCTGAAGTCCTGCAATATCTGGAACACACAACCTGCGTTCAAACCTTAGCACCCCATCAGGTGCTACCTCAAAAGGACCCTTCCCCTCACGAAGAGCCGTATCACGATACCGTGTCAAAATCGGATCCTCATACTGTTGCCTCTTCACCTCCTCGATGATGGAAGACTCGGCAACCTCTCGAACCCGAACCCCACTGCTATCAGAACCAATCAATCGGACTCCAAGGCTCTCTAGCTGATGTATCTCGCGGACCATGCCCTCTCTCAGGCCGCACCTCGATGAACTACACATCGACCTACGACTAAGGGCATCTGCCACTACATTGGCCTTCCCTAGGTGGTATAGGATATCGACATCATAATCCTTGAGTAACTCTAACCACCGTCTCTGTCGTAAGTTCAGCTCCCTCTGGCTGAAGATATACTGGAGGCTCTTGTGGTCTGTGTAAATATCCACATGAACTCCATACAAATAGTGCCTCCAGATCTTCAAGGCGTGAATCACTACTGCCAACTCCAAATCATGGGTGGGGTAGTTCTTCTCATGCTTCTTGAGCTGTCGAGATGCGTACACTATAACCTTACCCTGCTGCATCAACACACATCCAAGCCCGACGCCTGACGCATCACAATACACCACATAACCGTCTGGACCCTCTGGAAGAGTAAGAACTGGGGCGGTCGTCAATCTCCTTCGATGGTGGAAACCCCGCCACAAGCATCGATCCATCAAACTTAGCGCTTTCCGAGTCGGCTAGTCAATGGTGCAGAAATAGAAGCAAACTTCTCCACGAACCGCCGATAATAACCCGCAAGGCCCAGAAAGCTGCGTACCTCTGTCGGTGTAGTAGGTCTAGGCCAAGTCCTGACTGCCTCGATCTTAGCCGTATCCACCCGAATACCATCGGCCCCGACAATGTGCCCGAGAAAAGCCACCGAAGCCAACCAAAACTCACATTTGGAAAACTTGGCGTACAACTGCTGGTCCTGGAGAACTCTCAGCACAGTCCTCAAATGCTCGCGTGCTCTCGCTCTGAGCGAGAATAAACCAAGATGTCATCAATGAATACTATCACAAACGTATCCAAAAATGGCTTGAACACTCGGTTCATCAAGTCCATAAATACCGCCGGAGCATTGGTCAAACCGAAAGACATAACCCTGAACTCATAGTGCCCGTACCGGGTCCGGAATGCAGTCCTAGGGACATCCGCCTCTCTAACTCGCACCTGATGATAGCCCGATCGCAGATCAATCTTGGAGAAACATCTCGCACCCTGCAACTGGTCGAACAAATCATCAATCCTGGGAAGAGGGTATCTGTTCTTAATAGTCACCTTGTTCAGCTGCCTGTAATCAACACACATGCGTAGCGTCCCGTCCTTCTTCTTCACGAACAATATCGGCGCTCCCCAGGGAGAAACACTAGGCCTGATGAAGCCCTTCTCCAGCAAATCTCTCAGCTGGTCCTTCAACTCTCTCAACTCGGCAGGTGTCATTCGTATGGCGGAATGGATATAGGCCGAGTGTCTGGCAGCACATCGATACAAAACTCTATCTCCCTCTCAGGAGGGATACCCGAGAGGTCGTCTGGAAACACATCTGGGAACTCTTTGACTACTGGAACTGACTGAAAATCTGGTATCGCAGCCTCAGTATCAAATACCCGAATGAGATGGTAGATATACCCCTTCTGCACCATCTTCCTAGCCTTGAGGTATGAAATAAACCTACCCCCCCGGCGACACAGTGTTCCCCTCCCACTCAACAACCGGCTCCCCAGGAAACTGGAACCGTACCAACCTCGCCCTGCAGTCCACATTGGCGTAGCAAGAAGCTAGCCAATCCATACCCATGATCACATCGAAATCAGTTATATCCAACTCTATCAAGTCGGCTTGGGTCTGACGACTGCATATAGTCACTGGACAAGCCCTATATACCCGCTCAACTACCACCGAATCACCCACTGGCGTAGCTACCTCAAAAGGGTCTATGGACTCAGGCTCTATCTCTATCCTACTAGCAATATGGGGAGATATATAGGACAAGGTAGAACCCGGATCTATCAAGGCATATACATCACAACATGAAACTGATAAAGTACCTGTGACGACATCCGGTGACGCCTCCTGTTCCTGTCGGCTGGACAAGGCATAAATGCGGTTCTGAGGACCGCTACAACTAGGACCCCTGCCACGACCTCTGCCGCGACCTGCTGGTCCCTGAGCACCCTGCCCTCCGGGGCGAGTAACCGTAGGTGATGAAGACCCGGCGAAAGACCACTGGTGACCCTACCATCTCGCGCCTGCTCGGTGGACCGTCTCTGATAGTGACCCTGCTGGCCGCAAGTGTATCAAACTCCCGAAGTAGTACCACAACTCCCGTGATAGAATATACCACACCGGACACACTGAGAGGACCTCGATCGGTTAGCACCCCTGCTACCCTGGAAGTCCGAAGCCCTGGGGCCCTGATCTTCCCCCGAATACCCTAGCTGTCCTGAAGATGGTGTAGGAGTGCTCTGAGCTGGTTGTGGTGCAAATCTAGTCTGCTGCTGAGATCATCCACCCCGAGAGCTACCAAAAGATCCGGCCGTCTTGGCCTTCTTCTGCTGATATCGGTCAACCTCGGCCTCTACGCCTCGCACCCAGTCGTGAGCACGAACGCGGGCAATGTCCATGCGGTGAAGAGCCACACCGAGCAAGACTCGCCAAGTAGTCATCCGGTCCGTGACGAGCGATGCACTCTATCCTCCATATCCGCCACTAACGCAGGACATATCGAGCCAACGAGTCGAACTCCACGTTGTACTCCCAACCGCACGCCCTCGCCGCCTCAACATCGAAACACAGCCGGCGTGCTCTCCTCATCTGCGGAGGCAAGAAGTGGCTGAGAAAAGCCTCCGAGAACTCATCCCATACAGCTGGAAGTGCATGCTCTCCCCGGGACAGCTCCCACAAATCAAACCAATCGACTGCAGTATCACGCAGCCGATGTGAACCTAAGACCACTGAATCGGTCTCCGAAGCCCTGATCACTCTCATGATCCGCTGTAGTTGTCGGATGAACTCCTGCGGATCATCCTCGGGCCTCGACCCGTATAACTCTGGCGGGCTACAACTCAGAAAATCCCGTAGTCTCAAGTTATCCGATCTAGGATGAACTACGGTGCTATCGAATCGCGTCCGGCTATCTCATGTCCGCCACATCTCGGCTAGTAATCGGGTCATCTCTCGTAACCCATCTCATCCGCTTCCGGTGTGGGGCGGGCGCGCGATCTTGTGGTCTCGATGGCCTTGTTGCGCTCTAAACATGCTTTGGGGCGGCGTCGTAGAACTCGCCGTCTGAGGTATCGCCTCGGGTAAAGTCTGGGCCTGGGCCCTCGTGACCCTCTGTGTCCTACTAGCAGCTCCCTCGGCTGCCTTGCCCTTCTGGGCCCGGGTTGCCTTGCGTGGAGGCATAACTGGTAAAGAAAAGAAATACGTTAGAGGGGTCCAACTTATAACACAGCTCTAAGGCACGATCTCAGAGTGAGAAGAATGGAAACCAATCCTAAATATCCTATAGCCTCCTGATTATTCGTGTGGTGCACAACACACCGATAATCAAGACTCTACTAGATACGGTCTGTAGACACTTTCCGAGGATTAACTGCTCTGATACCACTTTTGTCACGAACCGAACCCGGGCCTGTGACTGGTACCTTATCCGGGCACCTAAGTAGACATACATCATAGTAACCAGCGGAATATAAAAACAAGACAGGAAACAATTATGAAATGATAAACAGTTTATCCAAGAAAAGATTGCCTTTCGGCATGTATATATACATCAAAAGTGAACAGTTACATCCCAACTTTACAACAGGACTACAGACCTCTAAGAAAGTAAACAACTATGGCGGGACAGGGCCCCGCCATACCCTGATTGTACATAAATCTACAATGACAGGGAGATCATACCCAAAAGATAAGCCTCCGGAGAAACGGGGCTTTCCCAAAAGCAGAAACGGTGATCCTATGAGCGGGGATCAACAACAGGAGTACCTCTACCTGCGGCATGAACGCAGCCCCCCGAAGGAGGTCAGTACAACAGGTACCAAGTATGTGAAACTGTAAAGTACTTAAATGAAATCATATCATTTTAAAACCAATTTTACAAATATGTACGAAACAACCAATGTAACCGCACATAGTGCCACAACATAACCAATAGCAAAATAGATATAACATAACTGGTCTTTTTTAGGCCGCTAATGATCGAAGCAAGGCCATTCGCCCATAGTATCATTATGCGTGCCTAATCCTGGAACTCCCGCAGTCCGCATAGGCCCCATAGGCCCGCATGAGGTATTCCTCGCATCGGGGTAGCTAACCCGCGGCATCATCCTGGACCCCCGAAGTCCGCATAGTCCTATGGACCGCATGAGGTATTCCTTGCATTGGCGTAACACACCCAGAGTGATCAATCCTGGAACTCCCGCATCTCCGCATAGGTCACATGGACCCGCATGAGGTATTTCTCGCATCGAGGGTGGCAAGTCCTCGGCATCATAACAAGTCAGGGGGGTATGTGATATAATAGCGATCTGGGCTTATCGTTTAACAACGTAAGCACAACAAGAATAACCCCCTTACACAAACATCACAAGACACTAACACACGTAGCATCATAACATGTTTACTTATCAAACCATCTTACTACACTTTCCAGAAATCAATACAAGACTTTCATAAACAAATAAGTAAACCGTTCCTTTTATCTTTCTTAAGTCGTTATACCTAACTTCCCATAAAGCTAGTATAACTCTTAAGCTTTTAAAACCAAGTATTACTTTTCTTTCAAAAATGATTCATAACTCTTTTGAAATATTTCCAAGATTCTTATCATTTAAAACTCAAGTCAAAAGACATCAAAGTAAAACCAAGTTTAGTTAACACATGTACGTCTACCGTACTATATATATTTCAAAAGTATCATGCTCTTGAGGATAGGAAGAATCACATACCTCCTCGGCGAAATCCACCTGCCAAGTCGAATATGTCGCGCGCAGAGTATCAACCTATAATAGTCAAATACGTCTATCAACGTCTAGACTACTCTGTAGAATATTCTAAGCAGAGGGTTCTCTATTCTACGAAAAATTGGGCAGCATTTTCCTACCCGTCAAACTACACAAGTCTATTGTAAATACAGTCCTATGTAAGTACGGTTCAATTCTCTTCTTTTATACCATCCTTCTATATAAATTATACGCATTTCTATACTACTACAGTATGTAATATCTAATTACAATAGAAGGACAAGGATATTTACCTCGATAAGCCCAAAATTATCCAAGATTATAAGTCGCTCCTAAGCAAGGTTTAGCTCCAAATATTTGTGTTCCAATCCTCCACAAATCACCCTTAGAAGCTCCTAACCAACTTCTATTCGATAATCAACTCAAACAAGTGAAGAACACTAAGGATCCACACTTGCAAGCTCTCGGTCAAGGGGGGTACTTTGTGGCTAGGGGTGTGAAATCTTTTCTAAATTTTGGCTAACAATCTTCCTAATATACTAAGGAAGAACACTTAAGAGTTTAAGAACTTTTGGACAAAGTTTGGTTAAGGGAGAGGGGTGTTGGACGAGAACTACTACAAAAGGGGGAGGGATTTTGAGACTTGGAAATTGTTTTTGTGGATGAAGAAGTCTTGCACTTAAGGGGGTATTTATAGGAGATTCAATGGCCAAGATTCAAGCAAGTGGGGGGTGAAGATTTGGACAAGTGTTGTGTGGGTCCCACTTATCTATCTACTCCACAAATATCTTGCAAGACATTGACCAAATGTGTATGGCCTTTAAAATGAAAAAAAACGTGCCACACCTTGTCCACCAATTCGTCCAACCTTGCCACCTAGGGGTGACACATGTCGCCCTCCTATTGGTCCAAAATATTTCATCTCTCGGAAAAATCCGCAATAAATTAAAATATTAAAACCGTAAAATTTCCTTCACAAGGTTCGAAATCTTTTCCGTTGGAAGTTCACAATTTCGTCCTTTGCCTAATTAAGGCTTATATACTTGTACGTACGTCCTCACATACATACTCTGGAAATACGGGGTATAACAGACACCTTCAGGAAAACCCAATCATCAACCTCAAACTCCAAGTGTCGACGACGATGATCTGCATACGACTTCTGTCGACTCTGAGTTGTCAATAACCGCTCCTGGATAAGCTTCACCTTATCCACCGCCAGCTGTATCAAGTCCGGCCCGACTAACTGCACCTCGCCCACATCGAACCAGCCTATCGGTGACCTGCACTTCCTCCCATATAAGGCCTCATAAGGCGCCATCTGGATACTGGAATGTCACGACCCGTTCCGGGGCCCGTGACTGGTGCCTTACCCGGGCACCCAAGTAGTCATACATCAGAGTAATCAGCGGAATATAAAAACAAGACAGGAATCAATATGAAAAGAAAACAGTTTATCTGAGAAAACGTCGTCTTTCGGCATATATATATGTATCAAAGTTTGGCAGTTACATCCCAACTGTACAATAGGACTACAGACCTCTAAGAAAGTAGACAACTATGGCGGGACAGGGCCCCGCCATACCCTGAATGTACATATATCTTCAACACAGGGAGAACCATACCAAAAGTCGAGCCTCTGGAGAAGATGGAGCTCCTGACACCAAAGTAGAGATCCTAAGGATGTGGATCTAGAACTCGCTTTCCTTACCGCGGCGTGAACGCAGCCCGAAGGAGGTCGATAACAGTACTAAGTATGTGAAGCGTAAAATCTTGAAATGAAATCAAGTGCCTAAAACCATTTGTAAATACAATCAGTGAAACTGCACATAGTGCCACAACATAAATAAGAGCAAAATAGATATACTGTAACTGGTCTTTTCTAGGCCGCTAATGATCGAAGCAAGGCCAATCGCCCATAGTATCATTATGCGTGCTAATCTCGACTTCCGCAGCGCATAGGTCACATAGACCGCATAGGCCGTATAGACGCGACGGGGTAGCTAGCCTGCACCCTCGGACTCCGCGATCCGCATAGTCACATAGACCGCATAGTCACACATACCGCATAAGGCACTCCTCGCATCGGGATAATACACCCGGAATGATCAATCCTGGAACTCCGCGACTCGCATAGTCACACCGACCGTAGCCGTATAGACCGCATCAAGGGTGGCAAGCCATCGGTATAACAAGTCAAGGGTATGTGATATAATAACGATATAGCGGTCTTAACGTTTAACAACGTAAGCACAACAAGAATAACCCCCTTACACAACAACACAAGATACTAACACACGTAGCATCATAACATGGTTACTTATCAAAGCATCTTACTATACTTTTCAGAAATCAATACAATACTTTCATAAACAAATAAGTAAATCGTTCCTTTTATCATTCTTAAGTCGTTATACCTAACTCCCCATAAAGCTGGTATAACTCTTAAGCTTTTAAAACCAAGTATTACTCTTCTTTCAAAAACGATTCTTAATTCTTTTGAAATACTTCAAGATTCTTATTATTAGACTCAGTAAAACCATGTTCAGTTAACACACGTACGTCTACCGTACTTATATATATACTTTAAAATATCATGCTCAAGGGTATAGGAAGAATCACATACCTTCTCGGCGAAATCCACCTGCCAAGTCGAATATGTCGCGCGCAGAGTATCAACCTATAATAGTCAAATACGTCTATCAACGTCTAGACTACTCTGTAGGATAATCTAAGTAGAGGGTTCTCTATTCTACGGAAAATCGGGCAAAGACTTCCTACCCGTTAAGCTACTCAAGTCTCTGTAAATACGATCCCATTTAAATCTGATTTAATCTTCTTTAATACTTACGATGTGATTACTGATTCAATACTCTTCTTTAATATCCTTCATGTATCTTATACTTATTTCTATACTTACAAGATGAAAACTCTAATTACGATAGAAGGATAAGATTATTATTTACCTCGATAAGCCCAAAATTATCCAAGATATAAGTCGATCTGAGCAAGGCTTAGCTCTGTCTGCGCTCCAATCCGCTCCAGAAACCCTTAGAAGTTTCTACACAACTTCTACTTTCTACTTCAACCTACTATGAAGTTTCCCCTAGGGTTTCGTTTAGTGACTAATGGATATAAGATAGTATTTCCGGACTCTACGTATAGAGATAACTTTGGAAATACTATAAGGGATTGGCTAAGGTATTTTCGGGATAGTAACAATACTTGGAGAGTATTTCTACCAAGAGGGGGTAGTGTTTGGCTAGGGCTTCCAAGAGGGAGGCTTGCCGAGACTACAAGGAAGGGGAGGAGAGGGTGTTTCGTCTTTAGCACTTCAAGAGGGAGTGAGGCTTGGATGAGAACTCTTAAGGGAGAAGGGAGGCTTTGAGACTTGGAATATAATTTTGTGGATGAAGAATTCATCAACTCAAGGGGGGTATTTATAGGGCTTTCAAGGGCCAAGATGAGGGCAAGTGGAGGGCAAGTGGATGGTGGGGATTTGCACAAGTGCCCCTAACCCTACTCCACAAATCACTCACAAAACATTGACCCAAGTTTTAGGCCACAAAATCATGCCCATCGCCCAGTTCGCCCACTTTGCCGTCCACTTGAGGGTGACAAGTGTCACCCTCTCGTTGGTCCAAAATATTTCATCTCTCGGAAAAATCCGCAAAAATTATAAATGATATAGCCGTAATTTTCCCTACGAAAGTTTTGGAAAACGTTTCATCGGAAAACCATTCGTTTCGTGAGTTGTGCCTAAATTTTGTCCTAAGCCTTAACTTTAGGGTTGAACTTTTGTACGTACGCCCTCACGTACATACTCTGGAAATACGGGGTATAACATTCTCCCCTCCTTAGAAACATTCGCCCCGAATGTTCCTTCCCAAGACAGATAATGATAAGGTTCCTCATAACTTAAACAGTTTGCAAATGCCTCACATGGCCATAATACAACACTTAAGCAAATACATCAATGAAAAATTTACAAGTAGGAAAGTGAGTTACGGAGGTGTGGGAATAGGTGAGGATACTTACGCCTCATGTCCTCCCCGCCTTCCCACGCCATCTCCTCGAGCTCGTTCGCGCAAGACTTTGTGAAGCCACGCCCTTGGTCCGCAGACGCCTAACTCGACGATTGATTATCGCTATGGGAATCTCCTCATCGATAACCCTCGGTCACTGGACATCGTCAATCGGGTGCACCACAGATGGATCCCCGATACATCTCCTCAGCATAGAAACATGAAAAACCGGATGCACTGCCTCAAGATCGGACGGCAGATCCAACTCATAGGCAACCTTGCCTACCCTGCGGATAATCTGATACGACCCAATGTACCTTGGGCTAAGTTTCCCTTTCTTCCTGAATCTCATCACACTCTTCATGGGTGACACCTTCAGGAAAACCCAATCATCAACCTCAAACTCAAGATGCCGACGATGATGATCTGCATATGACACATCGACTCGGTGTCGATGCCGCATCAGTATAAGCTTCACCTTATCCATCGCTCTGCAGAATCTGGTCCCACTAATCGCACTCGCCTACATCAAACCAGCCTATCGGCGATCTGCACTTCCTCCCATACAAGGCCTCATAAGGCGTCATCTGAATACTGGAGTGGTAGCTATTATTATACGCAAACTCAACTAGAGGAAAATGATCCTCCCAGCTACCCCTGAAATCAATAACACAGGCTCGCAGCATATCCTCAAGAGTCTAGATAGTGCGCTCCGCCAGTCCGTCTGTCTGAGGATGGAATGCAGTACTCAGGCTTACCTGCGTCCCTAGACCCTTCTGAAAAGACCTCCAGAAGTTAGCCGTAAACTGGGCTCCTCTGTCTGATATGATAGAAATAGGGACTCCATGCAGTCTGACGATCTCTCGGATGTAAAGTCTGGCATAATCCTCAGCCGAGAAAGTCGTCCTGACGGGAAGAAAGTGGGCTGATTTCGTTAGCCTGTCGACGATAACCCATATAGAATCATGTCTCCTCTGAGTGCGAGGTAATCCTGTGATAAAGTCCATGTTGATCACCTCCCACTTCCAGGTCGGGATCTCAATCGTCTGCAACAAACCACCAGGCCTCTGGTGCTCTACCTTCACCTGCTGACAACACGGGCACTGAGCTACAAACTCTGCAACGTCCCTCTTCAAGCCATCCCACCAATACACAGATCTAAGGTTGTGGTACATCTTGGTCGACCCCGGATGGATAGAGTAACGCGCGCTGTGTGCTTCCCCTAGAACCTGCTGCCGAAGTCCTGCAATATCTGGAACACACAACCTGCCCTCAAACCTTAGCACCCCATCAGGTGCTACCTCAAAAGGACCCTTCCCCTCACGAAGAGTCGTATCACGATACCGAGTCAAAACCGGATCCTCAAACTGTTGCCTCTTCACCTCCTCGACGATGGAAGACTCGGCAACCTCTCGAACTCGAACCCCACTGCTATCAGAATCAATCAGTCGGACTCCAAGGCTCGCTAACTGATGTAACTCGCGGACCATGCCCCTCATCTCTGGCTGCACATCTGATAGACTCCCCATCGACCTACGACTAAGAGCATCTGCCACAACATTGGCCTTCCCCGGGTGGTACAGGATATCGACATCATAATCCTTAAGTAACTCTAACCACCGTCTTTGTCGTAAGTTCAGCTCCCTCTGGCTGAAGATATACTGGAGGCTCTTGTGTTCTGTATAAATATCCACATGAACCCCATACAAATAGTGCCTCGGATCTTGAGGCATGAATCACCGCTAACTCGAATCATGGGTGGGGTATTTCCTCTCATGCTTCTTAAGCTGTCGGGATGCGTACGCTATAACCTTACCCAACTGCATCAACACACATCCGAGACCGACGCCTGAAGCATCACAATACACTACATAACCGTCTGGACCCTCCGGAAGAGTAAGAACGGGGGCGGTCGTCGATCTCCTTCCGAATCGGAAACCACTCGCTCAAGCATCAGTCCATCGAAACTTAGATGCCTTACGAGTCGGCTAGTCAATGGTGCGAGATAGAAGCAAACTTCTACGAACGCCGATAGTAACTGCAAGGCCTAGAAAGCTGCGCACTGCCGGAGTAGTAGGTCTAGGCCAACTCGACTTCTCGATCTTGGTCAGATCCACCCGAATACCATGGCCCCACAATATGCCCTAGAAAAGCCACCGAAGCCAACCAAAACTCACATTTGGAAAACTTGGCGTATAATCGCTGGTCTGGAGAACTTTCAAAGATCGCCAAATGCTCGCATGCTCGCTCTGGCGGGAATAAACCAAGATGTCATCAATGAACACTATCACAAACGTGTCCAAAATGGCTTGAGCACTCGGTTCATCAAATCCATGAATACCACGAGCATTGGTCAACCCGAAAGACATAACCACGAACTCATAGTGCGTCTGGTCCGAATGCGATCTGAGGACATCCACTCTCTAACACGCACTGATGATAGCGATCGCAGATCAATCTTGGAGAAACATCTCGCACCACGCACCGGTCGAACAAATCATCAATCACGGGAAGGGTATCTGTTCTTAATGGTCACCTTGTTCACCGTAATCAACACATGCGCTGGCGTCCGTCCTTCTTCTTCACGAACAATACCGACGCTCCCGGGGAGAAACACTAGGCTGATGAAGCCGCTTCTCGGAAATCTCTCACCGGTCTTTCAACTCTCTCAACTCGGCGGTGCCATTACGTATGGCGGAATGGAAATAGGCCGAGTGTCTGCCAAGACATCGATACAAAACTCTATCTCCTCTCGGGAGGATACGGAGGTCGCCTGAAACACGTGCGGGAACTCTCTTACTCTGGAACGATGAAAATGCAGTACGGCGACCTCGATATCAAATACGAACGAGATGGTAGATATACCCGCCGCACCATCTTCCTAGCCTTGAGGTAGGAAATAAACCTACCGCCGGCGTCTGGTGTTCCTCCCACTCAACAACGGCTCGCTCAGAAACTGGAACCGTGCTACTCTCTCCTGCGGTCTACATTGGCGTAGCGAAGCTAGCCAATCCATACCCATGATCACATCGAAATCAGTCATATCCAACTCTATCAAGTCGGCTAGGGTCTGACGACTGCATATGGTCACTGGACAAGCCCTATATACCCGCCGAGCTACCACCGAATCACCCACTGGCGTAGCTACCTCGAAAGGGTCTATGGACTCAGGCTCTATCCCTATCCTACTAGCAACAAGGGGAGATATATAGGACATAGTAGAACACGGATCTATCAAGGCATACACGTCACAACATGAAACTGATAAAGTACCTGTGACGACATCAGGTGAGGCCTCCTGGTCCTGCCGGCTGGACAAGGCATAAATGCGGTTCGAGGATCGCTAGGCGGGACCCGCGCCACGACCTCTGCGCGACTGCTGGTCCATGAGTACCTGCCTCGGGGCGATGGCTGTAGGTGATGAAGACCGACAAGACCTGTGGTGACCCTACCACGTGGCGCCGCTTGGTGGACAGGCCTCGCATAATGACCATGCTGGCCACAAGTGTAGCAAACTCCCGAAGTAGTACTACAACTCCGAATGGAATCTACCATCGGACACCGCAGGCGGACCTCGATCGGTTAGCACCTGCTACCACGAAGTCCAAGTCACGGGGCCCGACACGCCGAATACTCTGGTATGCAGCGATGTAGGAGTGCTCTGAGCTGGCTGTGGTGCAAATCTAGACGTCTGCTGAGGCCGTCCACCCCGAGAGCTACCAAAAGATCTGGCCGTCTTGGCCTTCTTCTGCTGCTGATATCTGTCGACCCGTCGGTCTCTACGCTCCTCGCATCCAAGTGCATGAGCCTGCATACGGGTAATGTCCATGCCTGGCTGAAGAGCCACGCCGCGCATGAACTTCGACCATATAATCATCTAGCCCGGTGACGTAGCGGTGTACCCTGTCCTCCATATCTGCTACCAACGCAGGGACATATCGAGCCAAAGAATCGAACTCGACGTTGTACTCCCTAACTGTGCGCCCTCTCTGTCTCAGCAACAAAAACTTGTCGGCCCGGGCCCTCCTCATCTGCGGAGGCAAGAAATGAGTGATAAAAGCCTCCGAGAACTCGTCCCAAGTAGCTGGGGACGCGTGCTCTCCCCGGGATAACTCCCACGAATCAAACCAATCGACTGCGGTATAACGCAGCCTATGCGAACCGAAGATCACGGACTCGGTCTCCGAAGCCTTGATCACTCGCATGATCCTCTGTAACTGGCGGATGAACTCCTGCGGATCATCCTCAGGCCTCGACCCGTAGAACTCCGGCGGGCTACAACTCAGAAAATCCCGTAGCCTCAAATTGTCCAATCTCGGGTGAACCACAGACGCTCTTTGGGCTGGGCTGCTGCGTCTAGCCTATCTCGTATGTTGCCCACGATCACGGCGATGGCCATCTCTCAGAACCCATCTCATCTCGCTCCGGTGTGGGGTGGAGGTGCAGTCTTGTGGTCTCATCGACCCGCTGCGACCTAAACCTGCGATGGCGGCGTCGTGGAACTCGCCATCTCGGGTATAGACTGGGCCTGAGCACTCGTGACTCTCGGTGTCCTACTAGCAGCTCCCTCGGCTGCCTTGCCCTTCTGGGCCCGGGTTGCCTTACGTGGAGGCATAACTGTTAAAGAAAGGAAATACGTTAGAGGGGTCCAACTTATAACACAACTCTAAGGCACGATCTCAGAGTGAGAAGAATGGAAACCAATCCTAAATATCCTATATCCTCCTAATTATTGGTGTGGTGCAAAACACACCGATAATAAAGACTCTACTAGATACGGTCTGTAGACACTTTCCGAGGATTAACTGCTCTGATACCACTTTTGTCACGACTGTTCGGGGCGTGGATCGTGCCTACCCGGCACCCAAGTAGTCATACATTAGATTAATCGTGGA
Source organism: Przewalskia tangutica (assembly GCA_029844215.1). Taxonomy (NCBI): domain Eukaryota; kingdom Viridiplantae; phylum Streptophyta; class Magnoliopsida; order Solanales; family Solanaceae; genus Przewalskia; species Przewalskia tangutica. Next base: position 47,115,339 of record CM056730.1, read on the forward strand.
ATATAAAACAAGACAGAATCAATATGAAAAGAAAGCAGTTTATACGAAAAACGTCGCTTTCGGCATATATATATGTATCAAAGTTTGGCGATTACATCCCAGTATAATAGGACTACAGACCTCTGAAAGTAGACAACTATGGCGGGACGGGGCCGCCATACCTGAATGTACATATATCTACAACACGGGAGAACCATACCAAAAGTCGAGCCTCGGAGAAGATGGAGCTCACGACACCAAAGTAGAGATCCTAAGGATGTGGATCTAGCACTGCTTTCCCTTACTGCGGCATGAACGCAGCCCGAAAGGAGAGTCGATACAATGTACTAAGTATGTGAAAGCGTAAAAATCTTGAAATGAAATTAAGTGTCTAAAACCATTTGTAAATACAATCGGTTAAAGCTGCATAGTGCCAACATAAACAAGAGCAAAATAGATATCTCATGGCCCGGTCTTTTCTAGGCCGCTAATGATCGAAGCAAGGCCAATCGCCCATAGTATCATTATGCGTGCCTAATCTGGACTTCCCACGGCCGCATAGGTCACATAGACGCGTAGGCCGTATAGACGCGTCGGGGTAGCTAGCCGGTACCCTCACGGACTCGCGATCCGCATAGTCACATAGACCGCGTAGTCACACGGACCGCGTAAGGCACTCCGCGCATCGGGATAATACACCGGAATGATCAATCCGGAACTCCCACGACTCGCGTAGTCACACAGACCGCATAGCCGTATAGACTGCATCAAGGTGTGAGCCACCGGTATAACAAGTCGAGGGTATGTGATATAATATGATACAACGGTCTTAACGTTTAACAACGTAAGCACAACAAGAATAACCCCTTACACAACAACACAAGATACTAACACGTAGCATCATAACATGGTTACTTATCAAAGCATCTTACTATACTTTTCGTAAATCAATACAAGACTTTCATAAACAAATAAGTGAACTGCTCCTTTTATCATTCTTAAGTCGTTATACCTAACTCCCCATAAAGTGGTATAACTCTTAAGCTTTTAAAACCAAGTATTACTCTTCTTTCAAAATGATTCTTAATTCTTTTGAAATACTTCAAGATTCTTATTATTAGACTCGGTAAAACCATGTTCGGTTAACACACGTCGTCTACGTATATATACTTTAAAATATCATGCTCGAGGGTATAGGAAGAATCACATACCTTCCTGAAATCCACCGCCAAGTCGAATATGTCGCAGAGTATCAACCTATAATAGTCAAATCGTCTATCAACGTCTAGACTACTCTGTAGGATAATCTAAGTAGAGGTTCTCTATTCTACGGAAAATCGGGCGACTTCCCTACAGTTAAGCTACTCAAGTCTCAGTAAATACTGTCCCATGTAAATCTGCTTTAATCTTCTTTAATACTTACGATGTGATTAAAGTTCAATACTCTTCTTTAATATCCTTCTATGTATCTTATACTTATTTCTATACTTCTACAGTATGCAAACTCTAATTACGATAGAAGGATAAGATTATTATTTACCTCGATAAGCCCAAAATTATCCAAGATATAAGTCGATCTGAGCAAGGCTTAGCTCTGTCTATGCGCTCCAATCCGCTCCAAGAAACCCTTAGAAGTGTCTACACAACTTCTACTTTCTACTTCAACCTACTATGAAGTTTCCCCTAGGGTTTCGTTTAGTGACTAATGGATATAAGATAGTATTTCCGGACTCTACGTATAGAGATAACTTTGGAAATACTATAAGGGATTGGCTAAGGTATTTTCGGGATAGTAACAATACTTGGAGAGTATTTCTACCAAGAGGGGGGTAGTGTTTCGGCTAGGGCTTCCAAGAGGGGGGAGGCTTGCCGAGACTACAAGGAAGGGGGGAGGGAGAGGGTGTTTCGGCTTTAGCACTTCAAGAGGGGGGGGGGGGGAGTGAGGCTTGGACGAGAACTCTTAAGGGAGAAGGGAGGCTTTGAGACTTGGAAGATAATTTTGTGGATGAAGAATTCATCAACTCAAGGGGGGTATTTATAGGGCTTTCAAGGGCCAAGATGAGGGCAAGTGGAGGGCAAGTGGATGGTAGGGATTTGCACAAGTGCCCCTAACCCTACTCCACAAATCACTCACGAAACATTGACCCAAGTTTTAGGCCACAAAATCATGCCCATCGTCCAAGGTTCCGCCCCCCTTTGCCGTCCACTTGAGGGTGACAAGTGTCACACTCTCGTTGGTCCAAAATATTTCATCTCTCGGAAAAATCCGCAAAAATTATAAATGATATAGCCGTAATTTTCCCTACGCAAGTTTTGGAAAACGTTTCATCGGAAAACCATTCGTTTTGTGAGTTGTGCCCAAATTTCGTCCTAAGCCTTAACTTTAGGGTTGAACTTTTGTACGTACGCCCTCACGTACATACTCTGGAAATACGGGGTATAACATGGAATGGTAGCTGTTATTATACGCAAACTCCACTAGCGGCAAATTATCCTCCAGTACCACGAAATCAATAACAGGCTCGCAGATATCCTCGAGTGTATGCGGATAGTACGCTCTGCTGTCGTCCGTCTGAGGATGGAATGCGATCTTGAGGCTCACTGCGTCCCTAATCCTTCTCGGAAAGACCTCGGAAGTTAGCGTGGCCCAGGCTCCTGTCTGATATGATCGAAATAAGGACTCCATGCAGTCTGACGATCTCTCGGATGTAAAGTCTGGCATAATCTTCAGCCGAAAAAGTCGTTCTGACTGGAAGAAAGTGGGCTGATTTCGTCAGCCTGTCGACGATAACCCAGATAGAATCATGCTTCCTCTGAGTGCGAGGTAATCCGGTGATAAAGTCCATGTTGATCATCTCCCACTTCCACGTCGGAATCTCTATCAACTGCAACAACCCACCAGGCCTCTGGTGCTCCACCTTAACCTGCTGACAACTCGGGCACTGAGCAACAAACTCTGCAACGTCCCTCTTTAGGCCATCCCACCAATACATAGATCTAAGGTCGTGGTACATCTTTGTCGACCCCGGATGGATAGTAACGCTTGTGTGTGCTTCCCTAGAACCTGCCGAAGTCTGCAATATCCGGAACACACACCGCCTCGAACCTTAGCACCCCATCGGTGCTACCTCAAATGGACCCTTCCTCACGAAGAGCCGTATCGCGTCAGTGTCAAAATCGGATCCTCATACTGTCGCCTCTTCACCTCCTCGACGATGGAAGACTCGGCAACCTCTCGAACCCGAACCCCACTACTATCAGAACCAATCAATCGGACTCCAAGGCTCGCTAGCTGATGTAACTCGCGGACCATGCCCCTTCTCTCTGGTTGCACCTCTGATAGACTACCCATTGACCTATGACTAAGGGCATCTGCCACTACATTGGCCTTCCCTGGGTGGTATAGGATATTGACATCATAATCCTTGAGTAGCTCTAACCACCGTCTCTGTCGTAAGTTTAGCTCCCTCTGGCTGAAGATATACTGGAGGCTCTTGTGGTCTGTGTAAATATCCACATGAACTCCATACAAATAATGTCTCCAGATCATCAAGGCATGAATCACCGCTGCCAACTCTAAGTCATGTGTGGGGTAGTTCTTCTCATGCTTCTTGAGCTGTCGAGATGCGTAAGCTATAACCTTACCTCGCGTCGGCACACATCCAAGCCGATGCTGGACGCATCACAATAAACCACATAGCCGTCGGGACCTGCGGAAGAGTAAGAACTGAGGCGGTCGTCAATCTCTCGCCCGATCGGAAGCCCTCCTCACAAGCATCCGTCCACTGAAACTTAGCTGCCTTCTGAGTCAGCTTAGTCAAAGGTGCTGAAATAGAAGCAAACTTCTCCACGAACCTCCGATAATACCCTGCAAGGCCCAGAAAGCTGCGCACCTCTGTCGGTGTAGTAGGTCTAGGTCAAGTCCTGACTGCCTCGATCTTTGCCGTATCCACCCGAATACCATCGGCCCCGACAATGTGCCCTAAGAAAGCCACTGAAGCCCAACCAGAACTCACCCTTCGAAAACTTGGCATACAACCGCTGGTCCTGGAGAACTCTCAGCACCGCCCTCAAATGCTCCACATGCTCCTGCTCTGAGCGAGAATAAACCAAGATGTCATCAATGAATACTATCACAAACGTATCCAGAAATGGCTTGAACACTCGGTTCATCAAATCCATAAATACTGCCGGAGCATTCGTCAAACCGAAAGACATAATGTTACACCCTGTAGTTTCAGGGTATGTATGTGAGGACGTACGTACGAGAATACGACGGTAATTTTGGAAAGGAAGAAAGATGTGATTTTTCGACGGAAAAGTTTCCGGATTTTGTGAAGGAAAAAGGTTCGATAATGGGAATTGGATTCCCAGATTTGGTATTTGGACTTCTTGGATTATTATATAATTATGGAATTTTATTTCCGGATTTGATCACGTGGGGCCCACGGGGAAAATTTACGGTTTTGTGGGGCCCACTTTGTTTTGGAGATTTTGGATTTTACGGATATTTTCGGGAGATGAAATATTTTGGACGAGTAGGAGGGCGACACATGGCACCTCCCATGTGGCCCTATGGCCGAAATTAGGGGCGGCGGGCGTTTTTGTGGTGGACAAGTGGCGACCAATCACTTTTTGTGGTAGACATTTGGTTGGTTAAATCCATACACACATGTCCCAAGATCTCACCACACACTTGCCTTGATCTTGGCCATTGATTTCTCTATAAATAGACCCTTAAGCTTGCAAGACTTCTTCATCCATTCTTGAGATAATTTCCAAGGCAAAAATACTCCCTCCCTTGTTGTTGAGCTCTCGGTTTTGAGCCTCCCCCTTGACCAAAAGTTGTCCAAAAATTCTTAAACTTTTAAGTTATCTTCCTTAGGGTGTTAGGAAGATTGTAAACCAAGAGTTGAAAAGATTTCACACCTCTAGCCTTAGATATACACCTTGGCCGAAACTTGCCATAGTTGAGCCTAAGTGTCCTTCACTTTTTGGAGTTGGATCTTGAAGAGGAGTTGGTTAGGAGCTTCTAAGGGTTGCTTGGAGCGGGTTGGAACGTAAGGATTTGGAGCTAAGCGTTGCTCAGGATCGACTTATAAATCTTGGATAATTATGGGCTTATCGAGGTAATGATCTTTATCCCCCTATTGTAATTGGATATTTCATATTGTAGTAGTTTAGAATTGAGTATAAGATATATTGGAAGGATGATTATAAAGAATTGAACTGTATTTACATTGGACTGTATTTACAGTAGACTTGTAGTATTATTGGGGGGCAGTGTTGTACACGTCCGGTTAGACGTGTAACCCCCTTGGGGTTGTTGGCTTGGTAGCGGGCCTTGATAGAGGAGGAGATTTATGTGGTTACGGGGGGGGAGGTGCTGCCGAATTTTCCGTAGAATAAGGAACCTTGTACTTTGAAATGTTCTACGAAGAGATCTAGAAGTTGATAGACGTTTTGTGGCCTTTATAGGTTGAAGTACTACGAGTAGCGTATTCTACTTGAAGGGTGGAAAAGGCTAGCAGAGTTATAGTACTTTGGAGCGTTTTGCTAATTGTCGATAATCGTCGCGAGGTATGTGAACCTCTTCCTATCTTTTCTAGCATGATTGTTGTAAACTATGTAGTACGGTAGACGTACGTGTGCTAAACGAATTTTGGTTGGTTTAAAACATAAAGTGTTATAATAGTTTTATGGGAAGTTAGTTATAACGACTTTATGTAGGTAAAAGAATGGTTTGTTGTTTTTCAAAGATAAGAGACTTGACTTATATTTGATTTGATATGAAATGTGAAGAACTTTAATTGTGTTAAAAAGTGGTGAAACCTCATTCGTGAGAAATGAGTACTTTGTCTAAAGAAAAGGAAAAGGAATAAGTTATATTGATTTCAGAAATGAGAATAAGTATCGAACAAACCACGACAGCGTTAATAAAGGAAAATGTATTGACTAATTAATTATTATTAAAACAAGTAGAAACCTCCATCTGCATAGAAACTATGATAAGACAAAATTGTATTACATTTCCTAGATCATGGCTGCTTTAATAAAATCATTAATAACAAGTATTGATTTTTCTTAAATTCCACAGTAAGGAACTTGATTTCTAAAAGAAAAGAGACTTGAGAATTTGAAGTGTTTTGGTTTAAAAGAAAGGCATGGTTTTGTCTTAAATTGGTTTAAAACATAAAGTGTTATAATAGCTTTATGGGAAGTTAGTTATAACGACTTTATGAAAACAAAAGGATGGTTTTATTATTGGATTTAAAATGGTAACTTGACTTTAAAGGGAGAAATGATTTGGTTTAAAAAGAAAGTATGGGAATTGTTTTGGTTTACTTAAAAAGATAGTTACTCTATTTTGATATTACGGGTATCGTGTGACCTTTGTAAAAGAAATAGATCTTTTTGAAAGAATTTATGTACGTAGTACTTTAGGGTTAAAACCCGGATTGTTGGAATAAAATGGGAGTACTTGAGTTTTTAAATGGTGAATCAATTTACATGTTAATGAAAGTCTATAAGTATGTTGAGCTTGCCTATGCTAATTGTGATAGCTTTTGTTGTGCAAGTATTGTATTTCTATACCACCGCGTCTCTCGATGGAGGGTCGGCTAACTTGTTGTGAACTTACTTGGACGTACCGGCAGTGACGGAGGATTCCACGGGTATGCTTCCATTATTATTGTCACATGGGCATGTCTACACCGATGAGGGATTCCGGGGGCATGTGACCATTATTGTTATTCCATGGACTAGCTCTCCATGAGGTTTTACTGATTCGACTTTGGTATCGGTAGTTGGCTCGTACTTGCCCGGCCGTGGTGATTCGGCTTTAGTTACGGTAGTTGGCGCCGTACTTGCCCGGGTCGGCCGTGGTATAGTTGTATAGTATTGTTAGTGCGGCTTTGGTATCCGGTAGTTGGCTTCGTACTTGCCGATCGATTGATGATCGCGGCTTTGGTATCAGTAGTTAGCCCGTACTTGCCGTGCGGTTTTATGACACAGTGGGGCACGGTGTTCATGTGTACTCCTTGGTGTTGTTATATCATAGCTGCGGCGGTGAGGAAGAAATTCCACGCATGATTGATGTTGTGGGCGTGAGACCCATTGTTATATTTGAGTGATGACTTTGAGGCGTGAGTCACGACTTGACATATTCGCTTATATGTTGTGTACTGTAGTTTGGTTATCATACATGTCTCCTGCTTTATATAGACTATTATTCATTTACAGTATTTTCAGTTTCACATACTTGGTACTCTTTATCTTGACCTCCTTGGCTGCGTTCATCTGCAGTAGAGGTACATCGGTTGTTGATCCTCGCTCATAGGATCACAGTTCAGCTTTCGGGAAGCTCCGTTTCTCCGGAGGCTTATCTTTGGTATAGTCCCCTGTTGTTGTAGGTACTTACATTCAGGGGTATGGCGGGGCCCTGTCCCGTCGTGGTTGTGGTTACATTCTTAGAGGTTTGTAGTACTGTTGTGGGCAGGGTTTGTAAAAGGATGTAACTGTTCAAGTATATATATATATGCAGAAAGGTAACCGTTTTGGTTAGCCTGTTTCTTATTTTATCTTGTTTCATGTTTAAGTTTTTATTTCCGCTGATTTTCTCTGATGTTGTATCACTAGGGTGCCCGGGGTAAGGCACCAGTCGCGGGCCCGAGGTCGGGTCGTGACAAAAGTGGTATCAGAGCAGTTAATCCTCGGAAAGTGTCTACAGACCGTATCTAGTAGAGTCTTAATTATCGGCGTGTTGTGCACCACACCTATAATCAGGAGGCTACAGGATATTTAGGATTGGTTTCCATTCTTCTCACTCTGAGATCGTGCCTTAGAGCTGTGTTATAAGTTAGACTCCCTCTGGCGTATTCTTATGTACCCGTTATGCCTCTATGCAAGGCAACCAGGGCCCAGATGGGCAAGGCAGCAGAGGGAGCTACGAGTAGAACATAGAAGGTTACGAGAGCACAGGCTTGGTCATTATCTGAGACTCCATTATAGGGAGTGTCGTACTGCTTCGACAGCTTGTATGCTTGCGGCCAACAGGGCCATTTGGTGAGAGTTTGTCCGACCAGAGGTAGCACAGATGTAGAGACTCACGCCGGGATCGGTGGTGGTTCATCGCCTTATATAGCTAGGCGCCTGCGGCGGGATTATGATTAGAGCGACAAAGGGAAAGTGAGGCGAGAGTTCTGAGATATCTTGACCGCAGAAGCGGTTTATGTTGTTATGGTGGATACATGTTAAGTGCTATGTCACGACCCGACCACGGGCCCGCGACTGGTGTCTTACCCCGGGCACCCTAGTGATACAACATCAGAGAAAAACCAGCGGAAATAAAACATACAGATATGAAACAAGATAAAATAAAACAGGCTAACCAAAAACGGTTGCCTTTTTGCATATATATCTGAAATTTGAGCGATTACATCCTTTACAACCCGCCAACAGTACTGCAGACTTCTAAGAGTGTAACAACAACTATGACGGACAGGCCCGCCATACCTGAATGTACAAGAACCTACAACTCAGAAAACATACCAAAAGATAAGCCTCGAGAAACGAGCTTCCTAATCTGTTGACGTGATCCTATGGCGAGGATCAACAACCGATGTACCTACTGGCATGAACGCAGCCTCCCGAAGGAGGTCAGTACAACAGGTACCAAGTATGTGAAGCTGAAAATACTGTAAATGAAATCATAGTAGTCTATATAAAACAAGAGACATATATGATAACCAAACTACAGTACATAATATGTGCAAATACGCGTCAAGTCGTGGACTCACGCCTCAAAGTCATTACTCAAATATAACTATGGGTCTCATGCCCGCAACATCAATCATGCCCGTGGAACACCTTTCCTCACCGCGGCGATCTCGATAACCACACCAAGGAGTACACATGAACACCAGGTCCCACCTGTGTCCTAAAAAACCGTACGGGGCAAGTACGAAGGCTAACTACCAGATACCAAAGCCGAATCATCAACTGACCGGGGCAAGTACGAAAGTCAACCACCAGATACCAAAGCCGTACCAACAAATCTATATAACCATACAACGGTGACCAGGCAACGAAAGCCAACTACGGATACCACTGCGCCACGTAGTGGCGGGGCAAGTACGAAGACTAACTACGGATACCGCGGAATCACGAGACTTCGTCACAAAACTGAACGGGGCAAGTAAGAAGGCTAACTACCAGATACCAAGCCGAATCAACCACGACCTCGGGGCAAGTACGAGAGCCAACTACCAGATACCAAGCCGAATCAGTAAAAACTCATGGAGAGCTAGTCCATGGAATAATAATCACAGAAGCATACCCGAGGAATGCTCCGTCACCGCCAGATGCGTCCAAGTAAGATCATAACAAATCAGCCGCCCTCCATCGAGAGCGGTGGTATAGAAATACAATACTAGCGACAAGGCTATCACACGCAAACATAGGCAAGTTACACACAACTCAAGTACTTTCATTTTATGCCAAAGTCGGTTTTAATCCCAAAGTACTACGACGTTAAATTCTTTTAAAAGATTCATTTCTTTTACAAAGGTCGTGATGCCGTATTATCAAAATAGAGTGACTAACATTTTAAGTAAACCAAAACAACTTCCATACTTTCCTTTTAAACCAAATTAAGACAATACTATGCCTTCTTTTAGACCAAAACACTTCTCCTTTTAAAGTCAAGTTACCATTTTAAAACTAATGATAAAACCATTCTTTTGTTTTCATAAAGTCGTTATAACTAACTTCCCATAAAGCTGTTATAACACTTTATGTTTTAAACCAATTTAAGACAACCATGTCTTTCTTTTAAACCAAAACTCTTTAATTCCTCAAGTCTCTTTTCTTTTAGAAATCAAGTTCCTTACTTTGGAAATTTAAGAAAATTAATGCTTGTTTATAATGATTCTTTTTAAAGCAGCCATGATCTAGGAAATGTAATACAATTTTGTCTTATCTTAGCTTCTATGCAGATGGAGGTTTCTACTGGTTTTAATAGTAATTAATTAGTCAATACATTTTCCTTTATTAACGCTGCAGTGGTTTGTTCGATACTTATTCTCATTTCTGAAATCAATATAACTTATTCCTTTTCCTTTTCTTTAGACAAAGTACTCATTTCTCACGAATGAGGTTTCACCACTTTTTAACACAATTAAAGTTCTTCACATTTCATATCAAATCAATATAATATTATTCCTTTTAAAACCCAAGTACCCATTTCTCATAAAAGCGGTTTCACAACTGTTTAACACAAACCAAGTCCTTAATATTTCATAACAAGTCACTTAACTTTGGAATCAAGTCAAGGACACAAAAGTAAAATCAACTTCCTTTAAACACACGTGCGTCTACCGCACTAAATATATATCACAAATATCATGCTAGAAAGGATAGGAAGAGGTTCACATACCTCGCGACGATTATCGACAATTAGCAAAACGCTCCAAAGTACTCTAACCTTGCTCGCCTTTTCCACCCTTCAAGTAGAATACGCTACTCGTAGCACTTCAACCTAAAAGGCCACAAAGCGTCTATCAACCTCTAGATCTCTTCGTAGAATAATTCTAGATACAAGATTCCTTATTCTACGGAAAATTCGGTGCACCTCCCCGCATGACCACATCAATCTCCTCCTCTCACGAGGCCTGCTACCAAACCAACAATCCCAGGGGGGGTTACACGTCTAACCAGACGTGTACAATTCGACGTCACAATAATACTATAAGTCTACTGTAAATACAGTCCTATGTAAATACTGATTCAATTCTTATACATATTCATTCTACATATAGTATACTCAACTATAAATTACTCTGACATGTAATATCCAATTCTGATAGGGGACAAAGATCATTACCTCGATAAGCCCAAAATTATCCAAGATATAAGTCGATCCCGAGCAACGTTTAGCTCCAATCCTTACGCTCCAACCCGCTCCAAGCGGCTTAGAAGTTTCTAACCAACTCCTCTTCAAGATCCAACTCAAAAAAAAAGTGAAGAACACTTAGGTTCCACCACTACCAACTTTCGGCCAAGGGGGTGTATTTAGGCTAGGGGTGTGAAATCTTTTCCAACACTTGGTTACTAATCTTCCTAACACTCTAAGGAAGAACACTTAAAACTTTAAGAATTTTTGGACAATTTTTGGCCAAGGGGAAGGCTAAAAAACGAGAACAACAACAAGGAGAGGGAGGAGAATTGCCTTGAAAACTCAAGTGTGGGATGAAGTCTTGCAAGCTAAAGGGTGGGTATTTATAGAAACCAAGGGCTAGGATTAATGCAAGTGGAAGGTGAGGATGGGCTACATGTGTGTGGGTAGTTGGCCAAACATTTGGCTACCACAAAAATGGGACAAGTGGCTTGCCACTTGTCCCCTCACCAAAACCGTCCAAGTCATGTGTCCCACCACCATTCGGCCACATGGCCATATGGGGGTGACACGTGTCGCCCCCCTACTCGTCCAAAATATTTCATCTTCTGAAAATATATCCGCAATGCCAAAAATCCGAAAATAAAGTGGGCCCCACAAACCGTAAATTCGTCCCGTGGGCCCCACGTGACCAATTTCGGAAATAAAATTCCATAATTCTTAAATATTTCAAAAAGTCCGAATACCAAATCTGGGAATCCAATTCCCATTAATGAACCTTTTTCTTTCACAAAATCCGGAAACTTTTCCGTCAAAAAATCACATCTTTCTTCCTTTCAAATTTTAAGGTCGTATTCTCGTACGTACGTCCTCACATACATACCCTGGAACTACGGGGTATAACATTCTTCTCCCCTTAGAAACATTCGTCCCGAATGTTCCTTCTAAGTCTCCAACCATACATGCGCCGGTATAGTCTCCACTACTATACTTACGAAACCAATTGTGCCACCAATGGCCATAATATAACACACGCGAAAAACCCAAATCCAAGCCAACGAGGATTCACCTCTATGATGAAAAACAACACTAACTCTCACTCCTGGTCCAAAGGATACTCTCTTCGCACCTTCACTTCACAAAAAAGATCACTTCCGACCTCTTAACACACATTCACTTCCTTTCTTACTCGTCGTACCCTTCTCGTACACCCGAATTCTTTCTAGTACACTTACCACGGTCCTTCATCACTTGTTTCCAAAACCTTGAGTCACTACCTCAAACTTGGTCATCTTACTAGCCTCAAATTCCTTTAAGGCCATTCCCGGCCTTCACGATCCGATTGGTCGAACATATCCACGAACTCATACGATGGTTACCTAAACTGGGCTTAGCACCTCGTGACCCTACCACTGGCGGGAACACCTCGAACCGACCCCACCTCATTCCGGTTGCGGATCATCCTCGTGCCTCGACCGTAGAACTCGGCGCTCTGACTCGAGAAAATCCCGTAGCCTCAAATTGTCGATCTCGGGTGAACCACGGACATCTTTGGGCTGGGCTGCTGCATCTAGCCTATCTCATGTTCGCCACGATCACGGCGATGGCGCCATCTCTGTAACCCATCTCATACGCTCCGGTGTGGGGACGGAGGTGCAGTCGTGGTCTCATCAGCCACTGCTGCGGCCCTAAACCCTGCTGGGGCCGGCGGCGTCGTGGAACTCGCCATCTCGGGTATAGACTGGGCCTGAGCCCTCGTGACTCTCGGTGTCCTACTAGCAGCTCCCTCGGCTGCCTTGCCCTTCTGGGCCCGGGTTGCCTTACGTGGAGGCATAACTGTTAAAGAAAGGAAATACGTTAGAGGGGTCCAACTTATAACACAACTCTAAGGCACGATCTCAGAGTGAGAAGAATGGAAACCAATCCTAAATATCCTATATCCTCCTAATTATTGGTGTGGTGCAAAACACACCGATAATAAAGACTCTACTAGATACGGTCTGTAGACACTTTCCGAGGATTAACTGCTCTGATACCACTTTTGTCACGACCCGTTCCGGGCAGTGGTAGTGCCTGCCGGCACCCAAGTAGTCATACATTAGATTAATCAGCGGAATATAAAAACAAGACAGGAATCAATATGAAAAGAAAACAGTTTATCTGAGAAAACGTCGCCTTTCGGCATATATATATGTATCAAAGTTTGGCAGTTACATCCCAACTGTACAATAGGACTACAGACCTCTAAGAAAGTAGACAACTATGGCGGGACAGGGCCCCGCCATACCCTGAATGTACATATATCTACAACACAGGGAGAACCATACCAAAAGTCGAGCCTCCGGAGAAGATGGAGCTCCTGACACCAAAGTAGAGATCCTAAGGATGTGGATCTAGCACCTGCTTTCCCTTACCTGCGGCATGAACGCAGCCCCCCGAAGGAGGTCAGTACAACAGGTACTAAGTATGTGAAACTGTAAAGTACTGAAATGAAATCAAGTGTCTAAAACCATTTGTAAATACAATCAGTTAAACTGCACATAGTGCCACAACATAAACAAGAGCAAAATAGATATACTGTAACTGGTCTTTTCTAGGCCGCTAATGATCGAAGCAAGGCCAATCGCCCATAGTATCATTATGCGTGCCTAATCCTGGACTTCCCACAGCCCGCATAGGTCACACATAGACCCGCATAGGCCGTATAGACCCGCATCGGGGTAGCTAGCCCCGGTACCCTCCTGGACTCCCGCAGTCCGCATAGTCACATAGACCGCATAGTCACACAGACCGCATAAGGCACTCCTCGCATCGGGATAATACACCCGGAATGATCAATCCTGGAACTCCCACAGCTCCGCATAGTCACACAGACCGCATAGGCCGTATAGACCTGCATCAAGGGTGGCAAGCCCTCGGTATAACAAGTCAAGGGGGTATGTGATATAATAACAGTACAACGGTCTTAACGTTTAACAACGTAAGCACAACAAGAATAACCCCCTTACACAACAACACAAGATACTAACACACGTAGCATCATAACATGGTTACTTATCAAAGCATCTTACTATACTTTTCAGAAATCAATACAAGACTTTCATAAACAAATAAGTGAACCGTTCCTTTTATCATTCTTAAGTCGTTATACCTAACTCCCCATAAAGCTGGTATAACTCTTAAGCTTTTAAAACCAAGTATTACTCTTCTTTCAAAAATGATTCTTAATTCTTTTGAAATACTTCAAGATTCTTATTATTAGACTCAGTAAAACCATGTTCAGTTAACACACGTACGTCTACCGTACATATATATACTTTAAAATATCATGCTCAAGGGTATAGGAAGAATCACATACCTTCTCGGCGAAATCCACCTGCCAAGTCGAATATGTCGCGCGCAGAGTATCAACCTATAATAGTCAAATACGTCTATCAACGTCTAGACTACTCTGTAGGATAATCTAAGTAGAGGGTTCTCTATTCTACGGAAAATCGGGCAGCACTTCCCTACCCGTTAAGCTACTCAAGTCTACTGTAAATACAAATCACATGTAAGTCTGATTTAATCTTCTTTAATACTTCTGATGTGATTAAAGTTCAATACTCTTCTTTAATATCCTTCTATGTATCTTATACTTATTTCTATACTTCTACAGTATGCAAACTCTAATTACGATAGAAGGATAAGATTATTATTTACCTCGATAAGCCCAAAATTATCCAAGATATAAGTCGATCCTGAGCAAGGCTTAGCTCCTGTCATGCGCTCAATCCGCTCCAAGAAACCCTTAGAAGTGTCTACACAACTTCTACTTTCTACTTCAACCTACTATGAAGTTTCCCCTAGGGTTTCGTTTAGTGACTAATGGATATAAGATAGTATTTCCGGACTCTACGTATAGAGATAACTTTGGAAATACTATAAGGGATTGGCTAAGGTATTTTCGGGATAGTAACAATACTTGGAGAGTATTTCTACCAAGAGGGGGGTAGTGTTTCGGCTAGGGCTTCCAAGAGGGGGGAGGCTTGCCGAGACTACAAGGAAGGGGGGAAGGAGAGGGTGTTTCGGCTTTAGCACTTCAGAGGGAGTGAGGCTTGGACGAGAACTCTTGAGGGAGACCGGCGGCTTTGAGACTTGGAAGATAATTTTGTGGATGAAGAATTCATCAACTCAAGGGGGGTATTTATAGGGCTTTCAAGGGCCAAGATGAGGGCAAGTGGAGGGCAAGTGGATGGTAGGGATTTGCACAAGTGCCCCTAACCCTACTCCACAAATCACTCACGAAACATTGACCCAAGTTTTAGGCCACAAAATCATGCCCATCGTCCAAGGTTCCGCCCCCCTTTGCCGTCCACTTGAGGGTGACAAGTGTCACACTCTCGTTGGTCCAAAATATTTCATCTCTCGGAAAAATCCGCAAAAATTATAAATGATATAGCCGTAATTTTCCCTACGCAAGTTTTGGAAAACGTTTCATCGGAAAACCATTCGTTTTGTGAGTTGTGCCCAAATTTCGTCCTAAGCCTTAACTTTAGGGTTGAACTTTTGTACGTACGCCCTCACGTACATACTCTGGAAATACGGGGTATAACATGGAATGGTAGCTGTTATTATACGCAAACTCCACTAGCGGCAAATGATCCTCCCAGCTACCCCTGAAATCAATAACACAGGCTCGCAGCATATCCTCAAGTGTCTGGATAGTACGCTCTGCCTGTCCGTCTGTCTGAGGATGGAATGCAGTACTGAGGCTCACCTGCGTCCCTAATCCCTTCTGGAAAGACCTCCAGAAGTTAGCCGTAAACTGGGCTCCTCTGTCCGATATGATAGAAATAGGGACCCCATGCAGTCTCACGATCTCTCGGATGTAAAGTCTAGCATAATCCTCAGCCGAAAAAGTCGTCCTGACGGGAAGAAAGTGGGCGGATTTCGTCAGCCTGTCGACGATAACCCAGATAGAATCATGCTTCCTCTGAGTGCGAGGTAATCCTGTAATAAAGTCCATGTTGATCATCTCCCACTTCCACGTCGGAATCTCTATCAACTGCAACAACCCACCAGGCCTCTGGTGCTCCACCTTAACCTGCTGACAACTCGGGCACTGAGCAACAAACTCTGCAACGTCCCTCTTTAGGCCATCCCACCAATACATAGATCTAAGGTCGTGGTACATCTTTGTCGACCCCGGATGGATAGAGTAACGCGCGCTGTGTGCTTCCCCTAGAACCTGCTGTCGAAGTCCTGCAATATCTGGAACACACAACCTGCCCTCGAACCTTAGCACCCCATCAGGTGCTACCTCAAATGGACCCTTCCCCTCACGAAGAGCCGTATCACGATACCGTGTCAAAATCGGATCCTCATACTGTCGCCTCTTCACCTCCTCGACGATGGAAGACTCGGCAACCTCTCGAACCCGAACCCCACTACTATCAGAACCAATCAATCGGACTCCAAGGCTCGCTAGCTGATGTAACTCGCGGACCATGCCCCTTCTCTCTGGTTGCACCTCTGATAGACTACCCATTGACCTATGACTAAGGGCATCTGCCACTACATTGGCCTTCCCTGGGTGGTATAGGATATTGACATCATAATCCTTGAGTAGCTCTAACCACCGTCTCTGTCGTAAGTTTAGCTCCTCCGGTGAAGATATCTTTGGAGGCTCTTGTGGTGCTGTAAATATCCACATGAACTCCATACAAATAATGTCTCGGATCATCAAGGCATGAATCACCGCCAACTCTAAGTCATGTGTGGGGTAGTTCTTCTCATGCTTCTTGGTTGTCGAGATCGTAAGCTATAACCTTACCTGCTGCGTCGACACATCCAAGCCGATGCGGCGCATCACAATAAACCACATAGCCGTCGGGACCCTGCGGAAGAGTAAGAGCTGGGGCGGTCGTCAATCTCTCGCCCGATCGGAAGCCCTCCTCACAAGCATCCGTCCATCGAAACTTAGCGCATTTCCGAGTCGGCTTAGTCAAAGTCTTTGAAATAGAAGCAAACTTCTCCACGAACCTCAGATAATACCTGCAAGGCCCGGAAAGGCTGCGCACCTCTGCCGGTGTAGTAGGTCTAGGTCAAGTCTGCGCCTCGATCTTTCCGTATCCACGAATACCATCGGCCGACAATGTGCCCTAAGAAAGCCACCAAGCCAACGAGAACTCACCGCCCGAAAACTTGGCATACAACGTGGTCTGGAGAACTCTCGACCGCCCTCAAATGCTCCACATGCTCTGCTCGGCGAGAATAAACCAAGATGTCATCAATGAATACTATCACAAACGTATCCAGAAATGGCTTGAACACTCGGTTCATCAAATCCATAAATACTGCCGGAGCATTCGTCAAACCGAAAGACATAATGTTACACCCTGTAGTTTCAGGGTATGTATGTGAGGACGTACGTACGAGAATACGACGGTAATTTTGGAAAGGAAGAAAGATGTGATTTTTCGACGGAAAAGTTTCCGGATTTTGTGAAGGAAAAAGGTTCGATAATGGGAATTGGATTCCCAGATTTGGTATTTGGACTTCTTGGATTATTATATAATTATGGAATTTTATTTCCGGATTTGATCACGTGGGGCCCACGGGGAAAATTTACGGTTTTGTGGGGCCCACTTTGTTTTGGAGATTTTGGATTTTACGGATATTTTCGGGAGATGAAATATTTTGGACGAGTAGGAGGGCGACACATGGCACCTCCCATGTGGCCCTATGGCCGAAATTAGGGGCCACTTGGACGTTTTTTGTGGTGGACAAGTGGCAAGCCACTTGTCCCTTTTTTGTGGTAGACATTTGGTTGGTTAAATCCATACACACATGTCCCAAGATCTCACCACACACTTGCCTTGATCTTGGCCATTGATTTCTCTATAAATAGACCCTTAAGCTTGCAAGACTTCTTCATCCATTCTTGAGATAATTTCCAAGGCAAAAATACTCCCTCCCTTGTTGTTGAGCTCTCGGTTTTGAGCCTCCCCCTTGACCAAAAGTTGTCCAAAAATTCTTAAACTTTTAAGTTATCTTCCTTAGGGTGTTAGGAAGATTGTAAACCAAGAGTTGAAAAGATTTCACACCTCTAGCCTTAGATATACACCTTGGCCGAAACTTGCCATAGTTGAGCCTAAGTGTCCTTCACTTTTTGGAGTTGGATCTTGAAGAGGAGTTGGTTAGGAGCTTCTAAGGGTTGCTTGGAGCGGGTTGGAACGTAAGGATTTGGAGCTAAGCGTTGCTCAGGATCGACTTATAAATCTTGGATAATTATGGGCTTATCGAGGTAATGATCTTTATCCCCCTATTGTAATTGGATATTTCATGTAGTAGTTTAGAATTGAGTATAAGATATATTGGAAGGATGATTATAAAGAATTGAATGTATTTACATTGGTGTATTCTGATAGACTTGTAGTATTATTGAGGCGGTGTTGTACACGTCAGGTTAGGCGTGTAACCCTCGGGGTTGTTGGCTTAGTAGCGGGCCTTGATAGAGGAGAGATTTATGTGGTTACGGGGAGGTCTTTGCGAATTTTCCGTAGAATAAGGAACCTTGTACTTTGAAATGTTCTACGAAGAGATCTAGAGATTGATAGCCGTTTTGTGGCCTTTATAGGTTGAAGTACTACGAGTAGCGTATTCTACTTGAAGGGTGGAAAAGGCTAGCAGAGTTATAGTACTTTGGAGCGTTTTGCTAATTGTCGATAATCGTCGCGAGGTATGTGAACCTCTTCCTATCTTTTCTAGCATGATTGTTGTAAACTATGTAGTACGGTAGACGTACGTGTGCTAAACGAATTTTGGTTGGTTTAAAACATAAAGTGTTATAATAGTTTTATGGGAAGTTAGTTATAACGACTTTATGTAGGTAAAAGAATGGTTTGTTGTTTTTCAAAGATAAGAGACTTGACTTATATTTGATTTGATATGAAATGTGAAGAACTTTAATTGTGTTAAAAAGTGGTGAAACCTCATTCGTGAGAAATGAGTACTTTGTCTAAAGAAAAGGAAAAGGAATAAGTTATATTGATTTCAGAAATGAGAATAAGTATCGAACAAACCACTGCAGCGTTAATAAAGGAAAATGTATTGACTAATTAATTATTATTAAAACAAGTAGAAACCTCCATCTGCATAGAAACTATGATAAGACAAAATTGTATTACATTTCCTAGATCATGGCTGCTTTAATAAAATCATTAATAACAAGTATTGATTTTCTTAAATTCCTGATGAGAACTTGATTTCTAAAAGAAAAGAGACTTGAGAATTTGAAGTGTTTTGGTTTAAAAGAAAGGCATGGTTTTGTCTTAAATTGGTTTAAAACATAAAGTGTTATAATAGCTTTATGGGAAGTTAGTTATAACGACTTTATGAAAACAAAAGGATGGTTTTATTATTGGATTTAAAATGGTAACTTGACTTTAAAGGGAGAAATGATTTGGTTTAAAAAGAAAGTATGGGAATTGTTTTGGTTTACTTAAAAAGATAGTTACTCTATTTTGATATTACGGGTATCGTGTGACCTTTGTAAAAGAAATAGATCTTTTTGAAAGAATTTATGTACGTAGTACTTTAGGGTTAAAACCCGGATTGTTGGAATAAAATGGGAGTACTTGAGTTTTTAAATGGTGAATCAATTTACATGTTAATGAAAGTCTATAAGTATGTTGAGCTTGCCTATGCTAATTGTGATAGCTTTTGTTGTGCAAGTATTGTATTTCTATACCACCGCGTCTCTCGATGGAGGGTCGGCTAACTTGTTGTGAACTTACTTGGACGTACCGGCAGTGACGGAGGATTCCACGGGTATGCTTCCATTATTATTGTCACATGGGCATGTCTACACCGATGAGGGATTCCGGGGGCATGTGACCATTATTGTTATTCCATGGACTAGCTCTCCATGAGGTTTTACTGATTCGACTTTGGTATCTGGTAGTTGGCTCTCGTACTTGCCCCGGTCGTGGCTGATTCGGCTTTGGTTCTGGTAGTTGGCCTTCGTACTTGCCCCGGGTCAGCTTCGTGGTATAGTTGTATAGTATTGTTAGTACGGCTTTGGTATCTGGTAGTTGGCTTTCGTACTTGCCCCGGTCAGTTGATGATGCGGCTTTGGTATCTGGTAGTTAGCCTTCGTACTTGCCCCGTACGGTTTTATGACACAGGTGGGGCCTGGTGTTCATGTGTACTCCTTGGTGTTGTTATATCATAGACTGCCGGCAGTGAGGAAGAAATTCCACGGGCATGATTGATGTTGTGGGCGTGAGACCCATTGTTATATTTGAGTGATGACTTTGAGGGCGTGAGTCCCTGACTTGACATGACTGCTTATATGTTGTGTACTGTAGTTTGGTTATCATACATGTCTCCTGCTTTATATAGACTATTATTCATTTACAGTATTTTCAGTTTCACATACTTAACTTTGTCTTGACCTCCTTGGCTGCGTTCATGCCGCAGTAGAGTACAGATTGTTGATCCTCGCCATAGGATCACAGTTGACTTCGGGAAGCTCCGTTTCTCGGAGGCTTATCTTTAGTATAGTCCTGTTGTTGTAGGTACTTACATTCGGGGTATGGCGAACCGTCGTGGTTGTGGTTACATTCTTAGAGGTTTGTAGTACTGTTGTGGGCAGGGTTTGTAAAAGGATGTAACTGTTCAAGTATATATATATATGCAGAAAGGTAACCGTTTTGGTTAGCCTGTTTCTTATTTTATCTTGTTTCATGTTTAAGTTTTTATTTCCATTGATTTTCTCGATGTTGTATCACTAGGGTGCCCGGGTAAGGCACGATCGCGGAGCAGTCGGTCGTGACAAAAGTGGTATCGAGCGATTAATCCTCGGAAAGTGTCTCTGAACCGTATCTAGTAGAGTCTTAATTATCGGCGTGTTGTGCACCACACCTATAATCAGGAGGCTACAGGATATTTAGGATTGGTTTCCATTCTTCTCACTCTGAGATCGTGCCTTAGAGCTGTGTTATAAGTTAGACTCCCTCTGGCGTATTCTTATGTACCCGTTATGCCTCTATGCAAGGCAACCAGGGCCCAGATGGGCAAGGCAGCAGAGGGAGCTACGAGTAGAACATAGAAGGTTACGAGAGCACAGGCTTGGTCATTATCTGAGACTCCATTATAGGGAGTGTCGTACTGCTTCGACAGCTTGTATGCTTGCGGCCAACAGGGCCATTTGGTGAGAGTTTGTCCGACCAGAGGTAGCACAGATGTAGAGACTCAGCCTTCGGGATCGGTGGCTGGTTCATCGCCTTATATAGCTAGGCGCCCTGCAGGGCAGGATTATGATTAGAGCGACAAAGGGAAAGTGAGGCAGTAGTTCTGAGAGATATCTTGACCGCCAGAAGCGGTTTATGTTGTTATGGTGGATACATGTTAAGTGCTATGTCACGACCCGACCACGGGCCCGCGACTGGTGCCTTACCCCGGGCACCCTAGTGATACAACATCAGAGAAAAACCAGCGGAAATAAAACATACAGATATGAAACAAGATAAAAGAAAACAGGCTAACCAAAACGGTTGCCTTTTTGCATATATATCTGAAATTTGAGCGATTACATCCTTTACTCGCCACATGTGCATGCACTCTCTAAGAGTGTAACAACAACTATGACGGGACAGGGCCCCGCCATACCTCTGAATGTACAAGAACCTACAACTCAGGAAAACATACCAAAAGATAAGCCTCCGGAGAAACGGAGCTTCCCAATCTGTGGCGTGATCCTATGGCGAGGATCAACAACCGATGTACCTACTGCGGCATGACGCACCCGAAGGAGGTCAATACGGTACCAAGTATGTGGCTGAAAATCGTAAATGAAATCATAGTAGTCTATATAAAACAGGAGACATATATGATAACCAAACTACAGTACATAATATGTAAGCAGTCACGTCAAGTCAGGGACTCACGCCCTCAAAGTCATTACTCAAATATAACTATGGGTCTCATGCCCGCAACATCAATCATGCCCGTGGAACACCTTCCTCGCGGCGATCTACGATAACCACACCAAGGAGTACACATGAACACGGTCCCACTGTGTCCTAAAACCGTGCGGGGCAAGTCTGGCGCTAACTACCGATACCAAAGCGAATCATCAGCGGCCGGGCAAGTACGAAAGTCAACCACCAGATACCAAAGCCGTACCAACAAATCTATATAACCATACAACGAAGCTGACCCAGGGCAAGTACGAAAGCCAACTACCAGATACCACCTGCGCCACGTAGCTGGCCGGGGCAAGTACGAAGACTAACTACCAGATACCAAGCCGGAATCACGAGACTTCGTCACAAAACTGAACGGGGCAAGTAAGAAGGCTAACTACCAGATACCAAGCCGAATCAACCACGACCTCGGGGCAAGTACGAGAGCCAACTACCAGATACCAAGCCGAATCAGTAAAAACTCATGGAGAGCTAGTCCATGGAATAATAATCACAGAAGCATACCCGAGGAATGCTCCGTCACTGCCGGTACGTCCAAGTAAGATCATAACAAATCAGCCGGCCCTCCATCGAGAGACGCGGTGGTATAGAAATACAATACTAGCACGACAAGGCTATCACACGCAAACATAGGCAAGTTACACACAACTCAAGGTACTTTCATTTTATGCCAAAGTCCAGGTTTTAATCCCAAAGTACTACGTACGTTAAATTCTTTTTAAAAGATTCATTTCTTTTACAAAGGTCAGCCGATGCCCGTATTATCAAAATAGAGTGACTAACATTTTAAGTAAACCAAAACAACTTCCATACTTTCCTTTTTAAACCAAATTAAGACAATACTATGCCTTCTTTTTAGACCAAAACACTTCTCCTTTTAAAGTCAAGTTACCATTTTAAAACTAATGATAAAACCATTCTTTTGTTTTCATAAAGTCGTTATAACTAACTTCCCATAAAGCTGTTATAACACTTTATGTTTTAAACCAATTTAAGACAACCATGTCTTTCTTTTAAACCAAAACTCTTTAATTCCTCAAGTCTCTTTTCTTTTAGAAATCAAGTTCCTTACTTTGGAAATTTAAGAAAATTAATGCTTGTTTATAATGATTCTTTTTAAAGCAGCCATGATCTAGGAAATGTAATACAATTTTGTCTTATCTTAGCTTCTATGCAGATGGAGGTTTCTACTGGTTTTAATAGTAATTAATTAGTCAATACATTTTCCTTTATTAACGCTGCAGTGGTTTGTTCGATACTTATTCTCATTTCTGAAATCAATATAACTTATTCCTTTTCCTTTTCTTTAGACAAAGTACTCATTTCTCACGAATGAGGTTTCACCACTTTTTAACACAATTAAAGTTCTTCACATTTCATATCAAATCAATATAATATTATTCCTTTTAAAACCCAAGTACCCATTTCTCATAAAAGCGGTTTCACAACTGTTTAACACAAACCAAGTCCTTAATATTTCATAACAAGTCACTTAACTTTGGAATCAAGTCAAGGACACAAAAGTAAAATCAACTTCCTTTAAACACACGTGCGTCTACCGCACTAAATATATATCACAAATATCATGCTAGAAAGGATAGGAAGAGGTTCACATACCTCGCGACGATTATCGACAATTAGCAAAACGCTCCAAAGTACTCTAACCTTGCTCGCCTTTTCCACCCTTCAAGTAGAATACGCTACTCGTAGCACTTCAACCTAAAAAGGCCACAAAACGTCTATCAACCTCTAGATCTCTTCGTAGAATAATTCTAGATACAAGATTCCTTATTCTACGGAAAATTCGGCAGCACCTCCCCCCCGCAACCACATAAATCTCCTCCTCTAACGAGGCCTGCTACCAAACCAACAATCCCAGGGGGGGTTACACGTCTAACCAGACGTGTACAATTCTACTTCACAATAATACTATAAGTCTACTGTAAATACAGTCCTATGTAAATACAGTTCAATTCTTATACATATTCATTCTACATATAGTATACTCAACTATAAATTACTACAACATGTAATATCCAATTACAATAGGGGGACAAAGATCATTACCTCGATAAGCCCAAAATTATCCAAGATATAAGTCGATCCTGAGCAACGTTTAGCTCCAAATCCTTACGCTCCAACCCGCTCCAAGCGACCCTTAGAAGTTTCTAACCAACTCCTCTTCAAGATCCAACTCCAAAAAGTGAAGAACACTTAGGTTCCAACACTACCAACTTTCGGCCAAGGGGGGTGTATTTAGGCTAGGGGTGTGAAATCTTTTCCAACACTTGGTTACTAATCTTCCTAACACTCTAAGGAAGAACACTTAAAACTTTAAGAATTTTTGGACAATTTTTGGCCAAGGGGAAGGCTAAAAAACGAGAACAACAACAAGGAGAGGGGAGGGAGAATTGCCTTGAAAAACTCAAGTGTGGGATGAAGTCTTGCAAGCTAAAAGGGTGGGTATTTATAGAGAAACCAAGGGCTAGGATTAATGCAAGTGGAAGGTGAGGATGGGGTACATGTGTGTGGGTAGTTGGCCAAACATTTGGCTACCACAAAAATGGGACAAGTGGCTTGCCACTTGTCCCCTCACCAAAACCGTCCAAGTCATGTGTCCCACCACCATTCGGCCACATGGCCATATGGGGGTGACACGTGTCGCCCCCCTACTCGTCCAAAATATTTCATCTTCTGAAAATATATCCGCAATGCCAAAAATCCGAAAATAAAGTGGGCCCCACAAACCGTAAATTCGTCCCGTGGGCCCCACGTGACCAATTTCGGAAATAAAATTCCATAATTCTTAAATATTTCAAAAAGTCCGAATACCAAATCTGGGAATCCAATTCCCATTAATGAACCTTTTTCCTTCACAAAATCCGGAAACTTTTCCGTCAAAAAATCACATCTTTCTTCCTTTCAAATTTTAAGGTCGTATTCTCAAATGCGTGCGTCCTCACATACATACCCTGGAACTACGGGGTATAACATTCTTCTCCCCTTAGAAACATTCGTCCCGAATGTTCCTTCTAAGTCTCCAACCATACATGCGCCGGTATAGTCTCCACTACTATACTTACGAAACCAATTGTGCCACCAATGGCCATAATATAACACACGCGAAAAACCCAAATCCAAGCCAACGAGGATTCACCTCTATGATGAAAAACAACACTAACTCTCACTCCTGGTCCAAAGGATACTCTCTTCGCACCTTCACTTCACAAAAAAGATCACTTCCGACCTCTTAACACACATTCACTTCCTTTCTTACTCGTCGTACCCTTCGTACCCGAATTCTTTCTAGTACACTTACCACGTCCCTTCATCACTTCGGTTCCAAAACCTTGGAGTCACTACCTCCAAACTTGGTCATCTTACTAGCCTCAAATTCCTTTAAGGCCATTCCCGGCCTTCACGATCCGATTCTGGTCGAACATATCCACGAACTCATACGATGGTTACCTAAACCTGGGCTTAGCACCCTCGTGACCCTACCACCTGGCGGGAACACCTCGAACTGACCCCACCTCATTCCGGGTTGCGGGTTGACTCGCGATATGGCCTCAACCCGACCCACTTCGTACTAAACTCTCGTTCCCCGATCCGGAACAATCTTACCAGTTCACGTCATGAAAGCTACCACTTCCATCTCACACTACCCATGGAATTATCCCATAATATATATCACGCATACCAAGTACTTCGACAAAGACCAACCGTAAAATCATCCACTCAGGACGGCCTTGCATCCAAGGTCCCAACTGTTATAAATTCTAAGGCTCCCCATTTCTCGTCCCCGGACTTACCCTTTTCAACTGCCTATTTTTTCTAATCACAACTTACATAATGCTAACCGAACATAGCACTCCACATGTATCTACCATAACGACCTAAACAAGTCTCTTAAGGCTGAAGATATCTCTGTAACTACTGCCTCACTTTCCCTTTGCCGCTCTAATCAAATCATGCTCTGCTGGGCGCATAACTACAGACGGTGATGAACCAGCCACTGATCCCGAAGGCTGAGTCATAACATCCGCGCCACATCTGTTCGGACAATTTCTCGCAAAATGGCCCTTCTGGCCGCAAGCCTAACTAGCTATCTAAGCAGTACGACACTTCCCATAAGAACACATACCACAACGGCCATACCGAGGTGGGGGTGGCCTCCTCTGGCTAACACCCCTTCCTCTCCGATCCACTGAATCCGCAACTGACCTGGTAGGCTAAGTCATCCCACCTGTATCCCTCCTCCTAGGACATTCTCTCCTTACATGGCCCTGACGGCCGCTGGTAAAACAAGCATTAGTAAAAAGACGACATTTCCTCGGGATGACGTCTACCACATAGTGAACACTGAGTGGCGAATCTGGTGGCTAGAACCTATGCAAATCTGTGAACCGAAACCACGAGTCTGACCAACTCCTAAATACCCGGCGTCACGAAGTCCATGAGGACCACTCAGTCTTGGGCGGAGGCGCATAACCAGTCTGCTGCTGAGAAGGTCCGCCTCGAAAGTTACCAAAGGACCCTGCTGTTCTGGCCCTCTTCTGCTGATCTTGGTTAATCCGTCGATCTCCACGTTCCTCAGTCTGCTGCGCGTAAGCCTGTACGCGGGCAATGTCCATGTCTGACTGAAGAGCTACTCTTGTACAACTCTCTGCTAGATAATCGTCATGTCCTGTGACATATCGGTGCACTCTATCCTCCATGTCTGCCACTAACGCGGGGACATAACGAGCCAATAAGTCAAACTCTATACTGTATTCCCGAACCGTCCGCCCGTTCTGCCTCAACCTCCTAAATCTATCTGCCCGAGCTCTCCTCATCTGCGAGGGCAAGAAGTGTGTAAGAAATGCCTCTGAGGTCTTGATCACTTTCATGATCCGCTGCAACTGTCGAATAAACTCCTGAGGATCTTCCTCAGTCCTCAATCCATAGGACTCGGGTGGACCACAACTCAAGAAGTCCCGAAATCTCAACTATCGGATCTAGGGTGAACTACTGGTACTGCCGGAACCACCGGCTCCCGTCCGTCCTTATTCCCAGCCACCAGACTAGCTAGTAACTGGGTCATCTCCTTGTAACTCATATCCTCTGCTCCGTGGTGGGATTATAGGCTCGGTATCGTGGTCTCGGTGGCTACCGCTCTCGCTCTAAACTCTCCTGGGGCTAGCGGCATCGCAGAACTCCCCGAATGAAGCGCTATCTCAGATAATGACTGGGCCCATGCCCTGGTAACCCTCTGTGTTCTACTCGCACTCCTCTCTGCGCCTTGCCCTCTGGGCTCTGGTTGCCTTGCGTGAGGCATAGCGGGTGAAAAGAATACGTCGAGAGGAGTCCAACTTATAACACGACTCTAAGGCACGATCTCGAGTGAGAAGAATGGAAACCAATCCTAAATATCCTGCGGCCTCACGATTATAGATGTGGTGCACAACACACCGATAATCAAGACTCTACTAGACACGGTGCGTAGAAACTTTCCGAGGACTAATCGCTCGATACCACTTTTGTCACGACCGACCACGGGCGCGATGCCTTACCGGGCACCCTAGTGATACAACATCGAGAGAAAAACCGGCGGAAATAAAACATACAGATATGAAACAAGATAAAGAAAAGCAGGCTAACCAAAAGCGGTTGCCTTTTTGCATATATATCTGAGAAATTTGAGCAGTTACATCCTTTACAACCACACTTGCAAGATTACTACAGGACCTCAAGAGTGTAACAACAACTATGACGGGACGGGGCCCCGCCATACCTGAATGTACAAGAACCTACAACTCGGAAACATACCAAAAGATAAGCTTAGGAGAAATGGAGCTTCCGTCTGTTGAATTGTGATCCTATGAGCGAGGATCAACAACCGATGTACCTCTACCTGCGGCATGAACGCAGCCCCCCGAAGGAGGTCAGTACAACAGGTACCAAGTATGTGAAACTGAAAATACTATAAATGAAATCATAGTAGTCTATATAAAACATGAGACATATATGATAACCAAACTACAGTACATAATATGTAAGCAGTTATGTCAAGTCAGGGACTCACGCCCTCAAAGTCATCACTCAAATATAACTATGGGTCTCATGCCCGCAACATCAATCTTGCCCGTGGAACACCTTCCTCACTGCCGGCAGTCTACGATAACCACACCAAGGAGTACACATGAACACCAGGTCCCACCTGTGTCCTAAAAAACCATACGGGGCAATCTGAAGGCTAACTACGGATACCAAAGCGCATCATCAATGGCCGGCAAGTACGAAAGCCAACTACGGATACCAAAGCCGTGCAACAAATCTATATAACCATACCACGAAGGCGACCAGGCAATCGAAAGCCAACTACCAGATACCACCTGCGCCACGTAGCTGGCCGGGGCAAATACGAAGACTAACTACCAGATACCAAGCCGGAATCACGAGACTTCGTCACAAAACTGAATGGGGCAAGTACGAAGGATAACTACCAGATACCAAGCCGAATCAGCCACGACCTCGGGGCAAGTACGAGAGCCAACTACCAGATACCAAGTCGAATCAGTAAAACCTTATCACGACCCGATCCCGGGCCCGTGACTGGTGCCTTACCCCGGGCACCCTAGTGATACAACATCAGAGAAAATCAGCGGAAATAAAAACAAGACATGAAACAATTATAGAATGAGAACAGTTTATCCATGAAAATATCGCCTTTCGGCATGTATATATACATAAAAACTGTTACACCCCGTAAATTCAACGAGTCAGATAAGAACATACCAAGGAATTTAAGATGTGAAAAGTTGATAGATAAGTTGACAACATGTGTTGGACGGATTTTTGAGTTTACCTTGAAGTGTTGTACCCCAGTTGTTAAGAATTTCGAGGTGTTTAAAAGCCTAATGTGTAGTTCGTTAAATCTATATCCCAACGCAACAAACCGTTCGTCGATTGGACATCGGAGTCAAAAGTTATGGAAGTTACAAGTTTGGTGCGCGATTAGGTCGCTGCGATTCTCGATGCAGTGCAATGCGCCGGCCAAATGCTGCGAGGGCATGGCGCCCGATTATCTTGAAGTCACAGGGTTGCAGCGCATGGCCGAATCTGAGGCAGCGGCGCCGACATGCGGAAGATTTATTTTTGGAAGTGGAAGCGCCGAGGCGGGATTTTGCGCAGTAAGTGACGAAAAACAGGGGGTATTTCGTTTATAACCTATGGGAGGGTGACAAGTGTCCCTCCCATCCTTTTTATCAGTAAGTGGTCCTATTTTAGGGCCAAGTCTTGGAAGACTTGGCCATTCCATTTCATTTCATTTCAAAACCCTCCTAAGAAAAACCCTCTCCCTTCTCTCTAGTTTTTGGAAGGAAACCTAGCTTTAGAGGAGATTGTTGGAGCGGCGGCAAGAAGAAAAAGTGTGGGTAAACTTGTGGGTAACGCTGGTGGGCGATTTTTGACGGAAAGAGGTGGAAGAAAAAGGGGCTTTTGTGGGCTATTCCTTAAGGTAAAAGTTTCCCCTTTCTCTTGGTTATGAGCCTAAGGCTGTTTTATTTTAGTAGTATAGATGTGAGCCTGAGGCTGTTTTATTTTAGTAGTTTAGAGTTGAGCCTAAGGCTGTTATATTGTAGTAGTATAGAGTTGAGCCTGAGGCTGTTTTATATTGTATAGATTTGGATCTTGTTGTCTTGTTAAAAACTGAAATGGGCATGTTAGCCTTAAGATTGTAACTTCAATTGGATTTCTAATTGGGACGTCGCATGTTGTAAAGGGAGATTGTAATTGTTGAAGATGTCTAGGGCTAGATATCATGTTGGACCTAAGAACTTGGATTGGAAAGATTTGAAAGGGGTTTAAGGTTGGTTTATTGTGGGGCGTTGGGTTATTGAATTCGACCTTAGCAAAGGTGGCAAGTTAGTAGAAACAAAGGAAGTGTCGTCCAAATTGTCGTAGGATTTGGGGACTTTGCACTTAGTTATTCTACGTTCGAAGCTAGAGTTTGATAGACGTTTTATGACCCTTATAGGATTGAAGTACTACGGTAGCATATTCTACTTAAGGGCGATAGTACTGTGGAGCATTTTGCTTATTGTCAACAATCGTCGCGAGGTATGTGATTCTTCCTATCCTCTTCAGCATGACTATTTGTGAAATATATAGTGCGGTAGACGCACGTGTGTTAAAGGAATTAAATTTCCCTTTTGTGCCTTGACTTGATATGAAGTGTAAGGGTCTTGATTGTTTGAAGAAAAGAGTAGGAAAATCTTATTCGTTAGTAATAAGTGTTTGGTTGTTAAAGAATAAGCCCTCTTGATCTCATAAGGGCTTATAATTGTAATTGGTTGGGTTAAAACATAAAGTGTTATAACGGCTTTATGGGAAGTTGGTTATAACCACTTTATGTAAGTAAAAGAATGTTTTGTTGATTTCAAAGGACAAGTGATTTGACTTAAATGGTGTCAAAAAGTGTGGAACCTAATTCGTGAGAAATGAATACTTGGTTTTTAAAAGAATAATGTTACAAATTTCGAAAATGTGAATAAGGATCGAACAAGCCAATGCAGCGTCGATAAAGGAAAGAAGTAATGACAATTAATCATATTAAAACCAGTAGAAACCTCCATCTGCATAGAAGCTAAGATAAGACAAAATTGTATTACATTTCCTAGATCATGGCTGCTCTAATAAGAATTATTGTAATCAGGTTTTGATCTTCTTAAAAATTCCAAAGTAAGGAATTCGATTTTCTAAAAGAAAAGAGACTTAAGAATTGGAAGTGTTTTGTTTTAAAAGAAAGGCATGGTTTTGTCTTGTATTGTTTTAAAACATAAAGTGTTATAATAGCTTTATGGGAAGTTAATTATAACGACTTTACGAAAACAAAGGAATGGTTTTTATAATTGGATTTAGATTGGGATACTTGACGTTGTGCTAAAAAGTGTTTAAAGTGCTTGATTTAAACCTGAATGTGTTCGATACTACGGGTGTTAGTATCGGGTGGCGTTTGCATAGAAAGAGGTCTTTGTTTTGAAGGAATGAAAGTACGTTGAACTGGCCTATGCTTGTTGTGATAGCTTTTGTTGTGCAAGTGTTGTATTCTTTGTGCTACCGCGTCTCGTTGGAGGGCGGCTATCCGTTGATTGGTGGACATCTTGACACGTTGGGTAGCCACGGGTATGCTTCCACGGTGAGTATTATCTTGTGGTTGATGGATGGACATACCGACACGCGTTGGGTAGCCCACGGGTATCGTCCACGATGAGTATTATCGGTTAGTTGTTTGGACATACCGACGCGTTGGGTGGCCCGGGTATGCTTCCACAGGGATTGTTATCTTGTTGACTCCTTTGGGCATACCGACACGCTGGATGGTCCACGGGTATGGGCCCACTAGGATGGTTCCATGGACATGCTTATACCGAGGTGAGATGCCGGGGCATGTGGCCATTGTGCGGGTTAAATTCCCGGGTTGTATTTGAGTGATGACTTTACGGGCGTGAGTCCCTGACTTGACGTGACTGTTATGTGTTGTGTGATGTAGTTTGGTTATCATACATGTCTCCTGCTTTATATAGACTATTATGATTTCATTCACGATTTTCTGATTTCACATACTTGGTACTGTTATCGACCTCGCCCGGGGCTGCGTTCATGCCGAGTTGAGGTACATACTGTTTGGTCCACTCTCTTAGGATCGCTGTTCGGTTCTCGGAAAGCTCCATATCCCGGAAGCTTGTCACGTGGTACGGTTCCAAGTAGTAGACTTTTGTATATTCAGGGCATGGCGGGGCCTGTCCGTCATTATGGTTTCAAAATTCTTAGAGTGCAGCCTTTGTTGTGGCGAGTTTGTAAGGGATGAATCGCTCAAGTTTTAATTTATGTACAAAAGGTAACCGTTTGGGTTAGCTCGCTTTATTATTTCTTGTTTCCTTTCATGAGTTTTTATTTCATTGGTTTTCTCGATGTTGTATCACTAGGGTGCCCGGTAAGGCACGATCCACTGTGGGCGGTCGTGACAAAAATTGACAGATTACATCCTTACAAACCCCGCCACAATAGTACTACTGGACCTCTAAGAGTTTTTATACAACATGACGACAGGGCCGCCATACCCCGAATGTACAAGTACCTACGATGTGAGGACTATACCAAAAGATAAGCCTCGGAGAAACGGAGCTTCCCAATATTCTGAACTGTGATCCTATGTGCGAGGATCAACACCCGGTGTAACTCTACATGCGGCATGAACGCGGCCAAGGAGTCGATCTGCGGTACCAAGTATGTGGCGAAAATCGTAAATGAAATCATAGTAGTCTATATAAAGCGGGAGACATGTATGATAACCAAACTACGATCCACAATAAATAGCGATTATGTAAGTCGTGGACTCACGCCTCAAAGTCATTACTCAAATATAACTATGGGTCTCACGCCTCAACATCAATCATGCGTGGAATACCTTCGCCACCTGGCGATCTATGATATAATAACACCAAGGAGTACATATAAACACGAGTCCCACTGAGTCATAAAACCGTGCGGGGCAAGTGAAGGCTAACTACCGGATACCAAAGCCGTCATCAATCGGCCAAGTACGAAAGCCAACTACCAGATACCAAAGCCGTACTAACAATACTATACAACCAAACCACGAAGCTGACACGGGGCAAGTACGAAAGCCAACTACCAGATACCAAAGCCGTGTCACGTAGCTGACCGGGGCAAGTACGAGGGCTAACTACGGATACCAAGGCGCGATCACGAGACTTCACCACGGCGATCGGGGCAAGTACAAAAGCCAACTACGGATACCAAAGCGTGTCACGTGGTGGCCGGCAAGTACGAGGGCTAACTACCAGATACCAAGGCCGTATCACGAGACTTCGCCACTAAACTGAACGGGGCAAGTGCGAAGGCTAACTACTAGGTACCAAGGCCGAATCAGCCACGAGACGGGGCAAGTACGAAAGCCAACCACCAGATACCAAGGCCGAATCAGTAAAACCTCATGGAGAGCTAGTCCATGGAATAACACTATCAACAGAAGCGTACCCGTGGAATCCTCCGTCACTGCCGGTACGTCCAAGTAAGATCATAACAAATCAGCCGGCCCTCCATTGAGAGACGCGGTGGTATAGAAATACAATACTAGCACGACAAGGCTATCACACGCAAACATGGGCAAGTTACACACAACTTAAGGTACTTTCCCTTTTAAACCAAATTAAGACAATACCATGCCTTCTTTTTAGACCAAAACACTTCTCCTTTTAAAGTCAAGTTACCACTTTAAAACCAATGATAAAACCATTCTTTTGTTTTCATAAAGTCGTTACAACTAACTTCCCATAAAGCTGTTATAACACTTTATGTTTTAAACCAATTTAAGACAAAACAATGCCTTTCTTTTAAACCAAAAACTCATTACTCACGAATGCGGTTTCACATTTTTTAATAAAATTCATATCAATTCAATTAAGTCAAGTCTCTTATCTTTTAAGATCAAGTCTCTTAACTTCTAAAATCAATAAACCGTTCTTTTTATCTCTCTTAAGACGTTATACCTAACTTCCCATAAAGCTAGTATAACTCTTTAAGCTTTCAAAACCAAGTATTACTCTTCTTTCAAAAACGATTCTTAATTCTTTTGAAATACTTCAAGATTCTTTATTATTTAAAACTCCAGTCAAAAGACATCGAGGTAAAACCACGTTCAGTTAACACACGTACGTCTACCGTACTATATATATTCTTTTAAAATATCATGCTCAAGAGGATAGGAAGAATCACATACCTCGCGACGATTACCGACAATTAGTAAATAGCTCCAAAGTACTGTAATCATGCTAGTCTTTTCCACCCTTCGAGTAGAATATGCTACTCGCAGTACTTCAACCTATAATGGTCATATAAGTCTATCAACGTCTAGACTACTCTGTAGAATAATTCTAGATACAGATTCCTTATTCTACGAAAAATTGGGCAGCACTTCCCTACCCGCCAAACTACACAAGTCTACTGTAAATACAATCATATGTAAGTACAGTTCAGTCTTCTTCTTTAATATTCTTCTGATGTGATTTCAATTCAATTCTCTTCTTTTATACCATCCTTATATACGTCTTATACTCATTTCTATACTACTACAGTATGTAATTTCCAATTACAATAGAGGGACAAGAGTATTTACCTCGATAAGCCCAAAATTATCCAAGATTTAATGTCGATCCTGAGCAACGTTTAGCTCCTACTCTGGGCGCTCCAACCCGCTCCAAACAACCCTTAGAAGTTCTACGCAACTTCTTCTTAATACTTCAACCAATGATGAAGATTTTCCTTAGGGTTTCGTTTTGTGACTGAAGGGAAGTATAATAGTATTTCTGGGCTTTTAGTATAGGGGTAACCTTGGGAATACTACAAGGTATTTAGGCCAAGGTATTTTGGAATAGTAACAATACTTGGAGAGTACTTTTCTACCAAGGGGGGGGGGTGTTTCACGAGAACAACACTCAAGAGAGGGGGGGGGTACTTTCGGCTAGCACCACTTAGGAAGGGGGGGGGTATTTCTCGGCCAAGGGCCTCACAAAGGGGGAGGGGGAGGCTTGGACGAAAACCTTACAAAGGGGGAGAGGGATTTCAAGACTTAGAAAGTGTGGAGTGGATGAAGAAGTCTTCAACTAAGGGGGGTATTTATAGGGAAATCAATGGCCAAGATTAAGGCAAGTGGAGGGCAAGTGGAGGGTGTGGATTTGCCCAAGTGCACCCTAGCCATCTACTCCACAATTCACTCCAAACATTGACCCAAGTTTTAGGCCACAAAACAAGCCAAGAATCGTGCACCCAATCGGCCACAATCCGCCAACTTGAGGGTGACAAGTGTCGCCCTCTCATTGGTCCAAAATATTTCATCTCTCGGAAAAATCCGCAAAAATTATTAATGTCGCAACCGTAATTTTCCCTTCGCAAAGTTTGGAAAACGTTTCGTCGGAAAACAATTCTTTTCGTGGGTTGTGAACAAAATTTCGTCTCTTTCCTAACTTAAGGCTCAAACTTTTGTACGTACGTCCTCACGTACATACTCTGGAAATACGGGGTATAACAAACCTCATGGAGAGCTAGTCCATGGAATAATAATCACAGAAGCGTACCCGTGGAATGCTCGTCGCCTTAGACGCGTCAAGTAAGATCATAACAAATCAGCCGGCCCTCCATCGAGAGACGCGGTGGTATAGAAATACAATACTAGAACGACAAGGCTATCACACGCAAACATAGGCAAGTTACACACAACTCAAGGTACTTTCATTTTATGCCAAAGTCCAGGTTTTAACCCCAAAGTACTACGTACGTTAAATTCTTTTTAAAAGATTCATTTCTTTTACAAAGGTCACCCGATGCCCGTATTATCAAAATAGAGTGACTAACATTTTAAGTAAACCAAAACAACTTCCATACTTTCCTTTTTAAACCAAATTAAGACAATACTATGCCTTCTTTTTAGACCAAAACACTTCTCCTTTTAAAGTCAAGTTACCATTTTAAAACTAATGATAAAACCATTCTTTTGTTTTCATAAAGTCGTTATAACTAACTTCCCATAAAGCTGTTATAACACTTTATGTTTTAAACCAATTTAAGACAAAACCGTGTCTTTCTTTTAAACCAAAACTATTCAATTCCTCAAGTCTCTTTTCTTTTAGAAATCAAGTTCCTTACTTTGGAAATTTAAGAAAATTAATGCTTGTTTATAATGATTCTTATTAAAGGAGCCATGATCTAGGAAATGTAATACAATTTTGTCTTATCTTAGCTTCTATGCAGATGGAGGTTTCTACTGGTTTTAATAGTAATTAAATAGTCAATACATTTTCCTTTATTAACGCTGCAGTGGTTTGTTCGATACTTATTCTCATTTCCGAAATCAATATAATATTATTCCTTTTAAAACCCAAGTACCCATTTCTCATAAAAGCGGTTTCACAATTGTTTAACACAAACAAAGTCCTTAATATTTCATAACAAGTCACTTAACTTTGGAATCAAGTCAAGGACACAAAAGTAAAATCAACTTCCTTTAAACACACGTGCGTCTACCGCACTAAATATATTTCACAAATATTATGCTAGAAAGGATAGGAAGAGGTTCACATACCTCGCGACGATTATCGACAATTAGCAAAACGCTCCAAAGTACTCTAACCTTGCTCGCCTTTTCCACCCTTCAAGTAGAATACGCTACTCGTAGCACTTCAACCTAAAAAGGCCACAAAACGTCTATCAACCTCTAGATCTCTTCGTAGAATAATTCTAGATACAAGATTCCTTATTCTACGGAAAATTCGGCAGCACCTCCCCCCCCCCCCCACAACCACATAAATCTCCTCCTCTAACGAGGCCTGCTACCAAACCAACAATCCCAGGGGGGGTTACACGTCTAACCGGACGTGTACAATTCTACTCCACAATAATACTACAAGTCTCACGTAAATACAAATCCTATGTAAATACTTCAATTCTTATCCATATTCATTCTACATATAGTATACTCAACTATACATTACTACTGACATGTAATATCCAATTACAATAGGGGACAAAGATCATTACCTCGATAAGCCCAAAATTATCCAAGATATAAGTCGATCTGAGCAACTTTTAGCTCCACAGCCTTACGCTCCACCCCGCTCCACGCGACCCTTAGAAGTTTCTAACCAACTCCTCTTCAAGATCCAACTCCAAAAAGTGAAGAACACTTAGGTTCCAACACTACCAACTTTCGGCCAAGGGGGGTGTATTTAGGCTAGGGGTGTGAAATCTTTTCCAACACTTGGTTACTAATCTTCCTAACACTCTAAGGAAGAACACTTAAAACTTTAAGAATTTTTGGACAATTTTTGGCCAAGGGGAAGGCTAAAAAACGAGAACAACAACAAGGAGAGGGGAGGGAGAATTGCCTTGAAAAACTCAAGTGTGGGATGAAGTCTTGCAAGCTAAAAGGGTGGGTATTTATAGAGAAACCAAGGGCTAGGATTAATGCAAGTGGAAGGTGAGGATGGGGTACATGTGTGTGGGTAGTTGGCCAAACATTTGGCTACCACAAAAATGGGACAAGTGGCTTGCCACTTGTCCCCTCACCAAAACCGTCCAAGCCATGTGTCCCACCACCATTCGGCCACATGGCCACATGGGGGTGACACGTGTCGCCCCCCTACTCGTCCAAAATATTTCATCTTCCGAAAATATATCCGCAATGCCAAAAATCCGAAAATAAAGTGGGCCCCACAAACCGTAAATTCCTCCCGTGGGCCCCACGTGACCAATTTCGGAAATAAAATTCCATAATTCTTAAATATTCCAAAAAGTCCGAATACCAAATCTGGGAATCCAATTCCCATTAATGAACCTTTTTCCTTCACAAAATCCGGAAACTTTTCCGTCGAAAAATCACATCTTTCTTCCTTTCAAATTTTAAGGTCGTATTCTCGTACGTACGTCCTCACATACATACCCTGGAACTACGGGGTATAACATGCTATGTACGGAAAGCATTGTGTTAAGTGTGAATTAGAAAACATGGGTAGTTGAAAAGGGTAAGTCTGGGGACGAGACAATTGTGAGACTTAGAATTTATAACAGTTAGGACCTTGGATGCAAGGCCGTCTTGAGTGGGTGATTTTACGGTTGGTCTTTGTCGAAGTACTTGGTATGCGTGAAATATATTGTGGGATAATTCCATGGGTAGTGTGAGATGGAAGTGATAGCTTTCATGACGTGAATTAGTAAGATTGTTCCGGATCGGGGAACGAGAGAGTTTGGCGCGACTGTGGGTCGGGTTGAGGCCATATTGCGGGTCAACCCGTAGCCCGAAATGAGGTGGGGTCAGTTCGAGGTGGTCCCGCCAGGTGGTAGGGTCACAAGGGTGCTAGGCCCAAGTTTAGGTAACCATCGTATGAGTTCGTGGATGCGTTCGACCAGAATCAGATCGTGAAGGCCGGGAATGGCCCTAAAGGAATTTGAGGCTAGTAAGATGACCAAGTTTGGAGGTAGTGACTCCAAGGTTTTGGAAACTGAAGCGATGACTGGAGTATGGTACGTGTACTAGAAAGAGTTCGGGTGTACGAGAAGGGTACGACGAGTAAGGAAAGAAGTGAACATGTGTTAAGGGGATGAAAGTGATCATTTTTGTGAAGTGAAGGTGCGAAGAGAGTATCCTTTGGGCCAGGAATGGGAGTTAGTGTTGTTTTACATCTTAGAGGTGATTCCTCGTGGGCTTGGATTTGAGTTTTTCGCGTATGTTATATTATGGCCATTGGTGGCATAATTGGTTTCGTAAGTATAGTAGTGAAGGGTATACCGACGCATGTACGTTTGGAGACTTAGAAGGAACATTCGGGACGAATGTTTCTAAGGGGGGGAGAATGTTACACCCCGTAGTTTCAGGGTATGTATGTGAGGACGTACGTACGAGAATACGACGGTAATTTTGGAAAGGAAGAAAGATGTGATTTTTTGACGGAAGAGTTTCCGGATTTTGTGAAGGAAAAAGGTTCGATAATGGGAATTGGATTCCCAGATTTGGTATTTGGACTTCTTGGATTATTATATAATTATGGAATTTTATTTCCGGATTTGGTCACGTGGGGCCCACGGGGAAAATTTACGGTTTTGTGGGGCCCACTTTGTTTTAGAGATTTTGGATTTTACAGATATTTTCGGGAGATGAAATATTTTGGACGAGTAGGAGGGCGACACATGGCACCCCCATGTGGCCCTATGGCCGAAATTAGGGGCCACTTGGACGTTTTTTGTGGTGGACAAGTGGCAAGCCACTTGTCCCTTTTTTGTGGTAGACATTTGGTTGGTTAAATCCATACACACATGTCCCAAGATCTCACCACACACTTGCCTTGATCTTGGCCATTGATTTCTCTATAAATAGACCCTTAAGCTTGCAAGACTTCTTCATCCATTCTTGAGATAATTTCCAAGGCAAAAATACTCCCTCCCTTGTTGTTGAGCTCTCGGTTTTGAGCCTCCCCCTTGACCAAAAGTTGTCCAAAAATTCTTAAACTTTTAAGTGTTCTTCCTTAGGGTGTTAGGAAGATTGTAAACCAAGAGTTGGAAAAGATTTCACACCCCTAGCCTTAGATATACACCTTGGCCGAAACTTGCCATAGTTGAGCCTAAGTGTTCTTCACTTTTTGGAGTTGGATCTTGAAGAGGAGTTGGTTAGGAGCTTCTAAGGGTTGCTTGGAGCGGGTTGGAACGTAAGGATTTGGAGCTAAGCGTTGCTCAGGATCGACTTATAAATCTTGGATAATTATGGGCTTATCGAGGTAATGATCTTTATCCCCCTATTGTAATTGGATATTTCATATTGTAGTAGTTTAGAATTGAGTATAAGATATATTGGAAGGATGATTATAAAGAATTGAACTGTATTTACATTGGGTGTATTCTGATGAGACTTGTAGTATTATTGGGGGGCAGTGTGGTACACGTCCGGTTAGACGTGTAACCCCCTTAGAGTTGTTGGCTTGGTAGCGGGCCTTGATATAGGAGAGATTTATGTGGTTACGGGGAGGTCTGCGAATTTTCCGTAGAATAAGGAACCTTGTACTTTGAAATGTTCTACGAAGAGATCTAGAAGTTGATAGACGTTTTGTGGTCTTTATAGGTTGAAGTACTACGAGTAGCGTATTCTACTTGAAGGGTGGAAAAGGCTAGCAGGGTTATAGTACTTTGGAGCATTTTGCTAATTGTCGATAATCGTCGCGAGGTATGTGAACCTCTTTCTATCTTTTCTAGCATGATTGTTGTAAACTATGTAGTACGGTAGACGTACGTGTGCTAAACGAATTTTGGTTGGTTTAAAACATAAAGTGTTATAATAGCTTTATGGGAAGTTAGTTATAACGACTTTATGTAGGTAAAAGAATGGTTTGTTGTTTTTAAAAGATAAGAGACTTGACTTATATTTGACTTGATATGAAATGTGAAGAACTTTAATTGTGTTAAAAAGTGGTGAAACCTCATTCGTGAGAAATGAGTACTTTGTCTAAAGAAAAGGAAAAGGAATAAGTTATATTGATTTCAGAAATGAGAATAAGTATCGAACAAACCACTGCAGCGTTAATAAAGGAAAATGTATTGACTAATTAATTATTATTAAAACAAGTAGAAACCTCCATCTGCATAGAAGCTAAGATAAGACAAAAATTGAATTACATTTCCTAGATCATGGCTGCTTTAATAAAATCATTAATAACAAGTATTGATTTTTCTTAAATTCCACAGTAAGGAACTTGATTTCTAAAAGAAAAGAGACTTGAGAATTTGAAGTGTTTTGGTTTAAAAGAAAGGCATGGTTTTGTCTTAAATTGGTTTAAAACATAAAGTGTTATAATAGCTTTATGGGAAGTTAGTTATAACGACTTTATGAAAACAAAATGATGGTTTTATTATTGGATTTAAAATGGTAACTTGACTTTAAAGGGAGAAATGATTTGGTTTAAAAAGAAAGTATGGGAATTGTTTTGGTTTACTTAAAAAGATAGTTACTCTATTTTGATACTACGGGTATCGTGTGACCTTTGTAAAAGAAATGGATCTTTTTGAAAGAATTTATGTACGTAGTACTTTAGGGTTAAAACCCGGATTGTTGGCATAAAATGGGAGTACTTGAGTTTTTAAATGGTGAATCAATTTACATGTTAATGAAAGTCTATAAGTATGTTGAGCTTGCCTATGCTAATTGTGATAGCTTTTGTTGTGCAAGTATTGTATTTCTATACCACCGCGTCTCTCGATGGAGGGTCGGCTAACTTGTTGTGAACTTACTTGGACGTACCGGCAGTGACGGAGGATTCCACGGGTATGCTTCCATTATTATTGTCACATGGGCATGTCTACACCGATGAGGGATTCCGGGGGCATGTGACCATTATTGTTATTCCATGGACTAGCTCTCCATGAGGTTTTACTGATTCGACTTTGGTATCTGGTAGTTGGCTCTCGTACTTGCCCCGGTCGTGGCTGATTCGGCTTTGGTTCTGGTAGTTGGCCTTCGTACTTGCCCCGGGTCAGCTTCGTGGTATAGTTGTATAGTATTGTTAGTACGGCTTTGGTATCTGGTAGTTGGCTTTCGTACTTGCCCCGGTCAGTTGATGATGCGGCTTTGGTATCTGGTAGTTAGCCTTCGTACTTGCCCCGTACGGTTTTATGACACAGGTGGGGCCTGGTGTTCATGTGTACTCCTTGGTGTTGTTATATCATAGACTGCCGGCAGTGAGGAAGGAATTCCACGGGCATGATTGATGTTGTGGGCGTGAGACCCATTGTTATATTTGAGTGATGACTTTGAGGGCGTGAGTCCCTGACTTGACATGACTGCTTATATGTTGTGTACTGTAGTTTGGTTATCATACATGTCTCCTGCTTTATATAGACTATTATGATTTCATTTACAGTATTTTCAGTTTCACATACTTGGTACCTGTTGTACTGACCTCCTTCGGGGGGCTGCGTTCATGCCGCAGGTAGAGGTACACCAGTTGTTGATCCTCGCTCATAGGATCACAGTTCAGCGTTCGGGAAGCTCCGTTTCTCCGGAGGCTTATCTTTGGTATAGTCCCCTGTTGTTGTAGGTACTTACATTCAGGGGTATGGCGGGGCCCTGTCCCGTCGTAGTTGTGGTTACATTCTTAGAGGTCTGTAGTACTGTTGTGGGCAGGGTTTGTAAAAGGATGTAACTGTTCAAGTATATATATATATGCAGAAAGGTAACCGTTTTGGTTAGCCTGTTTCTTATTTTATCTTGTTTCATGTTTAAGTTTTTATTTCCGCTGATTTTCTCTGATGTTGTATCACTAGGGTGCCCGGGGTAAGGCACCAGTCGCGGGCCCGAGGTCGGGTCGTGACAAAAGTGGTATCAGAGCAGTTAATCCTCGGAAAGTGTCTACAGACCGTATCTAGTAGAGTCTTGATTATCGGCGTGTTGTGCACCACACCTATAATCAGGAGGCTACAGGATATTTAGGATTGGTTTCCATTCTTCTCACTCTGAGATCGTGCCTTAGAGCTGTGTTATAAGTTGGACTCCCTCTGGCGTATTCTTATGTACCCGTTATGCCTCTACGCAAGGCAACCAGGGCCCAGATGGGCAAGGCAGCAGAGGGAGCTACGAGTAGAACATAGAGGGTTACGAGAGCACAGGCTTGGTCATTATCTGAGACTCCATTATAGGGAGTGTCGTACTGCTTCGACAGCTTGTATGCTTGCGGCCAACAGGGCCATTTGGTGAGAGTTTGTCCGACCAGAGGTAGCACAGATGTAGAGACTCAGCCTTCGGGATCGGTGGCTGGTTCATCGCCTTATATAGCTAGGCGCCCTGCAGGGCAGGATTATGATTAGAGCGACAAAGGGAAAGTGAGGCAGTAGTTACAGAGATATCTTCAGCCCTTAAGAGACTGGTTTATGTTGTTATGGTGGATACATGTTAAGTGCTATGTACGGAATGCATTGTGTTAAGTGTGAATTAGAAAACATGGGTAGTTGAAAAGGGTAAGTCTGGGGACGAGACAATTGTGAGACTTAGAATTTATAACAGTTAGGACCTTGGATGCAAGGTCGTCTTGAGTGGGTGATTTTACGGTTGGTCTTTGTCGAAGTACTTGGTATGCGTGAAATATATTGTGGGATAATTCCATGGGTAGTGTAAGATGGAAGTGATAGCTTTCATGACATGAATTAGTAAGATTGTTCCGGATCGGGGAACGAGAGAGTTTGGCGCGACTGTGGGTCGGGTTGAGGCCATATTGCGGGTCAACCCGTAGCCCGGAATGAGGTGGGGTCAGTTCGAGGTGGTCCCACCAGGTGGTAGGGTCACAAGGGTGATAGGCCCAAGTTTAGGTAACCATCATATGAGTTCGTGGATGCGTTCGACCAGAATCAGATCGTGAAGGCCGGGAATGGCCCTAAAGGAATTTGAGGCTAGTAAGATGACCAAGTTTGGAGGTAGTGACTCCAAGGTTTTGGAAACTGAAGCAATGACTGGAGTATGGTACGTGTACTAGAAAGAGTTGGGGTGTACGAGAA
Organism: Przewalskia tangutica; assembly: GCA_029844215.1. Lineage (NCBI taxonomy): Eukaryota > Viridiplantae > Streptophyta > Magnoliopsida > Solanales > Solanaceae > Przewalskia > Przewalskia tangutica. The sequence goes on from CM056730.1 coordinate 47,158,272, forward strand.
GGGTACGACGAGTAAGGAAAGAAGTGAACATGTGTTAAGGGGATGAAAGTGATCATTTTTGTGAAGTGAAGGTGCGAAGAGAGTATCCTTTGGGCCAGGAATGGGAGTTAGTGTTGTTTTACATCTTAGAGGTGATTCCTCGTTGGCTTGGATTTGAGTTTTTCGCGTATGTTATATTATGGCCATTGGTGGCATAATTGGTTTAAATAGTATAGTAGTGAAGGCTATCTGGCGCATATGTGTTTGGAGACTTAGAAGGAACATTCGGGACGAATGTTTCTAAGGGGGGAAGAATGTTACACCCCGTAGTTTCAGGGTATGTATGTGAGGACGTACGTACGAGAATACGACGGTAATTTTGGAAAGGAAGAAAGATGTGATTTTTCGACGGAAAAGTTTCCGGATTTTGTGAAGGAAAAAGGTTCGATAATGGGAATTGGATTCCCAGATTTGGTATTTGGACTTCTTGGATTATTATATAATTATGGAATTTTATTTCCGGATTTGGTCACGTGGGGCCCACGGGAAAATTCTGGTTTTGTGGGGCCACTTTGTTTTGGAGATTTTGGATTTTACGATATTTTCGGAGATGAAATATTTTGGGCAGTAGGAGGCGACACATGGCACCCCACGTGGCCCTATGGCGAAATTAGGGGGCCACTGGCGTTTTTGTGGTGGACAAGTGGCAAGCCACTTGTCCCTTTTTTGTGTTAGACATTTGGTTGGTTAAATCCATACACACATGTCCCAAGATCTCACCACACACTTGCCTTGATCTTGTCCATTGATTTCTCTATAAATAGACCCTTAAGCTTGCAAGACTTCTTCATCCATTCTTGAGATAATTTCCAAGGCAAAAATACTCCATCCCTTGTTGTTGAGCTCTCGGTTTTGAGCCTCCCCCTTGACCAAAAGTTGTACAAAAATTCTTAAACTTTTAAGTGTTCTTCCTTAGGGTGTTAGGAAGATTGTAAACCAAGAGTTGGAAAAGATTTCACACCCCTAGCCTTAGATATACACCTTGGCCGAAACTTGCCATAGTTGAGCCTAAGTGTTCTTCACTTTTTGGAGTTGGATCTTGAAGAGGAGTTGGTTAGGAGCTTCTAAGGGTTGCTTGGAGCAGGTTGGAACGTAAGGATTTGGAGCTAAGCGTTGCTCAGGATCAACTTATAAATCTTGGATAATTATGGGCTTATCGAGGTAATGATCTTTATCCCCCTATTGTAATTGGATATTTCATATTGTAGTAGTTTAGAATTGAGTATAAGATATATTGGAATGATGATTATAAAGAATTGAATCAGATTTACATTGAGTATTTCTGATGACTTGTAGTATTATTGGGGGCGATGTTGTACACGTCAGGTTAGACGGTAACCCCAGAGTTGTTGGCTTGGTAGCGGGCCTTGATAGAGGAGGAGATTTATGTGGTTACGGGGGGGGGGGGGGGGAGGTGCTGCCGAATTTTCCGTAGAATAAGGAACCTTGTACTTTGAAATGTTCTACGAAGAGATCTAGAAGTTGATAGACGTTTTGTGGCCTTTATAGGTTGAAGTACTACGAGTAGCGTATTCTACTTGAAGGGTGGAAAAGGCTAGCAGGGTTATAGTACTTTGGAGCGTTTTGCTAATTGTCGATAATCGTCGCGAGGTATGTGAACCTCTTCCTATCTTTTCTAGCATGATTGTTGTAAACTATGTAGTACGGTGAGCGACGTGTGCTAAACGAATTTTGGTTGGTTTAAAACATAAAGTGTTATAATATCTTTATGGGAAGTTAGTTATAACGACTTTATGTAGGTAAAAGAATGGTTTGTTGTTTTTAAAAGATAAGAGACTTGACTTATATTTGACTTGATATGAAATGTGAAGAACTTTAATTGTGTTAAAAAGTGGTGAAACCTCATTCGTGAGAAATGAGTACTTTGTCTAAAGAAAAGGAAAAGGAATAAGTTATATTGATTTCGGAAATGAGAATAAGTATCGAACAAACCACTGTAACGTTAATAAAGGAAAATGTATTGACTAATTAATTATTATTAAAACAAGTAGAAACCTCCATCTGCATAGAAGCTAAGATAAGACAAAAATTATATTACATTTCCTAGATCATGGATGCTTTAATAAAATCATTAATAACAAGTATTGATTTTTCTTAAATTCCACAGTAAGGAACTTGATTTCTAAAAGAAAAGAGACTTGAGAATTTGAAGTGTTTTGGTTTAAAAGAAAGGCATGGTTTTGTCTTAAATTGGTTTAAAACATAAAGTGTTATAATAGCTTTATGGGAAGTTAGTTATAACGACTTTATGAAAACAAAAGGATGGTTTTATTATTGGATTTAAAATGGTAACTTGACTTTAAAGGGAGAAATGATTTGGTTTAAAAAGAAAGTATGGAAATTGTTTTGGTTTACTTAAAAAGATAGTTACTCTATTTTGATACTACGGGTATCGTGTGACCTTTGTAAAAGAAATGGATCTTTTTGAAAGAATTTATGTACGTAGTACTTTAGGGTTAAAACCCGGATTGTTGGCATAAAATGGGAGTACTTGAGTTTTTAAATGGTGAATCAATTTACATGTTAATGAAAGTCTATAAGTATGTTGAGCTTGCCTATGCTAATTGTGATAGCTTTTGTTGTGCAAGTATTGTATTTCTATACCACCGCGTCTCTCGATGGAGGGCCGGCTAACTTGTTGTGAACTTACTTGGACGTACCGGCAGTGACGGAGGATTCCACGGGTATGCTTCCATTATTATTGTCACATGGGCATGTCTACACCGATGAGGGATTCCGGGGGCATGTGACCATTATTGTTATTCCATGGACTAGCTCTCCATGAGGTTTTACTGATTCGGCTTTGGTATCTGGTAGTTGGCTCTCGTACTTGCCCCGGTCGTGGCTGATTCGGCTTTGGTTCTGGTAGTTGGCCTTCGCATTTGCCCGGTCGCCGTGGTATAGTTGTATAGTATTGTTAGTACGGCTTTGGTATCTGGTAGTTGGCTTTCGTACTTGCCCCGATCAGTTGATGATGCGGCTTTGGTATCCGTAGTTAGCTCGTACTTGCCGTGACGGTTTATGACACAGTGGGGCCTGGTGTTCATGTGTACTCCTTGGTGTTGTTATATCATAGACTGCCGACAGTGAGGAAGGAATTCCACGGGCATGATTGATGTTGTGGGCGTGAGACCCATTGTTATATTTGAGTGATAACTTTGAGGGCGTGAGTCCCTGACTTGACATGACTTCTTATATGTTGTGTACTGTAGTTTGGTTGTCATACATGTCTCCTGCTTTATATAGACTATTATGATTTCATTTACATTTGATTTCCACATACTTGGTACTGTTATCGACCTCCTTGGCTGCGTTCATGCCGCGGTAGAGTACACGATTGTTGATCCTCGCTCATAGGATCACGATTCAGCTTTCGGGAAGCTCCGTTTCTCGGAGGCTTATCTTTCGTATAGTCCTGTTGTTGTAGGTACATTCGGGGTATGGCGGCCCGTCGTCGTGCTTGTGGTTACATTCTTAGAGGTCATTTATCTTGTTGTGGCGTGGTTTGTAAAAGGATGTAACTGTTCAAGTATATATATATATATGCAGAAAGGTAACCGTTTTGGTTAGCCTGTTTCTTATTTTATCTTGTTTCATGTTTAAGTTTTTATTTTCGCTGATTTTCTCTGATGTTGTATCACTAGGGTGCCCGGGGTAAGGCACCAGTCGCGGGCCCGAGTTCGGGTCGTGACAAAAGTGGTATCAGAGCAGTTAATCCTCGGAAAGTGTCTACAGACCGTATCTAGTAGAGTCTTGATTATCGGCGTGTTGTGCACCACACCTATAATCCGGAGGCTACAGGATATTTAGGATTGGTTTCCATTCTTCTCACTCTGAGATCGTGCCTTAGAGTTGTGTTATAAGTTGGACTCCCTCTGGCGTATTCTTATGTACGCTATGCCTACGCAAGGCAACCAGGCCTGGATGGGCAAGGCAGCAGAGGGAGCTACGAGTAGAACACAGAGGGTTACGAGGGCACAGGCCTGGTCATTACCTTAGATAGTACTTCAGACGACGAGTTTTATGACGCCGCTAGCCCCAGCAGAGTTTAGAGCGGCAACAGTTTCTACTGAGGCCACGATACCTGAGCCTCCAGTTCCACGACCAGGAGCCGAGGATATGATTTCAAGGAGATGGCCCAGTTACTAGCTAGGCTGGTGGCAGGGAATGAGGACGGACGGGAGCCGGTGGTTCCAGCAGTACCAGTGATTCACCCTAGAACCGATAGTCTGAGACTTCGGGATTTCTTGAGTTGCAGTTCGCCAGAGTTCTATGGATAGAGAGCTGAGGATGATCCTCAGGGTGTCGTGCTAGTTTGGGAGATTGTTATACTTGCGGCCGTCAGGGCCATGTGATGGGAGGATGTCCAAGTAGGAGGGATACAAGAGGGATGACTCAGCCTATCGGGTCAGTTGCGGGTTCAGTTGTTCGGGAGAAGGGGGTGTTAGTCATATGAGGTCATGTCATGACCCGACCTCGGGCCCGCGACTGGTGCCTTACCCCGGGCACCCTAGTGATACAACATCAGAGAAAATCAGCGGAAATAAAAACTCATAAAATATAAACAGTGAAATAAGAAAAAAGGCTAACCAAAACGGTTACCTTTCTGTATATATAAATAAAAACTTGAACAGTTACATCCCTTTTACAAACCCTGCCCACAACAGTACGCACTTCTAAGAGTGTTATAACAACAACGACGGACAGGGCCGCCATACCCCGAATGTAAGTACCTACAACGGCAGGACTATACCAAAGATAAGCCTCGAGAAACGAGCTTCCTGCTGAATCGTGATCCTATGAGCGAGATCAATCGCGTGTACCTACCGCGGATGAACGCACTTCCGGGCGAGGTCAAGACAACAGTACCAAGTATGTGGCTGAAAATACGTAAATGAAATCATAATAGTCTATATAAAGCAAGACAGATATGATAACCAATTTACGATACACATATGTAGCGATATGTCAAGTCGTGACTCACGCCCTTAAAGTCATCACTCAAATATAACCATGGGTCTCATGCCCACAATATCAATCATGCCCGTGGAATTCCTTCCTCACTGCCGGCAGTCCATGATATAAAAGCACCAAGGAATACACATGAACACTAGGTCCCACCTGTGTCATAATAAAATCGTACGGGGTAAGTACGAAGGCATAGCCGACTACTAGAACCCACCGTACCAATAATGCTATAAAACTGTATCACGAGGTCTTTCTAGACCGCCACATGATCGAAGTTGGGCCACTCGCCCTCAGTATCAATGTGCGCGTCTAATCCTGGAACTCACCGACTCGCGATAAAGCCACACATAGGCCCGCATGAGGTACTCCTCGCATCGGGGGTAGCTAACCCGCGGCATCAACCTGGACCCCCGAAGTCCGCATAGTCACACATGGACCGCATGAGGTATTCCTCGCATCGGCGTAACACACCCGGAGTGATCATCCTGTCCTGGAACTCCCGCAGCTCCGCATAGGCCACACATGGACCTGCATGAGGTATTCCTCGCATCGAGGGTGGCAAATCCTCGGCAACATAACAAGTCAGGGGGGTATGTGATATAATACCAGTACAACGGGCTTATCGTTAAACAACGTAAGCACAACAAGAATAACCCCCTTACACAGCATCACAAGATACTAACACACGTAGCATCATAACTGTTATACCCCGTAGTTCCAGGGTATGTATGTGAGGACGTACGTACGATAATATGACAAAAAAATTGGAAAGGAAGAAAGATGCGATTTTTCGACGAAAAAGTTTCCGGGTTTTTTGAAGGAAAAAGGTTCGTTGATGGGAATTGGATTCCCAGATTTGGTATTTGGGCTTCTTGGATTATATTAGAATTATGAGATTTTATTTTCGGAAATAGTCACGTGGGACCCACGGGAGAAATTTACGGTTTTGTGGGGCCCACTTTGTTTTTGAGATTTTCGGTATTTTGGATATTTTCGGAAGACGGAATATTTTGGACGAGTCGGGGGGCGACAAGTGTCACCACCATGTGGCACCTTGGCCGAATTGGAGGGACAAGTGGCTAGCCACTTGTCCCCTTGGCCGAAATGGCCATGACACTTGGTGCACAATTTCGTTGGCCATGTGGTGTGGTGGGACCCACACACACATGGCCCAATCTTGACCACACACTTGCATAGATCTTGACCCTTGTTTCCTCTATAAATACCCCCTTAAGTTGAAGACTAATTTCATCCCTCACTTGAAGCTTTCCAAGGCAAAATACTCCCTCCCTTCTACTTGTTCTCGTCCCCCCTCCCCCACTTGTGTAGAAAATACTTCAAGTATTGTAGTATAATCCCAAATACCTTAGCCTAGTATCCCTAGTTATATTCCAAAGTTATTTCAATACTAGGTGCCCGAAAATACTACTTTATTCCAATAGTCGCAAAATGAAACCCTAGAAAATCTTCATAGCTTGGTTGAAGTGTTAAGAGAAGTTGTTTAGAAACTTCTAAGGGTCGCTTGGAGCGGGTTGGAGCGTAAGGAATTGGAGATAAACGTTGCCCAGGATCGACTTATAATCTTGGATAATTTTGGGCTTATCGAGGTAATGATCTGTGTCCCCCTATTATAATTGGATATTACATATTGTAGTAGTTTAGAACTGAGTATTAGATATATTGGAAGGATGATTATAAAGGATTGAACTGTATTTACATTGGACTGTATTTACAGTAGACTTGTGTAGTATTATTGTGAAGCAGATTTGAACACGTCCGGTTAGACGTGTAATCCCCTTGGAGTTGTTGGCTTGGTAGCAGGCCTTGTTAGGGGGAGGTTATTTATGTGTTTGTGGGGGGGAGGTGCTGCCGAATTTTCCGTAGAATAGGGAACTGTTTACTTAGAATATGCTACGAAGAGAGCAAGAGATTGATAGATATATTGTGGTTGTTATAAGTGGATCTTCTACGCGCGGCATACTTGACTTGGCTTGTGGTTTAAGCTAAAAAGGTATGTGATTCTTCCTATACTCTTGAGCATGATTGTTGTGAACTATATAGTACGGTAGACGTACGTGTGTGAAATGAATTTTGTTGTTTAAAACATAAAGTGTTATAATGGCTTTATGGGAAGTTAGTTATAACGACTTTATGAAGATAAAAGAAAGATTTGATTTTGAAGATAAACGACTGATTTTAAAAGATAAGAGACTTGACTTATAAACAACTTGATTTCAGAAAAAGAGAAGTAACTTGATTTAAGTATAGGTTACTTGTTTTGAAAAGAGTAAGTATTTGAGTTTTAAAGAGTATACTTGATGTTGTTTTAAAAGAAAGGCACTTGGTTTAAAAAGTATACAGTACTTGATTTTAAAAGTCTTGTAAAGGTTTTTACGAAAGTAAAGTAATTTGGTTTGAAAAGGAAATGTGTTTTTGATACTACGAGTATTAGTATCTTTTACGTAAAAAGAGGTCTTTTTGAAAGTGTTATACCCCGTATTTCCAGAGTATGTACGTGAGGACGTACGTAGAAAAGTTTGAACTTTAAGTAGGCTTGGACGAAAATATTTTGTGCACAACACCCGATTAGAATCGTTTTTCGACGAAACGTTTTACATAACTTGCGAAGGGAAAATTCCGGCTATGTCATTTAGTATTTTTGCGGATTTTTCCGAGAGACGAAATATTTTGGACCAACAAGAGGGCGACACTTGGCACCCTCTAATTGGTGGACTTTGGGGCGGCAATTGGACGAAATGGAGAGATGGAGTAGGTAGGATATTTTGTGATATTTGTGTGGTAGATGGATAAGGTGCACATGGATGAATCTTGACCCTACACTTGCCTTGCACTTGGCATGATCTTGGCCATTGGTTGGCCATTGCTTGACCTATAAATACCCCCTTAGTTGAAGACATTTCTTTATCCACAAACCATTTTCTAAGTCTTGAAAATCCCTTCCCCCTCTTGGTAGTGTTTCGTCCAAACACCCCTCCCCTTTGAGAAGGCCCCTTGGCCGAGAGCCCTCCCTTGGCGAAAGTATCCCCTCCTAGTGGTGCTAATGAGGTACCCCTTTGCCTAGTTGTTCTCAAAAAAATACACCCCCACCTTGGTAGAAATACTCTCTAAGTATTGTTACTATTTCAAAATACCTTGGCCCATATACCTTGTAGTATTCCAAGGTTACACTTATACGAAAAGCTCAGAAATACTATTATACTTCCCTTCAGTCACAAAACACAACCCTAAGGAAATCTCCATAGTTGGATGGAGTATTAAGAAGAAGTTGTGTAGAACTTCTAAGGGTTGTTTGCAGCGGGTTGGAGCACCCGGAGTAGGAGCTAAACGTTGCTCAGGATCGACATTAAACATTGGATAATTTTGGGCTTACCGAGGTAAATATCTTGTCCTTTTATTGTAATTGGAAATTACATACTGTAGTAGTATAGAAATGAATATAAGATTCATAGAAGGGAGTTGAACTGTTATAGAAGAATATTAAAGAAGAAGGACTAAATCAGACTTACATAGAATTTGTATTCTGATGGGTGTGTAGCTTAATGGGTAGGAAGTCTCGCCCGATTTTCCGTAAATAGAGAACTCATCGATTATTCCGCAGAGTCTAGCTATTGATAGACTCGTATAACCTTTATAGGTTGAATGTTCTGCGAGTAGCATGTGCTACTTGAGAGATGGGCAAGGCTAGCCGGGTTATAGCCGTGGAGCGTTTTGCTAATAGTCGATAATCGTCGCGAGGTATGTGATTCTTCCTATCCTCTTGAGCATGATATTTTAAAGAATATATATATAGTACGGTAGACGTACGTGTGTTAACTGAGTAATAATTGCGGCAATGTCTTTTGACTTAAGCCTGAATAATAAGAATCTTGAAGTATTTCAAATGAATACTGAATCATTTTTAACAGAAGAGTAATACTTGGTTTTAAAACTTAAGAGTTATACTAGCTTTATGGGAAGTTAGGTATAACGGCTTAAGAAAGATAAAAAGAAGGGTTTATTAATTTTAGAAGTTAAGAGACTTGATCTTAAAAGATAAGAGACTTGACTTAAAGGAATTAATATGAATTTTGTTAATAAGTGTGAAACCTCATTCGTGAGTAATGAGTACGTGGTTTTTAAAATGGGATAATGTTTCTGATTTGAAATCGAATAAGTATCGAACAAACCATTGCGGCGCTAATAAAAGGAAATGTCTCGAATAATTAAGTATTATTAAAACCAGTAGAAACCTCCATCTGCATAGAAGCTAAGATGAGACAAAATGATATTACATTTCCTAGATCATGGCTGCTTTAATAAGATTGTTATAAACAAGAATAACCCACTCACATATAAGGCATATGTTTCTCAAATCGTTTTAAAGGAGAATTATATCATTAAGTGATTAAAACTATGAACTACGAAACCTTTCGAAAATGAAAAACTTGAACATTTGAAATTAGGCAAACTTGAACGTTTGGAAAATAATGTTGTTAATTGATTTTACAAAAGGAAGTGTTTTGGTTTACTTAAAAAGATAGTCACTCTATTTTAATACTACGGGTATTGTGTGACTTTTGAAACGGATCTTTTAAAGAGTTAATGTATGAAGTACTTTGGAGATAAAAACCCGAAAGTGTTAACATAAAGTAGAAAGTACCTTGCGTGAATAACTTGATTGTGTTGGTTTGTGATAGCCTTGTAATACTTTCTTGTTGATTTGATAAGTAAACATGTTAGGATGCTACGTGTGTTAGTAACTGGTGATGTTTGTGTAAAGGGGTTTCCCTTGTTGTGCTTATGTTGTTTAACGATAAGCTGTTATGTTATTATATCACATACCCCCTTGACTTATTATACCGAGGGCTTGCCACCCTTGATGCGGGTCTATACGGCCTATGCGGTCTATGTGACTATGCGGAGCAGCGGTATGCTCCAGGATTGATCATTCCGGGTGTTTTATCCCGATGCGGGGATGCCCTATGCGGTCTGTGTGACTATGCGGTCTATTGAGACTATGCGGATTGCGGGAGTCCAGGAGGGTACCGGGGTTAGCTACCCCGACGCGGTCTATACGACTACGCGTCTACGCGACCTATGCGGGCTGCGGGAAGTCCAGGATTAGGCACGCATAATGATACTATGGGCGATCGGCCTTGCTTCGATCATTAGCGGCCTAGAAAGACCAGTTACAGTATATCTATTTCACTCTTGATTGATGTTGTGGGCATGAGACCCATAGTTATATTTGAGTGATGACTTTGAGGGCGTGAGTCCCTGACTTGGCATGACTGCTTATTTATTGTGAACTGTAGTTTGGTTATCATACATGTCTCCTGCTTTATATAGACTACTATGATTACTCTGATGTATGGCTACTTGGGTGCCCGGGGTAAGGCACCAGTCACGGGCCCGGGTTCGGGTCGTGACAAAAGTGGTATCAGAGCAGTTAATCCTCGGAAAGTGTCTACAGACCGTATCTAGTAGAGTCTTGATTATCGGTATGTTGTGCACCATACCAATAATCAGGAGGCTATAGGATATTTAGGATTGGTTTCCATTTTTCTCACTCAGAGATCGTGCCTTAGAGCTGTGTTATAAGTTGGACCCCTCTAACGTATTTCTTTCCCTTACCGTTATGCCTCCGCGTAAGGCAACCCGGGCCCAGTAGGGCAAGGCAGCCGAGAGAGCTGTGAGTTGAGTACAGAGGGTTACGAGGGCGCATGCCCAATCATCACCTGGGGTGGTGTTTCATTCGGGGAGTTCTGCAACGTCACCAGCCCCAGCAGAGTTTAGCACGGCGGCAACAATTCCCACTGCGGCCATGATGTATGAGCCTTCAGTTCCACGACCAGGAACAAAGAATATGGATTAAAAGGAATGGACCTGTTACTAGCTAGGATTTTAGCAACCAGAGAATATAGAGTGCACCGATATATCACGGGTCTTGATGACTATCTAAAGGAAGGATGTGCAAGAGTAGCTCTTCAGTCAGGCTTGAGCATGGCCTGTGTACGGGCTTATGCGCAGCAGGCCGAGAAACGTAGGGATCAACGGGTTAACCAAAATCAGCAGAGGAGGGCCAGAACAGCAGGGTCCTTTGGTAACTTTCGAGGCGAATCGCCTCAGCAGCAGACTGGATATGCGCCTCCGCCAGAACAGAGTGGTCCTCCACAGGGTTCAGGACGTTCAGGGTATTTAGGAGTTGGTCAGAACTCCAGGGTTTCTGGTTCACAGATTTACATAGGTTCTAGCCAGCCAGATTGATTTCCGGTGTTCACAGGATGTGGCACGTCATCCCGGGGAATGTCGTCTTTTTGTTGGAGCTTGTTATACTTACGGCCAGCAGGGCCATTTTGCGAGGAATTGTCCGACTAAAGGTGGCGCGGATGTAGAGACTCAGCCTTCAGGATCAGTGGCTAGTTAATCACCTTCCCTAGCTATGCGCCTACAGGCGTGATTGATTAGAACGACAAAGGGGAAGTGAAGCGGTAGATACATGTATATCCTTGAACCCTCTAGAGATTGTAGGTGTGATAAGATAAGCGTATCTTAAGTGTTATGTTCAGATAACATAAGTGTTAATTGTGATTAGAAATCATGGTTAGTTAACCGGGTAAGATTGGGGGGCAGAGAAAGTGTGAGCCTTAGAGTTTTATACGTAGAGACCTTAGAGGTAAGGCCATCTCGAGTAAAAGATGTATTTTTTTATTTATGTGTTTTGACCCTTATCGGAGTGCATAGTGCACGTGAGATTTAGTTGTATAATAAGTCCCTGAGTAGTGTGGAATGAAAGAGGGTAGTTGAACTAAGAAGACCACTAGGTTTTCGTGAATTGATTAGTGAGATCGTTCCGGATCGGGGAACAAGAGTTTTTGCGCGATAGCGGGTCGGGTTGAGGACCGATCGCGGGTCAACCCGCGACCTGTTTTGTGGTGGGGTCAGTTCGGGGTGGTCCCTCCAGGTGGTAGGGTCACGAGGGTGTTAGGCCCAAGTTTAGTTAACCATCGTACGAGTTCGTGGATGCGTTCAACCAGTAGTCGGGCCAATGAGGTCAGCCCGTATTGTCTTTCAGTCAAGATCGTTTACTCGGCAGAGGGTTATGCGAGATGTTATTTATCAGGAAGGTTGTAAGGCTGCACGAGGCGCCTACTTTCACCTTATGACAGACAGTGAAGCCCAGGTTGTGGCTATTTCATTTTCCGGAAGTTTTACCAGGCAGGGTTAGGAACTCAGGTGAGTCTCAGAATCGCATTCGCCCTCGGGCCAGTGTTTGGATTTCAGAGGTAGTTGTGAGGATTGCTGCCTCCTGTTGAGGGAGTGCTTTTATAACTACCATTTCAGTATTCGGATATCGCCTTACGAATCCTCGTAGGGGCGGAAGTGTAAGTTGCCGGTCGATTGGTTCGATGTTGGCAAAGTTCAGATAGTGGGTTCATACTTGTTTCGGCACGATGGGGATAGGGTGAAGCCTATCCAGGAGAGGTTATCGACAGCTCAGAATCAATAGAAGTCGTACGGATGATCGGCGACGCTTGGAGTTCAGGTTGACGGTGGGTCTTCTTGAAGGTACCACCCCGGAAGGGTGTGACGAGATTCGGAAAACAGAGGAAACTTAGCCCGAGTTACTTTGGGCCTTTTAGTCATGTGAAGAGTAGGCGGGTTGCCTATATGTTAGCTTTTGCCGTCCGACTTAGGAGGCAGTATGTCCGGTCCTTCATGTTGTTAGGTTCGGAAAAGTATCGGAGATCCATCCAGAGTATTCCCGGTTATGATGATCAAGTTGGAGGTAGTAACCCAGAGATTTTTTGAAATTGATGCAGTAACAGAAATGTGGTAAGTTATGAGAAGGAGTTCGTGTAATGCGAGAAAGTGCGGCGAGTAAGGGAAGAAGCGAGCATGTGTTAAGAACATAGATGTGATCTTTTCTTTTGTAAAGTGAAGGTGCGAGGGGAGTACCTTTTAGCCCTTGGGTGGGAGTTTTTGTGATATTAGAGGTGATTCCTCGTGGACTTGGATGTCAGTATTTGCGCGGGTGTTTTCTGTGGCCATGTGTGGCATTTGCAAGCTTGTTAAGCTATGAGGAACTTCATCGTTATCCGTCTTGAGAAGGAACATTCGTGTCACGACCCGACCCCGGGCCGCGACTGGTGCCCTACCTGGGCACCCTGTTCAGGTATACATCAGAGAATAGCAGCGGAACATACACAACATAAACACAGGTGTAAACAATATATCAACACAGGCTAGCCGATAAGGCCGCCTTCCATAATATAAACAAAGTCAAAAGTACAACTTTACAACTCAGTTCTTACAGCCCAACCACATATGTGAATACAGACCTCTAGGAATAACAACTGTGGCGGGACAGGGCCCCGCCATACCCCTGAATGTACATAATCTACAACATCAGGGAAACACTGTACCAAAAGAAAGACAAGCCTCCGGAGAATGGAGCTTCCGACGTCTGATAAGTGATCCTAAGAGTGTGGATCCGACACCTTACCACTTTCCTGCGGCATGAACGCAGCCCCCGAGGAAGGGGGTCAGTACACAATATGTACTAAGTATGTAAAACTGGAAAGTATTGTAATTACAACATAAGTTTAATAGAAAGTCGGAGACATGTATGATAACAAAATTACAGTACACAATGCCTTACTAACAATGAGAGTAAAAATAGGTGTATACTTACAACGAAAAATAGGATTGGAATCCTACTCCTGGGACTATTTCACCCGCATAGGTCGGTGGACTGCGTGAGGTATTCCTCGCACGGGACTATTTCACCCGCATAAGCCCTTACGGACTCGCGTGAGGTATTCTCGCATAGGTGAACCCGCATAGGACTATTTCACCCGCATAAGCCCTTACGGACTCGCATGAGGTATTCCTCGCATCGTGGTTAGCAAATCCACGGAAATATACAATGCCACAATCCCGGGGAATGACCCCGCAACGAATAATATATCACTAGCCCAAATCCGGCTATCACACATAACATAAGCTCTATCGGCTTATCATACACCATATAAGCAAGTTAAGAAATCCCTAACTTCTTACTATTCTTGTTCATATACACTCGTTTTAGTTTACTTAAGGCACTAACATGTCTCTTATAAAAATCGGGACTTTAACCCAAAGTACTACGTCTTCTATTCTTTTAAAATGACTCATTTCATTATAAAACTTCCAAGATACTAATAACCGTAGTATCAAGTTACAATTTCTTTTCAAGACAAGTCACAATACTTTTAGAAATAAAAATTAGGCTTCTAAATCAAGTGACTCATGTCGTATAAAACCTTAGGCAATTGATGCCTTAAAATCGAATTGCCTTCCATTAAATCAAGTCATTTATCTTTCCATAAAGTCAATATAACCAACTCCCCATAAAGTCGTTATATTCACTTTATACCTTAGTCAAGTACAATTTCCTATCCTAGGGACTTATACGTTTTTAAAACGACACAAGTATCACATACTTTAAAATTCTTCAAGTCCCTTATCTTTAACAAGACTTAAGACATCTTTAATATTCTCAAAGAAGTGAGTTAATCTCCTAACTCACCCGACTTGGCATTTCATAAAACAAGTAAAGAATGTCAAAGTCTTGTACGTCTACCGTACTATATACGTGAAACTAGTCATGCTCAAAGATAGGAAAAGTTCTACATACCTTGTCGGGTCAAACCACTTGCCAAGTACAAAGTCCCGCCCGTAGTATATCAACCTATAATATTCACAATACGTCTATTAACTCCTTACTTCAAATGTAGAATATTATAAGTGTAAAGTCTCCATTTTCTACGGAAAATCGGACAAAGACCTCCTTTGTTTTTACTCACTTTGCCACCTTTTCAAGGCCAAATACAATACAATAACCAAACAGCCCCAATTGGCTCACAACAATATAGAAGGTAGTTCAATACAAATGAATAACCAAACAGCCCCAATTGGCTCACAACAATATAGAAGGTAGTTCAATACAAATGAATAACCAAACAGCCCCAATTGGCTCACAACAATATAGAAGGTAGTTCAATACAAATGAATAACCAACTAATATAAACTACAGTCCAAATTCGGCCACCTTGAGTTCAACAAAACCAATTCTTATCCAACTTCCATTTCAATCCATATTGGTAGCATAACATGATATCAAGTCGCATTTGATTATAATAACCATAATCTTTAAGTAAGTAACATGCGACGATTTCTAAAAACGACCAATTAGTAATCCAGTTTCCAAGTGGCTTGTATAACATTTCGGATTTAGCTACAAGAAATCCATAATGCTTATAACTTCAACCTATCAACTTCATGCTAGCAACAAGTAAAGCTAACAACAACAATATAAATATGTAATCTTGTAACACCTTTAAAAGACAAGATTATACCTTAACGATTCTTAATCCAACTCCAAACCGAAGTCGCTCCTTAGTAGTTTAGAGCCTCTCCAAGACACTTCAATCCACTTGTTGAGACCCTTAGAACAACACCAACAATTATCCTTCAAAATTCCAAACAAAACCTAGAAAGACCATTAGGTTTTCGTTTGCGACTAACCCGTAAACTACCTTTTTCCAAGATTTTTCTATTGAGATGTGTTTACAATACACCTAAGAACCTTGGTTTAAAGTGTGGAATCAAATGGACAAGAAACGAAATTTTTTCCCTTTCTTCCTTAGTGAACCCGAGACCCCTCCTAAGTGTTCTTCAAATTTGTGTAAAATTTTTCTAAGTGTTAAGTCCTCTCTTGCTACTAGTATTATATAAAGGGTCATGGAGGGTTAAGATGCATCCAAATGGTTGGCTTGGATAAACTCTTAGCAAAAATCAAGACTTATTGACCATTGACTTAGTCAAGATTGTCAAGCCACAACTTGCAAGACTTTAGTCATCCAAGAATTAAGGTAAATGACCATATTGGCCATGCCATTTCGTCCAAGGCATTTCTAAGGGGGGTGACACGTGTCGCCCTCCCATTCGTCACAACACTTACGTTTTCCGACAATTTCATAATTCCGATAAATTTACAAGTCTCAAATCTTAACACTTGTGGGTTCTTACTTATGTTCTTAAAACATGTCCTGCAATTACGGGGTGTAACATTCTTCCCCCCTTAGAAACATTCGTCCCCGAATGTTCTTTCGGAGTCACACTTACAATTAGCGACATAGTTTCCTTTCACAGCCCCGACATACCAAAAATGCCACTCATGGCCACATAAAAGCATTTAAGCAAAAGAAACACTTCAATTAAAACCTGACAAGTAAGGGAAAATGAAATACCTGAAGGTATAGGAAATAAGTGAGGATACCTCCTCAACATGTCCTCCTCCGCTTCCCAAGTCAACTCCTCCCGGTTATCATTTCTCCACAGGACTTTGTGGAAGCTACATCCCAGTCATGATCGCTGACACAGGCGATCGAGTATCGCTATGGGACTCTCCTCATACGACAACCCCTTTGTCACCTGGACCTCACTAGTAGGGAAAACTCTCGCTGGATCACCGATACACTTTCGCAACATAGAAACATGGAATACCGGATGTACCGCCTCCAACTCTGATGGCAGATCCAACTCGTAGGCAACCTTGCCCACTCTACGAACGATCCGGTAGGGCCCAATGTACCTTGGTGAGTTTCCCCTTCTTACTGAATCTCATCACCCCCTTCATGGGTGACACCTTCAAGAAGACCCAATCGTCTACCTGAAACTCCAAATGCCGACGCCGATTATCCGCATATGACTTCTGCCGACTCTGAGCTGCTAACAGTCTCTCCTGGATAAGCTTTACCTTATCCACATCCTGCTGTACCAAGTCTGGGCCAACTAACTGTACCTCGCCCACGTCGAACCAAACGATCGGCGACCTGCATTTCCGCCCATACAAAGCCTCATATTGCGCCATCTGTATACTGGAATGGTAGCTGTTATTATAAGCAAACTCCACGAGAGGCAAATGATCCTCCCAGCTACCACTGAAATCAATCACACAGTCTCGCAACATATCCTCAAGTGTCTGGATAGTACGCTCTGCCTGCCCGTCAGTCTGAGGATGAAATGCTGTGCTGAGACTCACTTGTGTCCCTAGACCCTTCTAGAAAGATCTCCAGAAGTTAGCTGTAAACTGGGCTCCCCTATCAGATATAATCGACACCGGGACACCGTGCAGCCTCACTATCTCTCGGATGTACAATCTGGCATAGTCCTCAGCTGAAAACGTCGTCCTGACTGGAAGGAAATGGGCTGATTTCGTCAGCCTGTCAATAATAACCCAAATGGAGTCGTACTTCCTCTGAGTACGAGGTAACCCTGTAACAAAGTCCATGTTGATCGCCTCCCACTTCCAAGTCGGAATCTCGATAGGCGCAATAATCCATGGGCCTCCGGTGCTCGACCTTAACTGCGGCAATTAGGACATTTGTGCGACAAAACACGCCACGTCCTCTTCGTGCCATCCCACCAATACAAACATCTGAGGTCATGGTACATCTTGGTCGACCCCGGATGAATAGAATAACGAGCACTGTGTGCCTCCCCCAGAATTTGCTGACGAAGTCCTGATACATCGGGAACACACAACCGGCCCTCAAATCTCAGCACCCATCAGCGCTACCTCGAATAGACTCTTCTCCTCCCAGAAGAGGCTGATCATCGCATCGTACCAACACTGGGTCCTCAAACTGTCGCCTCTTCACTTCATCAACGATGGAAGACTCGGCAACCTCACGAACCCGTACTCCACTATCGTCGGTATCAATCAATCGAACCCCAAGGCTCGCTAATTGGTGGATCTGATGGACCATGTCCTGTCTCTATGGCTATACCTCTGATAGGCTCCCCATCGATCTACGACTCAAGGCATCAGCAACTACGTTGGCTTTCCCCGGATGGTATAGAATATCAACATCATAGTCTTTCAGCAACTCTAACCACCGTCTCTGTCTCAAATTCAGCTCCTCACTGAAGATATACTGGAGGCTCTTGTGGTCTGTATAAATATCCATATGAACCCCGTACAAATAGTGTCTCCAAATCTTCAAGGCATGAATAACCGCGGCCAACTCTAAGTCATGGGTAGGGTAATTCATCTCATGCTTCCGTAACTGCAGGCAAGCATAGGCTATAACCTTGCCGTGCTGCATCAAAACACACCCTAGCCCGATACCCGAGGCATCACAATAGATCACGTGCCGCCTAACCCTCGGGAAGAGTAAGGCGGGTCAGAGTCAACCTCTCCTTCAAGAATCAAAACCCCGCCGCAAGCCTCGCATCGGAACTTGGCGCTTACGAGTCACCCTAGTCAGCGGTCTGAAATCGAAACAAGCGCTTCCACAAACCTACGGTAGTAACGCTTGATCCTAAGAAACTGAGTACCTCGGTCGGAGTAGTAGGCCTTGTCCAAGACTTTACTTCCTCAATATTTGCCGTATCCACTCGAAAACCATCGGCCCGATAATATGCCCGGGAATGCCACCGAGGCCAACAAAACTCACACTTGGAGAACTTGGCGAATAGCTGCCGGCTCGGAGAATCCAATCTGATCTTAGTGATCTGCATGCTCCCGCTCTGTCCGTGAATACACCAGGATGTCATCAATGAATACAATCACAAACGTATCCAAAAATGGCTTGAACACCCGGTTCATCAAATCCATAAATACCGCTGGAGCGTTGGTCAAACCGAAAGACATAACCCTGAACTCATAGTGCCCATACCGGGTCCTGAATGCAGTCTTTGGGATATCTGCCTCTCGAACTCGAACCTGATGATAACCAGACCGCAGGTCTATCTTTGAGAAACACCTCGCACCCTGCAACTGGTCAAACAAATCATCAATCCTGGGGAGGGGGTACCTATTCTTAATGGTTACCTTATTCAGCTGCCTGTAGTCAACACACATACGCAGCGTCCCATCCTTCTTCTTCACAAACAACACCGGCGCTCCCCAGGGAGATACACTAGGCCTGATAAAGCCTTTCTCCAGCAAATCTTTCAGCTGGTCCTTCAGCTCCCTCAACTCAGCAGGTGCCATCCTGTATGGCGGAATGGAAATAGGTCGAGTGTCTGGCAACGTGTCAATACAAAACTCGATCTCCCTCTCAGGAGGGATACCTGGAAGATCATCTGGGAACACATCCGGAAACTCCCTAACCATCGCATCGATCGAATCGGCACATCAGCCTCTGTATCGAATACCCGAACCAGATGATAGATGTACCCCTTCTGCACCATCTTCCTAGCCTTGAGGTAAGAAATAAACCTACCCGCCGGCGTCTTTGTGTTGCCACTCGATAATCGGCTCGCCAGAAATCGAACCGAACCAACTGTCCCTACGATCAACGTTGGCATAACAAGAAGTCAACCGCCATACCCATAATGACATCAAAATATGTCATCTCCACTCTATCAAGTCTGCAAGGTCCGACGTAAATAAATCTGACAACCTCTATACACCCGCTCGCCTAACACCGATCACCATGGCGTAGCTACCTCAAATGGCTCTATCGACACCGCTCTATCCCGATTCTACCCGCACAAGAGGACACATAGGACAAGGTAGAACCTGGATCTATCAATGCATAAACATCACAGCCTGAAATCAGTAATGTACCTGTGACGACGTCAGGGGAAGCCTCCTGATCCTGGCGGCTGGCTAGAGAATATATGCGGTTCTGGGGACCGCTAGAACTGGAACCACCACCACGACCTCTACCGCGGCCTGCCTGTCCGTGAGTACCCTGCCCTCCGGGGCGCATAACCACAGAAGGAGAAGAAGACCCAACAACTGATCCCGTCGGCTGTGTTGTACCACCCATGCTGCCTCTAGACGGACAATCCCTCTTCAAGTGGCCCAGCTGGCCACAAGAGTAACAACCTCCTGCAGGAACACGACACTCGCCTGGGTGAGACCTACCGCATCGAGCACACCGAGGTGTGGGTGGTCTCGATCGACGAGGATCTCTGCTTCTCGAAACCGAAGTCTGGAGCCACGACTGCTCTCGAATGACCTTGCTGATCAGATCTCATACCAGAAAACCGTGATGGAGCACTCGCTTTGGTGGAAAGTGGACCCGTCTGCTGGCGAAATGGCCGCCTCAAATCGCCACGAGACCACGATGTCACGGCCTCTTGGGTGGCTGCGTCAATCTGGTCCTCCTCTCTCTATCCTCTATCCTCGTGCATAGGCTGCATCAGGCGATGTCATCTGGGTGAAGAGCCACCCCAAGCATGCTTTAATCATATGACTGCCTAGCCCCATCACATAACGATGAACTCTATCCGCCATGCTAGCTACAATAGTGTGAGCATGCGGCCAAGAGTCAAACTCAGTGTACTCACTAACGGTCCTCGTTACGCCTCAAGGTCAAGAATCGTCTGCAGGGCTCTCCTCATCTCGGGAGGCAAAAAGTGATCCATGAAAGCCTCTGTAAACTCCTCCCAAACGGCTGGAAGAGCATCATCACCTCTCGAAAGCAACCACGACTCAAACCGGTTCGGTATGATATCGCGCAACCGGTAAGAGGCTAGCGTAACAGACTCTGTCTTTGAAGCCCTAAGGACCTGCATGGTCCACTGTAGCTTCCGAATGAACTCCTGCGGATCCTCATCAGACATTGAACCATAAAACTCAGGTGGATGACATCCCAGAAAATCCCTAATCCGCAAACTGTCGGCTCACAGGGTCATTGCTGCTCGCTGTCATTGCCAGCTACTATACTAGTCAATAACCGAATCCGCTCCCGTAGTCTCTATACTCGGCCGGTGGTGAGGCTGGAGGTGCAGTATCGGAACCTGCAGCTCTGCGCTCTCGGCTCCTCTAAAGCTGCAGCGTGGCTGAACTCGCCGACCGCCTACTACCTCGGGCATAGTCGTGCTCGAGCAGTGTAACCCTCGAGTACCGCTAGCGACTCTCGCCGTTGCCTTGCCCTACGGGCTCGTCGCCTTCGTGGAGGCATAGCTGTTTCATAAGAAGAGGTCGGAGAGGATTCAACCTAATAAGACACTCTAATGCACGATCTCGAGAGAGAAGAATGGAAACCAATCCTAAATGTCCTGCGACCTCCGACTATAGATGTGGTGCCTGACACACCGATAATCAAGACTACTAGACACGGTGCCTAGACACTTTCCGAGGACTAATCGCTCGATACCACTTTTGTCACGACCGAGCCCGGGCGCGGCGGTGCCCTACCCGGGCACCTGTTGGTATACATCGGAGAATAGCAAAGAACATACACAACATAAACACAGGTGTAAACAATATATCAACACAGGCTAGCCGATAAGGCCGCCTTCCATAACATAAACAAAGTCAAAAGTACAACTTTACAACTCAGTTCTTACAGCCCAACCACATATGTGAATACAGACCTCTAGGAATAACAACTGTGGCGGGACAGGGCCCGGCCATACCCCTGAATGTACATAATCTACAACATCAGGGAAACACTGTACCAAAAGAAAGACAAGCCTCCGGAGAATGGAGTTTCCGACGTCTGATAAGTGATCCTAAGAGTGTGGATCCGCAACCTGCTTACCCTTTCCTGCGGCATGAACGCAGCCCCCGAGGAAGGGGGTCAGTACACAATATGTACTAAGTATGTAAAACTGGAAAGTATTGTAATTACAACATAAGTTTAATAGAAAGCCGGAGACATGTATGATAACAAAATTACAGTACACAATGCCTTACTAACAATGAGAGTAAAAATAGGTGTATACTTACAACGAAAAATAGGATTGGAATCCTACTCCTGGGACTATTTCACCGCGATAGGTCGGTGGACTGCGTGAGGTATTCCTCGCGTGGGACTATTTCACCCGCATAAGCCCCACGGACTCGCGTGAGGTATTCCTCGCATAGGTCGGACCGCCCGCGTGGGACTATTTCACCCGCATAAGCCCTACGGACTCGCATGAGGTATTCCTCGCATCGTGGTTAGCAAATCCGGAAATATACAATGCCACAATCCCGGAATGACCATGACGAATAATATATCACTAGCCCAAATCAGGCTATCACACATAACATAAGCTCTATCGGCTTATCATACATATAAGCAAGTTAAGAAATCCCCTAACTTCTTACTATTCTTGTTCATATACACTCTTGTTTTAGTTTACTTAAGGCACTAACATGTCTCTTATAAAAATCCGGGACTTTAACCCAAAGTACTACGTACTTCTATTCTTTTAAAAATGACTCATTTCATTATAAAACTTCCAAGATACTAATAACCGTAGTATCAAGTTACAATTTCTTTTCAAGACAAGTCACAATACTTTTAGAAATAAAAATTAGGCTTCTAAATCAAGTGACTCATGTCGTATAAAACCTTAGGCAATTGATGCCTTAAAATCGAATTGCCTTCCATTAAATCAAGTCATTTATCTTTCCATAAAGTCAATATAACCAACTCCCCATAAAGTCGTTATATTCACTTTATACCTTAGTCAAGTACAATTTCCTATCCTAGGGACTTATACGTTTTTAAAACGACACAAGTATCACATACTTTAAAATTCTTCAAATCCCTTATCTTTAACAAGACTTAAGACATCTTTAATATTCTCAAAGAAGTGAGTTAATCTCCTAACTCACCCGACTTGGCATTTCATAAAACAAGAAAAGAATGTCAAAGTCTTGTACGTCTCTGCACTATATACGTGAAACTAGTCATGCTCAAAGATAGGAAAAGTTCTACATACCTTGTCGGGTCAAACCACTTGCCAAGTACAAAGTCCCGCCCGTAGTATATCAACCTATAATATTCACAATACGTCTATTAACGCCTTACTTCAAATGTAGAATTTTATAAGTGTAAAGTCTCCATTTTCTACGGAAAATCGGACAGCACCTCCTTTGTTTTTACTCACTTTGCCACCTTTTTCAAGGCCGAAATACAATAACCAAACAACCCCAATTGGCTCACAACAATATAGAAGGTAGTTCAATACAAATGAATAACCAAACAGCCCCAATTGGCTCACAACAATATAGAAGGTAGTTCAATACAAATGAATAACCAAACAGCCCCAATTGGCTCACAACAATATAGAAGGTAGTTCAATACAAATGAATAACCAACTAATATAAACTACAGTCCAAATTCGGCCACCTTGAGTTCAACAAAACCAATTCTTATCCAACTTCCATTTCAATCCATATTGGTAGCATAACATGATATCAAGTCGCATTTGATTATAATAACCATAATCTTTAAGTAAGTAACATGCGACGATTTCTAAAAACGACCAATTAGTAATCCAGTTTCCAAGTGGCTTGTATAACATTTCGGATTTAGCTACAAGAAATCCATAATGCTTATAACTTCAACCTATCAACTTCATGCTAGCAACAAGTAAATCTAACAACAACAATATAAATATGTAATCTTGTAACACATTTAAAAGACAAGATTATACCTTAACGATTCTTAATCCAACTCCAAATCGAAGTCGCTCCTTAGTAGTTTAGAGCCTCTCCAAGACACTTCAATCCGCTGGTTGAGACCCTTAGAACAACACCAACAATTATCCTTCAAAATTCCAAACAAAAACTAGAAAGACCATTAGGTTTTCATTTGCGACTAACCCGTAAACTACCTTTTTCCAAGATTTTTCTATTGAGATGTGTTTACAATACACCTAAGAACCTTGGTTTAAAGTGTGGAATCAAATGGACAAGAAACGAAAAAATTTCCCTTTCTTCCTTAGTGAACCCGAGACCCCTCCTAAGTGTTCTTCAAATTTGTGTAAAATTTTTCTAAGTGTTAAGTCCTCTCTTGCTACTAGTATTATATAAAGGGTCATGGAGGGTTAAGATGCATCCAAATGGTTGGCTTGGATAAACTCTTAGCAAAAATCAAGACTTATTGACCATTGACTTAGTCAAGATTGTCAAGCCACAACTTGCAAGACTTTAGTCATCCAAGAATTAAGGTAAATGACCATATTGGCCATGCCATTTCGTCCAAGGCATTGCTAAGGGGGGTGACACGTGTCTCCCTCCCATTCGTCACAACACTTACGTTTTCCGACAATTTCATAATTCCGATAAATTTACAAGTCTGAAATCTTAACACTTGTGGGTTCTTACTTATGTTCTTAAAACATGTCCTGCAATTACGGGGTGTAACAATTCGGGACGAATGTTTCTAAGGAGGGGAGAATGTTATACCCCGTATTTTCAGAGTATGTACGTGAGGACGTACGTAGAAAAGTTTGAACTTTAAGTAGGCTTGGACGAAAATATTTTGTGCACAACACCCGATTAGAATCGATTTTTTAAACGTTTTACATAACTTGCGAAGGAAAATTCGGCTATGTCATTTAGTATTTTTGCGGATTTTTCCGAGAGACGAAATATTTTGGACCAACAAGAGGCGACACTTGGCACCCTCTAATTGGTGGACTTTAGGCGTGCAATTGACGAAATGGAGAGTGGGAGTAGGTAGGATATTTTGTGATATTTGTGTGGTAGATGGATAAGGTGCACATGGATGAATCTTGACCCTACACTTGCCTTGCACTTGGCATGATCTTGGCCATTGGTTGGCCATTGCTTGACCTATAAATACCCCCTTAGTTGAAGACATTTCTTCATCCACAAACCATTTTCTAAGTCTTGAAAATCCCTTCCCCTTCTTGGTAGTGTTTCGTCCAAACACCCTCCCCTTTGAGAAGGCCCCGGCGAGACCCTCCCCTTTGAGAAGGCCCTTGGCGAGACCCCTCCCTTTGAGAAGGCCCTCGGCCGAGACCCTCCCCTGGCAAAGTATCCTCCTCACAGTGGTGCTGGCCAGAGGTACCCCTTGCCTAGTTGTTCTAAAAAAATACACCCCCACCTTGGTAGAAATACTCTCTAAGTATTGTTACTATTCCAAAATACCTTGGCCCATATACCTTGTAGTATTCCAAGGTTACCCTTATACGAAAAGCCCAGAAATACTATTATACTTCCTTCACTACAAAACACAACCCTAAGGAAATCTCCATAGTTGGATGAAGTATTAAGAAGAAGTTGCGTAGAACTTCTAAGGGTTGTTTGGAGCGGGTTGGAGCACCCGGAGTAGGAGCTAAACGTTGCTCAGGATCGACATTAAACATTGGATAATTTTGGGCTTACCGAGGTAAATATCTTGTCCTTTTATTGTAATTGGAAATTACATACTGTAGTAGTATAAAAATGAATATAAGATTCATAGAAGGGAGTTGAACTGTTATAGAAGAATATTAAAGAAGAAGGACTAAACTGTACTTACATAGGACTGTATTTACAGTAGACTGTGTAGCTTAACGGGTAGGGAAGTGCTGCCCGATTTTCCGTAAATAGAGAACCTACTGATTATTCTGCAGAGTAGTCTAGCTATTGATAGACTCGTATAACCTTTATAGGTTGAATGTTCTGCGAGTAGCATGTGCTACTTGAGAGATGGGCAAGGCTAGCCGGGTTATAGCCGTGGAGCGTTTTGCTAATAGTCGATAATCGTCGCGAGGTATGTGATTCTTCCTATCCTCTTGAGCATGATATTTTAAAGAATATATATATAGTACGGTAGACGTACGTGTGTTAACTGAATAATAATTGCGGCAATGTCTTTTGACTTAAGCCTGAATAATAAGAATCTTGAAGTATTTCAAAAGAATACTGAATCATTTTTAACAGAAGAGTAATACTTGGTTTTAAAACTTAAGAATTATACTAGCTTTATGGGAAGTTAGGTATAACGGCTTAAGAAAGATAAAAAGAAGGGTTTATTAATTTTAGAAGTTAAGAGACTTGATCTTAAAAGATAAGAGACTTGACTTAAAGGAATTAATATGAATTTTGTTAATAAGTGTGAAACCTCATTCGTGAGTAATGAGTACGTGGTTTTTAAAATGGGATAATGTTTACTGATTTCGGAAATCAGAATAAGTATCGAACAAACCATTGCAGCGCTAATAAAAGGAAATGTACTGAATAATTAAGTATTATTAAAACCAGTAGAAACCTCCATCTGCATAGAAGCTAAGATGAGACAAAATGATATTACATTTCCTAGATCATGGCTGCTTTAATAAGATTGTTATAAACAAGAATAACCCACCCACATATAAGGCATATGTTTCTCAAATCGTTTTAAAGGAGAATTATATCATTAAGTGATTAAAACTATGAACTACGAAACCTTTCGAAAATGAGAAACTTGAACATTTGAAATTAGGCAAACTTGAACGTTTGGAAAATAATGTTGTTAATTGATTTTACAAAAGGAAGTGTTTTGGTTTACTTAAAAAGATAGTCACTCTATTTTAATACTACGGGTATTGTGTGACTTTTGAAACGGATATTTTAAAGAGTTAATGTATGAAGTACTTTGGGGATAAAAACCCGAAAGTGTTAACATAAAGTAGAAAGTACCTTGCGTGAATAACTTGATTGTGTTGGTTTGTGATAGCCTTGTAATACTTTCTTGTTGATTTGATAAGTAAACATGTTAGGATGCTACATGTGTTAGTATCTGGTGATGTTTGTGTAAAGGGGTTTCCCTTGTTGTGCTTATGTTGTTTAACGATAAGCTGTTATGTTATTATATCACATACCCCCTTGACTTATTATACCGAGGGCTTGCCACCCTGACGCGTCTATACGGCCTATCACGGTCTATGTGACTATGCGAGCAGCGGTATGCTCCGTGATTGATCATTCCGGTGTTTTATCCCGACGCGGGGATGCCATGCGATGCAATGTGACTATGCGGTCTATCGAGACTATGCGGATTGCGGGAGTCCAGGAGGTGCCGGGTTAGCTACCGACGGTCTATACGACCTATGCGGGTCTATGTGTGACCTATGCGGGCTGCGGGAAGTCCAGGATTAGGCACATATAATGATACTATGGGCGATCGACCTTGCTTCGATCATTAGCGGCCTAGAAAGACCAGTTACAGTATATCTATTTCACTCTTGATTGATGTTGTGGGCGTGAGACCCATAGTTATATTTGAGTGATGACTTTGAGGGCGTGAGTCCACGACTTGCATATCGCTATTTATTGGGAATTGTAGTTTGGTTATCATACATGTCTCCTGCTTTATATAGACTACTATGATTTCATTTACAGTATTTTCAGTTTCACATACTTGGTACCTGTTGTACTGACCTCCTTCGGGGGGCTGCGTTCATGCCGCAGGTAGAGGTACACCAGTCGTTGATCCTCGCTCTTAGGGTCACAGTTCAGCATTTGGGAAGCTCCGTTTCTCCGGAGGCTTATAGGTGGTATAGTCCCCTGTCGTAGTAGGTACTTACATTCAGGGGTATGGCGGGGCCCTGTCCCGCCATTGTTGTCATATCATTCTTAGAGGTTTGTAGTACTGTTGTGGGCAGAATTGTAAAAAAGGGATGTAACTGTTCTAGTTGATATATATATATGCCGCAAGGCAAGTTTTTCTCAGATAACTGTTTTTCACTTCACTTTATTCATGTCTTGTTTTACATTCCGCTGATTACTCTAATGTATGGCTACTTGGGTGCCCGGGGTAAGGCACCAGTCACGGGCCCGGGTTCGGGTCGTGACAGAAAGAATGAAAGTAGGTATTATTTTTGGGTTTGAAACCCGTATTGTTGACATAAAATGAAAGTATGTTGAACTTGCCTATGCTTGTTGTGATAGCTTTTGTTGTGCAAGTGTTTGATTGTGTGCTACCGTGTCTCTCGGGGAGGGCCGGCTATCTGATTGATTGCTTGGACATACTGACACGTTGGATGGTCCACGAGTATGCGTCCACTATTGAGTATTATCTGGTTATTTCTTTTGGACATATTGACACGTTGGATGGTCCACGAGTATGCGTCCACTTTGGGTATTATCTTGTTATTTCCTTTGGACATGCTGACACGATGGATGGTCCACGGGCATGCGTCCAGTAGGATGGTTTCATGGCCATGCTTTCCGAGGTAAGATGCCGGGGCATGCGGTCATTGTGAGGGTTTTGTTATTAGTCCATGGACCGCTAATCCATGAAGTTTGCCGCGATGTGGCGATCACGGGCTTGATTTGTACATGTGGTTCAGGCACACTTTAGATACTTGTCCTGGTCATTTCTCGTGTATCGGCAGGCTCTGGTAGATAGCTTGAGATACTTGCCTCGGTCATATCTCGTGAGACGGTAGGCTATGGTACGTTAGCTTATGGTACTTGCCTCGGCCAGTTGCGTGGCTAGCTTTTGGATCTGGTAGTTGGCTTCCGTACTTTGCCCGTGAAGTTTTATGACTAGCTTTTGGAACTGGTAGTGGGCTATTCTACTTGGCCCGATCGGTTTGATGACGCAGGCAGGATCTAGTGTTCAGGTTCACATATGGGTGTTGTTTTACATCATGTACTGCCGGCAGTGAGGAATGAGTTCCACGGGCATGAGTGATATTATGGGCGTGAGACCCATAGTTATGTGTGAGTGATTATTCTGGGGATATGCGTCCCCTTACTTGACATAACTGTTTACTTATTGCGAAATGGTTTTATAAAATGATGAAATGTGATTTCATTACAGTATTTTCAGTTTCACATACTTGGTACATTGTCTTGACCTCGCTTGAAGTGCGTTCATCCGCAGTCGAGGTACACGCGATTGTTGATCCTCGCTCATAGGATCGCAGTTCAGCGTTGGGAAGCTCCGTTTCTCCGGAGGCTTATCTTTTGGTATAGTCCCCTGTCATTGTAGGTACTTGTACATTCAGGGGTATGGCGGGGCCCTGTCCCGTCATAGTTGTTGTTACATTCTTAGAGGTCTGTACTACTATTGTGGGCAGGGTTGTAAAGGATTTTAATTGTTCAGTTATATGTATATACATGAAGGTGACCGTTTTGGTTAGCCTGTTTTCTTATGTTGTCTCTTGTTTCCTGTTTAAATTTCATTTCCGCTGATTTTCTCTGATGTTGTTATCACTAGGGTGCCCGGGGTAAGGCACCAGTCGCGGGCCCGAGATCGGGTCGGGACAATAACATGTTTACTTTATCAAACCGACAAGAAGTATTACAAGGCTATCACAGGCAAATCATAGGCAAGTTACTCACACAAGGTACTTTTATTTCATGTCAACAAATCCGGGTTTTTAACCCTAAAGTACTACATACTTTAATTCACAAAAGTCACACGATACCCGTAGTATCAAAATAGAGCAACTATCTTTTTAAGTAAACCAAAACAATTTTCATACCTTCTTTTTAAACCAACTTAAGACAAAAGCATGCCTTTCTTTTAAACGAAAACACTTCAATTTTTCAAGTCTCTCTCTTTTATAAATCAAGTCCCTTACTTTGTAATTTTAAGAAAATCAAAACTTGTTTATTAATGATCTTATTAAAACAACCATGATCTAGAAAATGTAATACAATTTTGTCTTATCTTAGCTTCTATGCAGATAGAAGATTCTACTTGTTTTAAGTTAATTATTAGTCATTACATTTTCCTTTATTAACGCTGCAATGGCTTGTTCGATACTCTTTCCCATTTCCGAAATCAATATAACATTATTACTTAAAAACCAAGTACTCATTAGTCACGAATGAGGTTTCACATCTTTCTACACAATTCAAGTTCTTCACCTATTATATCAAGTCAATTATAAGTCAATTCTCTTATCTTTTTAAAACAATAAACCATTCTTTTACCTACATAAAGTCGTTATAATTAACTTCCCATAAAGCCATTATAACACTTTATGTTTTAAACCGACCAAATTCGTTTAGCACACGTACGTCTACCGTACTACATAGTTCACAATAATCATGCTAGAAAGGATAGGAAGAGGTTCACATACCTCGCGACGATTATCGACAATTAGAAAAACGCTCCCAAGTACTATAACCTTGCTAGCCTTTTCCACCCCTTCAAGTAGAATACGCTACTCGTAGTACTTCAACCTATAATGGCCATAAAACGCTTATCAACTTCTAGATCCCTTCGTAGAATATTTCAAAGTACAAGGTTCCTATTTCTACGGAAAATTCGACAGCACCTCCCCCCTCCGCAACCACATAAAATCTCCTCCTCTATCAAGGCCCGCTACCAGGCCAACAACTCCAAGGGGGTTACACGTCTAACCGGACGTGTACAACACTGCCCCACAATAATACTACAAGTCTACTGTAAATACAGTCCAATGTAAATACAGTTCAATTCTTATCAATATTCATTCTATATATAGTGTACTCAACTATACATTACTACAACATGTAATTTCCAATTACAATAGGGGGATAAAGATCATTACCTCGATAAGCCCAAAATTATCCAAGATTTATAAGTCGATCCTGAGCAACGTTTAGCTCCACTTCCTTACGCTCCAACCCGCTCCAAGCAACCCTTAGAAGTTTCTAAACAACTTCTCTTAACACTTCAACCAACTATGAAGATTTTTCCTAGGGTTTCAGTTTGCGACTATTGGAAAAAGTAGTATTTCCGGCTCTTAGTATTGAAATAACTTTGGAATACTACTAGAAATACTAGGCTAAGGTATTTGGGATAATACAACAATACTTGAAGTATTTCTACACAAAGTGGGGGGGGGGGGGGTTGGACGAGAACAACACAAGGAGGGAGGGAGAATTTTGCCTTTGAAACTCTTAAGTGTGGATGAATAAAGTCTTGAAATCAAGGGGTATTTATAGATAAATCAAGGGCTATGATTAAAGCAAATGTAAGGTGAGGATGGGGTACATATGTGTGGGTAAACTACCAACCATATGTCCACCATAACAATACACAAAACCGTCCAACACACACACTAACAATCGGCCCACATGGCCTCAAGGGGGGGTGACACGTGTCGCCCCCCTACACGTCCAAAATATTTCGTCCTCCGAAAAATATCCGTAATGCCAAAAAATCTCGAAAAAAAATAAAGTGGGCCCTACAACCGTAAATTTTCCCCGTGGGCCCCACGTGACCAATTCCGGAAATAAAATTCCATAATTCTCAAATATTCCAAAAAGTCCGAATACTAAATCTGGGAATCCAATTCCCATTAACGAACCTTTTTCCTTCACAAAATCCGGAAACTTTTCCGTCGAAAAATCACATATTTCTTCCTTTCCAATTTTAATGGCGTATTCTCGTACGTATGTCCTCGTATACATACTCTGGAACTACGGGGTGTAACATTCTTCCCCCCTTAGAAACATTCGTCCCGAATGTTCCTTCTAAGTCTCCAAAACATACCTGTGCCGGTATAGTCTTCCCTTACTATACTTACGAAACCAATTATGCCACACATGGCCATAATACAACATACGCGCAAAAACGCACATCCGAGCCAACGAAGAATCGTCTCTAAAGCGTATAACAATACTAATATCTCCCCCCATGGTCCAAAGGATACTTCCATCTTCTTAACACATCTTCGCCTCTTTTCTTACTCGTCGTACCCTCCTCGTACACTCGAACTCTTCCTACTATACGTACCACATTTCTGTCATTGCTTCAGTTTTAAAAAAATCTCGGGGTTACTATCTCCAACTTGGTCATCATAACTGGGAACACTCTGGATGGATCTCCAATACTCTTCCGAATCATAGCAACATGGAAGACCGGACGTACCGCCTCCTAAGTCGGACGACAGTGCTAACTGATAGGCAACCTATCCAATTCTACAAACGATCTGAGAAGGCCCAAGTATCTTGGCTAAGTTTCCCCTGCTTTCCCAAATCTCGTCACACCCTTCCGGGGGTACCTTCAAGAAGACCCACCGTCAACCTGAACTCCAAGTGTCGACGCCGATTATCCGCACGACTTATGTTGACTCTGAGCTGCTAATAACCTCTTATGGATAAGCTTCACCCTATCCACATCCTGCTGAATCAAGTATGGACCCACAATCTGAACCTTGCCAACATCGAACCAATCGATCGGCAACCTACACTTCCGCCCATATAAGGCTTCATAAGGCGACATCCGAATACTGAAATGGTAGCTATTATAATACTCACTCAACAAGAGGCAAATAATCCTTACAGCTACCCCTGAAATCAAAACACCGGCCCGTAACCTATCCTCAAAGGTTTGGATAAAACGCGTTGTTGTACGTCGGCCCGAGGGTGAATGCAATACTGAGACTCACCTGAATATACTCCACGTATCCAACGTACCCTGACAACGATCAAATGTACAATCTTTTACTTAAGACGACCTTGCATCTAAGGTCTCCACGTGTAATATTCTAAGGCTCACACCTACCATGTCCCCATACTTACCCTTTTCAACTATCCATGTAATTATCCCACCTAACACAATGCTATCCGTACATAGCACCCCACATGTATCTACACTAACGACCTAAACAAGTCTCTTAAGGGCTGAAGATATCTCTGTAACTACTGCCTCACTTTCCCTTTGTCGCTCTAATCAAATCCTGCTCTGCTGGGCGCATAACTATATAAGGCGATGAACCAGCCACTGATCCCGAAGGCTGAGTTGTAACATCCGCGCCACCTCTGGTCGGACAATTTCTCGCAAAATGGCCCTGCTGGCCGCAAGCATAACAAGCTATCGAAGAAGTACGACACTCCCCATAAGAACACCTACCACAACGGTCATACCGAGGTGGGGGTGGCCTCACAGCTAACACCCTTCCTCTCGAACCATGAATCTGGCCCGGCACAGTAGGCTAAGTCATCCCACCTGTATCCCTCCTACTAGGACATTCTCTCCTCACATGGCCCTGACGGCCGCTGGTAAAACAAGCACCCGTAAAACAAAAAAAATGACATTCCCCGGGATGACGCCTACCACATAGTGAACACTGAGGGAAAATCGAATCTGGCTGGCTAGAACCTATGTAAATCTGTGAACCAGAAACCCTGGAGTTCTGACCAACTCCTAAATACCGAGCGTCACGAAGTGCGCGGAGGACCACTCTGTACTGGCGGAGGCGCATAACTAGTCTGCTGCTGAGAAGGTCCGCCTCGAAAGTTACCAAAGGACCCTGCTGTTCTGGCCCTCTTCTGCTGTTCTTGGTTAATTCTTCGATCTCTACGTTCCTCAGTTCTTTGCGCGCATAAGCTCACGGGTAATGTCCGTATCAAGAGCTACTCTTGTACAACTCTCTGCTAGATAATCGTCATGTCCTGTGACATATCGGTGCACTCTATCCTCCCTGTCTGCCACTAACGCGGGGACATAACGAGCCAATGAGTCAAACTCGATACTGTATTCCCGAACCGTCCGCCCGTTCTGCCTCAACATCATATATATAATCTGCCCGAGCTCTCCTCATCTGCGAGGGCAAGAAGTGTGTAAGAAATGCCTCTAAGGTTTTGATCACTTCCATGATCCGCTGCAACTGTCGAATAAACTCCTGAGGATCTTCCTCAGTTCTCAATCCATAGAACTCGGGTGGACTGCAACTCAAGAAGTCCCGAAATCTCAACTATCGGATCTAGGGTGAACTTACTGGTACTGCCGGAACCTCCGACTCTCGTCTGTCCTCATTCCTAGCCACAAGCCTATCTAGTAACTGGGCCATTTCCTTGTAACTCATATCCTCGGCTCCTGGTCGTGAAACTAGAGGCTCAGGTATCGTGGCCTCAATAAAGCGCTTCTTTGCTCTAAACTCACTTTGGGGCTAGCGGCGTCATAAAACTCGTCGTCTCAAGTACTATCTCGTAATGACCGACTGTGCCCTCGTAACCCTCGTGTTCTACTCGTAGCTCCTCTGCTTTGCCTTGCCTTACGGGCCTGGTTGCTGCGTGAGGCATAGCGGGTACATAAGAATACGCGGAGGAGTCCAACTTATAACATAGCTCTAACGCGATCTCGAGTGAGAAGAATGGAAACCAATCCTAAATATCCTGTAGCCTCACGATTATAGATGTGGTGCACAACACACGATAATCAAGACTCTACTAGACACGCGATGCGTAGACACTTTCCGAGGATTAAGCGCTCGATACCACTTTTGTCACGACCCGACCTCGGGCATCGGTGCCTTACCGGGCACCCTAGTGATACAACATCGAGAGAAAATCGTGAAATAAAAACTCATAAAATATAAGCAGTGAAATAAGAAAACAGGCTAACCAAAACGGTTACCTTTCTGGATATAAATAAAATCTTGAACAGTTACATCACTTTTACAAACCACACACAAAGCGGTACTACGGACCTCAAGAGTGTTATAACAACAACGACGGGACGGGGCCCGCCATACCACGAATGTAAGTACCTCTGGGCGAGGATTATACAAAGATAAGCCTCGGAGAAGCGGAGCTTCCCGAGCATTGTGATCCTATGGCGAGGATCAACAAGCGGTGTACCTCTACTGCGGCATGAACGCAGCCCCGAAGGAGGTCGATCAGGTACCAAGTATGTGAAATCGAAAATCGTAAATGAAATCATAATAGTCTATATAAAGCGAAGACATATATGATAAACAATTTACGATACACGATATGTAGCGATCGTGTCAAGTCGTGGACTCACGCCTTAAAGTCATCACTCAAATATAACCATGGGTCTCATGCCCACAATATCAATCATGCCCGTGGAATTCCTTCCTCACTGCCGGCAGTCCATGATATAAAAGCACCAAGGAATACACATGAACACTAGGTCCCACTTGTGTCATAATAAAACCGTACGGGGTAAGTACGAAGGCATAGCCGACTACTAGAACCCACCGTACCAATAATGTTATAAAACTGTATCACGAGGTCTTTCTAGACCGCCACATGATCGAAGCTGGGCCACTCGCCCTCAGTATCAATGTGCGCGTCTAATCCTGGAACACACCGTAGCTCATGGAGCCACATAGGCCGCATGAGGTACTC
Source organism: Przewalskia tangutica (assembly GCA_029844215.1). NCBI lineage: Eukaryota > Viridiplantae > Streptophyta > Magnoliopsida > Solanales > Solanaceae > Przewalskia > Przewalskia tangutica. The sequence goes on from CM056730.1 coordinate 47,193,118, forward strand.
TCGCATCGGGGTAGCTAACCGCGGCATCAACTGGACCCCGAAGTCCGCATAGTCACACATGGACGCGTGAGGTATTCTCGCGTCGGCGTAACACACTCGGGTGATCATCCCGTCACGGAACTCCGCGACTCGCGCATAGGCCACGTGGACTGCGTGAGGTATTCCTCGCATCGAGGGTGGCAAATCCTCGGCAACATAACAAGTCAGGGGGGTATGTGATATAATACCAGTACAATGGGCTTATCGTTAAACAACGTAAGCACAACAAGAATAATCCCCTTACACAGCATCACAAGATACTAACACACGTAGCATCATAACATGTTCACTTTATCAAACCGACAAGAAGTATTACAAGGCTATCACAGGCAAATCATAGGCAAGTTACTCACACAAGGTACTTTTATTTCATGTCAACAAATCCGGGTTTTTAACCCTAAAGTACTACATACTTTAATTCTTTTAAAAAGATCCATTTCTTTCACAAAAGTCACACGATACCCGTAGTATCAAAATAGAGCAACTATCTTTTTAAGTAAACCAAAACAATTTCCATACCTTCTTTTTAAACCAACTTAAGACAAAAGCATGCCTTTCTTTTAAACGAAAACACTTCAATTTTTCAAGTCTCTCTCTTTTATAAATCAAGTCCCTTACTTTGTAATTTTAAGAAAATCAAAACTTGTTTATTAATGATCTTATTAAAGCAGCCATGATCTAGGAAATGTAATACAATTTTGTCTTATCTTAGCTTCTATGCAGATGGAAGATTCTACTTGTTTTAAGTTAATTATTAGTCATTACATTTTCCTTTATTAACGCTGCAATGACTTGTTCGATACTCTTTCCCATTTCCGAAATCAATATAACATTATTACTTAAAAACCAAGTACTCATTACTCACGAATGAGGTTTCACAACTTTCTACACAATTCAAGTTCTTCACCTATTATATCAAGTCAAATATAAGTCAATTCTCTTATCTTTTAAAAACAATAAACCATTCTTTTACCTACATAAAGTCGTTATAATTAACTTCCCATAAAGCTATTATAACACTTTATGTTTTAAACCGACCAAATTCGTTTAGCACACGTACGTCTACCGTACTACATAGTTCACAATAATCATGCTAGAAAGGATAGGAAGAGGTTCACATACCTCGCGACGATTATCGACAATTAGCAAAACACTCCCAAGTACTATAACCTTCCTAGCCTTTTCCACCCCTTCAAGTAGAATACAATACTCGTAGTACTTCAATCTATAATGGCCATAAAACGCTTATCAACTTCTAGATCCCTTCGTAGAATATTTCAAAGTACAAGGTTCCTATTTCTACGGAAAATTCGGCAGCACCTCCCCCCCCGCAACCACATAAAATCTCCTCCTCTATCAAGGCGCATTGTGCCAACAACTCGAGGGTTACACGTCTAACCGGACGTGTACAACACTGCCCCACAATAATTCTACAAGTCTACTGTAGATACAGTCCAATGTAAATACAGTTCAATTCTTATCAATATTCATTCTATATATAGTGTACTCAACTATACATTACTACAACATGTAATTTCCAATTACAATAGGGGGATAAAGATCATTACCTCGATAAGCCCAAAATTATCCAAGATTTATAAGTCGATCCTGAGCAACGTTTAGCTCCACTTCCTTACGCTCCAACCCGCTCCAAGCAACCCTTAGAAGTTTCTAAACAACTTCTCTTAACACTTCAACCAACTATGAAGATTATCCCTAGGGTTTCATTTTGCGACTATTGGAAAAATTAGTATTTCCGGCTCTTAGTATTGAAATAACTTTGGAATACTACTAGAAATACTAGGCTAAGGTATTTGGGATAATACAACAATACTTGAAGTATTTCTACACAAAGAGGGGTTGGACGAGAACAACACAAGGAGGGAGGGAGAATTTTGCCTTTGAAACTCTTAAGTGTGGATGAATAAAGTCTTGAAATCAAGGGGTATTTATAGATAAATCAAGGGCTATGATTAAAGTAAATGTAAGGTGAGGATGGGGTACATGTGTGTGGGTAAACTACCAACCATATGTCCACCATAACAATACACAAAACCGTCCAACACAGACACTAACAATCGGCCCACATGGCCTCAAGGGGGGGTGACACGTGTCGCCCCCCTACACGTCCAAAATATTTCGTCCTCCGAAAAATATCCGTAATGCCAAAAATCTCGAAAAAAAATAAAGTGGGCCCTACAACCATAAATTTTCCCCGTGGGCCCCACGTGACCAATTCCGGAAATAAAATTCCATAATTCTCAAATATTCCAAAAAGTCCGAATACTAAATTTGGGAATCCAATTCCCATTAACGAACCTTTTTCCTTCACAAAATCCGGAAACTTTTCCGTCAAAAAATCACATCTTTCTTCCTTTCCAATTTTAATGTCGTATTCTCGTATGTATGTCCTCGTATACATACTCTGGAACTACGGGGTGTAACAGGTCACCCCTACCTCGTTGTGGCCATTGTAATAGACTCTATTATGGGGAGTGTCGTACTGCTTCGACAGCTTGTATGCTTGCGGCCAACAGGGCCATTTGGTGAATGTTTGTCCCAGGCAGAGTATACGGATGTAGAGACTCAGCCTTCGGGATCGGTGGCTGGTTCATCGCCTTATATAGCTAGGCGCCCTGCAGGGCAGGATTATGATTAGAGCGACAAAGGGAAAGTGAGGCGATGATTCTGAGATATATTACGCCGCCAGAAGTGGTTTATGTTGTTATGGTGGATACATGTTAAGTTCTATGTACGGAAAGAATTGTGTTAAGTGTGAATTAGAAAACATGGGTAGTTGAAAATGGTAAGTCTGGGGACGAGACAATTGTGAGACTTAGAATTTATAACAGTTAGGACCTTGGATACAAGGCCGTCTTGAGTGGGTGATTTTACGGTTGGTCTTTGTCGAAGTACTTGGTATGCGTGAAATATATTGTGGGATAATTCCATGGGTAGTGTGAGATGGAAGTGATAGCTTTCATGACGTGAATTAGTAAGATTGTTTCGGATCGGGGAACGAGAGAGTTTGGCGCGACTGTGGGTCGGGTTGAGGCCATATTGCGGGTCAACCCGTAGCCCAGAATGAGGTGGGGTCAGTTCGAGGTGGTCCCTCCAGGTGGTAGGGTCACAAGGGTGCTAGGCCCAAGTTTAGGTAACCATCGTATGAGTTCGTGGATGCGTTCGACCAGAATCAGATCGTGAAGGCCGGGAATGGCCCTAAAGGAATTTGAGGCTAGTAAGATGACCAAGTTTGGAGGTAGTGACTCGATGTTTTGAAGCGAAGCAATGACGGGTATGGTGCGTGTACTAGAAAGAGTTCGGGTGTCTGCGAGAAGATACGACGAGTAAGGAAAGAAGTGAACATGTGTTAAGGGGATGAAAGTGATCATTTTGTGAAGTGAAGGTCGAAGAGAGTATCCGTTATACCGTATTTCAGTATGCGTGAGGCGTGCGTATTAAATTTTGCCTTAAATTGACAAGTTTGAAATTTGGGCACAAGTGCGAAAGGAGTCGTTTTTCGGCGAAACGTTTTACTAAACTTGCGAAGGAAAATTCGGCTATGTCATTTCTAATTTTTGCGGATTTTTACGAGACGAAACATGTTGGACCAACGGGAGGGTGACATGTGTCACCTCACATTGGATGAGTGTGGGCGGTAATGCTTGGCCGAATAGGTGGCATGGTTAGGTAGGATATTTTGTGCAAGTTGTGTGGTAGATGGATAAGGTGCACATGGCTTAATCCTAGCCCTACACTTGCCTAACACTTGGAGTGATCTTGGCCATTGGTTGGCCATGGCTTGACCTATAAATACCCCTCTAAGTTGATAAACTTCTTCATCCTACATTGTTCTAAGTGTTACATATCCTCCCCTCTTAGTGTGAGCTTTTCGTCCTCTCCCCCTCCTAGTTGATCTTGGCGAGAGCCACCACACCCTCCCTTGTGAAGCCTTGGCGAGGGTACCCCACCCCCCTAGCCTAGTTGTCTCGTATAAATACCCCCCTTTTTGTGGTATAGAAATACTCTCCAAGTATTGTTATAATGCCCAAATACCTTGGCCCAAATACCTTGTACTTTTCCCAAGATTACACTTATACAAAAGCCCAAATACTATTATACTTCCTTTAGCCACTAAACGAAACCCTAAGGAAAACCTTCATAGTCGGTTGAAGTGTTAAGTAGAAGTTGGTAAGAACTTCTAAGGGTTGTTTGGAGCGGGTTGGAGCGCACGGAGTAGGAGCTAAACCTTGCTCAGGATCGACTTATAACTTGGATAATTTTGGGCTTATCGAGGTAAACACTCTTAACCTTCTGTTGTAATTGGAAATTACATGTAGTTGGAATATATAGTTAAGGTATACTATATATAGAATTGAACATAGTTGTGCGGCAATGTCTTTTGACTTAAGCCTGAATAATACTTACGGCAATGTCTTGCGACTTAAGCTTGAACTTTAAGATGAGAACTGAACTGTAATTACTTAGGACTGTATTACAATAGACTTGTATAGCATTACTGTGAAGTAGAAGTGTACGTCGGTTAAGCGTGTAAACCCCACGGTTGGCTTGGTAGCGGCCTCGATAGAGGAGGAGAATTACGTTTGCGGGGGAGGTCTTTGCCGAATTTTACGTAGAATATTCTACGTCGGGATCTAAAGATATTAATAGGCGCCTTGTGGCCTCTATAGGTTGTAGTACTACGTGTGGAGTGATCTGCTTGGCTTAGAGTGTAGCCGACGGTTTGAGGTACTTGGAGCGTTTTGCTATTAGTCGATAATCGTCGCGAGGTATGTGAACCTCTTCTTATCTGTTCTAGCATGATATGTGTATAACTTGAGTTATTAGAGTTAAATGTATTTGATTGTTTTTAAACATAAAGTGTTATAACGGCTTTATGGGAAGTTGGTTATAACGACTCATGTAAATGAGAAATGCTTTGTGGTTTTTTTTAAAAGATAACTGATTTGACTTATAACCGACTTGATGTGTGATAATAAAGAACCTTGAAGTATTCTAAAAGATTAAGAAACCTTTTTGAAAGAAGTGTATACTTGGTTTGAAAACATAAGAGTTATACCGGCTTTATGAGAAGTTAGGTGTAACGTCTTAAGAAGATAAAAGAATGGTTTAATGGTTTAGAAGTTAAGAGACTTATTCTTAAAAGATAAGAGACTTGACTTAATATGGATGTTTGTGTGAAACCTCATTCGTGAGTAATGAGTACTTGGTTTTGAAAGGAATAATGTTTCTTGATTGAAATCGAATGTGTATCGACAAACCACTGCAGCGTTAATAAAGGAAAATGTATTGAATAATTAAGTATTATTAAAATCAGTAGAAACCTCCATCTGCATAGAAGCTAAGATGAGACAAAATGATATTACATTTTCTAGATCATGGTTGCTTAATAAGATTGATTATGAACAAGAATAACCTATTCGCCTATGGCATATGTTACTCAATTGTTTTAAAAGAGATTAAGACATTTAACTATGAAACTTTTCAAAAAAGAGACTTGTGTAATTGAAATTAGGCAAACTGGAACTTTAGGGAAAAGAAAGGCATTGTGTTGTCTTAAAATGGTTTAAAACATAAGGTGTTATAACAGCTTTATGGGAAGTTGGTTATAACGACCTTATGAAAACAAAAGAAAGGTTTTATCATTGGTTTTAATGTGGTAACTTGACTTTAAAAAGAGAAGTGTTTTGGTCAAAAAAAGAAAGCATGGTGTTGCCTTAATCTGGTTTTAAAAAGGAAAGTATGGAAGTTGTTTTGGTTTACTTAAAAGATATAAGTCACTCTATTTTTATACTACGGGTATCGGGTGACTTTTACAAAAGGAATAGATCTCTTTAAAAGGAATTTAACGTACGTAGTACTTTAGGGTTAAAACCCGGAGTTGGTCATAAAATGAAAGTACTTCGAGTTGTGTATAAACTTGCCTAAGCTTGTTAATGTGAAACTTGCCTATGCTTGTTGTTGTGAAACTTGCCTATGCTTGTTGTTGTGAAACTTGCCTATGCTTGTTGTTGTGAAACTTGCCTATGCCTGTTGTTGTGAAACTTGCCTATGCTTGTTGTGATAGCCTTTGTTGTGCAAGAATTGTGTTTCTATACTCTGGCGTCTCTCGATGGAGGTCGGTTGACTTGTTGAGAACTTACTTGGGCGTGGCCGCGGTGGCGGATAAATTCCGCAGTGCGTTCACGCTGATAGTGTTACTTTTGTTAATCGCTTTGGACATGCGACACGATCGTGGCGCTGCGGGTATGCTTCCTTTGATTACCGCTTGTTGTCTTATTGTTTCCCTTTGGACATCTCGACCGCGATCGTAGCGCGCGGGTATGCTTCCATTTGGAATCTTTGTCTTATTGTTTCCTTTGGACTCTCGACACGATGCGTAGCGCGGGTATGCTCCATTTGGATTGTTGTCTTGTTGTTATCATATCATATTGCCGGTGAGGAAGGTACTCATGGCGGGATTGATGTTGTGGGCGTGAGACCACGAATTGATATAAGCATTGCGTGTGTATCTTGTAGTTTGGTTATCATACGTCTCCGCTTTTATAGACTATTATGATTTCATTCTGATATTTCTGATTTCACATACTTGGTACTGTTGTCTTGACCTCCTTGGGCTGCGTTCATGCGGGAAGAAGTTACATCATTTGTCGATCCGCGTTTAGGATCTCATTTCAGCGTTTTGGGAAGCTCCGTTTCGTCGGAGGCTTATCTTTGGTATGTTACCCTGAGTCTGTAAGTTCTTGTACGTTCAGGGGTATGGCGGGGCCCTGTCCCGTCATAGTTGTTGTATAAATCTGAGAGTGCATGCCTTTATTGTGGGCGGGTGTAAGGATTATGCTTGTTCAAATGTTTATATATATATGTTGGAAGGCAACCGTTTTGGTTGCTTTATTTGCTTTATTTATCATGTCTCTCGTTTCATATTTATGCTTTATGTTCCGCTGATTTTCTCTGATGTTGTATCACTAGGGTGCCCGGGGTAAGGCACGATCCACGGGCCGGTTGAGTCGACAAAGTGGTATCAAGCGATTAATCCTCGGAAAGTGTCTGACCGTGTCTAGTAAGTCTTGATTATCGGTGTGTTGTGCACCACATCTATAATCGAGAAGCTATAGGACATTTAGGATTGGTTTCCATTCTTCTCATTACGAGATCGTGCCTTAGAGGCATGTTGTAAGTTGGACCCTCGGCGTATCTCGTTTTTACGATTATGCCTCGCGCAAGGCAACCCGGCCCGAAGGGCAAAGCGTGAGAGGAGATACGAGTAGAGCGTGGCGATCTCAGAGACCACGATACTGAGCCTCGATCCTACAGTGAGGCGAGAGAAGATGGGTTACAAGGAGATGGCCCGATTAATGGCGAGGTTGTGGCGAACTTGAGGATAATTGGGCCAGCGATTCGATCCAATAGCACCGTAGTTCAACCCCGGCGAGCGATTTGAGACTACGGGATTTTCCGAGTGTAACGCGAGTTTTATGGGTGAGGCACGAGGATGATCGCGGGAGTTCATCCGGCGATTCTGGATCGTGAGTGATCGAGGCCTCGGAGACGAGTCGATGGTCTGAGTTCGCATCGGTGCGTGATACCGTGATCGATTGGTTTGATTCGTGGGAGCTGTCGGGAGAGAATGCACCCGGCTCGGGGCGAGTTCTCAAGGCATTTCTTGCACACTTCTTGCCGCGCGGATGAGGAGGGCTCGGGCGGATTTTTGGTGTTCTGGCGAGCAGGCGTCTGATGCGGGAGTACAATGTGAGTTCGACTCATTGGCGTGCGTCCCGCATTAGTAGCTAGTATGGAGGATCGAGTCCACCGATATGTTCTGAGGCTCGATGATTACCTAGCGAGAGTTGTTCGGGTGTAGCTCTTGATCGGGCATGGACATTGCCGCATGCAGCTTATGCACTTGGAGGTGAGGCGGAGAAATCGGCGGAATGACCAAAGTCGGCGAAGAGGGCGAGCTGCGAGTCCTGGTGATTTCGAGCGGACCGCCTCGGCCAGTGAGACTAGTTATGCGCCTCCGCCCGATCTGAGTGGTCTACAATCTTGAGCATCGAGTTTTGAGGCAGTCGGGGCTATAAGGGTTGATTTTCGGGAGAAGCGGTGTTAACGGTGAAGCCACCCATACCTCGTTGTGACGTGTGGTAGACTCGCGATGGGAGTGTCGTGCTAGTCAGGGAGTTTGTTTTACATGCGGCCAGTGAGGCCATTTAGGGAGAAACTGTCAGGCCGGGGTAGCTGGTAGGATAGCCTGACTCTGGGATCAGTGCGGGTTCTTCACCTTCCATAGCTAGGCGGGATGTTCATACCGCGGAGCCACGGTAAGTCGCGGTGGAAGTTCCCGATTTTAGCGGTCCTCTGAATCGCCTATTTTGGTATATCCTTAACCTCAGAGTTTTGTATGTATTGATGTTGTGATGATGTGTTTAGTGTTATGTTCGGATAGCTTTGTGCTAAGCGTGATGTAGAACACAGTTAGTGAGAAGGGTAAGCTTGAGGTGAGAAAATGATGAACCTTAGAATATTACGGTTGAGACCTTAGATGTGGCCGTCTTGAGTACGATTTGCAAGTGATCCTCGTCAGTGCATTTTTATGCCTAGAGCGTTTTGTGTGATAAAGTCACAGGTAGTGTGCAATGGAAGTGGTAGCTTTCATGACTGTAGAGGTAAGATTGTTCGGATCGGGGAGCAGGCGTGATGCGTTAAGTGGGTCGGGTTGGGGCCGTGTTGAGGCCAACCCGCGGCTGTTCGAGGTGGGGTCAGCTCTGGGTGGTCCCGCCGGTGGTAGTCACGGGTGCTAGGCCCAGTTTATATGACCATCGTATGAGTTTGTGGATATGTTCGACCATGTCGGTTCGTGAAGGCGGGAATGGCCTTAGAGGAAAGTAAAGCTAGTAAGATGACCAAGTTTGGAGGTTGTGACTCCAAAGTATTGAAGCTGAAGCAATGGTGAAGTATTGTCGTATACTAGAAGAGTTCAAGTGTTCGGAGAGGCACGACGAGTAAGGAAGGAAGAGAACGTGTGTTAGTTCGTGGCCAGGCGTGGAGTTGGCAACTTGTTAGAAGATCTTCTTCGTAATCCACCTTGAGAAGGAACATTCGGGACGAATGTTTCTAAGGAGGGGAGAATGTTATGCCCCGTATTTCCAGAGTATGTACTTGAGGGCGTACGTATTAAATTTTGCCTTAAGAATTGACAAGTTTGAAATTTGGGCACAAGTGCAGAAGAAGTCGTTTTTGCGAAGCGTTTTACTAAACTACGAAGGAAAATTAGGCTATGTCATTTCTAATTTTGCGGATTTTTAGAGGCGAAACATGTTGGACCAGCGGGAAGGTGACATGTGTCACCCTCACATTGGATGAGTGTGGGCGGTAATGCTTGGCCGAATAGGTGGCATGGTTAGGTAGGATATTTTGTGCAAGTTGTGTGGTAGATGGATAAGGTGCACATGGCTTAATCCTAGCCCTACACTTGCCTAACACTTGGAGTGATCTTGGCCATTGGTTGGCCATGGCTTGACCTATAAATACCCCTCTAAGTTGATGAACTTCTTCATCCTAAATTGTTCTAAGTGTTAAAAATCCTCCCCCCCTCTTAGTGTGAGCTTTTCGTCCCTCTGCCCCCTCCTAGTTGAGCTTGGCCGAGAGCCACCACACCCTCCCCCTTGTGAAGCCTTGGCCGAGGGGTACCCCCCCCCCCTAGCCTAGTTGTCTCGTATAAATACCCCCCTTTTTGTGGTATAGAAATACTCTCCAAGTATTGTTATAATGCCCAAATACCTTGGCCCAATACCTTGTAGTTTTCCCAAGATTACACTTATACAAAAGCCCAAATACTATTATACTTCCTTTAGCCACTAAACGAAACCCTAAGGAAAACCTTCATAGTCGGTTGAAGTGTTAAGTAGAAGTTGGTAAGAACTTCTAAGGGTTGTTTGGAGCGGGTTGGAGCGCACGGAGTAGGAGCTAAACCTTGCTCAGGATCGACTTATAACTTGGATAATTTTGGGCTTATCGAGGTAAACACTCTTAACCTTCTGTTGTAATTGGAAATTACATGTAGTTGGAATATATAGTTAAGGTATACTATATATAGAATTGAACATAGTTGTGCGGCAATGTCTTTTGACTTAAGCCTGAATAATACTTACGGCAATGTCTTGCGACTTAAGCCTGAACTTTAAGATGAGAAGCTGTAATTACTTAGGGTGTATTACGATAGACTTGTATAGCATTCTTGTGAAGTAGAAGTGTACGTCCAGGTTAAGCGTGTAAACCCCCTGGTTGGCTTCGTAGCGGCCTCGATAGAGAGGAGAATTACGCATTGCGGGGAGGTTCTGCGAATTTTACGTAGAATATTCTACGTCGGGATCTAAAGATATTAATAGGCGCCTTGTGGCCTCATAGGTTGTAGTACTACGTGTGGGTGATCTGCTTGGCTTAGAGTGTAGCCGACGGTTTGAGGTACTTGGAGCGTTTTGCTATTAGTCGATAATCGTCGCGAGGTATGTGAACCTCTTCTTATCTGTTCTAGCATGATATGTGTATAACTATGTAGTACGGTAGACGTACATGTGTTAAATGTATTTGATTGTTTTTAAACATAAAGTGTTATAACGGCTTTATGGGAAGTTGGTTATAACAGCTCTATGTAAATGAGAAATGCTTTGTGGTTTTTTTTAAAAGATAACTGATTTGACTTATAACCGACTTGATGTGTGATAATAAAGAACCTTGAAGTATTCTAAAAGATTAAGAAACCTTTTTGAAAGAAGTGTATACTTGGTTTGAAAACATAAGAGTTATACCAGCTTTATGAGAAGTTAGGTGTAACGTCTTAAGAGAGATAAAAAGAATGGTTTAATGGTTTAGAAGTTAAGAGACTTATTCTTAAAAGATAAGAGACTTGACTTAATATGGATGTTTGTGTGAAACCTCATTCGTGAGTAATGAGTACTTGGTTTTTGAAAGGAATAATGTTTTACTGATTCGGAAATCAGAATGTGTATCGACAAACCACTGCAGCGTTAATAAAGGAAAATGTATTGAATAATGATGAATTGTATTAAAACCAGTAGAAACCTCCATCTGCATAGAAACTAAGATGAGACAAAATGATATTACATTTTCTAGATCATGGTTGCTTAATAAGATTGATTATGAACAAGAATAACCTATTCGCCTATGGCATATGTTACTCAATTGTTTTAAAAGAGATTAAGACATTTAACTATGAAACTTTTCAAAAAAGAGACTTGTGTAATTGAAATTAGGCAAACTGGAACTTTAGGGAAAAGAAAGGCATTGTGTTGTCTTAAAATGGTTTAAAACATAAGGTGTTATAACAGCTTTATGGGAAGTTGGTTATAACGACCTTATGAAAACAAAAGAAAGGTTTTATCATTGGTTTTAATGTGGTAACTTGACTTTAAAAAGAGAAGTGTTTTGGTCAAAAAAAGAAAGCATGGTGTTGCCTTAATCTGGTTTTAAAAAGGAAAGTATGGAAGTTGTATTGGTTTACTTAAAAGATATAAGTCACTCTATTTTTATACTACGGGTATCGGGTGACTTTTATAAAAGGAATAGATCTCTTTAAAAGGAATTTAACGTACGTAGTACTTTAGGGTTAAAACCCGGATTTGGGCATAAAATGAAAGTACTTCGAGTTGTGTATAAACTTGCCTAAGCTTGTTAATGTGAAACTTGCCTATGCTTGTTGTTGTGAAACTTGCCTATGCTTGTTGTTGTGAAACTTGCCTATGCTTGTTGTTGTGAAACTTGCCTATGCTTGTTGTGATAGCCTTTGTTGTGCAAGAATTGTGTTTCTATACTCTGGCGTCTCGATGGAGGTCGGTTGACTTGTTGAGAACTTACTTGGGCGTGGCCGGCGGTGGATAAATTCCGCAGATGCGTTCCGGTTGATAGTGTTACTTTTGTTAATCGCTTTGGACATCTCGACACGATCGTAGCGCTGCGGGTATCTTCCACTTTGATTACCGCCTTGTTGTCTTATTGTTTCCCTTTGGACATCACGACACGATCGTAGCGCGCGGGTATGCTTCCATTTGGAATCTTTGTCTTATTGTTTCCCTTTGGACTCATCGACACGATGCGTAGCGCTGCGGGTATGCTTCCATTTGGAAATGTTGTCTTATTTGTTCCCTTTGGACATCGACCGACGATCGTAGCGCGCGGGTATGCTCCATTTGGATTGTTGTCTTGTTGTTATCATATCATAAATGCCGTGATGAGGAAGGTACTCACGGGCGGGATTGATGTTGTGGGCGTGAGACCACGAATTGATATAAGCATTACGTGTGTATCTTGTAGTTTGGTTATCATACCTCTCCGCTTTTATAGACTATTATGATTTCATTTCTGATATTTCTGATTTCACATACTTGGTACTGTTATCTTGACCTCCTTGAGTGCGTTCATCTGCGCAGTAGAAATACATCGGTTGTCGATCCGCGTTTAGGATCTCATTTCAACGTTTTGGGAAGCTCCGTTTCGTCGGAGGCTTATCTTTGGTATGTTACCACAGTGCATGTAAGTTCTTATGCGTTCGTGGTATGGCGGGGCCTGTCGTCATAGTTGTTGTATAAATCTGAGAAGTGCATGCTTTATTGTGGGCGGTGTAAGGATTGTAACTGTTCAAATGTTTATATATATATGTTGGAAGGCAACCGTTTTGGTTGGCCTATTTGCTTTTATTTATCATGTCTCTTGTTTCATATTTATGCTTTATGTTCCGCTGATTTTCTCTGATGTTGTATCACTAGGGTGCCCGGGGTAAGGCACCAGTCACGGGCCCCGGTTCGGGTCCTGACAGTATCCTTTGGGCCAGGAATGGGAGTTAGTGTTGTTTTACATCTTAGAGGTGATTCCTCGTTGGCTTGGATTTGAGTTTTTCGCGTATGTTATATTATGGCCATTGGTGGCATAATTGGTTTCGTAAGTATAGTAATGAAGGCTATACCGGCGCATGTACGTTTGGAGACTTAGAAGGAACATTCGGGACGAATGTTTCTAAGGGGGGGAGAATGTTACACCCCGTAGTTTCAGGGTATGTATGTGAGGACGTACGTACGAGAATACGACGGTAATTTTGGAAAGGAAGAAAGATGTGATTTTTCGACGGAAAAGTTTCCGGATTTTGTGAAGGAAAAAGGTTCGATAATGGGAATTGGATTCCCAGATTTGGTATTTGGACTTCTTGGATTATTATATAATTATGGAATTTTATTTCCGGATTTGGTCACGTGGGGCCCACGGGGAAAATTTACGGTTTTGTGGGGCCCACTTTGTTTTGGAGATTTTGGATTTTACGGATATTTTCGGGAGATGAATTATTTTGGACGAGTAGGAGGGCGACACATGACACCCCCCATGTGGCCCTATGGCCGAAATTAGGGGCCACTTGGACGTTTTTTGTGGTGGACAAGTGGCAAGCCACTTGTCCCTTTTTTGTGGTAGACATTTGGTTGGTTAAATCCATACACACATGTCCCAAGATCTCACCACACACTTGCCTTGATCTTGGCCATTGATTTCTCTATAAATAGACCCTTAAGCTTGCAAGACTTCTTCATCCATTCTTGAGATAATTTCCAAGGCAAAAATACTCCCTCCCTTGTTGTTGAGCTCTCGGTTTTGAGCCTCCCCCTTGACCAAAAGTTGTCCAAAAATTCTTAAAATTTTAAGTGTTCTTCCTTAGGGTGTTAGGAAGATTGTAAACCAAGATTTGGAAAATATTTCACACCCCTAGCCTTAGATATACACCTTGGCCGAAACTTGCCATAGTTGAGCCTAAGTGTTCTTCACTTTTTGGAGTTGGATCTTGAAAAGGAGTTGGTTAGGAGCTTCTAAGGGTTGCTTGGAGCGGGTTGGAACGTAAGGATTTGGAGCTAAGCTTTGCTCAGGATCGACTTATAAATCTTGGATAATTATGGGCTTATCGAGGTAATGATCTTTATCCCCCTATTGTAATTGGATATTTCATATTGTAGTAGTTTAGAATTGAGTATAAGATATATTGGAAGGATGATTATAAAGAATTGAACTGTATTTATATTGGAATGTATTTACAGTATACTTGTAGTATTATTGGGGGGCAGTGTTGTACACGTCCGGTTAGACGTGTAACCCCCTTGGAGTTGTTGGCTTGGTAGCGGGCCTTGATAGAGGAGGAGATTTATGTGGTTACGGGGAGGTCTTTGCGAATTTTCCGTAGAATAAGGAACCTTGTACTTTGAAATGTTCTACGAAGAGATCTAGAAGATGATAGACGTTTTGTGGCCTTTATAGGTTGAAGTACTACGAGTAGCGTATTCTACTTGAAGGGTGGAAAAGGCTAGCAGGGTTATAGTACTTTGGAGCGTTTTGCTAATTGTCGATAATCGTCGCGAGGTATGTGAACCTCTTCCTATCTTTTCTAGCATGATTGTTGTAAACTATGTAGTACGGTAGACGTACGTGTGCTAAACGAATTTTGGTTGGTTTAAAACATAAAGTGTTATAATAGTTTTATGGGAAGTTAGTTATAACGACTTTATGTAGGTAAAATAATGGTTTGTTATTTTTAATAGATAAGAGACTTGACTTATATTTGACTTGATATGAAATGTGAAGAACTTTAATTGTGTTAAAAAGTGGTGAAACCTCATTCGTGAGAAATGAGTACTTTGTCTAAAGAAAAGGAAAAGGAATAAGTTATATTGATTTCGGAAATGAGAATAAGTATCGAACAAACCACTGCAGCGTTAATAAAGGAAAATGTATTGACTAATTAATTATTATTAAAACAAGTAGAAACCTCCATCTGCATAGAAGCTATGATAAGACAAAATTGTATTACATTTCCTAGATCATGGCTGCTTTAATAAAATCATTAATAACAAGTATTGATTTTTCTTAAATTCCACAGTAAGGAACTTGATTTCTAAAAGAAAAGAGACTTGAAAATTTGAAGTGTTTTCGTTTAAAAGAAAGGCATGGTTTTGTCTTAAATTGGTTTAAAACATAAAGTGTTATAATAGCTTTATGGGAAGTTAGTTATAACGACTTTATGAAAACAAAAGGATGGTTTTATTATTGGATTTAAAATGGTAACTTGACTTTAAAGGGAGAAATGATTTGGTTTAAAAAGAAAGTATGAGAATTGTTTTGGTTTACTTAAAAAGATAGTTACTCTATTTTGATTCTACGGGTATCGTGTGACCTTTGTAAAAGAAATGGATCTTTTTGAAAGAATTTATCTACGTAGTACTTTAGGGTTAAAACCCGGATTGTTGGCATAAAATGGGAGTACTTGAGTTTTTAAATGGTGAATCAATTTACATGTTAATGAAAGTCTATAAGTATGTTGAGCTTGCCTATGCTAATTGTGATAGCTTTTGTTGTGCAAGTATTGTATTTCTATACCACCGCGTCTCTCGATGGAGGGCCGGCTAACTTGTTGTGAACTTACTTGGGCGTACCGGCAGTGACGGAGGATTCCACGGGTATGCTTCCATTATTATTGTCACATGGGCATGTCTACCGATGAGGATTAGGGGCATGTGACCATTATTGTTATTCCATGGACTAGCTCTCCATGAGGTTTTACTGATTCGGCTTTGGTATCTGGTAGTTGACTCTCGTACTTGCCCCGGTCGTGGCTGATTCGGCTTTGGTTCTGGTAGTTGACCTTCGTACTTGCCCCGGGTCAGCTTCGTGGTATAGTTGTATAGTATTGTTAGTACGGCTTTGGTATCTGGTAGTTGACTTTCGTACTTGCCCCGGTCAGTTGATGATGCGGCTTTGGTATCTGGTAGTTAGCCTTCGTACTTGCCCCGTACGGTTTTATGACACAGGTGGGGCCTGGTGTTCATGTGTACTCCTTGGTGTTGTTATATCATAGACTGCCGGCAGTGAGGAAGGAATTCCACGGGCATGATTGATGTTGTGGGTGTGAGACCCATTGTTATATTTGAGTGATGACTTTGAGGGCGTGAGTCCCTGACTTGACATGACTGCTTATATGTTATGTACTGTAGTTTGGTTATCATACATGTCTCCTGCTTTATATAGACTATTATGATTTCATTTACAGTATTTTCAGTTTCACATACTTGGTACCTGTTATCGACCTCCTTGAGTGCGTTCATGCGCAGTGAGGTACACTAGTTGTTGATCCTCGCTCATAGGATCACAGTTCAGCTTTCGGGAATCTCCGTTTCTCCGGAGGCTTATCTTTGGTATAGTCCCCTGTTGTTGTAGGTACTTACATTCAGGGGTATGGCGGGGCCCTGTCCCGTCGTGGTTGTGGTTACATTCTTAGAGGTCTGTAGTACTGTTGTGGGCAGGGTTTGTAAAAGGATGTAACTGTTCAAGTATATATATATATGCAGAATGGTAACCGTTTTGGTTAGCATGTTTATTATTTTATCTTGTTTCATGTTTAAGTTTTTATTTCCGCTGATTTTCTCTGATGTTGTATCACTAGGGTGCCCGGGGTAAGACACCAGTCGCGGGCCCGAGGTCGGGTCGTGACACATAACCCTGAACACATAGTGCCCGTATCGGGTCCGGAATGCAGTCCTAGGGACATCTGTCTCCCTAACTCGCACCTGATGATAGCCCGATCGCAGGTCAATCTTGGAGAAACATCTCGCACCCTGCAACTGGTCGAACAAATCATCAATCCTAGGGAGGGGGTATCTGTTCTTAATAGTCACTTTGTTCAGCTGCCTGTAATCAACACACATGCGCAGCGTCCCATCCTTCTTCTTCACGAACAATACCGGCGCTCCCCAGGGAGAAACACTAGGCCTGATGAAGCCCATCTCCAGCAAATCTCTCAGCTGGTCCTTCAACTCTCTCAACTCTGCCGGTGCCATTCTGTATGGCGGAATGGATATAGGTCGAGTATCAGGCAGAATATCAATGCAAAACTCTATCTCCTCTCGGGAGGATACCCGAGGTCGTCGGAAACACATCCGGGAACTCTCGACTCTGGGCGGCGAAGGTCTGGTATCTCGGCCTCAGTATCAAATACACGAATGAGATGGTAGATATACCCCTTCTGCACCATCTTCCTGGCCTTGAGGTAAGAAATAAACCTACCTCTCAGCGACACAATGTTCCCCTCCCACTCAATAACCGGCTCCCGAGCTGGGCCGTACCACTCTCCCTACGATCTACATTGGCGTAGCGAAGCTAGCCAATCCATACCATGATCACATCAAAATCGGTCATATCCACTCTATCAAGTAGGCTAGGTCCGACGATCGCATATAGTCCCGGGCAAGCCCTATATACCCGCTCATTACCGAATCACCCACTGGCGTAGCTACCTCAAAAGGGTCTATGGACTCAGGCTCTATCCCTATCCTACTAGTAATAAGGGGAGATACATAGGACAAGGTAGAACCCGGATCTATCAAGGCATACACGTCACAACAAGAAACTGATAAGGTACCTGTGACGACATCCGGTGACGCCTCCTGGTCCTGGCGGCTGGACAGGGCATAAATGCGGTTCTGAGGACCGCTGGGCTAGGACCCTGCCACGACCTCTGCGCCAACTGCTGGCCCATGAGCACCCTGCCCTCCGGGGCGAGTAACGGTAGTAGATGAAGACCCGGCAAAAGACCACAGCCGGTGAGCCCTACCATCTGCACTGCCTCTGGTCGGACAGTCTCTCGCAAAGTGACCCTGCTGGCCGCAAGTGTAACAAACTCCCGAAGTAGGACCACAACTCCCGTAATGGGATCTATCGCATCGGCCACACTGAGAGGGGGGTGGTCTCGATCGGCTAGTATCCTCGCCTGGAAGTCGAAGCCACAGGGCCGACACCCCGAATACCCTGGCTGCCCTGAAGACGGTGTAGGAGTGCTCTGAGCTGGCTGTGGTGAAAATCTAGTCTGCTGCTGAGACCGTCCGCCCCGAGAGCTACCAAAAGACCCTGCCGTCCTAGCCTTCTTCTGCTGCTGATATCTGTCAACCCGTCGGCCTCTACGCCTCGCACCCAGTGCGTGAGCTGCGTGCGGGCAATGTCCATGCGGTGAAGAGCTACACGAGCAAGACTACGCCAAATAATCATCGAGCGGTGGCGTGGCGGTGCACTCGTCCTCCATATCTGCTACTAAGCGAGGGACATATCGAGCCAACGAGTCGAACTTCAACGTTGTACTCGAGCGTGCGCCTCTGTCTCGGCGTCAAAAATCTGTCGGCGTGCTCTCGTCATACGTGGCGGCAAGAAATGGCCAAGGAATGCCTCGGAGAACTCGTCCCATAAAGTGGAGTGCATGCTCACCGGGACAGCTCCGCGAATCAAACCGATGAAGCTGCGGTATCACGCAGCCGATGCGAACCTAAGACCACTGACTCGGTCTCCGAAGCCTTGATCACTCTCATGATCCGCTGTAACTGTCGGATGAACTCCTGCGGATCATCCTCAGGCCTCGACCCGTAGAACTCTTGTCACGACCCGATCTCGGGCCAGCGACTGGTGCCTTACCCCGGGCACCGTAGTGATAACAACATCAGAGAAAATCAGCGGAAATAAAATTTAAACAGGAAACAAGAGACAACATAAGAAAACAGGCTAACCAAACGGTCACCTTCATGTATAAACATATAACTGAACAATTAAAATCCTTTACAACCACACTTGCATGGCGGTACTCTGGACCTAAGAATGTAACAACAACTATGACGGACGGGGCCCGCCATACCACAGATGTACAAGTACCTACAATGACAGGGACTATACCCAAAAGATAAGCCTCGGAGAAGCGGAGCTTCCTAATGACTGCGATCCTATGGCGAGGATCAACAAGCGGTGTACCTCTACTGCGGCATGAACGCGGCCCGAAGGAGGTCGATCAACGGTACCAAGTATGTGAAACGAAAATCGTAATGAAATCACATTTCATCATTTTATAAAACCATTTCGCAATAAGTAAACAGTTAGGTCAAGTAAGGGGACGCATATCCCCAAAATGATCACTCACACATAACTATGGGTCTCACGCCCATAATATCAATCATGCCTGTGGAACTCATTCCTCACTTCCGGCAGTACATGATGTAAAACCACACCCATATGTTAACCTGAACACTAGATCCTGTCTGCGTCATCAAACCGATCGGGCCAAGTAGAATAGCCAACTACCAGTCCGAAGGCTAGTCATATTCCTTCACGGGCAAGGTACGGAAGCCAACTACCAGTCAAAAAGCTAGCCACGCAACTGGCCGAAGCAAGTATCTTAAGCTAACGTACAATAGCCTACCGTCTCACGAGATATGACCGTGGCAAGTATCTTAAGCTATCTACGAGCACGCCGATACGAGAAATGACGAACAAGTATCTAAAGTGTGCTGTAACCACGTGTACAAATCAAGCCGTGATCGCTCGTCGCGCGGCAGCTTATGGATTAGCGGTCCGTGGATAAATAACATAAACCTCATAATGACCGCGCATGCCGGCATCTTACCTCGGTATAAGCATGGCCATGAAACCATCCTCTCGGGCGATACGTGGACCATCCATCGTGTCGGTATGTCGAAAGGAAATAACAAGATAATACTCAAAGTGGAAGCTTACGTGGACCATCCATCGTGTCGGTATGTCTAAAAGAAATAACGGATAATACTCAAAGTGGGCGCGTACCGTGGACCATCCAACGTGTCAGTATGTCCAAACAATCAATCAGATAGCCGGCCCTCCCCGAGAGACACGGTAGCACAAAATCAAAACACTTGCACAACAAGGCTAGCACAACAAGCATAAGCAAGTTCAATGTACTTTCATTTTATATCAACGATCCGGGTTTCAACCCAAAATACTACATACTTTCATTCTTTCAAAAAGACCTCTTTTCATGTAAAAGCCACACGATACTAATACTCGTAGTATCAAAAACACGTTTCCTTTTTAAACCAAATTATTTCACCTTCGTAAAAATCTTTACAAGACTTTTAAAATCAAGTACTCTATACTTTTTAAACCAAGTGCTTTTCTTTTAAAACAACATCAAGTATACTCTTTAAAACTCAAATAACTTACTCTTTTCAAAACAAGTAACCTATACTTAAATCAAGTTACTTCTCCTTTTTCCGAAATCAAGTCGTTTAGCTTTCAAAATTAAATCTTTCTTTTATCTTCATAAAGTCGTTATAACTAACTTCCCATAAATCCATTATAACACTTTATGTTTTAAACAAACAAAATTAATTTCATACACGTACGTCTACCGTACTATATATTTCACAACCATCATGCTCAAGAGTATAGGAAGAATCACATACCTCTTCGGCTTAATCCACAAGCCAAGTCGAGTATGCCGCGCGTAGAAGATCCACCTATAATATTCACAATACATCTATCAACTTCTAGTTCTCTTCATAGCATATTCTAAGTAAACAGTTCCTTATTCTACGGAAAATTGGCAAGACCTCCCCCCCGCGATCACATAAATAACCTCCACAACAAGGCTGCTACGAGCCAACAACGAGGGATTACACGTCTAACGGGCGTGTTCAATTGTCTCACAATAATACTACACAAGTCTCGTAAATACGGTCGATGTAAATCTGATTCAATCCTTTATAATCATCCTTCCAATATAACTTATACTCAATTCTAAACTACTACAACATGTAATATCCAATTACAATAGGGGGACACAGATCATTACCTCGATAAGCCCAAAATTATCCAAGATTATAAGTCGATCCTGAGCAACGTTTAGCTCCAAATCCTGACTCTCCAACCCACTCCAAGCAACCCTTAGAATCTCCTAACCAACTCCTCTTCAAGATCTAACTCCAAAAAGTGAAGAACACTTAGGCTCAACTATGGCAAGTTTCGGCCAAGGTGAAATTCTAAGGCTAGGGGTGTGAAATCTTTTCCAACTCTTGGTACACAATCTTCCTAACACCCTAAGGAAGAACACTTATAAGTTTAAGGATTTTTGGACAACTTTTGGTCAAGGGGAGGCTCCCAAAACCAAGAGCACACAAGAGAAAGGGGAGGGAGTATTTTGCCTTGGAAAGCTTAAGTGTGGATGAAGAATAAGTCTAGCATTAAGGGGGTATTTATAGAGGAATTAAGGGTCAAGATCTATGCAAGTGTGTGGTCAATATTGGGCCATGTGTGTGTGGGTCCCACCACACATGGCCAACAAAAACAAGACAAGTGGCTTGCCACTTGTAAGGCCATTCGGCCAAGGGACAAGTGGCTGAACACTGTCCTCCATCGGCCAAGGTGCCACGTGGGGTGACACTTCGCCCCTGCTAAATCAAAATATTTCGTCCTCCAAAATATCGAAAATCCGAAAACAAAGCGGGCCCCACAAAAGTAAATTTCTCGTGGGCCCAGCGTGACCATTCGAAAATAAAATCCCAAAATTCTAATATAATCCAAGAAGTCCAAATACCAAATCTGAATCCAATTCCCGTTAACGAACTTTTTCCTTCACAAAATCAAAACTTTTAAGTCGAAAAAATCACATCTTTCTTTCTTTCCAAAATTATGCGTATTCTCAAACGCACGTCCTCACATACATACCACGGAACTACGGGTATAACATTCTTCCCTTAGAAACATTCATCCCGAATGTTCCTTCTAAGTCTCCAAGCGTGCTTGCGGTATAGTCTCCACTACTACACTTACAAAACCGATCATGCCACCAATGGCCAGAATATAACATGTTCGCAAAACTCAAATCCAAGCCAACGAGGAATCACCTCTAACATCACAAAAAGCTCTCGCCCATGGTCTAAAGGATACTCCATTCGCATCTTCACTTCACAAAAGAAATGATCACTTCCGTTCTCATAACAAATGTTCGCTTCTTTTCTTACTCGTCGTACCCTTCTCGGACACCCGAACTCTCTATAGTACACGTTTCACACTTGATTCTTGCTTGATTTCCACAACCACAGGTTACTACCTCCAAACTTGGTCATCTCACTAGCTTCAATTTCCTCTAAGGCCATTCCTGACCTTCACGATTCGATTCTAGTCGAACACATCCACGAACTCATACGATGGTTACCTAAACTTGGGCCTAGCATCCTCGTGACCCTACCACCTGGCGGGACCACCTCGAACTGACCCCACCTCATTCCGGGTTGCGGGTTGACCCGCAACCTTGCCTCAACCCGACCCATTTATCGTGCCAAACTCTCTCGTTCCCCAAATCCGGAATAATCTCACTAATCAAGTCATGAAAACCTAGTGGTCTTCTTAGCTCAACTACCCTCTTTCATTTCACACCACTTAGGGACTTATCACACAAATATACCCCACGTATACTATGCACTCCGACAAAGGTCAATCGTAAACAAAATCTTTTACTCAAGACGACCTCGCATCTAAGATCTCCATATATAATATTCTAAGGCTCACAATTTCCCTGTCCCCAATCTTACCCCTTTCAACTACCAATGTTTTCTAAACCACACTTAACACAATGCTATCCGTATAGCACTCCACACGTATCCACCATAACAACATAACCAAGTCTCTTAAGGGCTAAAGGTATGTGTAACTCTTCGCCTTACTTCCTCTTTGTCGCTCTAACCATAACCACGCCTGCAGGCCTAATATAGAAGGTGGCCAGACGACCACGATCCAGAAAGTCGAGTCTCTACATCCGTGCTACCTGCAGTGGACAACTCTCACCAAATGGCCTGCTGTCATGAGTATAACAATCTCCCAAACTAGCACGACACCACGAGGATCATCCTCCTCTCTATCCATAGAACTCGCGGCTGACTCGAAATCCGAAGTCTCAGTTATCGGATCTAGGGTGAATCACTAATCTTGTGGAGCCAGCCGGCTCCGTCCGTCTCGTATCTTGCCACGATCCTAGCTAGTAATCTGGGCCATCTCTTGAACTCATATCCTCGGCTCAGTGCGTGGGCGGAGGCTCGGTGTATTGTGGCCTCGTAGAAAGCTGCTGCGCTCTAAACTCTGCTTTGGGGCTAGCGGCGTCATAAAACTCGTCGTCGAAGTACTATCTCGGTAATGACCACGCGTGTGCCCTCGTAACCCTACGTGTTCTACTTGTAGCTCCTCTGCTGCCTTGCCGCCACGGGCCTGGTTGCCTTGCGGCGTGAGCATAAGCGCACACTGCGAATACGTCAGGGAGTCGATTTATAACACGTCTCTAAGGCACGATCTCGGGTGAGAAGAATAGAAACCAATCCTAAATATCGATAGCCTCGCCATTATAGGTGTGGTGCGCAACACGCCGATAATCAAGACTCTACTAGATACGGTGCGTAGACACTTTCAGAGGATTAGCGCTCGATACCACTTTGTCACGACCGATCTCGGGCATGGCAGTGTCTTACCGGGAACCACAGTGATAACAACATCGAGAGAAAATCGGAAATAAAATTTAAACAGGAAACAAGAGATAACATAAGAAAACAGGCTAACCAAACGGTTACCTTCATGTAGATACATATAACTGAATAGATAAAATACTTTACAACCACACTTGTGATTACTGAGATCTCTAGAACGTAACAACAACTATGGCGAGGCAGGGGCCCCGTACCACGAATGTACAAGTACTACAATGACAGGACTATACCTAAAAGATAAGCCTCGAGAAGCGGAGCTTCCCAATGACTGCGATCCATGAGCGAGGATCAACAAGCGGTGTACCTGCACGAGGCGAGAACGGCCCGAAGGAGGTCGATCTGGCAGTGCAGTATGTGGCTGAAAATCGTAATGAAATCACATTTCATCATTTTATAAAACCATTTCGCAATAAGTGATTAGGTCAAGTAAGAGGCGCGTATCCCCAAAATGATCACTCACACATAACTATGGGTCTCGCCCGTAATATCAATCATGCGTGGAACTCATTCCTCACTGCCGATGCGCATGATGTAAAACCACACCCGTATGTGAACTGAACACTAGATCACACTGCGTCGTCAAACCGTCGGGCGAGTAGAATAGCCACTACGGTCAGAAGGCTAGTCATATCCCTTCACGGGCGATGCGGAAGCCAACTACCGATCAAAAAGCTAGCCACGCATGGCGAAGCAAGTATCTTAAGCTAACGTCTGATAGCCTAGTCTCACGAGATATGGCCGTGGCAAGTATCTTAAGCTATCTGCGAACTGCGATACGAGAAATGACGAACAAGTATCTAAAGTGTATGCAGCAACCACATGTACAAATCAAGCCGTGATCGCTCGTCGCGCGGCAAGCTTCATGGATTAGCGGTCCATGGATAAATAACATAAACCTCGCGATGACCGCATGCCCGGCATCTTACCTCGGTATAAGCATGGCCATGAAACCATCCTCGGGCGCATACAGTGGACCATCCATCGTGTCGGTATGTCCAAAGGAAATAACAAGATAATACTCAAAGTGGAGCGTACGTGGACCATCCATCGTGTCAGTATGTCCAAAAGAAATAACCAGATAATACTCAAAGTGGACGTATACTCGTGGACCATCCAACGTGTCAGTATGTCCAAACAATCAATCAGATAGTCAGCCCTCCCCGAGAGACACGGTAGCACAAAATCAAAACACTTGCACAACAAGGCTAACACAACAAGCATAGGCAAGTTCAATGTACTTTCATTTTATATCAACGATCCGGGTTTCAACCCCAAAATACTACATACTTTCATTCTTTCAAAAAGACCTCTTTTTTATGTAAAAGCCACACGATACTAATACTCGTAGTATCAAAAACACGTTTCCTTTTTAAACCAAATTATTTCACCTTCGTAAAAATCTTTACAAGACTTTTAAAATCAAGTACTCTATACTTTTTAAACCAAGTGTTTTTCTTTTAAAACAACATCAAGTATACTCTTTAAAACTCAAATAACTTACTCTTTTCAAAACAAGTAACCTATACTTAAATCAAGTTACTTCTCCTTTTCCGAAATCAAGTCGTTTAGCTTTCAAAATTAAATCTTTCTTTTATCTTCATAAAGTCGTTATTACTAACTTCCCATATAGCCATTATAACACTTTATGTTTTAAACAAACAAAATTCATTTCATACACGTACGTCTACCGTACTATATAGTTCACAACCATCATGCTCAAGAGTATAGGAAGAATCACATACCTCTTCGGCTTAATCCACAAGCCAAGTCGAGTATGCGGCGTGAAGATCTACCATAATATTCACAATACATCTATCAACTTCTAGTCTCTTGTAGCATATTCTAAGTAAGCTTGGTTCCTTATTCTACGGAAAATTCGGCGACCTCCCCATGATCACATAAATAACCTCCACAACAAGGCTGTACATAAAACCAACAACCCCAAGGGGATTACACGTCTAACCGGACGTGTTCAATTCTGTCTCACAATAATACTACACAAGTCTACTGTAAATACAGTCCAATGTAAATACAGTTCAATCCTTTATAATCATCCTTCCAATATAACTTATACTCAATTCTAAACTACTACAACATGTAAAATCCAATTACAATAGGGGGACACAGATCATTACCTCGATAAGCCCAAAATTATCCAAGATTATAAGTCGATCCTGAGCAACGTTTAGCTCCAAATCCTGACGCTCCAACCCGCTCCAAGCAACCCTTAGAAGCTCCTAACCAACTCCTCTTCAAGATCTAACTCCAAAAAGTGAAGAACACTTAGGCTCAACTATGGCAAGTTTCGGCCAAGGTGAAATTCTAAATTTAGGGGTGTGAAATCTTTTCCAACTCTTGGTACACAATCTTCCTAACACCCTAAGGAAGAACACTTATAAGTTTAAGGATTTTTGGACAACATTTGGTCAAGGGGAGGCTCCCAAAACCGAGAGCACACAAGAGAAAGGGGAGGGAGTATTTTGCCTTGGAAAGCTTAAGTGTGGATGAAGAATAAGTCTAGCATTAAGGGGGTATTTATAGAGGAATTAAGGGTCAAGATCTATGCAAGTGTGTGGTCAAGATTGGGCCATGTGTGTGTGGGTCCCACCACACCACATGGCCAACAAAAAACAAGACAAGTGGCTTGTCACTTGTAAGGCCATTTCGGCCAAGGGACAAGTGGCTGAACAACATCCTCCATTCGGCCAGGTGCCACATGGGGTGACACGTGTCGCCCCTACTAAATCAAAATATTTCGTCTTAGAAAATATCCAAAATATCGAAAATCCCGAAAACAAAGCGGGCCCCACAAAACCGTAAATTTCTCCCGTGGGCCCCACGTGACCATTTCTGAAAATAAAATCCCAAAATTCTAATATAATCCAAGAAGTCCAAATACCAAATCTGGGAATCCAATTCCCATTAACGAACCTTTTCCTTCACAAAATCCGGAAACTTTTCCGTCGAAAAAATCACATCTTTCTTTCTTTCCAAAATTACTGTCGTATTCTCGTACGTACGTCCTCTCATATATACCCTGGAACTACGGGGTATAACAACTCTGGCGGGCTGCAACTCAGAAAATCCCGTTGTCTCAAACTATCCGACCTCGGGTGAACCACGGGTACTCTTTGGGCTCGGCTCGCTGCATTGTCACGACCCATTCGGGGCGTGTTGGTGCCTACTGGGCACCCAAGTAGTCATACATCAGAGTAATCAGCGGAAACATAAAGCAAGACATGAAACAGTTTATAAAACAAGACACGGATTATGTGAGAAAACATCGCCTTTCGGCAAGTATCATTCAGTTAACACATGTACGTCTACCGTACTATATACATATTGTAAAATATCATGCTTTAGGAAGAATCACATACCTTCTCGGCGAAATCCACCTGCCAAGTCGAGTATGTCGCATGAGAGAATCGCCTATAATAGTCACAGATATCTATCAAGGTCTAGACTATTACGTAGGTCATTCTAAGCAGAGGGTCCTCAATTCTACGGAAAGTCGGGCGTGACCACCCAGGTGAGTTATATAAGTCTCATTGTGAAAAGCAGTCTATGTAAATGATTTGATTATTCTTCTTTTAAACCCTTCTAAGTGATTAACACTTCAATTCTATTCTGTGATATACTTCTAAGTATTTATATTATTCTTATTCTACAACAGTAAGTATTCTTTAATACAAAAGAGGGTTAGGATTAGTTACCTCGGTAAGCCCGATAATATCCTAGAAAAGTCGCGCTGAGCAAGGTTTTGCTCTAAGTTGTATGCTCAAGGAAACCTTAGAAGTTCTTCACAACTTCTACTAAGTGCTAAGGTATTTGGGCTAGGGTATTTTGGGCATTATAACAATACAAGAAGGCAACTTTTCTACCAAGGGAGGGGGTAGGTTTGCTAGGCTAGGGGTGGGGTAGCCTCGGCCAAGCTTCTCAAGGGAGGGTGTGTTTGGACGAAACAACAAGAGGAGAGGGAGGATTTGAGACTTAGGTAGATTGCTCAATTTAGGATGAAATAACTCTTCAACAAGGGGGGTATTTATAGGTCAAGACATGGCCAACCAATGGCCAAGATTGTGCCAAGTGCAAGGCAAGTGTAGGGTGAGGATTTAGGCAAGTGTCCTTGGCCAACTTGCACACAAAATATCTAGCCAACTTTATGACAAGGCTTGGCATCCATTCGGCCCTATTGCCGTGACAAGTCCACCAATGAGAGGGTGGAAAGTGTCGCCCTCTCATTGGTCCAAAGTGTTACGTCTCTCGGAAAAATCCGCAAAAATAAGAAATGACATAGCCGGAATTTATCCTATGAAAGCTGTGGAAACGTTTCGTCGGAAAACCGTTCGCTTTGTGAGTTGTGCCTAAAAATCGTCCAAGGCCTAATCTTTAAGACCAAAACTTTTTGTACGTATTCCTTTACGTACATACCACAAATACGGGTATAACATTCTCCCCTTAGAAACATTCGTCCGAATGTTCCTTCCCAAGCAGGATAACGATAAGGTTCTTCAAAACTTAAGCAGTTTGCAAAAGCCACACACCGCCATAAACAACACTTAGGCATAAGCGATAATGAAGATTTACAAGTAGGAAGCGAATTACGGAGGGTGGGGAGCGGTGAGGATACTTACGCCTCATGTCCTCGCCGGCTTCCCACGTCATCTCCTCCCGAGCTCGTTCCGCCACAAGACTTTGTGGAAGCCACGCCCTTCGTCCGCAGACGCCTAACTCCGACGATCGATTATCGCTATGGGAATCTCCTCATATGATAACCCGCCGGTCACTGGACATCGTCAATCGGGTGTACCTAGATGGATCCGATACATCTCGCCGGCGTAGATACGTGAAAACCGGATGCCGCCTCCAGATCGGACGGCAGATCCAACTCATGCAACCTTGCCTACCTGCGGACAATCGAAGCGGCCCGATGTACCTTGGTGAGTTTCCTCTTCCCGAATCTCATCACCGCCATGGGTGACACGCTAGGAAAACCCAATCATGAACCTCGAACTCAAGATGCCGACGGCGATGATCTGCGCATCGACTTACATCGACTCGAGTGTCGATAGCGCTCGGATAAGCTTCACCTTATCCATCGCTGCTGCACCAAATCTGGTCCCACTTGCACCTCGCCCACATCGAACCAACCTATAGGCGATCTGCACTTCCTCCCATACAAGGCCTCATAAGGCGCCATCGAATCTTGGAGTGGTAGCTATTATTATACGCGAACTCAACGAGGCAAATGATCCTCCCAACTACCACTGAAGTCAATAACACGTGCTCGCGGCATATCCTCGAAGTGCGGATAGTGCGCTGCTGTCCGTCTGCATGCGTGGATGAAATGCGATGCTCGAGCTCACTGCGTCCCTAAACCCCTGCGGAAGGACCTCTGAAGTTGGCGTGGCGGGCTCCTGCATGCGAAATGATCGAAGTAGGGACTCATGCGATCGGCGATCTCTCGGATGTAAAGTGCGCATAATCCTCAGCCGAAAAAGTCGTCCTGACGGGAATAAAGTGGGCTGATTTTGTCAGCCTGTCGACGATAACCCATATAGAATCATGTATCCTCTGAGTGCGAGGTAATCATGTGATGAAGTCCATCTTGATTACCTCACACTTCCAGGAAGGGATCTCTATCGCTGTAACAAACCACGGGTCTCTCGGTGCTCTACCTTCACTGCGACAACACGGGCGAGCTACGAACTCGCAACGTCCTCTTCAAGCCATCCCACCAATACACAGATCTAAGGTCGTGGTACATCTTGGTCGACCGGATGGATAGTAACGCTTGTGTGCTTCCCAAGAACCTGCTGAAGTCACGAAACATCCGGAACACACAACGCCCTCAAATCTTAGCACCCATGGTGCTACCTCAAGGACCCTTGCCTCACGAAGAGTCGTATCACGATAACGTGCCAAAACCGGATCCTCGAGCTGTTGCCTCTTCACCTCGCCGGCGATGGAAGACTCGGCAACCTCACGAACTCTAACCCGCTGCTATCGAGAATCAATCAAGCGGACACCAAGGCTCGCTAAGCGATGCAAATCACGAACCATGTCCCTTCTCTCTGCACATCGATAGGCTCCCATCGACCTACGACTAAGGCATACGCCACACATTGGCCTTGCGGGTGGTACAGGATGTCCACATCGTAATCCTTAAGCAACTCTAACCACCGTCTCGCCGTAAGTTCGGCTCCTCTGGTGAAGATGTCGGAGGCTCTTGTGGTGCGTAAAAATATCCACGTGAACCCCATACAAATAGTGCCTCGGATCTTGGCGTGAATCACGGTGCGACTCCAAATCATGGGTGGGGTAGTTCCTCTCGTGTTTCTTGGTGTCGGGATGCATATGCTATAACTCTGCCATGCTGCATCAACACATCCCAACCCGATGCACGCATCACAATACCGCGACATAACCATCCGGACCTGCGGAAGAGTAAGAACGAGGCGGTCGTCGATCTCTCTTTCAAGAATCGAAACCACGCCACATCGATCCGCGAAACTTCAAACTTGCGCCACGAGTCAGCTAGTCAATGGTGCGAAGATAAAGCAAACTTCTCCACGAACCGCCGATAATACCTGCGAGGCCCGAGCTGCGAACCTCGCCGGAGTAGTAGGTCTAGGCAAGTCTGGCGCCTCGATCTTGGCGTATCAACTCGAATGCCATCGGCCGACAATATGCCCGAAGCGCCGCGAAGTCAACAAAACTCACATTTGGAAAACTTGGCGTACTGCTGGTCTGGAAGAATCGGCCGATCGCCGAAATGCTCGCGTGCTCTCGCTCTGGCGAGAATAAACCAAGATATCATCAATGAACACTATCACAAGCGTGTCCAAAATGGTTTGAACACTCGGTTCATCAAATCCATGAATCTGGCGGAGCATTGGTCAACCAAAGACATGACCACGAACTCATAATGCGTCACGGTCCGAATGCGATCTAGGGACATCCACCTCTCGACTTCGCACTGATGATAGCGATCGCAGATCAATCTTGGAAAACATCTCGCACCTCGCTGGTCGAACAAATCATCAATCCTAGGAAGGGTATATTCTTAATGGTCACCTTGTTCACCGTCATGTCGACACCTGCGTGCGCGTCGTCTTCTTCACGAACAATCGCGCTCCCGGGGAGAAACACTAGGCCTAATAAAGCCCTTCTCTAGCAAATCCCTAAGTGATCCTTGACTCTCTCAACTCGGCGGGTGCCATTACGTATGGCGGAATGGAAATAGCCGAGTATCCGCAATACATCAATACAAAACTCGATCTCCTCTCGGGAGGATACGGGAGGTCATCCGAAACACGTCACGGGAACTCGTGACTCACTGGGCCAGCGGAAAATCTGGTACGCGACCTCGGTATCAAACACGAACTAGATGGTAGATATACCCTTCGCACCATCTTCCTAGCCTTGAGGTAGGAAATAAACCTACCACCGGCGATACCGTGCTCTCCCACTCAACCACGGGCTCGCCGAGAAGCTGGAACCGTACTACTCTCTCTGCGGTCTACATTGGCATAGCAAGAGGCTAGCCAATCCATCCCCATAATCACGTCAAAGTCAATCATCTCCAACTCTATCAAGTCGGCTGAGTCGGACGTAAATGGTCACAGGCAAGCCACATATACCCGCCGAGCTACCACCGAATCCCAGCTGGCGTTGCTACCTCGAATGGGTCTATGGTTTCAGGCTCTATCCCTATCCTACTAGCAACAAGGGAGATATATGGGCAGAGTAGAACCGGATCTATCAAGGCATAAATATCAAACCCGAAGCGATAAGGTACTGTGGCGACATCGGTGAGGC
The DNA here is from genome assembly GCA_029844215.1 of Przewalskia tangutica. Classification (NCBI taxonomy): domain Eukaryota; kingdom Viridiplantae; phylum Streptophyta; class Magnoliopsida; order Solanales; family Solanaceae; genus Przewalskia; species Przewalskia tangutica. The sequence continues at coordinate 47,224,362 of CM056730.1, forward strand.
CTCACGATCTGTCGGTGGACAAAGCATAAATGCGGTTACGAGGACCGCTAGAAGCTGAGACACGAGCCACGACCTGCGCGACCTGCGACCCGAGCACCACGCCTCGGGGCGGGTAGCGTAGGAGATGATGAAGCGGCAGCGTAACACGAAGGTGAGCCGCTTCCACGTGCCCCGGTCGGACGATCCTCGCCAAAGTGACCTGCTGGCCACAGCGTAACAAGATCAAAAGTAGTACCACACTTCCGTAATGGGATCTACGCATCGGCCTGGCTGGGGTGGTCGGCGGCGATACCTGCTACCTGGGCGTCGAAGCCACAGGGCCACAGTACGCCCTCAGCGTGGGTGTCGAGGGCGGTGCGAGTGCTCTGTCTGGTGTGGTGCGAATCTAGGCTGCTGCGAGGCCGCCGCCCACGATAACCACCGAAGACCCTCCGTCCCGGCGCCTGCTGCTGTATCGTCCACTCGTCGACCTCTGCGCTCGCCGCATCAGGCGTGAGCTGCGTGCGGGTAATGTCCATACCGGTGGAGAAACCCGCACATGACTTCGGCCATATAGTCGTCTGGCGGTGACATAGCGGTGCACCCTATCCTCCATATCTGCTACAATCTTTGGGACATATCGAGCGATGAATCAAACTCGACATTGTACTCACGGCGGTCGTCCTCTGCCTCGATAATAAAAATCTATCGGCCCGCGCCCTCATCTGTGGAGGCAAGAAGTGAGTGAGAAAGCCTCGAGAACTCATCCCAGTAGGCGGGGCGCGTGCTCTCCCGGGATAACTCCATGAATCAAACCAATCATTGCGGTGTCACGCGACCTATGTGAACCAAAGATCACGCGGACTCGGTCTCGGCGCCACGATCACTCTCAAAATCCTCTGAATCGGCGGATGAACTCCTGCGGATCATCCTCGGCCTCGACCCATAGAACTCCGTGGCTCTGACTCGAAGTCTCGTAGCCTCAACTCTGCGCCTCGGGTGAACAACGATGCAGTGGAGCTGGGCTGAGCTGCGCGTCGGCCTCTCTCGTGTCGGGCCTGACTTTAGTAAAGGCTGGGCCATCTCCTTGTACCTAACTCCTCCGCCCGGTGTGGGGCGGGAGGTGTGGAGTGCGTGGTCTGTCTTTGGTGGCGGCGTCATAGAACTTCGCCGTCTACGGTATAGGCGGGCACGAGCCCTCGTGACTCTGGGTGTCTGCTAGCGACTCCGCCATTTGCCTTGCCGCCAGGCCGGGTTGCCTACGTGGAGGCATAATCATTACGGGAAAGGAATACGTTAGAGGGGTCCAACCTATAACACAGCTCTAAAGCACGATCTCAGAATGAGAAGAATGGAAACCAATCCTAAATATCCTATAGCCTCCTGATTATTGGTGTGGTGCACAACACACGATAATCAAGACTACTAGATCTGATGCAGTAGACACTTTCCGAGGATTAATCGCTCGATACCACTTTTGTCACGACCCATTCGGGGCGTGGATCGTGCCTGCAGGGCACCCAAGTAGTCATACATCAGAGTAATCAGCGGAAACATAAAGCAAGACATGAAACAGTTTATAAAACAAGACACGGATTATGTGAGAAAACATCGCCTTTGGCGTATATATATAATCATGTTTTAGCGATTACATCCGAACCTTTGCATACATGACTCTGAGACCTCTGAAATATACAACTATGGCGGGACGGGCCCGCCATACCACTCGCTGTACAAAACTATCTACGACAAGGAGATCATACCAAAAGTAGAGCCTCGGAAGAGATGGAGCTCACGACACCAACGTAGAGATCCTAAGATGCGGATCTAGCACTGCTTGCCCTTACCTGCGGCATGAACGCAGCCCGAAGAGGTCGATTACAGTACTAAGTATGCATCGTAAAGTACTTAAATGAAAACATATCATTTTAAAACCGGTTTACAAATATGTGTGAAACAACCAGAAACCGCACATAGTGCCACATCACAAACAAGAGCAACAATAGGTAATCGTAATACGCCTTGTCTAGGCTGCGAATGATCGAAAGCAGGGCCACTCGCCCATCCTCATTCTGCAAGCCTAATCACGGACTCGAGTCCGCATAGGCCACTCGCGTGGGCGCGTGAGGTATAACCCGCGTCGAGGGTAGCTACTCCTCGGCATCGCCTGGACTCATTGTCGCATGGCCACGTAGACCGCGTGAGGCATAACCCGCATACTAACTCGGAACTCGTAGCTCGCATAGGCCCTCGGACCCGCATGAGGTATTCTCGAATCATGGTCCTGCACCGCGAGTCTACCGCGACGGAGGCGACAACCCGGTATCATCTCAAGAGGTGAGTGATAGTATACTAACATAACAACTTATCTTTAAGTAACATAAGCACAACAAGGATACTCACCTATACAAGCGTTACAAGATACTAACACACATAGCATCATATCATGTCTACTTATCAAACCATCTTATTATTCTTTTCACAATATAAGTCCGTTATAAACACATAGGCAAACTTGTTTCTTTTATCAATCTTAAGTGGTTATACTTACTTCCCATAAAGCTAGTATAACTCTTAAGCTTCGTTTAAAAACCAATTAGTTCTCTTACATTAATAAATGGTTCGTAGTCCTTTTGAAATGTTTTCGATTCTTTATTATTTAGGCTTAAGCGTGAGGCATTCTGTAAGTATTATTCAGGCTTAAGCGTGAGGCATTGCCGTAAGTATCATTCGATTAACACGTATGCGTCTACCGTACTATATACATATTGTAAAATATCATGCTTTAGGAAGAATCACATACCTTCCGGCGAAATCCACCGCCAAGTCGAGTATGTCGCATGTGAAGAATCGACTATAATAGTCACAGATATCTATCAAGGTCTAGACTATTACGTAGGTCATTCTAAACAGAGGGTCCTCAATTCTACGGAAAGTCGGGCAGCACAACCTACCCGGTGAGTTATATAAGTCTCATGTGAAAGCAGTCTATGTAAATCTGATTTGATTATTCTTCTTTTAAACCCTTCTAAGTGATTAACACTTCAATTCTATTCTGTGATATACTTCTAAGTATTTATATTATTCTTATTCTACAACAGTAAGTATTCTTTAATACAAAAGAGGGTTAGGATTAGTTACCTCGGTAAGCCCAATAATATCCTAGAAAAGTCGCGCCTGAGCAAGGTTTTGCTCCTAAGTTGTATGCTCCAAGGAAACCTTAGAAGTTCTTCACAACTTCTACTAAGTGCTAAGGTATTTGGGCTAGGGTATTTTGGGCATGCTCGCAATACAAGTAGGCAACTTTTCTACCAAGGGAGGGGGTAGGTTTCGGCGAGGCTAGGGGGTGGGGTCGCCTCGGCCAAGCTTCTCCCGGGGAGGGGGGTGTGTGGACGACCCAACCAGCGGGAGAGGGAGGGATTTGAGACTTAGGTAGATTGCTCAATTTAGGATGAAATAACTCTTCAACAAGGGGGGTATTTATAGGTCAAGACATGGCCAACCAATGGCCAAGATTGTGCCAAGTGCAAGGCAAGTGTAGGGTGAGGATTTAGGCAAGTGTCCTTGGCCAACTTGCACACAAAATATCTAGCCAACTTTATGACAAGGCTTGGCATCCATTCGGCCCTATTGCCGTGACAAGTCCACCAATGAGAGGGTGGAAAGTGTCGCCCTCTCATTGGTCCAAAGTGTTACGTCTCTCGGAAAAATCCGCAAAAATAAGAAATGACATAGCCGGAATTTATCCTATGAAAGCTGTGGAAACGTTTCGTCGGAAAACCGTTCGCTTTGTGAGTTGTGCCTAAACATCGTCCAAGGCCTAATCTTTAAGACCAAAACTTTTTGTACGTATTCCTTTACGTACATACCCTGGAAATACGGGGTATAACATGCATCCAGCCTATCCTTATGTCTGGCCACGATCCTGGCTAGTAATCGCCATCTCCTCAGAACCCATCTCTCTGCTCCGGTGTGGGGTGGGCGCAGTCTTGTGGTCTCGAGCCTCTGCTGACCCTAAACTCTGCTGGGCTGGTTGTCACGACCCGGCCGGGAATCGTGCCTTACCCGGGCACCCTGGTGATACAACATCGAGAAAATCGTGGAAATAAAAACTCATAAAAGATAAGCGATGAAATAAGAAAAGCAGGCTAACCAAAGCGGTTACCTTTACGTATATATAAATAAAAACTTGAGCGATTACATCCCTTACAAACCCTGCCACAAAGATTACTACGGACCTCTAAGAATGTTATAACAACAACGGGACGGGGCCGCCATACCTCGAATGTAAGTACTACAACGACGGGGACTATACGAAAGATAAGCCTCGGAGAAACGGAGCTTCCCAGCAATGACTGTGATCCATGGCGAGGATCAACAATCGGTGTACCTCTACTGCGGCATGAATGCAGCCCGAAGGAGGTCGATAACAGTACCAAGTATGTGAAATCGTAAATCTTGAAATAAAATCATAACATTTTAAAACCAATTACAAATACGCATAAACAACCAATTTAATCGCACATAGTGCCGGCGATAAACAAGAGCAAAATAGATATAACGTAATCGTCTTTTCTAGGCGCTAATGATCGAAGCAAGGCGATCGCCCATAGTATCATTATGCGAGCCTAATCTCGGAACTCCGCGGTCGCATAGACCACCTAGTCCGCATGAGGTATTCCTCGTGACGGTAGCTAACCCTCGGCATCAACGGACTCATGATCGCATAGTCACTGTGACCGCGTGAGGTATTCCTCGTCGGATTGTAACACCGAGTGATCATCCTGGAACTCCGCAGACTCGCATAGGTCACACGGACCGCGAGGTATTCGCCGCGACGGGCGGCTAACCTCTGCATAACAAGTCGGGGTAAGTGATATAATATCAAGATAGCGCTATCGTTAAACAACATAAGCACAACAAGAAAAAACCCCTTACACAAACGTCACAAGACACTAACACACGTAGCGTCATAACATGTTTACTTATCAAACCAATAAGAAACTATTACAAGGCTATCACAAGCCAACATAGTCAAGTTACTCACACAAAAAGTAACATGATACACGTAGTATCAAAATAGAGTAACTATCTTTTAAGTAAACCAAAAAAATTTCCATACCTTCTTTTTAAACCAATCTTAAGACCAAAAGCATGCCTTCCTTTTTAAACCATTTTAAGACAAAACCATGCCTTCCTTTAAAACAAAGACATTTTTTCCTTTTTAAAGTCAAGTAGCAATATACTTTTTTAACCAAGTGTCTTACTCTTTTAAAAACAAGTAACCTATACCATTAAATCAAGTTACTTCTCCTTTCCCAAAATCAAGTTGTTTATAAGTCAAGTCTCTTTACTTCCAAAAATCAGTCTCTTAATCTTTAAATCATATTTTTAAGGAAACCAACCTCCAACCTTTAAAATGCCAAGTTATTATTTTAAAACCAATGAAAAAACCATTCTTTTATTTTCATAAAGTCGTTATAAATAACTTCCCATAAAGCTATTATAACACTTTATGTTTTAAACCAACCAAGGACAACTATTCTCATTTTCGAAATCAAGATAACTTTATTCTTTAAAAGACCACACACCCATTACTCATGAGTGAGGTTTTACAACTTTTTAACATAATTTAAGTCCTTAATATTTCACAACAAGTCACTTAACTTTGGAATCAAGTCAAGGACACAAAAGGAATATCAAATTCCTTTAAACACACGTGCGTCTACCGCACTATATATATTTCACAATAATCATGCTAGAAAGGATAGGAAGAGGTTCACATACCTCGCGACGATTATCGACAATTAACAAAATGCTCCAACGTACTATAACTCTGCTAGCCTTTTCCACCCTTCAAGTAGAATACGCTACTCGTAGTACTTCAACCTATAATGGCCATAAAACGTTTATTAACTTCTAGATCCCTTCGTAGAATATTTCAAGTACCAGGTTCCATATTCTACGGAAAATTCGGCAGCACCTCCCCCCCCCCCCCCCCGTAACCACATAAAATCTCCTCCACTATCAAGGCCCGCTACCAGGCCAACAACTCCAAGGGGGTTACACGTCTAACCGGACGTGTACAACACTGCCCCACAATAATACTACAAGTCTACTGTAAATACAGTTCAATTCTTATCAATATTCATTCTATATATAGTGTACTCAACTATACATTACTACAACATGTAATTTCCAATTACAATAGGGGGACAAAGATCATTACCTCGATAAGCCCAAAATTATCCAAGATTTATAAGTCGATCCTGAGCAACGTTTAGCTCCAATTCCTTACGCTCCAACCCGCTCCAAGCAACCCTTAGAAGTTTCTAAACAACTTCTCTTAACACTTCAACCAACTATGAAGATTTTTCCTAGGGTTTCATTTGCGACTATTGGAATAAAATAGTATTTTCGGGCTCTTAGTATAAAGATAACTTGAAATACTACAAGGGATTTTTGGCTAAGGTATATGGGATTATAACAACACTTGAAGAATTCTACTCAAGGTGGGGGGGGGGGGGGTGTTGGACGAGAACTCACTAAGGGGGGAGGGAGAATTTTTGCCTTGGAAACTCTTAAGTGGATGAAGAATAAGTCTTGCACACAGGGGGTATTTATAGGGAAATCAATGGCCAAGATCTAGGCAAGTGTGTGGTGTAGATTGGGGACATGTGGGTGTGGATTCTACCAACCACATGTCCACCACAAAAATTGGACATGTGGGTGTGGATCCGAAAATAACGTGGGCCCCACAAAACCGTAAATTCTCCCGTGGGCCCCACGTGACCAATTTCGGAAATAAAATTCCAAAATTCTCAAATATTCCAAAAAGTCCGAATACCGAATCCGGGAATCCAATTCTCACTAACGAACCTTTTTCCTTCACAAAATCCGGAAACTTTTCCGCCGAAAAAATCACATCTTTCTTCCTTTCCAATTTTACTGTCGTATTCTCGTACGCACGTCCTCATATACATACTCTGGAACTACGGGGTGTAACATTCTTCCCCCTTAGAAACATTCGTCCCGAATGTTCCTTCTAAGTCTCCAAGCACACCTGTGTCGGTATAGTCTTCACTACTATACTTACGAAACCAATTATGCCACACCTGGCCATAATACCACATACGCGCAAAAATTCACATCCAAGCCAACGAAGAATCATCTCTAAAGCGTATAACAATACTAATAGCTCCACCCAAGGTCCAAATGATATTTTCTTCGCACCTTTACTTTATAAAAATGACACTTCCATCTTCTTAACACATCTACGCCTCTTTTCTTACTCGTCGTACCCTCCCCGTACACTCGAACTCTTCCAAATATACTTACCACATTTCTGTCATTGCTTCAGTTTCCAAAATCTCGGGGTTACTATCTCTAACTTGGTCATCATTAACTGGGAACACTCTGGAGGGATCTCCGATACTCTTCCGAAACATAGCAACATGGAATACCGGACGTACTGCCTCCTAAGTCGGACGACAGTGCTAACTTATAGGCAACCTGGCCTATTCTACTACGATCTGAAAAGGCACAAAGTACCTCGGGCTAAGTTTCCCCTGCTTTCCAAATCTCGTCACACCTTTCCGGGGTGGTACCTTCAAGAAGACCCACCGTCAACCTGAACTCCAAGTGTCGACGCCGATTACCCGCACGACTTCTGTTGACTCTGAACTGCTAAAAACCTCTTCTGGATAAGCTTCACCTTTGTCACGACCCGACCTCGGGCCCGCGACTGGTGCCTTACCCCGGGCACCCTAGTGATACAACATCAGAGAAAATCAGCGGAAATAAAAACTCATAAAGACAAACAGTTAAATAAGAAGACAGGCTAACCAAAATGGTTACCTTTCTGTATATATAATAAAAGCTTGAACAGTTACATCCCTTTTACAAACCCTGCCAACAACAGTACTACAGACCTCTAAGAATGTTATAACAACAACGACGGGACAGGGCCCCGCCATACCCCTAAATGTAAGAACCTACAACGACAGGGGACTATACCAAAGATAAGCCTCCGGAGAAACGGAGCTTCCCAAAACGCTGAACTGTGATCCCATGAGCGAGGATCAACAACTGGTGTACCTCTACCTGCGGCATGAACGCAGCCCCCCGAAGGAGGTCGATCTGGTACCAAGTATGTGAAGCGTAAAAATCGAAATAAAATCATAACATTTTAAAACCAAGTACAAATACAACCAATTCAACGCGCATAGTGCGCGGATAAACAAGAGCAAAATAGATATAATGTAACTGGTCTTTTCTAGGCCGCTAATGATCGAAGCAAGGCTAATCGCCCATAGTATCATTATGCGAGCCTATTCCTGGAACTTCCGCAGTCCGCATAGACCACCTAGGTCCGCATGAGGTATTCCTCGCATCGGGGTAGCTAACCCGGCATCATCCTGGACCCCAAGTCCGCGTAGTCACCGCATCGCGTGAGGTATTCCTCGCGTCGGGATAACACACGGAGTGATCATCCCGGAACTCCGCAGCTCGCATAGGCCACGCGAGCCCACATGAGGTATTCCTCGCATCGAGGTGGCAAGTCCTCGGCATCATAACAAGTCGGGGTATGTGATATAATAGCGATCTGACGGGCTTAGCGTTTAACAACGTAAGCACAACAAGAATAACCCCCTTACACAAACATCACAAGACACTAACACACGTAGCATCGTAACATGTTTACTTATCAAACCATCTTACTACACTTTCCAGAAATCAATACAACTTTCATAAACAAATAAGTAAACCGTTCCTTCTATCTTCCTTAAGTCGTTATACCTAACTTCCCATAAAGCTAGTATAACACTTAAGCTTTTAAAACCAAGTGTTTCTTTTCATTCAAAAATGATTCATAACTCTTTTGAAATACTTCAAGATTCTTATTATTTAAAACTCAAGTCAAAAGACATCAAAGTAAAACCAAAACAATTTCCATACCTTCTTTTTAAACCAATCTTAAGACAAAAGCATGCCTTCCTTTTTTAAACCATTTTAAGACAAAACCATGTCTTCCTTTAAAACAAAGGCACTTTTTCCTTTTTAAAGTCAAGTAGCAATATACTTTTTAAACCAAGTGTCTTACTCTTTTAAAAACAAGTAACCTATACCTTTAAATCAAGTTACTTCTCCTTTCCCAAAATCAAGTTGTTTATGAGTCAAGTTATCATTTTAAATCCAATGATAAAACCATTCTTATTTTCGAAATCAAGATAACTTTATTCTTTAAAAGACCACACACCCATTACTCATGAGTGAGGTTTCTGACTTTTAACATAATTCAAGTCCTTAATAATTCATAACAAGTCACTTAACTTTGGAATCAAGTCAAGGACACAAAAGGAAAATCAAATTCCTTTAAACACACGTGCGTCTACCGCACTAAATATATTTCACAAATATCATGCTAGAAAGGATAGGAAGAGGTTCACATACCTCGCGACGATTATCGACAATTAGCAAAACGCTCCAAAGTACTCTAACCTTGCTCGCCTTTTCCACCCTTCAAGTAGAATATGCTACTCGTAGTACTTGACCTAAAAGGCCATGGCGTCTATCAACCTCTAGATCTCTTCGTAGAATAATTCTAAGTACAAGGTTCCTTATTCTACGGAAAATTCGGCAGCACCTCCCCCCTGCAATCACATAAATCTCCTCATCTATCGAAGCCTGCTACCAAGCCAACAATTCCAGAGGGGGTTACACGTCTAACCGGACGTGTACAATACTGCCCCACAATAATACTACAAGTCTACTGTAAATACAGTCCAATGTAAATACAGTTCAATTCTTATCAATACTCATTCTATATATAATATACTCAACTATACATTACTACAACATGTAATTTCCAATTACAATAGGGGGATAAAGATCATTACCTCGATAAGCCCAAAATTATCCAAGATTTATAAGTCGATCCTGAACAACGTTTAGCTCTAATTCCTTACGCTCCAACCCGCTCCAAGCAACCCTTAGAAGTTTCTAAACAAATTTTCTTAACACTTCAACTCCAAAAAGTGAAGAATACTTAGGCTTGTTCTTGCCATGCTCTCGGCCAAGGGGGTACTTTAGGGGCTAGGGTGTGAAATCTTTTCTAAATTTTGGTTAATAATCTTCCTAATACACTAAGGAAGAATACTTAAGAGTCTAAGAATTTTTGGACAAAGTTTGGTTAAGGGAGAGGGCTAATCGACGAGAACAACAAGGAGAGGGGAGAGAGTATTTCAAGTCTTGAAACTCTCAAGTGTGGGATGAAGAAGTCTTGCTATCAAGGGGGGTATTTATAGAGAAATCAAGGGCTAGGATCATAGCAAGTGTGTGGTCTAGATTGGGCCATGTGTGTGTGGGCCCCACTTATCTATGTACTAAACAAATATCTTGCAAGACTTTGACCAAATGTTTTAAGCCTTTAAAATGAAAAAAAACGTGCAAGGCAAAGCTTGTCCACCAATTCGTCCAACATGCCACCTAAGGGTGACACATGTCGCCCTCCTATTGGTCCAAAATATTTCATCTTCCGAAAATATCCGTAATGCCAAAAATCCAAAAATAAAGTGGGCCCCACAAAACCGTAAATTCCTCCCGTGGGCCCCACGTGACCAATTCCGGAAAAATAAAATTCCATAGTTCTAAATTAATCCCAGAAGTCCAAATACCAAATCTGGGAATCCCATTCCCATTAACGAACCTTTTTCCTTCACAAGATCCGGAAACTTTTTCGTCGAAAAATCACATCTTACTTCATTTCCAATTTTTATGTCGTATTCTCGTACGTACGTCCTCATATACATACTCTGGAACTACGGGGTGTAACAACCTTACCCACATCCTGCTGAATCAAGTATGGACCAACTATCTGAACCTTGCCAACCTCGAACCAATCGACCGGCAACCTACACTTCCGCCCATACAAGGCTTCATAAGGCGACATCCGAATACTGAAATGGTAGCTATTATAATACTCACTCAACAAGAGGCAAATAATCCTCACAGCTACACCTGAAATCAAAACACCGGCCCACAACCTATCCTCAAATGTCTGAATAAAACGCGTTGTTTGTCCGTCGGCCCGAGGGTAAATGCAATACTGAGACTCACCTGAGTTCCTAACCCCGCCTGGTAAAACCTCCAGAAACAAAAGAAATAGCCAAAAACTGGGCTCCACTGCCTGTCATAAAAAGTAGGAATCCCGTGCAGCCTTACAACCTCCCGGATACATAATATCTCGCATAACCTGCTGAGATGGCGATCTGGCGAAAGACAAGATGGGCTGACCTCATCGGCCCGACTACTGGTCGAACGCATCCACGAACTCGTACGATGGTTACCTAAACTTGGGCCTAACACCCTCGTGACCCTATCATCTAGCGGGACCACCTCAAACTGACCCCACCACATTCCGGGCTGCGGGTTGACTCGCGATATGGCCTCAACCCGACCCACTTCGTACTAAACTCTCGTTCCTGGTCCGGAACAATCTCACTATTCAAGTCATGAGAACCTAGTGGTCTTCTAAGCCCAACTACCCACTTCCCTTTCACACCACTCATGGACTTATCACCTGAAAATACTCCACGTATACAATGTACCCTGACAACGATCAAACATACAATCCTTTACTCAAGATGGCCTTGCATCTAAAGTCTCCATGGTTATCTGTATTCTAATGGCTCAAAATTTTCTCGTCTCCAGACTTACCCTTTTCAACTACCCATGTTTTCTAATCCACACCTAACACCATGCTATCCGCACATAGCACTCCACATGTATCTACCATAATGACCTAAACAAGTCTCTTAAGGCTGAAGATATCTCTGTAATTACCGCCTCACTTTCCCTTTGCCGCTCTAATCAAATCCTGCTCTGCTGGGCACATAACTACAGAAGGTGATGAACCAACCACTGATCCCGAAGGCTGAGTCGTAACATCCGCGCCACCTCTGGTCGGACAATTTCTCGCAAAATGGCCCTGCTGGCCGCAAGCCTAACAAGCTATCTAAGTAGTACGACACTCCCAATAAGAACACCTACCACAAAGGCCATACCGAGGTGGGGGCGGCCTCCTCTGGCTAACACCCCTTCCTCTCCGGCCATCGAATCCATGGCCCGACTTAGTAGGCTAAGTCATCCCACCTGTATCCCTCCTACTAGGACATTCTCTCCTCACATGGCCCTGACGGCCGCTGGTAAAACAAGCACCCGTAAAAAGACGACATTCCCCGGGATGACGCCTACCACATAGTGAACACTGAGGGAAAACCGAATTTGGCTGGCTAGAACCTATGTAAATCTGTGAACCAGAAACCCTGGAGTTCTGACCAACTCCTAAATACCCCGAACGTCCTGAAGTTCATGGAGGACAACTCATCTTGGCGGAGCGCATAACGATCTGCTGGCGAGAAGGTCCGCCTCAAAAGTTACCAAAGGACCCTGTTGTCCCGGCCCTCTTCTGCTGATCTTGGTTAATCCGTCGATCTCTACGTTTCTCGGTTCTTTGCGCGCGCAAGCTTTGTCTGTGAGCAGCGTCCATGCGGTGAAGAGCTACTCCTGTACAACTCTCTACTAGATAATCGTCAAGTCCTGTGACCTATCGGTGCACTCTATCCTCCATGTCTGCCACTAAAGAGGGTACATAACGAGCCAATGAGTCAAATTCCATACTATATTCCCGAACCGTCCGCCCGTTCTGCCTTAACATCATAAATCTATCTGCCCGAGCTCTCCTCATTTGTGAGGGCAAGAAGTGTGTAAGAAATGCCTCTGAGAACTCGTCCCAATCAGCTGGAGGCGCATGCTTCCCCCGGGATAGTTCCCATGAATCAACCGGCCGATCATTGCGATGCCATGCGGCCGTCACGAACCTAAGACCACCGATCGTGTCTCGAAGCCTTGATCACTCTCACGATCCGTATGGCGGCGAATAAAGTCCTGAGGATCTTCCTCAGTTCTCGATCCATAGAACTCGGGTGGACTGCAACTCAAGAAGTCCCGAAGTCTCAAACTATCGGATCTAGGGTGAACTACTGGTACTGCCGGAACCACCGGCTCCCGTCCGTACTCATTCCCAGCCACCAGACTAGCTAGTAACTGGGCCATCTCCTTGTAACTCACATCCTCGGCTCCTGGTCGTGGACTGGAGACTCAGGTATCGTAGTCTCAGTAGAAACTGTTGCCGCTCTAAACTCTGATGGGGCTAGCGGCGTCATAAAACTCATCGTCTGAAGTACTATCTCAGGTAATGACCAGGCCGGTGCCCTCGTAACCCTCCGTGTTCTACTCGTAGCTCCCTCTGCTGCCTTGCCCATCTGGGCCCTGGTTGCCTTGCGTAGAGGCATAACTAGCACATACGAATACGCCAGAGGGATTCCAACTTATAACACAACTCTAAGACACGATCTCAGAGTTAGAAGAATGGAAACCAATCCTAAATATCCTGCAGCCTCCTGATTATAGGTGTGGTGCACAACACGCCGATAATCAAGACTCTACTAGATACGGTCTGTAGACACTTTCCGAGGATTAACTGCTCTGATACCACTTTTGTCACGACCCGGCCTCGGGCGTGATCGTGCCTACCGGGCACCTAGTGATGCAACATCAGAGAAAATCAGCGGAAATAAAAATTCATAAAAGATAAACAGTGAAATAAGAAAGCAGGCTAACCAAAACGGTTACCTTTCTGTATATATAAATAAAAACTTGAGCGATTACATCCCTTACAAACCACCTTGGCGGTACTCTGGACCTCACAGAATGTTATAACAACAACGACGGACGGGCCCGCCATACCACGAATGTATGTACTACAACGCTGTGGGACTATACGAAAGATAAGCCTCGGAGAAACGAAGCTTCCCAAGCGATGAACCGTGATCCATGAGCGAGGATCAACAATCGGTGTACCTCTACTGCGGCATGAACGCAGCCCGAAGGAGTCGATCTAACAGGTACCAAGTATGTGAAACTGTAAAGTACTGAAATAAAATCATAACATTTTAAAACCAATTACAAATACGTACAAACAACCAATTTAACTGCACAAAGTGCCACAACATAAACAAGAGCAAAATAGATATAACGTAACTGGTCTTTTCTAGGCCGCTAATGATCGAAGCAAGGCCAATCGTCCATAGTATCATTATGCGAGCCTAATCCTGGAACTCCGCGATCGCATAGACGCTAGGTCGCGTGAGGTATTCTCGCATCGGTAGCTAACCTCGGCATCAACTCGGACTCCTGCGGTCGCGTAGTCACACGCACCGCGTGAGGTATTCTCGCGTCGGCGTAACACACCGGAGTGATCATCCCGGAACTCCCGACTCGCGATAGGTCACACGGACCGCGTAGGTATACCTCGCATCGGGGGCGGCTAACCCTCGGCATAACAAGTCAGGGGGGTAAGTGATATAATACCAGCATAACTACTTATCGTTAAACAACATAAGCACAACAAGAAAAATCCCCTTACACAAACGTCACAAGACACTAACACACGTAGCGTCATAACATGTTTACTTATCAAACCAACAAGAAAGTATTACAAGGCTATCACAAGTCAACATAGTCAAGTTACTCACACAAAAAGTCACACGATACCCGTAGTATCAAAATAGAGTAACTATCTTTTAAGTAAACCAAAACAATTTCCATACCTTCTTTTTAAACCAATCTTAAGACCAAAAGCATGCCTTCCTTTTTAAACTATTTTAAGACAAAACCATGCCTTCCTTTAAAACAAAGACACTTTTCCCTTTTTAAAGTCAAGTAGCAATATACTTTTTAAACCAAGTGTCTTACTCTTTTAAAAACAAGTAACCTATACCATTAAATCAACTTACTTCTCCTTTCCCAAAATCAAGTTGTTTATAAGTCAAGTCTCTTTACTTCCAAAAATCAGTCTCTTAATCTTTAAATCATATCTTTTAAGGAAACCAACCTCCAACCTTTAAAATGCCAAGTTATTATTTTAAAACCAATGATAAAACCATTCTTTTGTTTTCATAAAGTCGTTATAAATAACTTCCCATAAAGCTATTATAACACTTTATGTTTTAAACCAACCAAGGACAACTATTATCATTTTCGAAATCAAGATAACGTTATTCTTTAAAAGACCACACACCCATTACTCATGAGTGAGGTTTTACAACTTTTTAACATAATTTAAGTCCTTAATATTTCACAACAAGTCACTTAACTTTGGAATCAAGTCAAGGACACAAAAGGAATATCAAATTCCTTTAAACACACGTGCGTCTATCGCACTATATATATTTCACAATAATCATGCTAGAAAGGATAGGAAGAGGTTCACATACCTCGCGACGATTATCGACAATTAGCAAAATGCTCCAACGTACTATAACCCTGCTAGCCTTTTCCACCCTTCAAGTAGAATACGCTACTCGTAGTACTTCAACCTATAATGGCCATAAAACGTTTATTAACTTCTAGATCCCTTCGTAGAATATTTCAAGTACCAGGTTTCATATTCTACGGAAAATTCGGACACCTCCCCACCGTAACCACATAAAATCTCGTCCACTATCAAGGCCCGCTACTGTGCCAACAACTCGAGGGGTTACGTCTAACCGAACGTGTACAACATCGCCACAATAATACTACAAGTCTCGTCAAATACTGGTTCAATTCTTATCAATATTCATTCTATATATAGTGTACTCAACTATACATTACTACAACATGTAATTTCCAATTACAATAGGGGGACAAAGATCATTACCTCGATAAGCCCAAAATTATCCAAGATTTATAAGTCGATCCTGAGCAACGTTTAGCTCCAATTCCTTACGCTCCAACCCGCTCCAAGCAACCCTTAGAAGTTTCTAAACAACTTCTCTTAACACTTCAACCAACTATGAAGATTTTTCCTAGGGTTTCATTTGCGACTATTGGAATAAAATAGTATTTTCGGGCTCTTAGTATAAAGATAACTTGAAATACTACAAGGGATTTTTGGCTAAGGTATATGGGATTATAACAACACTTGAAGAATTCTACTCAAGGTGGGGGAGGGGGGTGTTGGACGAGAACTCACTAAGGGGGGAGGGAGAATTTTTGCCTTGGAAACTCTTAAGTGGATGAAGAATAAGTCTTGCACACAGGGGGTATTTATAGGGAAATCAATGGCCAAGATCTAGGCAAGTGTGTGGTGTAGATTGGGGACATGTGGGTGTGGATTCTACCAACCACATGTCCACCACAAAAATTGGACAAGTGGCTAGCCATTTGTCCACTACCAAACCGAGCGACAAGTGTCGCCGCAATTCCAACATGGCCACATGGGGGTGACACGTGTCGCCCCCCCTACTCGTCCAAAATATTTCGTCTTCCGAAAATATCCGTAATGCCAAAAATCCGAAAATAACGTGGGCCCCACAAAACCGTAAATTCTCCCGTGGGCCCCACGTGACCATTTTCGGAAATAAAATTCCAAAATTCTCAAATATTCCAAAAAGTCCGAATACCGAATCCGGGAATCCAATTCTCACTAACGAACCTTTTTCCTTCACAAAATCCGGAAACTTTTTCGCCGAAAAAATCACATCTTTCTTTCTTTCCAATTTTACTGTCGTATTCTCGTACGTACGTCCTCATATACATACTCTGGAACTACGGGGTGTAACACTGGTGGCGTCGTGGAACTCGCCGTCTGTAGCACCTCTGCGTAGGCGGGCTGTGCCTCGTGGCCTCTATGTCCTACTAGCGACTCCTCGATTGCCTTGCCGCCACGGGCGGGTTGCCTTGCGTGGAGGCATAGCTGGTACATAAGAATGTGTTAGAAAGAGTCCAACTTATAACATAGCTCTAAGGCACGATCTCAGAGTGAGAAGAATGGAAATCAATCCTAAATATCCTGCAGTCTCCTGATTATTGGTGTGGTGCACAACACGCCGATAATCAAGACTCTACTAGATACGGTCTGTAGACACTTTCCGATGATTAACTGCTCTGATACCACTTTTGTCACGACCCGATCCCGGGCTCGTGACTGGTGCCTTACCCGGGCACCAAAGTAGATATACATCAGAGTAACCAGCGGAATAAAAACTTAAAGACATGAAACAATACAAAGTAAGAAACAGTTATCCAAGAAAAGTTGCCTTTCGGCCTGTATAAATATATACCAAAGTGAACAGTTACATCCCAAACTTTACAACAGGACTACAGACCTCAAAGAATGAAATCAACTATGACGGGACAGGGCCCCGCCATACCCTGAATGTACATAACCTAAAATGACAGGGAAATCATACCCAAAAGATAAGCCTCCGGAGAAACGGGGCTTTCCCAAAAGCTGAACGGTGATCCTAGGAGCGGGGATCAACAACCGGAGTACCTCTACCTGCGGCATGAACGCAGCCTCCCGAAGGAGGTCGATCTGACAGTACCAAGTATGTGAAGCGTAAATCGAAATGAAATCATAACATTTTAAAACCAATTACAAATACGTACGAACAACCAATTTAACCGCACATAGTGCCACAGCATAAACAAGAGCAAAATAGATATAACGTAACTGGTATTTTCTAGGCCGCTAATGATCAAAGCAAGGCCATCGCCCATAGTATCATTATGCGAGCCTAATCCTGGAACTTCCGCAGTCCGCATAGACCACCTAGGTCCGCATGAGGTATTCCTCGCATCGGGGGTAGCTAACCCTCGGCATCAACCTGGACTCCCGCAATCCGCATAGTCACATGGACAGCATGAGGTATTCCTCGCATCGACGTAACACACCTGGAGTGATCATCCTGGAACTCCCGCAGCTCCGCATAGGTCACATGGACCCGCATGAGGTATTCCTCGCATCGGGGGCGGCTAACTCTCGGCATAACAAGTCAGGGGGGTAAGTGATATAATACCAGCACAACTGCTTATCGTTAAACAACATAAGCACAACAAGAGACCCCCTTACACAAACATCACAAGACACTAACACACGTAGCATCATAACATGTTTACTTATCAAACCAACTTACCACACCTATATAAATCATTACAAGGCTTTTATAAACAAATAAGTAAACCGTTCCTTTTGTCTTTCTTAAGTTGTTATACCTAACTTCCCATAAAGCTAGTATAACACTTAAGCTTTTTAAAACCAAGTATTACTTTTCTTCCAAAAATAATTCATAACCCTTTTTGAAATATTCAAGATTATTATTATTTAGAACACAAGTCCAAAGTCATCAAAGTGAAACCAAAAGTAGTTTAACACCCGTACGTCTACCGTACTATATATATTTTACAAATATCATGCTCAAGAGGATAGGAAGAATCACATACCTCCTCGGCTAAATCCACTTGCCGAGTCGAATATGCCGCGCGCAGAGTGTCAACCTATAATAGTCAAAATACGCTTATCAACTTCTAGTTTTACGTAGAATTCTTCTAAGTAAGATCTCTTTATTCTACGGAAAATTGGGCAGCACTTCCCCCGTTTCTACTCACTTTTCCATCTCTTTCAAGGCCCGATAACCGTAATTAACATACTATATATAAGGTGCAATAATTCCGATTTTAAAGAAGGGGATCACACGCCCAAACGGAACGCGATTAACAATCTTCCCCTTAACAACAACAATAAATAAAGAAGGGGATCACACGCCCAAACGGAACGCGATTAACAATCTCCCCCTTAACAACAATAATAAATAAAGAAGGGGATCACACGCCCAAACGGAACGCGATTATGTTACACCCCGTAGTTCCAGAGTATGTATATGAGGACGTACGTACGAGAATACGACATTAAAATTGGAAAGGAAGAAAGATGTGATTTTTCGACGGAAAAGTTTCCGGTTTTTGTGAAGGAAAAAGGTTCGTTAATGGGAATTGGATTTCCAGATTTGGTATTCAGACTTCTGGGATTATTTTAGAAGTATTGGAATTTTATTACCGGAATTGGTCATGTGGGGCCCACGGGAGGAATTTACGGTTTTGTGGGGCCCACTTTATTTTCGGATTTTTGGCATTACGGATATTTTCGGAAGATGAAATATTTTGAACCAATAGGAGGGCGACATGTGTCACCATTAGGTGGCATGTTGGACGAAAATTGTGGGCAAGTGGCCAAGTCAATAAGTCAAGTCTTGCAAGATATTTTTTTGGGATAGTGGGAGTAGGTTTGGACGGTTTTGTTGGTGCAAGTGGATGGCCACATGGCTCATTTTTGGTGGTAGACATATGTGCCAAAGTTGTGGGGGACATATGTCCCAATGTTGTGGTGGACACTTGGTGGAATACTTCACTTGCTCAAGCTACCAAACACCCTCCCCCCTTCCTTGTTGTTCTCGTCGAAAAACCCCCCCCCCCCTTGGTAGGAAAAATGTCTTCAAGTATTGTTACTATTCCAAAATACCTTAGCCCAAATCCCTTGTAGTATTCCCAAAGTTACCTCTATACTTAGAGCCTGGAAATACTACTATATTCCCTTTAGTCACATAACGAAACCGTAGGAAAACCTTCATAGTTGGTTGAAGTATTAAGTAGAAGTTGTTTAGAAACTTCTAAGGGTTTCTTGGAGCTACCGGAGCGTGCAAATTAGGAGCTAAATGTTGTTCATGATCGACATTTAATCTTGGATAAATTTTGGGCTTATCGAGGTAATGATCTATGTCCCCCTATTGTAATTGGAAATTACATGTTGTAGTAGTTAATAATTGAGTATAAGATATATTGGAAGTATAATTATGAAGAATTGAACTGTATTTACATTGGACTGTATTCTGATGAGACTTGTAGTATTATTGTGGGGCAGTGTTGTACACGTCTGGTTAGACGTGTAACCCCCCCTAGGAGTTGTTGGCTTGGTAGCGGGCCTTGATAGAGGAGGAGATTGAATGTGGTGGGGGGGGGGGGGAGGTGATGCCGAATTTTCCGTAGAAAAAGGAATCTTGTATCTAGAATTATTCTACAAAGAGATCGAGAAATTGATAGACGTTTTGTGGCCTTTATAGGTTGAAATACTACGAGTAGCGTATTCTACTTGAAGATTGGAAAAGGCGAGCAAGGTTAGAGTACTTTGGAGCGTTTTGCTAATTGTCGATAATCGTCGCGACGTATGTGAACCTCTTCCTATCCTTTCCAGCATGATATTTGTGAAATATATTTAGTGCGGTAGACGCACGTGTGTTTAAAGGAATTTGATTTTCCTTTTGTGTCCTTGACTTGATTCCAAAGTTAAGTGACTTGTTATGAATTATTAAGGACTTGAATTATGTTAAAAAGTTGTAAAACCTCACTCATGAGTAATGGGTGTGTGGTCTTTTAAAGAATAAAGTTATCTTTATTTCGAAAATAAGAATGGTTTTATCATTGGATTTAAAATGATAACTTGACTCATAAACAACTTGATTTTGGGAAAGGAGAAGTAACTTGATTTAAAGGTATAGGTTACTTGTTTTTAAAAGAGTAATACACTTGGTTTAAAAAGTATATTGCTACTTGACTTTAAAAAGGAAAAAGTGCCTTTGTTTTAAAGGAAGGCATGGTTTTGTCTTAAAATGGTTTAAAAAAAAAGGCATGCTTTTGTCTTAAGATTGGTTTAAAAAGAAGGTATGGAAATTGTTTTGGTTTTACTTTGATGTCTTTTGACTTGAGTTTTAAATAATAAGAATCTTGAAGTATTTCAAAAGAGTTATGAATCATTTTTGAAAGAAAAGAAATACTTGGTTTTAAAAGCTTAAGTGTTATACTAGCTTTATGGGAAGTTATGTATAACGACTTAAGGAAGATAGAAGGAACGGTTTACTTATTTGCTTATGAAAGTCTTGTATTGATTTCTGGAAAGTGTAGTAAGATGGTTTGATAAGTAAACATGTTACGATGCTACGTGTGTTAGTGTCTTGTGATGTTTGTGTAAGGGGGTTATTCTTGTTGTGCTTACGTTGTTAAACGCTAAGCCCGTTGTACTGCTATTATATCACATACCCCCCTGACTTGTTATGATGCCGAGGACTTTCCACCCTCGATGCGAGGAATACCTCATTCGGTCTGTGTGACTATGCGGACTTCGGGGGTCCAGGATGATGCCGCGGGTTAGCTACCCCCGATGCGAGGAATACCTCATGCGGACCTAGGTGGTCTATGCGGACTGCGGAAGTTCCATGAATAGGCTCACATAATGATACTATGGGCGATTGACCTTGCTTCAATCATTAGCGACATAGAAAAGACCAGTTACATTATATCTATTTCGCTCTTGTTTATGCTGTGGCACTATGTGCAGTTGAATTGGTTGTATTTGTACTTGGTTTTAAAATGTTATGATTTTATTTGATACTTTCTGATTTCACATACTTGGTACCGGTTGTCCTGACCTCCTTCGGGGGGCTGCGTTCATGCCGCAGGTAGAGGTACACCAGTTGTTGATCCTCGCTCATAGGATCACAGTTCAGCGTTTGGGAAGCTCCTTTTCTCCGGAGGCTTATCTTTGGTATAGTCCCCTGTCGTTGTAGGTACTTACATTCAGGGGTATGGCGGGGCCCTGTCCCGTCATTGTTGTTATAACATTCTTAGAGGTCTGTAATCTTGTTGTAGGCGGTGGTTTGTAAGGGATGTAATTCAAGTGTTTATATTTATATCTGAAAGGTAGCTGCTTTTGGTTGCTTTGTTTTCTTATTTCATTATTGTATATCTTGTTTCATGTGTAAGTTTTTATTTCCGCTGATTTTCTCTGATGTTGTATCACTAGGGTGCAGGATAAGGCACGATCCACGGCCGAGTCGTCGTGACAAAAATGGTATCGAGCGATTAATCCTCGGAAAGTGTCTCTGATCGTATCTAGTAGAGTCTTGATTATCGGTGTGTTGTGCATCACACCTATAATCGTGAGTGCGAGATATTTAGGATTGGTTTCCATTCTTCTCACCGAGATCGTGCCTTAGAGCCGTGTTATAAGTTGGACTCCTCCGAGGTATTCTTTTCACCGTTATGCCTCACGAGCAACCAGAGCCCGAAGGGCAAGGCAATGAGGAGGCTGCGAGTAGAGCACGAGAGGATTACGAGGCACGGGCCGGTCATTATCCGAGACAACACTTCATTCGGGAGTTCTGCGGCGCGCTAGCCCGTGAGAGTTTAGAGCAGTAGCAGTAGCTACTGAGACCACGATACCTGAGCCTCTAGTCCCACGGCCAGGAACATAGGATATGAGTTACAAGGAGATGACCCAGTTACTAGCTAGTCGGTGGTGGAATGAGATGGGCGGAGCCGGTGGTTCGGCGATGCGATAATTCACCCTAGAGCCTATAGTTTTGAGCCTTCTGGAGTTCTTGAGTTGAAGTCCACCCGAGTTCTATGTATTGAGTACTGAGGAAGATCCTCGGGAGTTTATTCGACAGTTGCCGCGGATCATGAATGTGATCGAGACCTTAGAGGCATTTCCTACATGTTTCTTGCCTCGCAGATGAGAGAGCTCGGCGATTAGATTTTTATGTTGAGCGAAGCAGGCGGGCGGTTCGGGAATTGATATCGAGTTTGACTCATCGGCTCATTATGTCCCCGCTTTAGTGGCGGACTTGGAGGATAGAGTGCCGATATGTCACAAGACTTGACGATTATCTAGCGAGAGTTGTACAAAGTAGCTCTTGATCGAACATGGACATTGCGCGTCTGAGCTTACGCGCATCGAGAAAGCGTAGAGATCGACGGGTTAACCAAGATCAGCAGAAGAGGGTCAGATCAGCAGGGTCCTTTGGTAACTTTCGGCGGATCTTCTCGGCAGGTGGTTATGCGCCTCCGCGATCAGCAGTTGTCCTCGCGGGGTTCAGGACGTTCGGAGTATGCAGGATTTGGTCAAAGCTCCAGGGCTTCTGGTTCACAGATTTACATAGGTTCTAGCCAGCCGGGTTCAGTTTTTCCTCAGTGTTCACGATGTGACAGGCGTCATCCCGGGGAATGTCATCTTTTTGCTAGTTCTTGTTTTACCTGCGGCCGTCAAGGCCATGTGAGGAGAGGATGTCCTAGTAGGAGGGATGCAGGTAGGAGGACTCAGCCTACCAGGTCAGTTGCGGATTCAGTGGTTCGGAGAGGAAGGAGTGTTAGCTGGAGGCGCCCGCTCGGTATGGCGTTGTGGTAGGTGTTCTTATGGGAGTGTCGTACTACTTAGATAGCTTGTTAGGCTTGCGGCCAGCGGGCCATTTGCGAGAAATTGTCCTAACAGGTGGCGCGGATGTTACGACTCGACGCCGGGATCGATGGTTGGTTCATCACCGTCTGTAGTTATCGCCCATGAGCAGGATTTGATTAGAGCGACAAAGGAAAGTGAGGCGATGAGTTACAGAGATATCTTCAGCCTTAAGAGACTTGTTTAGGTCGTTATGGTAGATACAGGTAGAGTGCTATGTTCGGTTAGCATTGTGTAAGTTGTGATTAGAAAACATGGGTAGTTGAAAAGGGTAAGTATTGGGACGAGAAAATGGGGAGCCTTAGAATTTATAACAGTTGGGACCTTGGATGCAAGGCCGTCCGAGTGGATGTTACGGTTGGTCTTTGTCGAAGTACTAGGTATGCGTGATATATACCGTGGGATATATTTGTGTGATAGGTCCCTGAGTGGTGTGAAATGAAAGAGGGTAGTTGAGCTAAGAAGACCACTAGGTTTTCGTGACTTGGTTAGTGAGATTGTTCCGGATCGGGGAACAGGAGCTTGGCGCGATAAATGGGTCGGGTTGAGGCCAGATTGCGGGTCAACCCGCAGCCCGGTTTGAAGTAAGGAAAATTTGTGGTGGTCCCGCTATGTGATAAGTCACGCGAGGTGTTAGGCCCAAGTTTAGTTAACCATCGTACGAGTTCGTGGATACGTTCGACCAGTAGTCGGGCCGATGAGATCAGCCCATCTTGTCTTTCAGTCAGGACTGTTTACTCGGCGGAGGGTTATGCGAGATGTTATATATCAGGAAGGTTGTAAGGCTGCACGGGGTTCCTATTTTTTTTTTTTTTTTTTTACTTTATGACGGGCAGTGGAGCCCAGTTTACGTCTATTTCTTTTTCTGGAGGTGTTACCAGGCGGGGTTAGGAACTTCGGGTGAGTCTCGATGTGCATTCACCTCGGGACGGCAAACAACGCGTTTTATCCAACATTTGAGGATAGGTTACGGGCCGGTGTTTTGATTTCAGGGGTAGCTGTGAGGATTATTTGCCTCTTGTTGAGTGAGTATTATATAGCTACCATTTTAGTATTCGGATGGTGCCTTATGAAGCCTTGTATGGGCGGAAGTGTAGGTTACCGGTCGATTGGTTCGATGTTGGAAAGGTTCAGATAGTTGGTCCATACTTGATCCAGCAGGATGTGGATAAGGTGAAGCTTATCCAGAAGAGGTTATTGGCAGCTCAGAGTCAACAGAAGTCGTGCGGATAATCGGCGTCGACACTTGGAGTTCAGGTTGACGGTGGGTCTTCTTGAAGGAACCACCCCGGAAGGGTATGACGAGATGTGGAAAGCAGGGGAAACTTAGCCCGAGGTACTTTGGGAATTTTCAGATCGTTTGTAGAATAGGCCAGGTTGCCTATAAGTTAGCACTGCCGTCCGACTTAGGAGGCAGTACGTCCGGTATTCCATGTTGCTATGTTTCGGAAGAGTATCGGAGATCCCTCCAGAGTGTTCCCAGTTAATGATGACCAAGTTAGAGATAGTAACCCCGAGATTTTGGAAACTGAAGCAATGACGGAAATATGGTACATATATTAGGAAGAGTTCGAGTGTACGAGAAGGGTACGACGAGTAAGGGAAGAAGCGAGCATGTGTTATGAGAATAGAAGTGATCTTTTCTTGTGTGAAGAAAGTATCCTTTGGACCATAGGTGGAGCTAATGGTATTGTTATACGATTAGAGGTGATTCTTCGTTGGCTTGGATGTGAGTTTTTGCGCGTATGTGGTATTATGGCCAGGTGTGGCATAATTGGTTTTGTAAGTATATTAGTGAAGACTATACCGGTGCTTGTGTGATTAGAGACTTAGAAGGAACATTCGGGACGAATATTTCTAAGGGGGGAAGAATGTTACACCCCGTAGTTCCAGAGTATGTATATGAGGACGTACGTACGAGAATACGACATTAAAATTGGAAAGGAAGAAAGATGTGATTTTTCGACGGAAAAGTTTCCGGTTTTTGTGAAGGAAAAATGTTCATTAATGGGAATTGGATTTCCAGATTTGGTATTCGGACTTCTGGGATTATTTTAGAAGTATTGGAATTTTATTTCCGGAATTGGTCACGTGGGGCCCACGGGAGGAATTTACGGTTTTGTGGAACTACTTTATTTTGGATTTTTGGCATTACGGATATTTTGGAAGATGAAATATTTTGGACCAATAGGAGGCGACATGTGTCACCCAGGTGGCATGTTGGGCCGAAAATTGTGAAGAGTGGCAAGTCAATAAGTCAAGTCTTGCAAGATATTTTTTTTGGGATAGTGGGAGTAGGTTTGGACGGTTTTGTTGGTACAAGTGGATGGCCACATGGCTCATTTTTGGTGGTGGACATATGTCCCAAAGTTGTGGGGGACATATGTCCCAATGTTGTGGTGGACACTTGGTGGAAGACTTCACTTGCTCAAGCTACCAAATCTCCACCCTCCACTTTCTTGAATCTTGGCCATTGAAGGGTCTATAAATACCCCCCTTAAGTACAAGACTTCTTCATCCACTTAAACATTTTCCAAGTCTCAAAACTCCCTCCCCCTTTGAGTAGCTCTCGTCCAAACACCCTCCCCCCCTTCCTTGTTGTTCTCGTCGAAATACCCCCCCCCCCCTTGGTAGGAAAAATGTCTTCAAGTATTGTTACTACTCCAAAATACCTTAGCCCAAATCCCTTGTAGTATTCCCAAAGTTACCTCTATACTTAGAGCCCGGAAATACTACTATATTCCCTTTAGTCACATAACGAAACCGTAGGAAAACCTTCATAGTTGGTTGAAGTATTAAGTAGAAGTTGTTTAGAAACTTCTAAAGGTTTCTTGGAGCTACCGGAGCGTGCAAATTAGGAGCTAAACGTTGTTCAGGATCGACATTTAATCTTGGATAAATTTTGGGCTTATCGAGGTAATGATCTATGTCCCCCTATTGTAATTGGAAATTACATGTTGTAGTAGTTAATAATTGAGTATAAGATATATTGGAAGTATAATTATGAAGAATTGAACTGTATTTACATTGGACTGTATTTACAGTAGACTTGTAGTATTATTGTGGGGCAGTGTTGTACACGTCTGGTTAGACGTGTAACCCCCCCTAGGAGTTGTTGGCTTGGTAGCGGGCCTTGATAGAGGAGGAGATTGATGTGGTTGCGGGGAGGTCTGCGAATTTTCCGTAGAATAAGGAATCTTGTATCTAGAATTATTCTACAAAGAGATCGAGAAATTGATAGACGTTTTGTGGCCTTTATAGGTTGAGATACTACGAGTAGCGTATTCTACTTGAAGAGTGGAAAAGGCGAGCAAGGTTAGAGTACTTTGGAGCGTTTTGCTAATTGTCGATAATCGTCGCGAGGTATGTGAACCTCTTCCTATCCTTTCCAGCATGATATTTGTGAAATATATTTAGTGCGGTAGACGCACGTGTGTTTAAAGGAATTTGATTTTCCTTTTGTGTCCTTGACTTGATTTCAAAGTTAAGTGACTTGTTATGAATTATTAAGGACTTGAATTATGTTAAAAAGTTGTAAAACCTCACTCATGAGTAATGGGTGTGTGGTCTTTTAAAGAATAAAGTTATCTTGATTTCGAAAATAAGAATGGTTTTATCATTGGATTTAAAATGATAACTTGACTCATAAACAACTTGATTTTGGGAAAGGAGAAGTAACTTGATTTAAAGGTATAGGTTACTTGTTTTTAAAAGAGTAATACACTTGGTTTAAAAAGTATATTGCTACTTGACTTTAAAAAGGAAAAAGTGCCTTTGTTTTAAAGGAAGACATGGTTTTGTCTTTAAATGGTTTTAAAAAAAGAAGGCATGCTTTTGTCTTAAGATTGGTTTAAAAAGAAGGTATGGAAATTGTTTTGGTTTTACTTTGATGTCTTTTGACTTGAGTTTTAAATAATAAGAATCTTGAAGTATTTCAAAAGAGTTATGAATTATTTTTGAAAGAAAAGAAATACTTGGTTTTAAAAGCTTAAGTGTTATACTAGCTTTATGGGAAGTTAGGTATAACGACTTAAGGAAGATAGAAGGAACGGTTTACTTATTTGCTTATGAAAGTCTTTTATTGATTTCTGGAAAGTGTAGTAAGATGGTTTGATAAGTAAACATGTTACGATGCTACGTGTGTTAGTGTCTTGTGATGTTTGTGTAAGGGGGTTATTTTTGTTGTGCTTACGTTGTTAAACGCTAAGCCCATTGTACTGCTATTATATCACATACCCCCCTGACTTGTTATGATGCCGAGGACTTGCCACACTCGATGCGAGGAATACCTCATGCGGTCTGTGTGACTATGCGGACTTCGGGGGTCCAGGATGATGTCGCGGGTTAGCTACCCCCGATGCGAGGAATACCTCAAGCGGACCTAGATGGTCTATGCGGACTGCGGAAGTTCCAGGAATAGGCTCGCATAATGATACTATGGGCGATTGGCCTTGCTTCGATCATTAGCGGCCTAGAAAAGACCAGTTACATTATATCTATTTCGCTCTTGTTTATGATGTGGCACTATGTGCGGTTGAATTGGTTGTATTTGTACTTGGTTTTAAAATGTTATGATTTTATTTGATGCTTTCTGATTTCACATACTTGGTACTGTTGCTTGACCTCCTTGAGGCTGCGTTCATCTGCGCAGTAGAGTACACGATTTCTCGGAGGCTTATCTTTGGTATAGTCCCATGCGTTGTAGGTACATTGAGGGTATGGCGGGGCCCTGTCCCGTCGTTGTTGTTATAACATTCTTAGAGGTCTGTAGTACTTTTGTGGGCAGGGTTTGTAAGGGATGTAACTGTTCAAGTGTTTATATTTATATACAGAAAGGTAACCGTTTTGGTTAGCCTGTTTTCTTATTTCATTATTGTATATCTTGTTTCATGTGTAAGTTTTATTTCGCTGATGTTCTCACGATGTTGTATCACTAGGGTGCGGGGTAAGGCACGATCCACGGGCGGTCGGTCGTGACAGTTAACAATCTTCCTTATGAGAAATGTAAATCTGGTCAAAGTAAATCTGGTCCAAAGTAAATCTGATCCTTATGTTGGGGTCCTTGGCCAACTTTTACCATTTTACTTATCCAATTACTTTATTAGTCTTCCAACTTATATTCCAATCTTAATATAAGTTATAGTTACTTTGTTATTAACTTCTTAGCAAGTAATGAATACATTTTTACCATTTTAATGGCTAATATGCCAATTCTTCTTTTAACAAGTTAAGAAGATCCAATCTTTCCAACTTACTCCATATATTATACTCCATAATATACTTATAATATATGTATAATAATCAACTCACAAAGAGGTTAAGGTTCACTACCTCAAATAGCCCAAAAAAATATCCAAGTATTAAAGTCGCTCCTAAGCAAGTTTTAGCTCCAAATATTTATGTTCCAATCCACCACAAGTCACCCTTAGAAGCTCCTAACCAACTTCTACACAAGAACCAACTCAAACAAGTGAAGAACACTTAGGTTTCATACTTCAAAGCTCTCGGCCAAGGGTAGTTTTAGGGGCTAGGGGTGTGAAATCTTTTCTAACTTTTGGTTACTAATCTTCCTAATACATCAAGGAAGAACACTTAGAAGTTTAAGAATTATTGGACAATGTTTGGTTAAGAGAGTAGGCTTGGACGAGAACAACTAGTGAAGGAGGGAGAGGGATGATATTTTTCAAGTCTTGAAATATACTAAGTGTGGAAGATTTCATCAACTAGAGGGGTTTATATAGGACAACCAAGTGCTAGGATAGAAGCATGTGTATGGTGTAGATTGGGGACATGTTTTTGTGTGGGTCCCTTGTCTACCTACCCCACAAATATCTTGCAAGACTTTGACCACAAGTCTTGCCCACTTGTTCTTGAAGAAAACGTCCAACATGTGCCACATGGGGTGACACATTTCGCCCCCCTATTGATCCAAAATATTTCATCTCTCGGAAAAATATGTAATTGGTTAAAATATTAAAAACGTAAAATTTCCTTCACAAGGTTCGGAATATTTTCCGTCGGAAAACAATTCTTCCATCCCTAACCTAATTAGGGCTTATACATTCGTACGTACGCCCTCACATACATACTCTGGAACTACGGGGTATAACAGTACCCTCCTCGTACACTCGAACTCTTCTAGTATACGTACCAAACTTCAGTCATCGCTTCAGTTTCCAAAACCTTGGAGTTACTACCTCCCCACTTGGTCATTTTACTAGCCTTACATTCCTCTAAGGCCATTCCCGGCCTTCACGATCCGATTCTGGTCGAACACATCCGCGAACTCGTACGATGGTTACCTAAACTTGGGCTTAACACCCTTGTGACCCTATTATCTGGCGGGACCACCCCAAACTGACCCCACCTCATTCCGGGCTGCGGGTTGACCCGTGATCTTGCCTCAACCCGACCCATTATCGCTCTAAATTCTTGTTCCCGTCCGGGACAATCTTATTATTCCCGTCATGAAAATTACCACTTTTATCTTGCTCGACCTATGGAATTATCCCACAATACTTTTCACGCATACCAAGAACTTCGACAAAGACTAACTGTAAAATCTTTTACTCAAGATGGCCTTACATCTAAGGTCTCAACTGTTATAATATTCTAAGGCTCACAATTTCCCTGCCCCTAAACTTACCTTTTCAACTAACCATGTTTTCTAAATCACAATTTTACACAGTGCTATCCAAACATAACACTTTAACATAAAATCATCATATCACGCATACAAATCTCTAGAGGGTTAAGGATATACCTGTAACTAATGCTTCCCTCTAATCATAGTCACACTGCAGTGCATAAGAAAGCGATGAACCAGCCTGATCCCGGTGAGTCTCCACATCCGCGCTACCTACGGTTGGACAATTTCGCAAAATGGCCTGCTGTCACATGTAAAACAAGCCCTCTAAATACCGTGACACTCCCGCATGGGTCTACCACACCGCCACCGAGGTTGGGGTGGCTTTATCCGCCAACACCCTACTCACTGAAATCCACGAACCCTTGGGGCCACGACACATTCTGAATACTCTGGCGCCACGAGGGTATGAGGACCACTCTGTCTTGGCGGAGCGTATAACTAGTCTGCTTTGAGCGGTCCGCCTTGAAAGTTACCAAAGGACCTGCTGTCACGGCGCCTTCATTGGTATTGGTCAATCTGTTGGCCTCTCCGTTCCTCACATCCCAGTGCATAAGCCTGCATGCGGGCAATGTCCATGCCCGGCTGAAGAGCTACACCCGAGCAAGACTCTTCCAAGTAGTCATCAAGCCCTGTGATGTAGCGGTGCACTCTGTCCTCCATATCTGCCACTAATGCGGGGACATACCGAGCCAACGAGTCGAACTCCACGTTGTACTCCCGAACTGTGCGCCCGCTCTGCCTCAGCATCAAAAATTTGTCGGCTCGTGCTCTCCTCATCTGCGGAGGCAAGAAGTGAGTGAGAAATGCCTCTGAGAACTCGTCCCAAACAGCTGGAGGTGCATGCTCCCCCCGAGACAGCTCCCATTAATCAAACCAGTCGACTGCAGTATCACGCAGCCGATGTGAACCTAAGACCACCGACTCGGTCTCCGAAGCCTTGATCACTCTCATGATCCGTTGTAATTGTCGGATGAACTCCTGCGGATCATCCTCAGGACTCGACCCATAGAACTCTGGCGGGCTGCAACTCAGAAAGTCCCGAAGTCTCAAACTATCCGACCTCGGGTGAACCCACGGTACTCTGGGCTGGGCGTTGCATCCGGCCTATCCTCGTGCCTCGCCACCACGGCTAATAAGCTGGGCCATCTCGCGTAACCCGTCTCCTGCTGCTCCGGTGTGGGACTGGAGGCTCAGGTGTCGGGGTCTCAGTAGCCACTACTGCAGCTCTAAACCCTGCTGGGGCCGGCGGCGTCGTAGAAATCGCCGTCTGGGGTATCATCTCGGGTAAAGGCTGGGCCTGGGCCCTCGTGACCCTCTGTGTCCTACTAGCAGCTCCCTCGGCTGCCTTGCCCTTCTGCGCCCGGGTTGCCTTGCGTGGAGGCATAACTGGTAAACAAAATAAATCCGTCAGAGGGGTCCAACTTATAACACAACTCTAAGGCACGATCTCAGAGTGAGAAGAATGGAAACCAATCCTAAATATCCTGCAGCCTCCTGATTATTGGTGTGGTGCACAACACACCGATAATCAAGACTCTACTAGACACGGTCTGTAGACACTTTCCGAGGACTAACTGCTCTGATACCACTTTTGTCACGACCCGTTCCCGGGCCCGCGACTGGTGCCTTACTCGGACACCTAAGTAGACATACATCAGAGTAACCAGCGGAATATAAACTTTGCAAACATGAAACAGTTATATCAAGAAAAGGTTGCCTTTCGGCATGTATATAAATTCCAAAAGTGAACAGTTACATCCCAAAATTTTAACAGGACTACAGACCTCTAAGAAGGTGTAAACATTATGACGGGACAGGGCCCCGTCATACCCCTGAATGTAGAAAACATCTACAACACCAGGGAGAAACGTACCAAAGTCGAGCCTCCGGAGAAATGGAGCTCCTGACACCTGAGTAAGGATCCTAAGAATGAGGATCCACCACCTTTCTTACCTGCGGCATGAGCGCGGCCCAGGAGGTCGATCTGCGGTACCAAGTATGTGAAAGCGTAAAAAATCGATATATATAATTATAACATTTTAAAACCAATTCACAAATATGAACGAAACAACCAAGTTAACGCGCATAGTGCCACATCATAAACAAGAGCAAAAATAGATATAATGTAGCGGTCTTGTCTGCAGGCCGCTAATGATCGAAGCAAGGCCAATCGCCCGTAGTATCATTATGCGAGCCTAATCCTGGAACTCCGCGATCCGCATAGGCCCTGAGCCGCGTGAGGTATTCCTCGCATCGGGGTAGCTAACCCGGCATCGTCACGGACTCCGCGATCCGCGTAGCGCATAGACGCGTGAGGTATTCTCCGCGTCGGCGTAACACACCGGGTGATCATCCTGGAACTCCGCGACTCGCATAGGTCCGTGGACCCGCGTGAAGTATTCTCGCGCCGAGCGGCTAAGCTGTTACACCCCGTAGTTCGGGGTATGTATGTGAGGACGTACGTACGAAAATACGACACGAAAATTGGAAAGGAAGAAAGATGTGATTTTTCGACGGAAAAGTTTCCGGCTTTTGTGAAGGAAAAAAGTTCGTTAATGGGAATTGGATTCCCGGATTTGGTATTCGGACTTCTGGGATTATTTTAGAATTTTGGATTTCAATTTCCGGAATTGGTCACGTGGGGCCCACGGGAGAATTTACGGTTTTGTGAGGCCCACTTTATTTTCGGATTTTTGGCATTACGGATATTTTCGGAAGATGAAATATTTTGGACCAATAGGAGGGAGACATCTGTCACCCCAAGTGGACAAGGTTGCACGTTTTTTCATGAAAAAGGGGTAAAACATTTGGTCAAAGTCTTGCAAGATATTTTGTGGAGTAGATAGACAAAGGGACCCAAACTGTCACGACCCGATTCCGGGCCCGTGACTGGTGCCTTACCCCGGGCACCCTAGTGATACAACATCAGAGTAATCAGCGGAACATAAAACGATACAAGACATATTATGAAACATGAAACAATAATCTGAGAAAACTTGCCTTTCGGCATATATGTAAATAACAACTTTTTCAACATGAACAGTTTAATCCTTTTTACAAACCACACTTGCGATTACTACGGACCTCTAAGAATGATATGACAACAATGGCGGGGACGGGGCCCGCCAAACCACGAATGTAAACACTTACTACGACGGGGACTATACGTGATAAGCCTCGGGAGAAGCGGAGCTTCCCAGCTGGCTGTGACCACGAGCTAGGATCAACGGCCGGTGTACCTCGACTGCGGCATGAGCGCAGCCAGAAGGAGGTCGATTACAGTGCAGAGTATGTGAAACTAAAAATCGTAAATGAAATCATAATAGTCTATAAAGCGGGAGACATGTATGATAAGCAAACTACGATTCACAACAAATAGCGATCATGTCAAGTCGGGGACTCACGCGCCAAAGTTATCACAATAAAACCGTGCGGGGCAAATGCGAAGGCATAGCCGACTACTAAGACCCACGGTACCAAAAATACCACAAGCGTATCCCGAGGTCTTTCTAGACGCACCACATGATCGAAGGCGCCACTGCGCGCAATATCAATGTGCGGCGTCTATCCACTGGAACTCTCGACTCGCATAGGTCACAGCGGACCCGTGAGGTATTCCTCGAATCATGGTCCTGGACCGCTGAGGTATACCCCGCGTCGGCGGCTAACCTCGGTATCCGCTGGGCTCCGCGACCCGCGTAGTCTCAAAAGACCGCGTAGTCTCAGCGGACGCGCATAGGAATCCCGCGTCGGGCTAAACACCGGAATGATCAATCACGGAGCTACCGCACTCGCGTAGTCACGAGGACCGCATAGGCGTAAAGACCGCATCAAGGGTGGCAAGCCCTCGGTTTAATAAGTCAAAGGGTATGTGATACAATAATAGTACAGCGGGCTTAACGTTTAACAACGTAAGCACAACAAGAATGACCACTTACATCACGATCACACAAGATACTAACACACGTAGCATCCTAACATTTTCACTTATCACATCAACAAGAAAGTATTTACAAGGCTATCTCAAACCAAAGACAATCAAGTTATTCACACAAGGTACTTTAAGCTAACAAGTTCGGGTATCTACCCTAAAGTACTTCATACATTAAATCTTTTAAAAGATCCGTTGCTTTCACATAAGTCACCTGATACGTAGTATAAAATAGAGTATTGTCTTTTTAAATAAACCAAAACACTTACCTTTGTAAAATCAAGTAACAACATTATTTTCCAAACGTCCAAGTTTGCCTAATTTCAAATGTTCACGTTTCTTATTTTAGAAAGGTTTCGTAGTTCATAGTCTTATTCATTTAAGAATATAATTCTCTTTTAAACAATCTGAGAAACATAAGTCTTATATGTGAGTAGGATATTCTTGTTTATAACAATCTTATTACAGCAGCCGTGATCTAGGAAATATCATTTTGTCTCTTCTTAGCTTCATGCGGATGGAAGTTTCTCTGGTTTTAATAATACTTAATTAGTCAAAACATTTCCTTTTATTAACATTGCGATGGTTTGTCGATACACATTACGATTTCGAAATCGGTAAAACATTCTTAAGCGTTATACCTAACTTCCCATAAAGCTAGTATAACTCTTAAGTTTTCAAAAACCAAGTATTACTTCTTCTTTCAAAATGATTCAAAAATCTTTTGAAATACTTCAAGTTCTTTATTAACACATAACAAGCCAGTTATAGTTCAAACCAGTTACCTTTTAAAAACCACAAGTATCTTCTTACCAACATAAAGCTGTTATAACCAACTTCCCATAAAGCCGTTATAACACTTTATGTTTTAAACAATCAAATACATTTAGCACGTATGCGTCTACCGTACTACATAGTTCACACATATCATGCTAGAAGAGATAGGAAGAGGTTCACATACCTCGCGACAGTATCGACTAATAGCAAGCGCTCAAGTACTTCCACCGTCGGCTACTCCTTGCCAAGTAGATCGCGCCACACGTAGTACCTCGACCTATAAGGCCACAGGCGCTTATTAACATTTAGCTCTCATCGTAGAACATTCTCCGAAAATTCGGCGACCTCCCCATGTGAGCGTAACTCCTCTCTGCAGTGGCTACCAAGCCAACCGGGGGTTATCGTCTAACCTAACGGGTACAATTCTACTCCACGGTACTACTACACAAGTCTCATGTCTGACACTATGTAATTCTGATTCGGTATTCTTCTTTAAATTGGGCTTAAGTCGCAAGACATTGCGTAAGTATTATTCGGGCTTAAGTCAAAAGACATTGCGATAACTACGTTCGATTCTATATATAGTATACTTCAACTATATATTCTAACAATATGTAATTTCCAATTACAATAGAGGACAAGATAATTACCTCGATAAGCCCATAATTATCAGAGTTTAAATGTCGATCTGAGCAAGGTTTAGCTCTACTCAGTGTGCTCGACCGCTCCAAACAACCCTTAGAAGTTCTAACCAACTTCTACTTAATACTCCAACTAAGCGTGGAGATTTTCCTTAGGGTTTCGGTTTTGTGTGGAAGGAAGTATAATAGTATTTACGGGCTTTTAGTATAAGTATAACCTTAGAATACTACAAGGTATACTAAGGTAATTTGGGCATTATAACAATACTTTTGAGAGTATTTCTACCAAGAGGGGGTATATTATACGAGAACAACACCCAGGAGGGGGTGAAGTCTCGGCCACAAGGCAGCACAAGGGAGGGCTCTCGGCGAGGGGAGGGGCGAGAACATGACAAGAGAGGGATTTTAACACTTAGAGATTTGTGGAAAGGATGAAGAATTCATCAAAGGGAGAGGGGTATTTATAGGTCAAGGGATGGCCAACCAAAGGCCAAGATCTTGCCAAGTGCAAGGCAAGTGTAGGGTGAGGATTAACTAAACACAAATATCCTACCAACTCCTTGACTTTGTGCAAGGCACAAAAACGTGCCAAAGTTCATCCAATTCGTCCCATGGACGATTCAAGTCCACCAATTGGAGGGTGCCACGTGTCTCCCTCCGTTGTTCAAAAGTGTTTCGTCTCTCTAAAAAATCAAAAAAAATTAAAAATGACATAGCCGGAAATTCCCCTACGAAAGCTGTGAAAACGTTTCGTCGAAAAACGACTCTAACCGGGTGTTGTGCACAAATAAATTTCGGCCAAGCTACTATCTCAAGTTCAAATTTTCTACGTACGTCCTTACGTACATACTCTGGAAATACGGGGTATAACATTCTCCCCTCCTTAGAAACATTCGTCCCGAATGTTCCTTCTAAGTCTCAAAACGAGCGGCGCCCGAGATAGTCTTCACTACTACACTTACGAAACAATCCTGCCACAGCTGGCCACAGAAGCACCTGCGTAAATACTTACATCAAAGTCCACGAGGAAAAACCTCTAATCATCACCACAAAACACTTCTCACCGGGGTCTAAAATATACTTCCTTCGCACCTTCTTTCTGCGAAATGATCACATCTATGCTCGCCATACATGCTCGCTTCTCTCTTTACGTCGTAGATACCACTTTGTCACTTTGTCGCGAGCCTTGCTCGGCGACCCAACAAATGGTACGGCTGCTGCGATCGGAGGATGTCGTACACTCGAACTCTTACCACGTTACGTCACGGCGGTTCAAGACTCGGGGTTACTATCCTTAACGTGGTCATCATTAGCGGGAACACTGCGGATGGATCTCGATACTTTCCGATCATAACAATACGAAAGGCCGGACCTTGCTGCCTCGCGTCGGACGGCAAATGCTAACATATAGGCAACTGGCCTATCCTTCATATGAACTCACAAGGCCCAAGTAACTCGGGCTAAGTTCCTCTGTTTTCCAAAACTCGTCGCACCCAAACCGGGTGGTACCTTGAAGACCGGCCGTCAACTGAACTCTAAGCGTCGCCGATTATCCATACGATTTCTCAAAGCTGCGGAACTTCTTCTAGACAAGCTTCACTATCCACGATCTGTGGAACAAGCACGAACAGTATGCGAACGCGCCAACATCGAACCAATCGGCCGACAACTTACACTTGCCCTTACAAGGCTTCATAAGGCGATATCCGAACACCGAAATGGTAGCTTAAACACTCCTTCACGGAGACAACAATTTTCGCAACTATCACGAAATCAAACAACGGCGAGGCGAATGTGGTCTGAGACTCGCGAGTTCTATCCTTGCACAGTAAAACCTTTAGAAAGCGAAAATAGCCCTGACACGGGCTTCATTTATGCGACATAAGGTGAAGGTAGGCACCCGTGCAGCCTTTCAACTGTCGGATAACTCAACACGGTAGAGTAAGCGGTCGGCCGAAGAACACGATGGGCTGCCCCATCGGCGACCAGCGGTCGACGCGTCCACGAACTCGTCTGTTTGGTTAACTAAAGCGGGGCCTAACACCCTCACAACCCTAACACGGCGGGACCACCACAACTGACCCGCACCCAAACCTACCGGCGGGTTGACGCATGGCGTGGCCTCAACCCGACGGCAACGCGCTGATACTAGCTCCGATCGGAACAATCTCTAATCACGTTTGAAAACCTAGCGGTCTTCTTAGCTCAACTACCCCTTTCATTCCACACTACTAGGGACCTATCCCAACATAACTCACGTGCACTATGCACGTCCATAAAGTCAAACATAACACTACACCTTTTCTCGAGATGGCCTCACTCTAAGGTCTTTCGTAAAAAGCTCTAAGGCTCACGCCTACTCTATCCCCAAAATCTTACTCGGTTAAACAACCATGATCTAATCACGACTAACACTGCTATCGAACATAGCACTTTAAGGTATACTCACCTTATCACATCTTCGATCTACAGAGGGTTAAAGATATATCTATATCTCTTCTTGCTCCTTAGTCGTTCTAATAAAACTGTCGTGAAGCGCAGCTAAGGAAGGTGACGAACTACCCACCGATGCGAAGGCAAAGTCCTCCTACTAGGTCACCCATTCGACACATGGCCACGGCGGCGCAGTACAACAAGTACCAACTAAAACGGCGTTCCGGGATGGCGTGCATCGCAATGAGCCGGAAGCCACGGAGTTCTGACCAACTCCTGCGTACCCCGAACGTCCTAAAATTCGTGGAGGACCTCGTTGCACTGGTGGATGTGCATAATCTAATCCGCTGGTGAGGCGACTCGCCTCAAAAGTTACTAAAGGACCTTGCTGCTCTGGCCCTCTTCTGCTGTCCTTCGTTAACCCGTCGATCTCTACGTTTTCTCGGCCTGCTGCGCATAAGCCCGTACACAGGCCATGCTCAAGCCCGACTTGAAGAATTACTTCGCCTGACCTTCGTTGATATTCATCAAGGCTCGCGATGCATCGGTATACTCTGGTAGCCAAATCCATAGCTAATGCGGTCGTCTTTGCGATCTAAATTCACTTGTTCGGTCGTGGCGAAGGTTCATATATCATGGCGCGATGAGCGCTGCTGCGCCCGTACTAAACTCTATTTGGGCTAGTGGCGTCGCGAATTCCCGAGCGAAGCACTACCTAGATAATGATTGGGCTGTGCCTCGCCACCTCTGAACTCTACTCGCGGCTCCGCCGTGCGCGCCCTCACGGGCGGGTTGCCTGCGGAGGCATAGCGGTAAGGAAAGAAATACGTCGGAGGGTCGACTTACAACGACTCTAAGGCACGATCTCGAGTGAGAAGAATAGAAACCAATCCTAAATACCACATAGCCTCACGATTATTGGTGTGGTGCACAACACCGATAATCAAGACTCTCTGGATCTGATGCGTAGACACTTTCAGAGGATTAGCGCTCGATACCACTTTTGTCAAGACCGGTCGGGACGTGGTCGTGCCTTACCGGGCACCCTAGTGATACAACATCAGTGTCAGTGAACATAAAGCGATACAAGACATATTATGAAATATGAAACAATAATCTGAGAAAACTTGCCTTTCGGCATATATGTAAATAACAACTTTTTCAACATGAGCAGTTTAATCCTTTTACAAACCACCCTACAGCGATTACTACAAACCTCTAAGAATGATATGACAACATGATGGCGGGACGGGGCCACAAACCACGAATGTAAACACTTACTCTGACGGGGACTATACGTGATAAGCCTCGGGAAAGCGGAGCTTCCCAATAGCTGTGACCACGAGCTAGGATCAACGGCGGTGTACCTCGACTGCGGCATGAGCGGCCCAAGGAAGGTCGATCTGGCAGTGCAGTATGTGAAACTAAAAATCGTAAATGAAATCATAATAGTCTATAAAGCGGGAGACATGTATGATAAGCAAACTACGATTCACAACAAATAGCGATCGTATGTCAAGTCGGGGACTCGCGCCTCAAAGTTATCACAATAAAACCGTGCGGGGCAAATGCGAAGGCATAGCCGACTACTAAGACCAGCGATGCAAAAATACCACAAAGCGTATCCGAGGTCTTTCTAGACCGCACCACGTAATCGGCGGCCACTCGCGCAATATCGATGTCGCGTCTATCCACGGAACTCTCGCGACTCGCATAGGTCACAGCGGACCCGCGTGAGGTATTCCTCGAATCATGGTCCCGGACCGCTGAGGTATACCGCGTCGAAGGCGGCTAACCCTCGGTATCCGCTGAGCTCCGCATGACCAGCGTAGTCTCAAAAGACCGTATAGTCTCAGCCGGACCGCATAGGAATCCCGCGTCGGGCTAAACACCGGAATGATCAATCCACAGAGCTACCGCGCTCCGCGTAGTCACGAGGACCGCGTAGGCCGTAAAGACCGCGTCGAGGGTGGCAAGCCCTCGGTTTAATAAGTCAAAGGGTATGTGATACAATAATAGTACAGCGGGCTTAACGTTTAACAACGTAAGCCTGACAAGAATGACCCTTTACATCACGATCACACAAGATACTAACACACGTAGCATCCTAACATTTTCACTTATCACATCAACAAGAAAGTATTTACAAGGCTATCTCAAACCCGGCAATCAAGTTATTCACACAAGGTACTTTAAGCTAACAAGTTCGGGTATCTACCCCAAAGTACTTCATACATTAAATCTTTTAAAAGATCCGTTGCTTTCACATAAGTCACCTGATACGTAGTATAAAATAGAGTGGTATCTTTTTAAATAAACCAAAACACTTACCTTTGTAAAATCAAGTAACAACATTATTTTCCAAGCGTCGAGTTGCCTAATTTCAAATGTTCACGTTTCTTATTTTAGAAAGGTTTAAGTAGTTCATGATCTTATTCATTTAAGAATATAATTCTCTTTTAAACAATCGAGAAACATAAGTCTTATATGTGAGTAGGATATTCTTGTTTATAACAATCTTATTACTGTAGTGATCTAGGAAATATCATTTTGTCTCATATTAGCTTCATGCGGATGGAAGTTTCTCTGGTTTTAATAATACTTAATTAGTCAAAACATTTCCTTTTATTAGCATTTGCGATGGTTTGTCGATACACATTACGATTTCGAAATCGATAAAACATTCTTAAGCCGTTATACCTAACTTCCCGTAAAGCTAGTATAACTCTTAAGTTTTCAAAAACCAAGTATTTCTTCTTCTTTCAAAATGATTCAAAAATCTTTTGAAATACTTCAAGTTCTTTATTAACACATAACAAGCGGTTATAGTTCAAACGATTTACCTTTTAAAAACCACAAGTATCTTAACACCAACGTAAAGTGTTATAACCAACTTCCCATAAAGCCGTTATAACACTTTATGTTTTAAACCAATCAAATACATTTAACACGTATGCGTCTGCCGTACTACATAGTTCCACATATCATGCTAGAAGAGATAGGAAGAGGTTCACATACCTCGCGGCGAGTATCGACTAATAGCAAAGCGCTCAAGTACTTCCGTCGGCTACTCCTTAAGCCAAGTAGATCGCGCCACACGTAGTACCTCGACCTATAAGGCCTGGTGACTTATTAACATTTAGCTCTCATCGTAGAACATTCTACAGAAAATTCGGCACCTCACATGACAGCGTAACTCTCTCCTCTGCAGGGCGGCTACGAAGCCAACCGGGGGTTATCGTCTAACCACTAGCGGTACAATTCTACTCGCGGTACTCTTACACGAGTCTCTTATGTCTGACCTATGTAATTCTGATTCGGTATTCTTCTTTAAATTGGGCTTAAGTCGCAAGACATTGCGTAAGTATTATTCGAGCTTAAGTCAAAGACATTGCGATAACTACGTTGATTCTATATATAGTATACTTCAACTATATATTCTAACAATATGTAATTTCCAATTACAATAGAGGGACAAGATAATTACCTATATAAGCCCATAATTATCCGAGTTTAAATGTCGATCCTGAGCAAGGTTTAGCTCTACTCGTGTGCTCGACCCGCTCCAAACAACCCTTAGAAGTTCTAACCAACTTCTACTTAATACTCAACTAAGCGTGGAGATTTTCCTTAGGGTTTCGGTTTTGTGTGGAAGGAAGTATAATAGTATTTCTGGGCTTTTCGTATAAGTATAACCTTAGAATACTACAAGGTATACGGCTAAGGTAATTTGGGCATTATAACAATACTTTTGAGAGTATTTCTACCAAGAGGGGGGGTATATTATACGAGAACAACACCACTAGGAGGGGGGGTGAAGTCTCGGCCTGAGGCCACGAGGGGAGGGCTCTCGGCGAGGGGAGGGGCGAGAACAACAAGAGAGGGGATTTTAACACTTAGAGATTTGTGGAAAGGATGAAGAATTCATCAAAGGGAGAGGGGTATTTATAGGTCAAGGATGTGACCAAAGGCCAAGATCTTGCCAAGTCCAAGGCAAGTGTAGGGTGAGGATAAACGAACCACAACTATCCTACCAACTCCTTGACTTTGTGCAAGGCACAAAAACGTGCCAACGTTCATCCAATTCGTCCCATGGACGATTCAGTCCACGATTGGAGGGTGCCAAGTGTCTCCCTCCCGTTGGTCCAAAATGTTTCGTCTCTCGGAAAAATCCGCATAAATTAAAAATGACATAGCCGGAAATTCCCCTATGAAAGCTGTGAAAACGTTTCGTCGAAAAACGACTCTAACCGGGTGTTGTGCACAAATAAATTTCGGCCAAGCTACTATCTCAAGTTCAAATTTTCTCGTCGTCCTTACGTACATACTGCGGAAATACGGGTATAACATTCTCCTCGCCAGAAACATTCGTCGAATGTTCCTTCTAAGTCTCAAAGCGAGCGCGCCCGGTATAGTCTTCACTACTACACTTACGAAACAATCACGCCCACGGTGGACGAAGCACTGCGTAAATAATTACATAAAACTCAACGAGGAAAAACCTCTAATCATCACAACAAAACACTTCTCACCGGGTCTAAATATACTTCGCGCCGCCTCTTTACTGTGAAATGATCACATCTATGCTCGCCATACATGCTCGCTTCTCTCTTTACTCGTCGTAGATACCACTTTGTCACTTTGTCGCGAGCCTTGCTCGACGACCCGACAAATGGTGCGGGCTGCTGCGATCGGAGGATGTCGTACACTCGAACTCTTACCACGTTACGTCGGCCGGTTCAAGACTCGGGGTTACTATCCCTAACGTGGTCATCATTAGCGGGAACACTGCGGATGGATCTCGATACTTTCCGATCATAACAATACGAAGGCCGGACCGCTGCCTCGCGTCGGACGTCAAATGCTAACATATAGGCAACTGGCCTATCCTTCATATGAACTCACAAAGGCCCAAGTAACTCGGGCTAAGTTCCTCTGTTTTCCAAAACTCGTCGCACTCCAAACCGGGGTGGTACGCAAGAAGACCGGCCGTCGGCACGAACTCTAAGCGTCGTCGCCGATTATCGCCACGATTTCTCAAAGCTGCGGAACTTCTTCTAGACAAGCTTCACTATCCACGATCTGTGGAACAAGCTGAACCAGTATGCGAACCTTGCCAACATCGAACCAATCGGCCGACAACTTACGCTTCCGCCTGAGGCTTCGTAAGGCGATATCAGAACAACGAAATGGTAGCTTAAATACTCCTTCACGAGGAGACAACAATTTTCGCAACTATCACGAAATCGAACAACGGCGAGGCGAATGTGGTCTGAGACTCACCCGAGTTCCTATCCTTGCACGGTAAAACCTTTGAAAACGAAAATAGCCTGACACGGGCTTCACATGCGACATAAGGTGAAGGTAGGCACCGTGCGACCTTTCAACTGTCGGATAACTCAACTACCAGTAAATGCGGTCTGGCCAGAAGAACACGATGGGCTGCCCCATCGGCCGACCAGCTGGTCGAGCAACGTCCACGAACTCGTCTGGTTAACTAAGCGGGGCCTAACACCTCAGCCCTAACACAAGGCGGGACCACCACGACCCGCACCAAACCTACCGCGGGTTGACGCGGCGTGGCCTCAACCCGGCCTTGCGATACAATACTAGCTCCCCGATCCGGAACAATCTCACTAATCACGTTTCGAAAACCTAGCGGTCTTCTTAGCTCAACTACCCCCTTTCATTCCACACTACTAGGGACCTATCCCAACATAACTCACGTGCACTATGCACTTCCAATAAGGGTCAAACATAACACTACACCTTTTCTCGAGATGGCCTCACCTCTAAGGTCTTTACGTAAAAAGCTCTAAGGCTCACGCCTTCTATCCCCAAAATCTTACTCGGTTAAACAACCATGATCTAATCACGACTAACACCTGCTATCGAACATAGCACTTTAAGGTATACTCGCTTATCACACATCACGATCTCCAGAGGTTAAAGATATATCTATATCTCTCGCTTCACTCCCTTAGTCGTTCTAATCAAACACGCCGTGAGGCGCAGCTAAGGAAGGTGACGAACTACCCGCGATGCGAAGGCAAAGTCCTCCTACTAGGTCACCCATTCGACACATGGCCACGGCGGCGCAGTACAACAAGTACCAACTAAAGGCGACATTCCGGGATGGCGTGCATGTAATGAGCAGGAAGCCACGGAGTTACGACCAACTCTGCGTACGAACGCCCACGAAATTCGTGGAGGACCTCGCATTGCTTGGTGGATGTGCATAATCTAATCCGGTGGTGGCGACTCGCCTCAAAAGTTACTAAAGGACCTTGCTGCTCACGGCCTCTTACTGTCGCCCGTTAACGCGTCGATCTCTACGTTTTCTCGGCTGCTGCGCATAAGCCCGCATACCATGCTCAAGCCCGACTTGAAGAATTACTTCGCCTGACCTTACCGTTGATATTCATCAAGGCTCGCGGTACATCGGTATACTCTCTGGTAGCCAAATCCATAGCTAATGCGGGTCGTCTTCTTGCAATCTAAATTCATGTTCGATCGTGAGGCGAAGGTTCATATATCATGGCGCGATGAGCCTTTGCTGCCGTAGTACTAAACTCTGTGGGCTAGTGACATCGCGAATTCCCGAGCAAGCACTACCTAGATAATGATTGGGCACGTGCCTCGCCACCCTCGAACTCTCTCGCGACTCGCCACGCTTGCCCTCACGGGTCGGGTTGCCTACGCGGAGGCATAGCGGTAAGGAAAGAAATACGTCGGAGGTCCAACTTACAACACGACTCTAAGGCACGATCTCGAGTGAGAAGAATAGAAACCAATCCTAAATACCTATAGCCTCACGATTATTGGTGTGGTGCAACACACCGATAATCGAGACTCTCTTGGATACGGTCTGTAGACACTTTCAGAGGATTAAGCGCTCTCGATACCACTTTTGTCACGACCGATTAGGGCGTGGTCGTGCCTACCGGGCACCTAGTGATACAACATCAGTGTCGGTGAACATAAAACGATACAAGACATATTATGAAATATGAAACAATAATCTGAGAAAACTTGCCTTTCGGCATATATGTAAATAACAACTTTTTTAACATGAACAGTTTAATCCTTTTTA
The DNA here is from genome assembly GCA_029844215.1 of Przewalskia tangutica. NCBI lineage: Eukaryota > Viridiplantae > Streptophyta > Magnoliopsida > Solanales > Solanaceae > Przewalskia > Przewalskia tangutica. The sequence goes on from CM056730.1 coordinate 47,269,035, forward strand.
CAAACCCTGCCCACAACAGTACTACAAACCTCTAAGAATGATATGACAACAATGGCGGGACAGGGCCCCGCCAAACCCCTGAATGTAAACACTTACTCTGACGGGGACTATACCACTGATAAGCCTCGGAGAAGCGGAGCTTCCCAGCTCTTGGCTGTGACCACGAGCTAGGATCAACGGCGGTGTACCTCGACTGCGGCATGAGCGGCCCGAAGGAGGTCGATCTAACAGTGCAGTATGTGAAACTAAAAATCGTAAATGAAATCATAATAGTCTATAAAGCGGGAGACATGTATGATAAGCAAACTACGATTCCTGACAAATAGCGATCATGTCAAGTCGGGGACTCACGCCTCAAAGTTATCACAATAAAGCATGCGGGGCAAATGCGAAGGCATAGCCGACTACTAAGACCCACGGTACCAAAAATACCACAAAGCGTATCCGAGGTCTTTCTAGACCGCACCACGATCGAAGGCGGCCACTGCGCCGCAATATCAATGTCGCGCGTCTATCCACTGGAACTCTCGCGACTCGCATAGGTCACACGGACCGCGTGAGGTATTCCTCGAATCATGGTCCCGGACACGCTGAGGTATACCACGCGTTGAAGGCGGCTAACCCTCGGTATCCGCCTAGGCTCCGCAACCGCGTAGTCTCAAAAGACCGCATAGTCTCAAAAGACCGCATAGGAATCCCCGCGTCGGGCTAAACACCAGGAATGATCAAATCATGGAGCTACAGCACTCCGGATAGTCACGAGGAAAGAATATGCAGTAAAGACCCGCATCAAGTGTGGCAAGCCCTCGGTTTAATAAGTCAAAGGGGTATGTGATACTATAATTGTACAACGGGCTTAAGGTTTAACATCGTAAGCACAACAAGAATGACCCCACATCACGATCACACAAGATACTAACACACGTAGCATCCTAACATTTTCACTTATCACATCAACAAGAAAGTATTTACAAGGCTATCTCAAACCGGACAATCAAGTTATTCACATAAGGTACTTTAAGCTAACAAGTTCGGGTATCTACCTAAAGTACTTCATACATTAAATCTTTTAAAAGATCCGTTGCTTTCACATAAGTCACCTGATACGTAGTATAAAATAGGTATTTGTCTTTTAAATAAACCAAAACACTTACCTTTGTAAAATCAAGTAACAACATTATTTTCCAAGCGTCCAGTTTGCCTAATTTCAAATGTTCACGTTTCTTATTTTAGAAAGGTTTAAGTAGTTCATAGTCTTATTCATTTAAGAATATAATTCTCTTTTAAACAATCGAAACATAAGTCTTATATGTGAGTAGGATATTCTTGTTTATAACAATCTTATTCTGGTATTGTGATCTAGGAAATATCATTTTGTCTCATCTTAGCTTATGCGGATGGAAGTTTCTCTTGGTTTTAATAATACTTAATTAGTCAAAACATTTCCTTTTATTAACGCTATGATGGTTTGTCGATACACATTACGATTTAGAAATCGATGAAAACATTCTTAAGCGTTATACCTAACTTCCCGTAAAGCTAGTATAACTCTTAAGTTTTCAAAAACCAAGTATTTCTTCTTCTTTCAAAATGATTCAAAAATCTTTTGAAATACTTCAAGTTCTTTATTAACACATAACAAGCGATTATAGTTCAAACGATTACCTTTTAAAAACCACAAGTATCTTAACACCAACATAAAATTTGTTATAACCAACTTCCCATAAAGTCGTTATAACACTTTATGTTTAAACAATCAAATACATTTAGCACATGTACGTCTCGTACTACATAGTTCACACATATCATGCTAGAAGAGATAGGAAGAGGTTCACATACCTCGCGGCAGTATCGACTAATAGCAAGCGCTCAAGTACTTCCAATCGGCTACTCCTTAAGCCAAGTAGATCGCGCCACACGTAGTACCTCAACCTATAAGGCCACAAGGCGTTTATTAACATTTAGCTCTCATCGTAGAACATTCTCGAAAATTCGGCGACCTCTGTTATACCGTATTTCCAGTATGCGTGGGGGCGTGCGTAGAAATTTTCGAACTTCTTTAGGCTTGGCGAATTCTTTTGTGCACAACACGGTTAGAGTCGTTTTCGGCGAAGCGTTTTCCACGACTTTCGTAGGGAATTTCGGCTATGTCATTTATAATTTTTGCGGATTTTTAGAGGCGAAACATTTTGGACCAACGAGAGGCGACACTTGTCACCTCTGGTGGAAGAGTGGACGGCAACTTTGGGCTAGCTTGGACGATTTTGTGCCTTTCCTTGGTCAAGGGTTAGGTAGGATATTTTGTGGTAGATGGATAAGGTAGTGGCTAAATCTTGGCCTTACACTTGCTATGCACTTGTCTTCATCTTGGCCATTGGTTGGCCTTCACTTGACCTATAAATACCCTCTAGTTGAAGACATTCTTCATCCTAAACTTGAGCAATCTATCTAAGTCTCAAACTACTCCTCCTCTTGAGTTTCGTCCACCACACCCTCACCCTTTGGCCAGAGCTTCCCGTCCCTGTAGTGGTTGGCGGTGGGGTACCCCCACCTAGTTGTTTTCGTATAATACCCCTTGTTGTGGTATAGAAATACTCTCCTAGTATTGTTGTTATGTCCAAATACCTTGGCCCAAATACCTTGTAGTATTCCCAAGGTTACACTTTTACAAAAGCCCAGAAAATACGATTATACTTCCTTTAGCCACAAAAACGAAACCCTAAGGAAATCTTCACCGTTGTTGAAGTTGTAAGTAGAAGTTGGTTAGGACTTCTAAGGGTGGTTTGGAGCGCTCGGAGTAGGAGCTAAGCGTTTCTCAGGATCGACTTTATACTTGGATAATTTTGGGCTTATCGAGGTAAACACTACTGTCCTTCTATTGTAATTGGAAATTACATGTTGTAGGAATATATAGTTGAAGTATACTATATATAGGCTGAACATTATAATTGTCGGCAATGTCTTTTGACTTAAGCTGAATTTAAAAAGAGAAGCGACTGTAATTACATAGGGTGTATTCTGATGAGACTTGTGTAGCATTCTTGTGTAGTAGAATTGTACACGTCAGGTTAGGCGTGTTAACCCCACTGGTTGGCTTGGTAGCGGCCTCGATAGAGGAGGAGATTTCTGTTGTTGCGGGGAAGTCTGCCAATTTTACGTAGAATATTCTACATTGAGATCTAAAGATATTAATAGGCGCGTTGTGGCCTCGAGAGGTTGTAGTACTACGTGTGGAGTGATCTGCTTGGTGAGAGTGTAGCGACGGTTTGAGGTACTTGGGCGTTTTGCTATTAGTCGATACTCGTCGCGGTATGTGAACCTCTTCCTATCTCTTCTATCATGATATGTGTGAACTATGTAGTACGGTAGGCGTCGTGTGTTAGCTGTGTTTGATTGTTTTAAAACATAAAGTGTTATAACGGCTTTATGGGAAGTTGGTTATAACGACTTTATGTAGGTAAGAAAATACTTTGTGGTTTTAAAAGGTAAGCGATGTGAATTATAAGCGGCTTGTTATAATAAAGAACTTCTTGTATTTCAAAGATTTATAAATCGTTTTGAAGGAGAGTAACACTTGGTTTTAAAGGTTTTAAAAAGAGTTATACTAGCTTTATGGGAGTTAGGTATAATGTCTTAAGAGAGGTAAAGAAAATGGTTTCTTGATGTTAGAAGTTAAGAGACTTGATCTTATAAGATAAGAGACTTAACTTATTTGTTTTAATGTGAATGTTTGTGTGAAACCTCATTCGTGAGTAATGAGTACTTGGTTTTATGTAAAGGGATAATGTTTCTTGATTTCGTAAATCAGAATGTGTATCGACAGACCACTGCAGCGTTAATAAAGGAAAATGTATTGAATAATGATGAATTGTATTAAAACCAGTAGAAACCTACATATGCATAGAAACTAAGATAAGACAAAATGATATTACATTTTCTAGATCATGGTTCTTTGTAATAAGAATGTTGTAAACAAGAATAACCTACTCTCGCGTGAGACATATATTACTCAATTGTTCTAAAAGGAATCAGTGATTAAGTTTGGGAACTATGAAACCATTTGAAAATGAGAAGCTTGAGTAATTGAAACTAGGCAAAGCGGAACTTAGGAAAAGAATGTTGTTACTTGATTTTGAAAAGGAATGTGGGTTGGTCATTCTAATACTACGGGTATCGGGTGACTTTGATAAAAGTAATGGATCTCTTTTAAAGAATTTAACGTACGTAGTACTATAGGGTTAAAACCCGGACTTTGGCATAAAATGAAAGTACTTTGAGTTGTTGTGAAACTTGCCTATGCTTGTTGTTGTGAAACTTGCCTATGCTGTTGTTGTGAAACTTGCCTATGCTTGTTGTTGTGAAACTTGCCTATGCTTGTTATTGTGAAACTTGCCTATCTTGTGATGATAGCCTTTGTTGTGCAAATGTGGTATTTACGTATTCTGCGCGTCTCGATAGTAGGTTGACTTATTGAGAACTTACTTGGGCGTCTTTGGCGGTGATGGAGAATTCCACGGGTATGTTTCCATTTTGATTCTTGTCTTGTTGTTGATGTCACATGGACATGTCTACCGTCTGATATTCGGGGCGTGCGGCCGTGCGGAGTTGATTACCGATATATGGTTATTACCGCAACATGGGCGATGTCTACCGTCTGATATTTCGGGGCATGTGGCCATGCTGCTGGGTTGACCACCCGTATATTGTGATTGAGGTTACATGCTCATGTCTACACCGTCTGATTCCGGGGCATGTGGCGTGCGGCGCTTTGTGTGTTGCATCATGGACATGTCTACACCGTCTGATATTCGGCGTGCGGCCGTGATGCGAACATGATGGATGTTGTGGGCGTGAGACCCGTAGTTATATTTGAGTGGTGACTTTGAGGCGTGAGTCCACGACAGCTAACTTTTATGTTGCGTCTTGTATTTTGGTTATCATACATGTCTCCGCTTTTTAGGCTATTATGACTTCATTTCTGATGTTGTGATTTCACATACTTGGTACTGTTATCTTGACCTCGCCCGGAAGTGCGTTCATCTGCGGTAGAGGTACATCGATCGTGGATCCGCTCTTAGGATCTCATTTATTGGGTTGGAAAGCTCCGTTCCTTGGAGGCTTATATTTGGTATGTTTCCACTGAGTTGTAGGTTCTTGTACATTCGGGGGTATGGCGAGGCCTGTCCGTCATAGTTGTTGTAAATCTTAAGTGCATGCTTTGTTGTGGCGGGGTTTGTAAAAGGATAAGCTGTTGGGTTTTTGTGTATATCTGAAAGCAAGCTTGTTTTGGTTGCTGTTTATTTATTATATCTCTTGTTTCATGACTCGTATTTTATTTTCCATTGGTTTTCTCGATGTTGTATCACTAGGGTGCCGGGGTAAGGCACGATGCGGGCGAGTTCGGGCGTTACAAAGTGGTATCGAGCGATTAGTCCTCGGAAAGTGTCTGAGACCGTGTCTAGTAGAGTCTTGATTATCGGTGTGTTGTGCACATCTATAATCGGAGGCTATAGGACATGTAGGATTGGTTTCTATTCTTCTCATTACGAGATCGTGCCTTAGAGTGAGTTGTAAGTTGGACCCTACGATGTGCTTCATTTTACGATTATGCCTCCGCATGGCGACCGGTGCCCAGAAGGGCAAGGCAGCGGTAGGAGGCTGCTAGTGGGATCTGAGAGAATGCGAGCGCGAGCGATCGATACACGAGGCAGTGCTCGACGGCGAGTTTCGCGGCGCCGCCCGGACCAGCGAGGTTTAAGCGCGGCCGTGGGCGTGAGACTCTGATACTGAGCCTCGGTCCCGCGATGCAGGCGGGAGATGGGTCGCGAGAGATGGCGATTATTGGCGAGTTGTGGCGGATATGAGGACAGTGGATCTGGCGATTCGGTTCAGCGGCACTGTAGTGCACCCGAAAGCGAATAGTTTGAGGCTACGGGACTTTACGAGTTGTAGCGCCAGAGTTTTATGGGTGAGGCACGAGGATGATCCGCGGGAGTTCATCCGTCGATTCTGAGAAGGATCGTGCGGGTGATCGAGGCTTGAGACCGAGTGCGTGACGCCGATTCGCATCGGCCGCGTGATACCGCGATCGATTAGTTTGATTCGTGGGAGCTTTCGGGAGAGCATGCACCTCCAGCAGTATGGGATGAGTTTTGGGGCTTTTCTCACGCACTTCTTGCCTCCGCAGATGAGGAGAACGGGCGACAAATTTTTGTTACTAAGACAGAGGCGCCTTTGTCGGGAGTACAATGTCGAGTTCGATTCTTTGGCTCGATATGTCCTGCGCTTGTTGCGAATATGGAGGATAGGGTGCATCGCTACGTCACCGGGCTAGATGATTATATGGCGAGTCTTGTGCGGGTGTTTCTCTTGTAGGGCATGGACATTGCCGCGTTGAGCTCGTACACTTGGGTGCGAGGCGCGAGATCGGCAGGTGGACCGCTTTCGTGAGAAGAAGGCCAAGACGGCCGGATATTTTGGCGACTTCGAGGCGGACCGCCTCGGCGGACTAGTTATGTACCTCCGCCATTGCAGTGGTCCTCCGCGACGCCGGGACCCTTGGGATATTCGGGAAGCGGTCGGGGCTCCTGTGTTTGAGATGTTGGGAGTAGGGTGTTGGCGGATCGATCACCCTACCTCGGTGTGGTCGATGTAGTAGACGCATTTCGGGAGTGTCGTAGTACGAGGAGCTTGTTATTCTTGCGGCCAGCGGGGCCATATGACGAAGGCTGTCAGGCCGTGGTAGCGGTAGGATAGCCTGACTACTTTAGGCGATTGCGGGCCCACGGTAGAGGTCGCGGTGGAAGTTCGATTTTAGCGGTCCTTGAACCGCCTAGTTTGAGTATATCCTTAACCCTGTAGATACTTGTATGTATTGATGTTAATGATGTGTTAAGTGTTATGTTCGGATAGCTTTGTGCTATAGTGTGATTTGAAAATCTGGTTAGTGTGAGATGGAAGTGGTATCTTCCATGATGTGTTCCGTGTCGAGGCGGAAGTTGGCGCTCTGATGGGTCGGGTTGGGGCCATGTTGCGGGCCAACCGCGTCCGTTCGAGGAAGGGTCAGCTCGGGTGGTCGCCGGTGGCGGTCACGAGGTGCTAGGCGAGTTTAGATGACCATCGTATGAGTTCATAGATATGTTCGACGAGAATCGGTTCGTGAAGGCGAGAATGGCCTTAGAGGAAATCGAGGGTAGTAAGATGACCAAGTTTGGAGGTAGTAACTCCAAGGGTTGGAAAGCGAAGCGTTGTGGAGTGTGGTACGGATACTAGAGAGCTCGAGTGTTCGAGAAAGTGCGACGAGATAGGGGAGAAGTGAGCGTGTGTGATCGTTTCTTTTGTGAAATGTAGGTGCGAAGAGTATATTTTAGACCTTGGTGGGGACTTTTGTGCTAAGCGAGGTGGTTCCTCGTTGGCGTGGATTTGGGTTTCTTGGCGCATGTTATTTTGTGGTCGGTGTGGCATGTTTGATTTTCGTAAGTATAGTAGTGAAGACTATCTTGGCCTTGCGTTTGTTTGAGACTTAGAAGGAACATTCGGGGCGAATGTTTCTAAGGAGGAGAATGTTATACCGTATTTCAGTATGCGTGGGGGCGTGCGTAGAAATTTTCGAACTTCTTTAGGCTTGGCGAATTCTTTTTGTGCACAACACCGGTTAGAGTCGTTTTTGACGAAACGTTTTCCACGACTTTCGTAGGGTAATTTCGGCTATGTCATTTATAATTTTGCGGATTTTTCCGAGAGGCGAAACATTTTGGACCAACGAGAGGCGACACTTGTCACCTCTAATGGAAGGAGTGGACGGCAACTTTGGGCTAGTTTGGACGATTTTGTGCCTTTCCCTTGGTCAAGGGTTAGGTAGGATATTTTGTGGTAGATGGATAAGGTAGCACTTGGCTAAATCTTGGCCTTACACTTGCTATGCACTTGTCTTCATCTTGGCCATTGGTTGGCCTTCACTTGACCTATAAATACCCTCTAGTTGAAGACATTCTTCATCCTAAACTTGAGCAATCTATCTAAGTCTCAAACTACTCCTCCTCTTGAGTTTAGTCCACCACCCCCCCCCTTTTGGCGAGAGCTTCCCCTCCTTTGTAGTGGTTAGCGTGGGGTACCCACTGCCTAGTTGTTTTCGTATAATACCCCTTGTTGTGGTATAGAAATACTCTCCTAGTATTGTTGTTATGTCCAAATACCTTGGCCCAAATACCTTGTAGTATTCCCAAGTTACACTTTTACAAAAGCCCGGAAAATACGATTATACTTCCTTTAGCCACAAAAACGAAACCACAAGGAAATCTTCACCCATTGTTGAAGTTGTAAGTAGAAGTTGGTTAGGACTTCTAAGGGTGGTTTGAGCGCTCGGAGTAGGAGCTGCGTTTCTCGGGATCGACTTTATACTTGGATAATTTTGGGCTTATCGAGGTAAACACTATGTCCTTCTATTGTAATTGGAAATTACATGTTGTAGGAATATATAGTTGAAGTATACTATATATAGAATCAACATTATAATTGTGCGGCAATGTCTTTTGACTTAAGCTGAATTTAAAGAGAATCGAATCTGTAATTACATGGGTCGTATTCTGAGACTTGTGTAGCATTCTTGTGTAGTAGAATTGTACACGTCCGGCTAGGCGTGTTAACCCCTGGTTGGCTTAGTGGCCGGCCTCGATAGAGGAGGAGATTTCTGTTGTGCGGGGTGAGTCTTTGAATTTTACGTAGAATATTCTACATTGAGATCTAAAGATATTAATAGGCGCTTTGTGGCCTCTATAGGTTGCGATTACTACGTGTGGAGTGATCTTGGTGAGAGTGTAGACGGTTTGAGGTACTTGGGCGTTTTGCTATTAGTCGATACTCGTCGCGAGGTATGTGAACCTCTTCCTATCTCTTCTAGCATGATATGTGTGAACTATGTAGTGCGGTGAGCGTCATGTGTTAACGTGTTTGATTGTTTTTAAAACATAAAGTGTTATAACGGCTTTATGGGAAGTTGGTTATAACAACTTTATGTAGGTAAGAAAATACTTTGTGGTTTTAAAAGGTAACTGATGTGAATTATAACTGGCTTGTTATAATAAAGAACTTGCTGTATTTCAAAAGATTTATAAATCGTTTTGAAGGGAGAGTAACACTTGGTTTTAAAGGTTTTAAAAAGAGTTATACTATCTTTATGGGAGTTAGGTATAATGTCTTAAGAGAGGTAAAGAAAATGGTTTACTGATGTTAGAAGTTAAGAGACTTGATCTTATAAGATAAGAGACTTAACTTATTTGTTTTAATGTGAATGTTTGTGTGAAACCTCATTCGTGAGTAATGAGTACTTGGTTTTATGTAAAGGGATAATGTTTTACTGATTTCGTAAATCAGAATGTGTATCGACAGGACCAACTGGCGTTAATAAAGGAAAATGTATTGAATAATGATGAATTGTATTAAAACGGTAGAAACCTACATCTGCATAGAAACTAAGATAAGACAAAATGATATTACATTTTCTAGATCATGGTTCTTTGTAATAAGAATGTTGTAAACAAGAATAACCTACTCACGTGAGACATATATTACTCAATTGTTCTAAAAGGAATCAAGTGATTAAGTTTGGGAACTATGAAACCATTTGAAAATGAGAAGCTTGAGTAATTGAAACTAGGCAAACTGGAACTTAGGAAAAAAATGTTGTTACTTGATTTTGAAAAGGAATGTGGGTTGGTCATTCTAATACTACGGGTATCGGGTGACTTTGATAAAAGTAATGGATCTCTTTTAAAGAATTTAACGTACGTAGTACTATAGGAGTTAAAACGGACTTTGGCATAAAATGAAAGTACTTTGAGTTGTTGTGAAACTTGCCTATGCTTGTTGTTGTGAAACTTGCCTATGCCTGTTGTTGTGAAACTTGCCTATGCCTGTTGTTGTGAAACTTGCCTATGCTTGTTGTTGTGAAACTTGCCTATGCTTGTTGTTGTGAAACTTGCCTATGCTTGTGATGATAGCCTTTGTTGTGCAAATGTGGTATTTACGTATTCTGGCGTCTCGATAGAGGCGGTTGACTTGTTGAGAACTTACTTGGGCGTCTTGGCGGTGATGGAGAATTCCACGGGTATGTTTCCATTTTGATTCTTGTCTTATTGTTGATGTCACGTGGACATGTCTACCGTCTAAGATTCCGGGGGCATGCGGCCGTGCGGCGGGTTGATTACCGATATATGGTTATTCTGCAACATGGGCGTGTCTACACCGTCGCGATTCGGGGCATGTGGCCGTGCGGCGGGGTTGACCCAGTATATTGTTATTGAGGTTACATGGGCATGTCTACCGTCTGCGATTCCGGTACGTGGCCGTGCGGCCTTGTTATTATTGTTGCATCATGGACATGTCTACCGTCACGATGATTCGGGCATGCGCCATGATGCGAACATGATGGATGTTGTGGGCGTGAGACCCATAGTTATATTTAGTGGTGACTTTGAGGCGTGAGTCACGACTTGACTTATTTTTATGTTGCGTCTTGTATTTTGGTTATCATACATGTCTCCCGCTTTTAGGCTATTATGACTTCATTCTGATGTTGTGATTTCACATACTTGGTACTGTTGTACCGACCTCCTTGAGGCTGCGTTCATCTGCGCGAGTAGAGGTACATCGGTCGTGGATCCCGCTCTTAGGATCTCATTTCAATGGGTTGAAAGCTCCGTTCCTTGGAGGCTTATATTTGGTATGTTTCCACGAGTTGTAGGTTCTTGTACATTGAGGTATGGCGAACCTGTCCGTCATAGTTGTTGTAAATCTTAAGTGCATGCTTTGTTGTGGCGGGGTTTGTAAAGGATAACTGTTGGGTTTTGTGTATATATCTTGAAAGCTTTGTTTTGGTTGCTTTGTTTATTTATTATATCTCTTGTTTCATGACTCGTGTTTTATTTTCCGCTGGTTTTTCTCGATGTTGTATCACTAGGGTGCGGGGTAAGGCACGATGCGGGCCGGGTTGGGCGTTACACCTCCCGCACAGCGTAACTCTCTCCTCTCTAGTGAGGCTACCAACGCCAGGGGTTATACGTCTAACCTAGCAGTACAATTCTACTCGCGGTACTACTACAAGTCTCATGTCTGACTCTCTATGTAATTACGATTGAAGATTCTTCTTTAAATTGAGGCTTAAGTCGCAAGACATTGCCGTAGTAAGTATTATTCAGCTTAAGTCAAAAGACATTGCCGATAACTACGTTGATTCTATATATAGTATACTTCAACTATATATTCTAACAATATGTAATTTCCAATTACAATAGAGGACAAGATAATTACCTCGATAAGCCCATAATTATCCGAGTTTAAATGTCGATCCCGAGCAAGGTTTAGCTCCTACTCAGTGTGCTCCAGCCGCTCCAAACAACCCTTAGAAGTTCTAACCAACTTCTACTTAATACTCCAACTAATCGTGGAGATTTTCCTTAGGGTTTCGGTTTTGTGGAAGGAAGTATAATAGTATTTACGGGCTTTTCAGTATAAGTATAACCTTAGAATACTACAAGGTATACGGCTAAGGTAATTTGGGCATTATAACAATACTTTTGAGAGTATTTCTACCAAGAGGGGGGGTATATTATACGAGAACAACACCACTAGGAGGGGGGGTGAAGTCTCGGCCACAAGGCCACACAAGGGGGAGGGGCTCTCGGCCAAGGGGGGAGGGACGAGAACAACAACAAGAGAGGGGGGGATTTTAACACTTAGAGATTTGTGGAAAGGATGAAGAATTCATCAAAGGGAGAGGGGTATTTATAGGTCAAGGGATGGCCAACCAAAGGCCAAGATCTTGCCAAGTGCAAGGCAAGTGTAGGGTGAGGATTAACTAAACACAAATATCCTACCAACTCCTTGACTTTGTGCAAGGCACAAAAACGTGCCAAAGTTCATCCAATTCGTCCCATGGACGATTCAAGTCCACCAATTGGAGGGTGCCAAGTGTCGCCCTCCCGTTGGTCCAAAATGTTTCGTCTCTCGGAAAAATCCTCAAAAATTAAAAATGACATAGCCGGAAATTCCCCTACGAAAGCTGTGAAAACGTTTCGTCGAAAAACGACTCTAACCGGGTGTTGTGCACAAATAAATTTCGGCCAAGCTACTATCTCAAGTTCAAATTTTCTACGTACGTCCTTACGTACATACTCTGAAAATACGGGGTATAACACAAACACACATGGCCCAATCTAGACCACACACTTGCTTTAATCCTAGCCCTTGATTTCTCTATAAATACCCCCCTTAATGCAAGACTTTATTCATCCACACTTAGAGATTTCCAAGCTTGAAAATTCCCTCCCTTCCCTCTCCTTGTGCTCTCAGCTTTGAGCCTCCCTTTTGACCCAAATATTGTCCAAAAATCCTTAAACTTCTAATTGTTCTTCCTTAGTGTATTAGGAAGATTAGTAACCAAGAGTTAGAAAAGATTACACACCCCTATCCTAAGAACCTCCCCTTGGCCGAAACTAGCCACATTTAAAGCCTAAGTGTTCTTCACTTTTTGGAGTTGACGTGTTAAGAGAAGTTGTTTAGAAACTTCTAAGGGTTTCTTGGAGCGGGTTGGAGCGTAAGGAATTGGAGCTAAACGTTGCTCAGGATCGACTTAAAAACTTGGATAATTTTGGGCTTGTCGAGGTAATGATCTATGTCCCCCTATTGTAATTGGATATTACATATTGTAGTAATTTAGAACTGAGTATAAGATATATTGGAAGGATGTTTATAAAAGAACTGAACTGTATTTATATTTGGGTATGTATTCTGATGAACTTGTGTAGTATTATTATGAGCAGAATTGCGTGCAGTTAGACGTGTAATCCCTGAGTTGTTGGCTTGGTAACAAGCCTTGTTAGGAGGTTATTTATGTGATTGCGGGGAGGTCTTGCGAATTTTTCGTAGAATAAGGATCCTTGTACTTAGAATTATTCTACAAAGAGAACTAGAAGTTGATAGATGTATTGTGGTTATTATAGGTGGACTTTCTACGCGCGGCATACTCGACTTGGCTTGTGGATTAAGCCGAAGAGGTATGTGATTCTTCCTATACTCTTGAGCATGATTTATTGTAAACTATATAGTACGGTGAGCGTGCAGTGTGAAATGAATTTGGTTTAGTTAAAACATAAAGTGTTATAATAGCTTTATGGGAAGTTAGTTATAACGACTTTATGAAGTTAAAATAAGAGACTTTACTTATAAACGGCTTGATTTTGGAAAAGGAGAAGTAACTTGATTTAAGTATGGGTTACTTGTTTTGAAAAGAGTAATTTACGAGGTTTTAAAAGTATACTTGATATTGTCTTAAAACTATAAAACACTTGGTTTAAAAAGTATAGAGTACTTGATTTTAAAAGTCTTGTAAGGATTTTCTGAAAGGTGTAGTAATTTGCTTTGAAAAGAAAATGTGTTTGATACTACGAGTGATAGTATCGTATGGCTTTTACGTAAAAAGAGGTCTTTTTGAAAGAATGAAAGTATGTAGTATTTTGGGGTTGAAACCCGAATTGTTGACATAAAATAAAAGTACCTTAAACTTGCCTATGCTTGTGGTGATAGCTTTGTTGTGGTGCAAGTGTTTGATTTTGTGCTCTGAGTGTCTCTCGGTGGAGGCCATTATTTGATTGATTGTTGGACATCTTGTGCGTTGGATGGTCCACGGGTATGCGTCCACTTTGAGTATTATCTGGTTATTTCTTTTGGACATACTGACACGATGGGTGGCCCACGAGTATGCGTCCACTTTGAGTATTATCTTGTTATTTTCCTTTGGACATACTGACACGATGGGTGGCCCACGGGTATGCGTCCAGTAGGATGGTTTCATGGCCATGCTTATACCGAGGTAAGATGTCGGGGCATGCGGTCATTGTGAAGGGTTAAATTCCTCACGACCCGATCTCGGTCCCGTGACTGGTGCCTTACCCCGGGCACCCTAGTGATGACAACATCAGAGAAAATCAGCGGAAATAAAATTTAAACAGGAAACAAGAGACAACATAAGAAAACAGGCTAACCAAAACGGTCACCTTCATGTATATACATAAGACCGAACAGTTATAATCTTTTACAAACCACCTTGTGATCTTCTACAGACCTCAAGAATGTAACAACAACTATGACAGGACGGGGCCCGCCATACACTGAATGTACAAGTACCTACAATGACAGGACTATACTAAAGATAAGCCTCGGAGAAACGGAGCTTCCCAACGCCGACTGCGATCCTATGGCGAGGATCAACAAGCTGGTGTACCTCGACTGCGGCATGAAACGCAGCCCGAAGGTCGATCTACAGTACCAAGTATGTGGCGAAAAATGCGTAATGAAATCACATTTCATCATTTTATAAAACCATTTCGCAATAAGTAGTGATTATGTCAAGTAAGGACGCATATCCCGAATAATCACTCACACATAACTATGGGTCTCACGCCCGTAATATTACTCATGCAGTGGAACTCATTCCTCACCTGCGATGCATAATGTAAAACAACACCCATATGTGAACACGAACACTAGATCACGCTGCGTCATCAAACCGTCGGGCAAGTAGAATAGCCACTACCGGTTCAAAAGCTAGTCATAAAACTTCACGGGCAAAATGCGGAAGCCACTACCAGATCAAAGCTAGCCACACGGTGGCGAGGCAAATACCATAAGCTAACGTACCATAGCCTACCGTCTCACGAGATATGGCCGAGGCAAGTATCTCGAGCTATCTACGAGCACTGCCGATACACGAGAAATGTCGGGACAAGTATCTAAAGTGTGCACGAACCACGTGTACAAATCAAGCGTGATCGCCGTCATGCGGAAAGCTTCATGGATTAGCGGTCCATGGACTAATAACAAAACCCTCACAATGACCGCATGCCGGCATCTTACCTCGAAAGCATGGCCATGAAACCATCCCTGCGGGCGCGTGCGTGGACCATCCATCGTGTCGGCATGTCGAAGGAAATAACAAGATAATACCCAAAGTGGACGCATACTCGTGGACCATCCAACGTGTCAGTATGTCCAAAAGAAATAACCAGATAATACTCAATAGTGGATGCATACTCGTGGACCATCCAACGTGTCAGTATGTCCAAGCAATCAATCAGATAGCCGGCCCTCCCCGAGAGACACGGTAGCACACAATCAAACACTTGCACAACAACGGTTATCACAACAAGCATAGGCAAGTTCAACGTACTTTCATTTTATGTCAACAATACGGGTTTCAAACCCAAAAATAATACTTACTTTCATTCTTTCAAAAAAAGACATGTTTTTACGTAAAAGATACTAATACTCGTAGTATCAAAAACACATTTCCTTTTCAAACAAAATTACTTTACTTTCGTAAAAACCTTTACAAGACTTTTAAAATCAAGTACTGTATACTTTTTAAACCAAGTGCCTTTCTTTCAAAACAACATTCAGTATACTCTTTAAAACTCAAATACTTACTCTTTTCAAAACAAGTAACCTATACTTAAATCAAGTTACTTCTCTTTTTCTGAAATCAAGTTGTTTATAAGTCAAGTCTCTTATCTTTTAAAACCAGTCGTTTATCTTTCAAAATCAAATCTTTCTTTTATCTTCATAAAGTCGTTATAACTAACTTCCCATAAAGCCATTATAACACTTTATGTTTTAAACAACAAAATTCATTTCACACACGTACGTCTACCGTACTATATAGTTCACAACAATCATGCTCGAGTATAGGAAGAATCACATACCTTTTAGCTTAAACCACAAGCCAAGTCAAGTATCACGCGCATAGAAGATCCACCTATAATAATCACAACAATCTATCAACCTCTAATTCTCTTGTAGTATAATCTAAGTAAGCGGTTCCCTTTTCTACGGAAAATTGGCAAGATATCCCCACATGAACACATAAATAACCTCCCCAACAAGGCTGCTACGAGCCAACAACTCGAGGATTACACGTCTAACGGACGTGTTCAAATCTAACTTCACAATAATACTACACAAGTCTCTGTAAATACGGTCAATGTAAATCTGATTCAATCCTTTATAAGCATCCTTCCAATATATCTTATACTCGATTCTAAACTACTACTGATATGTAATATCCAATTCTGATAGGGGACATAGATCATTACCTCGATAAGCCCAAAATTATCCAAGATATAAGTCGATCCTGAGCAACGTTTAGCTCCAAATCCTTACACTCCAACCCGCTCCAATCAACCCTTAGAAGTTTCTAAACAACTTCTCTAAACACTTCAACCAAGCTAGGAAGATTTTTCTAGGGTTTCGTTTTGCGACTATTGGAATAAAGTGGTATTTCCGGGCTCCTAGTATTGAAATAACTTTGGAATACTACTAGGGATACTAGGCTAAGGTATTTGGGATTATACTACAATACTTGAAGTATTTCTACACAAGTGGGGGAAGGGGGACGAAAATACAAGCTAAAGGGAGGGAGTGTTTTGCCTTGGAAAGCTTAAGTGTGGGATGATAATAAGTCTTCAACTAAGGGGGTATTTATAGAGGATTCAAGGGTCAAGATCATAGAAAGTGGGTGGTCAAGATTGGGCCATGTGTGTGTGGGTCCCACCACACCACATGGCCAACGAAAACACAAGACAAGTGGCTTGCCACTTGTAAGGCCATTTCGGCCAAGGGACAAGTGTCTAGCCACTTGTCCCACCATTTCGGCCAAGGTGGCCACATGGGGGTGACACGTGTCGCCCCCCTACTCGTCCAAAATATTTCGTCTTCCGAAAATATCCAAAATATCGAAAATCTCAAAAACAAAGCGGGCCCCACAAAGCGTAAATTTCTCAGTGGGCCCAGCGTGACCATTCAGAAAATAAAATCTCATAATTCTAATATAATCCAACAAGTCCAAATACCAAATCGGGAATCAATTCCCATCAACGAACCTTTTTCCTTCACAAAACGGAAACTTTTAGTGAAAAATCGCGTCTTTCTTCCTTTCCAATTTTTACGTCGTACTTGCGTGCACGTCCTCACATACATACCATTGAACTACGGGGTGTAACATTCTTTCCCCCTTAGAAACATTCGTCCCGAATGTTCCTTCTAAGTCTCCAAACGTACTTGCGCCGGTATAGTCTCCACTACTACTCTTACAAAACCGATCATGCCACCAATGGCCAGAATATAACATGTGCGCAAAAATCAAATCCAAGCCAACGAGGAATCACCTCTAACATCACAAAAAGCTCCCACCCACGGTCTAAAGGATACTCTCTTCGCATCTTCACCTCACAAAAGAATAATCACTTAGTTCTCATAACACGTGTTAACCTGCTTCCTACGTCGTACCGCTTCTCGTACACGAACTCTCTAGTACCGCGTTCCACACTTGATTCTGCTTCAATTTCCACAACCACAGAGTTACTACCTCCAAACTTGGTCATCTTACTAGTTTCAATTTCCTCTAAGGCCATTCCGGCCTTCACGATCCGATCGGTCGACGCATCCACAAACCTGTACGATGGTTACCTAAACTTGGGCCTAGCACCCTCGTGACCCTATCACAGAGCGGGACTACCATAAATTGACCCCACCCCAAACCGGGCTGCGGGTTGACCCGCGACCTTGCCTCAACCGACCCATTTACCGCGCCAAGCTCTTGTTCCCCGACCCGGAACAATCTCACTAAACAAGTCATGAAAACCTAGTGGTCTTCTTATCCCAACTACCCTCTTATAATTCACACCACTCAGGGACTTATCACACAATTATACCCCATGTATACTATGCACTCCGACAAAGGTCAATTATAAACAAAATCTTTTACTCAAGACGGCCCCGCCTCTAAGGTCTCCACGTATAATATTCTAAGGCTCACATTCTCTATGTACCCAACTTCCCTTTTACTAACCAGGCCTCTAAATCACAATTTAACATAATGCTATCTGAACATAACACTTAAAATATACTCATTTAATCACACATACTAATCTCTAGAGGGTTAAGGATATACCTGTATCTACTGCTTCACTTCCCCTTTGTCGCTCTAATCATAATCCTGCTCTGTTGGGCGCATAGCTAGAGAAGGTGATGAACTATCCACTGATCCTGAAGGCGGAGTCCCTACATCCGTGGTACCCCTGATCGGACAATTCCTCGCAAAATGGCCCTGCTGGCCGCAAGCATAACAAGCTGCCGAAGTAGTACGACACTCCCCAGAATGACACCTACCACAACGGCCACACCGAGGTGGGGGTGGCCTCCTCTGGCTAACACCCCTTCCCCTCCGAACCACTGAATCTGCAACTGACATGGTAGGCTGAGTCCTCCTACCTGTATCCCTCCTACTAGGACATTCTCTCGTAACATAGCCCTGACGGCCGCAGGTGAAACAAGCACGATAAAAGCGACATTCCGGGATGACGTGCGCTACATCGTGAACACCGAGGAAAATCAATCGGTGGCTAGAACTATGTATAATCGTGAACGAAGCCACGGAGCTCGACCAGCTCCTGCATACCGAGCGATCACGAAACTGGAGGACCACTGCATCTTGGCGGAGGCGCATATCTAGTCTGTTGCTGAGGCGGTCCGCCTCGAAAGTTACCAAAGGACCCTGCTGATCTGGCCCTCTTCTTCTGACCTTGGTTAATCCGTCGATCTCTACGTGCCTCTGCCTGCTGCGCATAAGCCCGTATGCAGGCCATGCTCATGCCTGACTGAAGAGCTACTCTTGCACAACCCTTCTTTAGATAATCATCAAGACCCGTGATAAATCGGTACATCATATACTCTGCGTTGCTAAATCCATAGCTAATGTGGTCGTCTCTTCAAAACCATATTCTACGCCTGGTCATGGGCGAAGGTTCAAATATCATGACCGCAGATGGAATCTTGCATTGTGCTAAACTCTGCTGGGGCGGCGGCGTCACGAGAACTCCCGAATGAAGCACCACCGGGTGATGATTGGGCACATGCCACAGTAACCCTCGTGCTCTACTCGCAGCTCCTCCATTGCCTTGCCATCGGGCCACGGTTGCCTGCGTAGGCATGGCGGCATAAAGAATACGTCGGAAAGATTCCAACTTACAACACGGCTCTAAGGCACGATCTCGAGTGAGAAGAATAGAAACCAATCCTAAATATCCCATAGCCTCACGATTATAGGTGTGGTGCGCAACCGCGATAATCGAACTCTACTAGATGCAGTGCGTAGACACTTTCAGAGGATTAAGCGCTCGATACCACTTTTGTCACGACCGATCTCGGGCGTGGTAGTGCCTTAACGGGCACCTTAGTGATGACAACATCGAGAAAATCGTGAAAATAAAATTTAAGCAGAAAACAAGAGACAACGTAAGAAAGCAGGCTAACCAGCGGTCACCTTCATGTATATACATAAGGCCAGAAACGATTATAATCCTTTACAAACCACCTTGCGTACTACAGACCTCTAGAATGTAACAACAACTATGACGGGACGGGGCCGCCATACCACAGAATGTACAAGTACCTACAATGACGGACTATACCAAAAGATAAGCCTCGGAAGCGGAGCTTCCAATGACTGCGATCACATGGCGAGGATCAACAAGCGGTGTACCTCGACTGCGGCATGAATCGGCCCGAAGGAGGTCGATGCAGTACCAAGTATGTGAAACTAAAAATCGTAATGAAATCACATTTCATCATTTTATAAAACCATTTCGCAATAAATGTGATTATTTCAAGTAAGGGGCGCGTATCCCGAATAATCACTCACACATAACTATGGGTCTCGCCCGTAATATCACTATGCAGTGGAACTCATTCCTCACTGGCGGTACATGATGATGTAAAACAACACCCGTATGTGAACACGAACACTAGATCTGCTGCGTCGTCAAACCGATCGGGCGAGTAGAATATCCACTACCGGTTCAAAGCTAGTCATAAAACTTCACGCGGGCAAAAATGGAAGCCAACTACGAGATCAAAAGCTAGCCACGCAATGGCGAGGCAAGTACCATAAGCTAACATACCATAGCCTACCGTCTCACGAGATATGGCCAGAGGCAAGTATCTCGAGCTATCTACGAGCTGCCGATACGAGAAATGACCGGGACAAGTATCTAAAGTGTGCCTGAACCACATGTACAAATCAAGCCCGTGATCGCTCGTCACTGCGGCAAGCTTCATGGATTGGCTGTCCATGGACTAATAACAAAACCCTCACAATGACCGCATGCCCCGGCATCTTACCTCGGAAAGCATGGCCATGAAACCATCCTGCGGGCGCGTGCGTGGACCATCCATCGTGTCGGCATGTCGAAGGAAATAACAAGATAATACCCAAGTGGGCGCGTACTGCGTGGACCATCAGCGTGTCGGTATGTCGAAAAGAAATAACCAGATAATACTCGATAATGGATGCGTACTCGTGGACCATCCAGCGTGTCGGTATGTCAGCAATCAATCGGATAGCGGCCCTCCCCGAGAGACACGGTAGCACACAATCAAACACTTGCACAACAACGGTTATCACAACAAGCATAGGCAAGTTCAACGTACTTTCATTTTATGTCAACAATACGGGTTTCAAACCCAAAAATAATACTTACTTTCATTCTTTCAAAAAAAGACCTCTTTTTACGTAAAAGATACTAATACTCGTAGTATCAAAAACACATTTCCTTTTCAAACCAAATTACTTTACTTTCGTAAAAACCTTTACAAGACTTTTAAAATCAAGTACTGTATACTTTTTAAACCAAGTGCCTTTCTTTCAAAACAACATCCAGTATACTCTTTAAAACTCAAATACTTACTCTTTTCAAAACAAGTAACCTATACTTAAATCAAGTTACTTCTCTTTTTCTGAAATCAAGTTGTTTATAAGTCAAGTCTCTTATCTTTTAAAACCAGTCGTTTATCTTTCAAAATCAAATCTTTCTTTTATCTTCATAAAGTCGTTATAACTAACTTCCCATAAAGCCATTATAACACTTTATGTTTTAAACAACAAAATTCATTTCACACACGTACGTCTACCGTACTATATAGTTCACAAAAATCATGATCAAGAGTATAGGAAGAATCACATACCTTTTTAGCTTAAACCACAAGCCAAGTCAAGTATGCCGCGCGTAGTAGATCCACCTATAATAATCACAACAATCTATCAACCTCTAATTCTCTTCGTAGTATAATCTAAGTAAACAGTTCCCTTTTCTACGGAAAATTTGGCAGCACCTCCCCATGAACACATAAATAACCTCCCTAACAAGGCTGCTACGCAAGCCAACAACTCGAGGGGATTACACGTCTAGCGGGCGTGTTCAAATCTGCTTCACAATAATACTACACAAGTCTCGTAAATACGGTCAATGTAAATCTGATTCAATCCTTTATAAGCATCCTTCCAATATATCTTATACTCAATTCTAAACTACTACAATATGTAATATCCAATTACAATAGGGGGGACATATATCATTACCTCGATAAGCCCAAAATTATCCAAGATATAAGTCGATCCTGAGCAACGTTTAGCTCCAAATCCTTACGCTCCAACCCTCTCCAAGCAACCCTTAGAAGTTTCTAAACAACTTCTCTAAACACTTCAACCAAGCTAGGAAGATTTTTTTAGGGTTTCGTTTTGCGACTATTGGAATGAAGTGGTATTTCCGGGCTCCTAGTATTGAAATAACTTTGGAATACTACTAGGGATAGTAGGCTAAGTTATTTGGGATTATACTACAATACTTGAAGTATTTCTACACAAGTGGGGGAAGGGGGACGAAAATACAAGCTAAAGGGAGGGAGTGTTTTGCCTTGGAAAGCTTAAGTGTGGGATGATAATAAGTCTTCAACTAAGGGGGTATTTATAGAGGATTCAAGGGTCAAGATCATAGCAAGTGGGTGGTCAAGATTGGGCCATGTGTGTGTGGGTCCCACCACACCACATGGCCAACTGAGACAAGTGGCTTGCACTTGTAAGGCCATTCGGCGAGACAGTGTCTAGCCACTTGTCCCACCATTCGACCAAGGTGGCCACATGGGGGTGACACGTGTCGCCCCACTAAATCAAAATATTTCGTCTTCCGAAAATATCCAAAATATCGAAAATCTCAAAAACAAAGCGTGCCCCACAAAACCGTAATTTTCTCCCGTGGGCCCCACGTGACCATTTCCGAAAATAAAATCTCATAATTCTAATATAATCCAACAAGCCCAAATACCAAATCTGGGAATCCAATTCCCATCAACGAACCTTTTTCCTTCACAAAACCCGAAAACTTTTCCGTCGAAAAATCGCATCTTTCTTCCTTTCCAATTTTTATGTCGTAATCTCGTACGTACGTCCTCACATACATACCCTGGAACTACGGGGTGTGATAGCTTTGTTGTGGTGCAAGTGTTTGATTTTGTGCTACCGTGTCTCTCGGTGGAGGGCCGACTATTTGATTGATTGTTGGACATACTGACGCGTTGGATGGTCCACGGGTATGCGTCCACTTTGAGTATTATCTGGTTATTTCTTTTGGACATACTGACACGATCGGTGGCCCACGAGTATGCGTCCACTTTGAGTATTATCTTGTTATTTTCCTTTGGACATACTGACATGATGGGTGGCCCACGGGTATGCGTCCAGTAGGATGGTTTCATGGACATGCTTATACCGAGGTAAGATCTTGAGGCGTCGCTCATTGTGAGGGTTAAATACGGGTTATGTTATTAGTACATGGACCGCTAATCCATGAAGCTTGCGGTGATGAACAATCACGGGCTTGATTTGTACGTGTAGTTCTGCACACTTTAGATACTTGTCTGGTCATTTCGTGTATCGGCGGGCTCGGTAGATAGCTTAAGATACTTGCCACGGTCATATCTCGTGAGACGGTAGGCTGCACGCTAACTTAAGATACTTGCCTCGGCGATTCGTGGTGGTTTGGATCTGGTAGTTGACTTAGTACTTGGCGCGTGAAGTTTTATGACTAGCCGGATCCGTAGTTGGCTACTCTACTTGGCGATCGGTTTAATAGCGGCGAGGATCTAGTGTTCAGGTTCACATATGGGTGTTGTTTTACATCATGTACTGCCGGCAGTGAGGAATGGGTTCCACGGGCATGATTGATATTATGGGCGTGAGACCCATAGTTATGTGTGAGTGATTATTTTGAGGATATGCGTGTTATACCCCGTATTTCCAGAGTATGTACGTAAGGGAATACGTACAAAAGTCTAGCCTTAAAAGTTTAGGCTTGGACGTTTTTTTTTGGCACAACTCACTAAAGGAATCGTTTTTCCGAAAGCGTTTCCACGGCTTCGTAAGTAAATTCGGCTATGCCATTTCTAATTTTGCGGATTTTTAGAGAGGCGAAACATTTTGGACCAGCGGGAGGCGACACTTGGCACCTCCGATTTGTGGACTTGAAATGCGTCCATTGGGGGAATTGGACTTGAAGTGCACGTTTTTTGTGCCTTGTGCACAAGTCAAGGAGTTGGTAGGATATTTGTGTGGAGTAAATCTTCACCCTACACTTGCCTTGCACTTGTCTTAATCTTGGCCATTGGTTGGCCACTTCTTGACCTATAAATACCCCCCTTAAGATGAAGAGTTCTTCATCCACAAATCTTTCCAAGTCTTGAAAATCCTCTCCTCTCCCTTTGTAGCCTCTTTCGTCCAACACTCCCCCTCCTTGTGAAGTTTGGCGAGGCCTACCCCCAGCCTAGCCGAAATCTACCCCATCCCTTGGTAGAAAAGTTGACTTCTTGTATTGTTATAATGCCCAAAATACCCTAGCCCAAATCCTTAGTACTTAGTAGAAGTTGTGAAGAACTTCTTAGGTTTCATTGGAGCATACACCTTAGGAGCAACACCTTGCTCAGGCGCGACTTTTTCTAGGATATTATTGGGCTTACCGAGGTAACTAATCCTACCCCTCTTTTGAATTACAGAATACTTCTTTGTTGTAGTATAAGTATAAGTATAAATACTTAGAAGAATATTGCAGAATAGAATTGGTATTATCACGATAGAAGGGTTTAAAGAAGAATAATCAAACTGTACTTACATAGAATTTGTTTTCCACGATGAACTTGAGTAGCTCACGGGTAGGAAGTCGCCCAATTTTCCGTAGGATATAGAACCCTCTGTTTATAGCTGTTTACAAAGTAGTGCGAGCGTTGTTAGGCGTGTCGACTATTATAGGTGACTCTCTGCGCGACATATTCAACTTGGCGGTGGTTTTATTTGAGAAGGTATGTGATTCTTCCTAAAGCATGATATTTTACAATATATATGTAGTACGGTAGACGTACATGTGTTAACTGAATAATAACTACGGCAATGCCTCACGGCTTAAGCATGAATAATAACTACGGCAATGCCTCACGGCTTAAGCCTGAAAAATAAAGAACTGAAAGCATTTCAAAAGAATACTGAATCATTTATTAACAGAAGAGAACTAATTGGTTTTTAAAACAGAAGCTTAAAGAGTTATACTAGCTTTATGGGAAATTAAGTATAACCACTTAAGGTTGATAAAAGAAATAGTTTGCCTATGTGTTTATAACAGACTTATATTGAATTGTGAAAAGAATAATAAAATGGTTTGATAAGTAGACATGATATGATGCTATGTGTGTTAGTGTCTTATGGCAGCTTGTGTAAAGAGGTCGGTCTTACTTATGCTTATGTTGTTTGAACTATAATTTGTTGTGTTAGTACTATATCACTCACCTCTTGAGATGATACCGGGTTAAGCGCCTCCGTCACGGGGTAGACTCGGTGATGCAGGACCATGATTCGAGAATACCTCATGCGGGTCCAGGGCCTATGCGGGCTCTGAGAGTTCGGAGTTAGTATGCGGGGTTATACCTCATGCGGTGCATGTGGCCATGCGGACAACGAGTCGGGGCGTTGCCAGGAGTAGCTACCTCGATGCGGGGTTATACCTCATGCGGGCTATGTGGGTGGCCTATGCGGACTCGGAGTCGAGATTAGGCTTGTAGAATGATAATATGGGCGAGTGGCCTGCTTTGATCATTCGCGACCTAGAAAAGACACATTCTGATTTACCTATTGTTGCTCTTGTTTATGATGTGGCACTATATGCGGTCCCTCGTTGTTTCTTACATACTTGCAAAACTGATTTTAAAATGATATGTTTTCATTTAAGTATTTCTGATTTCATATACTTAGTACTGTTATCTTGACCTCCTTGGGGCTGCGTTCATGCCAGGTAAGAGCGGCAGTGCTAGATCCACATTCTTAGGATCTCTACGTTGGTGTCGGGAGCTCCATCTTTTAGGAGGCTCTACTTTTAGGTATGATCTCACTGTTGTAGATAGTTTTGTCTGATCGAGGGTATGGCGGGGCCCTGTCCGCCATAGTTGTATATTTCCTTAGAAGTGCTGTAGTCATGTTATGCGATTGTCGGATGTAGCGCTAAACCATGTTTTTATATATATCGAAAGCGATGTTTTCTCATAAAGCGTATGTCTTATTTTATAAAACTGTTTCATGTCTTGTTTTATATATTTCCGCTGATTACTCTGATGTATGACTACTTGGGTGCCCCGGTAAGGCACCAGTCACGGGCCCCGGAATGGGTCGTGACAAAAGTGGTATCAGAGCAGTTAATCCTCGGAAAGTGTCTACAGACCGTATCTAGTAAGTCTTGATTATCGGTGTGTTGTGCACCACCAATAATCGAGGCTATAAGATATTTAGTATTGGTTTCCATTCTTCTCACTCTGAGATCGTGCTTTAGAGTTGTGTTAAAGTTGGACCCCTCTAACGTATTCCTTTTACATATGATTATGCCTCGCGTAAGGCAACCGGGCCCGAAGGGCAAGGCGGCCGATGGAGCGCCGATCGAACAGAGTTACGAGGGCTCGGGCCCAGTCTATACCGCAGACGGCGAGTTCTATGACGCCGTCGGTTCGGCAGAGACTACTGATGCCGTACCTCGCATCCCGCGGCTGGGGCGGAGAGTTAGGTACTGAGAGATCTTGACTATTGGCTAGAGTTGTGGCGAATCGAGGATAAATGGAATCTGGCGATTCGATTCAGCTCAGCGCGGTCGCGCCGTGGTGCACCCGGCGAATAGTTTGAGGTTACGAGATTTCTTGAGTTGTAGCCCGCCGAGTTTTATGGGTCGAGCGGAGGATGATCCGCGAGAGTTCATCCGTCGGCTTCTGAAGGATCACGCGGGTGATCAAGGCCTCGAGACAGTGATCTGTGACGCCGGTTCGCATCGGTGCGTGATACCGATCGATTGGTTTGATTCATGGGAGTTATCGGGAGAGCAGCGTCCCAGCTACTGGGATGAGTTCTCGAGGCTTTCTCACTCACTTCTTGCCTCCACGGATGAGGAGGCGCGTCTTGATAGATTTTTCTTGGCGAGAGGGCCGACTGTCGGGAGTACAATGTCGAGTTTGATTCATTGGCTCGATATGTCCCGGCATTGGTAGCAGATATGGAGGATAGGGTGCACCGCCACGTCGCGGGCTAGATGATTATATGGCGAGTCATGCGGGTGTTTCTCTCGGCCCGGGTATGGATATTACCCGTGCGAGCTCATGCCCTTGGATGCGAGGCGAGGTCGGCGAGTGGGCGACGGCCGAGAAGAAGGCGGGGCGGGAGGGTCTTACGGTGGCTATCGTGGTGGCGGCCTCGGCGGCGATCTAGATTTGCACCACGGCCCGGCTCGAGCACTCCTGCACCATCCTCGGCCGCGGCCCGAGTATTCGAGGCGGACCGGGGCCCGGGGCTGGCGTCGAGTAGCGAGTGCTTGGCGATCGGGACCACCCCGGTGTGGCCGTCGGTAGATCCCATTCGGGAAGTGTGGTACTACTTTTGGAGCTTATTCTGATTGTGGCCAGCGAGTCACTTTGCGGTTGTCGGCCGAGCGTGGCAGCGGTGGTAGGGCTCGGCCGAGTTACATTGCCGCTTCATCA
Source organism: Przewalskia tangutica (assembly GCA_029844215.1). Lineage (NCBI taxonomy): Eukaryota > Viridiplantae > Streptophyta > Magnoliopsida > Solanales > Solanaceae > Przewalskia > Przewalskia tangutica. Next base: position 47,295,972 of record CM056730.1, read on the forward strand.
TCTCTTACGATTACTCGCCGGGCGAGGTACTCATGGGTCGCCAGTCGCGGCGGTCGTGGCTCGGGTCACAGTTCTAGCGGTCCTCAGAACCGCATTTATGCTTTGTCAAGCCGAAAGGATCAGGAGGCCTCACATGATGTCGTCACAGGTACCTTATAAGGTTCTGGGTTTGATGTGTATGCTTTGATAGATCCGGTTCTACTCATCCCATATATCCCCTTGTTGCTAGTAGGATAGGGATAGAGCACGTGTCCATAGACCCTTTCGAGGTAGCTACGCGATGGGTGATTCGGTGGTAGCTCGGCGGGTATATAGAGCTTGTCTGTGACCATTTGATCGTCGGACCTGGCCGACTTGATAGAGTTGGAGATGATTGACCAGCGTGATCATGGGGATGGATTGGCTAGATTCTTGCTACGCCAATGTAGACTGCAGGAGAGTAGTGCAGTTCGATTTCTGAGGCCGGTTGTTGAGTGGGAGAGCACGGTATCGCCAGAGGGTAGGTTTATTTCCTACCTCGAGGCTAGGAAGATAGTGCGAAGGGTATATCTACCATCTCGTTCGGGTGTTTGATCTGAAGGCTGCGGTACCAGATTTTCGTCGATTCGATGGTCGAAGAGTTCCCAGACGTGTTTCGGATGACCTCCGGGTATCCCTCCTGAGAGGGAGATTGAGTTTTGTATTGACATATTGCCAGACACTCGGCCTATTTCCATTCCGCCATACAGAATGGCACCTGCCGAGTTGAGAGAGTTGAAGGATCAGCTTAGGGATTTGATGGAGAAGGGCTTCATCAGGCCTAGTGTTTCTCCCTGGGGAGCGCCGATATTGTTCGTGAAGAAGAAGGACGGGACGCTGCGCATGTGTGTTGATCTGACGGTGAACAAGGTGACCATTAAACGAATACCCTTCCCAGGATTCATGATTTGTTCGACCAGTTGAAGGGTGCGACATGTATCTCCAAGATTGATCTGCGATCGTTCTATCATCAGGTGCGAGACAGAGAGGTGGATGTCCCTAGGATTTGCATTCGGGACCCGTGCGGGCATTATGAGTTCGGTCATGTCTTTCGGGTTGACGATGCTCTGGCGGTATTCATGGATTTGATGAACCGAGTGTTCAAACCATTTTGGACACGTTTGTGATAGTGTTCATTGATGATATCTTGGTTTATTCTCGCTCGAGGCGAGCATGCGAGCAACGAGGCTGTCTTGTGATTCTCCAGACCAGCGATTATGCGCCAAGTTTTCCAAATGTGAGTTTTGGTTGACTTGATGGCGTTTCTTGGGCATATTATGGGTGATGGCATTCAGTGGATACGACCAAGATCGGCGATCGAGGACTTGGCCTGAACTCTTACTCGAGAGGTTCGCGATTTTACGGGCCTTGCGAGGATATTATCGGTTCGTGGAGAAGTTTGCTTATCTTCGCACCGTTGACTAGGTGACTCGGAAGGTAGCCAAGTTTGATGGTGATGCTTGTGGCGGGGTTTCGATTCTTTGAAGAGAGGCGACGGCCGCCTCGTTCTTACTCTTCCGGAGGTCGGATGGTTATGTCGTGTATTGTGATCGTCAGGCATCGGGTTGGGATGTGTGTTGATGCAGCATGGCAGGGTTATAGCATATGCATCCCGACAGCTGAAGAAACACGAGAGGAACTACCCCACCCGTGATTTGGAGTTGGCGGCTGTGATTCACGCTTTGAAGATCTGGAGGCACTATTTGTATGGGGTTCACGTGGATATTTTTACAGACCACAAGAGCCTCCAGTATATCTTCACGGAGGAGCCGAACTTACGGCGGTCACGGTGGTTAGAGTTGCTTAAGGATTACGATGTTGATATCTGTACCACCCGGGAAGGCCATGTTGTGGCGGATGCTCTTAGTCGTAGGTCGATGGGAGCCTATCGGATGTGCGGTAGAGAGGAGGACATGGTTCGTGATTTGCACGATTAGCGAGCCTTGGTGTCCGTTTGATTGATTCCGATAGCGGTGGGGTTAGAGTTCGTGAGGTTGCGAGTCTTCCATCGTTGAGGAGGTGAAGAGGCGATTCGAGGATCCGGCTTTGATTCGATATCGCGATCTGACTCTTCGTGAGGCAAGGGTCCTTTTGAGTAGCACGATGGGGTGCTAAGGTTTGAGGCGCATGTGTGTTCGGATGTTTGAGGACTTGGCGGAGTTCTTGGGAAGCACCTGCAGCGCGTTACTCTATCCATCCGGTCGACCAAGATGTACCACGACCTTAGATCCGTGTATTGGTGGGATGGCTTGAAGAGGACGTTGCGAGTTCGTAGCTCGGTGCGTGTTGTCGGCGGTGAAGGTAGAGCACGGAGGCCCGGTGGTTTATTCTGACGATTGAGATCCCAACACGGAAGTGGGAGGTAATCAACATGGACTTCATCACGGGATTACCTCGCACTCGGAGAGACATGATTCTATATGGGTTATCGTCGGCGGTGTGAAATCAGCCCACTTTCTTCCGTCGGGGCGACTTTTCGGTGAGGATTATGCGGACTTTACATCAGAGATCGTCGATCGCATGGAGTCCCTACTTCGATCATATCGCATGGAGGCCCAATTTACGGCTAACTTCGGAGGTCCTTCGAGAGGTTTAGAGACGCAGTGAGCACGAAATCGCATTTCATCCACGAGACAGACGGACGTGAGCGCACTATCCGGACTGCGAGGATATCTGCGAGCCTGTGTTATTGACTTCAGTGGTAGTTGGGAGGATCATTTGCCTCTAGTTGAGTTCGCGTATAATAATAGCTACCACTCCAGTATTCAGATGGCGCCTTACGAGGCCTTGTATGGGAGGAAGTGCAGATCGCCTATAGGTTGGTTCGATGTGGGCGAGTGCGGCTAGTGGGACGGTTGGTGCAGCGGCGATGGATAAGGTGAAGCTTATCCGGCGGCTATCGACGGCTCGAGTCGGCCAAGTCGTATGCAGATCATCGTCGTCGGCATCTTGAGTTCGAGGTTCATGATTGGGTTTTCCTAAAGGTGTCACCCATGAAGGGTGTGATGAGATTCGGTAAGTAGGGGAAACTCAGCCCAAGGTACATTGGGCGTTTAGTTGTCGCGAGGTAGGCAAGGTTGCCTATGAGTTGGATCTGCCGTCCGATCTGGAGGCGGTCGCATCCGGTTTTCACGTATCTATCTTTGAGGAGATGTATCGGGGATCCATCTAGGGTACATCCGATTGACGATGTCCGGTGGCCAGGGTTATCGTATGAGGAGATTCCCATAGCGATAATCGATCGTCAGGTTAGGCGTCTGCGGACCAAGGACGTGGCTTCCGTCAAAGTCTTGTGGCGGAACGAGCTTAGGAAGGAGATGACGTGGGAAGCTGAGGAGGACATGAGGCAGAGGTACCTTCACTTATTCCCCACACCTCCAGGTAATTCACTTTTCCTACTTGTAAATCTTCATTATCGTTTATGCCTAAGTGTTGTTCTGTGGCCGTGTGTGGCATTTGCAACTGTTTAAGCTATGAAGAATCTTATCGTTAACTGTCTTGGGAAGGAACATTCGGGACGAATGTTTCTAAGGAGGGGAGAATGTTATACCCCGTATTTCCAGAGTATGTACGTAAGGGAATACGTACAAAAGTCTAGCCTTAAAAGTTTAGGCTTGGACGCTTTTTTTTGGGCACAACTCACTAAAGGAATCGTTTTCCGACGAAACGTTTCCACAGCTTTCGTAGAGTAAATTCCGGCTATGCCATTTCTAATTTTTGCGGATTTTTCCGAGAGACGAAACATTTTGGACCAACGGGAGGGCGACACTTGGCACCCTCCAATTTGTGGACTTGAAATCGTCCATTGGGACGAATTGGACTTGAAGTGCACGTTTTTTGTGCCTTGTGCACAAGTCAAGGAGTTGGTAGGATATTTGTGTGGAGTAAATCTTCACCCTACACTTGCCTTGCACTTGTCTTAATCTTGGCCATTGGTTGGCCACTTCTTGACCTATAAATACCCCCTTAAGATGAAGAGTTCTTCATCCACAAATCTTTCCAAGTCTTGAAAATCCTCTCCTCTCCCTTTGTAGCCTCTTTCGTCCAACACTCCCCCCCTCCCCTTGTGAAGTTTGGCCGAGGGCCTACCCCCCCCCTAGCCTAGCCGAAATCTACCCCCCCTCCCTTGGTAGAAAAGTTGCCTTCTTGTATTGTTATAATGCCCAAAATACCCTAGCCCAAATCCCTTAGTACTTAGTAGAAGTTGTGAAGAACTTCTAAGGTTTCCTGGAGCATACAACTTAGGAGCAAAACCTTGCTCGGTAGCGACTTTATCTAGGATATTATTGGGCTTACCGAGGTAACTAATCCTAACCCTCTTTTGAATTAGAGAATACTTCTTTGTAGTATAAGTATAAGTATAAATACTTAGAAGAATATTGCGAGAATAGAATTGGTATTATCACAGTAGAAGGGTTTAAAGAAGAATAATCAAATTGTATTTACATAGAATTTGTTTTCTGATGAACTTGAGTAGCTCAGGGTAGGAAATCGCCCAATTTTCCGTAGGATATAGAACCCTCTGTTTAGAGCGTTTTACAAAGTAGTGCGAGCGTTGTTAGGCGTGTCGACTATTATAGGTGACTCTGCTGCGCGACATATTCAACTTGGCGGTGGTTTTATTTGAGAAGGTATGTGATTCTTCCTAAAGCATGATATTTTACAATATATATGTAGTATGCGGTAGACGTACATGTGTTAATCGAATAATAACTACGGCAATGCCTCACGGCTTAAGCTGAATAATAACTCACGGCAATGCCTCAGCGCTTTGAATAATAAAGAATCGAAAGCATTTCAAAAGAATCTTGAATCATTTATTATGAAGAGAACTAATTGGTTTTAAAGCGAAGCTTAAAGAGTTATACTAGCTTTATGGGAAGTTAAGTATAACCACTTAAGGTTGATAAAAGAAAGCTTTGCCTATGTGTTTATAATGGACTTATATTGAATTGTGAAAAGAATAATAAAATGGTTTGATAAGTAAACATGATATGATGCTATGTGTGTTAGTGTCTTATGGCAGCTTGTGTAAAGAGGTCGATCTTACTTATGCTTATGTTGTTTGAACTATAAGCATTGTGTTAGTACTATATCACTCACTCTTGAGATGATACCGGGGTTAAGTCGCCTCCGACGCGGGGTAGACTTCGGTGATGCAGGACCATGATTCGAGAATACCTCATGCGGGTCGGGGGCCTATGCGAGCTACGAGAGTTCGTGTTAGTATGCGGTGTTATACCTCATGCGGGCTCTGTGGCCCTGCGGACACCGAGTCCAGGACGTTGCCGAGGAGTAGCTACCCTCGATGCGGGGTTATACCTCATGCGGGCCTATGTGGGTGGCCTATGCGGACTCCGGGAGTCCAGGATTAGGCTTGCAGAATGATAATAGGGGCGAGTGGCCCTGCTTTGATCATTCGCAGCCTAGAAAAGACACATTCTGATTTACTATTGTTGCTCTTGTTTATGATGTGGCACTTATATGCGGTCCCCTTGGTTGTTTCTTACATACTTGCAAAACTGATTTTAAAATGATATGTTTTCATTTAAGTATTTCTGATTTCATATACTTAGTACATGTTATCGACCTCCTCGGCTGCGTTCATGCCGCAGTAAGAGCGGCAGTGCTAGATCCACATTCTTAGGATCTCTACGTTGGTGTCGGGAGCTCCATCTTTTGGAGGCTCTACTTTTGGGTATGATCTCCTGTTGTAGATAGTTTTATGCGATCGGTATGGCGGCCCCTGTCCCGCCATAGTTGTATATTTCCTTAGAAGTGCGTAGTCATTTATGCGATGTCGGATGTAGCTCGCTAAACCATGTTTTTATATATATCGAAAGCGATGTTTTCTCACATAAACTGTGTCTTATTTTATAAAACTGTTTCATGTCTTGTTTTATATATTTCCGCTGATTACTCTGATGTATGACTACTTGGGTGCCCCGGTAAGGCACCAGTCACGGGCCCCGGAATGGGTCGTGACAATGCGTCCCCTTACTTGACATAACTGTTTACTTATTGCGAAATGATTTTATAAAATGATGAAATGTGATTTCATTACAGTATTTTCAGTTTCACATACTTGGTACTGTTATCGACCTCCTTGAAGCTGCGTTCATGCCGCAGTAGAGGTACACGATTGTTGATCCTCGTTCATAGGATCGCGATTCGATGTTTGGGAAGCTCGTTTCTCGGAGGCTTATCTTTGGTATAATCCCTATCACTGTAGGTACTTGTACATTCGTGGTATGGCGGGGCCCGAATCCGTCATAGTTGTTGTTACATTCTTAGAGTGCATGAAATCTTGTTGTGGCGGGGTTTGTAAAGGATTATGGCTGTTCGGTTATATTGTATATACATGAAGGTGACCGTTTTGGTTAACCTGTTTTCTTATCTTGTATCTTGTTTCTTGTTTAAGTTTTTGTTTCCGCTGATTTTCTCTGATGTTGTATCACTAGGGTGCCCGGGGTAAGACACCAGTCGCGGGCCCGAGGTCGGGTCGTGACACTAACCCACGACATCGTAACAAGTCAGGAGGGTGAGTGATATAATACTAACACAACGGCTTATCGTTAAACAACATAAGCACAACAAGAATAACCTCCTTACACAAGCGTCACAAGATACTAACACACGTAGCATCATAACATGTTTATCAAACCAACTTACCATACCTTCAAACATTATTTCAAGCATTTGATAAACAAATAATTAAACCGTTTTTCTTATCTTTCTTAAGTCGTTATAGCTAACTTCCCATAAAGCTAGTATAACACTTAAACTTTTTATGAAAACCAAGTATTACTTTTCTTCCAAATGATTCATAACTCTTTTTGAAATATTCAAAATTCTTATTAATTAGAACTCAAGTCCAAAGACATCAAAGTAAAGCCAAATTTAGTTTAACACACGTACGTCTACCGTACTGTTACACCCCGTAGTTCCAGGGTATGTATGTGAGGACATACGTACGAGAATACGACAGTAATATTGGAAAGAAAGAAAGGTGTGATTTTTCGACGGAAAAGTTTCCGGGTTTTGTGAGGAAAAAAGGTTCGTTAATGGGAATTGGATTCCCAGATTTGGTATTCAGACTTTTTGGAATATTTAAGAATTATGGAATTATATTTCCGGAATTGGTCACGTGGGGCCCACCGGAGGAATTCACGGTTTGTGGGGCCCACCGGAGGAATTCACGGTTTGTGGGCCCCACTTTAATTACGGATATTTTTCGGAAGATGAAATATTTTGGACCAATAGGAGGGCGACATGTGTCACCCCTAGGTGACACTTGGTGGACGAATTGTGGACATTGATTGGCACGTTTTTGGCATGAAAAAGGCCAAAAACATTTGGTCAAAGTCTTGAAGATATTTTGTGTAGTAGATAGATAAGTGTGACCCACACACACATGGCCAAATCTAGACCACACACTTGCTTTGATCTTGGCCATTGATTGGCCTATAAATACCCCCTTAATGCAAGACTTCTTCATCCACACTTAGAGAGTTTCCAAGTCTTGAAAAACTCCCTCCCCTTTCCTTGTGAGCTCTCGGCCATGGGCTAAAATTGTGAGCTAAAGTTGTCCAAAAATTCTTAAAGTTTTAAGTGTTCTTCCTTAAAGTGTTAGGAAGATTGTGTACCAAGAGTTGGAAAATATTTCACACCCCTAGCCTAGAAACCTTACCTTGGCCGAAACTTGCCTGTTACACCCCGTAGTTCCAGGGTATGTATGTGAGGACATACGTACGAGAATACGACATTAAATTGGAAAGGAAGAAAAGATGTGATTTTTCGACGGAAAAGTTTCCGGATTTTGTGAAGGAAAAAGGTTCGTTAATGGGAATTGGATTCCCGGATTCGGTATTCGGACTTTTTGGAATATTTGAGAATTATGGAATTTTATTTTCCGGAATTGGTCACGTGGGGCCCACGGGAGAATTTACGGTTTTGTGGGGCCCACTTTATTTTCGGATTTTTGGCATTACGGATATTTTCGGAAGATGAAATATTTTGGACCAATAGGAGGGCGACATGTGTCACCCCTAGGTGACACTTGGTGGACGAATTGTTGGACATGATTTACACGTTTTTGGCATGAAAAAGACTTAAAACATTTGGTCAAAGTCTTGCAATATATTTGTGGAGTAGATAGATAAGTGGGACCCACACACACATGGCCCAATCTAGACCACACACTTGCTTCAATCCTAGCCCTTGAATGTCCTATAAATACCCCCTTAAGTTTCAAGACTTCTTCATCCACACTTGAGAAATTCCAAGGCAAAAATACTCCCTCCCTTTGTTGTAGTTCTCGTCCAACACCCCTCTCCCTTAACCAAACTTTGTCCAAAAATTCTTAAACTCTTAAGTGTTCTTCCTTAGTGTATTAGGAAGATTATTAACCAAAAGTTAGAAAAGATTTCACACACAGCCCTAAAACTACCCCGGCAAACATTGCCAAATTGTAGCCTAAGTGTTCTTCACTTTTTGGAGTTGAAGTGTTTAAGAGAAGTTGTTAGAAACTTCTAAGGGTTGCTTGGAGAGGTTTGGAGCGTACAGAATAGGAGCTAAACGTTGCTCAGGATCGACTTATAATCTTGGATAATTTTGGGCTTATCGAGGTAATGATCTTTATCCCCCTATTGTAATTGGATATTACATGTTGTAGTAATGTATAGTTGAGTATACTATATGTAGAATGAATATTGTTAAGAATTGAACTGTATTTACATTGGGTATGTATTCTGATGAGACTTGTAGTATTATTGTGAGGCGATGTCGCACACGTCGGTTAGGCGATGTAACCCCTCGAGTTGTTGGCTAGGTAGCGGGCCTTGATAGATGAGGAGATTTATGTGGTCATGCGGGGAGGTCTTTGCCGAATTTTCCGTAGAATATGGAACCTTGTATTTAGAAATGTTCTACGAAGGGATCTAGAAGTTGATAGACGTTTTGTGGCCTTTATACCCGAAAGAGATAGAGAGGGAATCTCTCAAGAATAAGGGGTTTGAAGTACTATGAGTAGCGTATTCTACTTGGAGGGTGGATAAGGCTAGCAGGGTTACAGTACCTTGGAGCGTTTTGCTAATTGTCGATAATCGTCGCGAGGTATGTGAACCTCTTCCTATCTTTTCTAGCATGATGTTGTGAACTATGTAGTACGGTGAGCGTCGTGTGCTAAGCAATTTTGGTTGATTTTTAAAAAGATAAGAGACTGGACTTATATCTTGACTTGATATGAAATGTGAAGAACTTGAATGGTGTTAAAGTGGTGAAACCTCATTCGTGAGTAATGAGTACTTGGTCTAGATAAATGAATAAGTTATATTAATTTCGGAAATGGGAATAACTATCGAACAAGCCATTGCAGCGTTAATAAAGGAAAATGTAATGACGATTAATTATATTAAAACAAGTAGAAACCTCCATCTGCATAGAAGCTAAGATAAGACAAAATTTTATTACATTTCCTAGATCATGACTGCTCTAATAAGAATTATTATAATCAAGTTTTGATTTTCTTAAAATTTCAAAGTAAGGAACTTGATTTCTAAAAGAAAAGAGACTTAAGAATTTGAAGTGTTTTGGTTTAAAAGAAAGGCATGGTTTTGTCTTAAATTGGTTTAAGACATAAAGTGTTATAATAGCTTTATGGGAAGTTAATTATAACGACTTTATGGAAACAAAAGAATGGTTTTATTATTGGATTTAAAATGGTAACTTGATTTTGGGAAAAGAGAAGTAACTTGAGTAAAAGTATAAGTAACTTATTTTTAAATATCGAACTTTTCTTGATGAGAAAAATATAAGTGGCTTGGTTTTAAAAGGTAGGAGTACCTTGATCTTAAAAGAGTTAGTTACTTGGGTTTTAAAAGTATACTTGACGTTGTTTTAAAAGTGTAAGCCACTTGGTTTAAAAAGTATAAAGTACCTTGAGTTGTGTGTAACTTGCCTATGTTTGCGTGTGATAGCCTTGTTGTGCAAGTGTTGTATCCTTATGTTACCGCGTCTCTCGATGGAGGGCCGGTCATGTTATTTTTGATCCTTGGACCTACTGACACGTTGGGTGGCCCACGGGTAGGGTTCCATTAGGATTGTTGTTCCATGGACTAGCTCTCCATGAGGTTACTGATTCGGCCTTGGTATCTGGTAGCTAGCCCTCGTACTTGCCCCGGTCGTTGCTGATGCAGGTTGGTTCTGGTAGTTGGCTTTCGTACTTGCCCCGATCGATTATTGATAGTGTCATTCCATGGACCAACCTCGGGGTTTCTTGATTCGGCCGGTATCCGTGGTTGGCTCTCGTACTTGCCCCGGTCGTGGCTGATTCGGCTTTGGTATCTGGTAGTTAGCCTTCGCACTTGCCCCGTTCAATTTTGTGGCGAAGTCTCGTGATCACGGCCTTGGTATCTGATAGTTAGCCCTCGTACTTGCCCCCGTCAGCTACGTGACGCGACCTTGGTATCTGGAAGTTGGCTTTCGTACTTGCCCCGTGTCAGCTTCGTGGTATAGTTATATAGTATTGTTGGTACGACTTTGGTATCTGGTAGTTGGCTTTCGTACTTGCCCCGGTCAGTTGATGATGCGGCTTTGGATCCGTAGTTATGCGCCGTACTTGCCGTCACGGTTTTATGACACAGGTGGGACCTGGTGTTCATGTGTACTCTTTGGTGTTGTTATATCATAGGCAGCGGTGAGGAAGAATTCCACGGGCATGATTGATGTTGTGGCGTGAGACCCATTGTTATATTTGGAGTGATGACTTTGAGGCGTGAGTCACGACTTGACATATTTGCTTATATGTTGTGGGATGTAGTTTGGTTATCATACATGTCTCCCGCTTTATATAGACTATTATGATTTCATTTCTGATATTTCTGATTTCACATACTTGGTACTGTTATCTTGACCTCGCCCGAAGTGCGTTCATCGCCGCAGTAGGTACACCGGTTGTTGATCCTCGCTCATAGGATCACAGTTCAGCGTTTTGGGAAGCTCCGTTTCTCCGGAGGCTTATCTTTGGTATAGTCCCATGTCATTGTAGGTACTTATACATTCAGGGGTATGGCGGGGCCCTGTCCCGTCATAGTTGTGGTTAAATTCTTAGAGGTTTGTAGTACTGTTGTGGGCAGGGTTTGTAAAGGATATAACTATTCAGGTATATATATGCAGAAAGGTAACCGTTTTGGTTAGCCTGTTTCTTATTTTATCTTGTTTCATGTTTAAGTTTTTATTTCCGCTGATTTTCTCTGATGTTGTATCACTAGGGTGCCCGGGGTAAGGCACCAGTCGCGGTCCCGAGGTCGGGTCGTGACATTGCCATAGTTTGAGCCTAAGTGTTCTTCACTTTTTGGAGTTGGATCTTGAAGAGAAGTTGTTAGAAACTTCTAAGGGTTGCTTGGAGCGGTTTGGAGCGTACAAAATATGAGCTAAACGTTGCTCAGGATCGACTTATAATCTTGGATAATTTTGGGCTTATCGAGGTAATGATCTTTGTCCCCCTATTGTAATTGGATATTACATGTTGTAGTAGTTTAGAATTGAGTATAAAATTTATTGGAAGGATGATTATAAAGAATTGAACTGTATTTACTGTTATACCCCGTAGTTCCAGAGTATGTATGTGAGGACGTACGTACAAATGTATAAGCCCTAATTAGGTTAAGGATGAAATTGTGAATTTCCAACGGAAAGGATTTCGAACCTTGTGAAGAAAATTCTACGTTTTTAATATTTTAACCAATTACGGATTTTTTTCCCGAGAGATGAAATATTTTGGACCAATAGGAGGGCGACACGTGTCACCCCTAGGTGGGCTATGTTGGCCGAAATTCATGTGACAAGTGGCCAAGACAAGTGGCCAAGTCTTGCAAGATATTTTGTGTGGACAAGTGGCTTGTGGGACCCCCACACACTTGTCCCCAATCTCAACCACACACTTGCCTTCATCCTAGCCCTTGGTTGTCCTATATATGCACCCTTTGTTGATGAAATCTTCCACACTTAGATATTTCAAGACTTGAAAAATATTTTCATCTCCCTCCCTCTCTCCTACCTCTCGTCGAACACCTCCCTCTCTAACCTAACATTGTCCAATAATTCTTAAACTCTTAAGTGTTCTTCCCTAGTGTATTAGGAAGATTGTTAACCAAAAGTTAGAAAAGATTTCACACCCTAGCCTCTAAAAAGTCACCTTGGCCGAGAGCTCCATGCACAAAAACCTAAGTGTTCTTCACTTGTTTGAGTTGGTTCTTGAAGAGATGATGGTTAGGAGCTTCTTAGGGTGATTTGTGGTGGTTTGTAACATAAAGATTTGGAGCTAAGACTTGCTTGGAGCGACTTTAAGAACTTGGATATTCTTGGGCTATTTGAGGTAGTGAATCTTAAACCTCTTTGTGAATTGGTTATTATACATATATTATAAGTATATTATGGAATATATAATATATGGAGTAAAGTTTGGAAGAGTTGGATCTTGTTAACTTGTTAAAAGAAAGGATTGGCATTTGGCCATTAAAACGTATCAAACGTATCAAACGTATCTTACTTGTTAAGAAGTTAATAACAAAGTAACTATAACTTATATTAAGAATGAAATATAAGTTGGATGACTAATGAAGTAATTGGATAAGTAAAATGGACAAAGTTGGCCAAGGACCCCAACTTAAGGACTGTATTTACTTTGGACTGTATTTACTTTGGACTGTATTTACATTTACATTAAGGGAAGATTGTTAAATCGCGTTCCGTTTGGGCGTGTGATCCCCTTTTTAATTATTGTATTGTATTGTTAAGGGGAAGATTGTTAAATCGCGTTCCGTTTGGGCGTGTGATCCCCTTCTTTATGTTGTTTAATTATTACGCCTTATATATGGCATATAAATTACGGTTATTCGGGCCTTGGAGAAAGATGGAAAAGTGAGTAAAAACGGGGGAAATGCTGCTCAATTTTCCGTAGAACTAGAAGTTGATAGGCGTGTTTTGGCTATTATAGGTTGACACTCTACGCGCGACATATCCGACTTGGCAAGTGGATTTAGCCGAGGAGGTATGTGATTCTTCCTATCCTCTTGAGCATGATATTTGTGAAATATATATAGTACGGTAGACGTACGTGTGTTAACTAAATTTTGCTTTACTTTGATGTCTTTTGACTTGAGTTTTAAATAATAAAAATCTTGAAGTATTTCAAAAGAGTTATGAATCATTTTTTGGAAGAAAAATAATACTTAGTTTTAAAAAGGTTTAAGTGTTATACTAGCTTTATGGGAAGTTAGGTATAACGACTTAAGAAAGATAAAAGGAACGGTTTACTTATTTGTTTATAAAAGCCTTGTAATGATTTCTGAAGGTGTGGTAAGTTGGTTTGATAAGTAAACATGTTATGATGCTACGTGTGTTAGTGTCTTGTGATGTTGTATAAGGGGGTTACTCTTGTTGAGCTTACGTTGTTTAACGATAAGCCCGTTGTGCTGGTATTGTATCACTTACACACGACTTGTTATGGCAGCGGGTTAGCTACCGTCACGAGGAATACCTCACGCGGTCCATGTGACCTATCGCAGCTGCGGGAGTTCGGGATGATCACTCCGGGTGTATTCTGGCCGTCGAGAATACCTCACGCGGTCGGTGACTATGCGGATGCGGAGTCGAGTTGATCTGCGGGATAGCTACCCCGATGCGAGAGTACCTCATGCGGGTCCGGGACTATCACGGTCTGATAGTCGAGATTAGGCTCGCATAATGATACTATGGGCGATTGGCCTTGCCGATCATTAGCGGCTAGAAAAGACCGATTATGTTACATGTATTTTGCTCTTGTTTATCTTTGTGGCACTATATGCGATTAAGTTGGGTTGTTTCGTACATATCGTGAACTTGTTTTAAAATGTTATAATTTCATTCAAGACTTCTGATTTCACATACTTAGTACTGTTATCGACCTCTTTCGGGTGCGTTAAATGCCGCAGGTAAGGGAAAGCAGGTGGTAGATCCTCACTCTTAGGATCTTTACTCTGGTGTCAGGAGCTCCATTTCTCCGGAGGCTCGACTTTTGGTACGACTCTCCCTGGTGTTGTAGATATTTTGTACATTCAGGGTATGGCGGGGCCCTGCCCCACCATAGTTGTTTACTTCCTAGAGTGCGTAGTCACATTGTAAAGGTCGGGATGTAACTGTTCACTTTGGGTATATATATATACATGCCGAAAGGCAACTTTTCTTGGATAAACTGTCTTTCATTTTATACTATTTCATATCATGATTTTATTTCCGCTGGTTAGTCTGATGTATATCTACTTGGGTGCCCGGTAGGCACGATCACGGGCGGATCGGTCGTGACAAAAGTGGTATCGAGCGATTAATCCTCGGAAAGTGTCTACGAACCGTATCTAGTAGAGTCTTGATTATCGGTGTGTTGTGCACCACATCAATAATGTGAGGCTCTGAGATATTTAGGATTAGTTTCCATTCTTCTCACTCGAGATCGTGCCTTAGAGTGTGTATTAAGTTGGACCCCTCGACGTATTTCTCTTTGAGCCGCTATGCCTCCACAAGGCAACCCGCCCGGCGAGCAAAGCGGTGAGGAGGCTGCTAGTAGGACACAGAGGTCCATGAGGGCACAGGCCCAGTCCTTACCAGAGGTGGTGCTACAGACGGCGAGTTCCACGACGCCACCAGCCCCAGCAGAGTTTAGAACCGCAACAGAGGCTCACGAGACCACAAGACTGCGCCTCGATCCACGGCTGGAGCGGAGGAGATGGGTTCTGAGAGATGGCCCGATTAGTAGCGAGGATCGTGGCGAACATGAGATAAATTTGGATCACGGCGATTCGATTCGGTAGTACGTGGTTCACCCGAGGTCGGATAGTTTGAGACTACGGGATTTCACGAGTTGCGGCCGCGAGTTCTACGGGTCGAGGCACGGGGATGATCGCGGGAGTTCATCCGAAGCGATTCTGACGGATCATGAAAGTGATCAAGACTTCGGAGACCGAGTCAGTGGTCTTAGGTTCGCATCGGCTGCGTGATACTGCAGTCGACTGGTTCGATTCGTGGGAGCTGTCCCGGGGAGAGCATGCGCCTCCGGCTGTTTGGGACGAGTTCTCAGAGGAATTTCTCACTCACTACTTGCCTCGCGGATGAGGAGGCGCGGGCGACAGATTTTTGATCTTTGAGGCAGAGGCGCCGCGATTCGGGAGTACAACGTGGAGTTCAATTCGTTGGCTCGATATGTCCCTGCGTTGGTAGCAGATATGGAGGACAGGGTGCACCGCTACGTCACGAGGCTTGATGACTACTTGGCAGAGTCTTGATCGGGTGTAGCTCTTCAGCCGGGCATGGACATTGCCCGCATGCAGGCTCATGCGCCCAGGTGTGAGGCGTAGAGGCGGCAGGTTGGCGAATATCAGCGGCGAGAAGAAGGCCGGGGCGGCAGGATCTTTTGGTAGCTCTCGGGGTGGACGGCCTCAGCAACAGACTAGATTTGCACCGCATCCAGCTCAGAGCACTCCTACACCGTCTTCGGGCGGCGGAGATATTGAGGCGGTCGAGCCCGTGGCTTGACTTCGAGCGGCGAGGATACTAGCCGATCGAGACCACCCTCCACTCAGTGTGGCTGATGCAGTATATCCCATTTCGGGAGATGCGGTGATACCTCAGGAGCTTGTTTTACTTGTGGCCAGCAGGGTCATATTTTGAGGGACTGTCAGGCGAGGCGATGCGAGATGGTAGGCTCGGCCCTACAGGTCTTTTCGGGTCTTCATCTACTACGATTACTCGCCGGGCGAGGTGCTCGTGGGCGGCCACAGGTCGCGGAAGAGGTCGTGGCGAGGTCGATTTGCGGTCCTCGAGCGCATTTATGCCTTGTCCGGGCCCGGGACGGGAGGCATCACCGAATGTCGTCACAGGTACTTTATCAGTTTCTTGTTATGACGTGTATGCCTTGATAGATCCGGGTTCTACTTTGTCCTATATATCTCCCCTTATTGCTAGTAGGATAGGGATAGAGCCTGAGTCCATAGACCCGCCGAGGTAGCTACGCGATGGGTGATTCGGTGGTAGCTCGGCGGTATATAGGGCTTGCCCGATGACTATAGGCGATCGTCGGACCACTGGCGACTTGATAGAGTTGGATATGACCGATTTTGATGTGATCACGGGTATGGATTGGTTAGCTTCTTACGCCAATGTAGTATGAGAGAGATTGGTGCGGTTCCGGTTTCTGAGCCGGTTATTGAGTGGGAGGAACACCGTCGCCAGAGTAAGTTTATTTCTTACCTCAAGGCTAGGAAGATGGTGCAGAAGGGTTATATCTACCATCTCATTCGAGTATTTGATCACGAGGCGAGATACCGGACCTTGATCGGTTCGGTAGTCGAGAGAGTTCCCGGATGTCTTTCGGGCGACCTCGCGGTATCCCTCCTGGGAGGGAGATTGAGTTTTGTATCGATGTGTTGCCAGACACTCGGCCTATTTCCATTCTGCCATACAGGATGGCACCTGCCGAGTTGAGAGAGTTGAAGGACCAGCTGAGAGATTTGCTGGAGAAGGGCTTCATCAGACCTAGTGTTTCTCCCTGGGTAGCGTCGGTATTGTTCGTGAAGAAGAAGGATGGGACGCTGCGCATGTGTGTTGATTACAGGCAGCTGAACAAGGTGACTATTAAGAACAGATACCCCCTCCCCAGGATTGACGATTTGTTCGACCAGTTGCAGGGTGCGAGATGTTTCTCCAAGATTGACCTGCGATCTGGTTACCATCAGGTGCGAGTTAGGGAGACGGATGTCCCTAGGACTGCATTCCGGACCCGGTACGGGCATTATGAGTTCAGGGTCATGTCTTTCGGCTTGACCAATGCTCCGGCAGTATTTATGGATTTGATGAACCGAGTGTTCAAACCATTTTTGGATACGTTTGTGATAGTATTCATTAATGACATCTTGGTTTATTCTCGCTCAGAGCAGGAGCATGCGGAGCATTTGAGGGCAGTGTTGAGAGTTCTCCAGGGCCAACGGTTATATGCCAAGTTTTCGAAGTGTGAGTTCTGGTTGGCTTCGGTGGCTTTCTTAGGGCACATTGTTGGGGCCGAGTGTATTCGGGTGGATACGGCTAAGATCGAGGCAGTCAAGACTTGGCCTAGACCTACTACGCCGACAGAGGTGCGCAGCTTTCTGGGCCTTGCAGGTTATTATCGGCGGTTCGTGGAGAAGTTTGCTTCTATTTCAGCACCTTTGACTAAGCTGACTCAGAAGGCAGCTAAGTTTCAGTGGACGGATGCTTGTGAGGAGGGCTTCCAATTACTGAAGGAGAGATTGACGACCGCCCCAGTCTTACTCTTCCAGAGGGTCCAGACGGCTATGTGGTGTATTGTGATGCGTCAGGCATCGGGCTTGGTTGTGTGTTGATGCAGCAGGGCAAGGTTATAGCGTACGCATCTCGACAGCTCAAGAAGCATGAGAGGAACTACCCCACCCATGACTTGGAGTTGGCAGAGGTGATTCACGCCTTGAAGATCTGGAGACATTATTTGTATGGTGTTCATGTGGACATTTACACAGACCACAAGAGCCTCCAGTATATCTTCAGCCAAAGGGAGCTGAACCTACGACATAGACGGTGGTTAGAGCTACTCAAGGATTATGATGTCGATATCCTATACCACCCGGGGAAGGCCAATGTAGTGGCAGATGCCCTTAGTCGTAGATCGATGGGTAGTCTATCAGATGTGCAGCCAGAGAGGAGGGGCATGGTCCGCGAGTTACACCAGCTAGCGAGCCTTGGAGTTCGATTGATTGGTTCTGATAGTAGTGGGGTTCGGGTTCGAGAGGTTGTCGAGTCTTCCATCGTCGAGGAGGTGAAGAGGCGACAGTATGAGGATCTGATTTTGACACGATATCGTGATACGGATCTTCGTGAGGGGAAGGGTCCATTTGAGGTAGCACCTGATGGGGTGCTAAGATTTTAGGACAGGTTGTGTGTTCCAGATATTGCAGGACTTCGGTGACAGGTTCTAGGGGAAGCACACAGCGCGCGTTACTCTATCCATCCGGGGTCGACAAAGATGTACCACGACCTTAGATCTATGTATTGGTGGGATGGCCTAAAGAGGAACGTTGCAGAGTTTGTTGCTCAGTGCCCGAGTTGTCAGCAGGTTAAGGTGGAGCACCAGAGGCCTGGTGGGTTGTTGCAGACTATAGAGATTCCGACGTGGAAGTGGGAGGTGATCAACATGGACTTTATCACAGGATTACCTCGCACTCAGAGGAAGCATGATTCTATCTGGGTTATCGTCGACAGGCTGACGAAATCCGCCCACTTTCTTCCCGTCAGGACGACTTTTTCGGCTGAGGATTATGCTAGACTTTACATCCGAGAGATCGTGAGACTGCATGGGGTCCCTATATCTATCATATCAGACAGAGGAGCCCAGTTTACGGCTAACTTCTGGAGGTCTTTCCAGAAGGGATTAGGGACGCAGGTGAGCCTCAGTACTGCATTCCATCCTCAGACAGACGGACAGGCAGAGCGTACTATCCAGACACTTGAGGATATGCTGCGAGCCTGTGTTATTGATTTCAGGGGTAGTTGGGAGGATCATTTGCCGCTAGTAGAGTTTGCGTATAATAACAGCTACCACTCTAGTATCCAGATGGCGCCTTATGAGGCCTTATATGGGAGGAAGTGCAGGTCGCCGATAGGCTGGTTTGACGGGCGATTGATTGGTTGGGCGGACTTGATCTGAGCAGGCGGTGGATAAGGTGAAGCTTATCCAGGAGCGGTTATTGACAGCTCAGAGTCGACAGAAGTCGTATGCAGATCATCGTCGTCGACATCTGGAGTTTGAGGTTGATGATTGGGTTTTCCTGAAGGTGTCACCCATGAAGGGTGTGATGAGATTCGGGAAGAAGGAAACTTCGATCCAGTACATTGGGCCTTATCAGGTTGTCCGCAGGGTAGGCAAGGTTTCCTATGAGTTGGATCTGCCGTCCGATCTGGAGGCAGTGCATCCGGTTTTTCATGTTTCTATGCTGAGGAGATGTATCGGAGATCCATCTAGAGTGCATCCGATTGAGGATGTCCAGGTGACGGAGGGGTTATCGTATGAGGAAAGTCCCATAGCGATACTCGATCGTCAGGTTAGGCGTCTATGAACCAAGGATGTGGCTTCCGTCAAGGTCTTATGGCGGAACAAGAACAGAGAGGAGATGACGTGGGAAGCAGAGGAGGACATGAGGCGGAGGTATCCTCACTTATTCCCCACACCTCCAGGTAACTCACTTCCCTACTTGCTGATTTTAATTATCCTTTATGCTTAAGAATTGTATTGTGGCTATGTGTGGCTTTTGTAAATTGTTTATTTATGAGGAACCATATTGTTAACTACCTTGAGAAGGAACATTCGGGACGAATGTTTCTAAGGGGGGGAGAATGTTATACCCCGTAGTTCCAGAGTATGTATGTGAGGACGTACGTACAAATGTATAAGCCCTAATTAGGTTAAGGATGAAATTGTGAATTTCCAACGGAAAAGATTCCGAACCTTGTGAAGAAAATTTTACGTTTTTAATATTTTAACCAATTACGGATTTTTTTTTCGAGAGATAAAATATTATGGACCAATAGGAGGGCGACACGTGTCACCCCTAGGTGGGCTATGTTCGCCGAAATTCATGTGACAAGTGGCCAAGACAAGTGGCCAAGTCGTGCAAGATATTTGTCACGACCCGATCCCGGGCCCGTGACTGGTGCCTTACCCGGGCACCCCAGTAGGCATACATCAGAGTAACCAGCGGAATATAAAAACAAGACATGAAACAATATGAAATGAGAAACAGTTTATCTGAGAAAAAGTTGCCTTTCGGCATATATATATACATCAAGAGTGAACAGTTACATCCCAACTTTACAACAGGACTACAGACCTCTAAGGAAGTAAACAACTATGGCGGGACAGGGCCCCGCCATACCCTGAATGTACAAAATATCTACAACACCAGGGAGAGTCGTACCCAAAAGTCGAGCCTCCGGAGAAATGGAGCTCCTGACACCAGAGTAAAGATCCTAAGAATGAGGATCTACCACCTGCTTCCCCTTACATGCGACATGAACGCAGCCCCCCGAAGGAGGTCAGTACAACAGGTACCAAGTATGTGAAACTGTAAAGTACTGAAATGAAATCAAAGTATTTTAAAACCATTTACAAATACAACCAGTTCAACCGCACATAGTGCCACAGCATAGACAAGAGCAAAAATAGATATAATGTAACTGGTCTTTTCTAGGCCGCTAATGATCGAAGCAAGGCCAATCGCCCATAGTATCATTATGCGTGCCTAATCCTGGAACTCCGCGATCCGCATAGGTCACACGACCGCGTAGGTATTCCTCGCGCCGGGGTAGCTAACGCGGCATCCTCGCGACTCCGCGATCTCATAGTCCATTGCACCGCATCGTATTCCTCGCATCATAGTCGCACGGACGCGTAGAGGTATACCTCGCGTCGTAACACACCGGAGTGATCATCCTGGAACTCCCGCACTCGCGTGGTCACACGCACCGCGTGAGGTATTCCTCGCATCGAGGTGGCAAGTCACCGGCATCATAACAAGTCGTGGGGTATGTGATATAATAGCGATCTGCGGGCTTAACGTTTAACAACGTAAGCACAACAAGAATAACCCCCTTACACAACATCACAAGACACTAACACACGTAGCATCATAACATGTTTACTTATCAAACCATCTTACTACACTTTTCAGAAATCAATACAAGACTTTCATAAACAAATAAGTAAACCGTTCCTTTTACCTTTCTTAAGTCGTTATACCTAACTTCCCATAAAGCTAGTATAACTCTTTAAGCTTTTAAAACCAAGTATTACTTTTCTTTAAAAAATGATTCATAACACTTTTGAAATACTTCAAGATTCTTATTATTTAAAACTCAAGTCAAAAGACATCAGAGTAAAACCAATTTTTGTTAACACACGTACGTCTACCGTACTATATATATATATATCAAAAATATCATGCTCAAGAGGATAGGAAGAATCACATACCTCGCCGTGAAATCCACTGCCAAGTCGAATATGTCGCGCGCATAGTATCAACCTATAATAGTCAAATACGTCTATCAACGTCTAGACTACTCTGTAGAATATTCTAAGCAGAAGGTTCTCTATCCTACGGAAAATTGGGCAGCACTTCCCTACCCGTCAAACTACTCAAGTCTACTGTAAATACAGTCCTATGTAAGTACAGTTCAATTATCTTCTTTTATACCCTCCTTCCATATATCTTATACTTATTTCTATACTACTACAGTATGTAATCTCCAATTACAATAGAAGGACAAGATATTTACCTCGGTAAGCCCAAAATTATCCAAGTTTAAATGTCGATCCTGAACAACGTTTAGCTCCTAATTTGCACGCTCCGATAGCTCCAAGAAACCCTTAGAAGTTTCTAAACAACTTCTACTTAACACTTCAACCAACTATGAAGATTTTCCTAGGGTTTCGTTTTGTGACTAAAGGATATAATGTAGTATTTCTGGGCTTTTAGTATAGAGGTAACGTTGGAATACTACAAGGTATTTGGCTAAGGTATTTTGGAATAGTAACAATACTTGGAGAATATTTTATACCACCTGCCGACAGCTATAAGTGTAAAATATAACCATGTGACGCGCCCGTGGCATCCCACTCATTTGCCGTGCATACACAATACATATATATATCTCTGCCGTGGAATCCCATCATCACCGGCTATAAGTGTAAAATATAAACATGGGTCTCATGCCCATAACATCAATCAAGCAGGTGGTATAACGTCTTGGGGGTTACCCCTCATTTATACTCTTACCCTGGAGCAGGTGGTATAGCGTCTTGGGGGTTTACCCCTCACTGATACTCTTACCCTGGAGAAAGTGGTAAAGTAGGTGGTATAGCATCTTGGGGGTTTACCCCTCACTTATACTCTTACCCTGGAGAAGGTGGTACAACGTCTTGGGGCTTGCCCCTCATTTATACTCTTACCCTATCTCAACCGACCATCAAACAAGACATAAGCACTACCATGTCTTTTATAAAAATCCGGGAATTTAACCCAAGTACTACAAATAACGGAAGCATACCCGTGGAATCCCACATCACTGTCGGTACGTCCAAGTAACTTACAACAAGACAGCCGGCCCTCCAACCGAGAGTCGCGGCAACGTAATAAAACATAATACTTGCACTCAAAGGCTATCACCAGCACATATAGGTTAATTCTCAATTAACCAAGCCAAAGTACTTATCAAGGCACACATAGAAAAATTCTCATTTAACAAGCCAAAGTACTTATCAAGGCACAAATAGAATAATTCTCATTTAACAAGCCAAAGTACTTATCAAGGCGCACAAATAGAATAATTCTCATTTAACAAGCCAAAGTACTTATCAAGGCGCACAAATAGAATAATTCTCATTTAACAAGCCAAAGTACTTATCAAGGCGCACAAATAGAATAATTCTCATTTAACAAGTCAAAGTACTTATCAAGGCGCACAAATAGAATAATTCTCATTTAACAAGCCAAAGTACTTATCAAGGCGCACAAATAGAATAATTCTCATTTAACAAGCCAAAGTACTTATCAAGGCGCACTTAGACAAATTCTCAATTTATCAAGCCAAAGTACTAATCAAGGCACACTTAGAAAAATTCTCAATTTATCAAGCCAAAGTACTAATCAAGGCACACTTAGACAAATTCTCAATTTATCAAGCCAAAGTACTAATCAAGGCACGCTTAGACAAATTCTCAATTTATCAAGCCAAAGTACTACTCAAGGCACACTTAGACAAATTCTCAATTTATCAAGCCAAAGTACTAATCAAGGCACACTTAGACAAATTCTCAATTTATCAAGCCAAAGTACTAATCAAGGCACACTTAGACAAATTCTCAATTTATCAAGCCAAAGTACTAATCAAGGCACACTTAGACAAATTCTCAATTTATCAAGCCAAAGTACTACGTACGTACATTCTTTTCAAAAGACTCCTTTCCAAATAAAACTTCCCCGATACTAACAACCGTAGTATCAAGTCCTATCCACCTTTCAAGACAAGTAACAATACCTTTTTAGAAATACAATTACCGGCTTCTAAATCAAGTGACTTCTTTATTAAAAACTTTAAGCAATTGGTACCTTTAAAACAATTTGCCCTTCCTTAATACAAGTTATTTCTTTGATTACTTCCTTAGAGAAAACCATTCTCTTAACCTTCCATAAAGCCGTTATAACCAACTTCCCATAAAGCCGTTATAACCCTTTATGGTTTAGACCAACACGTTCCTTTTATAACCAAGAGACTTCTACTTTTTGAAACCAAGTATTATATACTTTCAAATCTATTCTCATAACTTTCAAAAATACAATTAGTCTCTTAACCTTTAGAAAACAAGTGACTCATTTTATTATAAAACCTTAGGCAATTGATGAGAATACTTTAAAACTCTTCAAGTCCCTTAACTTTAATAAAACTTAAGACATCCTTTATACTTTCAAAGAAGTGAGTTAATCTCCTAACTCACCCGACTTGGCTATTCATAAAACTAGTAAAGGATATCAAGGTGTTGTCGTCTCTGCGTACTACATACGTGCAACTAGTCATGCTCAAAGATAGGAAAAGTTCTACATAGAGTAGATCACACAACTACCTCTTAACTTCTAAGAGTAACATGAAACATGAAATGATACCACAGGTATATTCCATACATAGAATCATGCCAAAGGAATGAAGAGGTTCACATACCTCGCGACGATTATCGATAAGTAGCAAAATGCTCCAAAGTACTCCAACCTTGATAGCTATTCCACTTTTCAAGTAGGATACGCTATACCTAGTACTTCAACCTATAATGGTCACAATATGTTCATTAACCTCTTACTTCAAATGTAGAATATTCTAAGTGCTAAGTCGTTAATTTCTACGGAAAATCGGACAGCACCTCTTTTGTTTCTACTAACTTTGCCACCTTTTTCAAGGCCGAATACAATAACCAACCACGCCATATTTAAGGCCCAATCAATGAAATCAACAATAGGGGATTACACGCCTACTAGACGTGTAAAATTCCGCCCCACAAACGATATCAAATTAATACAACTTACTAGGCCAATTCGGCTAACTTGAAGTACTACAACATCAATTCTTATCCAATTTCCAATTCAATCCAAGTTATTAGCCTAACATGATATCAAGTCGCAAACGATTATAACTACTATAATCTCCAAGTAATTCACATGTGACGATTCTAGTAAACGACCAAATTTGTAATCCAACTCAACATGGCTCACATTACATTTCGGATTTCCAAGGCTAAAATCGATCCATAATCATTATAACTTCAACACATATACTTCATGCTAGCAACAAGTAAAGCTAACAACAATATAAATAATCTTGTAACACTTTCAAAGAACAAGATTATACCTCAACGATTCTTAATCCAATCTTCAAAACCGAAGTCGCTCCTTAGCAACTTAGAGCCTCTTCAAGACACTCCAATCCGCTACTTGAGACCCTTAGAACCATACCAACAACTTTCCTTCAAACTTTCAATCCAAAAGCTAGAAAGCAACTAAGTTTTCACTTTGCGACTAATACGAAAACTCTCTTTTTTCGGGATTTTTCTATTGAGATACACTTACATAACACTCATGAACCTTGGTTTAAAATGTGGAGCTTAAAGGACAAGAAACGAATATTTTTGCTCTTCACAATGCCTTGAACCCGAGAGCTCTCTTGCTCTTCCTTCAAATTTTTGTGAAAAATAAGGCTAAGTGTTAAGCTTGTCTTGCACTACTAGTATGATAAAGTGTAATGGAGGGTCATGATATAAACAAATGGGTGGTTTGGATGAGCTCTTAATTAAAGATCAAGCTAATGTGGACCCATTGACTTAGTCAATATTGTCAAGCTACTACTTGCAAGACTTGTTTTGCTAACCAAGGTCCAATGACCCTCTTGCCCTTGCAAGATTTCGTCCAAGGCATCATCTAAGGGGGGTGACACGTGTCGCCCTCCCATTAAATCACAATATCGTTTCCGAAAATTTCATAATTCCGATAAATTCTTACAAGTCTCAAATCTTAACACTTGTGAGTTCTTACGTACGTTCTTAAAACATATCCTGTAACTACGGGGTGTAACATTCTTCCCCCCTTAGAAACATTCATCCCCGAATGTTCTTTCGGAGTCAATCTTTATAATTTGCGACATATTTTCCTTTCACAACCCCGACATACCAATAATGCCACACATGGCCCTAATACCTCGCACACGCATACCCGTCCATCATAAGCCCAAAAGAGGTTACCTTTTCGTACTTCCAACTCCTTCTAACATACATACATAACTTCCATACCAATTCTGGCCTCTAATCTTTGGAGTCACTCTATAAGACAATATACGACCATTTCCGGCTTTCACGACCTGGTTAGGTGGAGCGTCCATGAACGTAAAACAATTAACTAGACTTGGGCCTTGCACCTCGTGACCTGTCACGTGGCGAACTACTACCAACTGATCCCACTCCAATCCAGGCCATGGGAGACCCGTAACAGTCCTCAACCGACTCACGTCGCTTAACTCTTATCCTTGGTCTGACTTAAAATCTTATTGCCAGAGAAAGCCTTATATACCTAAGGTCTCGGCAGTAATCAATATTCTTAGGCTCGCAATTTCCATGCTCTAAGCCTACCTTACCAGTCCCTCAGTAAACGGGTACAAAAACTTCTCTTAAAACCATAACCATGTTGTCTCGATCACAAACCGTTACTTACTCTATACGGACCTCATCCGTACAATTCTCTTAAGCCTACTACGACTTAATCTATTAACGTGACATTAGTTGGGTTCCTTAACATGGCTTAAGGGTTCACTACCCTATCGCATACCTCATCCTTTCCCAATTATCTCAAAATAAAACACAAAACCTTGTCGAGAATTCATTAACTATTCCATACCTTCCCGGTATCTAGTTAGTCTTTACCAATCCCTGGAAATCTAAAATCATTCTAGGCAACACGCGTCTGGCCCTCATACATAACTCCGTATAGATGTATGTCACAATACCAACTATACTATAATCATTACCAACCTGGATACGCAATCCACATAGTCATTCCTGGGTCACTGATGTCTTTCTCGTAGCTGCAATCAACATAACTCGTTAGGGAGGGCGACCACAACACACGACTCTATCGCACGATCTCAGAGTGAGAAGAATGGAAACCAATCCTAAATGTCCTG
This sequence comes from Przewalskia tangutica, assembly GCA_029844215.1. Classification (NCBI taxonomy): domain Eukaryota; kingdom Viridiplantae; phylum Streptophyta; class Magnoliopsida; order Solanales; family Solanaceae; genus Przewalskia; species Przewalskia tangutica. The sequence continues at coordinate 47,322,300 of CM056730.1, forward strand.
CAGCCTCCTGATTATAGATGTGGTGCACAACACACCGATAATCAAGACTCTACTAGACACGGTCTGTAGACACTTTCCGAGGACTAATGTCACACCCCGAAATCCGGGCCCGTGACTGGTGCCTTACCCCGGGCACCCTAGTGATACAACATCAGAGAAAACCAGCGGAATAAAAACTTTAACAATATAACAATAGTTATGACAAAAACAGGCCAACCAAAACGGTTGCCTTCATGCATATATATAAACATTTTTTTTCTGAACAGCATAATCCTTTTTACAACCCTGCCCACAACAGTGCTACAGACCTCTAAGAAGGAATAACAACCTATGACGGGACAGGGCCCCGCCATACCCCTGAATGTACAAGAACTTACAACTCAGGGAAACTGCAAAGATAAGCCTCGAAGGAAGAGCTTCCCAAGCGTCAAGCGTGATCCTACTGGCGAGGATCGGCGGCGATGTACTTACTGCGGCGTAACGCGGCCCGAAGGAGGTCGATCTAACAGTACCAGTATGTGAAAGCGTAAAATCGTAAATGAAATCATACTAGTCTATATAAAGCGGGAGACATGTATGATAACCAAACTACGATTCACAACATAAGCGATCAAGTCGAGGACTCGCGCGCCAAAGTCACCACTCGAATATAACTATGGGTCTCACGCCGCCCACATCCATCATGTTCGCATCATGGCCACATGCCGGAATCTTGCATCGGTGTAGACATGTCCGTGATGCGATAATAATAACAGGCCGCGTGGCGCGTACCGAATCTGCGCCGGTGTAGACATGCCCATGTAACCTCAATAACAATATCTTTGGGTGGTCAACCTGCGCGCGTGGCCACGTGCCCGGAATCTTGCGTCGGTGTAGACACGTCCATGTTGCGGTAATAACCATATATCGGGTAATCAACGACGCGTGGCGCGTGCCGGAATCTGCGTCGGTGTAGACATGTCCGTATGACATCAACAACAAGCGATAATCAAAATGGAAACATACGTGGAATTCTGCGTCGCGCGGCCGACGTCCAAGTAAGTTCTAAACAAGCCAACCTACTATCGAGAGCGGTAACACGAAGCACACTTGCACAACAAGGCTATCATCACAAGCATAGGCAAGTTTCACAACAACAAGCATAGGCAAGTTTCACAACAACAAGCATAGGCAAGTTTCACAACAACTCAAAGTACTTTCATTTTATACCAAAGTCCGGGTTTTAACCCTAAAGTACTACGTACGTTAAATTCCTTTTAAAGAGATCCATTACTATTATCAAAGTCACCCGATACGTAGTATTAGAATGACCAACCCACATTCCTTTTTCAAAATCAAGTAACAACGTTCTTTTCCTAAGTTCGGTTTGCCTAGTTTGATTACTCAAGCTTCTCATTTTCAAATGGTTTCATAGTTCATAAACTTGATCACTTGATTCCTTTTAGAACAATTGAGTAATATATGTCTTACGTGAGAGTAGGTTATTCTTGTTTACAACATTCTTTTACTGACCATGATCTAGAAAATGTAATATCATTTTGTCTCATCTTAGTTTCTATGCGGATGGAGGTTTCTCTGGTTTTTAATACGATACATCATTATTCAATACATTTTCCTTTATTAACGCTGCGATGGTGCTGTTTGCACATTACGATTTCGAAATCGGTAAAACATTATCCACTTTAAATAAAACCAAGTACTCATTACTCACGAATGAGGTTTCACACAAACATTCACATTAAAACAAATAAGTTAAGTCTCTTATCTTATAAGATCAAGTCTCTTAACTTCTAACATGATAAACCATTTTCTTTACCTCCTTAAGACATTATACCTAACTCCCATAAAGCTAGTATAACTCTTTTTAAAACCTTTAAAACCAAGTGTTACTCTTTCTTTCAAAGCGATTTATAAATCTTTTGAAATACATCAAGTTCTTTATTATAACAAGCGATTATAATTCACATCGATTACCTTTTAAAACCACAGGTATTGTCTTACCTACATAAAGTGTTATAACCAACTTCCCATAAAGCCGTTATAACACTTTATGTTTTACAACAATCAAATACAATTAACACGTATGCGTCACCGTACTACATAGTTCACACATATCATGCTAGAAGAGATAGGAAGAGGTTCACATACCTCGCGACGAGTATCGACTAATAGCAAAACGCTCCAACGATCGGCTACTCCTTAAGCCGAGTAAATCGCGCCACGTAGGTACTTGACCTATAAGGCCACAAGGCGCCTATTATCATCTAGACCCTGGCGTAGAATATTCTCTGAGAAAATTGGCGGCATCTCCCCCACGGCGTAAATCTCGCTTCTATCGAGGCGGCTACCAAGCCAACGGGGGTTTTACGCCTAACGGGCGTGTACAATTCTACTACGATAATACTACACAAGTCTCATGTCTGATCCTATGTAATTCTGATTCGATTCGATTCTTAATTCTTGAGCTTAAGTCAAAAGACATTGCCACGATTACTAAGTATAGTTCTATATATAGTATACTTCAACTATATACTCTTACATGTAATTTCCAATTACAATAGAAGGACAGTAGTGTTTACCTCGATAAGCCCAAAATTATCCAAGTATAAAGTCGATCCTGAGCAACGCTTGGCTCTACTCAGAGTGCTCGATCCGCTCCAAACAACCCTTAGAAGTTCTAACCAACTTCTACTCCAAAACTTCAACCAACAGTGAAGGTTTCCTTAGGGTTACGGTTTGAGACTAAAGGGACAAAAGGTAGTATTTCCGTACTCTACGTATAGAGGTAACTTTTGGAATACTTCAAGGTATAAGGCTAAGGTATTTTGGGCATTATAACAATACTAGGAGAGTATTTCTATACCACAACAAGCGGTATTATACGAAAGTAACTAGGCTAGGGGAGACCTCTCGGCAAGCTCCTGAGGGGAGGGCTTGGGCCAATTTCAACTCACAAAGGGAGAGATTTCAAGACTTGGAAATGATTTTTGGATGAAGAAAGTTCATCAACTAAGGGGTATTTATAGCAAACCCAAAGGCCAACCAATGGCCAGATTTGTAAGTGCAAGGCAAGTGTAAGGCCAAGATCAAGCCAAGTGCACCTGAAACACTCCACAAACACTCCACAAAACAAGCCACAAAACTAGGCACAAAGGAGGGACCAATCGGCGAGGCCAACGATCCGCTTGGGCCTTGATCGTCCAAGCCATCCTATTTGCTTCGATGTGAGGGTGACACGTGTCACCTCGTTAATCCAAAATATTCGTCTCTCGGAAAAATCCGCAAAATTAAAAATGACATAGCGGAAATTCCCTACGAAAGTGTGGAAGCGTTTCGTCGAAAGCGACTCTAATCGGCACTTGTGCCCAAATTTCGAATCGATGCCTAACTTAAGGCTCAAATTTAAATGCGTGCGTCCATACGTACATACTCTGGAAATACGAGGGTATAACATTCTTCCTTAGAAACATTCGTCGAATGTTCCTTGAGTCTCAAAACAAGCGGCGTCGGTATAGTCTTCTTGCTATCGTCTGAAAACAATCATGCCACACTGGCCCGCAAAAACCTGCGTTCACTTCTCCGCTTTCGTAGTACTCGTCACGAACACTCGAACTTCGTTCTAGTATCCGTACCACATACATCAACGCTTCGTTTCCAACCCTTGGGTTACTACCTCGAACTTGGTCATTCGCTAACCTTGATTTCCCTAAGGCCATTCTCGGCCTTCACGACTGATTACGGTCGAACATATCTATGAACTCATCGATGGTCATCTAAACTTGGGCTAGCACCCTCGTGACCTGCCGCTGGCGGGCCGCTGACTGACCGCTTCCGCCGAAGCGGGGCGCGGGTTGACCCTCAACATGGCTGACCGACCCAACGCATCACGCTCTTGTCCCCCGATCCGGGACAATCTCACCTTTACAGGTCATGAAAGCTACCACTTCCATTTCACATTACCCAGGGACTTACCCTTTTCACTAACCAGGTTTCTAAATCACATTTTAGCACAAAGCTATCCAAACATAACATTAAACACATCAACAACATCAATACACACAAAACTCTAGAGGTTAAGGATATACAGAAACTAGGCGGTTCGAGGACGCTAAAATAGGAACTTCCACGCGACCTCTCAGTGGCATATGCTCTCAGTAGTCTGTGCTATCCTACCAGCGCTACCCTTGGTCGGACAGTCTCTTGTCATATGGCCCTGTTGGCCGCAAGAATAACAAGCTCCCTTGGTACTACGACACTCCCCGAAATGCGGTCTACGCATCGACCACCGAGGTAGGGGTGATTGCATCAACAACACCTACTCGCGAACATCCGAAACACAGGAGCCACGACACGCTCACGAATATCCCGAGGTCGAGAAAGCTGCGGAGGACCACTCTGCAATGGCGGAGTACAAAACTAGTATCTTCTTGGCGGTCCGCCTCGAAGGTCGCCAAAATATCCGGCCGTCTTGGCGCCTTCTGTGAAGCGGTCCGCTGCGTCGATCTCTGCGCTCGCCGCACCCAAGTGCATGAGCCTGAATGCGGGCAATGTCCATGCCCGGCTGAAGAGAAACACCCGCACAAGACTCGGCCATATAATCATCTAGCCCGGTAACAAATCGGTGCACTCGATCCTCCATACTAGCTACCAACGCGGGGACATACAAGACGATGAGTCGAACTCACATTATACTCGGCTATGCGCGGGTTACGCCTCAACATCAAAACACATCGGCGAGCCCTCGCCGTTTGTGGAGGCAAGAAATGTGCGAAGGCCCAGAAAACTTCGTCCCAAGCGGTGGAAGTGCATGCTCTCCGGAAAGCTCGCGAGTCAAACGATCGGCTGCGGTATCACGCGATCGATCTGGCTAAATGTCACAGACTCGATCTCTGAAGCCTTGATCACCGCATAATCCTCTGCGGCGGCGGATGAACTCCTGCGGATCATCCTCGACCTCGACGTAAAACTCGGCGGGCTCTGACTCGAGAAAATCTCGACCTCAAACTATACGCTGCTCGGGTGCACCACGGTCTTCTTTGGGCTGAGGCTGCGCATCGGCTGTCCTCATATCGGCCTGATCACGGCGATGGCGGGCCGTCTCGCGTGACCCGTCTCACGCTCGGTGTGGGACGGGAGGCTCAGTCTTGTAGTCTCATCGACCACGGTGCGGCTCTAAACCTGCTTTGGTCTTTGGCGGCGTCGCGAGCTTCGCCGTCGGAGTACTACCTCAGTCTTGGCGGGCTGCGCCCTCGTACTCCTACGAATCAGCTAGCGACTCCGCCGGTGCCTTGCCTCTACAGGCCACTGGTTGCCTTCGCGAGGCATAAGCGGTAAAGCGAAACACGTCGGAGGGTCGACTTACAACACGGCTCTAGGCACGATCTCGGAATGAGAAGAATAGAAACCAATCCTAAATGTCTCATAGCCTCACGATTATAGATGTGGTGCCAACACACCGATAATCAAGACTCTCTGAACGGATGCGTAGACACTTTCGAGGACTAAGCGCTCACGATACCACTATGTCACGCCCGAAATCCGGGCGTGGTCGTGCCTTACCGGGCACCCTAGTGATACAACATCGAGAGAAAACGGCGGAATAAAAACTTTAACAATATAACAATAGTTATGACAAAAAATAGGCCAACCAAAGCGGTTGCCTTAAATGCGTATATATAAACATTTTTTCTGAGCAGCGTAATCCTTTTTACAACCACACTTGGCGATTGCTACATACCTCTAGAAGGAATAACAACCTATGGCGGGACGGGGCCGCCATACCACAGAATGTACAGAACTTACAACTCGGAAACTGCGAAAGATAAGCCTCGAAAGGCAGAGCTTCCCAAAGCGAAGCGTGATCCTGGCGGGGATCGGCGACGATGTACTTACACTGCGGCGTGAGCGGCCCCGAAGGAGTCGATCTGGCGGTACCAAGTATGTGAAGCGTAAAATCGTAAATGAAATCATACTAGTCTATATAAAGCGGGAGACATGTATGATAACCAAACTACTGATTCGCAACATAAGCGATCAAGTCGAGGACTCGCGCCTCAAGTCACCACTCAAATATAACTATGGGTCTCGCCGCCACATCCATCATGTTCGCATCATGGCCACGTGCCGGAATCTTGCGCCGGTGTAGACATGTCCGTGATGCAATAATAACAAGGCCGCGTGGCGCGTACCGGAATCTGCGCCGGTGTAGACATGCCCGTGTAACCTCAATAACAATATCTTGGGTGGTCAACCGCGCGTGGCCCACATGCCGGAATCTTGCGTCGGTGTAGACCGTCCATGTTGCGGTAATAACCATATATCGGGTAATCAACGACGCGTGGCGCGTACCGGAATCTTGCGTCGGTGTAGACATGTCCGTGTGACATCAACAACAAGGCGATAATCAAAATGGAAACATACGTGGAATTCGTCACTTTGCCCGGCCACGTCCAAGTAAGTTCTAAACAAGCCAACCGGCCTCTATCGAGAGGCGGTAACACGAAGCACCACACTTGCACAACAAAGGCTATCATCACGGCGTAGGCAAGTTTCACAACAACAAGCATAGGCAAGTTTCACAACAACAAGCATAGGCAAGTTTCACAACAACTCAAGTACTTTCATTTTATACCAAAGTCAGGGTTTTAACCTAAAGTACTACGTCACGTTAAATTCTTTAAAGAGATCCATTACTATTATCAAAGTCACCCGATACGTAGTATTAGAATGACCAACCCATTCCTTTTTCAAAATCAAGTAACAACATTCTTTTCCTAAGTTCGGTTTGCCTAGTTTCAATTACTCAAGCTTCTCATTTTCAAATGGTTTCATAGTTCATAAACTTGATCACTTGATTCCTTTTAGAACAATTGAGTAATATATGTCTTACGTGAGAGTAGGTTATTCTTGTTTACAACATTCTTTTCTGTGACCATGATCTAGAAAATGTAATATCATTTTGTCTCATCTTAGTTTCTATGCGGATGGAGGTTTCTACTGGTTTTAATACGATACATCATTATTGATACATTTTCCTTTATTAACGCTGCGTGGTGCAGCCGGTACATTACGATTTCGAAATCGGTAAAACATTATCCACTTTAAATAAAACCAAGTACTCATTACTCACGAATGAGGTTTCACACAAACATTCACATTAAAACAAATAAGTTAAGTCTCTTATCTTATAAGATCAAGTCTCTTAACTTCTAACATGATAAACCATTTTCTTTACCTCCTTAAGACATTATACCTAACTCCCGTAAAGCTAGTATAACTCTTTTTAAAACCTTTAAAACCAAGTGTTACTCTTTCTTTCAAAGCGATTTATAAATCTTTTGAAATACATCAAGTTCTTTATTATAACAAGCGATTATAATTCACATGATTACCTTTTAAAACCACAAGGTATTGTCTTACCTACATAAAACATTTATATAACTTCCCATAAAGCGTTATAACACTTTATGTTTTACAACAATCAAATACAATTAACACGTATGCGTCACGTACTACATAGTTCACACATATCATGCTAGAAGAGATAGGAAGAGGTTCACATACCTCGCGGCAGTATCGACTAATAGCAAAACGCTCAACGATCGGCTACTCCTTGGCCGAGTAAATCGCGCCACACGTAGGTACTTGACCTATAAGGCCACTGGCGCCTATTATCATCTAGACCACAACGTAGAATATTCTCTGAAAATTCGGCATCTCCCCCGCCACGCAGCGTAAATCTCCTCTCTATCGAGTAGGCTACGAAGCCAACCGAGGGTTTTACGCCTAACGGGCGTGTACAATTCTACTACACGATAATACTACACAAGTCTCATGTCTGATCTATGTAATTCTGATTCGATTCGATTCTTAATTCTTCAGGCTTAAGTCAAAAGACATTGCCACAGTACTAAGTATAGTTCTATATATAGTATACTTCAACTATATACTCTTACATGTAATTTCCAATTACAATAGAAGGACAGTAGTGTTTACCTCAATAAGCCCAAAATTATCCAAGTATAAAGTCGATCCTGAGCAACGCTTGGCTCACTACTCAGAGTGCTCGATCTGCTCCAAACAACCCTTAGAAGTTCTAACCAACTTCTACTCCAAAACTTCAACCAACAGTGAAGGTTTCCTTAGGGTTACGGTTTGAGACTAAAGGGACAAAAGGTAGTATTTCCGTACTCTACGTATAGAGGTAACTTTTGGAATACTTCAAGGTATAAGGCTAAGGTATTTTGGGCATTATAACAATACTAGGAGAGTATTTCTATACCACAAAGCGGTATTATACGAAGTAACTAGGCTAGGGGGAGACCTCTCGGCCAAGCTCCAAAGGGGAGGGCTTGGGCCAATTTCAACTCACAGGAGAGATTTCAAGACTTGGAAATGATTTTTGGATGAAGAAAGTTCATCAACTAAGGGGGTATTTATAGCAAACCCAAAGGCCAACCAATGGCCAAGATCAAGCCAAGTGCACCCACAAAACACTCCACAAAACACTCCACAAAACAAGCCACAAAACTAGGCACAAAAGGAGGGACCAATCGGCCAAGGCCAACCAATCCGCGGGCGCCCAATCGTCCAAGCCATCCTATTTGCTTCGATGTGAGGTGACACGTGTCACCCTCGTTGATCCAAAATATTTCGTCTCTCGGAAAAATCCGCAAAAATTAAAAATGACATAGCGGAAATTCCCTACGAAATTTGTGGAAGCGTTTAGTCGAAACGACTCTAATCGGCACTTGTGCCCAAATTTCGAATCCAATGCCTAACTTAAGGCTCAAATTTCGTACGTACGTCCATACGTACATACTCTGGAAATACGGGGTATAACAACTAACTTCTCTGATACCACTTTTGTCACGACCCGACCCCGGGCCCGTGACTGATGCCCTACATGGGCACCCTTACAGGTAAACATCAGAGATAATCAGCGGAACATACATGAAACTTATAAAATAAAACAACAGAAATAAACAACAGGTTAGCCGATAGGGCTACCTTCCTGGACATATATATATAAGCGGTTGCCTCGTTTCTTTACAAGCGGACCCATGATATGTGACTACGGACCTCAAGAGTTTTAACATAACAGCGTGGCGGGCGGGGCCCGCCATACCACTGAATAATACATGAATCTTACCTCGGGAAAACCGTACCAAGGGATAAGCCTCGGAGCAAATGGAGCTTTCCCAAAAATTGAGCAAGATCCTAAGAGCAAGGATCACCACAGGTACCTAAAACCTGCGGGCATGAGCGGCCCAGAAAGTCGATAACAGTGCGAATATGGAACAAAATATAACGTCTGATAAACAAATCATAAGCGTACAAAAGAATGACGAGGAGACAGTATAAAAGTACATACGGATCTGCCGTGTCATTACCACTTATGAACTTAATCGTACCTTATTATATTTTCCCATTTTCAATAAAAGTTATAGTCACGCTCTTATGTATGCATGATTAGGAAATCATTAAGTTCATTACCATAAAACTTACTTATCTTTCATAACACAATCCAACCGCTTTTATGGAGGGACGCATATCTTACGGCTTTAATCCAGGGCCTTGATCAAGTCACACAAAATAGCAAAGTGTGGCGTGGAATCCCCATCACTACCGACTATAAGTGTAAAATATAACCATGTGACGCAGTGGCATCCCACCTCACCGTACCGCATACACAATACATATATATATCTCTGCGTGGAATCCCATCACCGCGGACTATACGTGTAAAATATAAACATGGGTCTCATGCCCATAACATCAATCAAGCAGGTGGTATAACGTCTTGGGGGTTACCCCTCATTTATACTCTTACCCTGGAGCAGGTGGTATAGCGTCTTGGGGGTTTACCCCTCACTGATACTCTTACCCTGGAGAAAGTGGTAAAGTAGGTGGTATAGCATCTTGGGGGTTTACCCCTCACTTATACTCTTACCCTGGAGAAGGTGGTACAACGTCTTGGGGCTTGCCCCTCATTTATACTCTTACCCTATCTCGTGACCATCAAACAAGACATAAGCACTACCATGTCTTTTATAAAAATCAGGAATTTAACCCAGTACTACAAATAGCGGAAGCATACAGTGGAATCCCACATCACCGCTCGATGCGTCAAGTAACTTACTGACAAGACAACCGGTAGTCGAGAGTCGCGCAGCGTAATAAAACATAATACTTGCACTCAAAGGCTATCACCCGACATATAGGTTAATTCTCAATTAACCAAGCCAAAGTACTTATCAAGGCACACGTGAAAAATTCTCATTTAACAAGCCAAAGTACTTATCAAGGCACAAATAGAATAATTCTCATTTAACAAGCCAAAGTACTTATCAAGCGCACAAATAGAATAATTCTCATTTAACAAGCCAAAGTACTTATCAAAATACACAAATAGAATAATTCTCATTTAACAAGCCAAAGTACTTATCAAGGCGCACAAATAGAATAATTCTCATTTAACAAGCCAAAGTACTTATCAAGGCGCACAAATAGAATAATTCTCATTTAACAAGCCAAAGTACTTATCAAGGCGCACAAATAGAATAATTCTCATTTAACAAGCCAAAGTACTTATCAAGCGCTTAAACAAATTCTCAATTTATCAAGCCAAAGTACTAATCAAGGCACACTTAGAAAAATTCTCAATTTATCAAGCCAAAGTACTAATCAAGGCACACTTAGACAAATTCTCAATTTATCAAGCCAAAGTACTAATCAAGGCACACTTAGACAAATTCTCAATTTATCAAGCCAAAGTACTACTCAAGGCACACTTAGACAAATTCTCAATTTATCAAGCCAAAGTACTAATCAAGGCACACTTAGACAAATTCTCAATTTATCAAGCCAAAGTACTAATCAAGGCACACTTAGACAAATTCTCAATTTATCAAGCCAAAGTACTAATCAAGGCACACTTAGACAAATTCTCAATTTATCAAGCCAAAGTACTACGTACGTACATTCTTTTCAAAAGACTCCTTTCCAAATAAAACTTCCCTGATACTAACAACCGTAGTATCAATGTCACGACCCGAACCGGGCGTGGTGGTGCCTTACCGGGCACTCAGTAGCCATACATCAGTAATCGTGGAATATAAAACAAGACATGAATAAAGTGAAGTGTAAAGCGATTATCGAGAAAAGTTGCCTTCGGCATAAATATATAACAACTAGAACGATTACATCCCTTTACACAATTCTGCCCACAGATTACTGAGACCTCTAGAATGATATGACAACAATGGCGGGACGGGGCCGCCATACCACGAATGTAAGCACTTACAACGACGGGGACTATACGTGATAAGCCTCGGAAGCGGAGCTTCCCAAATTGACGTGACCACTAAGAGCGAGGATCAACATGGTGTACCTCTACTGCGGCATGAGCGGCCCGAAGAGTCGAGACAACGGTACCAAGTATGTGGCCCGAAAATCACGTAAATGAAAGCATAGTAGTCTATATAAAGCGGGAGACATGTATGATAACCAAACTACGATTCTGATAAATAGCGATCATGTCAAGTCGGGGACTCACGCCTCAAAGTCATCACTCAAATACAAATATGGGTCTCACGCCACAACATCAATCATGCGTGGAATATCTTCCTCAGCTGTGGCGATCATGATATAAAAGCACCAAGGAATACACATGAACACGAGTCCTACACGTGTCATAATAAAACCGTGCGGGGTAATGCGAAGGCATAGCGACTACTAAAACCCACAGTGCCAACAAGGTCATAAATCGTATCATGATATCTGTCTGACCGCCACATGATCGGCGGCCACTCGCGCGATTATCTAATGTGCGCGTCTAGTCTGGAACTTCCGCGACTCGCATAAACCACTCCGATGGCCCGTGAGGTATTCCCGCGTCGAGGTAGCTACTCCCGGCGGCGTCCCGGACTCGCGATCGCGTAGCCCACATAGACCGCATGACCATAAAGGCGCACACTAACACGGAACTCTCGTAGCTCGCATAGGTCACACAAACCCGCGTGAGGTATTCTCGAATCATAGGTCACCTGGACCGCTGAGTCTACCTGCGTGGAGCGACAACCGGAATCATGTCGAGGTGAGTGATATAATACTAACATAACGACTTATCGTTAAACAACATAAGCACAACAAAGGAAACCACTTTATACAAACATCACAAGACACTAACACGTAGCATCCTAACATGTCTACTTATCAAACCATCTTACTACACTTTCCAGAATCAATACAAGACTTTCATAAAAAAAAATAAGTAAACCGTTCCTTCTATCTTCCTTAAGTCGTTATACCTAACTTCCCATAAAGCTAGTATAACACTTAAGCTTTTAAAACCAAGTATTTATTTTCTTTCAAAAATGGTTAATAACTCTTTTGAAATACCTCCAGATTCTTATTATTTAAACTCAAGTCAAAAGACATCAAAGTAAAACCAAAACAATTTCCATACCTTCTTTTAAAACAAAGGCACCTCTCCTTTAAAAGTCAAGTAGCAATATACTTTTTAAACCAAGTGTCTTACTCTTTTAAAAACAAGTAACCTATACCTTTAAATCAAATTACTTCTCCTTTCCCAAAATCAAGTTGTTTATAAGTCAAGTTATCATTTTAAATCCAATGATAAAACCATTCTTATTTTCGAAATCAAGATAACTTTATTCTTTAAAAGACCACACACCCATTAATCATGAGTGAGATTTTACAACTTTTTAACATAATTCAAGTCCTTAATGTTTCATAACAAGTCACTTAAATTTGGAATCAAGTCAAGGACACAAAAGGAAAATCAACTTCCTTTAAACACACGCGTCGTCTACCGCTAAATATATTTTACAAATATCATGCTAGAAAGGATAGGAAGAGGTTCACATACCTCGCGACGATTATCGACAATTAGCAAAAGCGCTCCAAAGTACTCTAACCTTGCTCGCTTTTCCACCCTTCAGTAGAATACGCTACTCGTAGTCTTGACCTATAAAGGCCACAAAACATCTATCAACCTCTAGCTCTCTTGGTAGAATAATTCTAGATACAAGATTCCTTATTCTACGGAAAATTCAGCGGCACCTCCCCACATGACCACATAAAACTCCTCGCCAAGCGAGGCTGCTACAAACCAACAATTCCGGGGTTACACGTCTAACCGGGCGTGTACAATTCTACTCCACAATAATACTACAAGTCTGCAAATACGGTCAATGTAAATCTGGTTCAATTCCTTATAATTATACTTCCAATATATCTTATACTCGATGATTAACTACTCTGACATGTAATTTCCAATTACAATAGGGGACATAGATCATTACCTCGATAAACCCAAAATTATCCAAGATTATAAGTCGATCACGAGCAACGTTTAGTTCCATTCTGATGCTCCAACCCGCTCAAGCAACCCTTAGAAGTTTCCAAATAACTTCTTAACACTTCATCTAAGCTATGAAGATTTTTCTAAGGCTTCGTTTTTGCGACTAAAGGAATAAAGTAGAATTTAGGGCTCTAGTATTGAAATAACTTGGAATACAACTAGGGATACTAGGCTAAGGTATTTGGGACTATATCAACACTTGAAGAATTTTCCTACACCAAGGGGAGAGTAGGGCGAGAACCTCAACAAAGGGAGTATTTTGTGACTTAGAATCTCAAAGTGTGGATGAAATAAGTCTTGAAACAATGGGGTATTTATAGGAAAATCAATGGCCAATATCTAGGCAAGTGTGTGGTGAGGATGGGTACATGTGTGTGGGTAGTTGGCCAACCATTTGGCTACCACAAAATGGGACAAGTGGCCACCACAAAATGGGCCACTTGTCGCTAAAGCGTCCCACTGCCTTCTCCATTCGGCCAACGTGGCACGGGGTGACACGTGTCGCCCCTGCTCGTCAAAATATTTCATCTTCCGAAAATATCCGCAATGCCAAAAATCCGAAAATAAAGTGGGCCACAAAAGCAGTAAATTCTCAGTGGGCCCACGTGACCAATTTCGGAAATAAAATTCCATAATTCTCAAATATTCCAAAAGTCCGAATACCAAATGGGAATCAATTCCCATTAACGAACATTTTCCTTCTCAAAATTGGAAACTTTTCCGTCGAAAAATCACATCTTTCTTCCTTTCCAATTTTAATGTCGTATTCTCGTACGTACGTCCTCATATATATACCCTGGAACTACGGGGTGTAACATTCTCCCTCGCAGAAACATTCGTCGAATGTTCCTTCTCAAGACAGATAACGATCAAGTTCCTCATAGCAACCGGTTTGCAAATGCCACATGGCCACAGAAAACACCCCGCAAATACTTACATCAAAGTCCACGAGGAATCACCTCTAACATCACAAAAACTCCCACCCAAGGGCTAAAAGATACTCGCCCGCACCTTCACTTTACAAACGAAATGATCACAACTATGTTCTTAACACATGCTCGCTTCTTCCTTACTCGTCGCATTCCATACCGTGCTCGAACTCTTTCTCACAACTTACCACATTTACGCTCTCGCTCCGGTTCCAAATCTCGTCATACCCTTTCCGGGTGGTACCTTCAAGAAGGCCCGTCGACTGAACTCTAAGTGTAAATGCCGACTATCCGCGCGACTTACGTGACTACGAGTGCCAAAAATCTCTTACGGATAAGCCACTTATCCACATCTGCCGAAACAAGTATGAACCAACTATCCGAACTTTGCCAACATCGAACCAATCGGCCGTGACTTACACTTCCGCCCTACAAGGCGTCATAAGCGATATCGAATCTTGAAATGGTAGCTATAAAACACTCCTCCAGCGGAGGCAACAATCCTCGCTACCACGAAATCCAAACAACATCCCAGGCGAATGCGATACTAAGACTCACCGAGTTCCTAACCTGCTGGTAAAACCTCCAGAAAAGACACAGACGTAAACTGGGCTCCACTGCCTGTCATAAGGTGAAAGTAGGCACCTCGTGCAAACTTACAACCTTCCTGATATAACATCTCGCATAACCTCTGCCGAGTAAGCGGTCTGGCCCGAAAGACAAGATGGTGACCTCATCGGCCCGACTCGGTCGACGCTTCCCACGAACTCGTCGATGGTTAACTAAACTTGGGCCTAACACCCTCGTGACCCTATCATCTAGCGGGACCACCTCAAGCCCCACCACTTTCCGGGTGCGGGTTGACTCGCGATATGGCCTCAACCCGACCCACCGTACTAAACTCGTTCCCGATCCGGAACAATCTTACCAATTCCGTCATGAAAGCTACCACTTTCATCTCACTACCCATGGAATTATCCCATAAATACACCACGTATACCGAGTACTTGACAAAGACCAACCGTAAAATCATCCACTCGGGCGGCGCGCATCCAAGGTCCCAACTGTTATAAATTCTAAGGCTCCCCATTTTCTCGTCCCCAGACTTACCCTTTACAACTACCCATGTTTTCTAATCACAATTAACACAATGCTAGTTAAAGTATACTATATATAGAAGTGAACATAGTTGTGCGGCAATGTCTTTTGACTTAAGCCTGAATAATACTTACGGCAATGTCTTGCGACTTAAGCCTGAATTTAAAGAGAAGCGAGCTGTAATTACATGGTGTATTCTGGTAGACTTGTGTAGCATTGATGTGTAGTAGAGTTGTACGTCAGGTTAGGCGTGTAAACCCCTGGTTGGTGGGTGGCGGCCTCGATAGAGGAGGAGATTTCTGTTGTTGCGGGGAGAGTCTTCAGAATTTTACGTAGAACATTCTACATTGAGATCTAAGATGTTAATAGGCGCCTTGTGGCCTCTATAGGTTGAAGTACTACGTGTGGCGTGATCTGCTTGGCTTAAGGTGTAGCCGACGGTTTGAGGTACTTGGAGCGTTTTGCTATTAGTCGATAATCGTCGCGAGGTATGTGAACCTCTTCCTATCTTCCTAGCATGATATGTGTATAACTATGTAGTACGGTATACGTACATGTGTTAAATGTATTTGATTGGTTTAAAACATAAAGGGTTATAACGGCTTTATGGGAAGTTGGTTATAACAGCTTTATGTATATAAGAAAGTGTTTTGTGGTTGTTAAAAGGTAACTGATTTGACTTATAACTGACTTGATGTGTAATAATAAAGAACTTGAAGTCTTTCCTTAAGAAACCCTTTTTTTAAGAAGAGTAATACTTGGTTTTGAGAACTTAAGAGTTATACTAGCTTTATGGGAAGTTAGGTATAACGTCTAAAAGAGATAAAAAGAATGGCTATTTGATCTTAGAAGTTAAGAGACTTGATCTTATAAGATAAGAGACTTAACTTAATTAAATTGATTTGAAAGTTGTAAGATGTATGAAACCTCATTCGTGAGTAATGAGTACTTGGTTTCTAAAGAATAATGTTTCTTGATGTCGGAAATGATAATGAGTATCGACAATCCACTGCAGCTAATAAAGGAAATGTATTGAATAATGAAGTATTATTAAAACCGGTAGAAACCTCCATCTGCATAGAAGCTAAGATGAGACAAAATGATATTACATTTCCTAGATCATGGTGCTTAATAAGATTTATTATGAACAAGAATAACTCTACTTTATGGCATATGTTACTCAATTGTTTTAAAAAGAGATTAAGACATTGAACTATGAAACTTTTCTAAAAATAGACTTGCGTAATTGAAATTAGGCAAACTGGAACTTTAGGGAAAAGAAAGGCATTGTGTTGTCTTAAATTGGTTTAAAACATAAAGTATTATAACAGCTTTATAGGAAGATAGTTATAACGACTTTATGAAAACAAAAGGAGGGTTTTATCATTGGTTTTAATGTGGTAACGTGACTTTAAAAAGAGAAGTGTTTTAGTCTAAAAAGAAGGCATAATGTTGCCTTAATTTCGTTTTAAAAAGGAAAGTATGGAAGTTGTTTTGGTCTACTTAAAAGATATAAGTCACTCTATTTTATACTACGGGTATCGGGTGACTTTTATAGAAGGGAATGGATCTTTAAAAGGAATTTAACGTACGTAGTACTTTAGGGTTAAAACCCGGACCTTGGCATAAAAATGAAAGTACTTTGAGTTGTGAAACTTGCCTATGCTTGTAGTTGTGAAACTTGTCTATGCTTGTCGTGATAGCCTTTGTTGTGCAAGAATTGTGTTTCTATACTATCGCGCCTCTCGATGGAGGGTCGGTTGACTTGTTGAGAACTTACTTGGACGTGACCGGCAGTGACGGATAAATTCCGCAGTGCGTTCTGTTGATAGGGTTACTTTTGTTAATCGCTTTGGACATACTGACACGATGCGTAGCGCACGGGTATGCTTCCATTTGATCGCCTTATTGTTTCCCTTTGGACATACTGACACGATGCGTAGCGCACGGGTATGCTTCCATTTGGAATGTTGTCTTATTGTTTCCCTTTGGACATACTGACACGATGCGTAGCGCACGGGTATGTTTCCATTTGGAATGTTGTCTTATTGTTTCCCTTTGGACATCACGACACGATCGTAAGCGCTGCGGGTATGCTTCCATTTGGAATCTTTGTCTTATTGTTATCATATCATAAATGCCGTGATGAGGAAGGTATTCCACGGGCATGAGTGATGACTACGAGGCGTGAGTCACGACTTACATATTCGCTTATTTATCGTGAATCGTAGTTTGGTTATCATACATGTCTCACCTTTATATAGACTGCTATGATTTCATTCTGATATTTCTGATTTCACATACTTAGTACTGTTATCGACCTCCTTGAGCTGCGTTCATCTGCGCGGTAGAGGTACATCGGTATCGATCCCGCTTTTAGGATCACCTTTGACTTATTGGGAAGCTCGTTCCTTGAGGCTTATCTTTTGGTATGTGTTCCCGAGTCGTAGGTTCTTGTACATTCAGGTATGGCGGGCCCTGTCCGTCATAGTTGTTGTAAATCTTAGAAGTGCATGAAATCTTGTTGTGGCGGTGTTGTAAAAGGATTAAACTGCTCGGTTTGTATGTATATACGCAGAAGACAAGCTGTTTTGGTTGCTTTGTTTATTTATTATATCTCATTTCATGTTCATGTTTTACTTAGCTGATTTTCTCGATGTTGTATCACTAGGGTGCAGGGTAAGACACGATCCACGGGCCGGGTTGGTCGTGACAAAAGTGGTATCGAGCGATTAGTCCTCGGAGAGTGTCTGAGCCGTGTCTAGTAGAGTCTTGATTATCGGTGTGTTGTGCACCACATCTATGTCGAGGCTATAGGACATTTAGGATTGGTTTCCATTCTTCTCATTACGAGATCGTGCCTTAGAGCCGTGTTGTAAGTTGGACCCTCCGGCGTATCTCGTTTTTACGATTATGCCTCCGCGCAAGGCAACCCGAGAAGGGCAAAGCGGCGAGAGGAGATACGAGTAGAAGCGTGGCGATCTCTACGAAGACCGCGATACTGAGCCTCGATCCTACGGTGAAGGCGAGAGAGATGGGTTACAAGAGATGGCCCGATTAATGCCTGGTTGTGGCGGACTTGAGATAAATTTGAATCTGGCGATTCGATCCGGTAGCACCCATAGTTCACCGGCGACGGTTTGAGACTACGGGATTTTACGAGTTGTAGGTCGCCCGAGTTTTATGGGTCGAGGCACGAGGATGATCGCGAGGAGTTCATCAAGCGATTCTGACGGATCGTAGAGTGATCGAGGCATCGGAGACCGAGTCGGTGGTCCTAAGTTCACATCGGTGCGTGATACCGTGATCGGTAGTTTGATTCGTGGGAGCTATCGGGAGAGCATGCACTTCCAGGCCGTTTGGGGAGTTCTCGAGGCATTTCTTGCACATTTCTTGCCTCGCGGATGAGGAGGGCTCGGGCGACAGATTTTTGGTGTTGCGGCGAGCAGGCGTGCGGTTCGGGAGTACAATGTGGAGTTCGACTCATTGGCCAGATGCGTCCCGCATTAGTAGCTAGTATGGGGATCGAGTGCACCGATATGTTCTGAGGCTCGATGATTACCTAGCGAGAGAGTTGTTCGGTGTAGCTCTTGGTGGGCATGGACATTGCCGCATGCGAGCTTATGCACTTGGAGGTGAGGCGGAGAAATCGGCGAAATGACGAGTCGTGAGAAGAGGCGAGCAGCGAGGTCGCTGGTGACTTTCGAGGCGGACCGCCTCGGTGAACTAGTTATGCGCCTCCGCCCGATCTGAGTGGTCTCCACAATCTTGAGCATCGAGTATTGAGGAGCGGTCGGGGCTCGAGGTTGATTTCGGAGAGTAGGGTGTTAGCCAGAAGCCACCCACCTGCCTCGTTGTGACGTTGTGGTAGACTCGCGATGGGAGTGTCGTGCTAGTCCGGGAGTTTGTTTTACACGCGGCCAGCGAGGCCATTTTGGGAGAAACTGTCCAGGCCGAGTAGCTGGTAGGATAGCACTGACTGAGATCGGTTGTGGGTTCTTCACCTTCCACGGCTAGGCGGGATGTTCATACACGCGGGCCACGGTAGAGTCGCGGTGGAAGTTCGATTTTAGCGGTCCTTGAACCGCCTACTTTCAGTATATCCTTAACCTACAGAGACTTGTATGTATCGATGCTATGATAATGTGTTAAGTGTTATGTTCGGATAGCTTTGTGCTAAAATGTGATTTAGAAACACAGTTAGTGAAAAGGGTAAGCACAGGGTGAGAAATGATGAACCTTAGAATATTACAGATTGAGACCTTAGATGTAAGGCCGTCTTGAGTACAAGATCTTGCGGGTGATCTTTGTCGAATGTATAATCATACGTAGAGTAATTGTGGGAAATTTCCTTGGGTAGTGTAAAAATGGAAGTGGTAGCTTTCATGACTGTAGAGTAAGATTGTTCGGATCGGAAACAAGAGCGTGATGCGTAAGTGGGTCGGGTTGGGGCCATGTTGAGGGCCAACCCGCGGCGGTTTCAAAGTGGGTCGGCTCTGGGTGGTCGCCGGTGGTAAGTCACGAGGGTGCTAGGCCCATGATTAGATAACCATCGTATGAGTTCGTGTATATGTTCGACGAGCGGATCGTGAAGGCGGGAATGGCCTTAAGGAGATTGAAGCTAGTAAGATGACCAAGTTTGGAGGTGGTGACTCCAAAGTTTTGGAAAGCGATGGTGAAGTGTGTGCGTATACTAGAGGAGTTCAAGTGTCCGAGAAGGGCACGACGAGTAAGGAAGGAAGAGAACGTGTGATATTTCGTGGCCAGGTGTGGCGTTGGCAACTTGTTAGAAGAACTTCATCGTTACCCGTCTTGAGAAGGAACATTCGGGACGAATGTTTCTAAGGAGGGGAGAATGTTATACCCCGTATTTCCAGAGTATGTACGTGAGGGCGTACGTATACAATTTGAGCCTTAAAGTAGGCATAGGTTCGAATTTGTGCATAACTACCAAAAGGAGTCGTTTTTCGACGAAACGTTTCCACAACTTTCGTAGGGAAAATTCCGGCTATGTCAATAATAATTTTTGCGGATTTTTAGAGGCGTAACATTTTGGACCAGCGGGAGGGTGAGATGTGTCACCCTCACATTGGAAGGCTTGGACGGCAACATTGGACGATTGGGTCTTGTGTAGTAGGTAGGATATTTTGTGCAAGTTGTGTGGTAGATGGATAAGGTACACATGGTTGAAATCTAGCCCTACACTTGCCTTACACTTGGAGTGATCTTGGCCATTGGTTGGCCATGGCTTGACCTATAAATACCCCTCTAAGTTGATGAACTTCTTCATCCTAAATTCTTCTACGTCTTGGAAAACCCTCCCCTCTCCCTAGAGCTTTCCGTCCACCACCCGATCCCCCCCCCGCTAGCCTAAGTGGTTCGCCGAGGCCCTCCTAGCCTAGCCGAAAGTATCCCCTCCGAGGTGCTAGCCGTGGGTACCCACTAGCCTAGTTGTTTCGTATAATACCCACTTGTTGTGGTATAGAAATACTCTCTTAGTATTGTTATAATGCCCAAATACTTTGGCCCAAATACCTTGTAGTATTCCCAAGGTTACACTTATACAAAAGCCCAAAAAATACTATTATACTTCCCTCAGTCACAAAACGAAACCCTAAGGAAAAACTTCATAGTCGTTTGAAGTGTTTAAGTAAGTTGCGAAGAACTTCTAAGGGTTGTTGGAGCGGATTGGGCGCCGGAGTAGGAGCTAAACGTTGTTCGGGATCGACATATAACTTGGATAATTTTGGGCTTATCGAGGTAAACACTCTTGACCTTACATTTGTAATTGGGAATTACATGTTGTAGGAATATATAGTTAAAGTATACTATATATAGAAGTGAACATAGTTGTGCGGCAATGTCTTTTGACTTAAGCCTGAATAATACTTACGGCAATGTCTTGCGACTTAAGCCTGAATTTAAAGAAGAGAACTGAACTGTAATTACATAGGGTGTATTCTGATGACTTGTGTAGCATTGATGTGTAGTAGAGTTGTACACGTCAGGTTAGGCGTGTAACCCACTGGTTGGTGGGTAGCCGGCCTCGATAGAGGAGGAGATTTCTGTTGTTGCGGGAAAATCTTCGAATTTTACGTAGAATATTCTACATTGAGATCTAAGATGTTAATAGGCGCCTTGTGGCCTCTATAGGTTGAAGTACTACGTGTGGCGTGATCCGCTTGGCAAGGTGTGGCCGAGCGGTTTGAGGTACTTGGGCGTTTTGCTATTAGTCGATAATCGTCGCGAGGTATGTGAACCTCTTCCTATCTTCCTAGCATGATATGTGTATAACTATGTAGTACGGTAGGCGTCGTGTGTTAAATGTATTTGATTGGTTTAAAACATAAAGGGTTATAACGGCTTTATGGGAAGTTGGTTATAAGACTTTATGTATATAAGAAAGTGTTTTGTGGTTGTTAAAAGGTAGCGATTTGACTTATAAGCGACTTGATGTGTAATAATAAAGAACTTGAAGTCTTTCCTTAAGAAACCCTTTTTTAAGAAGAGTAATACTTGGTTTTGAGAACTTAAGAGTTATACTAGCTTTATGGGAAGTTAGGTATAACGTCTAAGAGATAAAAAGAATGGCTATTTGATCTTAGAAGTTAAGAGACTTGATCTTATAAGATAAGAGACTTAACTTAATTAAATTGATTTGAAAGTTGTAAGATGTATGAAACCTCATTCGTGAGTAATGAGTACTTGGTTTCTAAAGAATAATGTTTCTTGATGTCGGAAATGATAATGAGTATCGACAATCCATCGCGCTAATAAAGGGAAATGTATTGAATAATGAAGTATTATTAAAACCGGTAGAAACCTCATCCGCATAGAAGCTAAGATGAGACAAAATGATATTACATTTCCTAGATCATGGCTGCTTAATAAGATTTATTATGAACAAGAATAACCTACTACTTTATGGCATATGTTACTCAATTGTTTTAAAAAGAGATTAAGACATTGAACTATGAAACTTTTCTAAAAGAGACTTGCGTAATTGAAATTAGGCAAAGCTGGAACTTTAGGGAAAAGAAAGGCATTGTGTTGTCTTAAATTGGTTTAAAACATAAAGTATTATATGACTTTATAGGAAGATAGTTATAACGACTTTATGAAAACAAAGGAGGGTTTTATCATTGGTTTTAATGTGGTAACGTGACTTTAAAGAGAAGTGTTTTAGTCTAAAAAGAAGGCATAGTGTTGCCTTAATTTCGTTTTAAAAGGAAAGTATGGAAGTTGTTTTGGTCTACTTAAAAGATATAAGTCACTCTATTTTATACTACGGTATCGGGTGACTTTTATAGAAGGAATGGATCTTTAAAAGGAATTTAACGTCGTAGTACTTTAGGAGTTAAAACCGGACCTTCGCATAAAAATGAAAGTACTTTGAGTTGTGAAACTTGCCTATGCTTGTTGTTGTGAAACTTGCCTATGCTTGTAGTTGTGAAACTTGTCTATGCTTGTCGTGATAGCCTTTGTTGTGCAAGAATTGTGTTTCTATACTATCGCGCCTCGATGGAGGTCGGTTGACTTGTTGAGAACTTACTTGGGCGTGGCCGTGTGGATAAATTCCGCAGATGCGTTCTGTTGATAGGGTTACTTTTGTTAATCGCTTTGGACATACCGACACGATCGTAGCGCGGGTATGCTTCCATTTGATCTTGCCTTATTGTTTCCCTTTGGACATCTCGACACGATCGTAGCTGCGGGTATGCTTCCATTTGGAATGTTGTCTTATTGTTTCCCTTTGGACATCTTGACACGATCGTAGCGCTGCGGGTATGTTTCCATTTGGAATCTTTGTCTTATTGTTTCCACTTTGGACATCTCGACACGATCGTAGCGCTGCGGGTATGCTTCCATTTGGAATCTTTGTCTTATTGTTATCATATCATAGGCTGCCGCGGTGAGGAAAGGTATTCCACGGCGTAGTGATGACTACGAGCGTGAGTCACGACTTACATGGCCTTATTTATCGTGAGTAGTTTGGTTATCATACATGTCTCTGCTTTATATAGTTGCTATGATTTCATTCTGATATTTCTGATTTCACATACTTGGTACTGTTATCTTGACCTCCTTGGGCTGCGTTCATCCGCGAGTAGAGGTACATCTATGTCGATCCGCTTTTAGGATCACCTTTGACTTATTGGGAAGCTCAGTTCCTTGGAGGCTTATCTTTTAGTATGTGTTCCACTGAGTCGTAGGTTCTTGTACATTCGGGGTATGGCGGGGCCCCGTCCGTCATAGTTGTTGTAAATCTTAGAGTGCATGAAATCTTGTTGTAGGCGATGTTGTAAAAAGGATTAAAGCTCGGGTTTGTATGTATATACGAAGGCAAGCATTTTAGTTGCTTTGTTTATTTATTATATCTCATTTCATGTTCATGTTTTACTTAGCTGATTTTCTCGATGTTGTATCACTAGGGTGCCGGGTAAGGCACGATCCACGGGCAGGTTGGTCGTGACAAAAGTGGTATCAGAGCGATTAGTCCTCGGAGAGTGTCTGAGACCGTGTCTAGTAGAGTCTTGATTATCGGTGTGTTGTGCACCACATCTATAATCGAGGCTATAGGACATTTAGGATTGGTTTCCATTCTTCTCATTACGAGATCGTGCCTTAGAGTGTGTTGTAAGTTGGACCCTCGGCGTATCTCGTTTTACGATTATGCCTCGCGCATGCAACCGGCGGGCGAAGGGCAAAGCGGCGAGAGGAGATACGAGTAGAAGCGGCAGCGATCTCTCAGAGACCGCGATACACGAGCCTCGATCCTACGGTGCAGGCGAGAGAGATAGGTTACAAGAGATGGCCCGATTAATGCCGGGTTGTGGCGGACTTGAGACAGTGGATCGCAGCGATTCGATCGATAGCACCCATAATTCACCCCGGCGACGGTTTGAGACTACGGGATTTTACGAGTTGTAGGCGCCGAGTTTTATGGGTCGAGGCACGAGGATGATCCGAGGAGTTCATCCAAGCGATTCTGACGGATCATGAGTGATCAAGGCATCGGAGACCGAGTCGGTGGTCTAAGTTCACATCGTGCGTGATACCGCATGATCGGGGTTTGATTCGTGAGCTATCCGGGGAGCATGCACTTCCGGCCGTTTGGGACGAGTTCTCGAGGCATTTCTTGCATATTTCTTGCCTCCACAGATGAGAGGGCTCGGGCGACAGTTTTTGGTGTTGCGGCGAGCAGGCGTGCGGTTCGGGAGTACAATGTGAGTTCGACTCATTGGCGATGCGTCCGCATTAGTAGCTAGCTAGTATGGGGATCGAGTGCCGATATGTTCTGAGGCTCGATGATTACCTAGCGAGTTGTTGGTGTAGCTCTTCAGGGCATGGACATTGCCGCATGCGAGCTTATGCACTTGGAGGTGAGGCGGAGAAATCGGCGAAATGACCAAGGTCGAGAAGAGGGCGAGCAGCAGGTCCTTTGGTGACTTTCGAGGCGGACCGCCGGCCAGAGACTAGTTATGCGCCTCCGCCGATCTGAGTGGTCCTCCACAATCTTGAGCATCCAGTATTCGGGAGCGGTCGGGGCTCAAGGGTTCAGATTTTCGGAGAGTAGGGGTGTTAGCGGTGAAGCCACCTACCTCGTTGTGACCGTGTGGTAGACTCGCGGTGGGAGTGTCGTGCTAGTCGGGAGTTTGTTTTACATGCGGCAGCGAGGCCATTTGGGAGAACTGTCCGACTGGGTAGCACTGGTAGGATAGCACTGGACTACGAGATCGATTGCGGGTTCTTCACCTTCCACGGCTAGGCGGGATGTTCATACCGGCGGGCCACGGTAGAGGTCGCGGTGGAAGTTCGATTTTAGCGGTCCTTGAACCGCCTACTTTCGTATATCCTTAACCTACAGAGACTTGTATGTATCGATGCTATGATAATGTGTTAAGTGTTATGTTCGGATAGCTTTGTGCTAAAATGTGATTTAGAAACACGTTAGTGAAAAGGAGTAAGCTGGGGGTGAGAAATGATGAACATTAGAAAATTACAGTTTAGACCTTACATGTAATGCCGTATTGAGTACAAGATCGTGCGGGTGATCTTTGTCAGAATGTATCATCATTAGTAGAGTAATTGTGGTGAAATTTCCTTGGGTAGTGTAATAATGGAAGTGGTAGCTTTGATGACCTGTAGATGTAAGATTGTTCCGGATCAGGAGCAGGCGTGATGCGTAAGTGGGTCGGGTTGGGGCCGTGTTGAGGGCCAACCCGCGGCGGTTTCAAAGTGGGGTCAGCTCTGGGTGGTCCCGCGGTGGTAGGGTCACGAGGTGCTAGGCCCATGATTAGATAACCATCGTATGAGTTCGTGTATATGTTCGACCAGTGGATCGTGAAGTAGGAATGGCCTTAAGGAGATTGAAGCTAGTAAGATGACCAAGTTTGGAGGTGGTGACTCCAAAGTTTTGGGAAAGCGATGGTGAAGTGTGATGCGTATACTAGAGGAGTTCAAGTGTCAGAGAGGGCACGACGAGTAAGGAAGGAAGAGAGCGTGTGATATTTCGTGGCGGTGTGGCGTTGGCAACTTGTTAGAAGAACTTCATCGTTACCCGTCTTGAGAAGGAACATTCGGACGAATGTTTCTAAGGAGGAGAATGTTATACCGTATTTCAGTATATGCGTGAGGCGTGCGTATACAATTTGAGCCTTAAAGTAGGCATAGGTTCGAATTTGTGCATAACTACCAAAGGAGTCGTTTTTCGACGAAACGTTTCCACAACTTTCGTAGGGAAAATTCTGGCTATGTCAATAATAATTTTTGCGGATTTTTCGAGAGGCGTAACATTTTGGACCAACGGGAGGGTGACATGTGTCACCTCACATTGGAAGGCTTGGACGGCAATATTGGACGATTGGGTCTTGTGTAGTAGGTAGGATATTTTGTGCAAGTTGTGTGGTAGATGGATAAGGTACACGTGGTTGAAATCTAGCCCTACACTTGCCTTACACTTGGAGTGATCTTGGCCATTGGTTGGCCATGGCTTGACCTATAAATACCCCTCTAAGTTGATGAACTTCTTCATCCTAAATTGTTCTAAGTCTTGAAAAATCCTCCCCTCTCCCGAGCTTTTAGTCCAACACCCTCTCCCCCTCTAGCCTAAGTGGTTGGCCGAGGCCCCTCCCAGCCTAGCCGAAAGTATCCCCCCTTGAGGTGCTAGCCAGTAAGTCGCTAGCCTAGTTGTTTTCGTATAATACCCTTGTTGTGGTATAGAAATACTCTCTTAGTATTGTTATAATGCCCAAATACCTTGGCCCAAATACCTTGTAGTATTCCCAAGGTTACACTTATACAAAAGCCCAGAAAATACTATTATACTTCCCTCAGTCACAAAACGAAACCCTAAGGAAAACCTTAGTCGGTTGAAGTGTTTAAGTAAGTTGCGAAGAACTTCTAAGGGTTTTGGAGCGGATTGGGCGCCGGAGTAGGAGCTAAACGTTGTTCGGGATCGACATATAACTTGGATAATTTTGGGCTTATCGAGGTAAACACTCTTGACCTACATTTGTAATTGGGAATTACATGTTGTAGGAATATATAGTTAAAGTATACTATATATGAAGTGAACATAGTTGTGCGGCAATGTCTTTTGACTTAAGCTGAATAATACTTACGGCAATGTCTTGCGACTTAAGCTGAATTTAAAGAAAGCTGAATGTAATTACATGGGTGTATTCTGATGAACTTGTGTAGCATTGATGTGTAGTAGAGTTGTACACGTCAGGTTAGATGTGTAACCCCAGGTTGGGTGGGTGGCGGCTCGATAGAGGAGGAGATTTCTGTTGTTGCGGGGAGGTCTGCAATTTTATGTAGAATATTCTACATTGAGATCTAAGATGTTAATAGGCGCCTGGTGGCCTCTATAGGTTGAAGTACTACGTGTGGCGTGATCCGCTTGGCTTAAGGTGTAGCCAAGCGGTTTGAGGTACTTGGAGCGTTTTGCTATTAGTCGATAATCGTCGCGAGGTATGTGAACCTCTTCCTATCTTCCTAGCATGATATATGTATAACTATGTAGTGCGGTGAGCGTACATGTGTTAAATGTATTTGATTGGTTTAAAACATAAAGGGTTATAACGGCTTTATGGGAAGTTGGTTATAACGACTTTATGTATATAAGAAAGTGTTTGTGATTGTTAAAAGGTAAGCGATTTGACTTATAAGCGACTTGATGTGTAATAATAAAGAACTTGAAGTCTTTCCTTAAGAAACCCTTTTTAAGAAGAGTAATACTTGGTTTTGAGAACTTAAGAGTTATACTAGCTTTATGGGAAGATAGGTATAACGTCTAAAAAGATAAAAAGAATGGCTATTTGATCTTAGAAGTTAAGAGACTTGATCTTATAAGATAAGAGACTTAACTTAATTAAATTGATTTGAAAGTTGTAAGATGTATGAAACCTCATTCGTGAGTAATGAGTACTTGGTTTCTAAAGAATAATGTTTTACTGATGTCGGAAATGATAATGAGTATCGACAATCCACTGCAGCGCTAATAAAGGGAAATGTATTGAATAATGAAGTATTATTAAAACCAGTAGAAACCTCCATCTGCATAGAAGCTAAGATGAGACAAAATGATATTACATTTCCTAGATCATGGCTGCTTAATAAGATTTATTATGAACAAGAATAACTGCTACTTTATGGCATATGTTACTCAATTGTTTTAAAAAGAGATTAAGACATTGAACTATGAAACTTTTCTAAAAAGAGACTTGCGTAATTGAAATTAGGCAAACTGGAACTTTAGGGAAAAGAAAGGCATTGTGTTGTCTTAAATTGGTTTAAAACATAAAGTATTATAACAGCTTTATAGGAAGATAGTTATAACGACTTTATGAAAACAAAGGAGGGTTTTATCATTGGTTTTAATGTGGTAACGTGACTTTAAAAAGAGAAGTGTTTTAGTCTAAAAAGAAGGCATAGTGTTGCCTTAATTTCGTTTTAAAAAGGAAAGTATGGAAGTTGTTTTGGTCTACTTAAAAGATATAAGTCACTCTATTTTATACTACGGGTATCGGGTGACTTTTATAGAAGGGAATGGATCTTTAAAAGGAATTTAACGTACGTAGTACTTTAGGGTTAAAGCCCGGACCTTGGCATAAAAATGAAAGTACTTTGAGTTGTGAAACTTGCCTATGCTTGTTGTTGTGAAACTTGCCTATGCTTGTAGTTGTGAAACTTGTCTATGCTTGTCGTGATAGCCTTTGTTGTGCAAAAATTGTGTTTCTATACTACCGCGCCTCTCGATGGAGGGTCGGTTGACTTGTTGAGAACTTACTTGGGCGTGGCCGCGGTGGCGGATAAATTCCGCAGTGCGTTCTGTTGATAGGGTTACTTTTGTTAATCGCTTTGGACATACCGACACGATCGTGGCGCTGCGGGTATGCTTCCATTTTGATCTCGCCTTATTGTTTCCCTTTGGACATCGACACGATCGTAGCGCGCGGGTATGCTTCCATTTGGAATCTTTGTCTTATTGTTTCCCTTTGGACATATCGACACGATCGTGGCGCTGCGGGTATGTTTCCATTTGGAATGATGTCTTATTGTTTCCCTTTGGACATACTGACACGATGCGTAGCGCACGGGTATGCTTCCATTTGGAATGCTGTCTTATTGTTATCATATCATAGACTGCCGGCAGTGAGGAAGGTATTCCACGGGCATGAGTGATGACTCTGAGGGCGTGAGTCCCTGACTTACATGACTACTTATTTATCGTGAACTGTAGTTTGGTTATCATACATGTCTCCTGCTTTATATAGACTGCTATGATTTCATTTCTGATATTTCTGATTTCACATACTTGGTACTGTTATCGACCTCCTTGAAGTGCGTTCATGCCGCGGTAGAGGTACATCTATTGTCGATCCGCTTTTAGGATCACCTTCGACTTATTGGGAAGCTCCGTTCCTTGAGGCTTATCTTTTGGTATGTGTTCCTGAGTCGTAGGTTCTTGTACATTCAGGGTATGGCGGGCCACTGTCCGTCATAGTTGTTGTAAATCTTAAGTGCATGTAATCTTGTTGTGGCGATGTTGTAAAAAGGATTAAACTGTTCGGGTTTGTATGTATATATGCAGAAGGCAACTGTTTTGGTTGTCCTGTTTATTTATTATATCTCTCATTTCATGTTCATGTTTTACTTTCGCTGATTTTCTCTGATGTTGTATCACTAGGGTGCCCGGGGTAAGGCACCAGTCACGGGCCCGGGTTCGGGTCGTGACAATTTTCCGTCAGTTCCAGTGGTCAGAGAGTTCCCAGACGTGTTTCTAGACGACCTCCCGGGTATCCCTCCTGAGAGGGAGATTGAGTTTTGTATAGACATATTGCCAGACACTCGGCCTATTTCCATTCCGCCATACAGAATGACACCTGCCGAGTTGAGAGAGTTGAAGGATCAGCTTAGGGATTTGCTGGAGAAGGGCTTCATCAGGCCTAGTGTTTCTCCCTGGGGAGCGCCGGTATTGTTCGTGAAGAAGAAGGACGGGACGCTGCGCATGTGTGTTGATCTGAGCGGTGAACAAGGTGACCATTAAGAACGAATACCCCTTCCTGTGATTGATGATTTGTTCGACCAGTTGCGAGTGCGAGATGTTTCTCAAGATTGATCGCGATCGGGCTATCATCAGTGCGAGTCGAGAGGTGGATGTCCCTAGATCGCATTTCGGACGTGCAGGCATTATGAGTTCAGGGTCATGTCTTTTGGGTTGACCAATGCTCCGGCGGTATTCATGGATTTGATGAACCGAGTGTTCAAACCATTTTTGGACACGTTTGTGATAGTGTTCATTGATGATATCTTGGTTTATTCTCGCTCGAGCGAGCATGCGGAGCATTTTGACGGCGGCCGATTCTCAGGACCAGAAGTTGTACGCTAAGTTTTCCAAATGTGAGTTTTGGTTGACTTCGGTGGCTTTTCTTGGGCATATTGTCGGGGCTGATGGCATTCGAGTGGATACGGCCAAGATCGAGGCAGTCAGGACTTGGCCTAGACCTACTACTCAGAAAGAGGTTCGCATTTCGGGCCTTGCGAGATATTATCGGTTCGTGGAGAAGTTTGCTTCTATCTACGCACCATTGACTAGGTGACTCGAAGCGCGCCAAGTTTGATGGTGATGCTTGTGGCGGGGTTTCGATTCTTTGAAAGAGATCGACGACCGCCGTTCTTACTCTTCCGGAGGTCGACGGTTATGTCGTGTATTGTGACGCGTCGAGCATCGGGTTGGGATGTGTTGATGCAGCATGGCGGGGTTATAGCATATGCATCCCGACGATTGAAGAAACACGAGAGGAACTACCACCCATGATTCGGAGTTAGCGGTGTGATTCACGCTTTGAAGATCTGGAGGCATTATTTGTATGGGGTTCACGTGGATATTTTTATAGACCACAAGAGCCTCCGAATCTTCACCAGAGGAGTGAACTTACACGAGACGGTGGTTAGAGTTGCTTAAGGATTACGATGTTGATATCTGTACCACCCGGGAAAGCCAATGTTGTGGTGATGCTCTTAGTCGTAGGTCGATGGGAGCCTATCGGATGTGCAGCTAGAGAGGAGGACATGGACATGGTTCGTGATTTGCATCGATTAGCGAGCCTTGGTGTCCGTTTGATTGATTACGATAGCGATGGGGTTCGAGTTCGTGAGGTTGCCGAGTCTTCCATCGCCGAGAGATGAAGAGGCAACAGTTCGAGGATCGATTTTGACACGTTATCGTGATCTGACTCTTCGTGAGGGCAAGGGTCCTTCGAGGTAGCACGATGGTGCTAAGGTTTGAGGCGAGTTGTGTGTTCCGGATGTTTCGTGACTTGGCAGAGTTCTTGGGAAGCACACTGCGTAGCGTTACTCTATCCATCCGGTCGACCAAGATGTACCACGACCTTAGATCGTATTGGTGGGATGGCGAAGAGGGACGTTGCGAGTTCGTAGCTCGGTGCGTGTTGTCGCCAGTAAAGGTAGAGCACCGAGGCACGGTGGTTTGTTACTGACGATAGAGATCCCGACACGGAAGTGGGAGGTGATCAACATGGACTTCATCACGGGATTACCTCGCACTCGGAGGAGACATGATTCTATATGGGTTATCGTCGACGGTGACGAAATCAGCCCACTTTCTTCCGTCGGGGCGACTTTTTCGGTGAGGATTATGCGGACTTTATATCAGAGATCGTCGATCGCATGGAGTCCTGTTTGATCATATCGCATGCAGGAGCCCGGTTACGGCTAACTCGGAGGTCTTTCGAGAGGTTTAGGGGCGCAGTGAGCTCGAACTGCATTCCATCCACGAGCGGGACGGACAGCAGAGCGCACTATCCGAACTTCGAGGATATCTGCGAGCTTGTGTTATTGACCGTGGTAGTGGGAGGATCATTTGCCTCTAGTTGAGTTTGCGTATAATAATAGCTACCACTCAAAGATTCGATGGCGCCTTATGAGGCATTGTATGGAGGAAGTGCAGATCGCCTATAGGCTGGTTCGATGTGGCGAGTGCGATTAGTGGGACCAGAACTTGGTAGCGACGATGGATAAGGAAGCTTATCCGAGAGCGGCTATTAATGCTCGTAGTCGCGAAGTCGTCGATGCAGATCATCGTCGTCGACATCCGAGTTCGAGGTTCATGATTGGGTTTTCCTAAAGGTGCCACCCATGAAGGTGTGATGAGATTCGGGAAGAAGGAAACTCACCAAAGGTACATTAGGCCGTTTCGATTGTCGCGAGGTAGGCAAGGTTGCCTATGAGTTGGATCTGCCGTCCGACCTGGAGGCAGTGCATCCGGTTTTTCACGTATCTATGCTGAGGAGATGTATCGGGGATCCATCTAGGGTGCACCCGATTGACGATGTCCAGGTGACCGAGGGGTTATCGTATGAGGAGATTCCCATAGGGATAGTCGATCGTCAGGTTAGGCATCTGCGGACCAAGGATGTGGCTTCCGTCAAAGTCTTGTGGCGGAACGAGCTTAGGGAGGAGATGACGTGGGAAGCTGAGGAGGACATGAGGCGGAGGTATCCTCACTTATTCCCCACACCTCCAGGTAACTTACTTTCCTATTTGCTGGTTTAATTTTCATTTTCGTAAATTGTTAAGTGTTATATTGTGGCCATGTGTGGCACTTGCAAACTGTTTAAGCTTTATCGATAACTGTCTTGGGAAGGAACATTCGGGACAAATGTTTCTAAGGAGGGGAGAATGTTATACCCCGTATTTCCGGAGTATGTACGTGAGGGCGTACGTACGAAAGTTTAGCCTTAAAGTTAGGCCAAGTTCGAAATTGTGCACAACTCGCTAAAAGAATCGTTTTCCGACGAAACGTTTCCACAGCTTCCGTAGGGAAAATTCCGGCTATGCCATTTCTAATTTTTGCGGATTTTTCCGAGAGACGAAACATTTTGGACCAACGGGAGGGTGACACTTGTCACCCTCCAATTGATGGACTTGAAATCATCCATTGGATGAATTGGACTTGGATGGCACGTTTTTTGTGCCTTTGCACAAGTCAAGGAGTTGGTAGGATATTTGTGTGTAGTAGATAGAATGGACACTTGCCTAAATCTTCACCCTACACTTGCCTTGCACTTGGCATCATCTTGACCCTTGGTTGGCCATGGCTTGACCTATAAATACCCCCTTAAGATGAAGAGTTCTTCATCCACAAATTCCTTTCCAAGTCTTGAAAATCCTCCCCTCTCCCTTGTGCTTTTTTCGTCCAACACCTCCCCCCCCCCCCCCTCTTTGAGAAGCTTGCCGAGGCTATCCCCCCTAGCCTAGCCGAAATCTACCCCCTCCCTTGGTAGAAAAGTTGTCTTCTAGTATTGTTATAATGCCCAAAATACCCTAGCCCAAATCCCTTAGTCCTTAGTAGAAGTTGTGAAGAACTTCTAAGGTTTCTTGGAGCTACCGGAGCGTTCAACTTAGGAGCTAAACCTTGCTCAGGCGCGACTTTTATCTAGGATATTATTGGGCTTACCGAGGTAAATAATCATAACCCTCTTTTGAATTAGAGATTACATACTGTAGTAGTATAAGAATGAGTATTAAATACTTAGAAGAATATTACAGAATAGAATTGAACTGTTATCACAGTAGAAGGGTTTAAAAGAAGAATAATTGAACTATACTTACTTAGGACTGTTTTCACAGTAGACTTGAGTAGCTCACCGGGTAGGGAAGTGCTGCCCGACTTTCCGTAGAATTGTGAACCCTCTGTTTAGAATGACCTTCAGAGTAGTCTAGACTTTGATAGATGTCTGTGACTATTATAGGCTGATTCTCTGCACGCGACATATTCAACTTGGCAGGAGGTTTTCGCCGAGAAGGTATGTGATTCTTCCTAAAGCATGATATTTTAAAATATATATGTAGTACGGTAGACGTACATGTGTTAACTGAATAATAACTACGGCAATGTCTTTTGACTTAAGCCTGAATAATACTTACGGCAATGTCTTGCGACTTAAGCCTGAATAATAAGGATCTGAAAGCATTTCAAAAGAATACTGAATCATTTTTAAACAGAAGAGAACAAATTGGTTTTTAAAACAGAAGCTTAAGAGTTATACTAGCTTTATGGGAAGTTAGGTATAACCACTTAAGCATGATAAAAGAAACAGTTTGCCTATGTGTTTATAACAGACTTATATTGATTTATGAAAGAATAATAAAATGGTTTGATGAGTAGACATAATATGATGCTATGTGTGGTAGTGACTTGTAACGTTTGTGTAAAGAGGTCAGTCTTACTTATGCTTATGTTGTTTAAACTATAAGCTGTTATGTTAGTACTATATCACTCACCTCTTGAGATGATACCGGGGGTTAAGCTGCCCTCCGATGCGGGGTAGACTCAGGCGGTCTGGGACCATGATTCGAGAATACCTCATGCGGGTCCAGGGGGCCTATGCGGAGCTACGAGAGTTCCAGGTTAGTATGCGGGGTTATGCCTCATGCGGTCTATGTGGCCATGCGGACAGCGAGTCCAGGACGATGCCGAGGAGTAGCTACCCTCGATGCGGGGTTATATACCCTATGCGGGCCTATGTGAGTGGCCTATGCGGACTACGGGAGTCCAGGATTAGGCTTGCATGGTGATACTACGGCATTGGCCTGCGATCATTCGCGACCTAGAAAAGATGCATTCTGATTTACCTATTGTTGCTCTTGTTTATGATGTGGCACTATGTGCGGTTACCTTGGTTGTTTCATACATACTTGCAAAACTGATTTTAAAATGATATGTTTTCATTTAAGTACTTTACAGTTTCATATACTTAGTACCTGTTGTACTGACCTCCTGGGCTGCGTTCATGCCGCGGTAAGAGCGGCAGTGCTAGATCCACATCCTTAGGATCTCTTGCGTTGGTGTCAGGAGCTCCATCTTCTCCGGAGGCTCTACTTGTGGGTATGATCTCCCGGTTGTAGATAGTTTTGTACAGTCCGGGTATGGCGGGGCCACTGTCCATAGTTGTTTATTTCCTTAGAGTGCTCAGTATTTATGCAGTTGGGATGTAACTGCAAACCTTGGTTTATGTATATATGCCGAAAGGCAACCCTTTTCTCAGAAACTGTGTATCATTTACAATTATTTCATGTCTTGTTTTATATTCCGCTGATTTTCTCTGATGTATGACTACTTGGGTGCCCGGGTAAGGCACCAGTCACGGGCCCCGGAACGGGTCGTGACAATTACATACTGTAGTTGTATAGAAATGAATATAAGATTCATAGAAGAGATTTGAACTGTAATAGAAGGATATTACAGATAAGACTTGAACTGAAATCGCATCAGTAGAATATTAGTGTAGAAGTTGATAGACTTGTATAACCCTTATAGGTTGATTGATCTGCGAGTACCATGTACTACTTGAAAGGTGGACGAGACTAGCCGGGTTATAGCCGTGGAGCGTTTTGCTAATAGTCGATAATCGTCGCGAGGTATGTGAACCTTCCTATCCTCTTGAGCATGATATTTTAAAAGAATATATATATAGTACGGTAGACGTACGTGTGTTAACTGAACGTAGTTGTACGGCAATGCCTTTTGACTTAAGCCTGAATAATAAGAATCTGGAAGTATTTTAAAGGAATATATATATAGTACGGTAGACGTACGTGTGTTAACTGAATGTAGTTTTACGGCAATGTCTTTTGACTTAAGCCTGAATAATAAGAATCTGGAAGTATTTTAAAGGAATATATATATAGTACGGTAGACGTACGTGTGTTAACTGAATGTAGTTTTACGGCAATGTCTTTTGACTTAAGCCTGAATAATAAGAATCTTGAAGTATTTCAAAAGAATTAAGAAACCTTTTTGAAAGAAGAGTAATGCTTGGTTTTAAAAGTTTAAGAGTTATACTAGCTTTATGGGAAGTTAGGTATAACGACTTAAGAGAGATAAAAAGAATGGTTTATTAATTTAGAAGTTAAGAGACTTGATCTTAAAAGATAAGAGACTTGACTTAATTGAATTAATATGAATTTTGTTAATAAGTGTGAAACCTCATTCGTGAGTAATGAGTACTTGGTTTTTAAAATGGGATAATGTTTTACTGATTTCGGAAATCAGAATAAGTATCGAACAAACCACTGCAGTGCTAATAAAAGGAAATGTATTGAATAATTAAGTATTATTAAAACCAGTAGAAACCTCCATCTGCATAGAAGCTAAGATGAGACAAAATGATATTACATTTCCTAGATCATGGCTGCTTTAATAAAATTGTTATAAACAAGAATAACCTACTCACATATAAGGCATATGTTTCTCAAATCGTTTTAAAGGAGAATTATATCATTAAGTGATTAAAACTATGAACTACGAAACCTTTCGAAAATTAGAAACTTGAGCATTTGAAATTAGGCAAACTTGAACGTTTGGAAAATAATGTTGTTAATTGATTTTACAAAAGGAAGTGTTTTGGTTTACTTAAAAAGATAGTCACTCTATTTTAATACTACGGGTATTGTGTGACTTTTGTGAAAGAAACAGATCTTTTAAAGAGTTAATGTATGAAGTACTTTGGGGATAAAAACCCGAAATTGTTAACATAAAGTAGAAAGTACCTTGCGTGAATAACTTGATTGTGTTGGTTTGTGATAGCCGTGTAATACTTTCTTGTTGATTTGATAAGTAAACATGTTAGGATGCTACGTGTGTTAGTATCTGGTGATGTTTGTGTAAAGGGTTTCTTATTGTGCTTATGTTGTTTAACGATAATTTGTTATGTTATTATATCACATACCCCTTGACTTGTTATACAGGGCTTGCCACCCTTGATGCGGTCTATACGGCCTATGTGGTCTATGTGACTATGCGAGCGGTATGCTCGATTGATCATTCGGTGTTTATCCCGATGAGAGGATGCCACATGCGGTGCATGTGACTATGTGGTCTATTGAGGCGTAGGGTGCGGGAGTCGAGGAGAATGCAGGGTTAGCTACCCCGCGAGGAATACCTCATGCGGAGTGCAGTGTGACCTATGCGCGTGCATGAAGTCCAGGATTAGGCACGCAGAATGATACTATGGGCGATTGGCCTTGCCCGATCATTAGCGGCCTAGAAAAGACGATTCTGATATATCTGTTTCACTCTTGTTTATGTTGTGGCGTGAGACCCATAGTTATAATTGAGTGATGACTTTGAGGCGTGAGTCACGACTTGACATATTCGCTATTTATTGTGAATCGTAGTTTGGTTATCATACATGTCTCCGCTTTATATAGACTACTATAATTTCATTCTGATATTTTCAGTTTCACATACTTGGTACCTGTTGTACTGACCTCCTTCGGGGGGCTGCGTTCATGCCGCAGGTAGAAGTACACCAGTCGTCGATCCTCGCTCTTAGGATCATAGTTCAGCGTTTTGGGAAGCTCCGTTTCTCCGGAGGCTTATCAGTGGTACAGTCCCCTGTCGTTGTAGGTATTTACATTCAGGGGCATGGCGGGCCACGTCCGCCATTGTTATTATCATTCTTAAGTGCAGAAATCTGTTGTGGGCGAGTTGTAAAAGGGATGTAAATCGTTCTAGTTGTTATTTATATATGCGAAAGCAAGTTTTCCATACGAATCTGTTTCATATTTCATACTATGTCATGTATTGTTTTATATTCCGCTGATTACTCTGATGTTGTATCACTAGAGTGCCCGGGGTAAGGCACCAGTCACGGGCCCGGGTTCGGGTCGTGACAAAAGTGGTATCAGAGCAGTTAATCCTCGGAAAGTGTCTACAGACCGTATCTAGTAGAGTCTTGATTATCGGTGTGTTGTGCACACCAATAATCGAGGCTATAGGATATTTAGGATTGGTTTCCATTCTTCTCACTCTGAGATCGTGCCTTGAAATTTGTGTTATAAGTTGGACCTCTAACGTATTTCTTTCCGCACTGCTATGCCTCCGCAAGGCAACCGGGCGAGAAGGGTAAAGCGTAGGAGGCTGCAGTAAATCTGAGAGGGTTACTAGGGCACAGGCCCAATCATCACCTGGGGTGGTGCTTCATTCGGGGAGTTCGCGGCGTCGCCAAACCAGAGTTTAGCATGGCGGTAGTTCCTCTGCGGCCATGATGTATGAGCCTTGTTCGCGGCCAGGAACAAAGAATATGGATTAAAAGGAATGGACTGTTACTAGCTAGGATTTTAGCAACCAGTGAATATAGAGTGCCGATATATCACGGGTCTTGATGACTATCTAAAGAAAGGATGTGTAAGAGTAGCTCTTGATCGAGCTTGAGCATGGCTCGTATGCGGGCTTATGCGCAGCAGCCGAAAGCGTAGGATCAACGGGTTAACCGAAATCAGCAGAAGAGGGCCAGAACAGCAGGGTCCTTTGGTAACTTTCGAGGCGAATCGCCTCGGCAGATCGATATGCGCCTCCGCGTAGCAGTGGTCCTCGCGAAGTGCGGGGCGTTCGAGTATGCGGAGTTGGTGAGCTCGAGGCTTCTGGTTTGCAGATACACGAAGGTTTTCCCTAATGTTCGCAGTATGGCAGACGTCACCTCGGGGAATGTCGTCTTTTTGTTGGA
The DNA here is from genome assembly GCA_029844215.1 of Przewalskia tangutica. Classification (NCBI taxonomy): domain Eukaryota; kingdom Viridiplantae; phylum Streptophyta; class Magnoliopsida; order Solanales; family Solanaceae; genus Przewalskia; species Przewalskia tangutica. The sequence goes on from CM056730.1 coordinate 47,360,753, forward strand.
GCTTGTTATACTTACGGCCAGCAGGGCCATTTTGCGAGGAATTGTCCGACTAAAGGTGGTGCGGATGTAGAGACTCAGCCTTCAGGATCAGTGGCTAGTTAATCACCTTCCCTAGCTATGCGCCCTACGGGGCAGGATTGATTAGAACGACAAAGGGGAAGTGAAGTGGTAGATACATGTATATCCTTGAACCCTCTAGAGATTGTAGGTGTGATAAGATAAGTGTATCTTAAGTGTTATGTTTAGATAACATAAGTGTTAATTGTGATTAGAAATCATGGTTAGTTAACCGGGTAAGATTGGGGGGCAGAGAAAGTGTGAGCCTTAGAGCTTTATGCGTAGGGACCTTAGAGAAAAGGCCATCTCGAGTAAAATGTGAATTTTTTTTTTATGTGTGTTTGACCCTTATCGGAGTGCATAGTGCACGTGAGATATAGTTGTATAATAAGTCCCTGAGTAGTGTGGAATGAAAGAGGGTAGTTGAACTAAGAAGACCACTAGGTTTTCGTGACTTGATTAGTGAGATCGTTCCGGATCGGGGAACAAGAGTTTTTGCGCGATAGCGGGTCGGGTTGAGGACCAATCGCGGGTCAACCCGCGACCTGTTTTGTGGTGGGGTCAGTTCGGGGTGGTCCCTCCAGGTGGTAGGGTCACGAGGGTGTTAGGCCCAAGTTTAGTAAACCAGCGTACGAGTTCGTGGATGCGTTCGACCAGTAGTCGGGCCGATGAGGTCAGCCCATCTTGTCCTTCAGGCAGGACTGTTTACTCGGCAGAGAGTTATGCGAGATGTTATTTATCAGGAAGGTTGTAAGGCTGCACGAGGTGCCTACTTTCACCTTATGACAGACAGTGAAGCCCAGGTTGTGGCTATTTCGTTTTCCGGAAGTTTTACCAGGCAGGGTTGAGGAACTCAGGTGAGTCTCAGTATCGCATTCACCCTCGGGCCAGTGTTTGGATTTCAGGGGTAGCTGTAAGGATTGTTGCCTCCGGTTAAAGGAGTGTTTTTATAACCACCATTTCAGTATTCGGATATCGCCTTACGAAGCCTCGTAGGGGCGGTAGTGTAAGTTGTCGGTCGATTGGTTCGATGTTGGCAAAGTTCAGATAGTTGGTTCATACTTGTTTCAGCAGGATGTGGATAGAGTGAAACTTATCCAGGAGAAGTTATCGGCAGCTTAGAATCAACAGAAGTTGTGCGGATAATCGGCGACGACGCTTGTAGTTCAGGTTGACGGAGGGTCTTCTTGAAGGTACCACCCCGGAAGGGCGTGACGAGATTTGTAAAACAGAGGAAACTTAGCCCGAGTTACTTTGGGCCCTTTTAGATCATTTGGAAAATAGGCCAAGTTGCACATAAAGTTAGCATTGCCGTCCGACGTAGGGGGCAGTATGTCCGGTCTTTTCGTGTTGCTATGATCAGAAAATATCGGAGATCCATCCAGAGTGTTCCCAGTTAATGATGATCAAGTTAGAGGTAGTAAACCAGAGATTTTTGAAATTGATGCAGTAACAGAAATGTGGTAAGTTATGAGAAGGAGTTCGAGTGTACGAGAAGGGTACGACGAGTAAGGGAAGAAGCGAGCATGTGTTAAGAACATAGAAGTGATCATTTCGTTTGTAAAGTGTTATACCCCGTATTCTCAGGGTATGTATGCGAGGACGTACGTACGAGAGCACGACAGAAAAAAATTTGGAAAGAAAGAAAGATGTGAGTTTTCGACGGAAAAGTTTCCGGTTATTTGTGAAGAAAAAGGTTCATTAATGGGAATTGGATTCCCAGATTTGGTATTTGGGCTTCTTAGATTATATTAGAATTATGGAATTTTATTTTCGGAAATGGTCACGTGGGGCCCACGGGAGAAATTTACGGTTTTGTGGGGCCCACTTTGTTTTCGAGATTTTGGCCATTGTGGATATTTTTCGGAAGATGTTTTTTGAGGGCCAATAGGAGGGTGACACGTGTCACCCCCGCCTAGGTGGCTTGGCCGAATGACATTTGTGCACAACACCCGGTTAGAGTCGTTTTTCGACGAAACGTTTTACATAACTTGGGCGGAAAATTCGGCTATGTCGTTTTGTATTTTTATGGATTTTTCCGAGAGACGAAACCTTTTGGACCAACGGAGGGTGACACTTGTCACCTCATCGATTTGGCTCGGCGGGCGCTGGTTGGCTCTGGCCGATCGCCCTTGAAGTGCCTTGCTTTGTGGCTTGTTTTGTGGAGTGTTTTGTGGAGTAGGGTTTAGGGTGCACTTGGCTTAATCTTGCCCTTACACTTGCTATACACTTGGAAGGATCTTGGCCCTTGGTTGGCCTTTGGTTTTGCTATAAATACCCCCCTAAGTGTGAAGACTTCATTCATCCAAAACTTCCAAGTCTTGAAACCCTCTCCTCCCCCGTTGTGAGCTCTTAGCCGAGAGCCTTCACCCTCCCCCTTTTGGTGTGGCCTTGGGCGGAGGGGTTTCCCTTCCCCACATGCTAGCTGGGTACCCCACCCTAGTTGTTTTCATATAATACCCTCCTCGTGGTATTGAAATACTTCTCCTAGTATTGTTATAATGCCCAAAATACCTTAGCCTTGAACCTTGTAGTATTCCAAAGATACCTCTATACGTAGAGTCCTAAATACTACCTTTGTCCTTTTTAGTCTCAAACCGAAACCCTAAGGAAATCTTCATAGTTGGTCAAGTATTTGAGTAAGTTAGTTAGAACTTTTAAGGGTTGTTTGAGCGGATTGAGCGCACGGAGTAGAGCTAAACCTTGCTCAGATCGACATTATAACTTGGATAATTTTGGGCTTATCGAGGTAATTATCTTGTCCCTCTTTGTAATTGAAATTACATGTTAGAATATATAGTAAGTATACTATATATAATCGAACATTATTGCGGCAATGTCTTTTGACTTAAGCCCGAATGTAAAGAAAGAATCGAATCAGTATTTACATAGAATGTATTCTTGAGTAGAATTGTACACGTCGGTTAGGCGTAAACCCCCAGTTGGGTTGGTAGCACGCCGATAGAGAGGAGATTTACGCCACATGGGAGTGTGCCGAATTTTACGTAGAAAGATAGAAACTTGTGTTTTGGGGGTTAATAGACGTTTGTGACCTTTATAGGTGGAAGTACAAGAGTAGCGTATTCTACTCGAGGAGTGGAAAGGGCTAGTGCGTTGTAGTACTTGGAGCATTTTGCTTATTGTCGATAAATCGTCGCGAGGTATGTGAACCTCTTCCTATCTCTTCTAGCATGATATGTGTGAACTATGTAGTACGGTAGACGTACATGTGTTAACTGTGTTTGATGGTTCTTAAAACATAAAGTGTTATAACGCTTTATGGGAAGTCAGTTATAACACTTTATGTAGGTAAGAAAATACTTTGTGGTTTTAAAAGGTAATCGATGTGAATTATAAGCGCTAGTTATAATAAAGAACTTGATGTATTTCAAAAGATTTATAAATCGTTTTGAAGGGAGAGTAACACTTGGTTTTAAAGGTTTTAAAAAGAGTTATACTAGTTTCATGGGGAGTTAGGTATAATGTCTTAAGAGAGGTAAAGAAGATGGTTTACTGATGTTAGAAGTTAAGAGACTTGATCTTATAAGATAAGAGACTTAACTTATTTGTTTTAATGTGAATGTTTGTGTGAAACCTCATTCGTGAGTAATGAGTACTTGGTTTTATTTAAAGGGATAATGTTTCTTGATTTGAAATCGAATGTGTATCGGCTGCACTAATCGCGTTAATAAAGGAAAATGTATTGAATAATGATGTATCGTATTAAAACCAGTGAAACCTCCATCCGCATAGAAACTAAGATGAGACAAAATGATATTACATTTTCTAGATCATGGTCACTGTAATAAGAATGTTGTAAACAAGAATAACCTACTCACGTGAGACATATATTACTCAATTGTTCTAAAAGGAATCAAGTGATTAAGTTTGGGAACTATGAAACCATTTGAAAATGAGAAGCTTGAGTAATGTAAACTAGGCAACCGAACTTAGGAAAAGAATGTTGTTACTTGATTTTGAAAAGGAATGTGGGTTGGTCATTCTAATACTACGTATCGGGTGACTTTTATAAGTAATGGATCTCTTTTAAAAGAACTTAACGATGTAGTACTTTGGGGTTAAAACCCGACTTTGGCATAAAATGAAAGTACTTTGAGTTGTGTGAAACTTGCCTATGCTTGTTGTTGTGAAACTTGCCTATGCTTGTTGTTGTGAAACTTGCCTATGCTTGTGATGATAGCCTTTGTTGTGCAAGTGTGGTATTTACGGTTACCGCCTCTCGATAGAGGCGTTGACTTGTTGAGAACTTACTGACGCGTCGGGCGGTGATGGAGAATTCCACGTATGTTTCCATTTTGATTATCGCTCTTGTTGATGTCACACGGACATGTCTACACCGACGCAAGATTCCGTGACGCGCCACGCGCCGTTGATTACCCAGATATGGTTATTATCGCAACATGGACGTGTCTACACCGAGGCGATTCGGGGCACGTGGCCACGCGGCAGGTTGACCACCCAAGATATTGTTTATTGAGGTTACACGGGCATGTCTACACCGAGGCGATTCTGGGGTACGGCCATACGGCCTTATTATGGTTGCATCATGGACATGTCTACACCGATGCAAGATTCGGGGCACGCGCCATGATGCGAACATGATGGATGTTGTGGGCGAGACCCATAGTTATATTTGAGTGGTGACTTTGAGGCGTGAGTCCCCGACTTGACTACTTTTATGTTGCATCGTATTTTGGTTATCATACATGTCTCCCGCTTTTAGGCTATTATGATTTCATTTACGTGATTTGACGCTTCACATACTTGGTACTGTTATCGACCTCCTTCGGGCCGCTCATGCCGCAGTAGAGGTACATCGGCCGTGGATCCTCGCTCTTAGGATCTCGTCATTGGCGTGGGAAGCTCCGTTTCTCCGAGGCTTATCTTTTGTATGTGTTCTCGAGTTGTAGGTTCTTGTACATTCAGGGGTATGGCGGGGCCCTGTCCCGTCATAGTCGTTGTAAATCTTAGAGGTCTGTAGTACTGTTGTGGGCAGGGTTTTAAAAGGATTAAACTGTTCAGGTTTTATGTATATACTGAAGGCAACTGTTTTGGTTGGCCTGTTTATTATTATATCTATTGTTGCATGTCTAAGTTTTTATTTCCGCTGGTTTTTCTCTGATGTTGTATCACTAGGGTTCCCGGGGTAAGGCACCAGTCACGAGCCCGAATTTCGGGGTGTGACATAAAGAAAAGGTGCGAAGGGAGTATCTTTTAGCCCTTGGGTGGGAGCTTTTGTAGTAATGGAGGTGGTTCCTCGTGGACTTGGATTAAGTATTTGCGCGGGTGCTTTCTGTGGCCAGGTGTGGCATGATTGTTTTCGTAAGTATAGCAGTGAAGACTATACTGGCGCATGTTGGTTTTGAGAATTAGAAGGAACATTCGACGAATGTTTCTGGCGAGGAGAATGTTATACCGTATTTCCGCAGTATGACGTGAGCACGAGAAAAGCCGAGCCTTAAAGTAGGCAAGTAGAAAATATTTGTGCACAACTACCAAAAGAATCGCTTTTCGACGAAACGCTTTACAAAACTTGCGAAGGAAAATTCGCTATGTCATTTATTATTTTTGCGTATTTTTCGAGAGACGAAACATTTTGGACCAACGGAGGGTGACATGTGTCACCTCATATCGACGCCTTCGGGCGCAAGTGGACGAAATGGAGTCATGGGTTAGGTAGGATATTTGTGATAGTTGGTGTGGTAGATGGATAAGGTACACATGGATGAATCCTCACCCTACACTTGCCTACCACTTGGCTTGATCTTGGCCATTGGTTGGCCTATACATACCCCCCCCCCCTTAGTGGATGAACTTCTTCATCCTAAAATAGTTTCTAAGTCTTGAAATCTCCCTTCCCTCTTAGCTAGGTTTTCGTCCAAGCCTTGGTGAGGCTTTAGCCTAAACCCCCCCCCCCCCCCTCTCTTGAGTGGCCATTGGCCGAGACACACCCCCCCCTTTGCCTAGTTGTCTCGTAAAATACTACCCCCCTCTTGGTAGAAATACTCTCCAAGTATTGTTACTATTCCAAAATACCTTGGCCCAAATACCTTGTAGTATTCCAAGGTTACACTTATACGAAAAGCCCAGAAATACTATTATACTTCCCTTCTGTCACAAAAACGAAACCCTAAGGAAAAATCTCCATAGTTGGTTGGAATATTAAGAAGAAGTTGCGTAGAACTTCTAAGGGTTGTTTGGAGCGGGTTGGAGCACCCGGAGTAGGAGCTAAACGTTGCTCAGGATCGACATTAAACTTGGATAATTTTGGGCTTACCGAGGTAAATAATCCTATCCTTCTATTGTAATTGGAAATTACATACTGTAGTTGTATAGAAATGAATATAAGATTCATAAAAGATATTTGAACTGTAATAGAAGGATATTACAGATAAGACTTGAACTGAAATCGCATCAGTAGAATATTAGTGTAGAAGTTGATAGACTTGTATAACCCTTATAGGTTGATTGATCTGCGAGTAGCATGTACTACTTGAAAGGTGGACGAGGCTAGCCGGGTTATAGCCGTGGAGCGTTTTGCTAATAGTCGATAATCGTCGCGAGGTATGTGATCCTTCCTATCCTCTTGAGCATGATATTTTAAAAGAATATATATATAGTACGGCAGACGTATGTGTGTTAACTGAACGTAGTTGTACGGCAATGTCTTTTGACTTAAGCCTGAATAATAAGAATCTGGAAGTATTTTAAAGGAATATATATATAGTACGGTAGACGTACGTGTGTTAACTGAATGTAGTTTTACGGCAATGTCTTTTGACTTAAGCCTGAATAATAAGAATCTGGAAGTATTTTAAAGGAATATATATATAGTACGGTAGACGTACGTGTGTTAACTGAATGTAGTTTTACGGCAATGTCTTTTGACTTAAGCCTGAATAATAAGAATCTTGAAGTATTTCAAAAGATTCAAGAAACCTTTTTGAAAGAAGAGTAATGCTTGGTTTTAAAAGCTTAAGAGTTATACTAGCTTTATGGGAAGTTAGGTATAACGACTTAAGAGAGATAAAAAGAATGGTTTATTAATTTAGAAGTTAAGAGACTTGATCTTAAAAGATAAGAGACTTGACTTAATTGAATTAATATGAATTTTGTTAATAAGTGTGAAACCTCATTCGTGAGTAATGAGTACTTGGATTTTAAAATGGGATAATGTTTTACTGATTTCGGAAATCAGAATAAGTATCGAACAAACCACTGCAGCGCTAATAAAAGGAAATGTATTGAATAATTAAGTATTATTAAAACCAGTAGAAACCTCCATCTGCATAGAAGCTAAGATGAGACAAAATGATATTACATTTCCTAGATCATGGCTGCTTTAATAAAATTGTTATAAACAAGAATAATCTACTCACATATAAGGCATATGTTTCTCAAATCGTTTTAAAGGAGAATTATATCATTAAGTGATTAAAACTATGAACTACGAAACCTTTCGAAAATGAGAAACTTGAGCATTTGAAATTAGGCAAACTTGAACGTTTGGAAAATAATGTTGTTAATTGATTTTACAAAAGGAAGTGTTTTGGTTTACTTAAAAAGATAGTCACTCTATTTTAATACTACGGGTATTGTGTGACTTTTGTGAAAGAAACGGATCTTTTAAAGAGTTAATGTATGAAGTACTTTGGGGATAAAACCCCGAAATTGTTAACATAAAGTAGAAAGTACCTTGCGTGAATAACTTGATTGTGTTGGTTTGTGATAGCCGTGTAATACTTTCTTGTTGATTTGATAAGTAAACATGTTAGAATGCTACGTGTGTTAGTATCTGGTGATGTTTGTGTAAAGGGTTTCTTGTTGTGCTTATGTTGTTTAACGATAAGTCGTTATGTTATTATATCACATACCCTCGACTTGTTATACCGAGGGCTTGCCACCCTGATGCGGGTCTATACGGCCTATGCGGTCTATGTGACTATGCGAGCGGTATGCTCAGGATTGATCATTCGGATGTTTATCCCGACGCGGGATGCCTATGCGCGTCTGTGTGACTACGCGGTCTATTGAGACTATGCGGGCTGCGGGAGTCCGGGAGGGTACCGGTTAGCTACCCCGTCGCGAGGAATACCTCACGCGGTGCGTGTGTGACCTATGCGGCCGCGAAGTCGAGATTAGGCACGCAGAATGATACTATGGGCGATCGCCTTGCTTCGATCATTAGCGGCCTAGAAAAGACCATTCATGATATTTGTTTCACTCTTGCTTATGTTGTGGGCGTGAGACCCATAGTTATAATTAGTGATGACTTTGAGGCGTGAGTCACGACTTGACATGATCGCTTATTTATTGTGAATCGTAGTTTGGTTATCATACATGTCTCGCTTTATATAGACTACTATGATTTCATTTACGATTTTCGATTCACATACTTGGTACATGTTATCGACCTCTTCGCCGCGTTCATGCCGCTAGAAGTACACGATGCCGATCCTCGCTCTTAGGATCACAGCGTTTTGGGAAGCTCCGTTTCTCCGAGGCTTATCGATGTACGATCCTCGCCGTTGTAGGTATTTATATTCAGGGCATGGCGGCCCCCCCGCCATCGTTGTTATCATTCTTAAGTGCAGTAATCTGTTGTGGCGAGTTGTAAAAAGGGATGTAACTGTTCTAGTTGTTATTTATATATGCCGAAAGGCAAGTTTTCCCATATGAACTGTTTCATATTTCATACTATGTCATGTATTGTTTTATATTCCGCTGATTACTCTGATGTTGTATCACTAGGGTGCCCGGGGTAAGGCACTACCACGCCCGGTTCGGTCGTGACAATCTCGCCAATAATCGCCATCTCCTTGTAACCCATCTCCTCTCGCTCCAGCCGCGGATCGAGGCTCAGCATCGTGGTCTCGCAGAGACCGCCGCATTCTACTCGCAGCCTCCTCACGCTTTGCCTCTTCAGGCCTCGATTGCCTCGCGTGAGGCATAAGCGCATAAAAGAATACGTCAGAAGGAGTCCAACTTTCAACACAGCTCTAAGGCACGATCTCAGAGTGAGAAGAATAGAAATCAATCCTAGATATCCTGAAGCCTCCTGATTATAGATGTGGTGCACAACACACCGATAATCAAGACTCTACTAGACACGGTCTGTAGACACTTTCCGAGGATTAACTGCTCTGATACCACTTTTGTCACGACCCGACCTCGGGCCCGTGACTGGTGCTTACCCCGGGCACCCTAGTGATACAACATCAGAGAAAATCAGCGGAAATAAAAACTTAAGCATATGAAAAGAAACAGGCTAACCAAAACGGTCACCTTTCTGTATATAAACATAAAACCCAACTTATATCCTTTACAAACCCAAATTTCACAACAAGATTACTGCACTCTAAGAATTTAACGACAACTATGACGGGACAGGGCCCCGCCATACCCCTCAATATACAAGCACCTACAATGACAGGGGACTATACCAAAAGATAAGCCTCCGGAGAAACGGAGCTTCCCAAACGCTGAACTACGATCCTAAGAGCGAGGATCAACAACTGGTGTACCTCTACCTGCGGCATGAACGCAGCCCCCCGAAGGAGGTCAGTACGACAGGTCCCAAGTATGAAATCAAAATATCAGAAATGAAATCATAACAGTCTATACAAAACAGGAGACATGTATGATAACCAAACTACAATTCACAACATAAAAGTAGTCATGTCAAGTCAGGTACTCACGCCCTCAAAGTCATCCCTCATGCCCGTGGAACTCCTTTCTCACTGCCGGCAGTCTAGGTATAAATCATATGATATGTATAACATGTCTCGGCCCATCCCATGGGACTCGAGGTGGAATCGGGTGGAATACATGTCTCGGCCCATTCCATGGGACTCGAGGAAAAATCGGGTGGAATACATATCTCGGCCCATCCCATGGGACTCGAGGAAAAATCGGGTGGAATACATGTCTCGGCCCATCCCATGGGACTCGAGGAAAAATCGGGTGGAATACATGTCTCGGCCCATCCCATGGGACTCGAGGAAAAATCGTCCATAACTTTTAAACCCTCTTTTAAGACAGATTAAGACAATACCATGCCTTCATTTTAAACCAACACACTTTCCCTTATTAAAGTCAGGTAACAACATTCTTTTCCAAAAGTTCAAGTTGCATAATTTCAAATACTCAAGTCTCTTATTTTCGAAAGATTTCATAGTTCATAGTCTTAATCACTTTATAACGTACTCTTTTTTTTTTACACAATTTGAGTAACATATGCATATGTGTGAGTAGGTTATTCTTGTTTATAACAATATTATTAAAGCAGCCATGATCTAGGAAATGTAATACAATTTTGTCTTATCTTAGCTTCTATGCAGATGGAGGTTTCTACTGGTTTTAATATAATTAATTATTTGTCAATACATTTTCCTTTATTAACGCTGCAGTGGTTTGTTCGATACTTATTCTCATTTCCGAAATCAGTAAAACATTACTCTTTAAAAGCCAAGTACTCATTACTCACGAATGAGGTTTCACAACTTTTTAACAAAATTCAAGTCCTTAACATTTCATAAAACGTCCTTTATAAGTTAAGTCTCTTAACTTCTAAAATCAATAAACCATTCTTTTACCTACATAAAGTCTCATAACTAACTTCCCATAAAGCTATTATAACACCTTATGTTTTAAACCAACCAAAACTCGTTTAGCACACGTACGTCTACCGTACTACATAGTTCACAAATATCATGCTAGAAAAGATAGGAAGAGGTTCACATACCTCGCGACGATTATCGACAATTAGCAAAACGCTCCAAAGTACTCTAACATTGCTCGCCTTTTCCACCCTTCAAGTAGAATACGCTACTCGTAGCACTTCAACCTAAAAAGGCCACAAAACGTCTATCAACCTCTAGATCTCTTCGTAGAATAATTCTAGATACAAGATTCCTTATTCTACGGAAAATTCAAGACTCTCCCCGCATGACCACATAAATCTCCTCTCTAACGAGGCTGCTACTAAACTAACTATCACGACCGAATCCGGCCGTGGATCGTGCCTTACCCCGGCACCTAGTGACACAACATCGAGAAAATCGGAAAATAAAACATAAGCCATGAAACCAGAGATATAAATAAATAAGCGAAGCAACCAAAACAGCTTTTCAAGATATACATAAAACCGAACAGTTTAATCTTTTACAACCCCGCCACAACAAGATTACATGCACTTAAGATTTACAACAACTATGACGGACGGGGCCCGCCATACCACGAATGTACAAGAACCTACAACTCGGGAACACATACCAAAAGATAAGCCTCGGAGAAACGGAGCTTCCTAATACGAACCGTGATCCTAAGAGCGAGGATCCACGATCGATGTACTTACTGCTGCAGATGAACGCAACCCCGGGCGAGGTCAGTACAACAGGTACCAAGTATGTGAAACTGTAAAAAATACTGTAAATGAAATCATAGTAGTCTATATAAAACAGTAGACATATATGATAACCAAACTATAGTACATAATATGTAAGCAGTCACGTCAAGTCAGGGACTCACACCCTCAAAGTCATCACTCAAATATAACTATGGGTCTCATGCCCGCAACATCAATCATGCCCGTGGAACACCTTCCTCACTGCCGGCAGTCTACGATAACCACACCAAGGAGTACACATGAACACCAGGTCCCACCTGTGTCCTAAAAACCGTACGGGGCAAGTACGAAGGCTAACTACCAGATACCAAAGCCGCATCATCAAGTGACCAGGGCAAGTACGAAATCCAACTACCAGATACCAAAGCCGTACCAACAAATCTATATAACCATACCACGAAGCTGACCCAGGGCAAGTACGAAAGCCAACTACCAGATACCACCTGCGCCACGTAGCTGGCCGGGGCAAGTACGAAGACTAACTACCAGATACCAAGCCGGAATCACGAGACTTCGTCACAAAACTGAACGGGGCAAGTACTAAGGCTAACTACCAGATACCAATCCGAATCAGCCACGACCTCGGGGCAAGTACGAGAGCCAACTACCAGATACCAAGCCGAATCAAGAAACCTCGCGAGAGCTAGTCCATGGAATAATAATCACGCGTGCATCGCGAATGCTCCACACGCCAGACGCCCAAGTAAGATCATAACAAATCAGCCGGCCCTCCATCGAGAGACGCGGTGGTATAGGAATACAATACTAGCACGACAAGGCTATCACACGCAAACATAGGCAAGTTACACACAACTCAAGGTACTTTCATTTTATGCCAAAGTCCAGGTTTTAACCCCAAAGTACTACGTACGTTAAATTCTTTTTAAAAGATTCATTTCTTTTACAAAGGTCACCCGATGCCCGTATTATAAAAATAGAGTGACTAACATTTTAAGTAAACCAAAACAACTTCCATACTTTCCTTTTTAAACCAAATTAAGACAATACTATGCCTTCTTTTAGACCAAAACACTTCGCCTTTTCAAGTCAAGTTACCATTTTAAAACTAAGGATGACACCATTCTTTTGTTTTCATAAAGTCGTTATAACTAACTTCCCATAAAGTTGTTATAACACTTTATGTTTTAAACCAATTTAAGACAAAACCATGTCTTTCTTTTAAACCAAAACTCTTCAACTCCTCAAGTCTCTTTTCTTTTAGAAATCAAGTTCCTTACTTTGGAAATTTAAGAAAATTAATGCTTGTTTATAATGATTCTTATTAAAGCAGTCATGATCTAGGAAATGTAATACAATTTTGTCTTATCTTAGCTTCTATGCAGATGGAGGTTTCTACTGGTTTTAATAGTAATTAATTAGTCAATACATTTTCCTTTATTAACGCTGCAGTGGTTTGTTCGATACTTATTCTCATTTCCGAAATCAATATAATATTATTCCTTTTAAAACCCAAGTACCCATTTCTCATAAAAGCGGTTTCACAACTGTTTAACACAAACCAAGTCCTCAATATTTCATAACAAGTCACTTAACTTTGGAATCAAGTCAAGGACAAAAAGGAAAATCAACTTCCTTAAACACACGTGCGTCTACCGCACTAAATATATTTCACAAATATCATGCTAGAAAGGATAGGAAGAGGTTCACATACCTCGCGACGATTATCGACAATTAGCAAAACGCTCCAAAGTACTCTAACATTGCTCGCCTTTTCCACCCTTCAAGTAGAATACGCTACTCGTAGCACTTCAACCTAAAAGGCCACAAAACGTCTATCAACCTCTAGATCTCTTCGTAGAATAATTCTAGATACAAGATTCCTTATTCTACGGAAAATTCGCAAAGACTCTCCCGCAACCACATAAATCTCCTCTCTAACGAGGCTGCATTAAACCAAGCTGTCACGACTAACTGCCCGTGATCGTGCCTTACCCCGGCACCCTAGTGACACAACATCGAGAAAATCAGCGAAAATAAAACATAAGCCATGAAACCAGAGATATAAATAAATAAGCGAAGCAACCAAAACGATTGCCTTAAGATATACATAAAACCCAACAGTTTAATCCTTTTACAACCCCGCCACAACAAGATTACATGCACTTAAGATTTACAACAACTATGACGGACAGGGCCCGCCATACCACGAATGTACAAGAACCTACAACTCGTGGAACACATACCAAAAGATAAGCCTCAGAGAAACGGAGCTTCCCAATACGTCAACCGTGATCCTAAGGCGAGGATCCACGGCCGATGTACCTCTACTGCGGCATGAACGCAGCCCCGGGCGAGGTCGATAACAGTACCAAGTATGTGAAATCAGAAAAATATCAGAAATGAAATCATAGTAGTCTATATAAAGCAAGAGACATATATGATAACCAAACTATAGTACATAATATGTAGCGATACGCCAAGTCGTGGACTCACACCTCAAAGTCATCACTCAAATATAACTATGGGTCTCATGCCCGCAACATCAATCATGCCCGTGGAACACCTTCCTCACTGCCGGCAGTCTACGATAACCACACCAAGGAGTACACATGAACACCAGGTCCCACCTGTGTCCTAAAAACCGTACGGGGCAAGTACGAAGGCTAACTACCAGATACCAAAGCCGCATCATCAAGTGACCAGGGCAAGTACGAAATCCAACTACCAGATACCAAAGCCGTACCAACAAATCTATATAACCATACCACGGTGACCAGGCAAGACGAAAGCCAACTACGGATACCACCGCGCCACGAGTCGGGTCGGCAAGTAGGAAGACTAACTACGGATACTCGGAATCACGAGACTTCGTCACAAAACAGAACGGGGCAAGTACTAAGGCTAACTACCAGATACCAATCCGAATCAGCCACGACCTCGGGGCAAGTACGAGAGCCAACTACCAGATACCAAGCCGAATCGGAAACCTCGTGGAGAGCTAGTCCATGGAATAATAATCAAGCGTGCGCGGAATGCTCACATCGCCAGACGCCCAAGTAAGATCATAACAAATCAGCCAGCCCTCCATCGAGACGCGGTGGTATAGGAATACAATACTAGCACGACAAGGCTATCACACGCAAACATAGGCAAGTTACACACAACTCAAGGTACTTTCATTTTATGCCAAAGTCCAGGTTTTAACCCCAAAGTACTACGTACGTTAAATTCTTTTTAAAAGATTCATTTCTTTTACAAAGGTCACCCGATGCCCGTATTATAAAAATAGAGTGACTAACATTTTAAGTAAACCAAAACAACTTCCATACTTTCCTTTTTAAACCAAATTAAGACAATACTATGCCTTCTTTTTAGACCAAAACACTTCTCCTTTTAAAGTCAAGTTACCATTTTAAAACTAATGATGAAACCATTCTTTTGTTTCATAAAGTCGTTATAACTAACTTCCCATAAAGCTGTTATAACACTTTATGTTTTAAACCAATTTAAGACAAAACCATGTCTTTCTTTTAAACCAAAACTCTTCAACTCCTCAAGTCTCTTTTCTTTTAGAAATCAAGTTCCTTACTTTGGAAATTTAAGAAAATTAATGCTTGTTTATAATGATTCTTATTAAAGCAGTCATGATCTAGGAAATGTAATACAATTTTGTCTTATCATAGCTTCTATGCAGATGGAGGTTTCTACTGGTTTTAATAGTAATTAATTAGTCAATACATTTTCCTTTATTAACGCTGCAGTGGTTTGTTCGATACTTATTCTCATTTCCGAAATCAATATAATATTATTCCTTTTAAAACCCAAGTACCCATTTCTCATAAAAGCGGTTTCACAATTGTTTAACACAAACCAAGTCCTCAATATTTCATAACAAGTCACTTAACTTTGGAATCAAGTCAAGGACAAAAAAGGAAAATCAACTTCCTTTAAACACACGTGCGTCTACCGCACTAAATATATTTCACAAATATCATGCTAGAAAGGATAGGAAGAGGTTCACATACCTCGCAACGACATTATCGACAATTAGCAAAACGCTCCAAAGTACTCTAACATTGCTCGCCTTTTTCCACCCTTCAAGTAGAATACGCTACTCGTAGCACTTCAACCTAAAAAGGCCACAAAACGTCTATCAACCTCTAGATCTCTTCAGAGAATAATTCTAGATACAAGATTCCTTATTCTACGGAAAATTCGGCGACCTCCCCGCAACCACATAAATCTCCTCTCTAACGAGGCTCACATTAAACCAATCGTCACGACCGAATCGGCCCGTGGATCGTGCCTTACCGGGCACCCTAGTGACACAACATCGAGAAAATCGCGGAAAATAAAACATAAGCCATGAAACCAGAGATATAAATAAATAAGCGAGCAACCAAAACAGTTGCCTTGATATACATAAAACCCGAACGCTTTAATCCTTTTACAACCCCGCCTACAACAAGATTACTGCACTTAAGATTTACAACAACTATGACGGATAGGGCCCGCCATACCACGAATGTACAAGAACCTACAACTCAGGGAACACATACCAAAAGATAAGCCTCGAGAAACGGAGCTTCCTAATCTGCCAACCGTGATCCTAAGAGCGAGGATCCACGATCACGTACTTACTTGCGGATGAACGCAGCCCGGGCGAGGTCGATAACAGTACCAAGTATGTGAAATCAGAAAAATATCAGAAATGAAATCATACTAGTCTATATAAAACAGGAGACATGTATGATAACCAAACTACAGTTCACAATATAAAAACAGTCACGTCAAGTCAGGGACTCACACCCTCAAAGTCATCACTCAAATATAACTATGGGTCTCATGCCCGCAACATCAATCATGCCCGTGGAACACCTTCCTCACCGCCAGCTCTACGATAACCACACCAAGGAGTACATGAACACGTGTCCCACTGTGTCCTAAAACCGTGACGGCAAGTACGAAGGCTAACTACCAGATACCAAAGCCGCATCATCAAGTGACCAGGGCAAGTACGAAATCCAACTACCAGATACCAAAGTCGTACCAACAAATCTATATAACCATACCACGAAGGCGACCTGCAGGCACGAAAGCCAACTACGGATACCACCGCGCCACGTAGTTGGCGGGCAAGAGAAGACTAACTACGGATACGGCGGAATCACGAGACTTCGTCACAAAACTGAACGGGGCAAGTACTAAGGCTAACTACCAGATACCAATCCGAATCAGCCACGACCTCGGGGCAAGTACGAGAGCCAACTACCAGATACCAAGCCGAATCAGTAAAACCTCATGGAGAGCTAGTCCATGGAATAATAATCACGTGTTGCACGCGGAATGCTCCACACCGCGCAGACGCCCAAGTAAGATCATAACAAATCAGCCGGCCCTCCATCGAGAGACGCGGTGGTATAGGAATACAATACTAGCACGACAAGGCTATCACACGCAAACATAGGCAAGTTACACACAACTCAAGGTACTTTCATTTTATGCCAAAGTCCAGGTTTTAACCCCAAAGTACTACGTACGTTAAATTCTTTTTAAAAGATTCATTTCTTTTACAAAGGTCACCCGATGCCCGTATTATAAAAATAGAGTGACTAACATTTTAAGTAAACCAAAACAACTTCCATACTTTCCTTTTTAAACCAAATTAAGACAATACTATGCCTTCTTTTTAGACCAAAACACTTCTCCTTTTAAAGTCAAGTTACCATTTTAAAACTAATGATGAAACCATTCTTTTGTTTCATAAAGTCGTTATAACTAACTTCCCATAAAGCTGTTATAACACTTTATGTTTTAAACCAATTTAAGACAAAACCATGTCTTTCTTTTAAACCAAAACTCTTCAACTCCTCAAGTCTCTTTTCTTTTAGAAATCAAGTTCCTTACTTTGGAAATTTAAGAAAATTAATGCTTGTTTATAATGATTCTTATTAAAGCAGTCATGATCTAGGAAATGTAATACAATTTTGTCTTATCATAGCTTCTATGCAGATGGAGGTTTCTACTGGTTTTAATAGTAATTAATTAGTCAATACATTTTCCTTTATTAACGCTGCAGTGGTTTGTTCGATACTTATTCTCATTTCCGAAATCAATATAATATTATTCCTTTTAAAACCCAAGTACCCATTTCTCATAAAAGCGGTTTCACAACTGTTTAACACAAACCAAGTCCTCAATATTTCATAACAAGTCACTTAACTTTGGAATCAAGTCAAGGACAAAAAAGGAAAATCAACTTCCTTTAAACACACGTGCGTCTACCGCACTAAATATATTTCACAAATATCATGCTAGAAAGGATAGGAAGAGGTTCACATACCTCGCAACGATTATCGACAATTAGCAAAACGCTCCAAAGTACTCTAACATTGCTCGCCTTTTCCACCCTTCAAGTAGAATACGCTACTCGTAGCACTTCAACCTAAAAAGGCCACAAAACGTCTATCAACCTCTAGATCTCTTCGTAGAATAATTCTAGATACAAGATTCCTTATTCTACGGAAAATTCGGCAAAGACCTCCCCGCAACCACATAAATCTCCTCTCTAACGAGGCTCGCATTAAACCAATCACACGACCCGAATGCCCGGATCGTGCCTTACCCTGCACCCTAGTGACACAACATCGAGAAAATCGGAAAATAAAACATAAGCCATGAAACCAGAGATATAAATAAATAAGCAGCAACCAAAACAGCTTGCCTTCGGATATACATAAAACCCGAATGCTTTAATCCTTTTACAACCCCGCCACAACAGATTACATGCACTCTAAGATTTACAACAACTATGACGGACAGGGCCCGCCATACCCGAATGTACAAGAACCTACAACTCAGGAACACATACCAAAAGATAAGCCTCGAGAAACGAGCTTCCTAATACACGAACCGTGATCCTAAGAGAGGATCCACGGCCGATGTACTTACTCATGCGGCATGAACGCAGCCTCGGCGAGGTCAAGATAACAGTACCAAGTATGTGAAATCAGAAAAATATCAGAAATGAAATCATACTAGTCTATATAAAACAGGAGACATGTATGATAACCAAACTACAGTTCACAATATAAAAACAGTCACGTCAAGTCAGGGACTCACACCCTCAAAGTCATCACTCAAATATAACTATGGGTCTCATGCCCGCAACATCAATCATGCCCGTGGAACACCTTCCTCACTGCCGGCAGTCTACGATAACCACACCAAGTAGTACACATGAACACGTGTCCCACGTGTCCTAAAACCGTGACGGCAAGTACGGCTAACTACCGGATACCAAAGCCGCGTCATCAAGTGACCGGGCAAGTACGAAATCCAACTACGGATACCAAAGTCGTACTAACAAATCTATATAACCATACCACGGTCGACCTGTGGCAAGTACGAAGCCAACTACCGATACCACTGCGCCACGTGAGTCGGCGGGCAAGTACGAAGACTAACTCCCAGATACCCAGCCGGAATCACGAGACTTCGTCACAAAACTGAACGGGGCAAGTACTAAGGCTAACTACCAGATACCAATCCGAATCAGCCACGACCTCGGCAAGCACGAGAGCCAACTACGGATACCAAGCCGAATCAAGAAACCTCGCGAGAGCTAGTCCATGGAATAATAATCACGAAGCGTACGCGGAATGCTCACACCGCCAGACGCCCAAGTAAGATCATAACAAATCAGCCGCCCTCCATCGAGACGCCGGTGGTATAGGAATACAATACTAGCACGACAAGGCTATCACACGCAAACATAGGCAAGTTACACACAACTCAAGGTACTTTCATTTTATGCCAAAGTCCGTGTTTAACCAAAGTACGTGACGTTAAATTCTTTTAAAAGATTCATTTCTTTTACAAAGGTCACCCGATGCCCGTATTATAAAAATAGAGTGACTAACATTTTAAGTAAACCAAAACAACTTCCATACTTTCCTTTTTAAACCAAATTAAGACAATACTATGCCTTCTTTTTAGACCAAAACACTTCTCCTTTTAAAGTCAAGTTACCATTTTAAAACTAATGATGAAACCATTCTTTTGTTTTCATAAAGTCGTTATAACTAACTTCCCATAAAGCTGTTATAACACTTTATGTTTTAAACCAATTTAAGACAAAACCATGTCTTTCTTTTAAACCAAAACTCTTCAACTCCTCAAGTCTCTTTTCTTTTAGAAATCAAGTTCCTTACTTTGGAAATTTAAGAAAATTAATGCTTGTTTATAATGATTCTTATTAAAGCAGTCATGATCTAGGAAATGTAATACAATTTTGTCTTATCTTAGCTTCTATGCAGATGGAGGTTTCTACTGGTTTTAATAGTAATTAATTAGTCAATACATTTTCCTTTATTAACGCTGCAGTGGTTTGTTCGATACTTATTCTCATTTCCGAAATCAATATAATATTATTCCTTTTAAAACCCAAGTACCCATTTCTCATAAAAGCGGTTTCACAACTGTTTAACACAAACCAAGTCCTCAATATTTCATAACAAGTCACTTAACTTTGGAATCAAGTCAAGGACAAAAAAGGAAAATCAACTTCCTTTAAACACACGCGTCGTCACCGCACTAAATATATTTCACAAATATCATGCTAGAAAGGATAGGAAGAGGTTCACATACCTCGCGACGATTATCGACAATTAGCAAAACGCTCCAAAGTACTCTAACATTGCTCGCCTTTCCACCCTTCAAGTAGAATACGCTACTCGTAGCACTTCAACCTAAAAAGGCCACAAACGCCTATCAACCTCAGATCTCTTCGTAGAGAATAATTCTAGATACAAGATTCCTTATTCTACGGAAAATTCGGCAAAGACCTCCCCGCAACCACATGAATCTCCTCCTCTAACGAGGCTCGCTAATAAACCAATCACACGACCGAATCCGGCCCGTGATCGTGCCTACTGGGCACCCTAGTGACACAACATCAGAGAAAATCAGCGGAAAATAAAACATAAGCCATGAAACCAGAGATATAAATAAATAAGCAGGCCAACCAAAACAGTTGCCTTCAGTATATACATAAAACCCGAACAGCTTTAATCCTTTTTACAACCCCGCCACAACAAGATTACTGCACTCTAAGATTTACAACAACTATGACGGACAGGCCCCGCCATACCCCTGAATGTACAAGAACCTACAACTCAGGGAACACATACCAAAAGATAAGCCTCCGGAGAAACGGAGCTTCCCAATACGCTGAACCGTGATCCTAAGAGCGTGGATCCACGACCGATGTACCTCTACCTGCGCAGATGAACGCAGCCCGGGCGAGGTCGATAACAGTACTAAGTATGTGAAATCAGAAAAATACTGTAAATGAAATCATACTAGTCTATATAAAGCAGGAGACATGTATGATAACCAAACTACAGTTCACAATATAAAAACGATATGTCGATGTGGACTCACGCCTCAAGTCATCACTCAAATATAACTATGGGTCTCACGCCCACAACATCAATCTTGTTCGCGTCATGGCCGCATGCCCCCGGAATTCTGCATCGGTGTAGACATGTCCATGACGCAACAATAATACCAATGCCCCATGGCCACATGCCCCGAATGCGTGACGTAGACACGCCCATGTAACATCAACAACAATATATCGGGTGATCAACCCGCCGTACGGCCACATGTCCCGACCGTGATCGGTGTAGACATGTCCATGTAACATCAATCAACAAGACAACAATCAAAATGAAAACATACCCGTGGAATTCTCCGTCACTGCCAGCACGTCCAAGTAAGTTCTCAACAAGTCAACCGGCCCTACATCGAGACGCGTAACACAGAAATACAACACTTGCACAACAAAGGCTATCATCACAAGCATAGGCAGGTTTCACCACAACAAGCATAGGCAAGTCATACACAACTCAAAGTACTTTCATTTTATGCCAAAGTCCGGGTTCTTAACCCTAAAGTACTACGTACGCTAAATTCCTTTTAAAGATCCATTTCTTTTACAAAGGTCACCTGATACCCGTAGTATAAAAAAATAGAGTGACGAACATTGTTAAGTAAACAAAAATGCTTTCCTTTGTAAAATCAAGTAACAACCTTATTTTCCAAACGTTCAAGTTTGCCTAATTTCCAATGCTCAAGTTTCTCATTTTAGAAAAGGTTTCGTAGTTCATAGTTTTAATCCTTTAAAACATAATTCTCCTTTAAACGATTTGAGAAACATATGCCTTATATGTGAGTAGGTTATTCTTGTTTATAACCATCCTGTTACAGCAACCATGATCTAGGAAAATGTAATACAATTTTGTCTTATCTTAGCTTCTATGCAGATGGAGGTTTCTACTGGTTTTAATAACAATTTGTTATTTGTCAATACACTTTCCTTTATTAGCGTGCTGTGGTTTGTTCGATACTTATTCTCATTTCCAAATCAAGTAAAACATTATTCTTTTAAAACCAAGTACTCATTACTCATGAATGAGGTTTCACAACACTTTTAACAAAATGTTAATTACCAAGGAAAACAAGTTAAGTCTCTTATCTTCAAGATCAAGTCTCTTAACTTCTAAAAATCAGTAAACCATTCTTTTTATCACTCTTAAGACGTTATACCTAACTTCCCCTAAAGCTAGTACAACTCTTATGTTTTCAAAGCCAAGTATTACTCTTCTTTCAAAAGGTCTTTTGAAACACTTCAAGTTCTTTATTACTACACATCAAATCCGTTATAAGTCAAATCAGTTACCCTTTGAAACCACAAAGCATTTTCTTACCTACATAAAGCTGTTATAACCAACTTCCCATAAAGCCGTTATAACACTTTATGTTTCAAACCAAATAAATACATTAAACACATGTACGTCTACCGTACTACATAGTTATACACATATCATGCTAGAACAGATAGGAAGAGGTTCACATACCACGCGACAGTATCGACTAATAGCAAACGCTCCAAGTACTTCAAACCGCTTCTTACTCCTTAAGCCACGTAGATCGCACCACACGTAGTACTTCAACCTATAAGGCCACAAGGCGCTTATTAACATCTATATCTCATCGTTCCATATTCTACGTAAAAATTCGAAGACCTCCACTTCCCGCAACAAACGTAAATCTCCTCTCGATCGAGGCCGCTACCAAGCCAACCAGGGGGTTTACACGCCTAACCTGACGTGTACAATTCTACTACGCAACAAAGCTACACAAGTCTACTGTAATACAGTCCTATGTAATTACAGTTCAGTTCTCTTCTTTAAATTCAGGCTTAAGTCGAAAGACATTGCCGCACAATAATGTTCAGTTCTATATATAGTATACTTTAACTATATATTCCTACAACATGTAATTTCCAATTACAATAGAAGGTCAAGATATTTACCTCGATAAGCCCAAAATTATCCGAGTTATAATGTCGATCTGAGCAAGGTTTAACTCCTACTCCGCGCTAATCCGCTCCAAACAACCCTTAGAAGTTCTAACCAACTTCTACTTAAATACTTCAACCAACTATGAAGATTTCCTTAGGTTTCGGTTTGAGAATAAAAGGACAAAAGGTAGTATTTCCTGCTCTACGTATAGAGGTAACTTTTGGAATACTACAAGGTAAAGGCTAAGGTATTTTGGGCATTATAACAATACTTGTAGAATACATTTCTACCAAGAGGGGGGGATGTATTATACGAAACAACTAGGCTAGGGGGGGTACCCCACGGCCACACTACTAGGAGTGAGGGGACCTCTCGCCAAAGGCCACACGGGAGGGGGAAGCTCGGCCAGAGCAACAAGAATGAGGAGAGGGTTTCAAGACTTGGAAGTTTTGGATGAATGAAGTCTTCAAGCTTAGGGGGGTATTTATAGGAAAGCCAAAAGCCAACCAATGGCCAAGATCAAGCCATGTGCAAGGCAAGTGTAAGGCCTTGATCAAGCCAAGTGCACCCTAACCCTACTCCACCAAACATGGCACAAAACAAGCCACAAAACAAGGCCAACAATAAGGGACCAATCGGCCAAGGCCAACCAACCCTTGACCGCCCCTCTAAACCGTCCAATGAGGGTGACAAGTCCCGTAGGCCCAAAAATGTTTCGTCTCTCGGAAAAATCCGCAAAAAATATAAATGACATAGCCGGAATTTTCCCTACGTAAGCTGTGGAAACGTTTCGTCGAAAAACGACTCCTTTCGGTAGTTGTGTACAAATTTCGAAACTAGCCAATCCTTAAGGCTTAAATTATAATACGTACGTCCTCACGTACATACTCTGGAAATACGGGGTATAACATTCTCCCCTCCTTAGAAACATTCGTCCCGAATGTTCCTTCTCAAGACGGATAACGATAAAGTTCTTCTTAACTTAAACAAGTTTCCAAAACCTTGGAGTCACCACCTCCCAACTTGATACCACTTTTGTCACTTTGCCGTAATATCCCCTAAGGCCATTCCCGGCATTCACGAACGATTCTGGTCGAACACATCCACAAACTCATACGATGGTCATCTAATCTTGGGCCTAGCATCCTCGTGACCCTACCACCTGGCGGGACCACCCAGAGCTGACCCCACCTCGGAACAGGCCGCGGGTTGGCCCTCAACATGGCCCCAACCCGACCCACTTAACGCATCACGCTCTTGTTCCCCGATCCGGAACAATCTTACCTCTACAGGTCATGAAAGCTACCACTTCCATTGCACACTACCCAGGGACTTTATCACACAAAACGTTCTAGGCATAAAAATGCACTCCGACAAGGATCACTTGCAAAATCTGGTACTCAAGACGGCCTTACATCTAAGGTCTCAACTGTAATATTCTAAGGTTCATCATTTTCTCACCCTCAAGCTTACCCTTCTCACTAACCAGGTTCTACATCACATTTTAGCACAAAGCTATCCGAACATAACACTAAACACATCATCACAACATCAATACATACCAAACTCTGCAGGTTAAGGATATACTGAAAATAGGCGGTCAAAGGACCGCTAAAATCGAACTTCCACCGCGACTCTACCATGGCTCACAGGTGTGTACATCCCGCCTAGCTATGGAAGGTGAAGAACCCGCAATCGATCTGAAGGTCGAGTCGTAACATCCGTACCCTTGGTCGGACAGCTTCGCAAAATGGCCCCGCCGCAAAAATAACAAGCTCCTCGCACCACGACACTTCAAATGCGTCTACCACATCGACCACACCGAGGTAGGGGTGATCGCATCCGCCAACACCCTACTCCTCGAAACTCGAACCCTCGAGCTCGACCGCTCCCGAATACTCTGGATGCCACGAAGGTTGTGAGGACTACTCTGACCGGGCGGAGGTACAACACTAGCCTTCACGAGGCGTCCACCTCGAAAGTTATCAAAGGACCCTACTGCTCGCCTCTTCACCGATCTCGGCCATTCCGGTTTCTCCGCCTCACATCCAAGTGCATAAGCTGCGTGCGGCAATGTCCATGCCCTGAAGCGGCTACTCCCAACAACTCTGCTAGGTAATCATCAAGCCTCGTAATATATCGGTGCACTCGATCCTCCATACTAGCTACTAATGCGGAACATACCGCCAATGAGTCAAATTCCACATTGTACTCCCAATCAGACGCCTGCTCGCCAACATCAAAAATGTTTACCGAGCCCTCTCATATGTGAGGCAAGAAATGTGCCGAAGGCCCCTCAAAACTCGTC
Source organism: Przewalskia tangutica (assembly GCA_029844215.1). Classification (NCBI taxonomy): domain Eukaryota; kingdom Viridiplantae; phylum Streptophyta; class Magnoliopsida; order Solanales; family Solanaceae; genus Przewalskia; species Przewalskia tangutica. The sequence continues at coordinate 47,385,876 of CM056730.1, forward strand.
CCAAACGGCTGGAAGTGCATTCTCTCCCGGGACAGCTCCACGATCAAACTACGATCGCGGTATCACGCACCGATGCGAACCTAAGACCACCGACTCGGTCTCAAGCCTTGATCACTTTACGATCCGTCAGAATCGCTTGATAAACTCACGAGGTCATCCTCGCCTCGATCCATAGAACATCGGCGGGCTACAACTCGAGAAAGTCACGTAGCCTCAAATCGCTCGGGGTGAACTCGTGCTACTTAGGGTCGGAATCACGTGATCCGCCTATCCTCATATCGGCCACGACTCGCAAGAATCGGGCCATCTCCTTGTACTTATCTCATCCGCTCCAGTGTGGATCGAGGCTCAGTATTGACGGGCTCGCGCCAGCACTCTCAGATTCACTAGCGCCTCCACGCTTTGCCCACCTGGGCCCGGGTTGCCTTACGCGGAGGCATAACTGATAAAGGAAAGGAATACGTCAGAGGGGTCCAACTTATCACACGGCTCTAAAGCACGATCTCAGAATGAGAAGAAATGGAAACCAATCCTAAATGTCCTATAGCCTCCTGATTATAGATGTGGTGCACAACACACCGATAATCAAGACTCTACTAGACACGGTCTGTAGATACTTTCCGAGGACTAACTGCTCTGATACCACTTTTGTCACGACCCGAATCCGGGCCCGTGACTGGTGCCTTACCCCGGGCACCCTAGTGACACAACATCAGAGAAAATCAGCGGAAAATAAAACATAAGCCATGAAACCAGAGATATAAATAAATAAGCAGGCCAACCAAAACAGTTGCCTTCAGTATATACATAAAACCCGAACAGTTTAATCCTTTTACAACCCTGCCCACAACAGTACTACTGCACTTAAGATTTACAACAACTATGACGGACAGGCCCGCAATACCACTGAATGTACGAGAACCTACAACTCAGGGAACACATACCAAAAGATAAGACTCCGGAGAAACGTAGCTTCCCAATACGCTTAACCGTGATCCTAAGAGCGAGGATCCACGACCGATGTACTCTACCGCGGCATGAACGCAGCCCAAGGAGGTCGATAACAGTACCAAGTATGTGAAATCAGAAAATATCAGAAATGAAATCATACTAGTCTATATAAAGCAGGAGACATGTATGATAACCAAACTACAGTTCACAATATAAAAACAAATATGTCGATGTGACTCACGCCTCAAGTCATCACTCAAATATAACTATGGGTCTCACGCCCACAACATCAATCCTGTTCGCGTCATGGCCGCATGCCCCCGGAATTCTGCATCGGTGTAGACATGTCCATGACGCAACAATAATACCAATGCCCCATGGCCACATGCCCCCGGAATTCTGCATCGGTGTAGACACGTCCATGTAACATCAACAACAATATACTGGGTGATCAACCCTGCCGCATGGCCACATGTCCCCGGAATTCTGCATCGGTGTAGACATGTCCATGTAACATCAATCAACAAGACAAAAATCAAAATGGAAACATACCCGTGGAATTCTCCACATCGCCAAAGACGCCCAAGTAAGTTCTCAATAAGTCAACCGCCTCCATCGAGACGCGCAGAATACGTAAATACAACACTTGCACAACAAAGGCTATCATCACAAGCATAGGCAGGTTTCACCACAACAAGCATAGGCAAGTCATACACAACTCAAAGTACTTTCATTTTATGCCAAAGTCCGGGTTCTTAACCCTAAAGTACTACGTACGCTAAATTCCTTTTAAAGATCCATTTCTTTTACAAAGGTCACCTGATACCCGTAGTATAAAAAAATAGAGTGACGAACATTGTTAAGTAAACAAAAATGCTTTCCTTTGTAAAATCAAGTAACAACCTTATTTTCCAAACGTTCAAGTTTGCCTAATTTCCAATGCTCAAGTTTCTCATTTTAGAAAAGGTTTCGTAGTTCATAGTTTTAATCCTTTAAAACATAATTCTCCTTTAAACGATTTGAGAAACATATGCCTTATATGTGAGTAGGTTATTCTTGTTTATAACCATCCTGTTACAGCAACCATGATCTAGGAAAATGTAATACAATTTTGTCTTATCTTAGCTTCTATGCAGATGGATGTTTCTACTGGTTTTAATAACAATTTGTTATTTGTCAATACACTTTCCTTTATTAGCGCTGCTGTGGTTTGTTCGATACTTATTCTCATTTCCAAATCAAGAAACATTATTCTTTTTAAAACCAAGTACTCATTACTCGCGAATGAGGTTTCACAACACTTTTAACAAAATGTTAATTACCAAGGAAAACAAGTTAAGTCTCTTATCTTCAAGATCAAGTCTCTTAACTTCTAAAAATCAGTAAACCATTCTTTTTATCACTCTTAAGACGTTATACCTAACTTCCCCTAAAGCTAGTACAACTCTTATGTTTTCAAAGCCAAGTATTACTCTTCTTTCAAAAAGGTCTTTTTGAAACACTTCAAGTTCTTTATTACTACACATCAAATCCGTTATAAGTCAAATCAGTTACCCTTTGAAACCACAAAGCATTTTCTTACCTACATAAAGCTGTTATAACCAACTTCCCATAAAGCCGTTATAACACTTTATGTTTCAAACCAAATAAATACATTAAACACATGTACGTCTACCGTACTACATAGTTATACACATATCATGCTAGAACAGATAGGAAGAGGTTCACATACCTCGCGACGAGTATCGACTAATAGCAAAACGCTCCAAGTACTTCAAACCGTCGGCTACTCCTTAAGCCACGTAGATCGCACCACACGTAGTACTTCAACCTATAAGGCCACAAGGCGCTTATTAACATCTAGATCTCATCGTTCCATATTCTACAGAAAATTCGGCAGCACCTCCCCCCCCCCCGCAACAGCGTAAATCTCCTCCTCGATCGAGGCCGGCTACCAAGCCAACCAGGGGGGGGTTTACACGTCTAACCGGACGTGTACAATTTTACTACACAACAAAGCTACACAAGTCTCATCAGAATACACCCTATGTAATTACGCCTGTTTCTCTTCTTTAAATTCAGGCTTAAGTCGAAAGACATTGCCGCACAATAATGTTCAGTTCTATATATAGTATACTTTAACTATATATTCCTACAACATGTAATTTCCAATTACAATAGAAGGTCAAGATATTTACCTCGATAAGCCCAAAATTATCCGAGTTATAATGTCGATCCTGAGCAAGGTTTAGCTCCTACTCAGGCGCTTAATCCGCTCCAAACAACCCTTAGAAGTTCTAACCAACTTCTACTTAAATACTTCAACCAACTATGAAGATTTCCTTAGGGTTTCGGTTTGAGACTAAAAGGACAAAAGTAGTATTTCCTGCTCTACGTATAGTGGTAACTTTTGTAATCCAACAAGGTAAAGGATAAGGTATTTTGGGCATTATAACAATAGTTTGAGAATACATTTCTACCACGAGGGGGGGTGTATTATACGAAACAACTAGGCTAGTGGGGTACCCAGGCCACACTACTAGGAGGAGGGGACCTCTCGGCCAAAGGCCACCCGAAAAGGGGAGGGAAGCTCTGGCCAGAGCAAAGAAGGAGGAGAGGTTTCAAGACTTGGAAGTTTTGGATGAATGAAGTCTTCAAGCTTAGGGGGGTATTTATAGGAAAGCCAAAAGCCAACCAATGGCCAAGATCAAGCCATGTGCAAGGCAAGTGTAAGGCCTTGATCAAGCCAAGTGCACCCTAACCCTACTCCACCAAACATGGCACAAAACAAGCCACAAAACAAGGCCAAAAATAAGGGACCAATCGGCCAAGGCCAACCAACCCTTGACCGCCCCTCTAAACCGTCCAATGAGGGTGACAAGTGTCACCCTCCCGTTGCCCAAAATGTTTCGCCTCTCGGAAAAATCCGCAAAAATATAAATGACATAGCCGGAATTTTCCTACGTAAGTCGTGGAAACGTTTATTTAAAAACGACTCTTTTCGGTAGTTGTGTACAAATTTCGAAACTAGCCAATCCTTAAGGCTTAAATTATAATACGTACGTCCTCACGTACATACTCTGGAAATAAGGGGTATAACACCAACAATCCCAGGGGGGGTTACACGTCTAACCGGACGTGTACAATTCTACTCCACAATAATACTACAAGTCTACTGTAAATTCAGTCCTATGTAAATACAGTTCAATTCTTATCCATATTCATTCTACATATAGTATACTCAACTATACATTACTACAACATGTAATATCCAATTACAATAGGGGGACAAAGATCATTACCTCGATAAGCCCGAAATTATCCAAGATATAAGTCGATCCTGAGCAACGTTTAGCTCCAAATCCTTACGCTCCAACCCGCTCCAAGCGACCCTTAGAAGTTTCTAACCAACTCCTCTTCAAGATCCAACTCCAAAAAGTGAAGAACACTTAGGTTCCAACACTACCAACTTTCGGCCAAGGGGGGGTGTATTTAGGCTAGGGGTGTGAAATCTTTTCCAACACTTGGTTACTAATCTTCCTAACACTCTAAGGAAGAACACTTAAAACTTTAAGAATTTTTGGACAATTTTTGGCCAAGGGGGAGGCTAAAAAACGAAAACAACAACAAGGAGAGGGGAGGGAGAATTGCCTTGAAAAACTCAAGTGTGGGATGAAGTCTTGCAAGCTAATAGGGTGGGTATTTATAGAGAAACCAAGGGCTAGGATTAATGCAAGTGGAAGGTGAGGATGGGGTACATGTGTGTGGGTAGTTGACCAAACATTTGGCTACCACAAAAATGGGACAAGTGGCTTGCCACTTGTCCCCTCACCAAAACCGTCCAAGCCATGTGTCCCACCACCATTCGGCCACATGGCCACATGGGGGTGACACGCGTCGCCCCCTACTCGTCCAAAATATTTCATCTTCCGAAAATATATCCGCAATGCCAAAAATCCGAAAATAAAGTGGGCCCCACAAACCGTAAATTCCTCCCGTGGGCCCCACGTGACCAATTTCGAAAATAAAATTCCATAATTCTTAAATATTCCAAAAAGTCCGAATACCAAATCTGGGAATCCAATTCCCATTAATGAACCTTTTTCCTTCACAAAATCCGAAAACTTTTCCGTCGAAAAATCACATCTTTCTTCCTTTCAAATTTTAAGGTCGTATTCTCGTACGTACGTCCTCACATACATACCCTGGAACTACGGGGTATAACATTCTTCCCCCTTAGAAATATTCGTCCCGAATGTTCCTTCTAAGTCTCCAACCATACATGCGCCGGTATAGTCTCCACTACTATACTTACGAAACCACTTGTGCCACCAATGGCCATAATATAACACACGCGAAAAACCCAAATCCAAGCCAACGAGGATTCACCTCTAAGATGAAAAACAACACTAACTCTCACTCCTGGTCCAAAGGATACTCTCTTCGCACCTTCACTTCACAAAAAAGATCACTTCCGACCTCTTAACACACATTCACTTCCTTTCTTACTCGTCGTACCCTTCTCGTACACCCGAATTCTTTCTAGTACACTTACCACACTCCCTTCATCACTTCAGTTTCCAAAACCTTGGAGTCACTACCTCCAAACTTGGTCATCTTACTAGCCTCAAATTCCTTTAAGGCCATTCCCGGCCGTCACGATCCGATTCTGGTCGAACATATCCACGAACTCATACGATGGTTACATAAACCTGGGCCTAGCACCCTCGTGACCCTACCACCTGGCGGGAACACCTCGAACTGACCCCACCTCATTCCGGGCTGCGGGTTGACTCGCGATATGGCCTCAACCCGACCCACTTCGTACTAAACTCGTTCCGATCCGGAACAATCTTACCAGTTCACGTCATGAAAGCTACCACTTCCATCTCACACTACCCATGGAATTATCCCATAATATATATCACGCATACCAAGTACTTCGACAAAGACCAACCGTAAAATCATCCACTCAGGACGACCTTGCATCCAAGGTCCCAACTGTTATAAATTCTAAGGCTCCCCATTTCTCGTCCCCGGACTTACCCTTTTCAACTGCCTATGTTTTCTAATCACAATTTACACAATGCTAACCGAACATAGCACTCCACATGTATCTACCATAATGACCTAAACAAGTCTCTTAAGGCTGAAGATATCTCTGTAACTACTGCCTCACTTTCCCTTTGCCGCTCTAATCAAATCCTCGCTCACGGGCGATAACTTCTGACGGTGATGAACCAGCCATCGATCCAGGGTGAGTCGTAACATCCGCGCCACCTGCTCGGACAATTTCTCGCAAATGGCCTCGCTGCCGCAAGCCTAACAAGCTATCTAAGCAGTACGACACTCCCCATAAGAACACTTACCACAACGGCCATACCGAGGTGGGGGTGGCCTTCTTTGGCTAACACCCCTTCCTCTCCGATCCACTGAATCCGCAACTGACCTGGTAGGCTAAGTCATCCCACCTGTATCCCTCATCCTAGGACATTCTCTCCTTACATGGCCCTGACGGCCGCTGGTAAAACAAGCATTAGTAAAAAGACGACATTTCCTCGGGATGACGTCTACCACATAGTGAACACTGAGGGAAAACTGAATCTGGCTGGCTAGAACCTATGCAAATCTGCGGAACGAAACCACGAGTCTCGACCAACTCCTAAATACCCCGAACGTCCCGAAGTCCGGAGGACCACTCAGATCGGGCGGAGGCGCATAACGACCGCTGCGAGAAGGTCCGCCTCGAAAGTTACCAAAGGACCCTGCAGTTCTCGCCCTCTTCTGCTGATCTTGGTTAATCCGTCGATCTCCACGTTCCTCGATGCGCGTAAGCTGTCAGACGCGGCAATGTCCATGTCCGATCAAGAGCTACTCTTGTACCACTCTCTGCTAGAAAATCGTCATGTACTGTGACATATCAGTGCACTCTATCCTCCATGTCTGCCACTAACGCGGGGACATAACGAGCCAATAAGTCAAACTCTATATCAGATTCCCGAACCGTCCGCCTGCTCGCTCAACCTCCTAAATCTATCCGCCCGAGGCTCCTCATCCGCGAGGGCAAGAAGTGTAAGAAATGCCTCGAGGTCTTGATCACTTTCATGATCCGCAGAATCGTCGAATAAACTCCCGAGGATCTTCCTCGCCTCAATCCATAGGACTCGGTGGACCACAACTCAAGAAATCCCAAATCTCAACTATCGGATCTAGGGTGAACCATCGTGCTGCTGGAACCACGGCTCCGTCCGTCCTTATTCCCACCACCGACTAGCTAAGAATCGGGTCATCTCCTTGTAACTCATATCCTCTGCTCCGTGTGGGATTAGAGGCTCAGTATCGTGGTCTCGTGAGCTACCGCACGCTTCTAAAGTCTCTGGGCTAGCGGCGTCGCAGAACTCCCGAATGAAGCTCTATCTCGGATAATGATCGCCCGTGCCACAGTAACCCTCTCGTGTTCTACTCGCAGCCTCCTCGCCGCTTGCCCTCCTAGGCTCTGGTTGCCTTGCGTAGAGGCATAACGGGTGAAAAGAATACGTCAGAGGGAGTCCAACTTATAACACAGCTCTAAGGCACGATCTCAGAGTGAGAAGAATGGAAACCAATCCTAAATATCCTGCAGCCTCCTGATTATAGATGTGGTGCACAACACACCGATAATCAAGAATCTACTAGACACGGTCTGTAGACACTTTCCGAGGACAACCTGGCTTTGATACCACTTTTGTCACGACCCGACCACGGGCCCGCGACTGGTGCCTTACCCCGGGCACCCTAGTGATACAACATCAGAGAAAAACCAGCGTAAATAAAACATACAGATATGAAACAAGATAAAAGAAAACAGGCTAACCAAAACGGTTGCCTTTTTGCATATATATACAAAAATTTGAACAGTTACATCCTTTACAACCCTGCCCACAACAAGATTGCTGCACTTCTAAGAGTCTAACAACAACTATGACGGACGGGGCTCGCCATACCCCGAATGTACAAGAACCTACAACTCAGTGGAAACATACCAAAAGATAAGCCTTGAGAAACGGAGCTTCCAATACGCTGAATGTGATCCTATGGTGAGGATCAACAACCGATGTACCTCTACTCGCGGCATGAACGCGGCCCGGGAGGTCGATAACAGTACCAAGTATGTGAAATCAAAATATCAGAAATGAAATCATAGTAGTCTATATAAAACATGACATATATGATAACCAAACTACGCACATAATATGTAAGCGATACGCCAAGTCGTGGACTCACACCTCAAAGTCATCACTCAAATATAACTATGGGTCTCATGCCCGCAACATCAATCATGCCCGTGGAACACCTTCCTCACTGCCGGCAGTCTACGATAACCACACCAAGTAGTACACATGAACACCAGGTCCCACCTGTGTCCTAAAACCGTGACGGCAAGTACGGGCGGCTAACTACCGATACCAAAGCCGCATCATCAATCGGCCGGCAAGTACGAAAGCCAACTACGGATACCAAAGCCGTACCAACAAATCTATATAACCATACCACGAAGGCGACCCGGGCAAGACGAAGCCAACTACGGATACCACTGCGCCACGTAGTCGGCGGCAAGTACGAAGACTAACTACCGATACGGCGGAATCACGAGACATCGTCACAAACTGAACGGGCAAGTACGAAGGCTAACTACGGATACTGCCGAATCAGCCACGACCTCGGGGCAAGTACGAGAGCCAACTACCAGATACCAAGCCGAATCAGTAAAACCTCATGGAGAGCTAGTCCATGGAATAATAATCACAGAAACGTACCCGTGGAATGCTCCGTCACTGCCGGTACGTCCAAGTAAGATCATAACAAATCAGCCGGCCCTCCATCGAGAGACGCGGTGGTATAGGAATATAATCCTAGCACGACAAGGCTATCACACGCAAACATAGGCAAGTTACACACAACTCAATGTACTTTCATTTTATGCCAAAGTCCAGGTTTTAACCCCAAAGTACTACGTACGTTAAATTCTTTTTAAAAGATTCATTTCTTTTACAAAGGTCACCCGATGCCCGTATTATAAAAATAGAGTGACTAACATTTTAAGTAAACCAAAACAACTTCCATACTTTCCTTTTTAAACCAAATTAAGACAATACTATGCCTTCTTTTTAGACCAAAACACTTCTCCTTTTAAAGTCAAGTTAACATTTTAAAACTAATGATAAAACCATTCTTTTGTTTTCATAAAGTCGTTATAACTAACTTTCCATAAAGTTGTTATAACACTTTATGTTTTAAACCAATTTAAGACAAAATCATGTCTTTCTTTTAAACCAAAACTCTTCAACTCCTCAAGTCTCTTTTCTTTTAGAAATCAAGTTCCTTACTTTGGAAATTTAAGAAAATTAATGCTTGTTTATAATGATTCTTATTAAAGCAGTCATGATCTAGGAAATGTAATACAATTTTGTCTTATCTTAGCTTCTATGCAGATGGAGGTTTCTACTGGTTTTAATAGTAATTAATTAGTCAATACATTTTCCTTTATTAACGATGTAGTGGTTTGTTCGATAGTTATTCTCATTTCCGAAATCAATATAATATTATTCCTTTTAAAACCCAAGTACCCAATTCTCATAAAAGCGGTTTCACAACTGTTTAACACAAACCAAGTCCTCAATATTTCATAACAAGTCACTTAACTTTGGAATCAAGTCAAGGACACAAAAGGAAAATCAACTTCCTTTAAACACACGTGCGTCTACCGCACTAAATATATTTCACAAATATCATGCTAGAAAGGATAGGAAGAGGTTCACATACCTCGCGACGATTATCGACAATTAGCAAAACGCTCCAAAGTACTCTAACCTTGCTCGCCTTTTCCACCCTTCAAGTAGAATACGGTACTCGTAGCACTTCAACCTAAAAAGGCCACAAAACGTCTATCAACCTCTAGATCTCTTCGTAGAATAATTCTAGATACAAGATTCCTTATTCTACGGAAAATTCGGCAGCACCTCGTAGAATAAGTCGATCCTGAGAAACGTTTAGCTCCAACTCCTTATGCTCCAACCCGCTCCAAGCGACCCTTAGAAGTTTCTAACCAACTCCTCTTCAAGATCCAACTCCAAAAAGTGAAGAACACTTAGGTTCCAACACTACCAACTTTCGGCCAAGAGGGGGTGTATTTAGGCTAGGGGTGTGAAATCTTTTTCAACACTTGGTTACTAATCTTCCTAACACTCTAAGGAAGAACACTTAAAACTTTTAGAATTTTTGGACAATTTTTTTCCAAGGGGGAGGCTAAAAAATGAGAACAACAACAAGGTGATGGGAGGGAGAATTGCCTTGAAAAACTCAAGTGTGGGATGAAGTCTTGCAAGCTAATAGGGTGGGTATTTATAGAGAAACCAAGGGCTAGGATTAATTCAAGTGGAAGGTGAGGATGGGGTACATGTGTGTGGGTAGTTGGCCAAACATTTGGCTACCACAAAAATGGGACAAGTGGCTTGCCACTTGTCCCCTCACCAAAACCGTCCAAGCCATGTGTCCCACCACCATTCGCCACACGGGCCACGTGGGTGACACGTGTCGCCCCCCTACTCGTCCAAAATATTTCATCTTCCGAAAATATATCCGCAATGCCAAAAATCCGAAAATAAAGTGGGCCCCACAAACCGTAAATTCCTCTCGTGGGCCCCACGTGACCAATTTCGGAAATAAAATTCCATAATTCTTAAATATTCCAAAAAGTCCGAATACCAAATCTGGGAATCCAATTCCCATTAATGAACCTTTTTCCTTCACAAAATCCGGAATCTTTTCCGTCGAAAAATCACATCTTTCTTCCTTTCAAATTTTAAGGTCGTATTCTCATACGTACGTCCTCACATACATACCCTGTAACTACGGGGTATAACAGTCTTGATCACTTTCATAATCCGCTGCAACTGTCGAATAAACTCCTGAGGATCTTCCTCAGTTCACAATCCATGGAACTCGGGTGGACAGTAACTCAAGAAGTCCCGAAATCTCAACTATCGGATCTAGGATGAACTACTGGTACTACCGGATCCTCCGACTCTCGTCTGTCCTCATTCCTAGCCACAAACCTGGCTAGTAACTGGTCCATCTCCTTGTAACTCATATCCTCTGCTCCTGGCCGTGGGACTAGAGGCTCAGGTATCGTGGTCTCAGTAGCTACTGCTACTGCTCTAAACTCTCCTGGGGCTAGCGGCATCGCAAAACTCCCCGAATGAAGCGCTGTCTCAGATAATGACTGGGCCCGTGCCCTGGTAACCCTATGTGCTCTACTCGCAGCTCCCTCTGCTGCCTTACCCTCATGGGCTCTGGTTGCCTTGCGTAGAGGCATAACGGGTGAAAATAATACGTCAGAGGGAGTCCAACTTATAACACAGCTCTAAGGCACGATCTCAGAGTGAGAAGAATGGAAACCAATCCTAAATATCCTGCACCCTCCTGATTATAGGTGTGGTGCACAACACACCGATAATCAAGACTCTACTAGATACGGTCTGTAGACACTTTCCGAGGATTAACTGCTCTGATACCACTTTTGTCACGACCCGAACCCGGCCGCGATCGTGCCTTACCGGGCACCCTAGTGATACAACATCGAGAAAATCAGGAAATAATAAGAAAACAAGCTAACCAAAGCGGTTACCTTTCAGATATATAAAAAAACTTGAATTACATCCCTTTTACAAATCACGCCCATAAAAGATTTCTGGACCTAAGAGTTTTATAACAACAACGACGGGACAGGGCCCCGCTATACCCCTGAATGTAAGCACCTACAACGACAGAGGACTATACCAAAGATAAGCCTCCGGAGAAACGGAGCTTCCCAAAACGATGAACTGTGATCCCATGAGCGAGGATCAACAACTGGTGTACCTCTACCGCAGATGAACGCGGCCCGAAGGAGGTCGAGACAACAGTACCAAGTATGTGAAAGCAGAAAATCTTGAAATAAAATCATAACATTTTAAAACCAAGTACAAATACAACCAATTCAACCGCACATAGTGCCACAGCATAAACAAGAGCAAAATAGATATAACGTAACTGGTCTTTTCTAGGCCGCTAATGATCGAAGCAAGGCCAATCGCCCATAGTATCATTATGCGAGCCTATTCCTGGAACTTCCGCAGTCCGCATAGACCACCTAGGTCCGCATGAGGTATTCCTCGCATCGGGGGTAGCTAACCCTTGGCATCATCCTGGACCCCCGAAGTCCGCATAGTCACACAGACCGCATGAGGCATTCCTCGCATCGGCTTAACACACCCGGAGTGATCATCCTGGAACTCCCGCAGCTCCGCATAGGTCACACAGACCCGCATGAGGTATTCCTCGCATCGGGGGCGGCTAACCCTCGGCATAACAAGTCAGGGGGGTAAGTGATATAATACAAGATAATCGCTATCGTTAAACAACATAAGCACAACAAGAAAACCCCCTTACACAAACGTCACAAGACACTAACACACGTAGCGTCATAACATGTTTACTTATCAAACCAACAAGAAAGCATTACAAGGCTATCACAAGCCAACATAGTCAAGTTACTCACACAAAAGTCACACGATACCCGTAGTATCAAAATAGAGTAACTATCTTTTAAGTAAACCAAAACAATTTTCATATCTTCTTTTTAAACCAATCTTAAGACAAAAGCATGCCTTCCTTTTTAAACCATTTTAAGACAAAACCATGCCTTCCTTTAAAACAAAGACACTTTTTCCTTTTTAAAGTCAAGTAGCAATATACTTTTTTAAACCAAGTGTCTTACTCTTTTAAAAACAAGTAACTTATACCTTTAAATCAAGTTACTTCTCCTTTCCCAAAATAAAGTTGTTTATAAGTCAAGTCTCTTTACTTTCAAAAATCAGGCTCTTAATCTTTAAATCATATCTTTTAAGGAAACCAACCTCCAACTTTTAAAATGTCAAGTTATCATTTTAAATCCAATGATAAAACCATTCTTTTGTTTTCATAAAGTCGTTATAAATAACTTCCCATAAAGCTATTATAACACTTTATGTTTTAAACCAACCAAGGACAACTATTCTTATTTTCGAAATCAAGATAACTTTATTCTTTAAAAGACCACACACTCATTACTCATGAGTGAGGTTTTACAACTTTTTAACATAATTCAAGTCCTTAATATTTCATAACAAGTCACTTAACTTTGGAATCAAGTCAAGGACACAAAAGGAAAATCAAATTCCTTTAAACACACGTGCGTCTACCGCACTATATATATTTTACAAATATCATGCTAGAAAGGATAGGAAGAGGTTCACATACCTCGCGACGATTATCGACAATTAGCAAAATGCTCCAAAGTACTCTAACCTTGCTCGCCTTTTCCACCCTTCAAGTAGAATACGCTACTCGCAGTACTTCAACCTATAATGGTCATAAAACGTCTATTAACTTCTAGATCCCTTCGTAGAATATTTCTAAGTACAAGGTTCCATATTCTACGGAAAATTCGGCAGCACCTCCCCCCCCCCCCCCCCGTAACCACAACTATAACTTCCAACATCAGGGCCCGCTACCAAGCCAACAACTAAGAGGGGATTATACGTCTAACCGGACGTGTACAATTCCGCCTCACAATAATACTACAAGTCTACTGTAAATACAGTCCAATGTAAATACAATTCAATTCTTTATAATTATTCTTCCAATATATCTTATACTCAACTATTAACTACTACAACATGTAATTTCCAATTACAATAGGGGGGTAAAGATCATTACCTCGATAAGCCCAAAATTATCCAACATTTTATAAGTCGATCCTGAGCAACGTTTAGCTCCTATTCTGCACGCTCCAAACCGCTCCAAGCAACCCTTAGAAGTTTCTAACAACTTCTTTTAACACTTCAACCATCTATGAAGATTTTTCTAGGGTTTCACTTTGTGACTATTGGAATAAAGTAGTATTTCCGGGCTCTTAATATAAAGATAACTTGGGAATACTACAAGGGATTTTTGGCTAAGGTATATGGGATTATAACAACACTTGAAGAATTCTACACAAGGTGGGGGGGGGGGGTGTTGGACGAGAACCACAAAAGGGAGGGAGTATATTTTTTTGCCTAAGAAACTATCTCAAGTGTGGATGAAATTAGTCTTGCACTCAAGGGGTATTTATAGAGAAATCAATGGTCAAGATCAAAGCAAGTGTATGGTGAGGATTAGGGACAAGTGTTTGTAGGTTCTTCCAACCAAATGTCCACCACAACTTTGAGACAAATGTCGCCCTCCTACTCGTCCAAAATATTTCATCTTCCGAAAATGCCCGCAATGCCAAAAATCCGAATATAAAGTGGGCCCCACAAAATCGTAAATTCTCCCGTGGGCCCCACGTGACCAATTTCAGAAATAAAATTCCATAATTCTCAAATATTCCAAAAAGTACGAATACCAAATCTGGGAATCCAATTCCCATTAACGAACATTTTTCCTTCACAAAATCCGGAAACTTTTCCGTCGAAAAATCACATCTTTCTTCCTTTCCAATTTTAATGTCGTATTCTCTGTCACGACCCGTTCCGGGGCCCGTGACTGGTTCCTTACCCGGGCACCCAAGTAGTCATACATCAGAGAAATCAGCGGAAAATAAAACAACCAAAATATGAAACAGTATAAATAAGACACAGTTTCTGGGAAAAAGTTGCCTTTCGGCATATATGTATATAAGTACCCCAAAATGAACAGTTACATCCCAACCTTACAACAGTCTACTGCACCTAAGAGTTTAAAACAATAATGGGACAGGGCCCCGCCATACCCCGAATACAAATATCTACAACGACAGGGACCGTACCAAAATGCTAAGCTTCCGAGAAGCGGAGCTTTCCCAACGTCAAACGGTGATCCTAAGAACGGATCAGCGGTAGGAGTACCTTTACTGCGGCATGAACGCAGCCCCGAAGGAGGTCGATAACAGTACCAAGTATGTGAAATCAAAATACGTAAATGAAATCATAGTAGTCTATATAAAGCGGAGACATGTATGATAACCAAAACTACGATTCACAAGAAATAAACAAATATGTCAAGTCGGGGACTCACGCCTCAAAGTCATCATAAAACCGCACGGTAAGTGCGAGGGCATAGCCGACTACTAAAAACCCCAGACAACAAGGTCAGAATCAGATCATGAGATCTGTCTGCACCGTCACATGATCAAAGCCGCCACTCGCGCGCAGATCTAATGTGCGTCTAGCCACGAACTTTCCGTAGCTCGCACGGGCCACTCCAATGGCCCGCATGAGGTATTCCCGCATCGAGGGTAGCTACTCCCGCAGCTGCACCGACTCGTCGTCCGCGTAGCCACAAAGACCGCGTGACCACAAGGGCCGCGATACTAACACGAACTCGTAGAGCTCGCATAGGCCATACTGCACTGCATAAGGTATTCTCGAATCATAGGTCACTAGACCCTTTGAGTCTACCTCAGACGGAGGGCAGCTTAACCCCTAATCATGAGTGATATAATATCAACATGGCTTTATCGTTAAACAACCTAAGCACAATAAGGAAAACCCTCTATACAAACATCACGGATACTAACTCACGTAGCATCCTAACACGTTTACTTATCAAGTCAACAAGAAAGTATTACAAGACTATCACAAATCAATACAATCAAGTTATTCACACAAGGTACTTTCTACATTATGCTAACAAGTTCGGGTTTTAGCCCCAAAGTACTTTATGTATTACTCTTTTAAAAGATCCGCTTTTCACAAAAGTCACACAATTCCGTAGTATAAAAATAGAGTGATTATCTTTTGAAGTAAATCAACACATTTCTCTTTGAAAAATCAAGTAACAACATTCTTTCCCAACGCTTAAGTTTGCCTAATTTCAATTACTCAAGTTTCTCATTTTCGAAAGGTTTCGTAGTTCATAGCTTTAATCCTTTAAAACAATTTGAGAAACATATACCCTAAGTGTGAGTAGATTATTATTATTCGTAACAATCTTATTACAGCGGCCATGATCTAGTAAATGTAATATCATTTTGTCTCATCTTAGCTCCTATGCAGATGGAAGTTTCTACTGGTTTTAATAATACTTTATTAGTCAAAATAATTCCCTTTATTAGCGCTGCTGTGGTTTGTTCGACATTTATTCTGATCGGTAAAACATCATTCCTTTTGAAAACCAAAAATACTATTTACTCACGAATGAGGTTTCACACTTTTTAACAAAATTCATATTAGTATAATAAGTCAAGTCACTTATTTCCTTAAATCAATAAATCGTTCTTTTTATCACTCCTAAGCCGTTATACCTAACTTCCCATAAAGCTAGTATAACTCTTAAGCTTTTAAAACCAAGTGTTACTCTTCTTTAAAAAAGGTTTCTTAATTCTTTTGAACTACTTCAGCTTCTTTTTATTCAGGCTTAAGTCAGAAGACATTGCCGTAATTATTATTCAGGCTTAAGTCCGAAGACATTGCCGTAATTATTATTCAGGCTTAAGTCCGAAGACATTGCCGTAATTATTATTCAGGCTTAAGTCCGAAGACATTGCCGTAATTATTATTCAGTTAACACACGTATGTCTACCGTACTATATACATATTTATTTAAAATATCATGCTCAAGAGTATAGGAAGAATCACATACCTTCTCGGCGAAATCCCCCTGCCAAGTTGAATATGTCGCGCGCAGAGAATCGACCTATAACAGTCAAATACGTCTATCAACGTCCAGACTGTACTGTACAAAGCTCTAAGCAGAGGGTTCGTTATTCTATGGACATTTGGGCAGCACTTCCCTACCCGGTGAGCTACTCAAGTTCATCAGTGAAAACACCCATGTAAGTCTGATTCTATTATTCATCTTTTAAACCCTTCTATCGTGATAGCAGTTCAATTCTATTCTTTAATATCCTTCTAAGTATTTAATACTTACTCTTATACTTCTACAGATATATATTCTAATTACAAAAGGAGGATAAGGTTATTTACCCTGGTAAGCCCAATAATATCCTAGATAAAAGTCGCACTGAGCAAGGTTTAGCTCCTAAGTTGTGCTCCAGAGCTCAAGAAAACCTTAGAAGTTCTTCACAACTTCTACTAAGTACTAAGAGATTAGGGCTAGGGTATTTTGGGCATTATAACAATACTAGAAGGCAACTTTTCTACCAAGGGAGGGGGGGTAGTGTTTCGGCTAGGCTAGCTTTAGAGGGGGTTGCTCGGCCAGTGCTTCTCAAAGGGGAGGGGTGTGTTTGGACGAAAACAACAAGAGGGAGAGGGAGGGATTTGAGACTTAGAAAGATTGCTCAATTTAGGATGAAATAACTCTTCAACAAGGGGGGTATTTATAGGTCAAGGGATGGCCAACCAATGGCCAAGATTATGCCAAGTGCAAGGCAAGTGTAGGGTGAGGATTTAGGCAAGTGTCCTTGGCCAACTTGCACACAAAATATCCTACCAACTCCAAGACAAAATAAGCCAACCCAATCGGCCCTATTGCCGTGTGACATCCACCAATGAGAGGGTGACAAGTGTCGCCCTCTCGTTGGTCCAACGTGTTGCGTCTCTCGGAAAAATCCGCAAAAATTAGAAATGACATAGCCGGAATTTATCCTACGCGAGTTGTGTAAAACGTTTCGTCGAAAAACGACTCTAAACGGGTGTTGTGTACAAAGTGGAATTCGTCCAAGCCAACTAGGGGGGGGTGACACGTGTCGCCCTCCTACTCGTCCAAAATATTTCATCTTCCGGAAATATCCACAATGGCCAAAATCTCGAAAACAAAGTGGGCCCCACAAAAACCGTAAATTTCCCCCGTGGGCCCCACGTGACCATTTCCGAAAATAAAATTCCATAATTCTCTAATATTCCAAGAAGTCCGAATACCAAATCTGGGAATCCAATTCCCATTAACGAACCTTTTTCCTTCACAAAAACCGGAAACTTTTCCGTGGAAAAAAATCACCTCTTTCTTCCTTTCCAATTTCAATGTCGTATTCCCGTACGTACGTCCTCGTATACATACCCTGAAACTACGGGGTATAACATTCTCGTACGAACGTCTTCGTATACATACCCTGGAACTACGGGGTGTAACAATAATCATACCAAAATAGTCCACAAAACAGTCCCTTAAAACAGCCCATAACCAACTATAACGAGGGTGGAATGTGAGGCCTTTGGACGCCTTTCCACACCCTTATTCCTTCGGGACTTTCATTAGCAATCTACTACATTAAACATGAATATTGGTGGCTGAATTTCCAGCATTCTAACACCCCAAAACAGTCCCTAAAACTGCACAATAACTCCTCACAGTTTCATGCGTTTTTCAACCAACTACTACAACCAAAGTCCTCTTTATAACCCCTTATAATTCAATTCGTAATCCAACATTTATATACAAACTATATCAACTCGTAACAACAAGATTCCCTTCATTTTAGCATGCGATTAGAGACGTTAAATAACAATAATAACCAACGAATCCGACACTTCCCAAAACTGCCTCAAAATCGGCAATCACCCAAAAATGTCACATAGGTTTCTTATACTCCATTTTTCTTGTTACAATTTCTTCCCCCAACTACCACAACATGTAATATATAATTACTTCAAGAGGAAGAAGAAAACTTACCAAAATCTTTAGCTAAAAACAGCCCACTTTACACGGCACACACACACTTCCCTTTAGCACCACTTCTTCATGTTACAATCGCACACATGTAACCTCTACAAGCTTGTAACCATCTTGCTTCCATGATTTACTTCCAAAAGATCATCCACAAGCTTAGGGTTCCAACACTTTTCTCTTGCCAAAACCGTGGCTTACAATATTGTAAGGTTAGCTTGGCTTAGAACTTTGTCTAGGTGCTAAATCTTGGAAAACAAATATTTTGATCTTGTTCTTGTCTTTAGAAGAGAGGTTTTAGGAAAACCTTAGGGTTAAGGGAGCTATGAGGGTTCGAAGAAGAGATATTATTTAGTGCTAAGTCTTGCAAGACTTATTTCTATATAGAGATGTGTGTAGTCTTCACAAGACAAGTGGAGGGGCGCTTGCTACTCTCCTATTGGCCAATGATTCTCTTCACAAAAAATCATTTCTATACTTAGCCATTTTTTTCATCCAAATTTCGATGGCTTCAACATCTATATACCAAGACTTAATTATGTATCACTTAGTCCACAATTCTATTGGAAAGAATTCAATTATTAGAATTAATTCTTGTCATCACATTAAACTCGAAAATTTTCTGTATAAAGAAATGTAAAAATCCTTTCCTTTCGACATTCCAATCTTATTTCTATACTCATTGTTACACCCCGTAGTTTCAGGGTATGTATACGAGGACGTACGTAAGAGAATACGACCTTAAGTTTGAAAAGGAAGAAAGATTTCTTTTTCCTACGGAAAATGTTCCGAACCACATGAAGGAAAAAGGTTTGTTATTGGGAATTTGATTCTCAATTTTGGTATTTAAGACTTATAGGATTTATAAGAATTATGGAATTTTATTTCCAGATTTGATCATGTGAGGCCCACCCGGAAAATTTTACGACTTTGTGGGGCCCACAAGGTTTTCGATATTTGACCAATTTTTGAGATTGTGGGGAGATGAAATCTTTTGGACCAATAGGAGGGCGACACGTTTCATCCCCATGTGGCCCATGTTGGGCGAGATTAAGTGAACAAGTGGCAAGACAAGTGTATTGAGATATTTGTTGGACAAGTGGCTTGTGGGACCCACACACACTTGTCCCCAATCTCAACCACACACTTGCTTTGATCCTAGCCATTGGTTGTCTTATATATACACACCTTAGGGTTGACGACTTCATCACTTAGAAATTTTTCAAGAACAATACTCCCTTCCCTTAGGTGTGCTCTCGGCACCCCCCCCCTAATTTGAAGATCAATTCTTCAAATTGTTGTTGATTAATCCCATTGCTTAAACCAAGTGTCCCTAGTAGTGTTCTAAGGTTATCCCAACACAAAAATCCCGGAAATACTACGTTAATCCAATAGTCGCAAAGTGAAACCCTAGGGTGATCTTCATATTTTTGGATGAAGTGTTAAGAGAAGTTGGTTAGGAACTTCTAAGGGTTGCTTGGAGTGTATTGGAACCTAAGGAATAGGAGCTAAGATTCCTAAGGATCGACTTATAATCTTGGAAATTTTGGGCTTATTGAGGTAATAATCTTTGTCCTTTTAATGAAGTTGGAAATTACATATGTTAGTAGTATATAATTGACTATGTGATATGTGGAAGGAATACTTGAAAGAGTTGGACCATATTAAGACGTAAAAACAGAAAATTGGCATGCTAGCCATTAAAGTTGTTAAAACATTACCTATTACTTGTTGACTTGAAGAAATCTTGTTAATAACAAGTTAATATAACTTATATAAAGATTGGAATATAAGTTGGAGGATTATTAAAGAAGTAATGAAACAAGTTTGGCATGCTAGCCGAAAACTGGACAATTTTGATTGTAGTAGTTGGCCAAGAACACCAACTAAAGGACTGGACTAATGGATTGTATTAGTGGACTAATGGACTGTTTTTACATTGGACTATGGACTAGTTTTAGTGGACAGTTTTTACACCGCGTAATTCCGGGACATGTGTATAAGAACGTACGTAAGAAATCAAGACGCTAAGATTTGAGACTTGTAGAATTTATCGGAATTATGGAAATGTCGGGAAACAAAATATTACGATGAATGGGAGGGTGACACATGTCACCCCCCTTGCATGTTCTTGGTCGAAATGGACCAAGGGTAGAGTGGTCAAATGACCAAGGCAAATATGATCAAGTCTTGACTAAGCTAAAGCTTGACATAATTGACTAAGTCAATGAGCCCACTTGACTAGATTTTTTTAAAATGAAATTCATCCAAGCCACACAAATGTTTTAATCTAGACTCTCCATTGTATTATATAATCATCCTACTAGTAAGACAAGTCTCCACACATAGAAAATTTTCAAGGAAAACTTGTGTGCACTAGAGGGAGCTCTCGACATTGCTCTTGAGAAAGAAGAAATTTTTTTCGTTTGTTGTTCAAAATTCACAATACTTTAAACCAAGGTTCCTAGAGGTATTGTAAGGTTATCTCAATAGAAAGATCCCGGAAAAACTACATTTTCACGTTAGTCGCAAGATAAAAACCTAAGTTGTTTTCATAGTTTTGATTAGAAATTGAAGAAAAGTTGTTTGTGAACTTCTAAGGGCTTCAAATAGAGGATTGGACCGTCAAGGAAATGAGCTAAGTTGCTAAGGAGCGACTTCGGATCTTGAAGTGGATTAAGGCATGTCAAGGTAACAATCTTGTCCTCTTAGTGATTAAAGATTACATGTTGTACTAGTTGATAGATGAGCATGTGATATATAGAATGAAGTTTGAAAGGATTTGAATCATGTCGACATGTTAAAAACCGAAAATGGGCAAGTTAGCCATTTATGTTGTAATCAATTTGATCGATAGTTATAATCGTCGCATGTTAAGAAAGAAAGGATTTGTAGTTGTTATAATTATTATAGGGTATATAACTGTTATACCCCGTATTTCTAGAGTATGTAAGTGAGTGTGTACGTATTATAATTTGAGCCTTAAAGTAGGCTAGTTTCGAAATTTGTACACAAGTGCCGAAAGGAGTCGTTTTTCGACGAAACGTTTCCACAGCTTTCGTAGGGGAATTTCCGGCTATGTCATTTTTAATTTTTGCGGATTTTTCCGAGAGACGAAACATTTTGGACCAACAAGAGGGCGACACTTGGCACCCTCTCATTGGTGAGAGTGTTGGGCGGTTTGGACGATTTGGGTGAGTGGGAGTAGGTAGGATATTTTGTGTTGTTTGGTGTGGTAGATGGATAAGGTGTACTTGGGTGAATCTTGGCCTTACACTTGTGTAGCACTTGGCTTAATCTTGGCCATTGGTTGGCCATTGGTTGGCCTATAAATACCACCCTAAGTTGAAGACTTCTTCATCCAAAAATATTTCCTAAGTGTTTAAGCCTTCCTCCCCTCTCTTGTGGTGTTCTCGTCCTAGTCTCCCTCCCCCCCCCTTTGCCGAGAGCCCCTCCCCCTTGTGAAGGCCTTGTTGGCCGAGAGTAACCCCCCCCTAGCCTAGTTGTCTCGTATAAATACCCCTTGTTGTGGTATAGAAATACTCTCCTAGTATTGTTATAATGTCCAAATACCTTGGCCCAAATACCTTGTAGTATTCCCAAGGTTACACTTATACAAGCCCAGAAAATACCGTTATATTTTCCCTCAGTCACTAAAACGAAACCCTAAGGAAATCTTCACCCGTTGTTGAAGTTGTAAGTAGAAGTTGGTTAGAACTTCTAAGGGTAGTTTGTAGCGGGTTGAGCGCACTGAGTTGAGCTAAACCTTGCTCGGAGCGACTTTAAACTAGGATAATTTTGGGCTTATCGAGGTAAATATCTTGTCCCCTATTGTAATTGGAAATTACATAAGTGTTGAATATATAGTTGTTGTATACTATATATAGAACGAACTTAGTATTGTGGCAATGTCTTTTGACTTAAGCTGAAGAATGAAGAATTTAACAAGAATCACATAGAAGGATAATAAAGAGAAGAATCGAATCGTAATTACCTAGAGTCAGACATAAGAGACTTATGTAGCATTCTGTGTAGTATAATTGCACGCGTCGTTAGGCGTGTTAACCCGGTTGGCTTGGTAGCCACCGATAAGGAGGAGATTTCTGCATGTGGGGAGGTCGCCGAATTTTCGTAGATTCTGGACCGGTGAGATCTAGAGGTTAATAAGCGCCGTGTGGCCTTATAGGTTGCAGTACTACGTGTGGAGTGATCCACGGCTTAAGGAAGTAGCCGCGGTTTGAGGTACTTGAGCGTTTTGCTATTAGTCGACAATCGTCGCGAGGTATGTGAACCTCTTCCTATCTCTTCTAGCATGATATGTGTGTAACTATGTAGTACGGTGACGCGTACGTGTTTAATGTATTTGATTGGTTTGAAACATAAAGTGTTATAACGGCTTTATGGGAAGTTGGTTATAACAGCTTTATGTAGGTAAGAAAATACTTTGTGGTTTTAAAAGGTAACTGGTGTGAATTATAACTGGCTTGTTATAATAAAGAAACTTGATGTATTTCAAAAGATTTATAAATCGTTTTGAAGGAGAGTAACACTTGGTTTTAAAGGTTTTAAAAGAGTTATACTAGCTTTATGGGAGTTAGGTATAATGTCTTAAGAGAGGTAAAGAAAATGGTTTCTTGATGTTAGAAGTTAAGAGACTTGATCTTATAAGATAAGAGACTTAACTTATTTGTTTTAATGTGGATGTTTGTGTGAAACCTCATTCGTGAGTAATGAGTACTTGGTTTTATTTAAAGGGATAATGTTTTACTGATTTCGGAAATCAGAATGTGTATCGACAGACCACTGCAGCGTTAATAAAGGAAAATGTATTGAATAATGATGTATCGTATTAAAACCAAGAGAAACCTTCATCTGCATAGAAACTAAGATGAGACAAAATGATATTACATTTTCTAGATCATGGTTGCTGTAATAAGAATGTTGTAAACAAGAATAACCTACTCTCACGTAAGACATATATTACTCAATTGTTCTAAAAAGGAATTAAGTGATTAAGTTTATGAACTATGAAACCATTTGAAAATGAGAAGCTTGAGTAATTAAAACTAGGCAAACTGGAACTTAGGAAAAGAATGTTGTTACTTGATTTTGAAAAGGAATGTGGGTTGGTCATTCTAATACTACGTATCGGGTGACTTTATAAAAGTAATGGATCTCTTTTAAAAGAATTTAACGACGTAGTACTTTAGGTTAAAACCGGATTTTGTCATAAAATGAAAGTACTTTGAGTTGTGTATAACTTGCCTATGCTTGTTGTTGTGAAACTTGCCTATGCTTGTTGTTGTGAAACTTGCCTATGCTTGTTGTGATAGCCTTTGTTGTGCAAAGCGTTGTATTTCTGTGTTACCGCGTCTCTCGATGGAGGGTCGGTTGACTGGTTGAGAACTTACTTGGACGTGCCGGCAGTGACGGAGAAATTCCACGGGTACGTTCCTGTTGATAGTATTATTGTTGTTAATCGCTTTGGACATACTGACACGATGCGTAGCGCACGGGTATGCTTCCATTTTGTATGAGGTCTTGTGGTTAATCGCTTTGGATATATCGACACGACGCGAGCGCACGCGGGTATGTTTCATTGTGATTATCGCAGTGATTTCCTTTTGGACATACTGACACGATGCGTAGCGCACGGGTATGCGTCCATTTGGAATGTTGTCCTATTGTTTCCCTTTGGACATACTGACACGATGCGTAGCGCACGGGTATGCGTCCATTTGGAATGTTGTCTTATTGTTTCCCTTTGGACATACTGACACGATGCGTAGCGCACGGGTATGCTTCCATTTGGATTGCTGTCTTGTTGTTATCATATCATAGATCGCCAGCATGGCGAAGGTATTCCACGCATGATTGATGTTGTGGCGTGAGACCGACTTGATATAATCGTTATATGTTGTGTCTTCGTAGTTTGGCTATCATACATGTCTCTGCTTTGTATAGATCGTTATGATTTCATTCTGATTGCATGTGATTTCACATACTGTACTGTTAGACCGACTCCTTCGGGCCGCGTCATGCCGCAGGTAGAGGTACATCGGTCGTGGATCCCCGCTTAGGATCTCATTTCAGCGTTGGAAAGCTCCGCCTTGAGGCTTATCTTTGGTATGTTTCCACGAGTTGTAGGTTCTTGTACATTCTGTGGTATGGCGGGCCCGTCCCGTCATAGTTGGTAAATCTTAGAGTGTAGCACCTTTGTGTGTGGTTTGTAAAAGGATAAGCTGTCGGTTTTTATGTATATATACTGAAGGCAAATTGTTTGTTGGCCTGTTTATTTATTATGTCTCTATTTCATGTTTAAAGTTTTTATTTCATTGGTTTTCTCGATGTTGTATCACTAGGGTGCCCGGTAAGGCACGATCACGCCCGAATTCGGGTGTGACATAGTGGTATCGAGCGATTAATCCTCGGAAAGTGTCTACGCACCGTGTCTAGTAGAGTCTTGATTATCGGTGTGTTGTGCACCACATCTATAATCGTGAGGCTATAGGACATTTAGGATTGGTTTCCATTCTTCTCATTACGAGATCGTGCCTTAGAGTCGTGTTGTAAGTTGGACCCTCCGACGTATCTCGCTTTTACGATTATGCCTCCGCGCAGTGCAACGAGCCCGAAGGGCAAGGCGGCGAGGAGCTGCTAGTGAGATCTGAGGAGTACGAGGGCGCAGCCCTGGCCTGCACTGAGATAGTACTTGACGGCGAGTTTGGCGACACCGCCAAAGACCAGAGTTTAGAGCGCAGCAGAGGCTGCTGAGACTCTGATACTGAGCCTCACCCCACACCGGAGCAGATGAGATGGGTACAAGGAGATGGCGCCATCGCCGTGGTTGTGGCCGATATGAGGATAGGCCGGATGCAGCAGCCTGGCCCCAATGAGCACCCGTAGTTCACCCCGAGCGCATGGGTTTGAGACTACGGATTTTACGAGGTGTAACCTCCGAGTTTTATGGGTCGAGGCACGAGGATGATCCGCAGGAGTTCATCCGACAGCTAGCGATCATGAGTGATCAAGGCTTCGAGACCGAGTCGGTGGTCCTAGGTTCGCATCGGTCGCGTGATACCGCAATGATCGTTTGATTCGTGAGCTCTCCCGGGAGAGAATGCACTTCCACCGTTTGGGACGAGTTTTCGGGCCTTCCCGGCACATTTCTTGCCTCCACGGATGGCGAGGGCTCGGGCCGATGATTTTTGATGTTGAGGCGAGCGCGCATGATCGAGTACAACGTGGAGTTCGACTCGTTGGCCCGGTATGTTCCCGCATTAGTAGCTACTATGGAGGCTAGGGTGCATCGCTACGTCACCGGGCTAGATGATTATATGGCTGAGTCTTGTGCGGGTGTTTCTCTTCACCGGCATGGACATTGCCCGCACGCAGCTCATGCGCTAGGATGTGAGGCACGAGAGGTCGACGGAATGACCAGGATCGGCAGAAGAGGGCCAGGACGGCAGGGTCCTTTGGTGACTTTCGAGGCGGACCGCCTCAGCAGCAGGCGAGTTATGTACCCCACCGATGCAGTGGTCCTCCACCGTCTTGAGAGCAGTCGTGGCTCGAGGTTCAGATTTTCGGAGAGCGGGGTGTTAACCACCAAGCCACCCTACCTCGTTGTGACCATTGTGGTAGACTCCATTTTGGAGAGTGTCGTGCTAAATGGGAGTTTGTTTTGCATGCGACAGGAGGCCATTTTGCAGGAACTGTCCGACCAAGGGTAGCACGGATGTTACGACTCAGCCTTCAGGATCAGTGGCTGGTTCATCGCCTTCTACAGCTATGCGCCCTGCAGGGCAGGCCTATGATTAGAGAGGAGCGGTAGATTCAGGTATATCCCTAACCCTCTAGAGTTTTGTATGTATTGATGTTGTTGATGTGTTTAGTGTTATGTTTGGATAGCTGTGTGCTAAAATGTGATTTAGAAACACAGTTAGGGAAAAGGGTAAGTCCTGGGTAGTGTGAAATGGAAGTGGTAGCTTTCATGACCAGATAGTAAGATTGTTCGGATCGGGAACAAGAGCTCACGCGTTAGTAGGTCGGGTCAGCATGTTGCGGGCCAACCCGCGACCTGTTTCGTGGTAGGGTCAGCTCTGGGTGGTCCCGCCAGGTGGTAGGGTCACGCGGGTGCTAGGCCCAAGTTTTGGTAACCATCGTATGAGTTCGTGGATATGTTCGACCAGAAGCAGATCGTGAAGGCCGGGAAGGGCCTTAAGGAAGATTGAGGCTAGTAGATGACCAAGTTTGAGGTGGTGACTCCAAAGTTTTGGAACCAAGCGATGACCGAGTATGGTGCATATACTAGAAGAGTTCAAGTGTTCGAGAAGGGCACGACGAGTAAGGAAGAAGAGAACGTGTGTTATGTTTATGGCCATGTGTGGCGGTGGAAACTTGTTAGAAGAACTTCATCTTTATCCGCTGAGAAGGAACATTCGACGAATGTTTCTAAGGAGGGGAGAATGTTATACCAGTATTTCCAGTATGTAAGTGAGTGTGTACGTATTATAATTTGAGCCTTAAAGTAGGCTAGTTTCGAAATTTGTACACAAGTGCCGAAAGGAGTCGTTTTCCGACAAAACGTTTCCACAGCTTTCGTAGGGAAAATTCCGGCTATGTCATTTTTAATTTTTGCGGATTTTTCCGAGAGACGAAACATTTTGGACCAACAAGAGGGCGACACTTGGCACCCTCTCATTGGTGAGAGTGTTGGGCGGTTTGGACGATTTGGGTGAGTGGGAGTAGGTAGGATATTTTGTGTTGTTTGGTGTGGTAGATGGATAAGGTGTACTTGGGTGAATCTTGGCCTTACACTTGTGTAGCACTTGGCTTAATCTTGGCCATTGGTTGGCCATTGGTTGGCCTATAAATACCACCCTAAGTTGAAGACTTCTTCATCCAAAAATATTTCCTAAGTGTTTAAGCCTTCCTCCTCTCTTGTGGTGTTCTCGCCTAGTCTCCCCCTTTGCCGAGAGCCCCTCCCCCTTGTGAGGGCCTTGTTGGCCGAGAGTAACCCCCCCTAGCCTAGTTGTCTCGTATAAATACCCCTTGTTGTGGTATAGAAATACTCTCTAGTATTGTTATAATGTCCAAATACTGGCCCAAATACCTTGTAGTATTCCCAAGGTTACACTTATACAAGCCCGAAAAATACCGTTATATTTTCCTCACTACCTAAAACGAAACCCTAAGGAAATCTTCACCCGTTGTTGAAGTTGTAAGTAGAAGTTGGTTAGAACTTCTAAGGGTAGTTTGGAGCGGGTTGAGCGCGAGTTGAGCTAAACCTTGCTCGTGAGCGACTTTAAACTAGGATAATTTTGGGCTTATCGAGGTAAATATCTTGTCCCCCTATTGTAATTGGAAATTACATAAGTGTTGAATATATAGTTGTTGTATACTATATATAGAACTGAACTTAGTATTGTGGCAATGTCTTTTGACTTAAGCCTGAAGAATGAAGTATTGAACAGTAATAACCTATAAGGATAATTAAGAGAAGAACTGAACTGTAATTACCTAGGTGTCTGACAGAGACTTATGTAGCATTCTTGTGTAGTAGAATTGTACGCGTCGGTTAGGCGTGTTAACCCCTCGGTTGGCTTGGTAGCCACCTCGATAAAGCGAGGAGATTTACGCTGCCATGGGAGGTGTCGCCGAATTTTCTGGAGATTATGGAACGTTGAGATCTAGATGTTAATAAGCGCCTTGTGGCCTTATAGGTTGAAGTACTACGTGTGGAGTGATCCACTTGGCTTAAGGAGCACGGCGGTTTGAGGTACTTGAGCGTTTTGCTATTAGTCGACAATCGTCGCGAGGTATGTGAACCTCTTCCTATCTCTTCTAGCATGATATGTGTGTAACTATGTAGTACGGTAGACGCATACGTGTTTAATGTATTTGATTGGTTTGAAACATAAAGTGTTATAACGCTTTATGGGAAGTCAGTTATAACCTTTATGTAGGTAAGAAAATACTTTGTGGTTTTAAAAGGTAATCGTGTGAATTATAAGCGCTTGTTATAATAAAGAAACTTGATGTATTTCAAAAGATTTATAAATCGTTTTGAAGGAGAGTAACACTTGGTTTTAAAGGTTTTAAAAAGAGTTATACTAGCTTTATGGGAGTTAGGTATAATGTCTTAAGAGAGGTAAAGAAAATGGTTTACTGATGTTAGAAGTTAAGAGACTTGATCTTATAAGATAAGAGACTTAACTTATCTGTTTTAATGTGGATGTTTGTGTGAAACCTCATTCGTGAGTAATGAGTACTTGGTTTTATTTAAAGGGATAATGTTTCCGATTTCTAAATCGAATGTGTATCGGCAGCACCATCGCGGCGTTAATAAAGGAAAATGTATTGAATAATGATGTATCGTATTAAAACCAGTAGAAACCTCCATCTGCATAGAAACTAAGATGAGACAAAATGATATTACATTTTCTAGATCATGGCTGCTGTAATAAGAATGTTGTAAACAAGAATAACCTACTCTCACGTAAGACATATATTACTCAATTGTTCTAAAAAGGAATTAAGTGATTAAGTTTATGAACTATGAAACCATTTGAAAATGAGAAGCTTGAGTAATTGAAACTAGGCAAACTGGAACTTAGGAAAAGAATGTTGTTACTTGATTTTGAAAAGGAATGTGGGTTGGTCATTCTAATACTACGGGTATCGGGTGACTTTGATAAAAGTAATGGATCTCTTTTAAAGAATTTAACGTACGTAGTACTTTAGGGTTAAAACCCGGATTTTGTCATAAAATGAAAGTACTTTGAGTTGTGTATAACTTGCCTATGCTTGTTGTTGTGAAACTTGCCTATGCTTGTTGTTGTGAAACTTGCCTATGCTTGTTGTGATAGCCTTTGTTGTGCAAAGCGTTGTATTTCTGTGTTACCGCGTCTCTCGATGGAGGGTCGGTTGACTGGTTGAGAACTTACTTGGACGTGCCGGCAGTGACGGAGAAATTCCACGGGTACGTTCCTGTTGATAGTATTATTGTTGTTAATCGCTTTGGACATACTGACACGATGCGTAGCGCACGGGTATGCTTCCATTTTGGTTGAGGTCTTGTGGTTAATCGCTTTGGATATACTGACACGATGCGTAGCGCACGGGTATGTTTCCATTTTGATTATCGCCTTGTGATTTCCTTTTGGACATACTGACACGATGCGTAGCGCACGGGTATGCGTCCATTTGGAATGCTGTCCTATTGTTTCCCTTTGGACATACTGACACGATGCGTAGCGCACGGGTATGCGTCCATTTGGAATGTTGTCTTATTGTTTCCCTTTGGACATACTGACACGATGCGTAGCGCACGGGTATGCTTCCATTTGGATTGCTGTCTTGTTGTTATCATATCATAGATCGCAGCGGTGAGGAAGGTATTCCACGGGCATGATTGATGTTGTGGGCGTGAGACCCTGACTTGATATAATTGTTATATGTTGTGTACTGTAGTTTGGCTATCATACATGTCTCCTGCTTTGTATAGACTGTGATGATTTCATTTACGATTGCATGGCCACATACTTGGTACTGTTATCGACCTCCTTGGGGCTGCGTTCATGCCGCAGTGAGGTACATCGGTCGTGGATCCCGCTCTTAGGATCTCATTTCGGCGTTGGAAAGCTCAGTCCCTTCGAGGCTTATCTTTGGTATGTTTCCTGAGTCAGAGTTCTTGTACATTCAGGGTATGGCGGGCCCCGTCCGTCATAGTTCTTGTAAATCTTAGAGGTCTGTAGCAATTGTGCGGTGGTTTGTAAAAGGATAACTGGTCGGGTTTTTTGGATCTATACTGAAGGCAACTGTTTGGGTTTCCGGTTTATTTATTATGTCTCTCATTTCATGTTTAAAGTTTTTATTTCCGCTGGTTTTCTCTGATGTTGTATCACTAGGGTGCCCGGGGTAAGGCACCAGTCACGGGCCCGGAATTCGGGGTGTGACAATAACATATTAGAATAACAACTTGGATTGAAAAAGGAATTGTAAGGAAATTGATATTGTTGCGGCATTGATTGTAGCCGAGAAAGGCTTAAGTTGTTGGATAGTTTTATATTAATTGTGGGGCAGAATTTTACACGTTCTGTTAGGAGTGTAATCCCCTTTGAATTGCTGAATTGTTGATGTCACGACCCGACCCCGGGCCCGTGAATGGTGCCTTACCCCGGGCACCCTAGTGATACAACATCAGAGAAAATCAGCGAAAATAAAAACTTACACAAGAAACAAGATAAACCATAAGAAAAATAGGCTAACCAAAACGGTCACCTTTCTACATATATATAAAAATGATTAAACCTGAACAGTTACATCCCTTTTACAAACCCTGCCCACAACAAGATTACGTAATCTCTAAGAATGTAACCACAACTACGACGGGACAGGGCCCCGCCATACCCCTGAATGTAAGTACCTACAACGACAGGGGACTATACCAAAAGATAAGCCTCCGGAGAAACGGAGCTTCCCAAAACGCTGAACTGTGATCCTAAGAGTGAGGATCGACAACCGGTGTACCTCTACCGGTGGCATGAACGCAGCCCCTCGAAGGAGGTCAGTACAACAGGTACCAAGTATGTGAAACTGTAAAGTACTGAAATAAAATCATAACATTTTAAAACCAATTACAAATACGTACGAACAACCAATTTAACTGCACATAGTGCCACAGTATAACAAGAGCAAAAATAGATATAACGTAACTGGTCTTTTCTAGGCCGCTAATGATCGAAGTAAGGCCAATCGCCCATAGTATCATTACGCGAGCCTAATCCTGGAACTTCCACAGTCCGCATAGACCACCTAGGTCCGCATGAGGTATTCCTCGCATCGGGGGTAGCTAATCCTCGGCATCAACCTGGACTCCCGCAGTCCGTATAGTCACATGGACCGCATGAGGTATTCCTCGCATCGGCATAACACACCCGGAGTGATTGTTACACCCAGTATTTACAGGACATGTTTTAAGAACATACATAAAAACTCACAATTGTTAAGATTTGAGACTTGTAAAAATTTATCGGAATTATGAAATTGTCGGAAAACGTAATATTGTGACGAATGGGAGGGCGACACGTGTCACCCCCCTTAAGTGAGCTTGGGAGAATTGAACATGGACAAAAGGGTCATTTGACCCTTGTTAGGAAGACAAGTCTTGCAACTTGAAGAGCTTGACATAATTGACTTGGTCAATGGGTCCACAAAGTCTTGATATTTAGTAAGACCTCATCCAAGCCACCCATTTGTTTGCATCTTGACCCTCCATTGTGCTATATAATACTAGTAGTAGCAAGACAAGCATAACACTTAGCCAAATTTTCAAGAAAATTGAAGAACAACAAGAGCCTAGCTCTCGGGTTTGCCCCTCTCTACAACAATTTTTTTTTGTTTGTTATCCATTTAGCTCCACACTTTAAACCAAGGTTCATGAGGGTATTGTAAGTGTATCTCAATAGAAAAATCCCGGAAAAAGAGAGTTTTCGTATTAGTCGCAAGGTGAAAACCTAGTTGCTTTTCTAGGTTTTGTTTGGAAGTTTGAAGGAAAGTTGTTGGTATTGTTCTAAGGGTCTCAAGTAGAGTATTGAAGTGTCTTGCAAGGGCTCTAAGTTGCTAAGGAGCAAATTCGGATTTGGAGTTGGATTGAGATTCGTTGAGGTATAATCTTGTCTCTTAAAAGTGTTACAAGATTATATATATATTGTTTGTTGTTAGCTTTACATGTTGCTAGCATGAAGTTTATATGTTGAAGTTTGATAAGTATTATGGATTGATTGTAGTCTTAAATCCGAAATGTAATTTAAGCCTTGTGAAGTTGGATTACAATTCGGTCGTTTATTAGAATTGTCGCATGTTAATTGCTTGAAGATTGTAGTGGTTATAATCGATTGCGACTTGATATCATGTTATGCTAACAACTTGGATTGAAATAGAAATTGGATAAGAATTGGTGTTATTATACTCTATGTGGCCGAATTGGACATGTAGGTTGATTAGTTTGATATCGTTTTTGGGGCGGAATTTTACACGTCTAGTAGGCGTGTAATCCCCTATTGATTAATTGCATTGATTGGGCCTTAAATGTGGCGTGTTTGGTTATTGAATTCGGCCTTGAAAAATGTGGCAAAGTAAGTAGAAACAAAGGAGGTGTTGTCCGATTTTCC
The DNA here is from genome assembly GCA_029844215.1 of Przewalskia tangutica. Lineage (NCBI taxonomy): Eukaryota > Viridiplantae > Streptophyta > Magnoliopsida > Solanales > Solanaceae > Przewalskia > Przewalskia tangutica. The sequence goes on from CM056730.1 coordinate 47,418,647, forward strand.
GTAGAATTTAGTGACTTAGCACTTGGAATATTCTACGTTTGAAGTAAGAGGTTAATGGACGTATTGTGACCATTATAGGTTGAAGTACTAAGTATAGTGTATCCTACTTGAAGAATGGAATAGCTCAAGGTTGAAGTACTTTGGAGCATTTTGCTACTTGTCGACAATCGTCGCGAGGTATGTGAACCTCTTCCTTCCTTTGGCATGATTCTATGTATGAAATATACATGTAGTAGTATTTCATGATTCCGTCTACTCTTAGAAGTTAAGAGGTAGTTATGTTGATTTACTCTATGTAAAAGCTACGTCTAAGAAATCCTAAGTTCTTACCAAGTCTTATGGGGGATGTTGGTAAGAGTCGTTAGGAAGTATTTAGAGTCGAGTTGACTTGGCTAATTTACGGCACGAGTGAGAATAAGTATCGAACAAGCCATTGCAGCGTTAATAAAGGAAAATGTAATGACAATTAATTATATTAAAACAAGTAGAATCCTCCATCTGCATAGAAGCTAAGATAAGACAAAATTGTATTACATTTTCTAGATCATGGCTGTCACGACCCGATCCCGGGCCCGTGACTGGTGCCTTACCCCGGGCACCCAAGTAGATATACATCAGAGTAACCAGCGGAAATAAAATCATGACATGAAACAGTATAAAATGAAAGACAGTTTATCCAAGAAAAGTTGTCTTCCGGCATGTATATATATATATACCCAAAGTGAACAGTTACATCCCGACCTTTACAATAGGACTACAGGCCTCTAAGGGAGTAAACAACTATGGCGGGACAGGGCCCCGCCATACCCTGAATGTACAAAAGTATCTACAACACCAGGGAGAGTCATACCAAAAGTCGAGCCTCCGGAGAAATGGAGCTCCTGACACCAGAGTAAAGATCCTAAGAATGAGGATCTACCACCGCTTCCTTACTCGCGGATCAACGCAGCCTCCCGGAGGTCAAGACAATGTGTACTAAGTATGTGAAATCAGAAGCATCGAATGAAATTATAACATTTTAAAACAAGTTCACGATATGTACGAAACAACCCAACTTAATCGCATATAATGCCACGATAAACAAGAGCAAAATACATGTAACATAACCGGTCTTTTCTAGGCCGCTAATGATCGAGCAAGGCCAATCGCCCATAGTATCATTATGCGAGCCTAATCCTCGGACCCGCATGAGGTACTCCTCGATCGGGGTAGCTAACCCGGCATCAACACGACTCCCGCACCGCATAGTCACCGACCGCGTGAGGTATTCTCGTGACGGGCGTAACACACCCGGAGTGATCATCCTGGAACTCCCGTAGCTCCGCATAGGTCACATAGACCCGCATGAGGTATTCCTCGCATCGGGGGTAGCTAACCCGCGGCTCATAACAAGTCGGGGGGGGGGGGGGGTAAGTGATATAATACCAGCACAACGGGCTTATCGTTAAACAACGTAAGCTCAACAAGAGTAACCCCCTTATACAACATCACAAGACACTAACACACGTAGCATCATAACATGTTTACTTATCAAACCAACTACTACACCTTTAGAAATTAATACAAGGCTTTTATAAACAATAAGTAAACCGTCCCTTTTATCTTTCTTAAGTCGTTATACCTAACTCCCCATAAAGCTAGTATAACACTTAAGCCTTTTAAAAACCAATTATTACTTTTCTTCCCAATAACTCTTTTTGAAATATTTCAAGGTTCTTATTCTTTTAAAACTCAAGTCAAAAGACATCAAAGTAAAACAAAATTTAGTCAACACACGTACGTCTACCGTAATATATATATATTACAAATATCATGCTTAAGAGGATAGGAAGAATCACATACCTCCTCGGCTAAATCCACTTGCCAAGTCGGATATGTCGCGCGTAGAGGGTCAACCTATAATAGTCAAAATACACCGATTAACTTCTAGTTTGTCGTAGAACTCTTCTAAGTAAGATTTCATTTTCTACGCAAATTTGGGCAGCATTTCCCCCGCTTTTACTCATTTTTCCATCTTTCTCCAAGGCCCGAATAACCGTAATATATATATGCCATATATAAGGCGTAATAATTACACAACATAAAGAAGGGGATCACACGCCCAAACGGAACGCGATTTAACAATCTTCCCCTTAACAATACAATACAATAATTAAAAAGGGGATCACACGCCCAAACGGAACGCGATTTAAAAATCTTCCCCTTAACAGAAATGTAAATACAGTCCAAAGTAAATACAGTCCTTAAGTTGGGGTCCTTGGCCAACTTTGTCCATTTTACTTATCCAATTACTTCATTAGTCATCCAACTTATAATCCATTCTTAATATAAGTTATAGTTACTTTGTTAATTACTTCTTCACAAGTAAGATACGTTTGATACGTTGGATACGGTTTTACCATTTTAATGGCTAACGGCCAATCCTTTCTTTTAACAAGTTAACAAGATCCAACTCTTCCAAACCTTACTCCATATATTATATATTCATAATATACTTATAATATATGTATAATGACCAATTCACAAAGAGGTTTAAGATTCACTACCTCAAATAGCCCAAAATTATCCAAGAACTTAATGTCGCTCCAAGCAAGTCTTAGCTCCAAATCTTTATGTTACAAACCACCACAAATCACCCTAAGAAGCTCCTAGCCATCATCTCTTCAAGAACCAACTCAAACAAGTGAAGAACACTTAGGTTTCTCTTCCAAGAGCTCTCGGCCAAGGGGGTGTTTTAGGGGCTAGGGTGTGAAATCTTTTCTAACTTTTGGTTAATAGTCTTCCTAATACACTAGGGAAGAACACTTAAGAGTTTAGGAATTATTGGACAAGGTTTGGTTAGGGGGGGGTGTGGTCGACGAGAGCAAGTGAGAGAGAGAGGGAGATGAAAATATTTTTCAAGTCTTGAATTATGTAAGTGTAGAAGATTTCATCAACAAAGGGTGCATATATAGGACAACCAAGGGCTAGGATGAAGGCAAGTGTGTGGTTGAGATTGGGGACAAGTGTGTGGGGGTCCCACAAGCCACTTGTCCACACAAAATATCTTGCAAGACTTGGCCACTTGTCTTGGCCACTTGTCAATGAAATTCGGCCAACCTAGCCCACCTAGGGGTGACACGTGTCGCCCTCCTATTGGTCCAAAATATTTCATCTCTCGGAAAAATCCGCAATTGGTTAAAATATTAAAAACGTAGAATTTCCTTCACAAGGTTCAGAATCTTTTCCGTTGAAAGTTCACAAGTTTATTCTTAACCTAATTAGGGTTTATACGTTTGTATGTACGTCCTCACATACATACTCTGGAACTACGGGGTATAACATTCTCCCCCCCTTAGAAACATTCGTCCCAAATGTTCCTTCTCAAGGTAGTTAACAATGTGGTTCCTCGTAACTAAACAATTTACAAAAGCCACACATAGCCACAATACAATTCTTAAGCATAAAGGATAATTAAAGTCAGCAAGTAGGGAAGTGAGTTACCTGGAGGTGTGGGGAATAAGTGAGGATACCTCCGCCTCATGTCCTCCTCTGCTTCCCACGTCATCTCTTCTCTGTTCTCGTTCCGCCATAAGACCTTGACGGAAGCCACATCCTTGGTCCGCAGACGCCTAACCTGACGATCGAGTATCGCTATGGGACTCTCCTCATACGATAACCCCTCCGTCACCTGGACATCCTCAATCGGGTGCACTCTAGATGGATCTCCGATACATCTCCTCAGCATAGAAACATGAAAAACCGGATGTACTGCCTCCAGATCGGACGGCAGATCCAACTCATAGGCAACCTTGCCTACCCTGCGGATGACCTGATAAGGCCCAATGTACCTTGGGCTGAGTTTCCCCTTCTTCCCGAATCTCATCACACCCTTCATGGGTGACACCTTCAGGAAAACCCAATCATCAACCTCAAACTCCAGATGCCGACGACGATGATCTGCATTAGACTTTTGTCGACTCTGAGCTGTCAATAACCGCTCCTGGATAAGCTTCACCTTATCCATCGTCACGAACAGTGTCCGTCCTACTAATCGCACTCGCCACATCAAACCAAATTATCGGTGACTGCACTTCCTCCCATATAAGGCCTCATAAGGCGCCATCCGATCTTTGGAGTGGTAGTTGTTATTATACGCAAACTCTACTAGCGGCAAATGATCCTCCCAGCTACCCCTGAAATCAATGACACAGGCTCGTAGCATATCCTCAAGAGTCTGGATAGTACGCTCGTCCCGCCTGCATGCGAGGATGGAATGCGATCGAGGCTCACTGCCCCTAATCCTTCACGGAAGGACTCCAGTTAGCCGTAAACCGGGCTCCTGCATGCGATATGATAGAAATAGGGACTCCATGCAGTCTCACGATCTCTCAGATGTAAAGTCTGGCATAATCCTCAGCCGAAAAAGTCGTCCTGACTGGAAGAAAGTGGGCTGATTTCACTGGCCGACGATAACCCAGATAGAATCATCTTTCCTCGGAGTGCGAGGTAACCCTGTGATAAAGTCCATGTTGATCACCTCCCACTTCCAGGTCGGGATCTCTATCGTCTGCAACAACCCACCAGGCCTCTGATGCTCTACCTTCACCTGCTGACAACACGGGCACTGAGCAACAAACTCAGCAATGTCCCTCTTTAGGCCATCCCACCAATACAAAGATCTGAGGTCGTGGTACATCTTGGTCGACCCCGGATGGATAGAGTAACGCGCGCTGTGTGCTTCCCCTAGAACCTGCTGCCGAAGTCCTGCAATATTTGGAACACACAACCTGCCCTCAAACCTTAGCACCCCATCAGGTGCTACCTCAAAAGGACCCTTCCCCTCACGAAGAGTCGTATCACGATACCGGGTCAAAATCGGATCCTCAAACTGTTGCCTATTCACCTCCTCGACGATGGAAGACTCGACAACCTCTCGAACTCGAACCCCACTACTATCAGAATCAATCAATCGGACTCCAAGGCTCGCTAGCTGATGCAACTCGCGGACCATGCCCCTCCTCTCTGGCTGCACATCTGATAGACTCCTCATCGACCTACGACTGAGGGCATCTGCTACAACATTGGCCTTCCCTGGGTGGTACAGGATATCGACATCATAATCCTTGAGTAACTCCAACCACCGTCTCTGTCGTAATTTCAGCTCCCTCTGGCTGAAGATATACTGAAGGCTCTTGTGGTCTGTGTAAATATCCACATGAACTCCATACAAATAGTGCCTCCAGATTTTCAAGGCGTGAATCACCGCTGCCAACTCCAAATCATGGGTGGGGTAGTTCCTCTCATGCTTCTTGAGCTGTTGAGATGCGTACGCTATAACCTTACCCTGCTGCATCAACACACATCCAAGCCCGACGCCGACGATCACAATACACCACATAACCGCTCGACCTCCGAAGAGTAAGAATCGGGAGGTCGTCAATCTCTCCTTCGAGCTGGAAACCCTTCTCACAAGCATCACCATCAAACTTAGCCGCTTACGAGTCACCTAGTCAATGGTGCGTAAATAAAGCAAACTTCTCCACGAACCGATAATAACTCGCAAGGCCTAGAAAGTCGCCACTGTCGGAGTAGTAGGTCTAGGCCAAATCTCGATCGCCTCAATCTTGGTCAGATCCACGAATACCATCGGCGCGACAATGTGCCCGAGAAAAGCCACCAAGCCAACCAAAACTCACATTTGGAAAACTTGGCGTATAATCGCTGGTCCCGAGAACTCTCAAAGACCTCAAATGCTCAGATGCTCCTCGCCTGAGCGAGAATAAACCAAGATGTCATCAATGAATACTATCACAAACGTATCCAAAAATGGCTTGAATACTCGGTTCATCAAGTCCATAAATACCGCCGGAGCATTGGTCAAACCGAAAGACATAACCCTGAACTCATAGTGCCCATACCGGTCCGAATGCGATCTAGGGACATCCGCCTCTAACTCGCAGACTGATGATAGCCCGATCGCAGATCAATCTTGAGAAACATCTCGCACTCGCAATCGGGTCGAACAAATCATCAATCACGGGAAGCGGGGTATTCGTTCTTAATAGTCGCCTTGTTCAGCTGCCTGTAATCAACACACATGCGCAGCGTCCCATCCTTCTTCTTCACGAACAATACCGGCGCTCCCCAGGGAGAAACACTAGGCCTGATGAAGCCCTTCTCCAGCAAATCTCTCAGCTGGTCCTTCAACTCTCTCAACTCGGCAGGTGCCATCCTGTATGGCAGAATGGAAATAGGTCATGTGTCTGGCAACACATCGATACAAAACTCTATCTCCCTCTCAGGAGGGATACACGGGAGGTCGTCTGGAAACACATCTGGGAACTCTCTGACCACCGAATCGATCAAAAATCTGGTATCGCAGCCTCAGTATCAAATACCCGAATGAGATGGTAGATATACCCCTTCTGCACCATCTTCCTAGCCTTGAGGTAAGAAATAAACCTACCCCTCAGCGACACAGTGTTCCCCTCCCACTCAATAACCGGCTCTCCAGGAAACTGGAACCGTACTACTCTCTCCCTGCAGTCTACATTGACGTAGCAAGAAGCTAACCAATCCATACCCATGATCACATCAAAATCGGTCATTTCCAACTCTATCAAGTCGGCTAGGGTCTGACGACTGCATAAAGACACTGGGCAAGACCTATATACCCGCCGAGCTAACACCGAATTGTTATACCCCGTATTTTCAGAGTATGTACGTGAGGACGTACGTAGAAAAGTTTGAGCCTTAAAGTTAGGCAAGGACGAAATTTTGTTCACAACTACCGAAAAGAATCGTTTTTCGACGAAACATTTTACAAAACTTGCGAAGGGAAAAATACGGCTATGTCATTTATATTTTTTGCGGATTTTTCCGAGAGATAAAATACTTTGGACCAACGGGAGGGTGACATGTGTCACCCTCAAAGTGGACGGCAATGTGGGGCGTCCCTTGCACGATTTGGGGGTCAAGGGTTAGTAGGATATTTGTGAGGGATTTGTGGAGTAGGGATAGGGGGCACTTGGGCAAATCTTGGCCCTCCACTTGCCCCCCACTTGGCTTGATCATGGCCATTGGTTTCCCTATAAATACCCCCCTAACTTGAAGACTTCTTCATCCCAAAATTGTTCTAAGTCTTGAAAGCCCTCTTTCCCCCCCCCCCCCCCCCCATTTGTGTAGAAGTTCTCGTCCTAGCCTCCCCCTCCCCCCTTTCGTAAGGCCCTTGGCCGAGGGGTACACCTCCCCCCCTCCTCGCATAAGTAGAATATTAATGTAGAAGTTAATAGACTAATATAACCGTTATAGGTTGAAGTACTGCGAGTAGCATATTCTACTCGAAGGGTGGAAAAGTCTAGCAGGATTACAGTACTTTGGAGCTATTTGCTAATAGTCGATAATCGTTGCGAGGTATGTGATTCTTCCTATCCTCTTGAGCATGATATTTTAAAAGAATATATATATATATAGTACGGTAGACGTACGTGTGTTAACTACGACAATGTCTTTTGACTTAAGCCTGAACAATCAGAATCTTGAAGTATTTCAAAAGAATTAAGAATCATTTTTTAAAGAAGAATAATACTTGGTTTTAAAAGCTTAAGAGTTATACTAGCTTTATGGGAAGTTAGGTATAACGACTTAAGAGAGATAAAAAGAATGGTTTATTGATTTTAGAAGTTAAGAGACTTGATCTTAAAAGATAAGAGACTTGACTTAATTGAATTAATCTGAATTTTGTAAAAAAGTGTGAAACCTCATTCGTGAGTAATGAGTACTTGGTTTCTTGATTTGAGAAATCGTAATAAGTATCGAATGCACCACGCCAGCTAATAAAGAGAAATGTATTGACTAATAAAGTATTATTAAAACCAGAGAAACCTCCATCCGCATGCTAAGATGAGACAAAATGATATTACATTTCTTAGATCATGGCTGCTGTAACAAGATTGTTATAAACAAACAAAACCTACTCACATATAAGGCATATGTTTCTCAAATTGTTTTAAAGGAGAATTATATCATTAAGTGATTAAATACTATGAACTACGAAACCTTTCGAAAATGAGAAACTTGAGCATTTGAAATTAGGCAAACTTGAACGTTTGGAAAAATAATGTTGTTACTTGATTTTATAAAGGGAAGTGTTTTGATCTACTTAAAGATAGTCACTCTATTTTTATACTACGGGTATTGTGTGACTTTTGTAAAAGAAACGGATCTTTTAAAGAGTTAATGTATGAAGTACTTTGGGGATAAAACCCGAACTTGTTAACATAAAGTAGAAAGTACCTTGTGTGAATAAACTTGATTGTGTTGGTTTGTGATAACCTTGTAATACTTTCTTGTTTATTTGATAAATAAACATGTTAGGATACTACGGGTGTTAGTATCTTGTGATGTTTGTGTAAAGGGGTTTCCTTTGATTGTGCCTATGTGGTTTAAACGATAAACGGTTATGTTAGTATTATATCACTCACCTTGACTTGATCCCGGAGGTTAAGCCGCCTCCGACGGGTAGACTCAAAGTAGTGCATGTGACCTATGATTCGAGAATAACTCATGCGGTCCGGGGGCCTGCGAGCTTCGAGAGTTCCGTGTTAGCGCGGGTTATACCTCACGCGTCTATGTGCTACGCGGACAGCGAGTCGAGGATGTTGCCGGGAGTAGCTACCTCGATGCGAGGAATACCTCACGCGGGCCATTGGAGTGGCCTATGCGCGAGTCTGGAAGTTTCAGGACTAGACGCGACATTAGATATCGCGCGAGCCGGGCCTTCGATCATGTGGCGGTCTAGACAGATCTCATGATCTGATTTATGACCTTGTTGGTACCGTGGTTTTAGTAGTCGGCTATGCCTTCGCACTTACCCCAGACGGTTTTATTATGACACGTGGGACCGTGTTCATGTGTATTCCTTGGTGCTTTTATATCATGATCGCCAGCTGGCGGGCGTATTCCACGGGCATGATTAATGTTGTGGCGTGAGACCCATAGTTGTATTTGAGTGATGACTTTGAGGCGTGAGTCCCGACTTGACATGACCGCTATTTATTGTGAATCGTAGTTTGGTTATCATACATGTCTCTCGCTTCGGAAGCTCCATTTCTCGAGGCTTATCAGTGGTATAGTCCCCGCCGTTGTAGGTACTTACATTCGTGGTATGGCGGGCCCCGCCCCGCCATTGTTGTTATATCATTCTTAGAGGTCCGTAGTAATCTTTGTTGTGGCGAGTTGTAAAAGGATGTAACTCGTCGCTTAAGTTTTTATATATATGCCGAAAAGGCAACTTTTCTTCGATAATTGTTTCATATTTCATGTCTTGTTTTATATTGATGATTACTCGACGATGTATCACTAGTGGTGCCCGGTAGGCACGATCCACGGGCCCGAGTTCGGGTCGTGACAAAAGTGGTATCAGAGCAGTTAATCCTCGGAAAGTATCTACAGACCGTATCTAGTAGGGTCTTGATTATCGGTGTGTTGTGCACCACACCAATAATCAGGAGGCTATAGGATATTTAGGATTGGTTTCCATTCTTCTCACTCTGAGATCGTGCCTTAGAGCTGTGTTATAAGTTGGACCCCTCTAATGTATTTCTTTCCTTTGCCGTTATGCCTCCGTGTAAGGCAACCCGGGCCTAGAAGGGCAAGGCAGCCGAGGGAGCTGCGAGTAGAGCACAAAGGGTTACGAGGGCATAGGCCCAATCATCACCTGGGGTGGTGCTTCATTTGGGGAGTTCACGACGCCGCCAAATTTCAGCAGAGTTTAGCACAATGCGTAGCCTCCTACTACGGCCATGATATGTGAGCCTTCAGTTCCACGACCGGGAACAAAAAATATGGATTACAAAGGAATGGACCTGTTACTAGCTAGGATTTTAGCAACCAGAGAATATAGAGTGCATCGATATATCACGGGTCTTGATGACTATCTAAGATAGGGTTGTGCAAGAGTGGCCCTTCAGTCAGGCTTGAGCATGGCCTGTGTACAAGCTTATGCGCAGCAGGCCGAGAAACGTAGGGATCAACGGGTTAACCAAGATCAGCAGAAGAGGGCCAGAACAGCAGGGTCCTTTGGTAACTTTCGAGGCGAACCGCCTCAGCAGCAGATTAGATATGCGCCTCCGCCAGTGTAGAATGGTCCTCCATCGTGTTCAGGACGTTCGGGTTATGCAGGAGTTGGTCAGAGCTCCAGGGCTTCTGATTCACAGATACACGTCGGTTGCCGGCACCGGATTGATGGTTCGAAAGGAAGGGTGTTAGCTGCGAGGCCACCCCCACCTCGGTGTGGCCGTTGTGGTAGATGTCATTGTGGGGAGTGTCGTGCTTCTTCGACAGCTTGTTATGCTTGTGGCCAGCAGGGCCATTTTGCAAGAAATTGTCCGACCAGAGGTGGCGCGGATGTAGAGACTCAGCCTTCGGGATCAGTGGCTAGTTAATCACTTTCCCTAGCTATGCGCCCTACGGGGCAGGATTGATTAGAACGAAAAAGGGAAAGTGAAGCGGTAGATACATGTATATCCTTGAACCCTCTAGAGATTAGTGTGATAATATGAGTATATCTTAAGTGTTATGTTCAGATAACATTGTGTAAATTGTGATTAGAATTCATGGTTAGTTAACCAGGTAAGATTGGGGGATAAGGAAAGTGTGAGCCTTAGAGTTTTATACGTAGAGACCTTAGAGGTAAGGCCATCTCGAGTACAAGATGTATTGTTATGTTTGACCTTATCGAGTGCATAGTGCACGTGAGATATGTTTGTGTGATAAGTCCCTGGGTAGTGTGAAATGAAAGAGGGTAGTTGATCTAAGAAGACCACTAGGTTTTCGTGACTTGATTGTGGGATTGTTCCGGAATCGGGAAGCAAGTGTTTGACGCGATAGTGGGTCGGGTTGCGGACCGATCGCGGGTCAACCCGTGACCTGTTTGATGGTGGGGTCACGGGGGTGTTAGGCCCAAGTTTAGTTAACTATCGTGCGAGTTCGTGGATGCTGTTATACCCCGTATTTCCAGAGTATATACGTGAGGGCGTACGTATTAAATTTTTTTGCCTTAAGAATTGGCTTTGGTTCGAAATTTGGGCACAAGTGCCGAATAGAGTCGTCGACTAAACGCGTTTCATGACTTACGTTGGAAAAATTCCGGCTATGTCATTTAGTATTTTTATGGATTTTTCCGAGCGATGAACATTTTTGGACCAACGGAGGTGACACTTGTCACCTCATCGACTAAGAAAGAGGAGCTTGGCCTTGGCCGATTGGTTCATGGTTTTGTGCCTTGTTTTGTGGCTTGTTTTGTGCCATGTTTTGTGGAGTAGGGGTTAGGGTGCACTTGGCTTGATCTTGGCCTTACACTTGCTATACACTTGGAAGGATCTTGGCCATTGGTTGGCTTTTGGTTTTGCTATAAATACCCCCCTCTCTTTGAAGACTTCATTCATCCAAAAATCTTCCAAGTCTTGGAAACCCTCCCTCCTCTTGTTGCCTCGCCCAAGAGCCCCTCTCCCCTTAAAGTTTGGCTTTGGCCGAGAGGCCACCCTCCCCTTTGGTGCCTTGGCACGTGGGTACCCCACTGCCTAGTTGTTTTCGTATAATACCCTTGTTGTGGTATAGAAATACTCTCTAATATTGTTATAATGTCCAAATACCTTGCCCAAATACCTTGTAGTATTCCCAAGGTTACACTTATACAAAAGCCGGAAAATACGATTATACTTCCTTTAGCCACAAAAACGAAACCCTAAGGAAATCTTCACCCGTTGTTGAAGTTGTAAGTAGAAGTTGGTTAGAACTTAAGGGTTGTTTGGAGCGCGAGTAGGAGCTAAGCGTTGCTCAGGATCGACTTTATACTTGGATAATTTTGGGCTTATCGAGGTAAACACTCATCGCCCTTCTATTGTAATTGGAAATTACGTGTTTGAATATATAGTTGAAGTATACTATATATAGAATCGAACTTAGTATTGTGGCAATGTCTTTTGACTTAAGCTCAAGAATAAAGAATCGAATCTGAATGTATTTACATAGGATCAGATTGCAGAGACTTGTGTAGTACATCGAGTAGGATGGTACACGTCCGGTTAGACGTGTGAACCTCCAGTTGGCAGTAGCAGCCTCGTTAGAGAGAGGAGATTTACGCCATGCGGGAGGTCTTGCGAATTTTCTGTAGAAAGATAGAACTTGTGTTTTGGGGTTAATAGACGTTTGTGACCTTTATAGGTGAAAGTACTAAGAGTAGCGTATTCTACTCGAGGAGTGGAAAGGGCTAGCAAGGTTGTAGTACTTGGAGCATTTTGCTTATTGTCGATAAATCGTCGCGAGGTATGTGAACCTCTTCCTATCTCTTCTAGCATGATACGTGTGAACTATGTAGTACGTAGACGCATACGTGTTAATCAGGTTTGATTGTTCTTAAACATAAAGTGTTATAAACTTTATGGGAAGTTGTTATAATGACTTTAGGTAGGTAAGAAAATACTTTGTGGTTTTAAAAGGTAATCGATGTGAATTATAACTGGCTAGTTATAACAAAGAACTTGATGTATTTCAAAAGATTTATAAATCGTTTTGGAAGGGAGAGTAACACTTGGTTTTAAAAGGTTTTAAAAAGAGTTATACTAGCTTTATGAGGAGTAGGTATAATGTCTTAAGAGAGGTAAAGAAAATGGTTTACTGATGTTAGAAGTTAAGAGACTTGATCTTATAAGATAAGAGACTTAACTTATTTGTTTTAATGTGAATGTTTGTGTGAAACCTCATTCGTGAGTAATGAGTACTTGGTTTTATTTAAAGGGATAATGATTTACTGATTTCGGAAATCAGAATGTGTATCGACAGACCACTGCAGCGTTAATAAAGGAAAATGTATTGAATAATGATGAATTGTATTAAAACCAGTAGAAACCTCCATCTGCATAGAAACTAAGATGAGACAAAATGATATACATTTTCTAGATCATGGCTGCTGTAATAAGAATGTTGTAAACAAGAATAACCTATTCTCACGTGAGACATATATTACTCAATTGTTCTAAAAATAAATCAAGTGATTAAGTTTATGAACTGAAACCATTTGAAAATGAGAAGCTTGAGTAATTGAAACTAGGCAACCGGAACTTAGGAAAAGAATGTTGTTACTTGATTTTGAAAAGGAATGGGTTGGTCATTCTAATACTACGTATCGGGTGACTTTTATAGAAGTAATGGATCTCTTTTAAAAGAACTTAACGTATGTAGTACTTTGGGGTTAAAACCCGACTTTGGCATAAAATGAAAGTACTTTGAGTTGTTGTGAAACTTGTCTATGCTTGTTGTTGGGAAACTTCGTGCTTGTTGTTGTGAAACTTGCCTATGCTTGTGATGATAGCCTTTCGTGCAAGTGTGGTATTTCGTGTTACCGCGTCTCGATAGAGGCGGTTGACTTGTTGAGAACTTACTTGACGTCTTGGCGGTGATGGAGAATTCCACGTATGTTTCCATTTTGATTATCGCTTGTGTTGATGTCACATGGACATGTCTACACCGTCGCAAGATTCGGGGCACGCGCCACGCGGGCGAGTTGATTACCCGATATATGGTTATTACCGCAACATGGACGTGTCTACACCGTCGCGATTCCGGCACGGCCACGCGCGGGTTGACCAAGATATTCTTATTGAGGTTACACGGCATGTCTACACCGATGCGATTCCGGTACGTGGGCCACGCGCCTTGTTATTATTGTTGCATCGTGGACATGTCTACACCGAGGCGATTCGGGGCATGCGCCACGATGCGAACATGATGGATGTTATGGGCGTGAGACCCATAGTTATATTTGAGTGGTGACTTTGAGGCGTGAGTCCACGACTGATCGCTTTTATGTTGCATCTTGTATTTTGGTTATCATACATGTCTCCCGTTGTTAAGCTATTATGATTTCATTTACTGATTTGTGATTTCACATACTTGGTACCTATCAGATCGACTCCTTCGGGCCGCGTTCATGCCGCAGTAGGTACATCGGTCGTGGATCCTCGCTCTCGTGATCTCGGTTCGTTGGGAATTTCCGTTTCTCGGAGGCTTATCTTTTGGTATGTGTTCCCGAGTTGTAGGTTCTTGTACATTCGTGGGTATGGCGGGCCCCGTCCGTCATAGTCGTTGTAAATCTTAGAGGTCTCAGAACTGTGGCAGGTGGTTGTAAAAGGATTAAACTGTTCGGGTTTTATGTATATACCAAGGCAACTGCTTTTTGGCCTGCCTATTTATTATATCTCTTGTTTCATGATTCATGTTTTATTTTCCGCCGTTTTCTCTCGATGTTGTATCACTAGGGTGCCCGGTAAGGCACGATGAACGCCCGGTTCGGGCGTTACAAAGTGGTATCAGAGCGATTAGTCCTCGGAAAGTGTCTACGCATCGCGGTTCAGTAGAGTCTTGATTATCGTGTCAGGCACCACATCTATAATCGTGAGGCTATAGGACATTTAGGATTGGTTTCCATTCTTCTCATTCCGAGATCGTGCCTTAGAGCCGTGTTGTAAGTTGGACCCTCCGACGTGTTTCGCTTTTTACCGATTATGCCTCGCGAGGCAACCAGTGGCCCGAGGCAAGGCGGCGAGGAGCCGCTAGGATTCAGAGGAGTACGCAGGCGCAGCCGGCCAAGACTGAGGTAGTGCTTCAGACGGCGTGTTTTGCGACGCCGCCAAAGACCAAAGAGAGTTTAGAGCGCGCGGGTCGCCGAGACTACAAGACTCGAGCCTCCACCCCACACCGAGCGGGAGATGGGTCACGCGAGATGGCGATTATCGCCGTGGTTGTGGCCGAGATATGAGGATAGGGCCGACGCAGCAGCCGATTCAGCCCAAAGAAGACTGTAGTGCACCCGAGGCGCATTTGAGGCTACGGGATTTCCTTAGTTGTAGCCCGCCTGAGTTTTACGGGTCGAGGCCGGAGGATGATCCGCAGGAGTTCATCCGTCAGTTGCAGAGGATCATGCGGGTGATCAAGGCTTCAGAGACTGAGTCTGTGACATTTGGTTCGCATCGGCTGCGTGATACCGCAGTCGATTGGTTTGACTCGTGGGAGCTTTCCCGGGGAGAGCATGCACTTCCAGCCGTTTGGGACGAGTTTTCGGGGGCCTTCCTGGCACATTTCTTGCCTCCACAAATGAGGAGGGCTCGGGCCGACAGATTTTTGATGTTGAGGCAGAACGGGAGTACAATGTGGAGTTCGACTCATTGGCCCGGTATGTTCCCGCATTAGTAGCTAGTATGGAGGATCGAGTGCACCGATATGTTACAGGGCTCGATGATTACCTAGCAGAGAGTTGTTCGGGTGTTTCTCTTCAGCCGGGCATGGACATTGCCCGCATTCAGGCTCATGCACTTAGGTGCGAGGAGCGCAGAGATCGACGGGTGGACCGCCACAGGAAGGCCAAGACGGCCGGATATTTTGGCGACTTTTCGAGGCGGACCGCCTCGAAGCAGACTAGTTATGTACCTCCGCCATTCAGAGTGGCCTCCGCGATCTTCGGGACCTCGGGATATTCAGAGCGTGTCCGCTCCTGTGTTTCGATGTTCGCGAGTAGGTGTTGGCCAGATGCAGTCACCCCTACCTCGGTGTGGTCGATGTGGTAGACCGCATTTCGGGGAGTGTCGTAGTACCAAGGGAGCTTGTTATTCTTGCGGCCAACAGGGCCATATGACGAGAGACCGTCCACTGTGGTAGCATCGGTAGGATAGCACAGACTACTATATCAGTTGCGGGACACGGTATAGGTCGCGGGGGAAGTTCGATTTAGCGGCCTTGAACCGCCTAGTTTCGTATATCCTTAACCTCTAGAGTTTTGTGTGTATTGATGTTGTTGATGTGTTTAATGATATGTTTGGATAGCTTTGTGCTAAAATGTGATTTAGAAACAGTTAGTGAAAAGGGTAAGTCCGGTAGTGTGAAATGGAAGTGGTAGCTTTCATGACTGTAAAGGTAAGATTGTTCGGATCAAGAAACTAGAGAGTTGGGCGCTACATGGGTCGGGTTGGGGCCGTATGCGCCAACCCGCGTCCCGCTTTTGAGGAAGCGGTCAGTTCGGGTGGTCCCGCCAGTGGCGTGGTCACGAGAGTGCTAGGCCCAAGTTTAGATGACCATCGATGAGTTCGTGGATACGTTCGATCGAATCAGTTCGTGAAGGCCGGAATGGCCTTAGGGGAAATTGAGGTTAGTGAGATGACCAAGTTCGAGGTAGTGACTCGAAGGGTTGGAAACGAAGCGTTGATGAAGTGGTACGGACACTAGAACGAGTTCGAGTGTTCGTGGCAGTACTACGCAGTAAGCGGAGAAGTGAACGTGTTTTTGTGGCAGCGTGGCATGATTGTTTTCAGACGTATAGCGGTGAAGACTATCTCGACGCCGCTTGTTTTGAGACCTTGAAGGAACATTCGGACGAATGTTTCTAAGGGGAAGAATGTTATACCAGATTTCCGCAGTATATACGTGAGGCGCACGTATTAAATTTTTTGCCTTAAGAATTGGCTTTGGTTGAAATTTGGGCACAAGTGCCGAATAGAGTCGTCGATTTAAACGTTTCCACGACTTACGTTGGAAAAATTCCGGCTATGTCATTTAGTATTTTTATGGATTTTTCCGAGCGACGGAACATTTTGGACAACGGGAGGGTGACACTTGTCACCCTCATCGACGGCAAAGAGGAGCTTGGCCTTGGCCGATTGGTTCATGGTTTTGTGCCTTATTTTGTGGCTTGTTTTGTGCCATGTTTTGTGGAGTAGGGTTAGGGTGCACTTGGCTTGATCTTGGCCTTACACTTGCTATACACTTGGAAGGATCTTGGCCATTGGTTGGCTTTGGTTTTGCTATAAATACCCCTCTCTTTGAAGACTTCATTCATCCAAAATCTTCCAAGTCTTGGAAACCCTCCTCCTCTTGTTGACTCGCCCAAGAGCCCTCTCCCCTTAAAGTTTGGCTTTGGCCGAGAGGCCACCCTCCCCTCATGGTGCCTTGGCGTTGGGTACCCCTAGCCTAGTTGTTTTCGTATAATACCCCTTGTGGTATAGAAATACTCTCCTAATATTGTTATAATGTCCAAATACCTTGGCCCAAATACCTTGTAGTATTCCCAAGGTTACACTTATACAAAAGCCCGTAAAATACGATTATACTTCCTTTAGCCACAAAACGAAACCCTAAGGAAATCTTCACCGTTGTTGAAGTTGTAAGTAGAAGTTGGTTAGAACTTCAGGGTTGTTTGAGCGCCGAGTAGGAGTTAAGCGTTGCTCAGGATCGACTTTATACTTGGATAATTTTGGGCTTATCGAGGTAAACACTATTGTCCTTCTATTGTAATTGGAAATTACGTGTTTGAATATATAGTTGAAGTATACTATATATAGAACTGAACTTAGTATTGTGGCAATGTCTTTTGACTTAAGCCTGAAGAATAAAGAACTGAACTGAACTGTATTTACATAGGACTGTATTGCAGTAGACTTGTGTAGTATTACTGAGTAGGATGGTACACGTCCGGTTAGACGTGTGAACCCCTCGGTTGGCTTAGTAGCCTCGTTAGAGAGGAGATTTACGCTCATGGGGAGGTGTCGAATTTTCTCAGAAAGATAAAACTTGTGTTTTGGGGTTAATAGACGTTTGTGACCTTTATAGGTGAAAGTACTAAGAGTAGCGTATTCTACTCGAGGAGTGGAAAGGGCTAGCAAGGTTGTAGTACTTGGAGCATTTTGCTTATTGTCGATAAATCGTCGCGAGGTATGTGAACCTCTTCCTATCTCTTCTAGCATGATACGTGTGAACTATGTAGTACGGTAGACGCATACGTGTTAAGCGTGTTTGATTGTTCTTAAACATAAAGTGTTATAACGACTTTATGGGAAGTTGGTTATAAATTTTGTAGGTAAGAAAATACTTTGTGGTTTTAAAAGGTAATCGATGTGAATTATAATCGGCTAGTTATAACAAAGAACTTGATGTATTTCAAAAGATTTATAAATCGTTTTGGAAGGAGAGTAACACTTGGTTTTAAAAGGTTTTAAAAAGAGTTATACTAGCTTTATGAGGAGTAGGTATAATGTCTTAAGAGAGGTAAAGAAAATGGTTTACTGATGTTAGAAGTTAAGAGACTTGATCTTATAAGATAAGAGACTTAACTTATTTGTTTTAATGTGAATGTTTGTGTGAAACCTCATTCGTGAGTAATGAGTACTTGGTTTTATTTAAAGGGATAATGATTTCGATTTGGAAATCGTAATGTATCGACGCACCACGCAGGCGTTAATAAAGGAAAATGTATTGAATAATGATGAATTGTATTAAAACCAGTAGAAACCTCCATCTGCATAGAAACTAAGATGAGACAAAATGATATACATTTTCTAGATCATGGCTGCTGTAATAAGAATGTTGTAAACAAGAATAACCTATTCTCACGTGAGACATATATTACTCAATTGTTCTAAAAATAAATCAAGTGATTAAGTTTATGAACTGTGAAACCATTTGAAAATGAGAAGCTTGAGTAATTGAAACTAGGAAAAGCGAACTTAGGAAAAGAATGTTGTTACTTGATTTTGAAAAGGAATGTGGTTGGTCATTCTAATACTACGTATCGGGTGACTTTATATAAGTAATGGATCTCTTTTAAAAGAACTTAACGTATGTAGTACTTTGGGGTTAAAAACCCGGACTTTGGCATAAAATGAAAGTACTTTGAGTTGTTGTGAAACTTGTCTATGCTTGTTGTTGTGAAACTTGCCTGTGCTTGTTGTTGTGAAACTTGCCTATGCTTGTGATGATAGCCTTTCGTGCAAGTGTGGTATTTACGTGTTACCGCCTCTCGATAGAGGCGGTTGACTTGTTGAGAACTTACTTGACGCGTCTTTGGCGGTGATGGAGAATTCCACGTATGTTTCCATTTTGATTACTGTCTTGTGTTGATGTCACATGGACATGTCTACACCGATGCAGTATTCCGGGGGCATGCGGCCATGCGGGCGGTTGATTACCCGATATGGTTATTATCGCAACATGGACGCGTGTCTACACCGACGCGATTCCGGGGCATGTACGCGGCGAGGTTGACCAAGATATTCTTATTGAGGTTATACGGGCATGTCTACACCGACGCAGATTCGGCATGTGGCCATGCGGCCTTGTTATTATTGTTGCATCATGGACATGTCTACACCGAGGCAGTATTCCGGGGGCATGCGGCCATGATGCGAACATGATGGATGTTATGGGCGAGACCCATAGTTATATTTAGTGGTGACTTTGAGGCGTGAGTCCACGACTTGATCGCTTTTATGTTGCGCATCGTATTTTGGTTATCATACATGTCTCCGCTTGTTAAGCTATTATGATTTCATTTACTGATTTGTGATTTCACATACTTGGTACTGTTATCGACCTTCGGGGCCGCGTTCATGCCGCAGTAGAGGTACATCGGTCGTGGATCCTCGCCTCGGGATCTCGATTCAGCGTTTTAGGAAGCTCCGTTTCTCGAGGCTTATCTTTGGTATGTGTTCCCCGAGTTGTAGGTTCTTGTACATTCGTGGTATGGCGGGCCCCGTCCCGTCATAGTCGTGTAAATCTTAGAGGTGCGTAGAACTGTTGGCGGTGGTTGTAAAAGGATTAAACTGCTCGGTTTTATGATATATCAAGGCAAATCGCTTTGGTTGGCCTGTCTATTTATTATATCTCTTGTTTCATGATTCATGTTTTATTTTCCGCTGGTTTTCTCTGATGTTGTATCACTAGGGTGCTCGGTAAGGCACCGCGATGCCTGAGTTCGGGCGTTACAGATGCGTCACGAATGGCCGATGAGGTCACCATTTTATCCTCGATCGGACTGTACTCGACAATGGGTTATGCGAGATGATTATATCAGGAAGGTTGTAAGGCTGCACGAGGTGCCTGCTTTCACCTTATGTCAGGCAGTGGAGCCCAGGTTACGGCTATTTCTTTTTCTGGAAGTTTTACCAGCAGGTTAGGAACTCGTGAGTCTCAAGATCGCATTCGCCTCGGGCCGATGTTTGGATCTGCGGGTTCTTTGTGAGGATTTTTTCCTCCTGTTGAGGGAGTGTTTTTAGCTACCATTTCAGTGTTCGGATATTGCCTTATGAAGCCTTGTAGGGGCGGAAGTATAAATTGCCGGTCGATTGGTTCGATGTTGGCAAGG
Organism: Przewalskia tangutica; assembly: GCA_029844215.1. NCBI lineage: Eukaryota > Viridiplantae > Streptophyta > Magnoliopsida > Solanales > Solanaceae > Przewalskia > Przewalskia tangutica. The sequence continues at coordinate 47,438,817 of CM056730.1, forward strand.
TTCAGATAGTTGGTTCATACGTGTTCAGCAGGATGTGGATAGGGTGAAGCTTATCCAGAAGAGGTTATTGCCACCGGAGTCAGCGAAGTCGTGCGGATAATCTGCGACAACGCTTGGAGTTGGCGGTGGTCTTCTTGAAGGTACCACCGGATAGGTGTGGCGAGTTTCGAAACAGAGGAAACTTAGCCCGAGTTACTGGGCCTTTTCACCATGTGAAGAATAGGCCAGGTTGCCTATAGTTAGCATTGCCGTCCGACGTAGGAGGCAGTACGTCCGATCTTTCATGTTGCTATGTTCGGAAGAGTATCGGAGATCCATCCAGAGTGATCCCAGTTAATGATGACCAAGTTGGAGATGGAAAAACTGAAGCAGTAGCAGAAATGTGGTAAGTTATGAGAAAGAGTTTGAGTGTACGAGAAGAGTACGACGAGTAAGAGAATAGAAGTGATCATTGCGTTTGTAAAGAAAAGGTGCGAAGGGAGTACCTTTTAGACCTTGGGTAGGAGCTTTTTTAGTGAGGAGGTGATTCCTCGTGGACTTGAAGTCGAGTAATTGTGCGTGTGTTATGGCCAGGTACGACATGATTGTTTTCATAAGTATAGTAGTGAAGACTATACGGGCGCATGTGTGTTTTGAGACTTGGAAGGAACATTCGGGACGAATGTTTCTAAGGAGGGGAAAATATTATACCCCGTATTTCCAGAGTATGTACGTGAGGATGTACGTAGAAAAGTTTGAGCCTTAAAGTTAGGCAAGGACGAAATTTTGTTCACAACCACCGAAAAGAATCGTTTTTCGACGAAACATTTTACAAAACTTGCGAAGGGAAAAATACGGCTATGTCATTCATATTTTTTGCGGATTTTTCCGAGAGATAAAATACTTTGGACCAACGGGAGGGTGACATGTGTCACCCTCAAAGTGGACGTCAATGTGGGGAATCCCTTGCACGATTTGGGGGTCAAGGGTTGGTAGGATATTTGAGAGGGATTTGTGGAGTAGGGATAGGGGGAACTTGGGCAAATCTTGGCCCTCCACTTGCCCCCCACTTGGCTTGATCATGGCCATTGGTTTCCCTATAAATACCCCCGCTAACTTGAATACTTTTTCATCCCAAAATTTTTCTAATTGTTGAAAGCCCTCTTTCCCCTTTGTGTAGAAGTTCTCGTCCTAGCCTCCCCCTCCCCCATTTCGTAAGGCCCTTGGCCGAGGGGTACACCTCCCCCCCTCCTAGTGGCCTTGGCCGAGAGTACCCCACCCCCCTCTCTTGAGTTGTCTCGTATAAATACCCCCCTCTTGGTAGCAAATACTCTCCAAGTATCGTTGCTATACCAAAATACCTTAGTCTTATACCTTGTAGTATTCCAAAAGTTACCTCTATACGTAGAGCTCGGAAATACTACCTTTTGTCCTTTTTGTCTCAAAACGAAACCCTAAGGAATGTTATACCCCGTATTTCCAGAGTATGTACGTGAGGGCGTACGTATTAAATTTTTTTGCCTTAAGAATTGGCTTTGGTTCGAAATTTGGGCACAAGTGCCGAATAGAGTCGTTTTCTGACGAAACGTTTCCACAGCTTACGTTGGGAAAATTCCGGCTATGTCATTTAGTATTTTTGCGGATTTTTCCGAGCGACGGAACATTTTTGGACCAACGGGAGGGTGACACTTGTCACCCTCATTGGACGGCAAAGAGGAGGCTTGGCCTTGGCCGATTGGTCCCTCCTTTTGTGCCTTGTTTTGTGGCTTGTTTTGTGGAGTGTTTTGTGGAGTGTTTTGTGGGTGCACTTGGCTTGATCTTGGCCTTACACTTGCCTAACACATGGATGGATCTTGGCCATTGGTTGGCCTTTGCTTGGCCTATAAATAGCTCCCCTTTGTGAAGACTTTCTTCATCCACAAATTGCCTAAGTCTTGAAGTTCTCTTCCTCCCTCCCTTGTGAAATTCGTCCACCACACCCCTTTCCCCCTTTGCCGAAAGCTTTCCCCCCCTTTGTGGTGCCTTGGCCGTGGGGTACCCCCCCCCCCTAGCCTAGTTGTTTTCGTATAATACCCGTTGTTGTGGTATAGAAATACTCTCCTAAGTATTGTTATAATGTCCAAAATACTTTAGCCCAAATACCTTGTAGTACTTTCCAAAGTACCCTTTGTACGAAAAACCCGGAAAATACGATTATACTTTCCTTAGCCTCTACACGAAACCCTAAGGAAAATCTTCACCCGTTGTTGAAGTATGGAGTAGAAGTTGCGTAGAACTTCTAAGGGTTGTTTGGAGCGGATTGGAGCACTTTAGGAGGAGCTAAACCTTGCTCAGGAGCGACTTTAAACTCGGATAATTTTTGGGCTTATCGAGGTAAATATCTTGTCCCCCTATTGTAATTGGAAATTACATAAGTGTTGAATATATAGTGTTATATACTATATATAGAACTGAACTTAGTATTATGGCAATGTCTTTTGACTTAAGCCTGAAGAATGAAGAATTGAACAGTAATCACATAGAAGGATAATAAAGAGAAGAACTGAACTGTAATTACCTAGGGTTGTATTACAGTAGACTTATGTAGCATTACTGTGTAGTAGAATTGTACGCGTCCGGTTAGACGTGTTAACCCCCCCCCTGGTTGGCTTGGTAGCCGACCTCGATAGAGGAGGAGATTTACGCCGCCATGGGAGGTCTGCCAATTTTACGTAGAAAGATGGGAACGTGTTTAAGATTTAATAGACGTTTGTGGCCTTTATAGGTAAAAGTACTAAGAGTAGCGTATTCTACTCGAGGAGTGGAAAGGGCTAGCAAGGTTGTAGTACTTGGAGCATTTTGCTTATTGTCGTTAAATCGTCGCGAGGTATGTGAACCTCTTCCTATCTCTTCTAGCATGATATGTGTGAACTATGTAGTACGGTAGACGCATACGTGTTAATCGTGTTTGATTGTTCTTAAAACATAAAGTGTTATAACGCTTTTATGGGAAGTTGGTTATAACGACTTTATGTAGGTAAGAAAATACTTTGTGGTTTTAAAAGGTAATCGATGTGAATTATAGCGGCTAGTTATAATAAAGAACTTGATGTATTTCAAAAGATTTCTAAATCGTTTTGAAGGAGAGTAACACTTGGTTTTAAAGGTTTTAAAAGAGTTATACTAGCTTGATGGGAGTTAGGTATAATGTCTTAAGAAAGGTAAAGAAAATGGTTTATCGATGTTAGAAGTTAAGAGACTTGATCTTATAAGATAAGAGACTTAACTTATTTGTTTTAATGTGGATGTTTGTGTGAAACCTCATTCGTGAGTAATGAGTACTTGGTTTTATTTAAAGGATAATGTTTTACTGATTTGAAATCGAATGTGTATCGACGCACCACCGCGGCGTTAATAAAGGAAAATGTATTGAATAATGATGAATTGTATTAAAACCAAGAGAAACCTCCATCCGCATAGAAACTAAGATGAGACAAAATGAAATTACATTTTCTAGATCATGGCTGCTGTAATAAGAATTTAGTAAACAAGAATAAACTACACTCACGTTAGAATTATATTAATCAATTGTACAAAAACGGAACCAATTGTTTAATTTTACGAACTATGAAACCATATGAAAATGAGAAGCTTGAGTAATTGAAACTAGGCAACCGGAACTTAGGAAAAGAATGTTGTTACTTGATTTTGAAAAGGAATGTGGGTTGGTCATTCTAATACTACGTATCGGGTGACTTTGATAAGTAATGGATCTCTTTTAAAGAATTTAACGACGTAGTACTTTAGGTTGAAACCGGACTTTGGCATAAAATGAAGGTACTTTGAGTGATGTGAAACTTGCCTATGCTTGTTGTGTTGAAACATTCATATGCTTGTTGTTGTGAAACTTGCCTATGCTTTTGATGATATACTTTGTTGTGCAAGTGTTGTGTTTCGTATTACCGCGTCTCGATAGAGGCCGATTGGTGGTTGAGGTTTCTACTGCTCGGCTGGGTATCCGGTGGTCGCTCGCACCGCCTGCCTCGTGATCGATTCGCCTTGGTATCCGTAGTCACCGCACTTGCCCCGCTTCAAGATAGTGACGAAGTTTCGTGATCTGACGCTTGGTCCCCGTGGTCAGCCAGTACTTGCCCGGCCAGTGCGTGACCGCCTTGGTATCCTGTAGTCGGCTCGCACTTGCCGATCGGCCGTGTTTTGGTTGCATTGTATTATTGGTACGGTCGGATTCGTAGTTATACTTGTCTGTCACGGTTTTTATAACAGGTGGGACATGGTGTTCATGTATAATCCTTGGTATTGTTATATCATAAACCGCGGTGAGGAAGAAATTCCACGCACGAGTGATAATTTGGAGGCGAGTCCGTCTTGATATAATCGTTATATGTTATATATCGTAGTTTGGTCATCATACATGTCTCCGCTTTATATAGACTATTATGATTTCATTTACTGATTTGTGATTTCACATACTTAGTACTTGTTATCGACCTCCTTCGGCCGCGTTCATGCCGCAGTAAAAGGTACATCGGCCGTCGATCCCCGCTTAGGATCACCTTTCAACAGATTGAAAGCTCCGTTCCTTCGAGGCTTATCTTTGGTATGTTACCACAGTGCGTAGATGCTTATACATTCGTGGTATGGCGGCCCCGTCCGTCATAGTTGTTGTAAATCTTAAGTGCAGAGTAATCGCAAGCGTGGTTGTAAAAGGATTAAACTGCTCGTTTTATGTATATACCAAGGCAATCGCTTGGTTGGCCTGCTTATTTATTATATCTCTTGTTTCATGATTCATGTTTTATTTTCCTGGTTTTCTCGATGTTGTATCACTAGGGTGCCCGGTAAGGCACGATGAACGCCCGTTCGGGCGTTACAAAGTGGTATCGAGCGATTAATCCGGAAAGTGTCTACGCACTGTTCAGTAGTGCGGATTATCGGTGTTGTGCACCACATCTATAATCGTGAGGCTATAGGACATTTAGGATTGGTTTCATTCTTCTCATTACGAGATCGTGCCTGAGCCGCGTGATAAGATCGACCCTCCGACGTGTTTCGCTTTTACGATTATGCCTGCGAAAGGCAACCCGCCCGGCGGCAAGGCAGCAGAGGATCTGCGAGCAGAGCAATGGCAGAGACCACAAGACTGAGCCTCCCCCCGCACCGAGCGCAGAAGATGAGTTACAAGCGAGTGGCCCGCGCACGGCCGTGGTCAGGCCGACTTGAGGATAGCCGGACGCAGCAGCCCGAAGAGCACCAGTGGTTCACCCTAGATCAGATAGTTCGAGGCTTCGGGATTTTCTGAGTTGTAGGCCGCCAGAGTTTTATGGGTCGAGGCCTGAGGATGATCCGCAGGAGTTCATCCGACAGTTACAGCGGATCATGAGAGTGATCAAGGCATCGGAGATCGAGTCGGTGGCCCTAGGTTCACATCAACTGCGTGATACCGCAGTCGACTGGTTTGATTCTTGGGAGCTGTCCAGGGGAGAGCATGCACTTCCAGCGGTATGGAACGAGTTCTCAGAGGCCTTTCTTGCACATTTCTTGCCTCCCCAGATGAGGAGGGCTCAGGCCGATGATTTTTGGTGTTACAGTAAGCCGCGCACGGTTCGGGAGTACAATGTGGAGTTCGACTCATTGGCCCGGTACGTCCCCGCGTTAGTAGCTAGTATGGAGGATCGAGTGCACCGATATGTTACAGGGCTCGATGATTGCCTTGCAGAGAGTTGTTCGGGTGTAGCTCTTCACCGCACGGACATCGCCGCACGCAGCGTATACACTTGGATGTGAGGAGCGGATAAATCGGCGGAATGACCAAAGTCGTAAGAGGCGTAACAGCAGGTCCTTTGGTGACTTTCGAGGCGGACCGCCTCAGCAGCAGACTAGTTATGTACCTCCACAAGACTGAGTGGTCCTCCCGCCTTTCGGACCTTCGGATATTCAGGAGCGTGCGGAGCTCCTGTGTTTCAGATTTTCAGGGGAGCAGGAGTGCTCGCCGGATGAGGTTGCCCTTGTCTCAGTGTGGCCGTTGTGGAAAGCTTCATAAGGGAGAGTGTCGTACTAACTCGGAGATTGTTATTTTGCGCCAACAGGCCATCCGCAAGAGATCGTCCCACTGTGGTAGCACCGGTAGGATAGCATGGACTACTAGAGCAGCGATGGTTCTTCACCTTCCGTAGCAGGCAGGATGCTCAGACACGGAAGGCCCCAGAGGTCGCGGTGGAGTTCCGCTTTAGCGGTCCTTGAACCGCCTAGTTTGGTATATCCTTAACCTCTAGAGTTTTGTTGTATTGATGTTGTTGATGTGTTTAATGTTATGTTTGGATAGCTTTGTGCAAAAATGTGATTTAGAAACACGTTAGTGAAAAGGGTAAGTCCTCGGTAGTGTGAGATGGAAGTGGTAGCTTTCGAAGTGAAATAGTAAGATTGTTCGAATCGGGAACAAGAGTTGCGCGATTGGGGTCGGGTTGAGGACCATTGCTGGTCAACCAGAACCCGGTTTAGGGTGGGCAGTTCGGGTGGTCCCGCCAGGTGGTAGGTCACGAGGGTGCTAGCCCAAGTTTAGATGACCATCGTATGAGTTCGTGGACGCGTTCGATCGTAATCAGTTCGTGAAGGCCGGAATGGCCTTAGGGAAATCGAGGTTAGTGAGATGACCAAGTTTGAGGTAGTGACTCCGGCGGTTGGAAACGAGCGTTGGATGAAGTGTGGTACGGATACTAGAACGAGTTCAGTGTTCGTGACGAGTACTACGAGAAAGGGAAAAGTGAACGTATGTTTTGTGGGCAGTGTGGCATGATTGTTTTCAGACGATATAGCGGTGAAGACTATACCGACGCTGTTGTTTTGAGACCTTGAAGGAACATTCGACGAATGTTTCTAAGGGGGATGAATGTTATACCCGTATTTCCGCAGTATGCACGTGAGGCGACGTATTAAATTTTTGCCTTAAGAATTGGCTTTGGTTGAAATTTGGGCACAAGTGCGAATAGAGTCGTTTCGACGAAACGTTTCCACGACTTACGTTGGGAAAATTCCGCTATGTCATTTAGTATTTTTGGATTTTTCCGAGCGACGGAACATTTTTGGACCAACGGAGGGTGACACTTGTCACCTCATCGACGGCAAAGAGGAGGCTTGGCCTTGGCCGATTGGTCCCTCCTTTGTGCCTTGTTTTGTGGCTTGTTTTGTGGAGTGTTTTGTGGAGTGTTTTGGGTGCACTTGGCTTGATTGGCCTTACACTTGCCTAACACATGGATGGATCTTGGCCATTGGTTGGCCTTTGCTTGGCCTATAAATAGCTCCCCTTTGTGAAGACTTTCTTCATCCACAAATTGCCTAAGTCTTGAAGTTCTCTTCCTCCCTCCCTTGTGAAATTCGTCCACCACACCCCTTTCCGCCTTTGCCGAAAGCTTTCCCCCCCCTTTGTGGTGCCTTGGCCGTGGGGTACCCCCCCCTCTAGCCTAGTTGTTTTCGTATAATACCATTTGTTGTGGTATAGAAATACTCTCCTAAGTATTGTTATAATGTCCAAAATACTTTAGCCCAAATACCTTGTAGTACTTTCCAAAGTACCCTTTGTACGAAAAACCCGGAAAATACGATTATACTTTCCTTAGCCTCTACACGAAACCCTAAGGAAAATCTTCACCCGTTGTTGAAGTATGGAGTAGAAGTTGCGTAGAACTTCTAAGGGTAGTTGGAGCGGGTTGGAGCACTTAGGAGGAGCTAAACCTTGCTCAGGAGCGACTTTAAACTCGGATAATTTTGGGCTTATCGAGGTAAATATCTTGTCCCCTATTGTAATTGGAAATTACATAAGTGTTGAATATATAGTGTTATATACTATATATAGAATCGAACTTAGTATTATGGCAATGTCTTTTGACTTAAGCTCAAGAATGAAGAATTGAACAAGAATCACATGTAAGGATAATAAAGAGAAGAATCGAATCGTAATTACCTAGGGTTGTATTACATGAGACTTATGTAGCATTCTTGTGTAGTAGAATTATACGCGTCCGGTTAGACGTGTTAACCCCCGGTTGGCTTGGTAGCCAATTCGATAGAGAGAGATTTACGCTGTGGGGAGGTCTGAATTTTCTCAGAAAGATGGGAACGTGTGTGTTTAAGATTTAATAGACGTTTGTGGCCTTTATAGGTGAAAGTACTAAGAGTAGCGTATTCTACTCGAGGAGTGGAAAGGGCTAGCAAGGTTGTAGTATTGGAGCATTTTGCTTATTGTCGTTAAATCGTCGCGAGGTATGTGAACCTCTTCCTATCTCTTCTAGCATGATATGTGTGAACTATGTAGTACGCAGACGCATACGTGTTAATCGTGTTTGATTGTTCTTAAAACATAAAGTGTTATAACGGCTTTATGGGAAGTTGTTATAACACTTTATGTAGGTAAGAAAATACTTTGTGGTTTTAAAAGGTAACTGATGTGAATTATAACTGGCTAGTTATAATAAAGAACTTGATGTATTTCAAAAGATTTCTAAATCGTTTTGAAGGGAGAGTAACACTTGGTTTTAAAGGTTTTAAAAAGAGTTATACTAGCTTGATGGGGAGTTAGGTATAATGTCTTAAGAAAGGTAAAGAAAATGGTTTACTGATGTTAGAAGTTAAGAGACTTGATCTTATAAGATAAGAGACTTAACTTATTTGTTTTAATGTGGATGTTTGTGTGAAACCTCATTCGTGAGTAATGAGTACTTGGTTTTATTTAAAGGATAATGTTTTACTGATTTCGGAAATCAGAATGTGTATCGACAGACCACTGCAGCGTTAATAAAGGAAAATGTATTGAATAATGATGAATTGTATTAAAACCGTAGAAACCTCCATCCGCATAGAAACTAAGATGAGACAAAATGATATTACATTTTCTAGATCATGGCTGCTGTAATAAGAATGTTGTAAACAAGAATAACCTACTCTCACGTGAGACTTATATTACTCAATTGTTCTAAAACGGAACCAAGTGATTAAGTTTATGAACTATGAAACCATTTGAAAATGAGAAGCTTGAGTAATTGAAACTAGGCAAACTGGAACTTAGGAAAAGAATGTTGTTACTTGATTTTGAAAAGGAATGTGGGTTGGTCATTCTAATACTACGTATCGGGTGACTTTGATAAGTAATGGATCTCTTTAAAGAATTTAACGACGTAGTACTTTAGGTGAAACCGGACTTTGGCATAAAATGAAGGTACTTGAGTGATGTGAAACTTGCCTATGCTTGTTGTGGTGAAACATTCCTATGCTTGTTGTTGTGAAACTTGCCTATGCTTGTGATGATAGCCTTTGTTGTGCAAGTGTGGTGTTTATGTGTTACCGCTCTCGATAGAGGCCGATTGATAGTTGAGGTTTCTTACCGCTCGCCCGGGTATCCGGTGGTCGGCTCATACCGCCTGCCTCGTGATCGATTCGCCTTGTATCCGTAGTCACCGCACTTGCCCCGCTCAAGATAGTGACGGTTTCGTGATACGCCTTGGTCCCCGGTGGTCACCAGACTTGCCCCGGCCACCGCGCGTGACCGCCTTGGTATCCTGTGAGTCGGCTCGTGACTTGCCTCAGACGGCCGTGTTTTGGTTGCATTGTATTATTGGTACGGTCGGATCTCGTAGTTATACTTGTCTGCACGGTTTTTATAACACGTGGGACATGGTGTTCATGTATAATCCTTGGTATTGTTATATCATAAATCGCCAAGCAGCGGAGAAGAAATTCCACGCACGAGTGATAATTTGGAGGCGAGTCCTGTCTTGATGTAATCGTTATATGTTATATATCGTAGTTTGGTCATCATACATGTCTCCCGCTTTATATAGACTATTATGATTTCATTTACGATTTGTGATTTCACATACTTGGTACTGTTATCGACCTCCTTCGGGCCGCGTTCATGCCGCAGTAAAAGGTACATCGGTTGTCGATCCCCGCTTTAGGATCACCTTTCAGCGTATTGAAAGCTCCGTTCCTTCGAGGCTTATCTTTGTATGTTACCACAGTCCGTAGACGCTTATACATTCGTGGTACGGGCGGCCCCGTCCGTCATAGTTGTTGTAAATCTTAAGGTCCAGTTGTATCGGTGTGGTTGTAAAAGGATTAAACTGCTCGGTTTTATGTATATACCAAGGCAATCGCTTTGGTTGGCCTGTTTATTTATTATATCTCTTGTTTCATGATTCATGTTTTATTTTCCGCTGGTTTTCTCTGATGTTGTATCACTAGGGTGCCCGGGGTAAGGCACCAGTAACGGGCCCGGGTTCGGGGCGTTACAAGGAAAATCTTCATAGACGGTTGAAGTGTTAAGTAGAAGTTGCGTAGAACTTCTAAGGGTTGTTTGGAGCGGGTTGGAGCACCCGGAGTAGGAGCTAAATGTTGCTCAGGATCGACATTTATACTTGGATAATTATGGGCTTATAGAGGTAAATATCTTGTCCCCCTATTGTAATTGGAAATTACATACTGTAGTAATATAGAAATGAATATAAGATTCATAGAAGAGAATTGAACTGTAATAGAAGGATATTACAGAAAAGACTTGAACTGAAATCGCATCAGTAGAATATTAATGTAGAAGTTGATAGACTTATATAACCGTTATAGGTTGAAGTACTGCGAGTAGCATATTCTACTCGAAGGGTGGAAAAGGCTAGCAGGATTACAGTACATTGGAGCTATTTGCTAATAGTCGATAATCGTCGCGAGGTATGTGATTCTTCCTATCCTCTTGAGCATGTTATTTTAAAAGAATATATATATATAGTACGGTAGACGTACGTGTGTTAACTACGGCAATGTCTTTTGACTTAAGCCTGAACAATCAGAATCTTGAAGTATTTCAAAAGAATTAATAATCCTTTTTGAAAGAAGAATAATACTTGGTTTTAAAAGCTTAAGAGTTATACTAGCTTTATGGGAAGTTAGGTATAACGACTTAAGAGAGATAAAAAGAATGGTTTATTGATTTTAGAAGTTAAGAGACTTGATCTTAAAAGATAAGAGACTTGACTTAATTGAATTAATCTGAATTTTGTTAAAAAGTGTGAAACCTCATTCGTGAGTAATGAGTACTTGGTTTTACTGATTTCAAAAATCAGAATAAGTATCGAACAGACCACAACAGCGCTAATAAAGAGAAATGTATTGACTAATAAAGTATTATTAAAACCATTAGAAACCTCCATCTGCATAGAAGCTAAGATGAGACAAAATGATATTACATTTCATAGATCATGGCTGCTGTAACAAGATTGTTATAAACAAACAAAACCTACTCACATATAAGGCATATGTTTCTCAAATTGTTGTAAAGGAGAATTATATCATTAAGTGATTAAATACTATGAACTACGAAACCTTTCGAAAATGAGAAACTTGAGCATTTGAAATTAGGCAAACTTGAACGTTTGGAAAAATAATGTTGTTACTTGATTTTATAAAGGGAAGTGTTTTGATCTACTTAAAGATAGTCACTCTATTTTTATACTACGGGTATTGTGTGACTTTTGTAAAAGAAACGGATCTTTTAAAGAGTTAATGTATGAAGTACTTTGGGGGTAAAACCCGAACTTGTTAACATAAAGTAGAAAGTACCTTGTGTGAATAAACTTGATTGTGTTGGTTTGTGATAACCTTGTAATACTTTCTTGTTGATTTGATAAATAAACATGTTAGGATACTACGGGTGTTAGTATCTTGTGATGTTTGTGTAAAGGGGTTTCCCTTGATTGTGCCTATGTGGTTTAAACGATAAACTGTTATGTTAGTATTATATCACTCACCTTGACTTGATCCCGGAGGTTAAGCTGCCCTCCGATGTGGGGTAGACTCAGGCGGGTCTGTGTGACCTATGATTCGAGAATACCTCATGCGGGTCCAGGGGGCCTATGCGGAGCTACGAGAGTTCCAGGTTAGTGTGCAGGGTTATACCTCATGCGGTCTATGTGGCCATGCGGACTGCGAGTCCAGGACGTTGCCGGGGATTAGCTACCCTCGATGCGAGGAATACCTCATGGGGGCCATTGGAGTGGCCTATGCGGAGCTGCGGGAAGTTCCAGGACTAGACGCAAGACATTAGATCTTGCGCGAGTGGCGGCCGATCATGTGACGGTCTAGACAGATCTCATGATACAGTTTATGACCTTGTTGGTACTATGGGTTTTAGTAGTCGGCTATGCCTTCGCACTTACCCCGTACGGTTTTATTATGACACAGGTGGGACCTGGTGTTCATGTGTATTCCTTGGTGCTTTTATATCATAGATCGCCGGTGAGGAAGGTATTCCACGCTCATGATTGATGTTGTGGGCGTGAGACCCATAGTTGTATTTGAGTGATGACTTTGAGGCGTGAGTCACGACTTGACATAGGTTATTTATTGTGGAATCGTAGTTTGGTTATCATACATGTCTCCCGCTTTATATAGACTACTATGATTTCATTTACTGATTTTCGCCACATGCTTGGTACTGTTATCGACCTCTCGGGGCCGCTCATGCCGCAGTAGGTACACCGATCGTCGATCCTCGCTCTTAGGATCACGATCAGCGTTTGGGAAGCTCCGTTTCTCGAGGCTTATCACGTATAGTCCCGTCGTTGTAGGTACTTACATTCAGGGTATGGCGGGCCCTGTCCCGCCATTGTTGTTATATCATTCTTAGAGGTCCAGAGTAATGCTGTAGGCGAGTTGTAAAGGATGTAATCGTCGGGTTTAAGTTTTTATATATATGCCGAAAGGCAACTTTTCTTCAGATAATTGTTTCATATTTCATGTCTTGTTTTATATTCCGCTGATTACTCTGATGTATGTATCACTAGGGTGCCCGGGGTAAGGCACCAGTCACGGGCCCGAGTTCGGGTCGTGACACGAATCACCCACTGGCGTAGCTACCTCGAAAGGGTCTATGGACTCAGGCTATATCCCTATCCTACTAGCAATAAGGGGAGATATATAGGACATAGTAGAACCCGGATCTATCAATTCATACACGTCACAACAAGAAACTGATAAAGTACCTGTGACGACATCCGGTGATGCCTCCTGGTCCTGGCGGTTGGACAAGGCATAAATGCGGTTCTGAGGACCGCCGAATCGCACCGCCACGACCTCCGCCGCGACTGGCCGCCCATGAGCACCTCGCCTCCGGTGAGTAATCGCATAGATGAAGACCCAAAGAAAAGACACCGCTGGCCGAGCCTACCATCCGCACCGCTCGGCCTGACAGTTCCTCGAAATATGACCCTGTTGGCCACAAGTAAAACAAGCTCCTGAGGTATCACCACATCTCCCGAAATGGGATCTACCGTGACGCCACACCTGAGTGGAGGTGGTCTCGATCGACTAGTATCCTCGCCGCTGGAAGTCCAAAGCCACGGGCCACGACCTACCGAATACCTGGGCCGCTCAAGGCGGTGTAGGAGTGCTCTGTGGCTGCCGCAGCAAATCTAGTCTGGCCGAGGCCGCCCACCCCGAGAGCTACCAAAAGATCTCGCCGCCCCGGCCTTCTTCTCGCTGGCCGATATCATCAACCCGTCGGCCTCTACGCTCACACCTGGGCGTACGAGCTGCATACGGTAATGTCCATGCTCGCCGGGCAGGGCTACACCCGAGCAAGACTCCGCCAAGTAGTCATCAAGCCCTGTGACGTAGCGGCGCATTATGTCCTCCATATCTGCTACCAACGCAGGGACATATCGAGCCAATGAATCGAACTCCACGTTGTACTCGAATGCGCGCCTCTCTATCTCAAAGATCAAAAATCTGCCGCGTGCCCTCATCCGCGAGGCAAGAAGTGAGTGAGAAATGCCTCTGAGAACTCGTCCCAAACAGCCGGAGGCGCATGCTCTCCCCGGGACAGCTCCCACGAATCGAACCAGTCGACTGCAGTATCACGCAGCCGATGCGAACCTAAGACCACTGACTCCGTCTCCGAAGCCTTGATCACTTTCATGAGCTGATGAATCGCCGGATGAACTCCTCGCGATCATCCTCGTGCCTCGACCGTAGAACTCGCGGCCGCAACTCGTGAAATCCCGTAGTCTCAAACTATCCGACTCGGTGAACCACGGTACTACCGAATCGAATCGAACCGCTGATCCATATCCTCATATCGCCACGATCCCGCCAAGAATCGGGCCATCTTTGTACCCATCTCTCCGCTCCAGCCGTGGACCGTGGCGCAGTATTGTGGTCTCTGCCACGACCCGACCGGGATCGCGATCGTGCCCTACCGGGCACCCTTACGTAAACATCGAGAAAATCAGCGGAACATACGAAACTTATTAATAAAACATCGGAGTAAAACAACAAGTTAGCCGACAGGCTACCTTTCCCGAACATATATAAATACAACCAAGCGGTTGCCTCATTTCTTTTACAAACCGACCCACAATATGTGAATACGCACTCTAGGAATAACAATCGAACAAGCGTGGTGGGACAAGGCCCCGCCGTACCCCTGAATATACATAGCCACGACAACTCCGGAACATTGGAGCCATCTCAAAATGCTGAACCATGATCCTAAGCTCGCGGATCCATAACTGTGTACCTAAACCTGCGGACATGAACGCACTTCAAGCGGGGTCGATAACAAAAATTTAATATGGAATGAAATAACGTCTAAGAAATGGATCATAACTGTACAAAAGAATGACAAGGACAAGTATAAAAATACATACCAGATCCTGCCGTGTCATTACCACTTATGAACTTAATCGTACATTAATCATTCTTTAGCTTCTTTCAATAGGAATTAACATCATATTCTTACATACATACTTAAGAATTCAATCAAGTTTTTCCACATAACTTACATCAATATCTTTTTCCATTCCATTAAGAGTTATAGTCATATCTTACGTACTTACTTAGGAGAAGTCATTAAGTTCATTTCTATCTAACTTACTTATCTTTCATAACATAGTCCGGCCCACTACGGAGGGACACATATACTACCCGGCCCAAACTGGGACGCGATCAAGTCACACCAATATCAAAGCATGCCCGTGGAATCCCCCATCACTGTCGACAGCTAAAAGTGTAAAACATAACCATGGGTCTCACGCCCATAATATCAATCAAAACAGGTGGTATAACGTCTGGGGGCTTGCCCCTCATTTATACTCTTACCCTGGAGAAGGTGGTAAAGCAGGGGGTATAACGTCTGGGGCTTGCCCTCATTTATACTATTACCGGAGAAGGTAGTATAACGTCTTGGGCTTGCCCTCATTTATACTCTTACCCTATCTCGACTGGCGTCAAATAACACATAAAGCGGGTGGTACAGGCTCTGGGATTTACACATCACTTATACTCTTACCCTGGAGAAGGTGGTATAACGTCTTGGGGCTTGCCCCTCATTTATACTCTTACCCTAACTCAACCGGCCATCATACATAACATAAGCCCTACCGGCTTATCATACATAACATAAGTACTACCGACTTATCATACATAACATAAGCAAGTTAAGAAATCCCTAACTTCTTATTAGTTTGTTCATACACACTCTCATTTTGTTTACTTAAGGCACTTACATGTCATTATAAAATCCGGAAATTTAACCCAACGTACTACGTGCCTCTACTCCTTTAAAATGATTCTCTTTCAAATAAAACTTCCAAGATACTAATAACCGTAGTATCAAGTCATATCTACTTTTCACGACAAGTCACAATACTTTTTTAGAAATACATTTATAGGCTTCTAAATCTAGTGACTTCTTTCTTTGAAACCTAAAGCAATTGGTACCTTTAAAACAATTTGCCCTTCTTTATTTCAAATCATTTCTTTGCTTACTTTACTGAAGAAAACCATTCTTTTAAATCTTCCATAAAGTTGTTATAACCAACTTCCCATAAAGCCGTTATAACTCTTTATTTCTTAGACAAATACATTCATTTGATAACCAAGAAACTTATACTTTCAATTCAAATCGCATAGCTTTCAAAATACTTCAAGTCTCTTAACTTTTAAGAAAACAAGTTCCTTAACCTTTTAACACTTTGAGGTCCATAGTCTTAAAACTTCATCGTAAATCCTTATAAATTAAGTAACATATACTTGGTGCGGTGTGAATAAGTTATACTTATTTATAACTATCTTAATCAAGTAGCCATGATCTAGAAAATGTAATACAATTTTGTCTTATCTTAGCTTCTATGCAGATGGAGAATTCTACTTGTTTTAACATAATTAATGTCATTACATTTTCCTTTATTAACGCTGCAATGGCTTGTTCGATACTTATTCTTATTCGTGCCGTAAATTAGCCAAGTCAACTTGGCTCCAAATACCCCCTAACGACTCTTACCAACATCCCCCATAAGACTTGGTAAGAACTTAGGATAACTTAGACATAACCTTTACGTAGAGTAAATCAACATACATACCTCTTAACTTCTAAGAGTAGAAGGAATCATGAAATAGTACTACACGTATATTCCATACATAGAATCATGTCAAAAGAAGGAAGAGGTTCACATACCTCGCGACGATTGTCGACAAGTAGCAAGATGCTCCAAAGTACTTCAACCTTGAGCTATCACAATCTTCCAGTAGGATACGCTATACTTAGTTCTTCAACCTATCATGGTCACAATACGTCAATTAACCTCTTACTTCAAACGTAGAATATTCTAAGTGCTAAGTCGCCAAATTCTATGGAAAATCGGACAGCACCTCCTTTGTTTCTACTCACTTTGCCACCTTTTTCAAGGTCGATTACAATAACCAAACATCCCCAATTGGCTCACAATTAAATAGAAGATAGTCCAATACAAATGACTAACTAAACAGCCCCAATTGGCTCACAATTAAATAGAAGATAGTCCAATACAAATGACTAACTAAATGACCCAATTGGCTCACAATTAAATGAAGATAGTCCAATACAAATGACTAACCAACTACTACAAACTACAAGTCCAAAATCGGCCACCTAGAGTTCAACCAAACCAATTCTTATCCAATTTCCATTTCAATCCAAATTGGTAGCATAATAAGATATCAAGTCGCATTTGGTTATTACTACCATAAGCTTCAAGTCAATAACATGCGACGATTCTAACAACGATCAAATTGTAATCCAACTTAACATGGCCTACATTTCATTTCGAATTTCAAAGACTACAATCGATCTATAATCCTTATAAACTTCAACATATACTTCATGCTAGCAACAAGTAAAGCTAACAACAAAATAAATAATTTTGTAATACTTTCAAAGAACAAGATTATACCTCAACGCTTTTAATCCAATCTTCAAAACCGGTTGCTCTTTAGCAACCTAGAGCCTCTTTAAGACACCTCAATCCGACATTGGGACCCTTAGAACAATACCAACAATTATCCTTCAAACTCCAAGTAAAACCTAGAAAGACCCTTTAGGTTTTTGTTTGCGACTAACAAGCAAACAATCTTTTTCCAAGATATTTCTATTGATAAATGCTTACACTACCCTCAAGAACCTAGGTTTAAAGTGTGGAATCAAATGGACAAGAAACGGGATTTTTTTCTTTCTTGTTGCTAAAGCGAGAGCACCTATGTGATGTTCTTCCAATTTTTGTAATTTGGCTAAGTATGGAACTTGTCATACTACTACTAGTATTAAATAGGGACATGGAAGGTCAAGATACAAACAAATGGGTGGTGTGGATGAAGTCTTAATAAAAACCAAGACTAATGGACCCTTGACTTAGTCAAAATTCTCATGCTAACAAGTTGCAAGACTTTGTCATCCCACCAAAGGTCAAATGACCCTTTAGTCCATGGCATTTCGTCCAAGCTCACTATAAGGGGGGGTGACACGTGTCGCCCTCCCATTCGTCACAATAATACATCTTTTCCGACAATATCATAATTCCGCTAAATTTTACAAGTCTCAAATCTTGACACTTTAGAGTTCTTACGTATGTTCTTAAAACATGTCTTGTAAATACGGGGTGTAACATTCTTCCCCTTAGAAACATTCGTCCCGAATGTTCTTTGTGATTCAATCTTTAAAATTTGCGACATAGTTTCCTTTCACAACCTCATATACCAACAATGCCACACATGGCCCTAATACCTTGTACACGCATACTCGTCCATCTTAAGCCCAAAAGAGATTATCTTTTCATACTTCCAACTCATACTAGCATACATACATAACTTCCATACCGATTCTGGCCTCAAATCTTTGGAGTAACTCTATAAAACAATATAAGGCCATTTCCGGCTTTCATGACTGGTTCGGTGGAACGCGCCCACGAACCCGTAAAATAATTAACTAGACTTGGCCTAGCGCCTCGTGACCGCCACGTGCGGAACTACTACCAACTGATCCCACTCCATTCCAGATATGGGAGACCCGCATGGTCCTCGACCCTACCGGGTCGCACTTAACTCTTATCATTAGTCCGACTTAAAATCTTATTGCTGAGAAAGCCTTATACATCTAAGGTCTCGGCGATTATCAATATTCTTAGGCCCGCATTCCATGCTCCAAGCCTACCTTACCAATCCCCAATAACGTATAAAACTTCTCATAAAATCATAACCATGTTGTCTCGATCACAACAACCATTACTTACTCTATACAGGCCTCATCCGTATAATTCTCTTAAGCATACTACGCAGCTTAATCTATTAACATGACATTCCGTTAGGTTCCTTAATATGGCTTCTTAAGGGTTCACTACCCTATCAGACAGCTCATCCTCTCCCCATTATCTCAAAATAAACCACAAGACCTTGGCGAAATTTCATTAACTATTCCATACCTTCCAGATCTAGTTAGTCTTTACCGATCCTGGTAATCTAAAATCATTCTAGGCAACACGCGCCCCTCATACATAACTCCGTATAGATGTATGTCACAATACCAACTATACTATAATCAATACCAACACGATACGCAATCCACATAGTCGTTCCTCGGTCATCACGCTTTCTCGTAATGCAATCAACATAACTCGTTGGGAGAGACGACCCTAACAACACGGCTCTATGGCACGATCTCGAGTGAGAAGAATGGAAACCAATCCTAAATGTCCTGCACTCACGATTATAGATGTGGTGCACAACACACCGATAATCAAGACTCTACTAGACACGGCCTGTAGAGACACTTTCCGAGGACTAATCGCTCGATACCACTTTTGTCACGACCGACCCGATCGCGATCGTGCCCTACACGGGCACCCTTACAGTAAACATCGAGAAAATCAGCGAACATACCTGAAACTTATTAATAAAACATCGGAAGTAAAACAAAGTTAGCCGATAGGGCTACCTTCCCGAACATATATAAATACAAATCAAGCGGTTTCATTTCTTTTACAACCGACCACCATATGTGAATACAGCACTTAGGAATAACAATCGAACAAGCTGGTGGGACAAGGCCCCGTGCACGAATATACATACCACGACAACTCCGAACATTGGAGCCATCTCAAAATCTTGAACCATGATCCTAAGCTCATGATCCATAATCGTACCTAAACTGCGGACATGAACGCAGCCCGGGCGGGTCAAGACAACAAAAATTGCGAATATGGAATGAAATAACGTCTGAAATGCAGATCATAAGCGCATAAAAGAATGACAAAGACAAGTATAAAAATACATACGGATCCTGCCGTGTCATTACCACTTATGAACTTAATCGTACATTAATCATTCTTTAGCTTCTTTCAATAGAATTAACATCATATTCTTACATACATACTTAAGAATTCAATCAAGTTTTTCCACATAACTTACATCAATATCTTTTTCCATTCCATTAAGAGTTATAGTCATATCTTACGTACTTACTTAGAGAAGTCATTAAGTTCATTTCTATCTAACTTACTTATCTTTCATAACATAGTCCGCCCACTACGGAGGACACATATACTACCCTACCCAAATCGACGCGATCAAGTCACACCAATATCAAAGCATGCCCGTGGAATCCCCATCATCGGCGACTAAAAGTGTAAAACATAACCATGGGTCTCACGCCATAATATCAATCAAAACAGTGGTATAACGCCCGGGGCTTGCCCTCATTTATACTCTTACCGGAGAAGGTGGTAAGCGGGGTATAACGTCTTGGGCTTGCCCTCATTTATACTATTACCCCGGAGAAGGTGGTATAACGTCTTGGGGCTTGCCCTCATTTATACTCTTACCCTATCTCGACCGGCCACAATAACACATAAAGCGGTGGTACAGTCTTGGGGATTTACCCTCACTTATACTCTTACCCCGGAGAAGGTGGTATAACGTCTTGGGGCTTGCCTCATTTATACTCTTACCCTAACTCAACCGCCATCATACATAACATAAGCCCTACTGCTTATCATACATAACATAAGTACTACCGACTTATCATACATAACATAAGCAAGTTAAGAAATCCCCTAACTTCTTATTAGCTTGTTCATACACACTCTCATTTTGTTTACTTAAGGCACTTACATGTCATTATAAAATCCGAATTTAACCCAACGTACTACGTGCCTCTACTCCTTTAAAATGATTCTCTTCAAATAAAACTTCCAAGATACTAATAACCGTAGTATCAAGTCATATCTACTTTTCACGACAAGTCACAATACTTTTTTAGAAATACATTTATAGGCTTCTAAATCTAGTGACTTCTTTCTTTGAAACCTAAAGCAATTGGTACCTTTAAAACAATTTGCCTTCTTTATTTCAAATCATTTCTTTGCTTACTTTCTTCAAGAAAACCATTCTTTTAAATCTTCCATAAAGTTGTTATAACCAACTTCCCATAAAGCCGTTATAACTCTTTATTTCTTAGACAAATACATTCATTTGATAACCAAGAAACTTATACTTTCAATTCAAATCGCATAGCTTTCAAAATACTTCAAGTCTCTTAACTTTTAAGAAAACAAGTTCCTTAACCTTTTAACACTTTGAGGTCCATAGTCTTAAAACTTCATACGTAAATCCTTATAAATTAAGTAACATATACTTGGTGCGGTGTGAATAAGTTATACTTATTTATAACTATCTTAATCAAGTAGCCATGATCTAGAAAATGTAATACAATTTTGTCTTATCTTAGCTTCTATGCATGGAGAATTCTACTTGTTTTAACATAATTAATGTCATTACATTTTCCTTTATTAACGCTGCAATGGCTTGTTCGATACTTATTCTTATTCGTGCCGTAAATTAGCCAAGTCAACTTGGCTCCAAATACCCCCTAACGACTCTTACCAACATCCCTCATAAGACTTGGTAAGAACTTAGGATAACTTAGACATAACCTTTACGTAGAGTAAATCAACATACATACCTCTTAACTTCTAAGAGTAGAAGGAATCATGAAATAGTACTACACGTATATTCCATACATAGAATCATGTCAAAAGAAGGAAGAGGTTCACATACCTCGCGACGATTGTCGACAAGTAGCAAGATGCTCCAAAGTACTTCAACCTTGAGCTATCACAATCTTCCAGTAGGATACGCTATACTTAGTTCTTCAACCTATCATGGTCACAATACGTCCATTAACCTCTTACTTCAAACGTAGAATATTCTAAGTGCTAAGTCGCCAAATTCTATGGAAAATCGGACAACACCTCCTTTGTTTCTACTCACTTTGCCACCTTTTTCAAGGTCGATTACAATAACCAAATAGCCCCAATTGGCTCACAATTAAATAGAAGATAGTCCAATACAAATGACTAACTAAACAGCCCCAATTGGCTCACAATTAAATAGAAGATAGTCCAATACAAATGACTAACTAAACAGCCCCAATTGGCTCACAATTAAATAGAAGATAGTCCAATACAAATGACTAACCAACTACTACAAACTACAAGTCCAAAATCGGCCACCTAGAGTTCAACCAAACCAATTCTTATCCAATTTCCATTTCAATCCAAATTGGTAGCATAATAAGATATCAAGTCGCATTTGGTTATTACTACCATAAGCTTCAAGTCAATAACATGCGACGATTCTAACAACGATCAAATTGTAATCCAACTTAACATGGCCTACATTTCATTTCGAATTTCAAAGACTACAATCGATCTATAATCCTTATAAACTTCAACATATACTTCATGCTAGCAACAAGTAAAGCTAACAACAAAATAAATAATTTTGTAATACTTTCAAAGAACAAGATTATACCTCAACGCTTTTTAATCCAATCTTCAAAACCGAAGTTGCTCTTTAGCAACCTAGAGCCTCTTTAAGACACCTCAATCCGCTTGTTGGGACCCTTAGAACAATACCAACAATTATCCTTCAAACTCCAAGTAAAACCTAGAAAGACCCTTTAGGTTTTTGTTTGCGACTAACCCGCAAACAATCTTTTTCCAAGATTTTTCTATTGAGAAATGCTTACACTACCCTCAAGAACCTAGGTTTAAAGTGTGGAATCAAATGGACAAGAAACGAAATTTTTTTTTTCTTCTTGTTGCTAAAGCCGAGAGCACCTATGGGATGTTCTTCCAATTTTTGTAATTTGGCTAAGTATGGAACTTGTCATACTACTACTAGTATTAAATAGGGACATGGAAGGTCAAGATACAAACAAATGGGTGGTGTGGATGAAGTCTTAATAAAAACCAAGACTAATGGACCCTTGACTTAGTCAAAATTCTCATGCTAACAAGTTGCAAGACTTTGTCATCCCACCAAAGGTCAAATGACCCTTTAGTCCATGGCATTTCGTCCAAGCTCACTATAAGGGGGGGGTGACACGTGTCGCCCTCCCATTCGTCACAATAATACATCTTTTCCGACAATATCATAATTCCGCTAAATTTTACAAGTCTCAAATCTTGACACTTTAGAGTTCTTACGTATGTTCTTAAAACATGTCCTGTAAATACGGGGTGTAACAGTCTCGGTAGCCTCTGCTGCGACTCTAAACTCTGCTGGGGCTGGTGGCGTCGTGGAACTCGCCATCTGTAGCACCACCTCTGGTAAGGACTGTGTTATACCCCGTAGTTGCAGGGTATGTATGTGAGGACGTACGTACGAGAGTACGGCAGAATTTTGAAAAGAAAGAAAGATGTGAGTTTTCGACGGAAAAGTTTCCGGTTATTTGTGAAGAAAAAGGTTCGTTAAAGGGAATTGGATTCTCAGATTTGGTATTTGGACTTCATGGATTATATTAGAATTTTGAGATTTTATTTTCGGAAATGGTCACGTGGGGCCCACGGGAGAAATTTACGGTTTTGTGGGGCCCACTTTGTTTTCGAGATTTTGGCCATTGTGGATATTTTTTCGGAAGACGTTTTTTGAGGGCCAATAGGAGGGTGACACGTGTCACCCCGCCTAGGTGGCTTGGCCGAATGACCTTTGTGCACAACACCCGATTAGAGTCGTTTTTCGACGAAACGTTTTGCATAACTTGCGAGGGGAAAATTCCGACTATGTCGTTTTGTATTTTTGCGGATTTTTCCGAGAGACGAAACATTTTGGACCAACGGGAGGGTGACATGTGTCACCCTCACATTGGAAGCAAGTGGGCGTCCAAGTGCACGAAGTGGTTCACGTTTTGGCTTGATCTTTTGGCTCACGTTTTGTGTCCTATTGGTGCCTTGTTTTGTGCCTTGTTTTGTGCCTTGTTTTGGCCTTGTTTTGTGGCTTGTTTGGTGCAATGTTTTGTGGAGTAGGGGTTAGGGTGCACTTGGCTTGATCTTGGCCTTACACTTGCCTTGCACTTGGCTAGATCTCGCCATTGGTTGCCTTTGGTTTTGCTATAAATACCCCAAGTGTGAAGACTTCATCCATTCCAAAACTTCCAAGTCTTGAAACCCTCTCCTCCTCCTTTGTGAGCTCTTAGCCGAGCCTCCTCCCTTTTCGTGTGGCCTTTGGCCGAGGGTTCCCTCCCCTCATGGTGCTAGCCGTGGGTACCCCTAGCCTAGTTGTTTTCAGATAATACCCTTTGTTGTGGTATAGAAATACTCCCTAGTATTGTTATAATGCCCAAAATACCTTAGCCTTGTACCTTGTAGTATTCCAAAGATACCTCTATACGTAGAGTCGGAAATACTACCTTTTGTCCTTTTAGTCTCAAACCGAAACCCTAAGGAAATCTTCATAGTTGGTTGAAGTATTTGAGTAGAAGTTGGTTAGAACTTCTAAGGGTTGTTTGGAGCGCACTGAGTGAGCTAAACCTTGCTCAGATCGACATTATAACTTGATAATTATGGGCTTATCGAGGTAATTATCTTGTCCTCTATTGTAATTGGAAATTACATGTTTGTTAGAATATATAGTCAAGTATACTATATATGGAACTACTTAGTATTCGCAATGTCTTTTGACTTAAGCCCAAGAATAAAGAATCGAATCGAATCAGATTTACATAGTGTATGTGCGATGAGACTTATGTAGTATTCTTGAGTAGAATTGTACACGCCCTCAGGTTAGGCGTGTAAACCCCGTTGGCTTGGTAGCGGCCTCGTTAGAGGAGAGATTTACGCTGTCATGCGGGAGGTCGCGAATTTTACGTAGAAAGATAGAAACTTGTGTTTTGGGGTTAATAGACGTTTGTGACCTTTATAGGTGAAAGTACTAAGAGTAGCGTATTCTACTCGGCGAGTGGAAAGGGCTAGCGCGTTGTAGTACTTGGAGCATTTTGCTTATTGTCGATAAATCGTCGCGAGGTATGTGAACCTCTTCCTATCTTTTCTAGCATGATTGTTGTGGAACTATGTAGTACGGTAGACGCATACGTGCTAAGTGATTTGGTTGGTTTAAAACATAGGGTGTTATAATAGCTTTATGGGAAGTTAGTTATAACGACCTTATGTAGTGAAAATGGTTTACCGATGTTAGAAGTTAAGAGACTTGATCTTATAAGATAAGAGACTTAAATTATTTGTTTTAATGTGTATGTAATTGTGAAACCTCAATCGTGAGTAATGAGTACTTGGTTTTTAAAGGGATAATGTTTTATCGATTTGGAAATCGTAATGTGTATCGATGCACCACTGCAGCGTTAATAAAGGAAAATGTATTGAATAATGATGTGTTGTATTAAAACCAGTAGAAACCTCCATCTGCATAGAAGCTAAGATGAGACAAAATGATATTACATTTTCTAGATCATGGCTGCTGTAATAAGATCGTTATAAACAAGAATAAACTACTCACATATATGACATATGTTACTCAATTGTTTTAAAAGAGATTAAGACTATGAGTTATGAAACCTTTCTAAAATAAGTGACTTGAGCATTTGAAAATGAGAATCTTGAGTAATTGGAACTAGGCAAACTGGAACTTAGGAAAAGAATGTTGTTACTTGATTTTGAAAAGGAATGTGGGTTGGTCATTCTAATACTACGGGTATCGGGTGACTTTATAAAAGTAATGGATCTCTTTTAAAAAAAAACTTAACGTATGTAGTACTTTGGGGTTAAAAACCCGGACTTTGGCATAAAATGAAAGTACGTTGAGTTGTGTGAAACTTGCCTATGCTTGTTGTGGAGATACTTGCCTATGCGTGTTCTCGTGGAAACTTGCCTATGCTTGTGATGATAGCCTTTGTTGTGCAAGTGTGGTATTTACGGTTACCGCTCTCTCGATAGAGGGCCGGTCGACTTGTTGAGAACTTACTTGGACGTGCTGGCAGTGATGGAGAATTCTACGGGTATGTTTCCATTTTGATTACTGTCTTGTTGTTGATGTCACATGGACATGTCTACACCGACGCAAGATTCGGCACGCGTTGCGGTCGGGTTGATTACCCGATATTTGGTTCTTGTGGTTTCATGGACGTGTCTACACCGAGGTAGAATTCCGGGGTCATGTGGCTACGCGCGCAGGTTGATCACCCAGATATTATTGTTGATGTCACACGGACGTGTCTACACCGAGGTAGAATTCCGGCACGTGGCCACGGGGCATTGGTATTATTGTTGCATCATGGACATGTCTACACCGATGCGCAATTCCGGCACGCGCCGTGATGCGAACATGATTGATGTTGTGGGCGTGAGACCCATAGTTATATTTGAGTGATGACTTGAGGCGTGAGTCCCCGATCGACATGATCGCTTTTATGTTGTGAATCGTAGTTTGGTTATCATACATGTCTCTGCTTTATATAGACTAGTATGATTTCATTACGATTTTTACGATTTCACATACTTGGTACTGTTGCATCGACCTCCTTCGGGCTGCGTCATGCCGCAGTAGAGGTACATCGGTCGTGGATCCTCGCTCTTAGGATCTCGCCTGCGTTTTGGGAAGCTCCGTTTCTCCGAGGCTTATCTTTTGTATGTGTTCTCGAGTTGTAGGTTCTTGTACATTCTGGGTATGGCGGCCCCTGTCCGTCATAGTTGTTGTAAATCTTAGAGGTGCGTAGTCTTGGCGTGGTTTGAAAAAAAGGATTAAACTGTTCGCTTTGAAAGAGTTGTATTTATATATGTTATTGGAAGGTAACCTGGGTTGGCCTGCTTTTATGTTCATATATCTTGTTTCTTGTTTAAAGTTTTATTTTCCGCTGGTTTTCTCGATGATTGTATCACTAGGTGCCCGATAAGGCACGATGAACGCCCCGAACGGGTCGTTACAAAAGTGGTATCGAGCGATTAATCCTCGGAAAGTGTCTACAGACCGTGTCTAGTAGAGTCTTGATTATCGATGTGTTGTGCACCACATCTATAATCAGGAGGCTGCAGGACATTTAGGATTGGTTTCCATTCTTCTCATCCTGAGATCGTGCCTTAGAGCTGTGTTGTAAGTTGGACCCCTCTGACGTATCTCGTTTTTACCAGTTATGCCTCCAAGGCAACCAGAGCCCAGAAGGGCAAGGCAGCCGAGGTGCCGCTAGTGAGATCTGAGAGTACGAGGCGCAGTCCCACAGCACTGAGGTTGTGCTTGACGGCGGTTTTGGACGCCGCCCAGCCAGAGAGTTTAGAGCCGCAGCAGATGGGCTGCTGAGACCTGCACTGAGCCTCCACCCCACACCGGGGCAGGAGATGGGTTACGCGAGATGGCGATTCTGGCCGCCGTGGTCGTGGCGATATGAGGATAGCCGGATGCAGCAGCCTGATTCCAGAGCACCGATGGTTCACCCCGAGCAGATAGTTTGAGGCTACGGACTTTCGAGTTGTAGCCCGCCAGAGTTTTATGGGTCGAGGCCTGAGGATGATCCGCAGGAGTTCATCCGGCAGTTACAGCGGATCATGCGGGTGATCAAGGCTTCAGAGACCGAGTCTGTGACCTTTGGTTCGCATCGGCTGCGTGATACCGCAGTCGATTGGTTTGATTCATGGGAGCTTTCCCGGGGAGAGCATGCACCTCCAG
Source organism: Przewalskia tangutica (assembly GCA_029844215.1). Taxonomy (NCBI): domain Eukaryota; kingdom Viridiplantae; phylum Streptophyta; class Magnoliopsida; order Solanales; family Solanaceae; genus Przewalskia; species Przewalskia tangutica. The sequence continues at coordinate 47,466,096 of CM056730.1, forward strand.
CAGTATGGGATGAGTTTTCGGGGGCTTTCCTCACGCACTTCTTGCCTCCGCAGATGAGGAGGGCACGGGCCGACAGATTTTTGATGCTTAGACAGAGCGGGCGTACGGTTCGGGAGTACAATGTGGAGTTCGACTCATTGGCCCGGTACGTCCCAGCGTTGGTAGCTAGTATGGAGGATCGAGTGCACCGATATGTTTCAGGGCTCGATGATTACATGTCAGAGGCATGTTCAGGAGTAGCTCTTCAGCCGGGCATGGACATTGCCCGCATGCGCAGCTCACGACCGGGATGTGAGACACGGAGAGGTCGACGGAATGACCAAGATCAGCAGAAGAGGGCCAGAACAACAGGGTCCTTTGGTGACTTTCGAGGCGGACCGCCTCAGCAGCATACTAGTTTTGTACCTCCGCCAGTGCAGAGTGGTCCTCCACAACCTTCAGAGTATTCGGAGCGGTCGTGGCTCGAGGTTGAGTTTCGGGAAGTAAGGATGTTGGCTCACGGTCACCCCTACCTCGGTGTGGTCGATGTGGTAGACCGCATTTCGGGGAGTGTCGTGGTGCCAGGGGAGCTTGTTATTTTTGCGGCCAGCAGGGCCATTTTGCGAGGAACTGTCCGACCAAGGGTAGCACGGATGTTACGACTCACCACCGGATCGATGGTGGTTCATCGCCTTCTAGCATTATGCCTGCAGTATGTGCCTATGATTAGAGTGGGCGGTAGCTTCGTGTATATCCTTAACCCTCTAGAGTTTTGGTATGCTTGTTATGATGGTCTCATTATTATGTGCTATGTACGAATAGCGTTGTGTTAATTATGAGTTAAAAACATGCTTAGTTGGGAGGATACGTATGGGGGTACGGTAATCGTGAACCTTAGACTATGTCACGGCGAGACCTTGTGGGTAAGGTCGTCTTGAGTTAAAGATTTATTTTTGACCCTTATCGAGTAGTAGTATACGTGGGATTTATTTGTGTGATAAGTCCGTGGGTAGTGTGAGATGGAAGTGGTAGCTTTCGTGATGTGAATTAGTAAGATTGTTAGGATCGGGAACAAGAGTTTGGCGCGGTTGGGGGTCGGGTTGAGGACCATTTGCGGGTCAACCCGTAACCAGGTTTGGGGTGGGGTCGGTTAGGTGGTCCCGCCAGTGGTAGGGTCACGAGGATGCTAGGCCCAAGTTTGTATGATCATCGTATGAGTTCGTGGACGCGTTCGACGAGCCGGTTCGTAAAGGCGGGAATGGCCTTAAGGAAGTTTGAGGTTAGTAAGATGACCAAGTTTGGAGGTAGTGACTCAGATTTTCGGAGCGAAGTAATGGTGAAGTATGGTACGTACTGGGAGAGTTCAAGTGATCGAGAAGGGCACGACGAGTAAGGAAAGAAGAGGACGTGTGTTATTTCGTGGCCAAGCTGTGGCGTTGGCAACTTGTTAGAGGAACTTTATCGTTATTCGACTTGAGAAGGAACATTCGGGACGAATGTTTCTAAGGAGGGGAGAATGTTATACCCCGTAGTTGCAGGGTATGTATGTGAGGACGTACGTACGAGAGTACGGCAGAATTTTGAAAAGAAAGAAAGATTTGAGTTTCGACGGAAAAGTTTCCGGTTTTTTTGTGAAGAAAAAGGTTCGTTAAAGGAATTGGATTCCCAGATTTGGTATTTGGACTTCATGGATTATATTAGAATTTTGAGATTTTATTTTCTGAAATGGTCACGTGGGCCCACGGAGAAATTTACTGGTTTTGTAGGCCCACTTTGTTTTCGAGATTTTGGCCATTGTGGATATTTTTGGAAGACGTTTTTGAGGGCCAATAGGAGGGTGACACGTGTCACCCCGCCTAAGTGGCTCAGTAGAATGACCTTTGTGCACAACACCCGATTAAGTCGTTTTTGGCGAAGCGTTTGCATAACTTGCGAGGGAAAATTCCGACTATGTCGTTTTGTATTTTGCGGATTTTTCCGAGAGGCGAAACATTTTGGACCAACGGGAGGGTGACATGTGTCACCCTGCACGGGAAGCAAGTGGGCGTCGAGTGCGAAGTGGTTCACGTTTTGGCTTGATCTTTTGGCTCACGTTTTGTCCTATTGGTGCCTTGTTTTGTGCCTTGTTTTGTGCCTTGTTTTGGCCTTGTTTTGTGGCTTGTTTGGTGCAATGTTTTGTGGAGTAGGGGTTAGGGTGCACTTGGCTTGATCTTGGCCTTACACTTGCCTTGCACTTGGCTAGATCTTGGCCATTAGTTGGCCTTTGGTTTTGCTATAAATACCCCCCTAAGTGTGAAGACTTCATCCATTCCAAAAACTTCCAAGTCTTGAAACCCTCTCCTCCTCCTTTGTGAGCTCTTAGCGAGAGCCTCCCCTCCCGCACCGTGTGGCCTTTGGCGAGGGTTCCCTCCCCTGTGGTGCTAGCAGTGGGGTACCCCTAGCCTAGTTGTTTTCGTATAATACCCTTGTTGTGGTATAGAAATACTCCCTAGTATTGTTATAATGCCCAAAATACCTTAGCCTTGTACCTTGTAGTATTCCAAAGATACCTCTATACGTAGAGCCCGGAAATACTACCTTTTGTCCTTTTAGTCTCAAACCGAAACCCTAAGGAAATCTTCATAGTTGGTTGAAGTATTTGAGTAGAAGTTGGTTAGAACTTCTAAGGGTTGTTTGGAGCGCGGAGTAGGAGCTAAACCTTGCTCAGGATCGACATTATAACTTGGATAATTTTGGGCTTATCGAGGTAATTATCTTGTCCCTCTATTGTAATTGGAAATTACATGTTTGTTAGAATATATAGTTGAAGTATACTATATATGGAACTACTTAGTATTCGGCAATGTCTTTTGACTTAAGCCTGAAGAATAAAGAACTGAACTGAACTGTATTTACATAGGACTGTATTGCAGTAGACTTATGTAGTATTACTGAGTAGAATTGTACACGTCCGGTTAGACGTGTAAACCCCCCCCCTGGTTGGCTTGGTAGCCGGCCTCGTTAGAGGAGGAGATTTACGCTGTTTGTTGCGGGGAGGTCTTTGAATTTTCTGTAGAAAGATAGAAACTTGTGTTTTGGGGTTAATAGACGTTTGTGACCTTTATAGGTGAAAGTACTAAGAGTAGCGTATTCTACTCGAGGAGTGGAAAGGTCTAGCAAGGTTGTAGTACTTGGAGCATTTTTCTTATTGTCGATAAATCGTCGCGAGGTATGTGAACCTCTTCCTATCTTTTCTAGCATGATTGTTGTGAACTATGTAGTGCGGTGAGCGTACATGTGCTAAGTGATTTGGTTGGTTTAAAACATAGGGTGTTATAATAGCTTTATGGGAAGTTAGTTATAACGACCTTATGTAGGTGAAAATGGTTTACCGATGTTAGAAGTTAAGAGACTTGATCTTATAAGATAAGAGACTTAACTTATTTGTTTTAATGTGGATGTTTGTGTGAAACCTCATTCGTGAGTAATGAGTACTTGGTTTTGAAAGGGATAATGTTTCTTGATTTGGAAATCGAATGTGTATCGGCAGGACCACTGCAGCGTTAATAAAGGAAAATGTATTGAATAATGATGTGTTGTATTAAAACCAGTAGAAACCTCCATCTGCATAGAAGCTAAGATGAGACAAAATGATATTACATTTTCTAGATCACGGTCTTTGTAATAAGATCGTTATAAACAAGAATAAACTACTCACATATATGACATATGTTACTCAATTGTTTTAAAAGAGATTAAGACTATGAGTTATGAAACCTTTCTAAAATAAGTGACTTGAGCATTTGAAAATGAGAATCTTGAGTAATTGGAACTAGGCAAACTGGAACTTAGGAAAAGAATGTTGTTACTTGATTTTGAAAAGGAATGTGGGTTGGTCATTCTAATACTACGGGTATCGGGTGACTTTATAAAAGTAATGGATCTCTTTTAAAAAAAAACTTAACGTATGTAGTACTTTGGGGTTAAAAACCCGGACTTTGGCATAAAATGAAAGTACGTTGAGTTGTGTGAAACTTGCCTATGCTTGTTGTGGAGATACTTGCCTATGCGTGTTGCTGTGAAACTTGCCTATGCTTGTGATGATAGCCTTTGTTGTGCAAGTGTGGTATTTCTGTGTTACCGCGTCTCTCGATAGAGGGCCGGTCGACTTGTTGAGAACTTACTTGGGCGTCTTTGGCGGTGATGGAGAATTCCACGGGTATGTTTCCATTTTGATTCTTGTCTTGTTGTTGATGTCACATGGACATGTCTACACCGACGCGATTCGGGCACGCGGCCGTGCGGTCGGGTTGATTACCCGATATATTGTTATTGTGGTTACATGGACATGTCTACACCGAGGTAGAATTCGGGGCATGTGGCGTGCGGCAGGTTGATCACCCAAGATATTATTGTTGATGTCACGTGGGCGTGTCTACACCGGTAGAATTCGGGGCATGTGGCCATGGGGCATTGGTATTATTGTTGCATCATGGACATGTCTACACCGTCACGGGGCATGCGGCCATGATCACGAACATGATTGATGTTGTGGGCGTGAGACCCATAGTTATATTTGAGTGATGACTTGAGGCGTGAGTCACATCGGACATGATCGCTTTTATGTTGTGAGCGTAGTTTGGTTATCATACATGTCTCTGCTTTATATAGACTAGTATGATTTCATTCTGATATTTTCTGATTTCACATACTTGGTACTGTTATCGACCTCGCCCGAAGTGCGTTCATGCCGCGGTAGAGGTACATCGTCGTGGATCCTCGCTCTTAGGATCTCGATTCGTTTTGGGAAACTCCGTTTCTCGGAGGCTTATCTTTTGGTATGTGTTCCTGAGTTGTAGGTTCTTGTACATTCGGGGTATGGCGGGCTGTCCGTCATAGTTGTTGTAAATCTTAGAAGTGCATGAAATCTTGTTGTGGCGGGGTTTGAAAAAAAAGGATTAAGCATTCGTTTTGAAAGAGTTGTATTTATATATGTTATTGGAAGGTAACCGTTGGGTTGGCCTGTTTTATGTTCATATATCTTGTTTCTTGTTTAAAGTTTTATTTTCCGCTGGTTTTCTCTGATGATTGTATCACTAGGGTGCCCGGGATAAGGCACCAGCATCTCCCTCAGCTGCCTTGCCCTTCTCGGCCCGGGTTGCCTTGCGTGGAGGCATAGCTGGTACAAAGAGAAATACGTCAGAGGGGGTCCAACTTAATACACAACTCTAAGGCACGATCTCAGAGTGAGAAGAATGAAAACCAATCCTAAATATCCTGTAGCCTCCTGATTATTGATGTGGTGCACAACACACCGATAATCAAGACTCTACTAGATACGGTCTGTAGACACTTTCCGAGGATTAACTGCTCTGATACCACTTTTGTCACGACCCGATCCCGGCGTGGATCGTGCCTTACCGGGCACCCAGCGGATATACATCGAGTAACGGCGGAAATAAAATCATGAAATGAAACAGTATAAAATGAAAAACGCTTTATCGAAAAGTTTCCTTAGCGTGTATATATATATACCCAAAGTGAACAGTTACATCCCGACCTTTACAACAGGACTACAGACCTCTAAGGGAGTAAACAACTATGGCGGGACAGGGCCCCGCCATACCCTGAATGTACAAAAGTATCTACAACACCAGGGAGAGTCGTACCAAAAGTCGAGCCTCCGGAGAAATGGAGCTCACGACACTGCAGTAAAGATCCTAAGAATGAGGATCTACCACCTGCTTTCCCTTACCTGCGGCATGAACGCAGCCCCCCGAAGGAGGTCAGTACAACAGGTACTAAGTATGTGAAACTGTAAAGTACTGAATGAAATTATAACATTTTAAAACAAGTTCACAGATATGTACGAAACAACCCAACTTAACTGCACATAATGCCACGACATAAACAAGAGCAAAATACATATAACATAACTGGTCTTTTCTAGGCTGCTAATGATCGAAGCAAGGCCAATCGCCCATAGTATCATTATGCGAGCCTAATCCTGGACTACTGATGATCGCATAGGTCCTCGGACGCGTGAGTACTCATCGCATCGGGGTAGCTAACGCGACATCAACTGGACTCGAAGTCCGCATAGTCACTGGACGCGTGAGGTATTCCTCGCATCGGCGTAACACACCCAGAGTGATCATCCTGGAACTCCCGTAGCTCCGCATAGGTCACATAGACCCGCATGAGGTATTCCTCGCATCGGGGGTAGCTAACCCGCGGCTCATAACAAGTCAGGGGGGGTAAGTGATATAATACCAGCACAACGGGCTTATCGTTAAACAACGTAAGCTCAACGAGAGTAACCCCCTTATACAACATCACAAGACACTAACACACGTAGCATCATAACATGTTTACTTATCAAACCAACTACTACACCTTTAGAAATTAATACAAGGCTTTTATAAACAATAAGTAAACCGTCCCTTTTATCTTTCTTAAGTCGTTATACCTAACTCCCCATAAAGCTAGTATAACACTTAAGCCTTTTAAAAACCAATTATTACTTTTCTTCCCAATAACTCTTTTTGAAATATTTCAAGGTTCTTATTCTTTTAAAACTCAAGTCAAAAGACATCAAAGTAAAACCAAATTTAGTCAACACACGTCGTCTGCGTCTTATATATATATTACAAATATCATGCTTAAGAGGATAGGAAGAATCACATACCTCTCGGCTAAATCCACTTGCCAAGTCGGATATGTCGCGCGTGAGGTCAACCTATAATAGTCAAAATCGCGATTAACTTCTAGTTTGTCGTAGAACTCTTCTAAGTAAGATTTCCTTTTCTACGGAAATTTGGGCAGCATTTCCCCCGCTTTTACTCATTTTTCCATCTTTCTCCAAGGCCCGAATAACCGTAATATATATATGCCATATATAAGGCGTAATAATTACACAACATAAAGAAGGGGATCACACGCCCAAACGGAACGCGATTTAACAATCTTCCCCTTAACAATACAATACAATAATTAAAAAGGGGATCACACGCCCAAACGGAACGCGATTTAAAAATCTTCCCCTTAACAGAAATGTAATGTCACGACCCGAACCCGGGCCCGTGACTGGTGCCTTACCCCGGGCACCCTAGTGATACAACATCAGAGAAAATCAGCGGAAATAAAAACATTAACATGAATTAAGAGACATGATAAATAAACAGGCCAAAAAGCGGTTGCCTTGGTATATATACATAAATACGACGGTTATCCTTATACGGACTCGCCACAGCATACTACGGACCTAAGAAGTGACAACAACTATGGCGGGACGGGGCCGCCATACCACGAATGTACAAGAACCTCTGGACTCGGGTAACATACCAAAGATAAGCCTCAGAAGGAAGGAGCTTCCCAACGCGAAATGTGATCCTATAAGCGGGGATCGGCGGTCGATGTACCTCTACTGCGGCATGAACGGCCCCGGAGAGGTCGAGATAACAGTACCAAGTATGTGAAGCGTAAAATACGTAAATGAAATCATAATAGTCTATATAAAGCGGGAGACATGTATGATAACCAAACTACGATTCACAACATAAAGCGATCATGTCAAGTCGTGGACTCACGCCTCAAAGTCATCCTCATGCGTGGAACTCCTTCCTCACTGCCGGATCTAGGTACAAATCATGTGATACGTATAACGAGTCTCGGCCCATCTTATGGACCGATAGAAAGCGTGTGGGATACATTCGGTTCATCCCATGAGCCGTAGTCGAGTGAAATACATTCGGATGAACCGGTGGTCGAGTGAAATACATTCCCGGATGAACCGGTAGTCGAGTGAAATACATTCCCGGATGAACCGGTAGTCGAGTGAAATACATTCCCGGATGAACCGGTAGTCGAGTGAAATACATTCCCGGATGAACCGGTAGTCGAGTGAAATACATTCCCGGATGAACCGGTAGTCGAGTGAAATATATTCCCGGATGAACCGGTAGTCGAGTGAAATACATTCGGATGAGCCGGTGGCGAGTGAAATACATTCGGATGAGCCGGTAGTCGAGTGAAATACATTCGGATGAGCCGTAGTCGAGTGAAATACATTCGGTTCATCCGTGAACCGGTAGTCGAGTAGAACACAGTACTTGCACAACAAGGCTATCACACGTAACATGGTCAAGTTTCACGAGAACAAGTATAGGCAAGTTATACACAACTCAAGGTACTTTCATTTTATGTCAAAGTCCGGATTTTAACCCTAAAGTACTACGTACGTTAAATTCCTTTTAAGAGATTCATTCCTTTTATAAAAGTCACCCGATACTCGTAGTATAAGAATAGAGTGACCCACATTTTTAAGTAAGCCAACCCACATTCCTTTAAAGTCAAGTAACAACATTCCTTTTTCCTAAAGTTCGGTTTGCCTAGTTTGATTACTCAAGTCCCATTTTGAAAGATTTCATAGTTTCATAATCTTGATCACTTAATTCCATTTTAGAACAACCGAGTAATATCTGTCTTACGTGCGAGTAGGTTATCCTTGTTTATAACATTCTTATTACAATGACCATGATCTAGAAAATGTAATATCATTTTGTCTTATCTTAGCTTATGCGGATGGAGGTTTCTCTTGGTTTTACCCATAATTCATTAGTCAATACATTTTCCTTTATTAGCTGCGGTGGTTTGTTCGATACTTGTTCTCATTTCCAAAATCCATTTCACATTCTTAAGCCGTTATACCTAACTTCCCATAAAGCTAGTATAACTCTTAAGTTTTCAAAAATCAAGTATTACTCTTCTTTTCAAAACGATTCATAAATTTTTTGAAATACTTCAAGTTCTCCATTAACACATAACAAGCCAGTTATAATTCAAATCAGTTACCTTTTTAAAAACCACAAAGCATTTTCTTACCTACATAAAGCTGTTATAACCAACTTCCCATAAAGCCGTTATAACACTTTATGTTTTAAAACAACCAAATCTGATTAACACGTATGCGTCACCGTACTACATAGTTCACACATATCATGCTAGAAAGGATAGGAAGAGGTTCACATACCTCGCGGCGATTATCGACTAATAGCAAAGCGCTCCAAGTAACTCGAACGTCGGCTACTCCTTAAGCCAAGTAGATCACGCCATACGTAGTACTTCAACCTATAGAGGCCACAAGGCGCCTATTAACATCCTAGATCTCAATGCAGAATATTCTACAGAAAATTCGGCAGCACCTCCCCCCCCCCCCCCTCGCAACAGCGTAAATCTCCTCCTCTATCGAGGTCGGCTACCAAGCCAACCAGGGGGCGGGGGTTAACACGTCTAACCGGACGTGTACAATTCTACTACACAGTAATGCTACACAAGTCTCATGTCTGATCTATGTAATTCTGATTCATTCTCTTATTTAAATTCAGGCTTAAGTCGCAAGACATTGCCGTAAGTATTATTCAGGCTTAAGTCAAAAGACATTGCCGTACAACTATGTTCAATTCTATATATAGTATACTTCAACTATATATTCCAACAACATGTAATTTCCAATTACAATAGAAGGTCAAGATATTTACCTCGATAAGCCCAAAATTATCCAAGTTATAAGTCGCTCACGAACAAGGTTTAGCTCCTAAAATGCGCTCCAAAACGCTCCAAGAAACCCTTAGAAGTGTCTACACAACTTCTACTTAATACTTCAACTACGGGTGAAGATTTTCCTTAGGGTTTCGTTTAGTGGCTAAAGGAAAGTATAATAGTATTTTCCGGGCTTTTCGTACAAAGGGTACTTTGGAAAGTACTACAAGGTATTTGGCTAAAGTATTTTGGGCATTATAACAATACTTGTAGAATACATTTCTACCAAGGGGGGTAGTATTTCGACTAGCACAACTAGGCTAGGGGGGGTTGCTCTCGGCTAGAGCTCTCAAAGGGGAGGGGGTGTGGTGGACGAAAATAACAAGAGGGAGAGGGAGGGATTTTCAAGACTTAGACAATTTTTGGATGAATAAGTTCATCAACTTAGAGGGGTATTTATAGGTCAAGAAATGGCCAACCAATGGCCAAGATCTATCCAAGTGTAAGGCAAGTGTAAGGTCAAGATGAAGCCATGTGTTTGTGGGTCCCACTTGCTCATCAACTACACAAAATATCCTACCTAACCCTTGATCACAAATTGTGCACAAAAAACGTGCCAACATTTCCCTTTGGCCGTCCACTTCCTTCCAATGTGAGGGTGACACATGTCACCCTCCGTTAATCCAAAATGTTCGTCTCTCGGAAAAATCCAAAAAATTAAAAATGACATAGCGGAATTTTCCTACGAAACTGTGGAAACGTTCACGTAAAACGACTCTGTCGGGTGTTGTGTACAAATTTCGAAACTAGCCAATCCTTAAGGCTTAAATTATAATACGTACGCCCTCACGTACATACTCTGGAAATACGGGGTATAACATGTAAATACAGTCCAAAGTAAATACAGTCCTTAAGTTGGGGTCCTTGGCCAACTTTGTCCATTTTACTTATCCAATTACTTCATTAGTCATTCAACTTATAATCCATTCTTAATATAAGTTATAGTTACTTTGTTAATTACTTCTTCACAAGTAAGATACGTTTGATACGTTGGATACGTTTTTACCATTTTAATGGCTAACGGCCAATCCTTTCTTTTAACAAGTTAACAAGATCCAACTCTTCCAAACCTTACTCCATATATTATATATTCATAATATACTTATAATATATGTATAATGACCAATTCACAAAGAGGTTTAAGATTCACTACCTCAAATAGCCCAAAATTATCCAAGAACTTAATGTCGCTCCAAGCAAGTCTTGGCTCCAAATCTTTATGTTACAAACCACCACAAATCACCCTAAGAAGCTCCTAGCCATCATCTCTTCAAGAACCAACTCAAACAAGTGAAGAACACTTAGGTTTCTCTTCCAAGAGCTCTCGGCCAAGGGGGTGTTTTAGGGGCTAGGGTGTGAAATCTTTTCTAACTTTTGGTTAATAGTCTTCCTAATACACTAGGGAAGAACACTTAAGAGTTTAGGAATTATTGGACAAGGTTTGGTTGGGGGGGTGTGGTCGCCGAGAGCAAGTGAGAGAGGGAGGGAGATGAAAATATTTTTCAAGTTTTGAATTATCTAAGTGTGGAAGATTTCATCAACAAAGGGTGCATATATAGGACAACCAAGGGCTAGGATGAAGGCAAATGTGTGGTTGAGATTGGGGACAAGTGTGTGGGGGTCCCACAAGCCACTTGTCCACACAAAATATCTTGCAAGACTTGAACACTTGTCTTGGCCACTTGTCAATGAAATTCGGCCAACCTAGCCCACCTAGGGGTGACACGTGTCGCCCTCCTATTGGTCCAAAATATTTCATCTCTCGGAAAAATCCGCAATTGGTTAAAATATTAAAAACGTAGAATTTCCTTCACAATGTTCGGAATCTTTTCCGTTGAAAGTTCACAAGTGTATTCTTAACCTAATTAGGGTTTATACGTTTGTACGTACGTCCTCACATACATACTTTGGAACGCACCCAAGTATATGTTACTTAATTTAAAAGAGTTTACGTATGAAGTTTTTAAGACTTTGAAACTTGTTTTCTTAAAAGTTAAGAGACTTGAAGTATTTTGAAGCTATGTGATTTGATAAGTCTCTTGGTTAAAAAAAGGAATGAATTTGTCTAAGACATAAAGAGTTATAACGGCTTTATGGGAAGTTGGTTATAACAACTTTATGGAAGATTAAAAGAATGGTTTTCTCCAGTAATGTTTTTTTTTTTTTTTTTTTTTTTTAGGTAAATGCAAATATTATTACTAATAACGAAAAGGAAGTGGCTACAATCAGTCGTTGAGGTATCTCAAGCCTCAACGTAATGCAAACAAGAAGAGATAGAGGGGAGGGGCGGTCACTCAAAAGGTGCCACTACAAGAGGGGATAAAATCATAGAGAACTCTATAAGATGTTGTTTTGATTCTTGCACTGATCTCTTCTGCCGGCATGCTTGAAATAAAGAAGGGCAAATTGTTTTAAAGGTACCAATTGCTTAAGGTTTTTAAGAAGAAGTCACTTGATTTAGAAGCCGGTAAATGTATTTCTAAAAAGGTATTGTGACTTGTCTTGAAAGGTAGATATGACTTGATCCTATAGTTGTTAGTATCTGGGAAGTTTTATTTTGAAAAAGATTCTTTCTAAAGGAGTAGAGGTGCGTGGTACGTTGGGTTAAATTCCCGGATTTTATATGACATTATCGCGTCCCAGAAATGGGCCGGGCAGTATACCTTTATGGGCAGACTATATGACATTATCGCGCGTCGAGAAATGGGCGGGCGATACCTTTATGGGCGGACTATATGACATTATCGCGTCCGAGAAATGGGCGCAATATACCTTTATGGGAACTATATGACATTATCGCGTCGAGAATGGGCGGGCGATACCTCTATGGGCAGACTTATATGACTTTATCGCGTCCCAGATTGGGCCGGGCAGTATAGGCATCCCTCCATAAAGGGCCGGATTATGTTAGGCAAGGTAAGTAAGTTATATGGTAATGAACATGATGATTTTCCTAAGTATGTACGTAAGAAAGTGACTATAACTTTTATTGAAAAATGGGATAAGATAATAAGGTACGATTAAGTAAACGAGATGGTAATGACATGGTAGGTTCAAGTATTTACCATTTTTATACTTACCCCTGTCATGCTTTTATACTGATATGTTTTGTTTACTGTACCTTATTTCCATTCCATATTCGGTACCTGTTGTACTGACCCTCTTCGGGGGGCTGCGTTCATGCCCGCAGGTTTTAGGTACACAGGTTGGTGATCCTTGCTTTTAGGATCTCGGTTCAGTTTTTGGGAAAAAGCTCCATTTGCTCCGGAGGCTTATCTCTTGTGCGGTTTTCCACGAGGTTGTAGATTTATGCATATTCGGGGTATGGCGGGGCCTGTCCGCCACTATTGTTATGATAAAACTCTTAAGTGCGTAGTCACACATTGTGGGTCGGTTTGTAAGGAAAGGAGGAAACTACTTGGTTATTTATATATATGTCGGGAAGGTAGCCTATCGGCTAACTTTGTTGTTTTATACTTGTTTTATTTTATAAGTTTCATGCATGTTCGCTGATTTTCTACGATGTATACCTATAAAGGGTGCCTGGGTAGGGCACGATGCCGCGAGTCGGGTCGTGACAAAAGTGGTATCGAAGCGATTAGCCTCGGAAAGTGTCTGAGGCCGTGTCTAGTAGAGTCTTGATTATCGGTGTGTTGTGCACCACATCTATAATCGGAGGCGAGACATTTAGGATTAGTTTCCATTCTTCTCTCTTTGAGATCGTGCGATGAAAGCGATCATAGTAGGTTGAATCCTCTCGACCTATTCTTATGAAACGATTATACCTCAGCGGAATCGACCGGGGCCCACGAGGCAAGGCAACGGCGAGGCGCTAGCGGTACTCGAGAGGTTACCACGGACTGCGCGCAGACTATGCGAGGTGGTAGGCGGTCGGCGAGTTCAGCCACGCCGGCGACAGAAGGCCGAGGCAACGCGGTAGCTCGAGGTTCCATGACGAGCCTCGATCCGCGGCAGAGGCGAGTATAGAGACTACGGAGAGCAGATCAGGCTATTGACTAGCATAGTGGTAGGGCAGCGCCGACAGGAGCAGGTAGCTAACCCTAGAGCTGACAATTTGCGGATTCGGGATTTTCTGGGTTGTCATCCGCCCGAGTTTTATGGTTCGAGGTCTGAGGAGGATCCGCAGGAGTTCATTCGGCACTACGGACTATCACGAGTTCTTAGGGCTTGGAGACAGTGCATTATGCTAGCCTCTTACCGGTTACGTGATATTGCGTTGAACTGGTTTGAGTCATGGGAGCTGTCGAGAGGTGAGGATGCTCTTCCAGCTGTTTGGGAGGAGTTCACAGAGGCCTTCATGGATAACCCATATAGAATCATGTCTCCTCTGAGTGCGAGGTAATCCTGTGATAAAGTCCATGTTGATCACCTCCCACTTCCAGGTCGGGATCTCTATCGTCTGCAACAAACCACCAGGCCTATGGTGCTCTACCTTCACCTGCTGACAACACAGGCACTGAGCTACGAACTATGCAACGTCCCTCTACAAGCCATCCCACCAATACACCGATCTAAGGTCGTGGTACATCTTGGTCGACCCTGGATGGATAGAGTAACGTAGCTTGTGTGCTTCCCGAGAACTGCTGCCAAGTCTGAAACATCTGGAACACACAACGCCCTCAAACCTTAGCACCCATCAGTGCTACCTCAGGACCCTTCCTCACGAAGAGCGTATCACGATAACGTGTCAGCTGGATCCTCGAGCTGTTGCCTCTTCACCTCGCCGGCGATGGAAGACTCGGAAACCTCACGAACTCGAACCCATGCTATCGGAATCAATCAAGCGGACACCAAGGCTCGCTAACCGATGCAAATCACGAACCATGACCCTCCTCTCTGCGGCTGCACGTCGATAGGCTCCCATCGTGACCTACGACTAGAGTATACGCCACAACATTGGCCTTCCGGGTGGTACGGGATATCAACATCGTAATCCTTAAGCAACTCTAACCACCGTCTGCGCCGTAAGTTCAGCTCCTGCGTGAAGATATCTTTGGAGGCTCTTGTGGTGCGTATAAATATCCACATGAACCCATACAAATAGTGCCTCCAGATCTTCAAGGCGTGAATCACCGCGACTCCAAATCATGGGTGGGGTAGTTCCTCTCGTGTTTCTTGGTGTCGGGATGCATATGCTATGACCTTGCCTGCTGCATCAACACATCCCAACCCGATGCAGCGCGTCACGATGCAACATAACGTCTGGACCTGCGGAAGAGTAAGAACGGGCGATCGTCGATCTCTCCTTCAAGAATCGGAAACCACGCTCCACAAGCATCAGTCCATCAAACTTAGCCGCTTACGAGTCGGCCTAGTCAATGGTGCGAGATAGAAACAAACTTCTCTACGAACCGATAATAACTGCGAGGCCCGAGCTGCGAACCTCTGCGGAGTAGTAGGTCTAGGACAAGTCCCGATCGCCGATCTTGGTCGTATCCACTCGAATGCCATCAGCCCGACAATATGCCCAAGAAAAGCCACGAAGTTAACCAAAACTCACATTTGGAAAACTTGGCGTATAACCATCGGTCTGGAGAACTCTCGGCCGATCGCCAAATGCTCGCATGCTCACGTCTGGCGAAAATAAACCAAGATATCATCAATGAACACTATCACAAAGCGTGTCCAAAATGGTTTGAACACTCGGTTCATCAAATCCATGAATACCGCGAGCATTGTTCAACCGAAAGACATGACCACGAACTCATAATGCGTCTGGGTCGGAATGCGATCCACAGGACATCCGCCTCTCGACTCGTACTGATGATAGCGATCGCAGATCAATCTTGGAAAAAACATCTCGCGCTGCGGTGGTCGAACAAATCATCAATCACAGGAGAGGGTATCTGTTCTTAATGGTCACCTTGTTGGTGCACGTAATCAACACATGCGCGGCGTCCGTCCTTCTTCACGAACAATCTGGCGCTCCCGGGAGAAACACTAGGGCGATGAAGCCTTTCTCCGGAAATCTTTGGTGGTCCTTCAATTCTCTCAACTCGGCGGTGCCATTACGTATGGCGGAATGGAAATGGGCGAGTGTGCAACACATCTATACAAAACTCGATCTCCTCTCGGGAGGATACTGGAGGTCGTCTGAAACACGTGCGGGAACTCTCGACTCTGGGCCCGATGAAAATCGGTACCGCGACCTCGATATCAAACACCCGAACGAGATGGTAGATATACCGCTTCGCACCATCTTCCTAGCCTCGAGGTAAGAAATAAACCTACCGCCGGCGTCTGATGTTCCTCCACTCAATAACGGCTCCGAAAGCTGGAACCGTACCACTCTCTCCATGCGATTATACATTGGCATAGCAAGGTAGCCAATCCATGCCCATGATCGGTCGAAATCCGTCATGTCGGCTCTATCAAGTGCTGGTCGGACGTGCATAAGGTCACCGACAAGCTCTAAATACCCGTAGAGCTACCACCGCATCACCCATCTGGCGTAGCTACCTCGAAAGGTCTATGGACTCGTGCTCTATCCCTATCCTACTAGCAACAAGGGAGATATATAGGGACAGTAGAACCGGATCTATCAAGGAATACACATCATAATCGGAGGCGATAAGGTACATGCGACATCGGTGAGGCCTCACGATCTGCCCGGCTGGACAGAGGCATAAATGCGATTACGAGAACCGCTAGAAGCGGGACCGAGCCACGACCTGCGCGACCTCTTTGGTCCATGAGTACCACGCCCTCGGGGCGATGCTGTCGGGGATGAAGACCGGCAAAAGAACACGTGGTGACCCTACTATTCGCCTTGCTCTTAGTCGGACGGTTTCGCCAAAGTGACCTGCTGGCCACAATCGAAACAAGCTCCGTAGCGGCACCACAACTCCGAAGTGGGATCTACCATCGGCCACACCGGCGAGGGTGGTCGATCGTCGATACTCTGCCGCTCACGGGCGTCACGAAGCCCAGGGCCACACAGTGCGCCTCCGAATATCACGGTTGTCTTGAGGATGGTGCGGGAGTGCTCGGTGGCTGTGGTGCAAATCTAGGCTCTTGAGGCCGCCACCACGATAGCCACCAAAAGACCTGCCGATCTGGTATTCTAACCTGCATTGTCTGTCAACCGTCGGTCTCTACGCTCGCCGCATCCAAGAGCATGAGCTGCATGCGGGTAATGTCCATACGGTGAAGAGAAACACCCGCACAAGATTCGGCCATATAATCATCTAGCCGGTGGCGTGGCGGTGCACCTATCCTCCATATCTGCTACGCTGGGACATATCGAGCGATGAATCAAACTCGACATTGTACTCCCTGGCGTGCGTCCTCTCGCCTCGATAACAAAAATCTGCGGCCCGTGCCCTCTCATGCTGTGGAGGCAAGAAGTGAGTGAGAAAGCCTCAGAGAACTCGTCCCAGTAGGCGGGACGCGTGCTCTCCCCGGGATAACTCCCACGAATCAAACCAATCGACTGCGGTATCACGTAGCCGATGCGAACCGAAGGTCACAGACTCGGTCTCTGAAGCTTTGATCACCCTCATGATCCTCTATAACTGTCACGACCCGAACCCGGGCCCGTGACTGGTGCCTTACCCCGGGCACCCTAGTGATACAACATCAGAGAAAATCAGCGAAAATAAAAACATGAACATGAATTAAGAGAAAAGATAAATAAACAGGCCAACCAAAACAGTTGCCTTCATCATATATACATAAATACCCGAACAGTTATCCTTTTTACAAACCACGCCCACACGATTACTATGGACCTCTAAGATTTTTACAATGGCTATGACGGGCGGGCCGCCATACCACGAATGTATAAGAATCTATGCACTCGGGTAACATACAAAAGATAAGCCTCGAAGGAACGGAGCTTCCAATCTGTTGAAAGGTGATCCTAAAAGCGAGGATCGACAACCGATGTACCTTTTACTGCGGCATGAACGGCCCGAAGGAGGTCGATCTAACAGTACCAAGTATGTGAAAGCGTAAAATCGTAAATGAAATCATAATAGTCATATAAAGCGGGAGACATGTATGATAACCAAACTACGATTCCTGACAACATAGAAGCGATCATGTCAAGTCGAGGACTCACGCCTCAAAGTCATCCTCACGCGTGGAACTTCTTCCTCACTGCCGGCGATCTAGGTGCAAATCATGTGATACGTATAACGGTCTCGGCCCATCTTATGGACCCGATATAGAAGCGTGTGGAATACATTCCGGATGAACGGTAGTCGATGAAATACATTCCGGATGAGCCGTGAGTCAAGTGATATACATTCTCGGATGAACCGGTAGTCGAGTGAAATACATTCCCGGATGAACCGGTAATCAAGCGAAATACATTCGGATGAACCGTGTAATCAAGTGAAATACATTCGGATGACCGTGTCAAGTGAAATACATTCGGATGACGTGTAATCAAGTGAAATACATTCGGATGACCCGTGTCAAGTGAAATACATTCCCTGGATGAACCGGTAATCAAGTGAAATACATTCGGATGACCCGTAATCAAGTGAAATACATTCGGATGACGTGTCAAGTGAAATACATTCGGATGACCGTGAATCAAGTGAAATACATTCGGATGAACCGGTAGTCGAGTAGAACACAGTACTTGCACAACAAGGCTATCACACGTAACATGGTCAAGTTTCATAACAACAAGCATAAGCAAGTTACACACGACTCAAGGTACTTTCATTTTATGTCAAAGTCCGGATTTTAACCTTAAAGTACTACGTCAGTTAAATTCCTTTTAAGATCCATTTCTTTTACAAAGGTCACCCGATACCCGTAGTATAAAATTTGAGTGACTAACATTGTTAAGTAAACCAAAATGCTTTCCTTTGTAAAATCAAGTAACAACCTTATTTTCCAAACGTTCAAGTTTGCCTAATTTCGAATGCTCAAGTTTCTCATTTTAGAAAAAGGTTTCGTAGTTCATAGTTTTAAATCCTTTAAAACATAATTCTCCTTTAAACGTTTTGAGAAACCTATGTCTTATAAGTGAGTAGGTTATTCTTGTTTATAATCAATCTTATTAAGCGACCATGATCTAGGAAATGTCATTTTGTCTCATCTTAGCTTCATGCGGATGGAAGTTTCTACTGGTTTTAATAATACTAAATCTGTCCAAAACATTTCCTTTTATTAACGCTGCAGTGGTTTGTCGATACACATTCTGATTTCCGAAATCAGTAAAACATTTTTAAGCCGTTATACCTAACTTCCCATAAAGCTAGTATAACTCTTAAGTTTCCAAAAACCAAGTATTACTTCTTCTCTCAAAATGATTCAAAAATCTTTTGAAATACTTCAAGTTCTTTATTATCACATAGCTTGACCGGTTATAGTTCAAATCAGTTACCTCTTAAAGACCACAAGTACTTTCTTACCTACATAAAGCTGTTATAACCAACTTCCCATAAAGCCGTTATAACACTTTATGTTTCAAACCAATCAAATACATTAAACATATGTACGTCTACCGTACTACATAGTTATACACATATCATGCTAGAACAGATAGGAAGAGGTTCACATACTGTTATACCCCGTATTTCCAGAGTATGTACGTGAGCGCGTACGTATTATAATTTGAGCCTTAAAAGTTGGCTAGTTTCGAAATTTGTACACAACACCCGATTAGAGTCGTTTTTAAAAAGCGTTTCCACAGCTTTCGTAGGGAAAATTCCGGCTATGTCATTTATAATTTTTGCGGATTTTTCCGAGAGACGAAACATTTTGGACCAACGAGAGGGCGACACTTGTCACCCTCTAATTGGAAGGGGTGGACGGCAAAAGCTTGCCCTTTGCACGTTTTTGGTGTTGCATTTTTGGTCAAGGGTTAGGTAGGATATTTTGTGTAAATGGATAAGGTAGCACATGTCTAAATCTTGGCCTTACACTTGCTATGCACTTGTCTTCATCTTGGCCATTGGTTGGCCTTCACTTGACCTATAAATACCACTATAATTTGAAGACTTTATTCATCCTCACTTGAGCAATCTACCTAAGTCTCAAACACTCCTCCCTCTTGTCCTCTCGTCCACCACACCCTCCCCTTTGAGGCGTATTGGCGAGAGCTTCCCTCCCCTTTGTGGTGCCCTGGCCGAGGGTACCCCTAGCCTAGTTGTCTCGTATAAATACCCCTTGTTGTGGTATAGAAATACTCTCTAGTATTGTTATAATGTCCAAATACCTTGGCCCAAATACCTTGTAGTATTCCCAAGGTTACAATTATACAAGCCAGAAAATACCATTATACTTCCTCGGTACTAAACGAAACCCTAAGGAAATCTTCATTGATTGTTGAAGTATTTGAGTAGACGTTGGTTAGAACTTCTAAGGGTTGTTTGGAGCGGGTTGGAGCGCATGAGTAGGAGCTAAACGTTGTTCGGGATCGGCATATAAACTCGGATAATTTTGGGCTTATCGAGGTAAACATTCTTGACCTACATTTGTAATTGGAAATTACATGTTGTAGGAGTATATAGTTAAGTATACTATATATAGAACTGAACCTAGTTGTGCGGCAATGTCTTTTGACTTAAGCTGAATAATACTTACAGCAATGTCTTGCGACTTAAGCTGAATTTAAAGAAGAGAACTGTGTAATTACATAGGGTGTATTCTGATAGACTTGTGTAACATTCTTGTGTAGTAGAATTGTACACGTCCGGTTAGGCGTGTTAACCCCTGGTTGGCTTGGTAGCGGCCTCGATGGAGGAGGAGATTTCTGTTGTTGCGGGAGAGTCTTTGAATTTTACGTAGAATATTCTACGTCGGGATCTAACGATATTATTAGGCGCTTTGTGGCCTAGATAGGTTGTAGTACTACGTGTGGGGTGATCTGCTTGGCGAGAGTGTGGCCAGAGCGGTTTGAGGTACTTGGAGCGTTTTGCTATTAGTCGATAATCGTCGCGAGGTATGTGAACCTCTTCCTATCTGTTCTAGCATGATATGTGTATAAATATGTAGTACGGTAGACGTACATATGTTTAATGTATTTGATTGATTTGAAACATAAAGTGTTATAACGGCTTTATGGGAAGTTGGTTATATGACTTTATGTAGGTAAGAAAGTACTTGTGGTTTTTAAGAGGTAATCGATTTGAACTATAATCGTGGCTATGTGTTAATAAAGAACTTGAAGTATTTCAAAAGATTTATGAATCATTTTGAGAGAAGAAGTAATACTTGGTTTTTGGAAACTTAAGAGTTATACTAGCTTTATGGGAAGTTAGGTATAACGGCTTAAAAATGTTTCTTGATTTGAAATCGGAATGTGTATCGACAAACCAACTGCAGCGTTAATAAAAGGAAATGTTTTGGACAGATTTTAGTATTATTAAAACCAGTAGAAACTTCCATCTGCATAGAAGCTAAGATGAGACAAAATGACATTTCCTAGATCATGGCTGCTTAATAAGATTGATTATAAACAAGAATAACCTACTCACTTATAAGACATAGGTTTCTCAAAACATTTAAAGGAGAATTATGTTTTAAAGGATTTAAAACTATGAACTACGAAACCTTTTTCTAAAATGAGAAACTTGAGCATTCGAAATTAGGCAAACTTGAACGTTTGGAAAATAAGGTTGTTACTTGATTTTACAAAGGAAAGCATTTTGGTTTACTTAACAATGTTAGTCACTCAAATTTTATACTACGGGTATCGGGTGACCTTTGTAAAAGAAATGGATCTTAAAAGGAATTTAGGACGTAGTACTTTAAGGTTAAAATCTGGACTTTGACATAAAATGAAAGTACCTTGAGTTGTGTGTAACTTGTTTATGCTTGTTGTTATGAAACTTGACCATGTTACGTGTGATAGCCTTGTTGTGCAAATCTTGTGTTCTACTCGACCACGGTTCATCCGAATGTATTTCACTTGATTATCGGTTCATCCGGAATGTATTTCACTTGATTACGGCTCATCCGGAATGTATTTCACTTGATTACCGGTTCATCTGGGAATGTATTTCACTCGACTACAGTTTCATCCGGTAATGTATTTCACTTGATGACCGGTTAATCCGGGAATGTATTTCACTTGATTCTGGTTCATCCGGAATGTATTTCACTTGATTCAGGTTCATCCGGAATGTATTTCACTTTCGACTCACGGTTCATCCGGAATGTATTTCACTTGATGACCGGTTCATCCGGAATGTATTTCACTTGACTACCGGCTCATCGAATGTATTCCACGTCTGCAGGGGTTCGTAGGATGAGCCGGAATGTATTCCACACTTTTCTATATTGGGTCCATGAGATGGGCGAGACACATTATCGTATCACATGATTTGTACCTAGACTGCCGTGAGGAAGGAGTTCCACGGGCATGAGGGATGACTTTTAGGGCGTGAGTCCCTGACTTGACATGACTGCTCTTATGTTGTGAACTGTAGTTTGGTTATCATACATGTCTCCTGCTTTATAGACTATTATGATTTCATTCTGATATTTCTGATTTCACATACTTGGTACTGTTATCGACCTCCTCGGGCTGCGTTAAATCTGCAGTAAAAGGTACATCGATCGTCGATCCCGCTTATAGGATCACATTCAGCGTGTTGAAGCTCCGTTCCTTGAGGCTTATCTTTTGGTATGTTACCACGAGTGCAGAGATTCTTATACATTCGTGGTATGGCGGGGCCTGTCGTCATAGTTGTAAAAATCTTAGAGTGCAGATGCTTGTTGTGGCGGGGTTTGTAAAAAGGATAGCGTTCGGGTATTTATGTATATATGATGAAGGCAAGCTGTTTTGGTTGCTTTGTTTATTTATCTCTTCTCTTAATTCATGTTCATGTTTTATTTATTGATTTTCTCTCGATGTTGTATCACCAGGGTGCAGGTAAGGCACGATCACGGGCCGGGTTGGTCGTGACAAAAGTGGTATCGAGCGATTAGTCCTCGGAAAGTGTCTGAACCGTGTCTAGTAGAGTCTTGATTATCGGTGTGTTGTGCACCACATCTATAATCAGGAGGCTATAGGACATTTAGGATTGGTTTCCATTCTTCTCATTCTGAGATCGTGCCCTAGAGCTGTGTGATAAGTTGGGTCCCTCTGACGTATCCCTTTTCTTTTACCAGTTATGCCTCCGCGTAAAACCTTGAGCCCAGATGGGCAAGGCGATCGAGGCATTAGTGAGATCTGAGAGCGAGCGCGAGCCGATCGAGACGAGCAGTGCCGACGGCGGGTTTCGCGACGCCCGGCCAGCGAGTTTAGAGCGCAGCGATGGCTGCTGAGACTCTGATACACGAGCCTCGATCCCGGCCCTAGAGCGGATGAGATGGGTACAAGGAGATGGCGATTCTGGCGAGTCGTGGCGAGATATGAGATAGGTTTGGATCACGGCGATTCCGGCCCGATAGCACCGTAGTTCACCCCGGCGAGCGGTTTGAGGCTACGTGACTTTACGAGTTGTAGCCCGATGTTACATGGATCGAGAGGCGAGATGACCCTCGAGAGTTTATCCAAGCTCTGACGGATCGTGAGTGATCGAGCCTCGAGCAGTCGGTGGTATTGGGTTCGCATCACCGTGCGTGATCTGCGATTGGTAGTTTGATTCGTGAAGCGTCGGGAAGAGCATGCACTTCCAGCGATTTGGGACGAGTTCTCGGGGCATTTCTTGCACATTTCTTGCCTCGCATGAGAGGCTCGGGTAGCAGATTTTTGACGTTGAGGCGGGGCGGGCGGTTAGAAGTACAATGTGAGTTCGACTCATTAGCGCGGTATGTTCTCATTAGTAGCGGATATGGAGGACGAGTACACCGCTACGTCACGGTGGACGATTACTTGGCGAGGCTTATGCGGGTGTAGCTCTTCACCGGGCATGGACATTGCCCGCACGCAAGCTCATGCACTAGGATGTGAGGCACGGAGAGGTCGACGGAATGGCCGAGATCGTGAAGAGGCGAACAGCGAGGTCCTTTGGTAACTTTCGAGGCGGACCGCCTCAGTGGCCGATCTAGTTATGTACCTCGCCCGATGCAGTGGTCCTCCTCGCCTTCGGGCGTTCGGGGTATTCGAGCTGGTCGAGCTCGGGGCTTCGGTTCACGGTATACGTGAGTGCTAGCGGCCGGATTCGTGTCCCCTCGGTGTGCGCGATGTGGAAAACATCATCCCGGGAATGTCGTCTTTTCTTGGTGCTTGTTTCACTGCGCGTCGAGGGCCATGTGACGAAGGCGTGCTTATAGGAGAGGTACCGCGACTTAGCGCGACCTACCGGATCGATGGCGAGTTCATCGCGCCTGCGATTATGCGCCTGCGGTGGACTTACGATTAGAGTGGAGCGGTAGCCGTGTATATCCTTAACCCTCTAAAGGCTTGTATGTTTTGATGTTATGTTAATGTGTTAAGTGTTATGTTCGGATAGCTTTGTGCTAAAATGTGATTTAGGAACACGTTGGGGAAAAAGGGTAAGCACAGGGTGAGAAATGATGAACCTTAGAATATTACAGTTGAGACCTTAGATGTAAGGCCGTCTTGAGTACAATATTTTTGCAGTGATCCTTGTCGAGTGCATTTTATGCCTAGAATGTATTGTGTGATAAGTCTGCAGGTTGGGTAAATGAAAGTGGTATCTTTCATGATGTGATTTAGCAAGGTTGTTAGGATCGAGAAACGAGAGAGTCGGCGTGTGAGGCTCGGGTTGAGGGCGTGTTGCGTGTCAACCCGTGGCCGGAATGAGGTGGGGTCGACTGCGGGTGGTCCCGCCAGGTGGTAGGGTCACGAGGGTGCTAGTCCCAAGTTTAGATGACCGTCGTATGAGTTTGTGGTTATGTTCGACCAGAAGCGGATCATGAAGGCCGGGAATGGCCTTAAGGGAGATTGCGGTTAGTAAGATGACCAAGTTGGAGGTAGTGACTCCAAAGTTTTGGAGAAGCAAGCGATGATGAAGTGTGAATGCATTATCTTGGAAGAGTTCAAGATTTCTAGAAGACTACGACTATTAAGGTTAGAGTCGAGCATGTATTGCTAGCATAGATATGATCATTTCTTGTAAAGGGAGAAGGTGCGAAGGATGTATATTTTAGACCTCAGGACTCGCATGCAGTGCTGTACCATTGATTGGGTCGCCGGAGTGACACTAGAACCTCGCTGCAAAGTGACAAAAGATTGTGATGTTAGAGGTGTTTCCTCGTGGACTTGGATGTAAGTATTTGCGCGGTGTTTCGTGGCGGTGTGGCGATTGTTCTCGTAAGTATAGTAGTGAAGACTATCTTGGCGCATGTTTGTTTGAGGCTTAGAAGGAACATTCGGGACGAATGTTTCTAAGGAGGAGAATGTTATACCGTATTTCAGTATATGCGTGAGCGTCGTATTATAATTTGAGCCTTAAAAGTTGGCTAGTTTGAAATTTGTACACAACACCCGATTAGAGTCGTTTTCGACGAAACGTTTCCACGACTTCGTAGGGAAAATTCGGCTATGTCATTTATAATTTTGCGGATTTTTAGAGAGGCGAAACATTTTGGACCAACGAGAGGCGACACTTGTCACCCTCTAATGGAAGGGTGGACGGCAAAAGCTTGCCCTTTGCGTTTTGGTGTTGCATTTTTGGTCAAGGGTTAGGTAGGATATTTTGTGTAAATGGATAAGGTAGCACATGGCTAAATCTTGGCCTTACACTTGCTATGCACTTGTCTTCATCTTGGCCATTGGTTGGCCTTCACTTGACCTATAAATACCCCTCTAAGTTGAAGACTTTCTTCATCCTCACTTGAGCAATCTACCTAAGTCTCAAACACTCCCTCCCTCTTGTCCTCTCGTCCACCACACCCTCCTCCCCCTTTGAGGCCCTATTGGCCGAGAGCTTCCTCCCCTCAGCTGTGGTGCCACTAGCCTAGTTGTCTCGTATAAATACCCTTGTTGTGGTATAGAAATACTCTCCTAGTATTGTTATAATGTCCAAATACCTTGGCCCAAATACCTTGTAGTATTCCCAAGGTTACAATTATACAAGCCCAGAAAATACCATTATACTTCCCCTCAGTCACTAAACGAAACCCTAAGGAAATCTTCATTGATTGTTGAAGTATTTGAGTAGACGTTGGTTAGAACTTCTAAGGGTTGTTTGGAGCGGGTTGGAGCGCACGGAGTAGGAGCTAAACGTTGTTCAGGATCGACATATAAACTCGGATAATTTTGGGCTTATCGAGGTAAACATTCTTGACCTTCTGTTGTAATTGGAAATTACATGTTGTAGGAGTATATAGTTAAGTATACTATATATAGAAATCAACCTAATTGTGCGGCAATGTCTTTAGACTTAAGCTCGAATAATACTTACGGCAATGTCTTGCGACTTAAGCTGAATTTAAAGAAGAGAAGCGAATCGTAATTACATAGGATGTATTAGAGACTTGTGTAACATTCTTGTGTAGTAGAATTGTACACGTCCGGTTAGACGTGTTAACCCCCTTGGTTGGCTTGGTGGCGGCCTCGATGGAGGAGAGATTTCTGTTGTTGCGGGGAGTCTGCCGAATTTTCTGTAGAATATTCTACGTCGGGATCTAAAGATATTAATAGGCGCTTTGTGGCCTCTATAGGTTGTAGTACTACGTGTGGTGTGATCTGCTTGACTGAGAGTGTAGCCGACGGTTTGAGGTACTTGGAGCGTTTTGCTATTAGTCGATAATCGTCGCGAGGTATGTGAACCTCTTCCTATCTGTTCTAGCATGATATTTGTATAACTATGTAGTACGGTAGACGTACATATGTTTAATGTATTTGATTGGTTTGAAACATAAAGTGTTATAACGGCTTTATGGGAAGTTGGTTATAACAGCTTTATGTAGGTAAGAAAGTACTTGTGGTTTTTAAGAGGTAACTGATTTGAACTATAACTGGCTGGCTATGTGATAATAAAGAACTTGAAGTATTTCAAAAGATTTTTGAATCATTTTGAGAGAAGTAATACTTGGTTTTTGGAAACTTAAGAGTTATACTAGCTTTATGGGAAGTTAGGTATAACGGCTTAAAAATGTTTTACTGATTTCGGAAATCAGAATGTGTATCGACAAACCACTGCAGCGTTAATAAAAGGAAATGTTTTGGACAGATTTAGTATTATTAAAACCAGTAGAAACTTCCATCTGCATAGAAGCTAAGATGAGACAAAATGACATTTCCTAGATCATGGCTGCTTAATAAGATTGATTATAAACAAGAATAACCTACTCACTTATAAGACATAGGTTTCTCAAAACGTTTAAAGGAGAATTATGTTTTAAAGGATTTAAAACTATGAACTACGAAACCTTTTTCTAAAATGAGAAACTTGAGCATTCGAAATTAGGCAAACTTGAACGTTTGGAAAATAAGGTTGTTACTTGATTTTACAAAGGAAAGCATTTTGGTTTACTTAACAATGTTAGTCACTCAAATTTTATACTACGGGTATCGGGTGACCTTTGTAAAAGAAATGGATCTTAAAAGGAATTTAACGGACGTAGTACTTTAGGGTTAAAATTTGGACTTTGACATAAAATGAAAGTACCTTGAGTTGTGTGTAACTTGTTTATGCTTGTTGTTATGAAACTTGACCATGTTACGTGTGATAGCCTTGTTGTGCAAGTACTGTGTTCTACTCGACTACCGGTTCATCCGGGAATGTATTTCACTTGATTACCGGTTCATCCGGGAATGTATTTCACTTGATTACCGGTTCATCCGGGAATGTATTTCACTTGATTACCGGTTCATCCGGGAATGTATTTCACTCGACTACCGGTTCATCCGGGAATGTATTTCACTTGATGACCGGTTCATCCGGGAATGTATTTCACTTGATTACCGGTTCATCCGGGAATGTATTTCACTTGATTACCGGTTCATCCGGGAATGTATTTCACTCGACTCTGGCTCATCCGAATGTATTTCACTTGATGACCGGTTCATCCGAATGTATTTCACTTGATTACGGTTCATCCGAATGTATTTCATCAGAGTAACCTTATTGTGGCGGGGTTTGTAAAAAGGATAAGCTCGGGTATTTATGTATATATGATGAAGGCAACTGTTTTGGTTGGCCTGTTTATTTATCTCTTCTCTTAATTC
Organism: Przewalskia tangutica; assembly: GCA_029844215.1. Classification (NCBI taxonomy): domain Eukaryota; kingdom Viridiplantae; phylum Streptophyta; class Magnoliopsida; order Solanales; family Solanaceae; genus Przewalskia; species Przewalskia tangutica. Next base: position 47,493,724 of record CM056730.1, read on the forward strand.
ATGTTCATGTTTTTATTTCCGCTGATTTTCTCTGATGTTGTATCACTAGGGTGCCCGGGGTAAGGCACCAGTCACGGGCCCGGGTTCGGGTCATGACACATACCTCGCGACGATTATTGACTAATAGCAAAACGCTCCAAGTACCTCAAACCGTCGGCTACACTCTCAGTCAAGCAGATCACTCCACACGTAGTACTACAACCTATAGAGGCCACTGGCGCCTATTAATATCTTTAGATCCCGACGTAGAATATTCTACGAGAAAATTCGGCGACACCTCCCCATACGTAAATCTCCTCCTCATCGAGGTCGGCTACCAAGCCAACCAGGTTAACACGTCTAACCTGACGTGTACAATTCTACTACACAAGAATGTTACACAAGTCTCATGTAATATCCTATGTAATTACGATTGATTCTCTTCTTTAAATTCAGCTTAAGTCGCAAGACATAGCCGTAAGTATTATTCATTATTAAGTCAAAAGACATTGACGCACAACAATGTTCATTCTATATATAGTATACTTAACTATATACTCCTACAATATGTAATTTCCAATTACAACAGAAGGTCAAGAATGTTTACCTCGGTAAGCCCAAAATTATCCGAGTTTATATGTCGATCCTGAACAACGTTTAGCTCCTACTCCGGGCGCTCCAATCTGTTCCAACCAACCCTTAGAAGTTCTAACCAACTTCTACTTATGACTTCAACTACGGGTGAAGATTTACTTAGGGTTTCTTTTTTGTGGTGAGGAAGTATAATAGTATTTTCTGGGCTTTTGTAAAAGTGTAACCTTTGGAATACTACAAGGTATTTGGGCCAAGGTATTTGGGCATTATAACAATACTTGGAGAGTATTTCTATACCACAAAAAAAGGGGGTATTTATACGAGACAACTAGGCTAGGGGTACCTAAAAAACACCACAAAGGGGAGGGAGGTGGCTCTCGGCGAGGGCTCTCAAAGGGGAGGGGGTGTGGTGAAAGGCAGCTCGAGAGAGGGAGTATTTTGAGACTTAGTTAGATTGCTCAAGTTTTTGGATGAAGAAAGTCTTCAACTAGAGGGGTATTTATAGGTCAAGTGAAGGACAACCAATGGCCAAGATCCATCCAAGTGTTAGGCAAGTGTAAGGTCAAGATTAAGCCATGTGCAACCTTATCCATCTACCCAAAATATCCTACCAACTCCTTGACCAAAAACAATGCACAAAAAACGTGCCAACTCTCCCATTTCGTCCGTCCACTCCTTCCAATTAGAGGGTGACAAGTGTCGCCCTCTCGTTGGTCCAAAATGTTTCGTCTCTCGGAAAAATCCGCAAAAATTATAAATGACATAGCCGGAATTTTCCCTACGAAAGCTGTGGAAACGTTTCGTCGAAAAACGACTCTAATCGGGTGTTGTGTACAAAATTCGAACTAGCCAACTTTAAGGCTCAAATTATAATACGCACGCTACCACGCATACATACTGGAAATACGAGGTATAACGAATGGCCGGATGAACTCTGCGGATCATCCTCCGCCTCGACAGTAAAACTCTGGCGGGCTACAACTCAGGAAATCTCGTAGCCTCAAACTATCTTCCCTCGGGTGAACCACGGGTGATATCGGGCGAATCGAATCGCCGCGTCGGCTGTCCTCATGTTCGCCACGATCACGGCGAATCGGGCCATCTCTCAGAACCCATCTCTGCTCGCTCCAGCCGTGGGACTGGAGGTGTAGGTCTTGGGTCTCATCACCACCGCCGCGCCCTAAACCTCTCGCAGGGTCGGCGTCGTAGAACTCGCCGTCTCGGGTATAGACTGGGTCTGAGCCCTCGTGACTCTAGGTGTCCCACTAGCAGCTCCCTCGGCTGCCTTGCCCTTCTGGGCCCGGGTTGCCTTACGTGGAGGCATAACTGTTACAGAAAAGGAATACGTTAGAGGGGTCCAACTTATAGCACAGCTCTAAAGCACGATATCAGAGTGAGAAGAATGGAAACCAATCCTAAATATCATATAGCCTCTTGATTATTGGTGTGGTGCACAACACACCGATAATCAAGACTCTACTAGATACGGTCTGTAGACACTTTCCGAGGATTAACTGCTCTGATACCACTTTTGTCACGACCCGTTCCGGGGCCCGTGACTGGTGCCTTACCCGGGCACCCAAGCAGTCATACATCAGAGAAAATCAGCGGAAATATAAATCAAGATATGAATCAATGAAAATTGAGACACAGTTTATATGAGAAAAGTCGCCTTTCGGCATATATACATAACCCAAGTTTTGCAGTTACATCCCAACTGTACAATAGAGCTACAGACCTCTAAGGAAGTAAACAACTATGGCGGGACAGGGCCCCGCCATACCCTGAATGTACAAAAACTATCTACAATACAGGGAGATCATACCCAAAAGTAGAGCCTCCGGAGAAGATGGACCTCATGACACCAAAGTAAAGATCCTAAGGATGTGGATCTAGCACCTGCTTGCCCTTACCTGCGGCATGAACGCAGCCCCCCGAAGGAGGTCAGTACAACATGTACTAAGTATGTGAAACTGTAAAGTACTTAAATGAAATCATATCATTTTAAAACCATTTTACAAATATGTATGAAACAACCAAGGTAACCGCACATAGTGTCATATCATAAACAAGAGCAACAATAGGTAAACTGTAGCAGGTCTTTTCTAGGCTGCGAATGATCGAAGCAGGGCCAATCGCCCTTAGTATCACTATGCAAGCCTAATCCTGGACTCCCGTAGTCCGCATAGGCCACTCACATAGGCCCGCATAGGGTATAACCCCGCATCAAGGGTAGCTACTCCTCGGCATCGTCCTGGACTCGTAGTCCGCATGGCCACATAGACCGCATGAGGTATAACCCCGCACACTAACCTGGAACTCTCGTAGCTCCGCATAGGTCCCCTGGACCCGCATGAGGTATTCTCGAATCATGGTCCCAGACCGCCTGAGTCTACCCCGCATCGGAGGGCAGCTTAACCCCCGATAACATGTCAAGAGGTGAGTGATATAATACCAACATAACAGCTTATCGTTAAACAACATAAGCACAACAAGAATACCCTCTTATACAAATGTTACAAGTCACTACCACACATAGCATCATATCATGTCTACTTATCAAACCATTTTATTATTCTTTCATAAATCAATATAAGTCCATTATAAACACATAAGTAAACTGTTCCTTTTATCATTCTTAAGTTGTTATACCTAACTTCCCATAAAGCTAGTATAACTCTTAAGCTTGATGTTTAAAAACCAATTAGTTCTCTTCTGTAAGAAAATGATTCAATATTCTTTTGAAATGCTTTAAGATCCTTATTATTCAGGCTTAAGTCGCAAGACATTGCCGTAAGTATTATTCAGGCTTAAGTCAAAAGACATTGCCGTAAGTATTATTCGATTAACACGCACGTCACCGTACTATATATATATTTTAAAATATCATGCTTTAGGAAGAATCACATACCTTCTACCGTGAAATCCACCGCCAAGTCGAATATGTCGCGCAGAGAATCAGCCTATAATAGTCAAATACGTCTATCAACGTCTAGACTATTCTGTAAACAGTTCTAAGTAGAGGGTTCTCTATTCTATGGAAAATTGGGCAGCACTTCCCTACCCGGTGAGCTACTCAAGTCTACTGTGAAAACAATCCTATGCAAGTATAGTTCAATTATTCTTCTTTTAAACCCTTCTACTGTGATAACAGTTCAATTCTATTCTTTAACAACCTTCTAAGTATTTATACTTATTCCTATACTTCTACAGTATGTATTCTCTAATTACGAAAAGAAGGATAAGATTATTTACCTCGGTAAGCCCAATAATATCCTAGATATAAGTCGATCCGGAGCAAGGCTTAGCTCCTAATTGTACGCTCCAATAGCTCCAAGAACCCTTAGATGTTCTTCACAACTTCTACTAAGTACTAAAGGATTTGGGCTAGGGTATTTTAGTATAGTAACTACACTTGGAAGACAACTTTTCTACCAAGGGAGGGGGGGAGGGGGGAAGGCTCTCGGCCAAGCCACTTAGGCTAGAGGGGGGGGGAGGGTGTGTTGGACGAAAACTCAACAAGAGAGGGGAGGGAATTTCAAGACTTGGAGAAATATTTGTGGATGAAGAACTCTTCATCTTAAGGGGGGTATTTATAGGTCAAGAAGTGGCCAACCAATGGCCAAGATTAAGCCATGTGCTAGGCAAGTGTAAGGTCAAGATTAGGGCAAGTGTACCTTATCCAACTTGCACACAAAATATCCTACCAACTACTTGACAAACAATGCCATCTATTAGGCCCTATACCGCCCACACATCCATCAATTAGAGGGTGACAAGTGTCGCCCTCTCGTTGGTCCAAAGTGTTACGTCTCTCGGAAAAATCCGCAAAAAATAGAAATGACATAGCCGGAATTTATCCTACGCGAGTCTTGTTAAACGTTTCGTCGGAAAACGATTCTTTTAGTGAGTTGTGCCCAAGTATTTTCGTCCAAAGCCTAACCTTTAAGGCTAAACTTTTGTACGTACTCCCTCACGTACATACTCTGGAAATACGGGGTATAACAAAACCAAGCTAGTATAGCTCGTAATTAATACTTAGCGAATGCACAAAGTTGAAGTAGCAAAATAATGTAGTAAAGTGCACATAGCTGAAAGCAACAAACATTATAATAGCAAGCAGGCTATATAGATATCAAATGCGCGTCCTAACATGTTTGGGACCTCTTTTAATGTCATAGGTGGGCCTAAACGCCAAATATGCGAGATTATGATAAATAGGTCCAAGTCGTTAAACTGCAATGTTTTTGTTGGAAATGGCGACCAAATGACAGTGCACTTTTTCCAATTCGGCATGTCATGTTTAGGCTTGGATTTGTCTATCATTGTCGCGCTACACATAGTATGCTGGTTGGTCATTGGGTTGAGAAACCCGTCGACAAGTTTGGTGTTTTTCTAACTGTGGCGTCGATACCAAAGACCGACCCACCTAAGGTAAATGCATGCATGCCTTAAAATAAAGGGTGGTATAGCTCTATCCTGAGTTTCTAAGATTTGGATTTACTAGACGCAAGGTTCCCGAGCGGACAACTCGAGTGAGAAGGCTACGCGGCCACCGGTTAGACCGAACACTCCACGTATATTACCAACTCTCCTAAATTTGGGTTTTGTAGAAAGAATTTTGCTGATGCACCAAGCGCACCTCGCATGTAGTGTGTGATTGTGTGAATTTTCCAGAGTGGAAGAAATATGAGCGGAATGTCAGTTTAAGGAAAGCGGTAACAAATAGCAGTTAATACAATATGCAAATATTTATATGTAAAGTAGAATAATTTAGACAAAACATAAAAGCAAATGAATGTAAAACACAGAAGAAGCAATTTTAAGCAGATAAGAAAAATAAAGCACAATAATTAACCTATGTTTGTTATGGTTAAGAACCTAAATATCCCCAGCGGAGTCGCCATGCTGTAACACCCCATTTTTTACCGTAGTCGGAAACGGGATTACTGCGCATGGTTGGATTCCTAAAATGCATTTTAAGGAGTCGCCAACTAATTATTATAGTGAATTAGGACACTAAAAATGTAGCATAAAATACTACGAATGATCTCCATTTTAAAGGTCTGTGAAACTATGTGAGATTCTAGGTAAGGGTTCTTTATTATCCTAAAGGGAAGGGGTTAGACATCCTAAAGGATCCGCTAACTTGCGGTTGTCCGTTCAAACTTAGGTTAATATTATTGTGCTAACATGCAATCTATAATTCTAAAAGTGTTCTAATTATTAAACTAACCAAGAGATATTTAAACTGGGCATGCAAATATTTAAAATAGATATATATTTAACAAGATAGTAATAAAAGCAAATAATCATAAAAAAAGATGTAATGAAGAGAAATTAGCAACATTTCGCTTTTATTTTATTTTATGCGAATGCTTTAACTTTGGGGTGCGTCTCCGGGTACCTGCAAAGACACTTAGTAGAAGAGTTAGTAAATAATAAATAAATTACCAAACAAACACAATGTATGTATAATATATATATATGTAAAAGATATTGTAAAAAATATATTTTTTATAGTGTGGGCTCAGCTAGTGTTATGCCAAGGATACTAAGACATGAGAAGCCAATATCGCTACGGCGGCGGTCGACTCGCCTCCCGGTGAACGATACTATGCATTCTCGTCTAATCTTTTTCACTTTCCTCCTCGCCCACATATTCCGTCTCACATACCACGGGGGCCTCCAGATCGACGGATAAATCCTTCTTTGGCCAGTGTAGTATCAAGTTCAAAAATCAGTAAAATACCAAGTGTAGTAACTTGTTCAAAAATCAGTAAAAATACCAAGTGTAGCATTATATTTAAAAAAATAAGTAAAATACCAAATGTAGCATTATATTTAAAAATAAGTAAAATACCAAGTGTAGTAACTTGTTCAAAAATCAGTAAAATACCAAGTGTAGTAACTTGTTCAAAAATCAGTAAATAAACTGACCCAAATCGCCTAAAATTAATATAGAACCCAATGAACAATGATTCGCGGAAGCGATGTGATTAGCGGAGCGATGGCAGTGCGAAAGCGATAGCGATGGATCGGACAACACAGTCCAGAAACAAACCTCAAAGCAAAAGAAACAATAGTCAGTGATACAACAAACACAAGTAATGCAACAAGTTCGCCGAAAATGTCGACTAAAGCCAACAATAATACCCAAATAAACAATAGCGAAAAGCAGTATAAAACGGACAACCATGAGAGAAATAGTAGTCGATTCACGGAGCGATGTGATGCGGAGACAACCAAGATCGCCGGAGTTTCAAAGACTCCAGCGAGATACAAAAAATGCAAAAATCAAACCATACCGAAACCCACAAGATAAAAACCAACAATAATACCAAAAGGGAGAACGGTGGTGGCGTCGCTTCCACGGCGAGGTTGCCGGAGCGACACCACCGTAACAGTAGTAGGGGGATGCATGGACAATGATGGTGATGGGTCAGTGTTCGAACGAGAGTGTGTGCTTAGTGGTGAGGATGGTTCAACGACGGGGTTGGTGTTGCTGCCGAACTCCGGCGTCGTGAGTTCGCCGGAGTCAGCGACGGAGACGATGCGAGGGGGAGGGTAGAAGGGATGGTGGTGACGGGAGCAGTGGAGAGGGGACATGTATGGCTGCAGGTGTTTCAAGGGGGTTCGCCGGAGCTTGGAGCTCCGGCGAAGGGCGGCGGCGGCGACGGGAGGGGGAGGGCACCCTTTTCCTTTTTGTTCAAATGGGAAAATGGGCTGATGCCCTTTTTTTTTTGCTGAACGTGGGCTGCCCTTTTAAAAATTGCTGAACGTTGTGGACTGCCCCCTCTCTGTTGCTTTATGGGTTGCCCCCTCCTTTTAATAAGGGGGGGATAATGTTTTGGAGGAAATGAAAGTGGTATTTGAAATTTAAAAATGGGGGGGAAATAAAAGGGTGTTTGGAATTTTAAAATGGGGGGGAATAAAAGGGGGTGTTTGGATGAAAATAAAAAAAATGGTGTTGGATTGAAATGATTCGGATTGAGTCTCGTACTGGACTGGTTTGACAAAATGCAACGCGGGTTAATTATTTAAAAAGATGCAAGATTATAAAAAATGCAAATGCCGATGCAATAATAATAAAAATACGATACTTAACAAACGTTTAATGTCTAATTAAAATTAAAGTCGGGTGTCAATTAATTATTTAAAGAAACGCAAATATTATTAAAATAAACGACGGTGTAGTAATAATATAAACATAACATAACGCTTAATTTTGAAATATAAAGAGAAAAATGCAAAAAAAAGATGATTAGAATGCGGTGTCCTAAAATACATAAAATTGAGACAAATATGCGAAAAATGGGTCAAAATTGACTGTCAACAAACCTCTTCCTTCCTTTGGCATGATTCTATGTATGAAATATACATGTAGTAGTATTTCATGATTCCTTCTACTCTTAGAAGTTAAGAGGTAGTTATGTTGATTTACTCTATGTAAAAGCTACGTCTAAGAAATCCTAAGTTCTTACCAAGTCTTAAGGGGGATGTTGGTAAGAGTCGTTAGGAAGTATTTGGAGTCGAGTTGACTTGGCTAATTTACGGCACGAATGAGAATAAGTATCGAACAAGCCATTGCAGCGTTAATAAAGGAAAATGTAATGACAATTAATTATATTAAAATAAGTAGAATCCTCCATCTGCATGAAGCTAAGATAAGACAAAATTGTATTACATTTTCTAGATCATGGCTACTTGAATAAGATCGATATAATTAAGTATAACTTATTCACAACGCACCCAAGTATATGTTACTTAATTTAAAAGAGTTTACGTATGAAGTTTTTAAGACTTTGAAACTTGTTTTCTTAAAAGTTAAGAGACTTGAAGTATTTTGAAGCTATGTGATTTGATAAGTCTCTTGGTTAAAAAAAGGAATGAATTTGTCTAAGACATAAAGAGTTATAACGGCTTTATGGGAAGTTGGTTATAACAACTTTATGGAAGATTAAAAGAATGGTTTTCTCCAGTAATGTAAGCAAAGAAATGATTTGAAATAAAGAAGGACAAATTGTTTTAAAGGTACCAATTGCTTAAGGTTTTTAAGAAGAAGTCACTTGATTTAGAAGCCGGTAAATGTATTTCTAAAAAGGTATTGTGACTTGTCTTGAAAGGTATATATGACTTGATCCTATAGTTGTTAGTATCTGGGAAGTTTTATTTTGAAAAAGAGTCTTTCTAAAGGAGTAGAGGTGCGTGGTACGTTGGGTTAAATTCCCGGATTTTATATGACATTATCGCGTCCCAGAAATGGGCCGGACAGTATATCTTTATGGGCAAACTATATGACATTATCGCGTCCCAGAAATCGGTCGGGCAGTATACCTTTATGGGCAGACTATATGACATTATCGCATCCCAGAAATGGGTCGGGCAGTATACCTTTATGGGCAGACTATATGACATTATCGCGTCCCAGGAATGGGCCGGGAAGTATACCTCTATGGGCAGACTTATATGACTTTATCGCGTCCCAGATTGGGCTGGGCATGTTACACCCCGTATTTCCAGAGTATGTACGTAAGGGCGTACGTACAAAAGTTTAGCCTTAGTTAGGCATTAAGGACGAAAGTTGTGCACAACACACGAAAAGAATCGTTTTCCGACGTAACGTTTTCCAAAGCTTGCGTAGGGAAAATTCCGGCTATGTCATTAATAATTTTTGCGGATTTTTCCGAGAGATGAAATATTTTGGACCAACGGGAGGGTGACACTTGTCACCCTCAATGGACGGCAAAATGGGCAACTTGGACGATTTTTTTGTGGCTTTTTCTTTAGTCAAGGTTAGGTAGGATATTTGTGGAGTAGATGGATAAGGTGTACTTGCCCAAATCTCCACCCTACACTTGCATAGCACTTGGCTTTATCTTGGCCATTGGTTGGCCTTTGGTTGGCCTATAAATACTCCCCTAACTTGAAGGTTTTCTTCATCCATAAATCAATTCTCCAAGTCTTGAAAATCCTCCCCATCTCTTTGTAGTATTCTCGTCCAAGAGCCCTCCCCCGCCCCCTGGCGAAGGCCCTTGGCCGAATACCCCCCCCCCCCCTTGTAGAAGTTGCCTTCTAGTATAGTTACTATACCAAAATACCCTAGCCCAAATCCCTTATAGTAGTTAAGTAGAAGTTGTTAGAAACTTCTAAGGGTTTCTTGGAGCTATCGGAGCGTGCAATTAGGAGCTAAACCTTGCTCAGGATCGACATTTAACTTGGATAATTTTTGGGCTTATCGAGGTAAATACTATTGTCCTTCTATTGTAATTGGATATTACATATAAGAATAGTTAAGACTTGAGTATAAGATATAGAAGAATATTAAAGAATAGAATTGAACTGTTATCACAGTAGAAGGGTATAAATGAAGAATAATTGAACTATACTTACATATGACTGTTTTTACAGTAGACTTGAGTAGCTTGACGGGTAGGGAAGTGCTGCCCAATTTTCCGTAGAATAGAGAACCCTCTGCTTAGAACTGTATACAAAATAGTCTAGACGTTGATAGACGTATCTGACTATTATAGGTTGATTCTCTGCGCGACATATTCGACTTGGCGGTGGATTTCGTAAGGTATGTGATTCTTCCTATACTCTTGAGCATGATATTTTAAAATATATATATAGTACGGTAGACGTACGTGTGTTAACTGGACGTAGTTTTACGGCAATGTCTTTTGACTTAAGCCTGAATAATAAGAACCTTGAAGTATTTCAAAAGAATTATGAATCATTTTTAAAGAAGAGTAATACTTGGTTTTTAAACAGAAAACTTAAGAGTTATACTAGCTTTATGGGAAGTTAGGTATAACGACTTAAGAAAGATAAAAGGAACGGTTTTACTTGTTTGTTTATGAAAATCTTGTATTGACTTCTGCAAGTATAGTAAGATGGTTTGATAAGTAGACATGTTATGATACTACGTGTGTTAATGTCTTGTGATGTTATTATTGTTGTGCTTACGTTGTTAAACGTTAAGACCGTTGTACTGTTATTATATCACATACCCCCTTGACTTGTTATACCGAGGGCTTGCCACCCTTGATGCGGGTCTATACGGCCTATGCGGTCTGTGTGACTATGCGAGTGCGGGAGTTCGAGGATTGATCATTCCGGTGTTTTATCCGTCACGGGGATGCCTATGCGGTCGTGTGACTACGCGGTCTATTGAGACTATGCGGTGCGAGTCGAGGAGAATGCAGGGTTAGCTACCCCGTCGAGGAATACCTCATGCGGGTGCATGTGTGACCTATGCGGACTGCGAGTCGTGATTAGGCACGCATAATGATACTATGGGAGATTGTCCTTGCTTGATCATTCGCGGCCTAGAAAAGACACATTCTGATTTACCTATTATTGTTCTTGTTTGTGGCACTATGTGCAATTGAACTAATTGTATTTGCAAATGGTTTTAAATACTTTGATTTCATTTAAGTACTTTCTGATTTCACATACTTGGTACTGTTATCGACCTCCTTCTGGGTGCGTTCATGCCGCGGTAAGGGCAAGCAGTGCTAGATCCACATCCTTAGGATCTTTTGCTTTGGTGTCGGGAGCTCCATCTTCTAGGAGGCTCGACTTTTGGGTATGATCTCCCTGTTGTTGTATATAGTTTTGTACATTCAGGTATGGCGGGGCCTGTCCGCCATAGTTGTTTATCTACTTAGAGTGCGTAGTCCTATTATACAGTTGGGATGTAATCGCTAAACTATGTTTATATATATATGCGAAAGCGACATTTTCTCACATAAAAGCGTGTCTCATTTACAAGCTGTTTCATGTCTTGTTTTTATATTCCACCGATTACTCGATGTATGACTACTTGGGTGCGGGTAAGGCACGATCCACGAACCGGGCAGTCGTGACAAAAGTGGTATCGAAGCGATTAATCCTCGGAAAGTGTCTACTGACCGTATCTAGTAAGTCTTGATTATCGGTGTGTTGCACCACACCAATAATCGTGAGGCTATAGGATATTTAGGATTGGTTTTCATTCTTCTCATTACGAGATCGTGCCTTAGAGGTGTTATGAGTTGGACCCTCTAACGTATTCCTTTTACATGCGATTATGCCTCGCGTAGGCAACCGAGAGAAGAAGGCAAGCGGCCGGAGGCGCTAGTAGGACAAGAGTCACGAGGGCTCGAGCCCGATCTATACAGACGGCGAGTTCCATGACGCGCCGGCCCAGAGAACCACGACCCGCCCCTCGGTCCACGGCACAGGGGCGGAGGTTAGTACAAGAGATGCTTGATGCTGGCGAGATCGTGGCGAACATGAGGATAAGTTTGAATCAGCGATACGATTCAGCAGATACTGCGTTCACGAGATCGACGATTTGAGGCTACGGATTTTACGAGTTGTAGCCGCGAGTTCTACGGGTCGAGGCGAGGATGATCGCGAGGAGTTCATCCGTCGATTCTGAAGGATCATCACGGGTGATCAAGGCTTCAGAGACCGAATCCGTGATCTTCGGTTCGCATCGGCTGCGTGATACCGCAGTCGATTGGTTTGATTCGTGGGAGCTTTCCCGGGGAGAGCATGCGCCTCCAGCAGTATGGGATGAGTTTTTGGAGGCTTTTCTCACGTACTTCTTGCCTCCGCAGACGAGAGACGCGGGCGACGATTTTATTCTTGCGAGGCGAGAGAGGGCGCGATTAGGAGTACAATGTCGAGTTCGATTCTTTGGCTCGATATGTCCCTGCATTGGTAGCGGATATGGAGGACAGGGTGCATCGCTACGTCACCGGGCTAGATGATTATATGGCCGAGTCTTGTGTGGGTGTGGCTCTTCAGCCAGGCATGGACATTACCGTATGCGAGCTCATGCACTTGGATGCGAGGCGTAGAGACAAGCGGGTCGGCGGATATCGGCCAGCGAGAAGAAGGCCAAGACGGTCGGTTCTTTTGGTAGTTCTCGGGGTGGACGGCCTCAGCAGACGTCTAGATTTGCACCACAGCCAGCTCAGAGCACTCCTACATCATTTTCGATACAGCCAGAGCATTCGGGGCGGTCGGGGCCCGGGACTTGGACTTCGTGGTAGCAAAGTGCTAACCGATCAAGTCCGCTCGGTGTGTCCGTTGTGGTAGATTCCATTCGAGGAGCGTAGTACTGCCGGGAGCTTGCTACACTTGTGGCGGCAGGTCATTATGCGAGTCATCGACTGCAGGCGCGGCAGGGTAAGTCGACGCCGAGTGCATTTTGGTCTTCATCCCTCTGATTACGCCCGGGCGAGGTACTCGTGGACGGCGGTCAGTCGCGGTCGTGGCGCGGGTCCCAGTTCTAGCGGTCCTCAGAACCGCATTTATGCCTTGTCCAGCCGGCAGGACCAGGAGGCGTCGCCTGACGTCGTCACAGGTACCTTATCAGTTTCTGGATTCGATGTGTATGCCTTGATAGATCCGGGTTCTACTATGTCCTATATATCTCCCCTTATTGCTAGTAGAATAGGGATAGAGCCTGAGTCCATAGACCCTTTCGAGGTAGCTACGCCAGTGGGTGATTCGGTGGTAGCTCGGCGGGTATATAGGGCTTGTCCAGTGACCATATACAGTCGTCAGACCCTAGCCGACTTGATAGAGTTGGACATGACTGATTTCGATGTGATCATGGGCATGGATTGGTTAGCTTCTTGCTATGCCAATGTAGACTGCGAGAGAAAGTAGTGCGGTTCGGTTTCTGAGGCCGGTTGTCAGTGGGAGGGAACATTTGTATCGCCGAGGGGTAGGTTTATTTCTTACCTCAAGGCTAGGAAGATGGTGCAGAAGGGGTATATCTACCATCTCATTCGGGTGCGGTACCAGATTTTCAGTCAGTTCCAGTAGTCAGAGAGTTCCCAGATGTGTTTCCAGACGACCTCCCGGGTATCCCTCCGGAGAGGGAGATAGAGTTTTGTATCGATGTGCTGCCAGACACTCGGCCTATTTCCATTCCGCCATACAAAATGACACCTGCCGAGTTGAGAGAGTTGAAGGACCAGCTGAGAGATTTGCTGGAGAAGGGCTTCATCAGGCCTAGTGTTTCTCCCGAGGAAGCGCCGTATTGTTCGTGAAGAAGAAGGGCGGGGCGCGCGTGTGTTGATCTGACGGTGAACAAGGTGACCATTAAGAATGTATACCCCTTCCCGTGATTGATGATTTGTTCGACTAGTTGTAGGGTGCGAGATGTTTCTCAAGATTGATCTGCGATCGGGCTATCATCAGTGCAGTCGAGAGGCGGATGTCCCTAGATCGCATTCGGACGATGCGGGCATTATGAGTTCAGGGTCATGTCTTTTGGGTTGACCAATGCTCCGGCGGTATTCATGGATTTGATGAACCGAGTGTTCAAACCATTTTTGGACACGTTTGTGATAGTGTTCATTGATGATATCTTGGTTTATTCTCGCTCAGAGCAGGAGCATGCGGAGCATTTGAGGACTGTGCTGAGAGTTCTCCAGGACCAGCAGTTATACGCCAAGTTTTCGAAGTGTGAGTTCTGGTTGACTTCGGTGGCTTTTCTTGGGCATATTGTCGGGGCTGATGGTATTCGGGTGGATACGGCCAAGATCGAGGCAGTCAGGAGTTGGCCTCGACCTACTACTCCGACAGAGGTTCGCAGTTTTCTGGGCCTTGCAGGTTATTATCGGCGGTTCGTAGAGAAGTTTGCTTCTATCTCTGCACCATTGACTAGGCTGACTCAGAAGGCAGCTAAGTTTGATGGTGATGCTTGTGGCGAGGTTTCCGATTCTTGAAGGAGGCGACGACCGCCCGTTCTTACTCTTCCAGAGGGTCCAGACGGTTATGTTGTGTATTGTGATGCATCAGGCATCGGGCTCGGATGTGTGTTGATGCAGCAGGGTAAGGTTATAGCGTCACGCGTCGGCGACTTAAGAAGCATGAGAGGAACTACCCCACCCATGATTTGGAGTTAGCGTGGTGATTCACGCCGAAGATCCGGAGGCACTATTTGTATGGGGTTCATGTGGATATTTATACGCACCACAAGAGCCTCCGGTATATCTTCATCCGAGAGGAGTGAACTTACGGCGAGAGGCGGTGGTTAGAGCTACTCAAGGATTATGATGTTGACATCCTGTACCACCGGGAAGGCGATGTTGTGGCGTATGCTCTTAGTCGTAGGTCGATGGGAGCCTATCGGATGTGCGGCCGGAGAGGAGGGCATGGTTCGCGATTTGCATCGATTAGCGAGCCTTGGTGTCCGTTTGATTGATTCTGATAGCAGTGGGGTACGAGTACGAGAGGTTGCCCAGTCTTCCATCGTCGAGGAGGAGAAGAGGCAACAGTTTGAGGATACGGTTTTGATTCGGTATCGTGATATGTCTCTTCGTGAGGAAGCGGTCCTTTGAGTAGCACTGATGGGGTGCTAAGGTTGAGCGAGTTGTGTGTTCGAATATTTGAGACTTGGCGGAGTTCGGGAAGCACAGCGGCGTTACTCTATCCATCCGAAGTCGACCAAGATGTACCACGACCTCGGATCTGTATTGGTGGGATGGCTTGAAGAGGGCGTTGCGAGTTTGTAGCTCGATGCGTGTTGTTGTCGGCAGTGAAGGTAGAGCACCGCAGGCCTCGTGGTTTGTTGCAGCGATTGAGATCCCGACACAGAAGTGGGAGGTGATCAACATGGACTTTATCACGGGATTACCTCGCACTCGGAGAGACATGATTCTATTTGGGTTATCGTCGGCGGTGTGAAATCGCCCACTTTCTTCTGTCGGGGCGACCTTTCGGTGAGGATTATGCGGACTTTACATCAGAGATCGTCGGTGCGCATGGAGTCCTATTTCGATCATATCGCAGAGGAGCCCGTTCTGGCTAACTCGGAGGTCTTTCGAAGGGTTTAGGACGCGGTGAGCACGAGTCGCATTCCATCCTCGAGCAGACGGACAGCAAGCGCACTATCCGGACTCTTGAGGATATCTGCGAGCTGTGTTATCGACTTCGTGGGTAGGGAGGATCATTTGCCTCTAGTTGAGTTTGCGTATAATAATAGCTACCACTCAGGTATTGAGATATCGCCTTATGAGGCCTTGTATGGGAGGAAGTGCGGATCGCCCGATAGGCTGGTTTGATGTGGCGAGTGCGATTAGTGGGACCAGATTTGGTGCGGCGAAGTGGATAAGGTGAAGCTTATCCAGGGGCGGTTCATCGACAACTCGAGTCGGCGAAGTCATATCGCAGATCATCGTCGTCGACATCCGAGTTCGAGGTTGATGATTGGGTTTTCTGAAGGTGTCACCCATGAAGGTGTGATGAGATTCGGGAAGAAAGGAAACTCATTGAGTACATTGGGCCGTATCAGATTGTCCGCACGGTAGGCAAGGTTGCCTATGAGTTGGATCTGTCGTCCGATCTGGAGGCAGTGCATCTGGTGTTTCATGTTTCTATGCTGAGGAGATGTATCGGGGATCCATCTAGAGTGCATCCGATTGACGATGTCCAGGTGACTGAGGGGTTATCATATGAGGCGATTCCCATAGCGATAATCGATCGTCAGGTTAGGCGTCTGCGGACCAAGGACGTGGCTTCCGTCAAAGTCTTGTGGCGGAACGAGCTCAGGGAGGAGATGACGTGGGAAGCTGAGGAGGACATGAGGCAGAAGTATCCTCACCTATTCCCCACACCTCCAGGTAACTCACTTTCCTTCTTGTAAATTTTCATTATCATATTTGCCTAAGTGTTGTTTTGTGGCCGTATGTGGCATTTGCAAATTGTTTTAGTTATGAAGAACCTTATTGTTATCTGTCTTGGGAAGGAACATTCGGGACGAATGTTTCTAAGGAGGGGAGAATGTTACACCCTATATTTCCAGAGTATGTACGTAAGGGCGTACGTACAAAAGTTTAGCCTTAGTTAGGCATGAAGGACGAAAGTTGTGCACAACACACGAAAAGAATCGTTTTCCGACGTAACGTTTTCCAAAGCTTGCGTAGGGAAAATTCCGGCTATGTCATTAATAATTTTTGCGGATTTTTCCGAGAGATGAAATATTTTGGACCAACGGGAGGGTGACACTTGTCACCTCGATGACGACAAAATGGGCAACTTGGGCGATTTTTGTGGCTTTTTCTTTAGTCAAGGTTAGGTAGGATATTTGTGGAGTAGATGGATAAGGTGTACTTGCCCAAATCTCCACCCTACACTTGCATAGCACTTGGCTTCATCTTGGCCATTGGTTGGCCTTTGGTTGGCCTATAAATACTCCCCTAACTTGAAGGTTTTCTTCATCCATAAATCAATTCTCCAAGTCTTGAAAATCCTCCAACTCTCTTTGTAGTATTCTCGTCCAAGAGCCCTCCCCCTCCCCCTTGAGAAGGCCCTTGGCCGAATACCCCCCCCCCCCCCCCCTGTAGAAGTTGCCTTCTAGTATAGTTACTATACCAAAATACCTTAGCCCAAATCCCTTATAGTAGTTAAGTAGACGTTGTTAGAAACTTCTAAGGGTTTCTTGGAGCTATCGGACCGTGCAATTAGGAGCTAAACCTTGCTCAGGATCGACATTTAACTTGGATAATTTTTGGGCTTATCGAGGTAAATACTCTTGTCCTTCTATTGTAATTGGATATTACATATAAGAATAGTTAAGACTTGAGTATAAGATATAGAAGAATATTAAAGAATAGAATTGGTATTATCACGATGAAGGGTATAAATGAAGAATAATTGATGTACTTACATAGAATTTGTTTCTGATGAACTTGAGTAGCTTGACGGGTAGGGAAGTGCTGCCCAATTTTCCGTAGAATAGAGAACCCTCTGCTTAGAACTGTATACAAAATAGTCTAGACGTTGATAGACGTATCTGACTATTATAGGTTGATTCTCTGCGCGCGACATATTCAACTTGGCAGGTGGATTTCGCCGAGAAGGTATGTGATTCTTCCTATACTCTTGAGCATGATATTTTAAAATATATATATAGTACGGTAGACGTACGTGTGTTAACTGGACGTAGTTTTACGGCAATGTCTTTTGACTTAAGCCTGAATAATAAGAACCTTGAAGTATTTCAAAAGAATTATGAATCATTTTTAAAGAAGAGTAATACTTGGTTTTTAAACAGAAAACTTAAGAGTTATACTAGATTTATGGGAAGTTAGGTATAACGACTTAAGAAAGATAAAATGAACGGTTTTACTTGTTTGTTTATGAAAATCTTGTATTGACTTCTGCAAGTATAGTAAGATGGTTTGATAAGTAGACATGTTATGATACTATGTGTGTTAGTGTCTTGTGATGTTATTATTGTTGTGCTTACGTTGTTAAACGTTATGACCGTTGTACTGTTATTATATCACATACCCCCTTGACTTGTTATACCGAGGGCTTGCCACCCTTGATGCGGGTCTATCGGCTACGCGATGAGTGACTATGCGAGTGCGGGAGTTCGAGATTGATCATTCGGGTGTTTTATCCGTCACGGGGATGCCTATGCGATGCTGTGACTACACGGTCTATGAGACTATGCGATGCGGGAGTCGAGGAGTGCAGGGGTTAGCTACCCCGTCGAGAATACCTCATGCAGTGCGTGTGTGACTATGCGGTGCGGGAGTCGAGATTAGGCACGCATAATGATACTATGGGCGATTGGCCTTGCTTCGATCATTCGCGGCCTAGAAAAGACACATTACGATTTACCTATTATTGTTCTTGTTTGTGGCACTATATGCAATTGAACTAATTGTATTTGCAAATGGTTTTAAATACTTTGATTTCATTTAAGTACTTTCTGATTTCACATACTTGGTACTGTTATCTTGACTGCTTGAAGCTGCGTTCATGCGCGGTAAGGGCAGCGATTGCTAGATCCACATCCTTAGGATCTTTTGCTTTGGTGTCGTGAGCTCCATCTTCTCGGAGGCTCGACTTTTGGTATGATCTCCCTGTTGTTGTATATAGTTTTGTACATTGGGGTATGGCGGGCCTGTCCGCCATAGTTGTTTATCTTAGAAGTGCAGTAGTCCTATTATGCAGTTGGGATGTAAGCGCTAAACTATGTTTATATATATATCTTTGAAAGCGACATTTTCTCACATAAAACTGTGTCTCATTTTACAACTGTTTCATGTCTTGTTTTTATATTCCGCTGATTACTCTGATGTATGACTACTTGGGTGCCCGGGTAAGGCACCAGTCACGGGCCCCGGAACGGGTCGTGACATGGCAGTATAGGCATCCCTCCATAAAGGGCCGGATTATGTTAGGCAAGGTAAGTAAGTTATATGGTAATGAACATGATGATTTTCCTAAGTATGTACGTAAGAAAGTAACTATAACTTTTATTGAAAAATGGGAAAAGATAATAAGGTACGATTAAGTTCACGAGATGGTAATGACATGGTAGGTTCAGGTATTTACCATCTTTATACTTACCCCTGTCATGCTTTTATACAGATATGTTTTGTTTACTGTACCTTATTTCCGTTCCATATTAAATTTTGTTGTACTTGTTATACCGTATTTCAGTATATGCGTGAGGACGTCGTACAAAAGTTTGAGCCTTAAGTTAGGCAAGAGTCGAAATTTGTGCACAACCCCGAAAGAATCGTTTTTTTGAAACGCGTTTTCCGAACTGCGAAGGAAAATTACGGCTATGTCATTTATTATTTTGCGGATTTTTCCGAGAGATGAAATATTTTGGACCAACGAGAGGCGACACTTGTCACCCTCAGTGGGCGATCAATGGCGAATTGGTGCCCATTTCGTGGCATGTTTTATGGCCTAATCCATGGGTCCATGTTTGTGACGGAATTGTGGAGCAGGGTTAGCGGGCCCTTGAGCAAATCTTGGCCCTCCAGCCCCACTTGGCTTGATCTTGGCCATTGATCTCCTATAAATACCCCTGTGAAGACTTCTTCATCCACAAAACATCTAAGTCTTGAAATCCCCTCTCCCTTTGTAAGTTTCGTCCAGCCTTCTCCCCACTTTTGAGAAAGCCTTGGCGAGAGGGTACCCTCCCTAGTGGTGCTAGCCGAGGTACCCCTACCTTGAGTTGTTCTCATAAAATACACCCTTGGTAGAAAGTATTCTCAGTATTGTTACTATTCCAAAATACCTTAGCCTTATACCTTGTAGTATTCCAAAGTTACCTCTATCGTAGAGCAGAAAATACTACCTTATGTCCTTTTAGTCTCAAACGAAACCCTAAGGAAAATCTTCATAGTTGGTTGAAGTGCTAAGTAGAAGTTGTTTGGGAACTTCTAAGGGTTGTTTGGAGCGGGTTGGAGCGCCCAGAGTAGGAGCTAAACGTTGCTCAGGATCGACATTTAACTTGGATAATTTTGGGATTATCGAGGTAAATACTCTTGACCTTCTTTTGTAATAAGAGTTTACATACTGTTGAAGTATAAGAATTAAGTATAAGTTATATACAAGGAAGGTATATAAGAAGGGAATTGAACTGTACTTACATAGGGTGTATTCTGATGAACTTGTGAAGCTTGACGGGTAGGGAAGTGCTGCCCAATTTTCCGTAGAATCTTGTATCTAGATTTATTCCATAGAGTAGTCTAGACATTGATAGACTTGTATAACCGGTATAGGTTGAAGTACTGCGAGTAGCATGTTCTACTTGAAAGGTGGACAAGGCTAGCAGGATTACAGTACTTTGGAGCTTTTTGCTAATAGTCGATAATCGTCGCGAGGTATGTGATTCTTCCTATACTCTTGAGCATGATATTTTAAAAGAATATATATATAGTACGGTAGACGTACGTGTGATTAACTGAATGTAGTTTTACGGCAATGTCTTTTGACTTAAGCCTGAATAATAAGAATCTTGAAGTATTTCAAAAGATTAAGAACCGTTTTTAAAAGAAGAGTAATACTTGGTTTTGAAAGCTTAAGAGTTATACTAGCTTTATGGGAAGTTAGGTATAACGACTTAAGTAAGATAAAAGGAATGGTTTATTGATTTTAGAAAGTTAAGAGACTTGATCTTAAAAGATAAGAGACTTGACTTAATTGAATTAATTTAAAGTCTGTTAAAGTGTGAAACCTCATTCGTGAGTAATGAGTACTTGAATTTTAAAAGAATAATGTTTTACTGATTTCGGAAATGAGAATAAGTTATTATATTAAAACCAGTAGAAACCTCCTTCCGCATAGAAGCTAAGATAAGACAAAATTGTATTACATTTCCTAGATCATGGCTGCTTTAATGAGAATCAGTATAAACAAGCATTAAATTTTCTTAAATTTTCAAAGTAAGGAACTTGGTTTCTAAAAGAAGAAAGACTTGAGGAATTGAAGAATTTTTCTTAAAAAGAAAGACATTGTTTTGTCTTAAATTGGTTTAAAACATAAAGTGTTATAACAGCTTTATGGGAAGTTAGTTATAACGACTTTATGAAAACAAAAGAGTGGTTTTATCATTGGTTTTAAAGTGGTAACTTGACTTTAAAAAGGAGAAGTGTTTTGGTCTAAAAAGAAGGCATGTTATTGCCTTAATTTGGTTTTAAAAGGAAAGTATGGAAGTTGTTTTGGTTTACTTAAAAATGTTAGTCGCTCTATTTTAATACTGCGGGTATCGGGTGACCTTTGTAAAAAGAAATAGATCCTTTAAAAAGAGTTTAACATAGGTAGTACTTTGGGGTTAAAACCTGGACTTTGGCATAAAATGAAAGTACCTTGAGTTGTGTGTAACTTACCTATGTTTGCGTGTGATAGCCTTGTCGTGCTAGTATTGTATTTCTATACCACCGCGTCTCTCAATGGAGGGCCGGCTGATTTGTTATGATATTACTTGGGCGTCTGGCGTGTGACGGAGAATTCCGCAGTGCGCTCGCGGTTGATAGTGTTATTCCATGGACTAGCTCTCCATGAGGTTTCTTGATTCGGCCTTGGTATCGGTGGTCGGCTTTCGTACTTGCCGTCTGCGTGGCTGATTCGGCCTTGGTACACAGTAGTTATCCTCGCACTTGCCGTTCAGTTTAGTGGCGAAGTCTCGTGATCTGACGCGGTACACAGTAGTTAGCCCTCGTACTTGCCCGGTTAGCTCATTGACACGGCGCAGTATCTGGTAGTCGGCTTTCGTACTTGCCCCGTGTCAGCTTCGTGGTTTGGTTGTATGGTATTGTTAGTACGGTTTCATGACTCAGGTAGGACTTGGTGTTCATGTGTACTCCGTGGTGTTATTATATCATAGACTGCCGGCAGTGAGGAAGGTATTCCACGGGCATGATTGATGTTGAGATCGTGTGACCCATAGTTATATTTGAGTGATGACTCTGAGGGCGTGAGTCCCTGACTTACATGACTGCTTCTTTATTATGGACTATGGTTTGGTTATCATACATGTCTCCTGCTTTATATAGACTGCTATGATTTCATTTACAGTATTTTCAGTTTCACATACTTGGTACCTGTTGTACTGACCTCCTTCGGGGGTTGCGTTCATGCCGCAGGTAGAGGTACATCGGTTGTTGATCCTCGCTCATAGGATCACAGTTCAGCGTTGGGAAGCTCCGTTTCTCCGGAGGCTTATCTTTTGGTATGTTACCCTGAGTTGTAGGTTCTTGTACATTCAGGGGTATGGCGGGGCCATGTCCCGTCATGTTGTATAAAAACTCTTAGAGGTCTGTAGTACTATTGTGGGCAGGGTTTGTAAAAGGATTAAATTGTTCGGTTTGAAAGATTTGTATATATATTTTATTGGAAGGTAACTGTTTGGTTGCTTTGTTTATTATCTTATCTCTTGTTTCGTGTTTAAGTTTTTATTTCCGCTGATTTTCTCTGATGTTGTATCACTAGGGTGCCCGGGGTAAGGCACCAGTCACGGGCCCGGGATCGGGTCGTGACAAAAGTGGTATCAGAGCAGTTAATCCTCGGAAAGTGTCTACGCAGTGTCTAGTAGAGTCTTGATTATCGATGTGTTGTGCACCACATCTATAATCGTGAGGCCGAGACATTTAGGGTTGGTTTTCATTCTTCTCATTCTGAGATCGTGCCTTAGAGATGTGTTATAAGTTGGACCCCTCTGACGCATTTCGTTTTTACCAGTTATGCCTCCGCGCAAGGCAACCCGGGCCCAGATGGGCAAAGCGAGGAGCTGCTGGTAAGATCTGAGGAAATACGAGCGCGAGCCGTCGATGCACTGAGATTGTGCTTGACGGCGAGTTTTGCGGCGCCACCGGCTGATAGAGTTTAGAGCGCGGCGATGGCCGCTGAGACCACGATGCACGAGCCTCGGTCCGGCTGGAGGCGAGAGGAGATGGGTTACAAAGAGATGGCCCGATTCTTGGCGGGATCGTGGCCGAACATGAGGATAAGTGCCGGCGCGGCAGTTCGATGCACCGTGGTTCACCCGAGATCGGATAGTTTGAGGCTACGGGACTTTACGAGTTGTAGCCGCGAGTTCTGGGTCAAGGCACGAGGATGATCCGAGGAGTTCATCAAGCGATTCTGACGGATCATGAGAGTGATCAAGCCGGAGACCGAGTCGATGGTCTTGGGTTCACATCAATTTGCGTGATCTGCGATCGGTAGTTTGATTCGTGGGACTGTCGGGAGAACATGCATTTCCAGTAGTATGGACGAGTTCTCGTGAGGCATTTCTTGCACATTTTTGCCTCCATGCACGAGGAGGGCTCGGGCGACAAATTTTTGGTGTTGAGCGAGCGGGTGTCGGATTGGAGTACAATGTGGAGTTCGACTCATTGGCTCGGTATGTCCCGCGTTAGTAGCGATATGGAGGGCGAGTGCACCGCCACGTCACTGGGCTCGATGACTACTTAGCGAGGGCTTGTTGGTGTAGCTCTTCACGGGCATGGACATTGCCGCATGCAGCTTATACACTTGGATGTGAGGCGGAGAGGTCAGCGGAATGACCAAGATCGGCGAAGAGGCGAGCAGCCAGGTCCTTTGATAACTTTCGAGGCGGACCGCCTCGGCAGTGAACTAGTTATGTACCTCCGCCAAGATCTGAGTGGTCCTCCGACGCCGGGATATTCGGGAGCGGTCGGGGCTCCTGTGTTTCAGATTTTCGGGGAATAGAGTGCTCGCCGGATGAGGTCGCCACTTGTCTCGGTGTGGCGTTGTGGAAAACTTCATAAGGAGAGTATCGTACTAACTTGGGAGATTATTATTCTTGCGGCCAGCAGGCCATCGGCGGCTGTCCAGGCCAGGGGTAGCAATGGTAGGATAACACAGACTACGAGATCAGTTGCGGGTTCTTCACCTTCCATAGCTAGGCAGGATGTTCATACACGGTAGGCCACGACAGAGGTCGCGGTGGAAGTTCCCAGTTTTAGCGGTCCTTTGAACCTCCTATGTTTCAGGTATATCCTTAACCCTCTAGAGTTTTGCATGCTTGATATGATGATTGTATGTTGAGTACTATGTACAGATAGCATTGTGTATATTGTGGTTTAGAGACATGGATAGTTGAAAGAATAAGTGTGGGGACAGGGAAGGTATGAACCTTAGAATATTACACGTTGAGACCTTAGATGTAAGGCCGGCTTGAATAAAAGATTTTACGGTTAGTCTTTGTCGAAATACTTGGTTTGCGTATAAATGTATTGTGGGATAATTCCGTGAGTTGTGTAAGATGAAAGTGGTAGCTTTCTGGACTTGAATAGGTAAGAATGTTCCGGGTCGGGAGAACAAGTGTTTGGCGACGGAGGGTCGGGTTGAGGACGTGTTGCGGGTCAACCCGTAGCCCGGATTAAGATGGGGTCAGTTCTGGGTGGTCCCGCCAGGTGGTTGGGTCACAAGGGTGCTAGGCCCAGGTTTAGATGACCATCATATAAGTTCGTGGATATGTTCGACCAGAAGCGGATCGTGAAGGCCGGGAATGGCCTTAAAGAAGATCGAGGCTAGTAAGATGACCAAGTTTGGAGGTAGTGGCTCCAGAAATTTTGGGAACTGAAGTAATGACCGAAGTATGGTACATACTAGAAGAGTTCAAGTGTTCGAGCAGAGTACGACGAGTAAGGAAAGAAGTGAACGTGGGTTAGCAGAATAAAGAAGTCATTTTGTTGTGAAGTGAAGGTGCGAAGGGGATATCTTTTAGACCTTGGGAGGGAGCTTTTGTAATATTAGAGGTGATTCTTCGTGGACTTGGATAGAATATTTGCGCGTGTGTTATTTTGTGGCCAGGTGTGGCATTGGCAACTGGTTTAAGTTAAGAGGAACTTATCATTATCTGTATCGAGAAGGAACATTCGGGACAAATGTTTCTAAGGAGGGGAGAATGTTATACCCCGTATTTCCATAGTATGTACGTGAGGACGTAACTATAAAATTTTGAGCCTTAAGTTAGGCAAGAGTCGTAATTTGTGCACAACCCCCGAAAAGAATCGTTTTTTTGACGAAACGTTTTCCGAACTTTGCGAAGGGAAAATTACGGCTATGTCATTTATTATTTTTGCGAATTTTTCCGAGAGATGAAATATTTTGGACCAACGAGAGGGCGACACTTGTCACCCTCAAGTGGGCGGTCAAGGTGGCCGAATTGGTGCCCATTTCGTGCCTAATCCATGGGTCAATGTTTGTGAGGGAATTGTGGAGTAGGGTTAGGGTGCACTTGGGCAAATCTTGGCCCTCCACTTGCCCCCCACTTGGCTTGATCTTGGCCATTGATCTCCCTATAAATACCCCCCCCTTTGTGAAGACTTCTTCATCCACAAAAACTTCTAAGTCTTGAAATCCCCCTCTCCCCCTTTGTAAGTTTTCATCCAAGCCTTCTCCCCCTCGAGAAAGCCTTGCCGAGAGGGTACCCACTCCCTAGTGGTGCTAGCCAGGGTACCCCCTACCTTGAGTTGTTCTCATAAAATACACCCCAGTAGAAAGTATTCTCAGTATTGTTACTATTCCAAAATACCTTAGCCTTATACCTTGTAGTATTCCAAAAGTTACCTCTATCGTAGAGCCGGAAATACTACCTTATGTCCTTTAGTCTCAAACGAAACCCTAAGGAAAATCTTCATAGTTGGTTGAAGTGCTAAGTAGAAGTTGTTTGGGAACTTCTAAGGGTTGTTTGGAGCGGGTTGGGCGCCGAGTAGGAGCTAAACGTTGCTCGGGATCGACATTTAACTTGGATAATTTTGGGCTTATCGAGGTAAATACTCTTGACCTTCTTTTGTAATAAGAGTTTACATCTGTTGAAGTATAAGAATTAAGTATAAGTTAGGTACAAGGAAGGTATATAAGAAGGAATTGAAGCTGTACTTACATAGGATTGTATTCTGATGAGACTTGTGAAGCTTGTGGGTAGGGAAGTCTTGCCCAATTTTCCGTAGAATCTTGTATCTAGATTTATTCCACAGTAGTCTAGACATTGATAGACTTGTATAACGGTATAGGTTGAAGTCTGCGAGTAGCATGTTCTACTTGAAAGGTGGACAAGGCTAGCGGGATTCTGATACTTTGGAGCTTTTGCTAATAGTCGATAATCGTCGCGAGGTATGTGATTCTTCCTATACTCTTGAGCATGATATTTTAAAAGAATATATATATAGTACGGTAGGCGTGCGTGTGATTAATCGAATGTAGTTTCTGGCAATGTCTTTTGACTTAAGCCTGAATAATAAGAATCTTGAAGTATTTCAAAAGATTAAGAACCGTTTTTAAAAGAAGAGTAATACTTGGTTTTGAAAGCTTAAGAGTTATAATAGCTTTATGGGAAGTTAGGTATAACGACTTAAGTAAGATAAAAGGAATGGTTTATTGATTTTAGAAAGTTAAGAGACTTGATCTTAAAAGATAAGAGACTTGACTTAATTGAATTAATTTAAAGTCTATTAAAGTGTGAAACCTCATTCGTGAGTAATGAGTACTTGAATTTTAAAAGAATAATGTTTTACTGATTTCGGAAATGAGAATAAGTTATTATATTAAAACCAGTAGAAACCTCCTTCCGCATAGAAGCTAAGATAAGACAAAATTGTATTACATTTCCTAGATCATGGCTGCTTTAAAGAGAATCAGTATAAACAAGCATTAAATTTTCTTAAATTTTCAAAGTAAGGAACTTGGTTTCTAAAAGAAGAAATACTTGAGGAATTGATGAATTTTTCTTAAAAAGAAAGACATTGTTTCGTCTTAAATTGGTTTAAAACATAAAGTGTTATAACAACTTTATGGGAAGTTAGTTATAACGACTTTATGAAAACAAAAGAGTGGTTTTATCATTGGTTTTAAAGTGGTAACTTGACTTTAAAAAGGAGAAGTGTTTTGGTCTAAAAAGAAGGCGTGGTATTGCCTTAATTTGGTTTTAAAAAGAAAGTATGGAAGTTGTTTTGGTTTACTTAAAAATGTTAGTCGCTCTATTTTAATACTGCGGGTATCGGGTGACCTTTGTAAAAAGAAATGGATCCTTTAAAAAGAGTTTAACATACGTAGTACTTTGGGGTTAAAACCTGGACTTTGGCATAAAATGAAAGTACCTTGAGTTGTGTGTAACTTACCTATGTTTGCGTGTGATAGCCTTGTCGTGCTAGTATTGTATTTCTATACCACCGCGTCTCTCAATGGAGGGCCGGCTGATTTGTTATGATATTACTTGGGCGTCTGGCGTGTGGATAATTCCGCAGTGCGCTCGCATTGATAGTGTTATTCCATGGACTAGCTCTCCGCGAGGTTTCTTGATTCGGCCTTGGTATCCGGTGGTGGCTTTCGTACTTGCCCGCCTCGTGGTGATTCGACCTTGGTACAGTAGTTAGCCCTCGCACTTGCCCGTTCGGTTTAGTGGTGAAGTCTCGTGATACGCGGTACACAGTAGTTAGCCCTCGTACTTGCCGGTCGACTCGTGACACGGCGCGAGTATCTGGTAGTCGACCGTACTTGCCGTGTCGACCGTGGTTTGGTTGTATGGTATTGTTAGTACGGTTTCATGACTCGAGTAGGACTTGGTGTTCATGTGTACTCGTGGTGTTATTATATCATAGGCTGCGGCGATGAGGAAGGTATTCCACGGGCATGATTGATGTTGAGGGCGTGAGACCCATAGTTATATTTGAGTGATGACTCTGAGGGCGTGAGTCCCTGACTTACATGATTGCTTCTTTATTATGGACTGTAGTTTGGTTATCATACATGTCTCCTGCTTTATATAGACTGCTATGATTTCATTTACAGTATTTTCAATTTCACATACTTGGTACCTGTTGTCTTGACCTCGCCCGGGCTGCGTTCATGCGCGGTAAGTACATCGGTTGTTGATCCTCGCTCATAGGATCACAGTTCAGCGTTGGGAAGCTCCATTTCTCCGGAGGCTTATCTTTTGGTATGTTACCCTGAGTTGTAGGTTCTTGTACATTCAGGGGTATGGCGGGGCCCTGTCCCATCATGTTGTATAAAAACTCTTAGAGGTCTGTAGTACTATTGTGGGCAGGGTTTGTAAAAGGATTAAATTATTCGGTTTGAAAGATTTGTATATATATTTTATTGGAAGGTAACTGTTTGGTTGGCCTGTTTTATTATCTTATCTCTTGTTTCGTGTTTAAGTTTTTATTTCCGCTGATTTTCTCTGATGTTGTATCACTAGGGTGCCCGGGGTAAGGCACCAGTCACGGGCCCGGGATCGGGTCGTGGCAAGATCTTGACTTCCGCCAGTGCGTTCATGCCGCGAGTTTTAGGTACACAGGTTGGTGATCCTTGCTTTTAGGATCTCGGTTCAGTTTTTGGGAAAAAGCTCAATTTGCTCCATTCCCTGAGGTTGTAGATTTATGTATATTCAGGGGTATGGCGGGGCCCTGCCCCGCCACTGTTGTTATGATAAAACTCTTATAGGTCTGTAGTCACATATTGTGGGTCAGTTTGTAAAGGAAAGGAGGCAACTGCTTCAGTTATTTATATATATGTCCAGGAAGGTAG
Source organism: Przewalskia tangutica (assembly GCA_029844215.1). Taxonomy (NCBI): domain Eukaryota; kingdom Viridiplantae; phylum Streptophyta; class Magnoliopsida; order Solanales; family Solanaceae; genus Przewalskia; species Przewalskia tangutica. Next base: position 47,522,116 of record CM056730.1, read on the forward strand.
CCCTATCGGCTAACCTGTTGTTTTACTTCTGTTGTTTTATTTTATAAGTTTCATGTATGTTCCGCTGATTTTCTCTGATGTATACCTGTAAGGGTGCCCAGGTAGGGCACCAGTCGCGGGCCCGGGGTCGGGTCGTGACAGTGATCATCCTGGAACTCCCGCAGCTCCGCATAGGTCTCATAGACCCGCATGAGGTATTCCTCGCATCGGGGGCGGCTAACCCTCGGCATAACAAGTCTGGGGGGTAAGTGATATAATACCAGCATAACTGCTTATCGATAAACAACGTAAGCACAACAAGAAAACCCCCTTACACAAACGTCACAAGACACTAACACACGTAGCATCATAACATGTTTACTTATCAAACCAACAAGAAAGTATTACAAGGCTATCACAAGCCAACATAGTCAAGTTACTCACACAAGGTACTTTTATTTCATGTCAACAAATCCGGGTTTAAAACCCTAAAGTACTACATACTTCAACTCTAAAAAAAAAGATCCATTTCTTTCACAAAAGTCACACGATACTCGTAGTATCAAAATAGAGTAACTATCTTTTAAGTAAACCAAAACAATTTCCATACCTTCTTTTTAAACCAATCTTAAGACAAAAGCATGCCTTCCTTTTTAAACCATTTTAAGACAAAACCATGCCTTCCTTTAAAACAAAGACACTTTTCCTTTTTAAAGTCAAGTAGCAATATACTTTTTAAACCAAGTGTCTTACTCTTTTAAAAACAAGTAACCTATACCTTTAAATCAAGTTACTTCTCCTTTCCCAAAATCAAGTTGTTTATAAGTCAAGTCTCTTTACTTTCAAAAATCAGTCTCTTAATCTTTAAATCATATCTTTTAAGGAAACCAACCTCCAACTTTTAAAATGTCAAGTTATCATTTTAAATCCAATGATAAAACCATTCTTTTGTTTTCACAAAGTCGTTATAAATAACTTTCCATAAAGCTATTATAACACTTTATGTTTTAAACCAACCAAGGACAACTATTCTCATTTTCGAAATCAAGATAACTTTATTCTTTAAAAGACCACACACCCATTACTCATGAATGAGGTTTTACAACTTTTTAACATAATTCAAGTCCTTAATATTTCATAACAAGTCACTTAACTTTGGAATCAAGTCAAGGACACAAAAGGAAAATCAAATTCCTTTAAACACACGTGCGTCTACCGCACTATTTATATTTCACAACAATCATCCTAGAAAGGATAGGAAGAGGTTCACATACCTCGCGACGATTATCGACAATAAGCAAAATGCTCCAAAGTACTATAACCCTGCTAGCCTTTTCCACCCTTTAAGTAGAATACGCTACTCGTTGTACTTGACTATAATGGCCATAAACGTTTATTAACTTCTACATCCCTTGGTAGAAAATTTAAAAATACACGGTTCCATTTTATACGGAAAATGCGGCAGCACCGCCCCCCCCCCCCCCCCCCGTAACCACATAAATCTCCTCCCCTATCAAGGCCCGCTACCGAGCCAACAACTCGAGGGGTTACACGTCTAACAGGACGTGTACAACCGCCCACAATAATACTACAAGTCTCTTGTAAATCTGGTCAATTCTTATCAATATTCATTCTATATATAGTATACTCAACTATACATTACTCTGACATGTAATCTCCAATTCTGATAGGGGATAAAGATCATTACCTCGATAAGCCCAAAATTATCCAAGTTTTATAAGTCGATCCTGAGCAATGTTTAGCTCCACTTCCTTACGCTCCAACCCGCTCCAAGAAACCCTTAGAAGTTTCTAAACAACTTCTCTTAACACTCCATCCATCTATGAAGATTTTCTTAGGGTTTCGTTTTTGCGATTATTGGAATAAAGTAGTGTTTTCGGGCTCTTAGTATAAAGATAACTTTGGAATACTACAAGGGATTTTAGGCTAAGGTATATGAGATTATAACAATACTTGAAGAAATTCTTTCACAAGAGGGGGGGGGGGGTGTTGGACGAGAACCACAAAGGGAGGGAGGGGGAATTTTTGCCTTGGAAAAATATTTCAAGTGAGGGATGAATAAAGTCTTGCAACAAGGGGGATATATAGAGAAATCAATGGCTAGGATCAAAGCAAGTGTATGGTGAGGATTTGGTCCATGTGGGAGTGGAGTCTTCCAACCAAGTGTCCACCACAACAATGAGACAAGTGTCCACCACAAAAATGGGACAAGTGGCTTGCCACTTGTCCACCAAAAACGTCCAACACTTGTCCACCAACCATTCGGCCAACATGGCCACATGGGGGTGACACGTGTCGCCCCCTACTCGTCCAAAATATTTCATCTCCCGAAAATATCCGTAATGCCAAAAATCTGAAAATAAAGTGGGCCCCACAAAACCGTAAATTTTCCCCGTGGGCCCCACGTGACCAATTCCGGAAATAAAATTCCATAATTCTCAAATATTCTAAAAGGTCCGAATACCAAATCTGGGAATCCAATTCCCATTAACGAACCTTTTTCCTTCACAAAATCCGGAAACTTTTCCGTCGAAAAATCACATCTTTCTTCCTTTCCAATTTTTGTGTCGTATTCCCGTACGAACGTCTTCGTATACATACCCTGGAACTACGGGGTGTAGCATTTTTCCCCCCTTAGAAACATTCGTCCCGAATGTTCCTTCTAAGTCTCCAAGCACACCTGTGCCGGTATAGTCTTCCCTACTATACTTACGGAACCAATTATGCCACACATGGCCATAATACAACATACGCGCAAATATTCACATCCAAGCCAAATGAAGAATCATCTCTAAAGCGTATAACAATACTAATAGCTCCACCCAAGGTCCAAATGATACTTTCTTCACATCTTTACTTATAAAAAGGACACTTCCATCTTCTTAACACATCTATGCCTCTTTTCTTACTCGTCGTACCCTCCTCGTACATTCGAACTCTTCCTACTATACGTACCACATTTCTGTCGTTGCTTCAGTTTTCAAAAATCTCGAGGTTACCCTTTCCAACTTGGTCATCATTAACTGGGAACACTCTGGATGGATCTCTGATACTCTTCCGAATCATAGCAACATGGAAGACCGGACGTACTGCCTCATAAATCGGACGACAGTGCTAACTTATAGGCAACCTGGCCTTATTCTACAAACGATCTGGAAAGGCCCAAGTACCTCGGCTAAGTTTCCCCTGCTTTCCAACTCTCGTCACACCGCCCGGTGGTACCTTGAAGACCCGTCGGCACTGAACTCCAGTGTCGGCCCGATTATCGCCGCGACTTTGACTACGGTGCTAATAACCTCTTCTGGATAAGCTTCACCCTATCCACATCCTGATGAATCAAGTATGGACCAACTATCTGAACCTTGCCAACATCGAACCAATCGATCGACAACCTACACTTCCGCCCATACAAGGCTTCATAAGGCAACATCCGAATACTGAAATGGTAGCTATTATAATACTCACTCAACAAGAGGCGAATAATCCTTACAGCTACCCACAAATCAAAACAGGCGTAACCTATCCTCAAATGTCTGGATAAAACGCGCTGTTTTTCCGTCGGCCCGAGGGTGAATGCAATACTGAGACTCACCTGAGTTCCTAACCCCGCCTGGTAAAACCTCCAGAAACAAAAGAAATAGCCGAAAACTGGGCTCCACTATCTGTCATAAAAAGTAGGAATCCCGTGCAGCCTTACAACCTCCCTGATACATAACATCTCGCATAACCCTACGCCGAGTAAGCAGTCCTAACTGAAAGACAAGATGGGCTGACCTCATCGGCCCGACTAATGGTCGAACGCATCCACGAACTCGTACGATGGTTACCTAAACTTGGGCCTAACACCCTCGTGACCCTACCACCTGGCGGGACCACCTCAAACTGACCCCACCATATTCCGAGCTGCGGGTTGACCCGCGATATGGCCTCAACCCGACCCACTTCGTGCCAACCTCTCTCGTTCCCCGATCCGGAACAATCTTACCAAATCACGTCATGAAAGCGACCACTTCCATCTCACACTACCCATGGAATTATCCCACCTAACACAATGCTATCCGTACATAGCACTCCATATGTATCTACCATAACGACCTAAACAAGTCTCTTAAGGGCTGAAGATATCTCTGTAACTACTGCCTCACTTTCCCTTTGTCGCTCTAATCAAATCCTTCTCTGCTGGGCGCATAACTACAGAAGGTGATGAACCACCATTGATCCGAAAGGTGAGTCGTAACATCCGTTCCACCGGTCGGACAATTTCATAAAATGGCCTGTGTCATGAAGCATAACAAGCTATCAGTAGTATGACACTCCCGTAGAACACCTACCACAACGGCCATACAGGGTGGGGTGGCCTCCTCAGCTAACACCCTTCCTCTCGAACCACTAAATTATCCGTGACACGGTAGGCTAAGTCATCCCACCTGTATCCCTCTACTAGGACATTCTCTCCTCATGGCCACGGCGGCTGGTAAAACAAGCATTAGTAAAAGGCGACATTTCGGGATGGCGTCTACCACATAGTGAACAACGAGGCGAATCTGGTGGCTATAACCTAAGTAAATCGTGAACGAAACCACGGAGTTGACCAACTCCTAAATACCGAGCGTCACGAAGTGCGCGGAGGACCACTGCATCTTGGCGGAGGCGCATAACGATCTCTGGCGAGAAGGTCCACCTCGAAAGTTACCAAAGGACCACTGTTGTTCGGCCTCTTACGCGATCTTGGTTAAGCGATCTCTCGTTCCTCGATGCATTGCGCATAAGTGCATGCGGGCAATGTCGATGCTGGCGAAGAGCTACTCTTGTACAACCCTTTACTAGATAATCGTCAAGTCCTGTGACATATCGGTGCACTCTATTCTCCATGTCTGCCACTAAAGCGGGGACATAACGAGCCAATGAGTCAAACTCGTCAGTATTCCCGAACGTCCGCCGCTCGGCCTCAACATCATAAATCTATCCGCCGAGCTCTCGCCATCTGCGAGGGCGAAGTGTAAGAAATGCATCGAGAACTCGTCCCAACCAGGTTGGGCGCGTTCTCCTCCAGGGCGATTCCATGAATCAAACGATCGGCTGCGATATCCACGCGGTAAAGTGAACCTAATACCACCGACTGTGTCTCCGATGCCTTGATCACTCTCATGATCCGCTGTAATTATCGAATAAACTCCTGAGGATCTTCCTCAGTTCTCGATCCATAGAACTCGGGTGGACTGCAACTCCAAAAAGTCCCGAAGTTTCAAACCGTCGGCTCTGGGGTGTATTACCAGTACCACCGGCCCCCCATCTATCCTCATGCCTCGCTACAAGCCGAGCTAGTAACTGGGCTATCTCCTCGTAACCATATCATCTGTTCCTGGCCGTGGGACTAGAGGCTCGGTATCGTGGTCTCTATAGCTACTGCTGCTGCTCTAAACTCTTCTGGGGCTAGTGTTACACCCCGTAGTTCCAGAGTATGTATGTGAGGACGTACGTACAAGAATACAACATTTTAATTGGAAAGGAAGAAAGATGTGATTTTTCGACGGAAAAGTTTCCGGATTTTGTGAAGGAAAAAGGTTCGTTAATGGAAATTGGATTTCCAGATTTGGTATTCGGACTTTTTGGAATATTTGAGAATTATGGAATTTTATTTCCGAAATTGGTCACGTGGGGCCCACGGGAGAATTTACGGTTTTGTGGGGCCCACTTTATTTTCGGATTTTGGCATTCTGGATATTTTGGAAGATGAAATATTTTGGGCGAGTAGGGCAACACGTGTCACCCACGTGGCCCCAGTAGAAAGTTGTGGACAACGGGCGTTTTTGTGGGGACAAGTGGCAAGCCACTTGTCCCATTTTTGTGGTGGACACTTGGTTGGAAATTACCCACACAACATGTCCCTAATCCTCACCTTACATTTGCTTAAATCTTGGCCCTTGGTTTCTCTATAAATACCCCCCCCCCACCTTTGTAGTGAAGACTTCATCCACTTAAAGATTTTCCAAGGCAAATACTCCCTCCCTTTAGCTTGCTCTCGTTTCCCCCCCCCACTTTGTGTAGTAAATACTTCAAGTATTGTTGTATTATCCCAAATACCTTAGCCTAGTATTCCTAGTAGTATTCCAAAGTTATTTTAATACTAAGAGCCCGTAAATACTATTTTATTCCAATAGTCGCAAATGAAGCCCTAGAAAAATCTTCATAGCTTAGATGAAGTGTTAAGAGAAGTTGTTTAGAAACTTCTAAGGGTTGCTTGGAGCGGGTTGGAGCGTAAGGAATTGGAGCTAAACATTGCTCAGGATCGACTTTTAATCTTGGATAATTTTGGGCTTATCGAGGTAATGATCTATGTCCCTCTATTGTAATTGGATATTACATATTGTAGTAGTTTAGAATTGAGTATAAGATATATTGGAAGGATGATTAAAAAGAATTGAACTGTATTTACATTGACCGTATTTATGAGACTTGTAGTATTATTATGGAGTAGAATTGTACACGTCCGGTTAGACGTGTAACCCCCCCCCCCCTTGGAGTTGTTGGCTTGGTAGCAGGCCTTGTTAGAGGAGGAGATTTATGTGGTTGCGGGGGGGGAGGTGCTGCCGAAATTTCCGTAGAATAGGAACCTTGTACTTGGAATTGTGCTACAAAGAGATCGAGAAATTGATAGACGTTTTGTGGCCTTTATAGGTTGAGATACTACGAGTAGAGTATTCTACTTGAAGAGTGGAAAAGGCTAACAGGGTTACAGTACTTTGGAGCTTTTTGCTTTTTGTCGATAATCGTCGCGAGGTATGTGAACCTCTTCCTATCTTTTCTAGCATAATTATGTGAACTATGTAGTACGGTAGACGTACGTGTGCTAAACGAATTTGGTTGGTTTAAAACATAAAGTGTTATAACGGCTTTATGGGAAGTTTGTTATAACAACTTTATGTAGGTAAAGAAATGGTTTGTGGTTTTTAAAAAGATAAGAGACTTGACTTATAAATGACTTGATGTGAATTAGTAAGGACTTGGTTCGTGTTAAAAAGTTGTGAAACCGTTTTTATGAGAATGGGTAATTGGGTTTTAAAAGGAAATAGTTATATTGATTTCGAAAATGAGAAAAAGTATCGAACAAACCACTGTAGCGTTAATAAAGGAAAATGTATTGACTAATAATTAATTATATTAAAACCAGTAGAAACCTCCATCTGCATAGAAGCTAAGATAAGACAAAACTGTATTACATTTCCTAGATCATGGCTGCTTTAATAAGATCATTAATAACAAGTATTGAATTTTCTTAAATTCCAAAGTAAGAAACTTGATTTCTAAAAGAAAGGAGATTTGAGGAACTAAAGTGTTTTGGTTTAAAAGAAAGGCATGTTTTTTTCTTAAAATAGTTTAAAAAGGAAGGCAGGGTTTTTGTCTTAAATTGGTTTATTTCAAAAGAAGGTATGGAAATTGTTTGGTTTACTTAAAAAAGATAGTTACTCTATTTTGATACTACGAGTATCGTGTGACTTTTTGTGAAAGAAATGGATCTTTTAAAGTGTTAAAATACGTAGTACCTTGGGGTTAAAATCCGAATTTGTTGTAATAAAATAAAAGTCTATGAGTACGTTGAACTTACCTATGCTTGTTGTGCTAGCCTTTGTTGTGCAAGTGTTTTGATTCTGTGCTACCGAGTCTCTCGATGGAGGGCCGGTTATCTTGTTATATCTTTGGACCTACTGACACGTTGGGTGGCCCACGGGTATGGTTCCATTAGGATTGTTGTTCCATGGACTAGCTCTCCATGAGGTTTTACTGATTCGGCTTTGGTATCTGGTAGTTGGCTCTCGTACTTGCCCCGGTCGTGGCTGATTCGGCTTTGGTTCTGGTAGTTAGCCGTACTTGCCGTTCGGTTTGTGGCGAACTCTCGTGACTTACGGTTGTGATCGGTGGTTAGCCTAGTTACTTGCCCCGTCGACTACGTGGCGCGCGGTGGATCTGGTAGAGGTTATCGCGACACGCCGCGTGTCGCGCGGCAAGTATCGTGACTTACGGTTGTGATCGGTGGTTAGCACGTTACTTGCCCCGTCGCCTACGTGGCGCAGGGAGGATCTGGTAGAGGCTATCGACTTGCGCCGCGTGTCGACCGCGAGTCGGTGTTTGACGGCCGTGACTTATGGTTGTGATTTGGTGGTTAGCCTGGTTACTTGCCCCCGTCAGCTACGTGGCGCAGGGAGGATCTGGTAGAGGCTATCGCACTTGCCACGTGTCAGTTTCGTGATATGGTTGTTTAGTATTATTGGTACGGTAGGTTCTGGTAGCTGGCTTTCGTACTTGCCCCGGTCAGTTGATGATGCAGGTTGGATCTGGTAGCTATGCCTTCGTACTTGCCCCGTACGGTTTCTATGACACAGGTGGGACCTGGTGTTCATGTGTACTTCTTGGTGTTATTATATCATAGACTGCCGGCAGTGAGGAAGGTATTCCACGGGCATGATTGATGTTGTGGGCGTGAGACCCATAGTTATATTTGAGTGACGACTTTGAGGGCGTGAGTCCCTGACTTGACATGACTGCTTATATATTGTGGGTATAGTTTGGTTATCATACATGTCTCTGTTTTATATAGATTTATTATGATTTCATTCTGATATTTTGTTTCACATACTTGGTACTGTTATGCGACCTCCGGAGGCTGCGTTCATGCCGCAGTAGAAGTACGCGATCGTTGATCCTCGCCATAGGATCACAGTTCGCGTTGGAAGCTCCGTTTCTCCGGAGGCTTATCTTTGGTATAGTCCCCTGTCAGTGTAGGTACTTACATTCAGGGGTATGGCGGGGCCCTGTCCCGTCGTAGTTGTGGTTACATTCTTAGATGTCTGTAGTACTGTTGTGGGCAGGGTTTGTAAAGGATATAAGCATTGTATATATATATGCGAGAAAGATAACCGTTTTGGTTGCTTTGTTCCTTATTTTATCTTGTTTCATGTTTAAGTTTTTATTTCCGTGATTTTCTCCGATGTTGTATCACTAGGGTGCGGGTAAGGCACGATCGCGGGCCAGTCGGGTTGTGGACTAGCGGCGTCATGAACTCCCGAATGAAGCACTACCTCGTAATGATTGGGCTGTCTGCGCTCCTCTGTGTTCCACTAGCGCCTCCTCTGCGCCACGCCTCTGGGCCCTGGTTGCCTTGCGTAGAGGCAAAACTAGCACAAACGAATACGCCAGAGGGAGTCCAACTTATAACACAGCTCTAAGGCACGATCTCAGAGTGAGAAGAATGGAAACCAATCCTAAATATCCTGCAGCCTCCTGATTATAGGTGTGGTGCACAACACGCCGATAATCAAGACTCTACTAGATACGGTCTGTAGACACTTTCCGAGGATTAACTGCTCTGATACCACTTTTGTCACGACCCGACCCCGGGCCCGTGACAGGTGTCTTACCCCGGGCACCCTAGTGATACAACATCAGAGAAAATCAGCGGAAATAAAAACTTACACAAGAAACAAGATATACCATAAGAAAAATAGGCTAACCAAAATGGTCACCTTTCTGCATATATATAAAAATGATTAAACCTGAACAGTTACATCCCTTTTACAAACCCTGCCCACAACAGTACTACAGACCTCTAAGAATGTAACCACAACTACGACGGGACAGGGCTCCGCCATACCCCTGAATGTAAGTACCTACAACGACAAGTGACTATACCAAAAGATAAGCCTCCGGAGAAACGGAGCTTCCCAAAATGCTGAACTGTGATCCTAAGAGCGAGGATCGACAACCGGTGTACCTCTACCTGCGGCATGAACGCAGCCCCCCGAAGGAGGTCAGTACAACAGGTACCAAGTATGTGAAACTGTAAAGTACTGAAATAAAATCATAACATTTTATAACCAATTACAAATATGTACGAACAACCAATTTAACCGCACATAGTGCCACAACATAACAAGAGCAAAAATAGATATAACGTAACTGGTCTTTTCTAGGCCGCTAATGATCGAAGCAAGGCCAATCGCCCATAGTATCATTACGCGAGCCTAATCCTGGAACTTCCGCAATCCGCATAGACCACCTAGGTCCGCATGAGGTATTCCTCGCATCGGGGGTAGCTAACCCTCGGCATCAACTCGACTCCGCGGATCGCATAGTCACATGGACCGCATGAGGTATTCCTCGCATCGGCGTAACACACCCGGAGTGATCATACTGGAACTCCCGCAGCTCCGCATAGGTCTCATGGACCCGCATGAGGTATTCCTCGCATCGGGGGCGGCTAACCCTCGGCATAACAAGTCTGGGGGGTAAGTGATATAATACCAGCATAACTTCTTATCGATAAACAACGTAAGCACAACAAGAAAACCCCCTTACACAAACGTCACAAGACACTAACACACGTAGCATCATAACATGTTTACTTATCAAACCAACAAGAAAGTATTACAAGGCTATCACAAGCCAACATAGTCAAGTTACTCACACAAGGTACTTTTATTTCATGTCAACAAATCCGGGTTTAAAACCCTAAAGTACTACATACTTCAACTCTAAAAAAAAGATCCATTTCTTTCACAAAAGTCACACGATACTCGTAGTATCAAAATAGAGTAACTATCTTTTAAGTAAACCAAAACAATTTCCATACCTTCTTTTTAAACCAATCTTAAGACAAAAGCATGCCTTCCTTTTTAAACCATTTTAAGACAAAACCATGCCTTCCTTTAAAACAAAGACACTTTTCCTTTTTAAAGTCAAGTAGCAATATACTTTTTAAACCAAGTGTCTTACTCTTTTAAAAACAAGTAACCTATACCTTTAAATCAAGTTACTTCTCCTTTCCCAAAATCAAGTTGTTTATAAGTCAAGTCTCTTTACTTTCAAAAATCAGTCTCTTAATCTTTAAATCATATCTTTTAAGGAAACCAACCTCCAACTTTTAAAATGTCAAGTTATCATTTTAAATCCAATGATAAAACCATTCTTTTGTTTTCATAAAGTCGTTATAAATAACTTCCCATAAAGCTATTATAACACTTTATGTTTTAAACCAACCAAGGACAACTATTCTCATTTTCGAAATCAAGATAACTTTATTCTTTAAAAGACCACACACCCATTACTCATGAATGAGGTTTTACAACTTTTTAACATAATTCAAGTCCTTAATATTTCATAACAAGTCACTTAACTTTGGAATCAAGTCAAGGACACAAAAGGAAAATCAAATTCCTTTAAACACACGTGCGTCTACCGCACTATATATATTTCACAACAATTATGCTAGAAAGTGTTATACCCCGTATTTTCCAGAGTATGTATGCGAGGACGTACGTATGAATATATTCAAGCCCTAATTAGGTTAAGGATGAAATTGTGAACTTTCGACGGAAAAGATTCCGATCCTTTTGAAGGAATTCTACGTTTTTAATATTTTAACCGATTACGGATTTTTTCGAGAGACGAAATATTTTGGACCAATAGGAGGGCGACATGTGTCACCCTTAGTTGGCATGGGTTGGACGAAAATGTTGGCCAAGTGGACAAGGTCAAATGGTCAAGTCTTGGAAGATATTTCTTTGGGTGAGTGGGGGTAGGTAGGACGCTTTTTGTGCCTAGTGGAAGGCCACATGGCTCTTTGTTGTGGAGACATATGTCCCGAGGTTGTGGTGGACATATGTCCCAACATTGTGGACACTTGGTTGGAAGACCTCACTCTTCACATGGATCCAAATCTTCACCTCCATTTGTTTTAATTCGCCCTTGGTGGTTCTATAAATACCCCTCTTGTGCAAGACTTCTTCATCCACAAAACAATTTCCAAGTTTTAAAATCCTTCCCTTTGTAGTAAAGCTGCCCAAGCCCCCTTTTGGAAGCTTTAGTCCAAGCACCCTCTCCCCCTTGGTAGAAAAGTTGTCTTCTAGTATTTTTACTATGCCAAAATACCTTAGCCTAAATCCCTTGTAGTATTCCAAAGTTACCTCTATACTAAAAGCCCAGAAATAGTACTTTATATCCATTAGTCGCAAAACGAAACCCTAAGGAAAATCTTCATAGTTGGTTGAAGTTTTAGGTAGAAGTTGTTTAGAAACTTCTAAGGGTTTTTTGGAGCTATCGGAGCGTGCAAATTAGGAGCTCAACGTTGTTCAGGATCGACATTTAAACTTGGATAATTTTGGGCTTATCAAGGTAAATATCTTTTTCCTTCTATTGTAATTGGAAATTACATACTGTAGTAGTATAGAAATGAGTATAAGATATATAGAAGGATGGTATAAGAGAAGAGAATTGAACTGTACTTACATAGGACTGTATTTCTGATGAGACTTGTGTAGTTTGTCGGGTAGGAAGTCTGCCCAATTTTCCATAGAATAGAGAACCTACGCTTAGAATATTCTATAGAGTAGTCTAGACGTTGATAGACGTTTATGGCCATTATAGGTTGAAGTTCTGCGAGTAGCGTGTTCTACTTGAGGGGTGGACAAGGCTAGCAGGGTTATAGTACGGTGGAGCATTTTGCTATTTGTCGATAATCGTCGCGAGGTATGTGAACCTCTTCCTATCTTTTCTAGCATGATTGTTGTGAACTATGTAGTACGGTGAGCGTCGTGTGCTAAACGAGTTTTGGTTAGTTTAAAACATAAGGTGTTATAATAGCTTTATGGGAAGTTAGTTATAACGACTTTATGTAAGTAAAAGAATGGTTTATTGATTTTAGATGTTAAGAGACTTGATCTTAAAAGATAAGAGACTTAACTTATAAATGACGTTTTATGAAATGTTAAGGACTATGAATTTTGTTAAAAAGTTGTGAAACCTCATTCGTGAGTAATGAGTACTTGGCTTTTAAAGAATAATGTTTCTTGATTTGGAAATGAGGATAAGTATCGAACAAACCCTTTGCAGCGTTAATAAAGGAAAATGTATTGACTAATTAACTATATTAAAACGATGAAACCTCCATCTGCATAGAAGCTAAGATAAGACAAATTTGTATTACATTTTCTAGATCATGGCTGCTTTAATAAGATTGTTATAAACAAGGATAACTACTCACACATAAGGCATATGTTATTCAATTGTTTTAAAAAGAGATTATGTTATTTGATTAAGACCATGAACTATGAAATCTTTCGAAAATAAAAGACTTGAGTATTCGAAATTAGGCAACTTGAACTTTTGGAAAAGAATGTTGTTACTTGACTTTAAAAGGGAAAGTGTTTTGGTTTAAAAGGAAGGCATGATAGTGTCTTAATCTGTCTTAAAAGAGGGTTTAAATGTTATGCACGATTCTTCACCGAGTCCCATGGGATGGGCCGGGACATGTATTCCATACGATTCTTCATCGAGTCCGTAGGATGGGCGGGACATGTATTCCATACGATTCTTCACCGAGTCCCATGGGATGGGCCGGGACATGTATTCCATATGATTCTTCACCGAGTCCCATGGGATGGGCCGGGACATGTATTCCATATGATTCTTCACCGAGTCCCATGGGATGGGCCGGGACATGTATTCCATACGATTCTTCACCGAGTCCCATGGGATGGGCCGGGACATGTATTTTATACGATTCTTCACCGAGTCCCATGGGATGGGCCGGGACATGTATTCCATACGATTCTTCACCGAGTCCCATGGGATGGACCGGGACATGTATACCACACGATTCCACCTCTAGTCTTATGGGATGGGCCGAGACATATTATACGTATCATACGGTTTATACCTAGACTGCCGGCAGTGAGGAAGGAGTTCCACGGGCATGAGGGATGACTTTGAGGGAGTGAGTCCCTGCCTTGACATGACTACTTTTATATTGTAAACTGTAGTTTGGTTATCATACATGTCTCATGTTTTATATAAACTGTTATGATTTCATTTACAGTATTTTCAGTTTCACATACTTGGTACCTGTTGTACTGACCTCCTTCGGGGGGCTGCGTTCATGCCGCATGTAGAGGTACACCAGTTGTTGATCCTCGCTCTTAGGGTCATAGTTCAGTGTTTTGGGAAGCTCCGTGTCTCCGGAGGCTTATCTTTGGTATAGTCCCCTGTCGTTGTAGGTACTTACGTTCAGGGGTATGGTGGGGCCCTGTCCCGCCATTGTTGTTAAAACTCCTAGAGGTCTGTAGTACTGTTGTGGGCAGAGTTTGTAAAAGGGATGTAACTGTTCGGGTTCAAGTTTTATGTATATATACATGCCGAAAGGCAAATCTTCTCTTGATAAACTGTTCTCATTTTATAATTATTTCATGTCTTGTTTTTATATTCCACTGATTACTCTGATGTATGTCTACTTGGGTGCCCGGGTAAGGCTCCAGTCACGGGCCCGGGATCGGGTCGTGACAAAAGTGGTATCAGAGCAGTTAATCCTCGGAAAGTGTCTACAGACCGTATCTAGTAGAGTCTTTATTATCGGTGTGTTGTGCACCACACCAATAATCAGGAGGCTATAGGATATTTAGGATTGGTTTCCATTCTTCTCATTCTGAGATCGTGTCTTAGAGCTGTGTTATAAGTTGGACCCCTCTAACGTATTCTTTTATGCCAGTTATGCCTCCACGCAAGGCAATGCAGGCCCCGAAGAAGGCAAAGCGGCGAGAGGAGGCTGCGAGTAGAAATGCGGCGGTCTCTACCGAGACCACGATACTGAGCCTCGATCCCGGCTGGAAGCGGAGGAGATGGGTTACAAGGAGATGGCGATTATTGGCGGGATAGTGGCAAGGCACGAGGATAAGGATCGATGCAATTACGTATCGGTATTACCGTAGTTCACGAGGCGGATAGTTTGAGGCTGCGGGACTTTACGAGTTGCAGCCGCCAACGTTTTATGGATCGAGGCACGAGGATGATCGCGGGAGTTCATCAAGCGATTCTGTGGATCATGAGAGTGATCAAGGCATCGGAGACCGTCGATGGTCTTAGGTTCGCATCGGCTGCGTGATCTGCGATCGGCCCGGTTTGATTCGTGGGAGCTGTCGGGAGCATGCGCCTCCGGCTATTTGGGGCGAGTTCTGGAGGCATTTCTCGGCCACTTCTTGCCTCCGCGGATGAGGAGGGCGGCCGTGATTTACGATCTTTGAGACAGAGGCGTGCGGTTGGGAGTACAACGTGGAGTTCGACTCATTGGCTTGGTATGTCCCGCGTTAGTAGCCGATATGGAGGGCGAGTACCGCTACGTCGCGGGCTCGATGACTACGCGAGGCTTGTTGGTGTAGCCCTTGGTAGCATGGACATTGCCCGCATGCAGGCTTATGCACTTGGATGTGAGGAGCGGAGGGGTCGACAGAATGACCGAGATCAGCAGAAGAGGGCCAGAACAGCTGGGTCCTTTGGTAACTTTCGAGGCGAACCGCCTCAGCAGCAGGTTAGTTATGCACCTCTGCCAGTACAGAGTGGTCCTCCACAGTCTTTAGGATGTTCGGGGTATTCAGGAGCTGGTCAGAGCTCCAGGGCTTCTGGTTCACAGGTATACATGGGTTCTAGCCAGTCGGGTTCATGTTTTCCTCAGTGTGCACGATGCGGCAAACGTCATCCCGGGGAGTGTCGTCTTTTTACTGGTGCTTGTTTCACCTGCGGCCGTCAGGGCCATGTGACGAGAGACTGTCCTAGAAGGAGGGATACATGTAGAATGACGCAGCCTACCGGGTCAGTGGCAGGTTCATCGCCTTCTATAGCTATGCGCCCGGCAGGGCAGGATTAGGATTAAAGCGACGAAGGGAAAATGAAGCAGATGATACAGGTATATTCTTACCCCTCTAGAGACTAGTATGCGTTGATGATATGATGAAGTGCTAAGTATTATGTTCAGATAGCATTATGTTAAAAATTGTGTTTAGAAAACATGGTTAGTTAGAAGGGTAAGATTGGGGACAGGGAAATTGTGAGCCTTAGAATATTATACGTAGAGACCTTAGATGCGAGGCCATCTTGAGTAAAAGATTTATTTTTATGTTGACCTTTATCGGAGTGCATTGTATACGTGGGATATATTTGTGTGATAAGTCCCTGAGTGGTATGAAATGAAAGAGGGTAGTTGAGCTAAGGAGACCACTAGGTTTTCGTGACTTGATTAGTGAGATTGTTCCGGATCGGGGGAACAAGAGTTTGGCGCGATAGCGGGTCGGGTTGAGGACCGATCGCGGGTCAAACCGAGGCCTGTTATGAGGTGGGGTCAGTTCGAGGTGGTCCCGCCAGGTGGTAGGGTCACGAGGGCGCTAGGCCCAAGTTTAGATGACCGTTGTACGAGTTCGTGGATGTGTTCGACCAATAGCTGGGCCGCTGAGATCAGCCCATCTTGTCTTTCAGTCAGGACTGTTTACTCGCCGGAGCGTTATGCGAGATGTGATATATCAGGAAGGTTATAAGGCTGCACGGGGTTCCTACTTTTTACCTTATGACGGGCAGCGGAGCCCAGTTATGGCTATTTCTTTTTCTAGAGGCTTTACCAGGCGGGGTTAGGAACTCAGGTGAGTCTCAGTATTGCATTCACCCTCGGGCCTGTGTTTTTGATTTCAGGGGTAGCAGCGAGGATTATGTGCCTCTTGTTGAGTGAGTATCATTATAGCTACCATTTCAGTATTCGGATGTCGCCTTATGAAGCCTTGTATGGGCGGAAGTGTAGGTTGCCGGTCGATTGGTTCGATGTTGGCAAGGTTCAGATAGTTGGTCCATACTTGATCTAGCAGGGTGTGGATAAGGTGGAGCTTATCCAGAAGAAGTTATTGGCAGCTCGGAGTCAACAGAAGTGGTGCGGATAGTCGGCGTCGACACTTGGAGTTCAGGTTGACGGTGGGAGCTTTTGTGATGTTAGAGGTGATTCCTCGTGGACTTGGATGTAAGTATTTGCGCGTGTGTTATTCTGTGGCCATGTGTGGCATTTGCAAACCTAGTTAAGGTGAGGACTTTATCGTTATCTGTCTTGAGAAGGAACATTCGGGACGAATGTTTCTAAGGAGGGGAGAATGTTATACCCCGTATTTTCCAGAGTATGTATGCGAGGACGTACGTACGAATATATTCAAGCCCTAATTAGGTTAAGGATGAAATTGTGAAATTTCGACGGAAAAGATTCCGAACTTTGTGAAGGAATTCTACGTTTTTAATATTTTAACCGATTACGGATTTTTCCGAGAGATGAAATATTTTGGACCAATAGGAGGCGACATGTTTCACCCTTAGTTGGCATGGGTTGGACGAAAATGTTTGCCAAGTGGACAAGGTCAAATGGTCAAGTCTTGGAAGATATTTCTTTGGGTGAGTGGGGGTAGGTAGGGACGTTTTTTTTGTGCCTAGTGGAAGGCCACATGGCTCTTTGTTGTGGGGGACATATGTCCCAAGGTTGTGGTGGACATATGTCCCAACATTGTGGTGGACACTTGGTTGGAAGACCTCACTCTTCACATGGATCCAAATCTTCACCCTCCATTTGTTTTAATCTTGGCCCTTGGTGGTTCTATAAATACCCCCCTCTTGTGCAAGACTTCTTCATCCACAAAACAATTTCCAAGTCTTAAAATCCTTCCCCCTTTGTAGTAAAGCTTTCGTCCAAGCACCCCCCCCCCCCCTTTTGGAAGCTTTCGTCCGAAGCACCCTCTTCCCCCCTTCCTAGTTGTCTCGTGAAATACCCCTTGGTAGAAAAGTTGTCTTCTAGTATTGTTACTATGCCAAAATACCTTAGCCTAAATCCCTTGTAGTATTCCAAAGTTACCTCTATACTAAAAGCCCAAAAATACTACTTTATATCCATTAGTCGCAAAACGAAACCCTAAGGAAAATCTTCATAGTTGGTTGAAGTTTTAGGTAGAAGTTGTTTAGAAACTTCTAAGGGTTTCTTGGAGCTATCGGAGCGTGCAAATTAGGAGCTCAATGTTGTTCAGGATCGACATTTAAACTTGGATAATTTTGGGCTTATCGAGGTAAATATCTTTGTCCTTCTATTGTAATTGGAAATTACATACTGTAGAAGTATAGAAATGAGTATAACATATATAGAAGGATGGTATAAGAGAAGAGAATTGAAATGTACTTACATAGGACTGTATTTACAGTAGACTTGTGTAGTTTGTCGGGTAGGGAAGTGCTGCCCAATTTTTCATAGAATAGAGAACCTTCTGCTTAGAATATTCTACAGAGTAGTCTAGACGTTGATAGACGTTTATGGCCATTATAGGTTGAAGTTCTGCGAGTAGCGTGTTCTACTTGAGGGGTGGACAAGGCTAGTAGGGTTATAGTACGGTGGAGCGTTTTGCTATTTGTCAATAATCGTCGCGAGGTATGTGAACCTCTTCCTATCTTTTCTAGCATGATTGTTGTGAACTATGTAGTACGGTAGACGTACGTGTGCTAAACGAGTTTTGGTTAGTTTAAAACATAAGGTGTTATAATAGCTTTATGGGAAGTTAGTTATAACGACTTTATGTAAGTAAAAGAATGGTTTATTGATTTTAGAAGTTAAGAGACTTGATCTTAAAAGATAAGAGACTTAACTTATAAATGACGTTTTATGAAATGTTAAGGACTATGAATTTTGTTAAAAAGTTGTGAAACCTCATTCGTGAGTAATGAGTACTTGGCTTTTAAAGAATAATGTTTTACTGATTTCGGAAATGAGGATAAGTATCGAACAAACCACTGCAGCGTTAATAAAGGAAAATGTATTGACTAATTAACTATATTAAAACCAGTAGAAACCTCCATCTGCATAGAAGCTAAGATAAGACAAATTTGTATTACATTTTCTAGATCATGGCTGCTTTAATAAGATTGTTATAAACAAGGATAACTACTCACACATAAGGCATATGTTAATCAATTGTTTTAAAAAGAGATTACGTTATTTCATTAAGACCATGAACTATGAAATCTTTCAAAAATAAAAGACTTGAGTATTCGAAATTAGGCAACTTGAACTTTTGGAAAAGAATGTTGTTACTTGACTTTAAAAGGGAAAGTGTTTTGGTTTAAAAGGAAGGCATGGTAGTGTCTTAATCTGTCTTAAAAGAGGGTTTAAATGTTATGCACGATTCTTCACCGAGTCCCATGGGATGGGCCGGGACATGTATTCCATACGATTCTTCACCGAGTCCCATGGGATGGGCCAGGGACATGTATTTCATACGATTCTTCACCGAGTCCCATGGGATGGGCCGGGACATGTATTCCATACGATTCTTCACCGAGTCCCATAGGATGGGCCGGGACATGTATTCCATACGATTCTTCACCGAGTCCCATGGGATGGACCGGGACATGTATTCCATACGATTCTTCACCGAGTCCCATGGGATGGGCCGGGACATGTATACCACACGATTCCACCTCAAGTCCCATGGGATGGGCCGAGATATGTTATACGTATCATACGATTTATACCTAGACTGCCGGCAGTGAGGAAGGAGTTCCACGGGCATGAGGGATGACTTTGAGGGAGTGAGTCCCTGTCTTGACATGACTACTTTTATATTGTAAACTGTAGTTTGGTTATCATACATGTCTCCTGTTTTATATAAACTGTTATGATTTCATTTACAGTATTTTCAGTTTCACATACTTGGTACTTGTTGTACTGACCTCCTTCGGGGGGATGCGTTCATGCCGCAGGTAGAGGTACACCAGTTGTTGATCCTCGCTCTTAGGGTCACAATTCAGCATTTTGGGAAGCTCCGTGTCTCCGGAGGCTTATCTTTGGTATAGTCCCCTGTCGTTGTAGGTACTTACATTCAGGGGTATGGCGGGGCCCTGTCCCGCCATTGTTGTTAAAACTCCTAGAGGTCTGTATTACTGTTGTGGGCAGAGTTTGTAAAAGGGATGTAACTGTTCGGGTTCAAGTTTTATGTATATATACATGCCGAAAGGCAAATCTTCTCTTGATAAACTGTTCTCATTCTATAATTGTTTCATGTCTTGTTTTTATATTCGTGATTACTCGATGTATGTCTACTTGGGTGCGGGTAGGCACGATCCGAAGGCAGGATCGGTCGTGTGCGAAAGGATAGGAAGAGGTTCACATACCTCGCGACGATTATCGACAATAAGCAAAATGCTCCAAAGTACTATAACTCTGCTAGCCTTTTCCACACTTCAAGTAGAATACGCTACTCGTAGTACTTCAACCTATAATGGCCATAAAATGTTTATTAACTTCTAGATCCCTTCGTAGAATATTTCTAAGTACAAGGTTCCATATTCTACGGAAAATTCGGCGGCGCCTCCCATGACCACATAAATCTCCTCCTCTATCGAGGCGCTGCGAGCCAACAACTCCAAGGGGGGTTACACGTCTAACCGGACATGTACAACACTGCCCCACAATAATACTACAAGTCTACTGTAAACACAGTCCAATTCTTATCAATATTCATTCTATATATAGTATACTCAACTATACATTACTACAACATGTAATCTCGATTCTGATAGAGGATAAAGATCATTACCTCGATAAGCCCAAAATTATCCAAGTTTTATAAGTCGATCTGAGCAATGTTTAGCTCCACTTGCGACGCTCAACCCGCTCCAAGCAACCCTTAGAAGTTTCTAAACAACTTCTCTTAACACTCCATCCATCTATGAAGATTTTCCTAGGGTTTCGTTTTTGCGATTATTGGAATAAAGTAGTGTTTTCGGGCTCTTAGTATAAAGATAACTTTGGAATACTACAAGGGATTTTAGGCTAAGGTATATGGGATTATAACAATACTTGAAGAAATTCTTTCACAAGAGGGGTTGGGCGAAAACCACAAAGGGAGGAGAATTTTTGCCTTGGAAAAATATTTCAAGTGAGGATGAATAAAGTCTTGCAACAAGGGGGTATTTATAGAAATCAATGGCTAGGATCAAAGCAAGTGTATGGTGAGGATTTGGTCCATGTGGGAGTGGAGTCTTCCAACCAAGTGTCCACCACAATGATGAGGCAGTGTCCGCACAAAAATGGGACAAGTGGCTTGCCACTTGTCCACCACAAACGTCCAAGGACACTTGTCCAACACCAATTCGGCCAACATGGCCACATGGGGGTGACACGTGTCGCCCCCTACTCGTCCAAAATATTTCATCTCCCGAAAATATCCGTAATGCCAAAAATCCGAAAATAAAGTGGGCCCCACAAAACCGTAAATTTTCCCCGTGGGCCCCACGTGACCAATTCCGGAAATAAAATTCCATAATTCTCAAATATTCCAAAAGGTCCTAATACCAAATCTGGGAATCCAATTCCCATTAACGAACCTTTTTCCTTCACAAAATCCGGAAACTTTTCCGTCGAAAAATCACATCTTTCTTCCTTTCCAATTTTTGTGTCGTATTCCCGTACGAACGTCTTCGTATACATACCCTGGAACTACGGGGTGTAACAGTTGAGCCTTAAATGTGGCATTTGGTTATTGATTTTCTGGCCTTGAAAAAGGTGGAAAAGTACGTAGAAACAAAGGAAGTGCTGCCCGATTTTCCGTAGAATTAAGAGACCTTATACTTAGAAATATTCTACGTTGAAAGCTAGTAGTTGATGGACGTATTATGGTCATTATAGGTTGACATTCTATGTGCGGCATATTCAACTTGGCAAGTGGTTTAAGTCGAAGAGGTATGTGGAACTTTCCCTATCTTCTTGAGCATGAGTTTTATAAATGTATAGTACGGTGGACGTACATGGTTAAAAATGAATTTGGTTTCATTTTGGTATCCTTGTCTTGTTTTCGAAAAGGATATGTGACTTGATGTTACATGGAAAGATTTCTTGACTTGAAAAGTATAGAATACTTGATTTGGAAAGTATTGATTTCTTGAACTATTCTAAAGATGAGAAACTTGATTTCTAAAGTTAAGAGACTTGAAGTATTCTGAAAGGTATGTAACTTGATTTGAAAGTATATGATACTTGGTTTTAAAAGTATAAGTCTCTTGGTTATAAAAAGAATGAATTTGTCTAAAACATAAAGAGTTATAACGACTTTATGAGAAGTTAGTTATAACGGCTTTATGGAAGGTTAAGAGAGTGGTTTATTTGATTTATAGGCACGAGTTGCCTAGGTTGTGAAAGTAGAAGTTACTTGGTTTTAAAGCCTTGAAATGAATTTCTAAAGGTGTAGTAACTTGATTTGAAAAATAGACATTCCTTGATACTAGGGTGTTAGTATCTTAGGGTTTTTATATAAAAAGGGTTCTTTTTAAAGTAACGGAAGTACGTAGTACTTTGGGCTACATTCCCGGATTTTTCATGACATGTTAGTGCCTTAAGTTTAAATAAAATGAGAGTGCATGATTAATTAAGTCCAATAAGAAGTTAGGGGATTTCTTAACTTGCGTATGATATTTATGATAAGCCGGTGGTTCTTATGTTATGTATGATAGCCGGTTGTGCTAGTGTTATGTTATTCTTGCAGGGTAAACCCCCGGGTTACTACTTATTCCATGGATTTGCTACCCATGATGCGAGTGTGGCGATTGTACTCATTGCGGGTCCACCGGGCCTATGCGGGTGAAATAGTCCTATGCGGGTGAAATAGTCCCATGCGAGGCGGATGACCACATTGCGGGTCCACAGGACCTATGCGGGTGAAATAGTCCCAGGAGTAGGATTACTTAATGATACTACGGGCGGGTGGCCCTAATTTGATCACGAGCCTCCTATTTTTATGCAGTAAAGTATACTCTTGTTTACTCTCATTATTAGTAAGGCACGATTATCTTTATTATTTTGGTCATCATACATGTCTCGACTTTATTTTAGACTATATGATTTCATTTCATGCTGATTTCTGGCCACATACTTGGTACATAGTTGTCTTGACCCCCTTCGAAGTGCGTTCATCTGCGCAGTAGAGTTATCTGAGTTGTTGATCCTCACTCTTAGGATCAATGTTCAGCTGTTGAGAAGCTCCATTACTCCGGAGGCTTATCTTTGGTTCAGATCCCTAGTATTGTCAGTTGTTGTACATTGAGGGTATGGCGGGGCCTGTCCGTCCACGATTGTTATGTCAAAATTCTTAGAGGTCTGTAGTCATATATGTGGGTCGGTTTGTAAATAAAAAGGATGTAATTGCTTTTGACTATTTATATATGTATATCCAGGAAGGCAGCCTCATCGGCTAGCATGTTGTTTACTTCTTACTGATTTAAGTTGTATGTTTTATGTATGTCCCGCTGACTTTCTCTGATGGTTACCTGTAAGGGTGCCCAGGTAGGGCACTTGTCACGCCCCGAACCCCGGGCCCGTGATTGGTGCCCTACCTGGGAACCCTTCTACCTAACTGACACAAGCAAACTGCGGAATTAAATAACACCTCGTTTTTTTTTAAAAACAAACGAACATGCAAGGGCAAAGCCGACAAGGCTGCCACATAATATACATAATAAAAGGTACTACACTGTACATGAGTCCAATCCCACATATGAATACAGACCTCTAAGAGTTTTACTGAACTATGAGGGGACAAGGCCCCGTACCCATAAGCGTATAAAAGCTTTGCTTGAAGGATCTATACCAAAATGATAAACTCACGAGCAGATGGAGCTATCCAAAACTTCGGAGCGAGTCCTACACTCTGAGATCACCAAGCTGCGTACCTAAACTGCGGCATGAACAATTTGTTATACCGTATTTCCGGAGTATATGCGTGAGGCGTCGTCTGAAAGTTTGGCCTTAAAAGTTTAGGCATGGCACGTTTTGGGCACAACTCACTCGAGGAATCGTTTTCAGCGAAGCGTTTTACAAGACTCGCGTAGGATAAATTCCGGCTATGCCATTTCTAATTTTTGCGGATTTTTCCTAGAGACGAAACATTTTGGACCAACGGGAGGGCGACACTTGTCACCCTCCAATTGGTGGACTTGAGGCGTCATTGAGGCCGATTGGAGTGGCTTATTTTGTCTTGGAGTTGGTAGGATATTTTGTGTGCAAGTTGGCTAGGTACACTTGCCCAAATCTTGGCCTTAAACTTCCCTTGCACTTGGCATAATCTTGGCCATTGGTTGGCCATCCCTTGACCTATAAATACCCCCTTAAGATGAAGAGTTCTCCATCCACAAATTCCTTTCCAAGTCTTGAAAATTCTTCCCTCTCCCTTATAGCTTTTCGTCCAAAAACCTCCCCCCCTCTTTGAGAAGCTTAGCCGAGGCTATCCCCCCCCTAGCCTAGCCGAAATCTACCCCCCTCCCTTGGTAGAAAAGTTGCCTTCTAGTATTGTTATAATGCCCAAAATACCCTAGCCCAAATCCCTTAGTACTTTGTAGAAGTTGTGAAGAACTTCTAAGGTTTCCTTGGAGCTATCGGGCGTCTGACTTAGGAGCTAAGCCTTGCTCGGATCGACTTATATCTAGGATATTATTGGGCTTACCGAGGTAAATAATCCTAACCCTCTTTTGTATTAGAGAATACATCTTGTAGAAGTATAGAATTAAGTATTAAATACTTAGAAGGATATTCTGAGAATAGAATTGAGCTGTTATCACGATGAAGGGTTTAAAGAAGAATAATTGAACTGTACTCACATAGGACTATTTTTGAGATTGTATAGCTTACGGGTAGGAAGTGCTGCCCAAATTCCCATAGAATAGAGAACCCTCTGCTTAAAGCTTTATCTGATCTGATCTAGGCGTTGATAGGCGTATTTGGTATTATAGGTGATTCTCTGCGCGACATATTCGACTTGGCGGGAGGTTTCGTAGGAAGGTATGTGATTCTTCCTATACCCGAGCATGATATTTTAAATATATATATAGTGCGGTAGGCGTCACAGTGTTAATCGAATAATAACTACGGCAATGTCTTTGACTTAAGCACGAATAATACTTACGGCAATGTCTCGCGACTTAAGCCTGAATAATACTTACGGCAATGTCTCGCGACTTAAGCCTGAATAATAAGGATCTGAAAGCATTTCAAAAGAATACTGAATCATTTTTTAACAGAAGAGAACTAATTGGTTTTTAAACAGAAAGCTTAAGAGTTATACTAGCTTTATGGGAAGTTAGGTATAACAACTTAAGAATGATAAAATGAACAGTTTACTTATGTGTTTATAACATACTTACATTGATTTATGGAAAGAATAATAAAATGGTTTGATAAGTAGACATGATATGATGTTATGTGTGTTAGTATCTTGTAACGTTTGTATAAAAGGGTATTCTTGTTGTGCTTATGTGTTTAACGATAAGCTGTTATGTTATTATTATATCACTCACCTCTTGACAAATCCGGAGTTAAGGCGCCGTCAGGGGTATACCTCGAGCGATGCGTGTGACTATGATGCGAGGACACCTCATGCAGTGCTGTGTGACCTATGCGAGTCTGCGAGTTCGAGTTAGTGTGCGGGGTTATACCTCATGCGGTCTATGTGGCCATGCGGATTACGAGTCGGGGCGATGCCGAGGAGTAGCTACCTCGATGCGGGGTTATGCCTATGCAGCCTACGTGAGTGGCCTATCACGGACTACGAGTCGAGATTAGGCTTGCTTAATGATACTATGGGAAATTGGCGTGCTTGATCATTCACACCTAGGAAAGACCCGTTCTGATTTACCTATTGTTGCTCTTGTTTATGATGTGCACTAATGCGATTTACCTTAGTTGTTTCATACATATATATGGCTGATTTTTAAAATGAAATGTTTTCATTAAGTACTTTCTGATTCGCATACTTAGTACTGTTATGCGACCTCCTTGGGGCTGCGTTCATCTGCGGTAAGAGCAGTGCTAGATCCACATCCTTAGGATCTCTACGTTGGTGTCGGGAGCTCCATCTTCTCGGAGGCTCTACTTTTGGTATGATCTCCTGTTGTAGTTAGTTTTGTGCGATCGGTATGGCGGGGCCACTGTCCGCCATAGTTGTTTACTTTCTTAGAAGTGCAGTAGTCTGTTATGCAGTTGGGATGTAGCGCAAAAACTATGTTTATGTATATATCTTAGAAAGCGACTTTTCTCACATAAAGCGTGTCTCTTTTTACAATGTTTCATGTCTTGTTTTTATATTCGATTACTCGATGTATGACTACTTGGGTGCGGGTAAGGCACGATCCACGAACCGGGCAGTCGTGACAAAAGTGGTATCGAGCGATTAATCTTCGGAAAGTGTCTGCACCGTATCTAATAAGTCTTGATTATCGGTGTGTTGTGCACCACACGAATGTCGAGGCTATAAGATATTTAGGATTGGTTTCCATTCTTCTCACTCTGAGATCGTGCCTTAGCCGTGTTATAAGTTGGACCCTCTAACGTATTCCTTTTACATGATTATGCCTCACGTAAGGCAACCCGGGCCCAGAAGCGGCAAGCGGAGCTGCTAGTAGGACACCGAGAGTTACGAGGGCTCAGGCCCAGTCTATACCTCAGACGGCGAGTTCTATGACGCCGCCGGCCCCAGCAGAGACCACAGTACCCACACCTCATGTCCCACAGCCTGGGGCGGAGAGTTAGGAAGTCTGAGAGATAACCCGACTATTGGCGGGATCGTGGCGAACATGAGGGCAGTGGATCACGGCGGTTCAGTTCCGGCCCGATCGTACCGTGGTTCACCCGAGGCCGAGTTTGAGGCTACGAGATTTCTGAGTTGTAGCCCGCGAGTTTCTGGTCGAGGCGAGAGGATGATCCGCGAGTTCATCCGTCGGCTTGAAGGATTATGAGTGATCGGGCGTCGGAGACCGAGTCCGTGATCTTTGGTTCGCATCGGTGCGTGATCTGCGATCGATTGGTTTGATCGTGGGAGTTATCGGGAGAGCACGCGTCCCGGCTACTTGGGATGAGTTCTCGAGGCTTTCCTCACTCACTTCTTGCCTCGCGGATGAGGAGGCGCGGTGACAAATTTTCTGCTTGAGGCAGAGGGGCGTCTGATTAGGGAGTACAATGTCGAGTTCGATTCTTTGGCTCGATATGTCCCGGCATTGGTAGCGATATGGAGGGCGGGTGCACCGCTACGTCAGGGCTAGATGATTATATGGTCGAGTCTTGTGCGGGTGTTTCTCTTGGCGGGTATGGACATTACCCGTGCGAGCTCATGCACTAGGATGCGAGGCGTCGAGGCCGCGGGTTGTGACAGCGAAGAGGACCGGACGGCAGGTCCTTTGGTAGTTATCGGGGTGGGCGGCCTCAGCGGCGGTCTGGGTCGCACCACGGCCCGGCTCGAGCACTCTGCACCATCCTCGGCCACGGCCCAGTATTGAGGCGGTCGGGGCCGTGACTTGAGACTTCGGGGTGGCGAGGTGCGGCGGTCGGGACCACCCGCCGGTGTGGCCGTCACGGTAGATCCCATTCGGGAATTGTGGTGCTCCTCAGGGTTTATTCTGATTGCGGCGGGCGGGTCATATTGCGAGCTTGCCCGGCGGCAGCGGTGGTAGGGCTCGGCTACGAGGTCGATTCTTGGTTCTTCATCCTCGCGATTTACTCGCCCGGAGAATAAGGTACTCATGGGCCAGCGGTCGCGGCAGGTCGTGGCGCGGGTCGATTCTAGCGGTCCTCGAGCGCATTTATGCCTTGTCCAGCCGGCAGGATCAGGAGGCCTCACCTGATGTCGTCACAGGTACCTTATCAGTTTCTGGGTTTGATGTGTATGCTTTGATAGATCCGGGTTCTACTCTGTCCTATATATCTCCCCTTGTTGCTAGTAGGATAGGGATAGAGCCTGAGTCTATAGACCCTTTCGAGGTAGCTACGCCAGTGGGTGATTCAGTGGTAGCTCGGCGGGTATATAGAGCTTGTCCTGTGACCATTTACAGTCGTCAGACCCTAGCCGACTTGATAGAGTTGGATATGATTGATTTCGACGTGATCATGGGTATGGATTGGATAGCTTCTTGCTACGCCAATGTAGACTGCAGGGAGAGAGTAGTGCGGTTCCAGTTTCCAGAGGAGCCGGTTGTTGAGTGGGAGGGGAGCACTGTATCGCCGAGGGGTAGGTTTATTTCCTACCTCAAGGCTAGGAAGATGGTGCAGAAAGGGTATATCTACCATCTCGTTCGGGTGTTTGATCACGAGGCTGCGGTGCAGATTTTGATCGATTCAGTGGTCGAGAGTTCCCAGGACGTGTTTCAGACGACCTCGGGTATCCCTCCCGAGAGGAGATTGAGTTTGTATAGATGTGTTGCCAGACACTCGGCCTATTTTCATTCCGCCATATAGAATGGCACCTGCCGAGTTGAGAGAGTTGAAGGATCAGATTAGAGACTTGCTGGAGAAGGGCTTCATCAGACCTAGTGTTTCTCCCTGGGGAGCGCCGGTATTGTTCGTGAAGAAGAAGAAGGGCGGACGCTGCGCATGTGTGTTGATTACGGTGAACAAGGTGACCATTAAGAACAAATACCCTTCCCGGGATTGATGATTTGTTCGACGGTTGCGAGTGCTAGATGTTTCTCAAGATTGATCTACGGTCGGGCTATCATCAGTGCGAGTCGAGAAGTCGGACATCCCAGGGCGCATTCGGACGATGCGGGCATTATGAGTTCAGTCATGTCTTTTGGGTTGACGATGCTCGTGGTATTCATGGATTTGATGAACCGAGTGTTCAAACCATTTTGGACACGTTTGTGATAGTGTTCATTGATGATATCTTGGTTTATTCGCTCGAGCGAGGAGCATGCGGAGCATTTGAGGCTATCTTGTGATTCTCGAGACCAGTGATTATCGCCAAGTTTTCCAAATGTGAGTTTTGGTTAACCGGTGGCTTTTCTTGGGCACGTTGTGGTGATGGCATTCAAGTGGATACGACCAAGATCGAAGCGATCGAGGACTTGGCCTAGACCTACTACTCCGGAGAGGTTCGCGATTTTACGGGCCTTGCGAGTTATTATCGGCGGTTCGTGGAGAAGTTTGCTTCTATCTGCACCATTGACTAGGTGACTCGGAAAGCGGCTAAGTTTGATGGGCGATGCTTGTGGCGAGGTTTCGATTCTTTGAAGGAAGGCGGCGACCGCCCGTTCTTACTCTTCCGGAGGTCGACGGTTATGTCGTGTATTGTGATCGTCGGGCATCGGGTTGGGATGTGTGTTGATGCGGCATGGCAAGGTTATAGCGTATGCATCGACATCTGAAGAAACACGAGAGAACTACCCGCGTGACTTAGGTTGGCGTGATGATTCACGCTTTGAAGATCTTGAGGCACTATTTGTATGGGGTTCATGTGGATATTTATACAGACCACAAGACCCTCCAGTATATCTTCGGCGGAGGAGTGAACTTACGACAGAGACGGTGGTTAGAGTTGCTTAAGGATTACGATGTTGATATCCTATACCACCCGGGGAAGGCCAACGTCGTGGCAGATGCTCTTAGTCGTAGGTCGATGGGGAGCCTATCAGATGTGCAGCTAGAGAGGAGGGACATGGTTCGTGATTTGCATCAGTTAGCGAGTCTTGGTGTCCGTTTGATTGGTTCTGATAGCAGTAGGGTTCGAGTTAGTGAGGTTGCCGAGTCTTCCATCATCGAGGAGGTGAAGAGGCAACAGTTCGAGGATCCAGTTTTGACACGTTATCATGATTGTCACGACCCGAACCCGGGCCCGTGACTGGTGCCTTACCCCGGGCACCCTAGTGATACACCATCAGAGAAAACCAGCGGAAATAAAACTTAAACATGTAAATAGACATGGATTAAGATGAAAGAAAATAGGCCAACCAAAACGGTTGCCTTTCAACATACATATATAAAAACATTTGAGCGATTCTGATCCTTACAACCACCTTGCAACGATTACTCTGGACCTCTAAGATTTATACAACAACTATGGCGGACGGGGCCCGCCATACCCACTGAATGTACAAGGACCTACTGACTCGGGGTAACATACCAAAGATAAGCCTCAGAAGGCGGAGCTTCCCAAGGCTGAAATGAGATCCTAAACGCGAGGATCGGCGGTAGGTGTACTTACTGCGGCATGACGCGGCCACGAATGAGGTCGATACAACAAGTACCAAGTATGTGAAAGCGTAAAAATACGTAAATGAAATCATAATAGTCTATATAAAGCGGGAGACATGTATGATAACCAAACTACGATTGACAACATAAAAGCGATTATGTCAAGTCGGGGACTCGCCTCAAAGTCATCCTCGTACGTGGAACTTCTTCCCTGCCTGGCGATCTAGGTACAAATCATGTGATCGTATAACATGTCTCGGCCCATCTTATGGACCCGATGTAGAAAGCGTGTGGGATACATTCCGGTTCATCCCATGAACCGTGGTCGAGTGAAATACATTCGGATGAGCCGTGAGTCGAGTGAAATACATTCCCGGATGAACCGGTAGTCGAGTGAAATACATTCCCGGATGAACCGGTAGTCGAGTGAAATACATTCCCGGATGAACCGGTAGTCGAGTGAGATAATTCCCGGATGAACCGGTAGTCGAATAGAACACAGTACTTGCACAACAAGACTATCACACGTAACATGGTCAAGTTTCACAACAATAAGCATAGGCAAGTTATACACAACTCAAGGTACTTTCATTTTATGTCAAAGTCCGGATTTAAACCCTAAAGTACTACGTACGTTAAATTCCTTTTAAAGAGATCCATTCCTTTTATAAAAGTCACCCGATACCCGTAGTATAAAAATAGAGTGACTTACATCTTTTAAGTAATCCAAAACAACTTCCATACTTTCCTTTTTAAAACCAATTAAGGCAATACCATGCCTTCTTTTTAGACCAAAACACTTCTCTTTTTAAAGTTCAGTTACCACATTAAAACCAATGATAAAAACCCTTTGTTTTCATAAAGTCGTTATAACCAACTTCCCATAAAGTTGTTATAACACTCTAAGTTTTAAACCATTTTAAGACAACACAATGCCTTTCTTTTCCCTAAAGTTCCAGTTTGCCTAATTTCAATTACGCAAGTCTCTTTTTAGAAAAGTTTCATAGTTCAATGTCTTAATCTCTTTTTAAAACAATTGAGTAACATATGCCATAGGCGAGTAGGTTATTCTTGTTCATAATCAATCTTATTAAGCAGCCATGATCTAGAAAATGTAATATCATTTTGTCTCATCTTAGCTTCTATGCAGATGGAGGTTTCTACTGGTTTAATGATACTTCATTTATTCAATACATTTTCCTTTATTAACGCTGCAGTGGTTTGTCGATACACATTCTGATTTTTGAAATCAGTAAAACATTATTCCTTTTAAAAACCACGTGCTCATTACTCACGAATGAGGTCTCACATTGTTAACAAACTTCATATCAAATCAATTAAGTCAAGTCTCTTATCTTTTCAGAATAAGTCTCTTAACTTCTAAAAATCAGTAAACCATTCTTTTTATCTCTCTTAAGACGTTATACCTAACCTCTCATAAAGCTAGTATAACTCCTTATGTTTTCAAAACCAAGTATTACTCTTCTTTCAAAAAGGTTCCTTAATTCTTTTGAAATACTTTAAGACTCTTTATTATTCAGGCTTAAGTCAAAAGACATTGCCGTAACGCTACATTCAGTTAATACACGTACGTCTACCGTACTATATCTATATTCCTTTTAAAATATTTCAAGGTTCTTATTATTCAGGCTTAAGTCAAAAGACATTGCCGTACAACTATATTCAGTTAGCACACGTACATCTACCATATAATATATACATATTATTCAGGCTTAAGTCAAAAGACATTGCCACACGTACGTCTACCGTACTATATGTATTCTTTTAAAATACTTCATGCTCAAGAGTATAGGAAGAATCACATACCTCGACGATTATCGACTATTAGCAAAGCGCTCGGCTATAACGACTAGCCTTGTCCACCTTCTAAGTAGCACATGCTACTTGCAAAACATTCAACCAATAAAGGTTATCATTCTCTGTATATACGATCCTATGTAAATCTGATTGAACTTACTTATATTCTTACGAAGTGATTTGATTCAGTCTTTTACGTAATATCCTTCTATTACAGTTCAATTCTCTTATATGAATCTTATATTCATTACTATACTACTACAGTATGTAATTTCCAATTACACTAGAAGGACAGTAGTATTTACCTCGATGAGCCCATAAATTATCCGAGTTTAAAGTCGCTCTGAGCAACGCTAAGCTCCTACTCAGTGCTCGATCCGCTCCAAACAACCCTTAGAAGTTCTAACCAACTTCTACTTAAATACTTCAACTATCAATGAAGATTTTCCTTAGGGTTTCGTTTAGTGGCTAAAGAAAGTATAGTAGTATTTTCTGGGCTTTGTATAAGTGTAACCTTGGGAATACTACAGGTTATTTGGGCCAAGGTATTTGGGCATTATAACAATATTTGGAGAGTATTTCTATACCACAAAAGGGGGGGTATTTATACGAGACAACTAGGCTAGGGGTACCCACGGCTAGAGCACTACAAAGGGGAGGGAGGCCTCGGCGAGGCTTCACTCGAGGGGGCTTTGGGACGAACTTAACTCAAAAGGAAGGGATTTCAAGACTTGGAAAATGATTTTTGGATGAAGAAGTTCATCACTTAGAGGGGTATTTATAGGTCAAGCAAAGGCCAACCAATGGCCAAGATCAAGCCAAGTGTTAGGCAAGTGTAGGGCTAGGATCAAGCCATGTGCACCTTATCCATCTACCACACAACTTGCAAAAAATATCCTACCTAACCATGCCACCTATTTTCGTCCAAACCGCCCACAAGTCCTTCCAATGTGAGGGTGACACATGTTACCCTCCCGTTGGTCCAAAATGTTTCGTCTCTCGGAAAAATCCGCAAAAATTATAAATGACATAGCCAGAATTTTCCCTTCGCAAGTTTAGTAAAACGTTTCGTCGAAAAACGATTCTTTTTGGCACTTGTGCCCAAATTTCGAAACTAGCCAACTTTAAGGCTCAAATTTTTATCGTCGCCCTCACGTACATACTCTGGAATTACGGGGTATAACATTCTCCCCTCCTTAGAAACATTCGTCCCGAATGTTCCTTCTCAAGACGGATAACGATGAAGATCTTCTAATAAGTTGCCAACGCCACGCCTGGCCACGAAATAACACACGTTCTCTTCCTTCCTTACTCGTTGTGCCCTTCTTGAACACTTGAACTCTTCTAGTATACGTACCACACTTGATCCAACACATTTCCAACCGCGAGTCACTACCTCCAAACTTGGTCATCTTACTAACCTCGATTTCTTCTAGGGCCATTCTCGGCCTTCACGATCCGCTTCTGGTCGAACATATCCACGAACTCATACGAAGGTCATCTAAACTTGGGCCTAACACCCTCGTGACCCTACCACCTGGCGGGACCACCTGCAGCTGACCCAACCTCGAAGCAGCCGCAGTTGGCCTCAACATGGCTGACGACCCACTTAACGCATCACGCTCTTGTTCCCCGATCCGGAACAATCTTACCTCTACAGGTCATGAAAGCTACCACTTCCATTTCACACTACCCAGGGACTTATCACACAAATACACCACGTATACCTATACGTTCTGACAAAGATCACTCGCAAAAACTTGTACTCAAGACGGCCTTACATCTAAGGTCTCAACTGTAGTATTCTAAGGTTCATCATTTTCTCACCCCCAGGCTTACCCTTTTACACTAACCAGGTTTCTAAATCACATTTTAGCACAAAGCTATCCGACATAACACTAAACACATCATCAATACATACAAGTCTCTAGAGGGTTAAGGATATACCTGAACCTACCGCTCTACTCTAATCATAGGTCTGCCTGCCAGTGCATAGTGTAGAAGGCGATGAACACGCCTTGATCCCAGGTGCGCCAGCGCTGCCGGTACCTCTCCTATAAGCACAGTCTCTCATCACATGGCCCTGACGGCCGCAGGTGAAACAAGCACCGGTAAAAAGATGACATTCCCCGGGATGATGTTTGCCACATCGTGCACACTGAGGGGGACATGAATCCTGCTGGCTAGCACTCACGTATACCTGTGAACGAAGCCACGGAGCTCGACCCGGCTCGAATACCGACGTCACGAAGGCGCGGAGGACCACTGCATCTTGGCGGAGGTACATAACTAACTGGCTGAGGCGGTCCGCCTCGAAAGTTACCAAAGGACCTGCTGTCACGGCCTCTTCTCGATCTCGGTCATTTCGCCGACCTCTCAGGTGCCTCGCATCTAGTGCATGAGCTTGCGTGCGGGCAATGTCCATGCGGCTGATGAGCTACACCCGCACAAGCCTCGCCAGTAATCATCTAGCCCGTGGCGTGGCGGTGTACTCATCCTCCATATCGGCTACTCTGGCGGGACATACCGAGCTAACGAGTCGAACTCCACATTGTACTCTCTCTAACCGTCGCGCCCCGCTTAACGTCAAAAATCTATCGGCCCGAGCCCTCCTCATCTGTGGAGGCAAGAAGTGTGCAAGAAATGCCTTTGAGAACTAGTCCCATATAGCTGGAAGTGCATTCTCTCCGGGGCGGCTCGCGAATCAAACCCGATCATGCGGTATCACGCAGCCGATGCGAACCTAGGACCACTGACTCGGTATCCGATGCCTTGATCACTCTCATGACCCGCTGTAACTGCCGGATGAACTCCTGCGGATCATCCTCAGGCCTCGACCCATAAAACTCTGGCGGGTTACACCTCAGAAAATCCCGTAGTCTCAAACTGTCTGCTCGGGGGTGAACTACGGGTGCTCTTGGGGCCCAGGCTGCTGCGTCGGCCTATCCTCATATCGGCCAAGACCACGGCGATGGCGCCATCTCCTTGTACCCGTCTCATCTGCTCCGGTGTGGGGTGGAGGCTCAGTCTTGTAGTCTCGGCGACCACTGCTGCGACTCTAAGCTCTCTTTGGTCTTTGTGCGTCGCGAAACCGCCGTCGGGCTCTTGTCTCAGTCTTGGCCGGGCTGCGCGCTCGTACTCCTCAGTATCTCACTAATGACTCCTCATCGCCTTGCCCATCCGGGCTGGGTTGCCTACGCGGAGGCATAGCGGTAAAGGAAAGGAATACGTCGAGAGGGTCCAACTTATCACACGACTAAGGCACGATCTCGGAATGAGAAGAATGGAAACCAATCCTAAATGTCCTATAGCCTCACGATTATAGATGTGGTGCACAACACCGATAATCAAGACTCTACTAGACACGCGATGCGTAGACACTTTCCAAGGACTAAGCGCTCGATACCACTTTTGTCACGACCCAGCGGGCGTGGCCCGGTGCCTACCGGGCACCCTAGTGATACAACATCGAGAGAAAACCGGTGGAAATAAAACTTAAACATGTAAATAGACATGGATTAAGATGAAAGAAAATAGGCCAACCAAAGCGGTTGCCTTTCAACATACATATATAAAAACATTTGAGCGATTACAATCCTTACAACCCACTTGCGGTGCTACGGACCTCTAAGATTTATCTGACAACTATGACGGGACGGGGCCCGCCATACCACGAATGTACAAGGACCTCTGCACTCGGGTAACATACCAAAGATAAGCCTCGAAGGGCGGAGCTTCCCAAGACGCTGAAATGAGATCCTAAGCGCGGATCGGCGGTAGGTGTACTTACACTGCGGCGTGAACGCGGCCCGAAGGAGGTCGATGCAACAAGTACCAAGTATGTGGCGTAAAAATCACGTAAATGAAATCATAATAGTCTATATAAAGCGGGAGACATGTATGATAACCAAACTACGATTGACAACATAAAAGCGATTATGTCAAGTCGAGGACTCACGCCTCAAAGTCATCCTCCGTACGTGGAACTTCTTCCTCACTGCCGGCAGTCTAGGTACAAATCATGTGATACGTATAACATGTCTCGGCCCATCTTATGGACCCAGTATAGAAACGTGTGGGATACATTCCCGGTTCATCCCATGAACCGGTAGTCGAGTGAAATACATTCCCGGATGAACCGGTAGTCGAGTGAAATACATTCCCGGATGAACCGGTAGTCGAGTGAAATACATTCCCGGATGAACCGGTAGTCGAGTGAAATACATTCCCGGATGAACCGGTAGTCGAGTGAAATACATTCCCGGATGAACCGGTAGTCGAGTAGAACACAGTACTTGCACAACAAGACTATCACACGTAACATGGTCAAGTTTCACAACAATAAGCATAGGCAAGTTATACACAACTCAAGGTACTTTCATTTTATGTCAAAGTCCGGATTTTAACCCTAAAGTACTACGTACGTTAAATTCCTTTTAAAGAGATCCATTCCTTTTATAAAAGTCACCCGATACCCGTAGTATAAAAATAGAGTGACTTACATCTTTTAAGTAATCCAAAACAACTTCCATACTTTCCTTTTAAAACGATTAAGGCAATACCATGCCTTTTTAGACCAAAACACTTCTCTTTTTAAAAATACGATTACCACATTAAAACCAATGATAAAAACCCTTTGTTTTCATAAAGTCGTTATAACCAACTTCCCATAAAGTTTATAACACTCTAAGTTTTAAACCATTTTAAGACAACACTGATGCCTTTCTTTTCCCTAAAGTTCGGTTTGCCTAATTTCAATTACGCAAGTCTCTTTTCAGAAAAGTTTCATAGTTCAATGTCTTAATCTCTTTTTAAAACAATTGAGTAACATATGCCATAAAGTAGTAGGTTATTCTTGTTCATAATCAATCTTATTAAGCGGCCATGATCTAGAAAATGTAATATCATTTTGTCTCATCTTAGCTTATGCGGATGGAGGTTTCTACTGGTTTTAATGATACTTCATTTATTCAATACATTTTCCTTTATTAACGCTGCAGTGGTTTGTCGATACACATTCTGATTTTTGAAATCAGTAAAACATTATTCCTTTTAAAAACCACGTGCTCATTACTCACGAATGAGGTCTCACATTGTTAACAAACTTCATATCAAATCAATTAAGTCAAGTCTCTTATCTTTTCAGAATAAGTCTCTTAACTTCTAAAAATCAGTAAACCATTCTTTTTATCTCTCTTAAGACGTTATACCTAACCTCTCATAAAGCTAGTATAACTCCTTATGTTTTCAAAACCAAGTATTACTCTTCTTTCAAAAAGGTTCCTTAATTCTTTTGAAATACTTTAAGACTCTTTATTATTCAGGCTTAAGTCAAAAGACATTGCCGTAACGCTACATTCAGTTAATACACGTACGTCTACCGTACTATATCTATATTCCTTTTAAAATATTTCAAGGTTCTTATTATTCAGGCTTAAGTCAAAAGACATTGCCGTACAACTATATTCAGTTAGCACACGTACATCTACCATATAATATATACATATTATTCAGGCTTAAGTCAAAAGACATTGCCACGCGTCGTCTGCGTACTATATGTATTCTTTTAAAATACTTCATGCTCAAGAGTATAGGAAGAATCACATACCTCGCGACGATTATCGACTATTAGCAAAACGCTCCACGGCTATAACCCGGCTAGCCTTGTCCACCTTCTAAGTAGCACATGCTACTTGCAAAACATTCAACCAATAAAGGTTATCGATCTCTTGTATATACTGATCCTATGTAAATCTGATTGAACTTCTACTTATATTCTTCTGAAGTGATTTCAGTTCAAGTCTTTTCTGTAATATCCTTCTATTACTGTTCAATTCTCTTCTATGAATCTTATATTCATTACTATACTACTACAGTATGTAATTTCCAATTACACTAGAAGGACAGTAGTATTTACCTCGATGAGCCCATAAATTATCCGAGTTTAAAGTCGCTCCTGAGCAACGCTAAGCTCCTACTCCGAGTGCTCCAATCCGCTCCAAACAACCCTTAGAAGTTCTAACCAACTTCTACTTAAATACTTCAACTATCAATGAAGATTTTCCGTAGGGTTTCGTTTAGTGGCTAAAGAAAGTATAGTAGTATTTTCTGGGCTTTGTATAAGTGTAACCTTGGGAATACTACAAGGTATTTGGGCCAAGGTATTTGGGCATTATAACAATACTTGGAGAGTATTTCTATACCACAAAAGGGGGGTATTTATACGAGACAACTAGGCTAGGGGGGGGGTACCCCACGGCTAGGGCACTACAAAGGGGGAGGAGGCCTCGGCCAGGCT
The DNA here is from genome assembly GCA_029844215.1 of Przewalskia tangutica. Taxonomy (NCBI): domain Eukaryota; kingdom Viridiplantae; phylum Streptophyta; class Magnoliopsida; order Solanales; family Solanaceae; genus Przewalskia; species Przewalskia tangutica. Next base: position 47,560,065 of record CM056730.1, read on the forward strand.
TCACTCAAGGTGGGGGCTTTGGGCGAACTTAACTACAAAAGGGAAGGGATTTCAAGACTTGGAAAATGATTTTGGATGAAGAAGTTCATCACTTAGAGGGGTATTTATAGGTCAAGCAAAGGCCAACCAATGGCCAAGATCAAGCCAAGTGTTAGGCAAGTGTAGGGCTAGGATCAAGCCATGTGCACCTTATCCATCTACCACACAACTTGCACAAAATATCCTACCTAACCATGCCACCTATTTTCGTCCAAACCGCCCACAAGTCCTTCCAATGTGAGGGTGACACATGTCACCCTCCCGTTGGTCCAAAATGTTTCGTCTCTCGGAAAAATCCGCAAAAATTATAAATGACATAGCCGGAATTTTCCCTTCGCAAGTTTAGTAAAACGTTTCGTCGAAAAACGATTCTTTTTGGCACTTGTGCCCAAATTTCGAAACTAGCCAACTTTAAGGCTCAAATTTTTATACGTACGCCCTCACGTACATACTCTGGAATTACGGCGTATAACGATGATCTGACTCTTCGTGAGGCAAGCGGTCCTTTTGGTAGCACTTTGATGGGGTGCTAAGGTTTGAGGCGAGTTGTGTGTTCGGATGTTTGAGGACTTGGCGAGTTCTTGGGGAAGCACCTGCGTGGCGTTACTCTATCCATCGAGTCGACCAAGATGTACCACGACCTTAGATCGTGTATTGGTGGGATGGCTTGAAGAGGGCGTTGCGAGTTCGTAGCTCGATGCGTGTTATCGGCGGTGAAGGTAGAGCACCGAGGCACGGTGGTTTGTTGCGACGATAGAGATCCCGGCACGGAAGTGGGAGGTAATCAACATGGACTTTATCACAAGATTACCTCGCACTCAGAGGAGACATGATTCTATCTGGGTTATCGTTGTGGTGTGAAATCAGCCACTTTCTTCCGTCGGGGCGACTTTTGGTGAGGATTATGCGGAACTTTACATCAGAGATCGTCGGTGCATGGAGTCCCTATTTCGATCATATCGCAGAGGAGCCCGGTTCGGCTAACTTACGGAGGTCTTTCGAGAGGTTAAGGGGCCGAGTGAGCACAGTCGCATTCCATCCACGCAGAGCAGACGGACGAGCGAGCGCACTATCCGGACTCTTGAGGATATCTGCGAGCTGTGTTATTGACCGTGGGTAGCTGGGAGGATCATTTGCCTCTGGTTGAGTTTGCATACAATAATAGCTACCACTCCAGTATTCAGATGGCGCCTTGTGAGGCCTTGTATGGGAGGAAGTGCAGATCGCCTATAGGCTGGTTCGATGTGGGCGAGGTGTAGTTAGTGGGACCAGATTTGGTGCAGTGACGATGGATAAGGTGAAGCTTATCCGGGAGAGGTTCTTGGCGGCTGAGTCGGCGAAGTCATATGCAGATCATCGTCGTCGGCATCTGGAGTTCGAGGTTCATGATTGGGTTTTCCTAAAGGTGTCACCCATGAAGGGTGTGATGAGATTCGGAAAGAAGGGGAAACTCAGCCCAAGGTACATTGGGCCATATCAGATTGTCCGCAGGGTAGACAAGGTTGCCTATGAGTTGGATCTGCCGTCCGATCTGGAGGCAGTGCATCCGGTGTTTCACGTTTCTATGCTGAGGAGATGTATCGGGGATCCATCTAGGGTTCACCCGATTGACGATGTCCAGGTGACCGAGGGGTTATCGTATGAGGAGAGTCCCATAGCGATAGTCGATCGTCAGGTTAGGCGTCTGCGGACTAAGGACGTGGCTTCCGTCAAAGTCTTGTGGCGGAACGAGCTCAGGGAGGAGATGACGTGGGAAACTGAGGAGGACATGAGGCAGAAGTATCCTCACCTATTCCCTACACCTCCAGGTAATTCACTTCCCTATTTATAAATTTTCATTGTCATATTTTGCCTAAGTGTTGTTCTGTGGCCGTGTGTGGCATTTGCAACTGTTTAAGTTATGAAGAACCTTATCGTTAACTGTCTTGGGAAGGAACATTCGGGACGAATATTTCTAAGGAGGGGAGAATGTTATACCCCGTATTTCCGGAGTATGTACGTGAGGCGTGCGTCGAAGTTTGGCCTTAAAAGTTTAGGCATGGCACGTTTTGGGCACAACTCACTCAAGGAATCGTTTCAGCGAAGCGTTTTACAAGACTCGCGTTGGATAAATTCGGCTATGCCATTTCTAATTTTTGCGGATTTTTAGAGGCGAAACATTTTGGACCAACGGGAGGGCGACACTTGTCACCCTCCAATTGGTGGACTTGAGGCGTCATTGAGGCCGATTGGAGTGGCTTATTTTGTCTTGGAGTTGGTAGGATATTTTGTGTGCAAGTTGGCTAGGTACACTTGCCCAAATCTTGGCCTTACACTTGCCTTGCACTTGGCATAATCTTGACCATTGGTTGGCCATCCCTTGACCTATAAATACCCCCTTAAGATGAAGAGTTCTTCATCCACAAATTCCTTTCCAAGTCTTGAAAATCCTTCCCTCTCCCTTATAGCTTTTCGTCCAAACACCTCCCCCCCCCCCCCCCTCTTTGAGAAACTTAGCCGAGGCTATCCCCCCCCCTAGCCTAGCCGAAATCTACCCCCCCTCCCTTGGTAGAAAAGTTGCCTTCTAGTATTGTTATAATGCCCAAAATACCCTAGCCCAAATCCCTTAGTACTTTGTAGAAGTTGTGAAGAACTTCTAAGGTTTCCTTGGAGCTATCGGGCGTCTAACTTAGGAGCTAAGCCTTGCTCCGGATCGACTTATATCTAGGATATTATTGGGCTTACCGAGGTAAATAATCCTAACCCTCTTTTGTATTAGAGAATACATACTGTAGAAGTATAGAATTAAGTATTAAATACTTAGAAGGATATTACAGAATAGAATTGAACTGTTAACACGATGAAGGGTTTAAAGAAGAATAATTGAACTGTACTCACATGATCGTTTTCTGATGTTGTATAGCTTAGGGTAGGAAGTCTGCCCAAATTCCCATAGAATAGAGAACCTCTGCTTAAATCTTTATCTGATGCAGTCTGAGCGTTGATAGGCGTATTTGGTATTATAGGCTGATTCTCACGCGACATATTCAACTTGGCGGTGGTTTTATTTGAGAAGGTATGTGATTCTTCCTAAAGCATGATATTTTACAATATATATAGTACGGTGAGCGTACATGTGTTAATCGAATAATAACTCACGGCAATGTCTTTGACTTAAGCACGAATAACTCTTACGGCAATGCCTCAGCTTAAGCTGAATAACACTTACGGCAATGCCTGTAGCTTAAGCTTTGAATAATAAAGATCGAAAGCATTTCATAAGAATCTTGAATCATTTTTATGAAGAGAACTAATTGGTTTTAAGCGAAAGCTTAAGAGTTATACTAGCTTTATGGGAAGTTAGGTATAACAACTTAAGAATGATAAAAGGAACAGTTTACTTATGTGTTTATAACAGACTTACATTGATTTATGGAAAGAATAATAAAATGGTTTGATAAGTAGACATGATATGATGTTATGTGTGTTAGTATCTTGTAACGTTTGTATAAAAGGGTATTCTTGTTGTGCTTATGTGTTTAACGATAAGCTGTTAGGTTAGTATTATATCACTCACCTCTTGACAAATACCGGGGGTTAAACTGCCCTCCGATGCGGGGTATACCTCAGGCAGTCTGTGTGACTATGATGCGAGGACACCTCATGCGGGTCTGTGTGACCTATGCGGAGCTGCGAGAGTTCCAGGTTAGTGTGCGGGGTTATACCTCATGCGGTCTATGTGGCCATGCGGACTACGAGTCCAGGACGATGCCGAGGAGTAGCTACCCTCGATGCGGGGTTATGCCCTATGCAGGCCTACGTGAGTGGCCTATGCGGACTACTGAGTCGAGATTAGGCTTGCTTAATGATACTATGGGCAATTGGCCCTGCTTCGATCATTCGCAGCCTAGGAAAGACCTGTTACAGTTTACCTATTGTTGCTCTTGTTTATGATGTGGCACTATGTGCGGTTACCTTGGTTGTTTCATACATATATGTAAACTGATTTTTAAAATGAAATGTTTTCATTAAGTACTTTCTGATTTCGCATACTTAGTACTGTTATCGACCTCCTTCGGGGCTGCGTTCATGCCGCGGTAAGGGCAGCAGTGCTAGATCCACATCCTTAGGATCTCTACGTTGGTGTCGGGAGCTCCATCTTCTCGGAGGCTCTACTTTTGGTATGATCTCCTGTTGTAGTTAGTTTTGTGCGATCGGGGTATGGCGGGGCCTGTCCCGCCATAGTTGTTTACTTTCTTAAGTGCTGTAGTCTGTTATGCAGTTGGGATGTATCGCAAAAACTATGTTTATGTATATATGCTTAGAAGGCGACTTTTCTCACATAAAGCGTGTCTCTTTTACAATCTGTTTCATGTCTTGTTTTTATATTCATTGATTACTCGATGTATGACTACTTGGGTGCGGGTAAGGCACGATCCACGGGCCGGAGCAGTCGTGACAACGACCTCGAAGGAGAGTCGATCTGAAAGAATGTACCAAGTATGTGAAATGAAATGCGTAATGAAATCATAACAGTCTATACAAAATAGGAGACATGTATGATAGCCAAACTACAGTACACAATACATAAGCAGTCATATCAAGTCAGGGACGCATGCCCTCAAAGTCATTACTCAAATATAACCATGGGTCTCCCGCCCATAATATCAATCATGCCCGTGGAATCCTTCCTCACTGCCGGCAGTCCATGATATAATATAACATCAATAAGCACACTGAACCTTGCAATCATGAGAGTAATGCAATTAATTTTTATCCTTTAAGTTATGCTTTTAACAATGAGACCAACTGTTCCACTTTAAGTCATAAACACACTGCACCCTTTCATTAATGAAATCACTACCGTTTCAAAATATGAAGGCCGTGCCAGTGCCAGGGTGAACCACCCTCTGTGTTATAATGCAACCTATCATAGGACTATTTCACCCGCAAGGGACTATTTCACCCGCTTAGGTCATGTGGACCCGCAATGAGTCATCGGTACACGATAGTCGCATCACGGATAGCTAATCCATGGCTTATATATATATCCCGGGAATTTAACCCTCCTGAGTCAAATACCGACCCGCCGTGAGTGTGTACCACTCACCCCCATGGGGAGCTACCCCACGGTATCTTTTGAACCAAGTTGACGGCCCTTTATGGAGGGACGCGGAGATGTGGAAATATGACACTTGCACGAATGTCTATATGAGCAACCCATATGCAAGCAAACCAAGACAATACCGTGTCTTTACACAAATCAAGACAATTACCATGTCTTTCCTTTTTACATAAACCAAGACAATACCATGCCTTTCCTTTTTACATAAACCAAGACAATTACCATGCCTTCTTTTTACATAAACCAAGACAATTACCATGCCTTCTTTTTACATAAACCAAGACAATTACCATGCCTTCTTTAAGCAAGCCAAAGTACTATCAAGGCACACAGAATAATTCTCATTTAAACAAGCCAAAGTACTATCAAGGCACACATAAAATAATTCTCATTTAAACAAGCCGACGTACTATCAAGGCACACATAGAAAAATTCTCATTTAAACAAGCCAAAGTACTACGTACGTCCATTCTTTTCAAAAGACTTTTTTTGTATAAAACCCCAAGATACTAACACCCGTAGTATCAAGGCATGTCTATTTTTCAAAGTAAGTTACTACACTTTTAGAAACTCATTTCAAAGATTTGAAACTAAGTAACTTCTAACTTTCACAATCTAGGAAACTTATGCCCATCAATCAAAAATATACAACTCTCTTAACCTTCAATAAAGCCGTTATAACCAACTTCCCATAAAGCTGTTATAACCCTTTATGGTTTTAGACAAATTCATTCTTCTTAGAACCAAGAGACTTATTGTTACACCCCGTAGTTCCAGGGTATGTATATGAGGACGTACGTACGAGAATACGACATTTAAATTAAAAGGAAGAAAGATGTGATTTTTCGACGGAAAAGTTTTCGGATTTTGTGAAGGAAAAAGGTTCGTTAAAGGGAATTGGATTCCCAGATTCGGTATTCGGACTTTTTGGAATATTTGAGAATTATGGAATTTTATTTCCGGAATTGGTCACGTGGGGCCCACGGGAGAAATTTACGGTTTGTGGGGCCCACTTTATTTTCAAGATTTTTGGCATTACGGATATTTTCGGAAGATGAAATATTTTGGACGAGTAGGAGGGCGACACATGGCACCCCCATGTGGCCCTATGGCCAAATTTAGGGGGGCACTTGGACGGTTTTGTGGGGGGACAAGTGGCAAGCCACTTGTCCCATTTTTGTGGTGGACATTTTGGTTGGTAGATTACCCACACACATGTCCCCAATCCTCACCTTACACTTGCTTAAATCCTAGCCATTGGTTGGCCTATAAATACCCCCTTGTTTGCAAGACTTCTTCATCCACTTAAATATTTCTAAGTCACAAAAATCCCCCCCTCTTGTTTAAGCTCTCGTCCGAAATTCCCCCCCCCCCCCCCTTGTAGAAAATTTCTTCAAGTATTTTTTTTATCCCAAATACCTTAGCCTATATCCCTTGTAGTATTCCAAAGTTATCCCAACATAAGAGCCCGGAAATACTACTTTATTCCAATAGTCGCAAAAATGAAACTGTTATACCCCGTAGTTCTGACCCTACGTATGAGAGCGTACGAAAGCATGTAAGACTTAAAATTTTCAAAGGATAGGTTGACGGATTATTCCGGACGGGTTTTAGTCAACTTTGGGGCGGGTTATGACCCGATTCATTGTTGATGTTTGGGGCGGGTTATGACCCGAGGGCACAGGCCCAATCCTTACCAGAGATGATGTTTAGGGCGGCGAGTTCCACGTCGTCGCCAGCCTCAGCAGAGTTCGAGGCAGCGGACGCGCGCTCGAGACCGCGATGCGGAGCCTCGATCCCCGCGATCGGGGCAAGTACGAAGATTACGAGGAAACGGTGATTCTGGCCAGCGATAGTGGCGGCGGCCGCGAGGAAGCGGCGCCAACCCTAGGCCGACGATTTCGGATTCGGGATTTCCTGGGTTGTCACCCACCCGAGTTCTATGGTTCGAGATTTGATAAGGATCCGCAGGAGTTTGTCCGGCGATTCTGGACCATGCGAGTTCTTAGGGCATCGGTAGATGCATTATACTAGCTTTCACCGGTTCTGCGATATTGCGTTGAACCGGTTTGAGTCATGGGTATTGTCGAGGGTGAGGACGCTCTTCCGGTGATTGGGAGGAGTTCACGAGGCGTTCCTAGACCACTTCTTGCCTCACGAGGTGAGAGAGCCGCGTAGATAGGTTCTTGACCTTGAGTCGGGGCGGGAGGACTATCGGGAGTACACTGAGTTTGACTCCTTGGCGAATATGCACACACCATTGTAGGCGATATGGCGAGCGGGGTTCATAGATACGTGATGGGGCGGGCCGTCACATGATTCTGCATGCTTGGGGTGGCTCTTCACCGAGGATGGATATTGCCGAGATGCAGCGTCGCCACGAGATTGAGGCGAGAGAGCGGGATCGGCTAGATTTGGGCCAGCCAGAGGCCGAGACATCGAGTTCTCGTGGCGATTTGGCGGGCGGCCTCGGCAGCGAACTAGGTCCACCTTCCAGCCAGCACAGAGTGCTCCTTCTCGATTTCGGCGGAGGTCCGATCGGCAGGTTATTCGAGGCGGTCGGGGCTCGGGGCGTCGAGTTTTCGAGGCGAGACGGACTAATCGAGACCACCTACCTCTCAGTGCGTTCGATGCGGTAGGTCTCATCCGGTCGAGTTCCGTATGGGTTCGAGATCATGTTACTCTTGTGGCCAGCAGGGCCATCTGAAGAAGGATTGTTCGTCCTTAGGCGGCGGGAGCATTACGGTTCGGGCGAAGTGCATTCTTTGGATCTTCATCTTCGATAGTTAGGCGCCCGGAGGCGAGGGTACTTATGGGCGGCGGGCGCGGCAGAGGTCGTGGTAGGGGTTCGATTCTAGCGGTCCTCGAGCGCATATATGTTATGTCGGTCAGCGACAGACCACGAGGCGTCGCGGATGTAAATCGCCACAGTACATTATTGGTTTCTTCTTTGTGATGTATATGCTTTGATAGATCCGAGTTCTACCTTGTCCTACATATCTCCTCATATTGCCGGTAGAATAGGATAGAGCCCGAGTCCATAAGACCTTTTGAGGTGGCTACGCCAGAGGTGATTGATGGTAGCGGCGAGTGTATAAGGCTTGTCTGTGACTATAGATAGCCGTCGACTCTGGCCGACTTGATAGAGTTGGATATGACAGACTTTGATGTGATTATGGGTATGGATTGGCTAGCATCTTGCTACGCTAACGTGGATCAGAGAGAGATTAGTTCGGTTCCGCTTTCGGCGAGCCTTGCTATCGAGTGGAAGGAATCTCGATCGCCGAGGGGGTAAGTTTATTTCTTACCTCAGGGTAGGAAGATGGTGTGGAAAGGGTACATCTATCATATGGTTCGGTATTCGACATCGAGGTCGAGGTACCGACCTTGATCGATCCGGCCGTTAGAGAGTTTCGGACGTATTCCCGCATGAGCTTCCGGTATCCTCCCGAGAGGAGATTGAGTTTGCATTGACTTGGCGCGGATACTCGACCGATATCTATTCCGCCATACAGGATGGCACCCGCCGAGCTGAAGGAGTTGAAGGACCAGCTGAAAGATTTGCTGGAGAAAGGCTTTATTAGGCCAAGTGTTTCTCCTTGGGGAGCACCAGTATTGTTTGTGAAGAAGAAGGATGGGACGCTGCGTATGTGTATTGATTACAGGCAGCTGAACAAGGTAACTATCAAGAACAGATATCCTCCCGTGATTGACGATTTGTTTGACCAGTTGCAGGGTGCAAAGTGTTTTTCCAAGATAGACCTGCGGTCTGGTTATCATCAGGTGCGAGTTAGAGAGATAGATATCCCAAAGACTGCATTCAGGACCCGGTATGGGCACTATGAGTTCAGAGTGATGTCTTTCGGGTTGACCAACGCCCCAGCAGTATTCATGGATTTGATGAATAGGGTGTTCAGGCCATTCTTGGATATGTTCGTTATAGTGTTTATTGATGATATCTTGGTGTATTCGCGCACAGAGCAGGAGCATACAGATCATTTGAGGACGGTTTTGAGAGTCCTCCGAGACCGGCAGTTGTATGCCAAGTTCTCGAAGTGCGAGTTCTGGTTAGCTTCAGTGGCTTTCTTAGGGCATGTCATCGGGGCCGACGGTATTCGGGTTGATACAGCTAAGATTGAGGCAGTCAAGACTTGGCCCAGACCCACTACACCGACGGAGGTGCGCAGCTTTTTGGGCCTTGCAGGTTATTATCGGAGGTTTGTAGAGAAGTTTGCTTCTATTTCAGCACCTTTGACTAAGCTGACTCAGAAGGCAGCTATGTTCCGGTGGACGGATACTTGTGAGGAAAGTTTCCAGTTGCTGAAGGAGAAGTTGACGACCGCCCCAGTTCTTACTCTTCCAGAGGGCTTAGATGGATATGTGGTTTATTGTGACGCATCAGGTGTCGGGCTTGGGTGCGTGCTGATGCAGCACGGCAGAGTTATAGCTTATGCATCTCGACAGCTTAGGAAGCATGAGAAGAACTATCCCACGCATGACTTGGAGTTGGCAGCGGTGATTCATGCCTTAAAGATCTGGAGGCATTATTTATATGGAGTTCATGTGGACATTTACACAGACCACAAGAGTCTCCAGTACATCTTCAGCCAGAGGGAGCTGAACTTGCGGCAGAGACGGTGGTTGGAGCTACTTAAGGATTACGATGTTGATATTCTATACCACCCAGGGAAGGCCAATGTGGTTGCTGATGCCCTTAGTCGCAGGTCGATGGGTAGTCTGTCTGATGTTCACCGCAGAAGAGGATATGGTCCGAGAGTTGCATCGCCTAGCGAGCCTCGGGGTTCGCTTTGGTTGATTACGATAGTGAGGAATTCGGTTCGAGAGGTTGCGAGTCTTCTATCGTCGAGGAGGTAAAGAGGCAAATGATGAGGATCCGATTTTGGTACGGCATCGAGATGCCGCTGCTCGTATGAGGAGAAGAGTTCTGTTGAGGTAGCACTTGATGGGTGCTAAGATTTGAGGGGCCAGTTGTGTTCCCGATGTGACAGACTTCGCCCAGATTTCGTGGAGGCACACGGTTTCGTTATTCTATTCATCCGGTCGACTAAGATGTACCATGACCTCGACGCGTGTATTGGTGGGATGGCCTAAAGAGGACGCCATGGAGTTCGTGGCACGCGCCCGAATTGTCGTGAGTTAAGATTGAGCACCGATGCGGTGGTCATTGCAGTTATTGATATTCCGACTTGGAAGTGGGAGGTGATAAATATGGATTTTATTACAGGGCTACCTACCACTCAGAGAAAGCATGATTCCATTTGGGTGATTGTCGACAGGCTGACGAAATCAGCCCATTTTCTTCGGTCGTAACGACGTTCACCGAGGACTATGCGATTATATATAAGAGAGATTGTGAGACCGCACGAGTCCCTGTCGATTATATCGATAGAGAGCCCGCTTCGGCTAACTTCGAGGTCTTTTCGAAGGGATTAGGGACACAGTGAGTCTCAGTACGGCGTTTCACCCTCAGACTGACGGACAGGCCGAGCGCACTATCCAAACACTTGAGGATATGCTGCGGGCTTGTGTTATTGATTTCAGGGGTAGCTGGGAGGATCATTTGCCTCTTGTGGAGTTTGCTTACAACAACAGCTACCATTCCAGTATTCAGATGGCGCCTTATGAGGCCTTATACGGGAGAAAGTGCAGGTCACCGATAGGCTGGTTCGAGGTGGGAGAAGTCCAGTTAGTCGGGCCAGACTTAGTTCAGCAGGCAGTGGATAAGGTGAAGCTTATCCAGGAGCGATTGTTGGCACTCGAGTCGCAAAAGTCGATGCAGATCATCGCGCCGACACTTGGAATTCGAGATAGATGATTGGGTTTTTCTAAAGTACGCCATGAAGGCGTGATGAGATTTGGAAAGAAGGGAAGCTTAGCCCAAGGTACATTGGGCGTATCGATTGTCCGTAGGTAGGCAAGGTTGCTATGAGTTAGATCTTCCGTCCGATTTGGAGGCGGTGCATCCAGTTTTCATGTGTCTATGTTGCGGAAATGTATTGGAGATCCATCTAGAGTGCACCCGGTTCAGGATGTCCAAGTGACAGAGGAGTTATCGTATGAGGAGAGTCCCATAGCGATACTCGATCGTCAGGTTAGGCGACTTCGAACGAAAGATGTGGCTTCCGTCAAGGTGCTATGGCGGAACGAAAACAGGGAGGAAATGACATGGGAAGCAGAGGACGATATGATGAAGAAGTATCCTCACTTATTCCCTATACCTCCAGGTAACCTACTTTCCTGCTTGTTAGTTTTGATTCAGTAAGTTCGCTTAAGTCTGTTGTGGCTCGTGGAGCTTCCTTATTTTTTGCAAAAGAGTAGTTGAGAGGGTCTATGTCGATAATATGATTTGAGTAAGCCTAGAAGGAACATTCGGGACGAATGTTTCTAAGGGGGGGAGAATGTTATACCCCGTAGTTCTGACCCTACGTATGAGAGCGTACGAAAGCATGTAAGACTTAAAATTTTCAAAGGATAGGTTGACGGATTATTCCGGACGGGTTTTAGTCAACTTTGGGGCGGGTTATGACCCGATTCATTGAGAGTTCCTAAGTATTTTAAAAGCCTAGGGCGTAGTTCATTGAGTCTAGATTCCAACGCAACCAACCGTTCGTCGATAGGACGTCGGAGTAGAAAGTTATGAGAGTTACAAGTTCAGCGCGCAGTCGGGCAGAAATGCGTTTCAGGCAAAGGCGCCGGATGCAGGGCCGCGGCGCCTAAAGTACTGAGGGGTCGCTGAAGTTTCAGCGCCGCGGCGCCAGGACAGCAGGGCCGCGCGCCAAAGTCCGCAGAGCCGGCGAGGTTGGCCGCTGGCGCGGCGCGGCGCGCGCCGAGGCGGGATTTTTGGGCGAAAAACTTAGAAAGTCCGATTTCTCTTTTAAAAGGCCATGGGACGGTGCCAAGAGTCCCCCCCATCTGATATTGCTTGCATGGCTTATATTAACCAAGTCTTGTAGACTTGGTCATCTCTCAAACATCTTCCTCTCTCTAAAAATCAGCTTCTCCTTCTCTAAAAACCCAAGAAAATCTGAAAGTTAAGAACAAGAAAAGGAAGCTTGTAGCTAGCTTGTTGGCATTATTGTGGTGGTGTTCTTGGCAAGGAAGCTAGCAATATTTGGGATAAGTTTTGGCTAAAACTTTAAGGTAACATTTCTTCCTTTAGATTTAGTTCTAGTGTTGCATGCTTAGAAGAAAGATCTTGTGGTAGTAAAATAATGCACTTAGAGTCATTGCATGCTAGAAAATGTGGTTTGGATATGAAGAATGGGTTAAGAAGAGATTATGAGCATGTTGTAGCCTAAAAACTACCTTAGAATTGTTAAGTGAATTGTTGTAAACTTATTGGGCAGAATTTTGGGTGTGAAATCCCCTTTGAATTGTTGGATTGATTGAGCCTTAAATGTGGTGTTTTGGATGATAAATTTGGCCTTGAGAAAGGTGGCAAAGTGAGTAGAAACAAAGGAAATGCTGCCCAATTTTCCTTAGAATTTAGTGACTTTGAACTTGGATTGTTCTACATTAAGATTAAAGGTTAATAAACGTATCATGACTATTATAGGTTGAAATATTACTATGTAGTTTGGACTTGGCAAGTGGATTGACCAAAGAGGTATGTGAAGCTTTCCTATCTCTTGAGCATGAATAGATGAAACTATGTAGTACGGTAGACGTACAAGATTTGGTATTCTTACTTGATTTAAGTATATAATGACTTGTTTCATTTTAAGAATGTATAATTCCCTTAGTTAGGGAAAAAGTATGATTTTACTAAAGTATAGAGTTAATATAACAACTTTATGGGAAGTTGGTTTATTAGCTTCATAAAAGGTTAATGAGAAGAGATTTTCTCTAAATAAGATAAGTATGTGAAGAGGCAAATTGATTTTAAGGTATCAATTGTCCAAAGGTTTTTATGTATAAAGAAGAGTCATTGTTGAAAGAGTTGAAGCATATAGTACTTGGGTTAAACTCCCGGTGTTCTTTTATTAAAGATATGATTAAGTGCCTTAAGTAAACTAAAATGAGAGAGTATATGAACAAGACTAAAAGAAGTTATAAGTTTCTTAACTTATTTATGATATGATGACAGTTTGAGATAGGGTAAGAGTATGTCTGAGGGGCAAGCCCCAAGATCGTCATACCACCTCCTTCAGTGTAAGAGTATGTCTGAGGGGCCAGCCCCAAGATCGTCATACCATCTGCTTCAGCAAAGAGTATATCCGGCGGCGATCCAAGATCGTTATACCATATGCACCAGTATAAGAGTATATCTGAGGGGCAAGCCCCAAGATCGTTATACCATCCGCTCCAGCAAAGAGTATATCCGAGGTACAAATTTCAAGATCGTTATACCATCCGCTTGTGGTAAGAGTATATCCGGCGGAAAGTCCCAAGATCGTTATACCACTTGTTCCGTGGATTTGCTACCCATGACGCGAGGAATACCTCACGTGAGTCCCATGGGCTTACGCGGTGAAATAGTCCCATGCCTGCGGTACACCGATGCGGTGAGTACCTCACGCGGTCCACGGGACCCACGCGGTGAAATAGTCCCGTGAGTAGGATGGTTTTATTGATACTACGGGCAGGTACCTGCTTTGATCACGAGCCTCCTATTTTATGCAAGATTATATATATATACTTGTCACTCTCATTGTTAGTAAGGCACAAGAAAAGGTATTTTATTGTCTTTCATGACTCAACTTGCTTTTAGACTTGATATCGTGATTGCGAGATTTTTCCACTTTACATACTTGGTACATATTGTAATCGACCCTTCCTGGCCGCGTTCACGCCGCAGGTAAGGTAAGTATCAGGATCCTCATTCTTAGGATCACTCTTCCAAAGGTCAAGCTCCATCCCTCCGGACGCTTGTTATTTTGGTACGGATTTCCCTGATGCTATAGGTACTTTGTATATTCAGGGGGTATGGCGGGGCCCTGTCCCGCCACAGTTGTTATCTTTAGAGGTCTGTGGTCACATTTATGTTTTGGGCTATAAGAACCAGTTGTACTATTATACTTTTGTTAAGTATGTTTTATGGAAGGCAGCTTTACCGACTGGCCAGTGATGTTACCTTTTTATACGTATGTGTTATGTATGTTCCGCTGCTATTCTCTGACATATACCTGACAGGGTACCCCGGTAGGGTACCAGTCATGGACCCGGGGCTGGGTCGTGACATAAACCCTAGGAAAATCTTCATAGTTGGTTGAAATGTTAAGTGAAGTTGTTTAGAAACTTCTAAGGGTTGCTTGGAGCGGGTTGGAGTGTAAGGAATTGGAGCTAAGCGTTGCTCAGGATCGACTTATTAATCTTGGATAATTTTGGGCTTATCGAGGTAATGATCTTTGTCCCCCTATTGTAATTGGATATCACATATTGTAGTAGTTTAGAATTGAGTATAAGATTTATTGGAAGGATAATTATAAAGAACTGAACTGTATTTACATTGGACTGTATTTACAGTAGACTTGTAGTATTATTATGGGGCAGTGTTGTACACGTCCGGTTAGACGTGTAACCCCTTGGAGTTGTTGGCTTTGTAGCGGCCTTGATAGAGGAGGAGATTTATGTGGTTGCGGAGGGGGAGGTGCTGCCGAATTTTTCGTAGAATAAGGAATCTTGTATTTAGAATATTCTACGAAGAGATCTAGAAGTTGATAGACGTTTTATGGCCATTATAGGTGGAAGTACTACGAGTAGCGTATTCTACTTGAAGGGTGGAAAAGGCTAGCAAGGTTGTAGTACTTGGAGCATTTTGCTAATTGTCGATAATCGTCGCAAGGTATGTGAACCTCTTCCTATCTTTTCTAGCATGATCTTGTGAACAATGTAGTACGGTAGACGTACGTGTGCTAAACGAATTTTGGTTGATTTTAAAAGATAAGAGACTGGACTTATATTTTGACTTGATATGAAATGTGAAGAACTTGAATTGTGTTAAAGTGGTGAAACCTCATTCGTGAGTAATGAGTACTTGGTCTAGAAAAAGGAATAAGTTATATTAATCTCGGAAATGGGAATAACTATCGAACAAGCCATTGCAACGTTAATAAAGGAAAATGTAATGACAATTAATTATATTAAAACCAGTAGAAACCTCCATCTGCATAGAAGCTAAGATAAGACAAAATGGTATTACATTTCCTAGATCATGGCTGCTCTAATAAGAATTATTATAATCAAGTTTTGATTTTCTTAAAATTCCAAAGTAAGGAACTTGATTTCTAAAAGAAAAGAGACTTAAGAATTTGAAGTGTTTTGGTTTAAAAGAAAGGCATGGTTTTGTCTTAAATTGGTTTAAAACATAAAGTGTTATAATAGCTTTATGGGAAGTTAGTTATAACGACTTTATGAAAACAAAAGAATGGTTTTATTATTGGATTTAAAATGGTAACTTGATTTTGGGAAAAGAGAAGTAACTTGAGTTTAATGGTATAAGTAACTTGTTTTCAAATATCAAACTTTTCTTGATGGAAAAGTATAAGTGGCTTGGTTTTAAAAGGTAGGAGTACCTTGATATTAAAAGAGTTAGTTACTTGGGTTTTAAAAGTGTAAGCCACTTGGTTTAAAAAGTATAAAGTACGTGATTTAAACATGAACGTGTTTGGTACTACGTATATTAGTATAGAGTTGTTTTTACGTAAAAAGAGATCTTTTCGAAAGAATTAAAGTACGTAGTACTTTAAGGTTAAAACTAGGATTATTGGCATAAAATGGGAGTACTTGAGTTTCTATATATGGTGAATCAATTTACATTTTAACGAAAGTACAAAAGTATGTTGAACTTGCCTATGCTAGTTGTGATAGCTTTTGTTGTGCAAGCATTGTATTTCTATACCACCGCGTCTCTCGATGGAGGGTCGGCTGACTTGTTGTGAACTTACTTGGACGTACCGGTAGTGACGGGGGATTCCAAGGGTAGGCTTCCATTGTTATTATCACATGGGCATGTCTACACCGATGAGGGATTCCGGGGGCATGTGACCATTATTGTTATTCCATGGACTAGCTCTCCATGAGGTTTTACTGATTCGGCTTTGGTATCCGTAGTTGCTCGTGATTTGCCCTGGCCGTGGCTGATTCGACTTTGGTATCTGGTAGTTAGCCTTCGTACTTGCCCCGTTCAGTTTAGTGACGAAGTCTTGTGATCCAGCCTTTGTATCCGTAGTTGGTCTTCGATTGCTCGCCACGACGTGACGCGTCTTTGGTATCTGGTAGTTGGCCTTCGTACTTGCCCCGGGTCAGCTTCGTGGTATAGTCGTATAGTATTGTTTGTACGGTTTTGGTATCTGGTAGTTGGCTTTCGTACTTGCCCCGGTCAGTTGATGATGCGGCTTTGGTACCTGGTAGTTAGCCTTCGTACTTGCCTCGTACGGTTTTATGACACAGGTGGGACCTGGTGTTCTTGTGTACTCCTTGGTGTTGTTATATCATAGACGGCCGGCAGTGAGGAAGGAATTCCACGGGCATGATTGATGTTGTGGGCGTGAGACCCATTGTTATATTTTGAGTGATGACTTTGAGGGCGTGAGTCCCTGACTTGACATGACTGCTTATATGTTGTGTACTATAGTTTGGTTATCATACATGTCTCCTGCTTTATATAGACTATTATGATTTCATTTACGATTTTCAGGCCACATACTTGGTACTGTCAGATCGACCTCCTTCGGGCCGCTCATGCCGCAGAGGTACACCTGTTGTTGATCCTCGCCATAGGATCACGCCAGTTGCTGGGAAGCTCCGTTTCTCCGGAGGCTTATGTTTTGTATGATTCCCTGAGTTTGTAGGTTCTTGTACATTCAGGGGTATGGCGGGGCCCTGTCCCGTCATAGTTGTTATAAAATTCGTAGAGGTCAGTAGCATCTTGTGCAAGGTGGTTTGTAAGGGATTTAACTGCTCAATTTTGATATATATATACGGGAAGGTAACCGCTTGGTTAGCCTATTGCTTATTTTATGTCTTGATTCATGCTTAAGTTTTTATTTCCGATTTTCTCGATGATTGTATCACTAGGGTGCCCGGGTAGGCACGACCACGCCCGAGGTCGGTCGTGACAAAAGTGGTATCGAGCGATTAATCCTCGTAAAGTGTCTACGCATCGTGTCTAGTAGTGTCTTGATTATCGGTGTGTTGTGCACCACATCTATAATCGTGAGGCTACAGGATATTTAGGATTGGTTTCATTCTTCTCACTCGAGATCGTGCCTTAGAGTTGTGTTGTAAGTTGGACTCCTCGACGTATTCTTTTGTACGATTATGCTTCTACGCCAGTAACCAGAGCCCGAAGCGGCAAGGCAGAGGAGTCGCGAGTAGAGCACAAAAGGTTACTGTGGCTGTCACGACCGAACCCGCCCGTGATCGTGCCTTACCCCGCACCCTAGTGATACATCATCGAGTAATCACGAACATAAAACACATACATGAAACCAATGAAGTATGAAACAGTAATCTGAGGAAAACTTGCCTTTCGGCATATATATACATAACAACTCTTACATATGAACAGTTTAATCCTTTTTACAAACCCTGCCCACAACAAGATTACTGCACTTCTATGAATGATATGACAACAACGACGGACAGTGGCCCGCCATACCCCGAATGTAAGCACCTACAACAACAGGGACTATACCACGATAAGCCTCCGAGAAACGGAGCTTTCCCAAACGTGAATCGTGACCCTAAGAGCGAGGATCAACGATCGGTGTACCTTTACCGCGCAGATGAACGCAGCCTCCCAAGGAGGTCGATAACAAAACGAGTATGTGAAATCTGAAAATAAATCAGAAATGAAATCATAGCATATAAAGCAGAGACATGTATGATAACCAAACTACGCTTACAACAAAGCAAATATGTCAAGTCGTGACTCACGCCTCAAGTCATCACTCAAATATAACAATGGGTCTCGTGCCCACAACATCAATCATGCGTGGAATACCTTCCTCACCGCCGGCGATCCTATGATATAAAAGAACCAAGGAACACACATGAACACCAGGTCCCACCTGTGTCATAATAAAACTGTCCGCGGTCAGGACGAATGCATAGCCGACTACTAAAAACCCACAGTACCAACAAGGTCATGAACTGTATCATAAGATCTGTCTAGACCGTCACATGATCAAAGCTGGCCACTTGCCCGCAGTATCAATGTACGCGTCTAACCCTGGAACTCCCGCAGCTCCGCATAGGCCAAACTCATAGGCCCGCATGAGGTATAACCCCGCATCGAGGGTAGCTACTCCCCGGCAGCGTCCTGGACTCGCCGTCCGCATGGCCACAAGGACCGCATGACCACAAGGGCCGCACACTAACCTGGAACTCCCGCAGTTCCGCATAGGCCCTACAGACCCGCATAAGGTATTCTCGAATCATAGGTCCATCGACCCGCCTGAGTCTACCCCGCATCGGAGGGCAGCTTAACCTCCTGAATATGTCACGATGAGTGGCACAATACTATCATAACGACTGATAGTTAAGAAGCACAATCAAGGGAAAACCCCTTTACACAAACATCACAAGATACTATCACACGTAGCATCCTAACATGATTACTTATCAAAGCAACGAGAAAGTATTACCAGGCTATCACAATTCAATACAATCAAGTTATTCACACAAGGTACTTTCTACTTTAAGTTAACAAGTTCGGGAATTAATCCCCAAAGTACTTTATACAATAACTCTTTTAAAAGGTACGTCAAAAGTCACACAATACCCGTAGTATATAAAAATAGAGTGACTATCCTTTTAAGTAAACTAAAATACTTACCTTTGTAAAATCAAGTAACAACATTATTTTCCAAACGTCCAAGTTTGCCTAATTTCAAATGTTCACGTTTCTTATTTTAGAAAGGTTTCGGAGTTCATAGTCTTATTCATTTAAGAATATAATTCTCTTTTAAACAATCTGAGAAACATAAGTCTTATGTGAGTAGGATATTCTTGTTTATAACAATCTTATTACAGCAGCCATGATCTAGGAAATATCATTTTGTCTCATCTTAGCTTCTATGCAGATGGAAGTTTCTACTGGTTTTAATAATACTTAATTATTCAAAACATTTCCTTTTATTAACGCTGCAGTGGTTTGTCGATACACATCCTGATTTCCAAAATCAGTAAAACATTCTTAAGCCGTTATACCTAACTTCCCATAAAGCTAGTATAACTCTTAAGTTTTCAAAAGAAACCAAGTATCACTCTTCTTTCAAAACGATTTAGAAATCTTTTGAAATACTTCAAGTTCTTTATTATCACACATCAAGCCAGTTATAAACAAATCATTTGCCTTTTAAAAACCACAAAGTATTTTCTTACCAACATAAAGCTGTTATAACCAACTTCCCATAAAGTCGTTATAACACTTTATGTTTTAGATCAATCAAATACACTTAACACATGTACGTCTACCGTACTACATAGTTACACACATATCATGCTAGAAGAGATAGGAAGAGGTTCACATACCTCGCGACGAGTATCGACTAATAGCAAAACGCTCCAAGTACTTCCAACCGTCGGCTACTCCTTAAGCCAAGTAGATCGCGCCACACGTAGTACTTCAACCTATAAGGCCACAAGGCGCTTATTAACATTTAGACCTCATCGTAGAACATTCTACCGGAAATTCAAGAAGACTCCCCGCAAACAGCGTAAATCTCCTCCTTTATCGAGGCCGCCACCAAGCCAACTGGGGTTATACATCTAACCCGAAC
Source organism: Przewalskia tangutica (assembly GCA_029844215.1). Taxonomy (NCBI): domain Eukaryota; kingdom Viridiplantae; phylum Streptophyta; class Magnoliopsida; order Solanales; family Solanaceae; genus Przewalskia; species Przewalskia tangutica. Next base: position 47,579,955 of record CM056730.1, read on the forward strand.
GGTACAATTCTAATCCACGTAAAAGTCGCACAAGTTCACTGTAATACACCCTATGTAAATACAGCTCAAGATTTTCTTCAAAAGGTTTCTTATTATTCAGGCTTAAGTCAAAAGACATTGCCGATAACAACGTTCAGTTCTATATATAGTATACTTCAACTATATAGTCTAACAACCATGTAATTTCCAATTACAATAGAGGGACAAAATATTTACCTCGATAAGCCCATAATTATCCAAGTTATAATGTCGATCCTGAGCAAGGTTTAGCTCTCACTCAAGGCTCCGACCCACTCCAAACAACCCTTAGAAGTTCTAACCAACTTCTACTTATTACTCCAACTAACTATGGAGATTTCCTTAGGGTTTCGGTTTTGTGACTGACGGAAAGTATAATAGTATTTCTGGGCTTTTCGTATAGGTATCACCTTAGAATACTACAAGGTATACGACTAAGGTAATTTGGGAATTATAACAATACTTGGAGAGTATTTCTACCAAGAGAGAGGGTATTATACGAGACAACCACTCAAGAGGGGTGTATACCCGCCTACCCCACTGTGGTACTCTCGCCAAGGGGAGGGTGCTCGCTAAGCCTCACAAAAAGGGGGGGACGAAACACAACAAGGGAGGAGAGTTTTAACACTTAGAGATTTGTGGAAAGGATGAAGAATTCATCAAAGGGAGAGGGTATTTATAGGTCAAGTGAAGGCCAATCAATGGCCAAGATCTTGCCAAGTGCAAGGCAAGTGTAGGCCAAGATTCAACCAAGTGTCCTTGACCAACTAACACACAAAATATCCTACCAACTCCCTTGACCAACAAGGCCAAATCGCCCATCACATTACCGCCCACTCCCACCAATTAGGGTGACAAGTGTCGCCTCTTGTTGGTCCAAAATGTTTCGCCTCTCGGAAAAATCCGCAAAAATATAAATGACATAGCCGAAATTCCCTACGAAAGTGGAAACGTTTCACTAAAAACGACTCTAACCGTGTCAGGTAATAAAAAAGAATTCGCCAAGCCTAATGAAGTTCGAAAATTTCTACGCACGTCCCCACGCATACATACTGAAATACGGTATAACAAGGGCACAGCCCGCCTTTACCTAAGGTGGTACTACAGATGGGAGTTACTGACGCCGCTTAGCCCTGTGGAGTTTAGAGCAGCAGCAGTAGCTGCTGAGACCACGATACCTAATCCTCCAGTCCCACGGCCAGGAACAGAGGATATGGGTTACAAGGAGATGGCCCAGTTACTAGCTAGGATTGTTGCTAGACACGAGGACAGACGAGAGTCGGAGGTTCCAGTAGCACCCGTAGTTCACCCCAGATCGGATAGTTTGAGGCTACGGGACTTTTTGAGCTGCAGCCCACCTGAGTTCTACGGGTCGAGGCCTGAGGATGATCCGCAGGAGTTCATCCGACAGTTACAGCGGATCATGAGAGTGATCAAGGCTTCGGAGACCGAGTCGGTGGTCTTAGGTTCAGACGGCCGCGTGATACCGCAATGATCGTTTGATTCGTGGGAGTTGTCCCGGGGGGAGCATGCGCCTCCAGCTGTTTGGGACGAGTTCTCGGAGGCATTTCTCAGCCATTTCTTGCCTCCGCAGATGAGGAGACACGGGCCGGCAGATTTCTGATACTGAGGAAAAACGGGAGGACGGTTTGGGAATACAGTATAGAGTTTGGCTCGTTGGCTCGTTATGTCCCCGTTTTAGTGGCAGACATGGAGGATAGAGTGCACCGATATGTCACAGGACTTGACGATTATCTAGCAGAGAGTTGTACAGGAGTAGCTCTTCAGCCGGGCATGGACATTGCCCGTATACAGGCTTATGCACAGGGGATTGAGGAACGTAGAGACCGACGCAGGACCGTGATCAAGATAAGAGGCCGTGATGCAGGTCCTTTGGTAACTTTCGAGGCGGACCGCCTCAAAGAAGTTAGCTATACACCTCCGCGACATGAGTGGTCCTCCACGCCTTCGTGGCCCAGGTATTCGTGAGCAGTCGTGGCTCCAAGGTTTCAGATTTTCAGGGGAGTGAGAGTGCTCGCCGGATAAGGCCACCCTTATCTCAGTATGGCCGTTGTGGAAAAATTCATAAGGGAGAGTGTCGTGCTAGTTTGGGAGATTGTTATGCTTGCGGCCAACAGGGCCATTTGGCGAGAGATCGTCCACCAGGTGGCATCGTGGGATAGCACAGACTACGGATCGGGCCATGGGTTCTTCACCTTCCATAGCTAGGCAGGATGTTCATACACCGGCAGGCCACGGCAGAGGTCGCGGTGGAAGTTCCCAGTTTTAGCGGTCCTTTGAACCGCCTATTTGATTTCCAGGTATATCCTTAACCCTCTAGAGACTAGTTTGTATTGATGTTATGATGATGTGTTAAGTGTTATGTTCGGATAGCTTTGTGTTAAAAATATGATTTTGTAGCCTGGTTAGTGAAAAGGGTAAGGATGAGAAAATTTTGAACCTTAGAATTTATAACAGTTGAGACCTTAGATGTAAGGCCGTCTTGAGTAAAAGACGTTACGGTTAATCTTTGTCGGAGTGCATAGTATACGTGGAGTTTTGTGTGATAATTCCATGGGTAGTTTGAGATAGAAGTGGTAGCTTTCATGACGTGAATTAGTAAGATTGTTCCGGATCGGGGAACGAGAGAGTTTGGCGCGATAAGGGGTCGGGTTGAGGCCAGATCGCGGGTCAACCCGCAACCCGGAATGAGGTAGGGTCAGTTCGAGGTTGTCACGACCCGAACTCGGGCCCGTGACCGGTGCTTTACCCCGGGCACCCTAGTGATACAACATCAGAGAAAATCAGCGGAAATAAAAACTTAAACATGAAACAAGATAAAATAAGAAACAGGCTAACCAAAACGGTTACCTTTCTGCATATATATATACCTGAACTGTTATATCCTTTTACAAACCCTGCCCACAACATTACTACAAACCTCTAAGAATGTAACCACAACTACGACGGGACAGGGCCCCTCCATACCCCTGAATGTAAGCACCTACAACGACAGGGGACTATACCAAAGATAAGCCTCCGGAGAAACGGAGCTTCCCAAACGCTGAACTGTGATCCTATGAGCGAGGATCAACAACCGGTGTACCTCTACTGCAGATTGAACGCAGACTCAAGGAGGTCGATAACAGTACCAAGTATGTGAAACTGAAAATACTGTAAATGAAACCATAATAGTCTATATAAAGCAGGAGACATGTATGATTGTCACGACCCGATCCCGGGCCCGTGACTGGTGCCTTACCCCGGGCACCCAAGTAGATATATATCAGAGTAACCAGCGGAAATAAAATCATGACATGAAACAGTATAAAATGAAAGACAATTTATCCAAGAAAAGTTGCCTTTCGGCATGTATATATATATACCCAAAGTGAACAGTTACATCCCGACCTTTACAACAGGATTACAGATCTCTAAGGAAGTAAACAACTATGGCGGGACAGGGCCCCTCCATACCCTGAATGTACAAAATCTCTACAACATCAGAGAGAGTTGTACCAAAAGTCGAGCCTCCGGAGAATGGAGCTCCTGACACCAGAGTAAAGATCCTAAGAATGAGGATCTACCACCGCTTCTTACTCGCGGATGAACGCACCTCAAGGAGGTCAAGATAACAGTACTAAGTATGTGAAATCAGAAAGATCGAATGAAATTATAATCATTTTAAAACAAGTTCACAGATATATACGAAACAACTCAACTTAACTGCACATAATGCCACGGCATAAACAAGAGCAAAATACATGTAACATAACTGGTCTTTTCTAGGCTGCTAATGATCGAAGCAAGGCCAATCGCCCATAGTATCATTATGCGAGCCTAATCTCGACTATCAGTAGTCCGCATAGTCCCTGACCCGCATGAGGTACTCTCGATCGGTAGCTAACCCGGCATCAACTCGACTCCGCACCGCATAGTCACCGACCGCATGAGGTATTCTCGACGGCACAGAATACACCCGAGTGATCATCCCGAATCGCCGTAGCTCGCGATAGTCACATAGACCCGCATGAGGTATTCCTCGCATCGGGGGTAGCTAACCCGCGGCTCATAACAAGTCGGGGGGGGGGGGGGTAAGTGATATAATACCGGCACAACGGGCTTATCGTTAAACAACGTAAGCTCAACAAGAGTAACCCCCTTATACAACATCACAAGATACTAACACACGTAACATCATAACATGTTTACTTATCAAACCAACTACTACACTTTCAGAAATTAATACAAGGCTTTTATAAACAAATAAGTAAACCGTCCCTTTTATCTTTCTTAAGTCGTTATACCTAACTTCCCATAAAGCTAGGATAACCCTTAAGCCTTTTAAAAACCAATTATTACTTTTCTTCCCAATAACTCTTTTTGAAATAATTCAAGGTTCTTATTCTTTTAAAACTCAAGTCAAAAGACATCAAAGTAAAACCAATTTTAGTCCACACACGTACGTCTACCGTACTATATATATATTACAAATAGCATGCTCAAGAGGATAGGAAGAATCACATACCTCCTCGGCTAAATCCACTTGCCAAGTCGGATATGTCGCGCGTAGAGGGTCAACCTATAATATTCAAAATACGCCTATTAACTTCTAGCTTGCCGTAGAACTCTTCTAAGTAAGATTTCCTTTTCTACGGAAATTTGGGCAGCATTTCCCCCGTTTTTACTCACTTTTCCATCTTTCTCCAAGGCACGAATAACCGTAATATATATATGCCATATATAAGGCGTAATAATTAAACAACATAAAGAAGGGGATCACACGCCCAAACGGAACGCTATTTAACAATCTTCCCCTTATCAATACAATACAATAATTAAAAAGGGGATCACACGCCCAAACGGAACGTGATTTAAAAATCTTCCCCTTAACATAAATGTAAATACAGTCCAAAGTAAATACAATCCAAAGTAAATACAGTCCAAAGTAAATACAATCCTTAAGTTGGGGTCCTTGGCCAACTTTGTCCATTTTACTTATCCAATTACTTCATTAGTCATCCAACTTATAATCCATTCTTAATATAAGTTATAGTTACTTTGTTAATTACTTCTTCACAAGTAAGATACGTTGGATACGTTGGATACGTTTTTACCATTTTAATGGCTAACGGCCAATCCTTTCTTTTAACAAGTTAACAAGATCCAACTCTTCCAAACCTTACTCCATATATTATATATTCATAATATACTTATAATATATGTATAATGACCAATTCACAAGGAGGTTTAAGATTCACTACCTCAAATAGCCCAAAATTATCCAAGAACTTAATGTCGCTCCAAGCAAGTCTTAGCTCCAAATCTTTATGTTACAACCACCACAAATCACCCTAAGAAGCTCCTAACCATCATCTCTTCAAGAACCAACTCAAACAAGTGAAGAACACTTAGGTTTTTGTTCATGGAGCTCTCGGCCAAGGTGACTTTTTAGAGGCTAGGGGGTGAAATCTTTTCTAGCTTTTGGTTAATAGTCTTCCTAGTACACTAGGGAAGAACACTTAAGAGTTTAGGAATTATTGGACAAGGTTTGGTTAGGGGGGGGGGGTGTGGTCGACGAGAGCAAGTGAGAGAGGGAGGGAGATGAAAATATTTTTCAAGTCTTGAATTATCTAAGTGTGGAAGATTTCATCAACAAAGGGTGCATATATAGGACAACCAAGGGCTAGGATGAAGGCAAGTGTGTGGTTGAGATTGGGGACAAGTGTGTGGGGGTCCCACAAGCCACTTGTACACACAAAATATCTTGCAAGACTTGGCCACTTGTCTTGGCCACTTGTCAATGAAATTCGGCCAACCTAGCCCACCTAGGGGTGACACGTGTCGCCCTCCTATTGGTCCAAAATATTTCATCTCTCGAAAAATCCGTAATTGGGTAAAATATTAAAAACGTAGAATTTCCTTCACAAGGTTCGGAATCTTTTTCGTTGAAAGTTCACAAGTTTATTCCTAACCTAATTAGGGTTTATACGTTTGTACGTACGTCCTCACATACATACTCTGAAACTATGGGGTATAACATTCTCCCCCCCTTAGAAACATTCGTCCCGAATGTTCCTTCTCAAGGTAGTTAACAATGTGGTTCCTCGTAACTAAACAATTTACAACAGCCATACATAGCCACAATACAATTCTTAAGCATAAAGGATAATTAAAATCAGCAAGTAGGGAAGTGAGTTACCTGGAGGTGTGGGGAATAAGTGAGGATACCTCCGCCTCATGTCCTCATCTGCTTCCCACGTCATCTCTTCTCTGTTCTCGTTCCGCCATAAGACCTTGACGGAAGCCACATCCTTGGTCCGCAGACGCCTAACCTGACGATCGAGTATCGCTATGGGACTCTCCTCATACGATAACCCCTCCGTCACCTGGACATCCTCAATCGGGTGCACTCTAGATGGATCTCCGATACATCTCCTCAGCATAGAAACATGAAAAACCGGATGTACTGCCTCCAGATCGGACGGCAGATCCAACTCATAGGCAACCTTGCCTACCCTGCGGATGACCTGATAAGGCCCAATGTACCTTGGGCTGAGTTTCCCCTTCTTCCCGAATCTCATCACACCCTTCATGGGTGACACCTTCAGGAAAACCCAATCATCAACCTCAAACTCCAGATGCCGACGACGATGATCTGCATACGACTTCTGTCGACTCTGAGCTGTCAATAACCGCTCCTGGATAAGCTTCACCTTATCCACTGCCTGCTGAACCAGGTCTGGTCCCACTAACTGCACCTCGCCCACATCAAACCAGCCTATCGGTGACCTGCACTTCCTCCCATATAAGGCCTCATAAGGCGTCATCTGGATACTGGAGTGGTAGCTGTTATTATACGCAAACTCCACTAGCGACAAATGATCCTCCCAGCTACCTCTGAAATCAATAACACAGGCTCGCAGCATATCCTCAAGTGTCTGGATAGTACGCTCTGCCTGTCCGTCTGTCTGAGGGTGGAATGTAGTACTGAGGCTCACCTGCGTCCCTAATCCCTTCTGGAAAGACCTCCAGAAGTTAGCCGTGAACTGGGCTCCTCTGTCTGATAAGATAGATATAGGGACCCCATGCAGTCTTACGATCTCTCGGATGTAAAGTCTAGCATAATACTCAGCCGAAAAAGTCATCCTGACTGGAAGAAAGTGGGCTGATTTCGTCAGCCTGTCGACGATAACCCAGATAGAATCATGTATCCTCGGAGTGCGAGGTAACCCTGTGATAAAGTCCATGTTGATCACCTCCCACTTCCAGGTCGGGATCTCTATCGTCTGCAACAACCCACCAGGCCTCTGATGCTCTACCTTCACCTGCTGACAACACGGGCACTGAGCAACAAACTCAGCAACGTCCCTCTTTAGGCCATCCCACCAATACACAGATCTGAGGTCGTGGTACATCTTGGTCGACCCCGGATGGATAGAGTAACGCGCGCTGTGTGCTTCCCTAGAACTCCGCCAAGTCCTACAATATCCGAACACACAACTCGCCAAACCTTAGCACCCCATCAGGTGCTACCTCAAAAGGACCCTTCCCCTCACGAAGAGCCGTATCACGATACCGGGTCAAAATCGGATCCTCAAACTGTTGCCTCTTCACCTCCTCGACGATGGAAGACTCGACAACCTCTCGAACCCGAACCCCACTGCTATCAGAATCAATCAATCGGACTCTAAGGCTCGCTAGCTGATGCAACTCGCGGACCATGCCCCTCCTCTCTTGCTGCACATCTGATAGACTCCCCATCGACCTACGACTAAGGGCATCTGCCACAACATTGGCTTTCCCTGGGTGGTACAGGATATCGACATCATAATCCTTGAGTAACTCTAACCACCGTCTCTGTCGTAATTTCAGCTCCCTCTGGCTGAAGATATACTGGAGGCTCTTGTGGTCTGTGTAAATATCCACATGAACTCCATACAAATAGTGCCTCCAGATCTTCAAGGCGTGAATCACCGCTACCAACTCCAAATCATGGGTGGGGTAGTGTCACGACCCGAACCCGGGCCCGTGACTGGTGCCTTACCCCGGGCACCCTAGTGATACAACATCAGAGTAATCAGCGGAACATAAAACAAGACATGAAAATATTAAGAAGTAAGAAACGATGTCGGAGAAAACTTGCCTTACGATATATATAAATCAATTTTAAAACCAACGCTACATCCCATTACAACTCGCCACAACGATTACATGCACTCTAAGAATGATACGACAATAATGGGCGACAGGCCCGCCATACCTCGAATGTAAATACCTACAACGACAGGACTATACCACCGATAAGCCTCCGAGAAACGGAGCTTCCCATACGCTGAATCAGGACCCGAGAACTAGGATCAACGATCGTGTACCTCAACTCGCGCAGATGAACGCAGCTTCAAGGAGGTCGATAACAGTACCAAGTATGTGAAATCAGAAAGTACTTAAATGAAAACATATCATTTTAAAATCAGTTTTGCAAGTATGTATGAAACAACCAAGGTAACCGCATAGTGCCATATCATAAACAAGAGCAACAATAGGTAAATCAGTAAGTCTTTTCTAGGTGCGAATGATCGAGCAGGCCAATTGCCCGTAGTATCACCATGCAAGCCTAATCTCGACTCCGTAGTCCGCATAGGCCACTCATATAGGCCCGCATAGGGTATGTAACCCCGCATCGAGGGTAGCTACTCCTCGGCATCGCCCCGACCCGCACCGCATGGCCACAGAGACCGCGTGACCACGCGGCCGCAAACTAACCCGAACTCCCGTAGTTCCGCATGGATCCTCGACCCGCATGAGGTATTCTCGAATCACGGTCCTGCATCACCGAGTCTACCCCGCATCGGAGGCGCTTAACCTCCGGAATAAGTCAAGGTGAGTGGTACAATACCAACATAACTACCGATAGTCAAACAACTTTAAGCGCGATCGAGGAAAACCCTTTACACTAATGTCACGACCCATTCCGGTTCGGATCGTGCCTTACCGGCACCCAAGTAGTCATACATCGAGTAATCGTGAAATATAAAACAAGACATGAAACAGCTTTATAAAATAAGACACGCTTTATGTGAGAAAACGTCGCTTTCTAAGATATATATATAACATGGTTTTAGAAGCTACATCCGATACTGCATAAATACACTATGCACTCTAAGGAAATATACAACTATGGCGGGACAGGCCCGCCATACCCCGATCAGCACAAAACTATCTACAACAGGAGATCATACCCAAAAGTAGAGCCTCGGAAAGGATGGAGCTCCCGACACCAACGTAGAGATCCTAAGAATGTGGATCTAGCACTGCCGCTCTTACCTGCGCATGAACGCACTTCAAGGAGGTCAAGATAACAGTACTAAGTATATGAAATCAGTAAAATACTTAAATGAAAACATATTATTTTAAAATCAGTTTTGCAAGTATGTATGAAACAACCAAGGAATCGCACATAGTGCCACATCATAAACAAGAGCAACAATAGGTAAATCAGTGTCTTTTCTAGTCGCGAATGATCAAGCAGGCCAATTTCGTAGTATCACCATGCAAGCCTAATCTCGACTCAGAGTCCGCATAGGCCACTCACATAGGCCCGCATAGGGTACATAACCCCGCATCGAGGGTAGCTACTCAAGATCGCCCCGACTCGTAGTCCGCATGGCCACATAGACCGCATGAGGTATAACCCCGCATCACTAACCTCGAACTCCCGTAGCTCGCATAGGTCCTCGGACCCGCATGAGGTATTCTCGAATCACGGTCCTGCATCACCGAGTCTACCCCGTGACGGAGGCACTTAACCCCTAATATGTCAAGAGGTGAGCGATAGTACACTAACATAACAAATTATCTTTAAACAACATAAGCACAACAAGAATACTCTCTTATACGAACGTTACAAGACACTAACACACATAGCATCATATCATGTCTACTTATCAAACCATCTTATTATTCTTTTCACAATTCAATATAAGTCCATATAAACACATAGGCAAACTGCTTCTTTTATCATTCTTAAGTGGTTATACTTAACTTCCCATAAAGCTAGTATAACTCTTAAGCTTCGCTTTAAAACCAATTAGTTCTCTTCATTAAAATGATTCAAGATTCTTTTGAAATGCTTTCGCTTCTTATTATTCAAAGCTTAAGCGTGAGGCATCGCTGTAGTTGTTATTCGTGCTTAAGCGTGAGGCATTGCCGTAAGTATTATTCAGGCTTAAGTCAAAGACATTGCCGTAGTTATTATTCGATTAACACATGTACGCTCACCGTACTACATATATATTGTAAAATATCATGCTTTAGGAAGAATCACATACCTTCTCAAATAAAACCACCGCCAAGTCAATATGTCGCGCAGAGAATCAAATTTATAATAGTCGACACGCCTATCAACGCTCGAACTACTTTGTAAACGCTTCTAAACAGAGGGTTCTATATCCTACGGAAAATTGGGCAAGACTTCCCTACTCGTGAGCTACTCAAGTTCATCGTGAAAACAAATTCCCATGTAAGTACGCTTTGATTAATCTTCTTTAAACCCTTCATCGTGATAATACTCAATTCTATTCTGCAATATTCTTCTAAGTATCTAATACTTATTCTTATACTACTACAGAAGTATTCTCTAATTCAAAAGAGGGTTAGGATTAGTTACTCGGTAAGCCCAATAATATCCTAGATAAAGTCGCTGAGCAAGGTTTTGCTCCTAAGTTGTATGCTCCATGAAACCTTAGAGTTCTTCACAACTTCTACTAAGTACTAAGGGATTTGGGCTAGGTATTTTGGGCATTATAACAATACAAGAAGGCAACTTTTCTACCAAGGGGGTAGGTTTTGGCTAGGCTAGTGGGCCTACCAAACTACTTAGGCTAGAGGAGTGGTATTCGCCAAGGGCCTTCACAAGTGAGGGGAGGTGTTTGGACGAAAAGGCTACAAAGGGAGAGGAGAGGATTTTTAGACTTGAAGCTTTTGTGGATGAAGAACTCTTCATCTCAAGAGGGTATTTATAGGTCGAAGTTGGCCAACCAATGGCCAAGATTAAGCCAAGTGCTAGGCAAGTGTAAGGCCAAGATTAGGGCAAGTGTCCTTGGCCAACTTGCACACAAAATATCCTACCTAATCCTTGACTTGTGCCAAGGCACAAAAAACGTGCAACACCAAGTCCAATTCGTCCAAATGGACGATTTCAAGTCCATCAATTGGAGGGTGACAAGTGTCGCCCTCCCGTTGGTCCAAAATGTTTCGTCTCTCGGAAAAATCCGCAAAAATTAGAAATGGCATAGCCGGAATTTACCCTACGAAAGATGTGGAAACGTTTCGTCGGAAAACTATTCGTTTTGTGAGTTGTGCCCAAGAAAAACGTTTTGTGCCTAAACTTTAAGGCTAGACTTTTGTACGTATTCCCTTACGTACATACCCTGGAAATACGGGGTATAACAACTAACATCACAAGATACTAACACACGTAGCATCCTAGCATGTTTACTTATCAATCAACAAGAAAGTATTACAAGGCTATCACAAACCAACACAATCAAGTTATACACACAAGGTACTTTCTACTATATGCCAACAAGTTCGGGTTTTTATCCCCAAAGTATTTCATACATTAACTCTTTAAAAGATACGTTACGTTTAAAAAAGTCACACAATACCCGTAGTATATGAAAATAGAGTGATTATCTTTTGAAGTAAATCAAAACACTTCTCTTCGAAAAATCAAGTAACAACATTCTTTTCCAAATGTTTCAAGTTTGCCTAATTTCAATTACTCAAGTTTCTCATTTTCGAAAGGTTTCGTAGTTCATAATTTTAATCACTTAATGATATAATTCTCCCTTAAAAGCAATTTGAGAAACATATGTCTGATACGTGAGTAGGTTATTCTTGTTTATAACAATCTTATTTAAGCAGCCATGATCTAGGAAATGTAACATCATTTTATCTCATCTTAGTTCCTATGCAGATGGAAGTTTCTACTGGTTTTACTAATACATTATTAGTCAAAACATTTCCCCTTTATTAGCGCTGCTGTGGTTTGTTCGATACTTATTCTGATTTCCGACATCAGTAAAACATTATTGCTTTTAAAATCAAGTACTCATTACTCGCGAATGAGGTTTTACAACATTGTTTAACAAAATGTTAATTACCAAGTAAAACAAGTTAAGTCTCTTATCCTTTAAGATCAATAAACCATTCATTTTACCATTCTTAAGACGTTATACCTAACTTCCCATAAAGCTAGTATAACTCTTATGTTTTCAAAACCAAGTATTATTCTTCAGTTAAAAATGATTCAGCATTCTTTTGAAATACTTCAAGATTCTTTATTATACACATTAAGTCAGTTATAAGTCAAATCAGTTACCTCTTAAAACCATAAAGCATTTCCTTACTTACATAAAGCTGTTATAACCAACTTCCCATAAAGCCGTTATAACACTTTATGTTTCAAACCAATCAAATACGTTTAACACATGTACGTCTACCGTACTACATAGTTATACACATATCATGCTAGAAAAGGTAGGAAGAGGTTCACATACCTAGCGACGATTATCGACTAATAGCAAAACGCTCCAAGTACCTCAAACCGCCGGCTACTCCTTAAGCCAAGTAGATCGCGCCACGCATAGTACTTCCACCTATAAGGCCACAAGGCGCTTATTAACATTTAGGTCTCTTCGTAGAACATTCTACGTAAAATTGGCAAAGACCTCCCCAACAAACAGAAATCTCCTCCTCTATCTGGCCGGCTACCAAGCCAACTGCGGGGTCAGACGTCTAAACCGACGCGCACGCGATTCTATCTCACGTAAAAGCTACACAAGCTTCATCAGAATACGGTCCTATGTAATTACAGTTCAGCACTCTTCTTTCGAAAAGGTTTCTTATTATTCAGGCTTAAGTCGCGAGACATTGTAAGTATTATTCAGCTTAAGTCCAAAGACATTGCCGATAACAACGTTCAGGTCTATATATAGTATACTTCAACTATATATTCTAACAACATGTAATTTCCAATTACAATAGAAGGTCATGGGTGTTTACCTCGATGAGCCCAAAATTATCCGAGTTTAAATGTCGATCCTGAGCAAGGTTTAGCTCCTACTTCGTGCGCTCCGACCCGCTCCACACAACCCTTAGAAGTTCTAACCAACTTCTACTTAATACGCTCACCAACTATGGAGATTTTCCTTAGGGTTTCGGGTTTTGTGACTAAGGAAGTATAATAGTATTTCGGCTTTTCAGATAAGTATAACCTTAGAATACTACAAGGTATACGACTAAGGTAATTGGGCATTATAACAATACTTTTGAGAGTATTTCTACCAAGAGTGGGTGTATACCCTTTCGCCTACTCCCACATGGGTACTCTCGCCACGTGGGAGAACTCTCGGCCAAGGGGGCCTCTCAAAGGGGGAGGGGGGGGGGGGGTGTTTGGACGAAACACAACAAGGAGAGGGGAAGGCTTTCAAGACTTAGAAACTTTGTGGAATGGATGAAGAAGTCATCAAAGAGGGGGGTATTTATAGGTCTAGCAAAGGCCAACCAATGGCCAAGATCATGCCAAGTGCAAGGCAAGTGTAGGGCCATGATCATGCCAAGTGCACCTTATCCATCTACCACCAAAATATCCTACCAACCCCTTGACCAAAACAATGGCCAAATCGTCCCATGTGCCGCCCCACTATTCCGCCAATGAGAGGGTGCCAAGTGGCGCCCTCTCGTTGGTCCAACACGCCGCCTCTCGGAAAAATCCGCAAAATTGGAAATGACATAGCCGGAATTTTCCTACGAAAGTCGTGGAAAACGTTTCGTCGAAAAACGACTCTAACCGGGTGTTGTGAACAAAAATAATTCGGCCAAGCCTATTTGAAGTTCGAATTTTCTACGTACGTCCCTACGTACATACTCTGGAAATACGGGGTATAACATTCTCCCCTCCTTAGAAACATTCGTCCCGAATGTTCTTTCTAAGTCTCGAACAAACGCGTCAAGATAGTCTTCACTACTATACTTACGAGAACGATCCTGCCACACCTGGCCACAGAACATCTGCGCAAATTTTTACATCCAAGTCCACGAGGAATCACCTCTAACATCACCACAAACACCTCTCTCCGGGGTCTAAAATATACTTCCTTCGCACCTTCTCCTTACAAAAGAAATGATCACATCTATGCTCGCCATACATGCTCGCTTCTCCCTTTACTCGTCGTGATACCACTTTTGTCACTTTGCCGCGAGGTTCTAGTGTCACTCCGGCGACCTAACAAATGGTACCGGGCTGCATGCGATCCCTGAGGTCGTCAGACACTCGAACTCTTACCACATTTCGACATCGCTCAGCTTCAAAACTCGGTTACTATCTCTAACGTGGTCATCATTAATCGGGAACACTGATGGATCTCCGATACTTTCCGATCATAACAATACGAAAGATCGGACGTATTGCCTCCTAAGTCGGACGGCAAAAGCTAACATATAGGCAACCCGCCTATTCTTCACATGAACTCAAAGGCCCCAAAGTAACTCAAGCTAAGTTCCTCTCGCTTTCCAAAACTCGTCACACCCAACCCGGTGGTACTTTCAAGAAGACCGACCGTCAACTGAACTCTAAGCGTCGCCGATTATCCGCACGATTTCTCCGAGCCGCGTAACCTCTTCTAGACAAGCTTTACCCTATCCATACCGCCGAACAAGCTCAACCCACTATCTCAATCTTGCCAACATCGAACCAATCGATCGGCGACTTACACATCCGCCTACAAGGCTTCATAAGGCGACATCCGAACACCGAAATGGTAGTTTAAACACTCTCCACAGAGACAACAATCCCCACAACTACCCCCAAATCCACACACCGCCCGAGGGCGAACGCGACTCGAGACTCACCGAGTTCTTAACCCCGCTGTAAAACTTCCAACAAAACAGCCGCACTGGCTCCACTGTCGTTATAAGGTGCGGGTAGGCACCCTGCAGCCTTACAACCTTTCTCGATAAATCAACATCGCCGAGTAAACGGCCTTTGCTAGAAGACAAGACCGCCGACCTCTCGCCCGATCATCGGTCGAATGATCCACGAACTCGTCTGGTTAACTAAACTTGGGCCAAACACCCTTATGACTCTAGCACGTATGACCACCACAAACCGACCCCACCACCAAACATGCCGCGGGTTGACCCGCAACGTGGCCTCAACCCGACCCGCAACGCCGCAAGACATTAGCTCCCGAACCGAAAAACTCTCACTAATCACTTTACGAAAACCTAGCGCCTTCTTAGCTCAACTACCCTCTTTCATTCCACACTTCTCGTGACTTATCTCACAAACATAACTCACGTGCACTATGCACCCTATAAGGGTCAAACATAAACAATACATCTTTTACTCCTGGATGGCCTTACCTCTAAGGTCTCTACGTAACACTCTAAGGCTCACACTTTCTATCCCCAATCTTCCCTAAGCATCGAACCATGATTTCTAATCACAAATTACACATCGCTATCGTAACATAGCACTTAAGATATACTCATCTCATCATACGCTACTAATCTCTGTAGGTTAAGGATAAACTCAGATTCATCGCTTCCACTCCCTTAAGTCGTTCTAATCAAACCCGCCTCGCAGTAGGCGATAGCTGGGAAGGTGACGACTACCCATCGATCTGAAGGCTAAGTCCTCCTACAAGGACACTCTTTCGACATCGACTCGACGGCCGTAGGTAAAACAAGTACTAACTAAAAGATGACATTCCCGGACGACGCTCACACCGTGAATACCGGGGAAAATCAATCCGGCCGGAACCTACGCCAGTAGCCGCGGAACCTAAGCTCGAGCTCGACCAACTCCTCGCATACCCAACGCCCCGAACCCCGCGAGGACCTTTCAGATCGGTGGATGTGCATAATCTATTCACCAGCGAGGCGACTCGCCAAAAGTTACTAAAGGACCTTGTTGCTCGCCCTTCTCGCCCTTCGTTAACCCGCCGATCTCTACGCTTCTTGCTCGCGCACAAGCCCGCACTCAGCCATGCCAAGCTTCAATCAAGAATTACTCCGCACAACCCTTTCTAAGATATTCATCAAGACTCGCGCAGACATCGGTATGCTCTCGGTAGCCAAATCCATAGCTAGTAACAGGTTGTCTTTTCGCAATCTATATTCTCTGCTTCCGGCCGTGGAACCGGCGTTCAAATGTCGTGGCCGCAGTAGGAATCGCCGCCGCGGCTAAACTCACGGGCCGTGACGAGCATAACTCCCGAACGAAGCACCTAACTCGTGATGGTTGGGCCTGTGCCTCGAACCCTCCTCGAACTCTACTCGCGGCTCCTCGATCGCTTTGCCCTCCTGCCCGGTTGCCTACGCGAGGCATAACGGTAAGGAAAGAAATACGTGAGAGGTCCAACTTACAACACGCCTCTAAGGCACGATCTCAGAGTGAGAAGAATAGAAACCAATCCTAAATATCCTATAGCCTCCTCGACATTGGTGCACAACACACCGATAATCAAGACTTACTAGATACGGTCAGTAGACACTTTCCGAGGATTAATCGCTCGATACCACTTTTGTCACGACCGAACCGGCGTGGATCGTGCCTTACCCCGCACCCTAGTGATACAACATCGAGTAATCATGAACATAAAACAAGACATGAAAATATTAAGAAGTAAGAAACAAGAATCGAGAAAACTTGCTTTACGATATATATAAATCAATTTTAAAACCGAACAGCACATCCCATTACAACTCGCCCACAACAAGATTACATGCACCTAAGAATGATACGACAATAATGGCGGACAGGCCCCGCCATACCCCTGAATGTAAATACCTACAACGACAGGGGACTATACCACTGATAAGCCTCCGGAGAAACGAAGCTTCCCATACGCTGAACTGTGACCCCGAGAACTAGGATCAACGACTGGTGTACCTCAACCTGCGGCATGAACGCAGCCCCCCGAAGGAGGTCAGTACAACAGGTACCAAGTATGTGAAACTGTAAAGTACTTAAATGAAAACATATCATTTTAAAATCAGTTTTGCAAGTATGTATGAAACAACCAAGGTAACCGCACATAGTGCCATATCATAAACAAGAGCAACAATAGGTAAACTGTAACAGGTCTTTTCTAGGCTGCGAATGATCGAAGCAGGGCCAATTGCCCGTAGTATCACCATGCAAGCCTAATCCTGGACTCCCGTAGTCCGCATAGGCCACTCATATAGGCCCGCATAGGGTATGTAACCCCGCATCGAGGGTAGCTACTCCTCGGCATCGTCCTGGACCCGCAGTCCGCATGGCCACAGAGACCGCATGACCACAAGGGCCGCAAACTAACCTGGAACTCCCGTAGTTCCGCATGGATCCCTTGGACCCGCATGAGGTATTCTCGAATCATGGTCCTGCATCACCGAAGTCTACCCCGCATCGGAGGCGCCTTAACCTCGGAAATAAGTCAAGGTGAGTGGTACAATACCAACATAACGGTGATAGTCAAACAACTTTAAGCGCAAATGGCGGAAAACCCCTTTACACTAACATCACAAGATACTAACACACGTAACATCCTAGCATGTTTACTTATCAATCAACAAGAAAGTATTACAAGGCTATCCCAAACCAACACAATCAAGTTATACACACAAGGTACTTTCTACTATATGCCAACAAGTTCGGGTTTTTATCCCCAAAGTATTTCATACATTAACTCTTTAAAAGATACGTTACGTTTACAAAAGTCACACAATACCCGTAGTATATGAAAATAGAGTGATTATCTTTTGAAGTAAATCAAAACACTTCTCTTCGTAAAATCAAGTAACAACATTCTTTTCCAAATGTTTCAAGTTTGCCTAATTTCAATTACTCAAGTTTCTCAGTTTCGAAAGGTTTCAGAGTTCATAATTTTAATCACTTAATGATATAATTCTCCCTTAAAAGCAATTTGAGAAACATATGTCTGATACGTGAGTAGGTTATTCTTGTTTATAACAATCTTATTTAAGCAGCCATGATCTAGGAAATGTAACATCATTTTGTCTCATCTTAGTTCCTATGCAGATGGAAGTTTCTACTGGTTTTACTAATACATTATTAGTCAAAACATTTCCCCTTTATTAGCGCTGCTGTGGTTTGTTCGATACTTATTCTGATTTCCGACATCAGTAAAACATTATTGCTTTTAAAATCAAGTACTCATTACTCGCGAATGAGGTTTTACAACATTGTTTAACAAAATGTTAATTACCAAGTAAAACAAGTTAAGTCTCTTATCATTTAAGATCAATAAACCATTCATTTTACCATTCTTAAGACGTTATACCTAACTTCCCATAAAGCTAGTATAACTCTTATGTTTTCAAAACCAAGTATTATTCTTCTGTTAAAAATGATTCAGCATTCTTTTGAAATACTTCAAGATTCTTTATTATACACATTAAGTCAGTTATAAGTCAAATCAGTTACCTCTTAAAACCATAAAGCATTTCCTTACTTACATAAAGCTGTTATAACCAACTTCCCATAAAGCCGTTATAACACTTTATGTTTCAAACCAATCAAATACGTTTAACACACGTATGCGTCACCGCACTACATAGTTATACACATATCATGCTAGAAAAGGTAGGAAGAGGTTCACATACCTAGCGACGATTATCGACTAATAGCAAAACGCCCAAGTACCTCAAACCGCCGCTACTCCTTAAGTAGATCGCGCCACGCATAGTACTTCCACCTATAAGGCCACAAGGCGCTTTATTAACATTTAGGTCTCTTCAGAGAACATTCTACGTAAAATTCGCAAAGACTCTCCCGCAACAACAGAAATCTCCTCCTCTATCTGGGCCGCTACCAAGCCAACCAGTGGGGTCAGACGCCTAAACCGGACGTGCACAATTCTATCTCACAGAAAAGCTACACAAGTCTACTGTAATACGGTCCTATGTAATTACAGTTCAGCACTCTTCATTCGAAAAGGTTTCTTATTATTTAGGCTTAAGTCGCGAGACATTGCCGTAAGTA
Organism: Przewalskia tangutica; assembly: GCA_029844215.1. Classification (NCBI taxonomy): domain Eukaryota; kingdom Viridiplantae; phylum Streptophyta; class Magnoliopsida; order Solanales; family Solanaceae; genus Przewalskia; species Przewalskia tangutica. The sequence goes on from CM056730.1 coordinate 47,599,027, forward strand.
TTATTCAGGCTTAAGTCCAAAGACATTGCCGATAACAACGTTCAGGTCTATATATAGTATACTTCAACTATATATTCTAACAACATGTAATTTCCAATTATAATAGAAGGTCAAGGGTGTTTACCTCGATGAGCCCAAAATTATTCGAGTTTAAATGTCGATCCTGAGCAAGGTTTAGCTCCTACTTCGTGCGCTCCGACCCGCTCCACACAACCCTTAGAAGTTCTAACCAACTTCTACTTAATACTCCAACCAACTATGGAGATTTTCCTTAGGGTTTCGGTTTTGTGACGGAAGGGAAGTATTGTTATACCCCGTATTTCCAGAGTATGTACGTGAGGGCGTACGTATAAAAGTTTAAAGCCTTGAGTAGGCAAAGTGGCTTGGCCGAATTAAATTTGTTCACAACACCCGATTAGAGTCATTTTTCGGCGAAACGTTTCCACAGCTTTCGTAGGGGAATTTCCGGCTATGTCATTTAGTATTTTTGCGGATTTTTCCGAGAGACGAAAAATTTTGGGACCAACGGAGGGCGACACTTGGCACCTCCAATCAGGTGGCTTGAAATCGTCCAAATTGGACGAAATGGGCTATGTAAGGCACGTTTTTTGTGCCTTGGCTAAAGTCAAGGGTTGGTAGGATATTTGTGTGTAATAAATCCTAGCCCTACACTTTCCTAACACTTGGTTTAATCTTGGCCTTTGGTTGGCCATCCCTTGACCTATAAATACCCCTCTCCCTTTGATGAATTCTTCATCCTTTCCACAAATCTCTAAGTGTTAAAATCCCCTCTCTTGTTGTTGTTCTCGCCTCCCCTTGTGGCCTTGTGGCGAGACTTCACCCCTCCTAGTGGTGTTGTTCTCGTATAATATACCCCCCCTCTTGGTAGAAATACTCTCAAAAGTATTGTTATAATGCCCAAATTACCTTAGCCGTATACCTTGTTGTATTCTAAGGTTATACCTATACGAAAAGCCCAGAAAATACTATTATACTTCACTACCACAAACCGAAACCCTAAGGAAAATCTTCACCGTAGTTGAAGTCATAAGTAGAAGTTGGTTAGAACTTCTAAGGGTTGTTTGGAGCCTGAGCGCACTGAGTAGAGAGCTAAACCTTGCTCAGATCGACATTTAAACTAGGATAATTATGGGCTTATCGAGGTAATTATCTTGTCCTCTATTGTAATTGGAAATTACATATTGTTAGAATATATAGTTGAAGTATACTATATATAGAACTGAACGTAGTTATCGCAATGTCTTTTGACTTAAGCCCGAATAATACTTACTGCAATGTCTCGCGACTTAAGCCCGAATTTAAAGAAGAATACCGAATCGTAATTACATAGGGCTGTATTACAAAGAGACTTGTGTAGTAGTACCGTGGAGTAGAATTGTACCGTTAGGGTTAGACGATAACCCCGGTTGGCTTGGTAGCCGGCCTTCGGTAGAGGAGGAGATTTACGCTGTCATGTGGGAGGTGCCACGAATTTTCGTAGAATGTTCTACGATGAGATCTAAATGTTAATAAGCGCCTTGTGGCCTTATAGGTTGAAGTACTACGTGTGGCGATCTACTTGGCTTAAGGAGTAGCCGACGGATGGAAGTACTTGCATCGCTTTGCTATTAGTCGATACTCGTCGCGAGGTATGTTAACCTCTTCCTATCTCTTCTAGCATGATATGTGAGAAGTATGTAGTACGGTAGACGCATACGTGCTAAACGTATTTGTTTGATTTAAAACATAAAGTGTTTTAACGTCTTTATGGGATGTTGGTTATAACTACTTTATGTTGTTAAGAAAATACTTTTGGTCTTTATAAGGTAACTGATTTGAACTATAACTGGCTTGTTATGTGTTAATAAAGAACTTGAAGTATTTCAAAAGATTTTGAATCATTTTGAAAGAAGTAATACTTGGTTTTTGAAAACTTAAGAGTTATACTAGCTTTATGGGAAGTTAGGTATAACGCTTAAGAATGTTTTATCGATTTCTAAATCGAATGTGTATCGACAAACCATCCGCAGCGTTAATAAAAGGGAATGTTTTGACTAATTAAGTATTATTAAAACCAAGAGAAACTTCCATCCGCATAAGCTAAGATGAGACAAAATGATATTTCCTAGATCACTACATTGTAATAAGATTGTTATAAACAAGAATATCCTACTCACATATAAGACTTATGTTTCTCAGATTGTTTAAAAGAGAATTATATTCTTAAATGAATAAGACTATGAACTACTAAACCTTTCTAAAATAAGAAACGTGAACATTTGAAATTAGGCAAACTTGACGCTTGGAAAATAATGTTGTTACTTGATTTTACAAAGGTAAGTGTTTTGGTTTATTTAAAAGACAGATACTCTATTTTATACTACGTATCAGGTGACTTATGTGAAAGCAACGGATCTTTTAAAAGATTTAATGTATGAAGTACTTTAGGTAGATACCCGAACTTGTTAGCTTAAAGTACCTTGTGAATAACTTGATTGTCTGGTTTGAGATAGCCTTGTAAATACTTTCTTGTTGATGTGATAAGTGAAAATGTTAGATGCTACGTGTTAGTATCTTGTGTGATCGTGATGTAAGGGGTCATTCTTGTTGTGCTTACGTTGTTAAACGTTAAGCCCGTTGTAATATTATTGTATCACATACCCTTTGACTTATTATACCGAGGGCTTGCCACCCGATGCGGTCTTTACGCCTACGCGGTCCTCGTGACTACGCGGAGCGCGGTAGCTCCGGATTGATCATTCCGGTGTTTATCCCGACGCGGGGATTCCTATGCGGTCCGCTGAGACTATGCGGTCTTTTGAGACTATGCGGTTGCGGGAGCCTCAGCGGATACCGAGGGTTAGCCGCTTCGACGCGGGTATACCTCAGTGATCCGGGACCATGATTCGAGGAATACCTCACGCGGGTCCGTGTGACCTATGCGAGTCGCGAGAGTTCCAGTGGATAGACGCGACATTGATATTGCGCGGCGGCCGCCTTCGACATGGTGCGGTCTAGAAAGACCTCGGATACGCTTTGTGGTATTTTTGGTATCGTGGGTCTTAGTAGTCGGCTATGCCTTCGCACTTGCCCCGCACGGTTTTATTGTGATAACTTTGAGGCGTGAGTCCCCGACTTGACATGATCGCTATTTGTTGTGAATCGTAGTTTGCTTATCATACATGTCTCCGCTTTATAGACTATTATGATTTCATTTACGATTTTTTTGTTTCACATACTTGCACTGTTATCGACCTCCTTCGGGCCGCGCTCACGCCGCAGTCGAGGTACACCGCCGTTGATCCTAGCTCGTGGTCACAGCGTTTGGGAAGCTCCGCTTCTCGAGGCTTATCGGGTATAGTCCCCGTCAGTAAGTGTTTACATTCGTGGTTTCAAGGGCCCCGCCCGCCATCATTGTCATATCATTCTTAGAGGTCCGTAGTAATCGGCAAGTGTGGTTTGTAAAAAGGATTAAACTGCTCATGTTGAAAAAGTTGTTATTTACATATACGCCGAAAGGCAAGTTTTTCTCGATTATTGTTTCATATTTCATAATATGTCTTGTATCGCTTTATGTTCACGACGACACTGATGTTGTATCACTAGGTACCCGGTAGGCACTACCACGGGCCCTAATCGGTCGTGACTAAAGTGGTATCGAGCGCTTAATCCTCGGAAAGTGTCTACGCATCAGATCCAAGAGAGTTCGATTATCGGTGTTGTGCACCACACCAATAATCGTGAGGCTATAGGTATTTAGGATTGGTTTCTATTCTTCTCACTCGAGATCGTGCCTTAGAGTCGTGTTGTAAGTTGGACCTCTCGACGTATTTCTTTCCTCACCGCTATGCCTCCGCGTAGGCAACCCGCCCGTGAGGGCAAGGCACCGGCGGAGCCGCGAGCAGAGTTCAGAGGGTGGCGAGGCACAGCCCAATCATTACCTAGGTAGTGCTTCATTCGGGAGTTCTGCGACGCCACTAGCCCAAAGAAGTTTAGTACGGCGGCAGCAAAGGCCTCATCGCGCCATGATATATGAACCTTCGCCCACGACCGAACAAGTGAATTTAGATCGCAAGACGCACCACATTAGCTATGGATTTGGCTACTGAGAGTATACCGATGTACCACGGTCTTGATGACTATCTAAGAGAGGTTGTGCAAGAGTAATTCTTCGATTAGGCTTGAGCATGGCCTCGTACGGGCTTATGCGCAGCAGCCGAGAAAACGTAGAGATCGACGCGTTAACGGGCGACGAAGAGGCCGAGCCGCACGGTCCTTTGGTAACTTTCAGGCGAGTCACCTCACCAATGGATTAGATTATGCACGCCCACCAGCAAAGAGGTCCTCCACGGTTCAAGACGTTCGGTATGCAGGAGTTGGTCGAACCTGTGGCTTCCTGTCATTGGCGATGCACGCCATCCCGAATGTCGCCTTTAGTTGGTACTTGTTGCACCGCGCCGCCGTGGCCATGTGGTCGAATGGGTGACCTAGTAGGAGGACTTTGCCTTCGCATCGTGGGTAGTTCGTCACCTTCCTTAGCTATGCGCCTACGGGGCGTTTGATTAAGAACGACTAAGCGGAGTGAAACAAGAGATATAGATATATCTTTAACCTCAGAGATCAAGATGTGTGATAAGGTGAGTATACCTTAAGTGCTATGTTCGATAGCAGCAGTGTTAGTCGTGATTAGATCATGGTTGTTTAACCGAGTAAGATTTTGGGGATAGAGGCGTGTGAGCCTTAGAGCTTTTTACGTAAAGACCTTAGAGGTGAGGCCATCTCGAGAAAGGTGTAGTGTTATGTTTGACCCTTATTGGAAGTGCATAGTGCACGTGAGTTATGCTGGGATAGGTCCCTAGTAGTGTGGAATGAAAGGGGGTAGTTGAGCTAAGAAAACCGCCAGGTTTTCAAACGTGATTAGTGAGATTGTTCCGGATCGGAGCTAGTATCGCGCGCTGCCGGTCGGGTTGAGGCCACGCTGGGTCAACCCGCGGTAGGTTTGGTGGTGGGGTCAGGTTGGTGGTCCCGCCAGTGTTAGGGTTGTGAGGGTGTTAGGCCCAAGTTTAGTTAACCAACAGACGCAGTTCGTGGACGCGTCGACCAACGGTCGGGCCGACGGGGCAGCCCATCGTGTTCTTCTGGTCGACCATTTACTCTGTGTTGAGTTATCCGAAGGTTGAAGGGCTGCACGGGTGCCTACCTTCACCTTATGTCGCATGAAGCCTGTGTTGTGGCTATTTTCGCTTTTCTAAAAGTTTTACTGTGCAAGGATAGGAACTCGTGAGTCTCGACCACATTCGCTTCGCCGTTGTTCGATTTCGTGGATAGTTGCGAGAATTGTTGTCTCCTATGACGAGTGTTTAAGCTACCATTTCGTTGTTCGATATCGCCTTATGAAGCCTTGTAAGGGCGGAAGTGTAAGTTGGCCGATTGGTTCGATGTTGGCGCGTTCGCATACTGGTTCAGCTTGTTCCAGCAGATCGTGGATAGTGGTGCTTGTCTAGAAGAAGTTCGCAGCTCGAGAAATCGTGGATAATCGGCGACGACGCTTAGAGTTCAGGTTGACGGCCGGTCTTCAAGGTACCACCTTTGGGTGCGACGAGTTTTGGAAAACAGAGGAACTTAGCCCGAGTTACTTGGGCCTTTGTGAGTTCATGTGAAGGATAGGCCAGTTGCCTATATATGTTAGCATTTGCCGTCCGACGTAGGAGGCAAAGGCGTCCGGCCTTCAGATTGTGATGTTCGGGAAGTATCGAAGATCCATCCAGAGTGTTCCCGCTAATGATGACCACGTTAGAGATAGTAACCCCGAGTTTGATAATCGGCCGTGTCGAACGTGGTAAGAGTTCGAGTGTACGACATCCTCCGGATCGCAGCAGCCCGCACCATTTGTCGGGTCGCCGGAGCAAGGCTCGCGACAAAGTGACAAAGTGGTATCTACGACGAGTAAAGAGAGAAGCAGCATGTATGGCGAGCATAGATGTGATCATTTCTTTGTAAAGAGGCGCGAAGGAAGTATATTTTAGACCCCTGAGAAGTGTTTTGTGGTGATGATTAGAGGTGTTTTCTCGTGGACTTAGATAGAAGTATGTGCGCGGGTGTTTCGTACGGTGTGGCGTGATTGTTTTCGTAAGTATAGCGTTGAAGACTATATCGGCGCCGCTTGTCTTGAGATTTAGAAGGAACATTCGACGAATGTTTCTACGAGGGGAGAATGTTATACCTCGTATTTCCGCAGTATGTACGTGAGGCGACGATAAAAGTTTAAAGCCTTGAGTAGGCAAAGTGGCTTGGCCGAATTAAATTTGTTCACAACACCCGACAGAGTCATTTTTCGAAACGCTTCCACAAATTTTCGTAGGGAATTTCCGCTATGTCATTTAGTATTTTTATGATTTTTCCGAGAGACGAACATTTTGGACCAACGGGAGGGCGCCACTTGGCACCCTCCCATTGGTGGCGTGAAATCGTCCAACTTGGACGAACTGGCTCTGTAAGGCACGATTTTTGTGCCTTGGCTAAAGTCAAGGGTTGGTAGGATATTTGTGTGTAATAAATCCTAGCCCTACACTTTCCTAACACTTGGTTCAATCTTGGCCTTTGGTTGGCCATCCTCGACCTATAAATACCCTCTCTCCCTTTGATGAATTCTTCATCCTTTCCACAAATCTCTAAGTGTTAAAATCCCCTCTCTTGTTGTTCTCGCCTCCCCTTGTGTGGCCTTGTGGCCGAGACTTCACCCCTCCTAGTGGTGTTGTTCTCGTATAATATACCCCTCTTGGTAGAAATACTCTCAAAAGTATTGTTATAATGCCCAAATTACCTTAGCCAGATACCTTGTTGTATTCTAAGGTTATACCTATACAAAAGCCCGTAAAATACTATTATACTTCCGCTACCACAAACCGAAACCCTAAGGAAAATCTTCACCCGTAGTTGAAGTCATAAGTAGAAGTTGGTTAGAACTTCTAAGGGTTGTTTGGAGCTGGCCTGAGCGCACGAGTAGAGCTAAACCTTGCTCAGGATCGACATTTAAACTAGATAATTATGGGCTTATCGAGGTAATTATCTTGTCCTCTATTGTAATTGGAAATTACATATTGTTAGAATATATAGTTGAAGTATACTATATATAGAATGAACGTAGTTATCGCAATGTCTTTTGACTTAAGCCCGATTAATACTTACGCAATGTCTTGCGACTTAAGCCCGAATTTAAAGAAGAATACCGAATCGTAATTACATAGGTCAGACACAGAGACTTGTGTAGTAGTACCGTGGAGTAGAATTGTACCGCTAGGGTTAGACGATAACCCCGGTTGGCTTGGTAGCCACTTCTGCAGAGGAGGAGATTTACGCTGTGTGGGGAGGTCGCCAATTTTCTAGAATGTTCTACGATGAGATCTAAATGTTAATAAGCGCCTTGTGGCCTTATAGGTCAAGTACTACGTGGCGCGATCTACTGGCTTAAGGAGTAGCCGACTGGAAGTACTTGAGCGCTTTGCTATTAGTCGATACTCGCCGCGAGGTATGTGAACCTCTTCCTATCTCTTCTAGCATGATATGTGTGAACTATGTAGTACGGTAGACGATACATGCTAAACGATTTGATTGATTTAAAACATAAAGTGTTATAACGCTTTATGGGAAGTTGGTTATAACTTTTACGTTGGTAAGAAAATACTTGTGGTCTTTAAAAGGTAATTGATTTGAACTATAACTGGCTTGTTATGTGTTAATAAAGAACTTGAAGTAGTTCAAAAGATTTTTGAATCATTTTGAAAGAAGAAGTTATAGTTGGTTTTTGATAAACTTAAGAGTTATACTAGCTTTACGGGAAGTTAGGTATAACGGCTTAAGAATGTTTTATCGATTTCGAAATCGTAATGTGTATCGACAAACCATCGCAATGCTAATAAAAGGGAATGTTTTGACTAATTAAGTATTATTAAAACCAAGAGAAACTTCCATCCGCATAGAAGCTAAGATGAGACAAAATGATATTTCCTAGATCACTACTTTGTAATAAGATTGTTATAAACAAGAATATCCTACTCACATATAAGACTTATGTTTCTCGATTGTTTAAAAGAGAATTATATTCTTAAATGAATAAGACTATGAACTACTTAAACCTTTCTAAAATAAGAAACGTGAACATTTGAAATTAGGCAAACTCGACGCTTGGAAAATAATGTTGTTACTTGATTTTACAAAGGTAAGTGTTTTGGTTTATTTAAAAGATCGATACTTCATTTTATACTACTGGTATCAGGTGACTTATGTGAAAGCAACTGATCTTTTAAAAGATTTAATGTATGAAGTACTTTAGGGGTAGATACCCGAACTTGTTAGCTTAAAGTACCTTGTGTGAATAACTTGATTGTCCGGTTTGAGATAGCCTTGTAAATACTTTCTTGTTGATGTGATAAGTGAAAATGTTAGGATGCTACGTGTGTTAGTATCTTGTGTGATCGTGATGTAAGGGGTCATTCTTGTTGTGCTTACGTTGTTAAACGTTAAGCCCGCTGTACTATTATTGTATCACATACCCTTTGACTTATTATACCGAGGGCTTGCCACCCTTGATGCGGGTATTTACGCCTATGCGGTCCTCGTGACTACGCGAGCGCGGTAGCTCCAGGATTGATCATTCCGGTGTTTAGCCCGACGCGGATTCCTATGCGTCCGGCTGAGACTACGCGGTCTTTGAGACTACGCGGTCATGGAGCCTCAGCGGATACCGAGGGTTAGCGCTTCGATGCGGGTATACCTCAGCGGTCCGGGACCATGATTCGAGGAATACCTCACGCGGGTCCGTGTGACCTATGCGAGTCTGCGAGAGTTCCGTGGATAGACGCGACATTGATATTGCGGCGAAGGCCGCCTTCGATCATGGTGCGGTCTAGAAAGACCTCGGATACGCTTTGTGGTATTTTTGGTACTGTGGGTCTTAGTAGTCGGCTATGCCTTCGTACTTGCCCCGTACGGTTTTATTGTGATAACTTTGAGGGCGTGAGTCCCTGACTTGACATGACTGCTTATTTGTTGTGAACTGTAGTTTGCTTATCATACATGTCTCCTGCTTTATAGACTATTATGATTTCATTTACAGTATTTTTTTTGTTTCACATACTGCACTGTTGATCGACCTCCTTCGGGCCGCGTTCATGCCGCAGTCGAGGTACACCGCCGTTGATCCTAGCTCTCGTGGTCACGCCAGCGTTAGGAAGCTCCGCTTTCTCGGAGGCTTATCACGTATAGTCCCCGTCAGAGTAAGTGTTTACATTCGGGGTTTGGGCCCCGCCCCGCCATTGTTGTCATATCATTCTGAGGTCCAGTAATCGTTGTGGGCAAGGTGGTTTGTAAAAAGGATTAAACTGCTCATGTTGAAAAAGTTGTTATTTACATATATGCCAAAGGCAAGTTTTTCTCGATTATTGTTTCATATTTCATAATATGTCTTGTATCGCTTTATGTTCCACTGACACTGATGTTGTATCACTAGGTGCCCGGTAGGCACTACCACGTCTTAATCGGGTCGTGACAAGTATAATAGTATTTGGCTTTTCAGATAAGTATAACCTTAGAATACTACAAGGTATACGCTAAGGTAATTGGGCATTATAACAATACTTTTGAGAGTATTTCTACCAAGAGTGTGTATACCCTCGGCCTACCCCACAAGTGGGGTACTCTGGCCGGGGAGAACTCTCGCCAAGGGGCCTCTCAAAGGGAGGGTGTTTGGACGAAACACAACAAGGAGAGGGAAGGCTTTCAAGACTTAGAAACTTTGTGGAACGGATGAAGAAGTCATCAAAGAGGGGTATTTATAGTCTAGCAAAGGCCAACCAATGGCCAAGATCATGCCAAGTGCAAGGCAAGTGTAGGGCCATGATCATGCCAAGTGCACCTTATCCATCTACCACCAAAATATCCTACCAACCCTTGACCAAAACATTGCCAAATCGTCCCACGTGTCGCCCCACTATTCCGCCAATGAGAGGGTGCCAAGTGGCGCCTATCGCTGGTCCAACACGCTTCGCCTCCTGAAATATCCGCAAAAATGGAAATGACATAGCCGAATTTTCCTACGAAAGCCGTGAAAACGCTTCGTCGAAAACGACTCTAACCGTGTCAGGAACAAAAATAATTCGGCCCAAGCCTATTTGAAGTTCGACTTTCTACGACGCCCACGCATATACTCTAGAAATACGGTATAACAGTAGTTCTTCTCATGCTTCTTGAGCCGAGATGTGACGCTATAACCTTACCCCCGCCAGATCAACACACATCCAAGCCCGACGCCCGACGATCACAATACACCACATAACCGTCTCGACCTCCGAAGAGTAAGAATCGGGCGGTCCAATATCTCCTTCAGGCCGGAAACCCCGCCACAAGCATCACCATCAAACTTAGCCGCCTCGAGTCACCTAGTCAATGGTGCGTAAATAGAAGCAAACTTCCACGAACCGCCGATAATAACTCGCAAGGCCCGTAAAGCCGCGCACTGGCCGAGTAGTAGGTCTAGGCCAACTCGATCGCCTCGATCTTGGCCGTATCCACCGAATACCATCGGCCCGACAATGTGCCCAAGAAATGCCACCAAGTCAACTAGAACTCACACTTCAAAACTCGCGCATAACCGCCGGTCCCGAGAACTCTCAAGACTGCCCTCAAATGCTCCGCATGCTCTCGCTTCCGAGCGAGAATAAACCAAGATGTCATCAATGAATACTATCACAAATGTATCCAAAATGGCTTGAACACTCGGTTCATCAAATCCATAAATACCACGAGCATCGTCAAACCGAAAGACATAACCTCGAACTCATAGTGCTGCATCGTCCAAATGCAGTCCTAGGGACATCCGCCTCTCTAACTCGCACCTGATGATAGCCCGATCGCAGATCAATCTTGGAGAAACATCTCGCACAATCGCAATCGTCGAACAAATCATCAATCCCGGAAGGGGGTATTCGTTTAATAGTCACCTTGTTCACCGCTCAGAATCAACACACATGCGCAGCTGGCCCCATCATTCTTCTTCACGAACAATACCGCGCCTCGTGGAGAAACACTAGGCTCGATGAAGCCCTTTCTCCAAAGAAATCTCTCACCGGTCCTTCAACTCTCTCAACTCGGCAGTGCCATCCTCAGATGGCGGAATGGAAATAAAGCCGTGTGTCCGGCAAAGACATCGATACAAAACTCTATTTCTCTCGTGAGGATACCCGGAGGTCGTCTGAAACACATCCGGGAACTTTCTCGACTCATCGAACCGATCAAAATCTGTATCGCAGCCTCGTGATCAAATACCCTAATGAGATGGTAGATATACCCTTCGCACCATCTTCCTAGCCTCGAGGTAAGAAATAAACCTACCCTACGACACACGTTGTTCCTCCCACTCAATAACCGGCCTCAGAAATCCGGAACCGCATTACTTTCTCTCGCAGCCTACATTGGCGTAGCAAGAAGCTAACCAATCCATACCTACGATCACATCAAAATCGGTCATTTCCAACTCTATCAAGTCGGCTAGGTCCGACGATCGCATAAAGATATCGGGCAAGCCCTATATACCCGCCGAGCTACCACCGAATCACCCATCGGCGTAGCTACCTCGAAGCGGGTCTATGGACTCGTGCTCATCCCTATCCTACTAGCAATAAGGGAGATATATAGATGCAGTAGAACCCGGATCTATCAAGGCATACACGCCACAACATGAAACCGATAAAGTACCGTGACGACATCCGGTGACGCCCCGTCCCGCGGCCGACAAGGCATAGATGCGGTTCGAGGACCTGAATCGCACTTCGCCATGACCTGCCGCGACCCATCGCCCACGAGCACTCGCCCGGCGAGTAATCGCAGTAGATGAAGACCGCAAAAAGACACCGTAGGCCGAGCCCTACCTCTGTGACCGCTCGCCTGACAGCTCGAAATATGACCTCACGCTACAAGTAAAACAAGCTCTCGAGGTATCACCGCATCTCCGAATGGGATCTACCGCATCGCCACACCGAGTGGAGGGTGGTCTCGACGGCTAGTATCCTCGCCGCCCTAGAAATCAAGCCCGGGCCCTCGACCGCCCCCTCAATATCTCCGCCGCTCAAGACGGTAGGAGTTCTTCGAGCCGCCGCAGTGCAAATCTAGTTCGCCTGATGTCGCCCACCCCGAGAGCTACCAAAAGATCTCGCCGCCCCGGCTTTCTTCTCGCCGATATTCACAACCCGCCGCCTCTACGCCTCACACCTGGGCGCATGAGCTCGCACGCGGTAATGTCCATGCTCGGCCGGGCTACACCGAGCAAGACTCGCCAAGTAGTCATCAAGCCTCGCGGACGTAGCGTGCACTCGTCCTCCATATTCGCATTAACGCAGTGGACATATCGAGCCAACAAATCGAACTCCACGTTGTACTCCCGAATCAGGCGCCTCTCTCGCCAAAGATCAAAAATCTGCCGCGCCCTCCTCATCCGCGAGGCAAAGTGAGTGAGAAATGCCTCGAGAACTCGTCCCAAACGGCCGAGGCGCATGCTCTCCCGACAGCTCCCACGATCGAACTACCGATCGCAGATCACGCATGACGCGAACCTAAGACCACCGACTCGGTCTCCAAGCCTTGATCACTTTCATGATCCGTCAGAATCGCTTGATGAACTCCTCGCGGATCATCCTCGTGCCTCGACCAGAACTCGCGGCGCAACTCGTGAAATCCCGTAGTCTCAAACTATCCGACCTCGGGTGAACCACGGTACTACCGAATCGAATCGAATCGCCGTGATCCAAATTTATCTCATGTTCGCCACGATCCCGCCAGAATCGGGCCATCTCCTTGTTTCATCTCTCCGCCTCCAGCCGTGGGATCGAGGCGCAGTATCGTGGGTCTCGTGAGCTCTGCTGCGCTCTAAACTCGCTGGTGGTGGCGTCATGGAACTCGCCGTCGTAGCACCACCTCGTAAGGATCGGGCATGTGCCTCTCATGGCCTCTCGTGGTCCTACTAGCGCTCCTCACCGCTTTGCCTTCTACCGGGTTGCCTTCGGAGGCATAGCTGGTACAAAGAGAAATACGTCAGAGGGGGTCCAACTTAATACACAGCTCTAAGGCACGATCTCAGAGTGAGAAGAATGGAAACCAATCCTAAATATCCTGTAGCCTCCTGATTATTGATGTGGTGCACAACACACCGATAATCAAGACTCTACTAGATACGGTCTGTAGACATTTTCCGAGGATTAACTGCTCTGATACCACTTTTGTCACGACCCGATCCCGGGCCCGTGACTGGTGCCTTACCCCGGGCACCCAAGTAGATATATATCAGAGTAACCAGCGAAATTAAAATCATGACATGAAACAGTATAAAATGAAAGACAGTTTATCCAAGAAAAGTTGTCTTTCGGCATGTATATATATATACCCAAAGTGAACAGTTACATCCCGACCTTTACAACAGGACTACTGCACTTCTGGAAGTAAACAACTATGGCGGGACAGGGCCCCGCCATACCCTGAATGTACAAAATCTCTACAATATCAGGGAGAGTCGTACCAAAAGTCGAGCCTCCGGAGAAATGGAGCTCCTGACACCAGAGTAAAGATCCTAAGAATGAGGATCTACCACCTGTTTTCCCTTACCTGCGGAATGAACGCAGCCCCCCGAAGGAGGTCAGTACAACAGGTACTAAGTATGTGAAACTGTAAAGTACTGAATGAAATTATAATCATTTTAAAACAAGTGCACAGATATGTACGAAACAACCCAACTTAACTGCACATAATGCCACAGCATAAACAAGAGCAAAATACATGTAACATAACTGGTCTTTTCTAGGCTGCTAATGATCGAAGCAAGGCCAATCGCCCATAGTATCATTATGCGAGCCTAATCCTGGACTACCGTAGTCCGCATAGGTCCCTCGGACCCGCATGTGATACTCCTCGCATCGGGGGTAGCTAACCCGCAGATCAACTCGACTCCGCATCCGCATAGTCACCGGACCGCATGAGGTATTCTCGACGGCGTAACACACCCGAGTGATCATCCCGAACTCCCGTAGCTCGCATAGGTCACATAGACCCGCATGAGGTATTCCTCGACGGGGTAGCTAACCCGCGCTCATAACAAGTCGGTGGGGTAAGTGATATAATACCAAAGACAACGGGGTTTTCGTTAATCAACGTAAGCTCAACAAGAGTAACCCCCTTATACAACATCACAAGATACTAACACACGTAGCATCATAACATGTTTACTTATCAAACCAACTACTACACCTTCAGAAATTAATACAAGGCTTTTATAAACAAATAAGTAAACCGTCCCTTTTATCTTTCTTAAGTCGTTATACCTAACTTCCCATAAAGCTAGGATAACCCTTAAGCCTTTTAAAAACCAATTATTACTTTTCTTCCCAATAACTCTTTTTGAAATAATTCAAGGTTCTTATTCTTTTAAAACTCAAGTCAAAAGACATCAATGTAAAACCAATTTTAGTCAACACACGTACGTCTACCGTACTATATATATATTACAAATATCATTCTCAAGAGGATAGGAAGAATCACATACCTCCTCGGCTAAATCCACTTGCCAAGTCGGATATGTCGCGCGTAGAGGGTCAACCTATAATAGTCAAAATACGCCGATTAACTTCTAGCTTGTCGTAGAACTCTTCTAAGTAAGATTTCCTTTTCTACGGAAATTTGGGCAGCATTTCCCCCGTTTTTACTCACTTTTCCATCTTTCTCCAAGGCCCGAATAACCGTAATATATATATGCCATATATAAGGCGTAATAATTAAACAACATAAAGAAGGGGATCACACGCCCAAACGGAACGCGATTTAACAATCTTCCCCTTATCAATACAATACAATAATTAAAAAGGGGATCACACGCCCAAACGGAACGTGATTTAAAAATCTTCCCCTTAACAGAAATGTAAATACAGTCCAAAGTAAATACAATCCAAAGTAAATACAGTCCAAAGTAAATACAGTCCTTAAGTTGGGGTCCTTGGCCAACTTTGTCCATTTTACTTATCCAATTACTTCATTAGTCATCCAACTTATAATCCATTCTTAATATAAGTTATAGTTACTTTGTAAATTACTTCTTCACAAGTAAGATACGTTGGATACGTTGGATACGTTTTTACCATTTTAATGGCTAACGGCCAATCCTTTCTTTTAACAAGTTAACAAGATCCAACTCTTCCAAACCTTACTCCATATATTATATATTCATAATATACTTATAATATATGTATAATGACCAATTCACAAAGAGGTTTAAGATTCACTACCTCAAATAGCCCAAAATTATTCAAGAACTTAATGTCGCTCCAAGCAAGTCTTAGCTCCAAATCTTTATGTTACAACCACCACAAATCACCCTAAGAAGCTCCTAACCATCATCTCTTCAAGAACCAACTCAAACAAGTGAAGAACACTTAGGTTTTTGTTCATGGAGCTCTCGGCCAAGGTGACTTTTTAGAGGCTAGGGGGTGAAATCTTTTCTAGCTTTTGGTTAATAGTCTTCCTAATACACTAGGGAAGAACACTTAAGAGTTTAGGAATTATTGGACAAGGTTTGGTTAGGGGGGGGGGGTGTGGTCGACGAGAGCAAGTGAGAGAGGGAGGGAGATGAAAATATTTTTCAAGTCTTGAATTATCTAAGTGTTGAAGATTTCATCTACAAAGGGTGCATATATAGGACAACCAAGGGCTAGGATGAAGGCAAGTGTGTGGTTGAGATTGGGGACAAGTGTGTGGGGGTCCCACAAGCCACTTGTCCACACAAAATATCTTGCAAGACTTGGCCACTTGTCTTGGCCACTTGTCAATGAAATTCGGCCAACCTAGCCCACCTAGGGGTGACACGTGTCGCCCTCCTATTGGTCCAAAATATTTCATCTCTCGGAAAATCTGTAATTGGGTAAAATATTAAAAATGTAGAATTTCTTCACAAGGTTCGGAATCTTTTCCGTTGAAAGTTCACAAGTTTATTCCTAACCTAATTAGGGTTTATACGTTTGTACGTACGTCTTCACATAATACTCTGGAACTACGGGGTATAACAATGATAACCAAACTACAGTACACAACATATGAGCAGTCATGTCAAGTCAGGGACTCACGCCCTCAAAGTTATCACTCAAAATATAACAATGGGTCTCACGCCCACAACATCAATCATGCCCGTGGAATTCCTTCCCATCGCTAGCCTATGATATAACAACACCAAGGAGTACACTTGAACACTGTGTCCCACTCGTGTCATAAAACCGTGACGGCAAGTACGGGCTAACTACGATACCAAAGCCGCATCATCAATCGATCGGGCAAGTACGAAGCCAACTACCGATACCAAAGCCGTACTAACAATACTATATAACTATACCACGGCCGACACGGCAAGTACGAAAGCCAACTACCAGATACCAAGTCCGCGTCACGTAGCTGACGGGGGCAAGTACGAGGGCTAACTACCAGATACCAAGGCCGTGATCACGAGACTTCGCCACAAAACTGAACGGGGCAAGTGCGAAGGCTAACTACCAGATACCAAAGCCGAATCAACCACGATCGGGGCAAGTACGAGACAACCACCGATACCGCGCCGACCAAGAAAACCCCACGAGGGTCGGGTCCATGGAATGACACTATCAAGAACTGATCGGGGCAAGTACGAAAGCCAACTACCAAAACCAACCTGCATCAGCAACGACCGGGGCAAGTACGAGGGCTAGCTACCAGATACCAAGGCCGAAACAGTAAACCTCATGGAGAGCTAGTCCATGGAACAACAATCCCATCGACCATACCCGTGGGTCACCCAACGTGTCGGATGTCCATCAATCAAGAATAACATGACCGCCCTCCATCGAGACGCGGTAACATAAGGATACAACACTTGCACAACAAGGCTATCACACGCAAACATAGGCAAGTTACACACAACTCAAGGTACTGCTATTTTATGTCAAAGTCCGGGTTTTAACCCCAAAGTACTACATACCTTAATTCTTTTAAAAAGACCCATTTCTTTCCCAAACGTCACCTGGTACTAACACTCGTAGTATCCAAAAATAGAGTAACTATTGTTTTAAGTAAACCAAAACAATTCCATACCTTCTTTTAAATAAACCAAGACAATACTATGCCTTCTTTTTAAAACCAATTTAAGACAAAACCATGCCTTTCTTTTAAACCAAAAACTCTTCAATTCCTCAAGTCCCTTTTCTTTTAGAAATCAAGTTCCTTACTTTGGAATTTAAGAAAATTAATTCTTGTATGCAATGATTCTTATTAAAGTAGCCATGATCTATAAAATGTAATACTTTTGTCTTATCTTAGCTTCTATGCAGATGGAAGATTCTACTTGCTTTAATATAATTATTGTCATTACATTTTCCTTTATTAACGCTGCAATGGCTTGTTCGATAGTTATTCTCATTTCCGAAATCAAGTAAAACTTTATTCTTTTAAAGACCAAGTACTCATTACTCACGAATGAGGTTTCACAACTTTTTAACACAATTCAAGTCCTTAACAAATCCTATCAAGTCAAGTCTCTTATCTTTTAAAAACAACCAACCATTCTTTTTACTTACATAAAGTCGTTATAACTAACTTCCCATAAAGCCATTATAACACTTTATGTTCTAAACCAACCAATTTCATTTAGCACACGTACGTCTACCGTACTACATAGTCTACAACAATCATGCTAGAAAAGATAGGAAGAGGTTCACATACCTCGCGACGATTATCGAGAATTAGCAAAATGCTCCAAAGTACTATCCCTTGCTAGCCTTTTCCACCCTTCAAGTAGAATACGCTACTCGTAGTCTTGCTAGCCTTTTCCACCCTTCAAGTAGAATACGCTACTCGTAGTACTTCAACCTATAATGGTCATAAAATGTCTATTAACCTCTAGCTCTCTTCGTAGAATATTCTAAGTACAAGGTCACTAAATTCTACGGAAAATCGGGCAGCACTTCCTTTGTTTCTACATACTTTGCCACCTTTTTCAAGGCCGAATTCAATAACCAAATGCCACATTTAAGGCTCAATCAATTCAGCAATTACAAAGGGGACTACACGCCCTACAAGACGTGTAAAATTCCGCCCCACAATTACTACCAACTAGTCCATAATTCAATCCAATTATACAACGTTATTCTCGGCTAACAACAACACAAATTCTTATCCAATTCAAGTTCTTGGGTCAAACATGTTATATAGTCATAAACAACTTCCACAACTATAATTTCCTTCTTTATATAACATATGACAACTAAACTAGTAACCAATTTGAATTACAATCTTAAGGCTAAACATGCTAGTTTCGGATTAGGGTTCCAATATCCATAACACTAATCAATCTTTATAATATAAACACCTCATGCTTGCTAATATCCAAAGCTACAACAAATAGTAATCTTAATTACTAAAACGACAAGAATTATACCTTTACAAGCCCTTAAAATTTCCAAGATTCAAAGTCGCTCCTTAGCAATTCTTAGCTCCTTTCCTTAAGTTCCAATCCGTTCCAAGCACTCCTTAGAAGCCTATGAAGAACTCATCTTCAAGTCCCAACTTCAAAGTTGAGGAACTCCTTAAGTGGAAGCCTTGCGACTAATACGAAAATGCCACTTTTCCGGGATCTTTCTATTGAGATAACCTTACAACACTCTTAGGAACCTAGGGTTTAAGTCTTGTGAATAGTGGAACAAAACTACAGTTTTTTTGTGTGGAATTTCCTCAAACCCGTGAGCTCCATAGTGAAGAACAAGAAAGTGTGAAAATAATTCTAAGTGTTGAAGACTAGTCTTGCACTAGTTGGGTATATATAAAACAATGGAGGGTTAAGATTATAACAAAAGTGTGGCTAGGATGAAGATCACATGGATAATAGCCAAGTGGACAAGTTGACTTGGTCAATACACTCAAGCTTGAAGACTTTCATCCACAATGGTCAAATGACCATCCAATCCTTGCATTAAATCGTCCAAGACCATATGAGGGGGGTGCCACATGTCGCCCTCTCATTCATTCATAAAATTCCGTAACCCTCGTGGGTCCCACAAAACGTAAAATTCCCCGGGTGGGCCCCACATGACCAATCCGTAAAATATAAATTCCATAATTCTTATAAGTTCTTAAAGTCTTAAATACCAAAGTTGAGAATCCAATTCTCAATAATAAACCTCTTTTCTTCACGAAGTTCGGAAACTTTTCCGTCGAAAAATCACATCTTTCTTCTATTCCAATTTTAATGTCGTATTCTCGTACGTATGTCCTCACATACATACTCTAGAACTACGGGGTGTAAAATTCTTCCCCCCTTAGAAACATTCGTCCCGAATGTTCCTTCTAAGTCTCAAAACATACACGCGCCGATATAGTCTTCACTACTATACTTACAAAACCAATTATGCCACACCTGGCCATAATATAACACATGCGCAAAACTCGAATCCAAGCCAACGAGGAACCATCTCTAACGTGTATATAAAAGAACACTAAAGTTTCCACTCATGGTCTAAAGGATACTTCCTTCACCTCGTTACTTTACAAAAAGATCACTTCCCTTCTCTTAACACATGTTCACTTCTTCCCTTACTCGTCGTACCTTCCTCGAACACCCGAACTCTTTTTATTACACGTACCACACTTCAGTCATCGCTTCAGTTTCCAAAACCTTGGAGTCACTACCCCCAAACCCGGTCATCTTACTAGCCTCAAATTCCTTTAAGGACATTCTCAGCCTTCACGCTCCGATTCTGGTCGAACACATCCACGAACTCATACGATGGTTACCTAAACTTGGGCCTAGCACCCTCGTGACCCTACCACCTGGCGGGACCACCTCAAACTGACCCCACCTCATTCCGGGCTGCGGGTTGACCCGCGACCTGGCCTCAACCCGACCCATTATCGCGCCAAACTCTCTCGTTCCCCGATCCGGAGCAATCTTACTAATTCACGTCATGAAAGCTACCACTTCTATCACAACTACCCATGGAATTATCACACAAATACTCCACGTATACTATGCACTCTGACAAAGATCACCCGCAAAATCTTTTACTCAAGGCGGCCTTACATCTAAGGTCTCAATTGTCATAATTTCTAAGGTTCACAAATTACCTGACCCCAAACTTACCTTTTTTAACTGCCCATGTTTTCTAATCACAATTATCACAATGTTATATGAACATAACACTTAACATAAAAAAAAATCATCATATCACGCATACTAATCTCTAGAGGGTTAAGGATATACCTGTAACTACTGTTTCACTTTCCCTTTGTCGCTCTAATCATAATCCTGCCCTGTTGGCGCATAGCTATAGAAGGTGATGACCTGCCACTGATCCTGAAGGATGAGTTTTAACATCTGCTCTACCTCTGGTCGGACAATCCCTCACAAAATGGCCCTGTCGGCCGCAAGTGTAACAATCTCCCAAACTAGCACGACACTCCCCCTTATGGAGTTTTCCACAATGGCCACACTGAGATAAGGGTGGCCTCATCCGGCGAGCACTCCTACTCCCCTGAAAATCTGAAACCTTGGAGCCCTGACCTGCTCCTGAATACCCTGGGTGCCCTGAAGACTATGGAGGACCACTCTGTACTGGCGGAGGTGTATAACTAGCCTGCTGCTGAGGCGGTCCGCCTCGAAAGTTACCAAAAGACCCTGTTGTCTTGGCCCTCTTATGCTGATCCTGGTCCCCACGTCGGTCTCTACGTTCCTCCATCTCCTGTGCATAAGCCTGTATACGGGCAATGTCCATGCCCGGCTGAAAAGCTACACCTGAGCAAGCCTCTGCCAAATAATCATCGAGCCCAGTGACGTAGCGGTGCACCCTGTCCTCCATATCTGCTACTAACGCAGGGACATATCGAGCCAACGAGTCGAACTCAACGTTGTACTCCCGAACTGTGCGCCCTCTCTGTCTCAGCATCAAAAATTTGTCGGCCCGTGCTCTCCTCATCTGTGGCGGCAAGAAATGGCCAAGGAATGCCTCAGAGAACTCGTCCCATACAGCTGGAGGCGCATGCTCTCCCCGGGACAGCTCCCACGAATCAAACCAGTCGACTGCGGTATCACGCAGCCGATGTGAACCTAAGACCACTGACTCGGTCTCCGAAGCCTTGATCACTCTCATGATCCACTGTAACTGTCGGATGAACTCCTGCGGATCATCCTCAGGCCTCGACCCATAGAACTCTGGCGGGCTGCAACTCAGGAAATCCCGTAGTCTCAAACTATCCGACCTCGGGTGAACCATGGGTACTACTGGAACCTCCGACTCTCGTCTGTCCTCGTGTCTAGCCACAATCCTAGCTAGTAACTGGGCCATCTCCTTGTAACCCATATCCTCTGCTCCTGGTCGTGGATCGAGGCTCGTGCATGTGGCCTCGCAGAGACCGGCCGCTCTACTCGCAGCCTCCTCTCGCCGCCTTGTCCCGGGCTCTGGTTGCCTTGCGTGGAGGCATAGCTGGTACAAAAGAGATACGTCAGAGGGAGTCCAACTTATAACACAGCTCTAAGGCACGATCTCAGAGTGAGAAGAATGGAAACCAATCCTAAATATCCTGTAGCCTCCTGATTATAGATGTGGTGCACAACACACCGATAATCAAGACTCTACTAGACACGGTCTGTAGACACTTTCCGAGGACTAACTGCTCTGATACCACTTTTGTCACGACCCGACCTCGGGCCCGTGACTGGTGCCTTACCCCGGGCACCCTAGTGATACAACATCAGAAAAAATCAGCGGAAATAAAAACATAAACAGGAAACAAGATAAAATAAGAAACAGGCTAACCAAAACGGTTACCTTTCTGCATATATATATACCTGAACAGTTATATCCTTTTACAAACCCTGCCCACAATAAAGATTACTGCACTTCTAAGAATGTAACCACAACTACGACGGGACAGGGCCCCTCCATACCCCTGAATGTAAGCACCTACAACGACAGGGGACTATACCAAAGATAAGCCTCTGGAGAAACGGAGCTTCCCAAACGCTGAACTGTGATTCTATGAGCGAGGATCAACAACCGGTGTACCTCTACCTGCGGCATGAACGCAGCCCCCCGAAGGAGGTCAGTACAACAGGTACCAAGTATGTGAAATTGAAAATACTGTAAATGAAACCATAATAGTCTATATAAAGCAGGAGACATGTATGATAACCAAACTACAATACACAACATATGATCAGTCATGTAATTTCAGGGACTCACGCCCTCAAAGTCAATCATGCCCGTGGAATTCCTTCCTCACTGCCGGCAGTCTATGATATAACAACACCAAGGAGTACACTTGAACACCAGGTCCCACCTGTGTCATAAAACCATACGGGGCAAGTACGAAGGCTAACTACCAGATACCAAAGCCGCATCATCAACTGACCGGGGCAAGTACGAAAGCCAACTACCAGATACCAAAGCCGTACTAACAATACTATATAACTATACCACGAAGCTGACACGGGGCAAGTACGAAAGCCAACTACCAGATACCAAGGCCGCGTCACGTAGCTGACGGGGGCAAGTACGAGGGCTAACTACCAGATACCAAGGCCATGATCACGAGACTTCGCCACAAAACTGAACGGGGCAAGTGCGAAGGCTAACTACCAGATACCAAAGCTGAATCAGCCACGACCGGGGCAAGTACGAGAGACAACACCAGATACCAAGGCCGAATCAGTAAAACCCCATGGAGGGCTGGTCCATGGAATGACACTATCAAGAACTGATCGGGGCAAGTACGAAAGCCAACTACCAAAACCAACCTGCATCAGCAACGACCGGGGCAAGTACGAGGGCTAGCTACTAGATACCAAGGCCGAAACAATAAACCTCATGGAGAGCTAGTCCATGGAACAACAATCCTAATGGGACCATACCCGTGGGCCACCCAACGTGTCAGTATGTCCATCAATCAAGAATAACATGACCGGCCCTCCATCGAGAGACGCGGTAACATAAGGATACAACACTTGCACAACAAGGCTATCACACGCAAACATAGGCAAGTTACACACAACTCAAGATACTGCTATTTTATGTCAAAGTCCGGGTTTTAACCCCAAAGTACTACATACCTTAATTCTTTTAAAAAGACCCATTTCTTTCCCAAACGTCACCTGGTACTAACACTCGTAGTATCCAAAAATAGAGTAACTATTGTTTTAAGTAAACCAAAACAATTCCATACCTTCTTTTAAATAAACCAAGACAATACTATGCCTTCTTTTTAAAACCAATTTAAGACAAAACCATGCCTTTCTTTTAAACCAAAAACTCTTCAATTCCTCAAGTCCCTTTTCTTTTAGAAATCAAGTTCCTTACTTTGGAATTTAAGAAAATCAATTCTTGTATGCAATGATTCTTATTAAAGTAGCCATGATCTATAAAATGTAATACTTTTGTCTTATCTTAGCTTCTATGCAGATGGAAGATTCTACTTGTTTTAATATAATTATTGTCATTACATTTTCCTTTATTAACGCTGCAATGGCTTGTTCGATAGTTATTCTCATTTCCGAAATCAAGTAAAACTTTATTCTTTTAAAGACCAAGTACTCATTACTCACGAATGAGGTTTCACAACTTTTTAACACAATTCAAGTCCTTAACAAATCCTATCAAGTCAAGTCTCTTATCTTTTAAAAACAACCAACCATTCTTTTTACTTACATAAAGTCATTATAACTAACTTCCCATAAAGCCATTATAACACTTTATGTTCTAAACCAACCAATTTCATTTAGCACACGTACGTCTACCGTACTACATAGTCTACAACAATCATGCTAGAAAAGATAGGAAGAGGTTCACATACCTCGCGACGATTATCGACAATTAGCAAAATGCTCCAAAGAACTATACCCTTGCTAGCCTTTTCCACCCTTCAAGTAGAATACGCTACTCGTAGTACTTCAACCTATAATGGTCATAAAATGTTTATTAACCTCTAGCTCTCTTCGTAGAATATTCTAAGTACAAGGTCACTAAATTCTACGGAAAATCGGGCAGCACTTCCTTTGTTTCTACATACTTTGCCACCTTCTTCAAGGCCGAATTCAATAACCAAATGCCACATTTAAGGCTCAATCAATTCAGCAATTACAAAGGGGATTACACGCCCTACAAGACGTGTAAAATTCCGCCCCACAATTACTACCAACTAGTCCACAATTCAATCCAATTATACAACGTTATTCTCGGCTAACAACAATACCAATTCTTATCCAATTCAAGTTCTTGGGTCAAACATGTTATATAGTCATAAACAACTTCCACAACTACAATTTCCTTCTTTATATAACATATGACAACTAAACTAGTAACCAATTTGAATTACAATCTTAAGGCTAAACATGCTAGTTTCAGATTAGGGTTCCAATATCCATAACACTAATCAATCTTTATAATATAAACACCTCATGCTTGCTAATATCCAAAGCTACAACAAGTAGTAATCTTAATTACTAAAACGACAAGAATTATACCTTTACAAGCCCTTAAAATTTCCAAGATTCAAAGTCGCTCCTTAGCAATTCTTAGCTCCTTTACTTAAGTTCCAATCCGCTCCAAGCACTCCTTAGAAGCCTATGAAGAACTCATCTTCAAGTCCCAACTTCAAAGTTGAAGAACTCCTTAAGTTTCCGCCTTGCGACTAATACGAAAATGCCACTTTTCCGGGATCTTTCTATTGAGATAACCTTACAACACTCTTAGGAACCTAGGGTTTAAGTCTTGTGAATAGTGGAACAAAACTACAATTTTTTTGTGTGGAATTTCCTCAAACCCGTGAGCTCCATAGTGAAGAACAAGAAAGTGTGAAAATAATTCTAAGTGTTGAAGAATAGTTTTGTACTAGTTGGGTATATATAAAACAATGGAGGGTTAAGATTATAACAAAAGTGTGGCTAGGATGAAGATCACATGGATAATAGCCAAGTGGACAAGTTGACTTGGTCAATACACTCAAGCTTGAAGACTTTCATCCACAATGGTCAAATGACCATCCAATCCTTGCATTAAATCGTCCAAGACCATATGAGGGGGTGCCACATGTCGCCCTCTCATTCGTTCATAAAATTCCGTAACCCTCGTGGGTCCCACAAAACGTAAAATTCCCCGGGTAGCCCCCACATGACTAAATCCGTAAAATATAAATTCCATAATTCTTATAAGTTTTTAAAGTCTTAAATACCAAAGTTGAGAATCCAATTCTCAATAATAAACCTCTTTTCTTCACGAAGTTCGGAAACTTTTCCGTCGAAAAATCACATCTTTCTTCTATTCCAATTTTAATGTCGTATTCTCGTACGTATGTCCTCACATACATACCCTGGAACTACGGGGTGTAACAGAGGTGGTCCCGCCAGGTGGCAGAATCACGAGGGTGCTAGGCCCAAGTTTAGGTAACCATTGTACGAATTCGTAGACGCGTTCGACCAGGATCGGATCGTGAAGGCCGGGAATGGCCTTAAAGGAAATTGAAGCTAGTAAAATGACCAAGTTTGGAGGTAGTGACTCCAAGGTTTTGGAAACTGAAGCGATGACTGGAGTATGGTACGTGTACTAGAGAGAGTTCGGGTGTACGAGAAGGGTACGACGAGTAAGGAAAGAAGTGAACGTGTGTTAACAGAATAAAAAAGATCATTTTGTTGTGAAGTGAAGATGTGAAGGGAGTATCCTTTAGACCATGGGTGGAAGCTTTTGTGATGTTAGAGGTGATTCCTCGTTGGCTTGGATTGGAGTTTTGCGCATGTGATATATTGGCCAGCTGTGGCATAAGTGGTTTTGTAAGTATAGTAGTGAAGACTATACCAGCGCATGTATGTTTTGAGACTTAAAAGGAACATTCGGGACGAATGTTTCTAAGGGGGAAGAATGTTACACCCCGTAGTTCCAGGTTATTTATATGAGGACATACGTACGAGAATACGACATTTAAATTAAAAGGAAGAAAGATGTGATTTTTCGACGGAAAAGTTTCCGGATTTTGTGAAGGAAAAAGGTTCATTAAAGGGAATTGGATTCCCGGATTCGGTATTCGGACTTCTTGGAATATTTGAGAATTATGGAATTTTATTTCCGGAATTGGTCACGTGGGGCCCACGGGAGAAATTTACGGTTTGTGGGGCCACTTTATTTTCGAGATTTTTGGCATTACGGATATTTTCAGAAGATGAAATATTTTGGACGAGTAGGAGGGCGACACATGGCACCCCCATGTGGCCCTATGGCCGAATTTAGGGGGGGCACTTGGACGGTTTTGTGGGGGTTTTGTGGTGGACATTTTGGTTGGTAGATTACCCACACACATGTCCCCAATCCTCACCTTACACTTGCTTAAATCCTAGCCATTGGTTGGCCTATAAATACCCCCTTGTTTGCAAGACTTCTTCATCCACTTAAATATTTCTAAGTCACAAAAATCCCCCCCTCTTGTTGAAGCTCTCGTCCGAAATTCTCCCCCCCCCCCTTGTAGAAAATTTCTTCAAGTATTGTTTTTATCCCAAATACCTTAGCCTATATCCCTTGTAGTATTCCAAAGTTATCCCAACATAAGAGCCCGGAAATACTACTTTATTCCAATAGTCGCAAAATGAAACCCTAGGAAAATCTTCATAGTTGGTTGAAGTGTTAAGAGAAGTTGTTTAGAAACTTCTAAGGGTTGCTTGGAGCGGGTTGGAGCGTAAGGAATTGGAGCTAAGCGTTGCTCAGGATCGACTTATTAATCTTGGATAATTTTGGGCTTATCGAGGTAATGATCTTTGTCCCCCTATTGTAATTGGATATCACATATTGTAGTAGTTTAGAATTGAGTATAAGATTTATTGGAAGGATAATTATAAAGAACTGAACTGTATTTACATTGATGTATTCTGATGAGACTTGTAGTATTATTGTGGGGCAGTGTTGTACACGTCCGGTTAGATGTGTAACCCCCTTGGAGTTGTTGGCTTGGTAGTGGGCCTTGATAGAGGAGGAGATTTATGTGGTTGCGGGGGGGGAGGTGCTGCCGAATTTTCCGTAGAATAAGGAATCTTGTATTTAGAATATTCTACGAAGAGATCTAGAAGTTGATAGACGTTTTATGGCCATTATAGGTGGAAGTACTACGAGTAGCGTATTCTACTTGAAGGGTGGAAAAGGCTAGCAAGGTTGTAGTACTTGGAGCATTTTGCTAATTGTCGATAATCGTCGCAAGTTATGTGAACCTCTTCCTATCTTTTCTAGCATGATGTTGTGAACTATGTAGTATGGTAGACGTACGTGTGCTAAACGAATTTTGGTTGATTTTAAAAGATAAGAGACTGGACTTATATTTTGACTTGATATGAAATGTGAAGAACTTGAATTGTGTTAAAGTGATGAAACCTCATTCGTGAGTAATGAGTACTTTCTCTAGAAAAAGGAATAAGTTATATTAATCTCGGAAATGGGAATAACTATCGAACAAGCTATTGCAGCGTTAATAAAGGAAAATGTAATGACAATTAATTATATTAAAACCAGTAGAAACCTCCATCTGCATAGAAGCTAAGATAAGACAAAATGGTATTACATTTCCTAGATCATGACTGCTCTAATAAGAATTATTATAATCAAGTTTTGATTTTCTTAAAATTCCAAAGTAAGGAACTTGATTTCTAAAAGAAAAGAGACTTAAGAATTTGAAGTGTTTTGGTTTAAAAGAAAGGCATGGTTTTGTCTTAAATTGGTTTAAAACATAAAGTGTTATAATTGCTTTATGGGAAGTTAGTTATAACGACTTTATGAAAACAAAATAATGGTTTTATTATTGGATTTAAAATGGTAACTTGATTTTGGGAAAAGAGAAGTAACTTGAGTTTAATGGTATAAGTAACTTGTTTTCAAATATCAAACTTTTCTTGATGGAAAAGTATAAGTGGCTTGGTTTTAAAAGGTAGGAGTACCTTGATCTTAAAAGAGTTAGTTACTTGGGTTTTAAAAGTGTAAGCCACTTGGTTTAAAAAGTATAAAGTATGTGATTTAAACATGAACGTGTTTGGTACTACGTATATTAGTATCGAGTTGTTTTTACGTAAAAAGAGATCTTTTCGAAAGAATTAAAGTACGTAGTACTTTAGGGTTAAAACTTGGATTATTGGCATAAAATGGGAGTACTTGAGTTTCTATATATGGTGAATCAATTTACATGTTAACGAAAGTCCAAAAGTATGTTGAACTTGCCTATGCTAGTTGTGATAGCTTTTGTTGTGCAAGAATTGTATTGCTATATCACCGCGTCTCTCGATGGAGGGCCGGCTGACTTGTTGTGAACTTACTTGGACGTACCGGCAGTGACGGAGGATTACACGGGTAGGCTTCCATTGTTATTTTCACATGGGCATGTCTACACCGATGAGGGATTTCGGGGGCATGTGACTATTATTGTTATTCCATGGACCAGCTCTCCATGAGGTTTTACTGATTCGGCTTTGATATCTGGTAGTTGGCTCTCGTACTTGCCCCGGTCGTGGCTGATTCGACTTTGGTATCTGGTAGTTAGCCTTCGTACTTGCCCCGTTCAGTTTAGTGACGAAGTCTCGTGATCCGGCTTTGGTATCTGGTAGTTGGTCTTCGTACTTGCCCCCGTCAGCGACGTGATGCGGCTTTGGTATCTGGTAGTTGGCCTTCGTACTTGCCCCGGGTCAGCTTCGTGGTATATGATACACCCCGTAGTTCCTGGGTATGTAGGTGAGGACGTACGTACGAGAATACGACAACAATATTGGAAAAAAAGGAAGATGTGATTTTTCGACGGAAAAGTTTCCGGTTTTTGTGAAGGAAAAAGGTTCGTTAATGGGAATTGGATTCCCAGATTTGGTATTTGAACTTCCTGGATTATATTAGAATTATGGAATTTTATTTCCGGAATTGGTCCCGTGGGGCCTAGGGGAAAATTTACGGTTTTGTGGGACCCACTTTGTTTTCGAGTTTTTCGATATTTTGGATATTTTCAGAAGATGAAATATTTTGGACGAGTGGGAGGGCGACATGTGTCACCCCCCTAGGTGGCATGGCCGAAATATAGGTTTCATGTGTCCTTGATGGCTTGCCAAGTGTCTAGCCACTTGTCACAAGTCTTGTGTAGACTTGTGGCACGACACTTGTACCCCAATCTCACCACACACTTGCCTTGATCTTGGCCCTTGAATTATCTATAAATACCCCCTTTGATAGCAAGACTTCTTCATCCACACTTGTGATAATTTCCAAGACAAAAATACTCCCTCCCCTTTGTTAGTGCTCTCGGCTTTGCCTAGATTTCTTGAGCAAAAGTTGTCCAAAAATTCTTAAAGTTTTAAGTGTTCTTCCTTAGGGTGTTAGGAAGATTGTGTACCAAGAGTTGGAAAAGATTTCACACCCCTAGCCTTAGATATACCCCTTGGCCGAAACATTTCCAATTGTAGCCTAAGTGTTCTTCACTTTTTGGAGTTGGATCTTGAAGAGGAGTTGGTTAGGAGCATCTAAGGGTCGCTTGTAGCGGATTGGAACATAAGGAATTGGAGCTAAACGTTGCTCAGGATCGACTTATTAATCTTGGATAATTTTGGGGTTATCGAGGTAATGATCTTAGTCATTCTATTGTAATTGGATATTACATGTTGTAGTAGTTTAGAATTGAGTATAAGATATATGGAAGGATGTTTATTAAGAATTGAATTGTATTTACATTTGGACTGTATTTACAGTAGACTTGTAGTATTATTTTGGAGTAGAATTGTACACGTCCGGTTAGACGTGTAACCCCCCCTTGGAGTTGTTGGCTTGGTAGCGGGCCTTGATAGAGGAGGAGATTTATGTGGTTGCGGGGGGGAGGTGCTGTCGAATTTTCCGTAGAATACGGAACCTTGTACTTAGAATTGTTCTACGAAGAGATCTAGAGGTTGATAGACGTTTTGTGACCTTTATAGGTTGAAGTTCTACGAGTAGCGTATTCTACTTGAAGGGTGGAAAAGGCTAGCAGGGTTATAATACTTTGGAGCGTTTTGCTAATTGTCGATAATCGTCGCGAGGTATGTGAACCTCTTCCTATCTTTTCTAGCATGATTGTTGTAGACTATGTAGTACGGTAGACGTACGTGTGCTAAACGAATTTGGTTGGTTTAAAACATAAAGTGTTATAACGGCTTTATTGGAAGTTTGTTATAACGACTTTATGTAGGTAAAAGAATGGTTTGTTGATTTTAAAAGGCAAGAGACTTGACTTATATCTGACTTGTGATAATGGTAAGAACTTGAATTGTGTTAAAAAGTTGTGAAACCGCATTCATGAGTAATGGGTACTTGGTCTTTAAAAGGATAATGTTTTATTGATTTCGGAAATGAGAATAAGTATCGAACAAACCATCGCAAATTAATAAAGGAAAATGTATTGACAAATAATTAATTATATTAAAACCAGTAGAAACCTCCATCTGCATAGAAGCTAAGATAAGACAAAATTGTATTACATTTCCTAGATCATGGCTGCTTTAATGAGATCATTAATAACAAGTATTGATTTTTCTTAAATTCCAAAGTAAGGAACTTGTTTTCTAAAAGAAAAGAGACTTGAGGAATTTGAAGTGTTTTGGTTTAAAAGAAAGGCATGGTTTTGTCTTAAGATGGTTTAAAAAGAAGGTATGGAAATTGTTTTGGTTTACTTAAAAGGATAGTTACTCTATTTTGATACTAAGGGTATCGTGTGACTTTTTGTGAAAGAAATGGATATTTTTAAAGAGTTAAAGTACGTAGTACCTTGGGGTTGAAACCCGGATTTGTGGTCATAAAATGAATGTCTAAAAGTATGTTGAACTTGCCTATGCTTGTGGTGATAGCATTTGTTGTGCAAGTGTTGTATTTCTGTGATACCGCGTCTCTCGATGGAGGGTCGGCTATCTGGTTGATTGATGGACATACTGACACGATGGGTGGCCCACGGGTATGCTTCCACTATATCGATCCTTTTGGACATACTGACACGATGGGTGGCCCACGGGTATGCTTCCATTAGGAGTGTTATCTTGTTATTTGCTTTGGACATACTGACACGTTGGGTGGCCCACGAGTATGCTTCCATTATGATTGTTATCTTGTTATTTCCTTTTGGACATACTGACACGATGGGTGGCCCACGGGTATGCTTCCATTAGGAGTGTTATCTTGTTATTTGCTTTGGACATACTGACACGTTGGGTGGTCCACGAGTATGCTTCCATTATGATTGTTATCTTGTTATTTCCTTTTGGACATACTGACACGTTGGGTGGCCCACGAGTATGCTTCCATTATGATTGTTATCTTGTTATTTCCTTTTGGACATACTGACACGATGGGTGGCCCACGGGTATGCTTCCATTAGGAGTGTTATCTTGTTATTTGCTTTGGACATACTGACACGTTGGGTGGCCCACGAGTATGCTTCCATTATGATTGTTATATTGTTATTTTCTTTGGACATACTGACACGATGGGTGGCCCACGGGTATGCTTCCACTAAGGGTGTTATTTTGTTATTTTCTTTGGACATACTGACACGATGGATGGTCCATGGGTGTGCGTCCATTAGGATGGTTCCATGGCCATGCTTATACCGAGGTAAGATGTCGGGGCATGCGACCGTTGTGCGGGTTAAATTCCCGGGTTTTATTTGAGTGATGACTTTACGGGCGTGAGTCCCTGACTTGACATGACTGCTAATATATATTGTGTACTGTAGTTTGGTTATCATACATGTCTCCTGTTTTATATAGACTGTTATGATTTCATTTCTGATTTTTCGATTCACATACTGTACTGTTATCGACCTCATTCGGGGGGCTGCGTTCATGCCGCAGGTAGAGGTATAACAGTTGTTGATCCTCGCTCTTAGGATCACGGTTCTGCGTATTGGGAAGCTCCGTTTCTCCGGAGGCTTATCTTTTGGTATAGTCCCCTGTCATTGTAGGTACTTGTACATTCAGGGGTATGTTGGGGCCCTGTCCCGTCATAGTGGTTATAAAAACTCTTAGAGGTCTGTAGTACTGTTGTGGGCAGGGTTTGTAAAGGATGTAACTGTTCGATTTTATATATATATATATTCAGAAAGGTGACCTTTTTGGTTAGCCTGTTTCTTTTCATATTGTTCATATGTCTAAGTTTTTAATTCTGCTGATTTTCTCTGATGTTGTATCACTAGGGTGCCCGGGGTAAGGCACCAGTCGCGGGCCCGAGGTCGGGTCGTGACAAAAGTGGTATCAGAGTAGTTAATCCTCGGAAAATGTCTACAGACCGTGTTATACCCCGTAGTTCCAGGGTATGTATGCGAGGACGTACGTACGAGAATACGACATTAAAATTGGAAAGGAAGAAGATGTGACTTTTCGACGGAAAAGTTTCCGGATTTCGTGAAGGAAAAAGGTTCGTTAATGGGAATTGGATTCCCAGATTTGGTATTCGGTCTTCTTGGAATATTTGAGAATTATGGAATTTTATTTCCGGAATTGGTCACGTGGGGCCCAGGAGAAATTCTGATTTTGTAGGGCCACTTTGTTTTGAGATTTTGGCCTTTATGGATATTTTGGAAGATGAAATATTTTGGGCAGTAGGAGGAGACACGTGTCACCCCCAGGTGGCCTTATGGCCGAAATGTGCTAGATAGTGGCAAGACAAGTGGCCTTGTCTTGCAAGATATTTTAGTGTGGACAAGTGGCTTGTGGGACCCACACACACTTGTCCCCAATCTCAACCACACACTTGCCTTCATCCTAGCCCTTGGTTGTCCTATATATACACTACTAGTTGATGAAATCTTCCACACTTAACCATTTCAAGACTTGAGAAAAATCCCTCCCTCCCTTGACCTAGAGCTCTCGGCCATGGTGCCATTTCTTAAGCAAAATTTGTCCAACAATTCTTAAACTCTTAAGTGTTCTTCCCTAAGGTGTTAGGAAGATTGTGTACCAAGAGTTGGAAAAGATTTCACACCCCTAACCTCTATTTATTGCCTTGGCCGAAACTTGCTAAGATTGTAACCCTAGTGTTCTTCACTTTTTGGAGTTGAATCTTGAAGAGAAGTTGGTTAGGAGCTTCTATGGGTTGCTTGTAGCGGATTGGAACGTAAAGATTTAGAGCTAAGACTTGCTTGGAGCGACTTTAAGAACTTGGATATTCTTGGGCTATTTGAGGTAGTGAAACTTAAACCTCTTTGTGAATTGGTTATTATACATATATTATAAGTATATTATGGATTATATAATATATGGAGTAAAGTTTGGAAGGATTTGGATCTTGTTAAGTTGCTAAAATGAAAATTGGCAAGAAAGCCACAAAATGGTAAAAACGTATCTTACTTGCTAAGAAGCTAATAACAAAGTAACTATAACTTATATTAAGATGGAATATAATTTGGATGACTAATGAAGTAAGTGGATAAGTAAAATGGAAAAAGTTGGCCAAGGACCCCAACTTAAGGACTGTATTTACTTTGGACTGTATTTACTTTGGACTATATTTACTTTGGACTGTATTTACATTTCTGTTAAGGGGAAAATTGTTCAATCGCGTTCCGTTTGGGCGTGTGATCCCCTTCTTTAAATTTCGGAAATGTTGCGCCTTAAATGTGGCATGTTGGTTACTGTTATCAGGCCTTGAAAAAGGTGGAAAAGTATGTAAAAACGAGGGAAGTGTTATACCCCGTATTTCCAGAGTATGTACGTAAGGACGTACGTAGAAAATTTGAACTTGTATAAAAGTGGCTTGGCCGAAATTTATTTGTGCACAACACCCGGTTAGAGTCGTTTTTCGACGAAACGTTTTCACAGCTTTCGTAGGGAAAATTCCGGCTATGTCATTTTTAATTTTTGCGGATTTTTCCGAGAGATGAAACATTTTGGACCAACAAGAGGGCGCCACTTGGCACCCTCTCATTGGAAGACGTCTTGGGCGGTTCAAGTGGACGAAATGGGCATTGTTTGGTCAAGGGGTTGTTAGGATATTTTGTGGTAGATGGATAAGGTGCACTTGGCACGTTATTGGACCTACACTTGCCTTGCACTTGGCATGATCTTCGCCATTGGTTGGCCTTTGCTAGACCTATAAATACCCCCCCTTTGGAAGACTTCTTCATCCATTCCTAAAATATTTCTAAGTGTTAAATCCTCCTCCCTCCCCTGAGTGTAGAGTTCGGCCCCGAGCCTCCCCTCCCCTTGAGAGCCCTTCCCCTCGGGGGTGCTAGCTGGGGTAGCCCCTAGCCTAGTTGCTTTCGTATAATACCCCCCCTCTTGGTAGAAATACTCTCAAAGTATTGTTATAATGCCCAAATTACCTTAGCCGTATACCTTGTAGTATTCTAAGGTTATACTTATACGAAAAGCCCAGAAATACTATTATACTTCCCTCAGTCACAAAACCGAAACCCTAAGGAAATCTCCATGGTTAGTTGGAGTAATAAGTAGAAGTTGGTTAGAACTTCTAAGGGTTGTTTGGAGCGGGTCGGAGCGCACGGAGTAGGAGCTAAACCTTGCTCAGGATCGACATTTAAACTCGGATAATTATGGGCTTATCGAGGTAAATATCTTGTCCCTCTATTGTAATTGGAAATTACATGTTGTATGATTATATAGTTGAAGTATACTATATATAGAACTGAACGTAGTTATCGGCAATGTCTTTTGACTTAAGCTGAATAATAAGAACCTTTTGAAG
Organism: Przewalskia tangutica; assembly: GCA_029844215.1. Classification (NCBI taxonomy): domain Eukaryota; kingdom Viridiplantae; phylum Streptophyta; class Magnoliopsida; order Solanales; family Solanaceae; genus Przewalskia; species Przewalskia tangutica. The sequence continues at coordinate 47,633,790 of CM056730.1, forward strand.
AAGAGTAATCGATGTATTTACATGAATGTATTCTGAGGCTTGTGTAGCTTTTCTGTGAGGTAGAATTGTGCACGTCCGGGTTAGACGTATAACCCCCCCCCCCTGGTTGGCTTGGTAGCCGGCCCCGATAGAGGAGGAGAGTTACGCTGTTGCGGGGAGAGTCGCCGAATTTTCGTAGAAAGTTCTCTGAAGGGACCTAAATATTAATAAGCGCCTTGTGGCCTTATAGGTTGAGTACTACGTGTGGCGCGATCTACTTGGCTTAAAGGAGTTGCGACGGTTGGAAGTACTTGGGCGTTTTGCTATTAGTCGATACTCGTCGCAGGTATGTGAACCTCTTCCTATCTCTTCCAGCATGATATGTGTGAACTATGTAGTACAGTGAACATACATATGCTAAATGTATTTGATTGGTTTAAAACATAAAGTGTTATAACGGCTTTATGGGAAGTTGGTTATAACGACTTTATGTTGGTAAGAAAATACTTGTGGTTTTAAAGGGTAATCGATTTGAACTATAATCTGGATTGTTATGTGTTAATAAAAGAACTTGAAGTATTTCAAAAGGTTTTGATTCATTTTGAAAGAAGAGGTAATACTTGATTTGTTTTGAAAACTTAAGAGTTATACTAGCTTTATGGAAAGTTAGGTATAACGTCTTAAGAATGTTTCTTGATTTTGGAAATCGAGAATGTGTATCGACAAACCACTGCAGCGTTAATAAAAGGAAATGTTTTGACAGATTAAGTATTATTAAAACCAGTAGAAACTTCCATCTGCATAGAAGCTAAGATGAGACAAAATGATATTTCCTAGATCATGGCTGCTGTAATAAGATTGTTATAAACGAGAATATCCTACTCACATATAAGGCTTATGTTTCTTAGATGGTTTAAAAGAGAATTATATTCTTAAATGAATAAAACTGTGAACTACGAAACCTTTCTAAATAAGAAACATGAACATTTGAAATTAGGCAAACTTGGACGTCTGGAAAATAATGTTGTTACTTGAGTTTTACAAAGAGAAGTGTTTTGATTTACTTCAAAAGATAATCACTCTATTTTCATATACTACGGGTATTGTGTGACTTTTGTGAAAGTAACGTATCTTTGAAAAGAGTTAATGTACGAAGTATTTTGGGGATAAAAACCCGATCTTGTTAATCATAGTAGAAAGTGCCTTGTGTGAACAACTTGATTGTATTGGTTTGTGATAGCCTTGTAATACTTTCTTGTTGATTTGATAAGTAAACATGCTAGGATGCTACGTGTGTTAGTATCTTGTGATGTTTGTGTAAAAGGATTTTTCCTTTGTTGTGCTTATGTTGTTTAACGATAAGTTATGATAGTATTATACATCACCATCTCTTGAGATGATTAGGGTTAAGCGCCTCCGTCTGGGGTAGACTTCAGGCGGTCGATGGACCTATGATTCGAGACTACCTCATGCGGGTCGAGGGCTATGCGGAGCTGCGGAGTTCGTGTTAGGATGACGCGCCTTGTGGTCACGCGGTCCTTGTGGCTGCGGACGGCGAGTCCAGGCCGCCGGAGTAGCTACCCTCGACGCGGGGTTATACCTCACGCGGGCGATCTGATTGGCCTATGCGAGTGCGGGAAGTTCGAGGACTAGATGCGCACATTAGATCTGCGGGCGAGTGGCGGCTTTGATCATGTGACGGTGCAGACAGATCTCATGATACGGTTTATGACCTTGTTGGTGCGTAGGTTTTAGTAGTCGGCTATGCCTTCGCATTTACCGTCTGATGCTTTATTATAACACAGGTGGGACCTGGTGTTCATGGGTGTTCCTTGGTGCTTTCATATCATGGACTGCCGGCAGTGAGGAAGGTATTCCACGGGCATGATTGATGTTGTGGGCGTGAGACCCATAGTTATTTTTAAGTGATGACTTTGAGGCGTGAGTCCCGACTTGACATATTCGCTTATTTATCAGAATCGTAGTTTGGTTATCATACATGTCTCTGCTTTGTATAGACTACTATGATTTCATTTACGTGATTTATTTTGATTTTACATACTCGGTACCTTTTATCCGACCTCGCCCGGCTGCGTTCATGCCGCAGTAAAGGTACACGACCATTGATCCTCGCTCTTAGGGTCCTGATTCAGCGTTTGGTAAAGCTCCGTTGCTCGGAGGCTTATCGATGGTATAGTTCCTCGTTGTTGTAGGTGTTTACATTCGGGGTATGGCGGGGCCACTGTCGCCATTGTTGTTGTATAATTTCTTAGAAGTGCAGTAATCTTGTTGTGGCGGGGTTTGTAAAAGGATTAAACTGCTCATGTTGAAAAAGTTGTTGTTTATATATACGCCGAAAGGCAAGTTTTCTCAGTTATTGTTTCATATTTCATAATATGTCTTGTATCGTTTATGTTATTGATTACTGATGTTGTATCACTAGGGTGCCCGGTAAGGCACGATCCGGGCCGGAATCGGGTCGTGACAAAAGTGGTATCGAGCGATTAATCCTCGGAAAGTGTCTGAGCCGTATCGATGAAGTCTTGATTATCGGTGTGTTGTGCACCACATAATCGTGAGGCTATAGGATATTTAGGATTGGTTTCTATTCTTCTCACTCGAGATCGTGCCTTAGAGTCGTGTTGTAAGTGGACCCTCTAACGTATTTCTTTCCCTACCGCTATGCCTCGCGTAGGCAACCCGCCCAGGAGGGCAAAGCGGCAGGAGGCTGCGAGTAGAAATCTGAGAGGTTACGTGAGCACAGGCCCAATCATCACCGAGGTGGTGCTTCATTCGGGAGTTTTGCGGCGCCACTAGCCCCAAGAGATTAGCATGGCGGCAGCGATTCCTACTGCGCCATGATATTTGAACCTTCGCGGCCACGGAACAGAGAATATAGATTTCAAGGAGGCGACCAGATTTGACTACCGAGAGTATACCGATGTGCGCAAGTCTTGATGAATATCAACGAGAAGGTTGTGCAAAAGTAAGTTCTTCGATTAGGCGAGCATGGCACGTATGCGGGCTTATGCGCGGCGAGCGAAAAAGTAGAGATCGACGGGTTAACGGGCGAGAAGAGGGCGAGCGGCAAGGTCCTTTGGTAACTTTCGGCGAGTCACCTCACGGCGGATTAGATTATGCGCATCCACGGTGCGAAAGGTCCTCGCGGGGTTGGGGCGTTCGGGGTATGCAGGAGTTGGTCGAGCTCGAGCTTAGGTTCACGATCCACGAAGGTTCGGCCATCCGATTGATTTTTCTCAGTGTTCACAGTGTGGCAGGCGTCATCTCAGGGAATGTCGTCTTTTAGTTGGTACGTGTTGTACCTATGACCGTCAGGGTCTGATGTCGAAAGAGTGTCCTTGCGGGAGGACTTAGCCTTCAGGATCGGTGGGTAGTTTGTCATTCTCCTTAGCTATGCGCCCTACGGGGCAGGTTTGATTAGAACGACTAAGGGGAGTGAAGCAGTAGATATAGGTATATCCTTAACCCTCTAGAGATCTGTATGTGTGATAAGGTGAGTATACCTCAAGTGCTATGTTCTTATAGCAGTGTGTTAGTTGTGATTAGAAATCATGGTGGGTTAACCGAGTAAGATTTTGGGGGATAGAGAAGGTGTGAGCCTTAGAGTTTTATACGTAGAGACCTTAGAGGTAAGGCCATCTCGAGTATAGACGTATGTTATGTTTGACCCTTATAGGGGTGCATAGTGCACGTGGGCTATGTTTGTGGGATAAGTCCCTGAGTAGCGTGATTTGAAAGAGGGTAGTTGAGCTAAGAAGACCGCTAGGTTTTCGTAACGTGATTAGTGAGAGTTTTCCTTCGGGGAGCTAGCGTTTAGCGCGTTGCCGGGTCGGGTTGAGGCCACGTTGCGGGTCAACCCGCGGCATGTTTGGTGGTGGGGTCAGTTTGTGGTGGTCCCGTCTTGTGGTAGGGTCACGAGGGTGTTAGGCCCGAGTTTAGTTAACCAACGTGCGAATTCGTGGACGATTCGACCGATGATCGGGCGAAGGAGGTCAGCCGTCTTGTCTTCTAGCAAAGACCGTTTACTCAGCAGTGTTGATGTTATCAGAAAGGTTGTAAGGCTGCACGGGGTGCCTACCTTCACCTTATGACAGGCAGTGAAGCCCAGGTTGTGGCTATTTTCATTTTCTGGAAGTTATACCAGGCAGGGTTAGGAACTCAAGTAAGTCTCAGAATCACATTCGCCCTCGGGCCAGTGTTTGGATTTCAGGGATAGTTGCGAGAATTGTTGTCTCCTGTTGAAGGAGTGTTTAAGCTACCATTTCAGTGTTCGGATGTCGCCTTATGAAGCCTTGTAGGGACGGATGTGTGAGTCGCCGGTCGATTGGTTCGATGTTGGCAGGATTCAGATAGTTGGTTCAGGCTTGTTCCAGCAGACTGTGGATAGAGTAAAGCTTGTCTAGAAGAGGTTCCGCGGCTCGTAGAAATCGTGCGGATAATCGGCGACGACGCTAGAGTTCGAGTTGGTCGGTCTTCTGAAAATACCACCGGGTTGGGTATGACGAGTTTTGGAAAACAGAGGAACTTAGCGAGTTACTTTGGGCCGCACGAGTTCGTGAAGAATAGGCGGGTTGCCTATATGTTAGCAATTGTCGTCCGACTTAGGAGGCAAGACGTCCGGTCTTTCGTATTGATATGATCGGAAAGTATCGGAGATCCATTGAGTGTTCGATTAATGATGACCACGTTAGAGATAGTAACCCAGAGTTTTGGAAACTGAAGCAGTATCAGAAATGTGGTAAGAGTTCGAGTGTACGACAGCCTCAGGGATCGCATGTAGTCCGATACCATTTGTTGGGTCGCCGGAGTGACACTAGAACCTCGCGGCAAAGTGACAAAAGTGGTATCGGGAAGAAGCGAGCATGTATGGCGAGCATAGATGTGATCATTTCTTTTGTAAGGAGAAGGTGCGAAGGAAGTATATTTTAGACCCCGGAGAGAGGTGTTTGTGGTGATGTTAGAGGTGTTTCCTCGTAGACTTGGATGTAAGTATCTGCGCAGGAGTTTCTGTGGCCAGGTGTGGCAGGATTTGTTCTCATAAGTATAGTAGTGAAGACTATACTGGCGCCCGTTTGTTTTGAGACTTAGAAGGAACATTCGGGACGAATGTTTCTAAAGAGGGGAGAATGTTATACCCCGTATTTCCAGAGTATGTACGTAAGGACGTACGTAGAAAATTTGAACTTGTATAAAAGTGGCTTGGCCGAAATTTATTTGTGCACAACACCCGGTTAGAGTCGTTTTTCGACGAAACGTTTTCCACGACTTTCGTAGGAAAATTCCGCTATGTCATTTTTAATTTTGCGGATTTTTCCGAGAGACGAAACATTTTGGACCAACAAGAGGCGCCACTTGGCACCCTCTCATTGGAAGACGTCTTGGGCGGTTCAAGTGGACGAAATGGCCATTGTTTGGTCAAGGGTTGGTAGGATATTTTGTGGTAGATGGATAAGGTGCACTTGGCAAGATCTTGGCCCTACACTTGCCTTGCACTTGGCATGATCTTGGCCATTGGTTGGCCTTTGCTAGACCTATAAATACCCCCCCTTTGGAAGACTTCTTCATCCATTCCTAAAATACTTCTAAGTGTTAAATCCTCTTCCCTCCCTTAGTGTAGAATTCGGCCAAGAGCCTCCCTCCCCTTGGCGAGAGCCCTTCCCCTCCAGGGTGCTAGCCATGGGTACCCCCTAGCCTAGTTGTTTTCGTATAATACCCCCCCCCCTCTTGGTAGAAATACTCTCAAAAGTATTGTTATAATGCCCAAATTACCTTAGCCGTATACCTTGTAGTATTCTAAGGTTATACTTATACAAAAAGCCCAGAAATACTATTATACTTCCCTTCCGTCACAAAACCGAAACCCTAAGGAAATCTCCATGGTTAGTTGGAGTAATAAGTAGAAGTTGGTTAGAACTTCTAAGGGTTGTTTGGAGCGGGTCGGAGCGCACGGAGTAGGAGCTAAACCTTGCTCAGGATCGACATTTAAACTCGGATAATTATGGGCTTATCGAGGTAAATATCTTGTCCCTCTATTGTAATTGGAAATTACATGTTGTATGATTATATAGTTGAAGTATACTATATATAGAACTGAACGTAGTTATCGGCAATGTCTTTTGACTTAAGCCTGAATAATAAGAACCTTTTCGAAAGAAGAGTACTGAACTGTATTTACATAGGACTGTATTACAGTAGGCTTGTGTAGCTTTTCTGTGAGGTAGAATTGTGCACGTCCGGTTTAGACGTATAACCCCCCCTGGTTTGCTTGGTAGCCGGCCCCGATAGAGGAGGAGATTTACGCTGTTGCGGGGGGGGGGGGAGGTGCTGCCGAATTTTCTGTAGAAAGTTCTACGAAGGGACCTAAATATTAATAAGCGCCTTGTGGCCTTATAGGTTGAGTACTACGTGTGGCGCGATCTACTTGGCTTAAAGGAGTTGCCGACAGTTGGAAGTACTTGGAGCGTTTTGCTATTAGTCGATACTCGTCGCGAGGTATGTGAACCTCTTCCTATCTCTTCCAAAGATGATATGTGTGAACTATGTAGTGCGGTGACGCATGTGCTAAATGTATTTGATTGGTTTAAAACATAAAGTGTTATAACGGCTTTATGGGAAGTTGGTTATAATGACTTTATGTTGGTAAGAAAATACTTGTGGTTTTTAAAGGGTAAATCGATTTGAACTATAAGCGGCTTGTTATGTGTTAATAAAAGAACTTGAAGTAATTCAAAAGGTTTTTGATTCATTTTGAAAGAAGAGGTAATACTTGATTTGTTTTGAAAACTTAAGAGTTATACTAGCTTTATGGAAAGTTAGGTATAACGTCTTAAGAATGTTTCTTGATTTTGGAAATCAGAATGTGTATCGACAAACCACTGCAGCGTTAATAAAAGGAAATGTTTTGACAGATTAAGTATTATTAAAACCAGTAGAAACTTCCATCTGCATAGAAGCTAAGATGAGACAAAATGATATTTCCTAGATCATGGCTGCTGTAATAAGATTGTTATAAACGAGAATATCCTACTCACATATAAGGCTTATGTTTCTTAGATGGTTTAAAAGAGAATTATATTCTTAAATGAATAAAACTGTGAACTACGAAACCTTTCTAAATAAGAAACATGAACATTTGAAATTAGGCAAACTTGGACGTCTGGAAAATAATGTTGTTACTTGAGTTTTACAAAGAGAAGTGTTTTGATTTACTTCAAAAGATAATCACTCTATTTTCATATACTACGGGTATTGTGTGACTTTTGTGAAAGTAACGTATCTTTGAAAAGAGTTAATGTACGAAGTATTTTGGGGATAAAAACCCGATCTTGTTAATCATATAGTAGAAAGTGCCTTGTGTGAATAACTTGATTGTATTGGTTTGTGATAGCCTTGTAATACTTTCTTGTTGATTTGATAAGTAAACATGCTAGGATGCTACGTGTGTTAGTATCTTGTGATGTTTGTGTAAAGGGGTTTTTCCTTTGTTGTGCTTATGTTGTTTAACGATAAGCTGTTATGATAGTATTATACATCACTCATCTCTTGAGATGATTCCGGGGGTTAAGCTGCCCTCCGATGCGGGGTAGACTCAGGCGGGTCGATGGACCTATGATTCGAGACTACCTCATGCGGGTCCAGGGGGCCTATGCGGAACTGCGGGAGTTCCAGGTTAGGATGCGGCCCTTGTGGTCATGCGGTCCTTGTGGCCATGCGGACGGCGAGTCCAGGACGCTGCCGGGGAGTAGCTACCCTCGATGCGGGGTTATACCTCATGCGGGCCGATCTGATTGGCCTATGCGGAGCTGCGGGAAGTTCCAGGACTAGATGCGCACATTAGATACTGCGGGCGAGTGGCCAGCTTTGATCATGTGACGGTCTAGACAGATCTCATGATACAGTTTATGACCTTGTTGGTACTGTGGGTTTTAGTAGTCGGCTATGCCTTCGTACTTACCCCGTACAGTTTTATTATAACACAGGTGGGACCTGGTGTTCATGTGTGTTCCTTGGTGCTTTCATATCATGGACTGCCGGCAGTGAGGAAGGTATTCCACGGGCATGATTGATGTTGTGGGCGTGAGACCCATAGTTATTTTTAAGTGATGACTTTGAGGGCGTGAGTCCCTGACTTGACATGACTGCTTATTTATTGTAAACTGTAGTTTGGTTATCATACATGTCTCCTGCTTTGTATAGACTACTATGATTTCATTTACGATTTATTTTGATTTCACATACTCGGCACTGTATGCGACCTCGCTCGGGGCTGCGTTCATGCCGCAGGTAAAGGTACACCAGTCATTGATCCTCGCTCTTAGGGTCACAGTTCAGCGTTTGGTAAAGCTCCGTTGCTCCGGAGGCTTATCAGTGGTATAGTTCCCTGTTGTTGTAGGTGTTTACATTCAGGGGTATGGCGGGGCCCTGTCCCGCCATTGTTGTTGTATAATTTCTTAGAGGTGCAGTAATCTTGTTGTGTGGCGGGGTTTGTAAAAAGGATTAAACTGTCATTGAAAAAGTTGTTGTTTATATATATGCCGAAAGGCAAGTTTTTCTCAGATTATTGTTTCATATTTCATAATATGTCTTGTATCGTTTTATGTTCCGCTGATTACTCTGATGTTGTATCACTAGGGTGCCCGGGGTAAGGCACCAGTCACGGGCCCGGAATCGGGTCGTGACAGGAAGTGCTGCCGAATTTTCCGTAGAATTAGAGGACTTTTTATTGGTATAAGTCTTCAATGGTAAGTAAGGTTTGATAGAAGTACTATGACCATTTTAGGAGTGAAGTACTACGTGTGGCGTGATCTACTTGGCTTAAGGAGTAGCCGACGGGTTGAAGTACTCGGAGCGTTTTGCTATTTGTCGATAATCGTCGCGAGGTATGTGAACCTCTTCCTATCTTTTCTAGCATGATTGTTGTGAACTATGTAGTACGGTAGACGTACGTGTGCTAAACGAGTTTTGGTTGGTTTAAAACATAAGGTGTTATAATAGCTTTATGGGAAGTTTGTCATAACGACTTTATGTAGGTAAAAAATGGTTTATTGATTTTAGAAGTTAAGAGACTTGATCTTAAAAGATAAGAGACATAACTTATAAATGACGTTTTATGAAATGTTAAGGACTATGAATTTTGTTAAAAAGTTGTGAAACCTCATTCGTGAGTAATCAGTACTTGGCTTTTAAAGAATAATGTTTTACTGATTTCGAAAATGAGAATAAGTATCGAACAAACCACTGCAGCGTTAATAAAGGAAAATGTATTGACTAATTAACTATATTAAAACCAGTAGAAACCTCCATCTGCATAGAAGCTAAGATAAGACAAAATTGTATTACAATTTCTAGATCATGGCTGCTTTAATAAGATTGTTATAAACAAGAATAACTACTCACACATAAGGCATATGTTACTCAATGGTTTTAAAAAAGAGATTACGTTATTTGATTAAGACTATGAACTATGAAATCTTTCGAAAATAAGAGACTTGAGTATTTGAAATTAGGCAACTTGAACTTTTGGAAAAGAATGTTGTTACTTGACTTTAAAAGGGGAAAATGTGTTGGTTTAAAATGAAGACATGATATTGCCTTAATCTGTCTTAAAAGAGGGTTTAAATGTTATGGACGATCCTTTACCGAGTCCCATGGGATGGGCCGGGACATGTATTCCATACGATTCTTTACCGAGTCCCATGGGATGGGCCGGGACATGTATTCCATACGATTCTTTACCGAGTCCCATGGGATGGGCCGGGACATGTATTCCATACGATTCTCTACCGAGTCCCACGGGATGGGCCGGGACATGTATACCACACGATTCCACCTCGTGTCCCATGGGATGGGCCGAGACATGTTATACGTATCATACGATTTATACCTAGACGGCCGGCAGTGAGGAAGGAGTTCCACGGGCATGAGGGATGACTTTGAGGTCGTAAGTCCCTGACTTGACATGACTACTTTTATGTTGTAAACTGTAGTTTGGTTATCATACATGTCTCTTGTTTTATATAGACTGTCATGATTTCATTTACAGTATTTTTCAGTTTCACATACTTGGTACCTGTTGTACTGACCTCCTTCGGGGGGCTGCGTTCATGCCGCAGGTAGAGGTACATCGGTCGTCGATCCTCGCTCATAGGATCACAACTCAGCGTTTTTGGGAAGCTCCGTTTCTCCGGAGGCTTATCTTTGGTATAGTCCCCTGTCATTGTAGGTACTTACATTCAGGGGTATGGCGGGGCCCTGTCCCGTCATAGTTGTTGTTACATTCTTAGAGGTCTGTAGTACTGTTGTGGGCAGAGTTGTAAATGGGATGTAACTGTTCGGGTTCAGGTTTTATGTATATACATGAAGGTAACCGTTTTGGTTAGCCTGGTTTATTATGTTGTCTCTTGTTTCCTGTTTAAATTTTATTTCCGCTGATTTTCTCTGATGTTGTTATCACTAGGGTGCCCGGGGTAAGACACGATCGCGGGCGAGATCGTGACAAAAGTGGTATCAGGCGATTAATCCTCGGAAAGTGTCTGCACCGTGTCTAGTAGAGTCCCGATTATCGGTGTGTTGTGCACCACATCTATAATCGAGGCTGCAGATATTTAGGATTGGTTTCTATTCTTCTCACTCGAGATCGTGCCTTAGAGCGTGTTGTAAGTTGGACTCCTCCAGCGTATTCTTATGTGCGCTTATGCCTCTACGCAAGCGATCGGGGCACGGAGGGCAAGCGGAGAGGAGTCGCGAGTAGAGTGGCGGTCTCACCGAGGCCACGATGCACGAGACGCCGGACCACGCCAAGGAACAAAGGAGATGGGTTACAAGGAGATGGCCCAGTTATTGGCCAGGATAGTGGCAAGGCACGATGATAGGCTGGATGCAGCAATTCCGGTACCGGTAGTACCCGTAGTTCACCCGCGATCGGATAGTTTGAGACTGCGGGACTTTCTGAGTTGCAGCCCTCCAGAGTATTATGGGTCGAGGCCTGAGGATGATCCGCAGGAGTTCATCCGACAGTTACAACGAATCATGAGAGTGATCAAGGCTTCGGAGACCGAGTCAGTGGTCTTAGGTTCGCATCGGCTGCGTGATACTGCAGTCGACTGGTTTGATTTGTGGGAGCTGTCCCTGGGGAGCATGCGCCTCCAGCTATTTGGGACGAGTTCTCGGAGGCATTTCTCAGCCACTTCTTGCCTCCGCAGATGAGGAGGACGCGGGCCGACAAATTTCTGATGCTGAGACAGAGAGGGCGTACGGTTCGGGAATACAACGTGGAGTTCGACTCATTGGCTCGGTATGTCTGCGTTAGTAGCTGATATGGAGGACAGAGTGCACCGTTACGTCACCGGGCTCGATGACTACTTAGCAGAGGCTTGTTCGGGTGTAGCTCTTCAGCCGGGCATGGACATTGCCCGCATGCAGGCTTATGCACTTGGATGTGAGGCGGATGGGTCAGCGGAATGACCGAGATCGCGAAGAGGCGAGCAGCGAGTCCTTTGGTAACTTTCGAGGCGCCTCGGCCAGTGGTTAGTTATGCACCTCCGCCAAGATCTGAGTGGTCCTCCACGATCTTGGGGCGTTCGGTATTCGAGCCGGTCGAGCTCGGGCTTCGTTCGCGGTATACATGGGTTCTAGCGATCGGGTTCATGTTTCCCTCAATGTACGATGTGGCGGCGCCATCGGGAATGTCGTCTTTTTGCGGTGCTTGTTTTGCTGCGGCCGTCGAGGCCATGTGACGAGCTATCCTAATAGGAAGGATGCGACAGAATGACTCACCTCGGTCGATGGCGCCTTCATCGCCTTCAGCCGCGCCTGCTGCGGCGGGATTATGATTAGAGCGACGAAGGGAAAATGAAGCAGTTGATACAGGTATATTATTACCCCTCTATAGACTAGTATGTGTTGATGATATGATGATGTGCTAAGTATTATGTTCAGATAGCATTATGTTAAATTGTGATTTAGAGGCCTGGTTAGTAAAGGGGAAGTTGGGTACATAGAAATTGTGAGCCTTAGAATATTATACGTGGAGACCTTAGATGTGAGTCCGTCTTGAGTAAAAGATTTTGTTTACGATTGACCTTTGTCGGAGTGCATAGTATACGAGGGGTATATTTGTGTGATAAGTCCTTGAGTGGTGTGAATTATAAGAGGGTAGTTGAGCTAAGAAGACCACTAGGTTTTCGTGACTTGATTAGTGAGATTGTTCCGGATCGGGGAACAAGAGCTTGGCGCGATAGATGGGTCGGGTTGAGGTAAGGTCGCGGGTCAACCCGTAGCCCGGATTGAAGTAAGGGAAATTGGTGGTGGTCCCGCTTTGTGATAAGGTCACGAGGGTGCTAGGCCCAAGTTTAGGTAACCGTTGTACGAGTTCGTGGATGCGTTCGACCAGAATCGGATCGTGAAGGTCGGGAATGGCCTTGAAGGAATTTGAGGCTAGTAAGATGACCAAGTTTGGAGGTAGTGATGACTGAAGTGTGGTACGTGTACTGGAAAGAGTTCGGGTGTTCGAGAAGTGTACGACGAGTAAGGAAAGAAGCGAACGTGTGCTAAGAGATGGAAGTGATCATTTTTAGTGAAGGTGCGAAGGAAGTATCCTTTGGACCAGGAGCGAGAGTTGGTGTTGTTTTACATCTTCGAGGTGATTCCTCGTTGGCTTGGATTTGAGTTTTGCGCGCATATTATATTCTGGCCATTGGTGGCATGATCGGTTTTGTAAGTGTAGTAGTGGAGACTATACCGGCGCAAGTACGTTTGGAGACTTAGAAGGAACATTCGGGACGAATGTTTCTAAGGGGGGAAGAATGTTATACCCCGTAGTTCCAGGGTATGTATGCGAGGACGTACGTACGAGAATACGACATTAAAATTGGAAAGGAAGAAGATGTGACTTTTCGACGGAAAAGTTCCCGGATTTCGTGAAGGAAAAAGGTTCGTTAATGGGAATTGGATTCCCAGATTTGGTATTCGGTCTTCTTGGAATATTTGAGAATTATGGAATTTTATTTCCGGAATTGGTCACGTGGGGCCCACGGGAGAAATTTACGGTTTTGTGGGGCCCACTTTGTTTTCGAGATTTTGGCCTTTATGGATATTTTCGGAAGATGAAATATTTTGGACGAGTAGGAGGGCGACACGTGTCACCCCCCCTAGGTGGCCTTATGGCCAAAATGTGCTAGACAAGTGGCCTTGTCTTGCAAGATATTTTAGTGTGGACAAGTGGCTTGTGGGACCCACACACACTTGTCCCCAATATCAACCACAAACTTGCCTTCATCCTAGCCCTTGGTTGTCCTATATATACACTACTAGTTGATGAAATCTTCCACACTTAACCATTTCAAGACTTGAGAAAAATCCCTCCCTCCCTTGACCTAGAGCTCTCGGCCATGGTGCCATTTCTTGAGAAAAATTTGTCCAACAATTCTTAAACTCTTAAGTGTTCTTCCCTAAGGTGTTAGGAAGATTGTGTACCAAGAGTTGGAAAAGATTTCACACCCCTAACCTCTATTTGTTGCCTTGGCCGAAACTTGCTAAGAATGGAACCCTAGTGTTCTTCATTTTTTTGAGTTGAATCTTGAAGAGAAGTTAGTTAGGAGCTTCTATGGGTTGCTTGTAGCGGATTGGAACGTAAATATTTGGAGCTAAGACTTGCTTGGAGCGACTTTAAGAACTTGGACATTCTTGGGCTATTTGAGGTAGTGAAACTTAAACCTCTTTGTGAATTGGTTATTATACATATATTATAAGTATATTATGGATTATATAATATATGGAGTAAAGTTTGGAAGGATTTGGATCTTGTTAAGTTGCTAAAATGAAAATTGGCAAGAAAGCCACAAAATGGTAAAAACGTATCTTACTTGCTAAGAAGCTAATAACAAAGTAACTATAACTTATATTAAGATGGAATATAAGTTGGATGACTAATGAAGTAAGTGGATAAGTAAAATGGAAAAAGTTGGCCAAGGACCCCAACTTAAGGACTGTATTTACTTTGGACTGTATTTACTTTGGACTGTATTTACATTGGACTGTATTTACATTTACATTAAGGAAGATTGTTCAATCGCGTTAGTTTGGGCGTGTGATCCCTTCTTTAAATTTGGAAATGTTGCCTTAAATGTGGCATGTTGGTTCTTGTTATCGGGCCTTGAAAAGGTGGAAAAGTATGTAAAAACGGGGGAAGTGCTGCCGAATTTTCCGTAGAATTAGAGGACTTTTTATTGGTATAAGTCTTACATCACGACCGACCAGGGCATGGCGGTGCCCTACACGGGCACCGCTACAGGTATACATCAGAGATATACAGCGGAACATACATAAACTTAAACAATGAAATAAAATATAGGTCAGCCGATAAGGCTACCTCCCTGGATATAAACAAATCCAACAGCAGTTACCTCTAAATTTTTTTTTATAAAGTGACCCACAAGATATGACTACAGACCTCTAAGAGTTTACATAACAACTGTGACGGGACAGGGCCCCGCCATACCCCTGAATGTACAAAAGTCAACGACTTCAGGGAACCATACCAAAACAAAGCCTCCGGAGGAATGGAGCTTTCCAGAACCGAACAGTGATCCTACGAGTGCGGATCGCCAGTTATGTACCTCAACTCGCGGATTTAACGCAGCCCAAGGAGGTCAAGACAAAATATGTACCAAGTATGCAAAATCGAGTATCAGAATTTAAATCATAATAGTCAAAAATACGGTGAAGACATATATGATAACCAAATTAACGATAATCGCACTCACTGAAGTGGAAGTAATGAAAGTCAGTTTTACCTTATACAGCTTGTCTCAACATATGAACCATAGTCACACCAGGGCTATGAACCCCAGCCCTCAAATATCCAAGCGCGCCCGTGGGATTCCCCATCACTGCCGACCGCTAGGTGTAAAATCTAACTCTGTGACGCGCCCGTGGCATCCTTCCTCACTGTCGGCGTACACACAAATCTAACCATGTATATACCTATATCCTGCGCCTGGAATCCCATCACGCCGATGACCATAAAAGTAAATACAACCATGTGACGCGCCCGTGGCATCCTACCTCACTGTCGGCGTACACATACACAATACATACATATATATATATATATATATATCATGCCCGTGGAATCCCTCATCTCGGGTACATGACTTCGTGAGGTGTTCCTCGCATCGTGGGTAGCAAATCCACGGAACCAGGTGGTATAACGATCTTGGGGGTGTACCCCTCAATTATACTCTTACCCCTCAAACTACATGCCTCGGAATCCCTCATCGTAAGCATGTCCCCGATGCATACCCGTGGAATCCCACATCACTGACGGTATGTCCCGGTAAACTCATACTAAGACCATGGAAAAATACCCGTAGAATCCCACATCACTGTCGGTACATCCAAGTAAACTCATACTATGACCAGGGGAGCGTACCCGTGGGATCCCACATCACTGCCGGTACGTCCCGGTAGACTCATAAGGAGGCAATGGAGGCATACCCGTAGAATCCTCCATCACTGACGGTACGTCCAAGTAAGCTCCTAACTTCTTTAGACTTTCATTAACATACAAAAAGGATCTCATTTTACGACCTTAGACACTTTCCATATCACTTAACAAGTCCTGGGAAAATTCAACCCAAAGTACTATGTATTTCTATTCTTTCCAAGATCCCTTGTCCACATAAGACCCCAAGATACTAACACCCGTAGTATCAAGGCTTATCTACATTTCAGACAAGTCACTATACTATTAGAAATATGCTTCGGCTTCTAACTCAAGTGACCCTCATTTTAAACTTTAAGCAATTGATGCCTTTAAATCGAATTGCCTTTCTTAGTATCCATTCTTTTATCTAGGCTTACCTTATTCGAGAAAACCATTTCTTTAAGCTTCCATAAAGTTATTATAACCAACTTCCCATAAAGCCGTTATACTAACTTTATGCTTTAGAACCAAGACATCCTTATCCTCCCATAAAGCCGTCATAACTAACTTCTCATAAAGCCGTTATAACTCTTTATGTCTTAGACCACTTTGCTCTCTCTATAACCAAGAGGCTTGTACTTCAATTCAAGTTACACTACTCTCAAAATACTTAAAAAAAATCTTAACTTAGAAAACAAGTTTCTTAACTTAGGAATCAGGTCTCTTATCTTTAGAATAGTTCAAGAATCAATACTTCGAATCCAAAGATTCAATACTTGATCATGTCAAGAAATCCTTGTCTACCTTATTAGGATAAACCATTCTTATAACTCTTCCTTAAGGACACGTGAGTTAATTCTCTAACTCAACCAACTAGACATCCTTAAAACAAGTCAAATATATCAAATCACTTCACTTCATTTAAAATCACGTACGTCTACCGTACCATACAGTTATAACTACTCATGCTCAAGAGATAGGAAGAGTTCTACATACCTCTTTTGCTTAATCCACTTGCCAAGTCCAATATGCCGTCCGTAGATGTCAACCTATAATGACCATAATACGTCTATCAGCTTCTAGCTTCAACGTAATATATTCTAATGAAAAGTCCCTTGTTCTACGGGAATTTGGACAGCACTTCCTTTGTTTCTACTTACAATGCCACCTTTTTCAAGGCCGAAATTCAATAACCAACGCCACATTTAAGGCTCAATTCATTCAGCAATTACAAGGGGATTACACACCTACTAATACGTGTAAAATTCCGCCCCACTACAACACAAAATAAACCAATAATTTCCATGCCATTCTTGGCCAACAATATAACCAATACTAACCCCTTTCAACTCTTTTCCAATCCAAGTTCTTAGGTCTAACATGATATCTAGCCCTATACATCTTCAACAACTACAATCCCCCTTTACAACATGTGACGACCAAATTAGTAACCAAATTGAAGTTATCTTCTTAAGGCTAACATGCCCATTTAAGTTTTCAACAATACAACAAGATCCAAATCTATTCAACTTAAATAAAACAGCCTCAGGCTCAATTCTAACTACTATAACAAGTATCAACCCATAATCAAGAGAAGGGGAACTTTTACCTTTGGAGAAGCCCATAAAAGCCCCTTTCTTCCACTTCTCTTTCGTCAAACTCGTCCACCAGCGTTTCCCACAAGTTTACCCACACTTTTCCTTCTTGCCTCCACTTCAACAATTTCTCCTAAGGCAAGGTTTTCTTCAAAATATAGAGAGAAAAGGGAGAGGGTTTCTTATGAGGGTTTTCAAGATGAAATGGCCAAGTCTTGGAAGACTTGGCCCTAAAATAGGACCTTATTCTGGTCAAAATGATGGGAGGGACACTTGTCACCCTCCCATAGGCTTTTAACAAAAAAATCCCCTGATTTTCGTCTTTTACCGCAGAAAAATCCCGCCTCGGCGCCGCGGCGCTTCCACTTCCGAAAAAGTTCCAGCATTCCGGCGCTGCCCACGCATTCGGCCGCGCACAACCTCGAACCGAAAATCGCCGCTTTGCTCGATTGCGCACTAAACTTGAAACTTCCATAACTTTTGACTCCGATGTCCTATCGACGAACGGTTTGTTGCGTTGGAAACTATATTCAACGAACTTCATACTAGTCTTTTTAAAACTCTTCAAAACTCCTAAAGAACTAGGAGATATACCACTCCAAAGTTGACTGAAAGTCTGCCCACAACCTTTTGCCAACCCAACTTTCCAAATTCAAATCTTATTTCCTTTCGTATGTTCTTAACTTAACCTCTTGAATTTACGGGGTGTAACATTCTTCCCCCCTTAGAAACATTCGTCCCCGAATGTTCTTTTGGAGTCAATCTAATACTCCTCGTACTTACCATTAATGGAACCTTATTTTGTCGTTCATGATCCTAAGATACCGCACTCGCATACCCATCCATCATTATCAACCAAGAAAATAGATCCCAAGGGTGCACCAACGCTATTTACTCCCATTCAAGGCCTAAAATGCTTCTCTCATCGCACTTCCCACCTACTTCTAGCATACATACATAGTCTCAATGTAATCCGTTCATGTCACTTAAACATACAACAACTTTATCATGCATACAAAGCTCTAAAGGATCAAAGATATACCTGAAATCGCATAGGCGGGTAAAAGGACCGCTAAAATCGAATCGCTACCACGACCTCTCGCCGGCTGTCGGTGCATGAACATCTGCCTAGCCGTTGAAGGCGAGGAACCCAAGAATGACCTAATAGATCGTGCTATCCCACCGCATCACCTCTCTGACGGTCTCGCCAAATGGCCCTGTTGGCGCAGCATAACAAGTTCGCCGACCTAGTCCGACATTCCCAAAATGAGCTCTACCACAAGAATTCACCGAGGCAAAGGTGGCCTCCCGCTACTATCCCCGCACATCCGTGAACCCGCGGCCGAGCCACGACTCCACTCTCAATATCTCGGGCGGTCAAACCACCCGCCAGAAGGCTGAGAAGGAGCACTGCGTTGGTGAAATGTAGTCCTAGCTCGCTGTCGAGGCCGCCTCGAAAACTATCCTGAAACTCTGCCGTCCTGGACCTCTTGGGCTAGACTGAATCTGGCTGGCTCTCTCTCCCTATCATCAATCCCCTGTGCATAAGCCTGCATCCTGGCAATATCCATCCCTGGCTGAAGAGCCACTCCCAGACATGCGGTAACCATATATCGGTCTAGTCCCATCACATAGCGGTGAACTCTGTCCGCCATATCCGCCACAATAGTGGGTGCATACCTGGCCAATGAGTCAAATTCCAGGTTGTACTCTCTGATGGTTCTCCCATTCTGTCTTAATGCTAAGAACCTATCCAAGCGGGCTCTCCTCGTCTCAGGAGGCAAGAAGTGATCGAGGAAGGATCCCGTGAACTCACCCCAAACAGCTGGAGGAGCACCCCTACCTCTAGACAATACCCACGACTCAAACCAGTTCAACGCAATATCGCGTAACCGGTAAGAAGCTAACACAACGGACTCCGTCTCCGAGGCCCTAAGCACCTGCATAGTCCGCTGCACCTGCCGAATGAATTCCTGAGGGTCCTCCTCAGACTTCGAACCATAGAACTCGGGTGGATTACAACTCAGAAAGTCCCGAATCCTCAAACTATCGGCTCTAGGGTTAGCTACCGGCTCCGCTGTTGCCGCTCGCCACAATGCTAGTCAATAATCGGATCTGCTCTCCGTAATCTCAATATTCAGCCTCTGGCTGTGGAATTGGAGGCTCAGGTACCGGAACTTCTGGTGTTACTGCCGCTCTTGGCTCCTCTAATACTGTCGGCGTGGCTGATCTCGCCGATCCCCCCATAACCTCAGGCATAGTGCGGCTCGATTCCTAGAAATCCTCTCGTACCACTAACCACTCTTGCCGCTTTGCCCTTACGGGCCCCAGTCGCGCCTGTGGAGGCATAACTGATACATAAGAATAGGTCAGAGAGGATTCAACCTAGTAGGATAGCTCTACTGCACGATTTCAGAGAGAGAAGAATGGAAACAAATCCTAAATGTCGTGCAGCCTCCTGATTATAGATGTGGTGCACAACACATCAATAATCAAGACTCTACTAGACACGTGCCTCAGACACTTTCAGAGGACTAAGCGCTCGATACCACTTTTGTCACGACCGACCGCCCGCGATCGTGCCCTACACAGGCACTTACAGGTATACATCAGAGATATACAGCGGAACATACATAAACTTAAACAATGAAATAAATAATAGGTCAGCCGATAAGGCTACCTCCCTGGATATAACCAAATCCAACAGCAGTTACCTCTAATTTTTTTTTTTGAAAAGTGACCCACAAGATATGACTACAGACCTCTAAGAGTTTACATAACAACTGTGACGGGACAGGGCCCCGCCATACCCCTGAATGTACAAAAGCCAACGACTTCAGGGAACCATACCAAAAACAAAGCCTCCGGAGGAATGGAGCTTTCCAGAACCGAACAGTGATCCTACGAGTGCGGATCAGCAAGCTATGTACCTCAACCTGCGGCATGAACGCAGGCAAGCGAGGTCAATACAAAATATGTACCAAGTATGCAAATCGAAAGTCTTGTAATTTAAATCATAATAGTCAAAAATACGGTGAAGACATATATGATAACCAAATTAACGATAATCGTACTCTTGAAGTGGAAGTAATGAAAGTCGCTTTACCTTATACAAATTGTCTCAACATATGAACTATAGTCACGCGGGCTATGAACCCCACCAAATATCCAAGCGCCCGTGATTCCCATCACCGCCGACCGCCAGGTGTAAAATCTAACTCGTGACGCGCCCGCATCCTTCCTCACCGCCGGCGATACACAAATCTAACCATGTATATACCTATATCCTGCCTGTGGAATCCTCTCACACGCTGATACCATAAAAGTAAATACAACCATGTGACGCGCGCGTGGCATCCTACCTCACCGCGTACAGACACATACACAATAAACACATATATATATATATATATATCATGCCCGTGGAATCCCTCATCTCGGGTACATGACTTCGTGAGGTGTTCCTCGCATCGTGGGTAGCAAATCCACGGAACCGGGTGGTATAACGATCTTGGGGTGTACTTCAATTATACTCTTACCCTCAAACTACATGCCTAATCCTCATCGTAAGCATGCGATACCCGTGGAATCCCACATCACCGACGTATGTCCCAGAAACTCATACTAAGACCATGGAAAATACGTAGAATCCCACATCACCGCTTGCGGACATCCAAGTAAACTCATACTATGACGGGAGCGTGCAGTGGGATCCCACATCACCGCCAGACGTCGGAGACTCATAAGAGGCAATGGAGGCATACCGTAGAATCCTCCATCACCGACTGCAGACGCCCAAGTAAGCTCCTAACTTCTTTAGACTTTCATTAACATACAAAAAGGATCTCATTTTACGACCTTAGACACTTTCCATATCACTTAACAAGTCCTGGGAAAATTCAACCCACAGTACTATGTATTTCTATTCTTTCCAAGATCCCTTTTCCACATAAGACCCCAAGATACTAACACGTAGTATCAAGGCTTATCTACATTTCAGACAAGTCACTATACTATTAGAAATATGCTTCGGCTTCTAACTCAAGTGACCCTCATTTTAAACTTTAAGCAATTGATGCCTTTAAATCGAATTGCCTTTCTTAGTATCCATTCTTTTATCTAGGCTTACCTTATTCGAGAAAACCATTTCTTTAAGCTTCCATAAAGTTATTATAACCAACTTCCCATAAAGCCGTTATACTAACTTTATGCTTTAGAACCAAGACATCCTTATCCTCCCATAAAGCCGTCATAACTAACTTCCCATAAAGCCGTTATAACTCTTTATGTCTTAGACCACTTTGCTCTCTCTATAACCAAGAGGCTTGTACTTCAATTCAAGTTACACTACTCTCAAAATACTTAAAAAAAATCTTAACTTAGAAAACAAGTTTCTTAACTTAGGAATCAGGTCTCTTATCTTTAGAATAGTTCAAGAATCAATACTTCCCGAATCCAGTATTCAATACTTGATCATGTCAAGAAATCCTTGTCTACCTTATTAGGATAAACCATTCTTATAACTCTTCCTTAAGGACACGTGAGTTAATTCTCTAACTCAACCAACTAGACATCCTTAAAACAAGTCAAATATATCAAATCACTTCACTTCATTTAAAATCACGACGCTCACCGTACTACGATTATAACTACTCATGCTCAAGAGATAGGAAGAGTTCTACATACCTCTTTTGCTTAATCCACTTGCCAAGTCCAATATGCCGTCCGTAGATGTCAACCTATAATGACCATAATACGTCTATCAGCTTCTAGCTTCAACGTAATATATTCTAATGAAAAGTCCCTTGTTCTACGGGAATTTGGACAGCACTTCCTTTGTTTCTACTTACAATGCCACTTTATTCAAGGCCGAAATTCAATAACCAACGCCACATTTAAGGCTCAATTCATTCAGCAATTACAAGGGGATTACACGCCTACTAATACGTGTAAAATTCCGCCCCACTACAACACAAAATAAACCAATAATTTCCATGCCATTCTTGGCCAACAATATAGCCAATACTAACCCCTTTCAACTCTTTTCCAATCCAAGTTCTTAGGTCTAACATGATATCTAGCCCTATACATCTTCAACAACTACAATCCCCCTTTACAACATGTGACGACCAAATTAGTAACCAAATTGAAGTTATCTTCTTAAGGCTAACATGCCCATTTAAGTTTTAAACAATACAACAAGATCCAAATCTATTCAACTTAAATAAAACAGCCTCAGGCTCAATTCTAACTACTATAACAAGTATCAACCCATAATCAAGAGAAGGGGAACTTTTACCTTTGGAGAAGCCCATAAAAGCCCCTTTCTTCCACTTCTCTTCCGTCAAACTCGTCCACCAGCGTTTCCCACAAGTTTACCCACACTTTTCCTTCTTGCCTCCGCTTCAACAATTTCTCCTAAGGCAAGGTTTTCTTCAAAATATAGAGAGAAAAGGGAGAGGGTTTCTTATGAGGGTTTTCAAGATGAAATGGCCAAGTCTTCCAAGACTTGGCCCTAAAATAGGACCTTATTCTGGTCAAAATGATGGGAGGGACACTTGTCACCCTCCCATAGGCTTTTAACAAAAAATCACGATTTTCGTCTTTTACTGTGAAAAATCCGCCGGCGCGCGCTGCCGGCGCGCTCCACTCCGAAAAAGTTCCAGCATTCCGCGCTGCCCAGATTCCGCGGCGCTGAACCTCTGAACCGAAAACTGCTGCCTTGCCTGACTGCGCACTAAACTTGAAACTTCCATAACTTTTGACTCCGATGTCCTATCGACGAACGGTTTGTTGCGTTGGAAACTATATTCAACGAAATTCATACTAGTCTTTTTAAAACTCTTCAAAACTCCTAAAGAACTAGGAGATATACCACTCCAAAGTTGACTGAAATTCTGCCCACAACCTTTTGCCAACCCAACTTTCCAAATTCAAATCTTATTTCCTTTCGTATGTTCTTAACTTAACCTCTTGAATTTACGGGGTGTAACATTCTTCCCCCCTTAGAAACATTCCAGCGCATGTATGTTTTGAGACTTAAAAGGAACATTCGGGACGAATGTTTCTAAGGGGGGAAGAATGTTACACCCCGTAGTTCCAGGTTATGTATATGAGGACATACGTACGAGAATACGACATTTAAATTAAAAGGAAGAAAGATGTGATTTTTCGACGGAAAAGTTTCCGGATTTTGTGAAGGAAAAAGGTTCATTAAAGGGAATTGGATTCCCGGATTCGGTATTCGGACTTCTTGGAATATTTGAGAATTATGGAATTTTATTTCCGGAATTGGTCACGTGGGGCCCACGGGAGAAATTTACGGTTTGTGGGGCCACTTTATTTTCGAGATTTTTGGCATTACGGATATTTTCGGAAGATGAAATATTTTGGACGAGTAGGAGGGCGACACATGGCACCCCCATGTGGCCCTATGGCCGAATTTAGGGGGGGCACTTGGACGGTTTTGTGGGGGGTTTTGTGGTGGACATTTTGGTTGGTAGATTACCCACACACATGTTCCCAATCCTCACCTTACACTTGCTTAAATCCTAGCCATTGGTTGGCCTATAAATACCCCCTTGTTTGCAAGACTTCTTCATCCACTTAAATATTTCTAAGTCACAAAAATCCCCCCTCTTGTTGAAGCTCTCGTCCGAAATTCCCCCCCCCCCCCCCTTGTAGAAAGTTTCTTCAAGTATTGTTTTTATCCCAAATACCTTAGCCTATATCCCTTGTAGTATTCCAAAGTTATCCCAACATAAGAGCCCGGAAATACTACTTTATTCCAATAGTCGCAAAATGAAACCCTAGGAAAATCTTCATAGTTGGTTGAAGTGTTAAGAGAAGTTGTTTAGAAACTTCTAAGGGTTTCTTGGAGCGGGTTGGAGCGTAAGGAATTGGAGCTAAGCGTTGCTCAGGATCGACTTATTAATCTTGGATAATTTTGGGCTTATCGAGGTAATGATCTTTGTCCCCCTATTGTAATTGGATATCACATATTGTAGTAGTTTAGAATTGAGTATAAGATTTATTGGAAGGATAATTATAAAGAATTGAACTGTATTTACAGTAGACTTGAAGTATTATTGTGGGGCAGTGTTGTACACGTCCGGTTAGACGTGTAACCCCCTTGGAGTTGTTGGCTTGGTAGCGGGCCTTGATAGAGGAGGAGATTTATGTGGTTGCGGGGGGGAGGTGCTGCCGAATTTTCCGTAGAATAAGGAATCTTGTATTTAGAATATTCTACGAAGAGATCTAGAAGTTGATAGACATTTTATGGCCATTATAGGTGGAAGTACTACGAGTAGCGTATTCTACTTGAAGGGTGGAAAAGGCTAGCAAGGTTGTAGTACTTGGAGCATTTTGCTAATTGTCGATAATCGTCGCAAGGTATGTGAACCTCTTCCTATCTTTTCTAGCATGATGTTGTGAACTATGTAGTATGGTAGACGTACGTGTGCTAAACGAATTTTGGTTGATTTTAAAAGATAAGAGACTGGACTTATATTTTGACTTGATATGAAATGTGAAGAACTTGAATTGTGTTAAAGTGGTGAAACCTCATTCGTGAGTAATGAGTACTTTGTCTAGAAAAAGGAATAAGTTATATTAATCTCGGAAATGGGAATAACTATCGAACAAGCTATTGCAGCGTTAATAAAGGAAAATGTAATGACAATTAATTATATTAAAACCAGTAGAAACCTCCATCTGCATAGAAGCTAAGATAAGACAAAATGGTATTACATTTCCTAGATCATGGCTGCTCTAATAAGAATTATTATAATCAAGTTTTGATTTTCTTAAAATTCCAAAGTAAGGAACTTGATTTCTAAAAGAAAAGAGACTTAAGAATTTGAAGTGTTTTGGTTTAAAAGAAAGGCATGGTTTTGTCTTAAATTGGTTTAAAACATAAAGTGTTATAATAGCTTTATGGGAAGTTAGTTATAACGACTTTATGAAAACAAAATAATGGTTTTATTATTGGATTTAAAATGGTAACTTGATTTTGGGAAAGGAGAAGTAACTTGAGTTTAATGGTATAAGTAACTTGTTTTCAAATATCAAACTTTTCTTGATGGAAAAGTATAAGTGGCTTGGTTTTAAAAGGTAGGAGTACCTTGATCTTAAAAGAGTTAGTTACTTGGGTTTTAAAAGTGTAAGCCACTTGGTTTAAAAAGTATAAAGTATGTGATTTAAACATGAACGTGTTTGGTACTACGTATATTATATCGAGTTGTTTTTACGTAAAAAGAGATCTTTTCGAAAGAATTAAAGTACGTAGTACTTTAGGGTTAAAACTTGGATTATTGGCATAAAATGGGAGTACTTGAGTTTCTATATATGGTGAATCAATTTACATGTTAACGAAAGTCCAAAAGTATGTTGAACTTGCCTATGCTAGTTGTGATAACTTTTGTTGTGCAAGCATTGTATTGCTATATCACCGCGTCTCTCGATGGAGGGCCGACTGACTTGTTGTGAACTTACTTGGACGTACCGGCAGTGACGGAGGATTCCACGGGTAGGCTTCCATTGTTATTTTCACATGGGCATGTCTACACCGATGAGGGATTCCGGGGGCATGTGACTATTATTGTTATTCCATGGACCAGCTCTCCATGAGGTTTTACTGATTCGGCTTTGGTATCTGGTAGTTGGCTCTCGTACTTGCCCCGGTCGTGGCTGATTCGACTTTGGTATCTGGTAGTTAGCCTTCGTACTTGCCCCGTTCAGTTTAGTGATGAAGTCTCGTGATCCGGCTTTGGTATCTGGTAGTTGGTCTTCAGATTGCCCCGTCGCCGACGTGACGCGCTTTGGTATCTGGTAGTTGGCCTTCGTACTTGCCCCGGGTCAGCTTCGTGGTATATGATACACCCCGTAGTTCCTGGGTATGTAGGTGAGGACGTACGTACGAGAATACGACAGCAATATTGGAAAAGAAGGAAGATGTGATTTTTCGACGGAAAAGTTTCCGGTTTTTGTGAAGGAAAAAGGTTCGTTAATGGGAATTGGATTCCCAGATTTGGTATTTGAACTTCCTGGATTAAATTAGAATTATGGAATTTTATTTCCGGAATTGGTCCCGTGGGGCCCAGGGGAAAATTTACGGTTTTGTGGGGCCCACTTTGTTTTCGAGTTTTTCGATATTTTGGATATTTTCAGAAGATGAAATATTTTGGACGAGTGGGAGGGCGACCTGTGTCACCCCCTAGGTGGCATGGCCGAAATATAGGTTCCATGTGTCCTTGATGGCTTGCCAAGTGTCTAGCCACTTGTCACAAGTCTTGTGTAGACTTGTGGCACGACACTTGTACCCCAATGTCACCACACACTTACCTTGATCTTGGCCCTTGAATTATCTATAAATACCCCCTTTGATAGCAAGACTTCTTCATCCACACTTGTGATAATTTCCAAGACAAAAATACTCCCTCCCCTTTGTTAGTGCTCTCGGCTTTGCCTAGATTTCTTGAGCAAAAGTTGTCCAAAAATTCTTAAAGTTTTAAGTGTTCTTCCTTAGGGTGTTAGGAAGATTGTGTACCAAGAGTTGGAAAAGATTTCACACCCCTAGACTTAGATATACCCCTTGGCCGAAACATTTCCAATTGTAGCCTAAGTGTTCTTCACTTTTTGGAGTTGGATCTTGAAGAGGAGTTGGTTAGGAGCATCTAAGGTCGCCAGAATGATTGGAACGTAAGGAATCGAGCTAAACGTTGCTCAGATCGACTTATTAATCTTGGATAATTTTGGGGTTATCGAGGTAATGATCTTAGTCATTCTATTGTAATTGGATATTACATGTCAGTAGTAGTTTAGAATTGAGTATAAGATATATGGAAGGATGTTTATAAAGAATTGAATCAGTATTTACATTTGGATCGTATTTATGTAGACTTGTAGTATTATTTTGGAGTAGAATTGTACACGTCCGGTTAGACGTGTAACCCCCCCTTGGAGTTGTTGGCTTGGTAGCGGGCCTTGATAGAGGAGGAGATTTATGTGGTTGCGGGGGGGAGGTGCTGCCGAATTTTCTGTAGAATAAGGAACCTTGTACTTAGAATTGTTCTACGAAGAGATCTAGAGGTTGATAGACGTTTTGTGACCTTTATAGGTTGAAGTTCTACGAGTAGCGTATTCTACTTGAAGGGTGGAAAAGGCTAGCAGGGTTATAATACTTTGGAGCGTTTTGCTAATTGTCGATAATCGTCGCGAGGTATGTGAACCTCTTCCTATCTTTTCTAGCATGATACGGTAGACGTACGTGTGCTAAACGAATTTGGTTGGTTTAAAACATAAAGTGTTATAACGGCTTTATGGGAAGTTTGTTATAACAACTTTATGTAGGTAAAAGAATGGTTTGTTGATTTTAAAAGGCAAGAGACTTGACTTATAACTGACTTGTGATAATGGTAAGAACTTGAATTGTGTTAAAAAGTTGTGAAACCGCATTCATGAGTAATGGGTACTTGGTCTTTAAAAGGATAATGTTTTATTGATTTCGGAAATGAGAATAAGTATCGAACAAACCACTGCAGCGTTAATAAAGGAAAATGTATTGACAAATAATTAATTATATTAAAACCAGTAGAAACCTCCATCTGCATAGAAGCTAAGATAAGACAAAATTGTATTACATTTCCTAGATCATGACTGCTTTAATGAGATCATTAATAACAAGTATTGATTTTTCTTAAATTCCAAAGTAAGAACTTGTTTTCTAAAAGAAAAGAGACTTGAGGAATTTGAAGTGTTTTGGTTTAAAAGAAAGGCATGGTTTTGTCTTAAGATAGTTTAAAAAGAATGTATGGAAATTGTTTTGGTTTACTTAAAAGGATAGTTACTCTATTTTGATACTAAGGGTATCGTGTGACTTTTTTGTGAAAGAAATGGATCTTTTTAAAGAGTTAAAGTATATAGTACCTTGGGGTTGAAACCCAGATTTGTGGTCATAAAATGAATGTCTAAAAGTATGTTGAACTTGCCTATGCTTGTGGTGATAGCCTTTGTTGTGCAAGTGTTGTATTTACGTACTCCGCGTCTCGATGGGTAGGCTTATCCGTTGATTGATGGACATACTGACACGATGGGTGGCCCACGGGTATGCTTCCACTATATCGATCCTTTTGGACATACTGACACGATGGGTGGCCCACGGGTATGCTTCCATTAGGAGTGTTATCTTGTTATTTGCTTTGGACATACTGACACGTTGGGTGGCCCACGAGTATGCTTCCATTATGATTGTTATCTTGTTATTTCCTTTTGGACATACTGACACGATGGGTGGCCCACGGGTATGCTTCCATTAGGAGTGTTATCTTGTTATTTGCTTTGGACATACTGACACGTTGGGTGGCCCACGAGTATGTTTCCATTATGATTGTTATCTTGTTATTTCCTTTTGGACATACTGACACGTTGGGTGGCCCACGAGTATGCTTCCATTATGATTGTTATCTTGTTATTTCCTTTTGGACATACTGACACGATGGGTGGCCCACGGGTATGCTTCCATTAGGAGTGCTATCTTGTTATTTGCTTTGGACATACTGACACGTTGGGTGGCCCACGAGTATGCTTACATTATGATTGTTATATTGTTATTTCCTTTGGACATACTGACACGATGGGTGGCCCACGTACGCCTAGGGTGTTATCTTGTTATTTTCTTTGGACATACTGACATGTTGGGTGGCCCACG
Organism: Przewalskia tangutica; assembly: GCA_029844215.1. Taxonomy (NCBI): domain Eukaryota; kingdom Viridiplantae; phylum Streptophyta; class Magnoliopsida; order Solanales; family Solanaceae; genus Przewalskia; species Przewalskia tangutica. The sequence goes on from CM056730.1 coordinate 47,662,516, forward strand.
AGTTTGCTTCCACTATGAGTGCTATATTGTCATTTCCTTTGGACATACTGACACGATGGATGGTCCATGGGTATGCGTCCATTAGGATGGTTCCATGGCCATGCTTATACCGAGGTAAGATGCCGGGCACGCGGCGTTGCGGAGTTAAATTCGGGTTATATTTGAGTGATGACTTCTGGGCGTGAGTCACGACTTGACATGACTGCTAATATATATTGTGTAGTGTAGTTTGGTTATCATACATGTCTCTGCTTTATATGATCGTTATGATTTCATTCTGATTTTTCGATTTCACATACTTGGTACTGTCAGATCGACCTCCTTCGGGGCCGCGTCACGCGCGGTAGGTACACGATTGTTGATCCTCGCTCTTAGGATCACTGCGTATTGGGAAGCTCCGTTTCTCAAGGCTTATCTTTTGGTATAGTCCTGTCATCAGAGGTACTTGTACATTCTGTGGTATGGTGGCCCCGTCCGTCATAGTGGTTATAAAAACTCTTAGAGGTGCAGAGTAATCGCAAGTGTGGCGGGGTTTGTAAAGGATGTAACTGTTCGATTTTATATATATATATATGCAGAAAGGTGACCGTTTTGGTTAGCCTGTTTCTTTTCATATTGTTCATATGTTTTAAGTTTTTAATTCCGCTGATTTTCTCTGATGTTGTATCACTAGGGTGCCCGGGGTAAGGCACCAGTCGCGGGCCCGAGGTCGGGTCGTGACAGTATAGTCGTATAGTATTGTTTGTACGGTTTTGGTATCTGGTAGTTGGCTTTCGTACTTGCCCCGGTCAGTTGATGATGCGGCTTTGGTACCTGGTAGTTAGCCTTCGTACTTGCCCCGTACGGTTTTATGACACAGGTGGGACCTGGTGTTCTTGTGTACTCCTTGGTGTTGTTATATCATAGACTGCCGGCAGTGAGGAAGGAATTCCATGGGCATGATTGATGTTGTGGGCGTGAGACCCATTGTTATATTTTGAGTGATGACTTTGAGGGCGTGAGTCCCTGACTTGACATGACTGCGTATATGTTGTGTACTGTAGTTTGGTTATCATACATGTCTCCTGCTTTATATAGACTATTATGATTTCATTTACGATTTCGCCACATACTTGGTACATGTTATCTTGACCTCTTCTGGGCCGCGTTCATGCCGCAGTGAGGTACACCGGTTGTTGATCCTCGCCATAGGATCACAGTTCGCGTTTGGGAAGCTCCGTTTCTCGAGGCTTATCTTTCGTATAGTCCCCGTCGTTGTAGGTAGTTACATTCAGGTATGGCGGGCCCCGTCCCGTCAAGTTGTGGTTACATTCTTAGAGGTCCTGTAGTAGGCGTGGTTTGCAAAAGGGATGAATCGCTCGTGTTTAATCATTTTTATATATATGCAGAAAGGTGACCGTTTTGGTTAGCCTATTTTTCTTATTGTATATCTTGTTTCATGTGTAAGTTTTTATTTCCGCTGATTTTCTCTGATGTTGTATCACTAGGGTGCCCGGGGTAAGGCACCAGTCACGGGCCCGGGGCCGGGTCGTGACAATTACACGCCTTACAATATGTGTAAACTTCTGCCCCACAATTAATACCAAGTAGTTTAATATCCAAAGCCATTCTCGGCTAACATATACAACAACACAAGTCCGTTCCAATTCTTTTTCAATCCAAGTTCTTAGGTCTAACATGTTATATAGTCATAAACAACTTTAACAACTATAATTCCTTCTTTATATAACATGTGACGACTTAAACTAATAATCAAATTGAATTTCAATCTCAAAGGCTAAACATGCTAGTTTCAGATTAGGGTTCCAATAGCCAATACACTTATCAAACTTCATACTATATACCTCATGCTTGCTAATATCCATAGCTACAACAATAAGTAATCTTAATTACTAAAACGACAAGATTGTTACCTTGATATAGCCCTAATAATTTCCAAGATTCAATGTCGCTCCTTAGAAATTCTTAGCTCATTTCCTTTACGCTCCAATCCTCTATTTGAAGCCTTTAGAATTTCACAACCAACTTCTCTTCCATTTCCAATCCAAAACTATGAAAACGAATTAGGTTTTCGCCTTGCGACTAACGTGAAAACGTCGTTTTTCCGAGATCTTTCTGTTGAGATATCCTTATAATACCATAAGGGACCTTGGGTTAAAGTCTTGTGAATAAAGAACCAAAATTGCAATTTTTTTGTGTGGCTAAAGTGCTAAACCCGAGAGCTTCCTTGCTAGCACAAAGCTTCTCTAATTTTTCTAAGTGTTGAAGACAAGTCTTGCACTAGTGTAGTATAAATAACACAATGGAGGGTCAAGATAACAACATATGGGTGGCTAGGATGAAGAGTAATTAATATTTATCCAAGTGGCAAGTTGACTTGGTCAATTTTCTCAAGCTTAGCAAGACTTGTTCATCTACATAGGTCAATGACCATTTCACCCTTTCCTAATTTTGTCCAAGACCATGTGGGGGGGGGGTGCCACGTGTCACCCTCCCATTCGTCCATAAAATTTCGTAACCCTCGTGGGCCCCACAAAACGTAAAATTTATCGGGTGGACCCCACGTGATCAAATCCGTAAAAATGAATTTCCATAATGATAATACATTCTATACTCCTCAAATAATGCATTTTGAGAATCCAATTCTCATCAACAAACATTTTTTCTTTCCGACGTTCGGAAGGTTTTTCCTTCAGAAAAACAATTCTTTCTTTCATACCAATCTCTCAAGTCTTGTGTTCCTTACGTACATTCTCTTAAACATGTCCTTGAATTACGGGGTGTAACAGCACCAGTCGCGGGCCCGGGGTCGGATTGTGACAAAAGTGGTATCAGAGCAGTTTGTCCTCGGAAAGCGTCTACAGACCGTGTCTAGTAGAGTCTTGGTTATCGGTGTGTTGTGCACCACATCTATAACCAGGAGGCTGCAGGACATTTAGGGTTGGTTTCCATTCTTCTCACTCTGAGATCGTGCGATAGAGTTGTGTTGTTAGGGCCATCTCTCCCTAACGAGTTATGTTGATTGCAGCTATGAGAAAGGCAGCAGTGACCCAGGAAGGATTATGTGGATTGCGTATCCAGGTTGGTAATACTTGTTGTATAGTTAGTATAATGACGTACAACTATACGGATTTATGTATGAGGGTCAGATGCGTGTTGCCTTGAATGATTTTGGATTACCAAGAATTGGTAAGGACTAAATAGATACCGGGAAGGTATGAAACAATTTAATGAATTCTCATCAAGGTTTTACGTACTAATTTGAGATAATTAGGAGATGATGAGTTGTCTGAGGAGGTAATGAACCCTTAAGAAATCTTGATAAGGGACTTAATGGAAGACTATGTTAATAGATTAAGCTACGTAGTATGCTTAAGAGAATAGTACGGATGAGATCCGTATGGAGTAAGTATGGTTGTTATAATTAAGACAACACGATTAAGAGCTTAGGAGAAACAATGTTACCCGTATGCGGGGAAGGATAATGTAGGCTTGGGGCATGGAAATTGTGAGCCTTAGAACATTGATAGCCGCCGAGTCGGGTTATGGACCTATTACGGGTCGACCCATAGCCTGTAATGAAGCAGGGTCAGTTGAGGGTTGTTCCGCTATGTGACAGGGTCACGAGGGTGCAAGGCCCAAGTCTAGTTAATCATTTTACGGGTTCGTGGACGCGTTCCACCAGAACCGGGTCGTGAGAGCCAGAAATGGCCTTAAAAATTGTTCGATATAGTAACTCCAAAGATTGGAGGCCAGAATTAGTATGGAAGTTATGTACGTATAATAGCATAATTTTGGAAGTACGGGAAGAGTACAACCAGTAAGGAAGAGAGTAAACAAGTGTAAAAGAATAGAGCCGGAGTCCATAAGAACCTTTCGAGGTAGCTACACCAGTGGATGATTGGGTTGTAGCTGAACGGGTACATAAGAATTGCCCGGTGATGATATACAATTGGCAGACCCTAGCAGACTTGATTTTAGTAAGTCTATGTGACTTGTCCATTTGAAGTAAATAAATTGGTGATTGGAAGTATGTAGTACTTGAAATTGAAAGCTAAGAGACGGAGATAAGAACGTACGATCATTGAAGGATTTCATGTTAAGTGCCCTTGGAGGTGCTTGGAGTTGTTTAATGTGGCGGTCAGAGCCACGATCTTCCGAATGATTTCAGGAAAATGCGCAAAACAAGAATAAGATAAGTACGAGTGCTGCCTGCGGAAAACAGAAGATGTCATTGGTAGGTCTTAAAAATCTATACGATTATAAGGTGGCGCTTGATGATTAAGATGATTAAAGGGAGATAAGCTCTCTCCCCACGTAACATGATAGTTGTACATATTATTGAGGGTTATGCGTACCCTTTTATTTAAGCCATAGATATGGGACTGGTAAAGTCCCCAGCTTCGTTATGCAATAGGTTACAATTTTAAATAACCTTGGAAAAAGGTATTGGGTTGGGGTAATTGAGGATGACACTAGGAAATGGTTGAAGAAGTGTCGTAAGGATATAAATGCAGGCAGTACGCATGAATGAAACTATATGATCAAGAATCAAGATAGAAATATTTTTGCTAATAATGAGCATAAGGAAGGGTTATGACCAGAATGATAAAAGAGAATGCAACTATGGTTATGTAAGTTGCACGAGATATGATTACCCCAGACTAGTGTAAAGACCATTAGTGAATGATGGGCAGTAGGAACACCTCGATGAAAGGTGGCAAAAATCTGTACTGACGAGAAGGATAGTAGGAAAAATACGGGGAGGTAAGAGACCCCAGGGCAACTTGAAATGAGAAATAAAGGTAAGACGAGTAGACACTCGAACGATAAGAAATCATTGCAAGCCATTGGATTATGTAATACCATGAATTGAGGTTGAACACCTGACTATAAGCTCTATGAGCTGGGAGAGCAAAATAGGATTCCTACTTGACGAGATCAAGGAAATCTCCCCTTAAATTGTGATTAGCAGAAATTCTTAGCCATGAGACAAGAAAAGGAATCGAATCTAAGTATAGTGACCAAGTTTGGTTGCAACAGAGAAATGGAAACAAGAATCATAATTGAGATTATATCCTCGAATATTGTGATGTTGATATCCTATACCACCCAAGGATAATGTAGGCTTGGGGCATGAAAATTGTGAGCCTTATGTTGCACCCCGTAATTCCAGGACATGTGTGAGAATAGACGCGGGACTTGAAAATTGGTACGAAAGGAAGAATTGTTTTTCCGACGGAAAATCTTCCGAACGTCGGAAAGGAAAAATGTTCGTTCATGAGAATTGGATTCTCAAAATGCATTATTTGAAGAGTATGGAACTTATTAACATTATGAAAATTTATTTTTACGGATTTAGTCACGTGGGGCCCACCCGAGGAATTTTACGTTTTGTGGGGCCCACGAGGGTTACAAAATTTTATGGACGAATGAGAGGGCGACACGTGGCACCCCCCCACATGGTCTTGGACGAAATTGGGCAAGGGTGAAATGGTCATTGACCTATGTAGATGAACAAGTCTTGCTAAGCTTGAGAAAATTGACCAAGTCAACTTGCCACTTGGATAAATATTAATTACTCTTCATCCTAGCCACCCATATGTTGTTATCTTGACCCTCCATTGTGTTATATATACACACTAGATGCAAGACAAGCTCTTCAACACTTAGAAAAATTGAGGGAACTTTGAGCTAGCAAAAGTGAGCTCTCGGCATTGTGCTTTTTCTCACAAGAAAATTTTGCAATTTCGGTTCATTATTCACAAGACTTTAACCCAAGGTTCCTAAGGGTATTGTAAGGATATCTCAATAGAAAGATCTCGGAAAAACGACATTTTCACGTTAGTCGCAAGGCGAAAACCTAAGTCGTTTTCATAGTTTTGGATTGGAAATGGAAGAGAAGTTGGCTGTGAACTTCTAAAGGCTTCAAATAGAGGATTGGAGCATAAAGGAAATGAGCTAAGAATTGCTAAGGAGCGACTTTGAATCTTGGAATTTATAAGGGCTTATAAAGGTAACAATTCTTGTCGTTTTAGTAATTAAGATTACTTATTGTTGTAGATATGGATATTAGCAAGCATAAGGTATATAGTATGAAGTTTGATAAGTGTATTGGCTATTGGAACCCTAATCCGAAACTAGCGTGTTTAGCCTTTGAGATTACAATTCAATTTGATTATTAGTTTAAGTCATCTCATGTTATATAAAGAAGGAATTATAGTTGTTAAAGTTGTCTATGCTTATATATCATGTTTGACCTAAGAACTTGGATTAAAAAAAGAATTGGAAAGGACTTGTGTTGTTGTACATGTTAGCCGAGAATGGCTTTGAATATTGAAGTTGCTTGGTATTATATTGTGGGGCAGAATTTTACACGTATTTTAAGGCGTGTAATCCCCTTTGATTGGTTGGTGTATTGAGCCTTAAATGTGGCATGTTGGTTATTAATTATCGGGCCTTGAAAAAGGTGGAAAAGTATGTAGAAACAAAGGAGGTGCTGCCCGATTTTCCATAGAATAAGAGGCCATATACTTAGTATTATTCTACGTTAGAAACTAGAAGTTGATAGTCGTGTTGTGGCCATTATAGGTTGACAATTCTACGTGCGTCGTATTCGACTTAGCTTGTGGATTTAACCGAAAAGGTATGTGAACCATCTCCTCTTCTTCTAGCATGATTCCTTATGATAAAGAAAGTAAGTCCTACTCCTTAAATGATCCATTCCTTGATTGTACTTGGATTGCCTAATATAGAAGTTGTTCTATATATAGTTCCTTGATTGTACTTTGGATGATTAAATTGTAAGTTGTTATAATCCATTCCCTTAATGAAGTTTGGATTTTCAAAAGTGAAAGTATTTTACTTGAAGTACATAGAGTCTTGAAAAGGAAGTGGTTTCCAAATATTTTGGCTAGTGTCTTAGTTCCAAAACCTAAAGGTTGTTATAATGACTTTAGGGGAGTCAATTGAGTGATTTACTTAATTGATTTAAAAAGGGGAGAAATGACATGATTTAAAGTTAAGAGACTTGAAGTATTTTGAAAGTTATGTAACTTGATTTTTAAAGTTAAGAGACTTGAAGTATTTTGAAAGTTATGTAACTTGATATTTAAAGTTAAGAGACTTGAAGTATTTTGAAAGTTATGTAACTTGATTTCTAAAGTTAAGAGACTTGAAGTATTTTGAAAGTCTTGTAACTTGATTTCTAAAGTATATGATACTTGGTTTTAAAAGTATAAGTCTCTTGGTTATAAAAAGAATGAATTGGTCTAAAACCATAAAGGGTTATAACGACATTATGGGAAGTTGGTTATAACGGCTTTATGGAAGGTTAAGAGAGTTGTCTATTTTGATTGGTAGGCATGACTTGCCTAGATTGTGTAAATTGAAGTTACTTGGTTTCAAAGCCTTGAAAGGAATTTCTAAAAAGTGTAGTAACTTATTTTGAAAAATAGACATGCCTTGATACTACAGGTGTTATGTTACACCCCGTAGTTCCAGAGTATGTTTATGAGGACGTACGTATGAGAATACGACATTAAAATTGAAAAGGAAGAAAGATGTGATTTTTCGACGGAAAAGTTTCCGGATTTTGTGAAGGAAAAAGGTTCGTTAATGGGAATTGGATTCCCAGATTTGGTATTCAGACTTTTTGGAATATTTGAGAATTATGGGATTTTATTTCCGGAATTGGTCACGTGGGGCCTACGGGAGTAATTTACGGTTTGTGGGGCCCACTTTATTTTCGGATTTTTGGCATTACGGATATTTTCGGAAGATAAAATATTTTGGACGAGTAGGGGGGGGGGGCGACATGTGTCACCCCCCCCCTTGAGGCCATGTGGGCCGATTGTTAGTGTGTGTGTTGGACGGTTTTGTGTAGGACAAGTGGCTTGCCATATGGTTGGTAGTTTACCCACACACATGTACCCCATCCTCACCTTACACTTGCTTTAATCATAGCCCTTGATTTATCTATAAATACCCCTTGATTTCAAGACTTTATTCATCCACACTTAAGAGTTTCAAAGGCAAAATTCTCCCTCCCTCCTTGTGTTGTTATCGTCCAACCCCCCCCCCCACTTTGTGTAGAAATACTTCAAGTATTGTTGTATAATCCCAAATACCTTAGCCTTGTATCCCTAGTAGTATTCTAAAGTTATCCCAACATAAGAGCCCGGAAATACTACTTTTTCCAATAGTCACAAAATGAAGCCCTAGAAAAATCTTCATAGCTTAGATGAAGTGTTAAGTGAAGTTGTTTAGAAACTTCTAAGGGTTGCTTGGAGCGGGTTGGAGCGTAAGGAATTGGAGCTAAACGTTGCTCAGGATCGACTTATAATCTTGGATAATTTTGGGCTTATCGAGGTAATGATCTTTATCCCCCTATTGTAATTGGAAATTACATGTTGTAGTAGTTAATAATTGAGTATAAGATATATTGGAAGAATTATTATAAAGAATTGAACTGTATTTACATTGGACTGTATTTACAGTAGACTTGTAGTATTATTGTGAGGCAGAATTGTACACGTCCGGTTAGACGTATAATCCCCTCTGAGTTGTTGGCTTGGTAGCGGGCCCTGATGTTGGAAGTTATAGTTGTGGTTACTGTGGGGAGGTGTCAGGAATTTTCCGTAGAATATGGAACCTTATACTTAGAAATATTCTACGAAGGGATCAAGAAGTTAATAGACGTTTTATGACCATTATAGGTTGAAGTACTACGAGTAGCGTATTCTACTTGAAGGGTGGAAAAGGCGAGCAAGGTTAGAGTACTTTGGAGCATTTTGCTAATTGTCGATAATCGTCGCGAGGTATGTGAACCTCTTCCTATCCTTTCTAGCATGATAGTTGTGAAATATATATAGTGCGGTAGACGCACGTGTGTTTAAAGGAATTTGATTTTCCTTTTGTGTCCTTGACTTGATTCCAAAGTTAAGTGACTTGTTATAAAATATTAAGGACTTAAATTATGTTAAAAATTTGTAAAACCTTACTCATGAGTAATGGGTGTGTGGTCTTTTAAAGAATAAAGTTATCTTGATTTCGAAAATGAGAATAGTTGTCCTTGGTTGGTTTAAAGCATAAAGTGTTATAATAGCTTTATGGGAAGTTATTTATAACGACTTTATGAAAACAAAAGAATGGTTTTATCACTGGATTTAAAATGATAACTTGACATTTTAAAAGTTGGAGGTTGGTTTCCTTAAAAGATATGATTTAATGATTTAGAGACTGATTTTTGAAAGTAAAGAGACTTGACTTATAAACAACTTGATTTCGGGAAAGGAGAAGTAACTTGATTTAACGGTATAGGTTACTTGTTTTTAAAAGAGTAAGACACTTGGTTTAAAAAGTATATTGCTACTTGACTTTAAAAAGGAAAAAGTGCCTTTGTTTTAAAAGAAGGTATGAAAATTGTTTTGGTTTACTTAAAAGGTAGTTACTCTATTTTGATACTACAGGTATCGTGTGACTTTTGTGTGAGTAACTTGACTATGTTGGCTTGTGATAGCCTTGTAATACTTTCTTGTTGGTTTGATAAGTAAACATGTTATGACGCTACGTGTGTTAGTGTCTTGTGACGTTTGTGTAAGGGGGTTTTCTTGTTGTGCTTATGTTGTTTAACGATAAGCAGTTATGCTGGTATTATATCACTTACCCCCCTGACTTGTTATGCCGAGGGTTAGCCGCCCCCGATGCGAGGAATACCTCATGCGGGTCTGTGTGACCTATGCGGAGCTGCGGGAGTTCCAGGATGATCACTCCGGGTGTGTTACGCCGATGCGAGGAATACCTCATGCGGTCTGTGTGACTATGCGGACTGCGGGAGTCCAGGTTGATGCCGAGGGTTAGCTACCCCCGATGCGAGGAATACCTCATGCGGACCTAGGTGGTCTATGCGGACTGCGGGAGTTCCAGGATTAGTGTCCCGACCCGACCTCGGGTCCGCGACTGGTGCCTTACCCCGGGCACCCTAGTGATAATACATCAGAGAAAAACCAGCGGAAATAAAAACTTAAATATGAAACAAGATATACAATAAGAGAACATGCTAACCAAAACGGTCACCTTTCTGTATATATACATAAAACCCGAACAGTTATATCCTTTTACAAACCCTGCCCACAACAGTACTACAGACCTCTACGAATTTTATAACAACTATGACGGGACAGGGCCCCGCCATACCCCTGAATGTACAAGAACCTACAAACTCAGGGAATCATACCAAAAGATAAGCCTCCGGAGAAACGGAGCTTCCCAAACGCTGAATCGTGATCCATGGCGAGGATCAACAACGGTGTACCTCTACTGCGGCATGAACGCGGCCCCAAGGAGGTCGAGACAATAGGTACCAAGTATGTGAAATCAAAATATCAGAAATGAAATCATAATAGTCTATATAAAGCAGGAGACATGTATGATAACCAAACTACAGTACACAACATATAAGCAGTCATGTCAAGTCAGGGACTCACGCCCTCAAAGTCATCACTCAAATATAACTATGGGTCTCACGCCCACAACATCAATCATGCCCGTGGAATACCTTCCTCACTGCCGGCAGTCTATGATATAATAACACCAAGAAGTACACATGAACACCAGGTCCCACCTGTGTCATAAAAACCGTACGGGGCAAGTACGAAGGCATAGCTACCAGATCCAACCTGCATCATCAACTGACCGGGGCAAGTACGAAAGCCAGCTACCAGAACCTACCGTAACAACAATACTAAACAACCATATCACGGCCGACACGCGTGGCAAGTGTGATAGCCTCTACCAGATCCTCCTCGCGCCACTTAGCCGACGGCAAGTAACTGTGCTAACCTCCGATCACAACCGTAAGTCACGGCTTCGTCCAAACACCGACTCGCGAAGGCGACACGTGGCAAGTGCGATAGCCTCTACAGATCCTCCCGCGCTATGTAGCCGACAGGCAAGTAACCAGCTAACCACGGATCACAACCGTAAGTCACGATACTTCGCCGAAGGCGACACGCGTGGCAAGTCGATAACCTCTACCAGATCCACTGCGCCACGTAGCCGACGGGGCAAGTAACCAGCTAACCACGGATCACAACCGTAAGTCATGAGACTTCGCCACAAAGCGAACGGCAAGTACGAAGGCTAACTACCGTAACCAAGGCCGACCTGTCACGACCGAACCCGCCCGTGATCGTGCCTTACCCCGCACCCTAGTGATACAACATCGAGAAAAACCGGAAATAAAAACTTAAACATACAATTAGATATGGATCAAGATAAAGAAAATAGGCCAACCAAAACGGTTGCCTTTACGCAAATATATATATCGACATTTGAGCGATAATCCTTACAACCATGCCCACAACAGGCATGCACTTAAGATTTTTACAACAACTATGACGGGACAGGGCCCCGCCATACCCCTGAATGTACAAGAACCTACAGACTCAGGGTAACATACCAAAAGATAAGCCTCCGAAGGAACGGAGCTTCCCAATACGCTGAAATGTGATCCTATAAGCGGGGATCGACAGCCGATGTACCTCTACCTGCGGCATGAACGCAGCCCCCCGAAGGAGGTCAGTACAACAGGTACCAAGTATGTGAAACTGAAAATACTGTAAATGAAATCATAATAGTCTATATAAAGCAGGAGACATGTATGATAACCAAACTACAGTACATACATATAAACAGTTATATCAAGTCAGGGACTCACGCCCTCCAAGTCATTACTCAAATATAACTATGGGTCTCACGCCCACAACATCACTCATGCCCGTGGAATACCTTCCTCACTGCCGGCAGTCTATGATATGATAACACCAAGAAGTACACTTGAACATCAGGTCCCACCTGTGTCATAGAAAGACCGTACGGGAAATAATCATAACATGAAGCTGACACGTGGCAAGTGCGATAGCCTCCACCAAATCCTCCCAGCGCCACGTAGCTGACGGGGGCAAGTAACCAGGCTATGCACCAGATCACAACCGTAAGTCACGAAGCTTCATCCAAACACTGACTCGCGAAGCTGACACGTGGCAAGTGCAATAGCCTCCACCAGATCCTCCCAGCGCCACGCAGATGACGGGGGCAAGTAACCAGGCTAAGCACCAGATCACAACCGTAAGTCACGATACTTCGCCGCGAAGCTGACACGTGGCAAGTGCGATAACCTATACCAGATCCACCGCCACGTGTCGACGGGGGCAAGTAAACAGGCTATGCACCCGATCACAACCGTAAGTCACGATACTTCGCCATAAATAACCATAATGGTCACATGCCCACAGAATCCATCATCGGTGTAGACATGCCCATGTAACAATAATAATGGAAGCATACCCGTGGAATCTTCCGTCACTGTCGGTACGTCCATGTAAGTTCTCAACAAATCAACCGACCCTCCATCGAGAGACGCGGTAGTATAGAAACACAATTTTTGCACAACAAAGGCTATCACAACAAGCATAGGCAAGTTACACAACTCAAGGTACTTTCATTTTATGTCAAAGTTCGGGTTTTAACCCTAAAGTACTACGTACGTTAAATTCCTTTTAAAGATCCATTTCTTTTACAAAGGTCACCCGATACCCGTAGTATAAAAATAGAGTGACTAACATTGTTAAGTAAACCAAAACACTTCCCTTTGTAAAATCAAGTAACGACATTATTTTCCAAATGTTCAAGTTTGCCTAATTTCAAATGCTCAAGTTTCTTATTTTCGAAAGGTTTCGTAGTTCATAGTCTTAATCACTTAATAATATAATTCTCTTTTAAAACCATTTGAGAAACGTATGCCTTATGTGTGAGTAGGTTATTCTTGTTCATAACAATCTTATTAAAGCAGCCATGATCTAGGAAATGTAATATCATTTTGTCTTATCTTAGCTTCTATGCAGATGGAGGTTTCTACTGGTTTTAATAATACTTAATTATTCAATACATTTCCCTTTATTAGCGCTGCAGTGGTTTGCTCGATACTTATTCTGATTTTCGAAATCAGTAAAACATTATTCCTTTTAAAAACCAAGTACTCATTACTCACGAATGAGGTTTCACACTTTTAACAAAATTCATAACAATTCAATTAAGTCAAGTCTCTTATCTTTTAAGGTCAAGTCTCTTAACTTCTAAAATCAGTAAACCATTCTTTTTACCTCTCTTAAGACGTTATACCTAACTTCCCATAAAGCTAGTATAACTCTTATGTTTTCAAAACCAAGTATTACTCTTCTTTCAAAAAGGTTTCTTAATTCTTTTGAATTACTTCAAGATTCTTATTATTCAGGCTTAAGTCAATAGACATTGCCGTAAAACTATGTTCCGTTAACACACGTACGTCTACCGTACTATATATTCTTTTAAAATATCATGCTCAAAAGGATAGGAAGAATCACATACCTCGCGACGATTATCGACTATTAGCAAAACGCTCCACGGCTATAACCCGGCTAGCCTTGTCCACCTTCCAAGTAGTACATGCTACTCACAGAACATTCAACCAATAAAGGTTATAAGTTCATCAGAATACAGTCCTATGTAAATATTTAATCTTCTACTATAATATTCTTCTGATGTGATTTGATTCAAGTCTTTTACGTAATATCCATCTATTACAGTTCAATTCTCTTCTATGTATCTTATATACATTTCTCAACCACAGTATGTAAGTCCCAATTACAATATAAGACAAGAGTATTTACCTCGATAAGCCCACAATTATCCACGTTTAATGTCGATCCTGAGCAACGTTTCTCTCCTACTCCGGGTGCTCCACCGCTCCAAACAACCCTTAGAAGTTCTACGAAACTTCTTCCTAATACTTCAACCAATGTGAAGATTTTCCTTAGGGTTTCGTTTAGTAGTGAAGGAAGTATAATAGTATTTCCGGGCTTTTAGTATAAGTGTAACCTTGGAATACTACGAGGTATTTGGGCTAGAGTATTTTGGCATAACAACAATACTTGGAGAAGTATTTCTACCACAAAGGGGGGTATTTCTCAAAACCAACTAGGCAAGGGGTTTCTCGTGAGGCCTTTCTCAAAGGGGAGGGGGTGGTTTTGGACGAGAGCTCACACTAAGAGGGGGGGAGGATTTTAAAACTTAGAAAATATTTGTGGATGAAGAAAGTCTTCAACTTAGGGGGGGTATTTATAGGCCAACCAATGGCCAAGATGAAGCCAAGTGCCATGCAAGTGTAGGGTGAGGGTTCATCCATGTGCCCTTATCCATCTACTACACAAAATATCCTACCTAACCTTGACTAAAGAAAAGCCAAGAAAAACGTCCCACTTTTGCCCATGTTGCCGTCCAATGAGGGTGACAAGTGTCACCCTCCCGTTGGTCCAAAGTATTTCATCTCTCGGAAAAATCCGCAAAAATAATAAATGACATAGCCGGAATTTTCCCTTCGCAAAGTTTGTAAAACGTTTCGTCGGAAAACGACTCTTTTCGGGGGTTGTGCACAAATTTCGAACCTTGCCTACCTTAAGGCTTAAACTTTCGTACGTATGTCTTTACGTACATACTCTGGAAATACGGGGCATAACATTCTCCCCTCCTTAGAAACATTCGTCCCGAATGTTCCTTCTCAAGACAAATAACGATCAAGTTCCTCATAGCTTAACCAGTTTGCAAATGCCGCACATGGTCACAGAATAACACGCGCGCAAATACTTAAATCCAAGCCAACGAGGAATCACCTCGACGATGCAAAACAGTACCAACTCTCGCTTCTGGTCCAAAGGATACTCCCTTCGCACATTCATTTCACAAAAATGATTACTTCCATCTTTCAGCACAAGTTCACTTCTTTCCTTTCTCGTCGTACCCTTCTCGAACACTCGAACTCTTCCTAGTATCGTGCTCACACTTGATCAATGTACATTGCCAAAACCTTGGAGTCACTACCTCCAAACCTGGTCATCTTACTAGCTTCACTTTCCTCTAAGGCCATTCCCGGCCTTCACGAACCGATTCAGGTCGAACGCATCCACGAATTCATACGATGGTCATCTAAACTTGGGCACGGCACCTCGTGACCCTACCACTGGCGGGACCACCTCGTCGACCCAACCCCAAACCGCTACGGGTTGACCGCGCATGGCCCCAACCCGACCCACTTAACGCGTCAAGCTCTTGTTCCCGATCCGAACAATCTTACCTATCTGGTCATGAAAGCTACCACTTCCATTTTACACTACCCAAGGAATTTTCCCAAAATTACTCCGTATACTTATACATTCGACAAAGATCACCCGCAAAATCTTGTACTCAAGACGGCCTTACATCTAAGGTCTCAGTAATATTCCAAGGTTCATCATTTTCTCATCCCCAGGCTTACCCTTTTCACTAACCAGGCTTCTAAATCACATTTTAGCACAAAGCTATCCGAACATAACACTAAACACATCATCATAACATCAATACATACAAATCTCTAGAGGGTTAAGGATATACCGGAAAATAGGCGGTTCAAAGGACCGCTAAAACTGGGAACTTCCACCGCGACCTCTACCGTGGCTCACGTGTATGAACATCTGCCTAGCTATGGAAGGTGAAGAACCCGCAATCGATCTAGTAGTCAGTGCTATCCCACCGCTACCCCGGTCGGACGATCTCGTCAAATGGCCCCGGCCGCAAGTATAGCAATCTCCCAAACCAGTACGACATTCCCCCCATGGGCTTTACCACAACGGCCACACTGAGATACGGGTGGCCTCATCCGGCGAGCACTTCTACTCCCCTGAAAATCCGAAACCTGGGAGCCCTGACCTGCTCCTGAATATCCCAAACGTCCCGACGATGGTGGGGGACCACTTGGTACTGGCGGAGGCGCATAACTGGCCTGCTGCTGAGGCGGTCCGCCTCGAAAGTCACCAAAGGACCCTGCTGTTCTGGCCCTCTTCTGCTGATCTCGGTCATTCCGTCGATCTCTCCGCTCACATCCAAGTGCATAAGCTCAGATGCGGGCAATGTCTATGCCCGGCTGAAGAGCTACACCCGAACAACTCTCTGCTAGGTAATCATCGAGCCCTGTAACATATCGGTGCACTCGATCCTCCATACTAGCTACTAACGCGGGGACGTACTGGGCCAATGAGTCGAACTCCATTGTACTCGAACCGCACGCCTGCTCGCCGCATACCAAAAATATGTCGGCCGAGCCCTCCTCATCCGCGAGGCAAGAAATGTGCAAGAAATGCCCCGAGAACTCGTCCCATATAGCTGGAAGTGCATTCTCTCCCGGGACAGCTCCCAAATCAAACGATCATTGCGGTATCACGCGGCCGATGCGAACCTAGGACCACCGACTCGGTCTCCGATGCCTTGATCACTCTCACGATCCAGAATCGCTTCGGATGAACTCGCGGATCATCCTCGTGCCTCGACCAGTAAAACTCTGGCGGGCTACAACTCGTAAAAATCCCGTAGCCTCAAACTATCTCGATCTAGGTGAACCACGGTGCTCTTTGGAGCAATTGCGTCGGCCTATCCTCAAGTTGCCACAACCACGCCAATAATCGCCAACTCCTTGTAACCCGTCTCCTGCTCCGGTGTGGGGCTGGAGGCTCAGTATTGTGGTCTCAGAGACCGCCACGCTTCTACTCGCGACTCTCTCTGCCTTGCCGCCGGGCTCGGGTTGCCTTGCGAAGGCATAATCGGTAAAAACGAAATACGTCGGAGGGTCCAACTTATCACACGCGGCTAAGGCACGATCTCGTAATGAGAAGAATGGAAACCAATCCTAAATGTCTGCAGCCTCACGATTATAGATGTGGTGCACAACACATCGATAATCAAGACTCTACTAGACACGGTATAGACACTTTCCGAGGATTAATCGCTCGATACCACTTTTGTCACGACCAACCGGGCGTGGATGCCTACCGGGCACCCTAGTGATACAACATCAGAGAAAAACCAGCGGAAATAAAAACTTAAACATACAATTAGATATGGATCAAGATAAAAGAAAATAGGCCAACCAAAACGGTTGCCTTTCTGCAAATATATATATATCGACATTTGAACAGTTACAATCCTTACAACCCTGCCCAGCGATTACTCAAGGACCTCTAAGATTTTTACAACAACTATGACGGAGGCCGCCATACCCCTGAATGTACAAGAACCTACAGACTCAGGGTAACATACCAAAAGATAAGCCTCCGAAGGAACGGAGCTTCCCAATACGCTGAAATGTGATCCTATAAGCGGGGATCGACGGCCGATGTACCTCTACCTGCGGCATGAACGCAGCCCCCCGAAGGAGGTCAGTACAACAGGTACCAAGTATGTGAAACTGAAAATACTGTAAATGAAATCATAATAGTCTATATAAAGCAGGAGACATGTATGATAACCAAACTACAATACATACATATAAACAGTTATATCAAGTCAGGGACTCACGCCCTCCAAGTCATTACTCAAATATAACTATGGGTCTCACGCCCACAACATCACTCATGCCCGTGGAATACCTTCCTCACTGCCGGCAGTCTATGATATGATAACACCAAGAAGTACACTTGAACATCAGGTCCCACCTGTGTCATAGAAAGACCGTACGGGAAATAATCATAACATGAAGCTGACACGTGGCAAGTGCGATAGCCTCCACCAAATCCTCTCAGCGCCACGTAGCTGACGGGGGCAAGTAACCAGGCTATGAACCAGATCACAACCGTAAGTCACGAAGCTTCATCCGAACACTGACTCGCGAAGCTGACATGTGGCAAGTGTAATAGCCTCCACCAGATCCTCCCAGCGCCACGCAGATGACGGGGGCAAGTAACCAGGTTATGCACCAGATCACAACCGTAAGTCACGATACTTCGCCGCGAAGCTGACACGTGGCAAGTGCGATAACCTATACCAGATCCACCCGCGTCACGTAGCTGACGGGGGCAAGTAAACAGACTATGCACCCGATCACAACCGTAAGTCACGATACTTCGCCATAAATAACCATAATGGTCACATGCCCACAGAATCCATCATCGGTGTAGACATGCCCATGTAACAATAATAATGGAAGCATACCCGTGGAATCTTCCGTCACTGTCGGTACGTCCAAGTAAGTTCTCAACAAGTCAACCGGCCCTCCATCGAGAGACGCGGTAGTATAGAAACACAATTTTTGCACAACAAAGGCTATCACAACAAGCATAGGCAAGTTACACAACTCAAGGTACTTTCATTTTATGTCAAAGTCCGGGTTTTAACCCTAAAGTACTACGTACGTTAAATTCCTTTTAAAGATCCATTTCTTTTACAAAGGTCACCCGATACCCGTAGTATAAAAATAGAGTGACTAACATTGTTAAGTAAACCAAAACACTTCCCTTTGTAAAATCAAGTAACGACATTATTTTCCAAACGTTCAAGTTTGCCTAATTTCAAATGCTCAAGTTTCTTATTTTCGAAAGGTTTCGTAGTTCATAGTCTTAATCACTTAATAATATAATTCTCTTTTAAAACCATTTGAGAAACGTATGCCTTATGTGTGAGTAGGTTATTCTTGCTCATAACAATCTTATTAAAGCAGCCATGATCTAGGAAATGTAATATCATTTTGTCTTATCTTAGCTTCTATGCAGATGGAGGTTTCTACTGGTTTTAAAAATACTTAATTATTCAATACATTTCCCCTTTATTAGCGCTGCAGTGGTTTGCTCGATACTTATTCTAATTTCCGAAATCAGTAAAACATTATTCCTTTTAAAAACCAAGTACTCATTACTCACGAATGAGGTTTCACACTTTTAACAAAATTCATAACAATTCAATTAAGTCAAGTCTCTTATCTTTTAAGGTCAAGTCTCTTAACTTCTAAAATCAGTAAACCATTCTCTTTACCTCTCTTAAGACGTTATACCTAACTTCCCATAAAGCTAGTATAACTCTTATGTTTTCAAAACCAAGTATTACTCTTCTTTCAAAAAGGTTTCTTAATTCTTTTGAAATACTTCAAGATTCTTATTATTCAGGCTTAAGTCAATAGACATTGCCGTAAAACTATGTTTCGTTAACACACATACGTCTACCGTACTATATATTCTTTTAAAATATCATGCTCAAAAGGATAGGAAGAATCACATACCTCGCGACGATTATCGACTATTAGCAAAACGCTCCACGGCTATAACCCGGCTAGCCTTGTCCACCTTCCAAGTAGTTCATGCTACTCGCAGAACATTCAACCAATAAAGGTTATAAGTCTCAGTAAATCTGATCTATGTAAATCTGATTTAATCTTCTACTATAATATTGTCACGACCGAACCGGGCGTGATCGTGCCTACCGGGCACCCTAGTGATACAACATCAGAGAAAATCAGCGGAAATAAAAAACATGAACATGAATTAAGAGATAAGATAAATAAACAGGCCAACCAAAACAGTTGCCTTCATTAAATATACATAAATACCCGAACAGTTATCCTTTTTACAAACCCTGCCCACAACAGTGTTACAGACCTCTAAGATTTATACAACAACTATGACGGGGCGGGCCGCCATACCCACGAATGTACAAGGACCTATGGACTCGGGTAACATACCAAAGATAAGCTTCCGAAGGAACGGAGCTTCCCAATACGCTGAAAGGTGATCCTAAAAGCGGGGATCGACGACCGATGTACCTCTACTGCGGCGTGAACGGCCCCAAGGAGGTCAAGATAACAGTACCAAGTATGTGAAAGCGTAAAATCGTAAGTGAAATCATAGCGATCTATATAAAGCGGGAGACATGTATGATAACCAAACTACGATACGCATATAAATAGTCATATCAAGTCGTGGACTCACGCCTCCAAATCATCACTCGTGCGTGGAGTTCCTTCTCACCGCGGCGATCATGATATGATAACCATAAGTCAGCAATCCAAATGGGAGCATACCCGTGCGCTACGCATCGTGTCATTATGTCCAAAAGGAAACACTAAGATAACAATCCAAATGGAAGCATACGTGCGCTACGATCGTGTCGGTATGTCCAGGAAACAATAAGTCAGCATTCCAAATGGTAGCATACCCGTGCGCTACGCATCGTGTCAGTATGTCCAAAAGGAAACAATAGGATAACAATCCAAAAGGGAAACAATAAGACAAAGAATCCAAAATGGAAACATACGTGCGCTACGCATCGCGGTCGGTATGTCAAAAGGAACAACGACGATAATCAAAATGGAAGCATACGTGCGCTACGATCGTGTCGGTATGTCCAAAGCGATCAGCAAAATAACACTATCAAGAGGCGTGCGGTGGAATTTCTCCGTCACGCTGACGCCCCAATAAGGTCTCAACAAGTCAACCGGCCTCCATCGAGAGACGCGGTAGCATAGGAACACAATTTTTGCACAACAAAGGCTATCACAACAAGCATAGGCAAGTTTTACACAACTCAAGTACTTTCATTTTATACCAAAGTCCGGGTTTTAACCCTAAAGTACTACGTACGTTAAATTCTTTTAAGAGATCCGTTCCTTTATAAAAGTCACTGTTACGTAGTATATAAAAAAATAGAGTGACTTACATCTTTTAAGTAAACCAATACAACTTCCATACTTTTCCTTTTAAAACCAAAATTAAGGCAATGCCATGCCTTCTTTCATGGGACCAAAATACTTCTTTTTAAAGTCCATTTACCACATTAAAACCAATGATAAAAACCCTTCTTTTGTTCTCATAAAGTCGTTATAACTAACTTCCCATAAGGCTGTTATAACACTTTATGTTTTACCAATTTTAAGACAAAACAATGCCTTTCTTTTCCCTAGAGTTCCAGTTTGCCTAATTTCAATTACTCAAGTCTCTTTACTTTAGAAAAGTTTCATAGTTCGATGTCTTAATTTCCTTTAAAACAATTGAGTAACATATGCCATAGTAGTAGGTTATTCTTGCTCATAAATCTTATTAAGCCATGATCTAGGAAATGTAATGTCATTTTGTCTCATCTTAGCTTCTATGCAGATGGAGGTTTCTACTGGTTTTAATAATACTTCTTTATTCAATATATTTCCTTTATTAACGCTGCAGTGGTTTGTCGATACTCATTCTGATTTCCGAAATCAGTAAAACATTATTCCCTCTTAAGACGTTATACCTACTTCCCATAAAGCTGGTATAACTCTTATGTTTTCAAACCAAGTATTACACTTCTTTCAAAAAGGTTTCTTAATCTTTCGAGAATACTTGAGTTCTTTATTATCACACATCAAGTCGCTTATAAGTCAAATCGTTATCTTTTAAAACCGAAAGCATTTCTTATTTACATAGAGTCATATAACCAACTTCCCATAAAGCCGTTATAACACTTTATGTTTAAAAGCAATCAAATACATTTAACACATGTACGTCTACCGTACTACATAGTTATACACATATCATGCTAGAACAGATAGGAAGAGGTTCACATACCTCGCGACGATTATCGACTAATAGCAAAACGCTCCAAGTACCTCAAACCGTCGGCTACACTTTAAGCCAAACAGATCACTCCACACGTAGTACTTCAACCTATAGAGGCCACAAGGCGCCTATTAACATCTTTAGATCCCGTCGTAGAATATTCTACATAAAATTCGAAGACCTCCCCGCAACAGCGTAAATCTCCTCTCTAGCGAGGCCGCTACCAAGCCAACCAGGGGGTTAACACGCCTAACCGGGCGTGTACAATTCTACTACGTTGATGTTACACAACTCTTCATGTCTGATCCTATGTAATTACTGATTCAATTCTCTTCTTTAAATTCAGCTTAAGTCGCAAGACATGCAGTAAGTATTATTCAGCTTAAGTCAAAAGACATTGCCGCACAACTATGTTCATTCTATATATAGTATACTTAACTATATACTCCTACAACATGTAATTTCCAATTACAATGAAGGTTAAGAATGTTTACCTCGATAAGCCCAAAATTATCCGAGTTTATATGTCGATCTGAGCAAGGTTTAGCTCACTCATCCGCGCTCCAACCCGCTCCAACAACCCTTAGAAGTTCTAACCAACTTCTACTTATAACTTCAACTACGGTGAAGATTTACTTAGGGTTTCGTTTTAGTAGTGAGGAAAGTATAATGGTATTTTAGGCTTGTATAAGTGTAACCTTGGGAAATACTACAAGGTATTTGGACATTATAACAATACTAGGAGAGTATTTCTATACCACAACAAGGGGTATTTATACGAGACAACTAGGCTAGGGGGTGTACTTCGGCTAGGCACCACAAAGGGGAGGAGGCCTCCGGCCAAAGCTTCTCAAGGGAGGGGAGGGCTTTGGACGAAGCAAACAAGAGGAGGAGTATTTTGAGACTTAGATAGATTGCTCAAGTTTTGGATGAAGAATGTCTTCAACTAGAGGTATTTATAGGTCAAGTGAAGGCCAACCAATGGCCAAGATCAAGCCAAGTGCCATGCAAGTGTAGGGCCAAGATTAAGCCATGTGCAACCTTATCCATCTACCCAAAATATCCTACCAACTCCTTGACCAAAAACAATGCACAAAAAACGTGCCAACTTGCCCATTTCGTCCGTCCACTCCTTCCAATTAGAGGGTGACAAGTGTCGCCCTCTCGTTGGTCCAAAATGTTTCGTCTCTCGGAAAAATCCGCAAAAAATATTATTGACATAGCCGGAATTTTCCCTACGAAAGCTGTGGAAACGTTTTCGAAACGACTCTTTTCGCACTTGTGTACAAATTTCGAAACTAGCCAACTTTAAGGCTCAAATTATAATACGTGCGCGCCACGCACATACTGCGGAAATACGGTATAACATTCTCCTCCTTAGAAACATTCGTCGAATGTTCCTTCTCAAGACGGATAACGATAAAGTTCTTCTAACAAGTTGCCAATGCCACAACTGGCCACGAAATAACACATGCACGCAAATACTTATATCCAAGTCCACGAGGAAACACCTCTAACATCACAAACTTTTGTCACTGTGCCGCGAGGTTCTAGTGTCACTCCGGCGACCCAACAAATGGTACGGATCGCATGCGATCCCCGAGGTCTAAAATATACATCCTTCGCACCTTCTCCTTCACAAGAAATGAGCATATCTATGCTCGCAATACATGCTCGCCTCTACCCTTACTCGTCGTGCCGCTTCTCGAACACTTGAACTCTTCTAGTATCGTACACACTTCCGTCAACGTTTCGTTTCCAACCCTTGGAGTTACTACCTCAACTTGGTCATCTTACTAACCTCGATTTCCTCTAAGGCCATTCTCGGCCTTCACGAATCGATGGTCATCTAAACTTGGGCCTAGCACCTCATGACCGCCACTGGCGGGACCACCCAGGTGACCCCACCAGAAGCGGGCGCGGGTTGGCCGCAACATGGCCCCAACCCGAACCACTGTCGCGCCAACTCTTGCTCATCGACATGGAACAATCTTGCTAAATCACATTATGAAAGATACCACTTTCATTTACCCAACCCAGGGACTTATCACACAATACATTCTAGGCATAAAATGCACTCCGACAAGGATCACTTGCAAAAACTTGTACTCAAGACGGCCTCACATCTAAGGTCTCAACTGTAATACTCTAAGGTTCATCATTTTCTCACCCCCAGGCTTACCCTTTTTCACTAAGCATGCTTCTAAGTCACATTTTAGCACCAAGCTATCCGAACATAACACTTAACACATTATCATAACATACAATACATACAAAAACTCTAGAGGGTTAAGGATATACCTGAAAATAGGCGGTTCAAAGGACCGCTAAAACTGGGAACTCCCACCGCGACCCTCAGGGGCCGCGGTGTATGAACATCTGCTGGCTATGGAAGGTGAAGAACCCGCCCGATCCGTAGTCTGTGCTATCCTACCAGCGCTACCCCTGGTCGGACAATTTCTCCCAAAATGGCCCTGCTGGACGCATGTAAAACAAACTCCCGGACTAGCACGACACTCCCCACTGTGGAGTCTACCACAGCGGTCACAACGAGGTAGGGGTGGCTTCAGCTGGCTAACACCCCTGCTCTCCCGAAAATCTGAACCCTTGGAGCCCTGACCTGCTCCTGAGTGCTCTGGATGCCTTGAAGATTGTGGAGGACCACTCTGCACTGGCGGAGGCGCATAACTAGTCTGCTGCTGAGGCGGTCCGCCTCGAAAGTCACCAAAGGACCCTGTTGTTCGGCCTCTTCTGGCGACCTTGGTCATTCCGCCGATTTCTCCGCTCCTCACCTCCAGTGCATAAGCTGCGTGCGGGCAATGTCCATGCGGTGAAGAGCTACACCGAACAACTCTGCTAGGTAATCATCGAGCCTGTAACATAACGGTGGACTCGATCCTCCATACTAGCTACTAACGCTGGGACGTCGCAGGGCAATGAGTCGAACTCACATTGTACTCCGAACAGACGCCCGCTTCGCGCAACACCAAAAAGCTGTCGGCCCGAGCCCTCCTCATCAGTGGAGGCAAGAAATGTGCAAGAAATGCCCTTGCGAACTCGTCCCAAATAGTTGGAAGTGCATTCTCTCCCAGGGACAGCTCCCACGAATCAAACCAGTCGACTGCGGTATCACGCAGCCGATGCGAACCTAGGACCACTGACTCGGTCTCCGAAGCCTTGATCACTCTCATGATCCGCTGCAACTGTCGGATGAACTCCTGCGGATCATCCTCAGGCCTCGACCCGTAGAACTCTGGCGGGCTACATCTCAGGAAGTCCTGTAGCCTCAAACTATCCGATCTAGGGTGAACCATCGGTCTTCTTTGGGCTGCTGCGTCCGGCCTATCCTCATATCGGCCACGACCACGGCGATCGGGCCATCTCCTTGTACCCTATCTCATCTACTCCAGGCTGTGGGACCGGAGGCTCAGGTACTGTAGTCTCAGCAACCACTGCTGCGGCTCTAAACTCTGCTGGTGCTGGCGGCATCGCGAAACTCGCCGTCGGCAATCGTCTCGTGCATCGAGGGCTGCGCGCTCGTGCTCCAGATCTCACTAAGCTCCCTTTTGCCTTGCCCATCTGGGCCTGGGTTGCCTTACGCGGAGGCATAACTGGTAAAGGAAAGGAATACGTCAGAGGGGTCCAACTTATCACACAACTCTAGGGCACGATCTCAGAATGAGAAGAATGGAAACCAATCCTAAATGTCCTATAGCCTCCTGATTATAGATGTGGTGCACAACACACCGATAATCAAGACTCTACTAGACACGGTCTGTAGACACTTTCCGAGGATTAACTGCTCTGATACCACTTTTGTCACGACCCGAACCCGGGCCCGTGGATCGTGCCTACCGGGCACCCTAGTGATACAACATCAGAGAAAATCAGCGGAAATAAAAACATGAACATGAATTAAGAGACAAGATAAATAAACAGGCCAACCAAAACAGTTGCCTTCATTAAATATACATAAATACCCGAACAGTTATCCTTTTTACAAACCCTGCCCACAACAGTGTTACAGACCTCTAAGATTTATACAACAACTATGACGGGACAGGGCCCCGCCATACCCCTGAATGTACAAGGACCTACAGACTCAGGGTAACATACCAAAGATAAGCTTCCGAAGGAACGGAGCTTCCCAATACGCTGAAAGGTGATCCTAAAAGCGGGGATCGACGGCCGATGTACCTCTACCTGCGGCATGAACGCAGCCCCCCGAAGGAGGTCAGTACAACAGGTACCAAGTATGTGAAACTGTAAAATACTGTAAGTGAAATCATAGCAGTCTATATAAAGCAGGAGACATGTATGATAACCAAACTACAGTACACAACATATAAATAGTCATATCAAGTCAGGGACTCACGCCCTCCAAATCATCACTCGTGCCCGTGGAGTTCCTTCCTCACCGCCGGCAGTCTATGATATGATAACCATAAGTCAGCAATCCAAATGGGAGCATACCCGTGCGCTACGCATCGTGTCAGTATGTCCAAAAGGAAACACTAAGATAACATTCCAAATGGAAGCATACCCGTGCGCTACGCATCGTGTCAGTATGTCCACAGGGAAACAATAAGACATCATTCCAAATGGAAGCATACCCGTGCGCTACGCATCGTGTCAGTATGTCCAAAAGGAAACAATAGGACAACAATCCAAAAGGGAAACAATAAGACAGCAATCCAAAATGGAAACATACCCGTGCGCTACGCATCGTGTCAGTATGTCCAAAAAGGAACAACCAGACAGTAATCAAAATGGAAGCATACCCGTGCGCTACGCATCGTGTCAGTATGTCCAAAGCGATCAGCAAAAATAACACTATCAAGAGGAGCGTACCCGTGGAATTTCTCCGTCACTGCCGGCACGTCCCAATAAGGTCTCAACAAGTCAACCGGCCCTCCATCGAGAGATGCGGTAGCATAGGAACACAATTTTTGCACAACAAAGGCTATCACAACAAGCATAGGCAAGTTATACACAACTCAAGTACTTTCATTTTATACCAAAGTCCGGGTTTTAACCCTAAAGTACTACGTACGTTAAATTCTTTTAAGAGATCCGTTCCTTTATAAAAGTCACCCGTTACCCGTAGTATATAAAAAAATAGAGTGACTTACATCTTTTAAGTAAACCAATACAACTTCCATACTTTTCCTTTTTAAAACCAAAATTAAGGCAATGCCATGCCTTCTTTGTGGGACCAAAATACTTCTCTTTTTAAAGTCAATTTACCACATTAAAACCAATGATAAAAACCCTTCTTTTGTTCTCATAAAGTCGTTATAACTAACTTCCCATAAGGCTGTTATAACACTTTATGTTTTACCAATTTTAAGACAAAACAATGCCTTTCTTTTCCCTAGAGTTCCAGTTTGCCTAATTTCAATTACTCAAGTCTCTTTACTTTAGAAAAGTTTCATAGTTCGATGTCTTAATTTCCTTTAAAACAATTGAGTAACATATGCCATAGGCGAGTAGGTTATTCTTGCTCATAAATCTTATAAAGCCGACATCATCTAGGACATGTACTGTCAGTTTGTCTCATCTTAGCTTCTATGCAGATGGAGGTTTCTACTGGTTTTAATAATACTTCTTTATTCAATATATTTCCTTTATTAACGCTGCAGTGGTTTGTCGATACTCATTCTGATTTCCGAAATCAGTAAAACATTATTCCCTCTTAAGACGTTATACCTACTTCCCATAAAGCTGGTATAACTCTTATGTTTTCAAACCAAGTATTACACTTCTTTCAAAAAGGTTTCTTAATCTTTCAGAATACTTCAAGGTTCTTTATTATCACACATCAAGTCAGTTATAAGTCAAATCAGTTATCTTTTAAAAACCGCAAATCATTTCTTATTTACATAGAGCTGTTATAACCAACTTCCCATAAAGCCGTTATAACACTTTATGTTTAAAAGCAATCAAATACATTTAACACATGTACGTCTACCGTACTACATAGTTATACACATATCATGCTAGAACAGATAGGAAGAGGTTCACATACCTCGCGACGATTATCGACTAATAGCAAAACGCTCCAAGTACCTCAAACCGTCGGCTACACTTTAAGCCAAGCAGATCACTCCACACGTAGTACTTCAACCTATAGAGGCCACAAGGCTCCTATTAACATCTTTAGATCCCGTCGTAGAATATTCTACAGAAAATTCGGCTCCTCCCCACAATGCGTAAATCTCCTCTCTGGCGGCCGCTACCAAGCCAACCGAGGGGTTAACACGCCTAACGGGCGTGTACAATTCTACTACATGGTGATGTTACACAAGCCTCATGTCTGATCCATGTAATTACGATTCAATTCTCTTCTTTAAATTCAGGCTTAAGTCGCAAGACATTGCCGTAAGTATTATTCAGGCTTAAGTCAAAAGACATTGCCGCACAACTATGTTCAGTTCTATATATAGTATACTTAACTATATACTCCTACAACATGTAATTTCCAATTACAACAGAAGGTTAAGAATGTTTACCTCGATAAGCCCAAAATTATCCGAGTTTATATGTCGATCCTGAGCAAGGTTTAGCTCCTACTCCGCGCGCTCCAACCCGCTCCAAACAACCCTTAGAAGTTCTAACCAACTTCTACTTATAACTTCAACTACGGGTGAAGATTTACTTAGGGTTTCGTTTTAGTGACTGAGGGAAAGTATAATGGTATTTTCTGGGCTTGTATAAGTGTAACCTTGGGAAATACTACAAGGTATTTGGACATTATAACAATACTAGGAGAGTATTTCTATACCACAACAAGGGGTATTTATACGAGACAACTAGGCTAGGGGGGGGGTGTACCCCTCGGCTAGGGCACCACAAAGGGGGAGGGGGAGGCCCTCTCGGCCAAAGCTTCTCAAGGGAGGGGGGAGGGGCTTTGGACGAAGCAAACAAGAGGGAGGGAGTATTTTGAGACTTAGATAGATTGCTCAAGTTTTGGATGAAGAATGTCTTCAACTAGAGAGGTATTTATAGGTCAAGTGAAGGCCAACCAATGGCCAAGATCAAGCCAAGTGCCATGCAAGTGTAGGGCCAAGATTAAGCCATGTGCAACCTTATCCATCTACCCAAAATATCCTACCAACTCCTTGACCAAAAACAATGCACAAAAAACGTGCCAACTTGCCCATTTCGTCCGTCCACTCCTTCCAATTAGAGGGTGACAAGTGTCGCCCTCTCGTTGGTCCAAAATGTTTCGTCTCTCGGAAAAATCCGCAAAAAATATTAATGACATAGCCGGAATTTTCCCTACGAAAGCTGTGGAAACGTTTCGTCGGAAAACGACTCTTTTCGGCACTTGTGTACAAATTTCGAAACTAGCCAACTTTAAGGCTCAAATTATAATACGTACGCGCTCACGTACATACTCTGGAAATACGGGGTATAACAAATATTCTTCTGATGTGATTTCAGTTCAAGTCTTTTCTGTAATATCCTTCTATTACAGTTCAATTCTCTTCTATGTATCTTATATACATTTCTAAACAACAGTATGTAATTCCCAATTACAATATAAGACAAGAGTATTTACCTCGATAAGCCCAAAATTATCCAAGTTTAATGTCGATCCTGAGCAACGTTTCTCTCCTACTCCGGGTGCTCCAACCCGCTCCAAACAACCCTTAGAAGTTCTACGAAACTTCTTCCTAATACTTCAACCAACTGTGAAGATTTTCCTTAGGGTTTCGTTTAGTGACTGAAGGGAAGTATAATAGTATTTCTGGGCTTTTAGTATAAGTGTAACCTTGGAATACTACGAGTAATTTGGGCTAGAGTATTTTGGCATAACAACAATACTTGGAGAAGTATTTCTCTACCACAAGAGGGGGGGGGGTATTTCTCAAAACCAACTAGGCAAGGGGTTTCTCGGCCAAGGCCTTTCTCGAGGGAGGGTGGGTTTGGACGAGAGCTCACACTAAGAGGGGGGGGGGGGGAGGATTTTAACACTTAGAAAATATTTGTGGATGAAGAAAGTCTTCAACTTAGGGGGGGTATTTATAGGCCAACCAATGACCAAGATGAAGCTAAGTGCCATGCAAGTGTAGGGTAAGGGTTCATCCATGTGCCCTTATCCATCTACTACACAAAATATCCTACCTAACCTTGACTAAAGAAAAGCCAAGAAAAACGTCCCACTTTTGCCCATGTTGCCGTCCATTGAGGGTGACAAGTGTCACCCTCCCGTTGGTCCAAAGTATTTCATCTCTCGGAAAAATCCGCAAAAATAATAAATGACATAGCCGAAATTTTCCCTTCGCAAAGTTTGTAAAACGTTTCGTCGGAAAACGACTCTTTTCGGGGGTTGTGCACAAATTTCGAACCTTGCCTACCTTAAGGCTTAAACTTTCGTACGTACGTCTTCACGTACATACTCTGGAAATACGGGGCATAACAGAATCAGTAAAACCTCATGGAGAGCTAGTCCATGGAATAACATAATGGTCACATGCCCCCGGAATCCCTCATCGGTGTAGACATGCCCATGTGACAATAATAATGGAAGCATACCCGTGGAATCTTCCGTCACTGCCGGTACGTCCAAGTAAAATGTTACATCCCGTAGTTCCAGGGTATGTATGTGAGGACGTACGTACTAGAATACGACAGTAATATTGGAAAGGGAGAAAGATGTGATTTTTTCGATTGAAAAGTTTAGAACCGTGAAGGAAAGAGGTTTATTATTGAGAATTGGATTCTCAACTTTGGTATTTAAGACTTTAAGAACTTATAAGAATTATGGAATTTATATTTTACGGATTTGGTCATGTGGGGCCCACCCGAGGAATTTTTACGTTTTGTGGGGCCCACGAGGGTTACAGAATTTTATGGACGAATGAGAGGGCGACACGTGGCACCCCCTCATATGGTCTTGGACGATTTTTGCAAGGATAGGATGGTCATTTGACCATTGTGGATGAAAGTCTTCAAGCTTGAGTATATTGACCAAGTCAACTTGTCCACTTGGCTTTACTTTATGGAAATGCATCCTAGCCACACATATGTTGAGATCTTGACCCTCCATTGTTTTATATATACCCAACTAGTGCAAGACTTGTCTTCCAACACTTAGAATTATTTCACATTTTTGTTCTTCATTTAGAAGCTCACGGGTTGGGGGGTTTTCCACACAAAAAAATTGTAGTTTTGTTCCATTGTTCACAAGACTTAAACCCTAGGTTCCTAAGAGTGTTGTAAGGTTATCTCAATAGAAAGATCCCGGAAAAGTGGCGTTTTTGTATTAGTCGCAAAGCGGAAACTTAGGGAGTTCTTCAACTTTGAAGTTGTAACTTGAAGATAAGTTCTTCATAGGCTTCTAAGGAGTGCTTGGAGCGGATTGGGACATAAGGAAAGGAGCTAAGAATTGCTAAGGAGCGACTTTGAAGCTTGGAAGGATTAAGGGCTTGTAAAGGTATAATTCTTGTCGTTTTAGTAATTAAGATTACTACTTATTGTAGATTTGGATATTAGCAAGCATGAGGTGTATATTATGAAGTTTGATAAGTATATTGACTATTGGAACCCTAATCCGAAAAACTAGTATGTTAGCCCTTAAGATTGTAATTCAATTTGGTTACTAGTTTAGTTGTCACATGTTATATAAAGAGGGAATTATAAGTTGTTGAAGTTGTTTATGACTATGTAGCATGTTGGAATAACAACTTGTATTGAAATTGAAATTGAAAGAGAAGTAGTGTTGTTGTTAGCCGAGAATAACATTGTATAATTGGATTGTATTGTGGCTAGTTGGTAGTAATTGTGGGGCGGAATTTTACACGTATTGTTGGGCGTGTAATCCCCTTTGTATTTACTGAATTGGTTGAGCCTTAAATGTGGCGTTTGGTTATTGAATTCGGCCTTGAAAAAGGTGGCAAAGTATGTAGAAACAAAGGAAGTGCTGCCCGATTTTCCGTAGAATTTAGTGACCTTGTACTTAGAATATTCTACGAAGAGAGCTAGAGGTTAATAGACGTTTTGTGGCCTTTATAGGTTGAAGTACTACGAGTAGCGTATTCTACTTGAAGGGTGGAAAAGGCTAGCAAGGTTATAGTACTTGGAGCATTTTGCTAATTGTCGATAATCGTCGCGAGGTATGTGAACCTCTTCCTATCTTTTCTAGCATGATGGTTGTGAACTATGTAGTACGGTAGACGTACGTGTGCTAAACAAATTTGGTTGGTTTAAAACATAAAGTGTTATAACGGCTTTATGGGAAGTTTGTTATAACAACTTTATGTAGGTAAAGAATGGTTTGTTGAATTTTTAAAAGATAAGAGACTTGACTTATATTGGGCTTGATATGAAATGTGAAGAACTTTAATTGTGTTAAAAAGTGGTAAAACCTCATTCTTGAGTAATGAGTACTTGGTCTTTAAAAGAATAAAGTTTTACTTGATTTCGGAAATGGGAATAACTATCGAACAAGCCATTGCAACGTTAATAAAGGAAAATGTAATGACAAATAATTAATTATATTAAAACCAGTAGAAACCTCCATCTGCATAGAAGCTAAGATAAGACAAAATTGTATTACATTTTATAGATCATGGCTATTTTAATAAGAATCATTATAAACAAGTATTGTTTTCTTAAATTCCAAAGTAAGGAACTTGATTTCTAAAAGAAAAGAGACTTGAGAATTTGAAGTGTTTTGGTTTAAAGAAAGGCATGGTTTTGTCTTAAATTGGTTTAAAACATAAAGTGTTATAATAACTTTATGGGAAGTTAGTTATAACGACTTTATGAAAACAAAAGAATGGTTTTAGTATTGGATTTAAAATGGTAACTTGATTTTGGAAAAAGAGAAGTAACTTGAGTTTAATGGTATAAGTAACTTGTTTTCAAATATCGAACTTTTCTTGATGGAAAAGTATAAGTGGCTTGGTTTTAAAAGGTAGGAGTACCTTGATCTTAAAAGAGTTAGTTACTTGGGTTTTAAAAGTATACTTGACGTTGTTTTAAAAGTGTAAGCCACTTGGTTTAAAAAGTATAAAGTACGTGATTTAAACATGTACGTGTTTGGTACTACGGATAATAGTATCGAGTTATTTTACGTAAAAAGAGATCTTTTTGAAAGGATTAAAGTATGTAGTACCTTGGGGTTAAAACCCGGACTTTGACATAAAATGAAAGTACCTTGAGTTGTGTGTAACTTGCCTATGTTTGCGTGTGATAGCCTTGTTGTGCAAGTGTTGTATCCTTATGTTACCGCGTCTCTCGATGGAGGGCCGGTCATGTTATTCTTGATTGATGGACATACTGACACGATGGGTGGCCCACGGGTATGCTTCTACTAGGAGTGTTGTCTTGTTATATCCATGGACCTACTGACACGTTCGGTGGCCCACGGGTATGGTTCCATTAGGATTGTTGTTCCATGGACTAGCTCTCCATGAGGTTTACTGATTCGGCCTTGGTATCTGGTAGCTAGCCCTCGTACTTGCCCCGATCGTTGCTGATGCAGGTTGGTTCTGGTAGTTGGCTTTCGTACTTGCCCCGATCAGTTCTTGTTAGTGTCATTCCATGGACCGACCTCGTGGGGTTTACCGATTCGGCGCGGTATCTGGTGGTTGGATCTCGTACTTGCCCCGGTCGTGGCTGATTCGGCTTTGGTATCTGGTAGTTAGCCTTCGCACTTGCCCCGTTCAGTTTTTATGGCGAAGTCTCGTGATCACGGCCTTGGTAACTGGTAGTTAGCCCTCGTACTTGCCCCCATCAGCGACGTGATGCGGCCTTGGTATCTGGTAGTTGGCTTTCGTACTTGCCCCGTGTCAGCTTCGTGGTATGGTTATATAGTATTGTTAGTACGGCTTTGGTATCTTGGAGTTGGCTTTCGTACTTGCCCGGTCAGTTGATGATGCGGCTTTGGTATCTGGTAGTTAGCCTTCGTACTTGCCCCGTACGGTTTTATGACACAGGTGGGACCTGGTGTTCAAGTGTACTCCTTGGTGTTGTTATATCATAGACTGCCGGCAGTGAGGAAGGAATTCCACGGGCATGATTGATGTTGTGGGCGTGAGACCCATTGTTATATTTTGAGTGATGACTTTGAGGGCGTGAGTCCCTGACTTGACATGACTGCTCATATGTTGTGTACTGTAGTTTGGTTATCATACATGTCTCCTGCTTTATATAGACTATTATGATTTCATTTACAGTATTTTCAGTTTCACATACTTGGTACCTGTTGTACTGACCTCCTTCGGGGGGCTGCGTTCATGCCGCAGGTAGAGGTACACCAGTTGTTGATCCTCGCTCATAGGATCACAGTTCAGCGTTCGGGAAGCTCCGTTTCTCCGGAGGCTTATCTTTGGTATAGTCCCCTGTTGTTGTAGGTACTTACATTCAGGGGTATGGCGGGGCCCTGTCCCGTCGTAGTTGTGGTTACATTCTTAGAGGTCTGTAGTACTGTTGTGGGCAGGGTTTGTAAAAGGATATAACTGTTCAGGTATATATATATGCAGAAAGGTAACCGTTTTGGTTAGCCTGTTTCTTATTTTATCTTGTTTCATGTTTAAGTTTTTATTTCCGCTGATTTTCTCTGATGTTGTATCACTAGGGTGCCCGGGGTAAGGCACCAGTCACGGGCCCGAGGTCGGGTCGTGACATAAATTCACAACAAGTCAGCCGGCCTCCATCGAGAGACGCGGTGGTATAGAAATACAATACTTGCACAACAAAAGCTATCACAACTAGCATAGGAAAGTTCAACATACTTTTAGACTTTCATTAACATGTAAATTGATTCACCATTTATATAAACTCAAGTACTCCCATTTTGTGCCAACGATCCGGGTTTTAATCCTAAAGTACTAAGTACTTAAATTCTTTCAAAAGACCCTTTTCTTTTACAAAAGTCATACGATACTGTCACGACCCGTTCCGGGGCCCGTGACTGGTGCCTTACCGGGGCACCCAAGTAGTCATACATCAGAGTAATCAGCGGAAATATAAAGCAAGACATGAAACAGTTTATAAAATAAGACACAGTTTATGTGAGAAAACATCGCCTTTCGGCATATATATATAAACATGGTTTAGCGATTACATCCGACCGTACAACATGACTCATGACCTCTAAGGAAATATACAACTATGGCGGACAGGGCCCGCCATACCCTGTACAAAACTATCTACAGGGAGATCATACCCAAAAGTAGAGCCTCGGAAAAGATGGAGCTCGACACCAACGTAGAGATCCTAAGAATGTGGATCTAGCAGACTGCCCTTACTGCGGCATGAACGCAGCCCGAAGGAGGTCAAGATAACAGTACTAAGTATATGAAATCGTAAAATACTTAAATGAAACATATCATTTTAAAAAGCAGTTTTGCAAGTATGTATGAAACAACGAGGAAACCGCGCATAGTGCCACATCACAAACAAGAGCGTGATAGGTAAGCGAATGTGTCTTTTCTAGGCTGCGAATGATCAGCAGGCCAATTGCGTAGTATCACCATGCAAGCCTAATCCTGGACTCCCGTAATCCGCATAGGCCAATCACATAGGCCCGCATAGGGTATATATAACCCCGCATCGAGGGTAGCTACTCCTCGGCATCGTCCTGGACTCGTCGTCCGCATGGCCACAGAGACCGCATGAGGTATAACCCCGCACACTAACACGGAACTCCGTAGCTCGCATAGGTCCCGGACCCGCATGAGGTATTCTCGAATCATGGTCCTGCATCACCGAGTCTACCCGCGTCGGAGGCGGCTTAACCCCTGTAATATGTCAAGAGGTGAGTGATGTTATACTAACCTAACAGCTTATCGTTAAACAACATAAGCACAACAAGAATACTCTTTTACACAAACGTTACAAGACACTAACACACATAGCATCATATCATGTCTACTTATCAAACCATCTTATTATTCTTTTCACAATTCAATATAAGTCATTATAAACACATAGGCAAACTGTTTCTTTTATCAATCTTAAGTGGTTATACTTAACTTCCCATAAAGCTAGTATAACTCTTAAGCTTCTGTTTAAAAACCAATTAGTTCTCTTCTGTTAAAAAATGATTCAGTATTCTTATGAAATGCTTTCAGATCTTTATTATTGGGCTTAAGCAGTGAGGCATTCTTAGTAAGTGTTATTCAGCTTAAGCCAGTGAGGCATTTCCGTAAGTGTTATTCAGGCTTAAGTCAAAGACATTGCCGTAGTTATTATTCAGTTAACACATGTACGTCTACCGTACTATATATATTGTAAAATATCATGCTTTAGGAAGAATCACATACCTTCTCAGCGAAAACCACCTGCCAAGTTGAATATGTCGCGCGCAGAGTCACTATAATAGTCACGCACATCTATCAAAGACTACTCAAGGTCATTCTAAACAGAGGTTCACAATTCTATGGAAAGTTGGGCGTACTTCCCTACGGTGAGCTATATAAGTCTCATGTGAAAGCAGTCTATGTAAGTACTGATTTGATTATTCTTCTTTTAAACCCTTCTACTGTGGTATGATTCAATTCTATTCGTGATATTCTTCTAAGTATTTAATACTTATTCTAATACTACTACGTATGTATTCTCTAATTCAAAAGAGGTTAGGATTAGTTACCTCGGTAAGCCCAATAATATCCTAGATAAAGTCGCTACCGAGCAAGGTTTAGCTCCTAAGTTATACGCTCAGAGCTCTAAGAAACCTTAGAAGTTCTTCACAACTTCTACTAAGTACTAAGGGATTTGGGCTAGGGTATTTTGGGCATTATAACAATACTAGAAGACAACTTTTCTACCAAGGGAGGGGGGTAGATTTTTGGCTAGGCTAGGGGGGGTAGGCCCTCGGCCAAACTTCACAAGGGGAGGGGGGAGTGTTGGACGAAAGAGCTACAAAGGGAGAGGAGAGGATTTTTCAAGACTTGGAAAGATTTGTGGATGAAGAACTCTTCATCTCTAAGGGGGTATTTATAGGTCAAGAAGTGGCCAACCAATGGCCAAGATTAAGACAAGTGCAAGGCAAGTGTAGGGTGAAGATTTACTCCACACAAATATCCTACCAACTCCTTGACTTGTGCACAAGGCACAAAAAACGTGTTCACCATTGTCCAAATCGTCCAAATGGACGATTTCAAGTCCATCAATTGGAGGGTGACAAGTGTCGCCCTCCCGTTGGTCCAAAATGTTTCGTCTCTCGGAAAAATCCGCAAAAATTAGAAATGGCATAGCCGGAATTTACCCTACGAAAGTTGTGGAAACGTTTCGTCGGAAAACTATTCGTTTTGTGAGTTGTGCCCAAAAAATCGTCCAAGCCTAAACTTTAAGGCTAAACTTTTTGTACGTATTCCCTTACGTACATACTCTGGAAATACGGGGTATAACATTCTCCCCTCCTTAGAAACATTCGTCCCGAATGTTCCTTCCCAAGATTAACGATAAGATTCTTCATAACTTTAACCGATTGCAAATGCCACACGCGGCCACAAAACAACACTTAGGCATAAACGATAATGAAAATTTACAAGTAGGAAAGTGAATTACCTGGAGGTGTGGGGAATAGGTGAGGATACTTCTGCCTCATGTCCTCCTCGGCTTCCCACGTCATCTCCTCCCTGAGCTCGTTCCGCCACAAGACTTTGACGGAAGCCACGTCCTTGGTCCGTAGACACCTAACCTGAAGATCGACTATCGCTATGGGAATCTCCTCATACGATAACCCCTCGGTCACCTGGACATCGTCAATCGGGTGTACCCTAGATGGATCCCCGATACATCTCCTCAGCATAGATACGTGAAAAACCGGATGCACTGCCTCCAGATCGGACGGCAGATCCAACTCATAGGCAACCTTGCCTACCCTGCGGACAATCTGAAACGGCCCAATGTACCTAGGGCTGAGTTTCCCCTTCTCCCCGAATCTCATCACACCCTTCATGGGTGACACCTTTAGGAAAACCCAATCATGAACCTCGAACTCAAGATGCCGACGACGATGATCTGCATACGACTTACATCGACTACGGCTGTCAATAGCGCCTCGGATAAGCTTCACCTTATCCACTTCTCTTTGTACCAAATCGTCCCACTAGCCGCACTCGCCCACATCGAACCAACCTATAGGCGATCGCACTTCCTCCCATACAAGGCCTCATAAGGCGCCATCCGAATCTTGGAGTGGTAGTTATTATTATACGCGAACTCAACTAGAGGCAAATGATCCTCCCAACTACCATCGAAGTCAATAACACGGGCTCGAGATATCCTCAAGAGTCCGGATAGTGCGCTCTGCTGTCCGTGCATGCGTGGATGAAATGCGAGACTCGTGCTCACTGCGTCCTAAACCCCTCGGAAGGACCTCCGAAGTTAGCGTAACCGGGCTCTGCGATATGATCGAAGTAGGGACTCCATGCGATCGACGATCTCTCGGATGTAAAGTTCGCAAAATCCTCGGTAGAAAAAGTCGCCCCGACGGGAAGAAAGTGGGCTGATTTCGTCGACTGTCGACGATAACCCATATAGAATCATGTCTCCTCCGAGTGCGAGGTAATCCTGTGATGAAGTCCATGTTGATTACCTCCCACTTCCGTGTCGGGATCTCAATCGCTGTAACAAACCACCGTGCCTCCGGTGCTCTACCTTCACCGCCGACAACACGGCACCGAGCTACGAACTCGCAACGTCCCTCTTCAAGCCATCCCACCAATACACGGATCTAAGGTCGTGGTACATCTTGGTCGACCGGATGGATAGAGTAACGCTTGTGTGTGCTTCCCAGAACTGCTGCCAAGTCTCAAACATCCGGAACACACACCGCCCTCAAACCTTAGCACCCATCGGTGCTACCTCAAGGACCCTTGCCCCACGAAGAGTCGTATCGCGATATCGAATCAAAGCCGGATCTCGAATTGCCTCTTCACCTCGCCGACGATGGAAGACTCGGCAACCTCACGAACTCTAACCCCACCGCTATCGGAATCAATCAAGCGGACACCAAGGCTCGCTAAGCGATGCAAATCACGAACCATGTCCCTCCTCTCTGGATGCACATCTTATAGGCTCCCATCGACCTACGACTAAGAGAATCTGCCACAACATTGGCCTTCCACGGGTGGTACAGGATATCAACGTCGTAATCCTTAAGCAACTCTAACCACCGTCTCGCCGTAAGTTCGGCTCCTACGGTCAAGATATACCGAGGCTCTTGTGGTCTATAAAAATATCCACGTGAACCCCATACAAATAGTGCCTCGGATCTTGGCGTGAATCACAACCGACTCCAATCATGGGTGGGTAGTTCCTCGTGTTTCTTGGTGTCGGGATACATATGCTATAACCTGCCATGCCGCATCAACACATCCCAACCCGATGCACGGCGATCACAATACACGACATAACCATCTGGACCTGCGGAAGAGTAAGAACGGGGCGGTCGTCGGTCTCTTTTCAAAGAATCGGAAACCCCGCCACAAGCATCAGTCCATCAAACTTGGCGCCTTACGAGTCGACCTAGTCAATGGTGCGAGATAGAAGCAAACTTCTCTGAACGCCGATAATATCCCGCAAGGCCCGAGCTGCGAACCTCTGCCGGAGTAGTAGGTCTAGGCAAGTCTCGATCGCTTCGATCTTGGCGTATCCACTCGAATGCCATCAGCCAGGCAATATGCCCAAGAAACGCCATCAAGTCAACCAAAACTCACATTTGGAAAACTTGGCGTACCGCCGCAGTCTGGAGAATCGGCAAGACCGCTTTCAAATGCTCGCGTGCTCGCTCTGGCGAGAATAAACCAAGATATCATCAATGAACACTATCACAACGTGTCCAAAAATGGTTTGAACACTCGGTTCATCAAATCCATGAATACCGCGGAGCATTGGTCAACAAAGACATGACCACGAACTCATAATGCCCGTCTGCACGTCGGAATGCGATCTAGGGACATCCACCTCTCGACTCGCACTGATGATAGCCGATCGCAGATCAATCTTGGAGAAGCATCTCGCACCTCGCAACCGGTCGAACAAATCATCAATCACGGAAGGGGGTATCATTCTTAATGGTCACCTTGTTATTTGCTGTAATCAACACACATGCGCGGCGTCGTCCTTCTTCACGAACAATACAGGCGCTCCCGGGGAGAAACACTAGGCTGATGAAGCCGCTTCTCGGAAATCCTAAGCCGATCCTTCACTCTCTCAACTCGGCGGTGCCATTACGTATGGCGGAATGGAAATAGGCGAGTGTCCGCAATATGTCAATACAAAACTCAATCTCCTCTCGGGAGGATACGGGAGGTCGTCTGAAACACGTGCGGGAACTCTCGACCACTGGAATCGACGGAAAATCTGGTACCGCAGCCTTGATATCAAACACGACGAGATGGTAGATATACCCCTCGCACCATCTTCCTAGCCTTGAGGTAGGAAATAAACCTACCACCGGCGATCTGGTGCTCTCTCCACTCAACAACCTCCTCAGAAATCGGAACCGTACTACTCTCTCTCTGCGATCTACATTGGCGTAGCAGAAGCTAGCCAATCCATCCCCATGATCACGTCGAAGTCAATCATCTCTAACTCTATCAAGTCGGCCAGGTCCGACGATGTAAATGGTCACAGACAAGCTCTACATACCCGCCGAGCTACCATGAATCACCTGGCGTAGCTACCTCGAAAGGATCTATGGACTCGGGCTCTATCCTCATCCTACTAGCAACAAGGGAGATATATAGGATAGAGTAGAACCGGATCTATCAAGGCATAAACATCAAACGAAGCCCGATAAGGTACATGGCGACATCGGTGAGGCCTCCGATCTGTCGCTTGCCGACAAAGCATAAATGCGGTTCTGAGGACCGTTAGAGCTGGGACCCGCGCCACGACCTCTGCCGCGACCTGCCGGTCCATGAGTACCTTGCCCTCCAGGGCGAGTAACTGTCGGGGATGAAGAAGACCCGGCGAAAGAACTCGTGGTGACCCTACCATCGCATTGCCGCGGTGGACGGTTCCTCGCATAGTGACCTGCGGCCTGGCGAAACAAACTCCGTAGCACCACAACTCGAAGTGGGATCTACCGTGACGGCCACACCGAGGTGGTCGATCGCCGATACCTCTGCCGCTACGGGCGTCTGAAGTCTGGGGCCCGTGCGCCTCGAATATCTCCGGTGTCGAGGGCGGTGCGAGTGCTCTGAGCTGGCTGTGGTGCAAATCTAGACTGCTGCTGAGGCCGCCCACCACGATAGCCACCAAAAGACCCTGCCGTCCTGGTCTTCTTCTGCGCTGTCACACGGCGGTCTCACGCCTCACATCCAAGAGCATGAGCTGCGTGCGGGTAATGTCCATACCGGTGGAGAGAAACACCGCACATGACTTCGGCCATATAGTCGTCTAGCCGGTGACATAGCGGTGCACCCTATCCCCCATATCTGCTACCAATGCTGGGACATATCGAGCCAATGAATCAAACTCGACATTGTACTCCCTGACAGTGCGTCCTCTCTGCCTCAGTAGTAAAAATCTATCAGCCCGCGCCCTCCTTATCTGTGGAGGCAAGAAGTGAGTGAGGAAAGCCTCTGAGAACTCATCCCAAGTAGGCGGGACGCGTGCTCTCCCGGGATAACTCCCATGAATCAAACCAATCATCGCGGTATCACGCAGCCGTCGCGAACAAAGGTCACAGACTGTCTCGAGGCCTTGATCACCTCATGATTCTTCGTGGTAGCGGATGAACTCCTGCGGATCATCCTCCGGCCTCGACCGTAAAACTCGGTGGGCTACAACTCAAGAAATCTCGTAGTCTCAAACTATTCGCCTCGGGTGCACCACGGGTGCGCGGCCGGTCTTTGAGCTGAATCCCAGGCCGCATCCACCTATCCTCGTATTCGCCACAACTCTAGCCAATAGTGGGCCGTCTCCTTGTACCCTAACTCCTCCGCCCGGTGTGGGGACGGGAGGTGTGGGTCTGTGGTCTCTTTGGGCGGCGTCATAGAACTCGCCGTCTGCGGTATAGGTGGGCTCGAGCCCTCGTGACTCTAGGTGTCGTGGCGGCTCCTCGGATGCCTTGCCGCTTCGGGCGGGTTGCCTTACGTGGAGGCATAAGCTATTCTGAGAAAGGAATACGTTAGAGGTCCAACTTTAACACTTTCTAAAGCACGATCTCGAGTGAGAAGAATGGAAACCAATCCTAAATATCCTATAGCCTCGATTATTGGTGTGGTGCACAACACACCGATAATCAAAACTCTACTAGATACGGTGCGTAGACACTTTCAGGATTAATCGCTCGATACCACTTTTGTCACGACCCGTTCGGGGCGTGGATCGTGCCTTCCGGGGCACCCAAGTAGTCATACATCAGTAATCGGCGGAAATATAAAGCAAGACATGAAACGATTTATAAAATAAGACACGCTTTATGTGAGAAAACATCGCTTTCGGCATATATATATAAACATGGTTTAGCGATTACATCAAACCTTGCAACATGACTACAGACCTCTAAGGAAATATACAACTATGGCGGGACAGGGCCGCCATACCGACTGCACAAAACTATCTACAACAGGAGATCATACCTAAAGTAGAGCCTCGGAAAAGATGGAGCTCAGCACAACGTAGAGATCCTAAGAATGTGGATCTAGCACACTTTGCCGCCTGCGGCATGAACGCGGCCCAGAAGGAGGTCGATTACAACAGTACAAAGTATATGAAGCGTAAAATACTTAAATGAAACATATCATTTTAAAAGCGGTTTTGCAAGTATGTATGAAACAACGATGAACGCGCATAGTGCCACATCACAAACAAGAGCGTGATAGGTAAGCTATGAGTCTTTTCTAGGTGCGAATGATCAGCAGGCCATTGCCCG
This sequence comes from Przewalskia tangutica, assembly GCA_029844215.1. Taxonomy (NCBI): domain Eukaryota; kingdom Viridiplantae; phylum Streptophyta; class Magnoliopsida; order Solanales; family Solanaceae; genus Przewalskia; species Przewalskia tangutica. The sequence goes on from CM056730.1 coordinate 47,704,786, forward strand.
TAGTATCACCATGCAAGCCTAATCACGGACTCCGTAGTCCGCATAGGCCAATCACATAGGCGCGTAGGGTATATATAACCGCGTCGAGGGTAGCTACTCTCGGCATCGCCCCGACTCGTCGTCGCGTGGCCACATAGACCGCATGAGGTATAACCCGCACTAACACGGAACTCCCGTAGCTCCGCATAGGTCCCTTGGACCCGCATGAGGTATTCTCGAATCATGGTCCTGCATCACCGAGTCTACCGCGTCGGAGGCGACTTAACCCCCGGTAATATGTCAAGAGGTGAGTGATGTTATACTAACCTAACAGTTTATCGTTAAACAACATAAGCACAACAAGAATACTCTTTTACACAAACGTTACAAGACACTAACACACATAGCATCATATCATGTCTACTTATCAAACCATCTTATTATTCTTTTCACAATTCAATATAAGTCATTTATAAACACATAGGCAACCTGCTTTTTTATCAATCTTAAGTGGTTATACTTAACTTCCCATAAAGCTAGTATAACTCTTAAGCTTCTGTTTAAAAACCAATTAGTTCTCTTCTGTTAAAAAATGATTCAGTATTCTTATGAAATGCTTTCAGATCTTTATTATTCAGGCTTAAGTAGTGGCATTCTAGTAAGTGTTATTCGGGCTTAAGCGTGAGGCATCGCGTAAGTGTTATCGAGCTTAAGTCAAAGACATTGCCGTAGTTATTATTCGATTAACACGTACGCGTCTATCGCACTATATATATTGTAAAATATCATGCTTTAGGAAGAATCACATACCTACCATTGACCACTGCGAGTTGAATATGTCGCGCAGAGTCGACTATAATAGTCACAGACATCTATCAAAGACTACTCAAGGTCATTCTAAGCAGAGGTTCACAATTCTATGGAAAGTTGGCGTACTTCCCTACGGTGAGCTATATAAGTCTCATCAGAAACATCTATGTAAATCTGGTTTGATTATTCTTCTTTAAACCGCCTACTTTGTAGTAGATTCAATTCTATTATGTGATATTCTTCTAAGTATTTAATACTTATTCTAATACTACTACAGTATGTATTCTCTAATTCAAAAGAGGGTTAGGATTAGTTACCTCGGTAAGCCCAATAATATCCTAGATAAAGTCGCGCCTGAGCAAGGTTTTGCTCACAAGTTATGCGCTCATTAGCTCAGAAACCTTAGAAGTTCTTCACAACTTCTACTAAGTACTAAGGGATTTGGGCTAGGGTATTTTGGGCATTATAAGCTGTTATACCCGTAGTTGCGGGGTATGTATGTGAGGACGTGCGTTTGAGTGCTGTGAAAATTTTGAAAAGAAAGAAAGATGTGAGTTTTCACGGAAAAGTTTCGGTTATTTGTGAAGAAAAGGTTCGTTAATGGGAATTTGATTCCCAGTTTGGTATTTGGACTTCATAGATTATATTAGAATTTTGAGATTTTATTTTGGAAATGGTCACGTGGGGCCACGGGAGAAATTCTGATTTTGTGGGGCCGCTTTGTTTTTGAGATTTCCGGTAAATTGGATATTTTCGGAAGACGAAATATTCTGGGCGAATCGGGGGGCGACACGTGTCACCCCCATGTGGCACCCTTGGCCGATTTTACATTTGTGCACAACACCCGGTTGGAGTCGTTTTTCGACGAAACGTTTTGCGTAACTTGCGAAGGGAAAATTCCGGCTATGTCGTTTTGTATTTTTGCGGATTTTTCCGAGAGACGAAACATTTTGGACCAACGGGAGGGTGACATGTGTCACCCTCACAATGGAGACAAGTGGGGCGGCACTTGGCCGATTTGGAGGGGCAAGTTGTGCTAGATATTTGTGTAGATATTTGTGAGGGTTTTAAGGAGTAGGGGCTAGGGTGCACTTGGCTTGATCTTGGCCTTACACTTGCCTTGCACATGGCTTAATCTTGGCCATTGGTTGGCCTTTGGTTTTGCTATAAATACCCCTCCCTTGTGAAGACTTATTCATTCACTCCTCACTTTGTCTAAGTCTTGAAATCCCTCCCCTCCCTCTAGTAGCTCTCGTCCTAAGCCTCTCCCCCTCCCTCCTCCTTGTGGCCTTTGGCCGAGAAGGGTCCCCCCCCCCTTGTGGTGCTAGCCGTGGGGTACCCCCCCCTAGCCTAGTTGTTTTCGCATAATACCCCTTGTTGTGGTATAGAAATACTCCCCTAGTATTGTTATAATGCCCAAAATACCTTAGCCTTGTACCTTGTAGTATTCCAAAGATACCTCTTTACGTAGAGTCGAAATACTACCTTTTGTCCTTTTAGTTTCAAACCAGAAACCCTAAGGAAATCTTCATAGTTGGTTGAAGTATTTGAGTAGAAGTTGGTTAGAACTTCTAAGGGTTGTTTGGAGTGGTTTGGAGCGCACGGAGTGGAGCTAAACCTTGCTCAGGATCGACATTATAACTTGGATAATTTTGGGCTTATCGAGGTAATTATCTTGTCCCTCTATTGTAATTGGAAATTACATGTTTGTTAGAATATATAGTTGAAGTATACTATATATGGAACTATACTTAGTATTCGGCAATGTCTTTTGACTTAAGCTCAAGAATAAAGAATCAATCAACTGTATTTACATAGGGCGTATTGCGATGACTTGTGTAGAATTGTACACGTCCGGTTAGGCGTGTAAAACCCCCTGGTTGGCTTGGTAGCGGCCTCGATAGAGGAGGAGATTTCTGTTGTTGCGGGGAGGTGTGCCAATTTTCTATAGTAAGATAGAAACTTATGTTTTGGGGTTAATAGGCGTTTGTGACCTTTATAGGTGAAAGTACTAAGAGTAGCGTATTACTCGAGTGGAAAGGGCTAGCAAGGTTGTAGTACTTGGAGCATTTTGCTTATTGTCGATAAATCGTCGCGAGGTATGTGAACCTCTTCCTATCTTTTCTAGCATGATTGTTGTGAACTATGTAGTACGGTGAGCGTACATGTGCTAAGTGATTTGGTTGGTTTAAAACATAGGGTGTTATAATAGCTTTATGGGAAGTTAGTTATAACGACCTTATGTAAGTGAAAATGGTTTCTTGATGTTAGAAGTTAAGAGACTTGATCTTATAAGATAAGAGACTTAACTTATTTGTTTTAATGTGGATGTTTGTGTGAAACCTCATTCGTGAGTAATGAGTACTTGGTTTTAAAGGGATAATGTTTCACCGATTTGGGAATCGAGAATGTGTATCGACAGGACCAACTGCAGCGTTAATAAAGGAAAATGTATTAAATAATGATGTGTTGTATTAAAACCAGTAGAAACCTCCATCCGCATAGAAACTAAGATGAGACAAAATGATATTACATTTTCTAGATCATGGTCATTGTAATAAGAATGTTGTAAACAAGAATAACCTACTCTCACGTGAGACATATATTACTCAATTGTTCTAAGAAGGAATCAAGTGATTAAGTTTGGGAACTATGAAACCATTTGAAAATGAGAAGCTTGAGTAATTGAAACTAGGCAAACTGGAACTTAGGAAAAGAATCGTTACTTGATTTTGAAAAGGAATGTGGGTTGGTCATTCTAATACTACGTATCGGGTGACTTTTATAAAAGTAATGGATCTCTTTTAAAAAGAACTTAACGTATGTAGTACTTTGGGGTTAAAAACCCGGACTTTGGTATAAATGGAAGTACTTTGAGTTGTTGTGAAACTTGCCTATGCTTGTTGTTGTGAAACTTGCCTATGCTTGTTGTTGTGAAACTTGTCTATGCTTGTTGTTGTGAAACTTGCCTATGCTTGTTGTTGTGAAACTTGCCTATGCTTGTGATGATAGCCTTTGTTGTACAAGTGTGGTATTTACGTATTCTGCGTCTCTCGATAGAGGCGGTCGACTTATTGAGAACATACTTGGGCGTCTTTGTTGTGATGGAGAATTCCACGGGTATGTTTCCATTTTGATTCTTGTCTTGTTGTTGATGTCACATGGACGTCTACACCGATGCAGAATTCGGGGCATGCGGCCCGTGCGGTCGGGTTGATTACCCGATATATTGTTATTGTGGTTACATGGACATGTCTACACCGAGGTAGAATTCCGGGGGCATGTGGCCATGCGGCAGGGTTGATCACCCAGTATATTATTGTTGATGTCACATGGACGTGTCTACACCGAGGTAGAATTCGGGGGGCATGTGGCCATGGGGCATTGGTATTATTGTTGCATCATGGACATGTCTACCGGCGCAAATTAGGGGCATGCGGCCGTGATGCGAACATGATTGATGTTGTGGGCGTGAGACCCATAGTTATATTTGAGTAATGACTTGAGGCGTGAGTCACATTTGGATATATTCGCTTTTATGTTGTGAGCGTAGTTTGGTTATCATACATGTCTCGGCTTTATATAGACTAGTATGATTTCATTCTGATATTTTTGATTTCACATACTTGGTACTGTTGTCTTGACCTCCTTGGGCTGCGTTCATGCGCAGTAAGGTACATCGGTCGTGGATCCGCTCTTAGGATCACGGTCACGTATTGGGAAGCTCCGTTTCTTGGAGGCTTATCTTTTGGTATGTGTTCCCGAGTTGTAGGTTCTTGTACATTCGGGGTATGGCGGGGCCTGTCCGTCATAGTCGTTGTAAATCTTAAGTGCTAGTAATCTTGTTGTGGCGGGGTTGTAAAGGATTAAACTGCTCGGAGTTTTATATATATCTGAAAGGCAACCGTTTTGGTTGGCCTGTTTATTATTATATCTCTTGTTTCATGACTCATGTTTTATTTTCATTGGTTTTCTCGATGTTGTATCACTAGGGTGCAGGATAAGGCACGATGCAGGGCCGGGCAGTCGTTACAATAACAATACTAGAAGACAACTTTTCTACCAAGGGAGGGGGGTAGATTTTTGGCTAGGCTAGGGGGGGTAGGCCCTCGGCCAAACTTCATGAGGGAGAAGTGTTGGAAGAAAGAGCTACAAAGTGAGAGGAGAGGATTTTTCAAGACTTGGAAAGATTTGTGGATGAAGAACTCTTCATCTCTAAGGGGGTATTTATAGGTCAAGAAGTGGCCAACCAATGGCCAAGATTAAGACAAGTGCAAGGCAAGTGTAGGGTGAAGATTTACTCACACAAATATCCTACTAACTCTCGACTTGTGCACAAGGCACAAAAAACGTGTTCACCATTGTCCAAATCGTCCAAATGGACGATTTCAAGTCCATCAATTGGAGGGTGACAAGTGTCGCCCTCCCGTTGGTCCAAAATGTTTCGTCTCTCGGAAAAATCCGCAAAAATTAGAAATGGCATAGCCGGAATTTACCCTACGAAAGCTGTGGAAACGTTTCGTCGGAAAACTATTCGTTTTGTGAGTTGTGCCCAAAAAATCATCCAAGCCTAAACTTTAAGGCTAAACTTTTTGTACGTATTCCCTTACGTACATACTCTAGAAATACGGGGTATAACATTATCCCCTCCTTAGAAACATTCGTCCCGAATGTTCCTTCCCAAGACAGTTAACGATAAGATTCTTCATAACTTAAACAGTTTGCAAATGCCACACGCGGCCACAAAACAACATTTAGGCATAAACGATAATGAAAATTTACAAGTAGGAAAGTGAATTACCTGGAGGTGTGGGGAATAGGTGAGGATACTTCTGCCTCATGTCCTCCTCGGCTTCCCACGTCATCTCCTCCCTGAACTCGTTCCGCCACAAGACTTTGTGGAAGCCACGCGTCCGTCCGCAGACGCCTAACTCGACGATCGACTATCGCTATGGGAATCTCCTCATACGATAACCCTCGGTCACTGGACATCGTCAATCGGGTGTACCACTAGATGGATCCGATACATCTCCTCAAAGATAGATACGTGAAAAACCGGATGCCGCCTCCGGATCGGACGACAGATTCAACTCATAGGCAACCTTGCCTACCTGCGGACAATCTGAAGCGGCCCAATGTACCTGAAATGAGTTTCCTTCTTCCGAATCTCATCACACCGCCATGGGTGACACCTTAGGAAAACCCAATCATGAACCTCGAACTCAAGATGCCGACGACGATGATCTGCATACGACTTACATCGACTCGGTATCAATAGCGCCTCGGATAAGCTTCACCTTATCCATCGCTGTACCAAATCTGGTCCCAGCGCACCTCGCCCACATCGAACCAACCTATAGGCGATCTGCGCACTTCCTCATACAAGGCCTCATAAGGCGCCATCGAATCTGGAGTGGTAGCTATTATTATACGCGAACTCAACTAGAGGCAAATGATCCTCCCAACTACCACTGAAGTCAATAACACGGGCTCGCAGCATATCCTCGAGAGTGCGGATAGTGCGCTCTGCTGTCCGTGCATGCGTGGATGAAATGCGATTACTCGAGCTCACTGCGTCCCTAAACCCCTCTGGAAGGACCTCCGAGTTAGCGTAAGGCGGGCTCCACATGCGATATGATCGAAGTAGGGACTCCATGCGATCTGCGATCTCTCGGATGTAAAGTCGGCATAATCCTCGGTGAAAAAGTCATCTGACGGGAAGAAAGTGGGCTGATTTCGACTGTCGACGATAACCCATATAGAATCATGTCTCCTCGAGTGCGAGGTAATCCCGTGATGAAGTCCATGTTGATTACCTCCCACTTCCGTCGGGATCTCAATCGCAGTAACAAACCACGGGCCTGGTGCTCTACCTTCACTGCCGACAACACGGGCGAGCTACGAACTCGCAACGTCCTCTTCAAGCCATCCCACCAATACACGGATCTAAGGTCGTGGTACATCTTGGTCGACCGGATGGATAGAGTAACGCTTGTGCGTGTGCTTCCCCAAGAACTCTGCCAAGTCACGAAACATCCGGAACACACAATCGCCCTCAAACCTTAGCACCCGTGGTGCTACCTCAAGGACCCTTGCCCCCACGTAAGAGTCAGACGCGATATCGAATCAAAGCTGGATCCTCGAGCTGTTGCCTCTTGCCTCGCCGATGATGGAAGACTCGGCAACCTCATGAACTCTAACCCCATTGCTATCGAATCAATCAAGCGGACACCAAGGCTCGCTGGCGATGCAAATCACGAACCATGTCCCTCCTCTCTAGCACATCCGATAGGCTCCCATCGACTACGACTAAGAGCATCCGCCACAACATTGGCCTCCGGGTGGTACAGGATATCAACATCGTAATCCTTAAGCAACTCTAACCACCGTCTGCTCGTAAGTTCAGCTCCTCTGAAGATATCTGGAGGCTCTTGTGGTGCGTAAAAATATCCACGTGAACCCTATACAAATAGTGCCTCCAGATCTTGGCGTGAATCACACCGCGACTCCAAATCATGGGTGGGGTAGTTCTCTCGTGTTTCTTGGTGTCGGGATGCATATGCTATAACCTGCCATGCTGCGTCAACACACATCCCAACCCGATGCCCGACGATCACAATACACGACATAACCATCCGGACCTGCGGAAGAGTAAGAACGGGCGGTCGTCGATCTCTCTTTCAAAGAATCGGAAACCCGCCACATCGGTCGGCATGAAACTTGGCGCCACGAGTCGGCCTAGTCAATGGTGCGAAGATAGAAGCAAACTTCTCTGAACCGATAATATCCTGCAAGGCCCGAAATGCGAACCTCGCCGGAGTAGTAGGTCTAGGCAAGTCTGTTGCCTCGATCTTGGCGTATCACTCGAATGCCATCGGCCCGATAATATGCCCAAGAAACGCCGAAGTCAACCAAAACTCACATTTGGAAAACTTGGCGCATAATCTGCGGTCTGGAAGAATCGGCCAAGACCTCAAATGCTCCGCATGCTCGCTCTGGCGAGAATAAACCAAGATATCATCAATGAACACTATCACAAACGTGTCCAAAATGGTTTGAACACTCGGTTCATCAAATCCATGAATCCACGGAGCATTGGTCAACCCAAAAGACATGACCACGAACTCATAATGCGTCTGGGTCGGAATGCGATCCTAGGGACATCCACCTCTCGACTCGCACTGATGATAGCGATCGCAGATCAATCTTGGAGAAGCATCTCGCACCTGCGGCTGGTCGAACAAATCATCAATCACGGGAAGGGGTATCTGTTCTTAATGGTCACCTTGTTGGTGCGTAATCAACACGTGCGCGGCGTCCGTCCTTCTTCTTCACGAACAATACCGGCGCTCCCGGGAGAAACACTAGGCTTGATGAAGCCGCTTCTCCAAAGAAATCCCTGGCGATCCTTCACTCTCAACTCGGCGGTGCCATTACGTATGGCGGAATGGAAATAGGCGAGTGTGCGGCAATATGTCAATACAAAACTCAATCTCCTCTCGGGAGGATACGGGAGGTCGTGCGAAACACGTGCGGGAACTCTCGACCCTTTGGGCCGACGGAAAATCTGGTACCGCGACTTGATATCAAACACGAACGAGATGGTAGATATACCCTTCGCACCATCTTCCTAGCCTTGAGGTAGGAAATAAACCTACCACCGGCGTCTGCGTGCTCCTCCCTCAACAACGGCTCGCCGAGCTGGAACCGTACTACTCTCTCTGCGGTCTACATTGGCGTAGCAAGAAGCTAGCCAATCCATCCCATGATCACGTCGAAGTCAATCATCTCTAACTCTATCAAGTCGGCTGGTCCGACGTAAATAGTCACAGACAAGCTCTACATACCCGCCGAGCTACCCGAATCACCCATCTGGCGTAGCTACCTCGAAAGGATCTATGGACTCGGGCTCTATCCACATCCTACTAGCAACAAGGGAGATATATGGGGAGTAGAACCGGATCTATCAAGGCATAAACATCAAACCCGAGCCCGATAAGGTACCTGTGACGACATCAGGTGAGGCCTCCTGATCCTGTCGGCTGGACAAAGCATAAATGCGGTTCTGAGGACCGCTAGAACTGGGACTCGCGCCACGACCTCTGCCGCGACCTGCTGGTCCATGAGTACCTTGCCCTCCAGGGCGAGTAGCTGTCGGGGATGAAGACCGGCGAAAGAACTCGTAGGTGACCCTACCATCAAGATCGCCGCGGTGGACAGTTCCTCGCATAGTGACCTGCGCCTGGCCAATCGAAACAAACTCCGTAGCACCACAACTCCCGAAGTGGGATCTACGCGTCGGCCACCGAGGGTGGTCCGATCGGCGATACCTCTGCCGCTCGGGCGTCGAAGTCTCGGGGCCTGGTCTACCTCGAATATCTGGTTGTCTTGAGGACGGTGCAGAGTGCTCTGGCTGTGTGGTGCAAATCTAGGCTAACTTCGAGGCCGCCCACCACGATAGCCACCAAAAGACCTGCCGTCTGGTCTTTCTGCTGCGCTGTCGGCCGTCTCTACGCTCTCCGCATCCAAGAGCATGAGCTGCATGCGGGTAATGTCCATACGGTGGAGAGAAACACCGCACATGACTCGGCCATATAGTCGTCAGCCGGTGACATAGCGGTGCACCCTATCCTCCATATCTGCTACCAATCTTTGGGACATATCGAGCCAATGAATCAAACTCGACATTGTACTCGACAGCGGTCGTCTCTGCCTCGATGGTAAAAATCTATCGGCCGCGCCCTCCTCATCTATGGAGGCAAGAAGTGAGTGAGAAAGCCTCACGAGAACTCATCCCAGTAGGCTGGGACGCGTGCTCTCCGGGATAACTCCCATGAATCAAACCAATCATTTGCGGTATCACGCAGCCGATGCGAACAAAGGTCACAGACTCTGTCTCGAGGCCTTGATCACCTCATGATTCTCTGTGGGCGGCGGATGAACTCTGCGGATCATCCTCCGGCCTAGACCCGTAAATCTCTGGCGGGCTACTACTCAAGACATCACGTAGCCTCAACCTATCTGAGCTCGGGTGCACCACGGGTGCGACCGGTCTTTGGCTGAGCCGAATCGCCGCATCCAGCCTATCCTCGTATCTGGCCACAACTCTAGCCAATAGCTGGGACATCTCCTTGTACCCTAACTCCTCCGCCCCAGGCTGTGGGCAGGAGGTGTGGGTACTGTGGTCTCTGCTGGGGCTGGCGGCGTCATAGAACTCGCCGTCTGCGGTATAGGCTGGGCTCGAGCCCTCGTGACTCTAGGTGTCGATTTGGAAGCTCCTCGCTGCCTTGCCCTTACGGGCGGGTTGCCTTACGTGGAGCATAATCATTCTGAAAGGAATACGTTAGAGGGTCCAACTTTAACACGGACTCTAAAGCACGATCTCGAGTGAGAAGAATGGAAACCAATCCTAAATATCCTATAGCCTCACGATTATTGGTGTGGTGCAACACACCGATAATCAAACTCTACTAGATACGGTCAGTAGACACTTTCCGAGATTAATCGCTCCGATACCACTTTTGTCATGACCCGTTCGGGCGTGATCGTGCCTTCTGGGGCACCCAGTAGTCATACATCAGTGTCAGCGGAAATATAAAGCAAGACATGAAACAGTTTATAAAATAAGACACGCTTTATGTGAGAAAACATCGCCTTTCGGCATATATATATAAACATGGTTTAGCGATTACATCCGAAACGCATACAACATGACTCTGAGACCTCTGAAATATACAACTATGGCGGACGGGCCCGCCATACCACTGTATGCAAAACTATCTACAACAGGGAGATCATACCCAAAAGTAGAGCCTCGGAAAAGATGGAGCTCGACACCAACGTAGAGATCCTAAGAATGTGGATCTAGCACTGCTGCCCTTACTGCGGCATGAACGCAGCCCGAAGGAGTCAAGATAACAGTACTAAGTATATGAAGCGTAAAATACTTAAATGAAACATATCATTTTAAAAACAGTTTTGCAAGTATGTATGAAACAACGAGAAACCGCATAGTGCACATCACAAACAAGAGGCGTGATAGGTAAATCGTATGAGTCTTTTCTAGGCTGCGAATGATCGGCGATGCCAATTGCGTAGTATCACCATGCAAGCCTAATCTCGGACTCCGTAGTCGCGTAGGCAATCACATAGGCCCGTAGGGTATATATAACCCGCATCGAGGTAGCTACTCATCGGCATCGCCCCGGACTCGTCGTCGCATGGCCACATAGACCGCATGAGGTATAACCCCGCACACTAACACGGAACTCCGTAGCTCGCATAGGTCCCTTGGACCCGCATGAGGTATTCTCGAATCATGGTCCTGCATCGCTGAGTCTACCCGCGTCGGAGGCGACTTAACCCCTGTAATATGTCGAGGTGAGTGATGTTATACTAACCTAACAGCTTATCGTTAAACAACATAAGCACAACAAGAATACTCTTTTACACAATCGTTACAAGACACTAACACACATAGCATCATATCATGTCTACTTATCAAACCATCTTATTATTCTTTTCACAATTCAATATAAGTCTGTTATAAACACATAGGCAAACTGTTTCTTTTATCAATCTTAAGTGGTTATACTTAACTTCCCATAAAGCTAGTATAACTCTTAAGCTTCTGTTTAAAAACCAATTAGTTCTCTTCTGTTAAAAAATGATTCAGTATTCTTATGAAATGCTTTGGATCTTTATTATTCGGGCTTAAGCAGTGAGGCATTCTGCGTAAGTGTTATTCGGGCTTAAGCGTGAGGCATTCTGTAAGTGTTATTCGGGCTTAAGTCAAAGACATTGCCGTAGTTATTATTCGATTAACACGTACGCGTCACCGTACTATATATATTGTAAAATATCATGCTTTAGGAAGAATCACATACCTTCACAGCGAAAACCACCTGCCAAGTTGAATATGTCGCGCGCAGAGAGTCAGCCTATAATAGTCACAGACATCTATCAAAGACTACTCTGAAGGTCATTCTAAGCAGAGGGTTCACAATTCTATGGAAAGTTGGGCAGTACTTCCCTACCGGTGAGCTATATAAGTCTCATTGTGAAAGCAGTCCCATGTAAATCAGTTTGATTATTCTTCTTTAAACCGCCCTACTTTGTAGTATGATTCAATTCTACGTGATATTCTTCTAAGTATTTAATACTTATTCTAATACTACTACGTATGTATTCTCTAATTCAAAAGAGGTTAGGATTAGTTACCTCGGTAAGCCCAATAATATCCTAGATAAAGTCGCGCTGAGCAAGGTTTAGCTCTAAGTTATGCGCTCAGGTAGCTCGAGAAACCTTAGAAGTTCTTCACACTTCTACTAAGTACTAAGGGATTTGGGCTAGGGTATTTTGGGCATTATAACAATACTAGAAGACAACTTTTCTACCAAGGGAGGGTAGATTTTTGGCTAGGCTAGGGGGTAGGCCTCGGCCAAACTTCACGAGGAGGGGAGTGTTGGGCGAAAGAGCTACAAAGGGAGAGGAGAGGATTTTCAAGACTTGGAAAGATTTGTGGATGAAGAACTCTTCATCTCTAAGGGGGTATTTATAGGTCAAGAAGTGGCCAACCAATGGCCAAGATTAAGACAAGTGCAAGGCAAGTGTAGGGTGAAGATTTACTCCACACAAATATCCTACCAACTCCTTGACTTGTGCACAAGGCACAAAAAACGTGTTCACCATTTTCCAAATCGTCCAAATGGACGATTTCAAGTCCATCAATTGGAGGGTGACAAGTGTCGCCCTCCCGTTGGTCCAAAATGTTTCGTCTCTCGGAAAAATCCGCAAAAATTAGAAATGGCATAGCCGGAATTTACCCTACGAAAGCTGTGGAAACGTTTCGTCGGAAAACTATTCGTTTTGTGAGTTGTGCCCAAAAAATCGTCCAAGCCTAAACTTTAAGGCTAAACTTTTTGTACGTATTCCCTTACGTACATACTCTGGAAATACGGGGTATAACAGATACCCATAGTATCAAAAATAGAGTAACTATCATTTCAAGTAAACCATTTTAAGACAAAACCATGCCTTTCTTTTTAAACCAAAACACTTAAATTCCTCAAATCTCCTTTCTTTTATAAATCAAGTTCCTTACTTTGGAATTTAAGAAAAATCGATACTTGTTATTAATGATCTTATTAAAACAGTCATGATCTAGGAAATGTAATACAATTTTGTCTTATCTTAGCTTCTATGCAGATGGAGGTTTCTACTGGTTTTAATATAATTACTTGTTATTACATTTTCCTTTATTAACGCTGCAATGGCTTGTTCGATAATTATTCCCATTTCCGAAATTAATATAACATTATTCTTTTAAAAACCAAGTACTCATTACTCACGAATGAGGTTTCACAACTTTTTAACACAATTCAAGTCAAATACAAGTCAAGTCTCTTATCTTTTAAAAACAATCAACCGTTCTTTTACCTACATAAAGTCGTTATAATTAACTTCCCATAAAGCCATTATAACACTTTATGTTCTAAACCAACCAATATCATTTAGCACGTCGTCTACGTACTACATAGTTTACAACAATCATGCTAGAAAAGATAGGAAGAGGTTCACATACCTCGCGACGATTATCGACAATTAGCAAAATGCTCCAAAGTACTATACCCTTGCTAGCCTTTTCCACCCTTCAAGTAGAATACGCTACTCGTAGTACTTCAACCTATAATGGTCATAAAATTTCTATTAACCTCTAGCTTCGAACGTAGAATAATCTAAGTGCAAAGTCCCTAAATTCTACGAAAAATCGGACAACACTTCCTTTGTTTCTACATACTTTGCCACCTTTTTCAAGGCCGAATTCAATAACCAAATGCCACATTTAAGGCTCAATCAATTCAGCAAATACAAAGGGGATTACACGCCTTACAAGACGTGTAAAATTCCGCCCCACAATTGACATCAAAACTAGTCCACAAAATACAATGTCTATTCGGCAACTAGAGATACAACAACACCAATTCTTATCCAATTCAAGTTCTTGGGTCAAACATGTTATATATCCATAAACAACTTCCACAACTACAATTTCCTTCCTTATATAACATGTGACAACTAAACTAGTAACCAAATTGAACTACAATCTTAAGGGCTAACATACTAGTTTTCGGATTAGGGTTCCAATAGTCCAAACACTTATCAAACTTCATAATATATACTTCATGCTTGCTAATAACCAAAGCTACAACAAGTAGTAATCTTAATTATTAAAACGACAAGAATTATACCTTTACAAGCCCTTAAAATTTCCATGATTCAAAGTCGCTCCTTAGCAATTCTTAGCTCCTTTCCTTATGTTCCAATAAGCTCCAAGCACTCCTTAGAAGCCTATGAAGAAGCCATCTTCAAGTTCCAACTTCAAAGTTGAAGAACTCCTTAAGTTTCCGCCTTGCGACTAATACGAAAATGCCACTTTTCCGAAATCTTTCTATTGAGATAACCTTACAACACTCTTAGGAACCTAGAGTTTAAGTCTTGTGAATAATGGATCACAAACTAAAATTTTTGTGTGGGAATTTTGCCCAACCCGTGAGCTTCACTAAGAGAACAAGAAATGTTGTGAAAATTTTCTAAGTGTTGAAGAACTAGTCTTGCACTAGTTGGGTATATATAAAACAATGGAGGGTCAAGATTATAACAAATGTGTGGCTAGGATGAAGAACACATGGATCATACACAAGTGGCAAGTTGACTTGGTCAAAAATATCAAGCTTGAAGACTTATCATCCACAAAGGTCAAATGACCATCCTATCCTTGCATATTTCATCCAACACCAAGAGGGGGAGGTGCCACGTGTCGCCCTCTCATTCGTCCATAAAAATTCTGTAACCCTCGTGGGCCCCACAAAACGTAAAATTCCTCGGGTGGGACCCACATGACCAAATCCGCAAAAACAAGTTCCATAATTCTTATAAATTCTTAAAGTCTTAAATACCAAAGTTGAGAATCCAATTCTCAATAATAAACCTTTTTCCTTCACGAAGTTCGGAAACTTTTCCGTCGAAAAAAACACATCTTCCTTCCTTTCCAATATTATTGTCGTATTCTCGTACGTACGTCCTCACATACATACCCTGGAACTACGGGGTGTAACATTCTTCCCCCCTTAGAAACATTCGTCCCGAATGTTCTTTCTAAGTCTCAAAACATACACGCGTCGGTATAGTCTTCACTACTATACTTAACCCAAATATGCCACACCTGGCCATAATATAACACATGCGCAAAACTCCAATCCAAGCCAATGAGGAATCACCTCTAACGTGTATAACAACACTAAAGCTTCCACCCATGGTCTAAAGGATACTTTCTTCACCTCGTTACTTCACAAAATGATCACTTCCCTTCTCTTAACACCCGTTCACTTCTTTCCTTACTCGTCATACCCTTCTCGTACACATGAACTCTTTCTATTACACGTACCACACTTCATTCATCGCTTCAGTTTCCAAAACCTTGGAGTTACTACCTCCAAACTTGGTCGTTACGCTAGCTTCAATTTCCTCTAAGGTCATTCCCAGCCTTCACGATCCGATCCTGGTCGAACGCGTCTACGAATTCGTACAATGGTTACCTAAACTTGGGCCTAGCACCCTCGTGACCCTATCACATAGAGGGACCACATCAAATTTACCTTACGTCATTCCGGGCTGCGGGTTGACCCGCAATCTGGCCTCAACCTGACCCATAACGCGCCCAACTCTCTCGTTCCCCGGTCCGGAACAATCTCACTAATTCACGTCATGAAAGCTACCACTTCTATCTCAAACTACCCATGGAATTATCACACAAATGCACCCTAGGTATATAATGTACTCCGGCAAAGATCACCCGCAAATCTTTTACTCAAGACGGCCTTACATCTAAGGTCTCAACTGTCATAATTTCTAAGGTTCACAAATTACCTGACCCCAAACTTACCTTTTTAACTAACCAGGCTTCTAAATCACATTTTTAACACAAAGCTATCTGAACATAACACTTAACACATCATCATAACATCAATACATACTAGTCTCTAGAGGGTTAAGGATATACCTGTAACTACTGCTTCACTTTCCCCTTGCCGCGCTATCTCTGGTCGGACACTCTTTCGCAAAATGTCCCTGCCGGCTTCAAGTATAGCAATCTCCCAAACTAGTACGACACTCCCCCCTATGGGTTTTACCACAACGGATACACTGAGATACGGGTATCCTCATCCGGCGAGTACTCCTACTCCCCGGAAAATCTGAAACACAGGAGCTCGACCGCTCACGAATACCTGGATGCCACGAAGGCGCGGAGGACCACTCTGTACTGGCGGAGGTGTATAACTAGCTTTCTTCTTTGGCGATCTGTCTCTGCGTTAGAAGGACCACGCTATTCTCGGCCTCTTATGCTGATCTGGTCTACACGCCGGTCTCTACGTTCCTCCATCCCCGTGCATAAGCTCGTATACGGGCAATGTCCATGCCGGTGAAGAGCTACACCCGAGCAAGCCTCGCCAGTAGTCATCGAGCCCCGTGGCGTGGCGGTGCACTCGTCCTCCATGCGCCACTAACGCAGGACATATCGAGCCAACGAGTCGAACTCCACGTTGTACTCCCGACCGTGCGCCTCTGTCTCAAAGATCGTAATCTGTCGGCCGCGTGCTCTCATCTGCGGAGGCAAGAAATGGCGAAATGCCTCAGAGAACTCGTCCCAAACATGGAGCGCATGCTCCCCGGATATCTCGCGAATCAAACCGATCATTGCGATATCACGCAACCGATGCGAACCTAAGACCACCGACTCGATCTCGAAGCCTTGATCACTCTGCGATCCAGAATGGCGTCGGATGAACTCCTGCGGATCATCCTCATGCCTCGACCCGTAGAACTCAGGTGGGCTGTAGCTCAAAAAGTCCCGAAGTCTCCAACTATCGGATCTAGGGTGAACCACTGGTACTACCGGAACCTCCGACTCTCGCTCGTCTCGTGTCTAGCCACAATCTGGCTAGTAATGGCCGGGCGTCTCCTTGTAACCCATATCCTCTGTTCTGGCCGTGGGATGGAGACTCGGTATCGTAGCCTCGATGGCTAATCTTGCGCCCTAAACTTCTTTGGGGCTAACGGCGTCGCAGAACTCCCCATCTGAAGTACCACCCTCGGTAAAGACTGGTCCTCTGCCCTGGTAACCCTCTGTGCTCTACTCGCAGCTCCCTCTGCTACCTTGCCCTTCTGGGCTCTGGTTGCCTTGCGTAGAGGCATAACTGGTACAAAAGAATACGTCAAAGGGAGTCCAACTTATAACACAGCTCTAAGGCACGATCTCAGAGTGAGAAGAATGGAAACCAATCCTAAATATCCTGTAGCCTCCTGATTATAGATGTGGTGCACAACACACCGATAATCAAGACTCTACTAGACACGGTCTGTAGACACCTTCCGAGGATTAACTGCTCTGATACCACTTTTGTCACGACCCGACCTTGGGCCCGCGACTGTTGCCTTACCCCGGACACCCTAGTGATAATACATCAGAGAAAAACCAGCGGAAATAAAAACTTAATTATGAAACAAGATATACAATAAGAGAACATGCTAACCAAAACGGTCACCTTTCTGTATATATACATAAAACCCGAACAATTATATCCTTTTACAAACCCTGCCCATAACAGTACTACAGACCTCTACGAATTTTATAACAACTATGACGGGACAGGGCCCCGCCATACCCCTGAATGTACAAGAACCTACAAACTCAGGGAATCATACCAAAAGATAAGCCTCCGGAGAAACGGAGCTTCCCAAAACGCTGAACTGTGATCCTATGAGCGAGGATCAACAACCGGTGTACCTCTACCTGCGGCATGAACGCAGCCCCCCGAAGGAGGTCAGTACAACATGTACCAAGTATGTGAAACTGAAAATACTGTAAATGAAATCATAATAGTCTATATAAAGCAGGAGACATGTATGATAACCAAACTACAGTACACAACATATAAGCAGTCATGTCAAGTCAGGGACTCACGCCCTCAAAGTCATCACTCAAATATAACTATGGGTCTCACGCCCACAACATCAATCATGCCCGTGGAATACCTTCCTCACTACCGATCTATGATATAATAACACGGCGAGTACACATGAACACGGGTCCCACGTGTCATAAAAACCGTCTGGGGAAATGCGAAGCATAGCTACGGATCCAACTGCGCATCATCAATGGCCAGGGCAAAGTCGAAAGCGGCTACGGAACCTACCGTACCAACAATACTAAACAACCATATCACGAAGGCGACACGTGGCAAGTGCGATAGCCTCTACCAGATCCTCCTGCGCCACGTGGCGGCGGGGCAAGTAACCAGCTAACCACCGGATCACAACCGTAAGTCACGGCCGTCCAAACACCGACTCGCGAAGGCGACACGTGGCAAGTCGCGATAGCCTCTACTAGATCCTCACTGCGCCACGTAGGCGGCGGGGCAAGTAACGAGCTAACCACGGATCACAACCGTAAGTCACGATACTTCGCGCGAAGGCGACACGTGGCAAGTCGATAACCTCTACCAGATCCACTGCGTCACGTAGGCGGCGGGGCAAGTAACCAGGCTAACCACCAGATCACAACCGTAAGTCACGAGACTTCGCCACAAAACTGAACAGGGCAAGTACGAAGGATAACTACCAGAACCAAAGCCGAATCAGCCACGACCGGGGCAAGTACGAGAACCAACTACCAGATACCAAGGCCGAATCAGTAAAACCTCATGGAGAGCTAGTCCATGGAATAACAATAATGGTCACATGCCCCCGGAATCCCTCATCGGTGTAGACATGCCCATGTGACAATAATAATGGAAGCATACCCGTGGAATCTTCCGTCCGCTGTGATACATCCAAGTAAATTCACAACAAGTCAGCCGACCCTCCATCGAGAGACGCGGTGGTATAGAAATACAATACTTGCACAACAAAAGCTATCACAACTAGCATAGGCAAGTTCAACATACTTTTATACTTTCATTAACATGTAAATTGATTCACCATTTATATAAACTCAAGTACTCCCATTTTGTGCCAACGATTCGGGTTTTAATCCTAAAGTACTACGTACTTAAATTCTTTCAAAAGACCCTTTTCTTTTACAAAAGTCATACGATACCCATAGTATCAAAAATAGGGTAACTATCATTTCAAGTAAACCATTTTAAGACAAAACCATGCCTTTCTTTTTAAACCAAAACACTTAAATTCCTCAAATCTCCTTTCTTTTATAAATCAAGTTCCTTACTTTGGAATTTAAGAAAAATCGATACTTGTTATTAATGATCTTATTAAAGCAGCCATGATCTAGGAAATGTAATACAATTTTGTCTTATCTTAGCTTCTATGCAGATGGAGGTTTCTACTGGTTTTAATATAATTACTTGTTATTACATTTTCCTTTATTAACGCTGCAATGGCTTGTTCGATAATTATTCCCATTTCCGAAATTAATATAACATTATTCTTTTAAAAACCAAGTACTCATTACTCACGAATGAGGTTTCACAACTTTTTAACACAATTCAAGTCAAATACAAGTCAAGTCTCTTATCTTTTAAAAACAATCAACCATTCTTTTACCTACATAAAGTCGTTATAATTAACTTCCCATAAAGCCATTATAACACTTTATGTTCTAAACCAACCAATATCATTTAGCACACGTACGTCTACCGTACTACATAGTTTACAACAATCATGCTAGAAAATATAGGAAGAGGTTCACATACCTCGCGACGATTATCGACAATTAGCAAAATGCTCCAAAGTACTATACCCTTGCTAGCCTTTTCCACCCTTCAAGTGGAATACGCTACTCGTAGTACTTCAACCTATAATGGTCATAAAATGTCTATTAACCTCTAGCTTCGAACGTAGAATAATCTAAGTGCAAAGTCCCTAAATTCTACGGAAAATCGGACAGCACTTCCTTTGTTTCTACATACTTTGCCACCTTTTTCAAGGCCGAATTCAATAACCAAATGCCACATTTAAGGCTCAATCAATTCAGCAAATACAAAGGGGATTACACGCCTTACAAGACGTGTAAAATTCCGCCCCACAATTGACATCAAAACTAGTCCACAAAATACAATGTCTATTCGGCAACTAGAGATACAACAACACCAATTCTTATCCAATTCAAGTTCTTGGGTCAAACATGTTATATAGCCATAAACAACTTCCACAACTACAATTTCCTTCCTTATATAACATGTGACAACTAAACTAGTAACCAAATTGAACTACAATCTTAAGGGCTAACATACTAGTTTTCGGATTAGGGTTCCAATAGTCCAAACACTTATCAAAACTTCATAATATATACTTCATGATTGCTAATATCCAAAGCTACAACAAGTAGTAATCTTAATTACTAAAACGACAAGAATTATACCTTTACAAGCCCTTAAAATTTCCAAGATTCAAAGTCGCTCCTTAGCAATTCTTAGCTCCTTTCCTTATGTTCCAATCTGCTCCAAGCACTCCTTAGAAGCCTATGAAGAACCCATCTTCAAGTTCCAACTTCAAAGTTGAAGAACTCCTTAAGTTTCCGCCTTGCGACTAATACGAAAACGCCACTTTTCCGAAATCTTTCTATTGAGATAACCTTACAACACTCTTAGGAACCTAGGGTTTAAGTCTTGTGAATAATGGATCACAAACTAAACTTTTTGTGTGGGAATTTTGCCCAACCCGTGAGCTTCACTAAGAGAACAAAAAATGTTGTGAAAATTTTCTAAGTGTTGAAGAACTAGTCTTGCACTAGTTGGGTATATATAAAACAATGGAGGGTCAAGATTATAACAAATGTGTGGCTAGGATGAAGAACACATGGATCATACACAAGTGGCAAGTTGACTTGGTCAAAAATATCAAGCTTGAAGACTTATCATCCACAAAGGTCAAATGACCATCCTATCCTTGCATATTTCGTCCAACACCAAGAGAGGGGAGGTGCCACGTGTCGTCCTCTCATTCGTCCATAAAAATTCCGTAACCCTCGTGGGCCCCACAAAACGTAAAATTCCTCGGGTGGGCCCCACATGACCAAATCCGCAAAAACAAGTTCCATAATTCTTATAAATTCTTAAAGTCTTAAATACCAAAGTTGAGAATCCAATTCTCAATAATAAACATTTTTCCTTCACGAAGTTCGGAAACTTTTCCGTCGAAAAAAACACATCTTCCTTCCTTTCCAATATTACTATCGTATTCTCGTACGTACGTCCTCACATACATACCCTGGAACTACGGGGTGTAAAAATTAGGCTCGCATAATGATACTATGGGCAATTGGCCTTGCTTCGATCATTAGCGGCCTAGAAAAGACCAGTTACATTATATCTATTTTGCTCTTGTTTATGTTGTGGCACTATGTGCAGTTAAATTGGTTGTTCGTACGTATTTGTAATTGGTTTTAAAATGTTATGATTTTATTTGATGTACTTCTGATTTCACATACTTGGTATTTGTTATCTCGACCTCCTTGAAGTGCGTTCATGCCGCAGAATAAATACGCGATCGTCGATCCTCGCTCATAGGATCACAGTTCAGCGTTTTGGGAAGCTTCGTTTCTCCGGAGGCTTATCTTTTGGTATAGTCCCCTGTCGTTTTAGGTACTTAGATTCAGGGGTATAGCGGGACCCTGTCCCGTCGTAGTTATGGTTATATTCTTAGAGGTCTATAGTACTGTTGTGGGCAGGGTTTGTAAAAGGGATGTAACTGTTCAGGTTTAATCATTTTTATATATATGCAGAAAAGTGACCGTTTTGGTTAGCCTATTTTTCTTATTGTATATCTTGTCTAGAGGCGGCATGGGTTATTGAATTCGACCTTGAAAAAGGTGGCAAAGTTTGTAGAAACAAAGGAGGTGCTGTCCGATTTTCCGTAGAATTTAGTAACTTTGCACTTATAATATTCTACGTTTGAAGTAAGACGTTAATAGACGTATTGTGGACATTATAGGTTGACATACTACGGGATTTGGAAAGCAGGGGAAACTTAGCCCGAGGTACTTTGGTATTCCGTAGTTCCAGAGTATGTTTACGAGGACGTACGTACGAGAATACGACATTAAAATTGAAAAGGAAGAAAGATGTGATTTTTCGACGGAAAAGTTTCCGGATTTTGTGAAGGAAAAAGGTTCGTTAATGGGAATTGGATTCCCAGATTTGGTATTCAGACTTTTTGGAATATTTGAGAATTATGGGATTTTATTTCCGGAATTGGTCACGTGGGGCCCACGGGAGAAATTTACGGTTTGTGGGGCCCACTTTATTTTCGGATTTTTGGCATTATGGATATTTTCGGAAGATAAAATATTTTGGACGAGTAGGGGGGCTACACGTGTCACCCCCCCCCCCCCCCTTGAGGCCATGTGGGCCGATTGTTAGTGTGTGTGTTGGACGGTTTTGTGTGGGACAAGTGGCAAGCCATTTGTCCCATTGTTATGGTGGACATATGGTTGGTAGTTTACCCACACACATGTACCCCATCCTCACCTTACACTTGCTTTAATCATAGCCCTTGATTTATCTATAAATACCCCTTGATTTCAAGACTTTATTCATCCACACTTAAGAGTTTCAAAGGCAAAATTCTCCCTCCCTCCTTGTGTTGTTCTCGTCCAACCCCCCCCCCAACTTTGTGTAGAAATACTTCAAGTATTGTTGTATAATCCCAAATACCTTAGCCTTGTATCCCTAGTAGTATTCTAAAGTTATCCCAACATAAGAGCCCGGAAATACTACTTTTTCCAATAGTCGCAAAATGAAGCCCTAGAAAAATCTTCATAGCTTAGATGAAGTGTTAAAAGAAGTTGTTTAGAAACTTCTAAGGGTTTCTTGGAGCGGGTTGGAGCGTAAGGAATTGGAGCTAAACGTTGCTCAGGATCGACTTATAATCTTGGATAATTTTGGGTTTATCGAGGTAATGATCTTTATCCCCCTATTGTAATTGGAAATTACATGTTGTAGTAGTTAATAATTGAGTATAAGATATATTGGAAGAATTATTATAAAGAATGGAACTGTATTTACATTGGACTGTATTCTGATGAACTTGTAGTATTATTGTGGCGGAATTGTACGTCAGGTTAGGCGTATAATCCCTCCGAGTTGTTGGCTTGGTAGCGGGCCCTGATGTTGGAAGTTATAGTTGTGGTTACGGGGAGAGTCTGCCGAATTTTCCGTAGAATATGGAACCTTGTAGTTAGAAATATTCTACGAAGGGATCTAGAAGTTAATAGACGTTTTATGACCATTATAGGTTGAAGTACTACGAGTAGCGTATTCTACTTGAAGGGTGGAAAAGGCAAGAAAGGTTAGAGTACTTTGGAGCGTTTTGCTAATTGTCGATAATCGTCGCGAGGTATGTGAACCTCTTCCTATCCTTTCTAGCATGATAGTTGTGAAATATATATAGTGCGGTAGACGCACGTGTGTTTAAAGGAATTTGATTTTCCTTTTGTGTCCTTGACTTGATTCCAAAGTTAAGTGACTTGTTATGAAATATTAAGGACTTAAATTATGTTAAAAAGTTGTAAAACCTCACTCATGAGTAATGGATGTGTGGTCTTTTAAAGAATAAAGTTATCTTGATTTCGAAAATGAGAATACTTGTCCTTGGTTGGTTTAAAGCATAAAGTGTTATAATAGCTTTATGGGAAGTTATTTATAACGACTTTATGAAAACAAAAGAATGGTTTTATCACTGGATTTAAAATGATAACTTGACATTTTAAAAGTTGGAGGTTGGTTTCCTTAAAAGATATGATTGAATGATTTAGAGACTGATTTTTGAAAGTAAAGAGACTTGACTTATAAACAACTTGATTTCGGGAAAGGAGAAGTAACTTGATTTAAAGGTATATGTTACTTGTTTTTAAAAGAGTAAGACACTTGGTTTAAAAAGTATATTGCTACTTGACTTTAAAAAGGAAAAAGTGCCTTTGTTTTAAAAGAAGGTATGAAAATTGTTTTGGTTTACTTAAAAGGTAGTTACTCTATTTTGATACTACAGGTATCGTGTGACTTTTGTGTGAGTAACTTGACTATGTTGGCTTGTGATAGCCTTGTAATACTTTCTTGTTGGTTTGATAAGTAAACATGTTATGACGCTACGTGTGTTAGTGTCTTGTGACGTTTGTGTAAGGGGTTTTTCTTGTTGTGCTTATGTTGTTTAACGATAAGCAGTTATGCTGGTATTATATCACTTACCCCCATGACTTGTTATGCCGATGGTTAGCCGCCCCCGATGCGAGGAATACCTCATGCGGTGCATGTGACCTATGCGGAGCTGCGGGAGTTCGGGATGATCACTCGGGTGTGTTACGCCGTCGAGAGAATACCTCTGCGGTGCGTGTGACTACGCGGTGCGGGAGTCGAGTTGATGCCGGGGTTAGCTACCCCGTCGCGAGAATACCTCATGCGGACCTAGGTGGTCTATGCGATGCGCGGAGTTCGAGATTAGGTTCGCATAATGATACTATGGCGATTGGCCTTGCCCGATCATTAGCGGCCTAGAAAAGACGATTCGTTATATCTATTTTGCTCTTGTTTATGTTGTGGCACTATGTGCGATTAAATTGGTTGTTAAATGCGTATTTGTAATTGGTTTTAAAATGTTATGATTTTATTTCAGTACTTTACAGTTTCACATACTTGGTACCTATTATCGACCTCGCCCGGAGCTGCGTTCATGCCGCAGTTATAGGTACACCAGTCGTCGATCCTCGCTCATAGGATCACAGTTCAGCGTTTTGGGAAGCTCCGTTTCTCCGGAGGCTTATCTTTTGGTATAGTCCCCTGTCGTTGTAGATACTTACATTCAGGGGTATGGCGGGGCCCTGTCCCGTCGTAGTTATGGTTATATTCTTAGAGGTCTGTAGTACTGTTGTGGGCAGGGTTTGTAAAAGGGATGTAACTGTTCAGGTTTAATCATTTTTATATATATGCAGAAAGGTGACCGTTTTGGTTAGCCTATTTTTCTTATTGTATATCTTGTCTAGAGGCGGCATGGGTTATTGAATTCGACCTTGAAAAAGGTGGCAAAGTTTGAAGAAACAAAGGAGGTGCTGTCCGATTTTCCGTAGAATTTAGTAACTTTGCACTTATAATATTCTACGTTTGAAGTAAGACGTTAATAGACGTATTGTGGACATTATAGGTTGACATACTACGGGCGGGATATTGTACTTAGCAAGTGGATTGACCCGAAGAGGTATGTAGAACTTTCCTATCTTTTGAGCATGAATAGTTGCAAGTATATAGTACGGTAGACGTACAAGACCTTGATATCCTTTACTAGTTTTATGAATAGCCAAGTTGGGTGAGTTAGGAGATTAACCCACTTCTTTAAAAGTATTAAGGATGTCCTAAGTTTTTAAAGTGAAGGGACTTGGAGAGTTTTAAAGTATATGATACTTGTTTCGTTTTAAACGTGTAAGTCCCTTGGATATGAAATTGTAATTGGTTAAGGTATAAAGTTAATATAACGACTTTATGGGAAGTTGGTTATATTAGCTTTATGGAAAGATAAATAAGGATAAGTGACTTGATGCTACGTTTATTAGTATCTTGGAAGTTTTATAATGAAAAGAGTCATCTTTTTAAAAAAGAATAGAAGTACGTAGTACTTTGGGTTAAATTCCCGGATTTTTATAAAAGACATGCTAGTGCCTTAAGTAAACTAAAATGAGAGTGTATATGAATAAAGCTAATAAGAAGTTAGGGGATTTCTTAACTTGCTTATTTATTGTATAATAAGCCGGTAGTGCTTATGTTATGTATGATAAGCCGGTAGAGCTTATGTTATGTATGATGGCCGGTTGAGATAGGGTAAGAGTATAAATGAGGGGTAAACCCCCAAGACGTTATACCACCTTCTCCAGGGTAAGAGTATAAATGAGGGGTAAATCCCCAAGACGTTATACCACCTGCTTCAGGGTAAGAGTATAAATGAGGGGTGAACCCCCAAGACGTTATACCACATGTTTTCGTGGATTTGCCACCCATGATGCGAGGAATACCTCATGCGAGTCCTTATGGGCTTATGCGGGTGAAATAGTCTCATGCGGTAGTCTGACTATCACGAGGAATACCTCATGCGGGTCCACACGACTATCACGGGTGAAATAGTCCCGAGTAGGATTGCTTAATGATCGTGGGCGGATGGTCCCGCTTTGATCGTGAGATTCCTATTTTTATGTCAGACGTATACTCTTAGTTACTCATTGTTAGTAAGACAACGTATGTCTTTGTAATTTTATTATCATACATGTCTCGGCTTTGTTTTAAACTTATGATGTAATTCTGATATTTTCGAGTTTACATACTTAGTACAT
This sequence comes from Przewalskia tangutica, assembly GCA_029844215.1. Classification (NCBI taxonomy): domain Eukaryota; kingdom Viridiplantae; phylum Streptophyta; class Magnoliopsida; order Solanales; family Solanaceae; genus Przewalskia; species Przewalskia tangutica. The sequence continues at coordinate 47,730,962 of CM056730.1, forward strand.
ATTGTGTAACGACCCCTTCCTCGGGGCTGCGTTAAATGCAGTGGGTAGCGGTGGTGGATCCTCATTCTTAGGATCACTTATCGACGTCAAGCTCCATTTCTCGGAGGCTTGTCTTTTTAGTCGATCTTTCCACGATGTCGTAGATTTATGTACATTCGAGGTATGGCGGGCCTGTCCGCCACGATTGTTATTCCTATAGGTGCGTAGTCACATGTTGTGGTTTGAAATGTAGAACCGAGTTATCTGATTTGCTTTTGATTATGCATATTTTATGGAAAGCGGCCTTATCGGCTAGCTTTGTGATGTTATTGTCTAAACATGTTGTATGTTGTGTATGTTCTCCGCTATTCTCGATGTATACGAGCAGGGTACCCGGGTAGGGCACGATCGCGACCCGAGTCGGGTCGTGACAAAAGTGGTATCAGAGCAGTTAGTCCTCGGAAAGTGTCTACAGACCGTGTCTAGTAGAGTCTTGATTATCGGTGTGTTGTGCACCACATCTATAATCAGGAGGCTGCAGGACATTTAGGATTGGTTTCCATTCTTCTCTCTCTGAGATCGTGCAGTAGAGCTGTCTTATTAGGTTGAATCCTCTCTGACCTATTCTTATGAAACAGTTATGACTCGCGCGGAGGCGACCGGGGCCTGAAGGTCAAAGCGGCGGAGGCGCTAGCGGTACTCGGAAGGGTTACTCGGACTCGAGCCGCACTATGCACGAGGTAGCAAGTCGGGCGAGTTCAGCCACGCCGGCGATAGAAAGGAAGGCGGCGCGGTAGCTCGAGAGGTTCCGTACGAGCCTCGATCCACGGCCGGGGCGAGTATAGAGACTACGGGGAGCAGATCCGGTTATTGACCAACATAGTAGCAGGGCAGCGCAGACAGGAGCAGGTGGCTAACCCTAGGGCCGACAGTTTGCGGATTCAGGATTTTCTAGGTTATCATCCACCCGAGTTTTATGGTTCGAGGTCTGAGGAGGATCCGCAGGAGTTCATTCGGCGATTCTGACAGACTATGCGAGTTCTTAGGGCTTGAGACGAGTGCATTATGCTAGCCTCTTCTGGGTTCTGCGATATTGCGTTGAACCGGTTTGAGTCATGAGCTGTCGAGAGGTGATGATGCTCTTCCACTCTTTGGGAGGAGTTCTGAGGCCTTCATGGATAACTTTGCCTCCCGAGATGAGAGAGCAGTGTGGATAGATTCTTGACCTTGAGGCAGAATGGGAGGACTATCATGGAGTACAGCCTGGAGTTTGACTCTTTGGCCAGGCATGCGCACACCATTGTAGCTGACATGGCGGATAGAGTTCATCGTTATGTGATGGGACTAGGCGTCATATGATTCTGCGCATGCTTGGGAGTGGCTCTTGGCCCGTTATAGACATTGCGGAGATGCAGCGTATGCGAGGATAGAGAGATAGAGAGAGAGGATCAGTTAGCGCAGCGGACCAAGGCAGGGCAGCGAGGTCTCGGGGCGATTTTAGGCGGACAACCTCGGCGGCGAACTAGGTCCACATTCCGGCCCGGCCTGAGTGCTCCTTCACGATTTCGGCGGGAGGTCCGCGGTCAGTCATTCAGAGCGGTCGGGCTCGTGGCTTGAGGTTTTGAGGCGGCAATCGTCACCGTCGAGACCACCCACATCTCGGTGTGTTCGATCGGTAGGTCTCACGAGCGAGTGCCGCGTAGCTCGGGAGCTTGTTACTCTTGTGGCGCAGGGCCATTTGAGAGAAGATTGTCCGTCTAGAGGCGGCATGGGTCGTACGGCGAGTGCATCCGACAAGATCGATTCTTTGGGTCTTCTCTTCTTACGTGGTTATGCGCCGGGCGGTACTCACGGACGTGAGCCGCGCAGGTCGTGGTGGTGGTTCGATTCTAGCGGTCCACGAACCGCATTTATTCCTTAGCGGCCGCCAGGGATCGTGAGGCTTCCACGGCGTCGTCCGCAGTACATTATTGATTTCATGATGTGACGTTTATGCTTTGATAGATCCAGGTTCTACCTTGTCCTATGTGTCCCCTCTTATTGCTGGTAGAATCGGGATAGAGCCGGTGTCGATAGAGCCTTTTGAGGTAGCTACGCCAGTGGGTGATTCGGTGTTAGCTGAGCGGGTGTATAGAGGTTGTCCGGTATTTATTTACAGTCGTCAGACCCTTGCAGACTTGATAGAGTTGGAGATGATAGATTTTGATGTCATTATGGGTATGGACTGGTTGGCTTCTTGTTATGCCAACGTTGACTGTAGGGACAGGTTGGTTCGGTTCCAGTTTCCTGGCAAGCCAGTTATCGAGTGGAGAACACACGGCGTCGTAGGGGTAGGTTTATTTCTTACCTCAAGGCTAGGAAGATGGTGCAGAAAGGGTACATCTATCATCTGGTTCGGTTATTTGATACAGAGGCTGAGGTGCCAGTTCTTCAGTCAGTACCAGTGGTTAGGGAGTTTCCAGATGTGTTCCCAGACGATCTTCCGGGTATCCCTCCTGAGAGGGAGATTGAGTTTTGTATTGACACGTTGCCAGACACTCGACCTATTTCCATTCCGCCATACAGGATGGCACTGCGAGTTGAGGAGTCGAAGGACCGGTGAAAGATTTCTTGGAGAAAGGATTTATCGGGCCTAATGTTTCTCCACAGGAGCGCCGGTTTTGTTTGTGAAGAAGAAGAAGGATGGGGCCAGCTGCGTATGTGTGTTGATTCTGACGGTGAATAAGGTAACCATCAAGAATAGGTACCCCTCTCGGGATTGATGACTTGTTTGACGATTGCGAGTGCGAGGTGTTTCTCCAAGATAGACTGCGATGCAGTTATCATCAGTGCGAGTTCGAGGCGAATATCCCAAAGACTGCATTCAGGACCCGGTATGGGCACTATCAGTTCAGGGTTATGTCTTTCGGTTTGACCAACGCTCTAGCGGTATTTATGGATTCGATGAACCGGGTGTTCAAGCCATTTTTGGATACATTTGTGATAGTATCTATTGATGACATCCTGGTTTATTCGCGGACAGAAGCGAGCATGCGAATCACTCGAGGCGGTACTTAGGGTCCTCGGGCCGGCGATTGTCGCCAAGTTCTCCAAGTGTGAGTTTTGGTTGGCCTCGATGGCATTCACAGGGCACATTATTGGGGTTGATGGTGTTGGTGGATCGACAAAGATTGAGGCGATCAGTCTTGGCGAGACCTACTACTCCGCCGAGTGCGCGATTTCTTAGAAATTTGGCGAGTTATTATCGTAGGTTTGTGGAAGCGGTTGCCGATTTCAGCAGATTGACTAGGTCGACTCGAAGCGGCCAAGTTCCGTGGGCGAGGCTTGCGAGAAGGGTTTCCAGTTGCTGAAGGAAAGGTTGACAACGGCTCCGGTTCTTACTCTTCCGGAGGGGATTGACGGATACGTGATTTATTGTGATGCCTCGAGTATCGGGCTAGGGTGTGTTTTGATGCAGCACGACAAGGTTATAGCCTATGCTTCCCGGCTGTTACGGAAGCATGAGAGGAATTACCCTACCCACGACTTAGAGTTGGCCGCAGTTATTCATGCCTTGAAGATTTGGAGACATTATTTGTATGGGGTTCATGTGGATATTTATACAGACCACAAGAGTCTCCATTATATCTTCAGGCAGAGGGAGCTGAACTTGCGACAGAGACGGTGGTTAGAGTTGTTGAAAGATTATGATGTTGATATTCTATACCATCCGGGGAAAGCCAACGTAGTTGCTGATGCTTTGAGTCGTAGATCGATGGGAGCACTGTCGGAGGTACGGCGGAGAGGCGGGACATGGTCGTCGAGATCCACCATTAGCGAGCCTTGGGGTTCGATTGATCGATACCGACGATAGTGGGTGCGGGTTCGTGAGGTTGCGAGTCTTCCATCGTTGATGAGGTGAAGAGGCGGCGATTTGAGGACCCGATGTTGGTACGGTATCGAGATGCGGCTCTTGGGAGAAGAAGAGTCTATTCAGTGGCGCTGATGGTGCTAAGATTTGAGACCGGTTGTGTGTTCCGATGTAGCGAGGACCGTCGGCAGATTTTGGGGGAGGCACACAGTGCTCGTTATTCTATTCATCCAGGGTCAACCAAGATGTACCATGACCACAGATGTTTGTATTGGTGCGATGTCCTGAAGAGGGACGTGGCAGGTTTTGTTGCACAGTGTCCTAATTGCCAGCAGGTCAAGGTCGAGCACCAGAGGCCCAGTGGATTATTGCAGGCTATTGAGATTCCGACTTGGAAGTGGGAGGTGATCAACATGGACTTTGTTACTGTTACACCCCGTAGTTCCAGAGTATGTATATGAGGACGTACGTACGAGAATACGACACAAAAATTGGAAGGAAGAAAGATGTGATTTTTTTCGACGGAAAAGTTTCCGAATTTTGTGAAGGAAAAAGATTCGTTAATGGGAATTGGATTCCCAGATTTGGTATTCGGACTTTTTGGAATATTTGAAAATTATGGAATTTTATTTCCGGAATTGGTCACGTGGGGCCCGCGGGAGGAATTTACGGTTGTAGGGCCCACTTTATTTTCGAAATTTGTGGCATTACGGGCATTTTCGGAAGATGAAATATTTTGGACGAGTAGGAGGGCGACACATGGCACCCCATGTGGCCCTATGGCCGAAAGATAGGGGGGCTTGGACGTTTTTTGATGGACAAGTGGCCCATTTTTGTGGTGGCCACTTGTCCCATTGTTGTGGTGGACAAATGGTTGGCAAACTACCCACACACATGTACCCCATCCTCACCTTACACTTGCTTAAATCATAGCCCTTGATTTATGTTACACCCCGTAGTTCCAGGGTATGTATGCGAGGACGTACGTACGAGAATACGACATTAAAATTGGAAAGGAAGAAAGATGTGATTTTTCGACGGAAAAGTTTCCGGATTTTGTGAAGGAAAAAAGTTCGTTAATGGAGATTGGATTCCCAGATTTGGTATTTGGACTTCTTGGAATATTAGAGAATTATGGAATTCTATTTCCGGAATTGGTCACGTGGGGCCCACGGGAGAAATTTACGGTTTTGTGGGGCCCACTTTGTTTTCGAGATTTTGGCCATTATGGATATTTTCGGAAGATGAAATTGTTATACCCCGTACTTCCTGAGTATGTACGTGTGGGCATACGTAGAAAAGTTTGGGCCTTAAAGTTAGGCAAGATTCGAAATTTGTACACAACCCCCGTAAAGAGTCGTTTTTTTGAAGCGTTTTCTGAGAACTTGCGAAGGAAAATTCGGCTATGTCATTTATTATTTTTGCGGATTTTTCCGAGAGATGAAATATTTTGGACCAACGAGAGGTGACACTTGTCACCTCGTATGGACGCAACAATGGCTTGCAGGACGATTTTATGCCTTGTTTTGTGCCTTATTTTGTGGCTTGTTTGGTGCCTTGTTTTGTGCCTTGTTTTGTGGAGTAGGGATAGGGGCACTTGGGCAAATCTTGGCCCTCCACTTGCCCCACTTGGCTTTATCAAGGCCCTTGATTTCCTATAAATACACCACGCTGAAGACTTATTCATCCACTCCACAAATCTCCAAGTCTTGAAATCCCTTCTCTCCCCCTTTGTGAGCTTCTCGTCCTAGCCTTCCTCCCCTTTGTTGGGCCTTGTGGTAGAGAATTCCACCCCTTCTTAGGGGTGCTAAGCCAGAGGTACACCCCTGCCTTGTATGGTTCTCGTATAATACCACTTTTGGTGAGAAATACTCTCAGTATTGTTACTATACCCAAAATACCTTGGCCTTATACCTTGTAGTATTCCAAAAGTTACCTCTATACGTAGAGCCCGAAAATACTACCTTTTGTCCTTTTAGTCTCAAACCGAAACCCTAAGGAAAATCTTCATAGCGAGTTGAAGTATTAAGTAGAAGTTGCGTAGAACTTCTAAGGGTTGTTTGGAGCGGGTTGGAGCGCCCAGAGTAGGAGCTAAACGTTGCTCAGGATCGACATTTAAACTTGGATAATTTTGGGCTTATCGAGGTAAATACGCTTGACCTTCTTTTGTAATTAAAGTTTACATACTGTTGAAGTATAAGATTTAAGTATAAGTTATATACAAGGAAGGTATATAAGAAGGGAATTTAACTGTACTTACATAGGACTGTATCTACAGTAGACTTGTGAAGTTTGACGGGTAGGAAAGTGCTGCCCAATTTTCCGTAAGAATCTTGTATCTAGATTTATTCTACCGAGTAGTCTAGACATTGATAGACTTGTATAACCGTTATAGGTTGAAGTACTACGAGTAGCGAATTCTACTCGAAGGGTGGAAAAGGCTAACAGGACTACAGTGCTTTGGAGCTATTTGCTGATAGTCGATAATCGTCGCGAGGTATGTGATTCTTCCTATACTCTTGAGCATGATATTTTAAAGGAATAATAATCTGGAAGTATTTTACAAGAATATATATATAGTACGGTAGACGTACGTATGGCAATGTCTTTTGACTTAAGCCTGAATAATAAGAATCTGGAAGTATTTTACAAGAATATATATATAGTACGGTAGACGTACGTGTGGCAATGTCTTTTGACTTAAGCCTGAATAATAAGAATCTTGAGGTATTTCAAAAGAATTAAGAATCCTTTTTGAAAATAGAATAATACTTGGTTTGAAAGCTTAAGAGTTATACTAGCTTTATGGGAAGTTAGGTATAACGACTTAAGAGAGATAAAAAGAATGGTTTATTGCTTTTAAAAATTTAAGAGACTTGATCTTAAAAGATAAGAGACTTGACTTAATTGAATTGATGTGAAAGTTGTTAAGAAGTGTGAAACCTCATTCGTGAGTAATGAGTACTTGGTTTTTAAAGAATAATGTTTTACTGATTTCGGAATTGAGGATAAGTAAGGAACTTGATTTCTAAAAGAGACTTGAGGAAATTAAAGAGTTTTTGGTTTAAAAGAAAGGCATTGTTTTGTCTAAAAAATTGGTTTAAAACATAAAGTGTTATAACAGCTTTATGGGAAGTAAGTTATAATGACTATATAAAAACGAAAGAATGGTTTTATCATTGGTTTTAAAATGGTAACTTGACTTTAAAAGGAGAAGTGTTTTGGTCTAAAAAGAAGGCATGGTATTGCCTTAATTTGGTTTTAAAAGGAAAGTATGGAAGTTGTTTACTTAAAAGATGTTAGTCACTCTATACTGCGGGTATCGGGTGACCTTTGTAAAAGAAATGGATCCTTTAAAAAGAGTTTAACATACGTAGTACTTTGGGGTTAAAACCTGGACTTTGGAATAAGATGAAAGTACCTTGAGTTGTGTGTAATTTGCCTATGTTTGCGTGTGATAGCATTGTTGTGCAAGTGTTGTATTCTTATGTTACCGCGTCTCTCGAATGGAGGGCCGGTCGTGTTATCCTTGATCATTTTGGACATACTGACACGATGGGTGGCCCACGGGTATGCTTCCACTATGATAGTCCATGGGCATACTGACTCGATGGATGGTCCACGGGTATGCGGCCATGATGAGGGTTCGTTTCCCTGTTGATAGTGTTATTCCATGGACTAGCTCTCCATGAGGTTTCTTACTGATTCGGCCTTGGTATCTGGTGGTCGGCTTTCGTACTTGCCCCGTCTCGTGGCTGATTCGGCCGTACCGGTAGTTAGCCCTCGCGACTTGCCTGCTTCATGTAGTGACGAAGTCTCGTGATACGGCCTTGGTACCTGGTAGTTAGCCCTCGTACTTGCCCCGGTCAGCTACGTGACACGGCCTTGGTATCTGGTAGTCGGCTTTCGTACTTGCCCCGTGTCAGCTTCGTGGTTTGGTTGTATAGTATTGTTAGTACAGACTTGGTGTTCATGTGTACTCCGTGGTGTTATTTTATCATGATCGCCAGTGGCGGTGAAGGTATTCCACGCATGATTGATGTTGCGGGCGTGAGACCCATAGTTATACTTGAGTGATGACTCGAGGCGTGAGTCACGACTTACATGATCGCTATTTATTGGAATCGTAGTTTGGTTATCATACATGTCTTACGCTTTATATAGATCGCTATGATTTCATTTACGATATTTCGTTTCATATACTTGGTACTGTTATCGACCTCCTTCGGGCCGCGTCATGCCGCATGTAGAGGTACATCGGTTGCCGATCCTCGCTCTAGGATCACGATTCGGCGTTGAAGCTCCGCTTTCTACGAGGCTTATCTTTGGTATGTTACCACGAGTTGTAGGTTCTTGTACATTCGTGGTATGGCGGCCCCGTCCCGTCATGTTGTATAAAACTCTTAGAGGTCTGTAGTAATTGTTGCGGTGGTTTGTAAAAGGATTAAACTTTTCGGTTTGAAAGATTTGTATATATATATTTTATTGGAAGGTAACTGTTTGGTTGGCCTGGTTTATTATTTTATCTCTTGTTCATGTTTAAGTTTTTTTTATTTTCCGCTGATTTTCTCTGATGTTGTATCACTAGGGTGCCCGGGGTAAGGCACCAGTCACGGGCCCCGGAATGGGTCGTGACAAAAGTGGTATCGAGCGATTAATCCTCGGAAAGTGTCTACGCACCGTGTCTAGTAGTCTTGATTATCGGTGTGTTGTGCACCACATCTATAATCGAGGTCGCAGGACATTTAGGATTGGTTTCCTTCTTCTCATTCCGAGATCGTGCCTTAGAGGCATGTTGTAAGTTGGACCCTCCGACGTATCTTGTTTTTACCGATTATGCCTCCGCAAGGCAACCCGCCCAGCGGCAAGGCAGCCGGCGGAGGCGCTAGTGAGATCTGAGGAGTACGAGGCGCAGCCCGTGAAGTACCTGAGATTGTGCTTCAGACGGCGAGTTTTGTGACGCCACCGGCCCCAGCAGAGTTTAGAGCCGCAGCAGTGGCTGCTGAGACAACAGTACCTGAGCCTCCAGTCCCACAGCCTGGAGCAGAGGAGATGGGTTACAAAGAGATGGCCCGCCATCGCCGTGATCGTGGCCGCATACGAGGATATCTTGGGCCGACGCAGTTCGATGCACCCGTGGTTCACCCGAGATCGGATAGTTTGAGGCTACGGACTTTACGAGTTATAGCCCGCGAGTTCTACGGTCGAGGCACGAGGATGATCCGCAGAGTACATCCGACGATTCTGGATCATGAGAGTGATCAAGGCTTCGGAGACCGAGTCAGTGGTCTTGGGTTCGCATCGGCTGCGTGATACTGCAGTCGATTGGTTTGATTCATGGGAGCTGTCCCGGGGAGAGCATGCACTTCCAGCCGTATGGAACGAGTTCTCAGAGGCATTGCTTGCACATTTCTTACCTCCATAGGCGAGGAGGGCTCGGGCCGACAGATTTTTGGTGTTGAGGCCGAGCGGGCGTACGGTTCGGGAGTACAATGTGGAGTTCGACTCATTGGCTCGGTATGTCCCCGCGTTAGTAGCTTGATGGAGGGCGAGTGCACCGTTACGCCACCGCTCGATGACTACTTAGCAGAGACTTGTTGGTGTAGCTCTTCACCGGGCATGGACATTGCCCGCACGCGAGCTTATGACTGCGGATGTGAGGCGAGAGGTCGACGGAATGACCAATATCGCAGTAAGAGGGCCGAAAGCAGGTCCTTTGATAACTTCGAGGCGGACCTCGCCAGCAGACTAGTTATGTACCTCCGCCAAGACTGAGTGGTCCTCCACACCGTCACGACCGAACCGGGCGTGGATCGTGCCTTACCGGCACCCAAGTAGACATACCTCGTGAGTAATCGGAACAAACACAACAATATGAGATAACGTAAGTATAAAACAATAATCAGGAAAACTTGCCTTTGGCATATATATAAATGACAACTTAACATGAACAGTTTAATCCTTTTTACAAACCCTGCCCACAACAGTACTACAGACCTCTAAGAATGATATGACAACAATGGCGGGACAGGGCCCCGCCAAACCCCTGAATGTAAACACTTACTACGACAGGGGACTATACCACTGATAAGCCTCCGGAGAAACGGAGCTTCCCAAACGCTGACCTGTGACCCTGAGAGCTAGGATCAACGACTGATGTACCTCAACTGCAGATGAACGCACCCGGGCGAGGTCGATAACAGTGCAGAGTATGTGAAACTAAAAAATACTGCAAATGAAATCATAATAGTCTATAAAGCAGGAGACATGTATGATAACCAAACTACAGTTTTACAATAACTAAGCGATCATATCAAGTCGTGACTCACGCCTCAAGTCATCACCAAAGAACATAACATGGGTCTCACGCCCACAACATCAATCGTGCGTGGACACATTCTCATCGCCATAGCTTTATGATATAAAAGTTCCAAGGAACACACATGAACACCGGTCCCACTGTGCCATAATAACACCGTGACGGGTAAGTGCGAAGGCATAGCCGACTACTAACACCTACACCAACAAGGTCATGAATCAGATCATAAGATCTGTCTGACCGTCACATGATCAAAGCGGCCACTTGCCCGCAGTATCTAATGTGCGCGTCTAGTCCCGAACTTCCCGCGACTCGCATAGGCCAATCTCATCGCCCGCATGAGGCGTCCCCGCATCGAGGGTAGCTACTCCGGCATCGCCCCGACTTCGCATCCGCGTAGCCACAAGGACCGCATGCCCATAAAGGACGACACTAACACGGAACTCTCGTAGTTCCGATAGCCCGGGACTGCGTGAGGTATTCTCGAATCATAGGTCCATCGACCGCTGAGTCTACCCGCATCGGAGGCTTAACCGGAATCATCTCAAGAGATGAATGCCACAATACTATCATAACGATCGATAGTTAATAAGCACTATCAAGGAAACCCTTCACACAAACATCACAAGATACTAACACACGTAGATCCCAACACGTTTACTTATCAACGCAATCAAGAAAGTATTACAAGGCTATCACAAACCAATACAATCAAGTTGTTCACACAAGGTACCTTCTACTATATGATTAACAAAATCGGGTTTTTATCCCCAAAGAACTTCATACATCAACTCTTTAAAAGATACGTTACTTTCACAATGTCACACAATACCCGTAGTATAAAATAGAGTGACTATCCTTTTAAAGTAAATCAATTACTTCTCTTTGTAAAATCAAGTAGCAACATTCTTTTCCAATGATCAAGTTTGCCTAATTTCCAATGTTCAAGTTTCTCATTTTAGAAAGGTTTCGTAGTTCATAGTCTTATTCAATTAAGAATATAATTCTCTTTTAAACAATCGGAGAAACATAAGCCTTATATGTGAGTAGGATATTCTTGTTTATAACAATCTTATTACAGCAGCCATGATCTAGGAAATATCATTTTGTCTCATCTTAGCTTCTATGCAGATGGAAGTTTCTACTGGTTTTAATAATACTTAATTTATTCAAAACATTTCCTTTTATTAACGCTGCAGTGGTTTGTCGATACACATCCTGATTTCCAAAATCAGTAAAACGTTCTTAAGCCGTTATACCTAACTTCCCATAAAGCTAGTATAACTCTTAAGTTCTCAAAAAACCAAGTATTACTTCTCTTTCAAAACGATTTCAGAAATCTTTTGAAATACTTCAAGTTCTTTATGATCACACATTAAGCGGTTGTAAACAAATCATTTACCTTTTAAAAACCACAAAGTGTTTTCTTATCTACATAAAGCTGTTATAACCAACTTCCCATAAAGCCGTTATAACACTTTATGTTTTAAACCAATCGAATACATTTAGCACATGTACGTCTACCGTACTACATAGTTCACACATATCATGCTAGAAGAGATAGGAAGAGGTTCACATACCTCGCGACGAGTATCGACTCATAGCAAAACGCTCCAAGTACTTCCAAACGTCGGCTACCCCTTAAGCCACGTAGATCGCGCCACACGTAGTACATCCACCTATAAGGCCACAAGGCGCTTATTAACATTTAGGTCTCATCGTAGAACTTCTACAGAAAATTCGGCAGCACCTCCCCCCCCCCGCAACAGCGTAAATCTCCTCCTCTATCGAGGCCGGCTACCAAGCCAACCAGGGGGGGGTTATACATCTAACCCTAACGGGTACAATTCTACTCCACGGTACTACTACACAAGTCTACTGTAATACAGTCCTAAGTAATTACAGTTCAGTTCTTCAGGCTTAAGTCCAAGGACATTGCCACAAGCTATGCTCAGTTATATATATATAGTATACTTTAACTATATATTTCTACAACATGTAATATCCAATTACAAAAGGGGGACAAGATAATTACCTCGATAAGCCCATAATTATCCAAGTATAAAGTCGATCCTGGGCAATCGTTTAGCTCCAACTCCGAGCGCTCCAACCCGCTCTAAACCACCCTTAGAAGTTCTAACCAACTTCTACACAATACTCCAACGGACTATGGAGATTTTCCTAGGGTTACGGTTTTGTGACTGACGGGAAGTATAATAGTATTTTCTGGGCTTTTCGTATAGGTATAACCTTAGAATACTACAAGGTATACGGCTAAGGTATTTGGGCATTAACAATACTTGGAGAGTATTTCTATACCACAAAGGGGGGGGTATTATACGAAAGCAACTAGGCTAGGGGGGGGGTACCCCACGGCTAGCACCTCAAAGGAGGGGGGGTGTCTACCCCTCGGCCTACCCCACTAGGGGGGGGACTCTGAGAGGGGCTCTCGGCCAAGACACCACACAAAGGGGGAAGGAAGAAGCTTTCAAGACTTAGGCAATTTGTGAATGAATTAGTCTTCAAAGGGAGGGGTATTTATAGGTCAAGTGAAAGCCAACCAATGGCCAAGATTACACCAAGTGTTAGGCAAGTGTAGGGCCAAGATTCACCCATGTGTACCTAGCCAACTTGCACACAAAATATCTACCAAAAATATCTCCCACAAAGCCTTCCCAATCGTCCATGTGCCGCCCACAAAGCCCACCAATGGGAGGGTGCCAAGTGCCGCCCTCTCGTTGGTCCAAAATGTTCCGTCTCTCGGAAAAATCCGCAAAAATACTAAATGACATAGCCGGAAATTCCCCTACGAAAGCTGTGAAAACGTTTCGTCTAAAAACGACTCTAACCGGGTGTTGTGCACAAACATAATTCGGCCCAAAGGTGCCACATGGGGGTGACACGTGTCGCCCCCCGATTCGTCCAAAATATTTCGTCTTCCGAAAATATCCCAAAACGGCCAAAATCTCAAAATCAAAGCGGGCCCCACAAAACCGTAAATTTCTCCGTGGGCCCACGTGACCATTTTCAAAATAAAATTCCATAATTCTCTAATATTCCAGAAGTCAGAATACCAAATCTGGGAATCCAATTCCCATTAACGAACCTTTTTCCTTCACAAAAAACCGGAAACTTTTCCGTGGAAAAATCGCCTCTTTCTTCCTTTCCAATCTTTCTGTCGTATTCTCGTACGTACGTCCTCGCATACATACCCTGGAACTACGGGGTATAACATTCTTCCCCCCTTAGAAACATTCGTCCGAATGTTCCTTCTAAGTCTCAAAGCGAGCGCGCGAGATAGTCTTCACTACTATACTTACGAAACAATCACGCCACACCGCCATGGAAACACTGCGCAAAACTTACATCTAAGTCCACGAGGAAACACCTCTACATCACCACAAATAATACTACTTTTGTCACTTTGTCGCGAGCCTTGCTCCAACGACCAACAAATGGTGCCGGCCGCATGCGATCACCGGTCGCCGTGACACTCGAATTTACCACATTTCGATCACGCTTTAGTATCCAAAACTCGGGTTACTATCTCTAACGTGGTCATCATTAATCGGGAACATTACGGATGGATCTTCGATACTTTCCGATCATAACAATACGAAAGACCGGACGTCCTTCCTCCTAAGTCGGACGGCAAATGCTAACATATAGGCAACCTGGCCTATTCTTCATATGAACTCACAAAGGCCCAAAGTAACTCGGGCTAAGTTCCTTCTGTTTCCAAAACTCGTCACACCCTGTCCGGGGTGGTACTTTCAAGAAGACCGACCGTCAACCTGAACTCTAAGCGTCGTCGCCGATTATCCGCACGATTCCTCCGAGCCGAACTTCTTCTAGATGAGCTTTACCATCCATCGTCACTGGAACAAGCTCGATCCAACTATCTCGAACCTTGCCAACATCGAACCAATCGACGCAACTTACACTTCGCCCCACAAGGCCGTAAGGCGACATCCGAACACCGGAATGGTAGCTTAAACGCCTCCTCCACGAGACAACAATCCTCACAACTACCGCGAAATCCACACCGGCCCGAGGGCGAACGCGATTCGAGACTCACCAGTCCTTAACCTGCTGGTAAAACTTCGAAACAAAACAGCCGTAACTGGCTCCACTGTCGCCATAAGGTGAAGGTAGGCACCCGATGCAGCCTTACAACCTTCTCGATAAAACAACATCGCGAGTGAGCGGTCCCCGATCAAGAACACGATGGCTGCCCCATCGACCGACCACCGGTCGAACGCATCCACGAACTCGACACTGGTCAACTAAACTTGGGCCTAACACCCTCGTGACCCTAACACAAGCGGGACCACCACAACCAGCATTCACCACCAAACATGCCGCGGGTTGACCGCGTACGGCCTCAACCCGACCGGCATTGCGCAAGAAACACTAGCTCCCGAAGGAACAATCTCACTAAACACGTTACGAAAAACCTAACGGTCTTCTTAGCTCAACTACCCTCTTTCATTTCATACCACTTAGGACCTATCCCAAACATAGCTCACGCACTATGCACTCGATAAGGATCAAACATAACCCTACACCTTTCTCGAGATGGCCTTACCTCTAAGGTCTTTACGTATAACACTCTAAGGCTCACACCTTCTATCCCCAAAATCTTACTCGGTTAACCCACCATGATTCCTAATCACAACTCACACCGCTATCGAGCGTAGCACTTAAGGTATACTCACCTTGAAAGTTACCGAAGGACGCTCACGCTCGCCCTCTTCTGCTGTCCTTGGTTAACCCGTCAATCTCTACGTTTCTCGGCCTGCTGCGCATAAGCCCGTACACAGGCCATGCTCAAGCCTAACTGAAGAATTACTCTTGCACAACCCTCTTTTAGATAGTCCTCAAGACTCGCGGTACATCGGTATAATCTCTGGTAGCCAAATCTATAGCTAGTAACAGGGTCGCCTCTTTGCAATCTATATTCACTGTTCCCGGTCGTGGAACTGAAGGTTCAAATATCGTGGACGCAGTAGGAACTGCCGTCACTGTGCTAAACTCTGCTGGGGCTAGTGACGTCGCAGAAATCCCCGAATGAAGCACTACCCTAGGTAATGATTGGGCCTGTGCCCTTGCCACCCTCTGAACTCTACTCGCAGCTCTCTCGGCTGCCTTGCCCTCCTGGGCCCGGGTTGCCCTACGCGGAGGCATAACGATAAGGGAATGAATTTCGTCAGAGGGTCCAACTTACAACACAGCTCTAAGGCACGATCTCAGAGTGAGAAGAATAGAAACCAATCCTAAATATCCTATAGCCTCCTGATTATTGGCGTGGTGCACAACACACCGATAATCAAGACTTCATCGATACGGTGCAGAGACACTTTCCGAGGATTAATCGCTCGATACCACTTTTGTCACGACCAAGCGGGGCGTGATCGTGCCTTACCGGGCACCCAAGTAGACATACCTCGAGTAATCGTGAACAAACACAACAATATGAGATATGAAGTATAAAACAATAATCAGTGAAAACTTGCCTTTGGCATATATATAAATGACAACTTAACATGAGCAGTTTAATCCTTTTTACAAACCACGCCCACAGCGATTACTGCACCTCTAAGAATGATATGACAACAATGGCGACGGGGCCCCGCCAAACCCACGAATGTAAACACTTACTACGACAGGGGACTACACCACCGATAAGCCTCCGAGAAGCGGAGCTTCCCAACGCTGACGTGACCACGAGCTAGGATCAACGATGGTGTACCTCAACTGCGGCATGAACGCAGCCCGGGCGAGGTCGAGACAACAGTGCAGTATGTGAAACTAAAAATACGCAAATGAAATCATAATAGTCTATAAAGCGGAGACATGTATGATAACCAAACTACGCTTTACAATAACTAAGGTCATATCAAGTCGGACTCACGCCTCAAGTCATCACCAAAGAACATAACATGGGTCTCACGCCACAACATCAATCGTGCGTGGGACACGTTCTCATCACCGCAATAATTTATGATATAAAAGTTCCAAGGAACACACATGAACACGAGTCCCACTGTGCCATAATAACACCGTGACGGGTAAATGCGAAGGCATAGCCGACTACTAACACCTACGCATGCAACAAGGTCAAAGGCGTATCATAAGATCTGTCTGCATCGTCACATGATCAAAGCCGCCACTTGCGCGCAGATCTAATGCGCGTCTAGTCTGGAACTTCCCGACTCGCGTAGGCCAATCTCATCGCCCGCGTGGCATCCCCGCATCGAGGTAGCTACTCCCGGCATCGTCACGGACTTCGCGATCGCATAGCCACAAGGACCGCATGCCCATAAAGGCGACACTAACACGAACTCGTAGTTCCGCATAGCCCGGGACTGCGTGAGGTATTCTCGAATCATAGGTCCATCGACCGCTGAGTCTACCCCGCGTCGGAGGGCTTAACCCGGAATCATCTCGAGATGAATGCCACAATACTATCATAACGACCGATAGTTAATAAGCACTATCGAGAAACCCCTTCACACAAACATCACAAGATACTAACACACGTAGCATCCCAACACGTTTACTTATCAACGCAATCAAGAAAGTATTACAAGGCTATCACAAACCAATACAATCAAGTTGTTCACACAAGGTACCTTCTACTATATGATTAACAAAATCGGGTTTTATCCCCAAAGAACTTCATACATCAACTCTTTAAAAGATACGTTACTTTCACAATGTCACACAATACCCGTAGTATAAAATAGAGTGACTATCCTTTTAAAGTAAATCAATTACTTCTCTTTGTAAAATCAAGTAGCAACATTCTTTTCCAATGATCAAGTTTGCCTAATTTCCAATGTTCAAGTTTCTCATTTTAGAAAGGTTTCGTAGTTCATAGTCTTATTCAATTAAGAATATAATTCTCTTTTAAACAATCGGAGAAACATAAGCCTTATATGTGAGTAGGATATTCTTGTTTATAACAATCTTATTACAATGACCATGATCTAGGAAATATCATTTTGTCTCATCTTAGCTTATGCGGATGGAAGTTTCTCTTGGTTTTAATAATACTTAATTTATTCAAAACATTTCCTTTTATTAACGCTGCAGTGGTTTGTCGATACACATCCTGATTTCCAAAATCCGTAAAACGTTCTTAAGCCGTTATACCTAACTTCCCATAAAGCTAGTATAACTCTTAAGTTCTCAAAAACCAAGTATTACTTCTCTTTCAAAACGATTTCAGAAATCTTTTGAAATACTTCAAGTTCTTTATGATCACACATCAAGCCAGTTGTAAACAAATCATTTACCTTTTAAAAACCACAAAGTGTTTTCTTATCTACATAAAGCTGTTATAACCAACTTCCCATAAAGCCGTTATAACACTTTATGTTTTAAACCAATCGAATACATTTAGCACATGTACGTCTACCGTACTACATAGTTCACACATATCATGCTAGAAGAGATAGGAAGAGGTTCACATACCTCGCGACGAGTATCGACTCATAGCAAAACGCTCCAAGTACTTCCAAACGTCGGCTACCCCTTAAGCCACGTAGATCGCGCCACACGTAGTACATCCACCTATAAGGCCACAAGGCGCTTATTAACATTTAGGTCTTATCGTAGAACTTCTACAGAAAAATCGGCAGCACCTCCCCCCCCCGCAACAGCGTAAATCTCCTCCTCTATCGAGGCCGGCTACCAAGCCAACCAGGGGGGGGTTATACATCTAACCCTAACGGGTACAATTCTACTCCACGGTACTACTACACAAGTCTACTGTAATACAGTCCTAAGTAATTACAGTTCAGTTCTTCAGGCTTAAGTCCAAGGACATTGCCACAAGCTATGCTCAGTTATATATATATAGTATACTTTAACTATATATTTCTACAACATGTAATATCCAATTACAAAAGGGGGACAAGATAATTACCTCGATAAGCCCATAATTATCCAAGTATAAAGTCGATCCTGGGCAATCGTTTAGCTCGACTCAGGCGCTCAACCCGCTCTAAACCACCCTTAGAAGTTCTAACCAACTTACACAATACTCCAACTGACTATGGAGATTTTCCTGGGTTACGGTTTTGTGGTGACGGGAAGTATAATAGTATTTTCGGGCTTTCGTATAGGTATAACCTTAGAATACTACAAGGTATACGGCTAAGGTATTTGGGCATTAACAATACTTGGAGAGTATTTCTATACCACAAAGGGGGGGGTATTATACGAAAGCAACTAGGCTAGGGGGGGGGTACCCCACGGCTAGCACCCCAAAGGAGGGGGGGGTGTCTACCCCTCGGCCTACCCCACTAGGGGGGGGACTCTCGGCCAAGGGGGGAGAGAGGGGCTCTCGGCCAAGACACCACACAAAGGGGGAAGGAAGAAGCTTTCAAGACTTAGGCAATTTGTGAATGAATTAGTCTTCAAAGGGAGGGGTATTTATAGGTCAAGTGAAAGCCAACCAATGGCCAAGATTACACCAAGTGTTAGGCAAGTGTAGGGCCAAGATTCACCCATGTGTACCTAGCCAACTTGCACACAAAATATCTACCAAAAATATCTCCCACAAAGCCTTCCCAATCGTCCATGTGCCGCCCACAAAGCCCACCAATGAGAGGGTGCCAAGTGCCGCCCTCTCGTTGGTCCAAAATGTTCCGTCTCTCGGAAAAATCCGCAAAAATACTAAATGACATAGCCGGAAATTCCCCTACGAAAGTGGAAAGCGTTTCGCCGAAAACGACTTAACCGTGTTGTGCCCAAACATAATTCGGCCCAGAGGTTCCACATGGGGGTGACACTTGTCGCCCGATTAAATCAAAATATTTCGTCTTAGAAAATATCCAAAACGGCCAAAATCTCAAAATCAAAGCGGGCCCCACAAAACCGTAAATTTCTCCCGTGGGCCCCACGTGACCATTTTCGAAAATAAAAGTCCATAATTCTCTAATATTCCAGGAAGTCCGAATACCAAATCTGGGAATCCAATTCCCATAAACGAACCTTTTTCCTTCACAAAAACCGGAAACTTTTCCGTGGAAAAATCGCCTCTTTCTTCCTTTCCAATCTTTCTGTCGTATTCTCGTACGTACGTCCTCGCATACATACCCTGGAACTACGGGTATAACAACGTTTCGGGACCTTCGGGATATTCGGGGCAGTCGGGGCTCCTGTGTTTGATTTTGGGAATAGGAGTGCTCGCCGGATGAGGTCGCCCTTGTCTCAGTGTGGTCGTTGTGGAAAACTTCATAAGGGAGAGTGTCGTACTAACTTGGGATATTGTTATTCTTGCGGCCAACAGGGCCATCTGGCGAGACCGTCCACTGTGGGTAGTATCGGTAGGATAGCCTGCATCACGAGATCGATTCATGGGTTCTTCACCTTCCATAGCTAGGAAGGATGTTCATACACCGGCAGGCCACGCAAGAGGTCGCGGTGGAGGTTCCCAGTTTTAGCGGTCCTTTGAACCGCCTATCTTTTCAGGTATATCTTTAACCCTCTAGAGTTTTGCATGCGTGATACGATGATTGTATGTTGAGTGCTATGTACAGATAGCTTTGTGTGTATTGTGGTTTAGAGACATGGATAGTCGAAAGAATAAGTGTGGGGTCAGGGAAGGTATGAACCTTAGAATATTACACATTGAGACCTTAGAGGTAAGGCCGGCTTGAATAAAAGATTTTACGGTTAGTCTTTGTCGAAATACTTGGTTTGCTTTTAATGTATTGTGGGATAGTTCCGTGAGTTGTGTGAAATGAAAGTGGTAGCTTTCATGATGTGAATTGGTAAGATTGTTCCGCATCGGCGAGCAAGAGTTGGCGCGGCAGAGGTCGGGTTGAGGGCGTGTTGCGGGTCAACCGTGCCGGATGTAGGTGGGGTCAGTTCTGGGTGGTCCCGCCAGATGGTAGGGTCACGAGGGTGCTAGGCCCAAGTTTAGATGACCATCATATGAGTTCGTGGATATGTTCGACCAGAATCGGATCGTGAAGGCCGGGAACGGCCTTAAAGGAGATTGAGGTTAGTAAGATGACCAAGTTTGGAGGTAGTGACTCCAGAGATTTTGGAAACTGAAGTAACGACTGAAGTATGGTACGTATACTAGAAGAGTTCAAGTGTTCGAGAAGGGTGCGACGAGTAAGGGAAAAAGCGAGCATGTGTTAAGAGCATAGAAGTGATAATTTTGTTGTGAAGTGAAATTGCGAAGGGAGTATCCTTTAGACCAGAGTGGAAGCTTTTGTGATGTTAGAGGTGATTCCTCGTAGACTTGAATTAAGTATTGGAGCGTGTGTTAGTTTGTGGCCATGTGTGGCATTGTCAACTTGTTTAAGATTAAGAAGGAGCTGCATCGTTATCCGTCTTGAGAAGGAACATTCGGGACGAATGTTTCTAAGGAGGGGAGAATGTTATACCCCGTATTTCCTGAGTATGTACGTGTGGTCATACGTAGAAAAGTTTGGGCCTTAAAGTTAGGCAAGATTCGAAATTTGTACACAACCCCCGTAAAGAGTCGTTTTTCGACGAAACGTTTTGCAGAACTTGCGAAGGGAAAATTCCGGCTATGTCATTTATTAATTTTGCGGATTTTTCCGAGAGATGAAATATTTTGGACCAAAGAGAGGGTGACACTTGTCACCCTCATATGGACGGCAACAAGGGCTTGGCTTGGACGATTTTATTCCTTGTTTTGTGCCTTATTTTGTGGCTTGTTTGGTGCCTTGTTTTGTGGAGTAGGGATAGGGGGCACTTGGGCAAATCTTGGCCCTCCACTTGCCCCCCACTTGGCTTGATCAAGGCCCTTGATTTCCCTATAAATACCCCCCCCCCCCTTTGAAGACTTATTCATCCACTCCAACAAATCTCCAAGTCTTGAAATCCCTTCTCCCCCCCTTTGTGAGCTTCTCGTCCTAGCCTTCCCCCTCCCCCTTTGTTGGGCCTTGTGGCCAAGAGGGTACCCACCCCCCCTTTCTAGGGGTGCTATGCCGAGGGGTACACCCCCCCTTGCCTTGTATGGTTCTCGTATAATACCCTTTTTTTTGTAGAGAAATACTCTCCAAGTATTGTTACTATACCCAAAATACCTTGGCCTTATACCTTGTAGTATTCCAAAAGTTACCTCTATACGTAGAGCCCGGAAATACTACCTTTTGTCCTTTTAGTCTCAAACCGAAACCCTAAGGAAAATCTTCATAGCGAGTTGAAGTATTAAGTAGAAGTTACGTAGAACTTCTAAGGGTTGTTTGGAGCGGGTTGGAGCGCCCAAAGTAGGAGCTAAACGTTGCTCAGGATCGACATTTAAACTTGGATAATTTTGGGCTTATCGAGGTAAATACGCTTGACCTTCTTTTGTAATTAAAGTTTACATACTGTTGAAGTATAAGATTTAAGTATAAGTTATATACAAGGAAGGTATATAAGAAGGGAATTGAACTGTACTTACATAGGACTGTATCTACAGTAAACTTGTGAAGTTTGACGGGTAGGGAAGTGCTGCCCAATTTTCCGTAAGAATCTTGTATCTAGATTTATTCTACCGAGTAGTCTAGACATTGATAGACTTGTATAACCGTTATAGGTTAAAGTACTGCGAGTAGCGAATTCTACTCTAAGGGTGGAAAAGGCTAACAGGACTACAGTACTTTGGAGCTATTTGCTGATAGTCGATAATCGTCGCGAGGTATGTGATTCTTCCTATACTCTTGAGCATGATATTTTAAAGGAATAATAATCTGGAAGTATTTTTCAAGAATATATATATAGTACGGTAGACGTACGTATGGCAATGTCTTTTGACTTAAGCCTGAATAATAAGAATCTGGAAGTATTTTACAAGAATATATATATAGTACGGTAGACGTACGTGTGGCAATGTCTTTTGACTTAAGCCTGAATAATAAGAATCTTGAGGTATTTCAAAAGAATTAAGAATCCTTTTTTAAAGAAGAATAATACTTGGTTTGAAAGCTTAGGAGTTATACTAGCTTTATGGGAAGTTAGGTATAACGACTTAAGAGAGATAAAAAGAATGGTTTATTGCTTTTAAAAAGTTAAGAGACTTGATCTTAAAAGATAAGAGACTTGACTTAATTGAATTGATGTGAAAGTTGTTAAGAAGTGTGAAACCTCATTCGTTAGTAATGAGTACTTGGTTTTTAAAGAATAATGTTTTACTGATTTCGGAATTGAGGATAAGTAAGGAACTTGATTTCTAAAAGAGACTTGAGGAAATTAAAGAGTTTTTGGTTTAAAATAAAGGCATTGTTTTGTCTTAAAAATTGGTTTAAAACATAAAGTGTTATAACAGATTTATGGGAAGTTAGTTATAACGACTATATAAAAATGAAAGAATGGTTTTATCATTGGTTTTAAAATGGTAACTTGACTATAAAAGGAGAAGTGTTTTGGTCTAAAAAGAAGGCATGGTATTGCCTTAATTTGGTTTTAAAAGGAAAGTATGGAAGTTGTTTACTTAAAAGATGTTAGTCACTCTATACTGCGGGTATCGGGTGACCTTTGTAAAAGAAATGGATCCTTTAAAAAGAGTTTAACATATGTAGTACTTTGGGGTTAAAACCTGGACTTTGGAATAAGATGAAAGTACCTTGAGTTGTGTGTAATTTGCCTATGTTTGCGTGTGATAGCCTTGTTGTGCAAGTGTTGTATTCTTATGTTACCGCGTCTCTCGAATGGAGGGCCGGTCGTGTTATCCTTGATCATTTTGGACATACTGACACGATGGGTGGCCCACGGGTATGCTTCCACTATGATAGTCCATGGGCATACTGACTCTATGGATGGTCCACGGGTATGCGTCCATGATGAGGGTTCGTTTCCCTATTGATAGTGTTATTCCATGGACTAGCTCTCCATGAGGTTTCTTACTGATTCGGCCTTGGTATCTGGTGGTCGGCTTTCGTACTTGCCCCGTCTCGTGGCTGATTCGGCCTTGGTACCTGATAGTTAGCCCTCGCACTTTCCCCGTTCAGTGTAGTGACAAAGTCTCGTGACACGGCCTTGGTACCTGGTAGTTAGCCCTCGTACTTGCCCCGGTCAACTACGTGACACGGCCTTGGTATCTGGTAGTCGCCAGTACTTGCCGTGTCGCCTTCGTGGTTTGGTTGTATAGTATTGTTAGTACTGCACTTGGTGTTCATGTGTACTCGTGGTGTTATTATATCATGCATCGCCGATGAGGAAGGTATTCCACGGGCATGATTGCTGTTGCGGGCGTGAGACCCATAGTTATACTTGAGTGATGACTCGAGGCGTGAGTCACGACTTACATGATCGCTATTTATTGTGAGCTGTAGTTTGGTTATCATACATGTCTCGCTTTATATAGACCGCTATGATTTCATTTCTGATTTTCGGGCCATATACTTGGTACTGTTATCGACCTCCTTCGGGGGGCTGCGTTCATGCCGCAGGTAGAGGTACATCGGTTGCTGATCCTCGCTCTTAGGATCACAGTTCAGCGTTGAGAAGCTCCGTTTCTCCGGAGGCTTATCTTTGGTATGTTACCCTGAGTTGTAGGTTCTTGTACATTCAGGGGTATGGCGGGGCCCTGTCCCGACATGTGGTATAAAACTATAAGAGTGCGTAATCTTTGTGGCGTGTGGTTTGTAAAAAGGATTAAACTGTTCGGTTTGAAAGATTTGTATATATATATATTTTATTGGAAGGTAACCGTTTGGTTGGCCTGGTTTATTATCTTATCTCTTGTTCATGTTTAAGTTTTTTTTATTTTCCGCTGATTTTCTCTGATGTTGTATCACTAGGGTGCCCGGGGTAAGGCACCAGTCACGAGCCCCGGAACGGGTCGTGACAGAAATATTTTGGACGAATAGGAGGGCGACACGTGTCACCCCCCTAGGTGGCTCTTGGCCGAAATTACTTGACAAGTGGCAAGACAAGTGGCCTTGTCTTGCAAGATATTTTATTGTGGACAAGTGGCTTGTGGGACCCACACACACTTGTCCCCAATCTCAACCACACACTTGCCTTCATCCTAGCCCTTGGTTGTCCTATATATACACTACTAGTTGATGAAATCTTCCACACTTAACCATTTCAAGACTTGAAAAACCCTCCCTCTCCCTTCATTGTTGCTCTCGTTTTTGAGCCCTCACCTTGACCTAAATTTGTCCAACAATTCTTAAACTTTTAAGTGTTCTTCCCTAAGGTGTTAGGAAGATTGTGTACCAAGAGTTGGAAAAGATTTCACATCCCTAGCCTATTTAGTTTGCCTTGGCCGAAAGTTGTCTTGTTGGAACCCTAAGTGTTCTTCACTTTTTGGAGTTGAATCTTGAAGAGAATTTGGTTAGGAGCTTCTATGGGTTGCTTGTAGCGGATTGGAACGTAAATATTTGGAGCTAAGACTTGCTTGGAGCGACTTTAAGAACTTGGATATTCTTGGGCTATTTGAGGTAGTGAAACTTAAACCTCTTTGTGAATTGGTTATTATACATA
The DNA here is from genome assembly GCA_029844215.1 of Przewalskia tangutica. Taxonomy (NCBI): domain Eukaryota; kingdom Viridiplantae; phylum Streptophyta; class Magnoliopsida; order Solanales; family Solanaceae; genus Przewalskia; species Przewalskia tangutica. Next base: position 47,755,576 of record CM056730.1, read on the forward strand.
TATTATAAGTATATTATGGAATATATAATATATGGAGTAAAGTTTGGAGGAGTTGGATCTTGTTAACTTGTTAAAAGAAAGGATTGGCATTTGGCCATTAAAACGTATCAAACGTATCCAACGTATCAAACGTATCTTACTTGTTAAGAAGTAATAACAAAGTAACTATAACTTATATTAAGATGGAATATAAGTTGGATGACTAATGAAGTAAGTGGATAAGTAAAATGAAAAAAGTTGGCCAAGGACCCCAACTTAAGGACTGTATTTACTTTGGACTGTATTTACTTTGGACTGTATTTACATTTCTGTTAAGGGGAAGATTGTTAAATCGCGTTCCGTTTGGGCGTGTGATCCTTTTTTTAATTATTGTATTGCATTGTTAAGGGGAAGATTGTTAAATCGCGTTCCGTTTGGGCGTGTGATCCCCTTCTTTATGTTGTTTAATTATTATGCCTTACATATGGCATATAAATTACGGTTATTCGGGCCTTGGAGAAAGATGGAAAAGTATGTAAAAACGGGGGAAGTGCTGCCGAATTTTCCGTAGAATTAGAGGGCTTTTTATTGGTATAAGTATTCAATGGTAAGTAAGGTTGATAGAAGTACTATGACCATTTTAGGAGTGAAGTACTACGTGTGGCGTGATCTACTTGGCTTAAGGAGTAGCCGACGGGTTGAAGTGCTTGGAGCGTTTTGCTATTTGTCGATAATCGTCGCGAGGTATGTGAACCTCTTCCTATCTTTTCTAGCATGATTGTTGTGAACTATGTAGTACGGTAGACGTACGTGTGCTAAACGAGTTTTGGTTGGTTTAAAACATAAAGTGTTATAATGGCTTTATGGGAAGTTAGTTATAACGACTTTATGTAGGTAAAAGGATGGTTTATTGATTTTAGAAGTTAAGAGACTTGATTTAATTGACTTGATATGAATTTTGTAAAAAAATTGTGAAACCTCATTCGTGAGTAATGAGCACTTGGTTTCTAAAGAATAATGTTTTACTGATTACGGAAATGAGAATAATTATCGAACAAACCACGGCAGCGTTAATAAAGGAAAATGTATTGACTATTTAACTATATTAAAACCAGTAGAAACCTCCATCTGCATAGAAGCTAAGATAAGACAAAATTGTATTACATTTTCTAGATCATGACTGCTTTAATAAGATTGTTATAAACATGAATAACTACTCACACATAAGGCATATGTTGCTTAATTGTTTTAAAAAGAGGTTACGTTATTTGATTAAGACTATGAACTATGAACTCTTTCGAAAATAAAAGACTTGAGTATTTGAAATTAGGCAACTTGAACTTTTGGAAAAGAATGTTGTTAATCGATTTTAAAAAGGAAAGTGTTTTGGTTTAAAAAGGAGGGAATGATATTGCCTTAGTTTGATTTAAAAGGAAAGCATGGTATTGTCTTAATCTGTCTTAAAAGAGGGTTTAAACGTTATGACCGATTCTACCTCGAGTCCCATGGGATGGGCCGAGACATGTATTCCACCCGATTCTACCTCGAGTCCCATGGGATGGGCCGAGACATGTATTCCACCCGATTCTACCTCGAGTCCCATGGGATGGGCCGAGACATGTATTCCACCCGATTCTACCTCGAGTCCCATGGGATGGGCCGAGACATGTATTTCACCCGATTCTACCTCGAGTCTCATGGGATGGGCCGAGACATGTATTCCACACGATTCCACCTCGAGTCCCATGGGATGGGCCGAGACATGTTATACGTATCATACGATTTATACCTAGACTGTCGGCAGTGAGGAAGGAGTTCCACGGGCATGAGGGATGACTTTGAGGGCGTGAGTCCCTGACTTGACATGACTACTTTTATGTTGTGAACTGTAGTTTGGTAATCATACATGTCTCCTGTTTTATATAGACTGTTATGATTTCATTTACAGTATTTTTCAGTTTCACATACTTGGTACCTGTTGTACTGACCTCCTTCGGGGGGCTGCGTTCATGCCGCAGGTAGAGGTACATCGGTTGTGGATCCTCGCTCATAGGATCACAGTTCAGCGTGTTGGAAAGCTCCGTTTCTCCGGAGGCTTATCTTTGGTATGATTCCCTGAGATTGTAGGTTCTTGTACATTCAGGGGTATGGCGGGGCCCTGTCCCGTCATAGTTGTCGTTACATTCTTAGAGGTCTGTAGTACTGTTGTGGGCTGGGTTTGTAAAGGATATAACTGTTCGGGTTTTATGTTTATATACAGAAAGGTGACCGTTTTGGTTAGCCTGTTTCTTTTCATATGCTTAAGTTTTTATTTCCGCTGATTTTTCTCTGTTGTTGTATCACTAGGGTGCAGGGTAGGCACGACCACGCCCGAGGTCGGGTCGTGACAAAAGTGGTATCAGAGCAGTTAGTTCTCGGAAAGTGTCTACAGACCGTATCTAGTAGAGTCTTGATTATCGGCGTGTTGTGCACCACACCTATAATCAGGAGGCTGCAGGATATTTAGGATTGGTTTCTATTCTTCTCACTCTGAGATCGTGCCTTAGAGCTGTGTTGTAAGTTGGACTCCCTCTGACGTATTCTTATGTGCCAGTTATGCCTCCATGCAAGGCAATCACGCCCGGGAGGCAAGCGCAGAGGAGTCGCGAGCAGTAGTAGCGGCGGTCTCACCGAGGCCACGCACGAGACGTCAGACCCACGGCAAGGAACATAGGAGATGGGTTACAAGGAGATGGCCCAGTTATTGGCCAGGATAGTGGCAAGGCACGAGGATAGGCTAGATGCAGCAATTTCGGTACTGGTAGTACCCGTAGTTCACCCGAGAGTGGATAGTTTGAGACTGCGGGACTTTCTGAGTTGCAGCCCGCCAGAGTTTTATGGGTCGAGGCCTGAGGATGATCGGCAGGAGTTCATCCAAGCGATACGGATCGCGAGTGATCAAGGCCGAGACCGAGTCAGTGGTCTTAGGTTCGCATCGGCTGCGTGATATTGCAGTCGACTGGTTTGATTCGTGGGAGCTGTCCCGGGGGGAGCATGCGCCTCCAGCTATTTGAGACGAGTTCTCAGAGGCATTTCTCAGCCACTTCTTGCCTCCGCGAGATGGCGAGGACGTGGCGATTTACGCTTTGAGACGGTGAGGCGTCGGTTCGGGAATACAACGTGGAGTTCGACTCATCGCTCGGTATATCCTGCAGTAGCGATATGGAGGGCGAGTGCACCGCCACGCCACCGCTCGATGACTACTGGCGAGGCTTGTTCGGGTGAAGCTCTTCACCGGCATGGACATTGCCCGCACGCAGCTTATGCACTTGGATGTGAGGCGGATGGGTCGACGGAATGGCCGAGATCGCAGGAAGAGGCCGAGCCAGGGTCCTTTGGTAACTTTCGAGGCGGACCGCCTCAGCAGCAGGCTAGTTATGCACCTCCGCCAAGATGAGTGGTCCTCCACGCCTTCGTGATTACACCCGTAATTACGTGACACGTGGTGAACGCACGTAAGAACTCACGAGTGTTAAGAATTGAGACTTGTAAATATTTATCGGAATTATGGAATTTTCGGAAAAACGTAATATTGTGACGAATGGGAGGGCGACACTTGTCACCCCCCTTATAGATGCCTTGGACGAAAATAGGCATGGCCAAAATGGTCATTGACCATAGTCTTAAGATGAAGTCTTCCAATTAATGAGCTTGAGTTTCTTGACCAAAGTCAAAGGTCCCACTAGTCTTGATATTTTATAAGAGATCATCCCAACCACCCAATTGTTTGCATCTTGACCCAACATTGCACTATATAATACTAGTAGTAGTATACAAGCTTAAACACTTAGAAAATTTTTACAAAAAAATTGGAAGAACAACATAGTTGCTCTCGGGTTAGGGGTCCTTCAAGGGAGAAAAATTTGTGTTTCTTGTCCAATAAGCTCCACACTTTAAACCAAGGTTCTTGAGGGTATAGTAAGTATATCTCAATAGAAAAATCCCGGAAAAAGAGAGTTTTCGTATTAGTCGCAAAGTGAAAACCTAGTGGCTTTCTAGGTTTTGGATTGGAAGTTTGAAGGAAAGTTGTTGGTAGGGTTCTAAGGGTCTCAACAAGCGGATTGAAGTGTCTTGGAGAGGCTCTAAACTACTAAGGAGCGACTTCGGATTTGGAATTGGATTAAGGATCGTTAAGGTATAATCTTGTCTTTTAATGTGTTACAAGATTATATATTTATATTGTTGTTGTTAGCTTTACATGTTGATAGCATGAAGTTGGTATGTTGAAGTTTATAAGTATTATGGATTGCTTGTAGCTTAATCCGAAATGTTGTGCAAGCCACTTGAAAATTTGATTATTAATTGGTCGTTTATTAGAAATCGTCGCATGTTACTTACTTAAGATTATGGTTATTATAATCAAATGCGACTTGATATCATGTTATGCTACCAATTTTGGATTGAAATGGAAATTGGATAAGAATTGGTATGGTTGAACTCAAGGTGGCCGAATTTGGACTTTTAGTTTGTTATTCATTGTATTGGACTACCTTCTATATTGTTGTGAGCCAATTGGGGCTGTTTAGTTATTCATTTGTATTGGACTACCTTCTATATTGTTGTGAGCCAATTGGGGCTGTTTGGTTATTGTATTTCGGCCTTGAAAAAGGTGGCAAAGTAAGTAGAAACAAAGGAGGTCTTTGTCAGATTTTCCGTAGAATTTAGTGACTTAGCACTTAGAATATTCTACGTTTGAAATAAGAGGTTAATGGACGTATGTGACCATTATAGGTTGAAGTACTAAGTATAGCGTATCCTACTTGAAGAATGGAATAGCTCAAGGTTGAAGTACTTTGGAGTATTTTGCTACTTGTCGACAATCATCCCGAGGTATGTGAACCTCTTCCTTCCTTTGGCATGATTCTATGTATGGAATATACCTGTGGTATCATTTCATGTTTCCTGTTACTCTTGAAAGTTAAGAGGTAGTTGTGTGATCTACTCTATGTAGAACTTTTCCTATCTTTGAGCATGACTAGTTGCACGTATGTAGTACGGTGGACGTACAACACCTTGATATCCTTTACTAGTTTGTGAATAGCCAAGTCGGGTGAGTTGGGAGATTTACTCACTTCTTTGAAAGTATAAGGGATGTCTTAAGTTTTATTAAAGTTAAGGGACTTGAGGAGTTTTAAAGTATGTGATACTTGTTCCGTTTTAAACGTATAAGTCCCTTGGATAGGAAATTGTTTTTGACTAAGGTATAAAGTGAATATAACGGCTTTATGGGAAGTTAGTTATATTTGCTTTATGGAAAGATAAATGACTTGATTTTAGTGAAAAGGCAACTTGTTTTTAAGGCATCAATTGCCTAAGGTTTTATAAAAAAATGAGTCACTTGCTTCCTAAAGGTTAAGAGACTAATTGTATTTTTGAAAGTTATGAGAATTGATTTGAAAGTATATAATACTTGGTTTCAAAAAGTAGAAGTCTCTTGGTTATAAAAGGAACGTATTGGTCTAAACCATAAAGGGTTATAACGGCTTTATGGGAAGTTGGTTATAACGGCTTTTATGGAAGGTTAAGAGAATGGTTTTCTCTAAAGTAATAAAAGAATTAACTTGTGTTAAGGAAGGGCAAATTGTTTTAAAGGTACCAATTGCTTAAGGTCGTTAATAAAGAAGTCACTTGATTTAGAAGCCGGTAATTGTATTTCTAAAAAGGTATTGTGACTTGTCTTGAAATGGTGGATAGGACTTGATACTACGGTGGTTAGTATCGGGGAAGTTTTATTTGGAAAGGAGTCTTTTGAAAAGAATGTACGTACGTAGTACTTTGGCTTGTTAAATGAGAATTATTCTATTTGTGCCTTGATTAGTACTTTGGCTTGATTAATTGAGAATTAGTCTAAGTGTGCCTTGATAAGTACTTTGGATTGTTAATTGAGAATTAGCCTATGTGTGCTGGTGATAGCCTTTGAGTGCAAGTATTATGTTTTATTACGTTGTCGCGACTCTCGGTGGGAGGGCCGGCTGTCTTGTTGTAAGTACTTGGACATACCGACAGTGATGTGGGATTCCACGGGTATGCTTCCGTTAATTGTAGTACTTGGGTTAAATTCCCGGATTTTTATGAAAAGACATGTTAGTGCCTTAGGTAAACTAAAATGAGAGTGTATATGAACAAGAATAGTAAGAAGTTAGGGGTTTTCTTAACTTGCTTATATATTGTATGATAAGCCGGTAGTGCTTATGATATGTGTGCTAGCCGGATTTGTGCTAGTGGTATATTATTCGTTGCGGGGTCATTCCCCGGGTTTGTGGCATTGCATATTTCCGTGGATTTGCTACCCACGATGCGAGGAATACCTCATGCGAGTCCGTAGGGCTTATGCGGGTGAAATAGTCCCACGCGGTGTCCGAATTTATGCGAGGAATCCCTCATGCGAGTCCGTAATGGCTTATGCGGGTGAAATAGGCCCATGCGAGGAATACCTCATGCGAGTCCGTAAGGGCTTATGCGGGTGAAATAGTCCCATGCGAGGAATGCCTCATGCGGGTCCACGCGATCTACGCGTGAAATAGTCCCGAATAGGATTGCTTAATGATACTGCGGGCGGATGGTCCTGCTTTGATCGTGAGCTTTTCCTACTTTATATTGTAAGTATACCCTATTTACTCTCATTGTTAGTAAGGCACAGTGTACTGTTAATTGAGTTATCATACATGTCTCAGTTTTACACGCTTGATATTAGTGTGACTTAATCGCGTCCCAGATTAGTAGGGTAGTAAATGTGCCCTCCTTGGCGGCCGGATTATACGTATGAAAGATAAGTAGGTTATATAGAAATGAACTTAATGATTTTTCCTAATCATGTGCGTAAGAATGTGGCTATAACCTTTATGGAAAATGGGAAAAGATATTGATGTGAAATTAAGTTCATAAGTGGTAATGACACGGCAGGATCTGGTATGTATTTTTTTTTATACTTGTCCTTGTCATTCTTTTGTACAGTTATGATTTGTTTATCAGACGTTATTTCGCTCCATATTAAACTGTTATGCGACTTCTTCTGGGCTGCGTTCATGCCCGCAGGTTTTAGGTACCCAGGTTGGTGATCCTTGCTCTTAGGATCTCGGTTCAGTCTATGGGAAAAAGCTCCATTTGCTCCGGAGGCTTATCCCTTGGTACGGTTTTCCCTGAGGTGGTAGATTCATGTATTATTCAGGGGTATGGCGGGGCCCTGTCCCGCCACAGTTGTTATGTTAAAAACTCTTAGAGGTCTGTAGTCACATATTGTGGGTCAGTTTGTAAAGGAAAGGAGGCAACTGCTTCGGTTGTATATATTATGTCCAGGAAGGTAGCCCTATCGGCTAACCTGTTATTTTACTTCTGTTGTTTATTTTTAAAGTTTCATGTATGTTCCGCTGATTTTCTCTGATGTATACCTGTAAGGGTGCCCAGGTAGGGCACCGGTCGCGGGCCCGGGGTCGGGTCGTGACAAAAGTGGTATCAGAGCAGTTAGTCCTCGGAAAGTGTCTACAGACCGTGTCTAGTAGAGTCTTGATTATCGGTGTGTTGTGCACCACATCTATAATCAGGAGGCTGCAGGACATTTAGGATTGGTTTCCATTCTTCTCACTTTGAGATCGTGCCATAGAGCTGTGTTGTTAGGGTCGTCTCTCCCTAACGAGTTATGTTGATTGCAGCTACGAGAAAGGCAGCAGTGACCCAGGAAGGACTATGTGGATTGCGTATCCAGGTTGGTAATGATTGTAGTATAGTTGGTATTGTGATATACATCTATACGGAGTTATGTACGAGGGTCAGACGCGTGTTGCCTAGAATGATTTTAGATTACCAGGAATTGGTAAAGACTAACTAGATACCGGGAAGGTATGGAATAGTTATTGAATTTTCGCCAAGGTTTTGTGTTTTATTTCGAGATAATTGGGAAAGGATGAGCTGTCTGATAGGGTGGTGAACCCTTAAGAAGCCATGTTAAGGAACCTAACAGAATGTCATGTAAACAGATTAAGCTGCGTGGTAGGCTTAAGAAAATTGTACGGATGAAGTCTGTATAGAGTAGCGATGGTTGTTGTGATCGAGACAACGGGATTATGGTATTATGAGAAGTTTTGTACCGCATCGGGGATCATAAGGTAGGCTTGGAGCATGGAAATTGCGAGCCTAAGAATAGTGATTACTGCCGAGACCTTAGGTATATAAGGCTTTCTCGGGCAATAAGATTTTAAGTCGGACGAGGATAAGAGTTAAGCGACGCCGAGTGGTTGAGGACTGTTACGGGTCTCCCATGGCCCGGAATGGAGTGGGATCGGTTGGTAGTAGTTCCTCACGTGACAGGTCACGCAGTGCAAGGCCCAAGGCTAGTTAATTGTTTTACGGGTTCGTGGACGCGTTCCACCGGAACCAGGTCGTGAAAACCGGAAATGACCTTATATTGTTTTTTAGAGTGACTCCAAAGATTGAAGGCCAACATCGGTATGGAAGTTATGTATACTAGTGTGAGTTGGAAGTCCGGAAAGAGTGCGACCAGTAAGAAAGATAACAACCAAGTGTAAAGGAATAGAGCCTGAATCCATAAGAACCTTTCAAGGTAACTACACCCGTGAGTGTGTGGGGTGGTAGCTGAGCCGGGATATGAGGTTTTCCCGGTGATAATATAGTCGTCAGACCCTAGTAGACCTAATAGAGAGGATTATGACAGACTTTGAGGTCATTATAAGTATGGGCTAGTTGGCTTCGTGAGTGCCAAGGTGGCGACTTAGAATAAATATTGTTATGTGCCATGGGTGGCATATGTTGTAAAGGGTGTAGTATAAGGAGACTATGTCGCGTTAATCAGATTGTACTCTGAAAGAACATTCGAGGACGAATGTTTCTAAGGGGGGAAGAATGTTACACCCCGTAGTTACAGGACATGTGGTAAGAACGTACGTAAGAACTCACGAGTGTTAAGAATTGAGACTTGTAAATATTTAACTGACTTATGGAATTTTAGGAAAAACTTAATATTAGACGAATGGGAGGCGACACTTGTCACCCCCCTTATAGATGCCTTGGACGAAAATAGGCATGGCCAAAATGGTCATTGACCATAGTCTTAAGATGAAGTCTTCCAATTAATGAGCTTGAGTTTCTTGACCAAAGTCAAAGGTCCCACTAGTCTTGATATTTTATAAGAGATCATCCCAACCACCCAATTGTTTGCATCTTGACCCAACATTGCACTATATAATACTAGTAGTAGTAGACAAGCTTAAACACTTAGAAAAATTTTACAAAAAATTGGAAGAACAACATAGTTGCGCTCGGGTTAGGGGTCCTTCAAGGGAGAAAAATTTGTGTTTCTTGTCCAATAAGCTCCACACTTTAAACCAAGGTTCTTGAGGGTATAGTAAGTATATCTCAATAGAAAAATCCCGGAAAAAGAGAGTTTTCGTATTAGTCGCAAAGTGAAAACCTAGTGGCTTTCTAGGTTTTGGATTGGAAGTTTGAAGGAAAGTTGTTGGTAGGGTTCTAAGGGTCTCAACAAGCGGATTGAAGTGTCTTGGAGAGGCTCTAAACTACTAAGGAGCGACTTCGGATTTGGAATTGGATTAAGGATCGTTAAGGTATAATCTTGTCTTTTAAGGTGTTACAAGATTATATATTTATATTGTTGTTGTTAGCTTTACATGTTGATAGCATGAAGTTGGTATGTTGAAGTTTATAAGTATTATGGATTGCTTGTAGCTTAATCCGAAATGTTGTGCAAGCCACTTGAAAATTTGATTATTAATTGGTCGTTTATTAGAAATCGTCGCATGTTACTTACTTAAGATTATGGTTATTATAATCAAATGCGACTTGATATCATGTTATGCTACCAATTTTGGATTGAAATGGAAATTGGATAAGAATTGGTATGGTTGAACTCAAGGTGGCCGAATTTGGACTTTTAGTTTGTTATTCATTGTATTGGACTACCTTCTATATTGTTGTGAGCCAATTGGGGCTGTTTAGTTATTCATTTGTATTGGACTACCTTCTATATTGTTGTGAGCCAATTGGGGCTGTTTGGTTATTGTATTTCGGCCTTGAAAAAGGTGGCAAAGTAAGTAGAAACAAATGAGGTGCTGTCCGATTTTCCGTAGAATTTAGTGACTTAGTACTTAGAATATTCTACGTTTGAAATAAGAGGTTAATGGACGTATGTGACCATTATAGGTTGAAGTACTAAGTATAGCGTATCCTACTTGAAGAATGGAACAGCTCAAGGTTGAAGTACTTTGGAGCATTTTGCTACTTGTCGACAATCATCGCGAGGTATGTGAACCTCTTCCTTCCTTTGGCATGATTCTATGTATGGAATATACCTGTGGTATCATTTCATGTTTCCTGTTACTCTTGGAAGTTAAGAGGTAGTTGTGTGATCTACTCTATGTAGAACTTTTCCTATCTTTGAGCATGACTAGTTGCACGTATGTAGTACGGTGGACGTACAACACCTTGATATCCTTTACTAGTTTGTGAATAGCCAAGTCGGGTGAGTTGGGAGATTTACTCACTTCTTTGAAAGTATAAGGGATGTCTTAAGTTTTATTAAAGTTAAGGGACTTGAGGAGTTTTAAAGTATGTGATACTTGTTACGTTTTAAACGTATAAGTCCCTTGGATAGGAAATTGTTTTTGGCTAAGGTATAAAGTGAATATAACGGCTTTATGGGAAGTTAGTTATATTTGCTTTATGGAAAGATAAATGACTTGATTTTAGTGAAAAGGCAACTTGTTTTTAAGGCATCAATTGCCTAAGGTTTTATAAAAAAATGAGTCACTTGCTTCCTAAAGGTTAAGAGACTAATTGTATTTTTGAAAGTTATGAGAATTGATTTGAAAGTATATAATACTTGGTTTCAAAAAAGTAGAAGTCTCTTGGTTATAAAAGGAACGTGTTGGTCTAAACCATAAAGGGTTATAACGGCTTTATGGGAAGTTGGTTATAACGGCTTTTATGGAAGGTTAAGAGAATGGTTTTCTCTAAAGTAATAAAAGAATTAACTTGTGTTAAGGAAGGGCAAATTGTTTTAAAGGTACCAATTGCTTAAGGTCGTTAATAAAGAAGTCACTTGATTTAGAAGCCGGTAATTGTATTTCTAAAAAGGTGTTGTGACTTGTCTTGAAATGGTGGATAGGACTTGATACTACGGTGGTTAGTATCGGGGAAGTTTTATTTGGAAAGGAGTCTTTTGAAAAGAATGTACGTACGTAGTACTTTGGCTTGTTAAATGAGAATTATTCTATTTGTGCCTTGATTAGTACTTTGGCTTGATTAATTGAGAATTAGTCTAAGTGTGCCTTGATAAGTACTTTGGATTGTTAATTGAGAATTAGCCTATGTGTGCTGGTGATAGCCTTTGAGTGCAAGTATTATGTTTTATTACGTTGTCGCGACTTTCGGTGGGAGGAAGTTTGTCTTGTTGTAAGTACTTGGACATACAAGCGGTGATGTGGATTCCACGTATGCTTAGATTAATTGTAGTACTTGGGTTAAATTCCCGGATTTTTATAAAAAGACATGTTAGTGCCTTAGGTAAACTAAAATGAGAGTGTATATGAACAAGAATAGTAAGAAGTTAGGGGTTTTCTTAACTTGCTTATATATTGTATGATGTTTCGGTAAGGCTTATGATATGTGCTAGCGATTTGTGCTAGTGGTATATTATTCGTTGGGTCATTCCGGGTTTGTGGCATTGCATATTTAGTGGATTTGCTACCCACGATGCGAGGAATACCTCACGCGAGTCCGTAGGGCTTATCTTTGGTGAAATAGTCCCACGCGGGAGTCCACCTATGCGGCGAATACCTCATGCGAGTCCGTAAGGGCTTATGCGGGTGAAATAGTCCCATGTGAGGAATACCTCATGCGAGTCCGTAAGGGCTTATGCGGGTGAAATAGTCCTATGCGAGGAATGCCTCATGCGGGTCCACGCGATCTATGCGGGTGAAATAGTCCCGGGAATAGGATTGTTTAATGACATCTTGCGCGGATGGTCTGCTTTGATCGTGAGCTTTTCCTACTTTATATTGTAAGTATACCCCTATTTACTCTCATTGTTAGTAAGGCACAGTGTACTGTTAATTGAGTTATCATACATGTCTCCAGTTGTACACGCTTGATATTAGTGTGACTTAATCGCGTCCCGCATCGGGTAGTAGTAAATGTGCCCTCCTTTCAGGGCCGAATTATACGTATGAAAGATAAGTAGGTTATATAGAAATGAACTTAATGATTTTTCCTAATCATGTGCGTAAGAATGTGGCTATAACCTTTATGGAAAATGGGAAAAGATATTGATGTGAAATTAAGTTCATAAGTGGTAATGACACGGCAGGATCTGGTATGTATTTTTTTATACTTGTCCTTGTCATTCTTTTGTACAGTTATGATTTGTTTATCAGACGTTATTTCATTCCATATTCTGCACTGAAATCCGATTTCTTCTGGGGCTCCGCTCATGCCCGCAGTTTTAGGTACCCGGTTGGTGATCCTTGCTCTTAGGATCTCGATTCGATCATGGGAAAAAGCTCCATTTGCTCCGGAGGCTTATCCCTTGGTACGGTTTTCCCTGAGGTGGTAGATTCATGTATTATTCAGGGGTATGGCGGGGCCCTGTCCCGCCACAGTTGTTATGTTAAAAACTCTTAGAGGTCTGTAGTCACATATTGTGGGTCAGTTTGTAAAGGAAAGGAGGCAACTGCTTCGGTTGTATATATTATGTCCAGGAAGGTAGCCCTATCGGCTAACCTGTTATTTTACTTCTGTTGTTTATTTTTAAAGTTTCATGTATGTTCCGCTGATTTTCTCTGATGTATACCTGTAAGGGTGCCTGTAGGGCACCGTCGCGCCCGGTCGGTCGCATGACAAGGACGTTCGGGTATTCGGAGCCGGTCGAGCTCGTGGCTTCGTTCATGTATACATGGGTTCTAGCCACCGTTCATGTTTCCCTCGGCGCTGCGCGGCAAGCGTCATCCCGGGAGTGTCGTCTTTTATCGGTGCTTGTTTCACTGCGCCGTCGGGCCATGTGACGAGATCGCCCTAGAAGGAGGGATACAAGTAGAATGACGCACTCACCGGTCCGTGGCGATTCATCGCTTTCTATAGCTATGCGCGGCAGGCAAGATATGATTGTGAGCGACGGCGGAATATGAAGCAGTTGATACAGGTATATTCTTACCCCTCTAGAGACTAGTATGCGTTGATGATATGATGATGTGCTAAGTATTATGTTCAGATAACATTATGTTAAATTGTGATTTAGAGGCCTGGTTAGTAAAGGGGGAGTTGGGTACATAGAAATTGTGAGCCTTAGAATATTATACGTGGAGACCTTAGATGCGAGGCCGTCGTGAGTAAAAGATTTTGTTTACGAATGACCTTTGTCGGAGTGCATAGTATACGAGGGGTATAATTGTATGATAAGTCCCTGAGTGGTGTGAATTATAAGAGGGTAGTTGAGCTAAGAAGACCACTAGGTTTTCGTGACTTGATTAGTGAGATTGTTCCGGATCGGGGAACAAGAGCTTGGCGCGATAGATGGGTCGGGTTGAGGTAAGGTCGCGGGTCAACCCGTGGCCCAGATTGAAGTAAGGGAAATTGGTGGTGGTCCCGCTTTGTGATAGGGTCACGAGGGTGCTAGGCCCAAGTTTAGGTAACCGTTGTACGAGTTCGTGGATGCGTTCGACCAGAATCAGATCGTGAAGGGCGGGAATGGCCTTAAAGGAATTTGAGGCTAGTAAGATGACCAAGTTTGGAGGTAGTGACTCCAAGGTTTTGGAAACTACAGCGGTGACGGAAATATGGTACGTATACTAGAAAGTGTTCGGGTGTACGAAAAAGGTACGACGAGTAAGAAAGGAAGCGAACATGTGTTAAGAGGATGGAAGTGATCATTTTTGTGAAGTGAAGGTACGAAGAGAGTATCCTTTGGACGAGGAGTGAGAGTTAGTGTTGTTTTACATCTTAGAGGTGATTCCTCGTTGGCTTGGATTTGGGTTTCGCGCGTATGTAATATTATGGCCCTGTGTGGCATGATTGGTTTCGTAAGTATAGTAGTGAAGACTATACCGGTGCATGTGTGTTTTTGGAGACTTAGAAGGAACATTCGGGACGAATGTTTCTAAGGGGGGAAGAATGTTACACCCCGTAGTTCCAGGGTATGTATACGAGGACGTACGTACGAGAATACGACATTAAAATTGGAAAGAAAGAAAGATGTGATTTTTCGACGGAAAAGTTTCCGGATTTTGTGAAGGAAAAAGGTTCGTTAATGGGGATTGGATTCCCAGATTTGGTATTTGGACTTCTTGGAATATTAGAGAATTATGGAATTCTATTTCCGGAATTGGTCACGTGGGGCCCACGGAAGAAATTTACGGTTTTGTGGGGCCCACTTTGTTTTTGAGATTTTGGCCATTATGGATATTTTCGGAAGATGAAATATTTTGGACGAATAGGAGGGCGACACGTGTCACCCCCCTAGGTGGCTCTTGGCTGATATTACTTGACAAGTGGCAAGACAAGTGGCCTTGTCTTGCAAGATATTTTAGTGTGGACAAGTGGCTTGTGGGACCCACACACACTTGTCCCCAATCTCAACCACACACTTGCCTTCATCCTAGCCCTTGGTTGTCCTATATATACACTACTAGTTGATGAAATCTTCCACACTTAACCATTTCAAGACTTGAAAAACCCTCCCTCTCCCTTCATTGTTGCTCTCGTTTTTGAGCCCTCACCTTGACCTAAATTTGTCCAACAATTCTTAAACTTTTAAGTGTTCTTCCCTAAGGTGTTAGGAATATTGTGTACCAAGAGTTGGAAAAGATTTCACACCCCTAGCCTATTTAATTTGCCTTGGCCGAAAGTTGTCTTGTTGGAACCCTAAGTGTTCTTCACTTTTTGGAGTTGAATCTTGAAGAGAAGTTGGTTAGGAGCTTCTATGGGTTGCTTGTAGCGGATTGGAACGTAAATATTTGGAGCTAAGACTTGCTTGGAGCGACTTTAAGAACTTGGATATTCTTGGGCTATTTGAGGTAGTGAAACTTACACCTCTTTGTGAATTGGTTATTATACATATATTATAAGTATATTATGGAATATATAATATATGGAGTAAAGTTTGGAGGAGTTGGATCTTGTTAACTTGTTAAAAGAAAGGATTGGCATTTGGCCATTAAAACGTATCAAACGTATCCAACGTATCTTACTTGTTAAGAAGTAATAACAAAGTAACTATAACTTATATTAAGATGGAATATAAGTTGGATGACTAATGAAGTAAATGGATAAGTAAAATGGAAAAAGTTGGCCAAGGACCCCAACTTAAGGACTGTATTTACTTTGGACTGTATTTACTTTGGACTGTATTTACATTTCTGTTAAGGGGAAGATTGTTAAATCGCGTTCCGTTTGGGCGTGTGATCCCCTTTTTAATTATTGTATTGTATTGTTAAGGGGAAGATTGTTAAATCGCGTTCCGTTTGGGCGTGTGATCCCCTTCTTTATGTTGTTTAATTATTACGCCTTACATATGGCATATAAATTACGGTTATTCGGGCCTTGGAGAAAGATGGAAAAGTATGTAAAAACGGGGGAAGTGCTGCCGAATTTTCCGTAGAATTAGAGGGCTTTTTATTGGTATAAGTCTTCAATGGTAAGTAAGGTTGATAGAAGTACTATGACCATTTTAGGAGTGAAGTACTACGTGTGGCGTGATCTACTTGGCTTAAGGAGTAGCCGACGGGTTGAAGTGCTTGGAGCGTTTTGCTATTTGTCGATAATCGTCGCGAGGTATGTGAACCTCTTCCTATCTTTTCTAGCATGATTGTTGTGAACTATGTAGTACGGTAGACGTACGTGTGCTAAACGAGTTTTGGTTGGTTTAAAACATAAAGTGTTATAATGGCTTTATGGGAAGTTAGTTATAACGACTTTATGTAGGTAAAATGATGGTTTATTGATTTTAGAAGTCAAGAGACTTGATCTTAAAAGATAAGAGACTTGACTTAATTGACTTGATATGAATTTTGTTAAAAAGTTGTGAAACCTCATTCGTGAGTAATGAGCACTTGGTTTCTAAAGAATAATGTTTTACTGATTACGAAAATGAGAATAATTATCGAACAAACCACGGCAGCGTTAATAAAGGAAAATGTACTGACTATTTAACTATATTAAAACCAGTAGAAACCTCCATCTGCATAGAAGCTAAGATAAGACAAAATTGTATTACATTTTCTAGATCATGGTTGCTTTAATAAGATTGTTATAAACAAGAATAACTACTCACACATAAGGCATATGTTGCTTAATTGTTTTAAAAAGAGGTTACGTTATTTGATTAAGACTATGAACTATGAACTCTTTCGAAAATAAAAGACTTGAGTATTTGAAATTAGGCAACTTGAACTTTTGGAAAAGAATGCTGTTAATCGATTTTAAAAAGGAAAGTGTTTTGGTTTAAAAAGGAGGGCATGATATTGCCTTAGTTTGATTTAAAAGGAAAGTATGGTATTGTCTTAATCTGTCTTAAAAGAGGGTTTAAACGTTATGGCCGATTCTACCTCGAGTCCCATGGGATGGGCCGAGACATGTATTCCACCCGATTCTACCTCGAGTCCCATGGGATGGGCCGAGACATGTATTCCACCCGATTCTACCTCGAGTCCCATGGGATGGGCCGAGACATGTATTCCACCCGATTCTACCTCGAGTCCCATGGGATGGGCTGAGACATGTATTCCACACGATTCCACCTCGAGTCCCATGGGATGGGCCGAGACATGTATTCCACACGATTCCACCTCGAGTCCCATGGGATGGGCCGAGACATGTTATACGTATCATACGATTTATACCTAGGCCAGCTGGCGGCAGGAGTTCCACGCACGGAGGATGACTTTGAGGGCGTGAGTCCCTGACTTGACATGACTACTTTTATGTTGTGAACTGTAGTTTGGTAATCATACATGTCTCCTGTTTTATATAGACTGTTATGATTTCATTTACGGTATTTTTCAGTTTCACATACTTGGTACCTGTTGTACTGACCTCATTCGGGGGGTTGCGTTCATGCCGCAGGTAGAGGTACATCGGTTGTGGATCCTCGCTCATAGGATCACTGTTCAGCGTGTTGGGAAGCTCCGTTTCTCCGGAGGTTTATCTTTGGTATGATTCCCTGATATTGTAGGTTCTTGTACATTCAGAGGTATGGCGGGGCCCTGTCCCGTCATAGTTGTCGTTACATTCTTAGAGGTCTATAGTACTGTTGTGGGCTGGGTTTGTAAAGGATATAACTGTTCGGGTTTTATGTTTATATACAGAAAGGTGACCGTTTTGGTTAGCCTGTTTCTTTTCATATGCTTAAGTTTTTATTTCCGCTGATTTTTCTCTGATGTTGTATCACTAGGGTGCCCGGGGTAAGGCACCAGTCACGGGCCCGAGGTCGGGTCGTGACAATTTCTCTATAAATACCCCCTTGTTTCAAGACTTTATTCATCCACACTTAAGAGTTTCAAAGGCAAAATTCTCCCTCCCTCCTTGTGTTGTTCTCGTCCAACACCCCCCCTTTGTGTAGAAAAATCCTTCAAGTGTTGTTACTATCCCAAATACCTTAGCCTAGTATTCCTAGTAGTATTCCAAAGTTATTTCAGTACTAAGAGCCGGAAATACTACTTTATTCCAATAGTCGCAAATGAAGCCCTAGAAAAATCTTCATAGCTTAGATGAAGTGTTAAGAGAAGTTGTTTAGAAACTTCTAAGGGTTTCTTGGAGCGGGTTGGAGCGTAATGAATTGGAGCTAAACGTTGCTCAGGATCGACTTATATCTTGGATAATTTTGGGCTTATCGAGGTAATGATCTTTGTCCCCCTATTGTAATTGGATATTACATGTTGTAGTTGAGTATACTATATGTAGAATGAATATGGATAAGAATTGAACTGTATTTACATTTGGACTATATTTACAGTAGACTTGTAGTATTATTGTGGAGTAGAATTGTACACGTCCGGTTAGATGTGTAACCCCCCCTGGAATTGTTGGCTTGGTAGCGGGCCTTGATAGAGGAGGAGATTTAGGTGGTTGGGGGGGGGGGGGAGGTGCTGCCGAATTTTCCGTAGAATATGGAACCTGGTACTTAGAAATATTCTACGAAGGGATCTAGAAGTTAATAACCGTTTTATGGCCATTATAGGTTGAAGTACTACGAGTAGCGTATTCTACTTGAAGAGTGGAAAAAGCGGGCAAGGTTAGAGTACTTTGGAGCGTTTTGCTAATTGTCGATAATCGTCGCGAGGTATGTGAACCTCTTCCTATCCTTTCTAGCATGATATTTGTGAAATATATATAGTGCGGTAGACGCACGTGTTTTTAAAGGAATTTGATTTTCCTTTTGTGTTCTTGACTTGATTCCAAAGTTAAGAGACTTGTTATGAAAAATTAAGGACTTGATTTATGTTAAAAAGTTGTAAAACCTCACTCATGAGTAATGGGTCTGTGGTCTTTTAAAGAATAAAGTTATCTTGATTTCGAAAATAAGAATAGTTGTCCTTGGTTGGTTTAAAACATAAAGTGTTATAATAGTTTTATGGGAAGTTATTTATAACGACTTTATGAAAACAAAAGAATGGTTTTTATCATTGGATTTAAAATGATAACTTGACATTTAAAAGTTGGAGGTTGGTTTCCTTAAAAGATATGATTTAAAGATTAAGAGCCTGATTTTTGAAAGTAAAGAGACTTTTTTTTTTTTTTTTAATTAAATGCAAATATTATTACTAATAACGAAAAGGAAGTGGCTACAATCAGTCGTTGAGGTATCTCAAGCCTCAACGTAATGCAAACAAGAAGTGAAAGAGGGGAGGGGTGGTCACTCAAAAGGTGCCATTACAAGAGGGGATAAAATCATAGAGAACTCTATAAGATGTTGTTTTGATTCTTGCAATGACCTCTTCTGCCGGAAAGCTTGTGCCTTCAAAGAGCATTGTGTTTCTTGCCCTCCAAATCTCATAAACCATTATGCAAAAAGTAAGCAAAATAGCTTTGGCTCGGATGCTTGTCCGCTGTTCTTTCTTAATCCATTTAAGGAGCTTTCAACGATTGTCATTTCTCTTCTAATACCCAACCAATCTTTTATGCTCTTCCAAATCATGTGTGTATAAAGGTGCAAAGAAGAGGTGTTCCCTTGTTTCATTAGCTTGCTTGCAGAACCCGCAAGATTTATCCTCCAAGTTGAGAAATGATAGAGTATCCTTTGTAGCTAACCGTTTTCTGCAATTTAGCCATATAGTAAAAGAGAATTTGGGAGGAATGAAGCCTTTCCAAATTTGTGACATCCAAGGCTTTTTAGCTTGCGGAGTGCGCAAGATATCATACACGAGGCTTGAATCAAATATACCGTTGGCACAACATTTTGTAAAGCCGTCAATAGCATCACCATGGCTACCAAAGATAGAAACAAATTTGTCGCGAATCCCACAAATCCTTTTGAATAAGGGGGAGTCCCTAGGACGTACCTCATAGTCCCAAATTGTAATACCTCTCAAATAGTGGCTATTGATCCATTGGACCCAAAGAGAATCAGCTTCCGTGTGAGTTTGCCAAATCGTCCTAGATAACAAGGCATGATTCCATTCCTTGATGTTCATAAGACCCAAGCCACCTTCAGTTTGAGGCAAGCAAATGATATCCCAAGCAACTCTTGGTGGTTTCCCACCCCATAAGAACTGAATACAAGGCACTGTACCTTGTTGATAATAGTGGCCGGGATAGGAAGTGCCCGGAACCAAAAGCTCTCAACCCCTTGGACAACCGACCTAATTAGTTCCAGCTTACCAGCATAAGAAAGGGTGTGATGCCCCCATTTCTGAATGTAATTCGAAATAGCACTAGTGAATGGGGCAAATTGATCCACCGAGACTGAAATTGGGACAAAGGGATCCCCAAGTATCGTACCGGAAAGCTTCCAATGGCGAAACCCACTCTGGACAATATCAAGTCCCGAACTGTAGAATGCATTCCCGCTAAGTAGACAGAGGATTTAGCTGGGTTAAGAGTTAATCCTGAGGCAGCCTCCAACTCTTCCGCACAATTCATAAGAATCCCAATCAAGATATATCTCCTTTGGCAAAAGCATGAGGTCATCCGCGAACGCCATTGAGTAATGCCCAATTTCTTACACTTTGGAAAATATGAGAAAGCTCTTGCCTCGGCCTTCATTTTAAGCAGCCTTGAGAGGTATTCCATGCACAAGATAAAGAGAGTAGGGGACATAGGATCACCTTGTCTTAGGCCGCGCTTTCCTTTGAAGTATCCATGTAGCTCACCATTGATAGAAAGGGAGAAGAAGGTTGAGCTAACACATTCCATGATCCATCTTGTAAATCATGCGAAATTTTAGACTTCTTAGTACCAATTCGAGGAAGCTCCATGAGACTGTATCAAATGTTTTACGAAGGTCCACCATAAGCATACATCTTGGTGAGACTCTGGTTCTATTAAATCCTCTCACAAGCTCTTGTGCCACATATACGTTGTCCATCATGTTTCTTCCTTCCACAAAAGCCCCTTGGGATTTGTCAATGAGAGAAGGAAGGATCAATGCCATTCTGTTAGCTAGAATCTTTGTGATGATCTTATAGATCACATTAGTCAATCCGATTGGCCTGAAATAATTTACCTTGGGATCATGATCAGTCTTTGGTAGCAGGGTAATGATGGTATGATTTACCTGCTTCAAAAGAACTCCAGTAGAGAAGAACTCTTGGACACATCTTACCACATCATGACCCACATCTTTCCATCTATTCTTGAAGAAGGCTGCCGTATAACCATCTGGTCCAGGTGCCTTGTCATTGCCTATATCAGAGAGAGCTTCCCAAATCTCCTTTGGGGTGATGAAATGCAAAAGTTGTAATCTCTCTTCTTCACTCAGCTTTGGGCCATAGTTGAACACTTCAGGATCAAAGTTGGTAGTGGGTCGGGAAGTACCTAATAGATCTTTGTAAAATTCAACAAGCAACTTCCTAACTTCTTCTGGTGATGTAGTGATAGTACCATTAGCTTTAACAAGAAAGTTAATGGAGTTCCTGACATTACTCCTTTTGATCAAGCTATGAAAGTATTTGGAACATCTATCACTTCCAATCAAGTGTTTCTGTCTTGACTTCTGCCTTATGAAGTGTCTTTCACTTCCAAAGAAGGTGTTTGCTCTAGCTCTTGAGGACTTAACCTTGACTTTAAGCTCCTCATCAAAGGGATTTTCCATGTGTGCATTGATAGCCTCCTTGAACTCTATGTTTGCCCCTTTTGCTCTTTGTTCGATACCTCCAAAGTCACTTATGTTCAAAGCCCTTAAAGGTTGCTTCAAAGCTTTCAATTTGGAGGCAAGGACGAATTGAGCAGTTCCCAATATGTCTTGTCTCCAACATGAAGTCATAATGTTCTCAAAGGCTGGGTGAGAAAGCCACATATTCATGAACTTGAAAGGGCGTTTCCCAACATTATAGGATGCAATAATCGTGGCTATCACAGGACAGTGGTCCGAGACAGGTTCCATAGGCATGAAATTGGCTGTGCATTCTAGGGTCAAATCACTCCAATTTTGATTCATCAACACTCTATCAAGCTTAGACCAAATCGAACCATTCGTCCAAGTGTAGAAGGAACCGGAAGAAGGGCTTTCTAGTCCATGAGAATTCCTGAAATCTCCAAGATCCCTAAGTGCATAAGGCGTGAGAGGAGGACCCCCCACCTTATCATGAGGGTAGCAATAAGTGTTGAAATCTCCCATAATCATCCAAGGCTTAGTGATGCCAACACCCAAGTGAGAAAGGTGATGCCAAAGAATCCTTTTATCCGAGATGCTATAAACCGGGTACACAAATGTGGCAAGGAAGGACACTTGTGTTATATTGCAACTTTCCTGGACATGGATATGCTGAGAGTCCATACCAAGCACTTCGCAACAAACCCTGGATGGATCCCAAAGTAATAGCATTCTACCGCCTCCAATGAATTCCAAATTTGAGCAAAACTTCCATGCTTTGAATCTTTGAGTAGAGAAAGACTCTGTCCTTGGCCGAGATAGCTTAGTTTCCAATAGACAAATCATAGCCGCGTCATGCTGTTTTGTGATACTACACACTAGAGCTTGCGTGGCAGCCCTGTCCCTTTGTCCGCAAAGACCACGGACATTCCAACAAAGTATTTTCATTAGGAAACAAAGGAGGTTTTATTAGCACCTCCGCGCTTAGCTGCCGCTTTCCCAACGCTGGCCCATTCTTTTTGGACAAAACCTCTTTCCATCCATCATCTTTGTTGCTGGAAGCCATAACTTGTGTACCAGCCAAGCTATGTTCCCCGCGTTCAAAGTTAACGTTACTTGACACAAGTGAGCCTTTTCCAGTAGACCGTTGTATGTCACTTCATCCAACGGTGGCGGGTTCATAGGCATCTCGTAATCAGAATGTTTTGACTCACCCTCATCCTAACATGTTGTGTAACGCCATTGTGAGAATTAGGCGGTGAGGACTTTGCTAGAGAATCCCACAAACATGGTGGGCCGAATGACCCAAACCAGGAGGACCCGCGGCGTGATACTTCTCCCAAGCTTAGGTACCGGAGGTGTTGTGTGCTCAGTTTCTTCAATGTCCATCAAGTTATCAGCATCTACGGGATGTTGAGAAGTTGGTGGATGAGGGGGAGGAGAGTTGGTTCCACCCGTACCTTTGTTGACCTTCAAACGAGTAGAATCATCCTTGTTGTTAGGGGGTACCTCGATGTGCGTGTTTTGGAGCTTCTTCATTGTTGACATCATCCCTCAGCTTCCTACACTTCAAATGGTTGTGTCCAAAAGCCGCACAATGATAGCAAAAGTCCGGGTAATTCTCATAGTTTACCCTTTGAGTATACCTTCTGTTATCGGGGAGTTTGACGAAAAAATCCATTATCGGCTCCTTGCTAACATCCACTTCCACTAGAACTCTTGCATAGTTCATTTTAGACCTTTCCTTAGTATATTGGTCAGTGTAAAGAGGTTTTCCTACACGTGAAGCAATCTTACTAAGGCCCGTTGCACTCCAAATAGAAAGGGGAATGTCCGGGAAAGTGACCTCTTATAAGTCTTTTTAGGAGGGAAGGGACCTTTGCCATGGTTTGGGGGAAGATTGTTATGAGTTGTGGCCGTGGTAGGGATATGATGTGGTTTAGAAGATGCATTAGTGTGTAAATCATTGGGAGGTATATCTGGAGGTATAGGCAGAGAGGGAATGGTAGAAGGGAGTGAGCTTGGGCCCGCAATAGAAGAGATGATTTGCGTGCCATTTGGGAGGGTAGGGAATTTGTGTTGGTTTTCAGAAGGAATAGAAGGAAGAGGAGATAGAAGGGGTGAGGTGTTGTGAAATTCAGGAAGTAGTGAAGTGGTATTAGATGAGAGAGGGGGGATGTTTAAGACTCTATTCGAATCTGAGGAAGTGTTAAAGACGAAAGGAGTGTTGTGATTCTTGAGATTGCCTCCACTTAGCAAACTAGCTAAAGTAGGGAAGGCTTCATTGGTGACACTTAAAGAAATCTGGGGTTGTTGTCTTGAATCACGAGAGGGCACTTTGAATCCCGCATCATTCAATGTCGAATTTCTACCTCGCATTATTGATGGTTATGGAGTTCCTAGGCTCCTTGGACATAGAAATAACTTTGTTTCTCACAATTGACTTGGCTCTTTGTGTAACGTGAGTAGTCAATGCCCCTAGATTATCCCCCTGATCCGTCTTGGAACTAAGACCATCATAAAGTCCCGGTGTTATGAGAGAGTCATTGGTACCGCCATAAATGTGCGACGCCTCGGCACCCTCAATAAAAACGTTAGAACACACAACTGACTTAGCTCCTTGTAAAACGGGGGTAGTTAATGTCCCTAGGTTATCCCCCTGCCCCGCCTTGGAAATCAGACCATCATAAAGGCCCGTGGTTGTGAGTGAAAAGTTGATACCCGCGGCATTAATGTGTGACGCCTCGGCACCCTCAATAATGACGTTAGGGTCCTTGGGGATAGAAACCCCTTCGTATTCCACATCTGATCTTGATCCTTGTATAGAGTGCATATTCCTAGTATCATTGTTATCCTCGTGGCCCGCCTTAGCCTTCTGACCCAAGACCCGACCCGTAATAGGAGCAGTCACATCGATTCCCGGGGCATTGAAGTTTGCTCTCTTGACAGCCGCGTTGAACTTCTTGAGGATAGGAGTACCATCAATGCTTTCAACTGACTTTGAATCAAACAAGACGTGATTACTCTTGGACCCATGAACACCTGCACGACCCGCCATGAACTTCTGACCCACGACTGACGGTTTGACCCGAGAATGCCATCGTGTCTCGCTTCTCCAATTGCAATGTCCGCCTAGATTTTAACCCTTTTCCGCTAACCCGAGAGAATTTCCGTAGTGTCGGGTACTAATCCGGAGTATTGTCTAGTTCTTCCGAAATGATCCCTTTACCAACAAATTGGCCCGTGGAATGATCAACCACCATAGTAGCATTAGGGGCGTCAATGGTCCTGCCGGAAGTTCTGCCTTCAAACTCACTTATATCCAAGCTTTCAATTTCTATATTTTTGCCCCATTCATGTATCCTTTGTATCATAGAATCATCTACTACATTTTCTAAAGGAAAGCGCGAGTCTGGAGTAACATGAACCAACACAGAAGGGTCCGAGATTGCCGTAATAAGATTTTCCTCGGCAATTGTTGGACTACTGCCATTCTTTTTTTTCTTCTTTGTTCTAGCTTTAGCCGAACTGCCTGAACCTCCTGAATCATTTCTAGAACGTGTGTAACGTTTAGACTTTTTCATATTGTGGACAATAACAATTAAACCATAATGAAACAAACGAAAATCTAAGGGGGGGAAGAAGAGGAAGAAACCGAAGGAGCAACTAAGGGAAACGTTGAGAGCGTTTTCTTAGTGAGAGAAACTTCTCTCTAACTCCTAAAATAAAGTAAAGAGACTTGACTTATAAACAACTTGATTTTGGGAAAGGAGAAGTAACTTGATTTAAAGGTATAGGTTACTTGTTTTTAAAAGAGTAAGTCACTTGGTTTAAAAAGTATATTGCTACTTGACTTTAAAAAGGAAAAAGTGTCTTTGTTTTAAAGGAAGACATGGTTTTGTCTTAAAATGGTTTAAAAAGGGAGGCATGCTTTTGTCTTAAGATTGGTTTAAAAAGAAGGTATGGAAATTGTTTTGGTTTACTTAAAAGATAGTTACTCTATTTTGATACTACGAGTATCGTGTGACTTTTGTGTGAGTACCTTGACTATGTTGGCTTGTGATAGCCTAGTAATACTTTCTTGTTGGTTTGATAAGTAAACATGTTTTGATGCTACTTGTGTTAGCGTCTTGTGACGTTTGTGTAAGGGGTTTTTCTTGTTGTGCTTATGTTGTTTAACGATAAGCAGTTATGCTGATATTATATCACTTACCCCCCTGACTTGTTATGCCGAGGGTTAGCTGCCCCCGATGCGAGAAATACCTCATACGGGTCTGTGTGACCTATGCAGAGTTGCGGGAGTTCCAGGATGATCACTCCGGGTGTGTTACCCCGATGCTAGGAATACCTCATGCGGTCTGTGTGACTATGCGGACTACGGGAGTCCAGGTTGATGCCGAGGGTTAGCTACCCCCGATGCGAGGAATACCTCATGCGGACCTAGGTGGTCTATGCGATCGCGGAGTCGAGATTAGGCTCGCATAATGATACTATGGGCGATTCGCCTTGCTTCGATCATTAGCGCCTAGAAAAGACCATTCACGTTATATCTATTTTGCTCTTGTTTATCTTTGTGCACTATGTGCGATTAATTGGTTGTTAAATGCGTATTTGTAATTGGTTTTAAAATGTTATGATTTTATTTGATTTTTACGATTTCACATACTGTACTGCCAGACCGACCTCCTTCGGGGCCGCTCATGCCGCAGTGTAGGTACACCGATCGTCGACCGCTCATAGGATCACAGTCAGCATTTTGGGAAGCTCCGTTTCTCGAGGCTTATCTTTTAGTATAGTCCGCCGTCAGAGGTACTTACATTCGTGGTATGGCGGCCCTGTCCGTCGTAGTTATGGTTACATTCTTAGAGGTGCGTAGTAATCTTGTGGCGCGTGGTTTGTAAAAGGGATGTAATCGCTCGTGTTTAATCATTTTTATATATATGCAGAAAGGTGACCGTTGGTTAGCCTATTTTCTTATCAGATATCTTGTTTCATGTATAAGTTTTTATTTCCGCTGATTTTCTCGATGTTGTATCACTAGGGTGCCGGGTAGGCACGACCACGCCCGGTCGGGTCGTGACAAAAGTGGTATCGTGAGCGATTAATCTCGGAAAGTGTCTGACCAGTATCTGCAGTAGTCTTGATTATCGGCGTGTTGTGCACCACACCTATAATCGTGAGGTCGCAGGATATTTAGGATTGGTTTCCATTCTTCTCACACTGAGATCGTGCCTTAGAGTTGTGTTATAAGTTGGACTCCCTCTAGCGTATTCTTATGTACCCGTTATGCCTCTACGCAAGGCAACCAGAGCCCAGAAGGTCAAGGCAGCAGAGGGAGCTACGAGTAGAACACAGAGGGTTACGAGGGCACAGGCCCGGTCATTACCTGAGATAGTACTTCAGACGAGTTTTATGGCGTCGCTAGCCCAGAGAGTTTAGAGCGGCAGCAAGAGCTACAGAGACCACGATACTGAGTCTTCGCCCACGACCGTGAGCCGAGGATATGAGTTACAAGGAGATGGCGATTACTAGCCGACTTGTGGCTAGGAATGAGGCCGACGAGAGTCGGAGGTTCCTAGGTACCGAGTTCACCCTAGATCCGATAGTTGAGATTTCGGGACTTCTTGAGTCGATACCACCCGAGTTCTATGGATTGAGGCGAGGAAGTTCCTCGAGTTTATTCGATGCGATGGATCATGGAAGTGATCAAGACCTTAGAGGCATTTCCTACACTTCTTGCCCTCGCAGATGAGAGCTTCGCAGATGGATTTATGATGTTGAGGCGAGCAGGCGGACGGTTGGGAATACTGATGTAGTTTGACTCATTGACTCGTTATGTCCCCGCTTTAGTGGCAGACATGGAGGATAGTGTGCACTGATATGTCACAGGACGTGACGATTATCTAGTGAAGGAAGGTACAAGAGTAACTCTTGATCGAGCATGGGCGTTGCGTCACAGCAGTGTCACGACCAACCGGGGCGTGGATCGTGCCTTACCCCGGGCACCCTAGTGATACAACATCAGAGAAAATCAGCGGAAATGAAAACATAACCATGAAACAAGAGACATGATAAATAAACAGGCCAACCAAAACAGTTGCCTTCTGTATATATATATAAAAACCCGAACGGTTATCCTTTTTACAAACTCTGCCCACAACAGTACTACAGACCTCTAAGAAGTGACAACAACTATGATGGGACAGGGCCCCGCCATACCCCTGAATGTACAAGAACTTACAGACTCAGAGTAACATACCAAAAGATAAGCCTCCGAAGAAACGAGGCTTCCCAACACGAATCGTGATCCTATGCGCGAGGATCCACAACCGATGTACCTCTACTGCGGCATGAACGCGGCCCCAAGGAGGTCGATAACAGTACCAAGTATGTGAAATCGAAAAATCAGAAATGAAATCATAACAGCTATATAAAACAGAGAGACATGTATGATAACCAAACTACGATTCATAACATAAAAGCGATCATGTCAAGTCGTGGACTCACGCCCTCAAGTCATCCCTCATGCCCGTGGAACTCCTTCCTCACTGTCGGCAGTCTAGGTATAAATCATGTGGAATACGTGTCTCGGCACATCCCATGGGACTCGATAAAGAATCATTTGGAATACGTGTCTCGGCCATCCCACGGACTCGATAAAGAATCATGTGGAATACGTGTCTCGCCCGTCCATGGGACTCGATAAAGAATCATGTGGAATACGTGTCTCGGCCCATCCCACGGGACTCGATAAAGAATCGGTGGAATACGTGTCTCGCCCATCCTACGGGACTCGATAAAGAATCATTCATAACAAATCAGCCGGCCCTCCATCGAGAGACGCGGTAGCACAGAAATACAACACTTGCACAACAAAGGCTATCACCACAAGCATATGCAAGTTCAACATACTCATGGACTTACATTTTATTACAACAAATCCGGGTTTTAACCCCAAAGTACTACATACATTAATTCTTTTCAAAAAGATCCGTTTCTTTCACAAAAGTCACACGATATCCGTAGTATGAAAATAGAGTGACTATCTTTTTAAGTAAACCAAAACACTTCCCTTTGTAAAATCAAGTAACAACATTATTTTCCAAACGTTCAAGTTTGCCTAATTTCAAATGCTCAAGTCTCTTATTTTAGAAAGGTTTCATAACTCATAGTTTTAATCTCTTTTAAAACAATTGAGTAACATAAGTCCTATGTGTGAGCCATTTATTCTTGTTTATAACAATCTTGTTACAGCAGCAATGATCTAGGAAATGTAATACAATTTTGTTTTATCTTAGCTTCTATGCAGATGGAGGTTTCTACTGGTTTTAATAACAATTAGTCAATACATCTCCTTTATTAACGCTGCAATGGTTTGTTCGATACTTATTCTCATTTCCGAAATCAGTAACACATTAGTCTTTAAAAGCCAAGTACTCATTACTCACGAATGAGGTTTCACAACTTTTTAACAAAATTCATAGTCCTTAACATTTCATAAAACGTCATTTATAAGTTAAGTCTCTTATCTTTCAAGACAACAACAAGTATTCTTTTAGAACCCAAAGAACTTACTCTTTTCAAAACAAGTAACCTATACTTAAAATCAAGTTACTTCTCTTTTTTCGAAATCAAGTCGTTATAAGTCAAGTCTCTTATCTTTCAAGATCAAGTCTCTTAACTTTCAAAATTAAGTTGTTTATAAGTCAAGTCTCTTATTTTTTAAGATCAAGTCTCTTAACTTCTACAATCAATAAACCATTCTTTTACCTACATAGAGTCGTTATAACTAACTTCCCATAAAGCTATTATAACACCCTATGTTTTGAACCAACCAAACTCATTTAGCACATGTACGTCTACCGTACTACATAGTTTACAAAACATCATGCTAGAAAGGATAGGAAGAGGTTCACATACCTCGCGACGACTATCGACAAATAGCAAAATGCTCCAAGTACTTCAACCCGTCGGCTACTCCTTAAGCCAAGTAGATCACGCCACACGTAGTACTCCACTCCTAAAACGGTCATAGTACTTTTATCAAACCTTTCTTACCATTGAAGACTTATACCAATAAAAGCCCTCTAATTCTACGGAAAATTCGGCAGCACTTCCCCCGTTTTTACTCACTTTTCCATCTTTCTCCAAGGCCCGAATAACCGTAATATATATATACCATATATATATAAGGCGTAATAATTAAACAACATAAAGAAGGGGATTACACGCCCAAACGGTAACGCGGTTTACTATCACGCCTTCATAATAACAATAAGTAAAAGAAGGGGATTACGCGCCAACCAGAACGCGGTTTACTATCACGCCTTCATAACAATACAATAATTAAAAAGGGATCACACGCCCAAGCGAACGCGATTGAAAAATCTTCCCTTAACGAAATGTAAATATACCCAATGTAAATACAGTCCAAAGTAAATACGATCCAAAGTAAATACAGTCCTTAAGTTGGGGTCCTTGGCCAACTTTGTCCATTTTACTTATCCAATTTACTCATTAGTCATCCAACTTATATTTCCATTCTTAATATAAGTTATAGTTACTTTGTTAATTACTTCTTCACAAGTAAGATACGTTTTTACCATTTTAATGGCAAACGGCCAATCCTTTCTTTTAACAAGTTAACAAGATCCAACTCTTCCAAACTTTACTCCATATATTATATATTCATAATATACTTATAATATATGTATATTTACCAAATCACAAAGAGGTTTAAGTTTCACTACCTCAAATAGCCCAAGAATATCCAAGTTCTTAAAGTCGCTCCAAGCAAGTCTTAGCTCCAAATATTTACGTTCCAATCCGCTACAAGCAACCCATAGAAGCTCCTAACCAACTTCTCTTCAAGATTCAACTCCAAAAAGTGAAGAACACTTAGGGTTTTTGTTCATGGAGCTCTCGGCCAAGGTGAAGTTTAGAGGTTAGGGGTGTGAAATCTTTTCCAACTCTTGGTACACAATCTTACTAACACCTTAGGGAAGAACACTTGAGAGTTTAAGAATTGTTGGACAATTTTAGCTCAAGAAAAGGGCTAAAAAACGAGAGCAAGGTCAAGGGAGAAGGGAGGGAATTTCTTGTCTTGAAATGGTTAAGTGTGGGAGATTTCATCAACTAGTAGTGCATATATAGGACAACCAAGGGATAGGATGAAGGCAAGTGTGTGGTTGAGATTGGGGACAAGTGTGTGTGGGCCCCACAAGCCACTTGTCCAACTAAAAATATCTTGCAAGACAAGGCCACTTGTCTTGCCACTTGTTAACAAATTTCGGCCATGAGGCCACCTAGGGGGGTGACACGTGTCGCCCTCCTATTCGTCCAAAATATTTCATCTCCCGGAAATATCCATAATGGCCAAAATCTCGAAAACAAAGTGGGCCCACAAAATCAGAATTTCTCCCGTGGGCCCCACGTGACCAATTCCGGAAATAAAATTCCATAATTCTAATATAATTCAAGAAGCCCAAATACCAAATCTGGGAATCCAATTCCTATTAACGAACCTTTTTCTTCACAAAAACCGGAAACTTTTTCGTCGAAAAATCACATCTTTCTTTCTTTCCAATATTTCTGTCATATTCTCGTACGTACGTCCTCACATACATACCCTGGAACTATGGGGTATAACAACAGGCTTATGCGCAGCAGACTGAGGAACGTAGAGATCGACGGATTAACCAAGATCAACAGAAGAGGGCCAGAACAGCAGGGTCCTTTGGTAACTTTCGAGGTGGATTTTCTCAGCAGCAGGCGAGTTATGCGCCTCCGCCAGTACAGAGTGGTCCTCCACAGACTTCAGGACTTTCGGGGTATTTAGGAGTTGGTCAGAACTCCAGGGTTTCTGGTTCACAGATTTACGTAGGTTCCAACCAGCCAGATTCAGTTTTCCCTCAGTGTTCACTATGTGGTAGACGTCATCCCGGGAAATGTCGTCTTTTTACTAATGCTTGTTTTACCAGCGGCCGTCATGGCCATGTGAGGAGAGAATGTCCTAGTAGGAGGGATACAGGTGGGATGACTTAGCCTACCAGGTCAGTTGCAGATTCTGTGGTTCGGAGATAAGGGGGGGTGTTAGCCAGAGGAGGCCACCCCCACCTCGGTCAGACCGTTGTGGTAGGTGTTCTTATGGGGAATGTCGTACTACTTCGATAGCTTGTTATGCTTGCGGCCAGCGGGGCCATTTTTGTGAGAAATTGTCCGACCAGAGGTGGCGCGGATGTTACTACTCAGCCTTCGGGATCAGTGGCTGGTTCATCACCTTCTGTAGTTATGCGCCCCGCAGAGCAGGATTTGATTAGAGCGACAAAGGGAAAGTGAGGCAGTAGTTACAGAGATATCTTCAGCCTTAAGAGACTTGTTTATGTCGTTATAGTAGATGAATGTGGAGTGTTATGTGCGGATAGCATGGTGTTAGGTGTGTATTAGAAAACATGGGTAGTTGAAAAGGGTAAGTCTGGGGACGAGAAAATTTTGAGCCATAGAATACAGATAACCATGGAGACCTTAGATGCAAGGTCATCTTGAGTAAAGGATTGTACGTTTGATCGTTTTCAGGGTACATTGTATACGTGAAGTATTTTCAGGTGATAAGTCCATGTGTGGTGTGAAAGGGAAGTGGGTAGATGGGCTTAGAAGACCACTAGGTTCTCTTGACTTGAGTAGTGAGATTGTTCCGGACCAGCAACGAGAGTTTAGTACGAAGTGGGTCGGGTTGAGGCCATATCGCGAGTCAACCCGCAGCCCGGAATGTGGTGGGGTTAGTTTGAGATGGTCCTGCTAGATGATAGGGTCACGAGGGTGTTAGGCCCAAGTTTAGGTAACCATCGTACGAGTTTGTGGATGCGTTCGACCAGTAGTCGGGACAATGAGGTCAGCCTATCTTGTCTTTCAGTCAGGACTGTTTACTCGGCGGAGGGTTATGCGAGATGTTGTATATCAGGGAGGTTGTAAGGCTGCACGGGGTTCCTACTTTTTATGGCAGGCAGTGGAGCCCGTTTTTCGGCTATTTCTTTTGTTTCTGGAGGTTTTACCAGGCGGGGTTAGGAACTCAGGTAAGTCTTAGTATTGCATTCACCCTCGGGCTGGTGTGTTGATTTCAGGGGTAGCTGTGAGGATTGTTGCCTCCTGTTGAGGGAGTGTTATAAGAGCTACCATTTCAGTATTCGGGTGGCGCCCTATGAAGGCTTGTATGGGCGGATGTGTAGGTTGTCGGTCGATTGGTTCGATGTTGTCAAGGTTCAGATAGTTGGTCCATATTTGATTCAGCAGGATATGGATAAGGTGAAGCTTATCCAGAAGAGGTTATTAGTGCGGATAATCGGCGTCGACACTTGGAGTTCAGGTTGACGGTGGGTCTTCTTGAAGGTACCACCCCGGAAGGGTGTGACGAGATTTGGAAAGCAGGGGAAACTTAGCCCGAGGTACTTTGGGCATTTTCAGATCGTTGTAGAATAGGCCATGTTGCCTATAAGTTAGCACTGCCGTCCGACTTAGGAGGCGGTACGTCCGGTCTTCCATGTTGCTATGATTCGGAAGAGTATCGGAGATCCATCCAGAGTGTTCCCAGTTAATGATGACCAAGTTAGAGATAGTAACCCCGAGATTTTGGAAACTGAAGCAATGACAGAAATGTGGTACGTATAGTAGGAAGAGTTCGAGTGTACGAGGAAGGTACGACGAGTAAGAAAAGAGGCTAAGATGTGTTAAGAAGATGGAAGTGTCCTTTTTATAAGTGAAGATGGGAAGAAATTATCCTTTGGACCATGGGTGGAAGCTTTAGTGTTGTTATACGCTTTAGAGACGATTCTTCGTTGGCTCGGATGTGCGTTTTTGCGCGTATGTTGTATTATGGCCATGTGTGGCATAATTGGTTTCGTAAGTATAGTAAGGAAGACTATACCGGCACATGTATGTTTTGGAGACTTAGAAGGAACATTCGGGACGAATGTTTCTAAGGGGGGAAGAATGTTACACCCCGTAGTTCCAGAGTATGTATATGAGGACGTACGTACGAGAATACGACACAAAAATTGGAAGGAAGAAAGATGTGATTTTTTTCGACGGAAAAGTTTCCGAATTTTGTGAAGGAAAAAGGTTCGTTAATGGGAATTGGATTCCCAGATTTGGTATTCGGACTTTTTGGAATATTTGAAAATTATGGAATTTTATTTCCGGAATTGGTCACGTGGGGCCATGGGAGGAATTTATTTGTAGGCCCACTTTATTTTCGAAATTTGTGGCATTATGGGAATTTTCGGAAGATGAAATATTTTGGACGAGTAGGAGGGCGACACATGGCACCCCATGTGGCCCTATGGCCGAAAGATAGGGGGCCTTTGACGATTTTTGATGGACAAGTGACCCATTTTTGTGGTGGCCAATTGTCCCATTGTTGTGGTGGACAAATGGTTGGCAAACTACCCACACACATGTACCCCATACTCACCTTACACTTGCTTAAATCATAGCCCTTGATTTCTCTATAAATACCCCCATGTTTCAAGACTTTATTCATCCACACTTAAGAGTTTCAAAGGCAAAATTCTCCCTCCCTCCTTGTGTTGTTCTCGTCCAACACCCCCCCTTTGTGTAGAAAAATCCTTCAAGTGTTGTTACTATCCCAAATACCTTAGCCTAGTATTCCTAGTAGTATTCCAAAGTTATTTCAATACTAAGAGCCGGAAATACTACTTTATTCCAATAGTCGCAAATGAAGCCCTAGAAAAATCTTCATAGCTTAGATGAAGTGTTAAGAGAAGTTGTTTAGAAACTACTAAGGGTTGCTTGGAGCGGGTTGGAGCGTAAGGAATTGGAGCTAAACGTTGCTCAGGATCGACTTATATCTTGGATAATTTTAGGCTTATTGAGGTAATGATCTTTGTCCCCCTATTGTAATTGGATATTACATGTTGTAGTTGAGTATACTATATGTAGAATGAATATGGATAAGAATTGAACTGTATTTACATTTGGACTGTATTTACAGTAGACTTATAGTATTATTCTGGAGTAGAATTGTACACGTCCGGTTAGACGTGTAACCCCCCTTGGAATTGTTGGCTTGGTAGCGGGCCTTGATAGAGGAGGAGATTTAGGTGGTTGCGGGGGGGGGGGGGGAGGTGCTGCCGAATTTTCCGTAGAATATGGAACCTGGTACTTAGAAATATTCTACGAAGGGATATAGAAGTTAATAACCGTTTTATGGCCATTATAGGTTGAAGTACTACGAGTAGCGTATTCTACTTGAAGGGTGGAAAAGGCGGGCAAGGTTAGAGTACTTTGGAGCGTTTTGCTAATTGTCGATAATCGCCGCGAGGTATGTGAACCTCTTCATATCCTTTCTAGCATGATATTTGTGAAATATATATAGTGCGGTAGACGCACGTGTGTTTAAAGGAATTTGATTTTCCTTTTGTGTCCTTGACTTGATTCCAAAGTTAAGAGACTTGTTATGAAAAATTAAGGACTTGATTTATGTTAAAAAGTTGTAAAACCTCACTCATGAGTAATGGGTGTGTGGTCTTTTAAAGAATAAAGTTATCTTGATTTCGAAAATAAGAATAGTTGTCCTTGGTTGGTTTAAAACATAAAGTGTTATAATAGCTTTATGGGAAGTTATTTATAACGACTTTATGAAAACAAAAGAATGGTTTTTATCATTGGATTTAAAATGATAACTTGACATTTAAAAGTTGGAGGTTGGTTTCCTTAAAAGATATGATTTAAAGATTAAGAGCCTGATTTTTGAAAGTAAAGAGACTTGACTTATAAACAACTTGATTTTGGGAAAGGAGAAGTAACTTGATTTAAAGGTATAGGTTACTTGTTTTTAAAAGAGTAAGACACTTGGTTTAAAAAGTATATTGCTACTTGACTTTAAAAAGGAAAAAGTGTCTTTGTTTTAAAGGAAGACATGGTTTTGTCTTAAAATGGTTAAAAAGGGAGGCATGCTTTTGTCTTAAGATTGGTTTAAAAAGAAGGTATGGAAATTGTTTTGGTTTACTTAAAAGATAGTTACTCTATTTTGATACTACGGGTATCGTGTGACTTTTGTGTGAGTAACTTGACTATGTTGGCTTGTGATAGCCTGGTAATACTTTCTTGTTGGTTTGATAAGTAAACATGTTATGATGCTACGTGTGTTAGCGTCTTGTGACGTTTGTGTAAGGGGGTTTTCTTGTTGTGCTTATGTTGTTTAACGATAAGCAGTTATGCTGATATTATATCACTTACCCCTCTGACTTGTTATGTCGAGGGTTAGCCGCCCCCGTGCGAGGAATACCTCATGCGGGTCTGTGTGACCTATGCGGAGCTGCGGGAGTTCCAGGATGATCACTCCGGGTGTGTTACCCCGATGCGAGGAATACCTCATGCGGTCTGTGTGACTATGCGGACTGCGGGAGTCCAGGTTGATGCCGAGGGTTAGTTAAACCCCGATGCGAGGAATACCTCATGCGGACCTAGGTGGTCTATGCGGACTGCGGGAGTCCAGGATTAGGCTCGCATAATGATACTATGGGCGATTGGCCTTGCTTCGATCATTAGCGGCCTAGAAAAGACCAGTTACGTTATATCTATTTTGCTCTTGTTTATGTTGTGGCACTATGTGCAGTTAATTGGTTGTTCGTACGTATTTGTAATTGGTTTTAAAATGTTATGATTTTATTTCAGTACTTTACAGTTTCACATACTTGGTACCTGTTGTACTGACCTCCTTCGGGGGGCTGCGTTCATGCCGCAGGTAGAGGTACACCAGTCGTCGATCCTCGCTCATAGGATCACAGTTCAGCGTTTTGGGAAGCTCCGTTTCTCCGGAGGCTTATCTTTTGGTATAGTCCCCTGTCGTTGTAGGTACTTACATTCAGGGGTATGGCGGGGCCCTGTCCCGTCGTAGTTGTGGTTACATTCTTAGAGGTCTGTAGTACTGTTGTGGGCAGGGTTTGTAAAAGGGATGTAACTGTTCAGGTTTAATCATTTTTATATATATATGCAGAAAGGTGACCGTTTTGGTTAGCCTATTTTCTTATTGTATATCTTGTTTCATGTATAAGTTTTTATTTCCGCTGATTTTCTCTGATGTTGTATCACTAGGGTGCGGTAGGCACGATCACGCCCGAAGTCGGGTCGTGATTCTGAGGTTACCTCGTACTCGGGAAATGCGACTCCATTTGGGTTATTGTTGTGGTGACGAAATCAGCCCATTTCCTTCCATCGGACGACGTTTTGGTGAGACTATGCGGATTGTACATCGAGAGATTGTGAGGTCGCGGTGTCGGTGTCGATTATATCGATAGAGAGCCCGTTTACGGCTAACTTCGTGGTCTTTCGAGAGGATTAGGGACACGGTGAGTCTCGACATCATTTCATCCTCGGTCGACGGCGGCGAGCGTACTATCCGACAACGAGGATATGCTGCGAGCCTGCGTGATTGATTTCAGGGGTAGCTAGGAGGATCATTTGCCTCTTGTGGAGTTTGCTTATAACAACAGCTACCATTCCAGTATACCGATGGCGCCATACGAGGCTTTATATGGGCGGAAATATAGGTCGCCGATTGGTTGGTTCGACGTGGGCGAGGTGCAGTTAGTTGGCCCAGACTTGGTTCAGCAGGATGTGGATAAGGTGAAGCTTATCCAGGAGACCGTTAGCAGCTCAGAGTCGGCAGAAGTCATATGCGGATAATCGGCGTCGACATTTGGAGTTTCAGGTAGACGATTGGGTCTTCTTGAAGGTGTCACCCATGAAGGGTGTGATGAGATTCGGAAAGAAGGGAAAACTCAGCCCAAGGTACATTGGGCCCTACCAGATTGTCCGTCGAGTAGGCAAGGTTGCCTATGAGTTGGATCTGCCATCAGAGTTAGAGGCGGTACATTCGGTCTTCCATGTTTCTATGTTGCGGAAGTGTATCGGAGATCCAGCGAGAGTTTTCCCTGCTAGTGAGGTCCAGGTGACAGAGGGGTTATCGTATGAGGAGAGTCTCATAGCGATACTCGATCGCCAGGTCAGGCGACTGCGGACCAAGGATGTGGCTTCCGTCAAAGTTGTTATACCCCGTATTTCCAGAGTATGTACGTAGGGACGTACGTAGGGAATTTGGAACTTGAGATTTGGCTTGGCCGAATTTAAATTGTGCACAACACCCTATTAGAGTCGTTTTTCGACGAAACGTTTCCACAGCTTTCGTAGGGGAATTTCCGGCTATGTCATTTTTAATTTTTGCGGATTTTTCCGAGAGACGAAACATTTTGGACCAACAAGAGGGCGCCACTTGGCACCCTCTCATTGGAAGACGTCTTGGGCGGTGGCTTGGACGAAATGGTTGGATTTTTTGTCAAGTAGTAGGTAGGATATTTTCATGGTAGATGGATAAGGTGTACTTGGGTGAATCTTGGCCTTACACTTGTGTAGCACTTGGCTTGATCTTGTCCATTGGTTGGCCTTCACTTGACCTATAAATACCCCTCTAATGCAAGAGTTATTCTTCATCCACACTTGTGAAATTCCAAGAAAAATACTCCCTCCCTCTTGTGAGCAATTCGTCCGCCACACTACCCCCCCCCCCCTTGAGTGAGCCTTGGCCGAGAGCCACCCCCTCCCCCCTTTGTGGTGTCTAGCCGTGGGTACCCACTAGCCTAGTTGTCTTGTATAAATACCCCCTTTGTGGTATAGAAATACTCTCCAAAGTATTGTTGTAATGTCCAAATACCTTGGCCCAAATACCTTGTAGTATTCCCAAGGGTACACTTATAAAAGCCCAGAAAATACGATTATACTTTCCTTTAGCCACTAAACGAAACCCTAAGGAAATCTTCAGTGTTGTTTGAAGTACTTAAAAGAAGTTGGTTAGAACTTCTAAGGGTTGTTTGGAGCAGATTGGAGCACTCGGAGGAGGAGCTAAACGTTGCTCAGGAGCGACATTAAACTCGGATAATTTTTGGGCTTATCGAGGTAAATATCTTGTCCCCCTATTTGTAATTGGAAATTACATGTTGTTAGAATATATAGTTGAAGTATACTATATATAGAACTATACTTAGTACTGTGGCAATGTCTTTTGACTTAAGCCTGAAGAATTAAGAACTGAATTGAACTGTAATTACATAGGACTGTATTACAGTAGACTTGTGTAATATTACTGTGTAGTAGAATTGTACACGTCCGGTTAGGCGTGTAAACCCCCCCCCCTGGTTGGCTTGGTAGCCGGCCTCGATAGAGAAGGAGATTTGCGCTGTGGCGGGAGGTCTGCCAATTTTACGTAGATTATGGAGCGTTGAGATCTAGATGTTAATAAAGCGCCTTGTGGCCTTATAGGTTGAAGTACTACGTGTGGAGCGATCCACAGCGGCAAGGAGTAGCCGCGGTTTGAGGTACTTGGAGCGTTTTGCTATTAGTCGACAATCGTCGCGGTATGTGAACCTCTTCCTATCTCTTCTAGCATAATATGTGTGAACTATGTAGTACGGTGACGCATACGTGTTAAGCGTGTTTGATTGTTCTTAAAACATAAAGTGTTATAACGGCTTTATGGGAAGTTGGTTATAACAGCTTTATGTAGGTAAGAAAATACTTTGTGGTTTTAAAAAGGTAACTGATGTGAATTATAACTGGCTAGTTATAATAAAGAACTTGATGTATTTCAAAAGATTTATAAATCGTTTTGGAAGGGAGAGTAACACTTGGTTTTAAAAGGTTTTAAAAAGAGTTATACTAGCTTTATGGGGAGTTAGGTATAATGTCTTAAGAGAGGTAAAGAAAATGGTTTACTAATGTTAAGAGACTTGATCTTATAAGATAAGAGACTTAACTTATTTGTTTTAATGTGAATGTTTGTGTGAAACCTCATTCGTGGGTAATGAGTACTTGGTTTTATTTAAAGGGATAATGTTTCCGATTTGGAAATCGAATGTATCGACAGACCACTGCAGCGGTAATAAAGGAAAATGTATTGAATAATGATGAATTGTATTAAAACCAGTAGAAACCTCCATCTGCATAGAAACTAAGATGAGACAAAATGATATACATTTTCTAGATCATGGCTGCTGTAATAAGAATGTTGTAAAGAAGAATAACCTACTCTCACGTGAGACATATATTACTCAATTGTTCTAAAAAGGAATCAAATGATTAAGTTTGGGAACTATGAAACCATTTGAAAATGAGAAGTTTGAGTAATTGAAACTAGGCAAACTGGAACTTAGGAAAAGAATGTTGTTACTTGATTTTGAAAAGGGAATGTGGGTTGGTCATTCTAATACTACGGGTATCGGGTGACTTTTATAAGTAATGGATCTCTTTTAAAAGAAT
This sequence comes from Przewalskia tangutica, assembly GCA_029844215.1. Classification (NCBI taxonomy): domain Eukaryota; kingdom Viridiplantae; phylum Streptophyta; class Magnoliopsida; order Solanales; family Solanaceae; genus Przewalskia; species Przewalskia tangutica. The sequence continues at coordinate 47,795,189 of CM056730.1, forward strand.
TTAACGTACGTAGTACTTTAGGGTTAAAACCCGGACTTTGGCATAAAATGAAAGTACTTTGAGTTGTGTGAAACTTGCCTATGCTTGTGATGATAGCCTTTGTTGTGCAAGTGTGGTATTTCTGTGTTACCGCGTCTCTCGATAGAGGGCCGGTTGACTTGTTGAGAACTTACTTGGACGTGCTGGCAGTGATGGAGAATTCCACGGGTATGTTTCCATTTTGATTACTGTCTTGTTGTTGATGTCACATGGACATGTCTACACCGACGCGATTCGGGCACGCCACGTGCGGCCGTTGATTACCGATATATGGTTATTCTCGCAACATGGGCGTGTCACACCGACGCAGATTCGGGGCATGTGGCCATGCGGCGGGGTTGACCACCCGATATTGTTATTGAGGTTACATGGGCATGTCTACACCGTCTGATTCCGGCATGTGGCCACGCGCCTTGTTATTGTTGTTGCATCATGGACATATCTACACCGATGCGAAGATTCGGGGCACGCGCCGTGATGCGAACATGATGGATGTTGTGGGCGTGAGACCCATAGTTATATTTGAGTGGTGACTTTGAGGCGTGAGTCACGACTGATCGCTTTTATGTTGCGTCTTGTATTTTGGTTATCATACATGTCTCACGCTTTTTAGGCTATTATGATTTCATTCTGATTTGTGATTCACATACTTGGTACCTGTTGTACTGACCTCCTTCGGGGGGCTGCGTTCATGCCGCAGGTAGAGGTACATCGGTCGTGGATCCCCGCTCTTAGGATCTCATTTCAGCGTGTTGGAAAGCTCCGTTCCTTCGGAGGCTTATCTTTGGTATGTTTCCCTGAGTTGTAGGTTCTTGTACATTCAGGGGTATGGCGGGGCCCTGTCCCGTCATAGGTTGTTATTTCTCTTAGAGTGCAGAACCTTTTGTTGTGGCGGGGGTTTGTAAAGGATAATCGTTCGGTTTTTATGTATATACCGGGCAAGCTTTTGTTGGCTCGTTTATTTATCACATCTCTTGATCCATGTCTATTGCATGTTTAAGTTTTTATTTCCGCTGGTTTTTCTCTGATGTATGTATCACTAGGGTGCCCGGGGTAAGGCACCAGTAACGGGCCCGGGTTCGGGGCGTTACAAAGTGGTATCGAGCGATTAGTCTCGGAAAGTGTCTGACCGTGTCAGTAGAGTCTTGATTATCGGTATGTTGTGCACCACATCTATAATCGGAGGCTATAGGACATTTAGGATTGGTTTCCATTCTTCTCATTACGAGATCGTGCCTTAGAGCCGTGTTGTAAGTTGGACCCTACGGCGTGTTTCGTTTTACCGATTATGCCTGCGAAGGCAACCGTGGCCCGAGAGGCAAGGCAGCCGAGGAGCTGCTAGTGGGATTGAGAGAGTACGAGGCGCAGCGGCCAAGACTGAGTAGTGCTTGACGGCGAGTTTTGCGACGCCGCCAAAGACCAAAGAGAGCGAGCCGCAGCGATGGCTGCCGAGACTACGATACTGAGCCTCAGGTCCCGATGCGAGCGGGAGATGGGTCCTGAGAGATGGCCCGATTATCGCCGTGGTCAGGCCGATATGAGATAGGCCGACGCAGTTCAGCGGCCCAAAGAAGACTGTAGTGCACCCGAGGCGCATGGGTTTGAGGCTACGGGCTTTCCTTAGTAGCCCGCTTTGAGTTTTACGGTCAAGGCGGAGGATGATCCGCAGGAGTTCATCCGTCAGTTGCAGAGGATCATGCGGGTGATCAAGGCTTCAGAGACTGAGTCTGTGACATTTGGTTCGCATCGGCTGCGTGATACCGCAGTCGATTGGTTTGACTCGTGGGAGCTTTCCCGGGGAGAGCATGCACTTCCAGCCGTTTGGGACGAGTTTTGGGGCCTTCTCGGCACATTTCTTGCCTCCACAAATGGGAGGCGGTAAACGATTTTTGATGTTGAGGCGAAGCGCGTCTGATTCGGGAGTACAATGTGGAGTTCGACTCATTGGCCCGATATGTTCCCGCATTAGTAGCTAGTATGGAGGATCGAGTGCACCGATATGTTACAGGGCTCGATGATTACCTAGCAGAGAGTTGTTCGGGTGTTTCTCTTCAGCCGGGCATGGACATTGCCCGCATTCAGGCTCATGCACTTGGGTGCGAGGAGCGCAGAGATCGACGGGTGGACCGCTTTCAGCAGAAGAAGGCCAAGACGGCCGGATATTTTGGCGACTTTCGAGGCGGACCGCGCCAAAGAATGACTAGTTATGTACCTCCGCCATTGCGAGTGGTCCTCCGCAGCCGGGACCGCCAGGATATTGAGAGCAGGTCTGGGCTCCCAGGTTTCAGATGTTCAGGGGAGTAGGGGTGTTGGCCAGATGCAGTCACCCCTACCTCGGTGTGGTCGATGTGGTAGACCGCATTTCGGGGAGTGTCGTAGTACCAAGGGAGCTTGTTATTCTTGCGGCCAACAGGGCCATATGACGAGAGACTGTCCGACCAGGGGTAGCGCTGGTAGGATAGCACAGACTACTAGAGCAGTTGCGGGCCACGGTAGAGGTCGCGGTGGAAGTTCCCAGTTTTAGCGGTCCTTGAACCGCCTAGTTTCAGGTATATCCTTAACCCTGTAGATACTTGTATGTATTGATGTTAATGATGTGTTAAGTGTTATGTTCGGATAGCTTTGTGCTATAGTGTGATTTAAAAAAAAAACCTGGTTAGTGTAAAAGGGTAAGCCTGGGGGTGAGGAAATGATGAACCTTAGAATATTACAGTTGAGACCTTAGATGTAAGGCCGTCTTGAGTACCAGATTTTGCAAGTGATCCTTGTCGGAGTGCATTTTTATGCCTAGGACGTTTGGTGTGACAAAGTCCCTGGGTAGTGTGATATGGAAGTGGTAGCTTTCATGACCTGTAGAGGTAAGATTGTTCGGATCGAGAAACTAGAGAGTTGGCGTAACGGAGGGTCGGGTTGAGGGCGTGTTGCGTGTCAACCCGTAGCCCGGAATGAGGTGGGGTCAGCTCTGGGTGGTCCCGCCAGGTGGTAGGGTCACCAGGGTGTTAGGCCCAAGTTTTGATAACCAGCGTATGAGTTCGTGGATACGTTCGACCAGAAGTAGATCGTGAAGGCCGGGAATGGCCTTAAGGAAGATTGAGGCGAGTAAGATGACCAAGTTTGGAGGTAGTGACTCCAAAGTTTTGGGAACTGAAATGATGACTGAAGTATGGTACGTATACTAGAAGAGTTCAAGTGTTCGAGGAGGGCACGACGAGTAAGGAAGGAAGAGAACGTGTGTTATGTTTGTGGCCATGTGTGGCATTGGCAACTTGTTAGAAGATCTTCTTCGTAATCCGTCTTTAGAAGGAACATTCGGGACGAATGTTTCTAAGGAGGGGAGAATGTTATACCGTATTTCAGTATATGCGTAGGACGTCGTAGGGAATTTGGAACTTGAGATTTGGCTTGGCGAATTTAAATTGTGCACAACACCCTATTAGAGTCGTTTTTCGATGAAACGTTTCCAGACTTTCGTAGGGAATTTCGGCTATGTCATTTTTAATTTTGCGGATTTTTCCGAGAGACGAAACATTTTGGACCAACAAGAGGGCGCCACTTGGCACCCTCTCATTGGAAGACGTCTTGGGCGGTGGCTTGGACGAAATGGTTGGATTTTTTGTCAAGTAGTAGGTAGGATATTTTCATGGTAGATGGATAAGGTGTACTTGGGTGAATCTTGGCCTTACACTTGTGTAGCACTTGGCTTGATCTTGTCCATTGGTTGGCCTTCACTTGACCTATAAATACCCTCTAATGCAAGAGTTATTCTTCATCCACACTTGTGAAATTCCAAGAAAAATACTCCTCCCTCTTGTGAGAAATTGTCCGCCACACTACCCCCCCCTTGAGTGAGCCTTGGCCGAGAGCCACCCCCTCCCCCCTTTGTGGTGTCTAGCCGTGGGGTACCCCCCCCCCTAGCCGAGTTGTCTTGTATAAAAACCCCCGGTGGGGGATAGAAATACTTTCCAAAGTATTGTTGTAATGTCCAAATACCTTGGCCCAAATACCTTGTAGTATTCCCAAGGTTACACTTATAAAAGCCCAGAAAATACGATTATACTTTCCTTTAGCCACTAAACGAAACCCTAAGGAAATCTTCAGTGTTGTTTGAAGTACTTAAGAGAAGTTGGTTAGAACTTCTAAGGGTTGTTTGGAGCAGATTGGAGCACTCGGAGGAGGAGCTAAACGTTGCTCAGGAGCGACATTAAACTCGGATAATTTTTGGGCTTATCGAGGTAAATATCTTGTCCCCCTATTTGTAATTGGAAATTACATGTTGTTAGAATATATAGTTGAAGTATACTATATATAGAACTATACTTAGTACTGTGGCAATGTCTTTTGACTTAAGCCTGAAGAATTAAGAACTGAACTGAACTGTAATTACATAGGACTGTATTACAGTAGACTTGTGTAGTATTACTGTGTAGTAGAATTGTACACGTCCGGTTAGGCGTGTAAACCCTCGGTTGGCTTGGTAGCCGGCCTCGATAGAGAAGGAGATTTGCGTGTGGCGGGAGGTGCCGCCAATTTTCTCGTAGATTATGGAGCGTTGAGATCTAGATGTTAATAAGCGCGCGTGGCCTTATAGGTTGAAGTACTACGTGTGGAGCGATCCACTTGGCTTAAGGAGTAGCCGGCGGTTTGAGGTACTTGGAGCGTTTTGCTATTAGTCGACAATCGTCGCGAGGTATGTGAACCTCTTCCTATCTCTTCTAGCATAATATGTGTGAACTATGTAGTACGGTAGACGTACATGTGTTAACTGTGTTTGATTGTTCTTAAAACATAAAGTGTTATAACGGCTTTATGGGAAGTTGGTTATAACAGCTTTATGTAGGTAAGAAAATACTTTGTGGTTTTAAAAAGGTAACTGATGTGAATTATAACTGGCTAGTTATAATAAAGAACTTGATGTATTTCAAAAGATTTATAAATCGTTTTGGAAGGGAGAGTAACACTTGGTTTTAAAAGGTTTTAAAAAGAGTTATACTAGCTTTATGGGGAGTTAGGTATAATGTCTTAAGAGAGGTAAAGAAAATGGTTTACTAATGTTAAGAGACTTGATCTTATAAGATAAGAGACTTAACTTATTTGTTTTAATGTGAATGTTTGTGTGAAACCTCATTCGTGGGTAATGAGTACTTGGTTTTATTTAAAGGGATAATGTTTTACTGATTTCGGAAATCAGAATGTGTATCGACAGACCACTGCAGCGGTAATAAAGGAAAATGTATTGAATAATGATGAATTGTATTAAAACCAGTAGAAACCTCCATCTGCATAGAAACTAAGATGAGACAAAATGATATACATTTTCTAGATCATCATTCTTTGTAATAAGAATGTTGTAAAGAAGAATAACCTACTCTCACGTGAGACATATATTACTCAATTGTTCTAAAAAGGAATCAAGTGATTAAGTTTGGGAACTATGAAACCATTTGAAAATGAGAAGCTTGAGTAATTGAAACTAGGCAAACTGGAACTTAGGAAAAGAATGTTGTTACTTGATTTTGAAAAGGGAATGTGGGTTGGTCATTCTAATACTACGGGTATCGGGTGACTTTTATAAGTAATGGATCTCTTTTAAAAGAATTTAACGTACGTAGTACTTTAGGGTTAAAACCCGGACTTTGGCATAAAATGAAAGTACTTTGAGTTGTGTGAAACTTGCCTATGCTTGTGATGATAGCCTTTGTTGTGCAAGTGTGGTATTTCTGTGTTACCGCGTCTCTCGATAGAGGGCCGGTTGACTTGTTGAGAACTTACTGGGACGTGCTGGCAGTGATTGATAATTCCACTGGTATGTTTCCATTTTGATTCTTGTCTTGTTGTTGATGTCACATGGACATGTCTACACCGACGCAGATTCCGGCACGCGGCCACGCGGCGTTGATTACCCGATATATGGTTATTACCGCAACATGGGCGTGTCTACACCGTCGCAAAGATTCGGGGCACGTGCGGCGGGGTTGACCACCCGATATTGTTATTGAGGTTACATGGGCATGTCTACACCGATGCAAGATTCCGGTACGGCCACGCGCCTTGTTATTGTTGTTGCATCATGGACATATCTACACCGTCGCGATTCCGGGCACGCGCCATGACGCGAACATGATGGATGTTGTGGCGTGAGACCCATAGTTATATTTAGTGGTGACTTTGGCGGCGTGAGTCCACGACTTACCGCTTTTATGTTGCGTACTGTATTTTGGTTATCATACATGTCTCCTGCTTTTTAGGCTATTATGATTTCATTTACAGTATTTGACAGTTTCACATACTTGGTACCTGTTGTACTGACCTCCTTCGGGGGGCTGCGTTCATGCCGCAGGTCGAGGTACATCGGTCGTGGATCCCCGCTCTTAGGATCTCATTTCAGCGTGTTGGAAAGCTCCGTTCCTTCGGAGGCTTATCTTTGGTATGTTTCCCTGAGTTGTAGGTTCTTGTACATTCAGGGGTATGGCGGGGCCCTGTCCCGTCATAGGTTGTTATTTCTCTTAGAGGTGCAGAATAATTGTTGTGTGGTTTGTAAAAAGGGATAACTGTTCGGGTTTTTATGTATATACTGAAGGCAACTGTTTTGTTGGCCTGTTTATTTATCACATCTCTTGATCCATGTCTATTGCATGTTTAAGTTTTTATTTCCGCTGGTTTTTCTCTGATGTATGTATCACTAGGGTGCCCGGGGTAAGGCACCAGTAACGGGCCCGGGTTCGGGGCGTTACAAAAGTCTTGTGGAGGAATGATAACCGGGAGGAGATGACTTGGGAAGCGGAGGAGGACATGTTGAGGAAGTATCCTCACTTATTCCCTACACCTTCAGGTAATTCATCTTCCCTTACTTGTCAAGTTTTAATTGAAGTATTTCTTTTTGTTTAAATACTGTTATGTGGCCATGTGTGGCATTATTGGTATGTCGGGGTTGTGAAAGGAAACTATGTCGCTAATTATAAGTTTGACTCCGAAAGAACATTCGGGGACGAATGTTTCTAAGGGGGGAAGAATTTTACACCCCGTATTTACAGGACATGTTTTAAGAACGTACGTAAGAACTCAGAAATGTTAAGATTTGACACTTGTAAAAATTTATCGGAATTATGGAATTGTCGGAAAACGTAATATTGTAACGAATGGGAGGGCGACACGTGTCACCCCCCCTTATGTAGCCTTGGACGATTTTGACATGGCCAAAAGGGTCATTTGACCCTTGTTAGGAAGACAAGTCTTGCAACTTGAAGAGCTTGAGAAAATTGACTTGGTCAATGGGACCACAAGTCTTGATATTTAATTGAAGCTCATCCAAGCCACACATTTGTACCCATCTTGACCCTCCATTGTGCTATATAGTAGTACTAGTAGCAAGACTAAGTTCAACACTTAGAAAAAATTTCAAGAATTTCAAGAACACATTTTTGGGGCTCTCGGGTTTGGCTAGCTCCCAACACAAAAAAAATTTGTTTGTTGTCCATTTAGCCCCACACTTTAAACCAAGGTTCATGAGTGTATTGTAAGTGTATCTCAATAGAAAAATCCCGGAAAAAGATAGTTTTCGTATTAGTCGCAAGGTGAAAGCCTAGTTGCTTTTCTAGGTTTTGTTGGGAAGATTGAAGGAAATTTGTTTGTGTATTCTAAGAGTCTCAAGTAGCGGATTGAGGTGTCAAGAAGAGGCTCTAAGTTGCTAAGGAGCGACTTCGGATTTGAAGTTGGACTAAGAATCGTTGAAGTTTGTTGTTAGCATTACATGTTTGCTAGCATGAAGTATATGTGTTGAAGTTTTATAAGTATTATGGATTGATTGTAGCCTTAAATCCGAAATGTCATATAAACCATTTGAAGTTGGATTACAAATTGGTCGCTAATTAGAATTGTCGCATGTTACTTACTTGAAGATTATAGTAGTTATAATCGATTGCGACTTGATATCATGTTATGCTAACAACTTGGATTGAAATGGAAATTGGATAAGAATTGATGTTATAGTACCTCAAGTTGCCGAATTCGCCTAGTAGTTGTATTAGTTTGATATCGTTTGTGGGCGGAATTTTACACGTCTAGTAGGCGTGTAATCCCCTATTGATTAATTGCATTGTTGGGCCTTAAATGTGGCGTGTTTGGTTATTGAATTCGGCCTTGAAAAAGGTGGCAAAGTATGTAGAAACAAAGGAGGTGCTGTCCGATTTTCCGTAGAATTTAGTAACTTTGCACTTATAATATTCTACGTTTGAAGTAAGACGTTAATAGACGTATTGTGGACACTATAGGTTGACATACTACGGGCGGGATATTGTACTTAACAAGTGGATTGTCACGACCCGATCCCGGGCCCGTGACTGGTGCCTTACCCGGGCACCCAAGTAGATATACATCAGAGTAACCAGCGGAATATAAAAACAAAGACATGAGATAAAGAGTAAAATGAGAAACAATCTATCCAAGAAAAAGTTGCCTTTCGGCATGTATATCTATACCAAGTCTGACAGTTACATCCCAAAATTTACAACAGGACTACAAACCTCTAAGAAAGTAAACAACTATGGCGGGACAGGGCCCCGCCATACCCTGAATTTACATAAAGCTACAATGACAGGGAGATCATACCCAAAAAGATAAGCCTCCGGAGAAACGGGGCTTTCCCAAAAGCAGAAACGGTGATCCTAGGAGCGGGGACCAACAACAGAGTACCTACATGCGGCATGAACGCAGCCTCCTCCGAAGGAGGTCAAGACGACAGTACCAAGTATGTGAAATCAGAAATCATCGAAATGAAATCATAGAATTTTAAAACCAATTACACATACGCATGAACAACCAATTTAACCGCACATAGTGCCACAACATAAACAAGAGAAAAATAGATATAACGTAACTGGTCTTTTCTAGGCCGCTAATGATCGAAGCAAGGCCAATCGCCCATAGTATCATTATGCGAGCCTAATCCTGGAAATCCCGCAGTCCGCATAGACCACCTAGGTCCATATTGTTATACCCCGTAGTTCCAGAGTATGTATGTGAGGGCGTACGTATAAATGTTTAAGCCCTAATTAGGTTAGGGATGAAATTGTGAACTTTCAACGGAAAAGATTCCGAACCTTGTGAAGGAAATTTCACGTTTTTAATATTTTAACCAATTACGAATTTTTTTCCGAGAGATGAAATATTTTGGGCCAATAGGGGGGCGACATGTGTCACCCCTAGGTGGCACATGTTGGACGAAAATTGTGGCCAAGTGGCCAAGTCAATTAGTCAAGTCTTGGAAGATATTTTTTTGTGGTGCAAGTGGAAGGAGGGTGGACGTTTTTTTGGAGCAAGTGGCTAGCCACATGTCTCATTGTTGTGGTGGACATATGTCCCAAAGTTGTGGTGGACATATGTCCCAAAGTTGTGGTGGACACTTGGTTGGAAGACTCCACTCACACAAGCAACCAAATCCTCACCATACACATGCTTTAATCTTGACCCTTGAATGTCCTATAAATACCCCCCTTAAGTTGCAAGACTCTTCATCCACTTACCAATTTCCAAGTCTCCAAAAACCCTTCCCCCTTGTAGTGTCTCGTCCAAAACACCCTCCCCCCATTTGAAGTTGTTCTCGTCCGAAACACCCCCCCCCCTTGGTAGAAAAATTGTCTTCAAGTATTGTTACTATCCCAAAATACCTTAGCCTAAATCCCTTGTTGTATTCCAAAGTTACCTCTATACTAAGAGCCCGGAAATACTACTTTATATCCTTTAGTCACAAAACGAAACCCTAGGAAAATCTTCATAGTTGGTTGAAGTATTAAGTAGAAGTTGTTTAGAAACTTCTAAGGGTTTCTTGGAGCTATCGGAGCGTGCAGAATAGGAGCTAAACGTTGCTCAGGATCGACTTATATCTTGGATAATTTTGGGCTTATCGAGGTAATAATCTTTGTCCTTCTATTGTAATTGGAGATTACATATTGTAGTAATTTAGAATTAAGTATAAGATTTATAGAAGGATGGTATAAAAGAAGAGAATTGAACTGTACTTACATTGGGTTGTATTTACAGTAGACTTGTGTAGTTTTACGGGTAGGGAAGTGCTGCCCAATTTTCCGTAGAATAAAGAACCTTCTGCTTAAGAATATTCTACAGAGTAGTCTAGACGTTGATAGACGTATTTAACTATTATAGGTTGATACTCTGCGCGCGACATATTCGACTTGACAGGTGGATTGAGCCGAGGAGGTATGTGATTCTTCCTATCCTTTTGAGCATGATATTTGTAAAAAAAATATAGTACGGTAGACGTACGTGTGTTAACTGAATTCGGTTTCACTTTGATGTCGTTTGACTTGAGTTCTAAATACTAAGAATTTTGAAATATTTCAAAAAGAGTTATGAATCATTATTCAGAAGGAAATTAATACTTGGTTTTAAAAGAATAAGTTCTTTTCCTTTTCCAAACAAATGAGAATGTTTTGATTTATTTAAAAAGCTTAAGCGTTATACTAGCTTTATGGGAAGTTAGGTATAACGACTTAAGAAAGATAAAAAGAACGATTTACTTACTTGATTATGAAAGCGTTGTACTGATTCCTGAAGGTGTGGTAGTTGGTTGATAGTTAAAACATGTTATGATGCTACAGGTGTTAGTGTTGTATGACTTTTGTGGTAAGGGGGTTTCTTGTTGTGCTTATGTTGATTACGATAAGCTGTTTGTGTTTATGATTATATCACTTACCCCCTGACTTGTTACGATCCGCGGGTTAGCTACCCCCGATGCGAGGAATACCTCATGCGGGTCCATGTGACCTATGCGGAGCTGCGGGAGTTCCAGGATGATCACTCCGGGTGTGTTACGCCGGTGCGAGGAAAACCTCATGCGGTCCATGTGTGGCCATGCGGGCTGCGGGAGTCCAGGTTGATGCCGCGGGATAGCTACCCCCGATGCGAGGAGTACCTCATGCGGGTCCGAGGGACCTATGCGGACTACGGTAGTCCAGGATTAGGCTCGCTTAATGATACTATGGGCGATTGGCCTTGCTTCGATCATTAGCAGCCTAGAAAAGACCCGTTATGTTACATCTACTTTGCTCTTGTTTATGCTGTGGCACTATGTGCAATTAAATTGGATTGTTTCATACATCTTTGTGAAATGGTTTTAAAATGCTATGATTTCATTTCAGTACTTTACAGTTTCACATACTTGGTACCTGTGGTACTGACCTCCTTCGGGGGGCTGCGTTCATGCCGCAGGTAGAGGTACTCATGTTGTTGATCCCCGCTCCTAGGATCACCGTTTCTGCTTTTGGGAAAGCCCCGTTTCTCCGGAGGCTTATCTTTTGGGTATGATCTCCCTGTCATTGTAGCTTTATGTACATTCAGGGTATGGCGGGGCCCTGTCCCACCATAGTTGTTTACTTCCTTAGAGGTCTGTTGTCCTGTTGTAAATTTTGGGATGTAACTGTCAGACTTGATATGTATATACAAGCCGAAATGCAACTTTTCCTGGATAAACTGTCTCTTATTTTACACTGTTTCATGTCTTTGTTTTTATATTCCGCTGGTTACTCTGATGTATATCTACTTGGGTGCCCGTAAGGCACGACCACGGCTCGGATCGGTCGTGACAAAAGTGGTATCAGAGCAGTTAATCCTCGGAAAGTGTCTACAGACCGTATCTAGTAGAGTCTTGATTATCGGCGTGTTGTGCACCACACCAATAATCAGGAGGCTACAGGATATTTTAGGATTGGTTTCCATTCTTCTCACTCTGAGATCGTGCCTTAGAGCTGTGTTATAAGTTGGACTCCCTCTGACGAATTTCTTTTTGTACCAGTTATGCCTCCGCGCAAGGCAACCCGGGCCCAGAATGGCAAGGCAGCTGAGGGAGCTGCTAGTAGGACACAGAGGACCACGAGGGCACAGCCCGATCCTTACTGGGTGGTGCTAAGCATGACGAGTTCCACGACGCCACCAAATTTCAAAGAGAGTTTAGAGCGCAGAGGCTACGAGACCACAAGACTGCGCCTCACCCCACACCGAGCAGAGGAGATGGGTTCTGAGATGACCCATTACTAGCCGTGATCGTGGCTGCATACGAGGATAGCCGGATGCAGTTAGCCCAGAAGACGCGCGTGGTTCACCCCCGATCGGATAGCTTGAGGCTACGGGATTTTCTGAGTTGCAGCCCACCTGAGTTCTACGGGTCGAGGCCTGAGGATGATCCACAGGAGTTCATCCGACAGTTACAGCAGATCATGAGGGTGATCAAGGCTTCGGAGACGGAGTCGGTGGTCTTGGGTTCGCATCGGCTGTGTGATACCGCAATGATCGGTTTGATTCGCGAGCTGTCCCGGAGAGCACGCGCTCCAAAGAAGATGGACGAGTTCTCTGAGGCATTCCTTGACCATTTCTTTCCGCCACAGATGAGGAGGGCACGGGCCGACAGATTTTTGATGCTGAGACAGAGAGGGCGTACGATTCGGGAGTACAACGTGGAATTCGACTCCTTGGCTCGATATGTCCCTGCGTTAGTAGCAGACATGGAGGATCGAGTGCACCGCTACGTCACGGGGCTAGATGACTACTTGGCAGAGGCTTGCTCTGGTGTAGCACTTTAGCTGGGCATGGACATTGCCTGTATGCAGGCTTATGCACTAGGATGTGAGGAGCGTAGAGGCCGACGGGTTGACAGATATCAGCAGCAGAAGAAGGCCAGGACGGCAGGGTCTTTTGGTAGCTCTCAGGGCGGACGGTCTCAGCATCAGTCTAGATTTGCACCTCAACCAGCTCAGAGCACTCCTACACCGTCTTCAGGGCAGCCAGGGTATTCGGGGGCAGGTCAGGGCCCCAGGGCTTCGGACTTCCAGGGCAGCAAGGATACTAGCCGATCGAGACCACCTTCCACTCAGTGTGGCCGATGCGGTAGATCCCATTTCGGGAGATGCGGTGATACCTCAGGAGCTTGTTATACTTGTGGCCATCAGGGTCATATTTCGAGGAACTGTCCGACTGCAGGCGGTCAGGCAGGTGTGGCTCGGCCCATGGTCTTTTGCCGGTCTTCATCTCCTACGATTTCGCCCGAGGCGTGGTGCTCATGGACCAGCAGGTCGCGGCAGGTCGTGGCAGGGTCCAGCCCAGCCGGTCCTCGAACCGCATTTATGCCTTGTCCACCGCCAGACCGTGAGGCGTCACGGATGTCGTCCGCAGTACTTTATCGTTTCTTGTTGTGGCGTGTATGCCTTGATAGATCCGGTTCTACTGCCCTATATATCTCCCCATATTGCTAGTAGGATAGGGATAGAGCCTGAGTCCATAGACCCTTTCGAGGTAGCTACGCCAGTGGGTGATTCGGTGGTAGCTCGGCGGGTATATAGGGCTTGCCCAGTGACTTTATGCAGTCGTCAGACCCTAGCCGACTTGATAGAGTTGGATATGACCGATTTTGATGTGATCATGGGGATGGATTGGCTAGCTTCTTGCTATGCCAATGTGGACTGTAGGGAGAGAGTGGTACGGTTCCAGTTTCCTGGGGAGCCGGTTATCGAGTGGGAGGGGAACACTGTGTCGCCGAGGGGTAAGTTTATTTTTTACCTCAAGGCTAGGAAGATGGTGCAGAAGGGTTATATCTACCATCTCATTCGGGTATTTGATACTAAGGCCGAGATACTGCACTCGATCGATTCCAAAGAGTCGAGAGTTCCCGGATGTGTTTCAGACGACCTCCCGTGTCACGACTGCCCGGCCCGTGATAGTGCCTTACCCGCACCCAAGTAGTCATACATCGAGTAATCGAACATAAAAACAATACATGAAACAAAATGTGAAATGACACATTTTACTCGAGAGAAAATCGCTACTGATATGTATATAATTACAAAGTTGAGCAGCTTTAATCCTTACAACCCCGCCACAACAAAGGACATGCACTTAAGATTTATACAACAACTATGACGGACAGGGCCCGCCATACCCCGAATGTACAAGAACCTACTGACTGTGTGGTAACATACCAAAAGATAAGCCTCCGAAGGAACGGAGCTTCCCAATACGTTGAAATGTGATCCTAAACGCGGAACGACGGTAGATGTACCTCTACTGCAGATGAACGCACTTCGGCGAGGTCAAGATAACAGTACCAAGTATGTGAAATCAGAATATCGTAGATGAAATCATAATAGTCTATATAAAGCGGAGACATGTATGATAACCAAACTACGACACACATATAATGCTTATATCAAGTCAGGGACTCACGCCCTCCAAGTCATTACTCAAATATAAATATTGGGTCTCACGCCCACAACATCAATCATGCCCGTGGAATACCTTCCTTACTGCCGCCAGTATATGATATGATAACACCAAGAAGTACACCTGAACACCAAGTCCTACCTGATGCCAAAGTCGTACTAACAATACTATACAACCAAACCACGGTCGACACGGCAAGTACGAAGACGACTACGGATACCAAGGCCGTGTCACGTGGTGGCCGGGCAAGTACGAGGGCTAACTACCAGGTACCGCGTCGGTCACGAGACTTCGTCACTACACTGAATGGGGCAAGTGCGAGGGCTAACTACCAGGTACCAAGGCCGAATCAGCCACGAGACGGGGCAAGTACGAAAGCCGACCACCAGATACCAAGGTCGAACAGTAAAACCTCATAGAGAGCTAGTCCATGGAATAACAATCCTAATGGAACCATACCCGTGGGCCAAACATCGTGTCAGTAGGTCCAAGAGGATACAACAAAAATAACACTATCAACGCGAGCGCATCTGCGGAATTCTCCACACCGCAAGACGCCCAAGCAAGTTCTCAACAAGTCAACCGACCCTCTACCGAGAGACGCGGTAGTATAGAAACACAATTCTTGCACAACAAAGGCTATCACAACAAGCATAGGCAAGTTTCACAACAACAAGCATAGGCAAGTTATACACAACTCAAGGTACTTTCAGTTTATGTCAAAGTCCGGGTTTTAACCCTAAAGTACTACGTACGTTAAATTCCTTTTAAAGATCCATTTCTTTTACAAAGGTCACCCGATACCCGTAGTATAAAAATAGAGTGACTTACATTGTTAAGTAAACCAAAACGCTTTCCTTTGTAAAATCAAGTAACAACATTATTTTCCAAACGTTCAAGTTTGCCTAATTTCAAATGCTCAAGTTTCTCATTTTCGAAAAGGTTTCGTAGTTCATAGTTTTAATCCTTTAAAACATAATTCTCTTTTAAACAATTTGAGAAACATATGCCTTATAGGTGAGTAGGTTATTCTTGTTTATAATCAATCTTATTAAGCAGCCATGATCTAGGAAATGTAATATCATTTTGTCTCATCTTAGTTTCTATGCAGATGGAGGTTTCTACTGGTTTTAATAATACTTCATTATTCAATACATTTTCCTTTATTAACGCTGCAGTGGTTTGTCGATACTCATTCTGATTTCCGAAATCAGTAAAACATTATTCCTTTTAAAACCAAGTACTCATTACTCACGAATGAGGTTTCACACAAAATTCATATTAATTCATTTAAGTCAAGTCTCTTATCTTTTAAGATCAAGTCTCTTAACTTCTAAAAATCAGTAAACCATTCTCTTTATCTCTCTTAAGACGTTATACCTATCTTCCCATAAAGCTAGTATAACTCTTATGTTTTCAAAACCAAGTATTACTCTTCTTTCAAAAAGGTTTCTTAATTCTTTTGAAATACTTCAAGATTCTTATTATTCAGGCTTAAGTCAAAAGACATTGCCGTACAACTACGTTCAGTTAGCACACGTACGTCTACCGTACTATATATATATTCTTGTAAAATACTTCCAGATTCTTATTATTCAGGCTTAAGTCAAAAGACATTGCCACACGTACGTCTACCGTACTATATATATTCCTTTAAAATATCATGCTCAAGAGTATAGGAAGAATCACATACCTCGCGACGATTATCGACTATAAGCAAAACGCTCCATGGCTATAACCCGGCTAGCCTTGTCCACCTTCCAAGTAGCACATGCTACTCGCAGAACATTCAACCAATAAAGGCTATCAGTCTACTGTAAATACAGTCCTATGTAAGTACAGTTGAATCTTCTACTTTATTATTCTTCTGATGTGATCTATTCAAGTCTATTCTGTAATATCCTCCTATTACAGTTCAATTCTTTTCTGTAATATCCTTCTATTACAGTTCAAATCTCTTCTATGAATCTTATATTCATTTCTATACAACTACAGTATGTAATTCCCAATTACAATAGAAGGACAGTAGTATTTACCTCGATGAGCCCAAAATTATCCAAGTTTAATGTCGCTCCTGAGCAACGTTAAGCTCCTACTCCGTGCGCTCCAACCCGCTCCAAACAACCCTTAGAAGTTCTACGCAACTTCTACTTAACACTTCAACCGACTATGAAGGTTTTCCTTAGGGTTTCGTTTAGTGACTGAAGGAAATATAGTAGTATTTCCGGGCTCTACGTATAGAGGTAACTTTGGAAAGTACTACAAGGTATTTGGGCTAAAGTATTTTGGCATTATAACAATACTTGGAGAGTATTTCTATACCACAAAGGGGGGGTATTATACGAAACCACTAGGCAAGGGGTAGATTCTCGGCCAAGGCTTCCTGGGGGACCTTGGACGAACACAACACTTAAGGGGGAGAGGGTTTTTAGACTTGGAGAATGATTTTAGGATGAACAAGTTCATCAACTAAGGGGGGTATTTATAGGTCAAGCAAAGGCCAACCAATGGCCAAGATGAAGCCAAGTGCTAGGCAAGTGTAGGGCTAGGATTTAACCATGTGTACCTTATCCATCTACCACACCAACTTGCACAAAAATATCATACCAACCACAAGCTCCAAGTCGTCCAACTTGCGCCTAATTACTTAATGTGAGGGTGACACATGTCACCCTCCCGTTGGTCCAAAATGTTTCGTCTCTCGGAAAAATCCGCAAAAATAAAAATGACATAGCCGTATTTTTCCCTTCGCAAGTCTTGTAAAACGTTTAGTCGAAAAACGATTCTTTCGCACTTGTGTACAAATTTGAACCTTGCCAACCTTAAGGCTTAAATTTTTATACGCACGCCTCACGCATATACTGAAATACGGGTATAACATTCTCCCCTTAGAAACATTCGTCGAATGTTCCTTCTCAAGACGGATAACGATAAAGTTCCTCTAACAAGTTGCTGACGCCACACTTGGCCATGAAATAACACACGTTCTCTTCCTTCCTTACTCGTCGTGCCCTCCTCGAACACTTGAAATCTTCTAGTATACGTACCCCACTTCAGACATCGCTTCAGTTTTCAAAACTTTGGAGTCACTACCTCCAAACTTGGTCATCTTACTAGCCTCAATCTCCCTTAAGACCATTCCCGGCCTTCACGATCCGCTCGTCGAACACATCCACGAACTCATACGATGGTCATCTAAACTTGGGCCTAGCACCCTCGTGACCCTACCACATGGCGGGACCACCTCGAACTGACCCAACCCCAAACCGGGCTACGGGTTGACCCGCAACATGGCCCCAACCCGACCCACTTAACGCATCACGCTCTTGTTTCCCGATCCGGAACAATCTTACCTATACAGGTCATGAAAGCTACCACTTCCATTTTACACTACCCAAGGAATTTTCCCACAATTACTCCACGTATACTTATACATTCTGACAAAGATCACCCGTAAAGTCTTGTACTCAAGACGGCCTTACATCTAAGGTCTTAACTGTAATATTCTAAGGTTCATCATTTTCTCACCCCCAGGCTTACCCTTTTTCACTAACCAGGTTTTGAAATCACATTTTAGCACAAAGCTATCCGAACATAACACTAAACACATCATCATAACATCAATACATACAAGTCTCTGAGGTTAAGGATATACTGAAAATAGGCTCAAAGGACCGCTAAAATCGGGAACTTCCACCGCGACCTTCGCGTGCTGCAGGTGTATGAACATCCCGCCTAGCTATGGAAGGTGAAGAACCCGCAATCGATCCGTAGTCAGTGCTATCCTACCAGCGCTACCCCGTCTGACAGCCGCCAGATGGCCCGCTGGGCCGCAAGAATAACAATCTCCCAAGTTAGTACGACACTCTCCCTTATGAAGTTTTCCACAACGCCACACCGAGACAAGTGGCGACCTCATCCGCGAGCACTCCTACCGCCAAAATCTGAAACACGGAGCCCCGACCGCCTCGAATACCCCGGGCGTCCCGGCGTGGAGGACCACTCAGATCGGGCGGAGGTACATAACTAATTCGGCCAGGCGGTCCGCCTCGAAAGTCACCAAAGGACCTCGCTGCTCGCCCTCTTCGCGATCTTGGTCATTCCGTCGATTTCCGCTCCTCACAAGTGCATAAGCTCGCATGCGGCAATGTCCATGCCGGTGAAGAGCTACACCAACCACTTTCTGTTAGGTAATCATCGAGCCCTCAGAACATATCGGTGCACTCGATCCTCCATACTAGCTACTAACGCGGGACGCACGCCAATGAGTCGAACTCACATTGTACTCCCGAACCAGACGCCTGCTTCGCCGCGAACACCAAAAATTTGTCCCGAGACCTCTCATCCGCGAGGCAAGAAATGTGCAAGAAATGCTCCCGAGAACTCGTCCCATATAGCCGAAGTGCATTCTCTCCCGACAGCTCCCACGATCAAACCGCCGATCATTGATCACGCGGCCGATGCGAACCTAGGACCACCGACTCGGTCTCCGATGCCTTGATCAATCTCACGATCCACAGAATCGCTTGATGAACTCCTCGCGATCATCCTCGTGCCTCGACCCATAAAACTCGCGGCTACAACTCGTAAAATCCCGTAGCCTCAAACTATCGATCTAGGGTGGACCATGGTGCTCGAACCGCCGCGCCCAAATTTATCCTCAAGTTTGGCCACAACCCCGCCATTAATCGGGCCCACCTTTGTAACCCATCTCCTCTCGCCTGCATCGGGACTGAGGCTCGTGCATCGTGGTCTCGTAGAGACCGCCACGCTTCTACTCGCAACTCCCTTCGCCGCTTTGCCCTTCGGGCCCGGTTGCCGCGCAGAGGCATAATCGTAAAACGGCACGTCGGAGGGTCCAACTTATCACACACTCTAAGGCACGATCTCGTAATGAGAAGAATGGAAACCAATCCTAAATGTCCTGCAGCCTCCTCGATTATAGATGTGCACAACACACCGATAATCAAGACTCTACTAGACACGGGTCAGACACTTTCCGAGGATTAATCGCTCGATACCACTTTTGTCACGACTGCCCGGCGTGGATCGTGCCTTACCCGCACCCAAGTAGTCATACATCGAGTAATCACGAACATAAAAACAATACATGAAACAAAATGTGAAATGAGACATTTTACTCGAGAGAAAATCGCCTTACGCATATATATATAATTACAAAGTTGAATAGTTTAATCCTTACAACCCCGCCTACAACAAAGGCATGCACTTAAGATTTATACAACAACTATGACGACGGGGCCCCGCCATACCCCGAATGTACAAGAACCTCTGCACTCAGGGTAACATACCAAAAGATAAGCCTCCGAAGGAACGGAGCTTCCCAATACGCTGAAATGTGATCCTAAACGTGGGGATCGACAGCCGATGTACCTCTACCTGCGGCATGAACGCAGCCCCCCGAAGGAGGTCAGTACAACAGGTACCAAGTATGTGAAATTGTAAATACTGTAGATGAAATCATAATAGTCTATATAAAGCAGGAGACATGTATGATAACCAAACTACAGTACACACATATAACAGTTATATCAAGTCAGGGACTCACGCCCTCCAAGTCATTACTCAAATATAAATATTGGGTCTCACGCCCACAACATCAATCATGCCCGTGGAATACCTTCCTCACTGCCGCCAGTATATGATATGATAACACCAAGAAGTACACCTGAACACCAAGTCCTACCTGATGCCAAAGCCGTACTAACAATACTATACAACCAAACCACGAAGCTGACACGGGGCAAGTACGAAAGCCGACTACCAGATACCAAGGCCGTGTCACGTAGCTGACCGGGGCAAGTACGAGGGCTAACTACCAGGTACCAAGGCCGTGTCACGAGACTTCGTCACTACACTGAACGGGGCAAGTGCGAGGGCTAACTACCAGGTACCAAGGCCGAATCAGCCACGAGACGGGGCAAGTACGAAAGCCGACCACCAGATACCAAGGCCGAACAGTAAAACCTCATGGAGAGCTAGTCCATGGAATAACAATCCTAATGGAACCATACCCGTGGGCCACCCATCGTGTCAGTAGGTCCAAGAGGATACAACAAAAATAACACTATCAACAGGAGCGTACCCGTGGAATTCTCCGTCACTGCCGGCACGTCCAAGCAAGTTCTCAACAAGTCAACCGGCCCTCTACCGAGAGACGCGGTAGTATAGAAACACAATTCTTGCACAACAAAGGCTATCACAACAAGCATAGGCAAGTTTCACAACAACAAGCATAGGCAAGTTATACACAACTCAAGGTACTTTCAGTTTATGTCAAAGTCCGGGTTTTAACCCTAAAGTACTACGTACGTTAAATTCCTTTTAAAGATCCATTTCTTTTACAAAGGTCACCCGATACCCGTAGTATAAAAATAGAGTGACTTACATTGTTAAGTAAACCAAAACGCTTTCCTTTGTAAAATCAAGTAACAACATTATTTTCCAAACGTTCAAGTTTGCCTAATTTCAAATGCTCAAGTTTCTCATTTTCGAAAAGGTTTCGTAGTTCATAGTTTTAATCCTTTAAAACATAATTCTCTTTTAAACAATTTGAGAAACATATGCCTTATAGGTGAGTAGGTTATTCTTGTTTATAATCAATCTTATTAAGCAGCCATGATCTAGGAAATGTAATATCATTTTGTCTCATCTTAGTTTCTATGCAGATGAAGGTTTCTACTGGTTTTAATAATACTTCATTATTCAATACATTTTCCTTTATTAACGCTGCAGTGGTTTGTCGATACTCATTCTGATTTCCGAAATCAGTAAAACATTATTCCTTTTTTTAAAAACCAAGTACTCATTACTCACGAATGAGGTTTCACACAAAATTCATATTAATTCATTTAAGTCAAGTCTCTTATCTTTTAAGATCAAGTCTCTTAACTTCTAAAAATCAGTAAACCATTCTCTTTATCTCTCTTAAGACGTTATACCTATCTTCCCATAAAGCTAGTATAACTCTTATGTTTTCAAAACCAAGTATTACTCTTCTTTCAAAAAGGTTTCTTAATTCTTTTGAAATACTTCAAGATTCTTATTATTCAAGCTTAAGTCAAAAGACATTGCCGTACAACTACGTTCAGTTAGCACACGTACGTCTACCGTACTATATATATATTCTTGTAAAATACTTCCAGATTCTTATTATTCAGGCTTAAGTCAAAAGACATTGCCACACGTACGTCTACCGTACTGTATATATTCCTTTAAAATATCATGCTCAAGAGTATAGGAAGAATCACATACCTCGCGACGATTATCGACTATAAGCAAAACGCTCTATGGCTATAACCCGGCTAGCCTTGTCCACCTTCCAAGTAGCACATGCTACTCGCAGAACATTCAACCAATAAAGGCTATCACCATCAGAATACAAATTCTATGTAAGTACAGTTGAATCTTCTACTTTATTATTCTTCTGATGTGATCTATTCAAGTCTATTCTGTAATATCCTCCTATTACAGTTCAATTCTTTTCTGTAATATCAACTATTACAGTTCAAATCTCTTCTGTGAATCTTATATTCATTTCTATACAACTACAGTATGTAATTCCCAATTACAATAGAAGGACAGTAGTATTTACCTCGATGAGCCCAAAATTATCCAAGTTTAATGTCGCTCCTGAGCAACGTTAAGCTCCTACTCCGTGCGCTCCAACCCGCTCCAAACAACCCTTAGAAGTTCTACGCAACTTCTACTTAACACTTCAACCGACTATGAAGGTTTTCCTTTGGGTTCAAGTGATCGAAGGAAATATAGTAGTATTTCCGGGCTCTACGTATAGAGGTAACTTTGGAAAGTACTACAAGGTATTTGGGCTAAAGTATTTTGGCATTATAACAATACTTGGAGAGTATTTCTATACCACAAAGGGGGGGGTATTATACGAAACCACTAGGCAAGGGGGGGGGGGGGGCGACCTTGGACGAACACAACACTTAAGGGGGAGAGGGTTTTTAGACTTGGAGAATGATTTTTGGATGAAGAAGTTCATCAACTAAGGGGGGTATTTATAGGTCAAGCAAAGGCCAACCAATGGCCAAGATGAAGCCAAGTGCTAGGCAAGTGTAGGGCTAGGATTTAACCATGTGTACCTTATCCATCTACCACACCAACTTGCACAAAAATATCCTACCAACCACAAGCTCCAAGTCGTCCAACTTGCCGCCCAATCACTTCCAATGTGAGGGTGACACATGTCACCCTCCCGTTGGTCCAAAATGTTTCGTCTCTCGGAAAAATCCGCAAAAAAATAAAAATGACATAGCCGTATTTTTCCCTTCGCAAGTCTTGTAAAACGTTTCGTCGAAAAACGATTCTTTTCGGCACTTGTGTACAAATTTCGAACCTTGCCAACCTTAAGGCTTAAATTTTTATACGTACGCCCTCACGTACATACTCTGTAAATATGGGGTATAACACCGGGTATCCCTCCTGAGAGGGAGATTGAGTTTTGTATCGATGTGTTGCCAGACACTCGGCCTATTTCCATTCCGCCATACAGAATGGCACCTGCCGAGTTGAGAGAGTTGAAGGACCAGCTGAGAGATTTTCTGGAGAAGGGTTTCATCAGACCTAGTGTTTCTCCCTGGGGAGCGCCGGTGTTGTTCGTGAAGAAGAAGGATGGGACGATGCGCATGTGTGTTGATTACAGGCAGCTGAACAAGGTGACTATTAAGAACAGATACCCCCTCCCCAGGATTGACGATTTGTTTGACCAGTTGCAGGGGGCGAGATGCTTCTCCAAGATTGACCTGCGATCTGGTTACCATCAGGTGCGAGTTAGGGAGACGGATGTCCCTAGGACTGCATTCCGGACCCGGTACGGGCACTATGAGTTCAGGGTCATGTCTTTCGGCTTGACCAATGCTCCGGCAGTATTTATGGATTTGATGAACCGAGTGTTCAAGCCATTTTTGGATACGTTTGTGATAATATTCATTGATGACATCTTGGTTTATTCTCGCTCAGAGCAGGAGCATGCGGAGCATTTGAGGACGGTGATGAGAGTTCTCCAGGACCAGCGGTTGTATGTCAAGTTTTCGAAGTGTGAGTTTTGGTTGACTTCGGTGGCGTTCTTAGGGCACATTGTCGGGGCCGATGGTATTCGGGTGGATACGGCAAAGATCGAGGCAGTCAAGACTTGGCCTAGACCTACTACACCGACAGAGGTGCGCAGCTTTCTGGGCCTTGCAGGGTATTATCGGAGGTTCGTAGAGAAGTTTGCTTCTATTTCAGCACCCTTGACTAAACTGACTCAGAAGGCAGTTAAGTTTCAGTGGACGGATGCTTGTGAGGAGGGTTTCCAGTTACTGAAGGAGAGGTTGACGACCGCCCCAGTTCTTTCTCTTCCAGAGGGTCTAGACGGCTATGTGATTTATTGTGATGCGTCGGGCATCGGGCTGGGATGTGTGTTGATGCAGTAGGGCAAGGTTATAGCTTATGCATATCGACAACTCAAGAAGCATGAGAAGAACTAACCCACACATGACTTAGAGTTGGCAGCGGTAATTCACGCCTTGAAGATCTGGAGACATTATTTGTATGGAGTTCATGTGGATATTTACACAGACCACAAGAGCCTCCAGTATATCTTTAGCCAGAGGGAGCTGAACTTACGACAGAGACGGTGGTTAGAGCTACTCAAGGATTATGATGTCGATATCCTATACCACCCAGGGAAGGCCAATGTAGTGGCAGATGCCCTTAGTCGTAGGTCGATGGGTAGTCTATCAGAGGTGCATCCAGAGAAGAGGGGCATGGTGTTATACCCCGTATTTCCAGAGTATGTACGTAAGGACGTACGTAGAAAAGTTTGAAGCTTAAAGTAGGCAAGGTTCGAATTTTTGTGCACAACACCCGATTAGAATCGTTTTTCGACGAAACGTTTTACAAGACTTGCGGCGGAAAATTCCGGCTATGTCATTTATATTTTTTGCGGATTTTTCCGAGAGACGAAATGTTTTGGACCAACGAGAGGGCAACACGTGGCACCCTCTCATTGGTGGACGTGTGGGGCGGCATTGGACGATTTTGGAGAGTGAGAGTTGGTAGGATATTTGTGTGGTAGATGGATAAGGTACACATGGATGAATCTTGACCCTACACTTGCCTTGCACTTGGCATGATCTTGGCCATTGATTTCCCTATAAATACCCCCCTTAGTTGATGAACTTCTTCACCCAAAAATTGTGCTAAGTCTTTAAAGCTCTCCCCCCCCCTTTGTGTTGAAGTTCTCGCCCTAGCCTCCCCTTGGTGAGGCCCTCGCCGAGAGCCCTCCTCTGGCCGAAAGTACCCTCCTAGTGGTGCTAGCCGAGGGTACCCCTTTTGCCTAGTTGTTCTCATAAAATACACCCCCCCCTCTTGGTAAGAATACTCTCCAAGTATTGTTTCTATTCCAAAATACCTTGGCCTAAATACCTTATAGTATTCCAAGGTTACACTTATACAAAAAGCCCAGAAACACTATTATACTTCCCTTCAGTCACAAAACGAAACCCTAAGGAAAATCTCCATAGTTGGTTGGAGTATTAAGAAGAAGTTGCGTAGAACTTCTAAGGGTTGTTTGGAGCGGGTTGAAGCACCCGGAGTAGGAGCTAAACGTTGCTCAGGATCGACATTAAACTTGGATAATTTTGGGCTTATCGAGGTAAATACTCTTGTCCTTATATTGTAATTGGAAATTACATACTGTTGTAGCATAGAAATGAATATAAGATTCATAGAAGAGATTTGAACTGTAATAGAAGGATATTACAGAAAAGACTTGAACTGAAATCACATCAGAAAGAATAATCTACAGAGTAGTCTAGACATTGATAGACTTGTATAACCTTTATAGGTTGAATGGTCTGCAAGTAGCATGTACTACTTGAAAGGTGGACAAGGCTAGCCGAGTTATAGCCGTGGAGCGTTTTGCTAATAGTCGATAATCGTCGCGAGGTATGTGATTCTTCCTATCCTCTTGAGCATGATATTTTAAAGAATATATATATATAGTACGGTAGACGTACGTGTGTTAACTGAATAATAATTGCGGCAATGTCTTTTGACTTAAGCCTGAATAATAATTGCGGCAATGTCTTTTGACTTAAGCCTGAATAATAAGAATCTTGAAGTATTTCAAAAGAATACTGAATCATTTTTAACAGAAGAGTAATACTTGGTTTTAAAACTTAAGAGTTATACTAGCTTTATGGGAAGTTAGGTATAACGGCTTAAGAAAGATAAAAAGAATGGTTTACTGATTTTAGAAGTTAAGAGACTTGATCTTAAAAGATAAGAGACTTGACTTAAATGAATTAATATGAATTTTGTGTGAAACCTCATTCGTGAGTAATGAGTACTTGGTTCTTAAAAGGAATAATGTTTTACTGATTTCGGAAATCAGAATGAGTATCGACAAACCACTGCAGCGTTAATAAAGGAAAATGTTTTGACTAATAAAGTATTATTAAAACCAGTAGAAACTTCCATCTGCATAGAAGCTAAGATGAGACAAAATGATATTACATTTCCTAGATCATGGCTGCTGTAATAAGATTGTTATGAACAAGAATAACCTACTTACATATAAGGTATATGTTTCTCAAATTGTTTTAAAGGAGAATTACATCATTAAGTGATTAAAACTATGAACTACGAAACCTTTCGAAAAATGAGAAACTTGAACATTTGAAATTAAGCAAACTTGAACCTTTGGAAAATAATGTTGTTACTTGATTTTACAAAGGGAAGTGTTTTGGTTTACTTAAAAAGATAGTCACTATATTTTTATACTACGGGTATTGTGTGACTTTTGTGAAAGAAACGGATCTTTTAAAGAGTTAATGTATGAAGTACTTTGGGGATAAATTCCCGAACTTGTTAACATAAAGAAGAAAGTACCTTGTGTGAAGAACTTGATTGTATTGGTCTGTGATAGCCTTGTAATACTTTCTTGTTGATTTGATAAGTAAACATGTTAGGATGCTACGTGTGTTAGTATCTTGTGATATGCTTGTTGTGCTTACGTTGTTGAACTTTAAGCCCGTTGTACTGTTATTATATCACATACCCTCGACTTATTATACCAGGGCTTGCCACGCGATGCGGTCTATACGGCTATCACGATCTATGTGACTATGCGAGCGGCGGTATGCTCGGGATTGATCATTCGGGTGTTTTATCCGTCACGGGGATGCCCTATGCGATGCAATGTGACTATGCGGTCTATTGAGACTATGCGGATTGCGGGAGTCGAGGAGGGTACCGGGTTAGCTACCGTCGCGGTCTATACGACTATGCGGTCTATGTGTGACCTATACGAGTGCGGGAAGTCGAGATTAGGCACGCATGTAATCTTATGGCGATCGGCCTTGCTTCGATCATTAGCGGCCTAGAAAAGACCGATTCTGATATATCTATTTCAGTCTTGATTATGTTGTGGGCGTGAGACCCATAGTTATAATTGAGTGATGACTTTGAGGCGTGAGTCACGACTTGACATATCGCTTATTTATTGTGAGCGTAGTTTGGTTATCATACATGTCTCCCGCTTTATATAGACTACTATGATTTCAATTACGGTATTTTGATTTCACATACTTGGTACTGTTATCGACCTCCCCGGAAGTGCGTTCATCGCCGCGAGTAGATGTACACGATCGTTGATCCTCGCTCTCGAGTCACGATTCAGCGTTTGGGAAGCTCCGTTTCTCGGAGGCTTATCGATGGTATAGTCCCCGTCGTAGTAGGTGCTTACATTCGTGGTATGGCGGGGCCTGTCTCGCCATTGTTGTCATGTCACTCTTAGAGTGCATGTAATGCTTGTTGTGGCGAGTTGTAATGGGATGTAACTGTTCGGTTTTAAGTTGATTTATATATGTGCCGAAGGGCAAGTTTTCTCAGATTATTGTTTTACTCTTCTTGTTATTTCATGTCTTGTTTTATATTCCGCTGATTACTCTGATGTATGTCTACTTGGGTGCCCGGGGTAAGGCACGATCCAGGCAGGTTCGGTCGTGACACGTGGTCATGAGTTACATCATGAGCCTTGTAGTCCGATTGATTGATTATGATTGTAGTGGGGTTCGAGTTCGAGAGGTTGCGAGTCTTCCATCGTCGAGGAGTGAAGAGGCGACGGTTTGAGGATCGAGTATGACCGGTATCGTGATACGCTCTTCGTGGGGAGGTTCCATTCAGTAGCACGATGGGTGCTAAGATTTGAGGGTAGGTTGTGTGTTCCGGATATTGCGGGACTTGGCGTGAGTTCTAGGGAAGCACCTGCGCGCGTTACTCTATCCATCCGGTCGACAAAGATGTACCACGACCTTAGATCGTGTATTGGTGGGATGGCCTAAAGAGAACGTTGCGAGTTTGTTGCTCGATGCGAGTTGTCGGCGAGTTAAGGTGGAGCACGGAGGCACAGTGGGTTGTTGCGAACTCTAGAGATTCCGACGTGGAAGTGGGAGGTGATCAACATGGACTTTATTACAGGATTACCTCGCACTCAGAGGAAGCATGATTCTATCTGGGTTATCGTCGACAGGCTGACGAAATCCGCCCACTTTCTTCCCGTCATGACGACTTTTTCGGTTGAGGATTATGCTAGATTTTACATCCGAGAGATCATGAGACTGCATGGGGTCCCTATTTCTATCATATCAGACAGAGGAGCCCAGTTTACGGCTAACTTTTGGAGGTCTTTCCAGAAGGGATTAGGGGCGGTGAGCCTCGATCGCATTCCATCCTCGAAGCAGACGGACAGGCGAGGCGTACTATCGGACAACGAGGATATGCTGCGAGCCTGTGTGATTGATTTCAGAGGTAGCTGGGAGGATCATTTGCCTCTAGTGGAGTTTGCGTATAATAACAACTACCACTCCAGTATCCAGATGGCGCCTTATGAGGCCTTATATGGGAGGAAGTGCAGGTCGCCGATAGGCTGGTTTGATGTGGGCGAGGTTCAGTTGGATGGGCCGGACATGATACAACAGGCAGTGGATAAGGTGAAGCTTATCCAGGAGCGGTTGTTGACTGCTCAGAGTCGACAGAAGTCGTATGCAGATCATCGTCCTCGGCATCTGGAGTTTGAGGTTGATGATTGGGTTTTCCTGAAGGTGTCACCCATGAATGGTGTGATGAGGTTTGGGAGGAAAGGGAAGCTCAGCCCAAGGTACATTGGGCCTTATCAGATTATCCGTAGGGTAGGCAAGGTTGCCTATGAGTTGGATCTGCCATCCGATCTGGAGGCAGTGCATCCGGTTTTTCATGTTTCTATGCTGAGGAGATGTATCGGGGATCCATCTAGAGTGCACCCGATTGATGATGTCCAGGTGACAGAGTGGTTGTCGTATGAGGAGATTCCCATAGCGATACTCGATCGTCAGGTTAGGCGACTACGGACAAAGGATGTGGCTTCCGTCAAGGTCTTATGGCGGAACGAGAACAGAGAGGAGATGACGTGGGAAACAGAGGAGGACATGAGGCAGAAGTATCCTCACTTATTCCCCACACCTCCAGGTAACTCACTTTCCTACTTGCTGGTTTTAATTATCATATATGCTTAAGTGTTGTATTGTGGCCATGTGTGGCATTTGCAAATTGTTTAAGTTGTGAGGAGCTATGTCGTTTCTGTTTTGATTGAATCTAGTAGGAACATTCGGTACGAATGTTTCTAAGGGGGGGAGAATGTTATACCCCGTAGTTCCAGAGTATGTATGTGAGGGCGTACGTACAAATGTTTAAGCCCTAATTAGGTTAGGGATGAAATTGTGAACTTTCAACGGAAAAGATTCCGAACCTTGTGAAGGAAATTTCACGTTTTTAATATTTTAACCAATTACGAATTTTTTTCCGAGAGATGAAATATTTTGGGCCAATAGGGGGGAGACATGTGTCACCCCTAGGTGGCACATGTTGGACGAAAATTGTGGGCAAGTGGCCAAGTCAATTAGTCAAGTCTTGGAAGATATTTTTTTGTGGTGCAAGTGGAAGGAGGGTGGACGTTTTTTTGGAGCAAGTGGCTAGCAACATGTCTCATTGTTGTGGTGGTCATATGTCCCAAAGTTGTGGTGGACATATGTCCCAAAGTTGTGGTGGACACTTGGTTGGAAGACTCCACTCACACAAGCAACCAAATCCTCACCATACACATGCTTTAATCTTGACCCTTGAATGTCCTATAAATACCCCCCTTAAGTTGCAAGACTCTTCATCCACTTACCAATTTCCAAGTCTCCAAAATTCCTTACCCCTTGTAGTGTCTCGTCCAAAACACCCTCCCCCCCCTTTGAAGTTGTTCTCGTCCGAAACACCCCCCCTCTTGGTAGAAAAATTGTCTTCAAGTATTGTTACTATCCCAAAATACCTTAGCCTAAATCCCTTGTTGTATTCCAAAGTTACCTCTATACTAAGAGCCCGGAAATACTACTTTATATCCTTTAGTCACAAAACGAAACCCTAGGAAAATCTTCATAGTTGGTTGAAGTATTAAGTAGAAGTTGTTTAGAAACTTCTAAGGGTTTCTTAGAGCTATCGGAGCGTGAAAAATAGGAGCTAAACGTTGCTCAGGATCGACTTATATCTTGGATAATTTTGGGCTTATCGAGGTAATAATCTTTGTCCTTCTATTGTAATTGGAGATTACATATTGTAGTAGTTTAGAATTAAGTATAAGATTTATAGAAGGATGGTATAAAAGAAGAGAATTGAACTGTACTTACATTGGGTTGTATTTACAGTAGACTTGTGTAGTTTTACGGGTAGGGAAGTGCTGCCCAATTTTCCGTAGAATAAAGAACCTTCTGCTTAAGAATATTCTACAGAGTAGTCTAGACGTTGATAGACGTATTTAACTATTATAGGTTTATACTCTGCGCGCGACATATTCGACTTGGCAGGTGGATTGAGCCGAGGAGGTATGTGATTCTTCCTATCCTTTTGAGCATGATATTTGTAAAAAATATATAGTACGGTAGACGTACGTGTGTTAACTGAATTTGGTTTCACTTTGATGTCGTTTGACTTGAGTTCTAAATACTAAGAATCTTGAAATATTTCAAAAAGAGTTATGAATCATTATTCAGAAGGAAATTAATACTTGGTTTTAAAAGAATAAGTTCTTTTGCTTTTCCAAACAAATGAGAATGTTTTGATTTATTTAAAAAGCTTAAGCGTTATACTAGTTTTATGGGAAGTTAGGTATAACGACTTAAGAAAGATAAAAAGAACGATTTACTTACTTGATTATGAAAGCCTTGTACTGATTCCTGAAGGTGTGGTAGTTGGTTGATAGTTAAAACATGTTATGATGCTACAGGTGTTAGTGTCGTATGACTTTTGTGGTAAGGGGGTTTCTTGTTGTGCTTATGTTGATTACGATAAGCTGGTTGTGTTTATGATTATATCACTTACCCCCTGACTTGTTATGAGCCGCGGGTTAGCTACCCCCGATGCGAGGAATACCTCATGCGGGTCCATGTGACCTATGCGGAGCTGCGGGAGTTCCAGGATGATCACTCCGGGTGTGTTACGCCGATGCGAGGAATACCTCATGTGGTCCATGTGTGGCCATGCGGGCTGCGGGAGTCCAGGTTGATGCCGCGGGATAGCTACCCCCGATGCGAGGAGTACCTCATGCGGGTCCGAGGGACCTATGCGGACTACGGTAGTCCAGGATTAGGCTCGCATAATGATACTATGGGCGATTGGCCTTGCTTCGATCATTAGCAGCCTAGAAAAGACCCGTTATGTTACATCTACTTTGCTCTTGTTTATGTTGTGGCACTATGTGCAATTAAATTGGATTGTTTCGTACATCTTTGTGAAATGGTTTTAAAATGCTATGATTTCATTTCAGTACTTTACAGTTTCACATACTTGGTACCTGTTGTACTGACCTCCTTCGGGGGGCTGCGTTCATGCCGCAAGTAGAGGTACTCCTGTTGTTGATCCCCGCTCCTAGGATCACCGTTTCTGCTTTTGGGAAAGCCCCGTTTCTCCGGAGGCTTATCTTTTGGGTATGATCTCCCTGTCATTGTAGCTTTATGTACATTCAGGGTATGGCGGGCCCCGCCATAGTTGTTTACTTACTTAAGTGCAGTAGTCTTTGTTGTAAATTTTGGGATGTAAATCGGACTTGATATGTATATACAAGCCAGAAGGCAACTTTTCTGGATAAAGCTCTTATTTTACCTTGTTTCATGTCTTTGTTTTATATTCCTGGTTACTCGATGTATATCTACTTGGGTGCCGGGTAAGGCACGATCCACGGGCCGGGATCGGGTCGTGACGCATGAGGTATTCTCGCATCGGGGTAGCTAACCTCGGCATCAACTGGACTCCGCGATCCGCATAGTCACCGACCGCATGAGGTATTCCTCGCGTCGGCGTAACACACCGAGTGATCATCCTGGAGCTCCGCGACTCGCGATAGGTCACATAGACCGCGTGAGGTATTCCTCGCATCGGGGTTGCTAGCCTCGGCTCGTAACAAGTCGGTAAGTGATATAATATCGACAACCGCTTATCGTTAAACAACATAAGCACAACAAGAAATCCCTTTACACAAGCGTCACAAGACACTAACACACGTAGCATCATAATATGTCTACTTATCAAACCAACTTACCACACCTTCAGAAATCATTTATAAGGCTTTTATAAACAAATAAGTAAACCGTTTCCTCTTATCTTTCTCAAGTCGTTATACCTAACTTCTCATAAAGTTAGTTTAACACTTTAAGCTTTTTTGAAAAACCAAGTATTACTTTTCTTTCAAAAATGATTCATAACTCTTTTGAAATACTTCAAGATTCTTATTATTTAAAACTCAAGTCAAAAGACATCAAAGTAAAACCAAATTTAGTTAACACACGTACGTCTACCGTACTATATATATTTCAAAAATATCATGCTCAAGAGGATAGGAAGAATCACATACCTCCTCGGCTCAATCCACCTGCCAAGTCGAATATGTCGCGCGCAGAGTATCAACCTATAATAGTCAAATACGTCTATCAACGTCTAGACTACTTCGTAGAATATTCTAAGCATAAGGTTCTTTATTCTACGGAAAATTGGGCAGCACTTCCCTACCCGTGATACTACATAAGTCTACTGTAAACACAGTCCAATGTAATTACAGTTCAATTCTCTTCTTTAACATCCTTCTATATATCTTATACTCAAATCAAAACTACTACAATATGTAATCTCCAATTACAATAGAAGGACAAAGATTATTACCTCGATAAGCCCAAAATTATCCAAGATTATAAGTCGATCCTGAACAACGTTTA
Source organism: Przewalskia tangutica (assembly GCA_029844215.1). Classification (NCBI taxonomy): domain Eukaryota; kingdom Viridiplantae; phylum Streptophyta; class Magnoliopsida; order Solanales; family Solanaceae; genus Przewalskia; species Przewalskia tangutica. The sequence goes on from CM056730.1 coordinate 47,827,765, forward strand.
GCTCATATTCTGTACTCTCCAATCCGCTCCAAGAAACCCTTAGAAGTTTCTAAACAACTTCTCCTAATACTTCATCCAACTATGAAGATTTTCCTAGGGTTTCGTTTTGTGACTAAAGGAAATAAAGTAGTATTTCCGGGCTCTTAGTATAGAGGTAACTTTGGAATACTACAAGGGATTTTTGGCTAAGGTATTTGGGATAGTAACAATACTTGAAGAAATTTTTCTACCAAGGGGGTGTGTGTTTGGACGAGCTACCACAAGGGGAGGTTTGGACGAGACTACAACAAAGGGGGAAAGATTTTTGAGACTTGGAAATTGTTTAAGTGGATGAAGAAGTCTTGCAACATAAGGGGGTATTTATAGGACATTCAATGGTCAAGATTCAAGCAAGTGTAGGGTGAAGATTTGGTTGCTTGTGTGAGTGGAGTCTTCCAACCAAGTGTCCACCACAACTTTGAGACATATGTCCACCACAACTTTGGGACATATGTCCACCACAAAAATGAGACATGTGGCTAGCCACATGTCCTCCAAAAACCGTCCAAGGCTCCTCCCACTTGCCCCACAAAATATCTTCCAAGACTTTGACTACTTGACTTGGCCACTTGCCCACTAGTTTTCGTCCAACATGCCACCTAAGGGTGCCACATGTCGCCCTCCTATTGGTCCAAAATATTTCATCTCTCGGAAAAATCCGTAATTGGTTAAAATATTAAAAAAGTAAAATTTCCTTCACAAGGTTCGGAATCTTTTCCGTTGGAAGTTCACAATTTCATCCTTAACCTAATTAGGGCTTATACATTTGTACGTACGTCCTCACATAAATACTCTGGAACTACGGGGTATAACATTTCCCCCCCTTAGAAACATTCGTCCCGAATGTTCCTTCAAGATTCAATTAAAACAGAAACGACATAGTTCCTCATAACTTAAACAGTTTGCAAATGCCACACATGGCCACAATACAACACTTAAGTACATATGATAATTAAAATCAAGTAGGAAAGTGAGTTACCTGGAGGTGTGGGGAATAAGTGAGGATACCTCTGCCTCATGTCCTCCTCTGCTTCTGACGTCATCTCCTCTCTGTTCTCGTTCCACCATAAGACCTTGACGGAAGCCACATCCTTTGTCCGTAGTCGCCTAACCTGACGATCGAGTATCGCTATGGGAATCTCCTCATACGACAACCCCTCTGTCACCTGGACATCATCAATCGGGTGCACTCTAGATGGATCCCCGATACATCTCCTCAGCATAGAAACATGAAAAACCGGATGCACTGCCTCCAGATCGGACGGCAGATCCAACTCATAGGCAACCTTGCCTACCCTACGGAAAATCTGATAAGACCCAATGTACCTTGGGCTGAGCTTCCCTTTCTTACCAAACCTCATCACACCCTTCATGGGTGACACCTTCAGGAAAACCCAATCATCAACCTCAAACTCCAGATGCCGACGACGATGATCCGCATACGACTTCATCGACTACGGTGACAACAACCGCTCCTGGATAAGCTTCACCTTATCCACCGCCTGCTGTATCAAGTCCGGCCCAACCAACTGAACCTCGCCCACATCAAACTAGCCTATCGGCGACCTGCACTTCCTCCCATATAAGGCCTCATAAGGCGCCATCTGGATACTAGAATGGTAGCTGCTATTATACGCAAACTCTACTAGCGGCAAATGATCCTCCCAGCTACCCCTGAAATCAATAACACAGGCTCGTAGCATATCCTCAAGTGTCTGGATAGTACGCTCTGCCTGTCCGTCTATCTGAGGATGGAATGCAGTACTGAGGCTCACCTGCGTCCTTAATCCCTTCTGGAAAGACCTCCAGAAGTTAGCGTCAGGCTCCTCTGTCTGATATGATAGAAATAGGGACCCCATGCAGTCTCACGATCTCTCGGATGTAAAGTCTAGCATAATCCTCAGCCGAAAAAGTCGTCCTGACGGGAAGAAAGTGGGCGGATTTCGTCAGCCTGTCGACGATAACCCAGATAGAATCATGCTTCCTCTGAGTGCGAGGTAACCCTGTAATAAAGTCCATGTTGATCACCTCCCACTTCCACGTCGGAATCTCTATAGCCTGCAACAACCCACCAGGCCTCTGGTGCTCCGCCTTGACCTGCTGACAACTCGGGCACTGAGCAACAAACTCTGCAACGTCCCTCTTCAGGCCATCCCACCAATACACAGATCTGAGGTCGTGGTACATCTTTGTCGACCCCGGATGGATAGAGTAACGCGCGCTGTGTGCTTCCCCTAGAACCTGCTGCCGAAGTCCTGCAATATCTGGAACACACAACCTGCCCTCGAACCTTAGCACCCCATCAGGTGCTACCTCAAATGGACCCTTCCCCTCACGAAGAGCCGTATCACGATACCGGGTCATACTCGGATCCTCAAACTGTCGCCTCTTCACCTCCTCGACGATGGAAGACTCGGCAACCTCTCGAACCCGAACCCCACTACTATCAGAATCAATCAATCGGACTCCAAGGCTCGCTAGCTGATGTAACTCGCGGACCATGCCCCTCCTCTCTGGCTGCACCTCTGATAGACTACCCATCGACCTACGACTAAGGGCATCTGCCACTACATTGGCCTTCCCTGGGTGGTATAGGATATCGACATCATAATCCTTGAGTAGCTCTAACCACCGTCTCTGTCGTAAGTTCAGCTCCCTCTGGTTGAAGATATACTGGAGGCTCTTGTGGTCTGTGTAAATGTCCACATGAACTCCATACAAATAATGTCTCCAGATCTTCAAGGCGTGAATCACCGCTGCCAACTCTAAGTCATGTGTGGGGTAGTTCTTCTCATGCTTCTTGAGTTGTCGAGATGCATAATCTATAACCTTGCCCTGCTGCATCAACACACATCCAAGCCCGATGCCCGACGCATCACAATAAACCACGTAGCCGTCTGGTCCCTCTGGAAGAGTAAGAACTGGGGCGGTCGTCAACCTCTCCTTCAGTAATTGGAAGCCCTCCTCACAAGCATCCGTACACTGAAACTTAGCTGCCTTCTGAGTCAGCTTAGTCAAAGGTGCTGAAATAGAAGCAAACTTCTCTACGAACCTCCAATAATATCCTGCAAGGCCTAGAAAGTTGCGTACCTCTGTCGGTGTAGTAGGTCTAGGACAAGTCTTGACTGCCTCGATCTTTGTCGTATCCACCCGAATACCATCGGCCCCGACAATGTGCCCTAAGAACGCCACCGAAGTCAACCAAAACTCACATTTTGAAAACTTGGCATACAACCGCTGGTCCTGGAGAACTCTCAGCACCGTCCTCAAATGATCCGCATGCTCCTGCTCTAAGCGAGAATAAACCAAGATGTCATCAATGAATACTGTCACAAACGTATCCAAAAATGGCTTGAACACTCGGTTCATCAAATCCATAAATACTGCCGGGGCATTGGTCAAGCCGAAAGACATGACCCTGAACTCATAGTGCCCGTACCGGGTCCGGAATGCAATCCTAGGGACATCCGTCTCACGACTACTTTGATGGTAACGGATCGCGGTCTATCTTGGAGAAACATCTCGCACCCTGCAACTGGTCGAAAAAATAGTCAATCCTAGGGAGGGGGTATCTATTCTTAATAGTCACCTTGTTGGTATGCATGTCAACACGCATACGCGGCGTCCATCCTTCTTCTTCACGAACAATCTCGGCGCTCCCGGGGAGAAACACTAGGCCTGATGAAGCCCTTCTCCAGCAAATCTCTCAGCTGGTCCTTCAACTCTCTCAACTCTGCAGGTGCCATTCTGTATGGCTGAATGGATATAGGTCGAGTATTAGGCAGAATGTTAATGCAAAACTATATCTCCCTCTCAGGAGGGATACCCGGGAGGTCGTCTGGAAACACATCTGGGAACTCTCTGACTACTGGAACTGAATGAAGGTCTGGTATCTCGGCCTTAGTATCAAATACCCGAATGAGATGGTAGATATACCCCTTCTGCACCATCTTCCTGGCCTTGAGGTAAGAAATAAACCTACCCCTCGGCGACACAGTATTCCCCTCCCACTCAATAACCGGCTCACCAGGAAACTGGAACCGTACCACTCTCTCCCTACAGTCTACATTGGCGTAGCAAGAAGCTAGCCAATCCATACCCATGATCACATCAAAATCGGTCATATCCAACTCTATCAAGTCGGCTGAGTCGGCGGTGCATATAGTCCTTTGGGCAAGCCCTATATACCCGCTCAGCTACCACCGAATCACCCACTGGCGTAGCTACCTCAAAAGGGTCTATGGACTCAGGCTCTATCCCTATCCTACTAGAAATAAGGGGAGATATATATGACAAGGTAGAACCCGGATCTATCAAGGCATACACGTCACAACAAGAAACTGATAAGGTACCTGTGACGACATCCGGTGATGCCTCACGGTCTGGCGGTGGGCCGGGGCATATATGCGATTCGAGGACCGGCTGGGCTGGGACCCGTGCCACGACCTCTGCCGCGACCTGCTGGTCCATGAGTACCCTGCCCTCCGGGGCGAGTAACTGTAGGAGATAAAGACCCGGTAAAAGACCCTGTAGGCTGACCCCTACCATCTGCGCTGCCCCTAGTCGGACAGGCTCTCGCATAGTGACCCGATTGGCCGCAAGTGTAACAAGCCCCCGGAGTAGTACCACAATTCCCGTAATGGGATCTACCGCATCGGCCACACTGAGAGGGGGGTGGTCTCGATCGGTTAGCACCTCTGCTACCCTGGAATTCCGAAGTCGTGGGGCCCTGACCTGCCCCCGAATACTCTGGTTGTCCTGAAGACGGTGTAGGAGTGCTCTGAGCTGGTTGTGGTGCAAATCTAGTCTGCTGCTGAGACCGTCCACCCTGAGAGCTACCAAAAGACCCTGCCGTCCTGGCCTTCTTTTGCTACTGATATCTGTCATCCCGCCGGCCTCTACGCTCCTCACACCCAAGTGCATGAGCCTGCATGCGGGCAATGTCCATGCCCGGCTGAAGAGCAACACCCGAGCAAGACTCTGCCAAATAATCATCTAGCCCGGTGACGTAGCGGTGCACTCTGTCCTCCATATCTGCTACTAACGCAGGGACATATCGAGCCACCGAATCGAACTCAACATTGTACTCCCGAACTGTGCGCCCTCTCTGTCTCAGCATCAAAAAACTGTCGGCCCGTGCTCTCCTCATCTATGGCGGCAAGAAATGGCCAAGGAATTCCTCAGAGAACTCGTCCCATACAGCTGGAGGCGCATGCTCTCCCCGGGACAGCTCCCACGAGTCAAACCAGTCGACTGCGGTATCACGCAGCCGATGCGAACCTAAGACCACTGACTCGGTCTCCGAAGCCTTGATCACTCTCATGATCCGCTGTAACTGTCGGATGAACTCCTGCGGATCATCCTCAGGCCTCGACCCGTAGAACTCTGGCGGGCTGCAACTCAGGAAATCTCGTAGTCTCAAACTATCCAACCTCGGGTGAACCACGGGTACTCTTTGCTGAGGCTGCGCATCGGCCTATCCTCATGTCTGACCACGATCCTGGCTAGTAACTGGGCCATCTCCCTGTTGTTACACCCCGGAATTTCAGGATATGTTTATAAGAACGTACGTAAGAACTCAACAATGTTAAGGTTTGACGAGTAAAAACTTATCGGAATTTTGGAATTTGTCGGAAAATGAAATATTGCGACGAACGGGAGGGCGACACGTGTCACCCCCCCTTAATGGTCTTGGACGAAATTATGATGGAGGAAATGGTCATTTGACCATAATTTAAAAGACCAAGTCTTGCAAATGGCTTAGCTTGACATTGTTGACTAAAAGTCCAAGGGCCACTTGGCTAGGATCCATGTGAAACTCATCTAGGCCAACCAATTGTATAGATCTTGACCCTCCATAGTATTATATATGTGTGTTAGTAGCAAGACAAGGCTTTTTAACACTTAGTTAAATTTTCAAGAAAACCTTGAAGAGCACAAGGAAGCTCTCGGCTTTGAGGGGATTTTCAAGATGAAAATTTTCAATTGTTGTCCAATAATTCCCCCACTTTAAACCAAGGTACCTAAGGGTATAGTAAGTGTTTCTCAATAAAAGATCCGGAAATGTGGTGTTTTCGTATTAGTCGCAAGGCGAAAACCTAAAGGGTTATTCAACTTTGAAGTTGAAACTTGAAGATGAGTCTTTTATAAGCTTCTAAGGGTTGCTTGGAGTGGATTGGAACGTCGAAAGGAGGAGCTAAATTTGCTAAGGAGCGACTTGTGATCTTGGATCATAATTGGGCTAATTGAGGTATAATCTTCGTTTTACTTTTGTAATTGAAGATTTCATGTTATGATAAGTTATAAGTGATCATGTGATTTGTGTTATGAAGTTTGATAAGTGACATGGATTGTAGAAGCCTAGAACCGAAAAGGACATGATTAGCCTTTTGAAATTGAAATACAATTTTGGTCGTTTATTAGAATCGTCGCATGTTTACCTACTTGAGGATTGTAGTAGTTGTAATCGATTGCGGCTTGATATCATGTTATACTAAACCACTTGGATTAAAAAGGAATTGGAAACGATTTGTATTGTTGCCTAATTGCCGAATTGACGTTATAGTTTAGGCTAGTTTGTTATCGTTTGTGGTAAGCCAATTGGGGCTGTATGGTTATTCATTGTATTGAACTACCTTATAAATTGTGGTGAGTCAATTGGGGTTGTTTGGTTATTGTATTCGGCCTTGAAAAAGGTGGCAAAGTTAGTAAAAACAAAGGAAGTGCTGTCCGATTTTCCGTAGAATTTAGTGACTTGCACTTGGAATATTCTACGTTTGAAACTAGAAGTTAATAGACGTACTATGGTCATTATATGTTGGCATACTACGTACGGCGATTGGACTTAGCAAGTGGATCAAACCGAAGAGGTATGTGGAACTTTCTTATCTCTTGAGCATGAGTAAGTTGTAAATGTATAGTCATGAGCGTCTGAGATTTTGACAATCTAGTCTATTTGATATCCTTGGCTTATTTTAAGAATTCCCAAGTTGTTTGAGTTAGAATTAACTCACTTGTTTAATTATTAAGGATATCTTGGTTTCAAAAGTTAAGAGACTTTAAGTATGTTGAAAGTATTTTGATACTTGTTTTGTTGGAAAGTTTAAGTCTCTTGGTTAAAAAGAAGTATGTAAGTTGCTAATGTATAAAGCTAGTATAACGGCTTTATGGGAAGTTGGTTATAATAGCTTTATGGAAAGTTAATAAGAGAATGGTTTACTCTTAAGTAATTTAAGCATGATAAGGGACTTGAAGAGTTTTAAAGAATGTGACACTTGTTTCGTTTTAAGCGTATAAGTCCTTGGATAGGAAATTGTACTTGACTTAGGTATAAAGTGAATATAACGACTTTATGGGAGTTGGTTATATTGGCTTTATGGAAAGATAAATGGCTTGATTTATTTGAAAGGCAATTTGATTTAAAGGCATCAATTGCCTAAGGCTTTTCTGAGAGAAGAAGTCAACGATTTAGAAGCCTAATTTTATTTCTAAAAGTATTGTGACTTGTCTTGAAAAAGAAATTGTAACTTGACAGTACGGTTATTAGTATCTTGGAAGTTTTATAATGAAATGAGTCATTTTGAAAGAATAGAAGTACGTAGTACTTTGGGTTAAATTCGGATTTTTATAAAGAACATGTTAGTGCCTTAAGTAAACTAAAATGAGAGTGTATATGAAAGCAGAATAATAAGAAGTTAGGGGATTGCTTAACTTGCTTATATATTGTATGATAAGCCGGTAGTGCTTATGTTATGTGTGATAGCCGGATTTGTGCTAGTAGTTCAGTAATAATTGCGGGGTCATTTCCCGGGTTTGTGGCATTGCATTTTCCGTGGATTTGCTACCGCGATCGAGGAATACCTCATGCGAGTCCGTAGGGCTTATGCGGGTGAAATAGTCCCGTGCGGGCGGGTCCGACCTATGCGAGGAATACCTAAATGCGAGTCGTAAGGGCTTATGCGTGTGAAATAGTCAGATGCGAGGAATTCCTGATGCGGGTCCACCCGATCTATGCGGGTGAAATAGTCCCAGGAATAGGATTGCTTAATGATACTGCGGACAGGTGGTCCTGTTTTGATCGTGAGCTTCCTACTTTATATTGTAAGTATACACCTATTTTACTCTCATTGTTATTAAGGCACAGTGTACTGTTAATTGAGTATCATACATGTCTCCAGTTTTATTATTAGACTTATGATTTCATTACAATACTTTCAGTTTCACATATTTGGTACATGTTGTACTGACCTCGCCGGGGTTGCGTTCAATCCGCAGTAAATGCAGTTCTTGATCACAGCTCTTACGATCCTTTGTTTAGATGTTGAGAAGCTCCTTTATTCCGGAGGCTTATCCCTGGTATTGTCGGTTATTGTACATTCAGGGGTATGGCGGGGCCACGTCACTTGAGTTGTTATTCTTAGAGTGCGTAGTCACATTGTGGATGGGTTGTAAAGAAAAAATGTCTTATTCTATTTACGGATTGAGTATATTTTTACGGAAGGTGGCCTTATCGGCTAGCCTGTTGTTAATTTATGTTTAAGTATTTTTTTTAGTTGTGTATGTTCCGCTACTATTCTCTGATGTTTACCGAAAGAGGTGTCCAGGTAGGGCACCAGTCGCGGGCCCGGGGTCGGGTCGTGACAAGTGGTATCAGAGCAGTTAGTCCTCGGAAAGTGTCTACAAACCGTGTCTAGTAGAGTCTTGATTATCGGTGTGTTGTGCACCACATCTATAATCAGGAGGCTGCAGGACATTTAGGATTGGTTTCCATTCTTCTCACTCTGAGATCGTGCGATAGAGCTGTATGGTTAGGGTCGTCTTTCCCTAACAAGTTATGATTGTTTGCAGCTACGAGAAAGGCAGCAGTGACCCAGGAAGGATTATGTGGATTGCGTATCCAGGTTGGTAATGTTTGTAGTATAGTTGGTATTGTGACATACAACTATACGGATTTATGTTTGGGGTCACGTGTGCCTAGGATGATTTTAGATTACCGAGTTGGGTAAGGACTAAATAAATCTGAGGAAGGTATGAGCATTAAGGAACTCTCAAGGTTTTACGTGCTAATTTGAGATAATTAGGTGATGATGAGATGTGTGAGAATGTAATGGACCCTTAAGAAGTTAATTAAGAGACTAAGTGGAAGACTATGTTAGCAACTTAAGCTACGTGGTATGCTTAAGGGAATTGTACGGGCGAGATCCGGACGAAGAAAGTATGGTTGTTGTGGTTAAGACAACACGACTATGATTTTACGAGAAGTTTTTTTACCCGGTTACGGGGGGCTGATAAGTTACGCTTGGAGCATGGAAATTGCGAGCCTGAGAATGTGATAACCGTCGAGACCTTAGGTATATAGGGCCTTCTCGGGTAGTAAAGTTAAGTCAGACCAAGGGTAAGAGTTAAGTGCGACGCCGAGTCGAGTTGAGGACCTATTAAGGGTCGCCCCATAGCTTGAAATGAAATGGGATTAGTTGGTAGTAGTCCCGCTACGTGACAGGGTCATGAGGGTGTAAGGCCCAAGTCTAGTTAATCGTTTTATGGGTTCGTGGACGCATTCCACCGGAACCAGGTTGCGAGAGCCGGAATGGGCCTTGTATTGTTTAATTTAGTAACTCCAAAGATTGGAGACCCGGATCAGTATGAAGGCTATGTACGTACACTAAAACAAGTTTGGGAGTACGGGAAAATGCGACCGATGAAAAGAGAGCAACCAAGTGTAAAGAAATAAAGCACGAATCCACGAGAACCTTTGGGGTGATCACACCCGTGAGTGATGGGTGGTAGTGGCGAGTAGATAATAATTACGGTAACGATACGATCGTTGGACCTTAGCGAACCTAGCGGTATTGCCAATGACGTTGAGGTCATTATGAGTGCGGACTAGTTGGCCTCTTGTGATGCCAACGTGGACTCTGAAGAGAGATTGATTTGGTACGTTTTCCGATAAGCGGTTATCAGTGGAAAGGAAGAGAAGTGGTGGTAACCAGTGAATTATTCTTCCTTCTTTGACATAATTGTTTTTAATAACTCTGTGTGATTTGTTCATTTGAGGTAGATTGAGGCAGAAAGTAGTAATAATTGAAATTGAAGGAATTTATGTTAAATGCCTTGGAGGTACTTGGAGTTGGTTTGGTGTGGCGGTCGGGGCCACGACCTTCCGATAATTTCGGGGAAAATGTGCAAGGCATGAATAAATAAGTACAGGTGTTCTTGCGGAAAGTGAGGAGCATCTTTGGTAGGTTTGAAAATCTACAAGACTTTAAGGCGGTGCGTGATGATTAGATGTTTATTGGACCGCGAGAGGACCCTGTGATTAGGGTTGCGACTCCAAGGAAGGTTTATTAAGGGAGATAAGTTCTCTCCCCCATGTAAAGGACAGTTTTGCGTATTATGGGGTTACGTGTACCCATGTTGTTAGGCGAAGGATATAAGATCGTAAGGTCTTGATATCGTCATGCCATAGGTTACTGATTGTGGATAACAGTGGAAAAAGTGTTGGGTTGGAGTAATAAGAAGCGACGTCTGAATTGGTCGGGAAGTATCGTAAAGATATAAATGTAAGTTGCAGTCATGATTACCCAGGGCGAGTGTAAAGACCATTAGTTGATAATGGGCGGTAAGAACATTTCAAGAAAATGTGGTAACACCTAGTTATAGGCTCTACAACCGGGAAAGGAAAAGCAGGGTTACTCTTGGCGAGATCAGAAACCTCCCCAAAAATGTGATTGTGATGAAGTCTTAGCGTGAGGCAAGCAAAGAATCAAATCTAAGTTTAGTGACCAAGTTTTGTTGTATCGAGAGAAAGGAAAGCAGGAACCATAAGTGAGATTAAGGATACGAATATTTCGCGAGAATGAGAAAGACTTTCGATTATTGGAAGACAAGTTGACCACGACTACGATTCTAACTCCTCTGAAAGACTAGAGGTTAGGTTTTATGATAACACGTTGGGTATTGGGCTAGGTTGTGTCTTTGGCGCAACCCGATGAGATAGAACCTATGTTTTCCGGTAGTTAGGGAAGCGGGGAAAGAAATTGCGCCACTCGCGATTTAAAGTGGCGGCGGTTAAATCATGCCTTGAAGATTTGGGGGCATGGCGTATATCTGAACTTCATGTGGATACTTATGCAGACCACAAAGCCTCGGTATATCTGATGAGGCGGTAGAATTTGCGACACCGATGGTGGTTAGAGTTACTCAAGGATTGTGTTATTGATATCCTATACCATCAGAAAGCGAGCGATTCTGAGATACTCTTTGTGGTGTACCTAAGGGTAGTCTGCCAGATGGGCAGCCAGATAGACAGGATGTAGTCTGTAAGATTCTTCAGTTACCAAACCTAGGGGGTTCGATTATTTGTTTCCAAGGTTAATGAAGTTACGATCAGGGAGGTTGCGAGTCTTCCATCGTTGGGAAGTAAAGAGCGTGATAAGAGGATCCATTATGATCTGATATCGATTACGACTCTCAGGAGAGAAGAGGCTGTCTGAGTAGCACGGATGGGGTGCTATGAGATGAGATAGTGCGTGTACCGGTCTTTGCGAGGACTAGTCGGCGAGTTCTAGGGAGGCACGCGGTGCTTATGCTCTAATTGTTTGGGGCCGACTAAGTCGTGTCGTGGCCTCGGATGTATGTATGGGTAAGATGAGCGGAAGAGAGACATAGCGGAGTTTCTTGCTTAGTGTCCGGAGTTAGTAGCGAGTCATGGTTGTGTACGAAGCCCGGTGGGCTATTGCAGCGATTGAAATCCCAACCTAGATATGAGAGGTAATTATTATGGATCTTATTACGGTGGCATCGTACTCGGAGGAAGTGCGACTCCACAGGGTCATAGTAATTAGGTGGCGAAACCAGTGTGTTCTTTCGGATTGGGACCACTTACTGGTGAGGTTTATCCGCTTGTATAGCGAGAGATTGTGAGGCCGCACGAGGTTCCTACGTTTATGATTCTGAGATAGATGACCTCGATTGGGGATAACTTACGGAGGTTTTTGAGAAAGGATTAGGGACACGGTGAGTCTTAGTGTTGCACTACACCCTCGGGCCAAGCGGTCGAGCAGAGCGTACTATCCGCACGCGAGGATGAGTTGCGGGCTGTGTTTTTGATTCGAGAATAGCGGGAAGGTTAATTGCCTCTTGTCTTGTTACGTGCGATAACGAATACCCTTCCGATTTGGTGGCGGTGTTATACCCGTATTTCGAGTATATGCGTGGCGCGTCGTATTATAATTTGAGCCTTAAAGTTGGCTAGTTTCGAAATTTGTACACAACACCCGATTAGAGTCGTTTTTCGAAAGCGTTTCCACGACTTCGTAGGAAAATTCCGGCTATGTCATTTATAATTTTGCGGATTTTTAGAGAGGCGAAACATTTTGGACCAACGAGAGGCGACACTTGTCACCCTCAATTGGAAGAGTGGACGGACGAAAGTGGGAAGGTTGGCACGTTTTTGTGCATTGTTTTGGTCAAGGAGTTGGTAGGATATTTTGGGTAGATGGATAAGGTTGCACATGGCTTAATCTTGACCTTACACTTGCCTAACACTTGGATGGATCTTGGCCGTTGGTTGGCCTTCACTTGACCTATAAATACCCTCTAGTTGAAGACTTTCTTCATCAAAACTTGAGCAATCTAACTAAGTCTCAAAATACTCCTCTCCCTTGAGCTTTCGTCCACCACACCCCTCCCCTTTGAGAGCCATGGCGAGAGCCACCTCCCTCCCCTTTGAGGTGTTTCTTGGTACCCACTACCTAGTTGTCTCGTATAAATACCCCCTTTTGTGGTATAGAAATACTCTCCAAGTATTGTTATAATGCCCAAATACCTTGGCCCAAATACCTTGTAGTATTCCCAAGGTTACACTTTTACAAAGGCCCAGAAAATACTATTATACTTCCCTCAGTCACAAAAACGAAACCCTAAGTAAATCTTCACCCGTAGTTGAAGTCATAAGTAGAAGTTGGTTAGAACTTCTAAGGGTTGGTTGGAGCGGATTGGGCGCCGGAGTAGGAGCTAAGCGTTGTTCGGGATCGACATATAAACTTCGGATAATTTTGGGCTTATCGAGGTAAACATTCTTGACCTACATTTGTAATTGGAAATTACATGTTGTAGGAGTATATAGTTAAGTATACTATATATAGAACTGAACATAGTTGTGCGGCAATGTCTTTTGACTTAAGCACGAATAATACTTACGGCAATGTCTTGCGACTTAAGCTGAATTTAAAGAAGAGAAGCTGTAATTAAATAGGGTGTATTCTGATGAGACTTGTGTAACATTCTTGTGTAGTAGAATTGTACGTCCGGTTAGGCGTGTTAACCCCAGGTTGGCTTGGTAGCGGCCTCGATAGAGAGGAGATTTCTGTCATTGCGGGAGAGTCTTCTTGAATTTTACGTAGAATATTCTCGTCGGGATTTAAAGATATTAATAGGCGCTTTGTGGCCTCTATAGGTTGTAGTACTACGTGTGAAGTGATCGCTTGAGAGAGTGTGGCCAAGCGGTTTGAGGTACTTGGGCGTTTTGCTATTAGTCGCTAATCGTCGCGAGGTATGTGAACCTCTTCCTATCTGTTCTAGCATGATATGTGTATAACTATGTAGTACGGTGAGCGTACATATGTTTAATGTATTTGATTGGTTTGAAACATAAAGTGTTATAACGGCTTTATGGGAAGTTGGTTATAACATCTTTATGTAGGTAAGAAAGTACTTGTGGTTTTTAAGAGTGGCGATTTGAACTATAAGCTGGTGGCTATGTGATAATAAAGAACTTGAAGTATTTCAAAAGATTTTGAATCATTTTGAGAGAAGAAGTAATACTTGGTTTTGGAAACTTAAGAGTTATACTAGCTTTATGGGAAGTTAGGTATAACGGCTTAAAATGTTTCTTGATTTGGAAATCGAATGTGTATCGACAAACCAACTGCAGCGTTAATAAAAGGAAATGTTTTGGACAGATTTAGTATTATTAAAACCGGAGAAACTTCCATCTGCATAGAAGCTAAGATGAGACAAAATGACATTTCTAGATCATGGTTTGCTTAATAATATTGATTATAAACAAGAATAACCTACTCACTTATAAGACATAGGTTTCTCAAAGCGTTTAAAGGAGAATTATGTTTTAAAGGATTTAAAACTATGAACTCTGAAACCTTTTTCTAAAATGAGAAACTTGAGCATTGAAATTAGGCAAACTTGAGCGTTTGGAAAATAAGGTTGTTACTTGATTTTACAAAGGAAAGCACTTTAGTTTACTTAACAATGTTAGTCACTCAAATTTTATACTACGAATTATCGGGTGACCTTTGTAAAAGAAATGGATCTTAAAGGAAGTTAACGGACGTAGTACTTTAAGGTTAAAATCGGACTTTGACATAAAATGAAAGTACCTTGAGTCGTGCGTAACTTACTTATGCTTGTTGTTATGAAACTTGACCATGTTACGTGTGATAGCCTTGTTGTGCAAGTATTGTGTTCTACTCGACTAGGTTCATAGGAATGTATTTCACTTGATTACTGGGTCATCCGGAATGTATTTCACTTGATTAAGGTCATCCGAATGTATTTCACTTGATTAGGGTCATCAGGAATGTATTTCACTTGATTAGGGTCATCCGGAATGTATTTCACTTGATTAGGTTCATCAGGAATGTATATCACTTGACTACGGTTCATCCGGGAATGTATTTCAGCGACTCTGGGTTCATCAGAATGTATTCCACGTTTCTATATTGGGTCCATAAGATGGGCGAGACACGATATCGTATCACATGATTTGTACCTAGGCTGGCGGTGAGGAAGAAGTTCCACGGGCATGAGGATGACTTTGAGGCGTGAGTCACGACTTGACATAGCTTCTATGTTGTGAGCGTAGTTTGGTTATCATACATGTCTCTGCTTTATATAGACTATTATGATTTCATTTCTGATATTTCTGATTTCACATACTTGGTACTGTTATCTTGACCTCCTTGAAGTGCGTTCATCTGCCGCGAGTAAAGGTACATCGGTATCGATCCACTTTTAGGATCACCTTTCGGCGTATTGGGAAGCTCCGTTCCTTCGAGGCTTATCTTTTGGTATGTTACCACAGTGCAGTAGATTCTTATACATTCGGGGTATGGCGAGCCACTGTCCCGTCATAGGCTATTGTAAAAATCTTAAGTGCATGCCTTTTGTTGTGGCGGGGTTGTAAAAGGATAAGCGTTCGGGTATTTATGTATATATGGTGAAGGCAATTGTTTTGGTTGCTTTGTTTATTTATCTTTTCTCTTAATTCATGTTCATGTTTTATTTCCGTGATTTTCTCGATGTTGTATCACTAGGGTGCAGGGTAAGGCACGATCCGGGCAGGTTAGTCGTGACAAAAGTGGTATCGAAGCGATTAGTCCTCGGAAAGTGTCTGAACCGTGTCTAGTAGAGTCTTGATTATCGGTGTGTTGTGCACCACATCTATGTCGGGAGGCTGCAGACATTTAGGATTGGTTTCCATTCTTCTCATTACGAGATCGTGCCTTAGAGTGTGTGATAAATTGGACCCTCAGCGTATTCCTTTCCTTTACGATTATGCCTCGCGTAAGCAACCTTGAGCCCGGATGGGCAAAGCGATCGAGGAATTAGTGAGATCTGAGAGTGCGAGCGCGAGCGGTCGATACTGAGCGATGCCAGCGGCGAGTTTCGCGCCGCCCGGCAAAGCCGAGTTTAGAGCGCGGCGGTGGGCTGCGAGACTCTGATACACGAGCCTCGGTCCACGGCTGGAGCCGATGAGATGGGGTACAAGAGATGGCGATTCTGGCGGTCGTGCCAGATATGACGATAGGTGGATGCAGTGATTCCGGCCCAGCGGCGCGTAGTTCACCCCGAAGCGAGCGGTTTGAGGCTACGGGACTTCGAGTTGTAGCCCTCCGGTGTTACATGGATCGAGGCGAGGGCGACCCTCGGGAGTTTATCCGATAGCTTCTGACGGATCATGAGTGATCGAGCCTCGAGCGAGTCGGTGGTATTGGGTTCGCATCAGTGCGTAATCTGCCGATTGGTAGTTTGATCGTGGGGCTGTCGGGAAGAGCATGCACTTCCAGCGATTTGGGGCGAGTTCTCGAGGAATTTCTTGCACATTTCTTGCCTCGCGAGATGAGGAGGGCTCGGGCACAGATTTTTGACATTGAGGCGGGGCGGGCGGGCGGTTAGAAGTACAATGTGAGTTCGACTCATTAGCTCGGTATGTTCCGTAGTAGCGGATATGGAGGGCGAGTACCGCTACGTCACCGGGCTGGGCGATTACTTGGCGAGGCTTATGCGGGTGTATCTCTTCAGGGCATGGACATTGCCGCATGCAAGCTCATGCACTAGGATGTGAGGCACGGAGAGGTCGACGGAATGGCCGAGATCGGCGAAGAGGCGAGCAGCGAGGTCCTTTGGTAACTTCGAGGCGGACCGCCTCGGCCGATCTAGTTATGTACCTCCGCCCGATCTGAGTGGTCCTCCGCGATCTTGGTCGTTCGGGGTATTCGGGAGCTGGTCAGAGCTCCAGGGCTTCTGGTTCACAGGTTTACGTGAGTGCTAGCCAGCAGGATTCATGTCCCCCTCAGTGAGCACGATGTGGCAAACATCATCCCGGGAAATGTCGTCTTTTTACTGGTGCTTGCTTCACCTGCGGCCGTCAAGGCCATGTGACGAAGGCGTGCTTATAGGAGAGTGCAAGCGGCAGCGCGACCTAGGATCGATGGCGAGTTCGCGCCTACTGATTATGCTCGCAGTGGACTTATGATTAGAGTGGGCGGTAGCTTCGGTATATCCTAACCATCTAGAGGCTTGTATGTTTTGATGTTATGTTAATGTGTTAAGTGTTATGTTCGGATAGCTTTGTGCTAAAATGTGATTTAGGAACCTGGTTGGGGAAAAAGGGTAAGCCTGGGGTGAGAAAATGATGAACCTTAGAATATTACAGTTGAGACCTTAGATGTAAGGCCGTCTTGGGTACAAGATTTTGCGAGTGATCCTTGTCAGAGTGCATTTTATGCCTAGAATATATTGTGTGATAAGTCTGCAGGTTGGGTAAATGAAAGTGGTATCTTTCATGATGTGATTAGCAAGGTTGTTCGGATCGAGAAACGAGAGAGTCGGCGTGTGAGGCTCGGGTTGAGGGCGTGTTGCGTGTCAACCGTGGCCGGAATGAGGTGGGGTCAGCTCTGGGTGGTCACTTGAGCGGTAGGTCACGAGGGTGCTAGGCCCAAGTTTAGATGACCATCGTATGAGTTCGTGGATATGTTCGGCACAGGCGGATCGTGAAGGTCGGAAGTGGCCTTAAGGAAGATTGAGGCTAGTAAGATAACCAAGTTGGAGGTGGTGACTCCAAGGTTTGGAGAACTGAAGTGATGGCGAAGTGTGGTGCATTATCTTGGAAGAGTTCAAGAGTTCGAGAAGAGTCTGACGAGTAAGGGTAGAGGCGAGCATGTATTGCGAGCATAGATATGATCATTTCTTGTAAAGGGAGAAGGTGCGAAGGATGTATATTTTAGACCTCGGGAATCGCATGCGATCCGGTACCATTTGTTGGGTCGCGGGTGACACTAGAACCTCGCGGCAAAGTGACAAAAGTTTGTGATGTTAGAGGTGTTTCCTCGTGGACTTGGATATAAGTATTTGCGTGCATGTGTTGTTTCGTGGCCAGTTGTGGCGTTGGCAACTTATTGGAAGAACTTTATCGTTATCCGTCTTGAGAAGGAACATTCGGACGAATGTTTCTAAGGAGGAGAATGTTATACCGTATTTCAGTATGTATGTGGCGCGTCGTATTATAATTTGAGCCTTAAAGTTGGCTAGTTTCGAAATTTGTACACAACACCCGATTAGAGTCGTTTTTAATGAAGCGTTTCCACGACTTTCGTAGGGAAAATTCGGCTATGTCATTTATAATTTTGCGGATTTTCAGAGGCGAAACATTTTGGACCAACGAGAGGCGACACTTGTCACCTCTAATTGGAAGAGTGGACGGACGAAAGTGGGAAGGTTGGCACGTTTTTGTGCATTGTTTTGGTCAAGGAGTTGGTAGGATATTTTGGGTAGATGGATAAGGTTGCACATGGCTTAATCTTGACCTTACACTTGCCTAACACTTGGATGGATCTTGGCCATTGGTTGGCCTTCACTTGACCTATAAATACCCCTACAGTTGAAGACTTTCTTCATCAAAAATTTGAGCAATCTAACTAAGTCTCAAAATACTCCTCTCCTTGAGCTTTCGTCCACCACACTCCCCTTTGAGAGCCCTTGGCGAGAGCCACTCCTCCCTCCTTTGAGGTGTTTTTGCAGTGGGGTACCCCTAGCCTAGTTGTCTCGTATAAATACCCCCTTTTGTGGTATAGAAATACTCTCAAGTATTGTTATAATGCCCAAATACCTTGGCCCCAAATACCTTGTAGTATTCCCAGGTTACACTTTTACAAAAGCCAGAAAATACTATTATACTTCCTCGATCCACAAAAACGAAACCTAAGTAAATCTTCACCCGTAGTTGAAGTCATAAGTAGAAGTTGGTTAGAACTTCTAAGGGTTGGTTGGAGCAGTTGGAGCGCCGGAGTAGGAGCTAAGCGTTGTTCGGGATCGACATATAAACTCGGATAATTTTGGGCTTATCGAGGTAAACATTCTTGACATACATTTGTAATTGGAAATTACATGTTGTAGGAGTATATAGTTAAGTATACTATATATAGAACTGAACATAGTTGTGCGGCAATGTCTTTTGACTTAAGCTGAATAATACTTACGGCAATGTCTTGCGACTTAAGCTGAATTTAAAGAAGCGACGTAATTACATGGGGTGTATTACGATGACTTGTGTAACATTCTTGTGTAGTAGAATTGTACACGTCCGGTTAGGCGTGTTAACCCCTGGTTGGCTTGGTAGCGGCCTCGATAGAGGAGAGATTTACGCTGTTGCGGGAGTGCGAATTTTACGTAGAATATTCTACGTCGGGATATAAATATATTAAAAGGCGCTTTGTGGCCTCTATAGGTTGTATTACTACGTGTGAAGTGATACGCTTGAGAGTGTAGCCGAGCGGTTTGAGGTACTTGGAGCGTTTTGCTATTAGTCGCTAATCGTCGCGAGGTATGTGAACCTCTTCCTATCTGTTCTAGCATGATATGTGTATAACTATGTAGTACGGTAGACGTACATATGTTTAATGTATTTGATTGGTTTGAAACATAAAGTGTTATAACGGCTTTATGGGAAGTTGGTTATAACAGCTTTATGTAGGTAAGAAAGTACTTGTGGTTTTTAAGAGGTGGCGATTTGAACTATAAGCTGGTGGCTATGTGATAATAAAGAACTTGAAGTATTTCAAAAGATTTTTGAATCATTTTGAGAGAAGAAGTAATACTTGGTTTTTGGAAACTTAAGAGTTATACTAGCTTTATGCGAAGCTTATCCGGGGAAGATTGTGGTAAGCTTATAGTCCGCAGAAGCTTTATACAGATAACCGATGATTGGCACGTAGGGGTTGTAAGGAGACTATGTCGCTATCTTAAGTTTGACTCCCGAGAGAACATTCGGGGACGAATGTTTCTAAGGGGGGAAGAATGTTACACCCCGGAATTTCAGGATATGTTTATAAGAACGTACGTAAGAACTCAACAATGTTAAGGTTTGACGAGTAAAAACTTATCGGAATTTTGGAATTTGTCAGAAAACGAAATATTGCGACGAACGGGAGGGCGACACGTGTCACCCCCCTTTAATGGTCTTGGACGAAATTATGATGGAGGAAATGGTCATTTGACCATAATTTAAAAGACCAAGTCTTGCAAATGGCTTAGCTTGACATTGTTGACTAAAAGTCCAAGGGCCACTTGGCTAGGATCCATGTGAAACTCATCTAGGCCAACCAATTGTGTAGATCTTGACCCTCCATAGTATTATATATGTGTGCTAGTAGCAAGACAAGGATTTTTAACACTTAGTTAAATTTTCAAGAAAACTTTGAAGAGCACAAGGAAGCTCTCGGCTTTGAGGGGATTTTCAAGATGAAAATTTTCAATTGTTGTCCAATAATTCCCCCACTTTAAACCAAGGTACCTAAGGGTATAGTAAGTGTTTCTCAATAAAAAGATCCCGGAAATGTGGTGTTTTCGTATTAGTCGCAAGGCGAAAACCTAAAGGGTTATTCAACTTTGAAGTTGAAACTTGAAGATGAGTCTTTTATAAGCTTCTAAGGGTTGCTTGGAGTGGATTGGAACGTCGAAAGGAGGATCTAAAGTTGCTAAGGAGCGACTTGTGATCTTGGATCATAATTGGGCTAATTGAGGTATAATCTTCGTTTTACTTTTGTAATTGAAGATTTCATGTTATGATAAGTTATAAGTGATCATGTGATTTGTGTTATGAAGTTTGATAAGTGACATGGATTGTAGAAGCCTAGAACCGAAAAGGACATGATTAGCATTTTGAAATTGAAATACAATTTTGGTCGTTTATTAGAATCGTCGCATGTTTACCTACTTGAGGATTGTAGTAGTTATGTCGATTGCGGCTTGATATCATGTTATACTAAACCACTTGGATTAAAAAGGAATTGGAAACGATTTGTATTGTTGCCTAATTGCCGAATTGACATTATAGTTTAGACTAGTTTGTTATCGTTTGTGGTGAGCCAATTGGGGCTGTTTGGTTATTCATTGTATTGAACTACCTTATAAATTGTGGTGAGCCAATTGGGGCTGTTTGGTTATTGTATTCGGCCTTGAAAAAGGTGGCAAAGTTAGTAAAAACAAAGGAAGTGCTGTCCGATTTTCCGTAGAATTTAGTGACTTGCACTTGGAATATTCTACGTTTGAAACTAGAAGTTAATAGACGTACTATGGTCATTATAGGTTGGCATACTACGTACGGCGATTGGACTTAGCAAGTGGATCAAACCGAAGAGGTATGTGGAACTTTCTTATCTCTTGAGCATGAGTAAGTTGTAAATGTATAGTACGGTAGACGTACAAGATTTTGACAATCTAGTCTATTTGATATCCTTGGCTTATTTTAAGAATGCCCAAGTTGTTTGAGTTAGGGAATTAACTCACTTGTTTAATTATTAAGGATATCTTGGTTTTCAAAAGTTAAGAGACTTTAAGTATGTTGAAAGTATTTTGATACTTGTTTTGTTGGAAAGTTTAAGTCTCTTGGTTAAAAAGAAGTATGTAAGTTGCTAATGTATAAAGCTAGTATAACGGCTTTATGGGAAGTTGGTTATAATAGCTTTATGGAAAGTTAATAAGAGAATGGTTTACTCTTAAGTAATTTAAGCATGATAAGGGACTTGAAGAGTTTTAAAGAATGTGACACTTGTTTCGTTTTAAACGTATAAGTCCCTTGGATAGGAAATTGTACTTGACTTAGGTATAAAGTGAATATAACGACTTTATGGGGAGTTGGTTATATTGGCTTTATGGAAAGATAAATGGCTTGATTTATTTGAAAGGCAATTTGATTTAAAGGCATCAATTGCCTAAGACTTTTACGAGAGAAGAAGTCACTTGATTTAGAAGCCTAATTTTATTTATAAAAGTATTGTGACTTGTCTTGAAAAAGAAATTGTAACTTGATACTACGGTTATTAGTATCTTGGAAGTTTTATAATGAAATGAGTCATTTTGAAAGAATAGAAGTACGTAGTACTTTGGGTTAAATTCCCGGATTTTTATAAAGAACATGTTAGTGCCTTAAGTAAACTAAAATGAGAGTGTATATGAAACAGAATAATAAGAAGTTATGGGATTGCTTAACTTGCTTATATATTGTATGATAAGCCGGTAGTGCTTATGTTATGTGTGATAGCCGGATTTGTGCTAGTAGTTCAGTAATAATTGCGGGGTCATTTCCCGGGTTTGTGGCATTGCATTTTCCGTGGATTTGCTACCCACGATGCGAGGAATACCTCATGCGAGTCCGTAGGGCTTATGCGGGTGAAATAGTCCCATGCGGGCGGGTCCAGCCTATGCGAGGAATACCTCATGCGAGTCCGTAAGGGCTTATGCGGGTGAAATAGTCCCATGCGAGGAATACCTCATGCAGGTCCACGCGATCTATGCGGGTGAAATAGTCCCAGGAATAGGATTGCTTAATGATACTGCGGACACGTGGTACTGTTTTGATCGTGAGCTTCCTACTTTATATTGTAAGTATACACCTATTTTACTCTCATTGTTATTAAGGCACAGTGTACTGTTAATTGAGTATCATACATGTCTCCAGTTTTATTATTAGACTTATGATTTTATTACAGTACTTTCAGTTTCACATATTTGGTACATTTTGTACTGACCTCCTTCGGGGGGCTGCGTTCATGCCGCAGGTAAAGTATAGGTTGCTGATCCTCGCTCTTAGGATCCTTTGTCAATTTGAGAAGCTCCTTTATTCGAGGCTTACCACAGTATTATCGGTTATTGTACATTCAGGTATGGCGGGCCCCGTCCCTTGAGTTGTTATTCTTAGAGGTCTGTAGTCACATTGTGGATGGGTTGTAAAGAAAAAAAAATGTACTGTTCTATTTCTGGATTGAGTATATTTTTACGGAAGGTGGCCTTATCGGCTAGCCTGTTGTTAATTTATGTTTAAGTATTTTTTTTAGTTGTGTATGTTCATTGCTATTCTCGATGTTTCTGAAAGGGTGCCAGGTAGGGCACCGATCGTGAGCAGGGTCGGGTCGTGACACCTGTAACCCATCTCTTCTGCTCCAGGTTGTTGGACTGGAGGCGCAGGTACTGTGGTCACAGTAGCCTCTGCTGCAGCTCTAAACTCTGCTGGGGCTGGTGGCGTCGTGGAACTCTCCGTCTGTAGCACTACCCCTGGTAAGGACTGGGCATGTGCCCTCGTGGTCCTCTGTGTCCTACTAGCAGCTCCCTCAGCTGCCTTACCCTTCTGGGCCCGGGTTGCCTTGCGTGGAGGCATAGCTGGTATATAAGAATGTGTTAGAAAGAGTCCAACTTATAACATAGCTCTAAGGCACGATCTCAGAGTGAGAAGAATGGAAACCAATCCTAAATATCCTGCAGCCTCCTGATTATTGGTGTGGTGCACAACACATCGATAATCAAGACTCTACTAGATACGGTCTGTAGACACTTTCCGAGGATTAACTGCTCTGATACCACTTTTGTCACGACTTCGATCCGGGCGTGATCGTGCCTTACCCGGGCACCCAAGTAGATATACATTAGAGTAACCAGCGGAATATAAAAACAAAGACATGAGATAAAGAGTAAAATGAGAAACAGTCTATCCAAGAAAAAGTTGCCTTTCGGCATGTATATATATACCAAGTCTGACAGTTACATCCCAAAATTTAGAACAGGACGACATACCTCTAAGAAAGTAAACAACTATGGCGGGACAGGGCCCCGCCATACCCTGAATGTACATAAAGCTACAATGACAGGGAGATCATACCCAAAAAGATAAGCCTCCGGAGAAACGGGGCTTTCCCAGCGTAAACGGTGATCCATGGCGGGGACCAACAACAGAGTACCACTACTGCGGCGTGAACGCAGCCGAAGAGGTCGATGCGACAGTACCAAGTATGTGAAATCGTAAATCTTGAAATGAAATCATAGCATTTTAAAACCAATTACAAATACGCATGAACAACCAATTTAACCGCACATTAGTGCCACAACATAACCAAGAGCAAAATAAATATAACGTAACTGGTCTTTTCTAGGCCGCTAATGATCGAAGCAAGGCCAATCTCCCATAGTATCATTATGCGAGCCTAATCCTGGAACTCCCGCAGTCCGCATAGACCACCTAGGTCCGCAAGAGGTATTCCTCGCATCGGGGGTAGCTAACCCTCGGCATCAACCTGGACTCCCGCAGTCCGCATAGTCACCTGGACCGCATGAGGTATTCCTCGCATCGGCGTAACACACCCGGAGTGATCATCCTGGAGCTCCCGCAACTTCGCATAGGTCACATAGACCCGCATGAGGTATTCCTCGCATCGGGGGTGGCTAGCCCTCGGCTCGTAACAAGTCAGAGGGGTAAGTGATATAATATCAGCACAACTGCTTATCGTTAAACAATATAAGCACAACAAGGAAATCCACTTTATACAAACGTCACAAGACACTAACACACGTAGCATCATAATATGTCTACTTATCAAACCAACTTACCACACCTTCAGAAATCATTTATAAGGCTTTTATAAACAAATAAGTAAACAGTTTCCTCTTATCTTTCTCAAGTCGTTATACCTAACTTCCTATAAAGCTAGTATAACACTTAAGCTTTTTTGAAAAACCAAGTATTACTTTTCCTTCAAAAATGATTCATAACTCTTTTGAAATACTTCAAGATTCTTATTATTTAAAACTCAAGTCAAAAGACATCAAAGTAAAACCAAATTTAGTTAACACACGTACGTCTACCGTACTATATATATTTCAAAAATATCATGCTCAAGAGGATAGGAAGAATCACATACCTCCTCGGCTCAATTCACCTGCCAAGTCGAATATGTCGCGCGCAGAGTATCAACCTATAATAGTCAAATACGTCTATCAACGTCTAGACTACTTCGTAGAATATTCTAAGCATAAGGTTCTTTATTCTACGGAAAATTGGGCAGCACTTTCCTACCCGTGATACTAAATAAGTCTACTGTAAACACAGTCCAATGTAATTACAGTTCAATTCTCTTATTTAACATCCTTCTATATATCTTATACTCAAATCAAAACTACTACAATATGTAATCTCCAATTACAATAGAAGGACAAAGATTATTACCTCGATAAGCCCAAAATTATCCAAGATTATAAGTCGATCCTGAACAACGTTTAGCTCCTATTATGTACGCTCCAATCCGCTCCTAGAAACCCTTAGAAGTTTCTAAACAACTTCTCCTAATACTTCATCCAACTATGAAGATTTTCCTAGGGTTTCGTTTTGTGACTAAAGGAAATAAAGTAGTATTTCCGGGCTCTTAGTATAGAGGTAACTTTGGAATACTACAAGGGATTTTTGGCTAAGGTATTTGGGATAGTAACAATACTTGAAGAAATTTTTCTACCAAGGGGGGGGTGTGTGTTTCGGACGAGAGCTACCACAAAGGGGGGAGGGGGTTTGGACGAGACTACAACAAAGGGGGAAAGATTTTTGAGACTTGGAAATTGTTTAAGTGGATGAAGAAGTCTTGCAACTTAAGGGGGGTATTTATAGGACATTCAATGGTCAAGATTCAAGCAAGTGTAGGGTGAAGATTTGGTTGCTTGTGTGAGTGGAGTCTTCCAACCAAGTGTCCACCACAACTTTGGGACATATGTCCACCACAATAATGAGACATGTGGCTAGCCACATGTCCTCCAAAAACCGTCCAAGGCTCCTCCCACTTGCCCCACAAAATATTTTCCAAGACTTTGACTACTTGACTTGGCCACTTGCCCACTAGTTTTCGTCCAACATGCAACCTAAGGGTGCCGCATGTCGCCCTCCTATTGGTCCAAAATATTTCATCTCTCGGAAAAATCCGTAATTGGTTAAAATATTAAAAACGTAAAATTTCCTTCACAAGGTTCGGAATTTTTTCCGTTGGAAGTTCACAATTTCATCCTTAACCTAATTAGGGCTTATACATTTGTACGTACGTCCTCACATACATACTCTGGAACTACGGGGTATAACATGTATTGACCCGAAGAGGTATGTAGAACTTTCCTATCTTTTGAGCATGACTAGTTGCAAGTATATAGTACGGTAGACGTACAAGACCTTGATATCCTTTACTAGTTTTATGAATAGCCAAGTTGGGTTAGTTATGAGATTAACCCACTTCTTTAAAAGTATTAAGGATGTCCTAAGTTTTTAAAGTGAAGGGACTTGGAGAGTTTTAAAGTATATGATACTTGTTTCGTTTTAAACGTGTAAGTCCCTTGGATATGAAATTGTAATTGGCTAAGGTATAAAGTTAATATAACGACTTTATGAGAAGTTGGTTATATTAGCTTTATGGAAAGATAAATAAGGATAAGTGACTTGATGCTACGTTTATTAGTATCTTGGAAGTTTTATAATGAAAAGAGTCATCTTTTTAAAAAAGAATAGAAGTACGTAGTACTTTGGGTTGAATTCCCGGATTTTTATAAAAGACATGCTAGTTCCTTAAGTAAACTAAAATGAGAGTGTATATGAATAAAGCTAATAAGAAGTTAGGGGGATTTCTTAACTTGCTTATTTATTGTATAATAAGCCGGTAGTGCTTATGTTATGTATGATAAGCCGGTAGGGCTTATGTTATGTATGATGGCCGGTTAAGATAGGGTAAGAGTATAAATGAGGGGTAAACCCCCAAGACGTTATACCACCTTCTCCAGGGTAAGAGTATAAATGAGGGGTGAACCCCCAAGACGTTATACCACATGTTTCCATTGATTTGCTACCCATGATGCGAGGAATACCTCATGCGAGTCCTTATGGTCTTATGCGGGTGAAATAGTCCCATGCGGTAGTCTGACTATCACGAGGAATACCTCATGCGGGTCCACACGACCTATGCGGGTGAAATAGTCCCAGGAGTAGGATTGCTTAATGATACTGTGGGAGGATGGTCCTGCTTTGATCGTGAGCTTCCTATTTTTATGTTGTACGTATACTCTTAGTTACTCTCATTGTTAGTAAGACACTGTGTACTGTAATTTTATTATCATACATGTCTCCGGCTTTGTTTTAAACTTATGATGTAATTACAGTATTTTTCCAGTTTTACATACTTAGTACATATTGTGTACTGACCCCCTTCCTCGGGGGCTGCGTTCATGCACGTAGGGTAAGCGGTGGTGGATCCTCATTCTTAGGATCACTTATCAGACGTCAGAAGCTCCATTTATCCGGAGGCTTGTCTTTTTGGTACAGTCTTTCCCTGATGTTGTAGATTTATGTACATTCAGGGGTATGGCGGGGCCCTGTCCCGCCACAGTTGTTATTCTAAGTGCTGTAGTCACATGTTGTGGTTTGAAATGTAAGAACCGAGTTATGCTGATTTGCTTTTGATTATGCATATTTTATAGAAAATGACCTTATCGGCTGCTTTGTGATGTTATTGTCTAAACATGTTGTATGTTGTGTATGTTCATTGCTATTCTCTCGATGTATACAGGCAGGGTGCAGGTAGGGCACGATCGCATTTCCGGTCGGGTCGTGACATAAGCTCTTTCCCCACGTAACAGGATGTTGTACGTATTATTGAGGGTTATGCGTACCCTTTTATTTAAGCCATAGATATGGGACTGGTAAAGTCCCCAACTTCGTTATGCAATAGGTTACAATTTTAAATAACCTTGGAAAAAGGTATTGGGTTGGATCCGCGAGCTTAGGATCCTGGTTCAGCATTTTGAGATGGCTCCAATGTTCCGGAGTTGTCATGGTTATGTATATTGAAGTACAATGGGGCCTTGTCGTCATAGTATTTGTCCAAATCTTAGAAGTGCTGTATTCATCGTGAAATTTGGGTGGCTAGAGTTGTTTTTACATTGTTAAACAGTGTAGACCCTTTCGG
Source organism: Przewalskia tangutica (assembly GCA_029844215.1). Lineage (NCBI taxonomy): Eukaryota > Viridiplantae > Streptophyta > Magnoliopsida > Solanales > Solanaceae > Przewalskia > Przewalskia tangutica. The sequence continues at coordinate 47,855,358 of CM056730.1, forward strand.
GTAATTTTTTTGTTATGGCAGCCTTATCGGCTTGGCCTTGGTTTAAAAAAATAGTGTTATTTATCTTCCGCAGTTTATTATGTTGTATGATGTAGAAGGGTGTCCAGGTAGGGCACCAGTCGCGGCCCGGGGTCGGGTCGTGACACTTTTCTTGACGAGCCTGCCATCTCTTTCATCATCCTAAGTCGACTAGAGCATAACAATTCTTCTTCAGCGTCAGCGCCGCGGCGACATAACTTCTGCGAACAGATCCCTGATTCACCGTCGACAGCGTCGCGCCCCAATACTGAGGCGCCACGGCGCCAAAACATCAGAGAGGTATGTCAGTCCTCTAGCTCCGCGACACTTGATCACGACGCCACGACGCCGCCGACGATTCCCTCCAGTGCCGCGGTGCCTACTCCGGAGTCTATCTCTCCTTCTCCGTATCCAACAAATCCCTCCGCCTTGGAACCTCCCACTATCCCCACTCACCAAATGGAAACTCGTGCAAAGCATGAAATCTTCAAACCCAAAGTCCAATTTAACTTGTCTGCCCAAACCATTTCACCAATTCCCAAGAACCCTATATTGTCCAAACAAGACCCTAATTGGAATGCGGCTATGACTGAGAAATTCAATGCTTTAACTAAACAACACACATGAGATCTAGTACCTAGACCTGAGGGGGTGAATGTGATTCATTGTCTGTGGCTATTTCGTCACAAATTCAGAGACAATGGAGATCTTGAGAGGTATAAGGCAAGACTTGTGGCTAATGGCACAAATCAGCAGGAGGGCATTGATTATGGTGAGATGTTACATTCCGTAGTTTCAGGGTATGTATATGAGGACGTACGCAAGAGAATGCGACCTTAAGTTTGGAAAGGAAGAAAGATTTCTTTTTCCTACGGAAAATATTCCGGACCACGCGAAGGAAAAAGGTTTATTATTGGGAATTGGATTCTCAATTTTGGAAATTGAGACTTATAGAATTTAAAAGAATTATGAAATTTTATTTCCAGATTTGGTCATGTGGGGCCCACCTGGGAAATTTTATGATTTTGTGGGGCCCACAAGGTTTTTGATATTTGACCAATTATTGAGACTTTGGAGAGATGAAATATTTTGGACCAATAAGAGGGTGACACGTGTCACCCCCATGGGGCCCGTGTTGGGCGAAATGTGTGGACAAGTGGCTAGCCAAGTGGCTTAAGATATTTGTTGGACAAGTGGCTTGTGGGACCCACACACACTTGTCCCCAATCTCAACCACACACTTGTTTTAATCCTAGCCCTTGGTTGTCTTATATATACACACTAGTAGCAAGACTTCTTCAACACTTAGTATAATTTCCAAGACAAAAAAATACTCCCTCCCTTATTATTGCTCTCGGCCAACCCCCCCCCCCCCCCCCCTTGAAGAACAATTCTTCAATTGTTGATGAGTAATCCCCACACCTAAACCAAGTGTCCCTAGTAGTGTTCTAAGGTTATCCCAATACAAAAATCCCTGAAATACTACGTTAATCTGATAGTCGCAAAGTGAAACCCTAAGGTGATCTTCATATTTTTTGGATGAAGTGTTAAGAGAAGTTGGTTAGGAACTTCTAAGGGTTGCTTGGAGTGGATTGGAACGTAAGGAATAGGAGCTAAGATTCCTAAAGATCGACTTATAGTCTTGGAAAATTTTGGGCTTATTGAGGTAATAATCTTTGTCCTTTTAGTGAAGTTGGAAATTACATATGTTTGAGTATATGATACGTGGATGGAAGATTGAAAAGATTTGGACCTTATTAAGATGTTAAAAACCGAAATTGGCATGCTAGCCATTAAAGTTGTTAAAAATCGAGAATTGGCATGCTAGCCATTAAAGTTGTTAAAACATTACCTATTACTTGCTGACATGAAGGAATATTGTTAATAACAAGTTAATGTAACTTATATAAAGATTGGAATATTAAAGAAGTAATGAAACAAGTATAGGCATGCTAGCCGAAAACTGGACAGTTTTGATTGTAGTAGTTGGCCAAGAACACCAACTAAAGGACTGGACTAATGGATTGTATTAGTGGACTAATGGACTGTTTTTACATTGGATTATGTACTGTTTTTACATTGGACTATGGACTAGTTTTAGTGGAAAGTTTTGGTAGATTAAGGGGCTGAATTTTACACGTCCAGTTAGGCGTGTAATCCCCTTTGACTTGCTGTATTATTGCGCCTTAAATGTGGCAATTGGTTATTGATTTCGGGCCTTGAAAAAGGTGGAAAAGTAAATAGAAACAGGGGAAGTGCTGCCCAATTTTCCGTAGAATAAGAGACCTTATGCTTAGAAGTATTCTACGAAGAAAACTAGAAGTTGATAGACATGTTATGGTTAATATAGGTTGATACTCTACGCGCGGCATATTCGACTTGGCAAGTGGATTAAGCCGAGGAGGTATGTGAACTCTTCCTATCCTCTTGAGCATGATTATTATGAAATATATAGTACGGTAGACGTACGCGTGTTAAATGAATTTGGTTTCATTTTGATGTCCTTGACTTGACTTCTAAATCTTAAGAGCCTTGAATTATTCTAAAAAGTTGTGAATTATTATTCGGAAAGAAATTGATACTTGGTTTTTAAAAGAATAAGTTCTTTGGTTTCTCAAAAGAGTGTGATTGTTTGAATTGCTTAAAATATAAGTGTTATAATAGCTTTATGGGAAGTTAGTTATAACGACTTAAGGAGGATAAAAAGAACAATTTACTTACTTGATTTTAAAGGCCTTGTAATGATTTCTGAAGGTGTAGTAACTTGGTTTGATACGTAAACATGTCTTGATACTATGGGTGTTAGTGTCTTGAGACCTTTTGTGTTAAGGGTTTTTTCTTGATTTGCCTATGTTGTTTACGATAAGCCGGTTGTGCTTGTATTATATCACTTACCCCCCTGACACATTGCGTGACACATATTCCGCGGGATTTGCTCCCCCGATGCGAGGAATACCTCATGCGGGTCCAAAGGGCTCATGCCGGACGAGGTCCTATGCGAGGAATACCCTCATGCGAGTCCAAGGGGCTCATGCGGGACAGGGTCCTATGTATTACCGCGGGTTTGCTTCCCCCGATGCGAGGAATACCTCATGCGGGTCCACGCGACCTATGCGGATTATGGGAGTCCAGGATTAGGGTTTGTACAATGATAATATGGGCGAATGACCCTAGTTTGATCATTGGTTGCCTATTCAGAACCGGCCACGTTACACCTATTTGCTCTCATATATATTATGACACTGTGTACTGTTAATTGGTTTTTCATACATGTCTGTGGATTTGTTTTGGACTATTGTGATTTCATTCTGATGCTGATTTCACATATTTGGTACTGTTATCGACCTCCTTCGGGGGGCTGCGTTCATGCCGCAGGTAGAGGTACACTGGTTGTTGATCTTCGCTCATAGGATCACAATTCTGCATTTTGGGAAGCTCCGTTTCTCCCGAGGCTTATCTTTTGGTATGGTTCCCTATCAGTGTAGGTACAGATACATTCAGGGGTATGGCGGGGCCCTGTCTCGTCATAGTTGTTATGTCAAAAACTCTTAGATGTCTGTAGTCCTGTTGTGAGTTGGGTTTGTAAAGGATGTAACTCTTCGGGCTTTTTATATATATATGTTGAAAGACGACCTTTTCGGTTAGCCTGTTTCCTATTTCTGTATTATTCCATGTCTATGAGTTTATTCCGCTGGTTTTCTCTGACCTATACCTACTAGGGTGCCCGAGTAAGGCATCAGTTGCGGGCTCGAGGTCGGGTCGTGACAAAAGTGGTATCAGAGCAGTTAGTCCTCGGAAAGTGTCTACAGACCGTATCTAGTAGAGTCTTGATTATCGGTGTGTTGTGCATCACACCTATAATAAGGAGGCTACATGATATTTAGGATTGGTTTCCATTCTTCTCACTTTAAGATCGTGCGATAGAGCTGTGTTGTTAGGGTAGTCTCTCCCTAACGAGTTATGTTGATTGCAGTTATGAGAAAGGCAACAGTGACCCTAAAAAGGATGACATGGATTGCGTATCCAGGTTGGTAAGAATTGTTGTATATTTGGTATCATGATGTACGACTACGGATTTATGTATAAGTGTAATATATGTGTTGCCTAGGATGATTAGAGATTACCAAGAATTGGTAAGGACTAATAGATACCGGGAAGGTATGAAACAATTTAATGAATTCTCATCAAGGTTTTATGTGCTAATTGGAAATAACTAGGAAATGATGAGCTGTCTGAGAGGGTAATGAACACTTAAAGAAATCATGTTAAGAAACTTAATGAAAGACTATGTAAATGGATTAAGCTACGTGGTATGCTTAAGAGAATTGTACGGATGAGATTCGTATGGAGTAATTATGGTTGTTATGGTTAAGACAACACGATTGTGGATTTATGAGAAGCTATCTTACCCGTATGCGGGGAAAGGTAATGTAGGCTCGGGGCATGGAAATTGTGAGCCGTAGAATATTGATAACCGCTGAGACCTTAGGTGTATAAGCCTTCTCGGGTAGTAAGAATTGATTCAGACAAGGAATAAGAATTGAGTGCGACTATGAGTCGGGTTGTGGACCAATACGGGTCAACCCGTAGCCCGAATTGGAGCAGGGTCAATTGAGGATAGTCCTGCTACGTGACAGGGTCACGAGGGTGTAAGGCCCAAGTCTATTTAATCGTTGTACGAGTTCATAGACGCGTTCCAATGGAACCGGATCGTGAGAGCCGGAAATGGCCTTAAATAATTGGATGTAGTGACTCCGAGGATTTGAAAGACAGAAGTAGTGATAGAAATTATGTACGTATAACTAGAATAAGTTTGGAAGTACGAAAGAGTACGATCAGTAAGAAAGAGAGCAACCAAGTGTAAAATAATAGAGCCTGAATTCATAAGAACCTTTCGAGGTAGCTACACCCGTGAGTGTTGGGGTGGTAGCTGAGCGGGTATATAAGATTTGCCCGGTGATGATACAGTCGTCAGACCCTAGTAGACCTAGTAGAGCCGGATATGACAGACCTTGAGGTCATTAGGAGGATGGACTAGTTGACTTCTTGTATGCCAAGTGTCACGACCCGAACCCGGGCCCGTGACTGGTGCCTTACCCCGGGCACCCTAGTGATACAACATCAGAGAAAATCAGCGGAAATAAAAACATGAACATGAATTAAGAGAAAAAAATAAATAAACAGGCCAACCAAAACAGTTGCCTTCATCATATATACATAAATACCCGAACAGTTATCCTTTTTACAAACCACGCCACAAGCGATTACTCTGGACCTCTAAGATCTTACAACAACTATGACGGGACAGGGCCCCGCCATACCCCTGAATGTATAAGCATCTACAGACTCAGGGTAACATACGAAAAGATAAGCCTCCGAAGGAACGGAGCTTCCCAATACGCTGAAAGGTGATCCTAAAAGCGGGGTCGGCAGATGTACCTTTTACTGCGGCATGACGCATCCCCGAAGGAGGTCGATCTAACAGTACCAAGTATGTGAAAGCGTAAAATCACGTAAATGAAATCATAATAGTCTATATAAAGCAGAGACATGTATGATAACCAAACTACGATTCACAACATAGAAGCGATCATGTCAAGTCGTGGACTCACGCCTCAAAGTCATCCTCATGCGTGGAACTTCTTCCTCACCTTGGCGATCTAGGTACAAATCATGTGATACGTATAACAGGTCTCGGCCCATCTTATGGACCCAATATAGAAACGTGTGGAATACATTCCCGGATGAACAGGTAGTCAGTGAAATACATTCCCGGATGAACCGGTAGTCAAGTGATATACATTCCCGGATGAACCGGTAGTCGAGTGAAATACATTCCCGGATGACCCGGTAATCAAGTGAAATACATTCCCGGATAACCCGGTAATCAAGTGAAATACATTCGGATGACGCAGTAATCAAGTGAAATACATTCGGATGACGGTAATCAAGTGAGATACATTCGGATGACCGTGAATCAAGTGAAATACATTCCCGGATGACCCGGTAATCAAGTAGAACACAGTTCTTGCACAACAAGGCTATTACACGTAACATGGTCAAGTTTCATAACAACAAGCATAAGCAAGTTACACACGACTCAAGGTACTTTCATTTTATGTCAAAGTCCGGATTTTAACCTTAAAGTACTACGTCCGTTAAATTCCTTTTAAGATCCATTTCTTTTACAAAGGTCACCCGATACCCGTAGTATAAAATTGGAGTGACTAACATTGTTAAGTAAACCAAAATGCTTTCCTTTGTAAAATCAAGTAACAACCTTATTTTCCAAACGTTCAAGTTTGCCTAATTTGAATGCTCAAGTTTCTCATTTTAGAAAAGGTTTCGTAGTTCATAGTTTTAATCCTTTAAAACATAATTCTCCTTTAAACGTTTTGAGAAACATATGTCTTATATGTGAGTAGGTTATTCTTGTTTATAATCAATCTTATTAAGCGACCATGATCTAGGAAATGTAATATCATTTTGTCTCTCTTAGCTTCATGCGGATGGAGGTTTCTACTGGTTTTAATAATACTTCATTAGTCAATACATTTTCCTTTTATTAACGCTGCAGTGGTTTGTCGATACACATTCTGATTTCCGAAATCAGTAAAACATTCTTAAGCCGTTATACCTAACTTCCCATAAAGCTAGTATAACTCTTAAGCTTTCAAAACCCAAGTACTACTCATTCTTTCAAAACGATTCATAAATCTTTTGAAATACTTCAAGTTCTTTATTAACACATATCAAGCCAGTTATTATTCAAATCAGTTACCTTTTAGAAACCACAAAGTATTTGCTTATCCACATAAAGCTGTTATAACCGACTTCCCATAAAGCCGTTATAACACTTTATGTTTTAAACCAATCAAATACATTTAGCACGTGTACGTCTACCGTACTACATAGTTCACACATATCATGCTAGAAGAGATAGGAAGAGGTTCACATACCTCGCGACGATTATCGACTAATAGCAAAACGCTCCAAGTACCTCAAACCGTCGGCTACACTCTCAGTCAAGCAGGTCACTCCACACGTAGTACTACAACCTATAGAGGCCACGGCGCTATTAATATCTTTAGATCCCGACGTAGAATATTCTACGAGAAAATTCGCGGCACCTCCCCATGCAGCGTAAATCTCTCCTCTATCGAGGCGGCTACCAAGTCAGCAGGGGGTTAACGTCTGCCGGGACGTGTACAATTCTACTACACAATGCTACACAAGTCTCATGTCTGATCTATGTAATTACGATTCGGTTCTCTTATTTAAATTAGGGCTTAAGTCAAAAGACATTGCGCACAATTATAATGTTGATTCTATATATAGTATACTTCAACTATATATTCCTACAACATGTAATTTCCAATTACAATAGAAGGTCAAGAGTGTTTACCTCGATAAGCCCAAAATTATCCGAGTTTAAATGTCGGTCTGAGCAAGGTTTAGCTCTACTCAGCGCTCAGGCCGCTCCAAACAACCCTTAGAAGTTCTAACCAACTTCTACTATAACTTCAACTACGGGTGAAGATTTACTTAGGGTTTCGTTTTAGCGGCGAGGAAAAGTATAATAGTATTTTCGGGCTTTTGTAAAAAGTACTTTGGAAAGTACTACAAGGTATTTGGCTAAAGTATTTTGGGCATTATAACAATACTAGGAGAGTATTTCTATACCTGACAAGGGTATTATACGAAAACAACTAGGCTAGGGGGTAGACCTCTCGGCCAAGGCTTCTCGAGGGGGTAGTGTGGCGGACAGTAAGTAAGAGGAGGGAGTATTTTGAGACTTAGGTAGATTGCTCAAGTTTTGGATGAAGAAAGTTCATCAACTAAGGGTATTTATAGGTAAAGTGAAGTCCAACCAAAGTCCAAGATGAATACAATTTAATAGCAAGTGTAAGGCCAAGATTAAGCAATTTGCAAAATAATACATCTACACAAAATATCCTACCTAACCCTTGACCACAATTCAACACAAGCGTGCCAACCTTGCCCATTTCGTCATGACCTTCACCAATTAGGGTGACAAGTGTCGCCTCTTGTTGGTCCAAAATGTTACGTCTCTCGGAAAAATCCGCAAAAATTATAAATGACATAGCGGAAATTCCCTACGAAAGGCTGTGAAAGCGTTTAGTCAAAAACGACTCTAAACGGGTGTTGTGTACAAAAAGAATTCGGCCAAGCCTAAAGAAGTTCGAAAATTTCTCGTCGTCCCACGCATACTACTGGAAATACGGGTATAACATTCTCCTCCTTAGAAACATTCGTCCGAATGTTCCTTCTCAAGACGGATAACGATAAAGTTCTTCTAATAAGTTGCCAACGCCACTGTTGGCCATGAAACAACACATGCACGCAAATACTTATATCCAAGTCCACGAGGAAACACCTCTAACATCACAAACTTTTGTCACTCTGCCGCGAGGTTCTAGTGTCACTCCGGCGACCCAACAAATGGTGCCGGATGCATCACGATTCACGAGGTCTAAAATATACATCCTTCGCACCTTCGCTTTACAAGAAATGATCATATCTATGCTCGCAATACATGCTCGCCTCTACCCTTACTCGTCGTACTCTTCTCGAACTCTTGAACTCTTCCAGTATACGTACCACACTTCAGTTATCGCTTCAGTTCTCCAAACCTTGGAGTCACCACCTCCAACTTGGTTATCTTACTAGCCTCGATCTTCCTTAAGGCCACTTCCGGCCTTCACGATCCGCTTCAGGTCGAACATATCCACGAACTCATACGATGGTCATCTAAACTTGGGCCTAGCACCCTCATGACCCTACCACCTGGCGGGACCACCCAGAGCTGACCCCACCTCATTCCGGGCTACGGGTTGACACGCAACACGTCCTCAACCCGAGCCTCTGTCACGCCGACTCTCTCGTTTCTCGATCCGGAACAACCTTGCTAAATCACATCATGAAAGATACCACTTTCATTTACCCAACCCAGGTTCCTAAATCACATTTTAGCACAAAGCTATCCGAATATAACACTTAACACATTAACATAACATCAAAACATACAAGCCTCTAGATGGTTAAGGATATACCTGAAGCTACCGCTCCACTCTAATCATAAGTGCGCCTGCGGCGCATAATCGTAAGGCGATGAACGCCATCGATCCGTAAGGCTGCGCCGCTGCGGTACCTCTCCTATAAGCACGATCTCGTCACATGGCCAGCGGCGCGGTGAAACAAGCACCGATAAAAAGCGACATTTCGGGATGATGTTTGCCATCGTGCACTGCGAGGACATGAATCCTGGCAGCTAGCACTCACATAAACACGTGAACGAAGCCACGGAGCTCGACCAGCTCGAATACCGAACGACACGAAGGCGGAGGACCACTGCATGCTTGGCGGAGGTACATAACTAGGCTCGCTGGCGAGGCGGTCCGCCTCGAAAGTTACCAAAGGACCTGTTTGCTCGCCCTTCTGGCGATCTCGGTCATTCCGTCGACCTCTCCGTGCCTCACATCCTAGTGCATAAGCTTGCATGCGGGCAATGTCCATGCGGTGAAGAGCTACACCGTACAAGCCTCGCCAGTAATCGTCGGCCGGTGGCGTGGCTGTGTACTCGTCCTCCATATCGGCTACTCTGGCGGGAACATACCGAGCTAATGAGTCGAACTCCACATTGTACTCTCTAAGTCCGCGATCACGCCTCAGCGTCAAAAATCTGCCGGCGAGCCCTCTCATACGTGGAGGCAAGAAATGTGCAAGAAATGCCCTCGAGAACTCGTCCCAAAGCTGCTGGAAGTGCATGCTCTTCCGGGATAGCTCGCGAATCAAACGATCAAGCTGCAGTATCACGCGGTGATGCGAACCAATACCACCGACTGCGCCTCGAGGCTCGATCACTCTCATGATCCGTCAGCTGTCGGATAAACTCCCGAGGTCGTCCTCGGCTCGATCCATAGAACACCGGAGGCTCTGACTCGGGAAGTCCCGTAGCCTCAGCCATGCGCTCGGGGTGAACTACGGTCTTCTTTGAAGTGGGCTGCTGCGTCGGCCTATCCTCATATCGGCCACGACCACGGCGATGGCGCCATCTCCTTGTACCCCATCTCATCGGCTCGGTGTGGGGTGGAGGCTCAGTCTTGTAGTCTCGGCGACCCGCTGCGGCTCTAAACTCGCTGGTGTTGGCGTCGCGAAACCCGCCGTCGGAATCTTGTCTCAGTCTTGGCCGGTCTGCGCCCTCGTGCTCCTCTGTATCTCACTAACGACTCCTCATCGCCTTGCCCATCCGGGCACAGGTTGCCTTACGCGGAGGCATAAGCGGTAAAGGAAGGAATACGTCGGAGGGTCGATTTATCACACAACTCTAAGGCACGATCTCGAATGAGAAGAATGGAAACCAATCCTAAATGTCTGCGACCTCACGATTATAGATGTGGTGCCTGACACACGATAATCAAGACTCTACTGACACGGTGCGTAGACACTTTCAGAGGACTAAGCGCTCACGATACCACTTTTGTCACGGCGAACCGGGCGTGATGGTGCCTACCGGGCACCCTAGTGATACAACATCGAGAGAAAATCGCGGAAATAAAAACATGAACATGAATTAAGAGAAAAAATAAATAAGCAGGCCAACCAAAAGCGATTTGCCTTCATCATATATACATAAATACCGACAGTTATCCTTTTTACAAACCACGCTTGCACGATTACTCTGGACCTCTAAGATCTTACAACGACTATGGCGGGACGGGGCCTGCCATACCACAGAATGTATAAGCATCTAGGACTCGGGTAACATACCAAAGATAAGCCTCCAAGGAAGGAGCTTCCAATCTGTTGAAAGGTGATCCTAAAAGCGGGGGTCGACAGCCGATGTACCTTTTACCTGCGGCATGAACGCAGCCCCCCGAAGGAGGTCGATGCAGTACAGTATGTGGCGTAAATACGTAAATGAAATCATAATAGTCTATATAAAGCGGGAGACATGTATGATAACAAACTACGATTCACAACATAGAAGCGATCATGTCAAGTCGAGGACTCACGCCAAAGTCATCCTCATGCGTGGAACTTCTTCCTCACCGGCGATCTGGTACAAATCATGTGATACGTATAACGAGTCTCGGCCCATCTTATGGACCCGATATAGAAAGCGTGTGGAATACATTCCGGATGAGCAGGTAGTCGATGAAATACATTCCGGATGAACCGGTAGTCAAGTGATATACATTCCGGATGAGCCGGTAGTCGAGTGAAATACATTCGGATGACGGTAATCAAGTGAAATACATTCGGATGACCCGTGTCAAGTGAGATACATTCGGATGACCCGTAATCAAGTGAAATACATTCGGATGACCGGTAATCAAGTGAAATACATTCGGATGACCGTAATCAAGTGAGATACATTCGGATGACCGTAATCAAGTGAAATACATTCGGATGACGGTAATCAAGTAGAACAGTTCTTGCACAACAAGGCTATTACACGTAACATGGTCAAGTTTCATAACAACAAGCATAAGCAAGTTACACGACTCAAGGTACTTTTATTTTATGTCAAAGTCGGATTTTAACCTTAAAGTACTACGTCAGTTAAATTCCTTTTAAGATCCATTTCTTTTACAAAGGTCACCCGATACGTAGTATAAAATTGGGTGACTAACATTGTTAAGTAAACCAAAATGCTTTCCTTTGTAAAATCAAGTAACAACCTTATTTTCCAAGCGTTGAAGTTTGCCTAATTTGAATGCTCAAGTTTCTCATTTTAGAAAAAGGTTTCGTAGTTCATAGTTTTAGTCCTTTAAAACATAATTCTCCTTTAAGCGTTTTGAGAAACATATGTCTTATATGTGAGTAGGTTATTCTTGTTTATAATCAATCTTATTAAGCGACCATGATCTAGGAAATGTAATATCATTTTGTCTCTCTTAGCTTCATGCGGATGGAGGTTTCTTAGTTTTAATAATACTTCATTAGTCAATACATTTTCCTTTTATTAACGCTGCGGTGGTTTGTCGATACACATTACGATTTCGAAATCGGTAAAACATTCTTAAGCGTTATACCTAACTTCCCATAAAGCTAGTATAACTCTTAAGCTTTCAAAACCAAGTACTACTCATTCTTTCAAAGCGATTCATAAATCTTTTGAAATACTTCAAGTTCTTTATTAACACATATCAAGCGGTTATTATTCAAATCGATTTACCTTTTAGAAACCACAAAGTATTTGCTTATCCACGTAAAGGTATTATAACGACTTCCCATAAAGCCGTTATAACACTTTATTTTAAACCAATCAAATACATTTAGCACGTATCGTCTACGTACTACATAGTTCACATATCATGCTAGAAGAGATAGGAAGAGGTTCACATACCTCGCGACGATTATCGACTAATAGCAAAGCGCTCAAGTACCTCAAAGTCGGCTACACTCGATCAGCGGTCACTCCACACGTAGTACTACAACCTATAGAGGCCACTGGCGCTATTAATATCTTTAGATCGGCGTAGAATATTCTGAGAAAATTGGCGACCTCCCCATGCAGCGTAAATCTCCTCCTCTATCGAGGCGGCTACCAAGCCAACCGAGGGGGTTAACGTCTGCCGGGCGTGTACAATTCTACTACGGCAATGCTACACAAGTCTCTATGTCTGATCCTATGTAATTCTGATTCGGTTCTCTTATTTAAATTCAGGCTTAAGTCAAAAGACATTGCCGCACAATTATAATGTTCAGTTCTATATATAGTATACTTCAACTATATATTCCTACAACATGTAATTTCCAATTACAATAGAAGGTCAAAAGTGTTTACCTCAATAAGCCCAAAATTATCCGAGTTTAAATGTCGGTCTGAGCAAGTTTAGCTCTACTCAGAAGCGCTCAGGCCGCTCAAACAACCCTTAGAAGTTCTAACCAACTTCTACTATAACTTCACTACGGGTGAAGATTTACTTAGGGTTTCGTTTTAGCGTGAGGAAAGTATAATAGTATTTTAGGGCTTTTGTACAAAGGGTACTTTGGAAAGTACTACAAGGTATTGGGCTAAAGTATTTTGGGCATTATAACAATCCTAGGAGAGTATTTCTATACCACAACAAGGGGTATTATACGAAAACAACAAGGCTAGGGGGGGGGGTAGACCTCTAGGCCAAGGCTTCTCGAGGGGTAGTGTGGCGGACGAAAGTAAGTAAGAGGGAGGGAGTATTTTGAGACTTAGATAGATTGCTCAAGTTTTGGATGAAGAAAGTTCATCAACTAAGGGGGTATTTATAGGTCAAGTGAAGGCCAACCAATGGCCAAGATGAAGACAAGTGCATAGCAAGTGTAAGGCCAAGATTAAGCCATGTGCAACCTTATCCATCTACACAAAATATCCTACCTAACCCTTGACCACAATTCAACACAAAAAACGTGCCAACCTTGCCCATTTCGTCCGCCAACCTTCACCAATTATAGGGTGACAAGTGTCGCCCTCTTGTTGGTCCAAAATGTTACGTCTCTCGGAAAAATCCGCAAAAATTATAAATGACATAGCCGGAAATTCCCCTACGAAAGCTGTGAAAACGTTTCGTCGAAAAACGACTCTAACCGGGTGTTGTGCACAAAAAGAATTCGGCCAAGCCTAAAGAAGTTCGAAAATTTCTACGTACGTCCCCCACGTACATACTCTGGAAATACGGGGTATAACATAAGGTTGACTATAGAGAGAGATTGGTTCGATTCCAGTTTTCCGGTGAGCCGATTATCGATGGGGAAGTAATGTAAGTGTTAGTAATATGTAAGTTATTCCTTCCTTCTTTGGCATGATAAATTGTGGAGTCTATGTGACTTGTTTCATGGAAGTTATTGATTTGAATTTAAACGTTAAGAGACGGGGATAAGAATGTTACACCCCGTAGTTCCAGGGTATGTATGTGAGGAACTTCTTGGATTATTATATAATTATGGAATTTTATTTCCGGATTTGGTCACGTGGGGCCCACGGGGAAAATTTACGGTTTTGTGGGGCCCACTTTGTTTTGGAGATTTTGGATTTTACGGATATTTTTCGGGAGATGAAATATTTTGGACGAGTAGGGGGGCGACACGTGTCACCCCCATGTGGCCATGTTGGCCGAATGGCTAGTGGACATGTGGCTTGGACGGTTTGGGTGGACAAGTGGCTAGCCACTTGTCCAAATTTTGTGGTGGACATGTGGTTGGTAGAATCCACACCCACATGCCCCCAATCTACACCACACACTTTCCTAGATCTTGGCCCTTGATTTCTCTATAAATACCCCCTTATTTTCAAGGCTTTATTTGTTACACCCCGTAGTTCCTGGGTATGTAGGTGAGGACGTACGTATGAGAATACGACAGCAATATTGGAAAAGAAGGAAGATGTGATTTTTCGACGGAAAAGTTTCCGGTTTTTGTGAAGGAAAAAGGTTCGTTAATGGGAATTGGATTCCCAGATTTGGTATTTGGACTTCCTGGATTATATTAGAATTATGGAATTTTATTTCCGGAATCGGTCCCGTGGGGCCCACGGGGAAAATTTACGGTTTTGTGGGGCCCACTTTATTTTCGAGTTTTTCGATATTTTGGATATTTTCAGAAGATGAAATATTTTGGACGAGTGGGAGGGCGACATGTGTCACCCCCCTAGGTGGCATGGCCGAAATATAGGTTCCATGTGTCCTTGATGGCTTGCCAAGTGTCTAGCCACTTGTCACAAGTCTTGTGTAGTCTTGTGTGACGAAAGTTGTACCCCATTGTCACCACACACTTGCCTTGATCTTGGCCCTTGAATTCTCTATAAATACCCCCGATAGCAAGACTTCTTCATCCACACTTGATAATTTCCAAGACAAAAATACTCCTCCACTTTGTTAGTGCTCTCGGCTTTGCCTAGATTTCTTGAGCAAAAGTTGTCCAAAAATTCTTAAAGTTTTAAGTGTTCTTCCTTAGGGTGTTAGGAAGATTGTGTACCAAGAGTTGGAAAAGATTTCACACCCCTAGCCTTAGATATACCCCTTGGCCGAAACATTTCCAATTGTAGCCTAAGTGTTCTTCACTTTTTGGAGTTGGATCTTGAAGATGAGTTGGTTAAGAGCATCTAAGGGTCGTTTGTAGCGGATTGGAACGTAAGTAATTGGAGCTAAACGTTGCTCAGGATCGACTTATTAATCTTGGATAATTTTGGGCTTATCGAGGTAATGATCTTAGTCCTTCTATTGTAATTGGATATTACATGTTGTAGTAGTTTAGAATTGAGTATAAGTTATATGGAAGGATGTTTATAAAGAATTGAACTGTATTTACATTTGGACTGTATTTACAGTAGACTTGTAGTATTATTTTGGAGTAGAATTGTACACGTCCGGTTAGACGTGTAACCCCTCCTTGGAGTTGTTGGCTTGGTAGCGGGCCTTGATAGAGGAGGAGATTTATGTGGTTGCGGGGGGGAGGTGCTGCCGAATTTTCCTTAGAATAAGGAACCTTGTACTTAGAATTGTTCTACGAAGAGATCTAGAGGTTGATAGACGTTTTGTGACCTTTATAGGTTGAAGTTCTACGAGTAGCGTATTCTACTTGAAGGGTGGAAAAGGCTAGCAGGGTTATAATACTTTGGAGCGTTTTGTTAATTGTCAATAATCGTCGCGAGGTATGTGAACCTCTTCCTATCTTTTCTAGCATGATTGTTGTAGACTATGTAGTACGGTAGACGTACGTGTGCTAAACGAATTTGGTTGGTTTAAAACATAAAGTGTTATCGGCTTTATGGGAAGTTTGTTATAACGACTTTATGTAGGTAAAAGAATGGTTTGTTGATTTTAAAAGGCAAGAGACTTGACTTATATTTTACTTGTGATAATGTTAAGAACTTGAATTGTGTTAAAAAGTTGTGAAACCGCATTCATGAGTAATGGGTACTTGGTCTTTAAAAGGATAATGTTTTATTGATTTCGGAAATGAGAATAAGTATCGAACAAACCACTGCAGCGTTAATAAAGGAAAATGTATTGACAAATAATTAATTATATTAAAACCAGTAGAAACCTCCATCTGCATAGAAGCTAAGATAAGACAAAATTGTATTACATTTCCTAGATCATGCATTTGCTTTAATGAGATCATTAATAACAAGTATTGATTTTTCTTAAATTCCAAAGTAAGGAACTTGTTTTCTAAAAGAAAAGAGACTTGAGGAATTTGAAGTGTTTTGGTTTAAAAGAAAGGCATGGTTTTGTCTTAAGATGGTTTAAAAAGAAGGTATGGAAATTGTTTTGGTTTACTTAAAAAGACAGTTACTCTATTTTGATACTAAGGGTATCGTGTAACTTTTTGTGAAAGAAATGGATCTTTTTAAAGAGTTAAAGTACGTAGTACCATGGGGTTGAAATCCGGATTTGTGGTCATAAAATGAATGTCTAAAAGTATGTTGAACTTGCCTATGCTTGTGGTGATAGCCTTTGTTGTGCAAGTGTTGTATTTCTGTGCTACCGCGTATCTCGATGGAGGGCCGGCTATCTGGTTGATTGATGGACATACTGACACGATGGGTGGCCCACGGGTATGCTTCCACTATATCGATCCTTTTGGACATACTGACACGATGGGTGGCCCACGGGTATGCTTCCATTAGGAGTGTTATCTTGTTATTTGCTTTGGACATACTGACACGTTGGGTGGCCCACGAGTATGCTTCCATTATGATTGTTATCTTGTTATTTCCTTTTGGACATCGACACGATGGGTGGCCCACGGGTATGCTTCCATTAGGAGTGTTATCTTGTTATTTGCTTTGTACATACTGACACGTTGGGTGGCCCACGAGTATGCTTCCATTATGATTGTTATCTTGTTATTTCCTTTGGACATACTGACACGATGGGTGGCCCACGGGTATGCTTCCACTAAGGGTGTTATCTTGTTATTTTCTTTGGACATACTGACACGTTGGGTGGCCCACGAGTATGCTTCCACTATGAGTGCTATATTGTCATTTCCTTTGGACATACTGACACGATGGATGGTCCATGGGTATGCGTCCATTAGGATGGTTCCATGGCCATGCTTATACCGAGGTAAGATGCCGGGGCATGCGGCCGTTGTGCGGGTTAAATTCCCGGGTTATATTTGAGTGATGACTTTACGGGCGTGAGTCCCTGACTTGACATGACTGCTAATATATATTGTGTACTGTAGTTTGGTTATCATACATATCTGTTGTTTTATATAGACTGTTATGATTTCATTTACAGTATTTTTCAGTTTCACATACTTGGTACCTGTTGTACTGACCTCCTTCGGGGGGCTGCGTTCATGTCGCATGTAGAGGTACACCAGTTGTTGATCCTCGCTCTTAGGATCACGGTTCTGCATATTTGGGAAGCTCCGTTTCTCCGGAGGCTTATCTTTTGGTATAGTCCCCTGTCATTATAGGTACTTGTACATTCAGGGGTATGACGGGGCCCTGTCCCGTCATAGTGGTTATAAAAACTCTTAAGTGCATGAAATCTTGTTGTGGCAGGGTTTGTAAAGGATGTAACTGTTCGATTTTATATATATATGCAGAAAGGTGACCGTTTTGGTTAGCCTGTTTCTTTTCATATTGTTCATATGTTTAAGTTTTTAATTCCGCTGATTTTCTCTAATGTTGTATCACTAGGGTGTCCGGGGTAAGGCACCAGTCGCGGGCCCGAGGTCGGGTCGTGACATTATTCATCCACATTAGAGAGTTTCCAAGGCAAAAATTATTCTCCCTCCCCTTAAGTGTTCTCGTCCAACCCCCCCTTTTGTGTAGAAAAAAATTCTTCAAGTGTTGGTATAGTCCCAAATACCTTAGCCTAGTATTCCTAGTAGTATTCCAAAGTTATTTCAATACTAGGAGCCCGGAAATTCTACTTTATTCCTTTAGTCAAAAAAATGAAGCCCTAGGAAAATCTTCATAGTTGGTTGAAGTGTTAAGAGAAGTTGTTTAGAAACTTCTAAGGGTTGCTTGGAGCGGGTTGGAGCGTAAGGAATTGGAACTAAGCGTTGCTCAGGATCGACTTATTAATCTTGGATAATTTTGGGCTTATCGAGGTAATGATCTTTGTCCCCCTATTGTAATTGGATATTACATATTGTAGTAGTTTAGAATTGAGTATAAGATATATTGGAAGGATAATTATAAAGAATCTGACGTATTTACATTGGTATATTCTGATGAACTTGTAGTATTATTGTGGGGCATTGTTGTACATGTCCGGTTAGACGTGTAACCCCCTTGGAGTTGTTGGCTTGGTCGCGGGCCTTGATAGAGGAGGAGATTTATGTGGTTACGGGGGTGTTATACCGTATTTTCAAAGTATGCGTGGGGCGTGCGTAGAAGTTTGAGCCTTAAAGTAGGCAAAGTGGCGAATTTGTACACAAGTGCGAAAAGAATCGTTTTCGACGAAACATTTTACTAGACTTGCGAAGGGAAAATTCCGGCTATGTCATTTCTAATTTTTGCGGATTTTTCCGAGAGACGAAACATTTTGGACCAACGGGAGGGTGACATGTGTCACCCTCACATTGGAAGGAAGTGGGCGGTAATGGACGAAATGGGGCCTTGGGAGTTGGTAGGATATTTTGTGCAAGTTGGTGTGGTAGATGGATAAGGTGCACATGGCTTAATCCTAGCCCTACACTTGCCTAACACTTGGATGGATCTTGGCCATTGGTTGGCCATTGCTTGACCTATAAATACCCCCCTAAGTGATGAACTTCTTCATCCTAAAATCATTTCCAAGTCTCAAATACTCCCTCCCCCCTTGTGGTAGTTCGTCCGCCACCACCCTCCCCCTTTGAGAGGCCCTCGGCCGAGCCTACCCCCCCCCTAGCCTAGTTGTTTTCGTATAATACCCCCTTTTGTGGTATAGAAATACTCTCCTAGTATTGTTATAATGCCCAAATACCTTGGCCCAAATACCTTGTAGTATTCCCAAGGTTACCTCTATACGAAAAGCCCGGAAAATACTATTATACTTCCATTAGCCACAAAACGAAACCCTAAGGAAAACCTTCATAGTCTATTGAAGTGTTAAATAGAAGTTGCGTAGAACTTCTAAGGGTTGTTTGGAGCGGATTGGAGCACTCGGAATAGGAGCTTAACGTTGCTCAGGAGCGACATTAAACTTGGATAATTTTTGGGCTCTTCGAGGTAAATACTACTGTCCTTCTAGTATAATTGGGAATTACATACTGTAGTTGTACAGAAATGAATATAAGATTCATAGAAGAGAATTGAACTGTAATAGAGGGATATTACAGTAAAGACTTGAACTGAAATCACATCAGAAGAATATTAGAGTAGAAGATTAAACTGTACTTACATAGGACTGTATTTACAGTAGACTGATAACCTTTATTGGTTGAATGTTCTGCGAGTAGCATGTGCTACATGGAAGGTGGACAAGGCTAGCCGGGTTATAGCCGTGGAGCGTTTTACTTATAGTCGATAATCGTCGCGAGGTATGTGATTCTTCCTATACTCTTGAGCATGAAGTATTTTAAAAGAATATATATAGTACGGTAGACGTACGTGTGGCAATGTCTTTTGACTTAAGCCTGAATAATATGTATATATAATATGGTAGACGTACGTGTGCTAGCGAATATAGTTGTACGGCAATGTCTTTTGACTTAAGCCTGAATAATAAGAACCTTGAAATATTTTAAAAGGAATATATATATAGTACGGTAGACGTACGTGTGTTAACTGAATGTAGTGTTACGGCAATGTCTTTTGACTTAAGCCTGAATAATAAAGAATCTTGAAGTATTTCAAAAGATTAAGAAACCTGTTTGAAAGAAGAGTAATACTTGGTTTGAAAACATAAAGAGTTATACTAGCTTTATGGGAAGTTAGGTATAACGTCTTAAGAGAGATAAAAAGAATGGTTTACTGATTTAGAAGTTAAGAGACTTAATCTTAAAAGATAAGAGACTGGACTTAATATGGATGTTTGTGTGAAACCTCATTCGTGAGTAATGAGTACTTGGTTTTTAAAATGGGATAATGTTTCTTGATTTGGAAATCAGAATAAGTATCGAACAAACCACTGCAGCGTTAATAAAGGAAATGTAATGAATAAAGAAGTATTATTAAAACCAGTAGAAACCTCCATCCGCATAGAAGCTAAGATGAGACAAAATGATATTACATTTTCTAGATCATGGCTGCTTTAATAAATGGTTATAAACAAGAATAAACTGCTCACGCCTATGGCATATGTTACTCAATGGTTTTAAAGGAGATTAAGACATCGAACTATGAAACTTTTCTAAAATAAAGAGACATGAGTAATTGAAATTAGGCAAACTGGAACTCTAGGGAAAAGAAAGGCATTGTTTTGTCTTAAATTGGTTTAAAACATAAAGTGTTATAACAGCTTTATGGGAAGTTAGTTATAACGACTTTATGAGAACAAAAGAAGGGTTTTATCATTGGTTTTAATGTGGTAACTTGACTTTAAAAAGAGAAGTGTTTTGGTCCAAAAAGAAGGCATGGTATTTCCTTAATTTGGTTTTAAAAAGGAAAGTATGGAAGTTGTTTTGGTTTACTTAAAAGATGTAAGTCACTCTATTTTTATACTACGGGTATCGGGTGGCTTTTATAAAAGGAATGGACCTCTTAAAAGGAATTTAACGTACGTAGTACTTTAGGGTTAAAACCCGGACTTTGGCATAAAATGAAAGTACCTTGAGTTATGTATAACTTGCCTATGCTTGTTGCTGTGAAACTTGCCTATGCTTGTTGTGATAGCCTTTGTTGTGCAAGAATTGTGTTTCTATACTATCGCGTCTCTCGATGGAGGGCCGGTTGACTTGTTGAGAACTTACTCGGACGTGCCGGCAGTGACGGAGAATTCCACGGGTACGCTCCTGTTGATAGTGTTATTTTTGCTAAATCGCTTTGGACATACTGACACGATGCGTGGCGCACGGGTATGGTTCCATTTTGATTGCTGTCTAGTTGTTTCCTTTTGGACATACTGACACGATGCGTGGCGCACGGGTATGGTTCCATTGGGATTGATGTCTTGTTGTTTCCTTCTGGACATACTGACACGATGTGTGGCGCACGGGTATGGTTCCATTGGGATTGTTATTCCATGGACTAGCTCTCCATGAGGTTTTACTGTTCGGCCTTGGTATCTGGTAGTCGGCTTTCGTACTTGCCAGTGTCGACCGTGGTTTGGTTGTATTGTATTGTTAGTACGGCTTCGGCATCAGGTAGGACTTGGTGTTCAGGTGTACTTCTTGGTGTTATCATATCATAGACTGCCGGCAGTGAGGAAGGTATTCCACGGGCATGATTGATATTGTGGGCGTGAGACCCATCGTTATATTTGAGTAATGACTCGGAGGGCGTGAGTCCCTGACTTGATATAACTGTTATATGTGTGTATTGTAGTTTGGTTATCATACATGTCTCCTGCTTTATATAGACTATTATGATTTCATTTACTGATATTTTCTGATTTCACATATTTGGTACTGTTATCGACCTCCTTCGGGGGGCTGCGTTCATGCCGCAGGTAGAAGTACATCGGCTGTCGATCCCCGCGTTTAGGATCACATTTCAGCGTATTGGGAAGCTCCGTTCTTTCGGAGGCTTATCTTTCGGTATGTTACCCTGAGTCTGTAGGTTCTTGTACATTCAGGGGTATGGCGGGGCCCTGTCCCGTCATAGTTGTTGTAAAAATCTTAAGTGCATGCTTGTTGTGGGCAGGGTTGTAAGGATTGTAAACTGTTCAAATGTCTATATTTATATATGTTGAAAGGCAACCGTTTTGGTTGGCCTATTTTCTTTATCTTGATCCATGTCTATTTGAATGTTTAAGTTTTTATTTCCATTGGTTTTCTCGATGTTGTATCACTAGGGTGCGGGGTAAGGCACGATCACGGGCCGGGCAGTCGTGACAAAAGTGGTATCGAGCGATTAGTCCTCGGAAAGTGTCTGCACCGTGTCTAGTAGAGTCTTGATTATCGATGTGTTGTGCACCACATCTATAATCGAGAGGCTGCAGACATTTAGGATTAGTTTCCGCTTCTTCTCATTACGAGATCGTGCCTTAGTTTGTGTGATAAGTTGGACCCTCAGCGTGCCGTTTTTACGGTTATGCCTCGCGCAAGGCAACCCGAGAGAAGGGCAAAGCGTGAGGAGCTGCGAGTAGAAGCGGCGGCAGTCTCTACGAGACCACGAGCACGAGCCTCGATCCGCGATGCAGGCGAGAGAGATGGATTACAAGGAGTGGGCGATTAATGGCGGGGTTGTGGCAGACTTGAGGATAGGTGGGCCGGCGATTTGATAACACCGATGGTTCACCCTAGTTCGAGATAGTTTGAGGCTACGGGATTTTACGAGATGTAGCCGCCAGAGTTTTATGGGTCGAGGCACGAGGATGATCCGCAGGAGTTCATCAAGCGATTCTGACGGATCATGAGTGATCAAGGCATCGGAGACCGAGTCGGTGGTCCTAGGTTCGCATCGGTTGCGTGATACCGCATGATCGGTTTGATCGTGGGAGGCTGTCGGGAGAGAACACACTTCCGGCTATATGGGACGAGTTCTCAAAGGCATTTCTTGCACACTTCGCTCGCGGTGAGGAGGGCTCGGGTAAGATTTTTGGTGTTGCGGCGAGCAGGCGTGCGATTCGGGAGTACAATGTGAGTTCGACTCATTGGTCCCAGACGTCCCGCGTTAGTGGCTAGTATGGAGGATCGAGTGCACCGATATATTCTGAGGGCTCGATGATTTCCTAGCGAGAGTTGTTCGGGTATAGCTCTTGATCGGACATGGACATTGCCGCATGCGAGCTTATGCACTTGGATGTGAGGCGGAGAAATCGACGGAAAGACGAATCGGCGAAGAGGCGAGCAGCAGGTCCTTTGGTGACTTTCGAGGCGGACCGCCTCGGCGAACTAGTTATGCGCCTCCGCCCGATATAGAGTGGTCCTCCACAATCTTCGAGGCATCAGTATTCGAGGCGGTCAAGCTCGAGTTGGATTTTCGGGAGCGGGGTGTTAGCGGTGAAGCCACCTACCTCGTTGTGGCGCGTGGTAGACTCCATAGTGGGAGTGTCGTGCTAGTTCGAGTTTGTTTTACATCGTCAGCGGGCCATTTGCAGAAATCGTCCGGCCGGAGGTAGCAGTGGGGCGGCCATTCTGGGATTTATGGCTGGTTCATCACCTTCTACAGCTATGCGCCCTGCAGGGCAGGACTGTGATTAGAGTAAAGCGGTAGATACAGGTATATCCTTACCCCTCTAAAGACTTGTATGTATTGATGTTATGGTAATGTGTTAAGTGTTATGTTCGGACAGCTTTGTGCTAAAAAATGTGATTTAGAAACCTGTTTAGTGAAAAGGGTAAGCACAGGGTGAAAATGATGAACCTTAGAATATTACAGTTGAGACCTTAGATGTAAGGCCGTCCTGAGTACAGGATTTTGCAAGTGATCCTTGTCGGAATGCATTTTATGCCTAGAATGTATTGTGGGAAAATTCCTTGGGTAGTGTAAAATGGAAGTGGTAGCTTTCATGACCTGTTTAGGTAAGATTGTTCCGGATCGGGGAACAAGAGCTTGATGCGTTAAGTGGGTCTGGTTGGGGCCATGTTGTGGGCCAACCCGCTGCCTGTTTCGAGGTGGGGTCAGCTCTGGGTGGTCCCGCCAGGTGGTAGGGTCACGAGGGTGCTAGGCCCAAGATTAGATGACCATCGTATGAGTTCGTGGATATATTCGACCAGAAGTGGATCGTGAAGGCCGGGAATGGCCTTAAGGGAGATTGAGGCTAGTAAGATGACCATGTTTGGAGGTGGTAACTCCAAAGTTTTGGGAAGCAAGCGATGGCGAAGTGTGAATGCGATACTAGAAGAGTTCGGTGTTCGAGAAGGACACGGCGAGTAAGGAAGGAAGAGAGCGTGTGTTATTTCGTGGCGGCGTGGCGTTGGCAACTTGTTAGAAGAACTTCATCGTTATCCGTCTTGAGAAGGAACATTCGACGAATATTTCTAAGGAGGAGAATGTTATACCTCGTATTTCCAGTATATGCGTGGGGCGTGCGTGAGAAGTTTGAGCCTTAAAGTAGGCAAAGTGGCGAATTTGTACACAAGTGCCGAAAAGAATCGTTTTTCGACGAAACGTTTTACTAGACTTGCGAAGGGAAAATTCCGGCTATGTCATTTCTAATTTTTGCGGATTTTTCCGAGAGACGAAACATTTTGGACCAACGGGAGGGTGACATGTGTCACCCTCACATTGGAAGGAAGTGGGCGGTAATGGACGAAATGGGGCCTTGGGAGTTGGTAGGATATTTTGTGCAAGTTGGTGTGGTAGATGGATAAGGTGCACATGGCTTAATCCTAGCCCTACACTTGCCTAACACTTGGATGGATCTTGGCCATTGGTTGGCCATTGCTTGACCTATAAATACCCCCCCTAAGTGATGAACTTCTTCATCCTAAAATCATTTCCAAGTCTCAAATACTCCCTCCCCCCTTGTGGTAGTTCGTCCGCCACCACCTCCCCTTTGAGAGGCCTCACGAGCCTACCCCTAGCCTAGTTGTTTTCGTATAATACCCCTTTTGTGGTATAGAAATACTCTCTAGTATTGTTATAATGCCCAAATACCTTGTAGTATTCCCAGGTTACCTCTATCTGAAAAGCAGGAAAATACTATTATACTTCCTTTAGCCACAAAACGAAACCCTAAGGAAAACCTTCATAGTCGGTTGAAGTGTTAAATAGAAGTTGCGTAGAACTTCTAAGGGTTGTTTGGAGCGGATTGGAGCACTCGGAGTAGGAGTTTAACGTTGCTCAGGAGCGACATTAAACTTGGATAATTTTTGGGCTCTTCGAGGTAAATACTACTGTCCTTCTAGTGTAATTGGGAATTACATACTGTAGTTGTATAGAAATGAATATAAGATTCATAGAAGATAATTGAACTGTAATAGAGGGATATTACAGTAAAGACTTGAACTGAAATCACATCAGAAGAATATTAGAGTAGAAGATTAAACTGTACTTACATAAGACTGTATTTACAGTAGACTGATAACCTTTATTGGTTGAATGTTCTGCGAGTAGCATGTGCTACATGGAAGGTGGACAAGGCTAGCCGGGTTATAGCCGTGGAGCGTTTTGCTTATAGTCGATAATCGTCGCGAGGTATGTGATTCTTGCTATACTCTTGAGCATGAAGTATTTTAAAAGAATATATATAGTACGGTAGACGTACGTGTGGCAATGTCTTTTGACTTAAGCCTGAATAATATGTATATATAATATGGTAGACGTACGTGTGCTAACTGAATATAGTTGTACGACAATGTCTTTTGACTTAAGCCTGAATAATAAGAACCTTGAAATATTTTAAAAGGAATATATATATAGTACGGTAGACGTACGTGTGTTAACTGAATGTAGTGTTACGGCAATGTCTTTTGACTTAAGCCTGAATAATAAAGAATCTTGAAGTATTTCAAAAGATTAAG
The DNA here is from genome assembly GCA_029844215.1 of Przewalskia tangutica. Classification (NCBI taxonomy): domain Eukaryota; kingdom Viridiplantae; phylum Streptophyta; class Magnoliopsida; order Solanales; family Solanaceae; genus Przewalskia; species Przewalskia tangutica. The sequence goes on from CM056730.1 coordinate 47,880,894, forward strand.
AAACCTGTTTGAAAGAAGAGTAATACTTGGTTTGAAAACATAAAGAGTTATACTAGCTTTATGGGAAGTTAGGTATAACGTCTTAAGAGAGATAAAAAGAATGGTTTACTGATTTAGAAGTTAAGAGACTTAATCTTAAAAGATAAGAGACTGGACTTAATATGGATGTTTGTGTGAAACCTCATTCGTGAGTAATGAGTACTTGGTTTTTAAAAGGGGATAATGTTTTACTGATTTCGGAAATCAGAATAAGTATCGAACAAACCACTGCAGCGTTAATAAAGGAAATGTAATGAATAAAGAAGTATTATTAAAACCAGTAGAAACCTCCATCCGCATAGAAGCTAAGATGAGACAAAATGATATTACATTTTCTAGATCATGGCTGCTTTAATAAATGGTTTTAAACAAGAATAAACTGCTCACGCCTATGGCATATGTTACTCAATGGTTTTAAAGGAGATTAAGACATCGAACTATGAAACTTTTCTAAAATAAAGAGACTTGAGTAATTGAAATTAGGCAAACTGGAACTCTAGGGAAAAGAAAGGCATTGTTTTGTCTTAAATTGGTTTAAAACATAAAGTGTTATATGACTTTATGGGAAGTTAGTTATAACGACTTTATGAGAACAAAGAAGGGTTTTATCATTGGTTTTAATGTGGTAACTTGACTTTAAAAGAGAAGTGTTTTGGTCCAAAAAGAAGGCATGGTATTTCCTTAATTTGGTTTTAAAAAGGAAAGTATGGAAGTTGTTTTGGTTTACTTAAAAGATGTAAGTCACTCTATTTTTATACTACGGGTATCGGGTGACTTTTATAAAAGGAATGGACCTCTTAAAAGGAATTTAACGTACGTAGTACTTTAGGGTTAAAACCCGGACTTTGGCATAAAATGAAAGTACCTTGAGTTATGTATAACTTGCCTATGCTTGTTTCTGTGAAACTTGCCTATGCTTGTTGTGATAGCCTTTGTTGTGCAAGAATTGTGTTTCTATACTATCGCGTCTCTCGATGGAGGGCCGGTTGACTTGTTGAGAACTTACTCGGACGTCTGGCGGTGACGGAGAATTCCGCAGTGCGCTCGCATTGATAGTGTTATTTTTGCTAAATCGCTTTGGACATCACGACCGCGATCGTGGCGCACGGGTATGGTTCCATTTTGATTGCTGTCTAGTTGTTTCCTTTTGGACATACTGACACGATGCGTGGCGCACGGGTATGGTTCCATTGGGATTGTTGTCTTGTTGTTTCCTTCTGGACATACTGACACGATGTGTGGCGCACGGGTATGGTTCCATTGGGATTGTTATTCCATGGACTAGCTCTCCATGAGGTTTTACTGTTCGGCCTTGGTATCTGGTAGTCGGCTTTCGTACTTGCCCCGTGTCAGCTTCGTGGTTTGGTTGTATTGTATTGTTAGTACGGCTTGATCGGTAGGACTTGGTGTTCAGGTGTACTTCTTGGTGTTATCATATCATAGACTGCCGGCAGTGAGGAAGGTATTCCACGGGCATGATTGATATTGTGGGCGTGAGACCCATCGTTATATTTGAGTAATGACTCGGAGGGCGTGAGTCCCTGACTTGATATAACTGTTATATGTGTGTACTGTAGTTTGGTTATCATACATGTCTCCTGCTTTATATAGACTATTATGATTTCATTTACAGTATTTTTACAGTTTCACATACTTGGTACCTGTTGTACTGACCTCGCCCGGGCTGCGTTCATCTGCGCAGTAGAAGTACATCATTTGCCGATCCAGCGTTTAGGGTCACATTTCAGCGTATTGGGAAGCTCCGTTCTTTGGAGGCTTATCTTTCGGTATGTTACCACAGTGCAGGGTTCTTGTACATTCGGGGTATGGCGGGGCCTGTCCGTCATAGTTGTTATAAAAATCTTAGAGGTGCAGCCTTTGTTGTGGGCAAGGTTGTAAGGATTAGAATCGCTCAAATGTCTATATTTATATATGTTGAAAGGCAACCGTTTTGGTTGGCCTATTTTCTTTTATCTTGATCCATGTCTATTTGAATGTTTAAGTTTTTATTTCCGCTGGTTTTTCTCTGATGTTGTATCACTAGGGTGCCCGGGGTAAGGCACGATCCACGGGCCGGGCAGTCGTGCGAGGGGGAGTCTTTGCGAATTTTCCGTAGAATAAGGAACCTTGTACTTTGAAATGTTCTACGAAGAGATCTAGAAGTTGATAGACGTTTTGTGGCCTTTATAGGTTGAAGTACTACGAGTAGCGTATTCTACTTGAAGGGTGGAAAAGGCTAGCAGGGTTATAGTACTTTGGAGCGTTTTGCTAATTGTCGATAATCGTCTCGAGGTATGTGAACCTCTTCCTATCTTTTCTAGCATGATGTTGTGAACTATGTAGTACGGTAGACGTACGTGTGCTAAACGAACTTTGGTTGATTTTAAAAGATAAGAGACTGGACTTATATTTTGACTTGGTATGAAATGTGAAGAACTTGAATTGTGTTAAAGTAGTGAAACCTCATTCGTGAGTAATGAGTACTTGGTCTAGAAAAAGGAATAAGTTATATTAATTTCGGAAATGGGAATAACTATCGAACAAGCCATTGCAGCGTTAATAAAGGAAAATGTAATGACAATTAATTATATTAAAACCAGTAGAACCTCCATCTGCATAGAAGCTAAGATAAGACAAAATTGTATTACATTTCCTAGATCATGCATTTCTAATAAGAATTATTATAATCAAGTTTTGATTTTCTTAAAATTCCAAAGTAAGGAACTTGATTTCTAAAAGAAAAGAGACTTAAGAATTTGAAGTGTTTTGGTTTAAAAGAAAGGCAGGGCTTTGTCTTAAATTTGTTTAAAACATAAAGTGTTATAATAGCTTTATGGGAAGTTAGTTATAACGACTTTATGAAAACAAAAGAATGGTTTTATTATTGGATTTAAAATGGTAACTTGATTTTGGGAAAAGAGAAGTAACTTGAGTTTAAAAGTATACTTGACGTTGTTTTAAAAAGTGTTAAGTACTTGATTTAACATAAACGTGTTTGGTACTACGGATAATAGTATCAAGTTGTGTTTTCGTAAAAAGAGATCTTTTTGAAAGGATTAACGTATGTAGTACTTTGGGGGTTAAAACCCGGATTTGTTGTCATAAAATGGAAGTCTAAGAGTATGTTAATTTACCTATGCTAGTTGTGATAGCCTTGGTGGTATTACTATGTTACCGCGTCTCTCGGTTGGAGGGCCGGCTGACTTGTTGTGAATTTGTTGGACGTACCGGCAGTGACGGAGGATTCCACGGGTATGCTTCCATTTTGTTTGATCTTGGCCATGCTTATACCGATGAGAGATGCCGGGGCATGCGACCAGGATGCGGGTTAGATGCCCGTACGTTTCATTGGATGTACCGGCAGTGACGGAGGATTCCACGGGTATGCTTCCATTGTTATTATCACATGGACATGTCTACACCGATGAGGGATTCCGGGGGCATGCGGCCATGCAGCGGGTTAAACTCCCGGTATATTATTATTGTCACATGGGCATGTCTACACCGATGAGGGAATTCGGGGCATGTGACCATTACTATTATTCCATGGGCTAGCTCCCGTGAAGACTGTCTACACCGATGAGGATTAGGGGCATGGTATATGCGATCATTATTCCATGGGCTAGCTCCTATGAAGACTGCACTGCGATGAGGATGCCGAGGCACGTTATGGCCATGTTACAGATGAGGATTAGGGACATGCGTGCGTATTATATATATATATATATGTGTTGTATATGTGTACGCCGACAGTGAGGTAGGATGCCACTGGCGGGTCACTGTCATACCCCGTGAGGACATACGTACAAGTGTATAAACCCTAATTAGGTTTAGAATGAAATTGTAAACTTTCAACGGAAAAGATTCCGAACCTTGTGAAGGAAATTCTACGGTTTTAATATTTTAACCAATTACGGGTTTTTCCGAGAGATGAAATATTTTGGACCAATAGGAGGGCGACATGTGTCACCCTTAGGTGGCATGGTTGGACGAAAATGGTGGGCTAGTGGACTGTCACGACCCGTTCCGGGGCCCGTGACTGGTGCCTTACCCGGGCACCCAAGTAGTCATACATCAGAGAAAATCTGCGGAATATAAAACAAGACATGAAATAATTGCAAATGATACACAGTTTCTGAGAAAAGGGTTGCCTTTCGGCATATATACATAAACCAAGGTTTGCAGTTACATCCCAACTGTACAGCATGACTACAGACCTCTAAAGAAATAAACAACTATGGCGGGACAGGCCCCGCCATACCCTGACTGTACAAAACTATCTACAACAGGGAGATCATACCCAAAAGTAGAGCCTCCGGAGAAGATGGAGCTCCTGACACCAACGCAAGAGATCCTAAGGATGTGGATCTAGCACCTGCTTGCCTCTGCGGCATGAACGCAGCCCCAAGGAGGTCGATCTGACAATGTACTAAGTATATGAAACTGTAAAGTACTTAAATGAAAACATATCATTTTAAAAATCAGTTTTGCAAGTATGTATGAAACAACCAAGGTAACCGCACATAGTGCCACATCATAAACAAGAGCAACAATAGGTAAACTGTAACAGGTCTTTTCTAGGCTGCGAATGATCGAAGCAGGGCCAATTGCCCGTAGTATCACCATGCAAGCCTAATCCTGGACTCCCGTAGTCCGCATAGGCCACTCATATAGGCCCGCATAGGGTATGTAACCCCGCATCGAGGGTAGCTACTCCTCGGCATCGTCCTGGACTCGTAGTCCGCATGGCCACATAGACCGCATGAGGTATAACCCCGCATCACTAACCTGGAACTCCCGTAGCTCCGCATAGGTCCCCTGGACCCGCATGAGGTATTCTCGAATCATGGTCCTGCATCGCCGAGTCTACCGCGTCGGAGCGACAACCCCGGTAATATGTCAAGAGGTGAGTGATATTATACTAACATAACAGCTTATCGTTAAACAACATAAGCACAACAAGAATACTCTCTTATACAAACGTTACAAGACACTAACACACATAGCATCATATCATGTCTACTTATCAAACCATCTTATTATTCTTTTCACAAATCAATATAAGTCTGTTATAAACACATAGGCAAACTGTTTCTTTTATCATGCTTAAGTGGTTATACCTAACTTCCCATAAAGCTAGTATAACTCTTAAGCTTCTGTTTTAAAAACCAATTTGTTCTCTTCTGTTTAAAAATGATTCAGTATTCTTTTGAAATGCTTTCAGATCCTTATTATTCAGGCTTAAGTCGCAAGACATTGCCGTAAGTATTATTCAGGCTTAAGTCATAAGACATTGCCGTAGTTATTATTCAGTTAACACATGTACGTCTATCGTACTACATATATTTTTAAAATATCATGCTTAAGGAAGAATCACATACCTTCTCGAAATCCACCGCCAAGTTGAATATGTCGCGCAGAGAATCGACTATAATAGTCGGACATCTATCAAAGTGTAGACTACTCGAAGGTCATTCTAAACAGAGGTTCACAATTCTATGGAAAGTCGGGCACTTCCCTACCGGTGAGCTATATAAGTCTCATCGTGAAAACGATCCTATGTAAGTCTGATTTGATTATTCTTCTTTTAAACCCTTCTACTGTGATATGATTCAATTCTATTCTGCAATATTCTTCTAAGTATTTAATACTTATTCTTATACTACTACGATGTATTCTCTAATTCAAAAGAGGGTTAGGATTATTTACCTCGGTAAGCCCAATAATATCCTAGATAAAAGTCGCGCCTGAGCAAGGTTTAGCTCCTAGGTTGAACGCTCCGGTAGCTCCAAGAAACCTTAGAAGTTCTTCACAACTTCTACTAAGGACTAAGGGATTTGGGCTAGGGTATTTTGGGCATTATAACAATACTAGAAGGCAACTTTTCTACCAAGGGAGGGGGGGTAGATTTCGGCTAGGCTAGGGGGAGGGGTTGCCTCGGCCAAGCTCACTCAAGGGGGGGGGGGGTGTTGGACGAAAAAGGCTACAAGGGAGAGGAGAGGATTTTCAAGACTTGGAAAGGAATTTGTGGATGAAGAACTCTTCATCTTAAGGGGGTATTTATAGGTCAAGACATGGCCAACCAATGGCCAAGATGATGCCAAGTGCAAGGCAAGTGTAGGGTGAAGATTTAGGCAAGTGTCCATTCTATCTACTACACACAAATATCCTACCAACTCCTTGACTTGTGCAAAGGCACAAAAAACGTGCCATCCTAGTCCAATTCGTCCAATGGACGATTTCAAGTCCATCAATTGGAGGGTGACAAGTGTCGCCCTCCCGTTGGTCCAAAATGTTTCGTCTCTCGGAAAAATCCGCAAAAATTAGAAATGGCATAGCCGGAATTTTCCCTACGGAAGCTGTGGAAACGTTTCGTCGGAAAACGATTCTTTTAGTGGGTTGTGCCCAATAATTTTCGTCCATGCCTAACTTTTAAGGCTAAACTTTTGTACGTATTCCCTTACGTACATACTCCGGAAATACGGGGTATAACATGGACAAGTCAAATAGTCAAGTCTTGCAAGATATTTTCTTTGGGTTAGTGGGAGTAGGTATTGGACGGTTTTTGTGAGCCATGTGGATGGCCACATGGCTCATTGTTCTGGTGGACATATGTTCCAATGTTGTGGTGGACATATGTCCCAATATTGTGGTGGACACTTGGTGGAAGACTCCACTCACACAAGCTATCTAATCTACACCCTCCATTTGCTTTAATCTTGGCCATTGAAGGTTCTATAAATACCCCCCTCTACTGCAAGACTTCTTCATCCATTAAACAATTTCCAAGTCTCAAAATCCCTCCCCCCTTTGTAGAGTTCTCGTCCAAAGTCATCCCTCCCCCTTTGAGTAGTTCTCGTCCAAAAGCTCCTCCCCCTTTCTAGTTGCCTACGTCAGAAACACCCCCCCCCCCCCCCTTGGTAGAAAAGTTGTCTTCTAGTATTATTACTATTCCCAAATACCTTAGCCTAAATCCCTTGTAATTTTCCTAAGTTACCTCTATACTAAAAGCCCGCAAATACTACTTTATATCCTTTAGTCACAAAACGAAACCCTAAGGAAAATCTTCATAGTTGGTTGAAGTATTAAGTAGAAGTTGTTTGGAGACTTCTAAGGGTTTCTTGGAGCTATCGGAGCGTGCAAATTAGGAGCTAAACGTTGCTTAGGATCGACATTTAATCTTGGATAATTTTGGGCTTACCGAGGTAAATATCTTTGTCCTTCTATTGTAATTAGAGATTACATATTGTAGTAGTTCAGAATTAAGTATAAGATATATAGAAGGAGGGTATAAAAGAAGAGAATTGAACTGTACTTACATAGGACTGTATTTACAGTAGACTTGTGTAGTTTGACGGGTAGGGAAATGCTGCCCAATTTTTCGTAGAATAAAGGACCTTCTGCTTAGAATATTCTACAGAGTAGTCTAGACGTTGATAGACGTATTTGACTATTATAGGTTGATACTCTGCGCGCGACATATTCGACTTGGCAGGTGGATTTCGCCGAGGAGGTATGTGATTCTTCCTATCCTCTTGAGCATGATATTTTTAAAATATATATATAGCACGGTAGACGTACGTGTGTTAACTAAAATTGGTTTTACTCTGATGTCTTTTGACTTGAGTTTTAAATGATAAGAATCTTGGAAATATTTCAAAAGAGTTATGAATCATTTTTTAAAGAAGAGTAATACTTGGTTTTAAAAAGCTTAAGAGTTATACTAGCTTTATGGGAAGTTAGGTATAACGACGTAAGAAAGATAAAAGGAACGGTTTACTTATTTGTTTATAAAAGTCTTGTATTGATTTCTGAAAAGTGTAGTAAGATGGTTTGATAAGTAAACATGTTATGATGCTACGTGTGTTAGTGTCTTGTGATGTTTGTGTAAGGGGGTTATTCTTGTTGTGCTTACGTTGTTAAATGATAAGCCTGTTGTACTGCTATTATATCACCTTCTACAGCTATGCGCCCTGCAGGGCAGGACTGTGATTAGAGTAAAGCGGTAGATACAGGTATATCCTTACCCCTCTAAAGACTTGTATGTATTGATGTTATGGTAATGTGTTAAGTGTTATGTTCGGACAGCTTTGTGCTAAAAAATGTGATTTAGAAACCTGTTTAGTGAAAAAGGGTAAGCCTGGGGGTGAGAAAATGATGAACCTTAGAATATTACAGTTGAGACCTTAGATGTAAGGCCGTCCTGAGTACAGGATTTTGCAAGTGATCCTTGTCGGAATGCATTTTATGCCTAGAATGTATTGTGGGAAAATTCCTTGGGTAGTGTAAAATGGAAGTGGTAGCTTTCATGACCTGTTTAGGTAAGATTGTTCCGGATCGGGGAACAAGAGCTTGATGCGTTAAGTGGGTCTGGTTGGGGCCATGTTGTGGGCCAACCCGCGGCCTGTTTCGAGGTGGGGTCAGCTCTGGGTGGTCCCGCCAGGTGGTAGGGTCACGAGGGTGCTAGGCCCAAGATTAGATGACCATCGTATGAGTTCGTGGATATATTCGACCAGAAGCGGATCGTGAAGGCCGGGAATGGCCTTAAGGGAGATTGAGGCTAGTAAGATGACCAAGTTTGGAGGTGGTAACTCCAAAGTTTTGGGAACTGGCGATGGTGAAGTGTGAACGTATACTAGAAGAGTTCGGTGTTAGAAGGACACGAGTAAGGAAGGAAGAGAACGTGTGTTATTTCGTGGCGAGCGTGGCGTTGGCAACTTGTTAGAAGAACTTCATCGTTATCCGTCTTGAGAAGGAACATTCGACGAATGTTTCTAAGGAGGAGAATGTTATACCGTATTTCCGCAGTATGTACGTGGGGCGACGTAGAAGTTTGAGCCTTAAAGTAGGCAAAGTGGCGAATTTGTACACAAGTGCAGAAAGAATCGTTTTCGTAAAGCGTTTTACTAGACTTGCGAAGGAAAATTCCGGCTATGTCATTTCTAATTTTTGCTGATTTTTCCGAGAGACGAAACATTTTGGACCAACGGGAGGGTGACATGTGTCACCCTCACATTGGAAGGAAGTGGGCGGTAATGGACGAAATGGGGCCTTGGGAGTTGGTAGGATATTTTGTGCAACTTGGTTTGGTAGAAGGATACGGTGGACATGGCGTAAACATATCCCTACACTTGCATAACAATTGGATGTATCGTGGCCATTGGGTGGCAATTGCTTGACCAATAAATACCCCCACCCCCCTAAGTGATGAACTTTCATCCTAAAATCATTTCCAAGTCTCAAATACTCCTCCCCTTGTGGTGGTAGTTCGTCCGCCACCACCCTCCCCTGAGAGGCCTGCGAGCCTACCCCACAGCCTAGTTGTTTTCGTATAATACCCCCTTTTGTGGTATAGAAATACTCTCCTAGTATTGTTATAATGCCCAAATACCTTGGCCCAAATACCTTGTAGTATTCCCAAGGTTACCTCTATACGAAAAGCCCGGAAAATACTATTATACTTCCTTTAGCCACAAAACGAAACCCTAAGGAAAACCTTCATAGTCTGTTGAAGTGTTAAATAGAAGTTGCGTAGAACTTCTAAGAGTTGTTTGGAGCGGATTGGAGCACTCGGAGTAGGAGCTTAACGTTGCTCAGGAGCGACATTAAACTTGGATAATTTTTGGGCTCTTCGAGGTAAATACTACTGTCCTTCTAGTATAATTGGGAATTACATACTGTAGTTGTATAGAAATGAATATAAGATTCATAGAAGAGAATTGAACTGTAATAGAGGGATATTACAGTAAAGACTTGAACTGAAATCACATCAGAAGAATATTAGAGTAGAAGATTAAATCGTATTTACATAGAATTTGTATTCTAAGATGATCGATAACCTTTATTGGTTGAATGTTCTGCGAGTAGCATGTGCTACATGGAAGGTGGACAAGGCTAGCCGGGTTATAGTCGTGGAGCGTTTTGCTTATAGTCGATAATCGTCGCGAGGTATGTGATTCTTTCTATACTCTTGAGCATGAAGTATTTTAAAAGAATATATATAGTACGGTAGACGTACGTGTGGCAATGTCTTTTGACTTAAGCCTGAATAATATGTATATATAATATGGTAGACGTCGTGTGCTAGCGAATATAGTTGTACGACAATGTCTTTTGACTTAAGCTGAATAATAAGAACCTTGAAATATTTTAAAAGGAATATATATATAGTACGGTAGGCGTCGTGTGTTAATCGAATGTAGTGTTACGCAATGTCTTTTGACTTAAGCTGAATAATAAAGAATCTTGAAGTATTTCAAAAGATTAAGAAACCTGTTTGAAAGAAGAGTAATACTTGGTTTGAAAACATAAAGAGTTATACTAGCTTTATGGGAAGTTAGGTATAACGTCTTAAGAGAGATAAAAAGAATGGTTTACTGATTTAGAAGTTAAGAGACTTAATCTTAAAAGATAAGAGACTGGACTTAATATGGATGTTTGTGTGAAACCTCATTCGTGAGTAATGAGTACTTGGTTTTTAAAAGGGGATAATGTTTTACTGATTTCGGAAATCAGAATAAGTATCGAACAAACCACTGCAGCGTTAATAAAGGAAATGTAATGAATAAAGAAGTATTATTAAAACCAGTAGAAACCTCCATCCGCATAGAAGCTAAGATAAGACAAAATGATATTACATTTTCTAGATCATGGCTGCTTTAATAAATGGTTATAAACAAGAATAAACTGCTCACGCCTATGGCATATGTTACTCAATGGTTTTAAAGGAGATTAAGACATCGAACTATGAAACTTTTCTAAAATAAAGAGACTTGAGTAATTGAAATTAGGCAAACTGGAACTCTAGGGAAAAGAAAGGCATTGTTTTGTCTTAAATTGGTTTAAAACATAAAGTGTTATAACAGCTTTATGGGAAGTTAGTTATAACGACTTTATGAGAACAAAAGAAGGGTTTTATCATTGGTTTTAATGTGGTAACTTGACTTTAAAAAGAGAAGTGTTTTGGTCCAAAAAGAAGGCATGGTATTTCCTTAATTTGGTTTTAAAAAGGAAAGTATGGAAGTTGTTTTGGTTTACTTAAAAGATGTAAGTCACTCTATTTTTATACTACGGGTATCGGGTGACTTTTATAAAAGGAATGGACCTCTTAAAAGGAATTTAACGTACGTAGTACTTTAGGGTTAAAACCCGGACTTTGGCATAAAATGAAAGTACCTTGAGTTATGTATAACTTGCCTATGCTTGTTTCTGTGAAACTTGCCTATGCTTGTTGTGATAGCCTTTGTTGTGCAAGAATTGTGTTTCTATATTATCGCGTCTCTCGATGGAGGGCCGGTTGACTTGTTGAGAACTTACTCGGACATGCCGGCAGTGACGGAGAATTCCACGGGTACGCTCCTGTTGATAGTGTTATTTTTGCTAAATCGCTTTGGACATACTGACACGATGCGTGGCGCACGGGTATGGTTCCATTTTGATTGTTGTCTAGTTGTTTCCTTTTGGACATACTGACACGATGCGTGGCGCACGGGTATGGTTCCATTGGGATTGTTGTCTTGTGGTTTCCTTCTGGACATACTGACACGATGCGTGGCGCACGGGTATGGTTCCATTGGAATTGTTATTCCATGGACTAGCTCTCTATGAGGTTTTACTGTTCGGCCTTGGTATCTGGTAGTCGGCTTTCGTACTTGCCCCGTGTCAGCTTCGTGGTTTGGTTGTATTGTATTGTTAGTACGGCTTCGGCATCAGGTAGGACTTGGTGTTCAGGTGTACTTCTTGGTGTTATCATAGACTGCCGGCAGTGAGGAAGGTATTCCACGGGCATGATTGATATTGTGGGCGTGAGACCCATCGTTATATTTGAGTAATGACTCGGGCGTGAGTCACGACTTGATATAATCGTTATATGTGTGTCTTGTAGTTTGGTTATCATATATGTCTCGCTTTATATAGACTATTATGATTTCATTTACTGATATTTTCTGATTTCACATACTTGGTACTGTTATCGACCTCCTTGAGGCTGCGTTCATCCGCAGTAGAAGTACATCATTTGTCGATCCGCGTTTAGGGTCACATTTCAACAGATTGGGAAGCTCCGTTCTTTCGGAGGCTTATCTTTCGGTATGTTACCACCGAGTGCAGGGTTCTTGTACATTCAGGGTATGGCGGGGCCTGTCCGTCATAGTTGTTGTAAAAATATTAAGTGCATGCCTTTGTTGTGGGCAAGGTTGTAAGGATTGTAACTGTTCAAATGTCTATATTTATATATGTTGAAAGGCAACCGGTTTGGTTGGCCTATTTTCTTTTATCTTGATCCATGTCTATTTGAATGTTTAAGTTTTTATTTCCATTGGTTTTCTCGATGTTGTATCACTAGGGTGCGGGTAAGGCACGATCCACGGGCCGGGCAGTCGTGACGAGGGGAGAGTCTTCGAATTTTCCGTAGAATAAGGAACCTTGTACTTTGAAATGTTCTACGAAGAGATCTAGAAGTTGATAGACGTTTTGTGGCCTTTATAGGTTGAAGTACTACGAGTAGCGTATTCTACTTGAAGGGTGGAAAAGGCTAGCAGGGTTATAGTACTTTGGAGCGTTTTGCTAATTGTCGATAATCGTCGCGAGGTATGTGAACCTCTTCCTATCTTTTCTAGCATGATGTTGTGAACTATGTAGTACGGTGAGCGTCGTGTGCTAAACGAACTTTGGTTGATTTTAAAAGATAAGAGACTGGACTTATATTTTGACTTGGTATGAAATGTGAAGAACTTGAATTGTGTTAAAGTAGTGAAACCTCATTCGTGAGTAATGAGTACTTGGTCTAGAAAAAGGAATAAGTTATATTAATTTCGGAAATGGGAATAACTATCGAACAAGCCATTGCAGCGTTAATAAAGGAATATGTAATGACAATTAATTATATTAAAACCAGTAGAAACCTCCATCTGCATAGAAGCTAAGATAAGACAAAATTGTATTACATTTCCTAGATCATGGCTGCTCTAATAAGAATTATTATAATCAAGTTTTGATTTTCTTAAAATTCCAAAGTAAGGAACTTGATTTCTAAAAGAAAAGAGACTTAAGAATTTGAAGTGTTTTGGTTTAAAAGAAAGGCAGGGCTTTGTCTTAAATTTGTTTAAAACATAAAGTGTTATAATAGCTTTATGAGAAGTTAGTTATAACGACTTTATGAAAACAAAAGAATGGTTTTATTATTGGATTTAAAATGGTAACTTGATTTTGGGAAAAGAGAAGTAACTTGAGTTTAAAAGTATACTTGACGTTGTTTTAAAAAGTGTTAAGTACTTGATTTAACATAAACGTGTTTGGTACTACGGATAATAGTATCAAGTTGTGTTTTCGTAAAAAGAGATCTTTTTGAAAGGATTAACGTATGTAGTACTTTGGGGGTTAAAACCCGGATTTGTTGTCATAAAATGGAAGTCTAAGAGTATGTTAATTTACCTATGCTAGTTGTGATAGCCTTGGTGGTATTACTATGTTACCGCGTCTCTCGGTTGGAGGGCCGGCTGACTTGTTGTGAATTTGTTGGACGTCTGGCGTGTGGAGGATTCCACGGGTATGCTTCCATTTTGTTTGATCTTGGCCATGCTTATACCGATGAGAGATGCCGGGGCATGCGACCAGGATGCGGGTTAGATGCCCGTACGTTTCATTGGATGTCTGCGGTGTGGAGGATTCCACGGGTATGCTTCCCTTGTTATTATCACATGGACATGTCTACACCGATGAGGGATTCCGGGGGCATGCGGCCATGCAGCGGGTTAAACTCCCGGTATATTATTATTGTCACATGGGCATGTCTACACCGATGAGGATTAGGGGCATGTGACCATTACTATTATTCCATGGGCTAGCTCCGTGAAGACCTATCTACAGATGAGGGATTAGGGGCATGGTATATGCGATCATTATTCCATGGGCTAGCTCCCGTGAAGACTGCACTGCGATGAGGATGCCGAGGCGCGTTATGGCCATGTTACAGATGAGGATTCGGGACATGCGACGCGTATTATATATATATATATATATATATATATGTTGTATATGTGTCTGTGACGGTGAGGTACGATGCCACTGGCGGGTCACTGTCATACCCCGTGAGGACATACGTACAAGTGTATAAACCCTAATTAGGTTTAGAATGAAATTGTAAACTTTCAACGGAAAAGATTCCGAACCTTGTGAAGGAAATTCTACGGTTTTAATATTTTAACCAATTACGGGTTTTTCCGAGAGATGAAATATTTTGGACCAATAGGAGGGCGACATGTGTCACCCTTAGGTGGCATGGTTGGACGAAAATGGTGGGCTAGTGGACAAGTCAAATAGTCAAGTCTTGCAAGATATTTTCTTTGGGTTAGTGGGAGTAGGTATTGGACGGTTTTTGTGAGCCATGTGGATGGCCACATGGCTCATTGTTCTGGTGGACATATGTTCCAATGTTGTGGTGGACATATGTCCCAATATTGTGGTGGACACTTAGTGGAAGACTCCACTCACACAAGCTATCTAATCTACACCCTCCACTTGCTTTAATCTTGGCCATTGAAGGTTCTATAAATACCCCCCTCTAGCGCAAGACTTCTTCATCCATTAAACAATTTCCAAGTCTCAAAATCCCTCCCCCCTTTGTAGAGTTCTCGTCCAAAGTCATCCCTCCCCCTTTGAGTAGTTCTCGTACAAAAGCTCCTCCCCCTTTCTAGTTGCCTACGTCAGAAACACCCCCCCCCCTTGGTAGAAAAGTTGTCTTCTAGTATTATTACTATTCCCAAATACCTTAGCCTAAATCCCTTGTAATTTTCCTAAGTTACCTCTATACTAAAAGCCCGGAAATACTACTTTATATCCTTTAGTCACAAAACGAAACCCTAAGGAAAATCTTCATAGTTGGTTGAAGTATTAAGTAGAAGTTGTTTGGAAACTTCTAAGGGTTTCTTAGAGCTATCGGAGCGTGCAAATTAGGAGCTAAACGTTGCTTAGGATCGACATTTAATCTTGGATAATTTTGGGCTTACCGAGGTAAATATCTTTGTCCTTCTATTGTAATTAGAGATTACATATTGTAGTAGTTCAGAATTAAGTATAAGATATATAGAAGGAGGGTATAAAAGAAGAGAATTGAACTGTACTTACATAGAATTTGTATTCTGATGAGACTTGTGTAGTTTGTGGGTAGGAAATCTTGCCCAATTTTTCGTAGAATAAAGGACCTTCTGCTTAGAATATTCTACAGAGTAGTCTAGACGTTGATAGACGTATTTGACTATTATAGGTTGATACTCTGCGCGCGACATATTCGACTTGGCAGGTGGATTTCGCCGAGGAGGTATGTGATTCTTCCTATCCTCTTGAGCATGATATTTTTAAAATATATATATAGTACGGTAGACGTACGTGTGTTAACTAAAATTGGTTTTACTCTGATGTCTTTTGACTTGAGTTTTAAATGATAAGAATCTTGGAAATATTTCAAAAGAGTTATGAATCATTTTTGAAAGAAGAGTAATACTTGGTTTTAAAAAGCTTAAGAGTTATACTAGCTTTATGGGAAGTTAGGTATAACGACGTAAGAAAGATAAAAGGAACGGTTTACTTATTTTTTTATAAAAGTCTTGTATTGATTTCTGAAAAGTGTAGTAAGATGGTTTGATAAGTAAACATGTTATGATGCTACGTGTGTTAGTGTCTTGTGATGTTTGTGTAAGGGGGTTATTCTTGTTGTGCTTACGTTGTTAAATGATAAGCCCGTTGTACTACTATTATATCACATACCCCCCTGACTTGTTATGATGTCGAGGACTTGCCACCCTCGATGCGAGGAATACCTCATGCGGGTCTGTGTGACCTATGCGGAGCTGCGGGAGTTCCAGGATTGATCACTCCGGGTGTGTTACGCCGATGCGGGTCTATATGGCCTATGCGGTCCACAGGACTATGCAGACTTCGGGGGTCCAGGAGGATGTCGCGGGTTAGCTACCCCCGATGCGAGGAATACCTCATGCGGGTCTGTGTGACCTATGCGGACTGCGGGAGTTCCAGGATTAGGCACGCATAATGATACTATGGGCGATTGGCCTTGCTTCGATCATTAGCGGCCTAGAAAAGACCAGTTACATTATATCTATTTTTGCTCTTGTCTATGCTGTGGCATTATGTGCGGTTGAATTGGTTGTATTTGTAAGTGGTTTTAAAATGCTTTGAGTTCATTTCAGTACTTTACAGTTTCACATACTTGGTACCTGTTGTACTGACCTCCTTCGGGGGGCTGCGTTCATGCCGCAGGTAAGGGAAAACAGGTGGTAGATCCTCGTTCTTAGGATCCTTACTCTGGTGTCAGGAGCCCCATTTCTCCGGAGGCTCGACTTTTGGTACGGCTCTCCCTGTGTTGTAGATATTTTGTACATTCAGGGTATGGCGGGGGCCTCCCGCCATAGTTGTTTATTCCTAAGTGCGTAGTCTGTTGTAAAGTGGGGATGTAACTGTTCACTCTTGATGTATATATACATTCCGAAAGGCAGTCTTCTCTTGATAAACTGTTTCTCATTTCATAATTGTTTCATGTCTTGTTTTATATTCCGCTGGTTACTCTGATGTATGTCTACTTAGGTGCCCGGGTAAGGCACCAGTCACGGGCCCGGGTTCGGGTCGTGACAAAAGTGGTATCAGAGCAGTTAATCCTCGGAAAGTGTCTACAGACCGTATCTAGTAGAGTCTTGATTATCGGTGTGTTGTGCACCACATGTCGAGGAGGCTATAGGATATTTATGATTGGTTTCCATTCTTCTCACTCTGAGATCCTGCCTTAGAGTTGTGTTATAAGTTGGACCCCTCTAACGTATTTCTTTTCTGTACCAGTTATGCCTCCACGCGAGGCAAACCGGGCCCAGAATGTCAAGGCAGCTGAGGGAGCTGCTAGTAGGACACAGAGGGCCACGAGGGCCCAGGCCCAGTCTATACCCGAGGCGATACCTCAGACGGCGAGTTCCACGACGCCGCCCGGCCCAGCGAGGTTTAGGCGCAGCGGTGGGCGTGAGACCACGCAGACTGCGCCTCGGTCCACAACATGGAAGCGGAGAGATGGGTTATAGAGAGATGGCCCAGTTACTAGCCAGGCGTGGCGGACGAGATATCTTTGGATGCGGCGGTTCGATTCAGCGATGCCGTGGTTCACCGAGTCGGATAGTTTGAGGCTACGTGATTTTACGAGTTGTAGCGCGAGTTCTACGGGTCGAGGCACGAGGATGATCTGCGAGTTCATCAAGCGATTCTGACGGATGATGAGAGTGATCAAGGCGGAGACCGAGTCCGTGATCTTCGGTTCGCGTCATTGCGTGATACCGCATGATCGTTTGATTCGTGGGAGCTATCCCGGGGAGAGCATGCGCCTCCAGCAGTATGGGACGAGTTCTCGGAGGCATTTCTCACTCATTTCTTACCCCCACAGATGAGGAGAGCACGGGCCGACAGATTTTTGATCTTTGGCGAGAGGCGCCTGATTGGGAGTACAACGTGGAGTTTGACTCATTGGCTCGATATGTCCCTGCGTTGGTAGCAGATATGGAGGGCGAGTGCACCGCCACGCCACGGGCTAGATGATTATTTGGCGTAGTCTTGCTCGGGTGAAGCTCTTCCACGGCATGGACATTGCCCGCGTCGAGCTCATGCACTTAGATGCGAGGCGTAGAGGCGACGGGTCGGCGGATATCGCCAGCGAAGAAGGCCGGGGCAGCGAGATATTTTGGTAGCTCTGGGTGGACGACCTCGGCGATCTAGATGTGCACCACAGCCAGCTCAGAGCACTCCTACACCGTCTTCGGGACGGCGGGGGTATTCGGGCGGTCGAGGCCCGGGACTTGGACTTCGGTGGGTAGGGTGCTAAGCGATCGAGTCCTCGGTGTGTCCGATATGGTAGATTCCATTAGGAGTTGTGATACTACCTCGGGAGTTTGCTACACTGCGGCCAGCGAGTCACTATCACGAGCCTATCCGAGGCAGCGCGCAGATGGTAGAGTCGGCTCAGTGGTCTTTTGCGGTCTTCATCTCCCACGATTACTCGCCGGGGCAGGGTACTCATGGACCAGCAGGTCGCGGCAGAGGTCGTGGCACGGGTCCCAGTTCCAGCGGTCCTCAGAACCGCATTTATGCCCTGTCCAGCCGCCAGGACCAGGAGGCATCGCCGGATGTCGTCACAGGTACTTTATCAGTTTCTTGTTGTGACGTGTATGCCTTGATAGATCCGGGTTCTACTCTGTCCTATATATCTCCCCATATTGCTAGTAGGATAGGGATAGAGCCTGAGTCCATAGACCCTTTCGAGGTAGCTACGCCAGTGGGTGATTCGGTGGTAGCTCGGCGGGTATATAGGGCTTGCCCAGTGACTTTATGCAGTCGTCAGACCCTAGCCGACTTGATAGAGTTGGGTATGACCGATTTTGATGTGATCATGGGTATGGATTGGCTAGCTTCTTGCTATGCCAATGTAGACTGCAGGGAGAGAGTGGTACGGTTCCAGTTTCTGAGGGCGGTTGCTCAGTGGGAGGAACATCAGATCGTAGAGGTAGGTTTATTTCTTACCTCAAGGCTAGGAAGATGGTGCAGAAGGGGTATATCTACCATCTCATTCGGGTGTTTGATACTGAGGCTGCGGTACCAGATTTTCAGTCAGTTCCAGTAGTCAGAGAGTTCCCAGATGTGTTTCCAGATGACCTCCCGGGTATCCCTCCTGAGAGGAAGATACAGTTTTGTATCGATGTCTTGCGGACACTCGGCTTATATCCATTCCGCCATACGAATGGCACTGCCGAGTTGAGAGAGTTGAAGGACCGGTGAGATATTTCTGGAGAAGGGCTTCATCAGTCCTAGTTTTTCTCCCCAGGGAGCGCGGTATTGTTCGTGAAGAAGAAGGATGGGACGCTGCGCGTGTGTTGATTACACGGTTGAACAAGGTGACTATTAAACGAATACCCCTTCCTGGATTGATGATTTGTTCGACCATTGCGAGTGCGAGATGTTTCTCAAGATTGATCCGCGATCGGGCTATCATCAAAGTGCGAGTTAGAGGCGGATGTCCCTAGGGTGCATTCGGACGTGACGCACTATGAGTTCGAGTTATGTCTTTCGTTTTGACCAATGCTCGTGGTATTTATGGATTTGATAAACCGAGTGTTCAAGCCATTTTTGGATACGTTTGTGATAGTATTCATTGATGACATCTTGGTTTATTCCCGCTCAGAGCAGGAGCATGCGGAGCATTTGAGGACTGTGCTGAGAGTTCTCCAGGACCAGCAGTTGTACGCCAAGTTTTCCAAATGTGAGTTTTGGTTGGCTTCGGTGGCTTTTCTTGGGCACATTGTCGGGGCCGATGGTATTCGGGTGGATACGGCCAAGATCGAGGCAGTCAGGAGTTGGCCTAGACCTATTACTCCGATAGAGGTGCGCAGCTTTCTGGGCCTTGCAGGTTACTATCGGAGGTTCGTGGAGAAGTTTGCTTCTATTTCGGCACCTTTGACAAGCTGACTCAGAAGGGAGCTAAGTTTCAGTGGACTGATGTTTGTGGCGAGGTTTCCGATTCTTGAAGGAGAGGTGGCGACCGCCTGATTCTTACTCTTCGGAGGTCTAGACGGCTATGTGGTGTATTGTGATGCGTCAGGCATCGGGCTTGGATGTGTGTTGATGCAGCAGGGCAAGGTTATAGCGTACGCATCCCGACAGCTTAAGAAACATGAGAAGAACTACCCCACCCATGATTTGGAGTTGGCAGTGGTGATTCACGCCTTGAAGATCTGGAGGCACTATTTGTATGGAGTTCATGTGGGTATTTACACAGACCACAAGAGCCTCCAGTATATCTTCAGCCAGAGGGAGCTGAAATTACGACAGAGACGGTGGTTAGAGTTACTCAAGGATTATGATGTCGATATCCTGTACCACCCAGGGAAGGCCAATATTGTGGCAGATGCCCTTAGTCGTAGGTCGATGGGGAGTCTATCAGTTGTGCAGCCAGAGAGGAGGGGCATGGTCCGCGAGTTACATCAGTTAGCGAGCCTTGGAGTCCGATTGATTGGTTGTGATAGCAGTGGGGTTCGAGTTCGAGAGGTTGCCGAGTCTTCCATCGTCGAGGAGGTGAAGAGGCAACAGTTTGAGGATCCGATTTTGACACGGTATCGTGATACGGCTCTTCGTGAGGGGAATGGTCCTTTTGAGCTAGCACCTGATGGGGTGCTAAGGTTTAAAGCGAGTTGTGTGTTCGGATATTTCGGGACTTGACAGCGAGTTCTAGGGAAGCACACAACGCAGCGTTACTCTATCCATCCGGGTCGACAAAGATGTACCACGACCTCGGATCGTGTATTGGTGGGATGGCCTTAAGAGGCGTTGCGAGTTTGTTGCTCGGTGCGTGTTGTCGGCGGTAAGGTAGAGCACGGAGGCACGGTGGGTTGTTGCGACGATAGAGATCCCGAGCACGGAAGTGGGAGGTGATCAACATGGACTTTATCACGGGGTTACCTCGCACTCAGAAACATGATTCTATCCGGTTATCGTCGACGGTGGCGAAATCAGCCCACTTTCTTCCGGTCGGGCGACTTTTTCGCCGAGGATTATGCAGACTTTACATCAGAGATCGTGAGGCGCATGGGGTCCCTATTTCTATCATATCGACAGAGAGCCCGGTTCGGCTAACACGGAGGTCTTTCCGGAAGGGATTAGGGGCGGTGAGCCTCGATCGCATTCCATCCTCAGACAGACGGACAGGCAGAGCGTACTATCCAGACTCTTGAGGATATACTGCGAGCCTGTGTTATTGATTTCAGGGGTAGCTGGGAGGATCATTTGCCTCTAGTAGAGTTTGCGTATAATAATAGCTACCACTCCAGTATTCAGATGGCGCCTTATGAGGCCTTGTATGGGAGGAAGTGCAGATCGCCGATAGGCTGGTTTGACGTGGGCGAGGTGCAGTTAGTCGGACCAGACTTGATACATCAGGCAGTGGATAAGGTGAAGCTTATCCAGGAGCGGTTATTGACAGCTCAGAGTCGACAGAAGTCGTATGCAGATCATCGTCGTCGGCATCTGGAGTTTGAGGTTGATGATTGGGTTTTCCTGAAGGTGTCACCCATGAAGGGTGTGATGAGGTTTGGGAAGAAAGGGAAGCTCAGCCCAAGGTACATTGGGCCTTATCAGTTGTCGCGGGGTAGGCAAGGTTGCCTATGAGTTGGATCTGCCGTCCGATCTGGAGGCAGTGCATCCGGTTTTTCATGTTTCTATGCTGAGGAGATGTATCGGGGATCCATCTAGAGTGTACCCGATTGACGACGTCCAGGTGACCGAGGGGTTATCGTATGAGGAGAGTCCCATAGCGATACTCGATCGTCAGGTTAGGCGTCTGCGGACAAAGGATGTGGCTTCCGTCAAGGTCTTATGGCGGGCGAGCGAGAGGAGATGACGTGGGAAGCAGAGGAGGACATGAGGCAGAGGTATCCTCACTTATTCCCCACACCTCCAGGTAACTCACTTTCCTACTTGGTTTTAATTTTCATATGTGCTTAAGTTTTGTATTGTGGCCATGTGTGGCATTTGCAAACTGTTTAAGTTGCGAGGAGCTATGTCGTTTCTGTTTTAATTGAATCTAGAAGGAACATTCGGGACGAATGTTTCTAAGGAGGGGAGAATGTTATACCCCGTAGTTCCAGGGTATGTATGTGAGGACATACGTACAAGTGTATAAACCCTAATTAGGTTTAGAATGAAATTGTAAACTTTCAACGGAAAAGATTCCGAACCTTGTGAAGGAAATTCTACGGTTTTAATATTTTAACCAATTACGGGTTTTTCCGAGAGATGCAATATTTTGGACCAATAGGAGGGCGACATGTGTCACCCTTAGGTGGCATGGTTGGACGAAAATGGTGGGCTAGTGGACAAGTCAAATAATCAAGTTTTGCAAGATATTTTCTTTGGGTTAGTGGGAGTAGGTATTGGACGGTTTTTGTGAGCCATGTGGATGGCCACATGGCTCATTGTTGTGGTGGACATATGTTCCAATGTTGTGGTGGACATATGTCCCAATATTGTGGTGGACACTTGGTGGAAGACTCCACTCACACAAGCTATCTAATCTACACCATCCACTTGCTTTAATCTTGGCCATTGAAGGTTCTATAAATACCCCCCTCTAGTGCAAGACTTCTTCATCCATTAAACAATTTCAAAGTCTCAAAATCCCTCCCCCCTTTGTAGAGTTCTCGTCCAAAGTCATCCCTCCCCATTTGAGTAGTTCTCGTCCAAAAGCTCCTCCCCCTTTCTAGTTGCCTACGTCCGAAACCCCCCCCCCCCCCCCCCCCTTGGTAGAAAAGTTGTCTTCTAGTATTGTTACTATTCCCAAATACCTTAGCCTAAATCCCTTGTAATTTTCCTAAGTTACCTCTATACTAAAAGCCCGGAAATAATACTTTATATCCTTTAGTCACAAAATGATACCCTAAGGAAAATCTTCATAGTTGGTTGAAGTATTAAGTAGAAGTTGTTTGGAAACTTCTAAGGGTTTCTTGGAGCTATCGAAGCGTGCAAATTAGGAGCTAAACGTTGCTCAGGATCGACATTTAATCTTGGATAATTTTGGGCTTACCGAGGTAAATATCTTTGTCCTTCTATTGTAATTAGAGATTACATATTGTAGTAGTTCAGAATTAAGTATAAGATATATAGAAGGAGGGTATAAAAGAAGAAAATTTAACGATACTTACATAGAATTTGTATTCTGATGACTTGTGTAGTTTGTGGGTGAAATCTTGCCCAATTTTCCGTAGAATAAAGGACCTTCTGCTTAGAATATTCTACAGAGTAGTCTAGACGTTGATAGACGTATTTGACTATTATAGGTTGATACTCTGCGCGCGACATATTCGACTTGGCAGGTGGATTTCGCCGAGGAGGTATGTGATTCTTCCTATCCTCTTGAGCATGATATTTTTAAAATATATATATAGTACGGTAGACGTACGTGTGTTAACTAAAATTGGTTTTACTCTGATGTCTTTTGATTTGAGTTTTAAATGATAAGAATCTTGGAAATATTTCAAAAGAGTTATGAATCATTTTTGAAAGAAGAGTAATACTTGGTTTTAAAAAGCTTAAGAGTTATACTAGCTTTATGGGAAGTTAGGTATAACGACATAAGAAAGATAAAAGTAACGGTTTACTTATTTGTTTATAAAAGTCTTGTATTGATTTCTGAAAAGTGTAGTAAGATGGTTTGATAAGTCAACATGTTATGATGCTACGTGTGTTAGTGTCTTGTGATGTTTGTGTAAGGGGGTTATTCTTGTTGTGCTTACGTTGTTAAATGATAAGCCCGTTGAACTGCTATTATATCACATACCCCCCAGACTTGTTATGATGTCGAGGACTTGCCACCCTCGATGCGAGGAATACCTCATGCGGGTCTGTGTGACCTATGCGGAGCTGCGGGAGTTCTAGGATTGATCACTCCGGGTGTGTTACGCCGATGCGGGTCTATATGGCCTATGTGGTCCACAGGACTATGCGGACTTCGGGGGTCCAGGAGGATGCCGCGGGTTAGCTACCGTCACGAGGAATACCTCATGCAGTGCATGTGACCTATGCGGACTGCGGGAGTTCCAGGATTAGGCACGCATAATGATACTATGGGCGATTGGCCTTGCTTCGATCATTAGCGGCCTAGAAAAGACCAGTTACATTATATCTATTTTTGCTCTTACCTATGTTGTGGCATTATGTGCGGTTGAACTGGTTGTATTTGTAAGTGGTTTTAAAATGCTTTGAGTTCATTTCAGTACTTTACAGTTTCACATACTTGGTACATGTTATCGACCTCGCTTGGGCTGCGTTCATCCGCGAGTAAGGAAGCGGTGGTAGATCCTCGTTCTTAGGATCCTTACTGCGTGTCGAGAGCCCCATTTCTCCGGAGGCTCGACTTTTGGTACGGCTCTCCCTGTGTTGTAGATATTTTGTACATTCAGGGTATGGCGGGGCCCTGTCCCGCCATAGTTGTTTTCATTCCTAGAGGTTTGTAGTCCTGTTGTAAAGTGGGGATGTAACTGTTCACTCTTGATGTATATATACATGCCGAAAGGAAATATTCTCTTGATAAACTGTTTCTCATTTCATAATTGTTTCATGTCTTGTTTTATATTCCGCTGGTTACTCTGATGTATGTCTACTTAGGTGCCCGGGTAAGGCACCAGTCACGGGCCCGGGTTCGGGTCGTGACAGTCACATGGTTATATGTTACACCTACGGCTGCCGGCAGTGATGAAGGATTCCACGGGCAGGATGTATATATATATGTTTTGTATATGTGTACGCCGACAGTTAGGTAGGATGCCACGGGCGCGTCACATGAGTATGATTTATGTCATAGACTGCCGGCAGTGAGGAAGGAATTCCACGGGCATGAGTGATGACTTGAGGGCGTGAGTCCCCGACTAGACCTGACTGCTTATATGTTGTGTACTGTAGTTTGGTTATCATACATGTCTCCTGCTTTATATAGACTATTATGATTTCATTTACAGTACTTTGATTTCACATACTTGGTACTGTTATCGACCTCGCCCGGGGCTGCGTTCATGCCGCAGGTAGAGGTACACCGGTTGTTAATCCTCGCTCATAGGATCACAGTTCTGCGTTTTGGGAAGCTTCGTTTCTCCGGAGGCTTATCTTTGGTATAGTCCCCTGTCATAGTAGGTACTTGTACATTCAGGGGTATGGCGGGGCCCTGTCCCGTCATAGTTGTGGTTACATTCTTGAGTGCAGATATTCTTGTTGTGGCGGGGTTTGTAAGAGATTTAATCGTTCGTGTTGATATTTATATATACGAGGAAGTACTTAGTTTTAGTTAGACTGTTGCTTATTTTATGTATTGTTTCATGCTTAAAGTTTTTATTTCCGCTGATTTTCTCTGATGATTGTATCACTAGGGTGCCCGGGGTAAGGCACCAGTGACGGGCCCGAGGTCGGGTCGTGACAAATAACGTACGATTATTGAAGGATTTTAGGATAGGTACCCTTGGAGGTACTTGGAGTCGGCTTAGGGTGGCAGTCAGGGCCACGACTTTCCGAATGATTTCAGGAAAAATGCGCAAAGCAAGAATAAGATAAGTACGAGTGCTGCCTATGTAAAACAGAAGATATCATTGGTAAGTCTTAAAAATCTCTACGATTATAAGGTGGCGCTTGATGATAAAGATTATGAAAGGGAGATAAGCCTTCTCCCCCACATAAAAGGATAGTTTTACATATTATTGAGGGTTATTCGTACCCATATTGTTAGGCCATAGATATGGGACTGGAAAAATCTCCGGCTTCGTTATGCAACAGGTTACAATTGTAGGTAACCGTGAGAAAAGGTATTGTGATGGGGGTAGTTGATGACGACACGAGGAAATGGTTGAAGAAATGTCGTAAGGATACCAATGCGGGTAATACGCATGAATGAACCTATATGATTAAGAATCAAGATAGAAGGAAATACGGGGAGATGAGATACCCCAGGACAACGTGAAACGGAAAATAAAGGTAAGACGAGCAGACACTCGAGCGATGAGAGACATAATCATGACAAGATAGGAAATCTTGGCAAGTCATTGGATTATGTAATACCATGAAAGGAGGTTGAACACCGGACTATAAACTCTATGAGCTGGGGAGAATAATAGGATTACTACTTGACGAGATCAAGGAAATCTCCCCCAAAAGTGCGATTGGCAGGAAGTCTTAGCCGTGAGACAAGCGAAAGATTTGAATCTAAGTATAGTGACCAAATCTGGAGACAGTATAAGGATCCAGTTCTAGTACGAAATTGAGATCTGACCTCAGGAGAGAAGAGGCTGTTTGTGTAGCACCAGATGGGGTGCTGTGAGATAAGGATAGATTGTGTGTGCCCGATGCTGCAGGACTTGTCAACAGGTTTTAGGGGAGGCACACAGTGCTTATTACTCTATTTTGTTTGGGGTTGACTAAGATGTATCATGATCTCAGATGTATGTAATGGTAAGATGGCCTGGAGAGGGACGTAGCAGAGTTGTTGCTCAGTATCCAATTGGCAGCAGGTCAAGGGTGAGCATCAGAAGCCCATTAGGCTATTATCGACGATTGAAATCCCGACTTGGTAGTGGGAGGTGATTGATATGGATTATGTTATGGGGTTGCATCGTACTCAGAGGAAGTGCGACTTCTTATGGGTTATAGTAGACAGGCTGACGAAATTAGCCCACTTTCTTCTGGTCAGGACCATTTTTTCGGCTGAGGATTATGCTAGATTATATAACAGGAAGATTGTGAGACTGCACGGGGTTCCTATTTATGATGTCAGACAGATGAGCTCGCCATTTGGCTAATTTACGAGGACTTCTGAAGGGATTAGGGACGCAGGTGAGCCTCAATACTGCATTCCATCCTCAGACCAACGGACAGGCAGAGCATACTATCCAGACTCTTGTTGGGTTTGAATCTAATAACAACTACCATTCCAGTATCCAGATGGTGCCTTACGAGGCCTTGCATGGAAGGAAGTGCAGGTCGTCGATAGGAAGGTTCGATGTGGGCGAGGTTCAGTTAGTCGGGCCGGACTTGTTTTCAGCAGGCTGTGGATAAGGTGAAGCTTATCCAGGAGAGGTTATTAGCAGCTCAGAGTCGACAGAAGCCGTATGCAGATAATCGGCGTCGACACTTGGAGTTTGAGATTGACGA
This sequence comes from Przewalskia tangutica, assembly GCA_029844215.1. Taxonomy (NCBI): domain Eukaryota; kingdom Viridiplantae; phylum Streptophyta; class Magnoliopsida; order Solanales; family Solanaceae; genus Przewalskia; species Przewalskia tangutica. Next base: position 47,907,654 of record CM056730.1, read on the forward strand.
TTGGGTCTTCCTGAAGGAATCACCCATGAAGGGTGTAATGAGGTTGGGAAGAAGGGGAAACTTAGCCCAAGGTACATTGGGCCTTATCAGATTGTTCGTAGAGTAGGTCAGGTTGCCTATGAGTTGGATCTGCCGTCCGATCTGGAGGCAGTATGTTGTCACGACCCGATCTCGGGCCCGTGACTGGTGCCTTACCCCGGGCACCCTAGTGATAACAACATCAGATAAAATCAGCGGAAATAAAATTTAAACAGGAAACAAGAGACAACATAAGAAAACAGGCTAACCAAAACGGTTACCTTCATGTATATACATATATGAAACCGAACAGATAAAATCCTTTACAAACCCTGCCCACAACAGTACTACAGACCTCTAAGAATTGTAACAACAACTATGACGGGACAGGGCCCCGCCATACCCCTGAATGTACAAGTATCTACAATAACAGGGGACTATACCAAAAGATAAGCCTCCGGAGAAACGGAGCTTCCCAACGCTGAACTGCGATCCTATGAGCGAGGATCAACAACCGATGTACCTCTACCTGCGGCATGAACGCAGCCCCCCGAAGGAGGTCAGTACAACAGGTACCAAGTATGTGAAACTGAAAATACTGTAAATGAAATCACGACAGTCTAAATAAAACAGGAGACATGTATGATAACCAGACTACAGTTCACAACATAAAAGCAGTCATGCCATGTCAGGGACTCACGCCCTCAAGTCATCCCTCATGCCCGTGGAACTCCTTCCTCACTGCCGGCAGTCTAGGTATAAATCGTGTGATACGTAACATGTCTCGGCCCATCCCATGGGACTCGAGGTGGAATCGCATGGTCACATTCCCGGCCCATCTCATGGACTCGGTGTCGGATCGTATGGAATACATTCCCGGTCCATCTCATGGACTCGGTGTCGAATCATGTGGAATACATTCCCGGTCCATCCCATGGACTCGGTGTCGAATCGTGTGGAATATATTCCCGGTCCATCCCATGGACTCGGTGTCGAATCGTGTGGAATACATTCCCGGTCCATCCCATGGACTCGGTGTCGAATCGTGTGGAATACATTCCCGGTCCATCCCATGGACTCGGTGTCGAATCGTGTGGAATACATTCCCGTTTCCAAAAGTTCAAGTTGCATAATTTCAAATACTCAAGTCTCTTATTTTCGAAAGATTTCATAGTTCATAGTCTTAATCACTTAATAACGTAATCTCTTTTAAAACAATTCGAGTAACATATGCCTTATGTGTGAGTAGGTTATTCTTGTTTATAACAATCTTATTAAAGCAGTCATGATCTAGGAAATGTAATACAATTTTGTCTTATCTTAGCTTCTATGCAGATGGAGGTTTCTACTGGTTTTAATATAATTAATTATTTGTCAATACATTTTCCTTTATTAACGCTGCAGTGGTTTGTTCGATACTTATTCTCATTTCCGAAATCAGTAAAACATTATTCTTTAAAAACCAAGTACTCATTACTCACGAATGAGGTTTCACAACTTTTAACAAAATTCATATCAAGCCAATTAAGTCAAGTCTCTTATCTTTCAAGATCAAGTCTCTTAACTTCTAAAAACAATAAATCATTATTTTACCTACATAAAGTCGTTATAACTAACTTCCCATAAAGCTATTATAACACTTTATGTTTTAAACCAACCAAACCTCGTTTAGCACACGTACATCTACTGTACTACATAGTTCACAACAATCATGCTAGAAAAGATAGGAAGAGGTTCACATACCTCGCGACGATTATCGACAATTAGCAAAACGCTCCAAAGTACTATAACCCTGCTAGTCTTTTCCACCCTTCAAGTAAAATACGCTACTCGTAGTACTTCAACCTATAAAGGCCACAAAACGTCTATCAATCTATAGATCTCTTCGTAGAACAATTCTAAGTACAAGGTTCCTTATTCTACGGAAAATTCGGCAACACCTCCCCCCCCGCAACCACACACAAATCTCTTCCTCTATCAAGGCCCGCTACAAAGCCAACAACTCCAAGGGGGTTACACGTCTAACCGGACGTGTACAACACTGCCCCACAATAGTACTACACAAGTCTACTGTAAATACAGTCCAATGTAAGTACAATTCAATTCTTTATAATTATCCTTCCAATATATCTTATACTCAATTTTAAACTACTACAATATGTAATATCTAATTACAATAGGGGGACATAGATCATTACCTCGATAAGCGCAAAATTATCCAAGATTATAAGTCGATCCTGAGCAACGTTTAGCTCCAATTCCTTACGCTCCAACCCGCTCCAAGCAACCCTTAGAAGTTTCTAAACAACTTCTCTTAACACTTCAACCAAGCTATGAAGATTTTTCTAGGGTTTCATTTTGCGACTATTGGAATAAAGTAGTATTTTTGGGCTCCTAGTATTGTAATAACTTTGGAATACAACTAGAGATACTAGGCTAAGGTATTTGGGATTTATACAACAATACAAGAAGTATTTTCTACACAAGTGGGGGAGGGGGACGAAAATACTACAAAGGGAGAGGATATTTTAGCCTTGGAAGACTTAAGTGTGGGATGAAATTGGTCTTCAACTTAAGGGGGTATTTATAGAGGAATCAAGGGTCAAGATCTATGCAAGTGTGTGGTCAATATTGGGCCATGTGTGTGTGGGTCCCACCACACCACATGGCCAACGAATTGAGCTTCCAAGTGTGATGGCCATTTCGGCCAAGGGGACAAGTGGCTAGCCACTTTTCCCTCCAATTTGTCCAAGGTGCCACATGGGGGTGACACGTGTCGCCCCCCGACTCGTCCAAAATATTTTGTCTTCCGAAAATATCCAAAATATCGGAAACCTCAAAAACAAAATGGGCCCCACAAAACCGTAAATTTCTCCCGTGGGTCCCACGTGACCATTTCCGAAAATAAAATCTCATAATTCTAATATAATCCAAGAAGCCCAAATACCAAATCTGGGAATCCAATTCCCATCAACGAACCTTTTTCCTTCACAAAACCCGGAAACTTTTCCGTCGAAAAATCACATCTTTCTTTCTTTCCAATATTACTGTCGTATTCTCGTATGTACGTCCTCACATACATACCCTGGAACTACGGGGTATATCATTCTTCCCCCCTTCGAAACATTCGTTCCGAATGTTCCTTCTAAGTCTCTAAACATACGTGCGCCGGTATGGTCTCCACTACTATACTTACAAAACCGATCATGCCACCAATGACCAGAATATATCATGTGCGCAAAACTCAAATCCAAGCCAACGAGGAATCATTTCTAATCTCAAAAAAGCTCCCACTAGCTTCAATTTACTCTAAGGCCATTCCCGGCCTTCACGATCCGATTCTGGTCGAACGTATCCACGAACCCGTACGATGGTTACCTAAACTTGGGCTTAGCACCCTCGTGACCCTATCACATAGCGGGACCACCACAAATTGACCCCACCCCATTTCGGGCTACGGGTTGACCCGCGACCTTACCTCCACCCGACCCATTTCGCGCCAAACTCTCTCGTTCCCCAATCCGGAACAAACTTACTAACTCACATCATGAAAGCTACCACTTCTATCTCACACTACTCATGGAATTATCACGCTAATACTCCACGTACTACACATTCTGACAAGGATCAACCGTAAATCTTTCACTTAAGATGGCCTCGCATCTAAGATCTCAATTGTTATCAAACTTCTAAGGCTCACCATTCTTCCCTAACCCCCAAACTTACCTTTTCAACTAACCATGTTTTCTAATCACAATTAACACAATGCTATCAGAACATAACACTTAAAATATACTCATCTTATCACACATACTAATCTCTAGAGGGTTAAGGATATACCTGTATTTACTGCTTCACTTCCCCCTTGTCGCTCTAATCATAATCCTGCCCTGCCGGGCGCATAGCTATAGAAGGCGATGAACACGCCTTGACCCGTGGCTGTCATTCTGCTCGTATCCTCCTACTAGGGCGATCTCGTCACATGGACTGTGGCGCAGTGAAACAAGCACCCGATAAAGACGACATTCCGGAATGACGCCGCCACATCGCGTGCACCGAGGGACATGAATCCGGCTGGCTAGAACCCATGTATATCTGTGAACGAAGCCGAGCTCGACCAGGCTCCCGAATACCCGAACGCCCCAAGGCGCGGAGGACCACTGCATCTTGGCGGAGGTGCATAACTAGCTCATCGAGGCGGTCCGACTCGAAAATTACGAAAGGACCCTGCTGTTCTGGCCCTCTTCTGCTGATCTCGGTCATTCCGTCGACCCCTCCGCTCCTCACATCCAAGTGCATAAGCCTGTATGCGGGCAATGTCAATGCCCGACTGAAGAGCTACACCCGAACAAGCCTCTGCCAAGTAGTCATCGAGCTCGGTGACGTAGCGGTGTACTCTGTCCTCCATATCAGCTACTAACGCGGGGACATACCTAGCCAATGAGTCGAACTCCACGTTGTACTCCAACCGCACGCCTCTCTCAAAGATCATAAATTTGTCGGCCCGTGCACTCCTCATCTGCGGAGGCAAGAAGTGGCTGAGAAATGCCTCCGAGAACTCGTCCCAAATAGCTGGAGGCGCATGCTCCCCCCGGGACAGCTCCCACGAATCAAACCATGATCGCAGATCACGCGCCTGATGCGAACCTAAGACCACCGACTCGGTCTGCGGCCTTGATCACTCTATGATCCAGAATCGCTTGATGAACTCCTGCAGATCATCCTCAGGCCTCGACCCATAAAACTCTGGCGGGCTGCAACTCAAAAAGTCCCGCAGTCTCAAACTATCCACTCTCGGGTGAACTACGGGTACTACCGGTACCGGAATTGCTGCATCCAGCCTATCCTCGTCCCTTGCCACTATCCTGACCAATAACTGGGCCATCACCTTGTAACCCATCTCCTCTGCTCCAGGCTGTGGGACTGGAGGCTCAGGTACTGTGGTCTCTGTAGAGACTGCCCCTGCTCTACTCGCAGCTCCCTCTGCTGCCTTGCCCTTCTGGGCCCTGATTGCCTTGCGTGGAGGCATAACTGGCACATAAGAATACGTCAGAGGGAGTCCAACTCATAACACAGATCTAAGGCACGATCTCAGAATGAGAAGAATGGAAACCGATCCTAAATATGCTGCAGCCTCCTGATTATAGGAGTGGTGCACATCACGCCGATAATCAAGACTCTACTAGATACGGTCTGTAGACACTTTCCGTGGACTAACTGCTCTGATACCACTTTTGTCACGACCCGATCTCGGGCCCGTGACTGGCGCCTTACCCCGGGCACCCTAGTGATAACAACATCAGAGAAAATCAGCGGAAATAAAATTTAAACAGGAAACAAGAGACAACATAAGAAAACAGGCTAACCAAAACGGTTACCTTCATGTATATACATATATGAAACCGAACAGTTAAAATCCTTTACAAACCCTGCCCACAACAGTACTACAGACCTCTAAGAATGTAACAACAACTATGACGGGACAGGGCCCCGCCATACCCCTGAATGTACAAGTATCTACAATGACAGGGGACTATACCAAAAGATAAGCCTCCGGAGAAACGAAGCTTCCCAACGCTGAACTGCGATCCTATGAGCGAGGCTCAACAACCGATGTACCTCTACCTGCGGCATGAACGCAGCCCCCCGAAGGAGGTCGATAACAGTACCAAGTATGTGGCGAAAATCAGTAAATGAAATCACGACAGTCTAAATAAAACAGGAGACATGTATGATAACCAGACTACAGTTCAAAACATAAAAGCAGTCATGCCATGTCAGGGACTCACGCCCTCAAGTCATCCCTCATGCCCGTGGAACTCCTTCCTCACTGCCGGCAGTCTAGGTATAAATCGTGTGATACGTAACATGTCTCGGCCCATCCCATGGGACTCGAGGTGGAATCACATGGTCACATTCCCGGCCCATCTCATGGACTCGGTGTCGGATCGTGTGGAATACATTCCCGGTCCATCTCTTGGACTCGGTGTCGAATCGTGTGGAATACATTCCCGGTCCATTCCATGGACTCGGTGTCGAATCGTGTGGAATACATTCCCGGTCCATCCCATGGACTCGGTGTCGAATTGTGTGGAATACATTTCCGGTCCATCCCATGGACTCGGTGTCGAATCGTGTGGAATACATTCACGGTCCATCCCATGGACTCGGTGTCGAATCGTGTGGAATACATTCCCGGTCCATCCCATGGACTCGGTGTCGAATCGTGTGGAATACATTCTCGGTCCATCCCATGTGCTCGGTGTCGAATCGTGTGGAATACATTCCCGGTCCATCCCATGGACTCGGTGTCGAATCGAGTGGAATACATTCCTCGGCCCATCTCATGGGACTCGAGGTAGAATCGGCCATAACATTTAAACCCTCTTTTAAGACAGATTAAGATAATACCATGTTTTCCTTTTAAATCAAACTAAGGCAATATCATGCCCTCCTTTTTAAACCGAAACACTTTCCTTTTTAAAAATCAAGTAACAACATTCTTTTTCAAAAGTTCAAGTTGCATAATTTCAAATACTCAAGTCTCTTATTTTCGAAAGATTTCATAGTTCATAGTCTTAATCACTTAATAACGTAATCTCTTTTAAAACAATTCGAGTAACATATGCCTTATGTGTGAGTAGGTTATTCTTGTTTATAACAATCTTATTAAAGCAGTCATGATCTAGGAAATGTAATACAATTTTGTCTTATCTTAGCTTCTATGCAGATGGAGGTTTCTACTGGTTTTAATATAATTAATTATTTGTCAATACATTTTCCTTTATTAACGCTGCAGTGGTTTGTTCGATACTTAATCTCATTTCCGAAATCAGTAAACCATTATTCTTTAAAAACCAAGTACTCATTACTCACGAATGAGGTTTCACAACTTTTTAACAAAATTCATATCAAGCCAATTAAGTCAAGTCTCTTATCTTTCAAGATCAAGTCTCTTAACTTCTAAAAACAATAAACCATTATTTTACCTACATAAAGTCGTTATAACTAACTTCCCATAAAGCTATTATAACACTTTATGTTTTAAACCAACCAAACCTCGTTTAGCACACGTACATCTACCGTACTACATAGCTCACAACAATCATGCTAGAAAAGATAGGAAGAGGTTCACATACCTCGCGACGATTATCGACAATTAGCAAAACGCTCCAAAGTACTATAACCCTGCTAGCCTTTTCCACCCTTCAAGTAGAATACGCTACTCGTAGTACTTCAACCTATAAAGGCCACAAAACGTCTATCAACCTCTAGATCTCTTCGTAGAACAATTCTAAGTACAAGGTTCCTTATTCTACGGAAAATTCGGCAGCACCTCCCCCCCGCAACCACACAAATCTCTTCCTCTATCAAGGTCCGCTACCAAGCCAACAACTCCAAGGGGGTTACACGTCTAACCGGACGTGTACAACACTGCCCCACAATAATACTACACAAGTCTACTGTAAATACAGTCCAATGTAAGTACAGTTCAATTCTTTATAATTATCCTTCCAATATATCTTATACTCAATTCTAAACTACTACAATATGTAATATCCAATTACAATAGGGGGACATAGATCATTACCTCGATAAGCCCAAAATTATCCAAGATTATAAGTCGATCCTGAGCAACGTTTAGCTCCAATTCCTTACGCTCCAACCCGCTCCAAGCAACCCTTAGAAGTTTCTAAACAACTTCTCTTAACACTTCAACCAAGCTATGAAGATTTTTCTAGGGTTTCATTTTGCGACTATTGGAATAAAGTAGTATTTTTGGGCTCCTAGTATTGTAATAACTTTGGAATACAACTAGAGATACTAGGCTAAGGTATTTGGGATTTATACAACAATACAAGAAGTATTTTCTACACAAGTGGGGGAGGGGGACGAAAATACTACAAAGGGAGGGGATATTTTAGCCTTGGAAGACTCAAGTGTGGGATGAAATTGGTCTTCAACTTAAGGGGGTATTTATAGAGGAATCAAGGGTCAAGATCTATGCAAGTGTGTGGTCAAGATTGGGCCATGTGTGTGTGGGTCCCACCACACCACATGGCCAACGAATTGAGCTTCCAAGTGTGATGGCCATTTCGGCCAAGGGGACAAGTGGCTAGCCACTTTTCCCTCCAATTCGGCCAAGGTGCCATATGGGGGTGACACGTGTCGCCCCCCGACTCGTCCAAAATATTTTGTCTTCCGAAAATATCCAAAATACCGGAAACCTCAAAAACAAAATGGGCCCCACAAAACCGTAAATTTCTCCCGTGGGTCCCACGTGACCATTTCCGAAAATAAAATCTCATAATTCTAATATAATCCAAGAAGCCCAAATACCAAATCTGGGAATCCAATTCCCATCAACGAACCTTTTTCCTTCACAAAACCCGGAAACTTTTCCGTCGAAAAATCACATCTTTCTTTCTTTCCAATATTACTGTCGTATTCTCGTATGTACATCCTCACATACATACCCTGGAACTACGGGGTATAACATTCTTCCCCCCTTCGAAACATTCGTTCCGAATGTTCCTTCTAAGTCTCTAAACATACGTGTGTCGGTATGGTCTCCACTACTATACTTACAAAACCGATCATGCCACCAATGACCAGAATATATCATGTGCGCAAAACTCAAATCCAAGCCAACGAGGAATCATTTCTAATCTCAAAAAAGCTCCCACTAGCTTCAATTTACTCTAAGGCCATTCCCGGCCTTCACGATCCGATTCTGGTCGAACGCATCCACGAACCCGTACGATGGTTACCTAAACTTGGGCTTAGCACCCTCGTGACCCTATCACATAGCGGGACCACCACAAATTGACCCCACCCCATTTCGGGCTACGGGTTGACCCGCGACCTTACCTCCACCCGACCCATTTCGCGCCAAACTCTCTCGTTCCCCAATCCGGAACAAACTTACTAACTCACATCATGAAATCTACCACTTCTATCTCACACTACTCATGGAATTATCACGCTAATACTCCACGTACTACACATTCTGACAAGGATCAACCGTAAATCTTTCACTTAAGATGGCCTCGCATCTAAGATCTCAATTGTTATCAAACTTCTAAGGCTCACCATTCTTCCCTAACCCCCAAACTTACCTTTTCAACTAACCATGTTTTCTAATCACAATTAACACAATGCTATCAGAACATAACACTTAAAATATACTCATCTTATCACACATACTAATCTCTAGAGGGTTAAGGATATACCTGTATTTGCTTCACTTCCCTTGTCGCCTAATCATAATCACCGCCGCGCATAGCTATAGAAGCGATGAACCGCCATCGACCGGTGGCTGCATCATTCTGCTGTATCCTCCTACTAGACAGTCTCGTCACATGGACTGACGGCGCAGTGAAACAAGCACCGAGAAAGACGACATTCCGGAATGACGCCGCCACATCGCGCACATCGGAGGACATGAATCCGGTGGCTAGAACCCATGTATATCTGAACGAAGCGAGCTGGGCTCGACCAGGCTCGAATACCCGAACGCCTCAAGGCGCGGAGGACCACTCAGAATGGCGGAGGTGCATAACTAGTTTAATCTTTGGCGGTCCGCCTCAAAATTACGAAAGGACCTGCATTGCGGCCTCTTCTGCTGATCTCGGTCATTCCGTCGACCCCTCCGCTCCTCACATCCAAGTGCATAAGCCTGCATGCGGGCAATGTTAATGCCCGGCTGAAGAGCTACACCCGAACAAGCCCTTGCCAAGTTGTCATCGATCCCGATGACGTAGCGGTGTACTCTGTCCTCCATATCAGCTACTAACGCGGGGACATACTGAGCCAATGAGTCGAACTCCACGTTGTACTCCCGAACCGTACGCCTCTGTCTCAAAGACGTAAATTTGTCGGACCGCGCCCTCCTCATCCGCGGAGGCAAGTGGTGAGAAATGCCTCGAGAACTCATACCAAATACCGAGGCGCATGCTCCCGGACAGCTCCCGAATCAAACTACCGATCGCAGATCACGCAGCCGATGCGAACCTAAGACCACCGACTCGGTCTGCGAAGCCTTGATCACTCTCATGATCCGCTGTAACTGTCGGATGAACTCCTGCAGATCATCCTCAGGCCTCGACCCATAAAACTCTGGCGGGCTGCAACTCAAAAAGTCCCGCAGTCTCAAACTATCCGCTCTCGGGTGAACTACGGGTACTACCGGTACCGGAATTGCTGCATCCAGCCTATCCTCGTCCCTTGCCACTATCCTGGCCAATAACTAGGCCATCTACTTGTAACCCATCTCCTCTGCTCCAGGCTGTGGGGTGAGGCTCGTCTTGTGGTCTCTGTGAGATCGCCGCTTACTGCTCGCCTCCTCTGCCTTGCCCTTCTGGGCCCTGATTGCCTTGCGTGGAGGCATAACTGGCACATAAGAATACGTCAGAGGGAGTCCAACTCATAACACAGATCTAAGGCACGATCTCAGAATGAGAAGAATGGAAACCGATCCTAAATATGCTGCAGCCTCCTGATTATAGGAGTGGTGCACAACACGCCGATAATCAAGACTCTACTAGATACGGTCTGTAGACACTTTCCGTGGAACTAACTGCTCTGATACCACTTTTGTCACGACCCGATCTCGGGCCCGTGACTGGTGTCTTACCCCGGGCACCCTAGTGATAACAACATCAGAGAAAATCAGCAGAAATAAAATTTAAACAGGAAACAAGAGACAAAGATAAGAAAAGCAGGCTAAAAGCGGTTACCTTCATGTATATACATATATGAAACCGATACTGCGGCATAACGCAGCCCGAAGGAGGTCGATAACAGTACAAGTATGTGAATCGAAAATCAGAATGAAATCACGATACCTAAATAAAACAGAGACATGTATGATAACGGACTGATTCCAACATAAAAGCCATGCTACGTCGTGGACTCACGCCTCAAGTCATCCTCACGCGTGGAACTCCTTCCTCACTGCCGGCAGTATAGGTATAAATCGTGTGATACGTAACATGTCTCGGCCCATCCCATGAGACTCGAGGTGGAATCACATGGTCACATTCCCGGCCCATCTCATGGACTCGGTGTCGGATCGTATGGAATACATTCCCGGTCCATCTCATCGACTCGGTGTCGAATCGTGCGGAATACATTCCCGGTCCATCCCATGGAATCGGTGTCGAATCGTGTGGAATACATTCCCGGTCCATCCCATGGACTCGGTGTCGAATTGTGTGGAATACATTTCCGGTCCATCCCATGGACTCGGTGTCGAATCGTGTGGAATACATTCCGGCCCATCCCATGGACTCGGTGTCGTATCGTGTGGAATACATTCCCGGTCCATCCCATGGACTCGGTGTCGAATCGTGTGGAATACATTCCCGGTCCATCCCATGGACTCGGTGTCGAATCGTGTGGAATACATTCCCGGTCCATCCCATGGACTCGGTGTCGAATCGTGTGGAATACATTCCCGGTCCATCCCATGTGCTCGGTGTCGAATCGTGTGGAATACATTCGGCCCATCCTATGCTCGGTGTCGAATCGTGTGGAATACATTCCCGGTCCATCCTACGGACTCGTGTCGAATCGAGTGGAATACATTCCTCGCCCATCTCACGGGACTCGGTAGAATCGGCCATAACATTTAAACCCTCTTTTAAGACAGATTAAGATAATACCATGTTTTCCTTTTAAATCAAACTAAGGCAATATCATGCCCTCCTTTTTAAACCGAAACACTTTCCTTTTTAAAAATCAAGTAACAACATTCTTTTTCAAAAGTTCAAGTTGCATAATTTCAAATACTCAAGTCTCTTATTTTCGAAAGATTTCATAGTTCATAGTCTTAATCACTTAATAACGTAATCTCTTTTAAAACAATTCGAGTAACATATGCCTTTTGTGTGAGTAGGTTATTCTTGTTTATAACAATCTTATTAAAGTAGTCATGATCTAGGAAATGTAATACAATTTTGTCTTATCTTAGCTTCTATGCAGATGGAGGTTTCTACTGGTTTTAATATAATTAATTATTTGTCAATACATTTTCCTTTATTAACGCTGCAGTGGTTTGTTCGATACTTATTCTCATTTCCGAAATCAGTAAACCATTATTCTTTAAAAACCAAGTACTCATTACTCACGAATGAGGTTTCACAACTTTTTAACAAAAATCATATCAAGCCAATTAAGTCAAGTCTCTTATCTTTCAAGATCAAGTCTCTTAACTTCTAAAAACAATAAACCATTATTTTACCTACATAAAGTCGTTATAACTAACTTCCCATAAAGCTATTATAACACTTTATGTTTTAAACCAACCAAACCTCGTTTAGCACACGTACATCTACCGTACTACATAGCTCACAACAATCATGCTAGAAAAGATAGGAAGAGGTTCACATACCTCGCGACGATTATCGACAATTAGCAAAACGCTCCAAAGTACTATAACCCTGCTAGCCTTTTCCACCCTTCAAGTAGAATACGCTACTCGTAGTACTTCAACCTATAAAGGCCACAAAACGTCTATCAACCTCTAGATCTCTTCGTAGAACAATTCTAAGTACAAGGTTCCTTATTCTACGGAAAATTCGGCAGCACCTCCCCCCTGCAACCACACAAATCTCTTCCTCTATCAAGGCCCGCTACCAAGCCAACAACTCCAAGGGGGTTACACGTCTAACCGGACGTGTACAACACTGCCCCACAATAATACTACACAAGTCTACTGTAAATACAGTCCAATGTAAGTACAGTTCAATTATTTATAATTATCCTTCCAATATATCTTATACTCAATTCTAAACTACTACAATATGTAATATCCAATTACAATAGAGGGACATAGATCATTACCTCGATAAGCCCAAAATTATCCAAGATTATAAGTCGATCCTGAGCAACGTTTAGCTCCAATTCCTTACGCTCCAACTCGCTCCAAGCAACCCTTAGAAGTTTCTAAACAACTTATCTTAACACTTCAACCAAGCTATGAAGATTTTTCTAGGGTTTCATTTTGCGACTATTGGAATAAAGTAGTATTTCCGGGCTCCTAGTATTGTAATAACTTTGGAGTACAACTAGAGATACTAGGCTAAGGTATTTGAGATTTATACAACAATACAAGAAGTATTTTCTACACAAGTGGGGGAGGGGGACGAAAATACTACAAAGGGAGGGGATATTTTAGCCTTGGAAGACTTAAGTGTGGGATGAAATTGGTCTTCAACTTAAGGGGGTATTTATAGAGGAATCAGGGGTCAAGATCTATGCAAGTGTGTGGTCAAGATTGGGCTATGTGTGTGTGGGTCCCACCACACCACATGGCCAACGAATTGAGCTTCCAAGTGTGATGGCCATTTCGGCCAAGGGGACAAGTGGCTACCACTTGTCCCTCCAATTCGGCCAAGGTTCCACATGGGGGTGACACGTGTCGCCCCCCGACTCGTCCAAAATATTTCGTGTTCCGAAAATATCCAAAATACCGGAAACCTCAAAAACAAAGTGGGCCCCACAAAACCATAAATTTCTCCCGTGGGTCCCACGTGACTATTTCCGAAAATAAAATCTCATAATTCTAATATAATCCAAGAAGCCCAAATACCAAATCTGGGAATCCAATTCCCAACCTTTTCCTTCCAAAACGGAAACTTTTAGTGAAAAATCACATCTTTCTTTCTTTCCAATATTACTGTCGTATTCTCGTATGTATGTTACACCCCATAGTTCCAGGGTATGTATGTGAGGACGTACGTACGAGAATACGACAGAAATATTGGAAAGGAAGAAAGATGTGATTTTTCGACGGAAAAGTTTCCGGTTTTTGTGAAGGAAAAAACGTTATCGATTCCCAGATTTGGTATTCAGACTTGTTGGAATATTTGAGAATTTTGGAATTTTATTTCCGGAATTGGTAACGTGGGGCCCGCGGGAGGAATTTACGATTTTGTGGGGCCCACTTTATTTTCGGATTTTTGGCATTACGGATATTTTCGGAAGATGAAATATTTTTGTCACAACCCGATCCTGGGCCCGTGACTGGTGCCTTACCCCGGGCACCCAAGTAGATATACATCAGAGTAACCAGCGGAAATAAAATCATGACATGAAACAGTATAAAATGAAAGACCGTTTATCCAAGAAAAGTTGCCTTTCGGCATGTATATATATATATACCCAAAGTGAACAGTTACATCCCGACCTTTACAACAGGACTACAGACCTCTAAGGAAGTAAACAACTATGGCGGGACAGGGCCCCGCCATACCCTAAATGTACAAAAATATCTACAACACCAGGGAGAGTCGTACCAAAAGTCTAGCCTCCGGAGAAATGAAGCTCCTGACACCAGAGTAAAGATCCTAAGAATGAGGATCTACCACCTGCTTTCCCTTACCTGCGGCATGAACGCAGCCCAGGAGGTCAAGATAACAATGTACTAAGTATGTGAAATCAGAAAAATCGAAAGAAATTATAACATTTTAAAACAAGTTCACATATATGTACGAAACAACCCAACTTAACTGCACATAGTGCCACAGCATAAACAAGAGCAAAATACATGTAACATAACTGGTCTTTTCTAGGCTGCTAATGATCGAAGCAAGGCCAATCGCCCATAGTATCATTATGCGAGCCTAATCCTAGACTACCATAGTCCGCATGGGTCCCTCGGACCCGCATGAGGTACTCCTCGCATCGGGGGTAGCTAACCCGGCATCAACTCTGGACTCCGCAGTCCGCATAGTCACTGGACGCATGAGGTATTCTCGTGACGGCGTAACACACCCGGAGTGATCATCCGGAACTCCGCAGACTCCGCATAGTCACGTGGACGCGTGAGGTATTCTCCGCATCGGGGGTAGCTAACCCATGACTCATAACAAGTCGTGGGGTAAGTGATATAATACCAGCACAACGGGCTTATCGTTAAATAACATAAGCACAACAAGGGTAACCCCCTTACACAAACATCCCAAGACACTAACACACGTAGCATCATAATATGTTTACTTATCAAACCAACTACTACACCTTCATAAATTAATACAAGGCTTTTATAAACAAATAAGTAAACCTTCCCTTTTATCCTTCTTAAGTCGTTATACCTAACTTCCCATAAAGCTAGTATAACACTTAAGCCTTTTAAAAAAAACCAATTATTACTTTTCTTCCCAATAACTCTTTTTGAAATATTTCAAGGTTCTTATTCTTTTAAAACTCAAGTCAAAAGACATCAAAGCAAAACCAAATTTAGTCAACACACGTACGTCTACCGTACTATATATATATTACAAATATATATCTCAAGAGGATAGGAAGAATCACATACCTCCTCGGCTAAATCTACTTGCCAAGTCGGATATGGCGCGCGTAGAGGGTCAACCTATAATAGTCAAAATACGCCGATTAACTTCTAGTTTGTCGTAGAACTCTTCTAAGTAAGATTTCCTATTCTACGGAAATTTGGGCAGCATTTCCCCTGTTTATACTCACTTTTCCATCTTTCTCCAAGGCCCGAATAACCGTAATTTATATGCCATATATAAGGCGTAATAATTAAACAACATAAAGAAGGGGATCACACGCCTAAACGGAACGTGATTTAACAATCTTCCCCTTAACAATACAATACAATAATTAAAAAGGGGATCACACGCCCAAACGGAACGCGATTTAACAATCTTCCCCTTAACAGAAATGTAAATACAAATCCAAGTAAATACAGTCCAAAGTAAATACAGTCCTTAAGTTGGGGTCCTTGGCCAACTTTGTCCATTTTACTTATCCAATTACTTCATTAGTCATCCAACTTATATTCCATTATTAATATAAGTTATAGTTACTTTGTTAATTACTTCTTCACAAGTAAGATACGTTTGATACGTTGGATACGTTTTTACCATTTTAATGGCTAAAAGCCAATCCTTTCTTTTAACAAGTTAACAAGATCCAACTCTTCCAAACTTTACTCCATATATTATATACTCCATAATATACTTATAATATATGTATAATGACCAATTCACAAAGAGGTTTAAGATTCACTACCTCAAATAGCCCAAAATTATCCAAGAACTTAATGTCGCTCCAAGCAAGTCTTAGCTCCAAATCTTTATGTTATAAACCACCACAAATCACCCTAAGAAGCTCCTAACCATCATCTCTTCAAGAACCAACTCAAACAAGTGAAGAACACTTAGGTTTCTCTTCCAAGAGCTCTCGGCCAAGGGGTGATTTAGGGGCTAGGGTGTGAAATCTTTTCTAACTTTTGGTTAATAGTCTTCCTAATACACTAGGGAAGAACACTTAAGAGTTTAGGAATTATTGGACAAATTTTGGTTAGGGGGGGGGGGATGTGATCGACGAGAGCTAGTGAGAGAGGGAGGGAGATGAAAATATTTTTCAAGTCTTGAAATATCTAAGCGTGGAAGATTTCATCAACAAAGGGTGCATATATAAGACAACCAAGGGCTAGGATGAAGGCAAGTGTGTGGTTGAGATTGGGGACAAGTGTGTGGGGGTCCCACAAGCCACTTGTCCACACAAAATATCTTGCAAGACTTGGCCACTTGTCACAAGAATTTCGGCCAACCTAGCCCACCTAGGGGTGACACGTGTCGCCCTCCTATTGGTCTAAAATATTTCATCTCTCGGAAAAATCCGTAATTGGTTAAAATATTAAAAACGTAGAATTTCCTTCACAAGGTTCGGAATCCTTTCCGTTGGAAATTCACAATTTCATCCTTAACCTAATTAGGGCTTATACATTTGGACGTACGTCCTCACATACATACTCTGGAACTACGGGGTATAACAATTTTGGACGAATAGGAGGGTGACACATGGCACCCCATGTGGCCCTATGGCCGATAGTAGGGGGACACTTGGACGTTTCTTTGGTGGACAAGTGGCTAGCCACTTGTCCAAATTTTGTGGTGGACATGTGGTTGGTAGAATCCACACCCACATGTCCCCAATCTACACCACACACTTGCCTAGATCTTGGCCCTTGATTTTTCTATAAATACCCCTTAGTGCAAGACATAATATCATCCACACTTAAAGATTTTTTTCCAAGGCAAAAACTATCCCCTCCCTTTGTGATGTTCTCGTCCAACCCCCCCCCCCCCCCCACTTTGTGTAGAAATACTTCAAGTATTGTTGTATTATCCCAAATACCTTAGCCTTGTATCCCTAGTAGTATTCTAAAGTTATCCCAACATAAGAGCCCGGAAATACTACTTTATTCCAATAGTCGTAAAATGAAGCCCTAGGAAAACTTCATAGTTGGTTGAAGTATTTAAGAGAAGTTGTTAGAAACTTCTAAGGGTTGCTTGGAGCGGTTTGGAGCGTACAGAATAGGAGCTAAACGTTGCTCAGGATCGACTTATAATCTTGGATAATTTTGGGCTTATCGAGGTAATGATCTTTATCCCCCTATTGTAATTGGAAATTACATGTTGTAGTAGTTAATAATTGAGTATAAGAGATATTGGAAGAATAATTATAAAGAATTGAACTGTATTTACATTGGACTGTATTTACAGTAGACCTGTAGTATTATTGTGAGGCAGAATTGTACACGTCCGGTTAGACGTATAATCCCCTCTGAGTTGTTGGCTTGGTAGCGGGCCCTGATGTTGGAAGTTAGAGTTGTGGTTACGGGGGGGAGGTGCTGCCGAATTTTCCGTAGAATATGGAACCTTGTACTTAGAAATATTCTACGAAGGGATCTAGAAGTTAATAAACGTTTTATGGCCATTATAGGTTGAAGTACTACGAGTAGCGTATTCTACTTGAAGGGTGGAAAAGGCTAGAAGGGTTATAGTACTTTGGAGCATTTTGCTTATTGTCGATAATCGTCGCGAGGTATGTGAACCTCTTCCTATCCTTTCTAGCATGATTATTGTGAAATATATATAGTGCGGTAGACGCACGTGTGTTTAAAGGAATTTGATATTCCCTTTGTGTCCTTGACTTGATTCCAAAGTTAAGTGACTTGTTATGAAATATTAAGGACTTGAATTATGTTAAAAAGTTGTAAAACCTCATTCATGAGTAATGGGTGTGTGGTCTTTTAAAAAATAAAGTTATCTTGATTTCGAAAATGAGAATAGTTGTCTTTGGTTGGTTTAAAACATAAAGTGTTATAATAGCTTTATGGGAAGTTATTTATAACGACTTTATGAAAACAAAAGAATGATTTATCATTGGATTTAAAATAATAACTTGGCATTTTAAAAGTTGGAGGTTGGTTTCCTTAAAAGATATGATTTAAAGATTAAGAGACTGATTTTTGGAAGTAAAGAGACTTGACTTATAAACAACTTGATTTTGGGAAAAGAGAAGTAACTTGATTTAATGGTATAGGTTATTTGTTTTTAAAAGAGTAAGACACTTGGTTTTAAAAAAGTATATTGCTACTTGACTTTAAAAAGGAAAAAATGTCTTTGTTTTAAAGGAAGACATGGTTTTGTCTTAAAATGGTTTAAAAAGGAAGGCATGCTTTTGTCTTAAGATTGGTTTAAAAAGAAGGTATGGAAATTGTTTTGGTTTACTTAAAAGATAGTTACTCTATTTTGATACTACGGGTATCGTGTGACTTTTGTGTGAGTAACTTGACTATGTTGGCTTGTGATAGCCTTGTAATGCTTTCTTGTTGGTTTGATAAGTAAACATGTTATGACGCTATGTGTGTTAGTGTCTTGTGACGTTTGTGTAATGGGGTTTTCTTGTTGTGCTTATGTTGTTTAACGATAAACAGTTATGCTGGTATTATATCACTTACCCCCCTGACTTGTTATGCCGAGGGTTAGCCACCCCGATGCGAGGAATACCTCATGCGGGTCTGTGTGACATATGCGGAGCTGCGGGAGTTCCAGGATGATCACTCCGGGTGTGTTACGCCGATGCGAGGAATACCTCATGCGGTCTGTGTGACTATGCGGTGCGAGTCGAGTTGATCAGGTTAGCTACCGTCGCGAGAATACCTCATGCGGACCTAGGTGGTCTATGCGGACTGCGGGACTCCAGGATTAGGCTCGCATAATGATACTATGGGTGATTGGCCTTGCTTTGATCATTAGCGGCCTAGAAAAGACAAGTTACGTTATATATATTTTGCTCTTGTTTATGCTGTGGCACTATGTGCAGTTAAATTGGTTGTTTGTACGTATTTGTAATTGGTTTTAAAATGTTATGATTTTATTTCAGTACTTTACAGTTTCACATACTTGGTACTGTTATCGACCTCCTTGGCTGCGTTCATGCCGCAGTAAGTACACGATTGTTGATCCTCACTTATAGGATCACAGTTCAGCGTTTTGGGAAGCTCCGTTTCTCCGGAGGATTATCTTTGGTAAAGTCCCCTGTCGTTGTAGGTACTTATATTCAGGGGTATGGCGGGGCCCTGTCCCGTCGTTGTTGTTATAACATTCTTAGAGGTCCGTAATCTTTGTTGTGGGCGGGGGTTTGTAAAAGGGATGTAATTGTTCAAGTTTTTATTTATATATACAGAAAGGTAACCGTTTTGGTTAGCCTGTTTTCTTATTTCACTGTTTATCTTTTATGAGTTTTTATTTCCGCTGATTTTCTCTGATGTTGTATCACTAGGGTGCCCGGGGTAAGGCACCAGTCACGGGCTCGGGGTCGGATCGTGACAAAAGTGGTATCAGAGAAGTTAATCCTCGGAAAGTGTCTACAAACCGTATCTAGTAGAGTCTTGATTATCGGTGTGTTGTGCACCACACCTATAATCAGGAGGCTGCAGGATATTTAGGATTGGTTTCCATTCTTCTCACTCTGAGATCGTGCCTTAGAGATGTGTTATAAGTTGAACTCCCTCTGGCGTATTCTTTTCACCCGTTATGCCTCTACGCAAGGCAACCAGAGCCCAGGGGGGCAAGGCAGCAGAGGGAGGTGCGAGTAGAACACAGAGGGTTAGGAGGGCACAGGCCTGGTCATTACCTGAGATAATACTTCAGACGACGAGTTTTATGACGCCGCTAGCCCCATCAGAGTTTAGAGCGGCAGCAGTTTCTACTGAGACTACGATACCTGAGTCTCCAGTCCACGGCCAGGAGCCGAGGATATGAGTTACTGAGAGATGGCCCGATTACTAGCTAGTCGGTGGTCGGAATGAGGACGGACGAGTCGGTGGTTCCAGCGATACCGATGGTTCACCCTAGATCCGATAGTTTTGAGACTTCGGGACTTCTTGAGTTGCAGTCCACCCGAGTCCTATGGATTAAGAACTGAGGAAGATCCTCAGGAGTTTATTCGACAGTTGCAGCGGATCCTGAAAGTGATCAAGACCTTAGAGGCATTTCCTGCACACTTCTTGCCCTCGCAGATGAGGAGAGCTCGGGCAGATAGATTTATGATGTTGAGGCAGAACGGGCGGACGGTTCGGGAATATAGTATGGAGTTTGACTCATTGGCTCGTTATGTCCCCGCTTTAGTGGCAGACATGGAGGATAAAGTGCACCGATATGTCACAGGACTTGACGATTATCTAGTAGAGAGTTGTACAGGAGTAGCTTTCACGACCCGACCCCGGGCCCGTGACTGGTGCCATACCCCGGGCACCCTAGTGATACAACATCAGAGAAAATCAGCGAAAATAAAAACTTACACAAGAACAAGATATACATTAATGAAATAAGAATACAGGCTAACCAAAACGGTTACCTTTCTGAATATATAAATAAAACTTGAACCCGAACAGTTACATCCCTTTTACAAACTCGCTGCGCGGTACTACGGACCTCTACGAATGTTATAACAACAACGACGGACAGGCTCGCCATACCCCGAATGTAAGTACCTACAACGACAGGGGACTATACCAAAGATAAGCCTCCGGAGAAACGGAGCTTCCCAAAACGCTGAACTGTGATCCTATGAGCGAGGATCGACGACTGGTGTACCTCTACCTGCGGCATGAACACAGCCCCCCAAAGGAGGTCAGTACAACAGGTACCAAGTATGTGAAACTGTAAAGTACTGAAATCAAATCATAATATTTTAAAACCAATTACAAATACGTACGAACAACCAATTTAACTGCACATAGTGCCACAACATAAACAAGAGCAAAATAGATATAACGTAACTGGTCTTTTCTAGGCCGTTAATGATCGAAGCAAGGCCAATCACCCATAGTATCATTATGCGTGCCTAATCCTGGAACTCCCGCAGTCCGCATAGGTCACACACAAACCCGCATGAGGTATTCCTCGCATCGGGGATAGCTAACCCGCGACATCCTCCTGGACTCCCGCAGTCCGCATAGTCACATAGACCGCATAGTCACACAGACCGCATGAGGCATTCCTCGCATCGGGATAATACACCCGGAATGATCAATCCTGGAACTCCCGCAGCTCCGCATAGTCACACAGACCGCATGAGGTATACCTCGCATCGAGGGTGGCAAGTCCTCGGCATCATAACAAGTCAGGGGGGTATGTGATATAATAGCAGTACAACGGGCTTATCGTTTAACAACGTAAGCACAACAAGAATAACCCCCTTACACAAACATCACAAGACACTAACACACGTAGCATCGTAACATGTTTACTTATCAAACCATCTTACTACATTTTCCAGAAATCAATACAAGACTTTCATAAACAAATAAGTAAACCGTCCCTTTTATCTTTCTTAAGTCGTTATACCTAACTTCCCATAAAGCTCGTATAACACTTAAGCTTTTAAAACCAAGTATTTCTTTTCTTTCAAAAATGATTCATAACTCTTTTGAAATACTTCAAAATTCTTATTATTTAAAACTCAAGTCAAACGACATCAAAGTAAAACCAAAACAATTTCCATACCTTCTTTTTAAAACAAAGGCACTTTTTCCTTTTTAAAGTCAAGTAGCAATATACTTTTTAAACCAAGGGTCTTACTCTTTTAAAAACAAGTAACCTATACCTTTAAATCAAGTTACTTCTCCTTTCCCAAAATCAAGTTGTTTATAAGTCAAGTTATCATTTTAAATCCAATGATAAAACCATTCTTATTTTGGAAATCAAGATAACTTTATTCTTTAAAAGACCACACACCCATTACTCATGAGTGAGGTTTTACAACTTTTTAACATAATTCAAGTCCTTAATATTTCATAACAAGTCACTTAACTTTGGAATCAAGTCAACGACACAAAAGGAAAATCAAATTCCTTTAAACATACGTGCGTCTACCGCACTAAATATATTTCACAAATATCATGCTAGAAAGGATAGGAAGAGGTTCACATACCTCGCGACGATTATCGACAAAAAGCAAAATGCTCCAAAGTACTCTAACCTTGCTCGCCTTTTCCACCCTTCAAGTAGAATACGCTACTCGTAGAACTTCAACCTATAAAGGCCACAAAACGTCTATCAACCTCTAGATCTCTTCGTAGAATAATTCTAGATACAAGATTCCTTATTCTACGGAAAATTCGGCAGCACCTCCCCCCCCGCAACCACATAAATCTCCTCCTCTAACGAGGCCTGCTACCAAACCAACAATCCCAGGGGGGGTTACACGTCTAACCGGACGTGTACAATTCTACTCCACAATAATACTACCAGTCTACTGTAAATATAGTCCTATGTAAATACAGTTCAATTCTTATCCATATTCATTCTACATATAGTATACTCAACTATACATAACCACAACATGTAATATCTAATTACAATAGGGAGACAAAGATCATTACCTCGATAAGCCCGAAATTTATCCAAGATTATAAGTCTATCCTGAGCAACGTTTAGCTCCAATTCCTGACGCTCCAACCCGCTCCAAGAAACCCTTAGAAGTTTCCAAACAACTTCTCTTAACACTTTATCTAAGCTATGAAGATTTTTCTAGGGCTTCATTTTTGCGACTATAGGAATAAAGTAGTATTTTCGGGATCTTATGTTGGGATAACTTTAGAATACTACAAGGGATTTAGGATAAGGTATTTTGGAATAGTAACAATACTAGAAGAAAACTTTTCTACCAAGGGGGGGTGTGTTTTGGACGAGAGCTTTCTCAAAGGGGGAGGGAGTTTTGAGACTTGGAAAATGTTTAATGGATGAAGAAGTCTTGCACTAGAGGGGGGGTATTTATAGAACAATGAAGGGCCAAGATTCAAGCAAGTGGAGGGTGTAGATTAGGTAGCTTGTTCAAGTGAAGTCTTCCACCAAGTGTCCACCACAACATTGGGACATATGTCCACCACAACTTTGGGACATATGTCCCCCACAACAAAGATACATGTGGCCATCCACTAGCACCAAAAAAACGTCTAAGGCAAGCCCCCACTTGCCCACAAAAATCGTCCAACCTACTCCCACTATCCCAAAGAATTATCTTGCAAGACTTGACTATTTGACTTGTCCACTAGCCCACCATTTTCGTCCAACCATGCCACCTAAGGGTGACACGTGTCGCCCTCCTATTGGTCCAAAATATTTCATCTCTCGAAAAAAATCCGTAATGCCAAAAATCCAAAAATAAAGTGGGCCCCACAAAACCGATTCCGGAAATAAAATTCCATAATTCTCAAATATTCCAAAAAGTCCGAATACCAAATCTGGGAATCCAATTCCCATTAACGTACCTTTTTCCTTCACCAAATCCGGAAACTTTTCCGTCGAAAAATCACATCTTTCTTCCTTTCCAATTTTTACGTGATTCTCGCACGCACGTCCTCATATACATACTGCGGAACAACGGGTGTAACATTCTTCCCCAGAAACATTCGTCCGAATGTTCCTTCTAAGTCTCCAAGCACACTGTCGCAGTATAGTCTTCACTACTATACTTACGAAACCAAATATGCCACACATGGCCATAATACAACATACTCGCAAAACTCACATCCGAGCCAACGAAGAATCACCTCTAACGTATATAACAATACCATTAGCTCCACCCATGGTCTAAAGGATACTTTCTTCACATCCTTACTTATAAAAAGGACACTTCCATCTTCTTAACACATCTACGCCTCTTTTCTTACTCGTCGTACCCTCCTCGTACACTCAAACTCTTCCTACTATACGTACATTTACATCATTGCTTGGTTTCCAAAATCTCAGGGTTACTATCTCCAACTTGGTCATCATTAACTGGGAACACTCTGGATGGATCTCCGATACTCTTCCGAAACATAGTAACATGGAATACCGGACGTACGGCCTCCTAAGTCGGATGGCAGTGCTAACTTATAGGCAACCTGGCCTATTCTACAACGATCTGAAAATGCCCAAAGTACCTCAGGCTAAGTTTCCCCTGCTTTCCAAATCTCGTCACACCCTTTCCGGTGGTACCTTCAAGACCACCGTCAACTGAACTCCAAGTGTCGATGCCGATACCCGCATCGACTTACTGACTCGAGCTGCTAAAACCTCTTACGGATAAGCTTCACGTTACCCACATCTTGCTGAATCAAGTAGGGTACTACTATCTGAACCTTGCCTACATCGAACCAATCGGCCGTGAACCTACACTTCCGCCCATACAAGGCTTCATAAGGCACCATCCGAATCGAAATGGTAGCTATATAATACTCACTCAATAAGAGGCAAATAATCCTCACGACTACCCTCGAAATCAAAACAGGCGTAACCTATCCTCAAATGCGGATAAAAATCGTTGTTCGTGCAGCCGGCGAGGTGAATGCAATCGAGACTCACCTGAGTTCCTAACCCCGCCTGGTAAAACCTCCCGAAAAAAGAAATAGCCATAAACTGGGATCCACTGCCTGCCATAAAATAAAAGTAGGAACCCCGTGCAGCCTTACAACCTTCCTGATAACATCTCGCATAACCTCCGTAAATGCGATCCTGGCGAAAGACAAGATGGGCTGACCTCATCGGCCCGACTACTGGTCGAACGCATCCACGAACTCGTACGATGGTTACCTAACTTGGGCTTAACACCCTCGTGACCCTATCATCTAGCGGGACCACCTCAAACTGACCCCACCACAATTCGGGATGCGTGTTGACTCGCGATATGGCCTCAACCCGACCCAACCGTACTAAACTCTCGTTCCCCGATCCGGAACAACCTTACCAGTTCACGTCATGAAGGCTACCACTTCCATCTCACACTACCCATGGAATTATCACACAAATACACCACGTATACCGAGTACTTCGACAAAGACCAACCGTAAAATCATCCACTCAGGACGGCCTTGCATCCAAGGTCCCAACTGTTATAAATTCTAAGGCTCCCCATTTTCTCTTCCCCATACTTACCCTTTTCAACTACCCATGTTTTCTAATCACAACTTACACAATGCTAACCGAACATAGCACTCCACATGTATCTACCATAACGACCTAAACAAGTTTCTCAAGGGCTGAAGATATCTCGTAATTCTTGCCTCACTTTCCTTTGTCGCTCTAATCAAATCCCGCTCTGGGCGCATAACTACTGACGGTGATGAACGACTCTCGATCCGTAGGTGAGTCGTAACATCCGCGCCACCTCTGTTCGGACAACTTCTCGCAAAATGGCCCTACTGGCCGCAAGCCTAACAAGCTATCTAAGTAGTACGACACTCCTCATAAGAACACTTACCACAACGACCATACCGAGGTGGGGCGACCTCCTCGGCTAACACCCCCTCTCCGACCACCGAATCCATGGCCCGACTTGGTAGGCTAAGTCATCCCACCTGTATCCCTCCTACTAGGACATTCTCTCCTCACATGGCCCTGACGCCCGCTGGTAAAACAAGCATTAGTAAAAAAGACGAAATTTCCCGGGATGACGTCTACCACATAGTGAACACTGAGGGAAAACTGAATCGGGCTGGCTAGAACCTATGCAAATCTGTGAACCAGAAACCCTGGAGTTCTGACCAACTCCTAAATACCGAACGTCACGAAGTGCGCGGAGGACCACTCATCTTGGCGGAGGCGCATAACCAGTCTGCTGCTGAGAAGGTCCGCCTCGAAAGTTACCAAAGGACCCTGCTGTTTTGGCCCTCTTCTGCTGATCTTGGTTACTCCGCCGATCTCTACGTTCCTCGGTCTGCTGTGCGTAAGCCTGTACGCGGGCAATGTCCATGTCTGACTGAAGAGCTACTTGTCACGACCCGATCCCGGGCCCGTGACTGGTGCCTTACCCGGGCACCCGAGTAGACATACATCAGAGTAATCAGCGGAATATAAAAACAAAACATGAAACAATGTAAAAGAGACACAGTTTATCTGAGGAAAAGTTGCCTTTCGGCATATATATAAATACCCAAAGTGAACAGTTACATCCCAACTTTACAACGGGACTACAGACCTCTAAGGAAGTAAAACCACTATGGCGGGACAGGGCCCCGCCATACCCTGAATGAACATAAATATCTACAACACCAGGGACTATACCAAAGATAAGCCTCCGGAGAAACGGAGCTTCCCAAAACGCTGAACTGTGATCCTAAGAGCGGGGATCAACAATTGGTATACCTCTACCTGCGGCATGAACGGCCGAAGGAGGTCGATGCAGTACCAAGTATGTGGCGAAAATCGTAATTGAAATCATAATAGTCTATATAAAACAGAAGACATATAAGATAACCAATTTACGATACACAATATGTAAGTAGTCATGTCAAGTCAGGGACTCACGCCCTTAAAGTCATCACTCAAATATAACCATGGGTCTCATGCCCACAATATCGATCATGCACGTGGAATTCCTTCCTCACTGCCGGTAGTCCACGATATAATAGCACCAAGGAATACACATGAACACCAGGTCCCACCTGTGTCATAATAAACCGTACGGGGTAAGTACGAAGGCATAGCCGACTACTAAACCCACAGTACCAACAATGCCATAAACTGTATCACGAGGTCTTTCTAGACCGCGCCACATGATCGAAGCTGGCCACTCGCCCTCAGTATCAATGTGCGCGTCTAATCCTGGAACTTCCCGCAGCTCCGCATTGGCCACACATAGGCCCGCATGAGGTATTTCTCGCATCGGGGGCAGCTAACCCGTGGCATCCTCCTGGACTCTCGTAGTCCGCATGGCCACATAGACCGCATGAGGTAATTACCCCGCACACTAACCTGGAACTCTCGTAGCTCCGCATAGGTCCCCTGGACCCGCATGAGGCATCCCTCGCATCGGGGGGCAGCTTAACCCCCGGTATATCATGTCAAGAGGTGAGTGATACAATACTAACATAACAGTTTATCGTTAAACAACATAAGCACAACAAGGGAACCCCCTTTTTACAAACGTTACAAGATACTAACACACGTAGCGTCATAACATGTTTACTTATCAAACCAACAAGAAAGCATTACAAGGCTATCACAAACCAACATAGTCAAGTTATTCACACAAGGTACTTTCTACTTTATGTCAACAAGTTCGGGTTTTTATCCCCAAAGTACTTCATACATTAACTCTTTAAAAACCAAGTACTCATTGCTCACGAATGAGGTTTCACACTTCTTAACAAAATTCATAACAAGTCAATTAAGTCAAGTCTCTTATTTTCAAAAGATTAATAGTTTTAAACACTTAACAACGAAATCTCCTTTTTAAAATAATTTGAGTAACATATGCCTTATGTGTGAGTAGGTTATTCTTGTTTATAACAATCTTATTAAAGCAGCCATGATCTAGGAAATGTAATACAATTTTGTCTTATCTTAGCTTCTATGCAGATGGAGGTTTCTACTGGTTTTAATAATCCTTAATTAGTCAATACATTTTCCTTTATTAGCGCTGCAGTGGTTTGTTCGATACTCATTCTCATTTCCGAAATCGATATAAGGCTTTCATAAACAATTAAGTAAACCGTTCCTTTTATCTCTCTTAAGTCGTTATACCTAACTTCCCATAAATCTAGTGTAACACTTAAGCTTTTAAAACCAAGTATTACTCTTCTTTCAAAAACGATTCTTAATTCTTTTGAAATACTTCAAGATTCTTATTATTAAAACTCAAGTCAAAAGACATTGAAGTAAAACCACGTTCAGTTAACACACGTACGTCTACCGTACTATATATATTCTTTTAAAATATCATGCTCAAGAGGATAGGAAGAATCACATACCTTCTCGGTGAAATCCACCTGCCAAGTCGAATATGTCGCGCGCAGAGTATCAACCTATAATAGTCAAATACGTTTATCAACGTCTAGACTACTCTGTAGAATATTCTAAGCAGAAGGTGCTTATTGCTTCGGAAAATCGGGCAGCACTTCCCTACCCGTCGAACTACACGATCTCGTAATGTCTGATCTATGTAATTCTGATTCAATTCTCTTCTTTTATACCATCCTTCTATATTTTATACTCATTTATAAACTACTATATGTAATTTCCAATTACAATAGAAGGACAAAGATATTTACCTCGATAAGCCCAAAATTATCCAAGTTTAAATGTCGATCCTGAACAACGTTTAGCTCCTAATCCGTGCGCTCCAATTCGCTCCAAGAAACCCTTAGAAGTTCTACACAACTTCTACTTAATACTTCAACCACTATGAAGATTTTTCCCTAGGGTTTCATTTTGTGACTAAAGAAAGTATAGTAGTATTTCCAGGCTCTTAGTATTGAAATAAATTTGGAATACTACAAGGTATTTGGGCTAAGGTATTTTGGAATTGTAACAATACTTGGAGAATACTTTTCTACCAAGGGGGGGGGGGGGGGGTTTTTCACAACAACAACAAGGAAGGGGGGGGGGGGTTTGTTTCGGCCAAGGCTTCACAAAGGGGGAGGGGTGGTTTGGACGAGAGCTTCAAGAGGGGGAGAGGGATTTCAAGACTTGGAAAAATGTTTAAGGGATGAAGATTTAGTCTTGCACTTGAGGGGTATTTATAGGAAAACCAATGGCTAAGATTGAAGCATGTGGATGGTGTAGATTTGGACAAGTGTGTGTGGGTCCCACCTTATCCATCTACCACACAAAATATCACAAAATATCCTACCTAACCTTGACCAATGTTTTAGGCCAAAAAAATGACAAAAACGTGCCATCTATTTTCGTCCATCAATCCGCCCACTTGAGGGTGACAAGTGTCGCCCTCTCGTTGGTCCAAAATATTTCATCTCTCGGAAAAATCCGTAAAAATTATAAAAGTCGCAACCGTAATTTTCCCTTCGCAAGGTCCGGAAAACTTTTCGTCGGAAAACAATTCTTTTCGCTAGTTGTGCACAATTTCGTCCCTTATGCCTACTTAAGGCTTGAACTTTTGTACGTACGTCCTCACGTACATACTCTGGAAATACGGGGTATAACATTCTCCCCTCCTTAGAAACATTCGTCCCGAATGTTCCTTCTCAAGACAGATAACGATAAAGTTCCTCTTAACTTAAACAAGTTTGCAAATGCCACACATGGCCACAATACAACACGCGCAAATACTTAAATCCAAGTCCACAAGGAACCACCTCTAGCATCACAAAAGCTCCCACCCAAGGTCTAAAAGATGTTCCTTTCGCACCCTTACTTCACAAAAGTAATGATCACTCCTATTTTATTAACACATGCTCGCTTCTTCCCTTACTCGTCGTACCCTCCTCGTACACTCGAACTCTTTCTCATAACTTACCACATTTCTGCTATTGCTTCAGTTTCCAAAATCTCTGGGTTGCTACCTCCAACTTGGTCATCATTAACTGGGAACACTCTGGATGGATCTCCGATACTTTTCCGAACATAGCAACATGAAAGACCGGACGTACTGCCTCCCAAGTCGGACGGCAGTGCTAACTTATAGGCAACCTGGCCTTTTCTACAACAATCTGAAAATGCCCAAAAGTACTTTGGGCTAAGTTTCCCCTGATTTCCAAAATCTCGTCACACCCTTCCGGGGTGGTACCTTCAATAAGACCGACCGTCAACCTGAACTCTAAGTATCGACGCAGATTATCCGCACGACTCCTGTTGACTCTGAGCTGCCAATACCCTCTCCTGGATAAGCTTCACCCTATCCACATCCTGCTGAATCAAGTATGAACCAACTATCTGAACCTTGCCAACATCGAACCAATCGACCGACAACCTACACTATCGCCCATACAAGGCTTCATAAGGCGACATCCGAATACTGAAATGGTAGCTATAATGATACTCACTCAACAAGAGGCACATAATCCTCGCTGCTACCCCTGAAATCAAAACACCGACCCGAAGGTGAATGCAATACTGAGACTCACCTGAGTTCCTAACCCCGCCTGGTAAAACTTCCAGAAAAAAGAAATAGCCGTAACCTGGGCTCCACTGTCGACAATAAGGTGAAAGTAGGCACCTCGTGCAGCCTTACAACCTTCCTGATATATAACATCTGGCATACCCTCTGCCGAGTAAACCGTCCTGACTGAAAGACAAGATGGGCTGACCTCATCGGCCCGACTACTGGTCGAACGCATCCACGAACTTGTACGATGGTTAACTAAACTTGGGCCTAGCACCCTCATGACCCCACCACCTGGCGGGACCACCTCGAAATGACCCCACCCCAAACCGGGCTGCGGGTTGACCCGCGACATGGCCTCAACCCGACCCACTTCGCGCCAAGCTCTTATTCCCCGATCCGGGACAATCTCACTAATCAAGTCACGAAAACCTAGTGGTCATTCTTAGCTCAACTACCCTCTTTGATTCCACACTACTCGGGGACTTATCACACAGATATATCCCACGTATGTTATGTACTCCGATACAGGTCAAACATAACACTAAATCTTTTACTCGAGATGGCCTCGCCTCTAAGGTCTCCACGTATAATATTCTAAGGCTCACAATTTCCCTATCCCCAATCTTACCCTTTTTCCTAACCATGATTTCAAATCACAATTAACACAATGCTATCTGAACATAACACTTAAGATATACTCATCTTATCACACATACTAATCTCTAGAGGGTTAAGGATATACCTGTATCTACTGCTTCACTCCCCTTAGTCGTTCTAATCAATCCCGCCGTTGGGCATAGCTAGGAAGGTGATGAACTAGCCACCGATCTGACGGTGAGTCTACATCCGCGCCACCTGCAGTCGGACAATTTCTCGCAAAATGGCCTGCCGCATGGCATAACAATTTGTCGAAGAAGTACGACACTCCCTTGACACCTACCACAACGGCCACCGAGGGTGGGGTGGCCTCTTACAGCTAACACCCCGCCTCTCCGAACCACCGAATCATGGCCCGATGCGGTAGTGAGTTCTCTGCCGCATCCTCCTACTTGAACATTCTCGTCACACGTGGCCACGGCGGCGCAGTAAAACAAGCACCAACAAAAAGACGACATTCCGGGATGGCGCTTTGTGAACACCGAGGAAAATCAATCGGTGGTTTGGAACCTCGTGTATCTGCGAACCGAAGCCACGGAGCTCGACCAACTCCGGCATACCCGAGCGTCACGAACCCCGCGGAGGACCACTCTGCGCGGCGGAGGCGCATATCGATCTGCTGGCGAGGCGACCGCCTCGAAAGTTACCAAAGGACCTGCCGACCGGCCTCTTCTGCTGCTCTTGGTTAACCCGTCGATCCCTACGTTTCTCTGCCTGCTGCGCATAAGCCCGTACGCAGGCCATGCTCATGCCTGACTGAAGATCTACTCTTACACAACCCTCCTTTAGATATTCATCAAGACCCGCGATAAATCGGTACATAAAATACTCTGCAGTTGCTAAATCCTAGATAATGTGTCGTCTCTTTGCAATACATGCATGCACTCTTGGTCGTGGGCGAAGGTCTAGATATCATGGCGCGATGAGGCTACTGCCGCATGTACTAAACTCTGCTGGGTGGCGTGCGAGAACTCCCGAATGAAGCACCACCTCGGGTGATGATTGGGTATGTGCCTCGTAACCCTCGTGCTCTACTCGCAGCTCCCTCGCCTTGCCTTTCTGGGCGGGTTGCCTTGCGCGGAGGCATAAGCGGTAAGGGAAGAAATACGTTAGAGGGTCCAACTTATAACACTTTCTAAGGCACGATCTCAGATTGAGAAGAATGGAAACCAATCCTAAATATCCTATAGCCTCCTGATTATTGGTGTGGTGCACAACACACCGATAATCAAGACTCTACTAGATACGGTCTGTAGACACTTTCCGAGATTAATCGCTCACGATACCACTTTTGTCACGACCCGATCCCGGGCCCGTGACTGGTGCCTTACCCGGGCACCCAAGTAGACATACATCAGAGTAATCAGCGGAATATAAAAACAAAACATGAAACAATGTAAAAGAGACACAGTTTATCTGAGGAAAAGTTGACTTTCGGCATATATATAAATACCCAAAGTGAACAGTTACATCCCAACTTTACAACGGGACTACAGACCTATAAGGAAGTAAAACCACTATGGCGGGACAGGGCCCCGCCATACCCTGAATGAACATAAATATCTACAACACCAGGGACTATACCAAAGATAAGCCTCCGGAGAAACGGAGCTTCCCAAAACGCTGAACTGTGATCCTAAGAGCGGGGATCAACAATTGGTGTACCTCTACCTGCGGCATGAACGCAGCCCCCCGAAGGAGGTCAGTACAACAGGTACCAAGTATGTGAAACTGAAAATACTGTAATTGAAATCATAATAGTCTATATAAAACAGAAGACATATATGATAACCAATTTACGATACACAATATGTAAGCAGTCATGTCAAGTCAGGGACTCACGCCCTTAAAGTCATCACTCAAATATAACCATGGGTCTCATGCCCACAATATCGATCATGCCCGTGGAATTCCTTCCTCACTGTCGGCAGTCCACGATATAAAAGCACCAAGGAATACACATGAACACCAGGTCCCACCTGTGTCATAATAAACAGTACGGGGTAAGTACGAAGGCATAGCCGACTACTAAACCCACAGTACCAACAATGCCATAAACTATATCACGAGGTCTTTCTAGACCGCGCCACATGATCGAAGCTGGCCACTCGCCCTCAGTATCAATGTGCGCGTCTAATCCTGTAACTTCCCGCAGCTCCGCATAGACCACACATAGGCCCGCATGAGGTATTCCTCGCATCGGGGGCAGCTAAACCGCGGCATCCTCCTGGACTCTCGTAGTCCGCATGGCCACATAGACCGCATGAGGTAATTACCCCGCACACTAACCTGGAACTCTCGTAGCTCCGCATAGGTCCCCTGGACCCGCATGAGGCATCCCGCGCATCGGGGGGCAGCTTAACCCCCGGTATATCATGTCAAGAGGTGAGTGATACAATACTAACATAACGGCTTATCGTTAAACAACGTAAGCACAACAAGGGAACCCCCTTTTTACAAACGTTACAAGATACTAACACACGTAGCGTCATAACATTTTTACTTATAAACCAACAAGAAAGCATTACAAGGCTATCACAAACCAACATAGTCAAGTTATTCACACAAGGTACTTTCTACTTTATGTCAACAAGTTCGGGTTTTTATCCCCAAAGTACTTCATACATTAACTCTTTAAAAACCAAGTACTCATTGCTCACGAATGAGGTTTCACACTTCTTAACAAAATTCATAACAAGTCAATTAAGTCAAGTCTCTTATTTTCAAAAGATTCATACTTTTAAACACTTAACAACGAAATCTCCTTTTTAAAATAATTTGAGTAACATATGCCTTATGTGTGAGTAGGTTATTCTTGTTTATAACAATCTTATTAAAGCAGCCATGATCTAGGAAATGTAATACAATTTTGTCTTATCTTAGCTTACATGCGGATGGAGGTTTCTCTGGTTTTAATAATCCTTAATTAGTCAATACATTTTCCTTTATTAGCGCTGCAGTGGTTTGTTCGATACTCATTCTCATTTCCGAAATCGATATAAGGCTTTCATAAACAATTAAGTAAACCGTTCCTTTTATCTCTCTTAAGTCGTTATACCTAACTTCCCATAAAGCTAGTGTAACACTTAAGCTTTTAAAACCAAGTATTACTCTTCTTTCAAAAACGATTCTTAATTCTTTTGAAATACTTCAAGATTCTTATTATTAAAACTCAAGTCAAAAGACATTGAAGTAAAACCACGTTCAGTTAATACACGTACATATACCGTACTATATATATTCTTTTAAAATATCATGCTCAAGAGGATAGGAAGAATCACATACCTTCTCGGCGAAATCCACCTGCCAAGTCAAATATGTCGCGCGCAGAGTATCAACCTATAATAGTCAAATACGTCTATCAACATCTAGACTACTCTGTAGAATATTCTAAGCAGAAGGTGCTTATTGCTACGGAAAATCGGGCAGCACTTCCCTACCCGTCTAACTACACGATCTCTTAATGTCTGATCCTATGTAATTACAGTTCAATTCTCTTCTTCTATACCATCCTTCTATATCTTATACTCATTTATAAACTACTATATGTAATTTCCAATTACAATAGAAGGACAAAGATATTTACCTCGATAAGGCCAAAATTATCCAAGTTTAAATGTCGATCCTGAACAACGTTTAGCTCCTAATCCGTGCGCTCCAATTCGCTCCAAGAAACCCTTAGAAGTTCTACACAACTTCTACTTAATACTTCAACCACTATGGAGATTTTTCCCTAGGGTTTCGTTTTGTGACTAAAGAAAGTATAGTTGTATTTCCGGGCTCTTAGTATTGAAATAACTTTGGAATACTACAAGGTATTTGGGCTAAGGTATTTTGGAATTGTAACAATACTTGGAGAATACTTTTCTATCAAGGGGGGGGGGGGTGTTTCACGAGAACAACTAGGAAGGGGGGGGGGTTTGTTTCGGCCAAGGCTTCACAAAGGGGGAGGGGTGGTTTGGACGAGAGCTTCAAGAGGGGGAGAGGGATTTCAATACTTGGAAAAATGTTTAAGGGATGAAGATTTAGTCTTGCACTTGAGGGGTATTTATAGGAAAACCAATGGCTAATATTGAAGCATGTGGATGGTGTAGATTTGGACAAGTGTGTGTGGGTCCCACCTTATCCATCTACCACACAAAATATCACAAAATATCCTACCTAACCTTGACCAATGTTTTAGGCCAAAAAAATGACAAAAATGTGCCATCTATTTTCGTCCACCAATCCGCCCACTTGAGGGTGACAAGTGTCGCCCTCTCGTTGGTCCAAAATATTTCATCTCTCGGAAAAATCCGTAAAAATTATAAAAGTTGCAACCGTAATTTTCCCTTCGCAAGGTCCGGAAAACTTTTCGTCGGAAAACAATTCTTTTCACTAGTTGTGCACAATTTCGTCCCTTATGCCTACTTAAGGCTTGAACTTTTGTACGTACGTCCTCACGTACATACTCTGGAAATACGGGGTATAACATTCTCCCCTCCTTAGAAACATTCGTCCCGAATGTTCCTTCTCAAGACAGATAACGATAAAGTTCCTCTTAACTTAAACAAGTTTGCAAATGCCACACATGGCCACAATACAACACGCGCAAATACTTAAATCCAAGTCCATAAGGAATCACCTCTAGCATCACAAAAGCTCTCACCCAAGGTCTAAAAGATGTTCCCTTCGCACCCTTACTTCACAAAAGTAATGATCACTCCTATTTTCTTAACACATGCTCGTTTCTTCCCTTACTCGTCGTACCCTCCTCGTACACTCGAACTCTTTCTCATAACTTACCACATTTCTGCTATTGCTTTAGTTTCCAAAATCTATGGGTTACTACCTCCAACTTGGTCATCATTAACTGGGAACACTCTGGATGGATCTCCGATACTTTTCCGAACATAGCAACATGAAAGACCGGACGTACTGCCTCCCAAGTCGGACGGCAGTGCTAACTTATAGGCAACCTGGCCTTTTCTACAACAATCTGAAAATGCCCAAAATTACTTTGGGCTAAGTTTCCCCTGATTTCCAAAATCTCGTCACACCCTTCCGGGGTGGTACCTTCAAGAAGACCGACCGTCAACCTGAACTCTAAGTATCGACGCAGATTATCCGCACGACTCCTGTTGACTCTGAGCTGCCAATACCCTCTCCTGGATAAGCTTCACCCTATCTACATCCTGCTGAATCAAGTATGAACCAACTATCTGAACCTTGCCAACATCGAACCAATCGACCGGCAACCTACACTACCGCCCATACAAGGCTTCATAAGGCGACATCTGAATACTGAAATGGTAGCTATAATGATACTCACTCAACAAGAGGCACATAATCCTCGCTGCTACCCCTGAAATCAAAACACCGGCCCGAGGGTGAATGCAATACTGAAACTCACCTGAGTTCCTAACCACTTTGGTAAAACTTCGAGAAAAAGAAATAAGCGTAACACAGGCTCCATTGCTGTCGAGAACTCCAGGGTTTCTGGTTCACAGATTTACATAGGTTCTAGCCTGCCAGATTCAGTTTTCCCTCAGTGTTCACTATGTGGTAGGCGTCATCCCGGGGAATGTCGTCTTTTTACTGGTGCTTGTTTTACCAGCGGCCGTCAGGGCCATGTGAGGAGAGAATGTCCTAGTAAGAGGGATACAAGTGATATGACTTAGCCTACCAGGTCAGTTGCGGATTCAGTGGTTCGGAGAGGAAGGGGTGTTAGCCAGATGAGGCCACCCCCACCTCGGTATGGCCGTTGTGGTAGGTGTTCTTATGGGGAGTTGTCGTACTACTTAGATATCTTGTTAGGCTTGCGGCCAACAGGGCCATTTTGCGAGAAATTGTCCGACCAGAGGTGGCGCGGATGTTACGACTCAGCCTTCAGGATCGGTGGCTGGTTCATCGCCTTATATAGCTAGGCGCCCTGCAGGGCAGGATTATGATTAGGGCGACAAAGGGAAAGTGAGGCAGTAGTTATAGAGATATCTTCAGCCCTTAATAGACTGGTTTATGTTGTTATGGTGGATACATGTTAAGTGCTATGTACGGATAGGAGTGTATTAAGTGTGAATTAGAAAACATGGGTAGTTGAAAAGGGTAAGTCTGGGGACGAGAAAATTTTGAGCCATAGAATACAGATAACCATGGAGACCTTAGATGCAAGGCCATCTTGAGTAAAGGATTGTACGTTTGATCGTTGTCAGGGTGCATTGTATACGTGGAGTATTTTTCAGGTGATAAGTCCATGAGTGGTGTGAAAGGGAAGTGGGTAGTTGGGCTTAGAAGACCACTAGGTTTTCATGACTTGAATAGTGAGATTGTTCCGGACCAGGAACGAGAGTTTAGTACGATGTGGGTCGGGTTGAGGCCATATCGCGAGTCAACCCGCAGCCCGGAATGTGGTGGGGTCAGTTTGAGGTGGTTCCGCTAGATGATAGGGTCACGAGGGTGTTAGACCCATGTTTAGGTAACCATCGTACGAATTTGTGGATGCGTTCGACCAGTAGTAGGGCCGATGGGGTCAGCCCATCTTGTCTTTTAGTTAGGACTGCTTACTCGGTAGAGGGTTATGCGAGATGTTATGTA
This sequence comes from Przewalskia tangutica, assembly GCA_029844215.1. Taxonomy (NCBI): domain Eukaryota; kingdom Viridiplantae; phylum Streptophyta; class Magnoliopsida; order Solanales; family Solanaceae; genus Przewalskia; species Przewalskia tangutica. The sequence goes on from CM056730.1 coordinate 47,945,058, forward strand.
TCAGGGAGGTTGTAAGGCTGCACGGGATTCCTACTTTTTATGACAGGCAGTGGAGCCCAGTTTTCGGCTATTTCTTTTGTTTCTGGAGGTTTTACCAGGCGGGGTTAGGAACTCAGGTGAGTCTCAGTATTGCATTCACCCTCGGGTCGACGGACAAACATCGCGTTTTATCCAGACATTTGAGGATAGGTTGCGGGCCGGTGTTTTGATTTCAGGGGTAGCTGTAAGGATTAATTGCCTCTTGTTGAGGGAGTATTATAATAGCTACCATTTCAGTATTCGGATGTCTCCTTATGAAGCCTTGTATGGGCGGAAGTGTAGGTTGCCGGTCGATTGGTTCGAGGTTGGCAAGGTTCAGATAGTTGGTCCATACTTGATTCAGCAGGATGTGGGTAAGGTGAAGCTTATCCAGAAGAGGTTTTTAGCAGCTCAGAGTCAACAGAAGTCGTGCGGATAATAGGCGTTGACACTTGTAGTTCAGGTTGACGGTGGGTCTTCTTGAAGGTGGTCCCCGGAAGGGTGTGACGAGATTTGGAAAGCAGGGGAAACTTAGCCCGAGGTACTTTGGGCATTTTCAGATCGTTTGAAGAATAGTCCAGGTTGCCTATAAGTTAGCACTGCCGTCCGACTTAGGAGACAGTACGTCCGGTCTTTCATGTTGCTATGTTCGGAAGAGTATCGGAGGTCCATCCAGAGTGTTCCCAGTTAATGATGACCGGGTGACAGGGGGGTTGTCGTATGAGGATAGTCCTATAGCAATGACGGAAATATGGTACATATACTATAGGGAGTTTGGGTACGAGAAGGGTACGACGAGTAGGGAAAGAGTGAACATGTGCTAAGAGATGAAAGTGATCATTTTTGTGAAGTAAAGGTGCGAAAGAGTATCATTTAGACTTTGGGTGGAACTTTTTGTGATGTTAGAGGTGATTCCTCGTTGGCTTGGATTTGAGTTTTCGCGTATGTTATATTATGGCCATTGGTGGCATAATTGGTTTCGTAAGTATAGTAGTGAAGGCTATACCGGCGCATGTGCATTTGGAGACTTAGAAAGAACATTCGGGACGAATGTTTCTAAGGAGGGAAGAATGTTACACCCCGTAGTTCCAGGGTATGTATGTGAGGATGTACGTACGAGAATACGACATAAATATTGGAAAGGAAGAAAGATGTGATTTTTCGACGGAAAAGTTTCCGGTTTTTGTGAAGGAAAAAGGTTCGTTAATGGGAATTGGATTACCAGATTTGGTATTCAAACTTTTTGGAATATTTGAGAATTTTGAAATTTTATTTCCGGAATTGGTCACGTGGGGCCCGCGGGAGGAATTTACGGTTTTGTGGGGCCCACTTTATTTTCGGATTTTTGGCATTACAGATATTTTCGGAAGATGAAATATTTTGGACGAGTAGGAGGGCGACACATGGCACCCCATGTGGCCCTATGGCCGATAGTAGGGGGACACTTGGACGTTTCTGTTATACCCCGTAGTTCCAGGGTATGTATGCGAGGACGTACGTACGAGAATACGACATTGAAATTGGAAAGGAAGAAAGAGGTGATTTTTCCACGGAAAAGTTTCCGGTTTTTGTGAAGGAAAAAGGTTCGTTAATGGGAATTGGATTCCCAGATTTGGTATTCGGACTTCTTGGAATATTAGAGAATTATGGAATTTTATTTTCGGAAATGGTCACGTGGGGCCCACGGGAGAAATTTACGATTTTGTGGGGCCCACTTTGTTTTCGAGATTTTGGCCATTGTGGATATTTTCGGAAGATGAAATATTTTGGACGAGTAGGAGGGCGACACGTGTCACCCCCCTAGGTGGCTTGGCCGAATTTCATTTGTGCCTGACACCCGATTAGAGTCGTTTTTCGAAGCGTTTTACTGACTCGCGGAGGATAAATTCGGCTATGTCATTTCTAATTTTTGCGGATTTTTCCGAGAGACGCAACACGTTGGATCAACGAGAGGCGACACTTCACCTCTCATTGATGGATGTTACACGACAATAGGGCCGAATGGATGGCCATCCTTGTCATGTAGTTGGTAGGATATTTTGTGTGCAAGTTGGCCAAGGACACTTGCCTAAATCCTCACCCTACACTTGCCTTGAACTTGGCATCATCTTGGCCCTTGGTTGGACATGTCTTGACCTATAAATACCCCCTTAAGATGAAGAGTTCTTCATCCACAAATTCCTTTCCAAGTCTTGAAAATCCTCTCCTCTCCCTTGAGCCCTTTTCGTCCAAACACCCCCTTTGAGAAGCTTAGCCGAGGCTATCCCCTAGCCTAGCCGAAATCTACCCCCTCCCTTGGTAGAAAAGTTGCCTTCTAGTATTGTTATAATGCCCAAATTACCTAGCCCAAACCCTTAGTCCTTAGTAGAAGTTGTGAAGAACTTCTAAGGTTTTCTTAGACTCTGAGCATACAACTTAGGAGCTAAACCTTGCTCAGTAGCGACTTTTATCTAGGATATTATTGGGCTTACAGGGTAAATAATCCTAACCCTCTTTTGTAATTAGAGAATACATCTTGTAGAAGTGTAAGAATAGGTATTAAATACTTAGAAGAATATTCTGAGAATAGAATTGAACTGTTATCACGTAGAAGGGTTTAAAGAAGAATTATAGAACTGAACTTACATAGGACTATTTTCACAGTAGACTTGAGTAGCTCACCGGGTAGGGAAGTGCTGCCCAAATGCCCATAGAATAGCAAACCCTCCGCTAGAGCCTTATGCGATCTGATCTGAGCGTTGATAGGCGTGTTGGTATTATAGTCGATTCTCTGCGCGACATATTCAACTTGGCGGTGGATTTGCCGAGAAGGTATGTGATTCTTCCTATCCTCTTGAGCATGATATTTTAAAGAATATGTATATAGTGCGGTAGGCGTCGTGTGTTAATCGAATAATAATTACGACAATGTCTTGGACTTAAGCTGAATAATAATTACGGCAATGTCTTCGACTTAAGCCCGAATAAAAAGAATGCGAAGTAGTTCAAAGAATTAAGAAACCTTTTTGAAAGAAGAGTAACACTTGGTTTTAAAAGCTTAAGAGTTATACTAGCTTTATGGGAAGTTAGGTATAACGGCTTAAGAGTGATAAAAAGAACGATTTATTGATTTAAGGAAATAAGAGACTTGACTTAATTATACTAATGGGAAAAAGTGTGAAACCTCATTCGTGAGTAAATAGTATTTTTTGTTTTCAAAAGGAATGATGTTTTACCGATCAGAATGAATGTCGAACAAACCACAGCAGCGCTAATAAAGGGAAATGTTTTGACTAATAAAGTATTATTAAAACCAGTAGAAACTTCCATCTGCATAGGAGCTAAGATGAGACAAAATGATATTACATTTCCTAGATCATGGCTTTGTAATAAGATTATTCTGAACAATAATAACCTACTCACATAAGGTATATGTTTCTCAAATTGTTTTAAATGATTAAAACTATGAACTACGAAACCTTTCGAAAATGAGAAACTTGAGTAATTGAAATTAGGCAAACTTGAGCGTTGGGAAAAGAATGTTGTTACTTGATTTTACAAAGAGAAGTGTTCTGATTTACTTCAAAAGATAATCACTCTATTTTTATACTACGGGTATTGTGTGACTTTTGTGAAAAGCGAATCTTTTAAAGAGTAATACATGAAGTACTTTGGGGCTAAAAACCGAACTTGTTAACATAATGTAGGAAGTACCTTGTGTGAATAACTTGATTGTATTGATTTGTGATAGTCTTGTAATACTTTACGGTTGACTTGATAAGTAAACATGTTAGGATGCTACGTGAGTTAGTATCTTGTGATGTTTGTGTAAAGGGGTTTTCCTTATTGTGCTTAGGTTGTTTAAACGATAAACCATCATGTTGATATTATATCACTCATGATTAGGGGTTGTCGCCTCCGTCGGGGTAGACTTCAGCGGGTCTAGTGACCTATGATTCGAGAATACCTTATGCAGTGCAGATGGCCTATGCGGAACTACGGAGTTCGGGTTAGTATGCGGACCTTGTGGTCATCTTGTCTTTGTGGCTACGCGGACGGCGAGTCGGGGCGGCTGCAGGGTAGCTACCCTCGATGCGGGGAATACCTCATGCGGGCCATTGGAGTGGCCCGTGCGAGCTACTGGGAAGTTCGGGGCTAGACGCGCACATTAGATCTGCGGGCGAGTGGCGGCTTTGATCATGTGATGCAGACAGATCTCATGATCTGATTTGACACTTGTTATCTTGTGGGTTTTAGTAGTCGGCTATGCCCTCGTACTTACCGTGCGGTTTTATGATGACTTTGAGGCGTGAGTCACGACTTGACATGCTTATTTATTGTGAGCGTAGTTTTGGTTATCATACATGTCTCGCTTTATATAGACTACTATGATTTCATTTCGGTATTTTGATTTCACATACTTGGTACTGTTGTCTTGACCTCCTTGAAGTGCGTTCATCCGCAGTAAAGGTACTCCTGTTGATCCGTTCTTAGGATCACCGTTTGGCGTTGGGAAAGCTCGTTTCTCGGAGGCTTAGCATTTTGGTATGGTCCTGTCGTTGTAGATATTTGTATTCAGGGTATGGCGGGCCTGTCCCGCCATTGTTGTTTTAAACTCTTAGAGTGCAGAGACTGTTGTAAAGTTGTGATGTATCTGTTCATTTTGGGGTATTTATATACATATATGCGAAAGACAACTTTTCCCTAAAGCGTGTCTTATTTATCTTGTTTCATATTTTGGTTGCTTTATTTTCCTGATTTCTCACGATGTATGACTACTTGGGTGCCGGGTAAGGCACGATCCACGAGCCGGGCAGTCGTGATTTCTTTGGTGGACAAGTGGCTGTCCAAATTTTGTGGTGGACATGTGGTTGGTAGAATCCACACCCACATGTCCCCAATCTACACCATACACTTGCCTAGATCTTGGCCCTTAATTTTTCTATAAATACCCCTTAGTGCAAGACATAATATCATCCACACTTAAAGATGTTTTTCCAAGGAAAAAACTATCCCCTCCCTTTGTGATGTTCTCGTCCAACACCCCCCCCCACTTTGTGTAGAAATACTTCAAGTATTGTTGTATTATCCCAAATACCTTAGCCTTGTATCCCTAGTAGTATTCTAAAGTTATCCCAACATAAGAGCCCGAAAATACTACTTTATTCCAATAGTCGTAAAATGAAGCCCTAGGAAATCTTCATAGTTGGTTGAAGTGTTTAAGAGAAGTTGTTAGAAACTTCTAAGGGTTGCTTGGAGCGGTTTGGAGCGTACAGAATAGGAGCTAAACGTTGCTCAGGATCGACTTATAATCTTGGATAATTTTGGGCTTATCGAGGTAATGATCTTTATCCCCCTATTGTAATTGGAAATTACATGTTGTAGTAGTTAATAATTGAGTATAAGAGATATTGGAAGAATAATTATAAAGAATTGAACTGTATTTACATTGGACTGTATTTACAATAGACTTGTAGTATTATTGTGAGGAAGAATTGTACACGTCCAGTTAGACGTATAATCCCCTCTGAGTTGTTGGCTTGGTAGCGGACCCTGATGTTGGAAGTTATAGTTGTGGTTAGGGGGGGAGGTGCTGCCGAATTTTCCGTAGAATATGGAACCTTGTACTTAGAAATATTCTACGAAGGGATCTAGAAGTTAATAAACGTTTTATGGCCATTATAGGTTGAAGTACTACGAGTAGCGTATTCTACTTGAAGGGTGGAAAAGGCTAGCAGGGTTATAGTACTTTGGAGCATTTTGCTTATTGTCGATAATCGTCGCGAGGTATGTGAACCTCTTCCTATCCTTTCTAGCATGATTATTGTGAAATATATATATAGTGCGGTAGACGCACGTGTGTTTAAAGGAATTTGATATTCCCTTTGTGTCCTTGACTTGATTCCAAAGTTAAGTGACTTGTTATGAAATATTAAGGACATGAATTATGTTAAAAAGTTGTAAAACCTCATTCATGAGTAATGGGTGTGTGGTCTTTTAAAAAATAAAGTTATCTTGATTTCGAAAATGAGAATAGTTGTCCTTGGTTGGTTTAAAACATAAAGTGTTATAATAGCTTTATGAGAAGTTATTTATAACGACTTTATGAAAACAAAAGAATGATTTATCATTGGATTTAAAATAATAACTTGGCATTTTAAAAGTTGGAGGTTGGTTTCCTTAAAAGATATGATTTAAAGATTAAGAGACTGATTTTTGGAAGTAAAGAGACTTGACTTATAAACAACTTGATTTTGGGAAAGGAGAAGTAAATTGATTTAATGGTATAGGTTACTTGTTTTTAAAAGAGTAAGACACTTGGTTTAAAAAAAGTATATTGCTACTTGACTTTAAAAAGGAAAAAGTGTCTTTGTTTTAAAGGAAGGGATGGTTTTGTCTTAAAATGGTTTAAAAAAGAAGGCATGTTTTTGTCTTAAAATGGTCTAAAAAGGAAGGCATGCTTTTGTCTTAAGATTGGTTTAAAAAGAAGGTATGAAAATTGTTTTGGTTTACTTAAAAGATAGTTACTCTATTTTGATACTACGGGTATCGTGTGACTTTTGTGTGAGTAACTTGACTATGTTTGTCACGACCCGAACCCAGGCCCGCGACTGGTGCCTTGCCCCGAGCACCTTAGTGATACAACATCAGAGAAAATCAGCGGAAATAAAAACTCATAAAGATAAACAGTGAAATAAGAAAACAGGCTAACCAAAACGGTTACCTTTCTGTATATATAAAAAAAACTTGAACAGTTACATCCCTTTTACAAATCCTGCCCATGCGATTACTCTGAGACCTCTAAGAGTTTTATAACAACAACGGGACGGGGCCCGCCATACCACGAATGTAAGCACCTACAACGGGGACTATACGAAAGATAAGCCTCGGAGAAGCGGAGCTTCCCAAAACGCTGTGATCCCGTGGCGAGGATCAACAAGCGGTGTACCTCACTGCGGCATGACGCGGCCCCGAAGGAGGTCGATGCAACAGTACCAAGTATGTGAAAGCATCAAAAATAAAATCATAACATTTTAAAACCAAGTACAAATACAACCAATTCAACCGCACATAGTGCCACAGCATAAACAAGAACAAAATAGATATAATGTAACTGGTCTTTTCTAGGCCTCTAATGATCGAAGCAAGGCCAATCGCCCATAGTATCATTATGCGAGCCTATTCATGGAACTTCCGCAGTCCGCATAGACCACCTAGGTCCGCATGAGGTATTCCTCGCATCGGGGGTAGCTAACCCGCGGCATCATCCTGGACCCCCGAAGTCCGCATAGTCACACAGACCGCATGAGGCATTCCTCGCATCGGGATAACACACCCGGAGTGATCATCCTGGAACTCCCGCAGCTCTGCATAGGTCACACAGACCCGCATGAGGTATTCCTCGCATCGAGGGTGGCAAGTCCTCGACATCATAACAAGTCAGGGGGGTATGTGATACAATAGCAGTGCAACGGGCTTAGCTTTTAACAACGTAAGCACAACAAGAATAACCCCCCTTACACAAACATCACAGGACACTAACACACGTAGCATCGTAACATGTTTACTTATCAAACCATCTTACTACACTTTCCAGAAATCAATACAAGACTTTCATAAACAAATAAGTAAACCGTTCCTTCTATCTTCCTTAAGTCGTTATACCTAACTTCCCATAAAGCTAGTATAACACTTAAGCTTTTAAAACCAAGTATTTCTTTTCTTTCAAAAATGATTCATAACTCTTTTGAAATTCTTCAAGATTCTTATTATTTAAACTTCAGTCAAAAGACATCAAAGTAAAACCAAATAATTTCCATACCTTCTTTCTAAACCAATCTTAAGACAAAAGCATGCCTTCCTTTTTTTAAACCATTTTAAGACAAAACCATGCCTTCCTTTAAAACAAAGGCACTTTTTCCTTTTTAAAGTCAAGTAGCAATATACTTTTTAAACCAAGTGTCTTACTCTTTTAAAAACAAGTAACCTATACCTTTAAATCAAGTTACTTCTCCTTTCCCAAAATCAAGTTGTTTATAAGTCAAGTTATCATTTAAAATCCAATGATGAAACCATTCTTATTTTCGAAATCAATATAACTTTATTCTTTAAAAGGCCACACACCCATTACTCATGAGTGAGGTTTTACAACTTTTTAACATAATTCAATTCCTTAATATTTCATAACAAGTCACTTAACTTTGGAATCAAGTCAAGGACACAAAAGGAAAATCAAATTCCTTTAAACACACGTGCGTCTACCGCACTAAATATATTCCACAAATATCATGCTAGAAAGGATAGGAAGAGGTTCACATACCTCGCGACGATTATCGACAATTAGCAAAACGCTTCAAAGTACTCTAACCTTGCTCGCCTTTTCCACACTTCAAGTAGAATATGCTACTCGTAGTACTTCAACCTATAAAGGCCACAAAACGTCTATCAACCTCTAGATCTCTTCGTAGAATAATTCTAGATACAAGATTCCTTATTCTACGGAAAATTCGGCAGCACCTCCCCCCCGTAACCACATCAATCTCCTCCTTTATCAAGGCCCACTACCAAGCCAACAACTCCTAGGGGGGTTACACGTCTAACCGGACGTGTACAACACTGCCCCACAATAATACTACAAGTCTACTGTAAATACAGTCCAATGTAAATATAGTTCAATTCTTCATAAATATACTTCCAATATATCTTATACTCAATTATTAACTACTACAACATGTAATTTCCAATTACAATAGGGGGACATAGATCATTACCTCGATAAGCCCAAAATTATCCAAGTTTTATAAGTCGATCCTGAGCAACGTTTAGCTCCACTTCCTTACGATACAACCCGCTCCAAGCAACCCTTAGAAGTTTCTAAACAACTTCTCTTAACACTTCATCTAAGCTATGGAGATTTTTCTAGGGCTTCATTTTGCGACTATTGGAATAAAGTAGTATTCCCGGGCTCTTAGTATTGAAATAACTTTGGGATACTACTAGTAATTTAGGCTAAGGTATTTGGGATTTATACAACAATACTTGGAGTATTTCTACACAAAGTGGGGGGGGGGTTGGACGAGAACTTCACAAGAGGGGGGGGGGGGTGACGAAAAACAACTAATGGGAGGGAGTGTTTGCCTTGGAAAAACTTTAAGTGTGGATGAAGAATTAGTCTTGCACAAAGGGGTATTTATAGGAAAATCAATGGCCAAGATCTAGGCAAGTGTGTGGTGTAGATTGGGGACATGTGGGTGTGGATTCTACCAACCACATGGTCCACCACAAAATTTGGACAAGTGGCTAGCCACTTGTCCACTACCAACCGTCCAAGGCCATGTGTCCATCACCAATTCAGCCACATGACCACATGGGGGTGACACGTGTGGCCCCCCTACTCGTCCAAAATATTTCGTCTTCCGAAAATATTCGTAAAGCCAAAAATCCGAAAAAAAAGTGGGCCCTACAAAACCGTAAATTTTCCCCGTGGGCCCCAAGTGACCAATTTCAGAAAAATAAAATCCAAAATTCTTAAATAATCCCGGAAGTCCGAATACCAAATCTGGGAATCCAATTCCCATTAACGAACCTTTTTCCTTCACAAAAATCCGGAAACTTTTCCGTCGAAAAATCACATCTTTCTTCCTTTCCAATTTTAATGTCGTATTCTCATACGTACGTCCTCATATACATACTCTGGAACTACGGGGTGTAACATTTTTCCCCCCTTAGAAACATTCGTCCCGAATGTTCCTTCTAAGTCTCTAATCACACAAGCACCGGTATAGTCTTCACTACTATACTTACAAAACCAATTATGCCACACTGCCATAATACCACATCTGCATAAAAACTCACATCCAGCGGCGAAGAATCACCTCTAATCGTATAACAATACCATTAGCTCCACCTATAGTCCAAAGGATACTTTCTTCACAGAAATGATCACTTCTATTCTCATAACACATGCTCGCTTCCTTACTCGTCGTACCGCTTAAATGCACTCGAACTCTTCCTAATATACTTACCACATTTCTGTCATTGCTTCAGTTTCCAAAATCTCGGGGTCACTATCTCTAACTTGGTCATCATTAACTGGGAACACTCTGGAGGGATCTCCGATACTCTTTCGAAACATAGCAACATGGAATCTGGACGTATTGCCTCACAAGTCGGACGACAGTGCTAACTTATAGGCACGGCCTATTCTACAAGCGATCGAAAATGCCCAAAGTACCTCGGGCTAGGTTTCCCGCTTTCCACATCTCATCACACCGCCAGGGGTGGTTCCTTGAAGACCACCGTCGACTGAACTCCAGTGTCGGCGCCGATTACCATGCGACTTCTTTTGACTCGAGCCGCTAAAAACCTCTTACGGATAAGCCACCTTACCCGTCTCCTTGAATCAAGTATGGACCAACTATCGAACCTTGCCAACCTCGAACCAATCGGCCAGACCGCACTTCCGCCATACAAGGCTTCACAAGGCGACATCCGAAGACTGACATGGTAGCAATTATAATACTCCCTCAACAGGAGGCAAATAATCCTTACTACCACGAAATCAAAACAGGCGTAACCTATCCTCAAATATGCGGATAAAGCGCGATGTTCGTCCGTCGGCCCGAGGTGAATGCAATCGAGACTCACTGAGTTCCTAACCCGCTGGTAAAACCTCCGAAAAAGAAATAGCCATAAAGCGGGCTCGTTGCACGCCATAAAATAAAAGTAGGAACCGATGCAACCTTACAACCGCGATATACAACATCTCGCATAACCTCGCCGAGTAAGCGATCGACTAAAAGACAAGATGGTGACCATCGACCTGGCGGTCGAACGCATCCACAAACTCGTGCGATGGTTACCTAAACTTGGGCCTAACACCTCGTGACCCTATCATCTAGCGGGACCACCTCAATGACCTACCACATTCGGGCTGCGGGTTGACTCGCGATATGGCCTCAACTTCGACCACGCCGTACTAAACTCGTTCCGATCCGGAACAATCTTACCAATTCCACGTCATGAAAGCTACCACTTTCATCTCACATTACCCATGGAATTATCCCACAATATATATCACGCATACCAAGTACTTGACAAAGACCAACCGTAAAATCATCCACTCAAGCGGCGCTTGCATCGAGGTCCCAGCATTATAAATTCTAAGGCTCACCATTTTCGTCCCGGACTTACCCTTTCAACTACCCATGTTTTCTAATCCACGCCTAACACAATGCTATCCGTACATGCACTCGCGTATATCTACCATAACGACTTAGACCCGATCTCTTAAGGTGAAGATATCTCTGTAACTCTTGCCTCACTTTCCTTTGTCGCTCTAATCAAATCCTGCTCTGTGGGCGCATAACTCTGAAGGTGATGAACGACCCGATCCGAAGGTCGAGTCGTAACATCCGCGCCACCCCGGTGGACAATTTCGCAAAATGGCCTGGCGTCATGAGCCTAACAAGCTATCTAAGTAGCACGACACTCCCCATAAGAACACCTACCACAACGGCCATACCGAGGTGGGGGTGGCCTCCTCTGGCTAACACTCCTTCCTCTCCGAACCACTGAATCCGCAACTGACCTGGTAGGCTAAGTCATCCCACATGTATCCTTCCTACTAGGACATTCTTTCCTCACATGGCACGGCGACCATTTGGTAAAACAAGTACTAGCAAAAAGGCATTATTATACCCCGTAGTTCTAGGGTATGTATGCGAGGGCGTGCGTGCGAGAATCTGACGAGAAAGATTGGAAAGGAAGAAAGAGCGATTTTTTCCACGGAAAAGTTTAGGTTTTGTGAAGGAAAAAGGTTCGTTAATGGGAATTGGATTCCCAGTTTGGTATTCGGACTTCTGGAATATTAGAGAATTATGGAATTTTATTTTCGAAAATGGTCACGTGGGGCCCACGGGAGAAATTCTGTTTTGTGGGGCCACTTTGTTTTGAGATTTTGGCCATTATGGATATTTTGGAAGATGTTTTATTTTGGGCCAATAGGAGGGTGACACGTGTCACCCCCCTAGGTGGCTTAGCCGAATGGCATTTGTGCCTGACATTGGTTAGAGTCGTTTTTAAAGCGTTTTCATAACTTGCGAGGAAAATTCCGGCTATGTCTTTTCTTATTTTTGCGGATTTTTCCGAGAGGCGGAACATTTTGGACCAACGAGAGGCGACACTTGGCACCTCTCGTTGGTGGGCAAGGTGGGCGGCCTTGGGCGATTTGGGAAGGCAAGTGGGAGATATTTTTGGTAGATATTTTGTGTGCAAGTTGGCTAGGTACACATGGGTGAATCTTGGCCTACACTTGCCTAACACTTGGTGTAATCTTTGCCATTGGTTGGCTTTCACTTGACCTATAAATACCCCGCTTTGAAGACTAATTCATTCACAAAATTGCCTAAGTCTTGAAAGCTTCTTCCTTCCCCCAGTGTAGTGTCTTGGCGAGAGCCCTCTCTCCCCCTTGGCCGAGAGTCCCCACAGTGGGGTAGGCCGAGGGTAGCCACCCCCTCGCTGTGGTGTGGCGTGGGGTACCCACTGCTAGTTTGTTTTCATATAATACCCACTCTTGGTAGAAATACTCTCAAAGTATTGTTATAATGCCCAATTACCTTAGCCGTATACCTTGTTGTATTCTAAGGTTATACCTATCTGAAAAGCCCATAAATACTATTATACTTCCGTCGGTCACAAAACCGAAACCACAGGAAAATCTCCATAGTCAGTTGGAGTATTGTGAAGAAGTTGGTTAGAACTTCTAAGGGTGGTTTAGAGCGGGTTGGGCGCTTCGGAGTTGGAGCTAAGCGATTGCCGGGATCGACTTTATATTTGGATAATTATGGGCTTAGCGAGGTAAATATCTTGTCCCCTATTGTAATTGGATATTACATGTTGTAGGAAAATATAGTTAAAGTATACTATATATATATAATGAACATAGCTTGTGTGATGTCCTTGGACTTAAGCTGAAGAAGCTGACTGTTTTTACATAGGGTTGTATTCTGATGAGACTTGTGTAGTAGTATTGTGGAGTAGAATTGTACCCGTTCGGGTTAGATGTATAACCCACTGGTTGGCTTGATGGCGGCCCAGATAGAGGAGAGATTTCTGTTGTTGCGGGGAAGTCTTTGTCGAATTTTGGTAGAATGTTCTACGATAAGATCTAGATGTTAATAAGCGCCTTGTGGCCTTATAGGTTGAAGTACTACGTGTGGCGCGTTCTACTTGGCTTAAGGAGTAGCCGGCGGCGAGGTACTCGGGCATTTTGCTATTAGTCGATAATCGTCGCGAGGTATGTGAACCTCTTCCTATCTCTTCTAGCATGATATGTGTGAACTATGTAGTGCGGTGAGCGTACGTGTGCTAAATGTATTCGATGGGTTTAAAACATAAAGTGTTATAACGGCTTTATGGGAAGTTGGTTATAATGACTTTATGTAGATAAGAAAACACTTTGTGGTTTTAAAAGGTAAATGATTTGTTTATAAGCGGCTTGATGTGTGATTATAAAGAACTTGAAGTATTTCAAAGATTTACAAATCGTTTTGAAGAGAAGTAATACTTGGTTTTGAGAACTTAAGAGTTATACTAGCTTTATGGGAAGTTAGGTATAACGGCTTAAACGTTTCTTGATTTTGGAAATCGGGATGTGTATCGACAAACCAACTGCGGCGTTAATAAAAGGAAATGTTTTGAATAATTAAGTATTATTAAAACCGGTAGAAACTTCCATCTGCATAGAAGCTAAGATGAGACAAAATGATATTTCCTAGATCATGGTTTCTTTGTAATAAGATTGTTATAAACAAGAATATCCTACTCACATATGAGGCTTATGTTTCTCAGTTGTTTAAAAGAATTATATTCTTAAATGAATAAGACTATGAACTCTGAAACCTTTCTAAAATAAGAAACGTGAACATTTGAAATTAGGCAAACTTGGGCGTTTGGAAAATAATGTTGTTACTTGATTTTACAAAGGTAAGAGTTTTAGTTTTCTTAAAAGGACGATCACTCTATTTTATACTACGGGTATTGTGTGACTTATGTGAAAAAGCAGATCTTTTTTAAGATTTTAATGTTTGAATTACCATGGGGATACATACCCGAACTTGGTACTAGAAATTACCTTGTTTGAATAACTTGATTGTATTGGTTTGTGATAGCCTTGTAATACTTTCTTGTTGCGTTGCTAATTAAACGTGTTAGGATGCTACGTGTGTTAGTATCTTGTGATGTTTGTGTAAGGGGTTTCCTTGATTGTGCTTATTAACTATCGATCGTTATGATAGTATTGTGGCATTCATCTCTTGAGATGATTCGGGGTTAAGCGCCCTCCGACGCGGGGTAGACTCGGTGATGCAGGACCATGATTCGAGAATACCTCAATGCGGGTCACGAGGGCCTATGCGAGCTACGAGTTCGAGTTAGTATCGTCCTTTATGGGCATGCGGTCGCGTGGCGTGCGGACTCGAAAGTCGGGGCGATGCGGGAGTAGCTACCCTCGATGCGAGGAATACCTCATGCGGGCGATGAGATTGGCCTATGCGAGTGCGGGAAGTTCGAGGACTGAAGCGCGACATTAGATCTGCGGGCAAGTGGCGGCTTTGATCATGTGATGCAGAGCAGATCTTATAATCTGATTTATGACCTTGTTGAGTGCTGTAGGTGTTAGTAGTCGGCTATGCCTTCGCACTTACCTGCATGCAGTTTTATTAGGACACAGTGGGACACGGTGTTCATGTGTATTCCTTGGTGCTTGTATATCATAAATCGCTGGCGGTGAGGAAGGTATTCCACGCACGATTGATGTTGTGGGCGTGAGACCCGTTGTTAAATTGAGTGATGACTTGAGGTGTGAGTCACGACTTGACATGGATCGCTTATTTGTGGTGAATCGTAGTTTGGTTATCATACATGTCTCTGCTTGGTATAGACTACTATGATTTCATTTACTGATTTATTTTTAGTTTCACATACTCGGTACTGTTATCGACCTCCTTGAAGTGCGTTCATCTGCGAGTTGAGGTACATCGATCGTTGATCCTAGCTCTCGAGTCACGATTCGGCGTTTGGGAAGCTCCGTTTCTCGGAGGCTTATCGGTGGTATAGTCCCCGTCGTAGTAAGTGTTTACATTCGGGGTTTGGCGGGGCCACTGTCCGCCATTGTGTCGTATCATTCTTAAGTGCAGTAATCTTGTTGTGGCGGGGTTGGTAAAAAGGATTAAGCTGTTCATTTGTAAAAGAGTTGATGGTTATATATATGCCGATGACGAAGTTTTCCTGATTATTGTTTTATATTTACATTATCTCGTTGTTGTTTTATGTTCGTGATTACTCGATGTTGTGTCACTAGGGTGCGGGGTAAGGCACGATCACGGGCCGTTTGGTCGTGACAAAAGTGGTATCGAGCGATTAATCCTCGGAAAGTGTCTGAACCGTATCGATGAAGTCTTGATTATCGGGGTGTTGTGCATCACACGATAATCGGGAGGCTATAGGATATTTAGGATTGGTTTCTATTCTTCTCACTCGAGATCGTGCCTTAGAGTTGTGTTGTAAGTTGGACCCTCGACGAAATTATTTCCTTATCGTTATGCCTCCGCGTAGGCAGGGCCGGGAGGGCAAGCGGCGAGGAGGCTGCGAGTAGAGTTCGAGGAGGGTGGCGAGGGCACAGGCCAAATCATTACCTAGGGTAGTGCTTCGTTCGGGATTTCTGCGGCGTCACTAGCCCGAGAGTTTAAGCATGGCGGCGGCGGTTCCTACTGCGGCCATGATATGTGAACCTTCCGGTTCCACGAGAGCGAGAATATAGATTGCGAGACAACCTTGTTACTAGCTATGGATTTGGCTACGAGAGTATACCGATGTATCGCGAGTCTTGATGACTACCTAAGAGAAGGTTGTGCAAGAGTAATCCTTGATTAGGCTTGAGCATGGCACGTATGCGGGCTTATGCGCAGGCGAAAGCGTAGAGATCGGCGGGTTAACCAGGGCGAGAAGAGGGCGAGGCGTGAGTCCCCGGTAACTTTCAAGGTGAGTATACCTTAAGTGCTATGTTCTGATAGCAGTGTGTTAGTTGTGATTAGAAATCATGGTGGGTTAACCGAGTAAGATTTTGGAGGATAGAGAAAGTGTGAGCCTTAGAGCTTTATACGCAAAGACCTTAGAGGTAAGGCCATCTCGGGTAGAGACGTATGTTTATGTTTGACCCTTATAGGAGTGCATAGTGCACGTGGTGTGTTTGGGATAAGTCCCATGTAGTATGAAATGAAAGAGGTAGTGAGCTAAGAAGACCGCTAGGTTTTCGTAACGTGTTTAGTAAGATTGTTCCTTCGGGGAGATGGTATTTTGCGCCTTGCCGGGTCGGGTTGAGGCTACGTGCGGGTCAACCCGCGGCAGGTTTAAGTGGTGGGGTCGGTTGTGGTGGTCCTCTTTGTGTTAGGGTCATGAGGTGTTAGGCCCATGTTTAGTTAGCCGCGTGCAAGTTCGTGGATGCGTTCGACGGTGGTCGGGCGATGGAAGCGACTATCGTGTTCTTGGTCGAGTCGTTCCTCGGCGGTGTTGATGTTATCCGAAAAGGTTGTGAGGTTGCAGGGTGCCTACCTTCACCTTATGACGATGGAGCCAGTGCAGTGTTTCTCTTCTGGGAGTTTGTACGAGCGGGGCTAGGAACTCGGTGAGTCTCGTATCGCATTCGCCCTCGGGCGGTGTTTTGATTTGAGGGTAGTTGTGAGGATCGTTGTCTCGGTTGAAGTGTTTAAGCTACCATTTCGGTGTTCGGATGTCGTCTTGTGGCGCCTTGTAGAAGCGAAATGCAAGTTGCGGTCGATTGGTTCGATGTTGGCGGGGTTGAGATAGTTGGTTGAGCTTGTTCCGGCGGTGTGGATAGTGAAGCTTGTCTAGAAGAAGTTACGGCTCGGAGGAATCGTCGCGGATAATCGACGGCGCTTAGAGTTGAGTTGACGGTCGGTCTTGAAAGTACCACCGGACGGTGTGGCGAGTTTTGGAAGCGAAGGAACTTAGCCCGAGTTACTTTGGGCCTTTGTGAGTTCATGTGAAGAATAGGCGGGTTGCCTATATGTTAGCATTTGCCGTCCGACTTAGGAGGAAGGGCGTCCGGTCTTCGTATTGTTATGATCGGAAAGTATCGAAGATCCATCGAGAATGTCCCGATTAATGATGACCACGTTAGAGATAGTAACCGAGTTTTGGAAGCGAGCCGTATCGAGAATGTGGTAAGAGTTCGAGTGTACGAGATCCTCGGGATCATGGCGACCGGTACCATTTGTTAGTCGTCGGAGCAAGGCTCGCGACAAAGTGACAAAAGTGGTATCGATGACTAAGGAAGTATATTTTGACCCGGGAAGAGGTATTTGTGGTGATGTAGAGGTGTTTCCTCGTGGACTTAGATGTAAGTTTTGCGCGGTGTTTCCATGGCGGTATGGCAGGATTGTTCTCGTAAGTATAGTAGTGAAGACTATACTGGCGCGCGTTTGTTTTGAGACTTAGAAGGAACATTCGGAACGAATGTTTCTAAGGAGGGGAGAATGTTATACCAGTAGTTCTAGGGTATGTATGCGAGGGCGTGCGTGCGAGAATCTGAGAAAGATGGAAAGGAAGAAAGAGGCGATTTTTCCACGGAAAAGTTTCCGGTTTTGTGAAGGAAAAAGGTTCGTTAATGGGAATTGGATTCCCAGTTTGGTATTCGGACTTCTGGAATATTAGAGAATTATGGAATTTTATTTTGAAAATGGTCACGTGGGGCCCAGGAGAAATTCTGATTTTGTGGGGCCCACTTTGTTTTGAGATTTTGGCCATTATGGATATTTTGGAAGATGTTTTATTTTGGGCCAATAGGAGGGTGACACGTGTCACCCCGCCTAGTGGCTTAGTAGAATGGCATTTGTGCACACCGGTTAGAGTCGTTTTTCGACGAACGTTTTTCATAACTTGCGAGGAAAATTCGGCTATGTCTTTTCTTATTTTTGCGGATTTTTCAGAGGCGGAACATTTTGGACCAACGAGAGAGGCGACACTTGGCACCTCTCGTTGGTGGGCAAGGTGGGCGCGCGGGCGATTTGGGAAGGCAAGTGGGAGATATTTTTGGTAGATATTTTGTGTGCAAGTTGGCTAGGTACACATGGGTGAATCTTGGCCTACACTTGCCTAACACTTGGTGTAATCTTGGCCATTGGTTGGCTTTCACTTGACCTATAAATACCCCGCTTTGAAGACTAATTCATTCACAATTGCCTAAGTCTTGAAAGCTTCTTCCTTCCCCTAGTGTAGTGTCTTGGCGAGAGCCCTCTCTCCCCCTTGGCGAGTCCCCTAGTGGGGTAGGCGAGGTAGCCACCCCCTCGCTGTGGTGTGGCGTGGGGTACCCACTGCCTAGTTTGTTTTCATATAATACCCCCCTCTTGGTAGAAATACTCTCAAAAAAAAAAGTATTGTTATAATGCCCAAATTACCTTAGCCGTATACCTTGTTGTATTCTAAGGTTATACCTATCTGAAAAGCCGAAATACTATTATACTTCCGTCGTCACAAAACCGAAACCCTAGGAAAATCTCCATAGTCCGTTTGAGTATTGTGAAGAAGGTGGTTAGAACTTCTAAGGCTGGTTTAGAGCGGGTTGGGCGCTCGGAGTTGGAGCTAAGCGATTGCCGGGATCGACTTTATATTTGGATAAATATGGGCTTAGCGAGGTAAATATCTTGTACCCCTATTGTAATTGGATATTACATGTTGTAGGAAAATATAGTTAAAGTATACTATATATATATAACTGAACATAGCTTGTGGCAATGTCCTTGGACTTAAGCTTTGAAGAATGTTGTTTTACATAGGATGTATTCTGATGAACTTGTGTAGTAATCTTGTGGAGTAGAATTGTACCCGTTCGTGTTAGATGTATAACCCCCCCATGGTTGGCTTGTTAGCCGGCCCCGATAGAGGAGGAGATTTACGCTGTTGCGGGGGGTTGGGAGGTGCTGTCGAATTTTCGGTAGAATGTTCTACGATATGATCTAGTTGTTAATTAGGGGTTTGTGGCATTATTGGTTGAAGTACTACGTGTGGCGCGTTCTACTTGGCTTAGGAGTAGCCGGCGGCGAGGTACTCGAGCATTTTGCTATTAGTCGATAATCGTCGCGAGGTATGTGAACCTCTTCCTATCTCTTCTAGCATGATATGTGTGAACTATGTGATGCGGTAGGCGTCATGTGCTAAATGTATTCGATGGGTTTAAAACATAAAGTGTTATAACGGCTTTATGGGAAGTTGGTTATAACGACTTTATGTAGATAAGAAAACACTTTGTGGTTTTAAAAGGTAAATGATTTGTTTATAAGCGGCTTGATGTGTGATTATAAAGAACTTGAAGTATTTCAAAAGATTTACAAATCGTTTTGAAGAGAAGTAATACTTGGTTTTGAGAACTTAAGAGTTATACTAGCTTTAAGGGAAGTTAGGTATAGCGGCTTAGAAACGTTTTCTTGATTTTGGAAATCGGGATGTGTATCGACAAACCACTGCAGCGTTAATAAAAGGAAATGTTTTGAATAATTAAGTATTATTAAAATCAGTAGAAACTTCCATCTGCATAGAAGCTAAGATGAGACAAAATGATATTTCCTAGATCATGGCTGCTGTAATAAGATTGTTATAAACAAGAATATCCTACTCACATATGAGGCTTATGTTTCTCAGATTGTTTAAAAGAGAATTATATTCTTAAATGAATAAGACTATGAACTACGAAACCTTTCTAAAATAAGAAACGTGAACATTTGAAATTAGGCAAACTTGGACGTTTGGAAAATAATGTTGTTACTTGATTTTACAAAGGTAAGAGTTTTGGTTTTCTTAAAAGGACAGTCACTCTATTTTATACTACGGGTATTGTGTGACTTATGTGAAAAAGCAGATCTTTTTTAAGATTTTAATGTGTGAAGTACTTTGGGGATAGATGCGAACTTGTTAGTAGAAAGTACCTTGTGTGAATAACTTGATTGTATTGGTTTGTGATAGCCTTGTAATACTTTCTTGTTGCGTTGATAAGTAAACGTGTTAGGATGCTACGTGTGTTAGTATCTTGTGATGTTTGTGTAAGGGGGTTTCCGCGATTGTGCTTATTAACTATCGGTCGTTATGATAGTATTGTGGCATTCAGCTCTTGAGATGATTCCGGGGGTTAAGCTGCCCTCCGATGCGGGGTAGACTTCGGTGATGCAGGACCGTGATTCGAGAATACCTCATGCGGGTCACGAGGGCCTATGCGAGCTACGAGAGTTCGAGTTAGTATCGTCCTTTATGGGCATGCGGTCGCGTGGCCATGCGGACTCGAAAGTCGGGGCGATCGGGAGTAGCTACCCTCGATGCGGGAATACCTCATGCGGGCGATGAGATTGGCCTATCGCGGGCTGCGGAAGTTCGGGACTAGACGCGCGCATTAGATCTGCGGGCAAGTGGCGGCTTTGATCATGTGACGATGCAGAGCAGATCTTATAATCTGATTTATGACCTTGTTGATGCGTAGGTGTTAGTAGTCGGCTATGCCTTCGTACCTGCATGCAGTTTTATTAGGACACAGTGGGACACGGTGTTCATGTGTATTCCTTGGTGCTTGTATATCATAAAGCTAGGCGGTGAGGAAGGTATTCCACGCACGATTGATGTTGTGGGCGTGAGACCCGTTGTTAAATTGAGTGATGACTTGAGGTGTGAGTCCACGACTTGACATGGCCGCTTATTTGTGGTGGCGTAGTTTGGTTATCATACATGTCTCTGCTTGGTATAGACTACTATGATTTCATTCTGATTTATTTTTAGTTTCACATACTCTTTTGTTGTCGACCTCGCCCGGGGGCTGCGTTCATGCCGCGAGTTGAGGTACATCGATCGTTGATCCTAGCTCTCGAGTCCGATTCGGCGTTTGGGAAGCTCCGTTTCTCCGGAGGCTTAGCCGTGGTATAGTCCCCTGTCGTAGTAAGTGTTTACATTCGGGGTTTGGCGGGGCCACGTCCGCCCGTTGTGGTCGTATCATTCTTAGAAGTGCATGAAATCTTGTTGTGGCGGGGTTGGTAAAAGGATTAAGTTGTTCATTTGTAAAAGAGTTGATGGTTATATATATGCCGGCGCAAGTTTTCTGATTATTGTTTTATATTTCATTTATCTCATGTTGTTGTTTTATGTTCGTGATTACTCGATGTTGTGTCACTAGGGTGCGGGGTAAGGCACGATCACGGGCCGATTTGGTCGTGACAACGACATTCCGGGATGGCGCTTTGTCGCATAGTGAACACGAGGAAAGCGAATCGATGGCTAGAACTATGTAAATCGTGAGCGGAAACCACGGAGTTACGAACAACTCCTAAATACCGAACGTCTGAAGTATGTGGAGGACCACTCTGCGTTAGCGGAGCGCATAACGATCACATTCTTTGAGAAGGTCGCCTCGAAAGTTACCAAAGGACCACTGCTTTACGGCCTCTTCCTGATCTTGGTTAATCCGTCGATCTCTACGTTCCTCGATGCTGCGCGTAAGCTTTGACGCGGGCAATGTCCATGTCGGCGAAGAGCTACTCTTGTACAACTCTACGCTAGATAATCGTCATGTCTGTGACATATCGGTGCACTCATCCTCCGTATGCGCCACTAACGCGGGGACATAACGAGACAATAAGTCAAACTCTATACTGTATTCCCGAACCGTCCGCCCGTTCTACCTCAACATCATAAACCTAACTGCACGAGCTCTCTTCATCTGGGAGGGCAAGAAGCGTGTAGGGAATGCCTCTAAGGTCTTGATCACTTTCATGATCCGCTGCAACTGTCGAATAAACTCCTGAGGATCTTCCTCAGTTCACAATCCATGGAACTCGGGTGGACCGTTGTCACGACCGACCGGGCCGTGGCGGTGCCTACACAGGCACCACTACAGTAAACATCAGAGATAATCAGCGGAACATACATGAAACTTATAAAATAAAACAACCGAAATAAACAACAGGTTAGCCGATAGGGCTACCTTCATGGACATATATATATAACCGAAGCAGTTGCCTCATTTCTTTACAAGCAGACCCTGATATGTGACTACTGGACCTCTAAGAGTTTTAACATAACAACTGTGGCGGGACAGGGCCCCGCCATACCCCTGAATATACATGAGTCTTCTACCTCAGGGAAAACCGTACCAAGAGCTAAGCCTCCGGAGCAAATGGAGCTTTCTCTCAAAAACTGAATCGAGATCCTAAGAGCAAGGATCACCACAGGTACCTAAAACTTGCGGGCATGAACGCGGCCCGAAGAAGTCGATCAACAGTGCGAATATGGAACAGAAATAACGTCTGATGCAGATCATAGCGTACAAAAGAATAGCGAGGACAAGTATAAAAGTACATACGGATCCTCGTAGTGTCATTACCACTTATGAACTTAATCGTAGCTTATTATCTTTTCCCATTTTCAATAAAAGTTATAGTCACACTCTTATGCACATGATTAGGAAAAATCATTAAGTTCATTACCATATAACTTACTTATCTTTCATAAAACAATCCGGCCCTTTTATGGAGGGACGCATATACTACCCGTCCCAATCAAGGACGCGATCAAGTCACACAAAATAGCAAAGTGTGGCGTGGAATCCCCATCACTGAAGCTATATGTGTCAAATATAACCATGTGGCGCCCGTGGCATCCCACCTCACCGTTGCGTACATACACAATACATATATATATCTCCGCCCGTGGAATCCCGTCATCATCGGCGACTTATAAGTGTAAAATATAACCATGGGTCTCACGCCCATAATATCAATCAAAGCAGGTGGTATAACGTCTTGGGGGTTACCCCTCATTTATACTCTTACCCTGGAGAAGGTGGTATAACGTCTTGGGGCTTGCCCCTCATTTATACTCTTACCCTATCTCGACCGGTCGCCAAACAACACATAAAGCAGGTGGTACAGCGTCTTGGGGGTTCACCCCTCACTTATACTCTTACCCTGGAGAAGGTGGTATAACGTCTTGGGGCTTGCCCCTCATTTATACTCTTACCCTATCTCGACCGACCATCAAACAAGACATAAGCACTACCATGTCTTTTATAAAATCCGGGAATTTAACCCAAGTACTACAAATAACGGAAGCATACCCGTGGAATCCCACATCACTGTCGGTACGTCCAAGTAACTTACAACAAGACAGTCGGCCCTCCAACCGAGAGTTGCGACTACGTAATAAAACATAATACTTGCACTCAAAGGCTATCACCAGCACACATAGGCTAATTCTCATTTAACAGGCCAAAGTACTTATCAAGGCACAAAATAGAATAATTCTCATTTAACAAGCCAAAGTACTTATCAAGGCACAAATAGAATAATTCTCATTTAACATGCCAAAGTACTTATCAAGGAACAAGTAGAATAATTCTCATTTAACAAGCCAAAGTACTTATCAAGGCACAAATAGAATAATTCTCATTTAACAGGTCAAATTACTACGTACGTACATTCTTTTCAAAAGACTATTTTTCAAATAAAACTCCCAAAATACTAACAACCATAGTATCAAGTCCTATCCACCTTTCAAGACAAGTCACAATACCTTTTTAGAAATACAATGACCGGCTTCTAAATCAAGTGACTTCTTTATTAAAAACCTTAAGCAATTGGTACCTTTAAACCAATTTGCCCTTCCTTAATACAAGTTATTCCTTTGATTACTTTACTAGAGAAAACCATTCTCTTAACCTTCCATAAAGCCGTTATAACCAACTTCTCATAAAGCCGTTATAACCCTTTATGGTTTAGACCAACACGTTCCTTTTATAACCAAGAGACTTCTACTTTTTGAAACCAAGTATCATATACTTTCAAATCAATTCTCTTAACCTTCAAAATACAATTAGTCTCTTAACCTTTAGAAAACAAGTGACTCATTTTATTACAAAACCTTAGGCAATTGATGCCTTAAAATCAAATTGCCTTTTCACTAAAATCAAGTCATTTGTCTTTCCATAAAGCAAATATAACCAACTCCCATAAAGTCGTTATATCCACTTTATACCTTAGCCAAATACAATTTCCTATCCAAGGGACTTATACGTTCAAAACGGAACAAGTATCACATACTTTAAAACTCTTCAAGTCCCTTAACTTTAATACAACATTAGACATCCTTAATACTTTCAAAGAAGTGAGCTAATCTCCTAACTCACCCGGCTTGGCTATTCATAAAACTAGTAAGGGATATCAAGGTGTTGTACGTCTACCGTACTACATACGTGCAACAAGTCATGCTCAAAGATAGGAAAAGTTCTACATACAGTAAATCACACAACTACCTCTTAACTTCTAAGAGTAGAAGGAAACATGAAATGATACCACAAGTATATTCCATACATAGAATCATGCCAAAGGAAGGAAGAGGTTCACATACCTCGCGACGATTATCGACAAGTAGCAAAATGCTCCAAAGTACTTTAATCTTGATAGCTAATCCATCCTTCAAGTAGGATACGCTATACTTAGTACTTCAACCTATAATGGTCACCATTCGTCCATTAACCTCTTATTTCAAACGTAGAATATTCTAAGTGCTAAGTCACTAAATTCTACGGAAAATCGGACAGCACCTCCTTTGTTTCTACTTACTTTGCCACCTTTTTCAAGGCCGAATACAATAACCAAACACGCCACATTTAGGGCCCAATCAAAGTAATCAACAATAGGGGATTACACGCCTACTAGACGTGTAAAATTCCGCCCCACAAACGATATCAAATTAAAACAACTTACTAGGCCAATTCGGCTAACTTGAAGTACTACAACATCAATTCTTATCCAATGTCCATTTCAATCCAAGTTATTAGCCTAACATGATATCAAGTCGCAAACGATTATAACTACTATAATCACCAAGTAATTAACATGCGACGATTCGAATAAACGACCAAATTGTAATCCAACTTAACATGACTTACATTACATTTCGGATTTATGCTACAAGTAATCCATAATACTTATAAACTTCAACTTAACAACTTCATGCTAGCAACATGTAAAGCTAACAACAACAATATAATTATATAATCTTGTAACACTTTAAAAGACAAGATTATACCTCAACGAATCTTAATCCAACTCCAATTCGAAATCGCTCCTTAGAAGATTAGAACCTCTCGAACAACGATCCGACATTTGAGACCCTTAGAACAACACCAACAATTGTCTTTCAACTCTCCAAACAAAACCTAGAAAGACAACTAGGTTTTCGTTTTGCGACTAACCCGTAAACTATCTTTTTCCAAGATTTTTCTATTGAGATAAGCTTACACTACCCTCAAGGATCTTAGTTTAAAGTGTGGAGTTGAATGAACAAGAAACGAAAAATTCTCCCCTTCTTCCTAAGGTGAACCCGAGAGCTCACAATTGAGTTCTTCAAAATTTTCAAGAAATATGGCTAAGTGTTGGCTCTCTCTTGCTACTAGAAGTGTAATAAAGGGTCATGGAGGGACAAAATGCAACCATTTGGGTGTCTAGGATGAAGTCTTTCAAAATATCAAGACTAGTTGTCTCCTTTGACTTAGTCAAAATTCTCAAGCTACACTTACAAGACTTTAGTCATCCAAGACTTATGGTAAATGACCATATTGGCCATGCATAAATTCGACCAAGGCATTACTAAGGGGGGGGGGTGACACGTGTCGCCCTCCCATTCGTCACAATAAAACGTTTTCCGACAATTTCATAATTCCGATAAATTTTTTTACAAGCCTCAAATCTTAACACTTGTGAGTTCTTACGTACGTTCTTAAAACACGTCCTGTAAATACGGGGTGTAACATTCTTCCCCCCTTAGAAACATTCGTCCCCGAATGTTCTTTCAGAGTTAAACTTATAATTAGCGACATAGTTTCCTTTCACAACCCCGACATGCTAACAATGCCACACATGGCCCTAATACCTCGCACACGCATACTTGTCCATCATAAGCCCAAAAGAGATTATCTTTTCGTACTTCCCACTCATACTAGCATACATACATAACTTTCATACCGATTCTGGCCTCAAATCTTTGGAGTCACTCTATAAGACAATATACGACCATTTCCGGCTTTCACGACCTGGTTCCGGTGGAACGTGTCCACGAACCCGTAAAACAATTAACTAGACTTGGGCCTTGCGCCCTCGTGACTCTGTCACGTAGCGGAACTACTACCAACTTATCCCACTCCATTCCAAGCCATGGGGAGACCCGTAACAGGTCCTCAACCCGACTCAGCGTCGCACTTAACTCTTATTCTTGTTCTATAATAAATCTTTCTACCCGAGAAGACCTTGTACATCTAAGGTCTCAGCGGTCAGCGATATTCTTAGGCTCGCAATTTCCATGCTCCAATCCTACCTTATCAGTCCCCCCGTAAACGGGTACAAAAACTTCTCATAATACCATAACCATGTTGTCTCGATCACAACAACCATCGCTACTCTATCTGAGACTTCATCCGTACAATTCTCTTAAGCTTACTACGCAGCTTAATCTATTAACATGACATTCCGTTAGGTTCCTTAACATAGCTTCTTAAGGGTTCACTACCCTATCAGACAACTCATCCTTTCCCAATTATCTCAAAATAAAACACAAAACCTTGTCGAGAATTCATTAACTATTCCATACCTTCCCGGTATCTAGTTAGTCTTTATCAATCCCTGGAAATCTAAAATCATTCTAGGCAACACGCGTCTGACCCTCATACATAACTCCGTATAGATGTATGTCACAATACCAACTATACTATAATCATTACCAACACGGATACGCAATCCATAGTCCTTCCGGGTCACTCTTGCCTTTCTCATGCAATCAACATAACTCGTTAGGGAGGGGCGACCACAACAACACGACTATCGCACGATCTCGGAGTGAGAAGAATGAAACCAATCCTAAATGTCCTGCAGCCTCACGATTATAGATGTGGTGCACACACACCGATAATCAAGACTCTACTAGACACGGTGCAGTAGACACTTTCCGAGACAACTGGCTCGATACCACTTTTGTCACGACCCGACCGGGCGTGGATCGTGCCCTACACAGGCACCGCTACAGTAAACATCAGAGATAATCAGCGGAACATACATGAAACTTATAAAATAAAACAACAGAAATAAACAACAGGTTAGCCGATAGGGCTACCTTCCTGGACATATATATATAGCAGCGGTTGCCTCGTTTCTTTACAAAGCGGACCCACAATATGTGACTACTGGACCTAAGAGTTTTAACATAACAACTGTGGCGGGACAGGGCCCCGCCATACCCCTGAATATACATGAGTCTTCTACCTCAGGGAAAACCGTACCAAGAGCTAAGCCTCCGGAGCAAATGGAGATTTCTCTCAAAAACGGAACCGAGATCCTAAGAGCAAGGATCACCAACCTGGGTACCTAAAACCTGCGGGCATGAACGGCCCCGAAGAAGTCGATACAACAGTGCGAATATGGAATGAAATAACGTCTGAAGAAGTGATCATAATCGTACAAAAGAATGACGAGGACGAGTATAAAAGTACATACGGATCTGCAGTGTCATTACCAATTATGAACTTAATCGTAGCTTATTATCTTTTCCCATTTTCAATAAAAGTTATAGTCACACTCTTATGCACATGATTAGGAAAAATCATTAAGTTCATTACCATATAACTTACTTATCTTTCATAACACAATCCGACCCTTTTATGGAGGGACGCATATACTACCCGGCCCAATCCAGGATGCGATCAAGTCACACAAAATAGCAAAGTGTGGCGTGGAATCCCAATCACCGCAAGCGACTATATGTGTCAAATATAACCATGTGGCGCCCGTGGCATCCCACCTTTGTCGGCGTAAACATACACAATACATATATATATCTCTGCGTGGAATCCCACATCATCGCCGACTTATAAGTGTAAATATAACCATGGGTCTCACGCCCGTAATATCAATCAGCGGTGGTATAACGTCTTGGGGTTACCCTCATTTATACTCTTACCACGGAGAAGGTGGTATAACGTCTTGGGGCTTGCCTCATTTATCTCTTACCCTATCTCGGCCGGTCGAAACAACACATCGCGGGTGGTACAACGTCTTGGGGTTCACCTCACTTATACTCTTACCACGGAGAAGGTGGTATAACGTCTTGGGGCTTGCCGCCATTTATACTCTTACCCTATCTCGATCGACCATCAAACAAGACATAAGCACTACCATGTCTTTTATAAAATCCGAATTTAACCCAAGTACTACAAATAACGGAAGCATACGTGGAATCCCACATCATCGCGTCGACGCCAAGTAACTTACAACAAGACGATCGGCCTCAACCGAGAGTTGCGACTACGTAATAAAACATAATACTTGCACTCAAAGGCTATCACCAAAGACACATAGGCTAATTCTCATTTAACAGGCCAAAGTACTTATCAAGGCACAAAATAGAATAATTCTCATTTAACAAGCCAAAGTACTTATCAAGGCACAAATAGAATAATTCTCATTTAACATGCCAAAGTACTTATCAAGGCACAAGTAGAATAATTCTCATTTAACAAGCCAAAGTACTTATCAAGGCACAAATAGAATAATTCTCATTTAACAGGTCAAATTACTACGTACGTACATTCTTTTCAAAAGACTATTTTTCAAATAAAACTCCCAAAATACTAACAACCATAGTATCAAGTCCTATCCACCTTTCAAGACAAGTCACAATACCTTTTTAGAAATACAATGACCGGCTTCTAAATCAAGTGACTTCTTTATTAAAAACCTTAAGCAATTGGTACCTTTAAACCAATTTGCCCTTCCTTAATACAAGTTATTCCTTTGATTACTTTACTAGAGAAAACCATTCTCTTAACCTTCCATAAAGCCGTTATAACCAACTTCTCATAAAGCCGTTATAACCCTTTATGGTTTAGACCAACACGTTCCTTTTATAACCAAGAGACTTCTACTTTTTGAAACCAAGTATCATATACTTTCAAATCAATTCTCTTAACCTTCAAAATACAATTAGTCTCTTAACCTTTAGAAAACAAGTGACTCATTTTATTACAAAACCTTAGGCAATTGATGCCTTAAAATCAAATTGCCTTTTCACTAAAATCAAGTCATTTGTCTTTCCATAAAGCAAATATAACCAACTCCCCATAAAGTCGTTATATCCACTTTATACCTTAGCCAAATACAATTTCCTATCCAAGGGACTTATACGTTCAAAACGGAACAAGTATCACATACTTTAAAACTCTTCAAGTCCCTTAACTTTAATACAACATTAGACATCCTTAATACTTTCAAAGAAGTGAGCTAATCTCCTAACTCACCCGGCTTGGCTATTCATAAAACTAGTAAGGGATATCAAGGTGTTGTACGTCTACCGTACTACATACGTGCAACAAGTCATGCTCAAAGATAGGAAAAGTTCTACATCTGATAAATCACACAACTACCTCTTAACTTCTAAGAGTAGAAGGAAACATGAAATGATACCACAAGTATATTCCATACATAGAATCATGCCAAAGGAAGGAAGAGGTTCACATACCTCGCGACGATTATCGACAAGAGACAAAATGCAACCATTTGGGTGGCTAGGATGAAGTCTTTCAAAATATCAAGACTAGTTGTCTCCTTTGACTTAGTCAAAATTCTCAAGCTACACTTACAAGACTTTAGTCATCCAAGACTTATGGTAAATGACCATATTGGCCATGCCTAAATTCGACCAAGGCATTACTAAGGGGGGGTGACACGTGTCGCCCTCCCATTCGTCACAATAAAACGTTTTCCGACAATTTCATAATTCCGATAAATTTTTTTACAAGCCTCAAATCTTTACACTTGTGAGTTCTTACGTACGTTCTTAAAACATGTCCTGTAAATACGGGGTGTAACAACCGTAACTCAAGAAGTCCCGAAATCTCAACTATCGGATCTAGGGTGAACTACTGGTACTACCGGAACCTCCGACTCTCGTCTGTCCTCATTCCTAGCCTGAGCACGGCTAATCGGGCCATCTCCTTGTAACTCATATCCTCTGCTCCTGGCCGTGGGACTAGAGGCTCAGGTATCGTGGTCTCAGTAGCTACTTCTACTGCTCTAAACTCTTCTGGGGCTAGCGGCGTCGCAGAACTCCCCGAATGAAGCGCTGTCTCAGATAATGACTGGGCCCGTTCCCTGGTAACCCTCTGTGCTCTACTCGCAGCTCCTCTCGCCTTGCCTCCGGGCTCTGGTTGCACTGCGTGAGGCATAACGGGTGAAAAGAATACGTCGAGAGGAGTCCAACTTATAACACGGCTCTAAGGCACGATCTCGAGTGAGAAGAATGGAAACCAATCCTAAATATCCTGCAGCCTCACGATTATAGGTGTGGTGCACAACACCGATAATCAAGACTCTACTAGATACGGTCGTAGACACTTTCCGAGGATTAATCGCTTCGATACCACTTTTGTCACGACCGAAACCGGCCGCGATCGTGCCTTACCGGGCACCCTAGTGATACAACATCGAGAGAAAATCAGTGGAAATAAAAACTCATAAAGATAAGCGGTGAAATAAGAAAACAAAGCTAACCAAAGCGGTTACCTTTACGTATATATAAAAAAACTTGAGCGATTACATCCCTTTTACAAATCACGCCCATGCGATTACTACTGGACCTCTAAGAGTTTTATAACAACAACGGGGACGGGGCCGCCATACCCCGAATGTAGCACCTACAACGACGGGGACTATACAAAAGATAAGCCTCGGAGAAACGGAGCTTCCCAACGCAGCTGTGATCCCATGAGCGAGGATCAACAATCGGTGTACCTCTACTGCGGCGTGAACGACCCCGAAGGAGGTCGATCTGATGTACCAAGTATGTGAAACTGTAAAGTACTGAAATAAAATCATAACATTTTTAAACCAAGTACAAATGCAACCAATTCAACCGCACATAGTGCCACAACATAAACAAGAGCAAAATAGATATAATGTAACTGGTCTTTTCTAGGCCGCTAATGATCGAAGCAAGGCCAATCGCCCATAGTATCATTATGCGAGCCTATTCCTGGAACTTCCGCAGTCCGCATAGACCACCTAGGTCCGCATGAGGTATTCCTCGCATCGGGGGTAGCTAACCCGCGGCATCATCCTGGACCCCCGAAGTCCGCATAGTCACACAGACCGCATGAGGCATTCCTCGCATCGGGATAACACACCCGGAGTGATCATCCTAGAACTCCCGCAGCTCCGCATAGGTCACACAGATCCGCATGAGTTATTCTTCGCATCGAGGGTGGCAAGTCCTCGGCATCATAACAAGTCAGGGGGGTAAGTGATATAATACCAGCATAACTGCTTATCGTTAAACAACATAAGCACAACAAGAAAACCCCATTACACAAACGTCACAAGACACTAACACACGTAGCGTCATAACATATTTACTTATCAAACCAACAAGAAAGCAGTTATACACCCTTATTGTCACGATCCGAACGGGCTGCGTGATCGTGCCTACCGGGCACCCAAGTAGACATACATCGAGTAATCACGGAACATAAAGACAATACATGAAACGGTGTAATAAGACGGTGAAATAAGAAAACGGCTAACCAAAAGCGGTTACCTTGGTATATATATAAATAGCAACTTTTTCAACATGAACAGTTTAATCCTTTTTACAAACCCCGCCCAGCATACTCTACAGGACCTCTAAGAATGATACGATAACAATGGCGGGGACGGGGCCCATGAAACCCCGAATGTAAACACTTACGGCGACGGGGACTATACGTCGATAAGCCTCGGAGAAAGCGAGCTTCCCAAATCTTTGGCTGTGACCACGAGCTAGGATCAACGGCGGTGTACCTCAACTGCGGCATGAACGCGGCCCGAAGGAGGTCGATCTAACAGTGCAGAGTATGTGAAACGAAAATACATCGTAAATGAAATCATAGCGATCATATAAAGCGGGAGACATGTATGATAACCAAACTACGATTTACAAAGCGATCATGTCAGTCGTGGACTCACGCCTCAAGTCATCACTCAAGTATAACAATGGGTCTCGGGCCCACAACATCAATCATGCGTGGAATACCTTCCAGCTGCCGGCGATCATGATATAAAAGCACCAAGGAACACATGTACACGGGTCCCACGTGTCATAATAAAGCATGCGGGGTAAGTGCGAAGGCATAGCCGACTACTAAAAACCCACGGTACCAACAAGGTCATGAGCGTATCATAAGATCTGTCTAGACCGTCACATGATCAAAGCCGCCACTTGCCCGCGATATCGATATGCGCGTCTAACCACGGAACTCCGCGACTCCGCATAGGCCAATCTCATCGGCCGCATGAGGTATTCCCACATCGGTAGCTACTCCCGGCATCGTCACGGACTTCGCGATCCGCGTAGCCACGTGGACCGCATGCCCATAAAGGACGACACTAACACGGAACTCGTAGCTCGCATAGGCCCTCGGGACTGCGTGAGGTATTCTCGAATCATAGGTCCATCGACCGCTCGAGTCTACCCGCGACGGAGGCGCTTAACCCGGAATCATCTCAAGAGATGAGTGATGTAAAATACTAACACAACAGCTTATCGTTAAGCAACATAAGCACAACAAAGGAAACCCCTTTACACAACATCACAAGATACTAACACACGTAGCATCCTAGCATGTTTACTTATCAATCAACAAGAAAGTATTACCAGGCTATCACAACCCAACACAATCAAGTTATACACACAAGGTACTTTCTACTATATGCCAACAAGTTCGGGGTTTTATCCCCAAAGTACTTCATACATTAACTCTTTAAAAGATACGTTACTTTCACAATGTCACACAATACCCGTAGTATAAAATAGAGTGACTATCCTTTTAAAGTAAATCAATTACTTCTCTTTGTAAAATCAAGTAGCAACATTCTTTTCCAATGATCAAGTTTGCCTAATTCCCAATGTTCAAGTTTCTCGTTTTAGAAAGGTTTCGTAGTTCATAGTCTTATTCATTTAAGAATATTATTCTCTTTTAAACTATCTGAGAAACATAAGTCTTATATGTGAGTAGGATATTCTTGTTTATAACAATCTTATTACAGCAGTCATGATCTAGGAAATATCATTTTGTCTCATCTTAGCTTCTATGCAGATGGAAGTTTCTACCGGTTTTAATAATACTTAATTATTAAAAACATTTCCTCTTATAAACGCTGCAGTGGTTTGTCGATACACATTCTGATTTCCAAAATCAGTAAAACATTCTTAAGATGTTATACCTAACTTTCCATAAAGCTAGCATAACTCTTAAGTTTTCAAAACAAATCAAGTACCACTTCTTCTTTCGAAATGATTCAAAAATCTTTTGAAATACTTCAAGTTCTTTATTAACACATAACACGCCAGTTATAGTTCAAATCAGTTACCTTTTTAAAAACCACAAGTATTTTCTTACCAACATAAAGCTGTTATAACCAACTTCCCATAAAGTTGTTATAACACTTTATGTTTTAAACCAATCAAATACATTTAGCACATGTACGTCTACCGTACTACATAGTTCACACATATCATGCTAGAAGAGATAGGAAGAGGTTCACATACCTCGCGACGAGTATCGACTAATAGCAAAACGCTCCAAGTACTTCAAACCGTCGGCTACTCCTTAGCCAGTAGATCGCGCCATACGTAGTACTTCAACCTATAAGGCCACAAAGCGCTTATTAACATTTAGATCCCTTCGTAGAACATTCTACAGAAAATTCGTGACCGCTCCCACAAACAGCGTAAATCTCCTCCTCTATCGAGGTCGGCTACCAAGCCAACCAGGGGGGGGGGTTATACGTCTAACCCTAACGGGTACAATTCTACTCCACGGTACTACTACACAAGTCTACTGTAATACAGCCCTATGTAATTACAGTTCAGTATTCTTCTTTAAATTCAGGCTTAAGTCGCAAGACATTGCCGTAAGTATTATTCAGGCTTAAGTCAAAAGACATTGCCGATAACTACGTTCAGTACTATATATATAGTATACTTCAACTATATAGTCTAACAATCATGTAATTTCCAATTACAATAGAGGGACAAGATATTTACCTCGATAAGCCCATAATTATCCTAGTTTAAATGTCGATCCTGAGCAAGGTTTAGCTCCTACTCCGTGCGCTCCGACCCGCTCCAAACAACCCTTAGAAGTTCTAACCAACTTCTACTTATGACTTCAACTACGGTGAAGATTTTCCTTAGGGTTTCGGTTTTGTGACTGACGGAAGTATAATAGTATTTTCTGGGCTTTTCGTATAGGTATATCCTTAGAATACTACAAGGTATATGGCTAAGGTAATTTGGGCATTATAACAATACTTTTGAGAGTATTTCTACCAAGAGGGGGGGGGTATATACGAGACAACACCACAAGGGGGGTGTATACCCCTCGGCCTACCCCACTAGGGGTACTCTGCCAAGGGGTGGGAAGGGCTCTCGGCCAAAGGGCCAACTCAAAGGGGGAGAGGGGTGTTGGACGAAAACACCACACAAAGGGAGGGAGGATTTTTAACACTTAGGAAATATTTGGAATGGATGAAGAAGTCTTCCAAGGGGGGGTATTTATAGGTCAAGCAAAGGCCAACCAATGGCCAAGATCAATCCATGTGTTAGGCAAGTGTAGGGCTAGGATTTACCAAACACAGATATCCTACCTACCCTTGACTTTGTCAAGGCACAAAAAACGTGCCTTACCTTGTCCATTTCGTCCAAATGGACGATTTGAAGTCCACCAATGAGAGGGTGCCAAGTGGCGCCCTCTTGTTGGTCCAACACGTTTCGTCTCTCGGAAAAATTCGCAAAAAATAAAAATGACATAGCCGGAAATTCCCCTACGAAAGCTGTGAAAACGTTTCGTCGAAAAACGACTCTAAACGGGTGTTGTGAACAAAATTAATTCGGCCAAGCCTTAATCACAAGTTCAAATTTCTACGTACGTCCCTACGTACATACTCTGGAAATACGGGGTATAACACTTATAGCAAGACAAGTCTCAACACTTCTAGTGAGCTCTCGGGGTAGGGCTTCCATGGAGAAGAAAAAATTTCGTTTGTGGTTCATAATTCACCATACTTTAAACCAAGGTTCCTAGAGGTATTGTAAGGTTATCTCAATAAAAAAATCCCGGAAAAGCTACATTTTTACATTAGTCGCAAGGTGAAACCCTAAGTCGTTTTCATAGTTTTGGTTGGATATTGAAGGGAAGTTGTTTATGAACTTCTAAGGGCTTCAAATAGCGGATTGGAGCGTGAAGGAAAGGAGCTAAATTGCTAAGGAGCGACTTTGAATCTTGGAGTTATATAAGGGCTTATAAAGGTAACAATCTTGTCGTCTTAGTGATTAAAGATTACTTATTGTTGTAGTTATGGATATAAACACGCATGAGATATATATTATGAAGATTGATAAGTGTTATGGATATTGGAACCACTAATCTGAAACTTGCATGTTTAGCCTTTGAGATTGAAATTCAATTTGGTTATTAGTTTAGTCGTCGCATGTTATATACAGAAGGAATTATAGTTGTTAAAGTTGTTTACGACTATATAAAATGTTAGACTTAACAACTTGGATTGAAAAGAATTGGAAAATACTTTGTGTTGTTGTACATTGTTAGCCGAGAATGGCATTGCCTATGGAACTACTTGGTATTAATTGTGGGGCAGAATTTTACACGTCCTGTAAGGCGTGTAATCCCCTTTGATTGGTTGATATGTTGAGCCTTAAATGTGGCATATTGGTTATTGATTTCGGGCCTTGAAAAAGGTGGAAAAGTATGTAGAAACAAAGGAAGTGCTGCCCAATTTTCCGTAGAACAAGTGACTTTACACTTAGAATATTCTACGTTTGAAGCTAGAAGTTAATAGACGTATTATGGTCATTATAGGTTGGCATACTACGTACGGCATATTGGACTTAGCAAGTGGATTGAGCCGAAGAGGTATGTAGAACTTTCCCTATCTCTTGAGCATGAGTTTTATAAATGTATAATACGGTAGGCGTACGAGTTTTAAAGAAATTCGGCTTTGTTTTGATATCATTAACTTGATATGAGAATGTATAAGTTTGGTTGAGTTAGGTAATTAACTCATTTGATTTTTAAAGAATGAAAAGGTCTTAGTTCCTAAAGCATAGAGTTATTATAACGGCTTTATGGGAAATTGGTTATAACAACTTTATGGAAAGTTAAAGGAATGGTTTTCGCTAGTAATGTAAACAAAGATAAATGACTTGAAATGAAGAAGGGCAAATATTGATTTAAAGGCATCAATAACTTAAAGTTTTACAGTAAAAGTCACTTGTTTTAGAAGCCTATAAATGTATTCCTAAAGGTATAATGACTTGTCTTGAAAAGTAGATATGACTTGATACTACGGGTATTAGTATCTTGAGGTTTTTATATGAAAAATGGTCATTTTAAAAGAATAGAAGTACATAGTACTTTGGGTTAACTTCCCGGATTTTTCATGATATGACAGTGCCTTAAGTTAAATGAAATGAGAGTGCATGCTAATTAAGTCTAATGAGAAGTTAAGGGATTTCTTAACTTGCTTATGTTATTTATGGTAGCCGGTTGTGCTTGTGATATATTGTTCATTACAGGGTCATTCCCCGGGCTTGTTGCATTTGCATATTCCGTGGATTTGCTCCCCATGATGCGAGGAATACCTCATGCGAGTCTGTAGGGATCATGCAGGTGAAATAGTCTCATGCGGGGCGGACCAGTCCTATGCGAGGAAATTACCTCATGCGGGTCCACTCGGCCTATGCGGGTGAAATAGTCCCAGGAGTAGGATTGTGTGATAATACTACGGGTGGATTGTCACGACCCGAACCCGGGCCCGTGACTGGTGCCTTACCCCGGGAACCCAAGTAGACATACATCAGAGTAATTAGCGGAACATAAAACAAGACATGATATAATATGAAATGTGAAACAGTTTATCTGAGAAAACTTGCCTTTCGGCATATATATATATACTTAAAACCGAACAGTTACATCCCATTACAACTCTGCCCACAACAGTACTACAAACCTCTAAAAATGATATGACAACAATGGCGGGACTGGGCCCCGCCATACCCCTGAATGTAAGTACCTACAACGACAGGGGACTATACCACTGATAAGCCTCCGAAGAAACGGAGCTTCCCGAATCTTGGCTGACCACATGGCGAGGATCAACAATCGGTGTACTCTACTGCGGCATGAACGGCCCGAAGGAGGTCGATCTAACGGTACCAAGTATGTGGCTGAAAATCAGTAAATGAAATCATATCTATATAAAGCAGGAGACATGTATGATAACCAAACTACAGTTCACAATAAATAAGCAGTCATGTCAAGTCAGGGACTCACGCCCTCAAAGTCATCACTCAAATATAACTATGGGTCTCACGCCCACAACATCAATCATGCACGTGGAATACCTTCCTCACTGCCGGCAGTCTATGATATAAAAGCACCAAGGAATACACATGAACACCAGGTCCCACCTGTGTCATAATAAAACCGTCACGGTAAGTCTGAAGGCATAGCCGACTACTAAAACCACGGTACCAACAAGGTCATAAAGCGTATCATGAGATCTGTCTGGCCGTCACATGATCAAGCGGCCACTACGCGCGCAGTATCTAATGTGCGCGTCTAGCCACGGAACTTCCCGCGCATAGGCCACTCCAATGGCGCGTGAGGTATTCCCGCATCGGTAGCTACTCCCGGCGTCTGGACTCGCGATCGCGTGGCCCGCATGAACCGCATGACCACAAGGGCGCCACTAACACGGAACTCGTAGCTCGCGATAGGTCCCTGGACCCGCATGAGGTATCCTCGAATCTTAGTCACCTGATGCTCGAGTATTACCCGCGTCGGAGGCGGCTTAACCTCGGGATCATGTCGGGTGAGTGGTACAATACCAACATAACGGCTGATCGTTAAACAACGTAAGCGCAATCAAGGGAAACCCCTTTACACAAACATCACAAGATACTAACACACGTAGCATCCTAGCATGTTTACTTATCAAATAAACAAGAAAGTATTACAAGGCTATCACAAACCAACACAATCAAGTTATTCACACAAGGTACTTTCTACTTTAAACAAGTTCGGGTTTTTATCCCCAAAGTACTTCATATATTAACTCTTTAAAGATACGTTTCCTTCACAAAAGCCACACAATACCCGTAGTATAAAAAATAGGGTGACTATCTTTTTAAGTAAACCAAAACACTTCCCTTTATAAAATCAAGTAACAACATTATTTTCCAAACGTTCAAGTTTGCCAAATTTCAAATGCTCAAGTTTCTCATTTTCGAAATGTTTCGTAGTTCATAGTTTTAATCCTTTAAAACAATTTGAGAAACATATGTCTTATGTGTGAGTAGGTTATTCTTGTTCATAACAATCTTATTAAAGCAGCCATGATCTAGGAAATGTAATATCATTTTGTCTCATCTTAGCTTCTATGCAGATGGTGGTTTCTACTGGTTTTAATAATACTTTATTAGTCAATACATTTCCCTTTATTAGCGCTGCTGTGGTTTGTTCGACACTTATTCTGATTTCCGAAATCAGTAAAACATCATTCCTTTTGAAAACCAAAATACTCATTACTCACAAATGAGGTTTCACACTTTTTAACAAAATTCACATTAATATAATTAAGTCAAGTCTCTTATCTTTTAAGATCAAGTCTCTTAACTTCTAAAATCAGTAAACCATTCTTTTTACTTCTCTTAAGTCGTTATACCTAACTTTCCATAAAGCTAGTATAACTCTTAAGCTTTTAAAACCAAGCATTACTCTTCTTTCAAAAAGGTTTCTTAACTCTTTTGAATTACTTCAAGATTCTTATTATTCAGGCTTAAGTCAAAAGACATTGCCGTAAAACTACGTTCAGTTACACACGTACGTCTACCGTACTATATATATATTCTTTTAAAATATCATGCTCAAGAGGATAGGAAGAATCACATACCTCGCGACGATTATCGACAATTAGCAAAACGCTCCACGGCTATAACCCGGCTAGCCTTGTCCACCTTTCAAGTAGTACATGCTACTCGCAGAACATTCAACCTATAAAGGTCATACACGTCTATCAACGTCTAGACTACTCTGTAGAATAAATCTAGATACAAGATTCTATGGAAAATTGGGCAGCACTTCCCTACCCGTCAAACTTCACAAGTCTACTGTAAATACAGTCCTATGTAAGTACAGTTCCATTCTCTTCTTATATACTTTCCTTGTATATAACTTATACTTAATTCTTATATTTCAATAGTATGTAAACTCTAATACAATAGGGAGACAAGATATTTACCTCGATAAGCCCAAAATTATCCAAGTTTAAATGTCAATCCTGAGCAACGTTTAGCTCCTACTCTGGGCGCTCCAACCCGCTCCAAACAACCCTTAGAAGTTATACGCAACTTGTACTTAACACTTCAACCGACAATGAAGATTTTCCTTAGGGTTTCGTTTTGAGACAAAAAGGACAAAAAGTAGTATTTCCGGGCTCTACGTATACAGGTAACTTTTGGAATACTACAAGGTGTAAGGCTAAGGTATTTTGGTATAGCAACGATACTTGGAGAGTATTTTCTACCAAGAGGGGGGGGGTATTTTACGAGAACCACTAGGCAAGGGGGGGGGGTGTCTCGGCCAACACCACTAGGAGGGGGAGAGATAACTCTCGGCCAAGGGGGCCTCACGAAAGGGGGGAGGGGGAGGCTAGGACGAGAACACTACACTAAGGGGGGGAAGAGGGCTTTCAAGACTTAGAAGTTTTTGGATGAAGAAGTCTTCACAAAGGGGGGGGGGGGGGGTATTTATAGGGAGTTCAATGACCATGATCTAGCCAAGTGGGGGGAAAGTGGAGGGCCAAGATTTGCCCAAGTGCCCCCTAGCCCTACTCCACAATTCCCTCACAAACATTGACCCTTAGTTTAGGCAACAAAATAAGGCACAAAACGTGCACATCCATCGGCTTCTAAGATCGCTTCACGGAGGGTGACAAGTGTCACCCTCTCGTTGGTCCAAAATATTTCATCTCTCGGAAAAATCCGCAAAAATTATAAATGACATAGCCGGAATTTTCCCTTCGCAAGTTTTGCAAAACGTTTCGTCGAAAAACGATTCTTTTCGGGGGTTGTGAACAAAATTTTCGGTCCTATGCCTAACTTAAGGCTCAAACTTTCGTACGTACGTCCTTACGTACATACTCTGGAAATACGGGGTATAACATGGATGGTCCTAGGTTAATCACATGCTTCCTATTTTAAGAACCAGAAATGTTTATTTTGTTACTCTCATTGTTAGTAAGGCACAATATACTGTTAATTTGATTATCATACATGTCTCCAGCTTTATTTTAGACTTATGATGTAAATTACAGTATTTCCAGTTTTACATACTTGGTACATATTGTGTACTGACCCCCTTTCCTCGGGGGTTGCGTTCATGCCGCAGGTAGGGGTAAGCAGGTTGTGGATCCTCACTCTTAGGATCACTGATCAGTTGACAGAAGTCTCCATTTCTCCGGTAGCTTGTCTTTTGGTACGGTTTCCCTGATGTTGTAGATCTATGTACATTCAGGGGAATGGCGGGGCCCTGTTCCGTCACAGTTGTTATGTAGAAATTCTTAGAGGTTTGTAGTCATATCTTGTGGATTGGGTTGTAAAAACAAAGATGTAACTGTTTTTTTTGGGTTATATATTTTTTTTCGGAAGGTGGCCTTATCGGCTAGCCTGTTGATATTTAATGTCTAGTACCTTATGAGTTTATGTATGTTCTGCTGCTATTTTCTGATGTATACCTGTAAAGGGTGCCCAGGTAGGGCACCAGTCGCGGGCCCTGGGTCGGGTCGTGACAAAAGTGGTATCAGAGCAGTTAGTCCTCGGAAAGTGTCTACAGACCGTGTCTAGTAGAGTCTTGGTTATCGGTGTGTTGTGCACCACATCTATAACCAGGAGGCTGCAGGACATTTAGGATTGGTTTCCATTCTTCTCTCTCTGAGATCGTGCAGTAGAGCTATCTTAATAGGTTGAATCCTCTATGACCTATTCGTATGTATCAGTTATGCCTCCACGGAAGACGACCAAGGGCCAGAAGGGCAAGGCAGCAGCATGAGCTGCTAGTGGAACGCTGAGGGTTACTAGGACTCAGACCCAGACTATGCGTGAGGTTGTGAGCCGGTCGACGATTTCAGCCACGCCAGCAGTATTAGAGGCGAGGCGGCGCGTAGCTCAGAGGTTCCGATACGAGCCTCCATTCGCGGCGAGGAAGAGTATAGAGATTATGAAGAGCAGATCAGGTCATTTACTAGCATAGTGGCAGGGTAGCTCCGACAGGAGCAGGTAGCTAACCCTAGAGTCGACAGTTTGAGGATTCGGGATTTTCTGGGTTGTAATCCACCCGAGTTCTATGGTTCGATATCTGAGGATGATCCTCAGGAGTTCATTCGGCAGATACAACGGACTATGCAGGTACTTAGGGCCTCGGAGACAGAATCAATTGTGCTAGCTTCTTACCGGTTACGCGATATTGCGTTAAACTGGTTTGAGTCATGGGAGCTGTCTAGAGGTGTGGGTGCTTTTCCAGCTGTTTGGGATGAGTTCACAGAGGCCTTCCTTGATCACTTTTTTCCTCATGAGATGAGGAGAGCCCGCGTGGATAGGTTCTTGCATTGAGACAGAATGGGAGAACCATCAGAGAGTACAACCTGGAGTTTGACTCATTGGGCAGGTATGCCCTCACTATTATGGCTGACATGGCTGACAGAGTTCATCGCTATGTGATGGGGCTAGACCGCTATATGGTTACTGCATGCCTGGGAGTGGCCCTTCAGCCAGGTATGGATATTCGGGATGCGAACATATGCCTGGGATTGAGGCCAGAGAGAGGACCCGGCGGTCGAGGCCCGGCCAGAGGCAGGGCAGCGAGTTTTGAGGTAACTTTCGGCGGACAGACTTCGGCGAGCTAGGTCTACATTTCAGCCGGCACAGAGTGCTCCTTCCCAGTTTTCTGGCAGGAGGTTTGATCAGCCGGGTCATTCAGGAGCAGGTCAGGGCTCCAGGGCTTCGGGGTTTCAGGGAGGCAGAGATCCTAGCCAATCGAGACCACCCCTATCTCGGTGTGTTCGATGCGGTAGATCTCACCCTGGGAGTGTCGTACTTGTCACGACTTGACCCCGGGCCCGTGACTGGTGCCCTACCTGGGCACCCTTCTATTCATAAAATACAAAATAACCGCGGAAGATAAGTAATACTCTTTTTTTTTCTTTCTTAAAACAAAGGCAAAGCCGATAAGGCTGTCATAATATAAATCACCCAAAAGGGCCTACACTATTCAATAATGTAATTACAACTCTAGCCAGTCCAGCCCACATATGAATATAAACCTCTAAGATTTTGGACAAATACTATGACGGGACAAGGCCCCATCGTACCCCTGAATATACATAGCCATTATGACAAGATCCAGAACATTGAAGTCATCTCAAAATGCTGAACCAGAATCCTAAGCTCGCGGATCCACAACTGTGTACCTAAACCTGCGGACATGAACGCAGCACTCGAAGAAGTCGATTACAGTGCAGAATATGGAGCGGAAATAAGGTACGATGAAATGATCATAAGCGTACAAAAGAATGGCGAGCAAGTATAAAAAGTAAATACCAGATCCTATCATGCCATTACAACTCATGAACTTAATCGCACATTATTATCTTTTCCCATTTTTCAATAAGAGTTATAGTCAAATTCTTATGTACATACTTAGGAAAAATCATCAAATTCATAACCATATAACTTACGTATCTTGCATAACATAATCCGGCCCTTTATGGAGGGACACCTCATTTTGGAGTTCACTTTGATTATCCATACGTAATAACGTAACCCGACCCATTTGCGGGACACGACGAAGTCATAAAAAGCCTTCCCACGAAGGTATACTGCCCGACCCATTCTGGGACGCGGTAAAGCCACATAAGTCTGCCCATAAAGGTATACTGCATAAAAATAGGAAGCTTATGATGAAATTAGGGCCACCCGCCCATAGTATCATTTGACAATCCTACTCCTGGGACTATTTCACCCGCATAGATCCTGTGGACCCGCAATGAGGTCATCCGCCTCGCATGGGACTATTTCACCCGCATAGGACTATTTCACCCGCATAGGCCCGGTGGAACCGCAATGAGTACAAACGGCGCATTCGCATCATGGGTAGCAAATCCATGGAATAAGTAGTAACCCGAGGGTTTACCCCGCAAGAATAACTTAACACTAGCACAACCGGCTATCATATATAACATAAGCACCACCGGCTTATCATACATAACATAAGCACCACCGTCTTATCATACATAACATAAGCACCACAGGCTTATCATAAATATCATAAGCAAGTTAAGAAATCCCCTAACTTCTTATTAGCCTTAATTATTACGCACTCTCATTTTATTTAAACTTAAGGCACTAACATGTCATTAAAAATCCGGGAATTTAACCCAAAGTACTATACTTTTAGAAATACATTTTTAGGCTTCTAAACCAAGTGACTTTCACTTTAAAACTTTTAAGCAATTGATGCCTTTAAATCCAATTGCCCTTCTTCATTTCAAGTCATTTACCTTTTGTTTACCTTACTAGAGTAGACCCTTCTTTTAACTTTCCATAAAGCCGTTATAACTAACTTCCCATAAAACCATTATAACTCTTTATGTTTTAGACAGTTAAAGCAGTTTCATCTTTTAAAGACAAGTGAATTGATTCTCTAACTCAACCAAACTTAGACATTCTTAGATTAAGGCAATGATGTCAAAATGAAGCCGAATTCCTTTAAAACTCGTACGTCCACCGTACTATATATTTGTAAAACTCATGTTACATTCTCTTTTGAAATCAAGCCTCTTAACTTTTGAAATAAATCATGGAAACCAATTTTTAAATCAAGTCTTTCCGTCCTTTAAGAATCAAGTCCCATAAATTGAAAAATAAAGTCTCTTAACCTTTTAAGAACTCAAGGTTCATAGTCTTAAAACTTCATAACATAAACTCTTTAAATTAAGTAACGTATACTTTTATGAGTTATGAATAGGTTATACTCGTTTATAACGATCTTATTAGAGCAGCCATGATCTAGAAAATGTAATACAATTTTGTCTTATCTTAGTTTCTATGCAGATGGAGAATTCTACTCATTTTAGTATAATTGATTGTCGATACATTTTTATTAACGTTGCAATGACTCGTTCGATACTTATTTTCATTAGTGCAGTAAATTAGCAAAGTCACCTCGACTCCACACACTTCCTAACGACTCTTACCAACATCCCCCATAAGACTTGGTAAGAACTTAGGATTTCTTAGACATACCTTTTACATAGTGTAAATCAACATACGTACCTCTTAACTTTTAAGAGTAGAAGGAATCATGAAATAACACCACATGTATATTTCATACATAGAATCATGCCCAAAAGGAGGAAGAGGTTCACATACCTCGCGATGACTATCGACAAGTAACAAAATGCTCCAAGTACTTTAACCTTGCTAGCTATTCTACCCTTCAAGTAGAATACGCTACATGTAGTACT
Source organism: Przewalskia tangutica (assembly GCA_029844215.1). Lineage (NCBI taxonomy): Eukaryota > Viridiplantae > Streptophyta > Magnoliopsida > Solanales > Solanaceae > Przewalskia > Przewalskia tangutica. The sequence continues at coordinate 47,989,787 of CM056730.1, forward strand.
CCAACCTATGATAACCATAACATGTCTATCAACTTCTAGCTTATCAACGTGGAATAATACTAAGTGCTAGGTCTCTTATTCTACAGAAATTTGGGCAGCATTTCCTTTGTTTCTACGTACTTTTCCACCTTTTTCAAGGCTCGAATTCAATAACCAATATGCCACATTTAAGGCTCAACACATCAACCAATCAAAGGGGATTACACGCCTTACAGGACGTGTAAAATTCCGCCCCACAATCAATACCAAGTAGTTCAATAGACAATGCCATTCTCGGTTAAATAGGTGCAACAACATATAATCTCTTCCAATTCCTTCTCAATCAAATTTGTTAAGTCTAACATGTTATATAGTTGTAAACAACTTTAACAACTATAATTCCTTCTTTATATAACATGTGACGACTAAAACTAATAACCAAATTGAATTACAATCTCAAGGCTAAACATGCTAGTTTCGGATTAGTGGTTCCAATATCCATAATACTTATCATTATCCATTATGTATATCTCATGCTTGTTAAAATGTATAACTATTTCCTTGATTGTTACCTTGATAAGCCCAAAACAGTCCAACAATCTCGCCCACTTTAGCCCTCTTTCCGCAATTCCTCTTCACGTTAAAATCACCCACACGAACCCTCTACAAGCTTGCCAACATATTTCCTTCTTGTGGTCTTTCCAAAAAATCTCATCACACTTAGGTTTTTAACCATTTGAGAGAGAAGAGAAGAGAAGAGCCATGTCCTCGCAAATGGCTGACCGCTTTCTTACATCGGTGATCTTGTAACATCCATAACTTTCTACTCTGATGTCCTATCGACTAGCGGTTTGTTGCGATGGAAACTAGACTCAATAAACTTCATACTAGGCTTTTGAAACACCTAAAACCTTCCAATATACTAGGAGATATACAGCTCCAAAGTTGACTGAAATACTGTCCAAAAATATTCTGCCAACTTTTTTTCTTTTTCCAAATTCGAATCTTATTTCCTTTCGTACGTTCTCATATCATCCTCTTGGAATTACGGGGTGTAACAGTACTGCTTCGGGAGCTTGTTTCTCTTGCGGCCAGTAGGGCCATATGAAGAGGGATTGTCCGACCAGAGGCGGCATGGGTGGTATGGTTCAGCCTACAGGGTCAGTTGCTGGGTCTTCATCTTCTGTGGCTATGCGCCCCAGAGGGCAGGGTGTTCACAGGCCAGCAGGTCACGGCAGAGGTCGTGGTAGGGGTCCTAGTTCTAGCGGTCTACAGAACCATATATATTCCTTAGCTAGCCGGCTGGACCAGGAGGCCTCCCCGGATGTCGTCACAGGTACATTATTGATTATATGCTGTGACGTTTATTCTTTGATAGATCCAGGTTCTACCTTATCCTATGTATCCCCTCTTATTGCTGGTAGAATAGGAATAGAGCCGGTGTCGATAGAGCCTTTTGAGGTAGCTACGCCAGTGGGTGATTCGGTGTTAGCTGAGCGAGTGTACAAAGATTGCCCGGTGTTCATATACAGTCGTCAGACCCTAGCAGACTTGATAGAGTTGGAGATGACAGATTTTGACATCATTATGGGTATGGACTGGTTGGCTTCTTGTTATGCCAACGTTGACTGTAGGGATAGGTTGGTTCGATTCCAGTTCCCCGGTGAGCCGGTTATCGAGTGGAAGGGCAATACAACATCGTCGATGAGTAGATTTATTTCTTACCTCAAGGCTAGGAAGATGGTTCAGAAGGGGTACATCTATCATCTGGTTCGGGTATTCAATACAGAGGCTGAGGTGCCAGTTCTTCAGTCACTTCCAGTGGTTAGAGAGTTTCCGAATGTATTCCCAGATGATCTCCCAGGTATTCCTCCAGAGAGGGAGATTGAATTTTGTATTGATATGCTGCCAGACACTCGGCCTATATTTATTCCGCCGTACATGATGGCTTTCTTGAGTTGAGAGTTGAAGGACCGGTGAAAGATTTCTTTGGAAAAAGGCTTTATTAGGCCTAGTATTTCTCCCTGGGGAGCGCCATTTTTTTTTGTTAAAAAAAAGAATGGGACGCTGCGTATGTGTGTTGACTACATGCAACTGAATAAGGTAACCATCAAGAATAGATACCTCCTCCCCAGGATTGATGATTTGTTTGACCAGTTGCAGGGTGCGAGGTGTTTCTCCAAGATACACCTGTGGTCCGGTTATCATCAGGTGCGAGTTAGGGAGGCAGATATCCCGAAGACTGCATTCAGGACCCGGTATGGGCACTATGAGTTCAGGGTGATGTCTTTCGGTTTGACTAACGCTCCAGCGATATTATGGATTTGATGAACCGGGTGTTCAAGCCATTTTTGGATACGTTTGTTATAGTATTCATTGATGACATCCTGGTTTATTCTCGCACAGAGCAGGAGCATGCAGATCACTTGAGGACGGTACTTGGGGTCCTCCGGAGCCGACAGTTGTACGCCAAGTTCTCCAAGTGTGAGTTTTGGTTGGCCTCAGTGGCATTCTTGGGGCACATTATCGGGGCTGACGGTGTTCAGGTTGATACGACAAAGATTGAGGCGGTCAAGACTTGGCCGAGACCTACTACTCCGACGGAGGTGCGCAACTTCTTGGGGCTGGCGGGTTATTATCGTAGGTTTGTGGAGCAGTTCGCTTCGATATCAGCACCATTGACTAGGCTGACTCAGAAAGCGGCTAAGTTCCAGTGGACAGAAGCTTGTGAGAAGGGCTTCCAGTTACTGAAGGAAAAGTTGACGACGGCTCCAGTTCTTACTCTTCCCGAGGGATTAGAGGGCTATGTGATTTATTGTGATGCCTCGGGTATCGGGCTAGGGTGCGTGTTGATGCAGCATGACAAGGTTATAGCCTATGCTTCCCCACAGCTACGGAAGCATGAGAAGAATTACCCTACTCACGACTTAGAGTTTGCCACAGTTATTCATGCCTTGAAGATTTGGAGACATTATTTATACGGGGTTCATGTGGATATTTATACAGACCACAAGAGCCTCCAGTACATCTTTAGGCAGAGGAAGCTGAACTTGCGGCAGAGACGGTGGTTAGAGTTGCTAAAGGATTATGATGTTGATATCCTACACCATCCGGGAAAAGCCAACGTGGTTGCAGATGCTTTGAGTCGTAGATCTATGGGGAGTCTGTCAGAGGTACATCCAGATAGATAGGACATGGTCCGTGAGATCCATCAGTTGGCGAGTCTTGGGGTTCGGTTGGTCGATACCGATGATAGTGGGGTACGGGTTCGAGAGGTTGCCGAGTCTTCCATCGTTGAGGAGGTGAAGAGGCGACAGTATGAGGATCCAATTCTGATATGATATCGAGATACGACTCTTCAAGAGGAGAAGAGTCTATTTGAGGTAGCGCCTGATGGGGTGCTAAGATTCGAGGGCAGATTGTGTGTTCCTGATGTTGCAGGACTTCGTCAGAGGTTCTAGGGGAAGCACACAGTGCTCGTTACTCTATTCATCCGGGGTCGACAAAGATATACCATGACCTCAGATGTATGTATTGGTGGGATGGCCTGAAGAGGGACGTAGCAGAGTTTGTTGCTCATTGTCCGAATTGTCAGCAGGTCAAGGTTGAGCACCAAAAGCCCGGTGGGCTATTGCAGGCGATTGATATTCCGACATGGAAGTGGGAGGTGATCAACATGGATTTTGTTACAGGGTTACCTCGTACTCATAGGAAGTGTGATTCCATCTGGGTTATTGTAGACAGGCTGACGAAATCAACCCACTTTCTTCTAGTCAGGACTACGTATTCGGCTGAGGATTATGCTAGACTTTATATCAGGGAGATTGTGAGACTGCACGGAGTTCCTATATCCATTATATCAGACCGAGGAGCCCAGTTCACGGCTAACTTCTGGAGGTCTTTCCAGAAGGGGTTAGGGACACAGGTAAGTCTCGATCTGCGCGTTTCATCCTCGAGCCAAGCGGACAGCAGAGCGTACTATCCGCACAACGAGGATATGTGGGCTTGTGTTATTGATTTCAGGGATAGCTGGGAGGATTATTTGCCTCTTGTTGAGTTTGCATATAACAACAGCTACCATTCTAGTATTCAGATGGCGCCATATGAGGCTTTGTATGGGCGGAAGTGTAGGTCGCCGATTGGTTGGTTCGACGTGGGCGAGGTTCAGTTAGTTGGCCCAGACTTGATTCAGCAGGCTGTGGATAAGGTGAAGCTTATCCAGGAGAGATTGTTAGCAGCTCAGAGTCGGCAAAAGTCTTATGCAGATAATCGGCGTCGACACTTGGAGTTTCAGGTTGACTATTGGGTCTTCTTGAAGGTATCACCCATGAAGGGTGTGATGAGGTTCAGAAAGAAGGGAAAACTTAGCTCAAGGTACATTGGGCCTTATCAGATCATCCATAGAGTAGGCAAGGTTGCCTATGAGTTGGAACTGCCGTCCGACTTGGAGGCAATTGTCACGACCCGACCCCGGGCCCGCGACTGGTGCCCTACCTGGGCACCCCTTACATGTATACATCAGAGAATAGCAGCGGAACATACAAAAACTCATAAAATACTTAGACAAGAATATCAACAGGCTAGCCGATAAGACCACTTTCCGTGAAATATAGATAACCCAAAAACAACAGTTACATCTTTTTTTTTCTTTACAACCCAATCCATAAGATATGACTACAGACCTCTAAGAATAACAACTGTGACGGGACAGGGCCCCACCATACCCCTGAATGTGCAACAACCGACAATACCAGGGATCTGAACCAAAGATAAGCCTCCGGAGTAATGGAGCTTCTCAACAGCTGAATAGTGATCCTAAGAGTGAGGATCAAAGAACTCAGATAACTCTACTGCGGCATGAACGCGGCCGAAGGAGGTCGAGACAACGGTACCAAGTATGTGGCCCGAAATCTTGTAATGAAATCATAATAGTCGAAAATAAAGCTGGAGACATGTATGATAACCACATTAACAGTACACTATGCTTTACTAACAATGAGAGTAGACAAGAATAACTTTTGCCGGTTTTAAAACAGGAAGCTCATGATTAACCTAGGGCCATCCGCCAGTACAGATCTTGCCACCTTTCCTCGAGGTGTTCTTACTGCCCATCATTCACTAATGGTCTTACACTTGTCTGGGGTAATCATATCTAGTGCAGCTTACATAACCATAGTTGCATTCTCCTGAATATTCTGGTCATAACCCTAATCACAGGGTCCTCTTGCGGTCCTGTAAATATCTAATCATCAAGCACCGCCTTAAAAATTGTGTAGATTTTTAAAACCTACCAAAGATGTCTTTAGTTTTCCGCAGGCAGCACTCGTACTTATCTTATTCTTGCCTTGCGCATTTTCCTGAAATCATTCGGGAAGTCGTGGCCCTGACCGCCATACCAGACAACTCCAAGCACCTCCAAGGGCACTTAACATAAAATCCTTCAATGATCATACGTTCTTATCTCCTTCTCTTAGCTTTCAAATTCACGTACTACATACTTCCGACATCAATTTATTTACTTCAACCGAACAAGTCACATAGACATACTAAAATAAAGTCTGTCAATTGCATATCATCACCAGGCAATCTCATATACCCGCTCAACTACCACCCAATCACTCACGGTGTAGCCTCCTTGAAAGGTTCTTATGGATTCAGGCTCTATTCTTTTACACTTGGTTGCTCTCTTTCTTACTGGTCGTACTCTTCTCGTACTTCCCAACTTATTCTATCATACATACATAACCTCCATACTGATTATGGCCTCCAATCTTTGGAGTTACAATATCGAACAATTTAAGGCCATTCCCGGCTCTCACGACCTGGTTCCGGTGGAACGTGTCCACGAACCAGTAAAATGATTAACTAGACTTGGGCCTTGTACCCTCGTGACCCTGTCACATAGCGGGACAACCCTTAACTGACCCTGCCTTACTACAGGCTATGGGTCGACCCGTAATAGGTCCCAAAACCCGACTCGGTGTCGCACTTAACTCTTATCCTTGGTCTGACTTAAATTTTTACTACCCAAGAAGGCCTTATATACCTAAGGTCTCGGCGGTTATCAATATTCTTAGGCTCCCAATTTCCATATTCCAAGCCTACTTTATCCTTCCCCGAATACGGGTAAGATATCTTCTCATAAGTTCTTAATCGTGTCGTCTTAATCAGAACAATCATACTTACTCCATACGGATCTCATCCGTACCATTCTCTTAATCATACCACGTAGCTTAATTTACTAACATAATCTTCCATTAAGTCCCTTAACATGATTTCTTAAGGGTTCATTACCCTATCCGACCGCTCACCACCTCCTAATTATCTCAAATAATACGTAAAACCTCGATGCGAATTCATTAAGCTGTTTCATACCTTCCCGGTATCTAATTAGTCCTTACCAATTCTTGGTAATCCCAAAATCATTCTAGGCAACACGCGTCTGACCCTCATACATAACTCCGTATAGCTGTATGTCATAATACCAACTATACTACATTTTTTACCAACCTGGATTCGCAATCCACATAATCTTCCCTGGGTCACTGCTGCCTTTTTTTCATAGCTGCAATCAACATAACTCGTTAGGGAGAGACGGCCCTAACAACATAGCTCTATCACACGATCTCAGAGTGAGAAGAATGGAAACCAATCCTAAATGTCCTGCAGCCTCCTGATTATAGATGTGGTGCACAACACACCGATAATCAAAACTCTACTAGACACGGACTGTAGACACTTTCCGAGGACTAACTGTTCTGATACCACTTTTGTCACGACCCGACCCCGGGCCCGCGACTGGTGTCCTACCTGGGCACCCCTTACAGGTATACATCAGAGAATAGCAGCGGAACATACAAAAACTCATAAAATACTTAGACAAGAATATCAACGGGCTAGCCGATAAGGCCACCTTCCGTGAAATATACATAATGTCACGACCCGACCCCGGGCCCGCGACTAGTGCCTACCTGAGCACCCCTTTCAGGTATACATCAGAGAATAGCAGCGGAACATACACAAATCATAAAATAAAAATCATACTTAGACAGTAGACATCAACAGGCTAGCCGATAAGGCCACCTTTCGTAAAATATACATAATAGAAAATTTAAAACAATACATCTCTGTTCTTACGAACCCAATCCACAAATGTGACTACAGACCTCTAAGAATAACAACTGTGGCGGGACAGGGCCCCGCCATACCCCTGAATGTACAACAACCGAAAATACCAGGGATAAGTCTCCGAAGTAAATGCGCTTCTCAACAGCTGAACAATTATCCTAAGGGTGAGGATCAGCAACCTGTACTCTACCTGCGGCATGAATGCAGCCCCCCGAAGGAGGTCAGTACAACATGTACCAAATATGTGAAACTGAAAGTACTGTAGTGAAATCATAAGTCTAAAATAAAACTGGAGACATGTATGAACTCATAAAACAGTACACTGTGCCTTACTAACAATGAGAGTAAACAAAGGAATACTTTACTGCATAAAAATAGGAGGCTCATAATCAAAGCAGGGCCACCCACCCGCAGTATCATTAAGCAATCCTACTCTTGGGACTATTTCACCTGCAAGGGTCGTATGGACCCGCATGAGGTATTCCTCGCATAGACTGTATCCGCCTGCATAGGTCGTGTAGACCCGCATGAGGTATTCCTCGCATAGGACTGGTCCACCCCACATGGGACTATTTCACCCGCATAAGCCCTTTCGGACCCGCATGAGGTATTCCTCGCATCATGAGTAGCAAATCCACGGAATATGCAAATGCCACAAACCCGGGGAATGACCCCGTAATGCACAATATATCCCTAGCACAACCGGCTATCATACATAACATAAGCACTACCGGCTTATCATACATAACATAAGCACTACCGGCTTATCATACATTACATAAGCAAGTTAAGAAATCCCCCTAACTTCTTATTAGTCTTATTCATATACACTCTCATTTTAGTTTGCTTAAGGCACTAACATGTCGTTATAAAATCCGGGAATTTAACCCAAAGTACTACGTACTTCTATTCTTTTAAAAATGACTCTTTTTCATATAAAACTTCCAAGATACTAATAACCGTAGTATCAAGTCATAACTACCTTTCAAGACAAGTCACAATACCTTTTAGAAATACATTTAAGTCTCTTAACATTTAGAAAGTAAGATATCCTTAATATTTTAAACAAGTGAGTTAATTCCCTAACTCAACCAACTTGGACATTTCTTATAATAAGCCAAGGATATCAAAGGAACTAAATTCGTCAAAACCTCGTACATCTACCGTACTACATACTTACAACTATTCATGCTCAAGAGATAGGAAAGTTCCACATATCTCTTCGGTTCAATCCACTTGCTAAGTCCAATATGCCGTACGTAGTATGTCAACCTATAATGACCATAATACGTCTATTAACTTCTAGTTTCAAACGTAGAATATTCCAAGTGCAAAGCTACTAAATTCTACGGAAAATCGGACAACACATCCTTTGTTTCTACATACTTTGCCACCTTTTTCAAGGCCGAATTCAATAACCAAACACGCAACATTTAAGGCTCAACAATGAAGTTAACAATAGGGTATTACACGCCTACAAGACGTGTAAAATTCCTGTTATACCCCGTATTTCCAGAGGATGTACGTAAGGGCGTACGTACAAAAGTTTGAGCCTTAAAGTTAGGCATAGGACGAAATTTGTGCACAACCCACTAAAAGAATCGTTTTCCGACGAAACGTTTTACAAAACTTGCGTAGGGAAAATTACAGCTATGTCATTTATAATTTTTGCGGATTTTTCCGAGAGACGAAATATTTTCGACCAACGGGAGGGTGACACTTGTCACCCTCATATGGACGACAACTTGGGCAAGTTGGACGATTTTTGTGGCCTTGCATTAGTCAAGGTTAGGTAGGATATTTTTGTGTAGTAGATGGATAAGGACACTTGGGTAAATCCCCACCCTCCACTTGCCCTCCACTTGCCATCATCTTGGCCATTGGTTGGCCTATAAATACCCCCCTAACTTGAAGGTTTTCTTCATCCAAAAATCATTTCTCCAAGTCTTGAAAATCCTTCGCCCGCTCGTGTAGTGGTTCGTCCAAGTCTCCCCCTCCCCCTGGTGAAGGCCCGTGGCCGAAACATCTGCCCCCTCTCGCCTCGTAGCTCTGGAACCCCCTTGGTAGAAAGTTGTCTTCCAAGTATAGTTACTATTCCAAATACCCTAGCCCAAATCACTTATAGTATTAAGTAGAAGTTGTTTAGAAACTTCTAAGGGCTTCTTGGAGCTATCGGAGCGTGCAACTTAGGAGCTAAACCTTGCTCAGGATCGACATTTAACTTGGATAATTTTGGGCTTATCGAGGTAAATACTCTTGTCCTTCTATTGTAATTGGATATTACATATAAGAATAGTTAAGACTTGAGTATAAGATATAGAAGGATATTAAAGAATAGAATTGAACTGTAATCACGATGAAGGGTATATGAAGAAGAATTAAATTGTACTTACATAGAATTGTATTCTGATGAGACTTGGGTAGCTTGTGGGTAGGGAAGTCTGCTAATTTTCCGTAGAATAGAGAACCCTCTGCTTAGAACTTTATACAGTATAGTCTAGACGTTGATAGACGTATTTGACTGTTATAGGTCGATACTCTGCGCGCGACATATTCGACTTGGCAGGTGGTTTTCGCCAAGAAGGTATGTGATTCTTCCTATCCTCTTGAGCATGATATTTTAAAGTATATATATAGTACGATAGACGTACGTGTGTTAACTGAACATGGTTTTACTTGACTTGAGTCTAAATAATAAGAACCTGAAAGTATTTCAAAAGAATTATAATCATTTTTGAAAGAAGAGTAATACTTGATTTTTAAACAGAAAGCTTAAGAGTTATACTAGCTTTATGGGAAGTTAGGTATAACGACTTAAGAAAGATAAAAGGAACGGTTTTACTTATTTGTTTATGAAAATCCTGTATTGATTTCTGCAAAGTGTAGTAAGATGGTTTGATAAGTAACATGTTAGGATGCTACGTGTGTTAGTGTCTTGTGATATTATTATTCTTGTTGTGCTTACGTTGTTAAACGGTAAGTCCGTTGTACTGTTATTATATCACCTACCCTCGACTTGTTATACCAGGGCTTGCCACCCGATGCGGTCTATACGGCTATGCGATCTGTGTGACTATGCGAGTGCGGGAGTTCGAGTTGATCATTCGGGTGTTTTATCCGTCACGCGGGGATGCCCTATGCGATGCTGTGACTACGCGGTCTATGAGACTATGCGGTGCGAGTCGAGGAGAGTGCAGGGGTTAGCTACCCCCGATGCGAGGAATACCTCATGCGGGTCTGTGTGTGACCTATGCGGACTGCGGGAAGTCCAGGATTAGGCACGCATAATGATACTATGGGCGATTGGCCTTGCTTCGATCATTCGCGGCCTAGATAAGACCAGTTACATTATTTCTATTTTGCTCTTGTTTATGTTGTGGCACTATGTGCAGTTGAACTGGTTGTATTTGCAAATGGTTTTAAATACTTTGATTTTACTTCAGTACTTTACAGTTTCACATACTTAGTACCTGTTGTCTCGACCTCCTTGAAGTGCGTTCATACCGCAGTAAGGGAAGCAGGTGCTAGATCCTCATCCTTAGGATCTCTACTTTGGTGTCAGGAGCTCCATCTTCTCCGGAGGCTCGACTTTTGGTATGGTTCTCCCTGATGTTGTAGATATATGTACATTCAGGGTATGGCGGGGACCTGTCCCGCCATAGTTGTTTACATTCCTAAGTGCATGTAGTCATGTTGTAAAGTTGGGATGTAACTGTTCACTCTTTATATATATATGCCGAAAGGCGACATTTTCTCAGATATAAACTGTGTCTCAATTTACATTTGTTTCATGTCTTGTTTTTATATTCCGCTGATTACTCTGATGTATGACTACTTGGGTGCCCGGGTAAGGCACGATCGCCAGGCGAACGGGTCGTGACAAAAGTGGTATCAGAGCAGTTAATCCTCGGAAAGTGTCTACAGACCGTATCTAGTAGAGTCTTGATTATCGGTGTGTTGTGCACCACACCAATAATTAGGAGGCTATAGGATATTTAGGATTGGTTTCCATTCTTCTCATTCTGAGATCGTGCCTTAGAGCTGTGTTATAAGTTGGACCCCTCTAACGTATTCTTTTTCTGTAACAGTTATGGCTCCACGTAAGGCAACTCGGGCCCAGAAGGGCAAAGCGTAGGAGGCGCTAGTAGGATACCGAGAGTCACGAGGCACGTGCCGATTCTTACCCGAGGCGATACCTCGGGCGGCGAGTTCCATGACGCCGCGGCTCAGCGAGACCACAGTACCACACCTCCGGTCCACACAGGCGGAGGAGTTAAGTACAAGAGATGGCCCGATTATTGGCGAGATTGTGGCGAACATGAGATAGTTTGGATCGGCGATTCGATTCAGCCGATGCACGTGGTTCACCCGAGATCGAGCGATTTGAGGCTACGGGATTTTACGAGTTGTAGCCGCGAGTTCTACGGTCGAGACACGAGGATGATCCGCAGGAGTTCATCCGTCGATTCTGAGAGGATCACGCGGGTGATCAAGGCTTGAGACCGGTCCGTGATCTTCGGTTCGCATCGGTGCGTGATACCGCGATCGATTGGTTTGATTCGTGGGAGCTTTCGGGAGAGCATGCGCCTCAAAGGTATGGGGCGAGTTCTCGGAGGCTTTCCTCACTCACTTCTTGCCTCGCGATGAGGAGAACGCAGGGCGACAAGTTTTGTTCTTTGAAGCAGAGCGCCGCCATTAGGGAGTACAACGTTGAGTTCGATTCATTGGCTCGATATGTCCCTGCGTTGGTAGCAGATATGGAGGACAGGGTGCACCGCTACGTCACCGGGCTAGATGATTATATGGCCGAGTCTTGTGCGGGTGTTGCTCTTCAGCCGGGTATGGACATTACTCGCATGCAGGCTCATGCACTTGGATGCGAGGAGCGTAGAGACCGACGGGTCGACAGATATCAGCAGCAGAAGAAGGCCAAGACGGCCGGATCTTTTGGTAGCTCTCGGGGTGGACGGCCTCAGCAGACATCTAGATTTACACCACAGCCAGCTCAGAGCACTCCTACATCGTTTTCGGTACAGCCAGAGTATTCGGCGGTCGAGTCCCGGGACTTGGATTTCGGGTAGCAAAGTGCTAACCGATCAAGGTCCGCTTCGGTGTGTCCGATGTGGTAGATTCCATTCGGAGGTTGTGGTACTACTGGGAGCTTGCTACACTTATGGCGGCAGGTCATTATGCGAGTCTGTCAGGCGAGCGTGGCGATGATAAGTCGGCGTGCGAGTGCATTGCGGGTCTTCATCCCGCCATTACTCGCCCGGGGCGGGTACTCATGGACCAGCAGGTCGCGGCGCAGGTCGTGGCGCGGGTCGATTCGCGGTCCTCGAACGCATTTATGCCTGTCGGCCAGCAGGACTAGGAGGCATCGCATGACGTCGTCACAGGTACCTTATCAGTTTCTGGTTATGATGTGTATGCCTTGATAGATCCGGGTTCTACTCTGTTCTATATATCTCCCCTTATTGCTAGTAGGATAGGGATAGAGCCTGAGTCCATAGACCCTTTTGAGGTAGCTACGCCAGTGGGCGATTCGGTGGTAGCTCGGCGGGTATATAGGGCTTGCCTAGTGACTTTATGCAGTCGTCAGACCCTAGCCGACTTGATAGAGTTGGACATGACTGATTTCGATGTGATCATGGGCATGGATTGGTTAGCTTCTTGCTACGCCAATGTAGACTGCAGGGAGAGAGTGGTACGGTTCGGTTTCTGAGGCCGGTTATTGAGTGGGAGGAACATCAGTATCGTAGGGGTAGGTTTATGTCCTACCTCATGGATAGGAAGTGGGTGCAGAAGAGGTACATCTACCATCTGGTTGGGTTGTTTGATAGTGAGTCTGCAGTGCCAGATTTTCGATCGATTCGATGAGTCGAGAGAGTTCCTAGACGTGTTTCCAGACGACCTCGGGTATCCTCCCGAGAGGAGATAGAGTTTTGTATCGATGTCTTTGCCGGACACTCGGCCTATTTCCATTCCGCCATACGAGAATGGCACTGCCGAGTTGAGAGAGTTGAAGGACCAACCGAGAGATTTCTTTGGAGAAGGGCTTCATCGGGCCTAGTGTTTCTCCCCGGGAGCCGTGTATTGTTCGTGAAGAAGAAGGATGGACGCCAGCTTGTGTGTTGATTACAGGCGGTGAACAAGGTGACTATTAAGAACATATACCCTTCCTGTGATTGATGATTTGTTCGACCGGTGCGAGTGCGAGATGTTTCTCCAAGATTGATCTGCGATCGGGCTATCATCAGTGCGAGTCGAGGCGGATGTCCCTAGGATGCATTCGGACGTGCGGGCATTATGAGTTCGAGTCATGTCTTTCGGGTTGACCAATGCTCGGCGGTATTCATGGATTTGATGAACCGAGTGTTCAAGCCATTTTGGACACGTTTGTGATAGTGTTCATTGATGATATCTTGGTTTATTCGCTCGAGGCGGAGCATGCGGAGCATTTGAGGGCGTCTTGAGAGTTCTCCAGGACCAGCAGTTATACACCAAGTTTTCGAAATGTGAGTTCTGGTTGACTTCGGTGGCTTTTCTTGGGCATATAGTCGGGGCCGATGGTATTCAGGTGGATACGGCCAAGATCGAGGCAGTCAGGAGTTGGCCTAGACCTACTACTCCGTGAGGTTCGCGATTTTACGGGCCTTGCGAGTTATTATCGGCGGTTCGTAGAGATGTTTGCTTCTATCTACGCACCATTGACTAGGTGACTCGAGAAGCGGCTAAGTTTGATGGGCGATGCGTGTGGCGGGGTTTCCGATTCTTGAAGGAGGCGGCGCCCGTTCTTACTCTTCCGGAGGTCGAGCGGCTATGTCGTGTATTGTGATCGTCGGGCATCGGGTTGGGATGTGTGTTGATGCAGCGAGGCAAGGTTATAGCGTCACGAATCGGCGGCTTCAGAAGCATGAGAGGAACTACCCCATCCATGATTTGGAGTTGGCAGCGGTGATTCACGCTTTGAAGATCTGGAGGCACTATTTGTATGGGGTTCATGTGGATATTTATACAGACCACAAGAGCCTCCAGTATATCTTCAGCCAGAGGGAGCTAAACTTACGACAGAGACGATGGTTAGAGTTGCTTAAGGATTATGATGTTGATATCTGTACCACGGGGAAGGCCAATGTTGTGGCGGATGCCTTAGTCGTAGGTCGATGGGTAGCCTATCAGATGTGCAGCCGTAGAGGAGGGGCATGGTTCGCGATTTGCATCAGTTAGCGAGCCTTGGTATCCGTTTGATTTATTCTGATAGCAGTGGGGTTCGAGTTCGAGAGGTTGCCGAGTCTTCCATCGTCGAGGAGGTGAAGAGGCGGATTTGAGGATCCGGTTTTGGCGGTACCGTGATACGACTCTTCGTGAGGAAGGGTCCTTTTGAGGTAGCACGATGGGGTGCTAAGGTTCGAAGCGAGTTGTGTGTTCGGATATTGCGGGACTTGGCGGAGTTCTAGGGAAGCACACAACGACGTTACTCTATCCATCCGGTCGACCAAGATGTACCACGACCTCGGTTGTGTATTGGTGGGATGGCTTGAAGAGGGGCGTTGCGAGTTTGTGGCTCGGTGCGTGTTGTCGGCAGTGAAGGTAGAGCACCGAGGCCCGGTGGTTTGTTGCGACGATAGAGATCCGACACGGAAGTGGGAGGTGATCAACATGGACATTATCACGGGATTACCTCGCACTCGGAGGAAGTATGATTCTATCGGGTTATCGTCGGCGACGGTGAAATCAGCCCACTTTCTTCCGTCGGGGCGACTTTTAGTGAGGATTATGCGGACTTTACATCCGAGAGATCGTCGATCGCATGAGTCCCTATTTCGATCATATCGACAGAGCCCGGTTATCGCTAACTGGAGGTCTTTCGAGAATGGTTTAGGGGCAGCGGTGAGCACGAGTCGCATTCCATCCACGAGCAGATGGGCGGTGGCGCACTATCCGCACTCTTGAGGATATCTGCGAGCCCGTGTTATTGACCGTGGTAGCTGGGAGGATCATTTGCCTCTAGTTGAGTTTGCGTATAATAATAGCTACCACTCCAGTATTCAGATGACGCCTTATGAGGCCTTGTATGGGAGGAAGTGCAGATCGCCGATAGGTTGGTTTGATGTGGGTGAGGTGCAGTTAGTGGGACCGACACAGTTGGCGAGGAAGTGGATAAGGTGAAGCTTATCCAGAGGCGATTCTTGGCGGCTCGAGTCGGCGAAGTCATACGAGATCATCGTCGTCGGCATCCAGGTTCGAGTTGATGATTGGGTTTTCCTGAAGGTGTCACCCATGAAGGGTGTTATGAGATTCGGGAAGAAAGGGAAACTCAGCCCAAGGTACATTGGGCCCTATCAGATTGTCCGCAGGGTAGGCAAGGTTGCCTATGAGTTGGATCTGCCGTCCGATCTGGAGGCAGTGCATCCGGTGTTCATGTTTCTATCTTTGAGGAGATGTATCGGGGATCCATCTAGGTGCACCGATTGACGATGTCCAGTGTCAGGGGTTATCGTATGAGGAGATTCCCATAGCGATAATCGATCATCAGGTTAGGCGTCTGCGAACCAAGGACGTGGCTTCCGTCAAAGTCTTGTGGCGGAACGAGCTCAGGGAGGAGATGACATGGGAAGCTGAGGAGGACATGAGGCAGAAGTATCCTCACCTATTCCTCACACCTCCAGGTAACTCACTTTCCTACTTGTAAATTTTCATTTTCATATATGCCTAAGTGTTGTTTTGTGGCCATGTGAGGCATTTGCAAACTGTTTAAGTTATGAGGAACTTTATCATTATCTGTCTTGGGAAGGAACATTCGGGGCGAATGTTTCTAAGGAGGGGAGAATGTTATACCCCGTATTTCCAGAGTATGTACGTAGGCGTGCGTCAAAGTTTGAGCCTTAAAGTTAGGCATAGGACGAAATTTGTGCACAACCCACTAAAAGAATCGTTTTCCGACGAAACGTTTTACAAAACTTGCGTAGGGAAAATTACGGCTATGTCATTTATAATTTTTGCGGATTTTTCCGAGAGACGAAATATTTTGGACCAACGGGAGGGTGACACTCATATGGACGGCAACTTGGGCAAGTTGGATGATTTTTGTGGCCTTGCATTAGTCAAGGTTAGGTAGGATATTTTTGTGTAGTAGATGGATAAGGACACTTGGGTGAATCCGCACCCTCCACTTGCCCTCCACTTGCCATCATCTTGGCCATTGGTTGGCCTATAAATACCCCCCTAACTTGAAGGTTTTCTTCATCCACAAATCATTTCTCCAAGTCTTGAAAATCCTTCCCCCTCTCTTGTAGTGTTTCGTCCAACACTCCCCCTCCCCCTTGTGAAGGCCCTTGGCCGAAACATCTTCCCCCTCTAGCCTAGTAGCTCTAGCCGAAACCCCCCCCCCTTGGTAGAAAGTTGTCTTCCAAGTATAGTTACTATTCCAAATACCCTAGCCCAAATCACTTATAGTATTAAGTAGAAGTTGTTTAGAAACTTCTAAGGGCTTCTTGGAGCTATCGGAGCGTGCAAATTAGGAGCTAAACCTTGCTCAGGATCGACATTTAACTTGGATAATTTTGGGCTTATCGAGGTAAATACTCTTGTCCTTCTATTGTAATTGGATATTACATATAAGAATAGTTAAGACTTGAGTATAAGATATAGAAGGATATTAAAGAATAGAATTGAACTGTAATCACAGTAGAAGGGTATAACAGAAGAAGAATTAAACTGTACTTACATAGGACTGTATTTACAGTAGACTTGGGTAGCTTGACGGGTAGGGAAGTGCTGCCCAATTTTCCGTAGAATAGAGAACCCTCTGCTTAGAACTTTATACAGTATAGTCTAGACGTTGATAGACGTATTTGACTGTTATAGGTCGATACTCTGCGCGCGACATATTCGACTTGGCAGGTGGTTTTCGCCAAGAAGGTATGTGATTCTTCCTATCCTCTTGAGCATGATATTTTAAAGTATATATATAGTACGGTAGACGTACGTGTGTTAACTGAACATGGTTTTACTTGACTTGAGTCTAAATAATAAGAACCTGGAAGTATTTCAAAAGAATTATAATCATTTTTGAAAGAAGAGTAATACTTGATTTTTAAACAGAAAGCTTAAGAGTTATACTAGCTTTATGGGAAGTTAGGTATAACGACTTAAGAAAGATAAAAGGAACGGTTTTACTTATTTGTTTATGAAAATCCTGTATTGATTTCTGCAAAGTGTAGTAAGATGGTTTGATAAGTAACATGTTAGGATGCTACGTGTGTTAGTGTCTTGTGATATTGTTATTCTTGTTGTGCTTACGTTTTTAAACGGTAAGTCCGTTGTACTGTTATTATATCACCTACCCCCTTGACTTGTTATATCGAGGGCTTGCCACCCTTGATGCGGGTCTATACGGCCTATGCGATGTGTGACTATGCGAGCTGCGGGAGTTCCAGATTGATCATTCGGGTGTTTTATCCGTCACGGGGATGCCCTATGCGATGCAATGTGACTATGCGGTCTATGAGACTATGCGGACTGCGGGAGTCCAGGAGGGTACCGGGGGTTAGCTACCCCCGATGCGAGGAATACCTCATGCGGGTCTGTGTGTGACCTATGCGGACTGCGGGAAGTCCAGGATTAGGCACGCATAATGATACTATAGGCGATTGGCCTTGCTTCGATCATTCGCGGCCTAGATAAGACCAGTTACATTATTTCTATTTTGCTCTTGTTTATGTTGTGGCACTATGTGCAGTTGAACTGGTTGTATTTGCAAATGGTTTTAAATACTTTGATTTTACTTCAGTACTTTACAGTTTCACATACTTAGTACCTGTTGTACTGACCTCCTTCGGGGGGCTGCGTTCATGCCGCAGGTAAGGGAAAGCAGGTGCTAGATCCACATCCTTAGGATCTCTACTTTGGTGTCAGGAGCTCCATCTTCTCCGGAGGCTCGACTTTTGGTATGGTTCTCCCTGATGTTGTAGATATATGTACATTCAGGGTATGGCGGGGACCTGTCCCGCCATAGTTGTTTACATTCCTAAGTGCGTAGTCATGTTGTAAAGTTGGGATGTAACTGTTCACTCTTTATATATATATGCCGAAAGGCGACATTTTCTCAGATATAAACTGTGTCTCAATTTACATTTGTTTCATGTCTTGTTTTTATATTCCGCTGATTACTCTGATGTATAACTACTTGGGTGCCCGGGTAAGGCACCAGTCACTGGCCCCGGAACGGGTCGTGACAATTCCGCCCCACAATTATATCAAACTAGTCCAAAAATGCAATGTCAATTCGGCCAAAGGTGTATCAACATATCAACCTTTCCAATTTCCTTTTTCAATTCAAGTTGTTTAGTATAACATGTTATCAAGCCGCAATTGAGTATAACTACTACAATCTTCAAGTAGGTAATATGCGACGATTCTAATTAACGACCAAAATGTAATTCAATTTCAAAGGACTCAACATGTCATTTTCGGATTGATCTTCTAAACTTCCATAACCCTTACCAATCTTCATAACACATATCACATGATCACTTATAACTTATCATAACATAGAATCTTCAATTACAAAAGTAAGATGAAGATTATTACCTCATTTAGCCCAAATATGATCCAAGATTACAAGTCGATCCTTAGCAACTTTAGCTCATCTTTTTGACGTTCCAATCCACTCCAAGCAACCCTTAGAAGCTTATGAAGAACTCATCTTCAAGTTTCAACTTCAAAGTTGAAGAACTCCTTAACTTTCCGCCTTGCGACTAATACGAAAACACCACTTTTCCGGGATCTTTCTAATGAGATACCCTTGCAATACTCTTAGGAACCTTGGTTTAAAGTGTGGAGCTTATTGGCCAAAAATTGAAAATTCTTTTCTTGAAGAACCTTCAAACCCGAGAGCCTCCTCAAGGTGTTCTTCAATTTCATGATTTTTTTTCTAAGTGTAGAGCCTTTGTCTTGCTACTTGTACACATATATAATACTATGGAGGGTCAAGATCTACACAAATGGTTGGCTTAGATGCAATTCATTAAATGTCAAGCCAAGTGTCCCTTTGACAAGTCAACAATGTCAAGCTCTTTGTCTTAGCAAGACTTGGTCATTTAAATTATGGTCAAATGACCATTTTATCCATGCCATTTTGTCCAAGACCACTAATGGGGGTGACACGTGTTGCCCTCCCGTATATCGCTGTCATGACCCAACCCCGGGCCCGCGACTGGTGCCCTACCTGGGCACCCTTCTAATCATATAATAACAAAATAACTGCGGAAAATAAGTAACACATTTTTTTTTCTTTTAAAACCAAGGCAAAGCCGATAAGGCTGCCATAATATAAATCACCCAAAAAGGGCTTACACTATCCAAAAATGTAATTACAACTCTAACCAGTCCAGCCCACATGTGAATACATACATCTAAGATTTTTGGACCAATACTATGACGGGACAAGGCCCTGCCGTACCCCTGAATATACATAGCCATGACGACAAGCTCCGGAACATTGGAGCCATCTCAAAATGCTGAACCAGGATCCTAAGCTCGCGGATCCACAACTGTGTACCTAAACCTGCGGACATGAACGCAGCCCCCCGAAGAAGTCGATCTAACAGTGCAGAATATGGAGCGGAAAAAGAAATGCGATGCAGATCATAACTGTACAAAAGAATGACAGGGGCAAGTATAAAAAGGGTACATACCAGATCCTACCGTGTCATTACCATCTCGTGAACTTAATCGTACCTTATTATCTTTTCCCATTTTTCAATAAAAGTTATAGTGACATTCTTACGTACATGCTTAGGAAAACCCGTCAAGTTCATTACTATATAACTTACTTACCTTACATAACATAATCCGACCCTTTATGGAGGGACGCCAATACTGCCCGGCCCAATCTGGGACGCGATAAAGTCACATAGTCTGCCCATAAAGGTATACTGCCCGGCCCATTCACGGGGCACACGGTCACATAGTCGCCCATAAAGGTATCTCGCCCGACCCATTTACGGGACGCGATAATGTCATATAGTCGCCCATAAGGTATCTTGCCGGCCCATTCCTGGGACGCGATAAGGTCACATAGTCTGCCCATAAAGGTATACTGCCCAACCCATTTCTGGGACGCGATAATGTCATATAGTCTGCCCATAAAGGTATACTGCCCGACCCATTTCTAGGACGCGATAAATTCATATAGTCTGCCCATAAAGGTATATTGCCCGGCCCATTTCTGGGACGTGATAATGTAATATAATCTGCCCATAAAGGTATACTGCCCGGCCCATTCCTGGGACGCGATAAGGTCACATAGTCTGCCCATAAAGGTATACTGCCCGGCCCATTTCTGGGACGCGATAATGTCATATAGGCTGCCCATAAAGGTATATTGCCCGGCCTATTTCTGGGACGCGATAATGTCATATAGTCTGCCCATAAAGGTATACTGCCCGGCCCATTTCTGGGACGCGATAATGTCATATAGTCTGCCCATAAAGGTATACTGCCCGACCCATTTCTGGGATGCGATAATGTAATATAAAATCCGGGAATTTAACCCAACGTACTACGTATCTCTACTCCTTTTAAAAATGACTCTTTTTCAAATAAAACTTCCAAGATACTAACAACCGTAGTATCAAGTCATATCTACTTTTCAAGACAAGTCACAATACCTTTTAGAAATACATTCTGAACTTCTAAATCAAGTGACTTCTTTCTTTAAAACCTTAAGCAATTGGTACCTTTAAAGCAATTTGCCCTTCTTTATTTCAAATCATTTCTTTGCTTACATTACTGAAGAAAACCATTCTTTTAATCTTCCATAAAGTTGTTATAACCAACTTCCCATAAAGCCGTTATAACTCTTTATGTCTTAGACAAATTAATTCCTTTTATAACCAAGAGACTTATACTTTCAAATCAAATCACATAGCTTTCAAAATACTTCAAGTCTCTTAACTTTTAAGAAAACAAGTTTCTTAACTTAGAATATCAAGTTTCTTAACTTTAGAATAGTTCAAGAACCAATACTTTCCAAATCAAGTATTCTATACTTTTCAAATCAAGTAATCTATACTTTTCAAATCAAGTAATCTATACTTTGCAAATCAGAAATCCTTACTTTCCAACTCAAGTATTCTATACTTTTATAGTAAAGTATTATATACTTTCAAAATCAGGTATCATGTACTTCAAAATCAATTCACTTATACTTCATATAACCAAATTACACCAACTTTTAAAATCAAGTCTCATAACTTGAAAATAAAGTCTCATAATTATTTAGATAAAACAAGCTGCATAACCTTGAAAATCAATTTACTTACTTCCAAGAATCAAGTCACATAGACTTATCACATAATTCAAGTTACCTAGACTTATCACATAATTCAAGTCACCTAGACTTACCAAAATAATTCCAGTCCTCTAGACTTATCAAAATCATGTCAAAAGAAGTAAGAAGTTCACATACCTCTTCGGCTAATCCACACGCTAAGTAGACAACGCCGGTGATTGGAAATTGTTGTCGGACTGCTGAGTACTGTGGAATATTTCTGTGTGGTTAAGCAGCCTGAACTACCGCCATTGGTGGCAGAATTCCCACTGCGCCGCTACCCGTCGCCGGAATTGTTCGTCGGAAAATTCCATTTTTGATCCGTTGGAAGTGAATTCATCGAATTGTTATTGTGTGGATGAATTTAATGGAGGAAAATCAATTTTGGAGGTCTGCTTGTGGTCCTGCGGCGGCACCGCCGCCGCCGGGGAGCTCAAGGCGGCGTCAATGGCGGATTCCGAAATACTAAGAATTGAGGCTCGGGATTGGTTGCAAAACGTACCTAGATCAATACGAACACAACGGTATACGCCTTAGCCCTCAACTGTACAGGAATCGATCGGAATTTTCCAACTTCCGATCGGAAAATATGATTTGGTCGACCCGACGATCTGGGTTGAATTGGAGGTCGTGGGTGGTGCCAAAATGTCGGCCTTTCCACCCTGAATATTTCTACACTAGACACGACCGTCGACTCTACCTGTGGTGGCCGGAAAAATGCTCGTCGATGACCTAGGGTTTCGGCGAAGATCGATCTGGTCGACGACGAGTTTGAGCAAGAATCGAGGGTCCTGGCTTACATGGAAATGATGGCAAGGAGATGGTGGTTCTGATGGTATACTCCACTCCCGTCGATTGTACCTCAGTTGGTCGGAAAATCAGAAAAACCGAACGGGGAAGATAGATGAACAGTGACCGAAACCCGATTCGAAATTGCCGGCGATTCCGGGAGAATCGACGGTGGCGGTTGGTATGGATTTGACGGGCTCGACGGGACGAAGCTTTTGGTATATGTCTCGCCCCCGGCGGATTCCTGGTTTGGCTGGAAATGGCATTTTTCCAAACACTGTTCATCGAACAACACTGTTCATGGACGGGTTTTCACTGTTCATACACGTTTTGGTATTTTTTTGTTCTGCGTTTTGCCTTCCCAAACTCCCCAACACATACAAAATTTCTCGGGTGGTCCCACATGACCAAATTTCGAAATTAAATTCCAAAATTCTGATAAATTCTAAAAGTCCCAAATGCCGAATTCGAGAATTAAATTCAACTAATAAACCCTTTTCCTTTACAAGGTTCGGAGAAATTTTCAGAATTTTTCATTCTTTCTAAAAATTCAATTCCCAAATTCTTACGTACGTTCTTATCTCAACTGCCAGAAATACGGGGTGTAACATCCTTCCCCCCTTAGAAACATTCGTCCCGAATGTTCATACTAGGTTCAATCTAAACAGATATAGGTATAGTCTCCTTGGAACTACACCCTATGAAACCAATCATGCCACATATGGCCCTAATGTATCACACATGCATATACATAAATCATAAGCCAACCGAGAGTTAAATCTAAAGTGTATAATATCACTATTAACTCCCATTCACGGTCTAAAAGAATACTATCTTCGTACCTCAATTTCGCATACTATAACACTTTACTCTTATAATACTTGTTCGCTCTCTTTCTTACCCGTCGTACTCTTCTCGTACCTCCGAACCTGTTATACCCCGTATTTCCAGAGTATGTACGTAAAGGAATACGTACAAAAAGTTTGGTCTTAAAGTTAGGCCTTGGATGATTTTTTGGGCACAACTCACAAAGCGAATAGTTTTCCGACGAAACGTTTCCACAGCTTTCGTAGGGTAAATTCCGGCTATGCCATTTCTAATTTTTGCGGATTTTTCCGAGAGACGAAACATTTTGGACCAACGGGAGGGCGACACTTGTCACCCTCCAATTGATGGATGTGAGGCGTTCATATGGCCGATTGGAGTTGCCAACTTGGTCAAGTTGTTGGTAAGATATTTTGTGTGCAAGTTGGCTAGGTACACTTGCCCTAATCTTGACCTTACACTTGCCTAGCACTTGGCTAAATCTTGGCCATTGGTTGGCCATCCCTTGACCTATAAATACCCCCCTTAAGATGAAGAGTTCTTCATCCACAAATTACTTTCCAAGTCTTGAAAATCCTCCCTTCTCCCTTGTTAGCCATTTCGTCCAAGCCCTCTTCCCCCTCTAGCCTAAGTGACCCTTGGCCGAGGCTTACTCCCCCCCTAGCCTAGCCGAAATCTACCCCCCCTCCCTTGGTAGAAAAGTTGCCTTCTAGTATTGTTATAATGCCCAAAATACCCTAGCCCAAATCCCTTAGTCCTTAGTAGAAGTTGTGAAGAACTTCTAAGGTTTCCTTGGAACTATCGGAGCGTTCAACTTAGGAGCTAAACCTTGCTCAGGCGCGACTTTTATCTTGGATATTATTGGGCTTACCGAGGTAAATAAACTTACCCTTCTTTTATAATTAGAGAATATATACTGTAGAAGTATAAGAATAAGTATAAATACTTAGACGAATATTACGTATAGAATTGAATTGTTATCACAGTAGAAGGGTTTAAAGAAGAATAATTGAACTGTACTCACATAGGACTGTTTACACAGTAGACTCATATAACTCACCAGGTAGGGTTGTGCTGCCCGACTTTCCGTAGGATTGTGAACCCTCTGTTTAGAATGACCTTCATAGTAGTCTAGACTTTGATAGATGTCTGTGACTATTATAGGCTGATTCTCTGTGCGCGACATATTCAACTTGGCAGAAGGTTTTCGCCGAGAAGGTATGTGATTCTTCCTAAAGCATGATATTTTAAATATATATAGTACGGTAGACGTACATGTGTTAACTAAATAATAACTACGGCAATGTCTTTCGACTTAAGCCTGAATAATACCTACGGCAATGTCTTGCGACTTAAGCCTGAATAATAAAGATCTTAAAAAGTCTTTCAAAAGAATTATAACACAGTTTTGAAAGAAGAAGAATAGTTGTTTTTTTTAAAAACAAGAAGCTTAAGGGTTATACTAGCTTTATGGGAAGTTAAGTATAACGGCTTAAGCTTTATAAAAAGGAACAGTTTACTTATGTGTTTGATAAAAGACTTGTATTGATTTCTGAAAGGTATAATAAGATAGTTTTGGTGAGTAGACATATTGTGACCCTATGTGTTAGTATCTTGTAACGCTTGTGTAAAGAGGTCAGTCTTACTTATGCTTATGTTGTTTGAACTATAAGCTGTTATGTTAGTACTATATCACTCACCTCTTGAGATGATACGAGGTTGTCGCCTCCGACGGGGTAGACTCAGGTGATGCAGGACCATGATTCGAGAATACCTCATGCGGGTCCGGGGCCTATGCGGAGCTACGAGAGTTCGTGTTAGTATGTGGGGTTATGCCTCATGCGGTCTATGTGGCCATGCGGACAACGAGTCCAGGACGATGCCGAGGAGTAGCTACCCTCGATGCGGGGTCATACCTCATGCGGGCCCATGTGAGTGGCCTATGCGGACTCCGGGAGTCCAGGATTAGGCTAGCAGAATGATGATGTGGGCGAGTGGCCCTGTTTCGATCATTCGCAGCCTAGACAAGACCTATTACAGTTTACCTATTGTTGCTCTTGTTTGTGATGTGGCACTATGTGCGGTTTCCTTGGTTGTTTCACACATATTTGTAAACTGGTTTTAAAAATGATATGTTTTCATTTAAGTACCTTACAGTTTCGCATACTTAGTACCTGTTGTACTGACCTCCTTCGGGGGGCTGCGTTCATGCCGCAGGTAAGGGCAAGCAGGTGCTAGATCCACATCCCAGGATCTCTTTGCATTGGTGTCGAGCTCCATCTTCTCGGAGGCTCTACTTTTGGTATGATCTCCTGTATTGTAGGTAGTTTTTATCTGATCGGGGTATGGCGGGGCCCCGTCCGCCATAGTTGTTTACTTCCTTAGAGGTGCAGTAGTACTATTATGCAGTTGGGATGTAATCGCAAAAACTTGAGTTATATATATTATCGAAAGGCAAGCTTTTCATCGATAAACTGCTTTATTTTACTATGTTTCTGCCTTGTTTTATATTTCCGGTTACTCGATATATGACTACTTGGGTGCCGGTAAGGCACGATCCACGCCCCAACGGGTCGTGACAAAAGTGGTATCGAGCGATTAATCCTCGGAAAGTGTCTACGCATCGTATCTAGTAGAGTCTTGATTATCGGTGTGTTGTGCACCACACCAATAATCGAGAGGCTATAGGATATTTAGGAGTGGTTTCCATTCTTCTCATTCGAGATCGTGCTTTAGAGTCGTGTTATAGGTTGGACCCTCTAACGTATTCCTTTCTATATGATTATGCCTCCACGTAAGGCAACCCGGCCCGAGAAGGCAAGGCGGAGGCGCTAGCAGACACCCGAGTCACGAGGGCTCGTGCCCGGTCTATACCGAGACGGCGAGTTCTATGACGCCGCCCGGCCCAGCGAGACCACAGCACCACACCTCCCGTCCCACGGCACGGGCGGAGAGTTAGGGTACAAGGAGATGGCCCGACTATTGGCTAGAGTTGTGGCTGATACGAGGAGAGGCCGGATGCGGCGATTCGATTCAGCTCGGCTCGGCCGCACCGTGGTACACGAGGCGTATAGTTTGAGACTACGAGATTTCTTGAGTTGTAGCCGCGAGTTTTACTGGTCGAGGCGGAGGATGATCCGCAGGAGTTCATCCGTCGCCTTGAAGGATCATGCGGGTGATCAAGGCCTCGAGACAGTCCGTGACGCCGGTTCGCATCGGCTGCGTGATACCGCAGTCGATTGGTTTGATTCATGGGAGTTATCCCGGGGAGAGCACGCGTCCCCAGCTACTTGGGATGAGTTCTCAGAGGCTTTCCTCACTCACTTCTTGCCTCCACAGATGAGGAGGGCGCGGGCTGATAGATGTTTCTTGAGGCGAGAGAGGGCCTTGTCAGGGAGTACAATGTCGAGTTTGATTCATTGGCTCGATATGTCCCAGCATTGGTAGCAGATATGGAGGATAGGGTGCACCGCTACGTCACCGGGCTAGATGATTATATGGCCGAGTCATGTGCGGGTGTTTCTCTCCAGCCGGGTATGGACATTACCCGTATGCAGGCTCACGCCCTTGGATGCGAGGAGCGCAGAGGTCGACGAGTGGACAGACAGCAGCAGAAGAAGGCCAGGACGGGAGGGTCTTCTGGTGGCTATCGTGGTGGGCGGCCTCAGCAGCAGTCTAGATTTGCACCACAGCCAGCTCAGAGCACTCCGCGCGTCCTCGGCCGCGGCGAGTATTCGAGGCGCACTGGGGCCCGTGGCTTGACGCGTCGAGTAGCGAGAAGTGCGGCGATCGGGACCACCCCCCCAGTGTGGCCGATGAGGTAGATCCACTTACGGGAAGTGTGGTCCTGCTTTGGGAGCTGGTTACAGTTGTGGCCAGCGAGTCACTTTGCGGCTGTCGGCCGGGGCGACAGCGGTGGTAGGGCTCACGCCGGGTTCTTGCCGCTTCATCATCTCCTACGATTACTCGCCGGAGGCGTGTACACATGGGTCGCCAGTCGCGGCAGAGGTCGTGGCTCGGGTCCCAGTTCTAGCGGTCCTCAGAACCGCATTTATGCTTTGTCCAGCCGACAGGATCAGGAGGCCTCACCTGATGTCGTCACAGGTACCTTATCAGTTTCTGGGTTTGATGTTTATGCTTTGATAGATCCGGGTTCTACTCTGTCCTATATATCTCCCCTTGTTGCTAGTAGGATAGGGGTAGAGCCTGAGTCCATAGACCCTTTCGAGGTAGCTACGCCAGTGGGTGATTCGGTGGTAGCTCGGCGGGTATATAGAGCTTGTCCTGTGACCATTTACAGTCGTCAGACCCTAGCCGACTTGATAGAGTTGGAAATGATTGACTTCGACGTGATTATGGGGATGGATTGGCTAGCTTCTTGCTACGCCAATGTAGACTGCAGAGAGAGAGTAGTACGGTTCGGTTTCACGAGGCCGGTTGTTGAGTGGGAGGAGCACGGTATCGCCGAGGGTAGGTTTAGTTCCTACCTCAAGGCTAGGAAGATGGTGCGAGAAGGGTATATCTACCATCTCGTTAGGGTGTTTGATCGAGGCTGCGATGCAGATTTTGATCGGTCCAGAGTCGAGAGTTCCCGACGTGTTTCCGGACGACCTCGGGTATCCCTCCCGAGAGGAGATTGAGTTTTGTATAGACACATTGCGGACACTCGGCTATTTCCATTCCGCCATACGAATGGCACCGCCGAGTTGAGAGAGTTGAAGGATCACTAGGATTTCTTTGGAGAAGGGCTTCATCGTGCCTAGTGTTTCACCCCGGGAGCGCGGTATTGTTCGTGAAGAAGAAGGGCGGGGCGCTGCGCGTGTGTTGACTTCTGACGGTGAACAAGGTGACCATTAAGAACGAATACCCCTTCCTGTGATTGATGATTTGTTCGACCGATTGCGAGCGCGAGATGTTTTCAAGGTTGATCTACGGTGGGCTATCATCAAAGTGCGAGTCGAGAGAGGTGGATGTCCCTAGATCGCATTCAGGACCCGTGCGGGCATTATGAGATCAGGGTCATCTCTTTTGGCTTGACCAAAGCTCCGGCGCTATTCATGGAATTGATCAACCGAGTCTTCAAACCATTTTGGACACGTTTGTAATAGTGTTCATTGATGATATCTTGGTTTATTCGCTCGGAAGCGAGGAGCACGCGAGCATTTGAGGCGATCGTGGCGATTCTCGGGATCAGCGATTACGCCAAGTTTTCCAAATGTGAGTTTTGGTTGACTTCAGTGGCGTTTCTCGGGCATATTGTCGGGGCTGATGGCATTCGAGTGGATACGGCCAAGATCGAGGCAGTCAGGACTTGGCCTAGACCTACTACTCCGACAGAGGTTCGCAGTTTTCTGGGCCTTGCAGGATATTATCGGCGGTTCGTAGAGAAGTTTGCTTCTATCTCTGCACCATTGACCAGGCTGACTCAGAAGCGCCAAGTTTGATGGTGATGCTTGTGGCGGTGGTTTCCGATTCTTTGAAGGAGGCGGCGACCGCCCCCGTTCTTACTCTTCCAGAGGGTCCAGACGGTTATGTTGTGTATTGTGATGCGTCAGGCATCGGGCTGGGATGTGTGTTGATGCAGCATGGTAGAGTTATAGCGTACGCATCCCGACAGCTTAAGAAACACGAGAGGAACTACCCCACCCATGATTTGGAATTGGCAGCAGTGATTCACGCTTTGAAGATCTGGAGGCACTATTTGTATGGGGTTCACGTGGATATTTATACAGACCACAAGAGCCTCCAGTATATCTTCAGCCAGAGGGAGCTGAACTTACGACAGAGACGGTGGTTAGAGTTGCTTAAGGATTACGATGTTGATATCCTGTACCACCCGGGGAAGGCCAATGTTGTGGCAGATGCTCTTAGTCGTAGGTCGATGGGGAGCCTATCAGATGTGCAGCTAGAGAGAAGGGACATGGTTCGTGATTTGCACCAGTTAGCGAGCCTTGGTGTCCGTTTGATTGATTCTGATAGCAGTGGGGTTAGAGTTCGTGAGGTTGCCGAGTCTTCCATCGTCGAGGAGGTGAAGAGGCAACAGTTCGAGGATCCAGCTTTGATTCGATATCGTGATACAGCTCTTCGTGAGGGCAATGGTCCTTTTGAGGTAGCACCTGATGGGGTGCTAAGGTTTGAGGGCAGATTGTGTGTTCGGATGTTTCAGGACTTGGCAAGAGTTCTTGGGGAAGCACGGCGCGGCGTTACTCTATCCATCCGTGGTCGACCAAGATGTACCACGACCTTAGATCGTGTATTGGTGGGATGGCTTGAAGAGGACGTTGCGAGTTCGTAGCTCGGTGCCGTGTTGTCGCAGTGAAGGTAGAGCACGAGAGACACGGTGGTTTGTTGCAGCGATAGAGATCCCGACACGGAAGTGGGAGGTAATCAACATGGACTTCATCACAGGATTACCTCGCACTCGGAGGAGACATGATTCTATATGGGTTATCGCCGAAGTGACGAAATCAGCCCACTTTCTTCCCGTCGGGGCGACTTTTGGCCGAGGATTATGCCGACTTTACATCCGAGAGATCGCCGATCGCATGGAGTCCCTACTTCGATCATATCGCATGCAGGAGCCCGCCATTTCGGCTAACCGGAGGTCCTTCCAGAGGGTTTAGGGGCGGTGAGCCCGAAATCGCATTTCATCCACGAGCAGACGGACAGGCGAGCGCACTATCCGCACTCGAGGATATCTTTGCGAGCCCGTGTTATTGACCAGTGGTAGTTGGGAGGATCATTTGCCTCTAGTTGAGTTCGCGTATAATAATAGCTACCACTCAAGATTCGGGATGGCGCCTTATGAGGCCTTGTATGAGAGGAAGTGCAGATCGCCTATAGGTTGGTTCGAGGTGGGCGAGTGCGGCTAGTGGGACGGTTGGTGCGTGAGCGATGGATAAGGTGAAGCTTATCCGAGAGCGGCTATCGATGACTCGTAGTCGACAGAATCGTATGCAGATCATCGCCGCCGACATCCGAGTTCGATTGATGATTGGGTTTTCTGAAGGTGTCACCCATGAAGGGTGTGATGAGATTCGGGAAGAAGGGAAACTTCGGCCGTACATCGGGCGTTTGATTGTCCGAGGTAGGCAAGGTTGCCTATGAGTTGATCTGCGTCCGTCGATCCGGAGGCGGTGCATCCGGTGTTTCACGTTTCTATCGAGGAGATGTATCGGGGATCCATCTAGGGTACATCCGATTGACGATGTCCGGTGACCAGGGGTTATCGATGAGAGATTCCCATAGCGATAATCGATCGTCGGAGTTAGGCGTCTGCGGACGAAGGACGTGTCATCCGTCAAAGTCTTGTTGCTTAACGAGCACAGGGAGGATAATACGTTTGAAGACGATCACGACAAGATGCAGAAGTATCCTCACCTATTCCCCACACCTCCAGGTAATTCACTTTCCTACTTGTAAATCTTCATTATCGTTTATGCCTAAGTGTTGTTTTATGGCCGTGTGTGGCTTTTGTAAACTGTTTAAGTTTTGAAGAACCTTATCGTTATATGTCTTGGGAAGGAACATTCGGGACGAATGTTTCTAAGGAGGGGAGAATGTTATACCCCGTATTTCCAGAGTATGTACGTAAAGGAATACGTACAAAAAGTTTGGTCTTAAAGTTAGGCCTTGGACGATTTTTTGGGCACAACTCACAAAGCGAATAGTTTTCCGACGAAACGTTTCCACAGCTTTCGTAGGGTAAATTCCGGCTATGCCATTTCTAATTTTTGCGGATTTTTCCGAGAGACGAAACATTTTGGACCAACGGGAGGGCGACACTTGTCACCCTCCAATTGATGGATGTGAGGCGTTCATATGGCCGATTGGAGTTGCCAACTTGGTCAAGTTGTTGGTAAGATATTTTGTGTGCAAGTTGGCTAGGTACACTTTCCCTAATCTTGACCTTACACTTGCCTAGCACTTGGCTAAATCTTGGCCATTGGTTGGCCATCCCTTGACCTATAAATACCCCCCTTAAGATGAAGAGTTCTTCATCCACAAATTACTTTCCAAGTCTTGAAAATCCTCCCTTCTCCCTTGTTAGCCATTTCGTCCAAGCCCTCTTCCCCCTCTAGCCTAAGTGACCCTTGGCCGAGGCTTACTCCCCCCTAGCCTAGCCGAAATCTACCCCCCCTCCCTTGGTAGAAAAGTTGCCTTCTAGTATTGTTATAATGCCCAAAATACCCTAGCCCAAATCCCTTAGTCCTTAGTAGAAGTTGTGAAGAACTTCTAAGGTTTCCTTGGAACTATCGGAGCGTTCAACTTAGGAGCTAAACCTTGCTCAGGCGCGACTTTTATCTTGGATATTATTGGGCTTACCGAGGTAAATAAACTTACCCTTCTTTTTATAATTAGAGAATATATATTGTAGAAGTATAAGAATAAGTATGAATACTTAGACGAATATTACAGAATAGAATTGAACTGTTATCACAGTAGAAGGGTTTAAAAGAAGAATAATTGAACTGTACTCACATAGGACTGTTTACACAGTAGACTCATATAACTCACCAGGTAGGGTTGTGCTGCCCGACTTTCCGTAGGATTGTGAACCCTCTGTTTAGAATGACCTTCATAGTAGTCTAGACTTTGATAGATGTCTGTGACTATTATAGGCTGATTCTCTGTGCGCGACATATTCAACTTGGCAGAAGGTTTTCGCCGAGAAGGTATGTGATTCTTCCTAAAGCATGATATTTTAAATATATATAGTACGGTAGACGTACATGTGTTCACTAAATAATAACTACGGCAATGTCTTTCGACTTAAGCCTGAATAATACCTACGGCAATGTCTTGCGACTTAAGCCTGAATAATAAAGATCTTAAAAAGTCTTTCAAAAGAATTATAACACAGTTTTGAAAGAAGAAGAATAGTTGTTTTTTTAAAACAAGAAGCTTAAGGGTTATACTAGCTTTATGGGAAGTTAAGTATAACGGCTTAAGCTTTATAAAAAAGGAACAGATTACTTATGTGGTTGATAAAAGACTTGTATTGATTTCTGAAAGGTATAATAAGATAGTTTTGGTGAGTAGACATATTGTGACCCTATGTGTTAGTATCTTGTAACGCTTGTGTAAAGAGGTCAGTCTTACTTATGCTTATGTTGTTTGAACTATAAGCTGTTATGTTAGTACTATATCACTCACCTCTTGAGATGATACCGGGGGTTAAGCTGCCCTCCGATGCGGGGTAGACTCAGGTGATGCAGGACCATGATTCGAGAATACCTCATGCGGGTCGGGGGCTATCTTGAGCTACGAGTTCCAGGTTAGTATGTGGGGTTATGCCTCATGCGGTCTATGTGGCCATGCGGACAACGAGTCCAGGACGATGCCGAGGAGTAGCTACCCTCGATGCGGGGTCATACCTCATGCGGGCCCATGTGAGTGGCCTATGCGGACTCTGGGAGTCCAGGATTAGGCTAGCAGAATGATGATGTGGGCGAGTGGCCCTGTTTCGACCCATTATCGCACTAATTCTCATTCTTGGTCCGAAATAAGTCTTACTACCCGAGAAGGCCTTGTACATCAAAGGTTTCTGCGGTTATCAATACTCTAAAGTTCACAATTTTTTTTTTATCACCAGCCTACATTATCAGTCCCTACACACGGGAAATGTAGCTTCTCAATATCTCAAAATCATGTTGTCTTACTCACGACAACTCTATTTACTCCATACCAATATTTCCTTTTAATTCTATGGAAAATCGGGCAGCACTTCCTTTGTTTCTACGCACTTTTCCACCTTTTCCAAGGCCCGTATTCAACAACCTATACGCCACATTTAAGGCACAACTAACAGCCAACCAAAAGGGATTACACGCCTTAACAAGACGTGTAAAATTTTGCCCCACAATAAATACAAGACAGTCCGCAAAATAGAGCACAATATATCCAATATTTAGGTTTTACCAATTCATGGCAACTCATAATCACCCTATGCAACACACATATTACCCTCATACATATAACCGTATAGATGTACATCATTGTACAAACTATACAACAATTTATACTAACCTGGATACACAATCCATATAATCTTTCTTGGGTCACTGTCGTCATTCTCACAGCTGCAATCAACATAACTCGTTAGGGAGAGACGACCCTAACAACACAGCTCTATCGCACGATCTTAGAGTGAGAAGAATGGAAACCAATCCTAAATGTCTTGCAGCCTCCTGATTATAGATGTGGTGCACAACACACCGATAATCAAGACTCTACTAGACACGGTCTGTAGACACTTTCTGAGGACTAACTGCTTTGATACCACTTTTGTCACGACCCAACCCCGGGCCCGCGACTGGTGCCCTACCTGGGCACCCTTCTAATCATACAATACCAAAATAACTGCGGAAAATAAGTAACACATTTTTTTTCTTTTAAAACCAAGGCAAAACCGATAAGGCTGCCATAATATAAATCACCCAAAAAGGGCTTACACTATCCAAAAATGTAATTACAACTCTAACCAGTCCAGCCCACATGTGAATACATACCTCTAAGATTTTTGGACCAATACTATGACGGGACAAGACCCCGCCGTACCCCTGAATATACATAGCCATGACGACAAGCTCCGGAACATTGGAGACATCTCAAAATGCTGAACCAGGATCCTAAGCTTGCGGATCCACAACTGTGTACCTAAACCTGCGGACATGAATGCAGCCCCCCCGAAGGGGGTCAGTACAACAGGTACCGAATATGGAACGGAAATAAAGTACAGTAAACAGATCATAACTGTACAAAAGAATGACAGGGGCAAGTATAAAAAGGGTACATACCAGATCCTACCGTGTCATTACCATCTCGTGAACTTAATCGTACCTTATTATCTTTTCCCATTTTTCAATAAAAGTTATAGTCACATTCTTACGTACATGCTTAGGAAAACCCATCAAGTTCATTACCATATAACTTACTTACCTTACATAACATAATCCGGCCCTTTATGGAGGACGCTATACCGCCTACCGATCTGAGACGCGATAAAGTCACATAGTCTGCCCATAAAGGTTTACTGCCCGGCCCATTCCTGGGACGCGATACGGTCACATAGTCTGCCCATAAAGGTATACTGCCCGGCCCATTTCTGGGACGCGATAATGTCATATAGTCTGCCCATAAAGGTATACTGCCCGGCCCATTCCTGGGACGCGATAAGGTCACATAGTCTGCCCATAAAGGTATACTGCCCGACCCATTTCTGGGACGCGATAATGTCATATAGTCTGCCCATAAAGGTATACTGCCCGACCCATTTCTGGGACGCGATAATGTCATATAGTCTGCCCATAAAGGTATACTGCCCGACCCATTTCTGGGACGCGATAATGTCATATAATCTGCCCATAAAGGTATACTGCCCGGCCCATTCCTGGGACGCGATAAGGTCACATAGTCTGCCCATAAAGGTATACTGCCCTACCCATTTCTGGGACGCGATAATGTCATATAGTTTGCCCATAAAGGTATACTGCCCGGCCCATTTCTGGGACGCGATAATGTCATATAGTCTGCCCATAAGGTATCTTTGCGGCCCATTTCTGGGACGCGATAATGTCATATAGTCTGCCCATAAAGGTATACTGCCCGACCCATTTCTGGGACGCGATAATGTCATATAAAATCCGGGAATTTAACCCAACGTACTACGTACCTCTACTCCTTTTAAAAATGACTCTTTTTCAAATAAAACTTCCAAGATACTAACAACCGTAGTATCAAGTCATATCTATTTTTCAAGACAAGTCACAATACCTTTTAGAAATACATTTACCGGCTTCTAAATCAAGTGACTTCTTTCTTTAAAACCTTAAGCAATTGGTACCTTTAAAACAATTTGCCCTTCTTTATTTCAAATCATTTCTTTGCTTACATTACTAAAGAAAACCATTCTTTTAATCTTCCATAAAGTTGTTATAACCAACTTCCCATAAAGCCGTTATAACTCTTTATGTCTTAGACAAATTAATTCCTTTTATAACCAAGAGACTTATACTTTCAAATCAAATCACATAGCTTTCAAAATACTTCAAGTCTCTTAACTTTTAAGAAAACAGGTTTCTTAACTTAGAATATCAAGTTTCTTAACTTTAGAATAGTTCAAGAACCAATACTTTCCAAATCAAGTATTCTATACTTTTCAAATCAAGTAATCTATACTTTTCAAATCAAGTAATCTATACTTTGCAAATCAGAAATCCTTACTTTCCAACTCAAGTATTCTATACTTTTAAAGTTGTTACACCCCGTAGTTCAGGTCATACGCATGAGAGCGTACGAAAGGGAGTAAGACTTAAAATTTTCAAAAAGATAGGTTGACGGATTGTTCCGGACGGGTTTTAGTCAACTTTGAGGCGGGTTATGACCCGGTATATTGAGAGTTCCTAAGTATTTCAAAGTCCTAGGGCGTAGTTCATTGAGTCTAGATTCCAACACAACCAACCGTTCATCGATAGGACATCGGAGTAGGAAGTTATGGGAATTACAAGTTCGGTCTTGTGAGACGGCGAAATGTGTCTCTGACGAAGCGAGGCAGGCCGCGCGCGGGCGGGACGCGGCGCCGGATATACTGAGGGGTCGCTGAAGTTGCAGCACCGCGGCGCCGGGAAGCAGGGCCGCGGCTCCGGAAGTTCAGAGAAGCTGCGGAGGTTTAAGCGCCGCGGCGGCGCCGAGGCGGGATTCTGGGCGGAAAAACTTAGGAAAATCTGACTTTCTCTTTTAAAAAGGTCATGGGAGGGTGACAAGTGTCCCCCCCCCCATCTGATTTTGCATGCATTATATTGACCAAGTCTTAAAGACTTGGTCATCTTTCATCTCTCTCTTAGACAAAAGCTCTTCCTTCTCTCTTAAATATTTCAAGCTCCTCCTTCTCTCTAAGATTCCAAGAGATATTCTAGCCTTAGGAAAAATCTGAAAAGTTAAGGACAAGAAGGAAGCTTGTGGCTAGCTTGTAGGAGTTGTTGTGGTGGTGTTCTTGGAAAGGAGGCTAGCAAAATTGTTGGAATAATTTTGGCTAAAGCTCTAAAGGTAACATTCTTCTCTTGTAGCTAGTTATTGTGTTGCATGTGAAGAAGAAGGGATTTGTAGTAGTAAATAATGCTCTTAGATTCATTGCATGTAAGAAATATGGGTTGGATATGAAAGAATTGGTTAAGAAGATTATGTGAGCATGTTGTAGCCTAAAAACTACCTTAGACTTATTAAGTTAGTTGTTTTACCTTGTGGGGCAGAATTTTACACACCCAAGTTTAGGTGTGTAATCCCCTTAGAAATGTTTGGATTGTTGAGCCTTAAATGTGTCATTTGGATGTTGAATTCGGCCTTGAGAAAGGTGGCAAAGTATGTAGAAACAAAGGAAATGCCGCCCAATTTTCCATAGAATTTAGGGGATTTGAACTTAGATTATTTCTACATTGAAATTAGAGGTTAATAAACGTATTATGGTTATTATAGGTTGGCATATTACTTGCGGTAGTTTGAGCTTAGCAAGTGGATTGACCAAAGAGGTATGTGGAAACTTTCTTATTCCTTGAGCATGAGTAGTTATAACTATATAGTATGGTAGACGTACGTGTTTTGAATGAAGTAAATCCTTTTGTTATACTTGACTTGTTTTAAGAAAATGTCTAAGTTGGTTGGGTTAAGTAGTTAACCCGCTTGTTCTTGAGGAGTGGTTTATCCTAAATAAGGTAGACAAGGATTTCTTGACATAAATAAGTATAGAGTACTTGGTGTGAAAGTATTGAGTATTGAATTATTCTAAAAGATAAGAGACTTAAATTTTTGAGGTAAGAAACTTGTTTTCGAAGGATAAGAGGCTTGAAGTATTTTGAAAATTGTATGAATTTGTTTGGAGTATAAGTCTCTTGGTTAGTAAAAGAACGAAATGGTTTATAAGGAGTTATAACGGCTTTATGGGAAGTTAGTTATAACGGCCTTATGAAAGGATAAGGATGTCTCAAATTTCTAAAGCATAAAGTTAGTATAACGGCTTTATGGGAAGTTGGTTATAATAACTTTATGGAAGGTTATGAAAGTTGTCTATTTTGATTAATGAGCATAAGTTGTCTAGATTGTGAAAAATTGAAGTTACTTGGTTTCAAGCTTTGAAACGAGTTTTCTAAAGGTGTAGTAACTTATTTGAAAAATAGATACGCCTTGATACTACGGGTGTTAGTATTTTGGATTTTACATAAAAAGGAGGCTTTCGAAAAGAATGTACGTACATAGTACTTTGGCTTGTTTAATTGAGAATTATTCTATGTGTGCCTTGATAAGTACTTTGGCTTGTTTAATTGAGAATTTTTCTATGTGTGCCTTGATAAGTACTTTGGTTTGCTTAAATAAGAATTCTCTTGGTTTATGTGAAAAGAAGGCATGGTAATTGTCTTGGTTTATGTAAAGGCATGGTAGTGCAATTCGAATTAAAAGCATGTAGTTATGAGTCTATTTGGGCGTACCGTCAGTGATGGAGGATTCCACGGGTATGCGGCCATGATGAGGGTTCGTTTCCCTGTTGACAGTATTATTCCATGGATTAGCTCTCCATGAGGTCTACTGATGCAGGGTGGATCTAGTAGTTAGCCCTCGTACTTGCCCCGGTCAGAGACGTGATGCAGGGTGGATCTGGTAGTTGGCTTTCGTACTTGCCCCGGTCAGGGTTAGGGCGAAGTGGTGTGATGCAGGGTGGATCTGGTGGTTAGCCTGCGTACTTGCCCCGGTCAGCGATGTGACGCAGGGTGGATCTGGTAGAGGCTATCGCACTTGCCCCGGTCAGCTT
Source organism: Przewalskia tangutica (assembly GCA_029844215.1). NCBI lineage: Eukaryota > Viridiplantae > Streptophyta > Magnoliopsida > Solanales > Solanaceae > Przewalskia > Przewalskia tangutica. The sequence continues at coordinate 48,027,643 of CM056730.1, forward strand.
CGTGATTCAGGTATAGTATTGTTGGTACGGGTGGATCTGGTAGCTGGCTTTCGTACTTGCCCCGGTCGGTTGAGGATGCAGGGTGGATCTGGTAGCTATGCCTTCGTACTTGCCTCGTACGATTCTGATGACACAGGTGGGATCTAGTGTTCATGTGTACTCCTTAGTGTTGTTATATCATAGACTGCCGGCAGTGAGGAAGGAATTCCACGGGCATGATTGATATTACGGGCATGAGACCTATGGTTATATTTGAGTGATGGCTTAGAGGGCGTGAGTCCCTGACTTGACATGGCTGCGTATATATTGGGTATTGTAGTTTGGTTGTCATACATGTCTCCTGCTTTATATATGCTATTATGATTTCATTACAGTATTTTCAGTTTCACATACTTGGTACCTGTTCGACCTCGCCGAGGCTGCGTTCATGCCGCAGGTCGAGTTGCGTAGCTTGCTGATCCGCACTCTTAGGATCACAGTTCAGTTCTTGGAAAGCTCCATCCCTCCGGAGGCTTTGTCTTTTTGGTATAATTCCCTGAGGTTATAGACTTTTGTACATTCAGGGGGTATGGCGGGGCCCTGTCCCGCCACAGTTGTTATTCCTAGAGGTCTGTAGTCACGTTTGTGGTTTGGGCTGTAAGAATAAGTTGTACTGTTTCACCTTCGATTAAGTTATTTTATGAGAGGCGGCCTTGTTGGCTGGCCAGTGATGTTTACCTTATTATAAGTTAGGTGTTATGTATGTTCCGCTACTATTCTCTGATGTATACCGACAGAGTGCCGGTGAGTACCGATCGCGGCCCGGGTCGGTCGTGACAAAAGTGGTATCAAAGCGATTAGTCCTCGGAAAGTGTCTACAGGCGTGTCTAGTAAGTCTTGATTATCGGTGTGTTGTGCACCATCTATAATCGTGGAGGCTGCAGGATCGCCACGCCCGAACCGGGCGTGATGGTGCCCTACCGGCACCGCTACCTTAACAACTAAGTAAACTGCGGAAATTAAATAACACCTCTTTTTTTTTTAAAAAACCAATAGTACGTGCAAGGGCAAAGCCGACAAGGATGCCATATAATATACATAACAAAAGACACTACACCGTACATGAGTCCAATCCCACATATGAATACAGACCTCTAAGAGTTATACTAAACTATGACGGGACAAGGCCCCGTCGTACCCATAACTGTACAAAAGCCTGTACTGAAAGAACTCATACCAAAAAAATAAACTCCCGAACAGAAGGAGCTATCCAAAACTACGAGCGGTCCTACACTGCCGATCACCAAAGCGTACCTAAACTGCGGCATGAACGCAGCCGGGCGAGGTCGATCTGAAGAATGTACCAAGTATGTGGTGAAAAATCGTAAATGAAATCATAGTAGTCTATAAAAAGCGGAGACATATATGATAACCAAACTACGAGACATAATATGTAATCAACACGCGTCGTCGGGGACTCACGCCAAAGTCATCACTCAAATATAACTATGGGTCTCACGCCCACAACATCAATCATGCGTGGAATACCTTCCGCCACCGTGATCTATGATATAATAACACCGAGAAGTACACATGAAGCAGGTCCCACGTGTCATAAAAACCGTGCGGGCGGTGCGAAGGCTAACTACCGGATACCAAAGCCGCACTATCAATACTATACAATCAATACTATACAATCAAACCACGGAGCGTCACGGGGAAAGTCTGGCCGACTACGGATACCAAGGCCGTGTCACGTGTTGACCGGCAAGTACGAGGGCTAACTACGGATACCAAGGTCGTATCACGAGACTCCGCCACGGGCGTCACGAGGCAAGTCTGAAGCCGACTACCAGATACCAAGGCCGTGTCACGTAGCTGACCGGGGCAAGTACGAGGGCAAACTACCAGATACCAAGGTCGTATCATGAGACTTCGCCACTAAACTGAACGGGGCAAGTGCGAGGGCTAACTACCAGGTACCAAGGCCGAATCAGCCACGAGACGGGGCAAGTACGAAAGCCGACCACCAGATACCAAGGCCGAATCAGTAAGAAACCTCATGGAGAGCTAGTCCATGGAATAACACTATCAACAGGAGCGTACCCGTGGAATTCTCCGTCACTGCCGGTACGTCCAAGTAATATCATAAGAAATCAGTCGGCCCTCCATTGAGAGACGCGGTGGTAGAGAAATACAATGCTAGCACGACAAGGCTATCACACGCAAACATAGGCAAGTTACACACAACTCAAGGTACTTTCATTTTATGCCAAAGTCCAGGTTTTAACCCCAAAGTACTACGTACGTTAAATTCTTTTTAGAAGATCCATTTCTTTTACAAAAGTCACCCGATACCCGTAGTATCAAAATAGAGTGACTAACACTTTTAAGTAAAACAACACACTTTCCTTTTTAAAATCAAGAACAACATTCTTTTCAAAAGACTCCTTTTTATGTATTACCCCAAGATACTAACACCCGTAGTATCAAGGTGTGTCTATTTTTCGAAGTAAGTTACTACACATTAGAAAACTCATTTCAAAGCTCGAAATCAAGTAACTTCAAATTTTCACAATCAAGGCAACTTATGCCCATTAATAAAAAATAGACAACTTTCTAAACCCTCCATAAAGCCGTTATAACCAACGTCCCATAAAGCCGTTATAACCCTTTATGGTTTTTAGACAATTTCATTCCTTTTATAACCAAGAGACCTATACTATTTAAAACCAAGTATCACATACTTACAAATCAAGTTCTTAACTTTCAAAATACTACAAGTCTCTTATATTTAGAAAACAAGTTTCTTCTACTTTTAAACCTCAAGCAACTCACACCTTGAAGACAAGCTACTTCTCTTAAATCACGTCATTTCTCCTCTTTTAAAACAATTAAGTAAATCACTCCTTTGACTCACCTAAAGTCATTATAATGACCCTTTAGGTTTTGGAACTAAGGCACTAGCCAAAAGATTTGGGAACCACTTCCTTTTCAAGACTATGTACTTTAAGCAAAATACTTTCACTCTTAAGAATCCAAACTCCACTAAGGCAATGGATTATACGACTTACAATTTAAACATCAAAGTACAATCAAGGAAGTACATAGAACAAATTCTATACTAGGCAATCCAAGTACAACCAAGGAATGGATCATTTAAGGAGTAGAACGTACTTTCTTTATCTTTAGGAATCATGCTAGAAGAGGAGATAGTTCACATACCTTTTCGGCTAATTCCTCAAGCTAAGCCGAATACGCCGTACGTAGAAGTTTCAACCTATAATGGTCACAACAAGACTATCAATCTTCTAGTCTCTAACGTAGAATAATACTAAGTATTTGGTCTCTAATTCTACGGAAAATCGGGCAGCACTTCCTTTGTTTCTACTCACTTTGCCACCTTTTTCAAGGTCGAATACAATAACCAACACGCCACATTTAAGGCTCAAAACAACAACCAAACCAAAGGGGATTACACGCCTTACAATACGTGTAAAATTCCGCCCCACAATTCATACCAAGTAGTTTAAAACTCCAAGCCATTCTCGGCCAACTACATACTAACAATTCAAAGTCTTTTCCAATCCTTTTCAAATTCCAAGTTCTAAGGTCTAACATGTTATATAGTTATAAACCACTTCAACAACTACAATTTCCTTCCTACACAACATGCGACGACTTAAACGAATAATCAACTTGAATTATAGTCTTAAGGCTAACATGCTAGTTTTCGGATTTAGGGTTCCAATAGCCAATACACTAATCCAACTACATAATATACATCTCATGCTTGCTAATAACCATAGCTACAACAATAAGTAAACTTAATTGCTAAAACGACAAAATTTATACCTTTCCAAGCCCTTAAAATTTCCAAGAATCAAAGTCGCGCCTTAGCAATTCTTAGCTCCTTTCCTTAAGTTCCAATCCGCTCCAAGCACTCCTTAGAGGCCTATGAAGAACCCATCTTCAAGTTCCAACTTCAAAGTTGAAGAACTCCCATAGTTTCCGCCTTGCGACTAACGTGAAAATGCGTTTTTTCCGAAATCTTTCTATTGAGATATCCTTACAATACCCTTAGGGACATTGGGTTTAAGTCTTGTGAACAAAGGATCAAAATTACAATTTTTTTTTGTGTGAAAAAATGCATAAAGCCAAGAGCAACTTCTACTAGCACAAGGTTTCTCTAATTTTTCTAAGTATGGGAAGACATTGTCTTGCACTAGCTATGCTTATATAACACATTGGAGGGCTTAGATTACAACAAATGTGTGGCTTGGATGTGTTTCACTAGGATCAAGCCCATGTGGGCAAGTTGACCTTGGTCAACATTATCAAGCTTAGAAGACTTATCATCTACATAGGTCAAATGACCATCCAACCCTTACTAATTTCGTCCAACACCACATGTGGGAGTGCCACGTGTCGCCCTCTCATTCGTCCACAAAATTCCGTAACATTCGTGGGCCCCGCAAAACGTAAAATTCCTCGGGTGGGCCCCACGTGACCAAATCCGTAAAATAAATTTCCATAATATTAATAAGTTCCATATTCATCAAATAATACGTTTTGAGAATCCAATCCTCAACAACGAACATTTTTCCTTTTCGACGTTCGGAACATTTTCCGTCGGAAAAACAATTCTTCCTTTGGTACCAATTTCCAAGTCTTGTTTCTTTCGTACATTCTCTTTTACATGCCCTGGACTTACGGGGTGTAATATTCTTCCCCCCTTAGAAACATTCGTCCCCGAATGTTCTTAGTCGGTTGTCAAGCTATACAAACTCCGGCACAATCTCTATACTATGCCTATCAATCAACACTGCACAAGGCCAACGATGTCACACATGGCCACCACATAACACACGTGAACATAATAATGGACCTTCCGTCCGTGGCCCCTCTCACAAAACTCGAAGGTTACAGTATTATCACAACAAGATCTTTAGAGGTTACTTTCTTTCCTTACTTGTCATTCTTTATCGTACTTTCAAACTCATCTAGTACACGTACAAAATCTCAAATTTTGTTTCTCTTCTCCAATCCTTGGGGTTACTATCCAAACTTGGCCATATAGTTACTTACATTCCCGTTAAGGCTCTTCTCGGTCCTTACGACCTAGTTCCGGTGGAACGCATCCACGAACTCGTACAACGATCAACTGGACTTGGGCCTAGCACCCTCGTGACCCTATCACAAAGCGGGACCATTTCTAACTGACATCACCCCATTCCACACTCTGGTGACCGAAATGAGTCCATAACCCGACTCATCGTCACTTAACTTCTCATTCTTAGTCCGGAATAAATCTCTCTCTTATCTCAAGGTACTCCTACCCTATCCTATTCACTTAGAGGTTCGTCCATAAGCCAAAGTATTTCTATCAGACATTCTTCCCTATCGGTCTTACACTGTCATGGGGCAATTTCTATGTGTGAACTCTACACAACTCTAGTCTCAGCTCACTTATCATTCTTGTCAATAATCTTAACTTCTCACTTTACTAATCAAAGTATCCCTACCTCTGGGGTAATATCACTTTACAACTCTAGCAACAAAGGGAAAACATATACGCTAGGGTAAAATCTGAATCTAACAATGCACGTATGATTCAAAAGAATCGAAATATACCAGAACCTCGTGCGATGTCGCCTCCGATCCCGCCCGATGGTCACGTCATCTATGCGGTTCGAAGGACCGCCAGAACTATAAACTCCACCCTGACCTCTACCACGGCTGGCTAACATCTGAACACCCTGCCCTGGGGGACGTACAGCTGTGGAGGAAAGGGAACCAACCATCGGCCTCATAGGCTGAGCCACCTCACCGGTGCCCCTTCTAAAAGGACATACCCTCAGTATATGGCCCGGACGGCCACAATAATAACAAACACCTGTGCCAATACGGCATTTCCCCAAATGACGCTTACTACAATGGAAACACTGAGGAATAAGTGGCCTCGACTGAGAAAATCCCATGCTTCTCTGAGAACCTCGACCCCTGGAGCTTGGACCGGCTCCTAAATACCTTGTGAGATCAAATCTCTCACCTGTGAGCTGCGGGGGTATGTGTTGGGTAGGCTGGGACGAATATCTCACTCGTTGCTGAGGCAGCTCATCTAAAAACTCACCGGGATAACCAACCGATCTAGCCCTCTTACGCAGATCTCCGCGTTGGTCCTCTACCCTCTGTACACTGCTGTCTTGGCGAATAACCTCCCTTTGAGAAATCAGAGTAATCGCTATCTTGGTCAATAACATAATGGCTTCATGACCCTAAAGTCTTCCCTAACCGAGGCGTAGGCTCTGGTGCTTTGGTCTCAAAACGTGGAGCAGAAGAACTTCATGCGTGGTACAACATCTGGTATACCACAGGCACAAGCCCTATCAACTCTCTGAGTCTGACTAGTAGCTCCTGCTACTCCTTTGCCCTTCTGGGCGGCTGTTGCCCTCCTTGGAGGCATAACTGTAACACAAAATTACGTCAGAGAGGAATTATCTTACTAACACAGCTCTAGGGCACGATCTCAGAGTGAGAAGAATAGAAACCAACTCCTAAATGTCCTGTAGCCTCCTGTTTATGGGTGTGGCGCGCAACACATCGATAATCAAGACTACTAGACACGGTCTGTAGACATTCTGAGGATCGCGCTCGATACCACTCTGTCACGCCCGAACCGGGCAGTGGTGGTGCCCTACACGGCACCTTCTACCTTAACAACTAAGTAAACTGCGGAAATTAAATAACACCTCTTTTTTTTTTTTAAAACCAATAGTACGTGCAAGGGCAAAGCCGACAAAGCTGCCATATAATATACATAACAAAAGACACTACACCGTACATGAGTCCAATCCCACATATGAATACAAACCTCTAAGAGTTATACTGAACTATGACGGGACAAGGCCGTCGTACCATGTACAAAAGCACATCTTGAAAGAACTCATACCAAAAAGATAAACTCCCGAACAGAAGGAGCTATCCAAAAACTCTGAGCAGGGTCCTACACCTGCCGATCACCAAACAGCGTACCTAAACCTGCGGCATGAACGCAGCCCCCCGAAGGAGGTCAGTACGAAGAATGTACCAAGTATGTGAAGCTGAAAAATACTGTAAATGAAATCATAGTAGTCTATATAAAGCAGGAGACATATATGATAACCAAACTACAGTACATAATATGTAAGCAGTCACGTCAAGTCAGGGACTCACGCCCTCAAAGTCATCACTCAAATATAACTATGGGTCTCACGCCCACAACATCAATCATGCCCGTGGAATACCTTCCTCACTGCCGGCAGTCTATGATATAATAACACCAAGAAGTACACATGAACAGCAGGTCCCACCTGTGTCATAAAAACCGTACGGAGCAGGTACGAAGGCTAACTACCAGATACCAAAGCCGCACTATCAATACTATACAATCAATACTATACAATCAAACCACGGAGCTGATACGGGGCAAGTACGAAAGCCGACTACCAGATACCAAGGCCGTGTCACGTAGCTGACCGGGCAATCTGAGGGCTAACTACGGATACCAAGGCGTATCACGAGACTCGCCACGAAGGCGTCTGAGGCAAGTCTGGCCGACTACGGATACCAAGGCGTGTCACGTGGCGGCGGGGCAATCTGAGGGCAAACTACGGATACGAGTCGTATCACGAGACATCGCCACTAAACCGAACGGGGCAAGTCAGGGCTAACTACCAGTACCAAGGCGAATCAGCCACGAGGCGGGGCAAGTACGAAAGCCGACCACGGATACCAAGGCGAATCGGTAAGAAACCTCGTGGAGAGCTAGTCCATGGAATAACACTATCAACGTGGCGTGCGGTGGAATTCTCCGTCCGCTGAGTGCGTCCAAGTAATATCATAAGAAATCAGCCGGCCCTCCATTGAGAGACGCGGTGGTATAGAAATACAATGCTAGCACGACAAGGCTATCACACGCAAACATAGGCAAGTTACACACAACTCAAGGTACTTTCATTTTATGCCAAAGTCCAGGTTTTAACCCCAAAGTACTACGTACGTTAAATTCTTTTTAGAAGATCCATTTCTTTTACAAAAGTTACCCGATACCCGTAGTATCAAAATAGAGTGACTAACACTTTTAAGTAAAACAACACACTTTCCTTTTTAAAATCAAGAACACCATTCTTTTCAAAAGACTACTTTTTATGTATTACCCCAAGATACTAACACCCGTAGTATCAAGGTGTGTCTATTTTTCGAAGTAAGTTACTACACTTTAGAAAACTCATTTCAAAGCTCGAAATCAAGTAACTTCAAATTTTCACAATCAAGGCAACTTATGCCCATTAATAAAAAATAGACAACTTTCTAAACCCTCCATAAAGCCGTTATAACCAACTTCCCATAAAGCCGTTATAACCCTTTATGGTTTTTAGACAATTTCATTCCTTTTATAACCAAGAGACCTATACTATTTAAAACCAAGTATCACATACTTACAAATCAAGTTCTTAACTTTCAAAATACTACAAGTCTCTTATATTTAGAAAACAAATTTCTTCTACTTTTAAACCTCAAGCAACTCACACCTTGAAGACAAGCTACTTCTCTTAAATCACGTCATTTCTCCTCTTTTAAAACAATTAAGTAAATCACTCCTTTGACTCACCTAAAGTCATTATAATGACCCTTAGGTTTTGGAACTAAGGCACTAGCCAAAAGATTTGGAAACCACTTCCTTTTCAAGACTATGTACTTTAAGCAAAATACTTTCACTCTTAAGAATCCAAACTCCACTAAGGCAATGGATTATCGACTTACAATTTAAACATCAAAGTACAATCAAGGAAGTACATAGAACAAATTCTATACTAGGCAATCCAAGTACAACCAAGGAATGGATCATTTAAGGAGTAGAACGTACTTTCTTTATCTTTAGGAATCATGCTAGAAGAGGAGATAGTTCACATACCTTTTCGGCTAATTCCTCAAGCTAAGCCGAATACGCCGTACGTAGAAGTTTCAACCTATAATGGTCACAACAAGACTATCAATCTTCTAGTCTCTAACGTAGAATAATACTAAGTATTTGGTCTCTAATTCTACGGAAAATCGGGCAGCACTTCCTTTGTTTCTACTCACTTTGCCACCTTTTTCAAGGTCGAATACAATAACCAACACGCCACATTTAAGGCTCAAAACAACAACCAAACCAAAGGGGATTACACGCCTTACAATACGTGTAAAATTCCGCCCCACAATTCATACCAAGTAGTTTAAAACTCCAAGCCATTCTCGACGACTACATACTAACAATTCAACGTCTTTTCCAATCCTTTTCAAATTCCAAGTTCTAAGGTCTACCATGTTATATAGTTATAAACCACTTCAACAACTACAATTTCCTTCCTACACAACATGCGGCGACTTAAACGAATAATTAACTTGAATTATAGTCTTAAGGCTAACATGCTAGTTTTCGGATTTAGGGTTCCAATAGCCAATACACTAATCCAACTACATAATATACATCTCATGCTTGCTAATAACCATAGCTCTGACAATAAGTAAACTTAATTGCTAAAGCGACAAAATTTATACCTTTCCAAGCCCTTAAAATTTCCAAGAATCAAAGTCGCGCCTTAGCAATTCTTAGCTCCTTTCCTTAAGTTCCAATCCGCTCCAAGCACTCCTTAGAGGCCTATGAAGAACCCATCTTCAAGTTCCAACTTCAAAGTTGAAGAACTCCCATAGTTTCCGCCTTGCGACTAACGTGAAAATGCGTTTTTTCCGAAATCTTTCTATTGAGATATCCTTACAATACCCTTAGGGACATTGGGTTTAAGTCTTGTGAACAAAGGATCAAAATTACAATTTTTTTTGTGTGGAAAAATGCATAAAGCCGAGAGCAACTTCTACTAGCACAAGGTTTCTCTAATTTTTCTAAGTATGGGAAGACCTTGTCTTGCACTAGCTATGCTTATATAACACATTGGAGGGCTTAGATTACAACAAATGTGTGGCTTGGATGTGTTTCACTAGGATTAAGCCCATGTGGGCAAGTTGACCTTGGTCAACATTATCAAGCTTAGAAGACTTAGCATCTACATAGGTCAAATGACCATCCAACCCTTACTAATTTCGTCCAACACCACATGTGGGAGTGCCACGTGTCGCCCTCTCATTCGTCCACAAAATTCCGTAACCCTCGTGGGCCCCGCAAAACGTAAAATTCCTCGGGTGGGCCCCACGTGACCAAATCCGTAAAATAAATTTCCATAATATTAATAAGTTCCATATTCTTCAAATAATACATTTTGAGAATCCAATCCTCAACAACGAACATTTTTCCTTTCCGACGTTCGGAACATTTTCCGTCGGAAAAACAATTCTTCCTTTGGTACCAATTTCCAAGTCTTGTTTCCTTTCGTACATTCTCTTTTACATGCCCTGGACTTACGGGGTGTAACAAGGACATTTAGGATTGGTTTCCATTCTTCTCTCTCTGAGATCGTGCGATGAGCATCTACTAGGTTATGTCACGACCAGTTCGGGCAAGTGGTAGTGCCTTACCGGGGCACCCAAGTAGACATACATCAGAGTAATCAGCGGAATATAAAAACCAGACATGAAACAAATGTAAATTGAGACACAGTTTATCTGAGAAAAGTCGTCTTTCGGCATATATATATATAAAGAGTGAACAGTTACATCCCAACTTTACAACATGACTACAAACCTCTAGGAATGTAAACAACTATGGCGGGACAGGGCCCCGCCATACCCTGAATGTACATATATATACAACATCAGGGAGAACCATACCAAAAGTCGAGCCTCGGAGAAGATGGAGCTCACGACACCAAAGCAAAGATCCTAAGGATGCGGATCTAGCACTGCTTGCCACTGCGGCATGAACGCGGCCCGAAGGAGGTCGGTCTAACAGTACAAGTATGTGAAAGCGTAAATCAAGTAAAATCAAAGTATTTAAAACCATTTGCAAATACAACGGTTTAATCGCACATAGTGCCACAACATAAACAAGAGCAAAATAGATATGATGTAATCGGTCTTTTCTAGGCGCTAATGATCGAAGCAAGGCCAATCGCCCATAGTATCATTATGCGTGCCTAATCCTGGACTTCCAGCAGTCCGCATAGGTCACACAGACCCGCATGAGGTATTCCTCGCATCGGGTAGCTAACCGGTACCTCACGGACTCCGCGATCCGCATAGTCACATAGACCGCATAGTCACGCACCGCATGGGCATCCCTGCGTCGGGATAAAACACCGGAATGATCAATCCTGGAACTCCGCGACTCCGCATAGTCACACAGACCGCGCATAGGCCGTATAGACGCGTCAGGGTGGCAAGCCCTCGGTATAACAAGTCGAGGGTAGGTGATATAATAACGATTGAGTCTTAACGTTTAACAACGTAAGCACAACAAGAATAACATCACAAGACACTAACACACGTAGTATCATAACATGTTTACTTATCAAACCATCTTACTACATTTTGCAGAAGTCAATACCAGATTTTCATAAACAAATAAGTAAAACCGTTCCTTTTATCTTTCTTAAGTCGTTATACCTAACTTCCCATAAAGCTAGTATAACTCTTAAGCTTTCTGTTTAAAAATCAAGTATTACTCTTCTTTCGAAAATGATTCATAATTCTTTTGAAATACTTCAAGGTTCTTATTATTTAGACTCAAGTCGAAAGACGTTAAGTAAAACCATGTTCAGTTAACACACGTACGTCTACCGTACTATATATATATTTTAAAGTATCATGCTCAAAAGGATAGGAAGAATCACATACCTCCTCGGCGAAATCCACCTGCCAAGTCGAATATGTCGCGCGCAGAGAATCAACCTATAATAGTCAGATACGTCTATCAATGTCTAGACTACTCTGTAGACTATTCTAAGCAGATGGTTCTCTATTATACGGAAAATTGGGCAGCACTTCCCTACCCGCCAAGCTACACAAGTCTACTGTAAATACAGTCATATGTAAATCTGATTCAATCTTCTTTATTATTCTTCTGATGTGATTTCAGTTCAATTCTATTCTGTAATATCCTTCTATGTAATTACAGTTCAATTCTCTTCTTTAATATCCTTCTATATAACTTTGTACTATTTCTATACTACTACAGTATGTGATCTCCAATACTATAGAAGGATAAGATTATTTACCTCGATAAGCCCAAAATTATCCAAGTTAAATGTCGATCCTGAGCAAGGTTTAGCTCCTAATCTGAAAGCTCCAGTCCGCTCCAAGAAACCCTTAGAAGTTTCTAAACAACTTCTACTTAATACTATAAGTGATTTGGGCTAGGGTATTTTGGAATAGTAACTACACTAGAAGGCAACTTTCTACAAAGAGGGGGGGTATTCTCGGCCGAAGCCACTAGGCTAGAGGGGGAAGAGGGTTGGGACGAAACACTACAAGGGAGATGGAGGATTTTGAGACTTAGAGAATTGTGTTTGTGGATGAAGAAAACCTTCAAGTTAGGGGGGTATTTATAGGCCAACCAATGGCCAAGATGAAGGCAAGTGGAGGGCAAGTGGAGGGTGGGGATTCACCCAAGTGTCCTTATCCATCTACTACATAAAAATATCCTACCTAACCTTGACTAAAGCAAGGCCACAAAATCGTCCAAACTTGCCCATGTTGCCGTCCACTTGAGGGTGACAAGTGTCACCCTCTCGTTGGTCCAAAATATTTCATCTCTCGGAAAAATCCGCAAAAATAATAAATGATATAGCCGTAATTTTCCCTACGCAAGTTTTGGAAAACGTTTCATCGGAAAACGATTCTTTTAGTGGGTTGTGCACAAATTTTCGTCCCTATGCCTACTTTAAGGCTCAAACTTTTGTACGTACGCCCTTACGTACATACTCTGGAAATACGGGGTATAACATTCTCCCCTCCTTAGAAACATTCGTCCCGAATGTTCCTTCCCAAGACAGATAAGGTTCCTCATAACTTAAACAGTTTGCAAATGCCTCACATGGCCACAATACAACATTTAAGCAAATATGATACTGAAAATTTACAAATAGGAAAGTGAGTTACCTGGAGGTGTGGGGAATAGGTGAGGATACTTCCGCCTCATGTCCTCCTCAGCTTCCCACGTCATCTCCTCCCTGAGCTCGTTCCGCCACAAGACTTTGATGGAAGCCACGTCCTTGGTCCGCAGACGCCTAACCTGACGATCGATTATCGCTATGGGAATCTCCTCATACGATAACCCCTCGGTCACCTGGACATCGTCAATCGGGTGTACCCTAGATGGATCCCCGATACATCTCCTCAGCATAGAAACGTGAAAAACCGGATGCTGCCTCCGGATCGGACGGAAGATCCAACTCATAGCAACCTTGCCTACCTGCGGACAACTGACACGGCTCGATGTACCTTGGTGAGTTTCCCTTTCTTCGAATCTCATCACACCCTTCATGGGTGACACCTTCAAGAAAACCCAATCATCAACCTCGAACTCCGGATCTGAAGCGGCGATGATCTGCGTATGACTTCGCCGACTACGGTGTCGATGCCGCTCTGGATAAGCTTCACCTTATCCATCGCTGTATGCAGTGCGGTCCCACTGCGCACCTCGCCTACATCAAACCAGCCTATCGGTGATCTGCACTTCCTCCCATACAAGGCCTCATAAGGCGCCATCTGAATACTGGAGTGGTAGCTATTATTATACGCAAACTCAACTAGAGGCAAATGATCCTCGGCTACCCACGAAGTCAATAACACGGGCTCGCAACATATCCTCGAGAGTGCGAATAGTGCGCTCTGCTGTCCGTGCATGCGAGGATGGAATGCGATGCTCGTGCTCATCTGCGTCCCTAATCCTTACGGAAGGACCTCGAGTTAGCGTAAGCGGGCTCCTGCATGCGATATGATGGAAATAGGGACCCCATGCAGTCTGACGATCTCTCGGATGTAAAGTCTGGCATAATCCTCAGCCGAAAAGGTCGTCCTGACGGGAAGAAAGTGGGATGATTTCGTCAGCCTGTCGACGATAACCCAAATAGAATCATGCTTCCTCAGAGTGCGAGGTAATCCTATGATAAAGTCCATGTTGATCACCTCCCACTTCCAGGTCGGGATCTCTATCGCCTGCAATAAACCACCAGGCCTCTGGTGCTCTACCTTCACCTGCTGACAACACGGGCACTGAGCCACAAACTCTGCAACGTCCCTCTTCAAGCCATCCCACCAATACACAGATCTGAGGTCGTGGTACATCTTGGTCGACCCCGGATGGATAGAGTAACGCATTGTGTGCTTCCCTAGAACTCCTGCCAAGTCTGCAATATCCGGAACACACAACGCCCTCGAACCTTAGCACCCATCAGTGCTACCTCAAGGACCCTTTCCTCACGAAGAATTTGTATCACGGTACCGTGTCAAAATCGGATCCTCAAATTGTTGCCTCTACACCTCCTCGACGATGGAAGACTCGGCAACCTCTCGAACTCGGACCCCACTGCTATCAGAATCAATCAATCGGACTCCAAGGCTCGCTAGCTGATGCAACTCGCGGACCATGCTCCTCCTCTCTGGTTGTACATCTGATAGACTCCCCATCGACCTACGACTAAGGGCATCTGCCACAACATTGGCCTTCTCTGGGTGAGTACGGGATGTCGACATCGTAATCCTTGGCGGCTCTAACCACCGTATCATCGTAAGTTCGGCTCCTCTGGTGAAGATATCTGGAGGCTCTTGTGGTGCGTATAAATATCCACATGAACCCCATACAAATAGTGCCTCGGATCTTGGCGTGAATCACCGCGCGACTCCAAATCATGGGTGGGGTAGTTCCTCGTGCTTCTTAAGGCTTCGGGATGCGTATGCTATAACCTTGCCTGCTGCATCAACACACATCTCGGCCCGATGCCCGGCGTCACAATACGACTTAGCCGTGCGGACCTGCGGAAGAGTAAGAACGGGGCGGTCGTCGATCTCTCGCCGATCGGAAACCGCTCCACAAGCATCAGTCCACTGAAACTTAGCGCTCGAGTCGGCCTAGTCAATGGTGCGAGATAGAAGCAAACTTCTCCACGAACCGATAATAACTCGCAGGCCCGAAAACTTGAACCTCTGCCGGAGTAGTAGGTCTAGGCCAACTCGACGCCTCGATCTTGGCGTATCCACGAATACCATCGGCCCGACAATATGCCCGAAAAAGCCACGAAGTCAACGAACTCACACCGAAAACTTGGCGTACAAGCGATGGTCTGGAGAACTCGGCCAAGATCCTCAAATGCTCCGCATGCTCCTGCTCTGAGCGGGAATAAACCAAGATGTCATCAATGAACACTATCACAAACGTGTCCAAAAATGGTTTGAACACTCGGTTCATCAAATCCATAAATACCGTCGGAGCATTGGTCAACCCGAAAGACATAACCCTGAACTCATAGTGCCCGTACCGGGTCCGGAATGCAGTCCTAGGGACATCCGCCTCTCTGACTCGCACCTGATGATAGCCCGATCGCAGATCAATCTTGGAGAAACATCTCGCGCCCTGCAACTGGTCGAACAAATCATCAATCCTGGGAAGGGGGTGTCTGTTCTTAATTGTCACTTTGTTCAGCTGCCTGTAATCAACACACATGCGCAGTGTCCCGTCCTTCTTCTTCACGAACAATACCGGCGCTCCCCAGGGAGAAACACTAGGCCTAATGAAGCCCTTCTCCAGCAAATCTCTCAGCTGGTCCTTCAACTCTCTCAACTCGGCAGGTGCCATTCTGTATGGCGGAATGGAAATAGGCCGAGTGTCTGGCACTGTCGATACAAAACTCTATCTCCTCTCGGGAGGATACGGGAAGGTCGTGCGGAAACACATCCGGGAACTCGACTCTTTGGGCCCGGCGAAGATCCGTACGCGACCTCGATGTCGAATACCGAATGAGATGGTAGATGTACCCTTCTCGCACCATCTTCCTAGCCTTGAGGTAGGAAATAAACCTACCGCCGGCGACACAATGTTCCTCCCACTCAATAACGGCTCCCGAAGCTGGAACCGTACCACTCTCTCCTGCGATCTACACCGGCGTAGCGAAGTTAACCAATCCATGCCCGTGATCACATCGAAGTCGTCATGTCCAACTCTATCAAGTCGGTTAGGGTCGGCATTGCATAAAGTCACTGGGCAAGCCCTATATATCCGCCGAGCTACTACCGAATCACCCACTGGCGTAGCTACCTCAAAAGGGTCTATGGACTCAGGCTCTATCCCTATCCTACTAGCAATAAGGGGAGATATATAGGACAGAGTAGAACCCGGATCTATCAAGGCATACACATCGTAACCAGAAACTGATAAAGTACACAGCGGCGTCAGGCGACGCCTCCTGCTCCTGTCGGCTGGACAAGGCATAAATGCGGTTCTGAGGACCGCTAGAACTGGGACCCGCGCCACGACCTCTGCCGCGACCTGCTGGTCCATGAGTACCCTGCCCTCCGGGGCGAGTAACTGAAGGGGATGAAGACCCGGCAACAGACCCTGAAGGCTGACCCCTCCCATCAGCGCTGCCCCTGGTCGGACAGGCTCTCGCATAGTGACCCTGCTGGCCACAAGTATAGCAAACTCCCGAAGTAGTACCACAACTCCCTGAATGGAATCTACCACATCGGACACACTGAGCGGACCTCGATCGGTTAGCACCCTTGCTACCCTGGAAGTCCGAAGTCCTGGGGCCCTGACCTGCCCCCGAATACTCTGGTTGTACCGAAAATGATGTAGGAGTGCTCTGAGCTGGTTGTGGTGCAAATCTAGACGTCTGCTGAGGTCGTCCACCCCGAGAGCTACCAAAAGATCCGGCCGTCTTGGCCTTCTTCTGCTGCTGAAATCTGTCGACCCGTCGGTCTCTATGCTCCTCGCACCCAAGTGCATGAGCCTGAATGCGGGCAATGTCCATGCCCGGCTGAAGAACCACACCTGAGCAATACTCTGCCAGATAATCATCTAACCCAGTGACGTAGTTGTTATACCCCGTATTTCCAGAGTATGTACGTAAGGGAATACGTACAAAAAGTTTGGCCTTAAAATTAGCCTTGGACGTTTTTATTTGTGCACAACTCACTAAAAGAATCGTTTTCCGACGAAACGTTTCCACAACTTTCGTAGGGAAAATTCCGACTATGTCATTTAGTATTTTTGCGGATTTTTCCGAGAGACGAAACATTTTGGACCAACGGGAGGGCGACACTTGGCACCCTCCAATTGGTGGACTTGAATCGTCCATGGGACGAATTGGAATGGGATTGGCACGTTTTTGGTGCCTTGTTCAAAGTCAAGGAGTTGGTAGGATATTTGTGTATAGTTAATCCTCACCCTACACTTGCCTTGCACTTGTCTTCATCTTGGCCATTGGTTGGCCAAGGCTTGAGCTATAAATACCCCCCTTTAGATGAAGAGTTCTTCATCCACAAAGTTATCTTCCAAGTCTTGAA
Organism: Przewalskia tangutica; assembly: GCA_029844215.1. Taxonomy (NCBI): domain Eukaryota; kingdom Viridiplantae; phylum Streptophyta; class Magnoliopsida; order Solanales; family Solanaceae; genus Przewalskia; species Przewalskia tangutica. The sequence goes on from CM056730.1 coordinate 48,045,103, forward strand.
AAATCCCCTCCTCTCCCTTAAGCCTTTCGTCCAACCCCGCCCCCCCCTTGCGAGTGAGTTTGGCCGAGGGCCCACCCCCACCTAGCCGAAATCTACCCACTCCTTGGTAGAAAAGTTGTCTTCTAGTATTGTTATAATGCCCAAAATACCCTAGCCCAAATCCCTTAGTCCTTTGTAGAAGTTGTGAAGAACTTCTAAGGTTTCTTGGAGCTACCGGAGCGTACAACTTAGGAGCTAAACCTTGCTCAGGCGCGACTTTATCTAGGATATTATTGGGCTTACCGTGGTAACTAATCCTAACCCTCTTTTGAATTAGAGAATACTTACTGTAGTAGTATAAGAATAAGTATAAATACTTAGAAGGATATTACAGAATAGAATTGAACTGTTATCACAGTAGAAGGGTTTAAAAGAAGAATAATTGAACTGTACTCACATAGGACTGTTTTTACAGTAGACTTATATAGCTCACCGGGTAGGGTTGTGCTGCCCGACTATCCATAGAATTGTGAACCCTCTGTTTAGAATGACCTTCAGAGTAGTCTTTGATAGATGTCTGTGACTATTATAGGCTGACTCTCTGCGCGCGACATATTCAACTTGGCAGGTGGTTTTCGCTGAGAAGGTATGTGATTCTTCCTAAAGCATGATATTTTACAATATATAGTACGGTAGACGTACATGTGTTAACTGAATAATACTTACGGCAATGCCTCACGGCTTAAGCCTGAATAACAAAGAACTAAAAGCATTTCAAAAGAAAACTGAATCATTTTTTTAACAGAAGATAAATATTTGGTTTTAAAAAAAAACAAAAGCTTAAGAGTTATACTATCTTTATGGGAAGTTAGGTATAACAACTTAAGAATGATAAAAAGGAACTGTTTACTTGTTTGTTTATAAAATCCTTGTATTGATTTATGTTAAGTGTAGTAAGATTTGTGTGATAAGTAGACATATTATGATGCTACCTGGGTTAGTGTCTTGAAATCTTTGTGTAAGGTCATTCTTGCGTGCTTACGTTGCTAACCGGTAAGTCCGTTGTCTCGTTATTGTATCACCTACCCTCGATCGTTATACCAGGGACTTGCCCCCTTGATGCGGTCTATACGGCTACGCGGTCTGTGAGACTATGCGGCAGCGGTATGCTCGGGATTGATCATTCGGTGTTTAGCCCGATCACGAGGATTCTATGCGGTCTGATGAGACTATGCGGTCTTTTGAGGCTATGCGGGCTGCGGGAGCCTAGGCGGATGCCGGGGGTTGGCTTCCCCCGATGCGAGGAATACCTCATGCGGGTGCGTTGTGTGACCTATGCGGTGCGGAAGTCGGGACTAGGCACGCAGAATGATACTATGGGCGATTGGCCTTGCTTCGATCATTCGCGGCCTAGAATAGACCTGTTACAGTTTTCCTATTACTGTTGTTGTTGTGATGTGGCACTATGTGCAATTGAACTGATTGTATTTGTGAAAAGGTTTTAAATACTTTGATTTCATTTCAGTTCTTTATAGTTTCACATACTTGGTACCTGTTGTACTGACCTCCTTCGGGGGGCTGCGTTCATGCCGCAGGTAAGGGCAAGCAGGTGCTAGATCCACATCCTTAGGATCTTTGCGTTGGTGTCAGGAGCTCCATCTTCTCCGGAGGCTCTACTTTTGGGTATGATCTCCCTGTATTGTAGATAGTTTTGTCTGATCGAGGGTATGGCGGGCCCTGTCCCGCCATAGTTGTTTACTTCCTTAGAGTGCGTAGTACTATTATGCAGTTGGGATGTATCGCAAAAACTTGAGTTATTTATATTATGTAAAGGCAAGCTTTTCATCGAGATAAAGCTTTACATTTTTACTATGTTTCTGTCTTGTTTTATATTTCCATTGGTTACTCGATGTATGACTACTTGGGTGCCGGTAAGGCACGATCACGGGCCAGGCAGTCGTGACAAAAGTGGTATCGAGCGATTAATCCTCGGAAAGTGTCTGACCGTATCTAGTAAGTCTTGATTATCGGTGTGTTGTGCACCACACCAATAATCAGGAGGCTATAGGATCTTTAGGATTGGTTTCCATTCTTCATTCTGTGATCGTGCTTTAGAGCTGTGTTATAGGTTGAACCCCTCTAACGTATTCCTTTCGTAATGTGATTATGCCTCCACGTAAGGCAACCGGGCCGAAGGGCAAGGCGGCGAGGCGCTAGCAGACACCCAGTCACGAGGGCTCGTGCCCGGTCTATACGAGACGGCGAGTTCTATGACGCCGGCCCGGCGAGACCACAGTACCCACCTCTGTCCCCACGGCTGGGGCGGAGGTTAGGGTACTGAGAGATGGCCCGGCTATTGGCTAGAGTTGTGGCCCGACGAGTCGAGAAGGCCGGATCGCGGCGATTCCAGTTCGGCTCAACTCGATCGCACCGTGGTGCACGAAGCGAATAGTTTGAGGCTACGAGATTTCTTGAGTTGTAGCCCACCGAGTTTCTGGTCGGCGGAGGATGATCGCGAGGAGTTCATCCGTCGACTCTGAGAAGGATCATGCGGGTGATCAAGGCCTCGAGACGAGTGCGTGACTTCGGTTCGCATCGGCTGCGTGATACCGCGGTCGATTGGTTTGATTCATGGGAGCTTTCCCGGGGAGAGCATGCACCTCCAGCAGTATGGGATGAGTTTTCAGAGGCTTTTCTCACACACTTCTTGCCTCCGCAGATGAGGAGGCACGAGTGATAGATTCTTGTTCTTGAGGCAGGGAGGACGCCTTGCAGTGAGAGTACAATGTCGAGTTTGATTCTTTGGCTCGATATGTCCACTGACAGTAGCGAGATGGAGGACCGGGTGCATCGCTATGTCACTGGGCTAGATGATTACATGGCTGAGTCTTGTGCGGGTGTGTCCCTTCAACCAGGCATGGACATAACCCGTATGCAGGCTCATGCACTAGGATGCGAGGAGCGAAGAGACCGCCGGGTAGAGCGATATCAGCGGCGAGAAGAAGGCCAGCGGCGGTTCTTTTGGTGGTTCTCGGGGTGGCGGCATCGGCGAAGTCGGTTGCACCACGGCTAGCGCAGAGCGCTCTACCTCATTCGGTACAGCCAGAGCGATCGGGGCGGTCGGGGCCCGGGACTTGATTTCGAGTAGCGAAGTGCTAACCGTTCGAGTCCGCTCGGTGTGCCCGTTGTGGTAGATACCATTACGAGGCGTACTCGGGAGCTGCTATACTTGTGGCCAGCGAGGTCATTTCGCGAGTTTGTCGGCCGGCGGCGGTAGTAGGGCGCCTACGAGTGCATTGCGCTTCTTCATCCCCAGCGATTACTCGCCGGAGGCAAGGTACTCATGGACCAGCGGTCGCGGCGAGGTCGTGGCGGGTCGATTCTAGCGGTCCTCGAGCGCATTTATGCCTTGTCCGGTAAGCGAGGATCGGGAGGCCTCACCGATGTCGTCACGGGTACCTTATCGGTTCTGGGTTTGATGTATGCTTTGATAGATCGGGTTCTACTCTGTCCCATATATCTCCCCTTGTTGCTAGTAGGATAGGATGAGCACGAGTCCATAGCCCTTTCGGTAGCTACGATGGTGATTCGGTGGTAGCTCGGCGGGTATATAGAGCTTGTCTGTGACCATTCTGATCGTCGGACCCTAGCCGACTTGATAGAGTTGGAGATGATTGACTTCGACGTGATCATGGGGATGGATAGCTAGCTTCTTGCTATGCCAATGTAGCTGCGAGAGAGAAGTAATGCAGTTCGGTTTCTGAGCCGATTGTTGAGTGGGAGGAGCACGGTATCGGCAGGGTAGGTTTATTTCCTACCTCAAGGCTAGGAAGATGGTGCGAGAAGGGGTATATCTACCATCTCGTTCGGGTGTTTGATCACGGCTGCGGTACCAGATTTTCCGTCGATTCGGTTGTCGAGAGTTCCCGAGCGTGTTTCAGGGCGACCTCGGGTATCCCTCCCGAGAGGAGATTGAGTTTTGTATTGACATATTGCGGACACTCGGCCTATTTCCATTCCGCCATACTGAGAATGGCTTTGCCGAGTTGAGAGAGTTGAAGGATCGGCTTAGGGATTTCTTGGAGAAGGGCTTCATCGGGCTAGTGTTTCTCCCAGGGAGCGTCGGATTGTTCGTGAAGAAGAAGGGCGGGGCCGCTGCGCGTGTGTTGATTACGCTGACGGTGAACAAGGTGACCATTAAACGAATACCCCCTTCCGGTGATTGATGATTTGTTCGACGATTGCGAGTGCGAGATGTTTCTCCAAGATTGATCTGCGTTCGGGCTATCATCGGATCTGAGTCGAGAGGTGGATGTCCCTAGGATCGCATTCGGACGTGCGGGCATTATGAGTTCGGTCATGTCTTTTGGGTTGACCAATGCTCGTGGTATTCATGGATTTGATGAACCGAGTGTTCAAACCATTTTTGGACACGTTTGTGATAGTGTTCATTGATGATATCTTGGTTTATTCGCTCGAGCGGGAGCACGCGGAGCATTTGAGGCTTATCTTGTGATTCTCGGGACCGGTATGTACGCCAAGTTTTCCAAATGTGAGTTTTGGTTAACCGGTGGCTTTTCTTGGGCACATTGTCGGGCCGATGGTATTGGTAGATACGGCCAAGATCGGCGATCGGAGTTGGCCTAGACCTCTACTCGACAGAGGTTCGCGATTTCGGGCCTTGCGAGATATTATCGGCGGTTCGTGGAAGTTTGCTTCTATCTACGCACCATTGACTAGGTGACTCGAAGCAGCCAAGTTTGATGGTGATGCTTGTGGCGGGGTTTCGATTCTTGAAAGAGGCGGCGACCGCCCGTTCTTACTCTTCGGAGGTCGGATGGTTATGTCGTGTATTGTGATCGTCGGGCATCGGGTTGGGATGTGTGTTGATGCGGCATGGCGGGGTTATAGCATATGCGTCGGCGGTGAAGAAACACGAGAGGAACTACCACCCATGATTTGGAGTTGGCGGTGTGATTCACGCTCACGAAGATCTGGAGGCACTATTTGTATGGGGTTCACGTGGATATTTTACGGACCACAAGAGCCTCCGGTATATCTTGACGGAGGAGTGAACTTACGGCGAGACGGTGGTTAGAGTTGCTTAAGGATTACGATGTTGATATCTGTACCACGGGAAGGCCAATGTTGTGGCAGATGCTCTTAGTCGTGAGTCGATGGGAGCCTATCGGATGTGCGGTAGAGAGGAGGACATGGTTCGTGATTTACATCAGCTAGCGAGCCTTGGTGTCCGTTTGATTGATTACGATAGCGATGGGGTTAGAGTTCGCGAGGTTGCGAGTCTTCCATCGTCGGAGGTGAAGAGGCGATTCGAGGATCGGCTTTGATTCGATATCGTGATCTGACTCTTCGTGAGGGCAAGGGTCCTTTTGAGGTAGCACGATGGGGTGCTAAGGTTTGGCGAGTTATGTGTCCCGGATGTTTGAGGACTTGGCAGCGAGTTCTTGGGAAGCACCGCGCGCGTTACTCTACATCGAGTCGACCAAGATGTACCCGCGACCTTAGATCGGTGTATTGGTGGGATGGCTTGAAGAGGGGCGTTGCGAGTTCGTAGCTCGATGCGTGTTGTCGGCGGTGAAGGTAGAGCACGAGGCACGGTGGTTTATTCTGCGATAGAGATCGACACGGAAGTGGGAGGTAATCAACATGGACTTCATCACCGGATTACCTCGCACTCGGAGGAGACATGATTCTATATGGGTTATCGTCGACGGTGTGAAATCAGCCCACTTTCTTCCGTCCGACGACTTTTGGTGAGGATTATGCGGAACTCTACATCAGAGAGATCGTCGATGCACGGAGTCCCTATTTCGATCATATCGAGAGGAGCCCGGTTCGGCTAAGCAGAGTCCTTCGAGAGGGTTTAGGGGCGCAGTGAGCACGAATCTTGCATTTCATCCACGAGCGAGCGGCGAGCGAGCGCACTATCGGACTCTTGAGGATATCTGCGAGCTGTGTTATTGACCGATGGTAGTTGGGAGGATCATTTGCCTCTAGTTGAGTTTGCGTATAATAATAGCTACCACTCCGGTATTGATTGTTATACCCGTATTTCAGTATATGCGTGAGGCGTGCGTGTACAATTTGAGCCTTAAGTAGGCATAGTTTCGAAATTTGTACACAAGTGCGAGAAAGTCGTTTTTAAACGAAGCGTTTCCACGACTTTCGTAGGAAAATTCGGCTATGTCATTTATATTTTTGCGGATTTTTCCGAGAGGCGAAACATTTTGGACCAACGAGAGGCGACACTTGTCACCCTCAATTGGAAACTTGGGCGGCAACCATGGCATGGCTTGGGCGAAATGGGTCACGTTCTCTTGGCCAATTGGCTCCTTGATTTGTGCCTTGTTTTGTGGCTTGTTTTGTGGAGTGTTTTGTGGAGTAGGGTTTAGGGTGCACTTGGTTTAATCTTGCCACTTACACTTGCTATATACTTGGAAGGATCTTGGCCCTGGTTGGCCTTTGGTTTTGCTATAAATAGCTCCCTTTGTGAAGACTTTCTTCATCCACAAATTGCCTAAGTCTTGAAGTTCTCTTCCTCCCTCCCTTGTGAAATTCGTCCACCACCCCTTTCCCTTGCTGAGAGCTTTCCCTTTGTGGTGCCTTGGCGTGGGGTACCCCACAGCCTAGTTGTTTTAGTATAATACCCTTTGTTGTGGTATAGAAATACTCTCCTAAGTATTGTTATAATGTCCAAATACTTTAGCCCAAATACCTTGTAGTACTTTCCAAAGTACCCTGTCTGAAAAACCGGAAAATACGATTATACTTTCCTTAGCCTCTACGAAACCCTAAGGAAAATCTTCACCGTTGTTGAAGTATGGAGTAGAAGTTGCGTAGAACTTCTAAGGGTTGTTTGGAGCGGATTGGAGCACTCGGAGGAGGAGCTAAACCTTGCTCGGGAGGCGACTTTAAACTCGGATAATTTTGGGCTTATCGAGGTAAATATCTTGTCCCTATTGTAATTGGAAATTACATAAGTGTTGAATATATAGTGTTGTATACTATATATAGAATCGAACTTAGTATTATGGCAATGTCTTTTGACTTAAGCTGAAGAATGAAGAATTGAGCGATAATCACATAGAAGGATAATAAGGAGAAGAAGCGACGTAATTACCTAGGGTTGTATTCTGATGAACTTATGTAGCATTCTTGTGTAGTAGAATTATGCGCGTCGGTTAGGCGTATTAACCCCCTGGTTGGCTTGGTAGCCGACCTCGATAGAAGGAGGAGATTTCGCTGTTGCGGGGAGAGTCTGCGAATTTTACGTAGAAAGATGGGAGCGTGTGTTTAAGATTTAATAGACGTTTGTGGCCTTTATAGGTGAAAGTACTAAGAGTAGCGTATTCTACTCGAGAGTGGAAAGGGCTAGCAAGGTTGTAGTACTTGGAGCATTTTGCTTATTGTCGTTAAATCGTCGCGAGGTATGTTAACAACTTCCTATCTCTTCTAGCATGATATGTGTGAACTATGTAGTGCGGTGACGCGTACGTGTTAAGCGTGTTTGATTGTTCTTAAAACATAAAGTGTTATAACGGCTTTATGGGAAGTTGGTTATATGACTTTATATAGGTAAGAAAATACTTTGTGGTTTTAAAAGGTAACTGATGTGAATTATAACTGGCTTGTTATAATAAAGAACTTGATGTATTTCAAAAGATTTATAAATCGTTTTGGAAGGGAGAGTAACACTTTGTTTTAAAAGGTTTTAAAAAGAGTTATACTAGCTTTATGGGGAGTTAGGTATAATATCTTAAGAGAGGTAAAGAAAATGGTTTACTGATGTTAGAAGCTAAGAGACTTGATCTTATAAGATAAGAGACTTAACTTATTTGTTTTAATGTGGATGTTTGTGTGAAACCTCATTCGTGAGTATTGAGTACTTGGTTTTATTTAAAGGGATAATGTTTCTTGATTTGGAAATCAGAATGTGTATCGACAGACCACTGCAGCGTTAATAAAGGAAAATGTATTGAATAATGATGTATCGTATTAAAACCAGTAGAAACCTCCATCTGCATAGAAACTAAGATGAGACAAGATGATATTACATTTTCTAGATCATGGCTGCTGTAATAAGAATGTTGTAAACAAGAATAACCTACTCTCACGTGAGACTTATATTACTCAATTGTTCTAAAACGGAATCAAGTGATTAAGTTTATGAACTATGAAACCATTTGAAAATGAGAAGCTTGAGTAATTGAAACTAGGCAAACTGGAACTTAGGAAAAGAATGTTGTTACTTGATTTTGAAAAGGAATGTGGGTTGGTCATTCTAATACTACGGGTATCGGTTGACTTTGATAAGTAATGGATCTCTTTTAAAGAATTTAACGTACGTAGTACTTTAGGGTTGAAACCCGGACTTTGGCATAAAATGAAGGTACTTTGAGTGATGTGAAACTTGCCTATGCTTGTTGTGGTGAAACATTCCTATGCTTGTTGTTGTGAAACTTGCCTATGCTTGTGGTGATAGCCTTTGTGGTGCAAGTGTGGTGTTTTACGTATTCTGGCGTCTCGATAGAGGCGGTTGGTAGTTGAGGTTTCTTCTTGCTCGGCTGGGTATCCGGTGGTCGGCTCTCGTACTGCCCGTCTCGTGGTGATTCGGCCTTGGTATCGGTAGTCGACCCTCGCACTTGCCCGTTCGGTATAGTGACGAAGTTTCGTGATCTGACCTTGGTCCTGGTGGTCACCCTCGTACTTGCCCGGTCGGTGCGTGGCCGGCCTTGGTATCCGATGTCGGCTCGCACTTGCCGTGTCGGCCGTGTTTTGGTTGCATTGTATTATTGGTACGGTCGGATCTGGTAGTTATACTTGTCTGTCACGGTTTTTATAACACGTGGGACATGGTGTTCATGTATAATCCTTGGTATTGTTATATCATAAAGCGCCGTGATGAGAAAAAATTCCACGCACAGTGATAATTTGGAGCGTGAGTCCACTGTCTTGATATAGCGGTTATATGTTATATCGTAGTTTGGTCATCATACATGTCTCCCGCTTTATATAGACTATTATGATTTCATTTCTGATATTCTGATTTCACATACTTGGTACTGTTATCTTGACCTCGCCCGGAAGTGCGTTAAATCTGCGGTAGAGGTACATCTGTCGATCCGCGTTTAGGATCTCATTTAGCTTTTGGGAAGCTCCGTTCCGTCGGAGGCTTATCTTTGGTATGTTACCACAGTGCTGTAAGTTCTTATGCGTTCGGGGTTTGGCGGGGCCACTGTCCGTCATAGTTGTTGTATAAATCTTAGAGTGCATGTAATCTTGTTGTAGGCGGGGTTGTAAAAGGATTAAACTGTTCGGAGTTTTATGTATATCTTGAAAGGCAAATTTTGGTTGCTTTGTTTATTTACTATATCTCTCATTTCATGTGTAAAGTTTTTATTTCCTGGTTTTCTCGATGTTGTATCACTAGGGTGCGGGTAAGGCACGATGTGAGCCGATTTGGGGCGTCACAAATGGTATCAAGCGATTAATCCTCGGAAAGTGTCTGAACCGTGTCTAGTAAAGTCCGGATTATCGGTGTGTTGTGCACCACATCTATAATCGGAGGCTATAGGACATTTAGGATTGGTTTCCATTCTTCTCATTACGAGATCGTGCCTTAGAGTGTGTGATAAGATTGGACCCTCCGGCGTGTTTCGTTTTACGATTATGCCTCTGCGAAAGGCAACGGGCGAAGGGCAAAGCGTGAAGGATCTGCGAGTAAACGTGGCGAGACCACGAGACTCGAGCCTCGATCCGCGATGCAGGCGAGAGAGATGAGTTACAAAGTGGGCGATTAATGGCGAGGGTTGTGGCGAACTTGAGGATAGGCTGGGCGCAGCGGTTCGATGCACGATGGTTCACCCTAGATCGAGATAGTTCGAGGCTACGGGATTTTTACGAGTTGTAGGCGCGAGTTTTATGGGTCGAGGCACGAGGATGATCCGCGAGAGTTCATCAAGCGATTCTGACGGATCGTGAGTGATCGAGGCATCGGAGATCGAGTCGGTGGCCACAGGTTGCATCAATGCGTGATACCGCATGATCGGAGTTTGATTCTTGGGAGCTGTCCAGGAGAGCATGCTTCCAGCGGTATGGAGCGAGTTCTCGAGAGGCCTTTCTTGCACATTTCTTGCCTCCCGGATGAGGAGGGCTCGGTAACAGATTTTTGGTGTTCTGGCGAGCAGGCGTGCGGTTCGGGAAGTACAATGTGGAGTTCGACTCATTGGCGATGCGTCCCGCGTTAGTAGCTAGTATGGAGGATCGAGTGCACCGATATGTTCTGGCTCGATGATTGCCTTGCAGAGAGTTGTTGGTGTAGCTCTTGGTAGGGCATGGACATTGCCGCGTGCGTATACACTTGGATGTGAGGCGGATAAATCGACGGAATGACCAAAGTCAGCGAGAAGAGGCGAACAGCGAGGTCCTTTGGTGACTTTCGGCGGACCGCCTCGGCAGCAGAACTAGTTATGTACCTCCGTCGATCTGGCGTGGTCCTCCCGGCTTCGGGACGCCGGGATATTCGGGAAGCGGTCGGGGCTCCTGTGTTTCAGATTTTGAGGAAGCGAGTGCTCGCCGGATGAGGTTGCCCTTGTCTCGGTGTGGCGTTGTGGAAAGCTTCATAAGGGAGAGTGTCGTACTAACTCGGGAGATTGTTATTTTTGCGGCAGCAGGGCCATCCGCAAGGATGTCCAGGCGAGTATGGTAGGATAGCATGGACTACTAGAAGCGATTGCGGGTTCTTCACCTTCCGTAGCAGGCGGGATGTTCGTACCGGAAGGCCCCGGTAGAGTCGCGGTGGGAGTTCGATTTTAGCGGTCCTTGAACCGCCTAGTTTCAGTATATCCTTAACCTACAGAGTTTTGTTTGTATTGATGTTGTTGATGTGTTTAATGTTATGTTTGGATAGCTTTGTGCTAAAATGTGATTTAGAAACCTGGTTAGTGAAAAGGGTAAGTCCCTGGGTAGTGTGAGATGGAAGTGGTAGCTTTCATGATGTGAAATAGTAAGATTGTTCCGGATCGGGGAACAAGAGTTGGCGCGGTTGGGGGTCGGGTTGAGGACCATTTGCGGGTCAACGTAACCGGTTTGGGGTGAAGTCGATTCGGTGGTCCGCGGTGGTAGGGTCACGAGGGTGCTAGGCCCAAGTTTAGATGACCATCGTATGAGTTCGTGGATGCGTTCGATCAGAATCAGTTCGTGAAGGCCGGGAATGGCCTTAGGGGAAATCGAGGTTAGTGAGATGACCAAGTTTGGAGGTAGTGACTCCAAGGGTTGGAAACAGAAGCGTTGACAGAAGTGTGGTACGGATACTAGAACGAGTTCGAGTGTTCGTGGCAGTACTACGAGAAGGGAAAAGTGAGCGTATGTTTTGTGGCGGTGTGGCATGATTGTTTTAAATCGTATAGCGGTGAAGACTATCTTGGCGCTTTGTTTGTTTTGAGACCTTGAAGGAACATTCGGACGAATGTTTCTAAGGGGGAGAATGTTATACCGTATTTCGGAGTATGCGTGAGGCGTGCGTGTACAATTTGAGCCTTAAGTAGGCATAGTTTCGAAATTTGTACACAAGTGCCGAAAGGAGTCGTTTTTCGACGAAACGTTTCCACAGCTTTCGTAGGGAAAATTCCGGCTATGTCATTTATATTTTTTTGCGGATTTTTCCGAGAGACGAAACATTTTGGACCAACGAGAGGGCGACACTTGTCACCCTCTAATTGGAAAACGGGCGGCAACCATGGCATGGCTTGGACGAAATGGGTCACGTTCTTGGCCAATTGGCTCCTTGATTTGTGCCTTGTTTTGTGGCTTGTTTTGTGGAGTGTTTTGTGGAGTAGGGTTTAGGGTGCACTTGGTTTAATCTTGCCCTTACACTTGCTATACACTTGGAAGGATCTTGGCCCTTGGTTGGCCTTTGGTTTTGCTATAAATAGCTCCCCTTTGTGAAGACTTTCTTCATCCACAAATTGCCTAAGTCTTGAAGTTCTCTTCCTCCCTCCCTTGTGAAATTCGTCCACCACACCCCTTTCCCCCTTTGCCGAGAGCTTCCCCCCCCCTTTGTGGTGCCTTGGCCGTGGGGTACCCCCCCCTAGCCTAGTTGTTTTCGTATAATACCCTTTGTTGTGGTATAGAAATACTCTCCTAAGTATTGTTATAATGTCCAAATACTTTAGCCCAAATACCTTGTAGTACTTTCCAAAGTACCCTTTGTACGAAAAACCCGGAAAATACGATTATACTTTCCTTAGCCTCGACACGAAACCCTAAGGAAAATCTTCACCCGTTGTTGAAGTATGGAGTAGAAGTTGCGTAGAACTTCTAAGGGTTGTTTGGAGCGGATTGGAGCACTCGGAGGAGGAGCTAAACCTTGCTCAGGAGCGACTTTAAACTCGGATAATTTTTGGGCTTATCGAGGTAAATATCTTGTCCCTATCATTGTAATTGGAAATTACATAAGTGTTGAATATATAGTGTTGTATACTATATATAGAATGAACTTAGTATTATGGCAATGTCTTTTGACTTAAGCTGAAGAATGAAGAATTGAGCAGTAATCACATAGAAGGATAATAAGGAGAAGAAGCGAGCTGTAATTACCTAGGGTTGTATTCTGATGACTTATGTAGCATTCTTGTGTAGTAGAATTGCAGCGTCAGGTTAGGCGTATTAACCCCGGTTGGCTTGGTAGCCACCTCGATAGAAGGAGGAGATTTCTGTTTGTTGCGGGGAGAGTGCCGAATTTTACGTAGAAAGATGGGAGCGTGTGTTTAAGATTTAATAGACGTTTGTGGCCTTTATAGGTGAAAGTACTAAGAGTAGCGTATTCTACTCGAGGAGTGGAAAGGGCTAGCAAGGTTGTACTTGGAGCATTTTGCTTATTGTCGTTAAATCGTCGCGAGGTATGTGAACCTCTTCCTATCTCTTCTAGCATGATATGTGTGAACTATGTAGTGCGGTGACGTCATGTGTTAATCGTGTTTGATTGTTCTTAAAACATAAAGTGTTATAACGGCTTTATGGGAAGTTGGTTATAACGACTTTATATAGGTAAGAAAATACTTTGTGGTTTTAAAAGGTAGCGATGTGAATTATAAGCGGCTTGTTATAATAAAGAACTTGATGTATTTCAAAAGATTTATAAATCGTTTTGGAAGGAGAGTAACACTTTGTTTTAAAAGGTTTTAAAAAGAGTTATACTAGCTTTATGGGAGTTAGGTATAATATCTTAAGAGGTAAAGAAAATGGTTTCTTGATGTTAGAAGCTAAGAGACTTGATCTTATAAGATAAGAGACTTAACTTATTTGTTTTAATGTGGATGTTTGTGTGAAACCTCATTCGTGAGTATTGAGTACTTGGTTTTATTTAAAGGGATAATGTTTCTCGATTTGGAAATCGTAATGTGTATCGACAGGACCAACTGCAGCGTTAATAAAGGAAAATGTATTGAATAATGATGTATCGTATTAAAACCGGTAGAAACCTCCATCCGCATAGAAACTAAGATGAGACAAGATGATATTACATTTTCTAGATCATGATTCTTTGTAATAAGAATGTTGTAAACAAGAATAACCTACTCTCACGTGAGACTTATATTACTCAATTGTTCTAAAAGGAATCAAGTGATTAAGTTTATGAACTATGAAACCATTTGAAAATGAGAAGCTTGAGTAATTGAAACTAGGCAACCGGAACTTAGGAAAAGAATGTTGTTACTTTATTTTGAAAAGGAATGTGGGTTGGTCATTCTAATACTACGGGTATCGGGTGACTTTGATAAGTAATGGCTCTCTTTTAAAGAATTTAACGTCGTAGTACTTTAGGAGTTGAAACGGACTTTGGCATAAAATGAAGGTACTTTGAGTGATGTGAAACTTGCCTATGCTTGTTGTGGTGAAACATTCCTATGCTTGTTGTTGTGAAACTTGCCTATGCTTGTGGTGATAGCCTTTGTGGTGCAAGTGTGGTGTTTACGTGTTCTGGCGTCTCGATAGAGGCGGTTGGTCGTTGAGGTTTCTTCTTGCTCGGCTGGGTATCCGGTGGTCGGCTCTGCGTACTGCCGTCTCGTGATGATTCGGCCTTGGTATCGGTAGTCACCCTCGCACTTGCCCGTTCGATATAGTGACGGTTTCGTGATCTGACCTTGGTCCCCGTGGTCACCTCGTACTTGCCCGGCCACCGCGTGACCGGCCTTGGTATCCAGATGTCGGCTCTCGCACTTGCCATCGGCCGTGTTTTGGTTGCATTGTATTATTGGTACGGTCGGATCTGGTAGTTATACTTGTCCTGTACGGTTTTTATAACACAGGTGGGACATGGTGTTCATGTATAATCCTTGGTATTGTTATATCATAAACTGCCGGCAGTGAGGAAGAAATTCCACGGGCACGAGTGATAATTTGGAGGGCGTGAGTCCCTGTCTTGATGTAACTGGTTATATGTTATATCGTAGTTTGGTCATCATACATGTCTCGCTTTATATAGACTATTATGATTTCATTTACGTGATTTACAATTTCACATACTTGGTACTGTTGCTTGACCTCCTTGGCTGCGTTATCATGCCGCAGGTACATCTTTGTCGATCCGCGTTTAGGATCTCATTTCAGCTTTTGGGAAGCTCCGTTCGTCGGAGGCTTATCTTTGGTATGTTACCACAGTGCGTAAGTTCTTGTGCGTTCAGGGTTTGGCGGGGCCCCTGTCCCATAGTTGTTGTATAAATCTTAGAGGTGCAGTAGTCTTGTTGTGGGCGTGGTTGTAAAAGGATTAAAGCTGCTCGTGTTTTATGTATATACGAAAAGCTGTTTTGGTTGGCCTGTTTTTTTACTATATCTCTCATTTCATGTGTAAAGTTTTTATTTCCTGGTTTTCTCGATGTTGTATCACTAGGGTGCGGGGTAAGGCACCGATGTGGCCCGATTTTCGGGCGTCACACGAATGGCGCCTTATGAGGCCTTGTATGAGAGGAAGTGCGGTCGCCTATAGGTTGGTTCGATGTGGGCGAGAGTGCGGCTAGTGGGACGATTTGGTGCGTGAGCGTGGATAAGGTGAAGCTTATCCGAGGCGGCTATCGACATTTCGAGTCGCGAAGTCGTATGCAGATCATCGTCGTCGGCATCTTGAGTTCGAGGTTCATGATTGGGTTTTCCTAAAGGTGCCACCATGAAGGGTGTGATGAGATTCGGAAGAAGGAAACTCACCCAAGGTACATTGGGCCGTTTGATTGTCGCGAGGTAGGCAAGGTTGCCTATGAGTTGATCTGCCGTCCGATCCGGAGGCGGTGCATCGATTTTTCACGTATCTATCTTGAGAGATGTATCGGGATCCATCTAGGTACACCCGATTGACGATGTCGGTGTGAGGGGTTATCGTATGAGAGATTCCCATAGCGATAGTCGATCGTCAAGTTAGGCGTCTGCGGACGAAGGGCGTGGCTTCCGTCAAAGTCTTGTGGCGGAGCGAGCTCGAGGAGGAGAGATGACGTGGGAAGCCGAGGAGGACATGAGGCGTAAGTATCCTCACCTATTCCCACACCTTCGGGTAATTCACTTTCCTACTTGTAAATTTCCATTATCATATATGCCTAAGTGTTATTTTGTGGCCATGTGTGGCACTTACAAAGCTATTTAAGCTTCATCGATGATCTTGAGAAGGAACATTCGGGACGAATGTTTCTAAGGAGGGGAGAATGTTATACCCCGTATTTTCCAGAGTATGTACGTAAAGGAATACGTACAAAAAGTTTGGCCTTAAAGTTAGCCTTGGACGTTTTTATTTGTGCACAACTCACTAAAAGAATCGTTTTCCGACGAAACGTTTCCACAGATTTCGTAGGGAAAATTCCGACTATGTCATTTAGTATTTTTGCGGATTTTTCCGAGAGACGAAACATTTTGGACCAACGGGAGGGCGACACTTGGCACCCTCCAATTGGTGGACTTGAATCGTCCATGGGACGAGTTGGAATGGGATTGGCACGTTTTTGTGCCTTGCTCAAAGTCAAGGAGTTGGTAGGATATTTGTGTATAGTTAATCCTCACCCTACACTTGCCTTGCACTTGTCTTCATCTTGGCCATTGGTTGGCCAAGGCTTGAGCTATAAATACCCCCCCTTTAGATGAAGAGTTCTTCATCCACAAAGTTATCTTCCAAGTCTTGAAAAATCCTCTCCTCTCCCAAGCCTTTCGTCCAACACCTCCCCTTTGAGTGAGTTTGGCGAGGGCCTACCCCTAGCCTAGCCGAAATCTACCCTCCCTTGGTAGAAAAGTTGTCTTCTAGTATTGTTATAATGCCCAAAATACCTAGCCCAAATCCCTTAGTCCTTTGTAGAAGTTGTGAAGAACTTCTAAGGTTTCTCGAGCTCTGGAGCGTACAACTTAGGAGCTAAACCTTGCTCAGGCGCGACTTTATCTAGGATATTATTGGGCTTACCGTGGTAACTAATCCTAACCCTCTTTTGAATTAGAGAATACTTACTGTAGTAGTATAAGAATAAGTATAAATACTTAGAAGGATATTACAGAATAGAATTGAGTATTATCACAAGTAGAAGGGTTTAAAGAAGAATAATTGAAATGTACTCACATAGAATCGTTTTTCTGAAGAGACTTATATAGCTCAGGGTAGGGTTGTGCTGCCGACTATCCATAGAATTGTGAACCCTCTGCTTAGAATGACCTTGAGTAGTCTTTGATAGATGTCTGTGACTATTATGGTGACTCTGCGCGCGACATATTCAACTTGGCAGGTGGTTTTCGCTGAGAAGGTATGTGATTCTTCCTAAAGCATGATATTTTACAATATATAGTACGGTAGACGTACATATGTTAACTGAATAATACTTACGGCAATGCCTCACGGCTTAAGCCTGAATAACAAAGAACTGAAAGCATTTCAAAAGAAAACTGAATCATTTTTTTAACAGAAGATAAATATTTGGTTTTTAAAAAAAAACAAAAGCTTAAGAGTTATACTAGCTTTATGGGAAGTTAGGTATAACAACTTAAGAATGATAAAAAGGAACTGTTTACTTGTTTGTTTATAAAAGCCTTGTATTGATTTTTGTTAAGTGTAGTAAGATTTGTGTGATAAGTAGACATATTATGATGCTACCTGGGTTAGTGTCTTGAAATGCTGTGTAAGGGGGTCATTCTTGCTGTGCTTACGTTGCTAACCGGTAAGTCCGTTGTCTTTGTTATTATCACCTACCCGATCGTTATCTGAGGACTTGCCCCCTTGATGCGGGTCTATACGGCCTATGCGGTCTGTGAGACTAGGCGGATGAGAGGTATGCTCCAGGATTGATCATTACTGGTGTTTAGCCCGACGCGGGATTCCTATGCGGTCCGTTGAGACTACGCGGTCTTTTGAGGCTATGCGAGTGCGGGAGCCTAGGCGGATGCCGGGGGTTGGCTGCCCCCGATGCGAGGAATAACTCATGGGGGTCTGTGTGTGACCTATGCGGACTACGGAAGTCCAGGACTAGGCACGCAGAATGATACTATGGGCGATTGGCCTTGCCCGATCATTCGCGGCCTAGAATAGACTATTCTGCTTTTCCTATTATTTGTTGTTGTGATGTGGCACTATGTGCAATTGAACGATTGTATTTGTGAAAAGGTTTTAAATACTTTGATTTCATTTCAGTTCTTTATAGTTTCACATACTTGGTACTGTTATCGACCTCGCCCGGGCCGCGTTCATGCCGCAGGTAAGGGCAGCAGTGCTAGATCCACATCCTTAGGATCTTTGCGTTGGTGTCGTGAGCTCCATCTTCTAGGAGGCTCTACTTTGGGTATGATCTCCTGTATTGTAGATAGTTTTGTCTGATCGGGGTATGGCGGGCCCTGTCCCGCCATAGTTGTTTACTTCCAGAGTGCTGTAGTACTATTATGCGGTTGGGATATCGCAAAAACTTGAGTTATTTATATTATGCCGTAAGGCAAGCTTTCATCGGATAAAGCGTTTACTTTTTACTATGTTTCCTGTCTTGTTTTATATTTCCGCTGGTTACTCTGATGTATGACTACTTGGGTGCCCCGGTAAGGCACCAGTCACGGGCCCCGGAATGGGTCGTGACAGTAGCGGTGCACTCGGTCCTCCATGTCTGCTACTAGCGCAGGGACATATCGAGCCAATGAATCGAACTCAACGTTGTACTCCCTAACGGTGCGCCCTCTCTGTCTCAGCATCAAAAACTTATCGGCCCGTGCCCTCCTCATCTGCGGAGGCAAGAAGTGAGTGAGAAAAGCCTCCGAGAACTCGTCCCAAATAGCTGGAGGCGCGTGCTCTCCCCGGGATAACTCCCACGAATCAAACCAATCGACTGCGGTATCACGCAGCCTATGTGAACCGAAGATCACGGACTCGGTCTCTGACGCCTTGATCACTCGCATGATCCTCTGTAGCTGACGGATGAACTCCTGCGGATCATCCTCAGGCCTCGACCCGTAGAACTCTGGCGGGCTACAACTCAGAAAATCCCGCAGTCTCAGGCTGTCCGATCTAGGATGTACTACGGGTGCCACTGGAACTGCTGCGTCCAGCCTATCCTCATGTCTGGCCACGATCACGGCGATGGCGGGCCATCTCTCTGTAACCCATCTCCTCTGCTCCAGGCTGTGGGACTGGAGGTGCAGGTACTGTGGTCTCATCAGCCACTGCTGCGGCCCTAAACCCTGCTGGGGCCGGCGGCGTCGTGGAACTCGCCGTCTCGGGTATAGACTGGGCCTGAGCCCTCGTGACTCTCGGTGTCCTACTAGCAGCTCCCTTGGCTGCCTTGCCCTTCTGGGCCCGGGTTGCCTTACGTGGAGGCATAACTGTTAAAGAAAGGAAATACGTTAGAGGGGTCCAACTTATAACACAGCTCTAAGGCACGATCTCAGAGTGAGAAGAATGGAAACCAATCCTAAATATCCTATAGCCTCCTGATTATAGGTGTGGTGCACAACACGCCGATAATCAAGACTCTACTAGATACGGTCTGTAGACACTTTCTGAGGATTAACTGCTCTGATATCACTTTTGTCACGACCGTTAGGGCGTGGTGAGTGTCTTAGGGGCACCCAAGTAGACATACATCAGAGTAATCAGCGGAATATAAAAACAAGACATGAAACAAATGTAAATTGAGACACAGTTTATCTGAGAAAAGTCGCCTTTCGGCATATATATATATATATAAAGAGTGAACAGTTACATCCCAACTTTACAACATGACTACAGACCTCTAGGAATGTAAACAACTATGGCGGGACAGGGCCCCGCCATACCCTGAATGTACATATATCTACAACATCAGGGAGAACCATACCAAAAGTCGAGCCTCCGGAGAAGATGGAGCTCCTGACACCAAAGCAAAGATCCTAAGGATGCAGATCTAGCACCTGCTTGCCCTTACCTGCGGCATGAACGGCCTCGAAGGAGTCGCATAACAGTACCAAGTATGTGGCGTAAAAATCAAGTAAAATCAAAGTATTTAAAACCATTTGCAAATACAACCAGTTTAACTGCACATAGTGCCACAACATAAACAAGAGCAAAATAGATATAATGTAACTGGTCTTTTCTAGGCCGCTAATGATCGAAGCAAGGCCAATCGCCCATAGTATCATTATGCGTGCCTAATCCTGGACTTCCGCGATCGCATAGGTCACACATGCACTGCATGAGGTATTCCTCGCATCGGGGGTAGCTAACCCCGGTACCCTCCTGGACTCCCGCAGTCCGCATAGTCACATAGACCGCATAGTCACACAGACCGCATAGGGCATCCCCCGCATCGGGATAAAACACCCGGAATGATCAATCCTGGAACTCCCGCAGCTCTGCATAGTCACACAGACCGCATAGGCCGTATAGACCCGCATCAAGGGTGGCAATGTTATACCCCGTATTTCCAGAGTATGTACGTGAGGGCGTACGTATTCAATTTGAGCCTTAAAGTAGGCATAGGTTCGAATTTGTGCATAACTACCAAAAGGAGTCGTTTTTCGACGAAACGTTTCCACAACTTTCGTAGGGAAAATTCCGGCTATGTCAATAATAATTTTTGCGGATTTTTAGAGACGTAACATTTTGGACCAGCGGGAGGGTGACATGTGTCACCCTCATTGAAGGCTCGACGGTAATGCTTGGACGATTGGGTCTTGTGTAGTAGGTAGGATATTTTGTGCAAGTTGTGTGGTAGATGGATAAGGTACACATGGTTGAAATCTAGCCCTACACTTGCCTTACACTTGGTGTGATCTTGGCCATTGGTTGGCCATGGCTTGACCTATAAATACCCCTCTAAGTTGATGAACTTCTTCATCCTAAATTGTTCTAAGTCTTGAAAAATCCTCCCCTCTCCCGAGCTTTGTCCAACACCCTCTCCCCTCTAGCCTAAGTGGTTCGTGAGGCCCTCCCTAGCCTAGCCGAAAGTATCCCCGTTATACCCGTATTTCCAGTATGCGTGGGGCGTACGTAGAAAATTTGAGCCTTAAGTTAGGCAAAGGACCGAATTTGGGCACAAGTGCCGAATAGAGTCGTTTTTAGACGAAACCTTTTCACAGCTTTCGTAGGGAAAATTCCGGCTATGTCATTTATAATTTTTGCGGATTTTTCCGAGAGACGTAACATTTTGGACCAACGGGAGGGTGACATGTGTCACCCTCACATTGGAAGCAAATAGGGTGGCTTGGACGATTGGGCGTCCAAGAGGATGGGTTGGCCTTGGCCGATTGGTCCCTCCTTTTGTGCCTTGTTTTGTGGCTTGTTTTGTGGAGTGTTTTGTGGAGTGTTTTGTGGGTGCACTTGGCTTGATCTTGGCCTTACACTTGCCTAACACATGGATGGATCTTGGCCATTGGTTGGCCTTTGCTTGGCCTATAAATAGCTCCCCTTTGTGAAGACTTTATTCATCCACAAATTGTTCTAAGTGATAAATCCCTTCCCCTCCCTCTTGTAGACTCTCGTCCAAGAGCTCCTCTCCCCCTCTCTTGTGAGCTAGCCGAGAGCCTCCCCCTCCCCCCCTTAGCCGAGGGGTACACCCCCCCCTCTAGTGGTGCTAGCCGTGGGGTAACCCACTGCCTAGTTGTTTCGTATAATACCCCTTGTTGTGGTATAGAAATACTCCCTAGTATTGTTATAATGCCCAAAATACCTTAGCCTTGTACCTTGTAGTATTCCAAAGATACCTCTATCGTAGAGCAGGAAATACTACCTTTTGTCCTTTTAGTCTCAAACCAAACCCTAAGGAAATCTTCATTGTTGTTTGAAGTACTTAAGAGAAGTTGGTTAGAACTTCTAAGGGTTGTTTGGAGCGGATTGAGCGCACGGAGTAGGAGCTAAACCTTGCTCGGGATCGACATATAAACTCGGATAATTTTGGGCTTATCGAGGTAAACACTCTTGACCTTCTATTGTAATTGGGAATTACATGTTGTAGGAATATATAGTTGAAGTATACTATATATAGAATGAACATTATAATTGTGCGGCAATGTCTTGCGACTTAAGCCCGAATTTAAATAAGAGAAGCGAATAATTACATAGGGTGTATTCTGATGAGACTTGTGTAGCATTCTTTGTGTAGTAGAATTGTACACGTCCGGTCGACGTGTTAACCCCCAGTTGGCTTGGTAGCCGGCCTCGATAGAGAGGAGATTTGCTGTTGCGGGGAGAGTCTTTGAATTTTACGTAGAATATTCTACGTCGGGATCTAAAGGTATTAATAGGCGCTTTGTGGACTCTATAGGTTGTAGTACTACGTGTGGAGTGATCCACTTGGCTTAGGAGTAGCCGGCGGTTTGAGGTACTTGAGCGTTTTGCTATTAGTCGACAATCGTCGCGAGGTATGTGGACCTCTTCCTATCTCTTCTAGCATGATATGTGTGAACTATGTAGTACGGTGAGCGTACGTGTGCTAAATGTATTTGATTGATTTAAAACATAAAGTGTTATAACGGCTTTATGGGAAGTTGGTTATAATAGCTTTATGTGGATAAGCACATACTTTGTGGTTTTTAAAAAAAAGGTAACTGATTTGAATAATAACTGGCTTGATATGTGTTAATAAAGAACCTGAAGCATTTCAAAAGATCTATGAATCGTTTGAAAGAATCGATGTACTTGGGTTTTGAAAGCTTAAGAGTTATACTAGCTTTATGGGAAGTTAGGTATAACGGCTTAAGAATGTTTTACTGATTTCGGAAATCAGAATGTGTATCGACAAACCACTGCAGCGTTAATAAAGGAAAATGTATTGACTAAAGAAGTATTATTAAAACCAGTAGAAACCTCCATCTGCATAGAAGCTAAGATGAGACAAAATGATATTACATTTCCTAGATCATGGCTGCTTAATAAGATTGATTATAAACAAAGAATACCTACTCACTTATAAGACATAGGTTTCTCAAAACGTTTAAAGGAGAATTATGTTTGAAAGGATTTAAAACTATGAACTACGAAACCTTTTTCTAAAATGAGAAACTTGAGCATTCGAAGTTAGGCAACTTGAACGTTTGGAAAATAAGGTTGTCACTTGATTTTACAAAGGAAAGCATTTTGGTTTACTTAACAATGTTAGTCACTCAAATTTTATACTACGGGTATCGGGTGACCTTTGTAAAAGAAATGGATCTTAAAAGGAATTTAACGGACGTAGTACTTTAAGGTTAAAATCGGACTTTGATATAAAATGAAAGTACCTTGAGTCGTGTGTAACTTGCTTATACTTGTTGTTATGAAACTTCACCATGTTACGTGTGATAGCCTTGTTGTGTAAATCGTGTTCTACTCGACTCAAGGTCATCCGAATGTATTTCACTCGACTACCGGTTCATCCGAATGTGTTTCACTTGATTCCGGTTCATCCGGAATGTATTTCACTTGAGGACCGGTTCATCCGGAATGTATTTCACTTGAGGACCGGTTCATCCGAATGTATTTCACTTGAGGATCGGTTCATCCGGAATGTATTTCACTTGACTCTGGGTTCATCCGGGAATGTATTCCACTCGACTCAGGTTCATGGGATGAACAGGAATGTATTCCACCCTTTTCTATATTGGGTCCATAAGATGGGCGAGACACGTTATACGTATCACATGATTTGTACCTAGACTACCGGCGGTGAGGAAGGAGTTCCACGGGCGTGAGGATGACTTTTAGGGCGTGAGTCACGACTTGACATGATCGCTTCTATGTTGTGATCGTAGTTTGGTTATCATACATGTCTCGCTTTATATAGACTATTATGATTTCATTCTGATATTTCTGATTTCACATACTTGGTACTGTTGTCTTGACCTCCTTGAAGTGCGTTCATCTGCAGTAAAAGGTACATCATTGCCGATCCCCGCTTTTAGGATCACCTTTCAGCGTATTGGAAAGCTCCGTTCCTTCGGAGGCTTATCTTTTGGTATGTTACCCTGAGTCTGTAGATGCTTATACATTCAGGGGTATGGCGGGGCCCTGTCCCGTCATAGTTGTTGTAAATCTTAGAGGTCTGTAGCACTGTTGTGGGCAGGGTTTGTAAAAAGGTTAACTGTTCGGGTTTTTATGTATATACTGAAGGCAACTGTTTTGGTTGGCCTGTTTACTTATTATATCTCTTGTTTCATGACTCGTGTTTTATTTTCCGCTGGTTTTCTCTGATGTTGTATCACTAGGGTGCCCGGGGTAAGGCACCAGTCACGGGCCCGGGATTCGGGTCGTGACAAAAGTGGTATCAGAGCAGTTAGTCCTCGGAAAGTGTCTACAGACCGTGTCTAGTAGAGTCTTGATTATCGGTGTGTTGTGCACCACATCTATAATCAGGAGGCTATAGGACATTTAGGATTGGTTTCCATTCTTCTCATTCTGAGATCGTGCCTTAGAGCTGTGTTGTAAGTTGGACCCTCCGCGTGTTTCGTTTTTACGATTATGCCTCGCGAAGGCAACCAGGCCCGAAGGGCAAAGCGTGGAGGCGCTAGTGGGATTGAGAGTGCGAGCGCGAGCGGTCGAGACTGAGTAGTACTCCCCGGCGGGTTTCGCGGCCGCCCGCCAAAGACCAAAGAGTTTAGAGCGCGGCGGTGGCTGCTGAGACTCTGATACTGAGCCTCCGGTCCCACGGCTGAGCCGATGAGATAAGTACAAGAGATGGCGATTCTGGCGAGTCGTGGCAGATATGAGATAGTGGATCTGGCGATTCGGCCCAGTGCACCGTAGTACACCCCGGCGAGCGGTTTGAGGCTACGTGACTTCACGAGTTGTAGCCTCCGGTGTTCTATGGATCGAGGCGAGGCGACCCTCGGGAGTTTATCCGACTCTGACGGATCATGAGTGATTAGAGCCTCGAGGCAGTCGGTGGTATTGGGTTCGCATCACCGCGTGATCTTTGCGATTGGTAGTTTGATTCGTGAGGCTGTCGGGAAGAGCATGCACTTCCAGCATTTGGGACGAGTTCTCGAGGGCATTTCTTGCACATTTCTTGCCTCCATGGATGAGAGAGGCTCGGGCATGCATTTTTGACGTTGAGGCGGGGCGGGCGGGCGGTTAGAGAGTACAATGTGAGTTCGACTCATTAGCTCGGTATGTTCCATTGTAGTAGCGGATATGGAGGACAGTACACCGCTACGCCACGGCTGGGCGATTACTTGGCGAGGCTTGCGGGTGTAGCTCTTCACCGCATGGACATTGCCGCATGCAAGCTCATGCACTAGGATGCGAGGCACGGAGAGGTCGGCGGAATGACCGAGATCGCGAAGAGGCGAGCAGCAGGTCCTTTGGTAACTTTCGAGGCGGACCGCCTCAGTGGCCTAGTTATGTACCTCCACCGACAGAGTGGTCCCCGCGTCTGGACGCTCAGTATTCGGGGCTGGTCGAGCTCGTGGCTTCAGTTCCGGTATACGTGAGTGCTAGCGTGGGATTCATGTCCCCTCAGGTGTGCACGATGTGGCAAACATCATCCGGGAATGTCGTCTTTCGGTGCTTGTTTCACTGCGGCCGTCGAGCCATGTGACAAGAGATCGTGCTTATAGGAGAATGCAGGCGGCAGCGCGACCTACGGATCGATGGCGGGTTCATCGCTTTCATACGATTATGCGCCTGCGGCGGACTTATGATTAGAGTGAGCGGTAGCCGTGTATATCCTTAACCATCTAGAGTTTTGTTTGTTATGATAATGTGTTAAGTGTTATGTTCGGATAGCTTGGTGCTAAAATGTGATTTAGAAACATGCTTAGTGAAAGGGTAAGCACAGGGTGAGAAAATGATGAACCTTAGAATATTACAGTTGAGACCTTAGATGTAAGCCGTCTTGAGTACAAGATTTTGCGAGTGATCCTTGTCGAGTGCATTTTATGCCTAGAATGTATTGTGTGATAAGTCCTGGTTGGGTAAATGAAAGTGGTAGCTTTAATGATGTGTTTTAGCAAGATTGTTCCGTGTCGGCGAGCAAGAGTTGGCGCGATAGTGGGTCGGGTTGGGGCCATGTTGCGGGCCAACCGCGTCCGTTCGAGGAAAGGTCGGCTGGGTGGTCGCCCGGTGGCGGTCACAAGGGTGCTAGGCCCAGTTTAGATGACCATCTTATGAGTTCGTGGATACGCTCGACGAGAATCAGTTCGTGAAGGCGAGAGTGGCCTTAGAAATCGAGGTTAGTAAGATGACCAAGTTTGGAGGTAGTGACTCGAGGTTGGAAACGAGCGTTGGCGAAGTGTGGTGCGTGTACTGGGAAGGGTTCGATTGTTCGAACAGGGTACGACGAGGTAGGGGAGAAGTGAACGAGTGTGATCGTTTCTTTTGTGAAATGAATGTGCGAAGGGGGTATCTTTTGGACCAGGGGTGAGAATTTGTTTTGTATCTTCGAGGTGGATCCTCGTGGACTTGGGATTACGTATTTTGTGCAGGTGTTATTTTGTGGCCAGGTGTGGCATGTTTGATTCTCGTAAGTATAGTAGTGAAGACTATACTGGCGCACGTTTGTTTTGAGACTTAGAAGAAACATTCGGGACGAATGTTTCTAAGGAGGGGAGAATGTTATACCCCGTATTTCCAGAGTATGTACGTAAGGACGTACGTAGAAAATTTGAGCCTTAAGTTAGGCAAAGGACCGAATTTGGGCACAAGTTACGAATAGAGTCATTTTTCGACGAAACGTTTGCCTGACTTTCGTAGGGAAAATTCGGCTATGTCATTTATAATTTTGCGGATTTTTCAGAGACGTAACATTTTGGACCAACGGGAGGTGACATGTGTCACCTCACATTGGAAGCAAATAGGGTGGCTTGGGCGATTGGGCGTCCAAGAGGATGGGTTGGCCTTGGCCGATTGGTCCCTCCTTTTGTGCCTTGTTTTGTGGCTTGTTTTGTGGAGTGTTTTGTGGAGTGTTTTGTGGGTGCACTTGGCTTGATCTTGGCCTTACACTTGCCTAACACATGGATGGATCTTGGCCATTGGTTGGCCTTTGCTTGGCCTATAAATAGCTCCCCTTTGTGAAGACTTTATTCATCCACAAATTGTTCTAAGTGATAAATCCCTTCCCCTCCCTCTTGTAGACTCTCGTCCAAGAGCTCCTCTCCCCCTCTCTTGTGAGCTAGCCGAGAGCCTCCCCCTCCCCCCTTAGCCAGGGTACACCCCCTACAGTGGTGCTAGCAGTAGGGTACCCACTAGCTAGTTGTTTTCGTATAATACCCCTTATGGTGGTATAGAAATACTCTCCTAGTATTGTTGTAATGCCCAAAATACCTTAGCCTTGTACCTTGTAGTATTCCAAAGATACCTCTATACGTAGAGCCCGGAAATCCGACCTTTTGTCCTTTTAGTCTCAAACCAAACCCTAAGGAAATCTTCATTGTTGTTTGAAGTACTTAAGAGAAGTTGGTTAGAACTTCTAAGGGTTGTTTGGAGGCGGATTGGAGCGCACTTGAGTAGGAGCTAAACCTTGCTCAGGATCGACATATAAACTCGGATAATTTTGGGCTTATCGAGGTAAACACTCTTGAACTTCTATTGTAATTGGGAATTACATGTTGTAGGAATATATAGTTGAAGTATACTATATATAGAACTGAACATTATAATTGTGCGGCAATGTCTTGCGACTTAAGCCTGAATTTAAATAAGAGAACCGAATGTAATTACATAGGGTGTATCAGATGAGACTTGTGTAGCATTCTTTGTGTAGTAGAATTGTACACGTCCGGTCAGACGTGTTAACCCCCTGGTTGGCTTGGTAGCGGCCTCGATAGAGGAGGAGATTTGCTTGTTGCGGGAGAGGTCTGCCAATTTTACGTAGAATATTCTACGTCGGGATCTAAAGGTATTAATAGGCGCTTTGTGGCCTCTATAGGTTATAGTACTACGTGTGGAGTGATCCACTTGGCTTAAGGAGTAGCCGGCGGTTTGAGGTACTTGGAGCGTTTTGCTATTAGTCGACAATCGTCGCGAGGTATGTGGACCTCTTCCTATCTCTTCTAGCATGATATGTGTGAACTATGTAAATGCGGTAGGCGTACGTGTGCTAAATGTATTTGATTGATTTAAAACATAAAGTGTTATAACGGCTTTATGGGAAGTTGGTTATAATATCTTTATGTGGATAAGCACATACTTTGTGGTTTTTAAAAAAGGTAAATCGATTTGAATAATAAGCGGCTTGATATGTGTTAATAAAGAACACAAGCATTTCAAAAGATCTATGAATCGTTTGAAAGAATGAGTATTACTTGGTTTTGAAATCTTAAGAGTTATACTAGCTTTATGGGAAGTTAGGTATAACGGCTTAAGAATGTTTCTTGATTTGGAAATCGTAATGTGTATCGACAAACCAACTGCGGCGTTAATAAAGGAAAATGTATTGACTAAAGAAGTATTATTAAAACCGAGAAACCTCCATCCGCATAGAAGCTAAGATGAGACAAAATGATATTACATTTCTAGATCATGGTCGCTTAATAAGATTGATTATAAACAAAGAATACCTACTCACTTATAAGACATAGGTTTCTCAAACGTTTAAAGGAGAATTATGTTTGAAAGGATTTAAAACTATGAACTACGAAACCTTTTTCTAAAATGAGAAACTTGAGCATTGAAGTTAGGCAACTCAACGTTTGGAAAATAAGGTTGTCACTTGATTTTACAAAGGAAAGCATTTTGGTTTACTTAACAATGTTAGTCACTCAAATTTTATACTACGGTATCGGGTGACCTTTGTAAAAGAAATGGATCTTAAAAGGAATTTAACGGACGTAGTACTTTAAGGTTAAAATCCGGACTTTGATATAAAATGAAAGTACCTTGAGTCGTGTGTAACTTGCTTATACTTGTTGTTATGAAACTTGACCATGTTACGTGTGATAGCCTTGTTGTGTAAATGCGTGTTCTACTCGACTCACCGGTCATCCGAATGTATTTCACTCGACTCTGGGTTCATCCGAATGTGTTTCACTTGATTACGGCTCATCCGAATGTATTTCACTTGAGGACCGGTTCATCCGGAATGTATTTCACTTGAGGACCGGTTCATCCGGAATGTATTTCACTTGAGGACCGGTTCATCCGAATGTATTTCACTTGACTACGGTTCATCCGAATGTATTCCACTCGACTCTGGGTTCATGGGATGAACAGAATGTATTCCACCCTTTTCTATATTGGGTCCATAAGATGGGTCGAGACACATTATACGTATCACATGATTTGTACCTAGATGGCGGTGAGGAAGGAGTTCCACGGGCGTGAGGATGACTTTTAGGCGTGAGTCACGACTTGACATATCGCTTCTATGTTGTGAGCGTAGTTTGGTTATCATACATGTCTCTGCTTTATATAGACTATTATGATTTCATTCTGATATTTCTGATTTCACATACTTGGTACTGTTGTCTTGACCTCCTTGAGTGCGTTCATCTGCAGTAAAAGGTACATCGGTATCGATCCCCGCTTTAGGATCACCTTTGGCGTATTGAAAGCTCCGTTCCTTGAGGCTTATCTTTTGGTATGTTACCACGAGTGCGTAGACGCTTATACATTCGTGGTATGGCGGGCCCCTGTCGTCATAGTTGTTGTAAATCTTAAGTGCAGCCTTTGTTGTGGTGGGTTTGTAAAAGGTTAGCTTCGGGTTTTATGTATATCTTGAAAGGCAATCGTGTTGGTTGCTTTGTTTACTTATTATATCTCTTGTTTCATGACTCGTGTTTTATTTTCATTGGTTTTCTCGATGTTGTATCACTAGGGTGCAGGGTAAGGCACGATCACGGGCCGGGATTGGTCGTGACACCCACTCCTTAGAGGTGCTAGCAGTGGGTACCCCAGCCTAGTTGTTTTCATATAATACCCCTTGTTGTGGTATAGAAATACTCTCCTAGTATTGTTATAATGCCCAAATACCTTGGCCCAAATACCTTGTAGTATTCCAAGGTTACACCTATACTAAAAGCCCAGAAATACTATTATACTTCCCTTCAGTCACAAAACGAAACCCTAAGTAAATCTTCACCCGTAGTTGAAGTTATAAGTAGAAGTTGGTTAGAACTTCTAAGGGTTGGTTGGAGCAGTTGGAGCGCCGGAGTAGGAGCTAAACGTTGTTCGGGATCGACATATAACTTGGATAATTTTGGGCTTATCGAGGTAAACACTCTTGACCTTCATTTGTAATTGGGAATTACATGTTGTAGGAATATATAGTTAAAGTATACTATATAGAAGTGAACATAGTTGTGCGGCAATGTCTTTTGACTTAAGCTGAATAATACTTACGGCAATGTCTTGCGACTTAAGCTGAATTTAAAGAAAGATCGAATCAGAACTACATAGGGTGTATTACGATGAGACTTGTGTAGCATTCTTGTGTAGTAGAATTGTACACGTCCGGTTAGGCGTGTTAACCCTGGTTGGCTTGGTAGCGGCCTCGATAGAGGAGGAGATTTACGCTGTTGTTGCGGGAAGTCTGCGAAATTTTCGTAGAATATTCTACATTGAGATCTAAGATGTTAATAGGCGCCTTGTGGCCTCTATAGGTTGAAGTACTACGTGTGGCGTGATGCGCTTGGCTTAAGGTGTGGCCGACGGTTTGAGGTACTTGGAGCGTTTTGCTATTAGTCGATAATCGTCGCGAGGTATGTGAACCTCTTCCTATCTTTCTAGCATGATATGTGTATAACTATGTAGTACGGTAGACGTACATGTGTTAAATGTATTTGATTGGTTTAAAACATAAAGGTTTATAACGGCTTTATGGGAAGTTGGTTATAACAGCTTTATGTATATAAGAAAGTGCTTTGTGATTGTTAAAAGGTAGCTGATTTGACTTATAACTGACTTGATGTGTAATAATAAAGAACTTGAAGTCTTTCCTTAAGAAACCCCTTTTTTTTAAGAAGAGTAATACTTGGTTTTGAGAACTTAAGAGTTATACTAGCTTTTTGGGAAGTTAGGTATAACGTCTAAAAGAGATAAAAAGAATGGCTATTTGATCTTAGAAGTTAAGAGACTTGATCTTATAAGATAAGAGACTTAACTTAATTGAATTGATTAAAAAGTTGTAAGATGTATGAAACCTCATTCGTGAGTAATGAGTACTTGGTTTCTAAAGAATAATATTTTACTGATGTCGGAAATGATAATGAGTATCGACAATCCATCGCACAGCGCTTAATAAAGGAAATGTATTGAATAATGAAGTATTATTAAAACCAGTAGAAACCTCCATCTGCATAGAAGCTAAGATGAGACAAAATGATATTACATTTCCTAGATCATGGCTGCTTAATAAGATTTATTATGAACAAGAATAACCTACTAGCCTATGGCATATGTTACTAAATAGTTTTAAAAGAGATTAAGACATTGAACTATGAAACTTTTCTAAAAGAGACTTGCGTAATTGAAATTAGGCAAACCTGGAACTTTAGGAAAAGAAAGGCATTGTGTTGTCTTAAATTGGTTAAAACATAAAGTATTATAACGACTTTATAGGAAGATAGTTATAACGACTTTATGAAAACAAAGGAGGGTTTTATCATTGGTTTTAATGTGGTAACGTGACTTTAAAAGAAGTGTTTTGGTCTAAAAAGAAGGCATAGTGTTGCCTTAATTTGGTTTAAAAAGGAAAATCTGGAAGTTGTTTTGGTCTACTTAAAAGATATGAGTCACTCTATTTTTATACTACGGTATCGGGTGACTTTTATAAAAGGAATAGATCTCTTTAAAAGGAATTTAACGTCGTAGTACTTTAGGTTAAAACCGGACTTGGGCATAAAATGAAAGTACTTGAGTTGTGTATAAACTTGCCTATGCTTGTTGTTGTGAAACTTGCCTATGCTTGTTGTTGTGAAACTTGCCTATGCTTGTTGTGATAGCCTTTGTTGTGCAAGAATTGTGTTTCTATACTCTGGCGTCTCTCGATGGAGGTCGGTTGACTTATTGAGAACTTACTTGGGCGTGATCGGCGATGACGGATAAATTCCGCAGCATGCGTTCTGCTGATAGTGTTACTTTTGGTCGCTTTGGACATATCGACACGATCGTAGCGCGCGGGTATGCTTCCACTTTGATTACCGCCTTGTTGTCTTATTGTTTCCCTTTGGACATACCGCGATCGTGCGCGCGGGTATGCTTCCATTTGGAATCTTTGTCTTATTGTTTCCCTTTGGACTCATCGACACGATCGTAGCGCTGCGGGTATCTTCCATTTGGAAAGTTGTCTTATTTGTTCCCTTTGGACATACCGACACGATCGTAGCGCACGGGTATGCTCCCATTTGGATTCTTGTCTTGTTGTTATCATATCATAGGCTGGCGGTGAGGAAAGGTACTCACGGCGGGATTGATGTTGTGGGCGTGAGACCCTGAATTGATATAACTGTTATGTGTGTGTACTGTAGTTTGGTTATCATACCTGTCTCCTGCTTTTATAGACTATTATGATTTCATTTACGATATTTCTGATTTCACATACTTGGTACTGTTATCGACCTCGCCCGAAGTGCGTTCATGCCGCAGGTAGAAGTACATCGGTTGTCGATCCCCGCGTTTAGGATCTCATTTCAGCGTTTTGGGAAGCTCCGTTTCGTCGGAGGCTTATCTTTGGTATGTTACCCTGAGTCTGTAAGTTCTTGTACGTTCAGGGGTATGGCGGGGCCCTGTCCCGTCATAGTTGTTGTATAAATCTTAAGTGCATGCCTTTGTTGTGGCGAGTGTAAGTTATGCTTGTTCAAATGTTTATATAAATATGTTGGAAGGCAACCGTTTTGGTGGGCCTATTTGCTTTTATTTATCATGTCTCTTGTTTCATATTTATGCTTTATGTTCCGCTGATTTTATCTGATGTTGTATCACTAGGGTGCCCGGGGTAAGGCACCAGTCACGGGCCCCGGTTCGGGTCGTGACAGGCAAGCCCTCGGTATAACAAGTCAAGGGGGTAGGTGATATAATAACAGTACAACGGTCTTAACGTTTAACAACGTAAGCACAACAAGAATAACATCACAAGACACTAACACACGTAGTATCATAACATGTTTACTTATCAAACCATCTTACTACATTTTGCAGAAGTCAATACAAGATTTTCATAAACAAATAAGTAAAACCGTTCCTTTTATCTTTCTTAAGTCGTTATACCTAACTTCCCATAAAGCTAGTATAACTCTTAAGCTTTCTGTTTAAAAATCAAGTATTACTCTTCTTTCGAAAATGATTCATAATTCTTTTGAAATACTTCAAGGTTCTTATTATTTAGACTCAAGTCGAAAGACGTTAAGTAAAACCATGTTCGATTAACACGACGTCTCAGTACTATATATATATTTTAAAGTATCATGCTCAAGAGGATAGGAAGAATCACATACCTCCTCGGCGAAATCCACCTGCCAAGTCGAATATGTCGCGCGCAGATAATCAACCTATAATAGTCAGATACGTCTATCAATGTCTAGACTACTCTGTAGATTATTCTAAGCAGAGGGTTCTCTATTCTACGGAAAATTGGGCAGCACTTCCCTACCCGCCAAGCTACACAAGTCTACTGTAAATCTGATTCTATGTAAATCTGATTCAATCTTCTTTATTATTCTTCCGATGTGATTTGATTCAATTCTATTACGTAATATCCTTCATGTAATTACAGTTCAATTCTCTTCTTTAATATCCTTCTATATAACTTTGTACTATTTCTATACTACTACAGTATGCGATCTCCAATACTATAGAAGGATAAGATTATTTACCTCGATAAGCCCAAAATTATCCAAGTTAAATGTCGATCCTGAGCAAGGTTTAGCTCTGTCTGAAAGCTCCATCGCTCCAGAAACCCTTAGAAGTTTCTAAACAACTTCTACTTAATACTATAAGTGATATGGGCTAGGGTATTTTGGAATAGTAACTACACTAGAAGGCAACTTTCTACAAAGAGGGGGGGGGGGTATTCTCGGCTGAAGCCACTAGGCTAGAGGGGGAAGAGGGTTGGGACGAAAACACTACAAGGGAGAGGGAGGATTTTGAGACTTAGAGAATTGTGTTTGTGGATGAAGAAAACCTTCAAGTTAGGGGGGTATTTATAGGCCAACCAATGGCCAAGATGAAGGCAAGTGGAGGGCAAGTGGAGGGTGGGGATTCACCCAAGTGTCCTTATCCATCTACTACACAAAATATCCTACCTAACATTGACTAAAGCAAGGCCACAAAATCGTCCAAACTTGCCCATGTTGCCGTCCACTTGAGGGTGACAAGTGTCACCCTCTCGTTGGTCCAAAATATTTCATCTCTCGGAAAAATCCGCAAAAATAATAAATGATATAGCCGTAATTTTCCCTACGCAAGTTTTGGAAAACGTTTCGTCGGAAAACGATTCTTTTAGTGGGTTGTACACAAATTTCCGTCCCTATGCCTACTTTAAGGCTCAAACTTTTGTACGTACGCCCTTACGTATATACTCTGGAAATACGGGGTATAACATTCTCCCCTCCTTAGAAACATTCGTCCCGAATGTTCCTTCCCAAGACAGATAAGGTTCCTCATAACTTAAACAGTTTGCAAATGCCTCACATGGCCACAATACAACACTTAAGCAAATATGATACTGAAAATTTACAAGTAGGAAAGTGAGTTACCTGGAG
Source organism: Przewalskia tangutica (assembly GCA_029844215.1). NCBI lineage: Eukaryota > Viridiplantae > Streptophyta > Magnoliopsida > Solanales > Solanaceae > Przewalskia > Przewalskia tangutica. The sequence continues at coordinate 48,079,186 of CM056730.1, forward strand.
GTGTGGGGAATAGGTGAGGATACTTCTGCCTCATGTCCTCCTCAGCTTCCCACGTCATCTCCTCCCTGAGCTCGTTCCGCCACAAGACTTTGACGGAAGCCACGTCCTTGGTCCGCAGACGCCTAACCTGACGATCGATTATCGCTATGGGAATCTCCTCATACGATAACCCCTCGGTCACCTGGACATCGTCAATCGGGTGTACCCTAGATGGATCCCCGATACATCTCCTCAGCATAGAAACGTGAAAAACCGGATGCACTGCCTCCAGATCGGACGGCAGATCCAACTCATAGGCAACCTTGCCTACCCTGCGGACAATCTGATACGGCCCAATGTACCTTGGGCTGAGTTTCCCTTTCTTCCCGAATCTCATCACACCCTTCATGGGTGACACCTTCAGGAAACCCAATCATCAACCTCGAACTCGGATCACGGACGGCGATGATCTGCGTATGACTTCAGCCGACTCGAGCTATCGAGAAGCTCTGGATAAGCTTCACCTTATCCACTGCCTGCTGTATCAGGTCTGGTCCCACTAACTGCACCTCGCCTACATCAAACCAGCCTATCGGCGATCTGCACTTCCTCCCATACAAGGCCTCATAAGGCGTCATCTGAATACTGGAGTGGTAGCTATTATTATATGCAAACTCAACTAGAGGCAAATGATCCTCCCAGCTACCCCTGAAGTCAATAACACAGGCTCGCGGATATCCTCAAGAGTGCGAATAGTGCGCTCTGCTGTCCGTGCATGCGAGGATGGAATGCGATTTCGGGCTCATCTGCGTCCTAATCCCTTACGGAAGGACCTCTAAGTTAGCGTAACCGGGCTCCTGCATGCGATATGATGGAAATAGGGACCCATGCGGTCGGCGATCTCAGATGTAAAGTCTGGCATAATCCTCAGCCGAAAAGGTCGTCCTGACGGGAAGAAAGTGGGCTGATTTCATCAGCCTGTTGACGATAACCCAAATAGAATCATGCTTCCTCGGAGTGCGAGGTAATCCTGTGATAAAGTCCATGTTGATCACCTCCCACTTCCAGGTCGGGATCTCTATCGCCTGCAATAAACCACCAGGCCTCTGGTGCTCTACCTTCACCTGCTGACAACACGGGCACTGAGCCACAAACTCTGCAACGTCCCTCTTCAAGCCATCCCACCAATACACAGATCTGAGGTCGTGGTACATCTTGGTCGACCCCGGATGGATAGAGTAACGCGCGCTGTGTGCTTCCCCTAGAACCTGCTGCCAAAGTCCTGCAATATCTGGAACACACAACCTGCCCTCGAACCTTAGCACCCCATCAGGTGCTACCTCAAAAGGACCCTTTCCCTCACGAAGGGTTGTATCACGTGCAGTGTCAAACGGATCCTCAGCTGTTGCCTCTTCACCTCGCGGCGATGGAAGACTCGGCAACCTCTCGAACTTCGGACCCATCGCTATCAGAATCAATCAATCGGACTCGAGGCTCGCTAGGCGATGCAACTCGCGGACCATGCTTCTCTCTCGGATGTACATCGATAGACTCCCATCGACCTACGACTAGGCATGTGCCACAACATTGGCCTTCCCGGGTGGTACGAGGATGTCGACATCGTAATCCTTGGCGACTCTAACCACCGTCTCTGTCGTAAGTTCGGCTCCTGCGGTGAAGATATCTTGGAGGCTCTTGTGGTGCGTATAAATATCCACATGAACCCATACAAATAGTGCCTCCAGATCTTCAAAGCGTGAATCACCGCCGACTCCAAATCATGGGTGGGGTAGTTCCTCTCGTGCTTCTTAGGTGTCGGGATGCGTATGCTATAACCTTGCCTGCTGCATCAACACACATCGGCCCGATGCGGCGATCACAATACGACATAGCCGTCTGGACCTCCGGAAGAGTAAGAAGCGGGCGATCGTCGATCTCTCGCCGATCGGAAACCACGCTCATAAGCATCATCCATCAAACTTAGCGCATACGAGTCGGCTAGTCAATGGTGCAGAGATAGAAGCAAACTTCTCCACGAACCGCCGATAATAACCTGCAAGGCCCAGAAAACTTCGCACCTCTGTTGGAGTAGTAGGTCTAGGCCAACTCCTGACTGCCTCGATCTTGGCCGTATCCACCTGAATACCATCAGCCCGGACAATATGCCCAAGAAAAGCCACCGAAGTCAACCAGAACTCACACTTCGAAAACTTGGCGTACAAATGCTGGTCCTGGAGAACTCTCGGCCAAGATCGCCAAATGCTCCGCATGCTCCTGCTCTGAGCGGGAATAAACCAAGATGTCATCAATGAACATTATCACAAACGTGTCCAAAAATGGTTTGAACACTCGGTTCATCAAATCTATAAATACCGCCGGAGCATTGGTCAACCCGAAAGACATAACCCTGAACTCATAGTGCCCGTACCGGGTCCAGAATGCAGTCCTAGGGACATCCGCCTCTCTGACTCGCACATGATGATAGCCCGATCGCAGATCAATCTTGGAGAAACATCTCGCGCCCTGCAACTGGTCGAACAAATCATCAATCCTGGGAAGGGGGTATCTGTTCTTAATTGTCACTTTGTTCAGCTGCCTGTAATCAACACACATGCGCAGCGTCCCGTCCTTCTTCTTCCCGAACAATATCGGCGCTCCCAGGGAGAAACACTAGGCCTAATGAAGCCCTTCTCCAGCAAATCTCTCAGATGGTCCTTCAACTCTCTCAACTCGGCAGGTGCCATTCTGTATGGCGGAATGGAAATAGTAGAGTGTCCGCAGACATCGATACAAAACTCTATCTCCCTCTCAGGAGGGATACCCGGGAGGTCGTCTGGAAACACATCTGGGAACTCTCGACTCAGGGCGATCAAGATCTGGTACCGCGACCTCGATGTCGAATACCCGAATGAGATGGTAGATGTACCCCTTCTGCACTATCTTCCTAGCCTTGAGGTAGGAAATAAACCTACCCTTCGGCGACACAGTGTTCCCCTCCCACTCAATAACCGGCTCCCCAGGAAACTGGAACCGTACCACTCTCTCCCTACAGTCTACACTGGCGTAGCAAGAAGCTAACCAATCCATGCCCATGATCACATCGAAGTCATTCATGTCTAACTCTATCAAGTCGGCTAGTGCGACGATTGCGCATAAAGTCAGGGCAAGCCCTATATATCCGCCGAGCTACTCCGAATCACCCATGGCGTAGCTACCTCAAAAGGGTCTATGGACTCGGGCTCTATCCCTATCCTACTAGCAATAAGGGAGATATATAGGGGAGTAGAACCGGATCTATCAAGGCATACACATCGTAACGGAAACCGATAAAGTACTGGCGACGTCAGCGGCGCCTCACAGTCTGCCGGTGGACAAGGCATAAATGCGATTCGAGGACCGCTAGAATCGGGACCAGCGCCCACGACCTGCCGCGACCTGCTGGTCCATGAGTACCACGCCCTCGGGCGAGTAATGGCGAAGGGATGAAGACCGACAGCAGACCACGGTGACCCCTCCCATGTGGCGCGCAGTCGGACGGGCTCTCGCGTAGTGACCTGCGGCCACAAGTATAGCAAACTCGAAGTAGTACCACCACTCCCTGAATTGAATCTAGCACATCGGACACACTGGGCGGACCTCGATCGGTTAGCACCCTTGCTACTGGAAGTTCAAGTCTCGGGCCCGACACGCCCGAATACTCGGCATCGAAAATGATGTAGGAGTGCTCGAGCTGGTTGTGGTGCAAATCTAGACGTCTCGAGGTCGTCCCACGAGAGCTACCAAAAGATCCGCCGTCTTGGCCCTTCTGCTGAAATCTGCGACCGTCGGTCTCTATGCTCTCGCACCCAGTGCATGAGCACGAATGCGGGCAATGTCCATGCGGTGAAGAACCACACGAGCAATACCGCGGATAATCATCTAACCCAGTGACGTAGCGGTGCACTCGGTCCTCCATGTCTGCTACTAGCGCAGGGACATATCGAGCCAATGAATCGAACTCAACGTTGTACTCCCTAACGGTGCGCCCTCTCTGTCTCAGCATCAAAAAATTATCGGCTCATGCCCTCATCATCTGCGGAGGCAAGAAGTGAGTGAGAAAAGCCTCCGAGAACTCGTCCCAAATAGCTGGAGGTGTGTGCTCTCCCCGGGATAACTCCCACGAATCAAACCAATCGACTGCGGTATCACGCAGCCTATGTGAACCGAAGATCACAGACTCGGTCTCTGACGCCTTGATCACTCGCATGATCCTCTATAGATGACGGATGAACTCCTGCGGATCATCCTCAGGCCTCGACCCGTAGAACTCTGGCGGGCTACAACTCAGAAAATCCCGTAGTCTCAAGCTGTCTGATCTAGGATGTACCACGGGTGCCACTGGAACTGCGTCGGCCACTTATCCTCATGTCGTACGATCACGGCGATGGCGGGCCATCTCTCAGAACCCATCTCCTCTGCTCCGGTGTGGGACGGAGGTGCGGTATTGTGGTCTCATCACCCTTCTTCTTTGTTATACCGTATTTCGGAGTATGTACGTAAGGAATACGTCTAAAAGTTTAGCCTTAAAGTTTAGGCTTGGGCGATTTTTTTGGGCACAACTCACAAAGCGAATAGTTTTCCGACGAAAGCGTTTCCACGACTTTCGTAGGGTAAATTCGGCTATGCCATTTCTAATTTTGCGGATTTTTCCGAGAGGCGAAACATTTTGGACCAGCGGGAGGCGACACTTGTCACCTCCAATTGATGGACTTGAAATCGTCCATTTGGACGATTTGGACTATGGTGAACACGTTTTTTGTGTCTTGTGCACAAGTCAAGGAGTTGGTAGGATATTTGTGTATAGTTAATCCTCACCCTACACTTGCCTTGCACTTGTCTTAATCTTGGCCATTGGTTGGCCACTTCTTGACTTATAAATACCCCCTTAGAGATGAAGAGTTCTTCATCCACAAATCTTTCCAAGTCTTGAAAATCCTCTCCTCTCCCTTGTAGCCTTTTCGTCCAACACCTCCCCTCTCCCCTTGTGAAGGCCCTGGCGAATACACCCCTCTAGCCTAGTAGTTTGGCAGAGGACCCCCCTAGACTAGCCAAAACCTACCCCCCTCCCTTGGTAGAAAAGGTGCCTTCTTGTATTGTTATAATGCCCAAAATACCCTAGCCCAAATACCTTAGTACTTAGTAGAAGTTGTGAAGAACTTCTAAGGTTTCCTTGGAGCATACAACTTAGGAGCAAAACCTTGCTCAGGCGCGACTTGTTCTAGGATATTATTTGGCTTACAGAGGTAACTAATCCTAACCCTCTTTTGAATTAGAGAATACTTATTGTTGTAGTATAAGAATAAGTATAAATACTTAGAAGAATATCACGAATAGAATTGAGCTATTACCACGGTGGAAGGGTTTAAAGAAGAATAATCAAATCAGACTTACATAGATTTGTTTTCCTGATGAACTTATATAACTCAGGGTAGGAAGTCTGCCCGACTTTCCGTAGAATTGTGAACCCTCTGTTTAGAATGACCTTGAGTAGTCTTTGATAGATATCTGTGACTATTATAGGTGACTCTCTGCGCGACATATTCAACTTGGCGGTGGTTTTATTTGAGAAGGTATGTGATTCTTCCTAAAGCATGATATTTTACAATATATATAGTGCGGTAGGCGTACATGTGTTAACTAAAATATAACTACGGCAATGTCTTTGACTTAAGCTGAATAATACTTACGGCAATGCCTCGGCTTAAGCACGAATAACACTTACGGCAATGCCTCACGCTTAAGCTTTGAATAATAAAGATCTGAAAGCATTTCAAAGAATCTTGAATCATTTTTAGAGAAGAGAACTAATTGGTTTTTAAGCGAAGCTTAAGAGTTATACTAGCCTTATGGGAAGTTAAGTATAACCACTTAAGATTGATAAAAAAAGATTTGCCTATGTGTTTATAACAGACTTATATTGAATTGTGAAAAGAATAATAAGATGGTTTGATAAGCAGACATGATATGATGCTATGTGTGTTAGTGTCTTGTAACGTTTGTGAAAGAGTATTCTTGTTGTGCTTATGTTGTCTAAAGATAAGGTTATGTTAGTGTACCATCACTCACCTCTTGAGATGATACAGGGGTTAAGTGCCCTCCGTCGGGGTAGACTTCGGTGATGCAGGACCATGATTCTAGAATACCTCATGCGGGTCCAGGGGGCCTATGCGGAGCTACGAGAGTTCCAGGTTATTATGCGGGGTTATGCCTCATGCGTTCTATGTGGCCATGCGGACAACGAGTCGGGGCGATGCAGGAGTAGCTACCCTCGATGCGGGGTTATACCTCATGCGGGCCCGTGAGTGGCCTATGCGGACTCAGGAGTCGAGATTAGGCTTGCAGAGTGATAATCTGGGCGAGTGGCCTGCTTGAATCATTCGCGGCCTAGAAAAGACCTATTACGATTTACCTATTGTTGCTCTTGTTTGTGATGTGCACTATGTGCGGGTTCCTTGGTTGTTTCATACATACTTGCAAAACTGTTTTTAAAATTATATGTTTCATTTAAGTATTTCTGATTTCATATACTTAGTACTGTTATCGACCTCCTTGGGCTGCGTTCATGCCGCAGGTAAGAGCGGCAGTGCTAGATCCACATTCTTAGGATCTCTCCGTGGGTGTCGGGAGCTCCTTCTTTTCGGAGGCTCTACTTTGGGTATGATCTACATTGTAGGTAGTTTTGTCTGATCGGTATGGCGGGGCCTGTCCGCCATAGTTGTATATTTCCTTAAGTGCGTAGTCATGTTATGCGATGTCGGATGTAGCGCTAAACCATGTTTATATATGTATCTTAGAAAGCGATGTTTTCTCACATAAAGCGTGGTCTTATTTTATAAAGCTGTTTCATGTCTTGCTTTATATTTCCGTGATTACTCGATGTATGACTACTTGGGTGCCGGTAAGGCACGATCCACGGGCCGAACAGTCGTGACAAAAGTGGTATCGAAGCGATTAATCCTCGGAAAGTGTCTGAGCCGTATCTAGTAAGTCTTGATTATCGGTGTGTTGTGCACCACACCAATAATCGTGAGGCTATAAGATATTTAGGATTGGTTTCCATTCTTCTCATTACGAGATCGTGCTTTAGAGGCATGTTATAGGTTGGACCTCTAACGTATTCCTTTCTGTGATTATGCCTCGCGTAAGGCAACCCGGCCCGAAGGCAAAGCGTAGGAGGCGCTAGCGAGACACCCAGTCACGAGGGCTCGGGCCCGGTCTATAGCGAGGCGGCGAGTTCTATGCGCCGCCAGGCCAGCGAGACCCGCAGTACCACTCCTCCCGCGGCACACGGGCGGAGGAGTTAGGTACAGAGATGACCACTATTGGCTAAAGTTGTGGCCCGACACGAGAGATTGGATCACGGCGGTTCAGTTCGGCTCAGCTCGATCGCACCGTGGTACACCCGAGGCGAATAGTTTGAGGCTACGAGATTTCTTGAGTTGTAGCCGCGAGTTTCTGGTGGTCGGCGGAGGATGATCCGCAGGAGTTCATCCGTCGGCTTGAAGGATCATGAGGGTGATCAAGGCCTCAGAGACAGTCTGTGACGCCGGTTCGCGTCGGTGCGTGATACCGATCGATTGGTTTGATTCATGGAGTTATCGGGAGAGCACGCGTCCCAGCTTGAGATGAGTTCTCGGAGGCTTTCCTCACTCTTCTTGCCTCGCGGATGAGGAGGCGCGGGTGATAGATTTTTACTCGAGGCGAGAGAGGACGCTTGTCGGGAGTACAATGTCGAGTTTGATTCATTGGCTCGATATGTCCCGGCATTGGTAGCGAATATGGAGGATAGGGTACACCGCTATGTCACGGGCTGAAGCGACTATATGGCGAGTCATGTGCGGGGTTTCTCTCGGCCGGGTATGGACATTACCGCGTGCGAGCTCACGCCCTTGGATGCGGAGCGAGCGCGAGGTCGGCGAGTGGGCGACATCGGCGAGAAGAAGGCGGGGCGGGAGGGTCTTACGGTGGTTATCGTGGTGGCGGCCTCGGCAGCGATCTGGGTCGCACCACGGCCCGGCTCGAGCACTCTGCACCGTCCTCGGCCTGGCCCGAGTTTTGAGGCGGGCGTGGCCCGGGGCGGGCGTCGAGTAGCGAAGTGCGGCGATCGGGACCACCCCCCCAGTGTGGCCGATGCGGTAGATCCCATTACGGGAAGTGTGGTACTACTTTTGGAGCTTGTTACAGTTGTGGCCAGCGGTCACTTTGCGGCTTGTCGGCCGGCGTGGCCCGGTGGTAGGGCTCACGCCCGAGTTACATTGCCGCTTCATCATCTCCTACAATTACTCACCGGGGCGAGGTGCTCATGGGTCGGCCAGGTGGCGAGGTCGTGGCTCGGGTCCCGATTCTAGCGGTCCTCGTAACCACATTTATGCTTTGTCGGTAAGCGACAGATCGGAGGCCTCACCGATGTCGCCACGGTACCTTATCGATTTGGGTTTGATGTTTATGCCTTGATAGATCCGGGTTCTACTCTGTCTATATATCTCCCTTGTTGCTAGTAGGATAGGGATAGAGCCCGAGTCCATAGATCCTTTCGAGGTAGCTACGCGATGGGTGATTGATGGTAGCTCGGCGGGTATATAGAGCTTGTCTGTGACTATTCTGATCGTCGGACCCTAGCCGACTTGATAGAGTTGGAGATGATTGACTTCGGCGTGATTATGGGGATGGATTGGCTAGCTTCTGCTACGCCAATGTAGCTGCAGAGAGAGTAGTACGGTTCAGTTTCACGAGGCCGGTTGTTGAGTGGGAGAGCACGCGGTATCGTAGAGGGTAGGTTTATTTCCTACCTCAAGGCTAGGAAGATGGTGCGAAGGGTATATCTACCATCTCGTTCGGGTGTTTGATCTGAAGGCTGCGGTACCAGATTTTCGATCGATTCGATGGTCACGAGTTCTAGGCGTGTTTCGGATGACCTCCGGGTATCCTCCCGAGAGGAGATTGAGTTTTGTATTGACATATTGCGGACACTCGGCTATTTCCATTCCACCATCTGAGAACGGCACTGCCGAGTTGAGAGAGGCGAAGGACGGTGAGAGATTTCTTTGGAGAAAGGGTTTTATCGGACTAGTGTTTCTCCCAGAAGCGCGGTATTGTTCGTGAAAAAGAAGGGCGGGGCGCTGCGCGTGTGTGTTGACTACGACGGTGAACAAGGTGACCATTAAGAACGAATACCCCTTCCGGGATTGATGATTTGTTCGACCATTGCGAGCGCGAGATGTTTCTCCAAGATTGATCTGCGTTCGGGCTATCATCGAGTTCGTGTCGAGAGGTGGATGTCCCTAGATGCATTCCGGACGTGCGGGCATTATGAGTTCGTGGTCATGTCTTTTGGGTTGACCAATGCTCGCGGTATTCATGGATTTGATGAACCGAGTGTTCAAACCATTCTTGACACGCTTGTGATAGTGTTCATTGATGATATCTTGGTTTATTCGCTCGAGCGAGGAGCATGCGGAGCATTTGAGGCTTGGCCGATTCTCCAGACCAGCGATTGTGCGCCAAGTTTTCCAAATGTGAGTTTTGGTTGACTTGATGGCGTTTCTTGGGCATATTGCCGGTGATGGCATTCGAGTTGATACGGCAAGATCGGCGATCGGGACTTGGCCTAGACCTACTACTCGGCTGAGGTTCGCGATTTTACGGGCCTTGCGAGATATTATCGGCGGTTCGTAGAAGTTTACTTCTATCTCGCACCATTGACTAGGTGACTCGAGAAAGCGGCCAAGTTTGATGGGTGATGCTTGTGGCGGGGTTTCGATTCTTTGAAAGAGATCGGCGACCGCCGTTCTTACTCTTCCGGAGGTCCAGATGGTTATGTCGTGTATTGCGTCGTCGAGCATCGGGTTGGGATGTGTGTTGATGCAGCATGGCGGGGTTATAGCATATGCATCCCGACAAGAAACACGAGGAACTACCCCACCCATGATTTGGAGTTGGCGTAGTGATTCACGCCTTGAAGATCTGGAGGCACTATTTGTATGGGGTTCACGTGGATATTTTACGGACCACAAGAGCCTCCAAGTATATCTTCACGGAGGAGCCGAACTTACGGCGCAGGCGGTGGTTAGAGTTGCTTAAGGATTACGATGTTGATATCCTGTACCACCCAGGGAAGGCCAATGTTGTGGCAGATGCTCTTAGTCGTAGGTCGATGGGGAGCCTATCAGATGTGCAGCTAGAGAGGAGAGACAAGGTTCGTGATTTGCATCAGTTAGCGAGCCTTGGTGTCCGTTTGATTGATTCTGATAGCAGTGGGGTTAGAGTTCGTGAGGTTGTCGAGTCTTCCATCGTCGAGGAGGTGAAGAGGCAACAGTTCGAGGATCCAGCCTTGATTCGATATCGTGATACAGCTCTTCGTGAGGGCAAGAGTCCTTTTGAGGTAGCACCTGATGGGGTGCTAAGGTTTGAGGGCAGATTGTGTGTTCGGATGTTTGAGGACTTGGCAGAGTTCTTGGGAAGCACGCTGCGCGCGTTACTCTATCCATCCGGTCGACCAAGATGTACCACGACCTTAGATCCGTGTATTGGTGGGATGGCGAAGAGGACGTTGCGAGTTCGTAGCTCGATGCCCGTGTTGTCGGCAGTGAAGGTAGAGCACCGAGGCCCGGTGGTTTGTTTCTGAGCGATTGAGATCGACACGGAAGTGGGAGGTAATCAACATGGACTTCATCGCGGGATTACCTCGCACTCGGAGGAGACATGATTCTATATGGGTTATCGTCGACGGTGACGAAATCAGCCCACTTTCTTCCGTCGGGACGACTTTTTCGGTGAGGATTATGCGGACTTTACATCAGAGATCGTCGGACTACATGGATTCCCTACCGATCATATCGCAGAGCCCGGTTCGGCTAACTTCCGAGGTCCTTCCGAGAGGTTTAGGACGCAGTGAGCCCGAGTCTGCATTTCATCCACGCATGCACGGACGGCAGAGCGCACTATCCGCACTCGAGGATATGCCGCGAGCTGTGTTATTGACCAGTGGTAGTTGGGAGGATCATTTGCCTCTAGTTGAGTTCGCGTATAATAATAGCTACCACTCCGATTCGGATGGCGCCTTATGAGGCCTTGTATGGGAGGAAGTGCAGATCGCCTATAGGTTGGTTCGATGTGGGCGAGTGCGGCTAGTGGGACCAGATTTGGTACGAGCGATGGATAAGGTGAAGCTTATCCAGGCGGCTATTAATGACTCGAGTCGGCAAGTCGTATCACGCAGATCATCGTCGTCGGCATCTTGAGTTCGAGGTTCATGATTGGGTTTTCTAAAGGTGTCACCCATGAAGGGTGTGATGAGATTTGGGAAGAAGGAAACTTCGGCAGTACATCGGGCGTTTCGATTGTCCGAGGTAGGCAAGGTTGCCTATGAGTTGGATCTGCCGTCCGATCTGGAGGCAGTGCATCCGGTTTTTCACGTATCTATGCTGAGGAGATGTATCGGATCCATCTAGGGTACACCCGATTGACGATGTCCAGGTGACCGAGGGGTTATCGTATGAGGAGATTCCCATAGCGATAGTCGATCGTCAGGTTAGGCGTCTGCGGACGGGGCGTGGTTTCCGTCAAAGTCTTGTGGCGGAACGAGCTCAGGGAGGAGATGACGTGGGAAGCCGAGGAGGACATGAGGCAGAAGTATCCTCACCTATTCCCCACACCTCCAGGTAATTCACTTTCTTACTTGTAAATTTTCGTTATCGTTTCTACCTAAGTGTTGCTCTGTGGCCGTGTGTGGCATTTACAACTGTTTAAGTTATGAAGAATCTTATCGTTAACTGTCTTGGGAAGGAACATTCGGGACGAATGTTTCTAAGGAGGGGAGAATGTTATACCCCATATTTCCAGAGTATATACGTAAGGGAATACGTACAAAAAGTTTAGCCTTAAAGTTTAGGCTTGGACGATTTTTTTTGGGCACAACTCACAAAACGAATAGTTTTCCGACGAAACGCTTCCACGACTTCGTAGGGTAAATTTCGCTATGCCATTTCTAATTTTTGCGGATTTTTCCGAGAGACGAAACATTTTGGACCAACGGGAGGCTTACACTTGTCACCCTCCAATTGATGGACTTGAAATCGTCCATTTGGACGATTTGGACTATGGTGAACACGTTTTTTGTGCCTTGTGCACAAGTCAAGGAGTTGGTAGGATATTTGTGTATAGTTAATCCTCACCCTACACTTTCCTTGCACTTGTCTTAATCTTGGCCATTGGTTGGCCACTTCTTGACCTATAAATACCCTTAGAGATGAAGAGTTCTTCATCCACAAATCTTTCAAGTCTTGAAAATCCTCTCCTCTCCCTTGTAGCCTTTTCGCCCAACACCTCCCCTCCTGAAGGCCCTGGCCGAATACACCCCCTCTAGCCTAGTAGTTTGGCCGAGCCCCTAGCCTAGCCAAACCTACCCCTCCCTTGGTAGAAAAGTTGCCTTCTTGTATTGTTATAATGTCCAAAATACCAGCCCAAATACCTTAGTACTTAGTAGAAGTTGTGAAGAACTTCTAAGGTTTCCTTGGAGCATACAACTTAGAGCAAAACCTTGCTCAGCGACTTTTCTAGGATATTATTGGGCTTACCGAGTAACTAATCCTAACCCTCTTTTGAATTAGAGAATACTTATGTTGTAGTATAAGAATAAGTATAAATACTTAGAAGAATATCACGAATAGAATTGAACTGTTACCACGGTGGAAGGGTTTAAAGAAGAATAATCAAATCAGACTTACATAGGAATTTGTTTTCTGATGAGACTTATATAACTCACCTGGGTAGGGAAGTCTGCCCGACTTTCCGTAGAATTGTGAACCCTCTGTTTAGAATGACCTTGAGTAGTCTTTGATAGATATTTGTGACTATTATAGTGACTCTCTGCGACATATTCACTTGGCGGTGGTTTTCACGAGAAGGTATGTGATTCTTCCTAAAGCATGATATTTTACAATATATATAGTACGGTGAGCGTACATGTGTTAACTAAAATATAACTACGGCAATGTCTTTGACTTAAGCCTGAATAATACTTACGGCAATGCCTCACGGCTTAAGCCTGAATAACACTTACGGCAATGCCTCACGGCTTAAGCCTGAATAATAAAGATCTGAAAGCATTTCAAAAGAATACTGAATCATTTTTTAAAGAGAACTAATTGGTTTTTAAACAGAAGCTTAAGAGTTATACTAGCCTTATGGGAAGTTAAGTATAACCACTTAAGATTGATAAAAGAAACAGTTTGCCTATGTGTTTATAACAGACTTATATTGAATTGTGAAAAGAATAATAAGATGGTTTGATAAGTAGACATGATATGATGCTATGTGTGTTAGTGTCTTGTAACATTTGTGAAAAAGAGTATTCTTGTTGTGCTTATGTTGTCTAAAGATAAGCTGTTATGTTAGTGTACCATCACTCACCTCTTGAGATGATACCGGGGGTTAAGCTGCCCTCCGATGCGGGGTAGACTCGGTGATGCAGGACCATGATTCGAGAATACCTCATGCGGGTCCAGGGGCCTATGCGAGCTACGAGAGTTCCGTGTTAGTATGCGGGGTTATGCCTCATGCGGTCTATGTGGCCATGCGGACAACGAGTCGGGGCGATGCAGGAGTAGCTACCTCGATGCGGGGTTATACCTCATGCGGGCCCGTGTGAGTGGCCTATGCGGACTCGAGTCGTGATTAGGCTTGCAGAGTGATAATACAGGCGAGTGGCCCGCTTGAATCATTCGCACCTAGAAAAGACCTATTCTGATTTACCTATTGTTGCTCTTGTTTGTGATGTGGCACTATGCGGGTTCCTTGGTTTTTTCATACATACTTGCAAAACTTTTAAAATGATATGTTTCATTTAAGTATTTCTGATTTCATATACTTAGTACTGTTGTCGACCTCGTGGAGTGCGTTCATCTGCGCAGTAAGAGGCGGCAGTGCTAGATCCACATTCTTAGGATCTCTACGTGGGTGTCGGAGCTCCATCTTTTCGGAGGCTCTACTTTTGGGTATGATCTACTGTTGTAGGTAGTTTTATCTGATCGGTATGGCGGGGCCTGTCCCGCCATAGTACTATAAATCCTTAGAGTTCAGTAGTCATGTTGTGCGATGTCGGATGTAATCGCTAAACCATGTTTATATATGTATCCGAAGGCGATGTTTTCTCACATAAAGCGTGTCTTATTTTATAAACTGTTTCATGTCTTGCTTTATATTTCCGCCGATTACTCGATGTATGACTACTTGGGTGCCGGTAAGGCACGATCCACGGGCCGAACGGTCGTGATACCGCGCCCTAAACCTGCTGGGCGGCGGCGTCGTGCAACTCGCCGTCTCGGGTATAGGCGGGCACGAGCCTCGTGACTCGGTGTCCTACTAGCGCCTCCGCCGGCTGCCTTGCCCGCTCAGGCTCGGGTTGCCTTACGTAGAGGCATAATCGTTAAGAAAGGAAATACGTTAGAGGGTCCAACTTATAACACGGCTCTAAGGCACGATCTCGAGTGAGAAGAATGGAAACCAATCCTAAATATCCTATAGCCTCACGATTATAGGTGTGGTGCACAACACGCCGATAATCAAGACTTCTACTAGATACGGTTCAGACACTTTCAGGATTAATCGCTTCGATATCACTTTTGTCACGACCTGTTCGGCTCGTGGATCGTGCCTTCAAGGCACCCAGTAGAAATACATCAGAGTAATCAGCGGAATATAAAAACAAGAAATGAAACAAATGTAAATTGAGAAATTTTATCTGAGAAAAGTCGCTTTCGCATATATATATATATAAAGAGTGAACGATTACATCCCAACTTTACAACATGACTACGCACTTAGGAATGTAACAACTATGGCGGGACAGGACCCGCCATACCTCGAATGTACATATATCTACAACATCGGGAGAACCATACCAAAAGTCGAGCCTCGGAGAAGATGGAGCTCACGACACCAAAGCAAAGATCCTAAGGATGCAGATCTAGCACTGCCCGCTTACTGCGGCATGAACGGCCCAGAAGGAGGTCGATAACAGTACCAAGTATGTGAAATCGTAAAAATCAAGTAAAATCAAAGTATTTAATACCATTTGCAACTACAACCAGTTTAACTGCACATAGTGCCACAACATAAACAAGAGCAAAATAGATATAATGTAATCGGTCTTTTCTAGGCGCTAATGATCGAATCAAGGCCAATCGCCCATAGTATCATTATGCGTGCCTAATCTCGACTTCCGCGATCCGCATAGGTCACTGCAGACCGCATGAGGTATGCCTCGCATCGGGGTAGCTAACCCTGTACTCTCCTAGACTCCCATCCGCATAGTCACATAGACCGCATAGTCACTGCATCGCATAGGCATCCTCGTCGGGATAAAACACCGGAATGATCAATCTCGGAACTCCGCATGACTCCGCATAGTCACACAGACCGCATAGGCCGTATAGACCCGCATCAAGGGTGGCAAGCCCTCGGTATAACAAGTCAAGAGGGTAGGTGATATAATAACAGTACAACGGTCTTAACGTTTAACAACGTAAGCACAACAAGAATAACATCACAAGACACTAACACACGTAGTATCATAACATGTTTACTTATCAAACCATCTTACTACATTTTGCAGAAGTCAATACAAGATTTTCATAAACAAATAAGTAAAACTGTTCATTTTATCTTTCTTAAGTCGTTATACCTAACTTCCCATAAAGCTAGTATAACTCTTAAGCTTTCTGTTTAAAAATCAAGTATTACTCTTCTTTCGAAAATGATTCATAATTCTTTTGAAATACTTCAATGTTCTTATTATTTAGACTCAAGTCGAAAGACGTTAAGTAAAACCATGTTCAGTTAACACACGTACGTCTACCGTACTATATATATATTTTAATGTATCATGCTCAAGAGGATAGGAAGAATCACATACCTCCTCGGCGAAATCCACCTGCCAAGTCGAATATGTCGCGCGCAGAGAATCAACCTATAATAGTCAGATACGTCTATCAATGTCTAGACTACTCTGTAGACTATTCTAAGCAGAGGGTTCTCTATTATACGGAAAATTGGGCAGCACTTCCCTACCCGCCAAGCTACACAAGTCTCATAAATCTGATCATATGTAAGTACTGATTCAATCTTCTTTATTATTCTTCCGATGTGATTTGATTCAATTCTATTACGTAATATCCTTCATGTAATTCTGATTCAATTCTCTACTTTAATATCCTTCTATATAACTTTGTACTATTTCTATACTACTACAGTATGTGATCTCCAATACTATAGAAGGATAAGATTATTTACCTCGATAAGCCCAAAATTATCCAAGTTAAATGTCGATCCTGAGCAAGGTTTAGCTCCTAATCTGAAAGCTCCAGTCAACTCCAAGAAACCCTTAGAAGTTTCTAAACAACTTCTACTTAATACTATAAGTGATTTGGGCTAGGGTATTTTGGAATAGTAACTACACTAGAAGGCAACTTTCTACAAAGAGGGGGGGGGGTATTCTCGGCCGAAGCCACTAGGCTAGAGGTGGAAGAGGGTTGGGACGAAAACACTACAAGGGAGAGGGAGGATTTTGAGACTTAGATAATTGTGTTTGTGGATGAAGAAAACCTTCAAGTTAGGGGGGTATTTATAGGCCAACCAATGGCCAAGATGAATGCAAGTGGAGGGCAAGTGGAGGGTGGGGATTCACCCAAGTGTCCTTATCCATCAACTACACAAAAATATCCTACATAACCTTGACTAAAGCAAGGCCACAAAATCGTCCAAACTTGCCCATGTTGCCGTCCACTTGAGGGTGACAAGTGTCACCCTCTCGTTGGTCCAAAATATTTCATCTCTCGGAAAAATCCGCAAAAATAATAAATGATATAGCCGTAATTTTCCCTACGCAAGTTTTGGAAAACGTTTCGTCGGAAAACGATTCTTTTAGTGGGTTGTGCACAAATTTTCGTCCCTATGCCTACTTTAAGGCTCAAACTTTTGTACGTACGCCCTTACGTACATACTCTGGAAATACGGGGTATAACAGGTTGAATCCTCACTGACTTCTTCTTATGTACCCGTTATGCCTCCACGGAAGGCGACCAGAGCACAGAAGGGCAAGGCAGGAGCAGGAGCTGCTAGTGGTACGTAGAGAGTTACCAGGACTCGGGCACAGACTGTGCCTGAGGTAGTAGGCGGGTCGGCGAGTTCAGCTACGCCGGTAGTATTAGAGGAGTCGAGAGCGGCAGTAGCTCCAGAGGTTTCGGTATCCGAGCCTCCAGTTCCGCAGCCAGGGGCAGGGTATAGAGATTACGGAGAGCAGATCAGGTTGTTGACTAGCATCGTGGAAGGGCAGCACCGCCAGGGGCCGGTGGCTAACCCTATGGCCGACAGTTTAAGGATTCTGGACTTTCTGAGTTGTAATCCACCCGAGTTCTATGGTTCGAGGTCTGAGGAGGATCCTCAGGAGTTTATTTGACAGGTGTGACGGACTACACAGGTGCTTAGGGCCTCGGAGACGGAGTCCGTTGTGTTAGCTTCTTACCGGTTACGCGATATTGCGTTGAATTGGTTTGAGTCATGGGAATTGTCTAGAGGGGAGGGTGCTCTTCCAGCGATTTGGGAGGAGTTCACAGAGCCCTTCCTGGATCACTTCTTGCCTCCTGAGTTGAGGAGAGCCCGCGTGGATAGATTCTTGACCTTGAGGAAGAATGGGAGGACCATCAGAGAGTACAGCCTGGAGTTTGACTCTTTGGCCAGGTATGCGCACACTATTGTAGCCGACATGGCAGATATAGTTCACCTCTATGTGATAGGGCTAGACCATCATATGATTACTGCGAGCTTGGGAGTGGCTCTTCAGCCAGGTATGGATATCGTCAGGATGCAGGAATATGCGCAGGGGATAGAGGACAGAGAAAGAGAGGGTCGGCTTGACTCAGGTCAGCCCAAGAGGCTGGCAGCGAGATCAGGCTTTTGAGGCGGCTGCGTCAGCATCAGGCTAGTTATGCGCCTCAGCCAGTACGGAGTACTCCACCACGATCTTGGGGCGTTCGGGAGATTCGGAGCGGGGCGGGGCTCCAAGGGTTGTGTTTTGAGAGTAGGGGTGTTAGTCTGAGGAAGCCACCTCTACCTCGGTGTAGCCGATGTGGTAACACCCATTATGGGGAGTTTCGTGCTAGTTTGGGTAATTGCTATACATGCGGCCAGCAGGGCCATTATGCGAGGAACTGTCCAACCAGAGATAGCACGGATGTAGAGATTCAGCCTTCGGGATCAGTGGCTGGTTCATCGCCTTCTTTTGTTATGCGCCGTGCAGGGCAGGATCATGATTAGAACGACAAGGGGAATGTGAAGCAATAGTTACAGGTATATCTTTGACCCTTTAGAGATTAGTATGCATGATAGGATTGTTGTATGATTTAGTGTTATGAACAGAGGATATTGAGACTGTGTACATGTGATAGAATGAGTGGTAAATACGAACGGGCAATTCTGTTAGGCCGTGAGCGAGGGTAAGTAGTAATGGTTCATATTTTGGGTTCGTTTTCTATTTGACTTACGGTGAATGGGTATGCGTGTGCGATATCTTAGGGTCATAGGTGGCATAATGAAGTTCCATTAGTATATAGTACGAGGATGTACCGAGGAATAGTAGATTGGTTCCAAAAGAACATTCGGGGACGAATGTTTCTAAGGGGGGGAGAATGTTACACCCCGTAGTTCAGGTCATGCGCATGAGAGCGTACGAAAGGGAGTAAGACTTAAAATTTTCAAAAAGATAGGTTGACGGATTGTTCCGGACGGGTTTTAGTCAACTTTGAGGCGGGTTATGACCCGGTATATTGAGAGTTCTAGGGCGTAGTTCGTTGAGTCTATATTCCAACGCAACCAACCGTTCGTCGATAGGACATCGGAGTAGGAAGTTATGGGAGTTACAAGTTCAGTGCGCAGACGGGCAGAAATGTGTCTCGGACAGAAGCGACAGGGCCGCGGCGCCGGATATACTGAGGGGTCGCTGAAGTTGCAGCGCGGAAGCGTGGCATGGCGCGGAAGTTCGAAGAAGGCTGCAGAGGTTTGCGCCGCGGCCAGGCGGATTCAGGCGGAAAAACTTAGGAAAATCTGACTTTCTCTTTTAAAAAGGTCATGGGAGGGTGACAAGTGTCCCCCCCCCCCCCATCTGATTTTGCATGCATTATATTGACCAAGTCTTAAAGACTTGGTCATCTTTCATCTCTCTCTTAGACAAAAGCTCTTCCTTCTCTCTTAAATATTTCAAGCTCCTCCTTCTCTCTAAGATTCCAAGAGATATTCTAGCCTTAGGAAAAATCTGAAAAGTTAAGGACAAGAAGGAAGCTTGTGGCTAGCTTGTAGGAGTTGTTGTGGTGGTGTTCTTGGAAAGGAGGCTAGCAAAGTTGTTGGAATAATTTTGGCTAAAGCTCTAAAGGTAAGATTCTTCTCTTGTAGCTAGTTATTGTGTTGCATGTGAAGAAGAAGGGATTTGTAGTAGTAAATAATGCTCTTAGATTCATTGCATGTAAGAAATATGGGTTGGATATGAAAGAATTGGTTAAGAAGATTATGTGAGCATGTTGTAGCCTAAAAACTACCTTAGACTTATTAAGTTAGTTGTTTTACCTTGTGGGGCAGAATTTTACACACCTAAGTTTAGGTGTGTAATCCCCTTCAAAATGTTTGGATTGTTGAGCCTTAAATGTGCCATTTGGATGTTGAATTCGGCCTTGAGAAAGGTGGCAAAAAATGTAGAAACAAAGGAAATGCCGCCCAATTTTCCATAGAATTTAGGGGCTTTGAACTTAGATTATTTCTACATTGAAATTAGAGGTTAATAAACATATTATGGTTATTATAGGTTGGCATATTACTTGCGGTAGTTTGAGCTTAGCAAGTGGATTGACCAAAGAGGTATGTGGAAACTTTCTTATTCCTTGAGCATGAGTAGTTATAACTATATAGTACGGTAGACGTACGTGTTTTGAATGAAGTAAATCATTTTGTTATACTTGACTTGTTTTAAGAAAATGTCTAAGTTGGTTGGGTTAAGTAGTTAACCCGCTTGTTCTTGAGGAGTGGTTTATCCTAAATAAGGTAGACAAGGATTTCTTGACATAAAGAAGTATAGAGTACTTGGTGTGAAAGTATTGAGTATTGAATTATTCTAAAAGATAAGAGACTTAAATTTTTGAGGTAAGAAACTTGTTTTCGAAGGATAAGAGGCTTGAAGTATTTTGAAAATTGTATGAATTTGTTTGGAGTATAAGTCTCTTGGTTAGTAAAAGAACGAAATGGTTTATAAGGAGTTATAACGGCTTTATGGGAAGTTAGTTATAACGGCCTTATGAAAGGATAAGGATGTCTCAAATTTCTAAAGCATAAAGTTAGTATAACGGCTTTATGGGAAGTTGGTTATAATAACTTTATGGAAGGTTATGAAAGTTGTCTATTTTGATTAATGAGCATAAGTTGTCTAGATTGTGAAAAATTGAAGTTACTTGGTTTCAAGCTTTGAAACGAGTTTTCTAAAGGTGTAGTAACTTACTTTGAAAAATAGATACGCCTTGATACTACGGGTGTTAGTATTTTGGATTTTACATAAAAAGGAGGCTTTCGAAAAGAATGTACGTACATAGTACTTTGGCTTGTTTAATTGAGAATTATTCTATGTGTGCCTTGATAAGTACTTTGGCTTGTTTAATTGAGAATTTTTCTATGTGTGCCTTGATAAGTACTTTGGCTTGCTTAAATAAGAATTCTCTTGGTTTATGTGAAAAGAAGGCATGATAATTGTCTTGGTTTATGTAATGGCATGGTAGTGCAATTCGAATTAAAAGCATGTAGTTATGAGTCTATTTGGGCGTACCGTCAGTGATGGAGGATTCCACGGGTATGCGGCCATGATGAGGGTTCGTTTCCTGATGTGATATTATTCCATGGATTAGCTCTCCATGAGGTCTCATCGACGCGGTGGATCTAGTAGTTAGCCCTCGTACTTGCCCCGGTCAGAGACGTGATGCAGGGTGGATCTGGTAGTTGGCTTTCGTACTTGCCCCGGTCAGGGTTAGGGCGAAGTGGTGTGATGCAGGGTGGATCTGGTGGTTAGCCTGCGTACTTGCACCGGTCAGCGATGTGACGCAGGGTGGATCTGGTAGAGGCTATCGCACTTGCCCCGGTCATCTTCGTGATTCACGTATAGTATTGTTGGTACGGGTGGATCTGGTAGTTGGCTTTCGTACTTGCCCCGGTCGGTTGAGGATGCAGGGTGGATCTGGTAGCTATGCCTTCGTACTTGCCTCGTATGGTTCTGATGACACAGGTGGGATCTAGTGTTCATGTGTACTCCTTAGTGTTGTTATATCATAGACTGTCGGCAGTGAGGAAGGAATTCCACGGGCATGATTGATATTACGGGCATGAGACCTATGGTTATATTTGAGTGATGGCTTAGAGGGCGTGAGTCCCTGACTTGACATGGCTGCGTATATATTGGGTATTGTAGTTTAGCTGTCATACATGTCTCCTGCTTTATATATGCTATTATGATTTCATTACAGTATTTTCAGTTTCACATACTTGGTACTGTTGTCTCGAGCTCTTGAAGTGCGTTCATGCCGCAGGTCGAGTTGCGTAGCTTGCTGATCCGCACTCTTAGAATCACAGTTCAGTTCTTGGAAAGCTCCATCCCTCCGGAGGCTTTGTCTTTTTGGTATGATTCCCTGAGGTTATAGACTTTTGTACATTCAGGGGGTATGGCGGGGCCCTGTCGCCACGCTTGTTATTCTAGAAGTGCGTAGTCACGTTTGTGGTTTGGGCTGTAAGAATAAGTTGTACTGTTTCACTTTCGATTAAGTTATTTTATGAGAGGCGGCCTTGTCGGCTGGCCAGTGATGTTTACCTTATTATAAGTTAGGTGTTATGTATGTTCCGCTGCTATTCTCTGATGTATACCTGACAGGGTGCCCCGGTAGGGTACCAGTCGCGGCCCCGGGGTCGGGTCGTGACAAAAGTAAAGTATTATATACTTTCAAAATCAGGTATCATGTACTTCAAAATCAATTCACTTATACTTCATATAACCAAATTACACCAACTTTCAAAATCAAGTCTCATAATTATTTAGATAAAACAAGCCGCATAACCTTGAAAATCAATTTACTTACTTCCAAGAATCAAGTCACATAGACTTATCACATAATTCAAGTCACCTAGACTTACCAAAATAATTCCAGTCCTCTAGACTTATCAAAATCATGTCAAAAGAAGTAAGAAGTTCACATACCTCTTCGGCTAATCCACACGCTAAGTAGACAACGCCGGTGATTGGAAATTGTTGTCGGATTTGCTGAGTACTGTGGAATATTTCTGTGTGGTTAAGCAGCCTGAACTACCGCCATTGGTGGCAGAATTCCCACTGCGCCGCTACCCGTCGCCGGAATTGTTCGTCGGAAAATTCCATTTTTGATCTGTTGGAAGTTAATTCATCGAATTGTTATTGCGTGGATGAATTTAATGGAGGAAAATCAATTTTGGAGGTCTGCTTGTGGTCTGCGCGCGCCGCGTGGCTTCGTCAAGGCGAGCTCAAGGCGGCGTCAATGGAGGATTCCGAAATACTAAGAATTGAGGCTCGGGATTGGTTGCAAAACGTACCTAGATCAATACGAACACAACGGTTTAGCCCTCAACTGTACCGGAATCGATCGGAATTTTCCAACTTCCGATCGGAAAATATGATTTGGTCGACCCGACGATCTGGGTTGAATTGGAGGTCGTGGGTGGTGCCAAAATGTCGGCCTTTCCACCCTGAATATTTCTACACTAGCCACGACCGTCGACTCTACCTGTGGTGGCCGGAAAAATGCTCGTCGACGACCTAGGGTTTCAGCGAAGATCGATCTGGTCGACGACGAGTTTGAGCAAGAATCGAGGGTCCTGGTTTATATGGAAATGACGGCAAGGAGATGGTGGTTCTGATGGTATACTCCACTCCCGTCGATTGTACCTCAGTTGGTCGGAAAATCAGAAAAACCGAACGGGGAAGATGGATGAACAGTGACCGAAACTTTGATCTGAAATTGCCGGCGATTCTGGGAGAATCGACGGTGGCGGTTGGTATGGATTTGACGGGCTCGACGGGACGAAGCTTTTGGTATATATATCGCCCCCGGCGGATTCCTGGTTTGGCTGGAAATGGCATTTTTCCAAACACTGTTCATCGAACAACACTGTTCATGGACTGGTTTTCACTGTTCATACACGTTTTGGTATTTTTTTGTTCTGCGTTTTGCCTTCCCAAACTCCCCAACACATACAAAATTTCTCGGGTGGTCCCACATGACCAAATTTCGAAATTAAATTCCAAAATTCCGATAAATTCTAAAAGTCCCAAATGCCGAATTCGAGAATTAAATTCAACTAATAAACCCTTTTCCTTTACAAGGTTTGGAGAAATTTTCAGAATTTTTCATTCTTTCTAAAAATTCCATTCCCAAATTCTTACGTATGTTCTTATCTCAACTGCCGGAAATACGGGGTGTAACATCCTTCCTCCCTTAGAAACATTCGTCCCGAATGTTCATACTAGGTTCAATCTAAACAGATATAGGTATAGTCTCCTTGGAACTACACCCTATGAAACCAATCATGCCACATATGGCCCTAATGTATCACACATGCATATACATAAATCATAAGCCAACCGAGAGTTAAATCTAAAGTGTATAATATCACTATTAACTCCCATTCATGGTCTAAAAGAATACTATCTTCATACCTCCATTTCGCATACTATAACACTTTACTCTTATAATACTTGTTCGCTCTCTTTCTTACCCGTCGTACTCTTCTCGTACCTCCGAACCCTTTCCAGTATACGTACATAATCTCACATTATGCTTCTGTCTTTCCATCATTGGAATTTCTACTTCCATCTGTTTAAGGTTATAACACTAGATTCAATTCCCTTTAAGGTCATTCTTGGCCCTCACGACCCGATTCTGGTGGAACGCGTCCACGAACTCGTACAATGATTAACTAAACTTGGGTCTTGCACCCTCATGACCCTATCACATAGCGGGACCACCTCAAATTGACCCCACTCGAATCCTGGTTGCGGGTTGACCCTCAATTGGTCCCCCAACACGACCCATTATCGCACTAATTCTCATTCTTGGTCCGAAATAAGTCTTACTACCCGAGAAGGCCTTGTACATCAAAGGTTTCTGCGGTTATCAATACTCTAAAGTTCACAATTTTTTTTATCACCAGCCTACATTATCTGTCCATACACACGGGAAATGTAGCTTCTCAATATCTCAAAATCATGTTGTCTTACTCACGACAACTCAATTTACTCCATACCAATATTTCCTTTTAATTCTATGGAAAATCGGGCAGCACTTTCTTTGTTTCTACGCACTTTTCCACCTTTTCCAAGGCCCGTATTCAACAACCTATATGCCACATTTAAGGCACAACTAACAGCCAACCAAAGGGGATTACACGCCTTAACAGGACGTATAAAATTCTGCCCCACAATAAATACAAGACAGTCCGTAAAATAGAGCACAATATATCCAATATTTAGGTTTTACCAATTCATGGAAACTCATAATCACCCTATGCAACACACATATTACCCTCATACATATAACCGTATAGATGTACATCATTGTACAAACTATACAACAATTTATACTAACCTGGATACGTAATCCATATAATCTTTCTTGGGTCATTGTCGTCATTCTCACAGCTGCAATCAACATAACTCGTTAGGGAGAGACGACCCTAACAACACAACTCTATCGCACGATCTTAGAGTGAGAAGAATGGAAACCAATCCTAAATGTCCTGCAGCCTCCTGATTATAGATGTGGTGCACAACACACCGATAATCAAGACTCTACTAGACACGGTCTGTAGACACTTTCCGGGGACTAACTGCTCTGATACCACTTTTGTCACGACCCAACCCCGGGCCTGCGACTGGTGCCCTACCTGGGCACCCTTCTAATCATACAATACCAAAATAACTGCGGAAAATAAATAACACATTATTTTTTCTTTTAAAACAAAGGCAAAGCCGATAAGGCTGCCATAATATAAATCACCCAAAAAGGGCTTACACTATACAAAAATTTAATTACAACTCTAACCGATCCAATTTACACGTGAATACAGACCTCTAAGATTTTTGGACCAATACTATGACGGGACAAGGCCCCGCCGTACCCCTGAATATACATAGCCATGACGACAAGCTCCGGAACATTGGAGCCATCTCAAAATGCGGACATGAACGCAGCCCGGAAGAAATTCGATCTGGCAGTGCAGAATATGGAACGGAAATAAAGTCTGATGCAGATCATAACTGTACAAAAGAATGACAGGGGCAAGTATAAAAAGGGTACATACCAGATCCTATCGTGTCATTACCATCTCGTGAACTTAATCGTACCTTATTATCTTTTCCCATTTTTCAATAAAAGTTATAGTCACATTCTTACGTACATGCTTAGGAAAACCCGTCAAGTTCATTACCATATAACTTACTTACCTTACATAACATAATCCGACCCTTTATGGAGGGACGCCTATACTGCCCGGCCCAATCTGAGACGCGATAAAGTCACATAGTCTGCCCATAAAGGTATTGTTACACCCCGTAGTTCCAGGGTATGTATGTGAGGACATACGTACGAGAATACGACATTAAAATTGGAATAGAAAAAAGATGTGATTTTTCGACGGAAAAGTTTCCGAACTTCGTGAAGGAAAGAGGTTTATTATTGAGAATTGGATTCTCCACTTTGGTATTTAAGACTTTAAGAACTTATAAGAATTATGGAACTTATATTTTACGGATTTGGTCATGTGGGGCCCACCCGAGGAATTTTACGTTTTGTGGGACCCACGAGGGTTACGGAATTTTTATGAATGAATGAGAGGGAGACATGTGGCACCCCCTCATATGGTCTTGGACGATTTAATGCAAGGATAGGATGGTCATTTGACCATTGTGGATGAAAGTCTTCAAGCTTGAGTGTATTGACCAAGTCAACTTGTCCACTTGGCTATTATCCATGTGATCTTCATTCTAGTCACACATTTGTTATAATCTTGACCCTCCATTGTTTTATATATACCCAACTAGTGCAAGACTTGTCTTCCAACACTTAGAATTATTTCACATTTTTGTTCTTCAATTGGGAAGCTCACGGGTTGAGTTATTTTCCACACAAAAAAATTGTAGTTTTGTTCCATTATTCACAAGACTTAAACCCAAGGTCCCTAAGGGTGTTGTATGGTTATCTCAATAGAAAGATTCCGGAAAAGTGGCGTTTTCGTATTAGTCGCAAGGCGGAAACTTAAGGAGTTCTTCAACTTTGAAGTTGGAACTTGAAGATGGGTTCTTCATAGAATTCTAAGGAGTGCTTGGAGCGGATTGGAACTTAAGGAAAGGAGCTAAGAATTGCTAAGGAGCGACTTTGAAACTTGGAAATTTTAAGGGCTTGTAAAGGTATAATTCTTGTCGTTTTAGTAATTAAGATTACTACTTGTTGTAGCTTTGGATATTAGCAAGCATGAGGAGTTTATATTATGAAGTTGATTAGTGTTATGGATATTGGAACCCTAACCCGAAAACTAGTATGTTAGCCCTTAAGATTGTAATTCAATTTGGCTACTAGTTTAGTTGTCACATGTTATATAAAGAGGGAATTATAGTTGTTGAAGTTGTTTATGACTATGTAGCATGTTGGAATAACAACTTGTATTGAAATAGAAATTGAAAGAGAGGTAGTGTTGTTGTAGCCGAGAATTGGTTTGTTTTGTATCAATTGTGGGGCGGAATTTTACACGTCTTGTAGGCGTGTAATTCCCTTTTTATTGGTTGGTATGTTGAGCCTTAAATGTGGCATGTTTGGTTATTGAATTCGGCCTTGAAAAAGGTGGCAAAGTATGTAGAAACAAAGGAAGTGCTGTCCGATTTTCCGTAGAATTTAGTGACCTTGTACTTAGAATATTCTACGAAGAGAGCTAGAGGTTAATAGACATTTTTATGACTATTATAGGTTGAAGTACTACGAGTAGCATATTCTACTTGAAGGGTGGAAAAGGCTAGCAAGGGTATAGTACTTTGGAGCATTTTGCTAATTGTCGATAATCATCGCGAGGTATGTGAACCTCTTCCTATCTTTTCTAGCATGATTGTTGTAAACTATGTAGTACGGTAGACGTACATGTGCTAAATGAATTTGGTTGGTTTAAAACATAAAGTGTTATAACGGCTTTCTGGGAAGTTTGTTATAACAACTTTATGTAGGTAAAGAAATGGTTTGTGATTTTAAAAAGATACGAGACTTGACTTATAAATGACTTGATGTGAAATATTAAGGACTTGGTTGGTGTTAAAAAGTTGTGAAACCGCTTTTATGAGAAATGGGTAATTGGGTTTTAAAAGGAATAAGTTATATTGATTTCGGAAATGAGAATAAGTATCGAACAAGTCATTGCAGCGTTAATAAAGGAAAATGTAATGACAATTAATTATATTAAAATAAGTAGAAACCTCCATCTGCATAGAAGCTAAGATAAGACAAAATTATTACATTTTATAGATCATGGCTGCTTTAATAAGAATCATTACATACAAGCATTAATTTTCTTAAATTCCAAAGTAAGGAACTTGATTTCTAAAAGAAAAGGGACTTGAGGAATTGAAGAGTTTTTGGTTTAAAAGAAAGGCATGGTTTTGTCTTAAAATGGTTTAAAAAGAAGGCATGGTTTTGTCTTAAATTGGTTTAAAAAAAAGAAGGCACAGTATTGTCTTGGTTTATTTAAAAGAAGGTATGGAATTGTTTTGGTTTACTTAAAACAATAGTTACTCTATTTTTGGATACTACGAGTGTTAGTACCAGGTGACGTTTGGGAAAGAAATGGGTCTTTTTAAAAAAGAATTAAAGTATGTAGTACTTTGGGGTTAAAACCCGGACTTTGACATAAAATGAAAGTACATTGTGTTGTGTGTAACTTTCCTATGTTTGCGTGTGATAGCCTTGTTGTGCAAGTGTTGTATCCTTATGTTACCGCGTCTCTCGATGGAGGGCCGATCATGTTATTTTTTATCCTTGGACCTACTGACACGTTGGGTGGCCCACGGGTAGGGTTCCATTAGGATTGTTGTTCCATAGACTAACTCTCCATGAGGTTACTGATTCGGCCTTGGTATCTGGTAGCTAGCCCTCGTACTTGCCCCGGTCGTTGCTGATGCAGGTTGGTTCTGGTAGTTGTCTTTCGTATTTGCCCCGATCATTTCTTGATGGTGACATTCCATAGACCAGCCCTCCATGGGGTTTTATTGATTCGGCCTTGGTATCTGGTGGTTGGCTCTCGTACTTGCCCCGGTCGTGGCTGATTCGGCTTTGGTATCTGGTAGTTAGCCTTCGCACTTGCCCCGTTCAGTTTTGTGGCGAAGTCTCGTGATCACGGCCTTGGTATCTGGTAGTTAGCCCTCGTACTTGCCCCCGTCAGCTACGTGACGCAGCCTTGGTATCTGGTAGTTGGCTTTCGTACTTGCCCCGTGTCAGCTTCGTGGTATAGTTATATAGTATTGCTGGTACGACTTTGGTATCTGGTAGTTGGCTTTCGTACTTGCCCCGGTCAGTTGATGATGCGGCTTGGATCTGGTAGCTATGCCTTCGTACTTGCCCCGTACGATTTTTATGACACAGGTGGGACCTGGTGTTCATGTGTACTCCTTGGTGTTGTTATATCATGATCGCCGGCAGTGAGGAAGGAATTCCACGGGCATGATTGATGTTGTGGGCGTGAGACCCATTGTTATATTTGAGTGATGACTTTGAGGGCGTGAGTCCCTGACTTGACATGATTGTTTATATATTGTGGTCTGTAGTTTGGTTATCATACATGTCTCCTGCTTTATATAGACTATTATGATTTCATTTCTGATATTTCTGATTTCACATACTTGGTACTGTTATCGACCTCCTTCGGGGGGCTGCGTTCATGCCGCAGGTAGAGGTACACCGGTTGTTGATCCTCGCTCATAGGATCACAGTTCAGCGTTTTGGGAAGCTACATTTCTCCGGAGGCTTATCTTTGGTATAGTCCCCTGTCATTGTAGGTACTTATACATTCAGGGGTATGGCGGGGCCCTGTCCCGTCATAGTTGTGGTTAAATTCTTAGAGGTTTGTAGTACTGTTGTGGGCAGGGTTTGTAAAGGATATAACTGTTCAGGTATATATATGCAGAAAGGTAACCGTTTTGGTTAGCCTGTTTCTTATTTTATCTTGTTTCATGTTTAAGTTTTTATTTCCGCTGATTTTCTCTGATGTTGTATCACTAGGGTGCCCGGGGTAAGGCACCAGTCGCGGGCTCGAGGTCGGGTCGTGACAAAAGTGGTATCAGAGCAGTTAATCCTCGGAAAGTGTCTACAGACCGTGTCTAGTAGAGTCTTGATTATCGGTGTGTTGTGCACCACATCTATAATCAGGAGGCTACAAGATATTTAGGATTGGTTTCCATTCTTCTCACTCTGAGATCGTGCCTTAGAGCTGTGTTATAAGTTGGACTCCCTCTGACGTATTCTTTTGTACAAGTTATGCCTCTACGCAAGGCAACCAGAGCCCATAAGGGCAAGGTAGCGAGAGGAGTCGCGAGTAGAGCACGAGAGGTTACGAGCGAGGCCCGGTCTTACCGAGGTGGTACTTCAGATCTGGAGTTGCGACGCCGCTAGCCCAAAGAGTTTAGAAGCAGCGGTAGCTCACGAGGCTACGATACGAGCCTCATCCGGACTGGAAGCGAGAGAGATGGTTCTGAGGAGATGGCCCGATTACTAGCCGTGATCGTGGCGAACATGAGAGATAGGTGGATCTGGCCAGATTCGATTCCGTGGTTCACCCGAGATCGGATAGTTTGGGACTACGAGACTTTTTGAGCTGCATCCCACCTGAGTTTTACGGGTCGAGGCCTGAGGATGATCCGCAGGAGTTCATCAAGCGATTCTGACGGATCATGAGTGATCAAGGCTTCGGAGACCGAGTCAGTGGTCTTAGGTTCGCATCGGCTGCGTGATACCGCAGTCGACTGGTTTGATTCGTGGGAGCTGTCCCGGGGAGAGCATGCGCCTCCAACTGTATGGGACGAGTTCTCTGAGGCATTTCTTGGCCATTTCTTGCCACCACAGATGAGAAACACGGGCGACAAATTTTTGATCTTTGAGAGCAGAGGCGCGCGATTCGAGTACAACGTTGAGTTCGACTCGTTGGCTCGATATGTCCCTGCGTTAGTAGCAGATATGGAGGACAGGGTGCACCGCTACGTCACCGGGCTCGATGATTATTTGGCAGAGTCTTGCTCGGGTGTAGCTCTTCAGCCGGGCATGGACATTGCCCGCATGCAGGCTCATGCACTTGGGTGTGAGGAGCGTAGAGGCCGACGGGTTGACAGATATCAACAGCAGAAGAAGGCCAGGACGGCAGGGTCTTTTGGTAGCTCTCAGGGTGGACCGCCTCAGCAGCAGGCTAGTTATACACCTCCGCCAGTACATAGTGGTCCTCCACGCGATCTTGAGCGTCCAGGTATTGAGGCGAGTCGGGGCTCGGGGTTTCAGATTTTCGAGGGTAGAGTGCTCGCGGATGAGGCCACCCTTATCTCGGTGTGGCGTTGTGGAAAACTCCATAAGAAGTGTCATGCTAGTTTGGGAGATTGTTATACTTGCGGCCGGCGGGGCCATTTTGCGAGGATTGTCAGGCAGGTAGAGCGGATGTTAAGACTCATCCTTCAGATCGGTGGCGGGTCATCGCTTTACATAGCTATGCATGACAGGCGACATTATGATTAGAGCGACAAAGGGAAAGTGAAGCAGTAGTTATAGGTATATCCTTAACCCTCTAGAGATTAGTATGCGTGATATGATGATATTTTTTTATGTTAAGTGTTATGTTCAGATAACATTGTGATAATTGTGATTAGAAAACATGGGCAGTAAAAAAAGGTAAGTTTGGGGTCAGGTAATTTGTGAACCTTAGAAATTATGACAATTGAGACCTTAGATGTAAGGCCGTCTTGAGTAAAAGATTTTGCGGGTGATCTTTGTCGGAGTGCATAGTATACGTGGAGTATTTGTGGGATAATTCCATGGGTAGCATGAGATGGAAGTGGTAGCTTTCATGACGTGAATTAGTAAAATTGTTCCGGATCGGGGAACGAGAGAGTTTAGCGCGATAGCGAGTCGGGTTGAGGCCAGATCGCGGGTCAACCCGCAGCCCGGAATGAGGTGGGGTCAGTTCGAGGTGGTCCCGCCAGGTGGTAGGATCACGATGGTGCTAGGCCCAGGTTTAGGTAACCATCGTATGAGTTCGTGGATGTGTTCGACCAGAATCAGAGCGTGAAGGCTGGGAATGGCCTTAAAGGAATTTGAGGCTAGTAAGATGGCCGGGTTTGGGGGTAGTGACTCCAAAGTTTTGGAAACTGAAGCGATGACTGAAGTGTGGTACGTGTAATAGAAAGAGTTCAGGTGTACGAGAAGGGTACGACGAGTAAGGGAAGAAGTGAACATGTGTTAAGAGAAGGGGAGTGATCTTTTTGTGAAAGTAACGAGGTGAAGGAGGTATCCTTTAGACCATGGGTGGAAGCTTTAAGTGTTTTTTTTTATACACGTTAGAGATGGTTCCACGTTGGCTTGGATTCGAGTTTTGCGCATGTGTTATATTATGGCCAGGTGTGGCATAATTGGTTTTGTAAGTATAGTAGTGAAGACTATACCGGCGCGTGTATGTTTTGAGACTTAGAAGGAACATTCGGGACGAATGTTTCTAAGGGGGGAAGAATGTTACACCCCATAGTTCCAGTGTATGTATGTGAGGACATACGTACGAGAATACGACATTAAAATTGGAATAGAAGAAAGATGTGATTTTTCGACGGAAAAGTTTCCGAACTTCGTGAAGGAAAGAGGTTTATTATTGAGAATTGGATTCTCCACTTTGGTATTTAAGACTTTAAGAACTTATAAGAATTATGGAATTTATATTTTACGGATTTGGTCATGTGGGGCCCACCCGAGGAATTTTACGTTTTATGGGACCCACGAGGGTTACGGAATTTTTATGAACGAATGAGAGGGAGACACGTGGCACCCCCTCATATGGTCTTGGACGATTTAATGCAAGGATAGGATGGTCATTTGACCATTGTGGATGAAAGTCTTCAAGCTTGAGTGTATTGACCAAGTCAACTTGTCCACTTGGCTATTATCCATGTGATCTTCATCCTAGCCACACATTTGTTATAATCTTGACCCTCCATTGTTTTATATATACCCAACTAGTGCAAGACTTGTCTTCCAACACTTAGAATTATTTCACATTTTTGTTCTTCAATTGGGAAGCTCACGGGTTGAGTTATTTTCCACACAAAAAAATTGTAGTTTTGTTCCATTATTCACAAGACTTAAACCCAAGGTCCCTAAGGGTGTTGTAAGGTTATCTCAATAGAAAGATTCCGGAAAAGTGGCGTTTTCGTATTAGTCGCAAGGCGGAAACTTAAGGAGTTCTTCAACTTTGAAGTTGGAACTTGAAGATGGGTTCTTCATAGGCTTCTAAGGAGTGCTTGGAGCGGATTGGAACTTAAGGAAAGGAGCTAAGAATTGCTAAGGAGCGACTTTAAAACTTGGAAATTTTAAGGGCTTGTAAAGGTATAATTCTTGTCGTTTTAGTAATTAAGATTACTACTTGTTGTAGCTTTGGATATTAGCAAGCATGAGGAGTTTATATTATGAAGTTGATTAGTGTTATGGATATTGGAACCCTAACCCGAAAACTAGTATGTTAGCCCTTAAGATTGTAATTCAATTTGGCTACTAGTTTAGTTGTCACATGTTATATAAAGAGGGAATTATAGTTGTTGAAGTTGTTTATGACTATGTAGCATGTTGGAATAACAACTTGTATTGAAATAGAAATTGAAAGAGAAGTAGTATTGTTGTAGCCGAGAATTGGTTTGTTTTGTATCAATTGTGGGGCGGAATTTTACACGTCTTGTAGGCGTGTAATCCCCTTTTGATTGGTTGGTATGTTGAGCCTTAAATGTGGCATGTTTGGTTATTGAATTCGGCCTTGAAAAAGGTGGCAAAGTATGTAGAATCAAAGGAAGTGCTGCCCGATTTTCCGTAGAATTTAGTGACCTTGTACGTAGAATATTCTACGAAGAGAGCTAGAGGTTAATATACATTTTTATGACTATTATAGGTTGAAGTACTACGAGTAGCATATTCTACTTGAAGGGTGGAAAAGGCTAGCAAGGGTATAGTACTTTGGAGCATTTTTCTAATTGTCTATAATCGTCGCGAGGTATGTGAACCTCTTCCTATCTTTTCTAGCATGATTGTTGTAAACTATGTAGTACGGTAGACGTACATGTGCTAAATGAATTTGGTTGGTTTAAAATATAAAGTGTTATAACGGCTTTCTGGGAAGTTTGTTATAACAACTTTATATAGGTAAAGAAATGGTTTGTGGTTTTAAAAAGATACGAGACTTGACTTATAAATGACTTGATGCAAAATATTAAGGACTTGGTTGGTGTAAAAAAGTTGTGAAACCGCTTTTATGAGAAATAGGTAATTGGGTTTTAAAAGGAATAAGTTATATTGATTTCGGAAATGAGAATAAGTATCGAACAAGTCATTGCAGCGTTAATAAAGGAAAATGTAATGACAATTAATTATATTAAAACAAGTAGAAACCTCCATCTGCATAGAAGCTAAGATAAGACAAAATTATTACATTTTATAGATCATGGCTGCTTTAATAAGAATCATTACATACAAGCATTAATTTTATTAAATTCCAAAGTAAGGAACTTGATTTCTAAAAGAAAAGGGACTTGAGGAATTGAAGAGTTTTTGGTTTAAAAGAAAGGCATGGTTTTGTCTTAAAATGGTTTAAAAAGAAGGCATGATTTTGTCTTAAATTGGTTTTAAAAAAAGAAGGCATAGTATTGTCTTGGTTTATTTAAAAGAAGGTATGGAATTGTTTTGGTTTACTTAAAACAATAGTTACTCTATTTTTGGATACTACGAGTGTTAGTACCAGGTGACGTTTGGGAAAAAAATGGGTCTTTTTAAAAAAGAATTAAAGTATGTAGTACTTTGGGGTTAAAACCCGGCCTTTGACATAAAATGAAAGTACATTGTGTTGTGTGTAACTTGCCTATGTTTGCGTGTGATAGTCTTGTTGTGCAAGTGTTGTATCCTTATGTTACCGCGTCTCTCGATGGAGGGCCGGTCATGTTATTTTTGATCCTTGGACCTACTGACACGTTGGGTGGCCCATGGGTAGGGTTCCATTATGATTGTTGTTCCATGGACTAGCTCTCCATGAGGTTACTGATTCGGCCTTGGTATCTTGTAGCTAGCCCTCGTACTTGCCCCGGTCGTTGCTGATGCAGGTTGGTTCTGGTAGTTGGCTTTCGTACTTGCCCCGATCAGTTGTTGATGGTGTCATTCCATGGACCAGACCCTCGTGGGGTTTCTTGATTCGACGCGGTATCGGTGGTTAGCTCTCGTACTTGCCGGTCGTGGTGGTGATTCGACTTTGGTATCTGGTAGTTAGCCTTCGCACTTGCCCCGTTCAGTTTTGTGGCGAAGTCTCGTGATCACGACCTTGGTATCTGGTAGTTAGCCCTCGTACTTGCCCCCGTCAGCTACGTGACGCGACCTTGGTATCTGGTAGTTGGCTTTCGTACTTGCCCCGTGTCAGCTTCGTGGTATAGTTATATAGTATTGTTGGTACGGCTTTGGTATCTGGTAGTTGGCTTTCGTACTTGCCCCGGTCAGTTGATGATGCGGCTTGGATCTGGTAGCTATGCCTTCGTACTTGCCCCGTACGATTTTTATGACACAGGTGGGACCTGGTGTTCATGTGTACTCCTTGGTGTTGTTATATCATAGACTGCCGGCAGTGAGGAAGGAATTCCACGGGCATGATTGATGTTGTGGGCGTGAGACCCATTGTTATATTTAAGTGATGACTTTGAGGGTGTGAGTCCCTGACTTGACATGACTGTCTATATATTGTGGACTGTAGTTTGGTTATCATACATGTCTCCTGCTTTATATAGACTATTATGATTTCATTCTGATATTTCTGATTTCACATACTTGGTACTGTTGTCTTGACCTCGCCCGGGGATGCGTTCATGCCACGGTAGAACACCGGTTGTTGATCCTCGCTCATGGATCACGATTCAACGTTTGGAAGCTCCGTTTCTCGGAGGCTTATCTTTGGTATAGTCCCTGTCATTGTAGGTACTTATACATTCGGGGTATGGCGGGGCCTGTCCGTCATAGTTGTGGTTAAATTCTTAGAAGTGCTGAAATCTTGTTGTGGCGGGGTTTGTAAAGGATATAACTGTTCGGTATATATATGCGAGAAAGGTAACCGTTTTGGTTGCTTTGTTTCTTATTTTCTCTTGTTTCATGTTTAAGTTTTATTTCGTGATTTTCTCGATGTTGTATCACTAGGGTGCGGGTAAGGCACGATCGCGGGCGAGGTCGGGTCGTGGCGAATTATCTTGCCGGCCCATTCTCGGGGCGATCACGGTCGCATAGTCGCCCGTAAAGGTATCTTCTTTGTTATACCCCGTAGTTCCGGAGTATGTATGTGAGGACGTACGTACGAATGTTTAAACCCTAATTAGGGTAAGAATGAAAGAATTGTTTTCTGACGGAAAATATTCCGAACCTTGTGAAGGAAATTTTACGTTTTCAATATTTTTACGATTATGGAATTTTCCGAGTGATTAAATATTTTGGACCAATAGGAGGGCGACATGTGTCACCCCAAGAGCCTGTTGGACGTTTTATACAAGGAAGTGGGCAAGTAAAATGGTCAAAGTCTTGCATGGCATGTGTGGGACAAGTGGACAAAGGAACCTACAGAAACACATCTATACCATACACATGTTTCAATCCTAACCCTTGGTTGTCCTATATAAACCCCTCTAGTTGATGAAAATCTTCCACACTTAGAACATTTCAAGACTTGAAAATATTTTCTCTCCCTTTTCTTCTTGTTCTCGTCCAAACCCCCCTCCCCTTAGCCAATGTTGTCCAAAAATTCTTAAAATTATAAGTGTTCTTCCTTAATGTATTAGGAAGATTATTAACCAAGAGTTAGACAAGATTTCACACCCCTAGCCTCAACCCCCCCCCCCTCCCGCCCCCCCTTGGCCGAGAGTGGGCAGATTTTCGGGACTGTTTTGGACAGATTTTTTTTAGTCAAATTTGGAAGGGAATATCTCCTAGCATATTAGGAGTTTTTGGGTGTTTCAAAAGCCTAAAATGAACTTCGTCGAGTCTAGTTTCCAACGCAACAAACCGCTCGTCGATACGACACTGGAGTAGAGAGTTATCGATGTTACAATTTCAGCTGACGAAGCAGTGGCTAAAAATCTGGACAGTCACGTTTTTTTGGACTATTTTGAGGTAATGAACCTTAACCTCTTTGTGAAGTTGATTGTTATGTATATATAGATATTATACATATACTGGAAGTATATTATGGAGTATGATATAATAAGGAAAGATTTGGATCTTGTTAAGATGTTAAAAGAAGAATTGGCATATTAGCCATTAAAATGGTAAAAATGTATCCATTACTTACTAAGAAGTTAAAAACAAAGGAGCTATAACTTATATAAAGATTGGAATATAAGTTGGAAGACTAATGATGTAATTGGATAAGTAAAATTGAAAAAGTTGGCCAAGGACCCCAACTTAAGGACCGTATCTACTTTGGACCGTATATACTTTGGACCGTATCTACTTTGGAATGTATTTACTTTGGACCGTATTTACATTATTGTTATGAAGGAGAGATTGTTAATCGCGTTCCGTTAGGGCGTGTTATCCCCTTCTTTTATTATTGTTGTTATGAAGGAGAGATTGTTAATCGCGTTACGTTTGGGCGTGTTATCCCCTTCTTTTATTATTGTTGTTATGAAGGAGAGATTGTTAATCGCGTTCCGTTTGGGCGTGTTATCCCCTTCTTTTATTATTGTTGTTATGAAGGAGAGATTGTTAATCGCGTTCCGTTTGGGCGTGTGATCCCCTTCTTTAAATTTCGGTATTATTGCACCTTAATTATAGTATGTTAATTACGGTTATCGGGCCTTGAAAAAGGTGGAAAATTGAGTAGAAACGGGGGAGGTGCTGCCGAATTTTCCGTAGGATATGGAACTTTGTTCTTAGAAATATCCTATGAAGAGATCTAGAAGGTAATAGACGTTTCATGGCCATTATAGGTTGAAGTACTACGAGTAGCGTATTCTACTTGAAGGGTGGAAAATGCTAGCAAGGTTATAGTACTTTGGAGCGTTTTGCTAATTGTCGATAATCGTCGCGAGGTATGTGAACCTCTTCCTATCTTTTCTAGCATGATATTTGTGAAATATATATAGTACGGTAGACGTACGTGTGTAAAATGAATTTTGTTTATTTAAAACATAAAGTGTTATAATGGCTTTATGGGAAGTTAATTATAACAACTTTATGTAGGTAAAAGAATGGTTTATTGATTTTTAAAAAGATAAGAGACTTGACTTATATTTGACTTGACTTGATATGTGAAGAACTTGAATTGTGTGGAAAGTTGTGAAACCTCATTCATGAGTAATGAGTACTTGGTTTTGAATAATAATGTTTGATTTCGGAAATGAGAATAAGTATCGAACAAACCACTGCAGCGTTAATAAAGGAAAATATATTGACAAATAATTAATATTATTAAAACAAGTAGAAACCTCCATATGCATAGAAGCTAAGATAAGACAAAATTGTATTACATTTCCTAGATCACGGTTGCTTTAATAAGGTCATTAATAACAAGTATTGATTTTTCTTAAATTCCAAAGTAAGGAACTTGATTTCTAAAAGAAAAGAGACTTGAGGAATTGAAGTGTTTTTGGTTTAAAAGAAAGGCATGGTTTTGTCTTAAATTGGTTTAAAAAGAAGGTATGAGAATTGTTTTGGTTTACTTAAAAGTGATAGTTACTCTATTTTTGATACTACGGGTATCGTGTGACCTTCGTAAAAGAAATGGATCTTTTTGAAAGAATTAAAGTACGTAGTACCTTGGGGCTAAAACCCGGTTTTGTTGTAATAAAATGAAAGTCTATGAGTACGTTGGACTTGCTTATTATTGCTGTGATAGCCTTTGTTGTGCAAGTGTTTTGATTACGTACTCTGAGTCTCTCGATGGAGGGCCGGCTATCTGGTTGATTGATGGACATACTGACACGATGGGTGGCCCACGGGTATGCTTCCACTATATCGATCCTTTTGGACATACTGACCGAAACTTCGATCTGAACAGTGACCGAAACTTCAGTTGGTCGGAAAATCAGAAAAACCGAATGGGGAAGATGGATGAACAGTGACCGAAACTTCGATCTGAAATTGCCGGCGATTCTGGGAGAATCGACGGTGGCGGTTGGTATGGATTTGACGGGCTCGACGGGACGAAGCTTTTGGTATATGTCTCGCCCCCGGCGGATTCCTGGTTTGGCTGGAAATGGCATTTTTCCAAACACTGTTCATCGAACAACACTGTTCATGGACGGGTTTTCACTGTTCATACACGTTTTGGTATTTTTTTGTTCTGCGTTCTGCCTTCCCAAACTCCCCAACACATACAAAATTTCTCGGGTGGTCCCACATGACCAAATTTCGAAATTAAATTCCAAAATTCCGATAAATTCTAAAAGTCCCAAATGCCGAATTCGAGAATTAAATTCAACTAATAAACCCTTTTCCTTTATAAGGTTCGGAGAAATTTTCAGAATTTTTCATTCTTTTTAAAAATTCAATTCCCAAATTCTTACGTACGTTCTTATCTCAACTGCCGGAAATACGGGGTGTAACATCCTTCCCCCCTTAGAAACATTCGTCCCGAATGTTCATACTAGGTTCAATCTAAACAGATATAGGTATAGTCTCCTTGGAACTACACCCTATGAAACCAATCATGCCACATATGGCCCTAATGTATCACACATGCATATACATAAATCATAAGCCAACCGAGAGTTAAATCTAAAGTGTATAATGTCACGACCCGCAAATCCGGGCCCGTGACTGGTGCCTTACCCCGCGCACCCTAGTGATACAACATCAGAGAAAATCAGCGGAAATAAAACATAATCATGAAATGAGAGATATTATAAATAAACAGGCCAACCAAAACAGTTGCCTTTCAACATATATATAAACGTTTGAACAGTTACAATCCTTACAACCACGCTTACAATTACTCACAGACCTCTAAGATTTTTACAACAACTATGACGGGACGGGGCCGCCATACCCCGAATGTACAAGAACCTGCTGACATCGTGGTAACATACCAAAGATAAGCCTCGAAGGAACGGAGCTTCCAATCTGAAAGGTGATCCTAAAGCGGGGATCGGCAGTAGATGTACTTACTGCGGCATGAACGGCCAGAAGGAGGTCGATCTGACAATTGCCAAGTATGTGAAGCTAAATCGTAAATGAAATCATAATAGTCTATATAAAGCGGAGACATGTATGATAACCAAAACTACGATACAGCATATAACGATTATATCAAGTCGGTCTCACGCCTCCGGTCATTTACTCAAATATAATTATGGGTCTCACGCCCACAACATCGATCATGCGTGGAATACCTTCCTCACCTGGTGATCTATGATATGATAACATCGAAGTACACGAACACCAAGTCCTACGATGCCAAAGCCGTAATAACAATACAATACAACCAAACCACGAAGGCGACACGGGGCAAGTGCGAGCCGACTACGGATACCAAGGCGGTCACGTAGTGACCGGGCAAGTACGGTGACCACGGTACCAAGGCCGTATCACGAGACTTCGCCACTACACTGAACGGGGCAAGTGCGAGGGCTAACTACCAGGTACCAAGGCCGAATCAGCCACGAGACGGGGCAAGTACTAAAGCCGACCACCAGGTACCAAATGTTATACCCCGTATTTCCAGAGTATGTACGTGAGGGCGTACGTATTAAATTTGAGCCTTAAAGATTTGGCAAATTCGAAATTTGGGCACAAGTGCCGAAAAGAGTCGTTTTCCGACGAAACGTTTCCACAGCTTACGTAGGGAAAATTCCGGCTATGTCATTTATATTTTTTGCGGATTTTTCCGAGAGACGAAACATTTTGGACCAACGGGAGGGTGACAAGTGTCACCCTCACATTGGAAGGAAGTGGACGGCAAAGTGGACGAGAAAGGTGGCATGGTTAGGTAGGATATTTTGTGCAAGTTGTGTGTTAGATGGATAAGGTGCACATGGCTTGATCCTAGCCCTACACTTGCCTAACACTTGGCTTGATCTTGGCCATTGGTTGGCCTTTGCTTGACCTATAAATACCCCTCTAAGTGATGAACTTTCTTCATCCAAAATCATTTGCTAAGTGTTAAAAATCCCTCCCCCTTTAGTGTTGAGTTCGTCCAACTCCTCCCCCCCTCTTTTGAGAGTCTTGGCTGAGGCCTCCTCCCTCCCCTTTGTAGTGCCCTAGCCGTGGGGTACACCCCTAGCCTTGTTGCCTCGTATAAATACCCCCCTTTTGTGGTATAGAAATACTCTCCAAGTATTGTTATAATGCCCAAATACCTTGGCCCAAATACCTTGTAGTATTCCCAAGGTTACACTTACAAAAGCCCAGAAAATACTATTATACTTCCCTCAGTCACAAAACGAAACCCTAAGGAAAACCTTAATAGTCGGTTGAAGTGTAAAGTAGAAGTTGGTTAGAACTTCTAAGGGTTGTTTGGAGCGGGTTGGAGCGCACGGAGTCGTAGCTAAACCTTGCTCAGGATCGACATATAAACTCGGATAATTTTGGGCTTATCGAGGTAAACACTCTTGACCTTACATTTGTAATTAGAAATTACATGTTGTTGGAATATATAGTTAAGGTATACTATATATAGAATTGAACATAGTTGTGCGGCAATGTCTTTTGACTTAAGCCCGAATAATACTTACTGCAATGTCTTGCGACTTAAGCTGAATTTAAAGAAGAGAAGCTGTAATTACATAGGGGTATTCTGATGAGACTTGTAGTATTCGTGAGTAGAATTGTACACGTCCGGTTAGGCGTGCAAACCCCACGGTTGGCTTGGTAGCCGACCGATAGAGAGGAGATTTACGCGGGGAGGTCTTCAATTTTACGTAGGATATTCTACATTGAGATCTAGATGTTAATAGGCGCCTTGTGGCCTC
Source organism: Przewalskia tangutica (assembly GCA_029844215.1). NCBI lineage: Eukaryota > Viridiplantae > Streptophyta > Magnoliopsida > Solanales > Solanaceae > Przewalskia > Przewalskia tangutica. The sequence goes on from CM056730.1 coordinate 48,120,506, forward strand.
TATAGGTTGAAGTACTACATATGGCGTGATCTACTTGGCTTAAGGAGTAGCCGACGGTTTGAGGTACTTGGAGCGTTTTGCTATTAGTCGATAATCGTCGCGAGGTATGTGAACCTCTTCCTATCTGTTCTAGCATGATATGTGTATAACTATGTAGTACGGTAGACGTACATGTGTTTAATGTATTTGATTGGTTTGAAACATAAAGTGTTATAACGGCTTTATGGGAAGTTGGTTATAACAGCTTTATGTAGGTAAGAAAATGTTTTGTGGTTTCAAAGGGTAACTGATTTGACTTATAACGGATTTGATGTGTAGTAACAAAGAACTTGAAGTGTTTCAAAAAGACCTTTTTGAAAGAAGAGTAATACTTGGCTTTGAAAACATAAGAGTTGTACTAGCTTTATGGGAAGTTAGGTATAACGTCTTAAGAGTGATAAAAAGAATGGTTTACTGATTTTAGAAGATAAGAAACTTGACTTAATGGTATTGATATGAATTTTGTTAAAAGTGTGAAACCTCATTCGTGAGTAATGAGTACTTGGTTTTAAAAGGGATAATGTTTTACTGAGTTCGGAAATCAGAATGAGTATCGACAAACCACTGCAGCGTTAATAAAGGAAAATGTGTTGAATAATGAAGTATGGTATTAAAACCAGTAGAAACCTCCATCTGTATAGAAGCTAAGATGAGACAAAATGATATTACTTTTCCTAGATCATGGCTGCTTAATAAGATTGATTATAAACAAGAACAACCTACTCACATATAAGACATATGTTTCTCAAAACGTTTAAAGGAGAATTATGTTTTAAAGGATTAAAACTATGAATTACGAAACCTTTTCTAAAATGAGAAACTTGAGCATTTGTAATTAGGCAAACTTGAACGTTTGGAAAATAAGGTTGTTACTTGATTTTACAAAGGAAAGCATTTTGGTTTACTTAAAAGATGTAAGTCACTCTATTTTATACTACGGGTATCGGGTGACTTTTATAAAAGGAATGAATCTCTTAAAAAGAATTTAACGTACGTAGTACTTTAGGGTTAAAACCCGGACTTGACATAATTGAAAGTACCTTGAGTTGTGTATAACTTGCCTATGCTTGTTGTTGTGTAACTTGCCTATGCTTGTTGTTGTGTAACTTGCCTATGCTTGTTGTGATAGTCTTTGTTATGCAAGAATTGTGTTCTATATTACCGCGTCTCTCAATGGGAGTAGGTTGACTCGTTGAGGACTTACTTGACGCGTCGGCAAGAACGGAAAATTTCACGGTATGCTCACGATGATAGTGTTATTCCATGGACTAGCTCTCCATGAGGTTTCTTCTTGTTCGCCTTGGTACCGGTGGTCGGCTGTACTTGCCGTCTCGTGGCTGATTCGGCCTCGTACTGGTAGTTAGCCCTCGCACTTGCCCCGCTCAGTAGTGACGAAGTCTCGTGATCTGACCTTGGTACTGGTGGTCACCCGTGATTGCCCCGGCCACCACGTGACCGCCTTGGTATCCGTAGTCGGCTCGCACTTGCCCCGTGTCGCCCGTGGTTTGGTTGTATTGTATTGTTATTACGGCTTTGGCATCGTAGGACTTGGTGTTGGTGTACTTCTTGATGTTATCATATCATGATCGCGGCGGTGAGAAGGTATTCCACGGGCATGGCGATGTTGTGGCGTGAGACCCATAATTATATTTGATTAAATGACCGAGGCGTGAGACCGACTTGATGTAAGCTGTTATATGTGTACTTGTAGTTTGGTTATCATACATGTCTCTCGCTTTATATAGACTACTATGATTTCATTTACATTCTGATTTCACATACTTAGTACTGTTATCGACCTCCTTCGCTGCGTTCATGCAGCAGTAGAAGTACATCATTGTCGATCCGCTTTTAGGATCACCTTTCAGCGTATTGGAAGCTCCGTTCCTTGGAGGCTTATCTTTGGTATGTTACCACGATGCAGAGGTTCTTGTACATTCATGGGTATGGCGGGGCCCCGTCGTCGTAGTTGTTGTAAAAATCTTAGAGGTGCCGTAGTTGTGGCGGGGTTGTAAGGATTGTAACTGTTCAAACGTTTATATATATATGTTGAAAGGCAACTGTTTTGGTTGACCTGTTTATTTATAATATCTCCCATTTCATGATTATGTTTTTATTTCCGCTGATTTTCTCTGATGTTGTATCACTAGGGTGCCCGGGTAGGCACCACGCCCGGTTCGGTCGTGACAAAAGTGGTATCAGAGCAGTTAGTCCTCGGAAAGTGTCTACAGACCGTGTCTAGTAGAGTCTTGATTATCGGTGTGTTGTGCACCACATCTATAATTAGGAGGCTGCAGGACATTTAGGGTTGGTTTCCATTCTTCTCATTCTGAGATCGTGCCTTAGAGCTGTGTAATAAGATTGGACCCCTCTGACATACTTCGTTTTTACCAGTTATGCCTTCGCGTAAGGCAACCCGGGCCCAGAAGGGCAAGGCAGCAGAAGGAGTTGCGAGTAGAGCGTGGCGAGACCACAAGACTGAGCCTCGATCCGCGATGCGAGCGGAGGAGATGAGTCACGCGAGTGGCCCGATTAATGGCCGTGGTGGCGGACTTGAGGATAGGTTGACGCAGCAGCCCAAAGAGCACGATGGTTCACCCTAGATCAGATAGTTCGAGGCTACGGGATTTTCTGAGTTGTAAACCGCCAGAGTTTTATGGGTCGAGACCTGAGGATGATCCGCAGGAGTTCATCCGACAGTTGCAGCGGATCATGAGAGTGATCAAGGCATCGGAGACCGAGTCAGTGGTCCTAGGTTCGCATCGACTGCGTGATATCGCCGATCGGTTTGATTCGTGGGAGCTATCCCGGGGGGAGCATGCACTTCCAGCCGTATGGAACGAGTTCTCAGAGGCCTTTCTTGCACATTTCTTGCCTCCACAGATGAGGAGGGCTCGGGCCGACATATTTTTGGTGTTACGGCGGAGTACAATGTGGAGTTCGACTCATTGGCCCGGTACGTCCCCGCGTTGGTAGCTAGTATGGAGGATCGAGTGCACCGATATGTTATAGGGCTCGATGATCACCTAGCCGAGAGTTGTTCGGGTGTAGCTCTTCAGCCGGGCATGGACATTGCCCGCATGCAGGCGTATGAACTTGGATGTGAGGAGCGGATAAATCGGCGGAATGACCAGTGGTCGCAGAAGAGGCGTAACAGCAGTGGTCCTTTGGTGACTTTCGAGGCGGACCGCCAGCCAAGAACCGATTATGCGCCTCCACCGGTCTGAGTGGTCCTCGCGACGCCGGGACCTTTGGGATATTCAGAGCAGGTCGTGGCTCCTGAGTTTCAGATTTCGGGGAGTAAGAGTGCTCGCGGGATGAGGTTGCCCTTGTCTCAGTGTGGCGTTGGAAAACTTCATAAGGGAGAGTGTCGTCGACTTGGGAGATTGTTATTCTTGCGGCCAACAGGGCCATGGCGAGACCGTCCAGGGGTAGCGCTGGTAGGATAGCCTGACTACTAAGCGATTGCGGTTCTACACCTTCCATAGCCAGCAGGATGTTCGTACACCGCAGCCCGGTAGAGGTCGCGGTGGGAGTTCGATTTTAGCGGTCCTTTGAACCGCCTATTTTCAGTATATCCTTAACCTCAGAGTTTTGTCTGTATTGATGTTATGATGATGTGTTTAGTGTTATGTTAGGATAGCTTTGTGCTAAAATGTGATTTAGAAACCTGTTTTGTAAAAAGGGTAAGCCTGGGGGTGAGAAAGTGATGAACCTTAGAATATTACAGTTGAGACCTTAGATGTAAGGCCATCTTGAGTACAAGATTTTGCGGGGGATCTTTGTCAGAATGTGTAAGTATGCGTGGTGTAATTGTGGGAAAATTTCCTTGGGTGGTGTAAATGGAAGTGGTAGCTTTCATGACCTGTATAGGTAAGATTGTTCCGGATCGAGAAACGAGAGAGTCGGCGTGACAGAGGCTCGGGTTGAGGACGTGTTGCGTGTGAACCCGTAGCCCGGAATGAGGTGGGGTCAGATCGAGGTGGTCCCGCCAGGTGGTAGGGTCACGAGGGTGCTAGGCCCAAGTTTAGATGACCATCGTATGAGTTCGTGGTTATGTTCGACCAGAAGCGGATCGTGAAGGCCGGGAATGGCCTTAAGGAAGATCGAGGCTAGTAAGATGACCATGTTTGGAGGTAGTGACTCCAAAGTTTTGGAAACGAAGTGTGGTACGTATACTAGAAGAGTTCAAGTGTTCGAGAAGAGTACGACGAGTAAGGGTAGAGGCGAGCATGTATTGCGAGCATAGATATGATCATTTATTGTGAAGGGAGAAGGTGCGAAGGATGTATATTTTAGACCGCAGGGATCGCATGCAGTCCGGTACCATTTGTTGGGTCGCCGGAGTGACACTAGAACCTCGCGGCAAAGTGACAAGTTTGTGATGTTAGAGGTGTTTCCTCGTGAACTTGGATGTAAGTATTAGCGCGGGTGTTTCGTGGCCAGTTGTGGCGTTGGCAACTTATTAGAAGAACTTTATCGTTATCCGTCTTGAGAAGGAACATTCGGGACGAATGTTTCTAAGGAGGGGAGAATGTTATACCCCGTATTTCCAGAGTATGTACGTGAGGGCGTACGTATTAAATTTGAGCCTTAAAGATTTGGCAAATTCGAAATTTGGGCACAAGTGCCGAAAAGAGTCGTTTTCCGACGAAACGTTTCCACAGCTTACGTAGGGAAAATTCCGGCTATGTCATTTATATTTTTTGCGGATTTTTCCGAGAGACGAAACATTTTGGACCAACGGGAGGGTGACAAGTGTCACCCTCACATTGGAAGGAAGTGGACGGCAAAGTGGACGAGAAATGTGGCATGGTTAGGTAGGATATTTTGTGCAAGTTGTGTGGTAGATGGATAAGGTGCACATGGCTTGATCCTAGCCCTACACTTGCCTAACACTTGGCTTGATCTTGGCCATTGGTTGGCCTTTGCTTGACCTATAAATACCCCTCTAAGTGATGAACTTTCTTCATCCAAAAATCATTTGCTAAGTGTTAAAAATCCCTCCCCCTTTAGTGTTGAGTTCGTCCAACTCCTCCCCCCCTCTTTTGAGAGTCTTGGCCGAGGCCTCCTCCTCCCTTTGTAGTGCCCTAGCCGTGGGGTACACCCCCCCTAGCCTTGTTGCCTCGTATAAATACCCCCCTTTTGTGGTATAGAAATACTCTCCAAGTATTGTTATAATGCCCAAATACCTTGGCCCAAATACCTTGTAGTATTCCCAAGGTTACACTTATACAAAAGCCCAGAAAATACTATTATACTTCCTCGATACAAAAACGAAACCAAGGAAAACCTTCATAGTCGGTTGAAGTGTTAAGTAGAAGTTGGTTAGAACTTCTAAGGGTTGTTTGGAGCGGGTTGGAGCGCACGGAGTAGGAGCTAAACCTTGCTCAGGATCGACATATAAACTCGGATAATTTTGGGCTTATCAAGGTAAACACTCTTGACCTTCTGTTGTAATTGGAAATTACATGTTGTTGGAATATATAGTTAAGGTATACTATATATAGAATTGAACATAGTTGTGCGGCAATGTCTTTTGACTTAAGCCTGAATAATACTTACGGCAATGTCTTGCGACTTAAGCCTGAATTTAAAGAAGAGAACTGAACTGTAATTACATAGGACTGTATTACAGTAGACTTGTGTAGTATTACTGTGAGTAGAATTGTACACGTCCGGTTAGACGTGCAAACCCCCCCCTGGTTGGCTTGGTAGCCGACCGATAGAAGGAGAGATTTACGTTGCGGGGAATTTGCGAATTTTCTTAGGATATTCTACATTGAGATCTAGATGTTAATAGGCGCCTTGTGGCCTCTATAGGTTGAAGTACTACGTATGGCGTGATCTACTTGGCTTAAGGAGTAGCCGACGGTTTGAGGTACTTGGAGCGTTTTGCTATTAGTCGATAATCGTCGCGAGGTATGTGAACCTCTTCCTATTTGTTCTAGCATGATATGTGTATAACTATGTAGTACGGTAGACGCATACGTGTTTAATGTATTTGATTGGTTTGAAACATAAAGTGTTATAACGGCTTTATGGGAAGTTGGTTATAGCAGCTTTATGTAGGTAAGAAAATGCTTTGTGGTTTCAAAGGGTAACTGATTTGACTTATAACGGATTTGATGTGTAGTAACAAAGAACTTGAAGTGTTTCAAAAAGACCTTTTTGAAAGAAGAGTAATACTTGGCTTTGAAAACATAAGAGTTGTACTAGCTTTATGGGAAGTTAGGTATAACGTCTTAAGAGTGATAAAAAGAATGGTTTACTGATTTTAGAAGATAAGAAACTTGACTTAATGGTATTGATATGAATTTTGTTAAAAGTGTGAAACCTCATTCGTGAGTAATGAGTACTTGGTTTTAAAAGGGATAATGTTTTACTGAGTTCGGAAATCAGAATGAGTATCGACAAACCACTGCAGCGTTAATAAAGGAAAATGTGTTGAATAATGAAGTATGGTATTAAAACCAGTAGAAACCTCCATCTGCATAGAAGCTAAGATGAGACAAAATGATATTACTTTTCCTAGATCATGGCTGCTTAATAAGATTGATTATAAACAAGAACAACCTACTCACATATAAGACATATGTTTCTCAAAACGTTTAAAGGAGAATTATGTTTCAAAGGATTAAAACTATGAACTACGAAACCTTTTCTAAAATGAGAAACTTGAGCATTTGTAATTAGGCAAACTTGAACGTTTGGAAAATAAGGTTGTTACTTGATTTTACAAAGGAAAGCATTTTGGTTTACTTAAAAGATGTAAGTCACTCTATTTTATACTACGGGTATCGGGTGACTTTTATAAAAGGAATGAATCTCTTAAAAAGAATTTAACGTACGTAGTACTTTAGGGTTAAAACCCGGACTTGACATAATTGAAAGTACCTTGAGTTGTGTATAACTTGCCTATGCTTGTTGTTGTGTAACTTGCCTATGCTTGTTGTTGTGTAACTTGCCTATGCTTGTTGTGATAGCCTTTGTTATGCAAGAATTGTGTTCTATATTACCGCGTCTCTCAATGGAGGGCCGGTTGACTCGTTGAGGACTTACTTGGACGTACCGGCAGTAACGGAAAATTTCACGGGTATGCTCCTGATGATAGTGTTATTCCATGGACTAGCTCTCCATGAGGTTTCTTACTGTTCGGCCTTGGTACCTGGTGGTCGGCTTTCGTACTTGCCCCGTCTCGTGGCTGATTCGGCCTTGGTACCTGGTAGTTAGCCCTCGCACTTGCCCCGCTTCGATGTAGTGACGGTCTCGTGATACGCCTTGGTACTGTGGTCACCGTACTTGCCCGGCCGCCACGTGGACCGCCTTGGTATCCGTAGTCGGCTCGCACTTGCCCCGTGTCAGCTTCGTGGTTTGGTTGTATTGTATTGTTATTACGGCTTTGGCATCAGGTAGGACTTGGTGTTCAGGTGTACTTCTTGATGTTATCATATCATAGATGGCGGTGAGGAAGGTATTCCACGGGCATGACTGATGTTGTGGGCGTGAGACCCATAATTATATTTGAGTAAATGACCCGGAGGGCGTGAGACCCTGACTTGATGTAACTGTTATATATGTGTGTACTGTAGTTTGGTTATCATACATGTCTCCTGCTTTATATAGACTACTATGATTTCATTTACAGTATTTACAGTTTCACATACTTGGTACTGTTAGATCGACCTCGCCGGGCTGCGTTCATGCCGCAGGTAGAAGTACATCGGCTGTCGATCCCCGCTTTTAGGATCACCTTTCAGCGTATTGGGAAGCTCCATTCCTTCGGAGGCTTATCTTTGGTATGTTACCCTGATGTCTGTAGGTTCTTGTACATTCAGGGGTCGGACAGTCTCTTGCCAGATGGCCCTGTTGGCCGCAAGAATAACAATCTCCCAAGTCAGTACGACACTCTCCCTTATGAAGTTTTCCACAACGGCCACACTGAGACAAGGGCAACCTCATCCGGCGAGCACTCCTACTCCCCTGAAAATCTGAAACCTGGGAGCCCTGACCTGCTCCTGAATATCCCAAAGGTCCCGAAGGCTGTGGAGGACCACTCTGTACTGGTGGAGGCGCATAACTGGCCTGCTGCTGAGGCGGTCCGCCTCGAAAGTCACCAAAGGACCCTGCTGTTCTGGCCCTCTTCACGACCACGGTCATTCCGTCGATTTATCCGCTCCTCACATCAGTGCATACGCTGCGTGCGGCAATGTCCATGCGGTGAAGAGCTACACCGAACAACTCGGCTAGGTGATCATCGAGCCACGTAACATATCGGTGCACTCGATCCTCCATACTAGCTACCAACGCGGGACGCATCGCCAATGAGTCGAACTCACATTGTACTCCCGAACCGCACGCGGATTCGCCGCAACACCAAAAATCTGCGGCCCGAGCCCTCTCATCCGTGGAGGCAAGAAATGTGCAAGAAAGGCCTCGAGAACTTGTCCCATAAAGGCGGAAGTTCATGCTCTCCCGAGACGGCTCCCACGAATCAAACGATCGATCGCGGTATCACGCGGCCGATGCGAACCTAGGACCACCGACTCGGTCTCCGATGCCTTGATCACTCTCATGATCCACAGAATCCGTCGGATGAACTCGCGGATCATCCTCGTGCCTCGACCCATAAAACTCGCGGCCTACAACTCGGAAAATCCGTAGCCTCGAACTATCTCGATCTAGGGTGAACCATCGGTGCTCGAACTGGCCAAGGCCCGCCTATCCTCAAGTCCGCCATAACTCGCCATTAATCGGGCCCACCTTTGTAACTCATCTCTCTCGCCTGCATCGCGGATCGGAGGCTCGTGTATTGTGGTCTCGCCACGCTTACTCGCAGCTCCTCGCCGCTTGCCGCTTCGGGCGGGTTGCCTTACGCGAGGCATAATCGTAAAACGAAGTATGTCGGAGGGTCCAATCTTATTACACGCCTCTAAGGCACGATCTCGGAATGAGAAGAATGGAAACCAACCTAAATGTCCTGCACCTCACGATTATAGATGTGGTGCACAACACACCGATAATCAAGCATCGTACTAGACACGGATGCGTAGACACTTTCCGAGGACTAACTGCTCTGATACCACTTTGTCACGACCCGCAAATCCGGGCCCGTGACTGGTGCCTTACCCCGGGCACCCTAGTGATACAACATCAGAGAAAATCAGCGGAAATAAAAGATAATCATGAAATGAGAGATATTATAAATAAACAGGCCAACCAAAACAGTTGCCTTTCAACATATATATAAACGTTTGAGCGATAATCCTAACCCCGCCACAACAATTGCTACATACCTCTAAGATTTTTACAACAACTATGACGAGACAGGGCCCCGCCATACCCCTGAATGTACAAGAACCTACAGACATCAGGGTAACATACCAAAGATAAGCCTCCGAAGGAACGGAGCTTCCCAATACGCTGAAAGGTGATCCTAAAATCGGGGATCGACAGCCGATGTACTTCTACCGCATTTAACGCAGCCCAAGGAGGTCGATAACAGTAAGTATGTGAAATCAGAATATCGTAAATGAAATCATAATAGTCTATATAAAGCAGAAGACATGTATGATAACCAAAACTACAGTACACACATATAACAGTTATATCAAGTCAGGGTCTCACGCCCTCCGGGTCATTTACTCAAATATAATTATGGGTCTCACGCCCACAACATCAGTCATGCCCGTGGAATACCTTCCTCACTGTCGGCAGTCTATGATATGATAACATCAAGAAGTACACTGAACACCAAGTCTACACGATGCCAAAGCCGTAATAACAATACAATGCAACCAAACCACGAAGCTGACACGGGGCAAGTGCGAGAGCCGACTACCAGATACCAAGGCCGGTCACGTAGCTGACCGGGGCAAGTACGAGGGCTGACCACCAGGTACCAAGGTCAGATAACGAGACTTCGCCACTACACCGAGCGGGCAAGTGCGAGGGCTAACTACCGTACTAAGGCCGAATCAGCCACGAGGCGGGCACGAAAGTCGACCACCAGGTACCAAGGCCGAACAGTAAGAAACCTCATGGAGAGCTAGTCCATGGAATAACACTATCATCAGGAGCATACCCGTGAAATTTTCCGTCACTGCCGGTACGTCCAAGTAAGTCCTCAACAAGTCAACCGGCCCTCCATTGAGAGACGCGGTAATATAGAACACAATTCTTGCATAACAAAGGCTATCACAACAAGCATAGGCAAGTTACACAACAACAAACATAGGCAAGTTACACAACAACAAGCATAGGCAAGTTATCCACAACTCAAGGTACTTTCATTTTATGTCAAAGTCCGGGTTTTAATCCTAAAGTACTACGTACGTTAAGTTCCTTTTAAAGATCCATTCCCTTTTATAAAAGTCACCCGATACCCGTAGCATAAAATAGAGTGACTTATATCTTTTAAGTAAACCAAAACAACTTTCATACTATCCTTTTTAAAACCAAATTAATGCAATACCATGCCTTCTTTTTAGACCAAACACTTCTCTTTTTAAAGTCAAGTTACCACATTAAAACCAGTGATAAAAACCCTTCTTTTATTTTCATAAAGTCGTTATAACCAACTTCCCATAAGGCTGTTATAACACTTTATATTTTAAACCATTTTAAGACAACACAATGCCTTTCTTTACCCTAAAGTTCCAGTTTGCCTAATTTCAATTACGCCAGTCTCTTTTTAGAAAAGTTTCATAGTTCAATGTCTTAATCTCTTTTTAAAACAATTGAGTAACATATGCCCTAAAGTAGTAGGTTATTCTTGTTCATAATCAATCTTATTAAGCAGCCATGATCTAGAAAATGTAATCTCATTTTGTCTCATCTTAGCTTCTATGCAGATGGAGGTTTCTACTGGTTTTAATAATACTTCATTAGTCATTACATTTTCCTTTATTAGCCCTGCAGTGGTTGGTTCGATACTTATTCTGATTTCCGAATCAGTAAAACATTATTCCTTTTACAACCAGGTACTCATTACTCACGAATGAGGTTTCACACTAACATCCATATCAAGTCAAGTCTCTTATCTTTTAAGATTAAGTCTCTTAACTTCTAAAAATCATTAAACCATTCTCTCTTAAGACGTTATACCTAACTTCACATAAAGCTAGTATAACTCTTATGTTTTCAAAACTAAGTATTACTCTTCATTAAAGATGATTCAAAGATTCCTTTGAAATACTTTAAGATTCTTTACTATTACACAACAAGTCGGTTATAAGTCAAATCGATTACCTTTTAAAACCACAAAGCATTTCCTTACCTACATAAAGCTGTTATAACCAACTTCCCATAAAGCTGTTATAACACTTTATGTTTTAAACCAATCAAATACATTTAGCACATGTACGTCTACCGTACTACATAGTTACACACATATCATGCTAGAAAAGATAGGAAGAGGTTCACATACCTCGCGACGATTATCGACTAATAGCAAAACGCTCCAAGTACCTCAAACCGTCGGCTACACCGTAAGCCAAGTAGACCACGCCACACGCAGTATTTCAACCTATAGAGGCCACAAGGCACCTATTAACATCTTAGATCTCAATGTAGAATATTCTACGTAAAATTGGCAAAGACTCTCCCCGCAACAGCAGAAATCTCCTCATCTATCGAGGCCGCTACCAAGCCAACCGTGGGGTTTGCACGCCTAACCGACGTGTACAATTCTACTCACGAATACTACACAAGTCTCTGTAATACACCCTATGTAATTTCTGATTCCGCTCTTCTTTAAAATTCAGGCTTAAGTCAAAAGACATTGCCGCACAATTATAATGTTCAGTTCTATATATAGTATACTTCAACTATATATTCCTACAACATGTAATTTCCAATTACAATAGAAGGTCAAGAGTGTTTACCTCGATAAGCCCAAAATTATCCGAGTTTATATGTCGATCCTGAGCAAGGTTTAGCTCCTACTCCGTGCGCTCCAACCCGCTCCAAACAACCCTTAGAAGTTCTAACCAACTTCTACTCAATTACTTCAACTATCAATGAAGATTTCCTTAGGGTTTCGTTTAGTGGCTAAAGGAAGTATAATAGTATTTTCTGGGCTTTTGTATAAGTGTAACCTTGGGAAAACTACAAGGTATTTGGGCCAAGGTATTTGGACATTATAATAATACTAGGAGAGTATTTCTATACCACAACGAGGGGTATTATACGAAAACAACTAGGCTAGAGGGGGGTACCCCACGGCTAACCACTACAAAGGGGGAGGGGGAAGCTCTCGGCCAAAGGGCCTTCTCAAAGGGGGAGGGGGGTGTGGTGGACGAAAGAACAAGAGGGCGGGAGTATTTTGAGACTTAGATAGATTGCTCAAGTGAGGATGAAGAAAGTCTTCAACTTAGAGGGGTATTTATAGGTCAAGTGAAGGCCAACCAATGGCCAAGATGAAGACAAGTGCATAGCAAGTGTAAGGCCAAGATTTAGCCATGTGCTACCTTATCCATCAACACAAAATATCCTACCTAACCCTTGACCAAAATTTCAACACAAAAAACGTGCCAATGGTCTAGCTTTGCCGTCCACTTGCTTCCAATGTGAGGGTGACACTTGTCACCCTCCCGTTGGTCCAAAATGTTTCGTCTCTCGGAAAAATCCGCAAAACTTATTAATGACATAGCCGGAATTTTCCCTACGTAAGCTGTGGAAACGTTTCGTCGGAAAACGACTCTTTTCGGCACTTGTGCCCAATTTCGAACCTTGCCTAATCTTAAGGCTCAAATTCTTATACGTACGCCCTCACGTACATACTCTGGAAATACGGGGTATAACATTCTCCCCTCCTTAGAAACATTCGTCCCGAATGTTCCTTCTCAAGACGGATAACGATGAATTTCTTCTAACAAGTTGCCAACGCCACACCTGGCCACGAAATAACACACGTTCTCTTCCTTCCTTACTCGTCGTGCCCTTCTCGAACACCTGAACTCTTCTAGTATACGTACCACACTTCAGTCATCGCTACAGTTCCCAAAACTTTGGATTCACCACCTCCAAACTTGGTCATCTTACTAGCTTCACTTCTCTCTAAGGCCATTCCCGACCTTCACGATCCGCTTCTGGTCGAACATAACCACGAACTCATACGACGGTCATCTAAACTTGGGCCTAGCACCCTCGTGACCCTACCACCTGGCGAGACCACCTCGATCTGACCCCACCTCATTCCGGGCTACGGGTTGACACGCAACACGTCCTCAACCCGAGCCTCTGTCACGTCGACTCTCGCTTTCGATCCGAACAATCTTACCTATACAGGTCATGAAAGCTACCACTTCCATTTACACCACCCAAGGAAATTTTTCCACAATTACACCACGCATACTTACACATTCTGACAAAGATCCCCCGCAAAATCTTGTACTCAAGATGGCCTTACATCTAAGGTCTCAACTGTAATATTTTAAGGTTCATCACTTTCTCACCCCCAGGCTTACCCTTTTTACCACCCAGGTTTCTAAATCACATTTTAGCACAAGGCTATCCGAACATAACACTAAACACATCATCATAACATCAATACATACAAAACTCATTACAAGGAGTTAGAGAGAAGTTTCTCTCACTAAGAAAACGCTCTCAACGTTTCCCTTAGTTGCTCCTTAGGTTTCTTCCTGTTCTTCCCCTTAGTTTTTTCGTTTGACTCATTATGGTTTGATTGTTATTGTCCACAATATGAAAAAGTCTAAACGTTACACACGTTCTAGCAATGATTCAGAGGTTCAGCGATCGCAAAGCTAGAACAAAGAAGAAAAAAGAATGGCAAGAGTCCAACAATGGCCGAGGAAAATCTTATTCCGCAATCTCGGACCCTTTCCGTGTTGGTTCATGTTACCTGGACTCGCGCTTTCCTTTAGAAAATGTAGTAGATGATTCTATGCTACAAAGGATACATGAATGGGGCAAAAATATCGAAATTGAAAGCTTGGATATTAGTGAGTTTGAAGGCAAAACTTCCGGCAGGACCATTGACGCCCCTAATGCTACTATGGTGGTCGATCATTCCACGCCAATTTGTTGGTAAAGGGTTCATTTCGGAAGAACTAGACACCACTCCAAAGATTAGTACTCGACACTACCCGAAATTCTCTCGAGTTTCTGGAAAAGGGTTGAAATCGGGCCGACATTGCAATTGGTGAAGCAAGACACGATGGCATTCTCGCCCAAACCGGTCGTATGGGTCAAAGGTTCTTGGCGGGTCGTGCAGGGGTTCATGGGTCCAAGAGTAATCATGTCTTGTTTGATTCGAAGTCAGTTGAAAGCATTGATGGTACTTCTTTCCCCAAGAAGTTCAACGCGGATGTCAAGAGAGCAAACTTCAATGCCCCGGGAAACGATGGGACTACTCCAATTACGGCCTGTCTTGGGTCGGAAGGCTAAGGCGGGTCACGAGGATAACAATGATACTAGGAATATGCACTCTATGCAAGGATCAAGATCAGATGTGGAATACGGCGGGTTTCTAGCCCCAGGTTTGAACGTCACAATTGAAGGAGCGAGGCGTCAAACTTTAATGCCGCGGGTATCAAGTTTACACTCCCAACTTCGGGCCTTAATGATGGTCTGATTTCCAAGGCGGGGCAGGGGGATAACCTAGGGACATTAACTACCCCCGTTTTACAAGGAGCTAAGTCAATGGTGGGTTCCAACGTTTTGATTGAGGGTGCCGAGGCGTCGCACATTTATGAGGCGGGTACCAACGACTCTCTCATTACTCCGGTTCTTTATGATGGTATTAGTTCCAAGACGGATCAGGGGGATAATCTAGGGGCATTGACTACTCACGTTACACGAAGAGCCAAGTCAATTGTGAGAAACAAAGCTATTTCTTTGTCCAAGGAGCCTAGGAACTCCACGAGAGCCGAAGGGTCGGCATTGAATGTGGCGGGTATCAATGACTCTCTAATAACTCCGGGACTTTATGATGGTCTTGGTTCCAAGACGAATCAGGGGGACAATCTAGGGGCATTGACTACTCACGTTACACGAAGAGCCAAGTCAATTGTGAGAAACAAAGCTATTTCTATGTCCAAGGAGCCTAGGAACTCCATAACCATCAATGATGCAAGAGCCGAGGGGTCAACATTGAATGAGACGGCATTCAAAGTGCCTTCTCGTGATTCAAGTCAACAACCCCAGATTTCTTTAAGTGTCACCAATGAAGCCTTCCCTACTTTAGCTAGTTTGCTAAGTGGAGCCAATCTCAAGAATCACAACACTCCTTTCGTCTTTAACACTTCCTCGGATTCGAGTAGAGTCCTAAACTTCCCCCCTCTCTCATATAATACCACTTCACTACTTCCTGAATTTCACAACACCACACCCCTTCTATCTCCTCTTCCTTCTATTCCTTCTGAAAACCAACACAAATTCCCTACCCTCCCAAATGGCACGCAAATCATCTCTTCTATCATGGGCCCAAGCTCACTCCCTTCTACCCTTCCCCCTCTGCCTATACCTCCAGATATACCTCCCAATGATTTACACACTAATGCACCTTCTAAACCACATCATTTCCCTACCACGGCCACAACTCACAACAATCTTCCCCCAAACCATGGCAAAGGTCCCTTCCCTCCTAAAAAGACTTATGCTGGAGTCTTTGGAACTAGGATTGAGGCAAAAGGTATGAAGTTACAATTTATTGAACAACAAAGGGAGGAAGTAAATATAGATGCTGAGGATGAAGTTCCTTTCATAGAAACTTGGGGCTATTGCCTAATAGGTTGCTTCACGGGTCCTTTCCCGGGAAGAGAAGCATTGAATACGATTGTGAAAGGATGGGGAGTTAAATGCCGTATTATACCATATGGCAAAGGCTGGACAGTGTTCAAATTCATGACGGAGGAAGAGCGCACTAATGTACTTCACGGAGGCCCTTATATGGTCTATGGAAAACCATGATGCTCAAGGCTATCAATAAAGGAGTTCTTATAACGGATGATTTGTTTATGGACATTCCTATTTGGGTCACTTTCCCGGACATTCCCCTTTCTATTTGGAGTGCAACGGGCCTTAGTAAGATTGCTTCACGTGTAGGAAAACCTCTTTACACTGACCAATATACTAAGGAAAGGTCTAAAATGAACTATGCAAGAGTTCTAGTGGAAGTGGATGTTAGCAAGGAGCCGATAATGGATTTTGTCGTCAATCTCCCCGATAACAGAAAGTATACTCAAAGGGTAAACTATGAGAATTACCCGGACTTTTGCTATCATTGTGCGGCTTTTGGACACAACCACTTGAAGTGTAGGAAGCTGAGGGATGATGTCAACATTGAAGAAGCTCCAATAACATGCAATACTGAGGTCCCCCCTAACAACAGGGATGATTCTATTCATTTGAAGGTCAACAAAGGTACGGGTGGAACCAACCCTCCCCCCCCTCATCCACCAACTTCTCAACATCCCGTAGATGCTGATAACTTGATGGACATTGAAGAAACTGTGCACACAACACCTCCTGGTACCGGAAGCTTGGGAGAAGTATCACATGCCGCGGGTCCTCCGGTTTTGGGTCATTCTGGCCCACCATGTTTGCGGGATTCTCTAGCAAAGTCCTCACTGCCTAATTCTCACAATGGCAGTACACAACATGTTAGGATGAGGGGTGAGTCAAAACATTCTGATTCTGAGATGCCTATGAACCCGCCACCTTCATTGGATGAAGTTACATTCAACGGTGCTACGGAAAAGGCTCAGCTTGTGTCAAGTAACGTTAACTTTGAACGTGGGGAACATAGCTTGGCTGGTACACAAGTTATGGCTTCCAGCAACAAAGATGATGGATGGCAAGAGGTTTTGTCCAAAAAGAATGGGCCGAAAAGCAGTGGGAAAGCGAAGGCAGCTAAGCGCGGAGGTGCTAATAAAACCTCCTTTGTTTCCTTATGAAAATACTTTGTTGGAATGTCCGTGGTCTTTGCGGACAAAGGGATAGGGCTGCCACGCAAGCTCTAGTGTGTAGTATCACAAAACAACATGATGCGGCTATGATTTGTCTATTGGAAACTAAGCTATCTCAACCAAGACGTAGTCTTTCTCTACTCAAAGATTCAAAGCATGGAAGTTTTGCTCAAATTTGGAATTCATTGAGGCGGTAGAATGCTATTACTTGGGATCCATCCGTGGTTTGTTGCGAAGTGCTTGGTATGGACTCTCAAAGATATCCATGTCCAGCAAGTTGCAATATAACACAAGTGTCCTTCCTTGCCACATTTGTGTACCCCGCTTATAGCATCTCGGATAGAAGGATGCTTTGGCATCACCTTTCTCACTGGGCGTTGGCATCAATAAGCCTTGGATGATTATGGGAGATTTCAACACTTACTGCAACCCTAATGATAAGGTGGGGTCCTCCTCACGCCTTATGCACTTAGGGATCTTGGAGATTTCAGAATTCTCATGGACTGTAAGACGCCCTTCATCCGGCCTTCTACACTGGACGAATGGTTCGATTTGGTCTAAGCTTGATAGAGTGTTGATGAATCAAAATTGGAGTGATTTGACCTTAGAATGCAAGGCCAATTTCATGCCTATGGAGCCTGTCTCGACCACCGTCTGTGATAGCCACGATTATTGCATCCTATAATGTTGGGAAACGCCTTTCAAGTTCATGAATATGTGGCTATCTCACCCGACCTTTGAGAACATTATGACTTCATGTTGGAGACAAGACATATGGGTATCGCTTCAATTCGTCCTTGCCTCCAAATTGAAAGCCTTGAAGCAACCTTTAAGGGCTTTGAACATAAGTGACTTTGGAGGTATCGAACAAAGAGCAAAAGGGGCAAACATAGAGTTCAAGGAGGCTATCAATGCACACATGGAAAATCCCTTTGATGAGGAGCTTAAAGCCAAGGTTAAGTCATCAAGAGCTAGAGCAAACACCTTCTCGAAGTGAAAGACACTTCATAAGGCGTAAGTCAAGATGAAGCACTTGATTGGAAGTGATAGATGTTCCAAATACTTTCATAGTTTGATCAAAAGGAGTAATGTCAGGAATTCCATTAACTTTCTTGTTAAAGCTAATGGTACTATCACTACATCACCAGAAGAAGTCAGGAAGTTGCTTGTTGAATTTTACAAAGATCTATTAGGTACTTCCCGACCCACCACCAACTTTGATTCTGATGTGTTCAACTATGGCCCAAAGCTGAGTGAAGAAGAGAGATTACAGCTTTTGCATTTCATCACCCCAAAGGAGATTTGGGAAGCACTCTCTGATATAGGCAATGACAAGGCACCTGGACCGGATGGTTATCTACGCTTTCTTCAAGAATAGATGGAAAGATGTGGGCCATGATGTTGTAAGATGTGTCCAAGAGTTCTTCTCATCGGAGTTCTTTTGAAGGTGTTAATCATACCATCATTACCCTCGCTACCAAAAACTGACCATGATCCCAAGGTAAATGATTTCGTGCCCATCGATTGACTAATGTGATCTATAAGATCATCACAAAGATTCTAGCTAACAGAATGGCATTGATCCTTCCTTCTCTCATTGACAAATCCCAAGGGGCTTTTGTGAAAGGAAGAAACATGATGGACAACGTATATGTGGCACAAGAGCTTGTGAGAGGATTTAATAGAGCCAGAGTCTCACCAAGATGTATGCTTATGGTGGACCTTCGTAAAGCATTCGACATCTCTGAGCTTCCTCGAATTGGTACTAAGAAGTCTTAAATTCTGCATGATTTACAAGATGGATCATGGAATGTGTTAGCTCAACCTCCTTCTCCCTTTCTATCAATGGTGAGCTACATGGATACTTCAAAGGAAAGCGCGCCTAAGACAAGGTGATCCTATGTCCCTACTCTTTATCTTGTGTATGGAATACCTCTCAAGGCCGCTTAAAATGAAGGTCGAGGCAAGAGCTTTCATATTTTCCAAAGTGTAAGAAATTGGGCATTACTCATCTTGCATTCGCGATGACCTCATGCTTTTTGCCAAAGGAGATATATCTTCATTGGGATTCTTATGGATTGTCCGGAAGAGTTGAGGCTGCCTCGGATTAACTCTTAACCCCGCTAAATCCTCTGTCTACTTAGCGGAATGCATTCTGATTCGGGACTTGATATTGACCAGAGTGGGTTTCGCCATTGGTAGCTTTCCGGTACGATACTTGGGGATCCCTTTGTCCCCAATTTCAGTCTCGGTGGATCAATTTGCCCCATTCACTAGTGCTATTGCGAATGACATTCGAAATGGGGCACCACACCCTTTCTTACGCCGTGTTGGAACTAATCGTGCCTGGTCGCCCGAGGGTTGAGAGCTTTTGGTTCCGGGCACTTCCTATCCCGGCCACTATTATCAACAAGGTAAGGTCTGCTTGTATTCAATTCTTATGGGGAGGGAAACCACCAAGAGTTTCTTGGGATATCATTTGCCTGCCTCAAACTGAAAGTGGCTTGGGTCTTATGAACATCAAGGAATGGAATCATGCCCTGCTATCCAGGACGATTTGGCAAACTCACACTAAGCCGATTCTCTGGGTCCAATGGATCAATAGCCACTATTTGAGAGATATTACAATTTGGGACTATGAGGTACGTCCTAGGGACTCCCCTTTATTCAAAAAGATTTGTGGGATTCGCGACAAATTTGTTTCTATCCTTGGTAGCCATGGTGATGCTATTGACGGCTTTACAAAATGTTGTGCCAACGGTATATTTGATTCAAGCCTCATATATGATATCTTGCGCACTCCGCAAGCTAAAAAGCCTTGGATGTCACAAATTTGGAAAGGATTCATTCCTCCCAAATTCTCTTTTACTATGTGGCTAAATTGCAGAAGCGGTTAGCTACAAAGGATACTCTATCATTTCTCAACTTGGAGGATAAATCTTGGATTCTGCAAGCAAGCTAATGAAACAAAGGAACACCTCTTCTTTGAATGCCCTTTACACATGATTTGGAAGAGCATAAAAGATTGGTTGGGTATTAGAAGAGAGATGACAATCGTTGAAAGCTCCTTAAATGGATTAAGAAAGAACACCATGACAAGCATCCGAGCCAAAGCTATTTTGCTTACGTTGTGCATAATGGTCTATGAGATTTGGAGGGCAAGAAACACACTACTCTTTGAAGGCACAAGCTTGCAGGCAGAAGAGGTCAGTGCAAGAAGCAAAACAACCTCTTATAGAGTTCTCTATGATTTTATCCTCTTGTAGTGGCACCTTTTGAGTGACCACCCTCCTCTATCTCTTCTTGTTTGCATTACGTTGAGGCTTGAGATACCTCAACGACTGATTGTAGCCACTTCCTTTTCGTTATTAGTAATAATATTTGCATTTACCTAAAAAAAAAAAAAATACATACAAAACTCTAGAGGGTTAAGGATATACCTGAAAATAGGCGGTTCAAAGGACCGCTAAAACTGGGAACTCCCACCGCGACCTCTACCGGCTCGCCGTGTACGAACATCTGCTGGCTATGGAAGGTGTAGAACCCGCAATCGCTTGCAGTAGTCTGTGCTATCCTACCAGCGCTACCCTGGTCGGACAGCTTCTGCGGATGGCCTGCTGGGCCGCAAGAATAACAATCTCCCGAATCAGTACGACACTCTCCCTTATGAAGTTTTCCACAACGGCCACACTGAGACAAGGGCAACCTCATCCGGCGAGCACTCCTACTCCCCTGAAAATCTGAAACCTGGGAGCCCTGACCTGCTCCTGAATATCCCAAAGGTCCCGGCGCCGTGGAGGACCACTCAGTCGTGGAGGCGCATAATCGCTCGCCACGAGGCGGTCCGCCTCGAAAGTCACCAAAGGATCTCGCTGTTCGCCCTCTTACACGACCGGTCATTCCGCCGATTTATCCGCCTCACATCCAAGTGCATACGCCGCATGCGCGGCAATGTCCATGCCCGGCCAAGAGCTACACGAACAACTTCGCTAGGTGATCATCGAGCCTCAGAATATATCGGTGCACTCGATCCTCCATACTAGCTACCAACGCGGGACGCATCGCCAATGAGTAGAACTCACATTGTACTCCCGAACCGCACGCCTCGCTCGTCCGCAAACACCAAAAATCTGTTTACCGAGCCCTCTCATCCGTGAGGCAAGAAATGTGCAAGAAAGGCCTCGAGAACTCGTCCCATAAAGCCGAAGTGCATGCTCTCCCGGAGAGCTCCCACGAATCAAACGACCATCTGCGGTATCACGCGGCCGACGTAACCTAGGACCACCGACTCGGTCTCCGATGCCTTGATCACTCTCATGATCCGTCAGAATCGCTTCGGATGAACTCCTGCGGATCATCCTCGTGCCTCGACCCATAAAACTCGCGGCCTACAACTCGGAAAAATCCCGTAGCCTCGAACTATCTCGATCTAGGTGAACCATCGGTGCTATCGAACTGCCGGCCCACCTTATCCTCAAGTCCGCCACAACTCGCCATTAATCGGGCCTCCTTGTAACTCATCTCTCTTCTCCGCATCGCGGATCGAGGCTCGTGTATTGTGGGTCTCGCCGCCGCTTACTCGCAGCCTTCACGCCGCTTGCCCTTCCGCCCGGCTGCCTTTACGCGAGGCATAATCGGTAAAAACGAAGTATGTCGAGGGTCCAATCTTATTACATGCCAAGGCACGATCTCGAATGAGAAGAATGGAAACCAACCTAAATGTCCCGCAACCTCTCGATTATAGATGTGGTGCATAACACATGATAATCAAGACTCTACTAGACACGGTTCGTAGACACTTTCCGAGGACTAATCGCTGCGATACCACTTTGTCACGACCCGCAACTGAGCCCGCGTGATCGTGCCTTACCCCGCACCCTAGTGATACAACATCGAGAAAATCAATGAAATAAAACATAATCATGAAATGAGAGATATTATAAATAAACAGGCCAACCAAAACAGTTGCCTTTCAACATATATATAAACGTTTGAACAGTTACAATCCTTACAACCCTGCCCACAACAGTGCTACATACCTCTAAGATTTTTACAACAACTATGACGAGACAGGGCCCCGCCATACCCCTGAATGTACAAGAACCTACAGACATCAGGGTAACATACCAAAGATAAGCCTCAAGGAACGAGCTTCCCAATACGAAAGGTGATCCTAAAAGCGGGATCGACACCGATGACTTCTACCGCGGCATGAACGCACTCAAGGAGGTCGAGATAACAGTACCAAGTATGTGAAATCAGAATATCAGAAATGAAATCATAATAGTCTATATAAAGCAGAAGACATGTATGATAACCAAAACTACGGTACACACATATAACAGTTATATCAAGTCAGGGTCTCACGCCCTCCGGGTCATTTACTCAAATATAATTATGGGTCTCACGCCCACAACATCAGTCATGCCCGTGGAATACCTTCCTCACCGCTGCCTATGATATGATAACATCAAGAAGTACACCAACACCAAGTCCTACCGATGCCAAAGCCGTAATAACAATACAATACAACCAAACCACGGTCGACACGGCAAGTGCGAGCCGACTATCAGATACCAAGGCCGGTCACATAGCCGATCGGGCAAGTACGAGGGTCGACCACTGTGTACCAAGGTCAGACACGAGACTTCGCCACTACACCGAACGGGCAAGTGCGAGGGCTAACTACCAATTAAGGCCGAATCAGCCACGAGACGGGGCAAGTACGAAAGTCGACCACCAGGTACCAAGGCCGAACAGTAAGAAACCTCATGGAGAGCTAGTCCATGGAATAACACTATCATCAGGAGCATACACGTGAAATTTTCCGTCACTGCCGGTACGTCCAAGTAAGTCCTCAATAAGTCAACCGCCTCCATCGAGAGACGCCAGTAATATAGAACACAATTCTTGCATAACAAAGGCTATCACAACAAGCATAGGCAAGTTACACAACAACAAACATAGGAAAGTTACACAACAACAAGCATAGGCAAGTTATCCACAACTCAAGGTACTTTCATTTTATGTCAAAGTCCGGGTTTTAATCCTAAAGTACTACGACGTTAAGTTCCTTTTAAAGATCCATTCCTTTATAAAAGTCACCCGATACCCGTAGCATAAAATAGAGTGACTTATATCTTTTAAGTAAACCAAAACAACTTCCATACTATCCTTTTAAACCAAATTAAGGCAATACCATGCCTTCTTTTTAGACCAAACACTTCTTTTTAAAGTCAAGTTACCACATTAAAACCAGTGATAAAAACCCTTCTTTGTTTTCATAAAGTCGTTATAACCAACTTCCCATAAGGTCGTTATAACACTTTATATTTTAAACCATTTTAAGACAACACAATGCCTTTCTTTACCCTAAAGTTCCAGTTTGCCTAATTTCAATTACGCTACTTCTTTTTAGAAAAGTTTCATAGTTCAATGTCTTAATCTCTTTTAAAACAATTGAGTAACATATGCCCTAAAGTAGTAGTTATTCTTGTTCATAATCAATCTTATTAAGCAGCCATGATCTAGAAAATGTAATCTCATTTTGTCGCATCTTAGCTTCTATGCAGATGGAGGTTTCTACTGGTTTTAATAATACTTCATTAGTCATTACATTTTCCTTTATTAGCGCTGCAGTGGTTTGTTCGATACTTATTCGATTTCGAATCAAGAAACATTATTCCTTTTACAACTGGTACTCATTACTCACGAATGAGGTTTCACACTAACATCCATATCAAGTCAAGTCTCTTATCTTTTAAGATTAAGTCTCTTAACTTCTAAAAATCAAGAAACCATTCTCTCTTAAGACGTTATACCTAACTTCCCATAAAGCTAGTATAACTCTTATGTTTTCAAAACTAAGTATTACTCTTCTATTAAAGATGATTCAGCATTCCTTTGAAATACTTCAAGATTCTTTACTATTACACAACAAGCCAGTTATAAGTCAAATCAGTTACCTTTTTAAAACCACAAAGCATTTCCTTACCTACATAAAGCTGTTATAACTAACTTCCCATAAAGTTGTTATAACACTTTATGTTTTAAACCAATCAAATACATTTAGCACGTATCGTCTACCGTACTACATAGTTACACACATATCATGCTAGAAAAGATAGGAAGAGGTTCACATACCTCGCGACGATTATCGACTAATAGCAAAACGCTCCAAGTACCTCAAACCGTCGGCTACACCTTAAGCCAAGTAGACCACGCCACACGCAGTATTTCAACCTATAGAGGCCACAGGGCGCCTATTAACATCTTAGATCTCAATGTAGAATATTCTACAGAAAATTCGGCAGCAACAGCGTAAATCTCCTCCTCTATCGAGGCCGGCTACCAAGCCAACCAGGGGGGGTTTGCACGTCTAACCGGACGTGTACAATTCTACTCACAGTAATACTACACAAGTCTACTGTAATACAGTCCTATGTAATTTACAGTTCAGTTCTCTTCTTTAAAATTCAGGCTTAAGTCAAAAGACATTGCCGCACAATTATAATGTTCAGTTCTATATATAGTATACTTCAACTATATATTCCTACAACATGTAATTTCCAATTACAATAGAAGGTCGAAGTGTTTACCTCGATAAGCCCAAAATTATCCGAGTTTATATGTCGATCCTGAGCAAGGTTTAGCTCCTACTCCGTGCGCTCCAACCCGCTCCAAACAACCCTTAGAAGTTCTAACCAACTTCTACTCAATTACTTCAACTATCAATGAAGATTTCCTTAGGGTTTCGTTTAGTGGCTAAAGGAAGTATAATAGTATTTTCTGGGCTTTTGTATAAGTGTAACCTTGGGAAAACTACAAGGTATTTGGGCCAAGGTATTTGGACATTATAACAATACTAGGAGAGTATTTCTATACCACAACAAGGGGTATTATACGAAAACAACTAGGCTAGGGGGGGGGGGTACCCCACGGCTAACCACTACAAAGGGGGAGGGAGAAGCTCTCGGCAAAGGGCCTTCTCAAAGGGGAGGGGGTGTGGTGAACGAAAGAACAAGAGGGAGGGAGTATTTTGAGACTTAGATAGATTGCTCAAGTGAGGATGAAGAAAGTCTTCAACTTAGAGGGGTATTTATAGGTCAAGTGAAGGCCAACCAATGGCCAAGATGAAGACAAGTGCATAGCAAGTGTAAGGCCAAGATTTAGCCATGTGCTACCTTATCCATCTACACAAAATATCCTACCTAACCCTTGACCAAAATTTCAACACAAAAAACGTGCCAATGGTATAGCTTTGCCGTCCATTTGCTTCCAATGTGAGGGTGACACTTGTCACCCTCCCGTTGGTCCAAAATGTTTCGTCTCTCGGAAAAATCCGCAAAAATTATTAATGACATAGCCGGAATTTTCCCTACGTAGTCGTGGAAACGCTTTTCGAAAAGCGACTTTTTCTAAGACTTGTGCCCAATTTCGAACCTTGCCTAATCTTAAGGCTCAAATTCTTATACGTACGCCCTCACGTACATACTCTGGAAATATGGGGTATAACATATAATATCACTATTAACTCCCATTCACGGTCTAAAATAATACTATCTTCGTAGCTCAATTTCGCATACTATAACACTTTACTCTTATAATACTTGTTCGCTCTCTTTCTTACCCGTCAGATTTCTTCTCGCACTCCGAACCCTTTCCAGTATACGTACATAATCTCACATTATGCTTCTATCTTTCCATCCTTGGAATTTCTACTTCCATCTGTTTAAGGTTATAACACTAGATTCAATTCCCTTTAAGGTCATTCTTGGCCCTCACGACCCGATTCTGGTGGAACGCGTCCACGAACTCGTACAATGATTAACTAAACTTGGGTCTTGCACCCTCATGACCCTATCACATAGCGGGACCACCTCAAATTGACCCCACTCGAATCCGGGTTGCGGGTTGACCCTCAATTGGTCCCCCAACCCGACCCATTATCGCACTAATTCTTATTCTTGGTCCGAAATAAATCTTACTACCCGAGAAGGCCTTGTACATCAAAGGTTTCTACGCTTATCAATACTCTAAAGTTCACAATTTTTTTTTATCACTAGCCTACATTATCAGTCCCTACACACGGGAAATGTAGCTTCTCAATATCTCAAAATCATGTTGTCTTACTCACGACAACTCTATTTACTCCATACCAATATTTCCTTTTAATTCTATGGAAAATCGGGCAGCACTTCCTTTGTTTCTACGCACTTTTCCACCTTTTCCAAGGCCCGTATTCAACAACCTATACGCCACATTTAAGGCACAACTAACAGCCAACCAAAGGGGATTACACGCCTTAACAGGACGTGTAAAATTCTGCCCCACAATAAATACAAGACAGTCCGCAAAATACAGCACAATATATCCAATATTTAGGTTTTACCAATTCATGGAAACTCATAATGTCACGACCCGACCCCGGCCCCGCGACTGGTGCCTTACCCCGGGCACCCTAGTGATACAACATCAGAGAAAATCAGCGGAAAAAAAAACAACCACATGAAACAAGATATACAATAATGAAATAAGAAAACAGGCTAACCAAAACGGTTACCTTTCTGAATATATAAATAAAACTTGAACCCAATGCTACATCCTTTTACAAATTCTGCCCACAACGATTTCTGCACTTACGTATGTTATAACAATAATGACGGGACAGGGCCCCGCCATACCCCTGAATGTAAGTACCTACAACGACAGGGGACTATACCAAAGATAAGCCTCCGGAGAAATGGAGCTTCCTAAAACGTTGAATCGTGATCCATGAGCAAGATCGACGATCGTGTACTTCTACTGCGGCATGAACGCGGCTCAAGGAGGTCGATAACAGTACCAAGTATGTGAAACTGTAAAGTACTGAAATCAAATCATAACATTTTAAAACCAATTACAAACACGCATTTAACAACCAATTTAATCGCATAGTGCCACAAAGATAAACAAGAGCAAAATAGATATAACGTAATCGGGTCTTTTCTAGGCCGCTAATGATCGAAGCAAGGCTAATCGCCCATAGTATCATTATGCGTTTAATCTCGAACTCCGCGATCCGCATAGGTCACACAGACCCGCATGAGGTATTCCTCGCATCGGGGGCAGCTAACCCGCGACATCCTCCTGGACTCCCGCAGTCCGCATAGTCACACAGACCGCATGAGGCATTCCTCGCATCGGGATACACACCCGGAATGATCAATCCTGGAACTCCCGCAGCTCCGCATAGTCACACAGACCGCATGAGGTATACCTCGCATCGAGGGTGGAAAGTCCTCGGCATCATAACAAGTCAGGGGGGTATGTGATATAATAGCAGTACAACGGGCTTATCGTTTAACAACGTAAGCACAACAAGAATAACCCCCTCACACAAACATCACAAGACACTAACACATGTAGCATCGTAACATGTTTACTTATCAAACCATCTTACTACACTTAAAAATAAGTACCCTATACCTTTAAATCAAGTTACTTCTCCTTTCCCAAAATCAAGTTGTTTATAAGTCAAGTTATCATTTTAAATCCAATGATAAAACCATTCTTATTTTCGAAATCAAGATAACTTTATTCTTTAAAAGACCACACACTCATTGCTCATGAGTGAGGTTTTACAACTTTTTAACATAATTCAAGTCCTTAATATTTCATAACAAGTCACTTAACTTTGGAATCAAGTCAACACAAAAGGAAAATCAACTTCCTTTAAACACACGTGCGTCTACCGCACTAAATATATTTCACAAATATCATGCTAGAAAGGATAGGGAGAGGTTCACATAGCTCGCGACGATTATCGGCAATTAGCAAAACGCTCCAAAGTACTCTAACCTTGCTCGGCTTTTCCACCCTTCAAGTAGAATACGCTACTCGTAGTACTTCAACCTACAATGGTCATAAAATGTCTATTAACTTCTAGATCCTTTCGTAGAATATTTCGAAGTACACGGTTCCTTATTCTACGGAAAATTCGGCAGCACCTCCCCCCCCCCCCCGCAACCACATAAATCTCCTCCTCTAATGAGGCCCGCTACCAAACCAACAATCCCAGGGGGGGTTACACGTCTAATCGGACGTGTACAATTCTACTCCACAATAATACTACAAGTCATCAGAATACAAATTCTATGTAAATACAGTTCAATTCTTATCCATATTCATTCTACATATAGTATACTCAACAATACATTACTACAATATGTAATTTCCAATTACAGTAGGGGGATAAAGATCATTACCTCGATAAGCCCACAATTATCCAAGATTAAATGTCGATCCTGAGCAAGGTTTAGCTCCTATTCTGTACGCTCCAATCCGCTCCAAGAAACCGTTAGAAGTTTCTAAACAACTTCTACTTAATACTCCAACCAACTATGAAGATTTTCTTAGGGTTTCGTTTTGTGACCAAAGGGAATATAGTAGTATTTCCGGGCTCTTAGTATAGAGGTAACTTGGGAATACTACAAGGGATTTGGGCTAAGGTATTTGGAATAGTAACAATACTAGAAGACAACTTTTCTACCAATGGGGGGGGGGGGTGTTTCGGACGAGGACTAACAAGAGGGGGGAGGGGAAGCTTTGGACGAGAGCTTTTCTCAAAGGGGGAGGGAGTTTTGAGACTTGGAAAAATGTTTAATGGATGAAGAAGTCTTGCACTAGAGGGGGGTATTTATAGAACAATGAAGGGCAAAGATTCAAGTAAGTGGAGGGTGTAGATTTGGTAGCTTGTTCAAGTGAAGTCTTCCACCAAGTGTCCACCATAACATTGGGAAATATGTCCACCACAACATTGGGACATATGTCCACCACAACAATGAGCCAAGTGGCCATCCACTTGCTCAAGAAAACCTTCCAAGGCAAGCCCCCACTTGCCCACAAAAATCGTTCAACCTACTCCCACTATCCCAAAGAATTATCTTGCAAGACTTGACTTTTTGACTTGGCCACTTGCCTACTATTTCGTCCAACATGCCACCTAAGGGTGCCACATGTCGCCCTCCTATTGATCCAAAATATTTCATCTTCCGAAAATATCCGTAATGCCAAAAATCCGAAAATAAAGTGGGCCCCACAAAACCGTAAATCCTCCCGTGGGCCCCGCGTGACCAATTCCGGAAATAAGATTCCAATACTTCTAAAATAATCCCAAAAATCCGAATACCGAATCTGGAAATCCAATTCCCATTAACGAACCTTTTTCCTTCACAAAAAAACCGGAAACTTTTCCGTCGAAAAATCACATCTTTCTTCCTTTCAAATTTTATTGTCGTATTCTCGTACGTACGTCCTCGTATACATACTCTGGAACTATGGGGTCTAACATTCTTCCCCCCTTAGAAACATTCGTCCCGAATGTTCCTTCTAAGCCTCCAAACATACCTGTCGGTATAGTCTTCCCTATTATGCTTACGAAACCAATTATGCCACACATGGCCATAATACAACATACTCGCAAAACTCACATCCGAGTCAACGAAGAACCACCTCCAACGTGTATAACAACACTAAAGCTTCCACCCATGGTCCAAAGGATACTTTCTTCCCATATTTACTTATAAAAAGGATACTTCCATCTTCTTAACACATCTTAGCCTCTTTTCTTACTCGTCGTACCTTCCTCGTACACTCGAACTCTTCCTACTATACGTACCATATTTCTGTCATTGCTTCAGTTTCCAAAATCTCGGGGTTACTATCTCTAACTTGGTCATCATTAACTGGGAACACTCTGGATGGATCTCCGATACTCTTTCGAAACATAGCAACCTGGAATACCGGACGTACTGCCTCCTAAGTCGGACGACAGTGCTACTTATAGGCAACCTGGCCTATTCTACAAACGATCTGAAAATGCCCAAAGTACCTCGGGCTAAGTTTCCCTTGCTTTCCACATCTCGTCACACCCTTCCGGGGTGATTCCTTCAAGAAGACCCACCGTCAACCTGAACTCCAAGTGTCGACGCTGATTATCCACACGACTTCTGTTGACTCTGAGCTGCTAATAACTTCTTCTGGATAAGCTTCACCTTGTCCACATCCTGCTGAAACAAGTAGGGACCAACTATCTGAACCTTGCCAACATCGAACCAATCGACCGGCAACCTACACTTCCGCCCATACAAGGCTTCATAAGGCACCATCCGAATACTGAAATGATAGCTATATAATACTCACTCAACAAGAGGCAAATAATCCTTACAGCTACCCCTGAAATCAAACACCGGCCCGTAACCTATCCTCAAATGTCTGGATAAAACGCGCTGTTCGTCCGTCGGCCCGAGGGTGAATGCAATACTGAGATTCACCTGAGTTCCTAACCCCGCCTGGTAAAACCTCCCGAAAAAGAAATAGCCGTAAACTGGGCTCCACTGCCTGCCATAAAATAAAAGTAGAAACCCCGTGCAGCCTTACAACCTTCCTGATAACATCTCGCATAACCCTCCGCCGAGTAAACAGTCCTAACTGAAAGACAAGATGGGTTGACCTCATCGGCCCGGCTACTGGTCGAACGCATCCACGAACTCGTACGATGGTTACCTAACTTGGGCCTAACACCCTTGTGACCCTATCACATAGCGGGACCACCAAAAATTTTCCTTACTTCAAACCGGGATGCGGGTTGACCCGCAATATGGCCTCAACCCGATCCACTTCGTACTAAACTCTCGTTCCTAGTCCGGAACAATCTCCCTACTCAAGTCAAGAGAACCTAGTGGTCTTCTAAGCTCACTATCCTCTTCCATTTCACACCACTCATGGACTTATCACCTGAATATACTCCACGTATACAATGTACTCCGACAAAGATTAACCGTAAAATCTTTTACTCAAGACAGCCTTACATCTAAGGTCTCAATTGTTATAAATTCTAAGGCTCCCCATTTTCTCGTCCCCAGACTTACCCTTTTTAACTACCCATGTTTTCTAATCACAACTTACACAATGCTAACCGAACATAGCACTCTACATGTATCTACCATAACGACCTAAACAAGTCTCTTAAGGCTGAATATATCTATGTAACTACTGCCTCACTTTCCCTTTGTCGCTCTAATCAAATCCTGCTCTGTTGGGCGCATAACTACAGACGGTGATGAACCAGCCACAGATCCCGAAGGCTAAGTCGTAACATCCCTCCTACTAGGACATCCTCTCCTCACATGGCCCTGACGGCCGCAGGTAAAACAAGCACTAGCAAAAAGACGACATTCCCCGGGATGACGCCTGTTACATCGTGAACACTGAGGGAAAACTGAATTTGGCTGGCTAGAACCTATGCAAATCTGTGAACCAGAAAACCTCGAGTTCTGACCAACTCCTAAATACCCCAAACGTCCTGAAGTCCGCGGAGGACCACTATGTACTGGCGGAGGCGCATAACGATCTCACGGTGAAGGTCCGCCAAAGTTACCAAAGGACCTCGCTGCTCGCCTCTTCGCTGATTGGTTAATCCGCCGATCTCTACGCTCTCGATCGATGTGCGTACGCCTGTATGCGGGCAATGTCCATGTCTGACTGAATAGCTACTCTTGTAAAACTCTCTGCTAGATAATCGTCATGTCCTGTGACATATCGGTACACTCTATCCTCCATGTCTGCCACTAACGCGGGGACATAACGAGCCAATAAGTCAAACTCTACACTGTATTCCCGAACCGTCCGCCCATTCTGCCTCAACCTCATAAATCTATCTGCTCGAGCTCTCCTCATCTGCGAGGGCAAGAAGTGTGTAAGAAATGCCTCTGAGGTCTTGATCACTTTCATGATCCGCTGCAACTATCGAATAAACTCCTGATGATCTTCCTCAGTCCTCAATCCATAGGACTCGGGTGGACTGTAACTCAAGAAGTCCAGAAGTCTCAAAACTATCGGATCTAGGGTGAACCATCGCATCGCGGAACCACCGGCCCCGTCCGTCATCATTCCTACCACCGACTAGCTAGTAATCGGGTCATCTCCTTGTAACTTATATCCTCCGCTCTCGCCGCGACTAGAGGCTCGTATCGTGATCTCGTAGCTACCGCCGCTCTAAACTCTCCTGGGGCTAGCGGCGTCGCAGAACTCCCCGAATGAAGCGCTGTCTCAGATAATGATTGGGCCCGTGCCCTGGTAACCCTCTGTGCTCTACTCGCAGCTCCCTCTGTTGCCTTGCCCTTCTGGGCTCTGGTTGCCTTGCGTAGAGGCATAACGGGTGAAAAGTGTCACGACCCGAACCCGGGCCCGTGACTGGTGCCTTACCCCGGGCACCCAAGTAGACATACATCAGAGTAATCAGCGGAACATAAAGACAATACATGAAACCAGTGTAATAAGACAAAGGAAATAAGAAGACAAAGCAACCAAAACGGTTACCTTCAGATAAATATAAATAGCAACTTTTTCAACATGAACAGCTTTAATCTTTTTACAAACCCCGCCTACAACAAGATTCATGCACTCTAAGAATGATATGACAACAATGGCGGACAGTGGCCCCGCCAAAACCCCGAATGTAAACACTTACGACGGCAGTGGACTATACCACCGATAAGCCTCCGAGAAACGGAGCTTCCCAAACGCCAAATCGTGACCACGAGCTAGGATCAACGATCGTGTACCTCAACTGCGGATGAACGCAATTCGGGCGAGGTCAAGACAACAGTACCGAGTATGTGAAATCAAAATACATATCAGAAATGAAATCATAGCGACATATAAAGCAGAGACATGTATGATAACCAAACTACGATTACAACAAAGCGAATATGTCAAGTCGTGGACTCACGCCTCAAGTCATCACTCAAATATAACAATGGGTCTCGTGCCCACAACATCAATCATGCGTGGAATACCTTCCTCACCGCCGGCCTATGATATAAAAGCACCAAGGAACACACATGAACACGGGTCCCACTGTGTCATAATAAAATCAGACGGTAAGTACGAAGGCATAGCCGATTACTAAAACCCACAAGCATCAACAAGGTCATGAATCGTATCATAAGATCTGTCGAGACCGCCACATGATCAAAGCCGCCACTTGCCCGCAGATCAATGTACGCGTCTAACCACGAACTCCCGCAGCCCGCATAGGCCAATCTCATCGCCCGCATGAGGTATTCCCGCATCGAGGGTAGCTACTCCCTAAGATCGCCCCGACTTCGCACCGCATGGCCACCTGGACCGCATGCCCATAAAGGACGCACACTAACCTGGAACTCTCGTAGCTCCGCATAGGCCCCTGGGACCTGCATGAGGTATTCTCGAATCATAGGTCCATCGACCCGCATGAGTCTACCCCGCATCGGAGGGCATCTTAATCCCCGGAATCATCTCAAGAGATGAGTGATGTAAAATACTAACACAACAGCTTATCGTTAAGCAACATAAGCACAACAAAGGAAACCCCTTTACTCAACATCACAAGATACTAACACACGTAGCATCCTAACATGTTTACTTATCAATCAACAAGAAAGTATTACCAGGCTATCACAAACCAACACAATCAAGTTATACACACAAGGTACTTTCTACTATATGCCAACAAGTTCGGGGTTTTATCCCCAAAGTACTTCATACATTAACTCTTTAAAAGATACGTTACTTTCACAATGTCACACAATACCCGTAGTATAAAAATAGAGTGACTATCCTTTTAAAGTAAATCGATTACTTCTCTTTGTAAAATCAAGTAGCAACATTCTTTTCCAATGATCAAGTTTGCCTAATTTCCAATGTTCAAGTTTCTCATTTTAGAAAGGTTTCGTAGTTCATAGTCTTATTCATTTAAGAATATAATTCTCCTTTAAACTATCCGAGAAACATAAGTCTTATATGTGAGAAGGATATTCTCGTTTATAACAATCTTATTACAAAGACCATGATCTAGGAAATATCATTTTGTCTCATCTTAGCTTCTATGCAGATGGAAGTTTCTATCGGTTTTAATAATACTTACTTATTCAAAACATTTTCCTTTATTAACGCCGCAGTTGGTTTGTCGATACACATTCCGATTTCCAAATCAAGAAACATTCTTAAGCCGTTATACCTAACTTCCCATAAAGTTAGTATAACTCTTAAGTTCTCAAAACCAAGTATTACTTCAAGTTCTCTATTAATCACATAACAAGCCGCTTATAGTTCAAATCGGTTACCTTTTAAAACCACAAGTATTTTCTTACCAACATAAAGTCATTTATAACCGACTTCCCATAAAGCCGTTATAACACTTTATGTTTTAAATCAACTAAATACATTTAGCACATGTACGTCTACCATACTACATAGTTCACACATATCATGCTAGAAGAGATAGGAAGAGGTTCACATACCTCGCGACGAGTATCGACTAATAGCAAAACGCTCCAAGTACCTCAAACCGTCGGCTACTCCTTAGCCCTGTAGATCGCGCCACACGTTGTACTTCAACCTATAAGGCCACAAGGCGCTTATTAACATTTAGGTCTAACCGTAGAACATTCTACGTAAAATTCGCAAAGACCTCCCCGCAACAGCTTAAATATCCTCCTCTATCGAGGTCGGCTACCAAGGCAACCTGGGGGGGGGGTGGGGTTATACATCT
The DNA here is from genome assembly GCA_029844215.1 of Przewalskia tangutica. Classification (NCBI taxonomy): domain Eukaryota; kingdom Viridiplantae; phylum Streptophyta; class Magnoliopsida; order Solanales; family Solanaceae; genus Przewalskia; species Przewalskia tangutica. The sequence goes on from CM056730.1 coordinate 48,155,054, forward strand.
AACCCTAACGGGTACAATTCTACTCCACGGTACTACTACACAAGTCTCAGAATACAAATTTCTAAGTAAAACAGCTTTAGTACTCTTCTTCAAAAGGTTTCTTATTATTCGTGCTTAAGTCCAAAGACATTGCCGACAACAACGCTCAGTTCTATATATATAGTATACTTCAACTATATAGTCTAACAATATGTAATTTCCAATTACAACAGAGAACAAGATAATTACCTCGATAAGCCCATAATTATCCTAGTTAAAGTCGATCCCGGCAATCGTTTAGCTCCAACTCCGAGCGCCCAACCCGCTTCTAAACCACCCTTAGAAGTTCTAACCAACTTCTACACAATACTCCAACGGACTATGGAGATTTTCCTAGGTTTCGGTTTTTGTGACTAAGGGAAGTATAATAGTATTTCGGGCATTTTTGTATAGGTATAACCTTAGAATACAACAAGGTATACGGCTAAGGTAATTTGGGCATTATAACAATACTTTGAGAGTATTTCTACCAAGATGGGGTATTATACGAAAACAACTAGGCTAGTGGGTACCCCACCTAGCACCCCAAGGAGGGTGTATACCTCGCCTACCCCCACTGTGGGGAACTCTCGCCAAGGGGGAGGGAAGGCTTTTGACGAGAACCACAAGAAGGGAGAGGGAGGATTTTAACACTTAGAAGATTTTAGGATGAAGAAAGTCTTCAACATAGGTGGTATTTATAGGCCAACCAATGGCCAACCAATGGCCAAGATCTTGCCAAGTGCAAGGCAAGTGTAGGGCCAAGATCTTGCCAAGTGCCCTAACCAACTAACACACAAATATCCTACCAACTAAAGCCATTCCAATCGCCACAATCGAGCTCTCACGTCCGCCAATGGGAGGTGCCAGTGGCGCCTCTTGTTGGCCCAACACGCTTCGCCTCTCGGAAAAATCCGCAAAAATTAAAAATGACATAGCCGGAAATTCCCTACGAAAGTCGTGGAAAACGCTTTCATCGAAAAATGACTCTAAACGGGTGTTGTGAACAAAATTAATTCGCCAAGCCTTAGTACAAGTTTCAAATTTTTCTACGCACGCCCCACGCATATACTGAAATACGGGTATAACATTCTCCTTCCTTAGAAACATTAGCCCAGAATGTTCCTTATAAGTCTCAAAACAAACGCTAGCCAGTATAGTCTTCACTAATATAATTACGAGAACAATCTCGCCATACCGCACTGCGTAAATACTTACGTCAAAGTCCACGAGGAAACACCTCTAATCATCACCACAAAACACTCCTCACCGGGTCTAAAATATACTTCTTCCACACTTTTCCAAACAAAAGAAATGGTCACATCAATTCTCGCCATACATGCTCGCTTCTTCCCGATACCACTTTTGTCACTTTGCCGCGAGGTTCTAGTGTCACTCCGCGACCCAACAAATGGTACCGACTACATGCGATCCCCGAGGCCGTGACACTCGAACTCTTACCACATTTCCGACATCGCTTCAGCTTCAAAACTCGGGTTACTATCCCTAACGTGGTCATCATTAATCGGGAACACTGATGGATCTCCGATACTTTCAACATAACAATACGAAAGACCGACGACGCCTCCTAAGTCGGACGGCAAAGCTATCATATAGGCAACCCGCCTATCCTTCACATGAACTCAAAGGCCCAAAGTAACTCGGGCTAAGTTCCTATGTATTCCAAAACTCGCCACACCCACCCCGGTGGTACTTTCAAGAAGACCGACCGCCAACTCGAACTCTAAGCGCCGACGATTATCCGCACGATTTCTCCGAGCCGCTAACCTCTTCTAGACAAGCTTTACTCTATCCACACCGCCGGAACAAGCTCAACCAACTATCTCAATCTTGCCAACGCCGAACCAATCAACCGAACTTACACTTCCGCCCCTACAAGGCGCCACAAAGCGATATCCGAACACCAAATGGTAGCTTAAACACTTCCTCCACAGAGACAACAATCCCCACGACTACCTCGAGATACACACACCGCCCGAGGCGAATGCGATTCTCGAGATTCACCGAGTTCTTAACACATGCTTGGCAAAACTTCCAGAACAACAACAAATTTCTACTGGCTCCACTGTCATAAGGTGAAGGTAGGCACCTGCAGCCTTACAACCTTTCGGATAACTCAACACAGCCAGTAAACGGTCCCGATCAAGAACACGATGGGCTGCCCCATCGACCGACCATCGGTCGAACGCATCCACGAACTCAGTCTGTTAACTAAACTTGGGCCTAACACCCTCACAACCCTAACACGCGGACCACCACAACCCGCCCCACCACCAAACCTACCGCGGGTTGACCCGCAACGTGGCCTCAACCCGACCCGCAACGCCGCACAATACTAGCTCCCGATTCGAACAATCTCACAAATCACGCTTCAAAACCTAGCGGTCTTCTTACCTCAACTACCCCTTCATTCCACACTACTAGGGACCTATCCCAAACATAACTCACGCACTATGCACTTCCGATAAGGGTCAAACATAACACTACACCTTTCTCGAGACGGCCTCACCTCTAAGGTCTCTACGTAAAAAGCTCTAAGGCTCACACCTTCTCTATCCCCAAAATCTTACTCGGTTAAACAACCATGATCTAATCACGACTAACACAATTGTTATCGTAACATAGCACTTAAGGTATACTCACCTTATCACACATACCGATCTCTAGAGGGTTAAAGATATATCTATATCTCTCGCTTCACTCCCTTAGTCGTTCAAATCAAACCCGCCGTGCAGGCGCATAGCTAGGAAGATGACGAACTACCCACCGATCCTGAAGGCTAAGTCCTCCTACAAGGAAACTCTATCGACATCAGACCCAGACGGTCGTATGTACAACAAGTACAAACTAAAAGACGACATTCCCCGGGATGACGTCACACATCGCGGAACACCGAGGGAAAATCAATCCGCCGGGCCGAACCTACGTAGCCGGAACCTAAGCTCGAGCTCGACCAACTCCTCGCATACCCCGAACGCCCCGAACCCCGCGAGGACCACTGCGACCGTGGATGCGCATATTCAATCTGGCCGTGAGGTGACTCGCCAAAGTTACCAAAGGACCTTGCTGCTCGCCCTCTTCTCGCCCGTTAACCCGCTGATCTCTACGCTTGGCTCGCGCGCATAAGCCCGCATACGTGCCATGCCAAGCTTCAATCAAGAATTACTCTTGCACAACCTCTCTTAGATAGTCATCAAGACCCGTGGTACATCGGTATACTCTCCGTAGCCACATCCATAGCTAGTAACAGTGGTCGCTTTCTTTGCACTCTATATTCACCGCTCTGGCCGTGGAACCAAGGTTCAAATATCATGGCCGCAGCTGGAACCGCCACGCCGTGCCAAACTCATTGGGGCTAGTGACGCCGCAAAACTCCCGAATGAAGCACTACCCTAGGTAATGATTGGGCTGTGCCTCGCCACCCTCGAACTCTACTCGCAGCCTCCTACGCTTTGCCTCCCGGGCGGGTTGCCTACGCGGAGGCATAACGGTAAGGGAAAGAAATACGTCGAGGGTCCAACTTACAACATGCCTCTAAGGCACGATCTCGAGTGAGAAGAATAGAAACCAATCCTAAAATATCCTATAGCCTCACGATTATTGGTGTGGTGCACAACACACCGATAATCAAGACTTCATCGATACGGCTCGTAGACACTTTCCGAGGATTAATCGCTTCGATACCACTTTTGTCACGACCGAACCGGCCCGTGGATCGTGCCTTACCGGGCACCCAAGTAGACATACATCGAGTAATCTGAACATAAAGACAATACATGAAACCGGTGTAATAAGACGGTGAAATAAGAAGACAAAGCAACTAAAAGCGGTTACCTTCAAGATAAATATAAATAGCAACTTTTTCAACATGAGCAGCTTTAATCCTTTTTACAAACCCCGCCACAACAGCATTACTGCACCTCTAATAATTATATGAAAACAATGGCGTGACAGGGCCCGTCCAAACCCCTGAATGTAAAAACTTACTACGACAGGGGACTATACCACTGATAATCCTACGGAGAAACGGAGCTTCCCAAACGCTGAAATCGTGGACCGAGAGCTAGGATCAACGATGGTGTACTCAACTCGCGGCATGAACGCAGCCTCAAGGAGGTCAAGCATAACAAAGTATGTGAAACTGAAAATACATATCAGAAATGAAATCATAGCGATCATATAAAGCAGAGACATGTATGATAACCAAACTACGCTTTACAACAGCGCCATGTCAAGTCAGGGACTCACGCCCTCAAGTCATCACTCAAGTATAACAATGGGTCTCAGGCCCACAACATCAATCATGCCCGTGGAATAACTTCCTCACTGCCGGCAGTCTATGATATAAAAGCACCAAGGAACACACATGAACACCAGGTCCCACCTGTGTCATAATAAAATCAGACGGTAAGTACGAAGGCATAGCCGACTACTAAAAACCCACGCACTAACAAGGTCATGAATCGTATCATAAGATCTGTCTAGACCGTCACATGATCAAAGCCGCCACTTGCCCGCAGATCAATGTACGCTGCGTCTAACCTCGAACTCCCGCAGCCCGCATAGTCCAATCTCATCGCCCGCATGAGGTATTCCCGCATCGAGGGTAGCTACTCCCAAGATCGCCCCGACTTCGCACCGCATGGCCACATGGACCGCATGCCCATAAAGGACGACACTAACACGAACTCTCGTAGCTCAAGATAGCCCTCGGGACTCGCATGAGGTATTCTCGAATCATAGGTCCATCGACCCGCCTGAGTCTACCCCGCATCGGAGGGCAGCTTAACCCCCGGAATCATCTCAAGAGATGAGTGATGTAAAATACTAACACAACAGCTTATCGTTAAGCAACATAAGCACAACAAAGGAAACCCCTTTACTCTGGAAATACGGGGTATAACAAAAAGAATACATCAGAGGGAGTCCAACTTATAACACAGCTCTAAGGAACGATCTCAGAGTGAGAAAAATGAAAACCAATCCTAAATATCCTGCAGCCTCCTGATTATAGGTGTGGTGCACAACACACCGATAATCAAGACTCTACTAGATACGGTCTGTAGACACTTTCCGAGGATAACCTGGCTCTGATATCACTTTTGTCACGCCCCGAACCCGGGCCCGTGACTGGTGCCTTACCCGGGCACCTAAGTAGACATACATCAGAGTAACCAGCGGAATATAAAAACAAGACATGAAACAATATGAAATGAGAAACAGTATCCAAGAAAAGATTGCCCTTCGGCATGTATATACATAAAGGGTGAACAGTTACATCCCAACTTTACAAACTCTGCCCACAACAGGACTACAGACCTCTAAGAGTTTTATAACAACAACGACGGGACAGGGCCCCGCCATACCCCTGAATGTATAAGAACCTACACCCTCAGGGAATCATACCATAAGATAAGCCTCCGGAGAAACGGAGCTTCCCAAAACGCTGAACTGTGATCCTATGAGCGAGGATCGACGACTGGTGTACCTCTACCTGCGGAATGAACGCAGCTTCAAGGAGGTCGATAACAGTACCAAGTATGTGAAATCGTAGCATCAAATCAAATCATAACATTTCAAAACCAATTACAAATACGCATTTAACAACCAATTTAATCGCATATAGTGCCACAAAGATAAACAAGAGCAAAATAGATATAACGAATCGGTCTTTTCTAGGCCGCTAATGATCGGGCAAGGCCAATCGCCCATAGTATCATTATGCGTGCCTAATCTCGAACTCCCACACCGCATAGTCACACGCACCGCATGAGGTATTCTCGTGATCGGGGTAGCTAACCCGTGACATCCTCCTGGACTCCCGCAGTCCGCATAGTCACACAGACCGCATGAGGTAATCCTCGCATCATAGTCACACAGACCGCATGAGGTATTCCTCACATCGGGTAACACACCCGGAGTGATCATCCTGGAACTCCCGCAGCTCCGCATAGTCACACAGACCGCATGAGGTATTCCTCGCATCGAGGGTGGCAAACCCTCGGCATCATAACAAGTCAGGGGGGTATGTAATATAATAGCAGTACAACGGGCTTATCGTTTAACAACGTAAGCACAACAAGAATAACCCCCTTACACAAACATCACAAGACACTAACACACGTAGCATCATAACATGTTTACTTATCAAACCATCTTACTACACTTTCCAGAAATCAATACAAGACTTTCATAAATAAATAAGTAAACCGTTCCTTTTATCTTTGTTAAGTCGTTATACCTAACTTCCCATAAAGCTAGTATAACACTTAAGCTTTTAAAACCAAGTATTTCTTTTCTTTCAAAAATGATTCATAACTCTTTTGAAAGACTTCAAGATTCTTATTATTTAAAACTCAAGTCAAAAGGCATCAAAGTAAAACCAAAACAATTTCCATACCCTTTTTTTTAAACCCATCTTAAGACAAAAGCATGCCTTCCTTTTTAAACCATTTTTAAGACAAAACCATGCCTTCCTTTAAAACAAAGACACTTTTTCCTTTTTAAAGTCAGGTAGCAATATACTTTTTAAACCAAGTGTCTTACTCTCTTAAAAACAAGTACCCTATACCTTTAAATCAAGTTACTTCTCCTTTCCCAAAATCAAGTTGTTTATAAGTCAAGTTATCATTTTAAATCCAATGATAAAACCATTCTTATTTTCGAAATCAAGATAACTTTATTCTTTAAAAGACCACACACCCATTGCTTATGAGTGAGGTTTTACAACTTTTTAACATAATTCAAGTCCTTAATATTTCATAACAAGTCACTTAACTTTGGAATCAAGTCAACACAAAAGGAAAATCAACTTCCTTTAAACACACGTGCGTCTACCGCACTAAATATATTTCACAAATATCATGCTAGAAAGGATAGGAAGAGGTTCACATACCTCGCGACGATTATCGACAATTAGCAAAACGCTCCAAAGTACTCTAACCTTGCTCGGCTTTTCCACCCTTCAAGTAGAATACGCTACTCGTAGTACTTCAACCTATAATGGTCATAAAATGTCTATTAACTTCTAGATCCCTTCGTAGAATATTTCTAAGTACACGGTTCCTTATTCTACGGAAAATTCGCAAGACCTCCCGCAACCACATAAATCTCCTCCTCTAACGAGGCCCGCTACCAAACCAACAATCCCAGGGGGGTTACACGTCTAACCGGACGTGTACAATTCTACACCACAATAATACTACAAGTCTACTGTAAATATAGTCCTATGTAAATACAGTTCAATTCTTATCCATATTCATTCTACATATAGTATACTCAACTATATATTACTACAACATGTAATTTCCAATTACAGTAGGGGGATAAAGATCATTACCTCGATAAGCCCACAATTATCCAAGATTAAATGTCTATCCTGAGCAAGGTTTAGCTCCTATTCTGTACGCTCCAATCCGCTCCAAGAAACCCTTAGAAGTTTCTAAACAACTTCTACTTAATACTCCAACCAACTATGAAGATTTTCTTAGGGTTTCGTTTTGTGACCAAAGGGAATATAATAGTATTTCCGGGCTCTTAGTATAGAGGTAACTTGGGAATACTACAAGGGATTTGGGCTAAGGTATTTGGAATAGTAACAATACTAGAAGACAACTTTTCTACCAATGGGGGGGGGGGGTGTTTCGGACGAGGACTAACAAGAGGGGGGGGAGGGGAAGCTTTGGACGAGAGCTTTTCTCAAAGGGGGAGGGAGTTTTGAGACTTAGAAAAATGTTTAATGGATGAAGAAGTCTTGCACTAGAGGGGGGTATTTATAGAACAATGAAGGGCCAAGATTCAAGCAAGTGGAGGGTGTAGATTTGGTAGCTTCTTCAAGTGAAGTCTTCCACCAAGTGTCCACCATAACATTGGGACATATGTCCACCACAACATTGGGACATATGTCCACCACAACAATGAGCCAAGTGGACATCCACTTGCTCAAGAAAACCGTCCAAGGCAAGCCCCCACTTGCCCACAAAAATCGTTCAACCTACTCCCACTATCCGAAAGAATTATCTTGCAAGACTTGACTTTTTGACTTGGCCACTTTCCTACTATATCGTCCAACATTCCACCTAAGGGTACCACATGTCGCCCTCCTATTGGTCCAAAATATTTCATCTTCCGAAAATATCCGTAATGCCAAAAATCTGAAAATAAAGTGGGCCCCACAAAACCGTAAATCCTCCCGTGGGCCCCGCGTGACCAATTCCGGAAATAAGATTCCAATACTTCTAAAATAATCCCAAAAGTCCGAATACCGAATCTGGAAATCAAATTCCCATTAACGAACCTTTTTCCTTCACAAAAAAACCGGAAACTTTTCCGTCGAAAAATCACATCTTTCTTCCTTTCAAATTTTAATGTCGTATTCTCGTACGTACGTCCTCGTATACATACTCTGGAACTACTGGGTGTAACCACAATTCTACTCCACAATAATACTACAAGTCTACTGTAAATACAGTCCTATGTAAATACAGTTCAATTCTTATCCATATATTCTACATATAGTATACTCAACTATACATTACTACAACATGTAATTTCCAATTACAATAGGGGGATAAAGATCATTACCTCGATAAGCCCAAAATTATCCAAGTTTATAAGTCGATCCTGAGCAACGTTTAGCTCCAAATCCTTACGCTCCAACCCGCTCCAAGCGACCCTTAGAAGTTTCTAACCAACTCCTCTTAACACTTCATCTAAGCTATGAAGATTTTCCTAGGGTTTCGTTTTACGACTATTGTAATAAAGTAGTATTTGCGGGCTCTTATGTTGGGATTTCTTTGGAATACAACAAGGGATTTAGGCTAAAGTATTTGGAATAACAACAATACTTGAAGAATTCTACTCAAGGTGGGGGGGTGTTTGGAAGAGAACTCACTAAGGGAGGGAGGGGAATTTTTGCCTTGGAAACTTTCTAATGTGGATGAAATAAAGTCTTGCACACAAGGGGTATTTATAGGGAAATCAATGGCCAAGATCTAGGCAAGTGGATGGTGAAGATTGGTGTTATACCACGTATTTCCGGAGTATGTACGTGAGGGCGTACGTACGAAAGTATAGCCTTAAAAGTTTAGGCCTAGGACGTTTTTTGGGCACAACTCACACAAAGAATCGTTTTTCGACGAAACGTTTTGCACGACTCGCGTAGGGTAAATTCCGGCTATGTCATTTCTAATTTTTGCGAATTTTTCCGAGCGACGGAACCTTTTTGGACCAACGGGAGGGTGACACTAGTCACCTCAAGTGACGGCCAAGTGGCCTTTGCCTTGACGATTGGGAGGCTTTGGGGCTTAGAACATGGACCTTTGTTTGTGGAGTGATTTGAGGAGTAGGTTAGGGCACTTGGGCAATTCATGGCCCTCCACTTGCCCCCACTTGGCGATCTTGGCCCTTGGTTTCCTATAAATACCCTCTCTTTGAAGACTTATTCATCACAAATTTCCAAGCCTAAATCATCCTTCCCTTGTGAGCCATCATCCTAAGCCTCACTTCTCCCCTTGTAAAGTCTTGGCGAATACCCTCTAAAATAAGCCTAGCCAAACACTACCCCCTTGGTAGAAAAGTTGCCTTCTAGTATTGTTATAATGCCCAAAATACCCTAGCCCAAATCCTTTAGTACTTAGTAGAAGTTGTAAAGAACTTCTAAGGTTTCCTTGGAGCTATCGGAGCGTACAACTTAGGAGCTAATCGACTTTTATCTAGGATATTATTGGGCTTACCGAGGTAAATAATCCTAACCCTCTTTTGAATTAGAGAATACTTGCTGTTGTAGTATAAGAATAAGTATTAAATACTTAGAAGAATATTACAGAATAGAATTGAACTGTTATCACAGTAGAAGGGTTTAAAAGAAGAATAATCAAACTGTACTTACATAGGACTGTTTTCACAGTAGACTTGAGTAGCTCACCGGGTAGGGAAGTGCTGCCCAATTTTTCCGTAGGATATAGAACCCTCTCGCTTAGAATCACATGCAGTAGTCTAGACGTTGATAGGCGTGTCGACTATTATAGGTTGATTCTGCGCGACATATTCAACTTGGCGTGGTTTTCGCGGAAGGTATGTCATTCTTCCTAAAGCATGATATTTTAAAATATATATAGTACGCAGACGACACGTGTTAATCGAATAATACTTACGCAATGTCTTTTGACTTAAGCTGAATAATACTTACGCAATGTCTTGCGACTTAAGCCCGAATAATAACGATCAAAGCATTTCAAAAGATTCTCAATCATTTTTAATGTAAGAGAACTAATTGGTTTTTAAACAGAAGCTTAAGAGTTATACTAGCTTTATGGGAAGTTAGGTATAACCACTTAAGCATGATAAAAGAAACAGTTTGCCTATGTGTTTATAACAGACTTATATTGATTTGTGAAAAGAATAATAAGATGGTTTGATAAGTAGACATGATATGATGCTATGTGTGTTAGTGTCTTGTAACGTTTGTATAAGAGAGTATTCTTGTTCTGCTTATGTTGTTTAACGATAAGCTGTTATGTTAGTATAATATAACTCACCTCTTGAAATATTCACGGGGTTGGCGCCTCCACGCGGGTAGACTCAGGCGGTCTAGGACCATGATTCGAGAATACCTCATGCGGGTCCAGGGGACCTATGCGGAGCTACGGGAGTTACAGGTTAGTGATGCGGGGTTATACCTCATGCGGTCTATGTGGCCATGCGGACTACGAGTCCAGGACGATGCCGAGGAGTAGTTACCCTCGATGCGGGGTTATATACCCTATGCGGGCCTATGTGAGTGGCCTATGCGGACTACGGGAGTCCAGGATTAGGCTTGCATGGTGATACTACGGGCAATTGGCCCTGCTTCGATCATTCACTGCCTAGAAAAGACCTGTTACAGTTTACCTATTGTTGCTCTTGTTTATGAGGTGGCACTATGTGCAGTTACCTTGGTTGTTTCATACATACTTGCAAAACTGATTTTTAAATGATATGTTTTCGTTTAAGTACTTTACAGTTTCACATACTTAGTACCTGTTGTACTGACCTCCTTCGGGGGGCTGCGTTCATGCCGCAGGTAAAGGCAAGCAGGTGCTAGATCCACATCCTTAGGATCTCTTTGCATTGGTGTCAGGAGCTCCATCTTCTCCGGAAGCTCTACTTTTTGTTACGATCTCCCTGTATTGTAGATAGTTTTGTACATTCAGGGTATGGCGGGGCCCTGTCCCGCCATAGTTGTTTACTTCCTTAGAGGTCTCAGAGTCCTATTGTACATTGGGATGTAATCGCAAAAACTGGGTTATATATATATGTCGAAGACGAGCTTTTCATCGATAATGTGACCTAGCATTTACACCTCCGCCCCCAACTCGGAGCGATGAGATGGGTTACGCAGAGATGGCCCGCCATCGCCGTGATCGTGGCGCATACGAGGACAGCCGGATGCGGCAGTCAGCCCCAAATTCGGGCCAGATCGCGTGGTTCACCCGAGGCAGAGTTTGAGGCTACGAGACTTCCCGAGTTGTAGCCCGCGAGTTTTACGGTCGAGGCCGAGGATGATCCGCAGGAGTTCATCCGTCACTGAGGATTTTGAGAGTGATCGTGCCGAGACCGAGTCCGTGATCTTTGGTTCACATAGGCCGCGTGATACCGCAATCGATTGGTTTGATTCGTGGAGTTATCCCGGGAGAGCACGCGTCCCGCCTACTGGGATGAGTTCTCGAGGCTTTCTCACTCACTTCTTGCCTCGCGGATGAGGGCGCTGGCCGATAGATTTTTACCGCCGAGGCAGAGGACGACCTTGTCGGGAGTACAATGTCGAGTTTGATTCATTGGCTCGATATGTCCCTGCATTGTTAGCAGATATGGAGGATAGGGTGCACCTCTAAGTCACCGTGCTAGATGATTATATGGCCGAGTCATTTGCGGGTTTTTCTCTCCAGCCGGGTATGGACATTACCCGTGCAGCACATGCTCTTGGATGCGGCGAGCGAGAGAGCGGCGGGTTGACAGCAGCAGGTTAAGACCGTGACGGCAGGTCTTTTGGTGGCTATCGTGGTGGGCGGCCTCAGCAGCAGTCTAGATTTGCACCACACCGGCTCGAGCACTCTGCACCGCCTCGACAACCAGATATTCGAGGGCGCACGGGCCCCAGGACTTCGTGACGCCCGAGCGGCAGAGATCGCCGACGGGACCACCCCTCGGTGTGGCCGTCGCGGTAGATCCCACTGGAGTTGTGGTGCTACGGAGCTTGTTTCGATTGTGGCGGCAGGTCACTATGCGAGGAACCGTCCACCAAGGGCGATCTTGATGGTAGGGTCGACCATGTGTTCTTTCACGTCTTCTTCATCCTCGACAGCCTACTCGCCACGGAGGGCAAGGTACTCATAGACCAGCAGTCGCGCAGAGGTCGTGGCGCTGGTCCTGTTCTAGCGGTCCTCGAACCGCATTTATGCTTTGTCCACCGACAGATCAAGAGGCCTCACCGATGTCGCCGGTACCTTATCGCCTGGGTTTGATGTGTATGCTTTGATAGATCCGGTTCTACTATGTCCTATATATCTCCCTTGTTGCTAGTAGGATAGGGATAGAGCACGAGTCCATAGACCCTTTCGAGGTAGCTACGCCATGGGTGATTCGGTGGTAGCTCGGCGGGTATATAGAGCTTGTCATGTGACCATTTACGTCGGACCTAGCCGACTTGATAGAGTTGGAGATGATTGACTTCGACGTGATCACGGGATGGATTGGCTATCTTCTTGCTACGCCAATGTAGACCGCAGAGACAGAGTAGCACGGTTCCAGCTTTCCCGAGGAGCCATTGTTGAGTGGGAGGAGCACGGTATCGCCGAGTGGTAGGTTTATTTCCTACCTCAAGGCTAGGAAGATGGTGCGAGAAGGGTATATCTACCATCTCGTTAGGTGTTTGATCTCGAGGTGCAGTGCGATTTTCATCGGCCCAGAGTCGAGAGTTTCCGACGTGTTTCAGACGACCTCCCGTATCCTCCCGAGAGGAGATTGAGTTTTGTATAGACATATTGCGGACACTCGGCCTATTTCCATTCCGCCATACGTGATGGCACCGCCGAGTTGAGAGAGTTGAAGGATCGGCAGGGATTTCCGGAGAAGCGGCTTCATCAGCCTAGTGTTTCCCGGGAGCGCGGTATTGTTCGTGAAGAAGAAGGGCGGACGCCTAGCGCATGTGTGTTGATTACAGGCAGCTGAACAAGGTGACCATTAAGAACAGATACCCCCTTCCCAGGATTGATGATTTGTTCGACCAGTTACAGGGTGCGAGATGCTTCTCCAAGATTTATCTCGCGATCGGGCCATCATCAAAGTGCAGTCGAGAGGTGGATGTCCCTAGGATCGCATTCGGACCCAGACGCATTATGAGTTCGTGGTCATGTCTTTTGGGTTGACCAATGCTCCGCGATATTCATGGATTTGATGAACCGAGTGTTCAAACCATTTTTGGACACGCTTGTGATAGTGTTCATTGATGATATCTTGGTTTATTCTCGCCAGAGCAGGAGCATGCGAGCATTTGAGGATCAGGCCGACAGCTTCTCCAGACTAGCTTGTACGCCAAGTTTTCCAAATGTGAGTTTTGGTTGACTTGGTGGCTTTTCTTGGGCATATTGTTCGGGCCGATGGCATTCGAGTGTATACGCCAAGATCGAGGCGATCGAGACTTGGCCTAGACCTACTACTCCGGCAGAGGTTCACGCTTTTTGGGCCTGCAGGATATTATCGGTTCGTGGAGAAGTTTGCTTTATCTCGCACCATTGACTAGGCCGACTCGTAAGGCGCAAGTTTAAAGGATCGTGATGCTTGAGCGTGGTTTCGATTCTTGAAAAGAGAGAATGACGACCGCCCCCGTTCTTACTCTTCCAGAGGGTCCAGACGGTTATGTTGTGTATTGTGATGTGTCAGGCATCGGGTTGGGATGTGTGTTGATGCAGCAGGGAAAGGTTATAGCATATGCATCCCGACAGCTGAAGAAACACGAGGAACTACCCCACCCATGATTTGGAGTTGCGCGTGATTCACGCCAAGATCTGAGGCACTACTTGTACGGGTTCATGTGGATATTTATACGCACCACAAGAGCCTCGGTATATCTTCACCGCAGGAGCCGAACTTACGAAAGAGACGGTGGTTAGAGTTGCTAAGGATTACGATGTTGATATCTGTACCACCCGGAAGGCCAATGTCAGGCGATGCTCTTAGTCGTAGTCGATGGGAGCCTATCGATGTGCAGCAGAGAGGAGGGACATGGTTCGTGATTTGCATCGATTAGCGAGCCTTGTGTCCGCTTGATTGATTCCGATAGCGGTGGTTCGAGTTCGTGAGGTTGCCGAGTCTTCCATCGTCGAGGAGGTGAAGAGGCAACAGCTCGAGGATCGATTTGACACGTTATCATGATACGCCTTCGAGGGCAAGGGTCCTGAGGTAGCACCACGGGTGCTAAGGTTTGAGGGCGAGTTGTGTGTTCCAGATGTTTGAGGACTTCAGCAGGTTCTTGGGAAGCACACTGCACAAGCGTTACTCATCCATCCGTGGTCGACCAAAATGTACCACGACCTTAGATCCGTGTATTGGTGGGATGGCTTGAAGAGGACGTTGCGAGTTCGTAGCTCGGTGCCCATGTTGTCGCGCAGTGAAGGTAGAGCACGAGGCCCGGTGGTTTGTTGCGGCGATAGAGATCCCGACCGAAGTGGGAGGTAATCAACATGGACTTCATCACAGGATTACCTCGCACTCGGAGGAGACATGATTCTATATGGGTTATCGTCGACGGTCGAAAATCAGCCCACTTTCTTCCCGTCAGACGACTTTTCTGAGGATTATGCCCGACTTTACATCCGAGAGATCGTCGATCGCATGGAGTCCCTATTTCGATCATATCGCATGCAGGAGCCCGGATTTCGCTAACTCGGAGGTCTTTCCAGAGGTTTAGGACGCAGTGAGCTCGAGTCTCGCATTCCATCCACGCATGCACGACAAAGCCGAGCGCACTATCCGGACTTCGAGGATATCTGCGAGCCCGTGTTATCGACTTCGTGGTAGCCGGAGGATCATTTGCCTCTAGTTGAGTTTGCGTATAATAATAGCTACCACTCCAGTATTCAGATGGCGCCTTATGAGGCCTTGTATTGGAGGAAGTGCAGATCACCTATAGGCTGGTTCGATGTGGGCGAGGTGCAGTTAGTAGGACCAGATTTGGTGCAGCAGGCAGTGGATAAGGTGAAGCTTATCCAGGAGAGGTTGCTGACAGCTCAGAGTCGACAGAAGTCATATGCAGATCATCGTCGTCGGCATCTGGAGTTCGAGGTTCATGATTGGGTTTTCCTAAAGGTGTCACCCATGGCGGTGTGATGAGATTCGAAAGAAGGAAACTCACCAAGGTACATTGGGCCGCTTCAGATTGTCCGCAGGTAGGCAAGGTTGCCTATGAGTTGGATCTGCCGTCCAACTGGAGGCAAGGCATCCGGTTTTTCACGATCCATGCCGGCGAGAGATGTATCGGGGATCCATCTAGGGTACACCTGATTGACGATGTCCAGGTGACCGAGGGGTTATCGTATGAGGAGATTCCCATAGCGATAATCGATCGTCAGGTTAGGCGTCTGCGGACCAAAGACGTGGCTTCCGTCAAAGTTCTGTGGCGGAACGAGCTCAGGGAGGAGATGACGGGAAGGCGAGGAGGACATGAGGCGAAGTATCCTCACCTATTCCCACACCTCCGCTAATTCACTTTCCTACTTATAAATTTTCGTTATCGTTTATGCCTAAGTGTTGTTCGTGGCCGTGTGGCATTTGCAACTGTTTAAGTTATGAAGAACCTTATCGATAACTGTCTTGGGAAGGAACATTCGGGACGAATGTTTCTAAGGAGGGGAGAATGTTATACCCCGTATTTCCGGAGTATGTACGTGAGGGTGTACGTACGAAAGTATAGCCTTAAAATTTTAGGCCTAGGACGTTTTTTGGGCACAACTCACACAAAGAATCGTTTTTCGACGAAACGTTTTGCACGACTCGCGTAGGTTAAATTCCGGCTATGTCATTTCTAATTTTTGCGAATTTTTCCGAGCGACGGAACCTTTTTGGACCAACGAGAGGGTGACACTTGTCACCCTCAAGTGGACGGCCAAGTGGCCTTTTGCCTTGGACGATTGGGAGGCTTTTGGGGCTTAGAACATGGACCTTTGTTTGTGGAGTGATTTGAGGAGTAGGTTAGGGGGCACTTGGGCAAATCTTGGCCCTCCACTTGCCCCCCACTTGGCTTGATCTCGCCCTTGGTTTCCTATAAATACCCTCTCTTTGAAGACTTATTCATCACAAATTTCCAAGCCTAAATCATCCTTCCCTTGTGAGCCATCGTCCTAAGCCTCACTTCTCCCCTTGTGAAGTCTTGCCGAATACCCCTCTCTAAAAGAAGCCTAGCCAAACACTACCCCCTTGGTAGAAAAGTTGCCTTCTAGTATTGTTATAATGCCCAAAATACCCTAGCCCAAATCCTTTAGTACTTAGTAGAAGTTGTAAAGAACTTCTAAGGTTTCTTGGAGCTATCTGAGCGCATAACTTAGAGCTAAGCCTTGCTCTGATCGACTTTTATCTAGGATATTATTGGGCTTACCGAGGTAAATAATCCTAACCTCTTTTGAATTAGAGAATACTTCGTTGTAGTATAAGAATAAGTATTAAATACTTAGAAGAATATTAGAATAGAATTGAACTGTTATCACAAGATAGGGTTTTGTCACGCCCAAAATCGGG
This sequence comes from Przewalskia tangutica, assembly GCA_029844215.1. Lineage (NCBI taxonomy): Eukaryota > Viridiplantae > Streptophyta > Magnoliopsida > Solanales > Solanaceae > Przewalskia > Przewalskia tangutica. The sequence goes on from CM056730.1 coordinate 48,171,863, forward strand.
CCCGTGGATCGTGCCTTACCCTGCACCCTAGCGATACATACATCGAGAGAAAATCAGCGGAACATAAAACATGAGTCATTATACAAGAGATATAATAAATAAACAAAGCAACCAAAACGGTTGCCTTCAGATATACATAAAACTCATCAGCTTTAATCCTTTTACAACCCCGCCCACAACAAGATTATGCACTCTAAGATATACATGACTATGACGGACAGTGCTTCGCCATACCCCGAATGTACAAGAACTTACAACTCAGTGGAACACCTACTAAAAGATAAGCCTCGGAGAAACGGAGCTTCAAATGCGTTGAATCGTGATCCTAAGAGCGAGGATCCACGACCGATGTACTCTACTGCGGATTTAACGCAGCCCCGAAGGAGGTCGATAACAGTACCAAGTATGTGAAATGCATAATATCAGAATGAAATCATACTAGTCTATATAAAGCGGAGACATGTATGATAACCAAACTACGCTCCCAACATAAAACATACCATCACTCCAATATAACTACGGGTCTCACGCCACAACATCAATCGTGGTCGATCACGGCCGCATGCCCCTAATATCGCAGACGGTGTAGACATGTCCATGTGACTCAACAACAAGACAAAGAATCCAGATGGAAGCATACCCGCGCGCCACGATCGTGTCGGTATGTCCAAAGGGAAACAATAAGACAACTTTCCAAATGGACGATACCCGCGCGCTACGATCGTGTCGTGATGTCCAGAGGGAAACAATAGACGGCATTCCCAAATGGACGATACCCGCAGCGCCACGATCGTCAAGATGTCCAAAAGGAAATCACAAGGCGATAATCAAATGGAAACATACCCGCGCGCTACGATCGTGTCAAGATATCCAAAGCGATTAACTACAAGACCTTAACCAAAATGGAAGCATACCCGCGCGCTACGATCGTGTCGGTATGTCCAAAGTGATTAACAACAATAATACTATCAACAGAACGCATCTGCGGAATTTCTCCGCCACCGCCGCACGCCCAAGTAAGTTCTCAACAAGTCAACCGATTCTCCATCGAGACGCAGAACACGTAAATACAACGCTTTGCACAACAAAGGTTATCACAATAAGCATAGCCAAGCTTCACAACAACAAGCATAGGCAAGTTTCACAACAACACAAAGTACTTTCATTTTATACCAAAGTCCGGGGTTTTAACCCCAAAGTACTACATACGTAAGTTCTTTTAAAAGAGATCCATTTCTTTTATAAAAGTCACCCGATACCCGTAGTATTAGAATGACCAACCCACCTTCCTTTTCAAAACCAAGTAACAACATTCTTTTCCTAAGTTCCAGTTTGCCTACTTTCAATTACTCAAGCTTCTCATTTTCAAATGGTTTCATAGTTCCCAAACTTAATCACTTGATTCCTTTTTAGAACAATTAAGTAATATATGTCATACATGTGAGTAGTTTATTCTTGTTTATAACGATCTTATTACAGCAGCCATGATCTAGAAAATGTAATATCATTTTGTCTTATCTTAGCTTCTATGCAGATGGAGGTTTCTACTGGTTTTAATACAACACATCATTATTCAATACATTTTCCTTTTATTAACGCCGCAGTTGGTCCTGTCGATACACATTCGATTCCCAAATCAAGAAACATTATCCCTTTAAAACCAAGTACTCATTACTCACGAATGAGGTTTCACACAAACATCCACATTAAAACAAATAAGTTAAGTCTCTTATCTTATAAGATCAAGTCTCTTAACTTCTAACATCAGTAAACCATTTTCACTTACATAAGGTCGTTATAACTAACTTCCCATAAAGCTATTATAACACCCTATGTTTTAAACCAACCAAATCACTTAGCACATGTACGTCTACCGTACTACATAGTTCACAACAATCATGCTAGAAAAGATAGGAAGAGGTTCACATACCTCGCGACGATTTATCGACAATAAGCAAAATGCTCCAAGTACTACAACCTTGCTAGCCCTTTCCACTCCTCGAGTAGAATACGCTACTCTTAGTACTTTCACCTATAAAGGTCACAAACGCCTATTAACCCCAAAACACAAGTTTTCTATCTTTCTATAGAAAATTCGCAAAGACTCTCCCCGCAACAGCGTAAATCTCCTCCTCTATCGAGGCCGGCCACCAAGCCAACCAGGGGGGGGGTTTACACGTCTAACCGGACGTGTACAATTCTACACAAGTCTATCGCACACACCCTATGTAAATACAAATTCGGGCTTTATTCTTCAGCTTAAGTCAAAAGACATTGCCGAATACTAAGTATAGTTCCATATATAGTATACTTCAACTATATATCCTAACAAACATGTAATTTCCCATTACAATAGAGGACAAGATAATTACCTCGATAAGCCCAAAATTATCCGAGTTTAATGTCGCTTCCCGAGCAAGGTTTAGCTCCACCGCGCCCAAACCACTCCAGACAACCCTTAGAAGTTCTAACTAACTTCTACTCAAATACTTCAACCAACTATGAAGATTTCCTTAGTGGTTTCGGTTTGAGACTAAAAAGGACAAAAGGTAGTATTTTCTGCTCTATGTAAAGAGGTATCTTTGGAATACTACAAGGTACAAGGCTAAGGTATTTTGGGCATTATAACAATACTAGGGAGTATTTCTATACCACAACAAGGGTATTATACGAAAACAACTAGCAGTGGGTACCCACGCTAGCACCACAAAGTGGGAACCTTCTGCCAAAGGCCACAAGGAGGAGGGAGGGGAGAGGCTTAGGACGAGAGCTACTAGAGGAGGAGGGATTTCAAGACTTAGACAAAGTGAGGAGTGAATGAATAAGTCTTCACAAGGGAGTGGTATTTATAACAAAGCCAAAGGCCAACCAACGGCCAAGATCTAGCCAAGTGCTACACAAGTGTAAGGCCAAGATCAAGCCAAGTGCACCCTAACCCTACTCCTTAAAACCTCACAAATATCTACACAAATATCAAGCCCAACTTGCCCAATCCATTCGGCCTACCGAATTTCTTCAGTCCACCAACGAGAGGTGCGAGTGTTGCCCTCTCGTTGGTCCAAAACGCTCCGCCTCTAAAAATTCGCAAAAATACAAAATGACATAGCCGAATTTTCCTTCGTAGCTTAGTAAAACGTTTCGAAAAACGACTTAATCAAAGGTTGTGCACAATAAATATTTCGCCAAGGGTGCCACATGGGGGTGACACGTGTCGCCCCCCGATTCGCCCAGAATATTTCGTCTTCCGAAAATATCCAATTTACCGGAACTCTCAAAAACAAAGCGGGCCCCACAAAACCGTAAATTTCTCCCGTGGGCCCCACGTGACCATTTCCGAAAATAAAATCTCAAAATTCTAATATAATCTATGAAGTCCAAATACCAAATCTGGGAATCCAATTCCCATTAACGAACCTTTTTCTTCACAAATAACCGGAAACTTTTCCGTGAAAAACTCACATCTTTCTTTCTTTTCAAAATTTTCTTGCACTCGCACGCACGCCCTCACATACATACCCTGCAACTACGGGGTATAACATTCTCCCCTCCTTAGAAACATTCGTCCCGAATGTTCCTTCTCGAGACGGATATCGATGAAGTTCCTCTAACAAGTTGTCAACGCCACAGCTTGGCCACGAAATAACACACGCCCTCTTCTTTCCTTACTCGTCGTGCCCTTCTCGAACACTTGAACTCTCCCAAGATGTACCATACTTCAGTCATTACTTGCTCTCGAAAATCTGCGAGTCACTACCTCCAAACTTGGTCATCTTACTAACCTCAAACTTCCTTAAGGCCATTCCCGCCTTTACGAACCGCTCGTCCAACGCGTCCACGAACTCATACGATGATCATACAAACTTGGGCCTAGCATCCTCGTGACCCTACCACCGCGGGACCACCTAACTGACCCCACCTTAATCCGGCACGGGTTGACCGTATCACGCCCTCAACCCGACCCACAACCGTGCCAAACTCTTGTTCCCCGCTCCGGAACAATCTTACTAATTCACATCATGAAAGCTACCACTTCCATCTCACACTACCCATGGACTTATCACACAAATAAAACCCACGTATACTACTCACCCTTATAAGGGTCAAACATAAAACGAATCTTTTACTCAAGATGACCTTACCTCTAAGGTCTCAACAGAAAATAGTCTAAGTTTCACAATTACCATGCCTCCATACGTATCCTTCCAACTAACCATGCATTCTAATTCACACATATCACAATGCTATCCGCGCATAGCACACAATAATGAGATTATCATAACAAGCATACCAAAACTCTAGAGGGTTAAGGATATACCTGAAGCTACCGCTCCACTCTAATCATAGGCACACTCGCAGGCATACAGTAGAAGGTGATAAACCACCCACAGATCCCGGCGTCGAAGTCGTAACATCCGCGCTTCCTTGGTCGGACAGTTCCGCAAAATGGCCCGCTGGCCGCATGCAAAACAAACTCCCAATCTAGCACGACACTCTCCAAAATGGAGTCTACCACAATGGTCACAACGAGGGGGTGGCTTCACCGTTAACACCCCGCTCGCCGAAAATCGAACCTCGAGCCCCGACCGCCTCAAGACGCGAGGACCACTGCACCGTGGGTATATAACTAGCTCACGAGGCGGTCCGCCTCGAAGCCACCAAAGCGACTCGCCGCCCCGACCTCTTCGCGATCTGTGTCATTCCGTCGACCCTCCGTGCCTCACATCCTAGTGCATGAGCTCGCATGCGGGCAATGTCCATGCCCTACCAAGAGAAACACCCGCACAAGATTCGCCATATAATCATCAAGCCCGTGACGTAGCGATGCACTCCTATCCTCCATATTCGCAACTAGCGCAGGACATATCGAGCCAAAGAATCGAACTCGACATTGTACTCCCGACAGCGCGCTCTCTGCCTCGCAGAATAAAAATCGTTTACCGCGCCTCCTCATCCGCGGAGGCAAGAAGTGCGTGAGGAAAGCCCCAAAACTCATCCCATACTGCTGGAGGTGCATGCTCTCCCGAAAGCTCCATGAATCAAACCAATCGATCGCGGTATCACGCACCGACGCGAACCAAAGGTCACGACTCGGTCTCAAGCCTCGATCACCCGCATGATCCGTCAGAATCGCCGGATGAACTCTCGCGATCATCCTCCGCCTCGACCCATAAAACTCGCGCTACAACTCGGAAAGTCCCGTAGCCTCAAACTATCTCGCCGGGGTGAACCATGGTGCATCGAACTGAATCGAATCGCCGTGATCCAAATTTATCTCATATCTCGCCACAACTCGCCAATAATCGCCATCTCTTGTGACCCATCTCCCGCCTGCATCGTGGACCGAGGCTCGTGTATCAGAGTCTCATCGCCATCGCCGCGCTCTAAACTCGGCTGGTCCGGGCGGCGCTCGTGAAACCCGCCGTCAAGCACAACCTCGTGTACTGCTCGGGCTCGCGCTCGCACTCCTCAGATCTCACTAGCAAGACTCGCCGCCTTTGCCTCCCGGGCTCTGGTTGCCTTGCGCGAGGCATAATCGTAAAAACGAGATACGCGGAGGGGTACAACTTACAACATGACTCTAAGGCACGATCTCGGAATGAGAAGAATGGAAACTAATCCTAAATGTCCTATAGCCTCTCGATTATAGATGTGGTGCACAACACACCGATAATCAAGACTCTACTAGACACGGTTCAGACACTTTCCGAGGATTAATCGCTCGATACCACTATGTCACGCCCAAAATCGGGCGTGGATCGTGCCTGCCTTACCTCGCACCCTAGCGATACATACATCGTGAGAAAATCAGCGAACATAAAACATGAGTCATTATACAAGAGATATAATAAATAAACAGCAACCAAAACGGTTGCCTCAGATATACATAAAACTCGAACAGCTTTAATCCTTTTACAACCCCGCCCACAACAAGATTACATGCACTTAAGATATATTAATGACTATGACGGACAGGCCCCGCCATACCCCGAATGTACAAGAACTTACAACTCGTGGAACACCTACTAAAAGATAAGCCTCCGAGAAACGGAGCTTCAAATGCGCTGAATCGTGATCCTAAGAGCGAGGATCCACGACCGATGTACCTTACTCGCGCAGATGAACGCAGCTTCAAGGAGGTCGATAACAGTACCAAGTATGTGAAATCGCATAACATCAGAAATGAAATCATACTAGTCTATATAAAGCAGAGACATGATGATAACCAAACTACGCTCCCAACATAAAACAGTCATCACTCCAATATAACTATGGGTCTCACGCCCACAACATCAATCGTGGTCGATCACGGCCGCATGCCCCTACATCGTGACGGTGTAGACATGTCCATGTGACTCAACAACAAGACAAAGAATCCAGATGGAAGCATACCCGCGCTACGATCGTGTCGTGATGTCCAAAGGGAAACAATAAGACAACTTTCCAAATGGACGATACCCGCGCGCCACGATCGTGTCGATGTCCAGAGGGAAACAATAGGACGGCATTCCCAAATGGACGATACCCGCGCGCCACGATCGTGTCAAGATGTCCAAAAGGAAATCACGGCGATAATCAAATGGAAACATACCCGCGCGCCACGATCGTGTCAAGATATCCAAAGCGATTAACCACAAGACCTTAACCAAAATGGAAGCATACCCGCGCGCCACGATCGTGTCGAGATGTCCAAAGTGATTAACAACAATAATACTATCAGCGAACGCACTGCGGAATTTCTCCGCCACCGCTTCGACGCCCAAGTAAGTTCTCAACAAGTCAACCGACCCTCCATCGAGAGACGCGGTAACACAGAAATACAACGCTTTGCACAACAAAGGTTATCACAATAAGCATAGCCAAGCTTCACAACAACAAGCATAGTACTTTCATTTTATACCAAAGTCCGGGGTTTTAACCCCAAAGTACTACATACGTAAGTTCTTTTAAAAGAGATCCATTTCTTTTATAAAAGTCACCCGATACCCGTAGTATTAGAATGACCAACCCACCTTCCTTTTCAAAACCAAGTAACAACATTCTTTTCCTAAGTTCCAGTTTGCCTACTTTCAATTACTCAAGCTTCTCATTTTCAAATGGTTTCATAGTTCCCAAACTTAATCACTTGATTCCTTTTTAGAACAATTAAGTAATATATGTCATACATGTGAGTAGTTTATTCTTGTTTATAACGATCTTATTACAGCAGCCATGATCTAGAAAATGTAATATCATTTTGTCTTATCTTAGCTTCTATGCAGATGGAGGTTTCTACTGGTTTTAATACAACACATCATTATTCAATACATTTTCCTTTTATTAACGCTGCAGTGGTCTGTCGATACACATTACGATTCCCAAATCAAGAAACATTATCCCTTTAAAAACCAAGTACTCATTACTCACGAATGAGGTTTCACACAAACATCCACATTAAAACAAATAAGTTAAGTCTCTTATCTTATAAGATCAAGTCTCTTAACTTCTAACATCAGTAAACCATTTTCACCTACATAAGGTCGTTATAACTAACTTCCCATAAAGCTATTATAACACCCTATGTTTTAAACCAACCAAATCACTTAGCACATGTACGTCTACCGTACTACATAGTTCACAACAATCATGCTAGAAAAGATAGGAAGAGGTTCACATACCTCGCGACGATTTATCGACAATAAGCAAAATGCTCCAAGTACTACAACCTTGCTAGCCCTTTCCACTCCTCGAGTAGAATACGCTACTCTTAGTACTTTCACCTATAAAGGTCACAAACGTCTATTAACCCCAAAACACAAGTTTTCTATCTTTCTATAGAAAATTCGGCAAAGACTCTCCCCGCAACAACAGCGTAAATCTCCTCCTCTATCGAGGCCGGCTACCAAGCCAACCAGGGGAGGGGGGTTTACACGTCTAACCGGACGTGTACAATTCTACACAAGTCTACTGCAATACAGTCCTATGTAAATACAGTTCAGTTCAGTTCTTTATTCTTCAGGCTTAAGTCAAAAGACATTGCCGAATACTAAGTATAGTTCCATATATAGTATACTTCAACTATATATCCTAACAAACATGTAATTTCCCATTACAATAGAGGGACAAGATAATTACCTCGATAAGCCCAAAATTATCCGAGTTTAATGTCGCTCCTGAGCAAGGTTTAGCTCCACTCCGCGCGCTCCAAACCACTCCAGACAACCCTTAGAAGTTCTAACCAACTTCTACTCAAATACTTCAACCAACTATGAAGATTTCCTTAGGGTTTCGGTTTGAGACTAAAAAGGACAAAAGGTAGTATTTCCGGGCTCTATGTAAAGAGGTATCTTTGGAATACTACAAGGTACAAGGCTAAGGTATTTTGGGCATTATAACAATACTAGGGGAGTATTTCTATACCACAACAAGGGGTATTATACGAAAACAACTAGGCTAGGGGGGGGGGTACCCCACGGCTAGCACCACAAAGGGGGGGGGAACCCTTCTCGGCCAAAGGCCACAAGGAGGAGGGAGGGGCTTAGGACGAGAGCTACTAGAGGGAGGGGAGGGATTTCAAGACTTAGACAAAGTGAGGAGTGAATGAATAAGTCTTCACAAGGGAGGGGTATTTATAGCAAAGCCAAAGGCCAACCAATGGCCAAGATCTAGCCAAGTGCTACACAAGTGTAAGGCCAAGATCAAGCCAAGTGCACCCTAACCCTACTCCTTAAAACCCTCACAAATATCTACACAAATATCAAGCCCAACTTGCCCAATCCATTCGGCCTGGCACTTCATGAATCCACCAACGAGAGGGTGCCAAGTGTTGCCTCTCGTTGGTCCAAACGCTCGATCTCTCGGAAAAATTCGCAAAAATACAAAATGACATAGCGGAATTTTCCTTCGTAGCTTAGTAAAACGTTTCGTCGAAACGACTCTGTCGGGTGTTGTGCCTGATAAATATTTCGGCCAAGGTGCCACATGGGGTGACACGTGTCGCCCCGATTCGCCTGAATATTTCGTCTTAGAAAATATCCAATTCTGAAATCTCAAAAACAAAGCGGGCCCCACAAAAACGTAAATTTCTCCCGTGGGCCCCACGTGACCATTTCCGAAAATAAAATCTCAAAATTCTAATATAATCTATGAAGTCCAAATACCAAATCTGGGAATCCAATTCCCATTAACGAACCTTTTTCTTCACAAATAACCGGAAACTTTTCCGTCGAAAACTCACATCTTTCTTTCTTTTCAAAATTTTCTGCCGTACTCTCGTACGTACGTCCTCACATACATACCCTGCAACTACGGGGTATAACAGGTTTAAAAGAAGAATAATCAAATTGTACTTACATAGGACTGTTTTCACAGTAGACTTGAGTAGCTCACCGGGTAGGGAAGTGCTGCCCAATTTTTCCGTAGGATATAGAACCCTCTGCTTAGAACTGTTTACAGAGTAGTCTAGACGTTGATAGACGTGTCTGACTATTATAGGTTGATTCTCTGCGCGCGACATATTCAACTTGGCAGGTGGTTTTCGCCGAGAAGGTATGTCATTCTTCCTAAAGCATGATATTTTAAAATATATATAGTACGGTAGACGTACACGTGTTAACTGAATAATACTTACGGCAATGTCTTTTGACTTAAGCCTGAATAATACTTACGGCAATGTCTTGCGACTTAAGCCTGAATAATAAGGATCTGAAAGCATTTCAAAAGATTACTGAATCATTTTTATGTAAGAGAACTAATTGGTTTTTAAAACCGAAGCTTAAGAGTTATACTAGCTTTATGGGAAGTTAGGTATAACTACTTAAGCATGATAAAAGAAACAGTTTGCCTATGTGTTTATAACAGACTTATATTGATTTGTGAAAAGAATAATAAGATGGTTTGATAAGTAGACATGATATGATGCTATGTGTGTTAGTGTCTTGTAACGTTTGTATAAGAGAGTATTCTTGTTGTGCTTATGTTGTTTAACGATAAGCTGTTATGTTAGTATAATATCACTCACCTCTTGACATATTACCGGGGGTTAAGCGCCTCCGACGCGGGGTAGACTCGGTGATGCAGGACCATGATTCGAGAATACCTCATGCGGGTCCAGGGGACCTATGCGGAGCTACGGGAGTTACAGGTTAGTGATGCGGGGTTATACCTCATGCGGTCTATGTGGCCATGCGGACTACGAGTCCAGGACGATGCCGATGAGTAGCTACCCTCGATGCGGGGTTATATACCCTATGCGGGCCTATGTGAGTGGCCTATCACGGACTCTGGAGTCCGTGATTAGGCTTGCGTGGTGATACTACGGCAATTGGCCTGCTTCGATCATTCGCACCTAGAAAAGACACATTCTGCTTTACCTATTGTTGCTCTTGTTTATGAGGTGGCACTATGTGCAGTTACCTTGGTTGTTTCATACATACTTGCAAAACTGATTTTTAAATGATATGTTTTCGTTTAAGTACTTTCTGATTTCACATACTTAGTACTGTTAGATCGACCTCCTTCGGGGGGCTGCGTTCATGCCGCAGGTAAAGGCAAGCAGGTGCTAGATCCACATCCTTAGGATCTCTTTGCATTGGTGTCAGGAGCTCCATCTTCTCCGGAGGCTCTACTTTTTGGTACGATCTCCCTGTATTGTAGATAGTTTTGTACATTCAGGGTATGGCGGGGCCCTGTCCCGCCATAGTTGTTTACTTCCTTAGAGGTCTGTAGTCTATTATGCGGTTGGGATGTAATCGCAAAAACTTGGGTTATATATATATGCCGAAAGGCAAGCTTTTCATCAGATAAACTGTGTCTCATTTTACAACTGTTTCATGTCTTGTTTTATATTTCCGCTGATTTTTCTCTGATGTATGACTGCTTGGGTGCCCGGGTAAGGCACCAGTCACGGGCCCCGGAACGGGTCGTGACAATTGGGTACATGTGTGTGGGTAGTTGGCCAACCATTTGTTCACCACAAAAATGGGACAAGTGGCCACCACAAAAATGGGCCACTTGTCCACCTAAAAAACGTCCCACTTGTCCTTCTCCAATTCGGCCAACATGGCCACACGGGGGTGACACGTGTCGCCCCCCTACTCGTCCAAAATATTTCATCTTCCGAAAATATCCGTAAAGCCAAAAAAAAATCCGAAAATAAAGTGGGCCCCACAAAACCGTAATTTTCCTCCCGTGGGCCCCACGTGACCAATTCCGGAAATAAAATTCCATAATTCTTAAATATTCCAAAAAGTCCGAATACCAAATCTGGGAATCTAATTCCCTTTAACGAACATTTTTCCTTCACAAAATCCGGAAACTTTTCCGTCGAAAAATCACATCTTTCTTCCTTTCCAATTTAAATGTCGTATTCTCGAACGTACCTCCTCGTATACATACTCTGGAACTACGGGGTGTAACATTCTTTCCCCCTTAGAAACATTCGTCCCGAATGTTCCTTCTAAGTCTCCAAGCACACCTGTGCCGGTATAGTCTTCACTACTATACTTACGAAACCAATTATGCCACACCTGGCCATAATACCACATACGCGCAAAAACGCACATCCAAGCCAACGAAGAATCATCTCTAAAACGTATAACAATACCATTTGCTTCACCCATGGTCCAAATGATACTTTCTTCCCCTCTTCACTTATAAAAAAGGATACTTCCATCATCTTAACACATCTTAGCCTCTTTTCTTACTCGTCGTATCTTCCTCGTACACTCGAACTCTTTCTACTATACGTACCACATTTCTGTCATTGCTTCAGTTTCCAAAATCTCGGGGTTACTATCTCTAACTTGGTCATCATTAACTGGGAACACTCTGGATGGATCTCCGATACTCTTTCGAAACATAGCAACCTGGGAGACCGGACGTACTGTCTCCTAAGTCGGACGGCAGTGCTAACTTATAGGCAACCTGGCCTATTCTACAACGATCTGAAAATGCCCAAAGTACCTCGGGCTAAGTTTCCCCTGCTATCCAAATCTCGTAACACCCTTCCGGGGTGGTACCTTCAAGAAGACCCACTGTCAACCTGAACTCCAAGTGTCGACGCCGATTATCCACACGACTTCTGTTGACTCTGAGCTGCTAATAACTTCTTCTGGATAAGCTTCACCTTATCCACATCCTGCTGAAACAAGTAGGGACCAACTATCTGAACCTTGCCAACATCGAACCAATCGACCGGCAACCTACACTTCCGTCCATACAAGGCTTCATAAGGCACCATCCGAATACTAAAATGGTAGCTATATAATACTCACTCAACAAGAGGCAAATAATCCTCACAGCTACCTCTGAAATCAAAACACCGACCCGTAACCTATCCTCAAATGTCTGGATAAAATGCGTTGTTCATCCATCGGCCCGAGGGTGAATGCAATACTGAGACTCACCTGAGTTCCTAACCCCGCCTGGTAAAACCTCCCGAAAAAAAAATAGCCATAAACTGGGCTCCAGTGCCTGCCATAATAAAAGTAGGAACCCCGTGCAGCCTTACAACCTTCCTGATAACATCTCGCATAACCCTCCGCCGAGTAAACAGTCCTAACTGAAAGACAAGATGGGCTGATCTCATCGGCCCGGCTACTGGTCGAACGCATCCACGAACTCGTATGATGGTTACCTAATCTTGGGCCAACACCCTCGTGACCCTATCATCTAGCGGGACCACCTCAAGCCCGACCACATTCATTCTACGGGTTGACTCGCGATATGGCCTCAACCCGACCCACTTTGTACTAAACTCTCGTTCCCCGATCCGGAACAATCTTACCAGTTCACGTCATGAAAGCTACCACTTCCATCTCACACTACCCATGGAATTATCCCACAATATATATCAGGCATACCAAGTACTTCGACAAGGACCAACCGTAACATCCACTCAGGACGGCCTTGCATCCAAGGTCCCAACTGTTATAAATTCTAAGGCTCCCCATTTTCTCGTCCCCAGAGTTACCCTTTTCAACTACCCATGTTTTCTAATCACAACTTACACAATGCTAACCGAACATAGCACTCCACATGCATCTACCATAACGACCTAAACAAGTCTCTTAAAGCTGAAGATATCTCTGTAACTACTGCCTCACTTTCCCTTTGCCGCTCTAATCAAATCCTGCTCATTGGGCATAACTACTGACGGTGATGAACCAGCCATCGATCCGAAGGTGAGTCGTAACTTCCGCGCCACCTCTCTGTTCGGACAATTTCGCAAAGGCCCTGCTGGCCGCAAGCCTAACAAGCTATCCAAGTAGTACGACACTCCCCATAAGAACACCTACCACAACGGCCATACCGAGGTAGGGGTGGCCTCCTCTGGCTAACACCCTTCCTCTCCGAACCACTGAATCCGCAACTGACCTGGTAGGCTAAGTCATCCCACCTGTATCCCTCCTACTAGGACATTCTCTCCTCACATGGCCCTGACGGCCGCTGGTAAAACAAGTACTAGCAAAAAGACGACATTCCCCGGGATGACGCCCGTCACATAGTGAACACTGAGGGAAAATTGAATCTGACTGGCTAGAACCTATGTAAATCTGTGAACCGGAAACCCTGGAGTTCTGACCAACTCCTAAATACCCCGAACGTCCTGAAGTCTGTGGAGAACCACTATGTCCTGGCGGAGGCGCATAACCAGTCTGCTGCTGAGAAGGTCCGCCTCGAAAGTTATCAAAGGACCCTATTGTTCTGGCCCTCTTCTGCTGATCTTGGTTAATGCGTCGATCTCTACGTTCGCTCGATGCGCTGGCGTGGCTGTCGCGGAAATGTCCATGTGATCAAGAGCTACTCTTGTACAACTCTCTGTTAGATAATCGCCATGTCATGTGACATATCGGTGCACTCTATCCTCCATGTCTGCCACTAACGCGGGGTCATAACGAGACCATGAGTCAAACTCTATACTGTATTCCCGAACCGTCCGCCTGCTCGCCAACCCCATAAATCTATCTCGCGAGCTCTCTCATCTGCGAGGGCAGAAGTGTAAGAATGCCTCACGAGGTCTTGATCACTTTCATGATCCGCAGAATCGAATAAACTCCTGATTATCTTCCTCAGTCCTCAATCCATAGGACTCGGGTGGACTGCAACTCAAGAAGTCCCGAAATCTCAAAACTATCGGATCTAGGGTGAACTACTGGTACTGCCGGAACCACCGGCTCTCGTCTGTCCTCACTCCCAGCCACCAGACTAGCTAGTAACTGGGCCATCTCTTGTAACTCCTATCCTCTGTTCCTGGCCGTGGGACTAGAGGCTCAGGTATCGTGGTCTCAGTAGCTACCGCACGCTTCTAAACTCTCACAGGGCTAGCGGCGTCGAGAACTCCCGAATGGCTGTCTCGGATAATGACGGGCGTGCCTCGTAACCCTCTGTGCTCTACTCGCAGCTCCCTCTGCTGCCTTGCCCTTCTGGGCTCTGGTTGCCTTGCGTAGAGGCATAACGGGTGAAAAGAATACATTAGAGGGAGTGCAACTTATAACACAACTCTAAGGCACGATCTCAGAGTGAGAAGAATGGAAATCAATCCTAAATATCCTGCAGCCTCCTGATTATAGGTGTGGTGCACAACACACCGATAATCAAGACTCTACTAGATACGGTCTGTAGACACTTTCCGAGGATTAACTGCTCTGATACCACTTTTGTCACGACCCGACCCCGGGCCCGTGACTGGTGCCTTACCCCGGGCACCCTAGTGATATAACATCAGAGAAAATCAGCGGAAAAAAAACATACACATGAAACAAGATATACAATAATGAAATAAGAAAACAGGCTAACCAAAACGGTTACCTTTCTGAATATATAAATAAAACTTGAACGACGATTACATCCCTTTTACAAATTCTGCCACAAGCGATTACTACGGACCTCTACGAATGTTATAACAACAATGACGGACGGGGCCCGCCATACCCCGAATGTAAGTACCTACAACGATGGGACTATACCAAAGATAAGCCTCGGAGAAACGGAGCTTCCCAAAACTGAGCGTGATCCTATGAGCGAGGATCGACGGCGGTGTACCTCTACTGCGGCATGAACGCACTTCGAAGAGGTCGGTCAACATGTACCAAGTATGTGAAGCGTAAAATCGAAATCAAATCATAACATTTTAAAACTAATTACAAATACGCATTTAACAACCAATTTAATCGCACATAGTGCCTGGCAAAGATAAACAAAAGCAAAATAGATATAACGAATCGGTCTTTTCTAGGCCGCTAATGATCGAAGCAAGGCCAATCGCCCATAGTATCATTATGCGTGCTAATCCTCGAACTCCGCGATCGCATAGGTCACACAGACCGCATGAGGTATTTCTCGCATCGAGGCGGCTAACGCGACATCCTCTCGGACTCCGCGGTCGCATAGTCCACTGCATCGCGTAGTCACATTGCACGCGTAGGCATTCCTCACATTGGGATACACACCCGGAATGATCAATCCTGGAACTCCCGCAGCTCCGCATAGTCACACAGACCGCATGAGGTATACCTCGCATCGAGGGTGGCAAGTCCTCTGTCACGACCCGACCCCGGGGCCGCGACTGGTGCCCTATCGGGGCACCCTGTCAGGTACACATCAGAGGATGGCAGCGGAACATACATAATACAAAATCTGTACAAGGTAAACATCACTAGCAAACCGACAAGGCTGCCTTTCATAAAATAACTTAATCGAATGTGAAACAGTACAACTGGTTCTTACAGCCCAAACCACAAACGTGACTACAGACCTCTAGGAATAACAACTGTGGCGGGACAGGGCCCCGCCATACCCCTTGAATGTACAAAAGTCTATAACCTCAGGGAATCATACCAAAAAGACAAAGCCTCCAGAGGGATGGAGCTTTCCAGGAAATGAACAGATCCTAAGAGTGCGGACCAGTAAGCTACGTATCTCGACCTGCGGCATGAACGCAGCCAGGGAGGTCGCATAACAGGTACCAAGTATGTGAAATCGAAAATCGTAATGAAATCATAAGTCTGAAAACAAGCTGGGTCATGGAAGAAAATCAAATACCTTTTACTGTGCCTTACTAACAATGAGAGTGACAAGTATATATATATAATACTGCATAAAATAGGGGCCTTAGGATCAAAACAGGGTACCTCGCCCGTAGTATCAATAATCACCCCTACTCCTGGGACTATTTCACCCATAGGTCTTGTGGACCCGCATGAGGTATTCCTCGCATAGTCAGACCGCCGCGTGGGACTATTTCACCGCGTAAGCCCATAAGGACTCGCATGAGGTATTCCTCGCGTCGTGGGTAGCAAGTCCACTAAGCAGTGGTATAACGATCTTGGGGACTTACCCGCCGGATATACTCTTACCACGAAGCAGATGGTATAACGATCTTGGGGACTTACCCGCCGGATATACTCTTGCTGAGGCAGATGGTATAACCATCTTGGCTGTACTCGCCGGATATACTCTTTGCTGAGCGGATGGTATGGCGATCTTGGGGCTTGCCCCTCAGACATACTCTTACACTGGTGCAGATGGTATAACGATCTTGGGCCTGCCTCTTAGATATACTCTTACACTGGAGAAGGTGGTATGACGATCTTGGGGCTTGCCCCTCAGACATACTCTTACCCTGGAGAAGGTGGTATAACGATCTTGGGGCTTGCCCCTCAGATATACTCTTACCCTAGCTCAAACTGTCATCATATCATAATCATAAATAAGTTAAGAAAACTTATAACTTCTTATTTGTCTTGTTCATATACCCTCTCATTTTAGTTTACTTAAGGCACTTAATCATATCTTTAATAAAAGAAAACCGGGAATTTAACCCAAGTACCACATACTTCAACTCTTTTAAAAGTGACTCTTTTTCATACATAACAACCTTTGGGCAATTGATGCCTAAAGATCAATTTGTCTTTCATAAATCAAATCATTTGTCTTTGCTTATCTTACTTAGAGTAAATCTCTTCTTGTTAACCTTTCATAAAGCTAATATAACTAACTTCCCATAAAGCCGTTATACTATCTTTATATTTTAGAAATTAAGACCTTCTTATCTTTTCATAAGGCCGTTATAACTAACTTCCCATAAAGCCGTTATAACTCCTTATAAACCATTTTGTTCTTTTACTAACCAAGAGACTTATACTTCAAACAATTCTACACAACTTTCAAAAATACTTCAAGCCTCTTATCTTTAGAATAATTCAATACTCAATACTTTCACACCAAGTACTCTATACTTTTGTAAAATCATACTTTTCCCTTAACCAAGGGACTTATACTTCTTAAAACAAAACAAGTCTTTACTTATACTTAAACAAGTAAGAATACTAAATCTTGTACTTCTACCGTACTACATAGATACAAATACTCATGCTCAAAAGATAGGAAAGCTTCACATACCTTGTTGATCAATCCACTTGCTAAGTCCAAACTACCGCAAGTAATATGTCAACCTAAAATAACCATGATACGCTTATTAACCTCTAATTTCAATGTAGAATAATCCAAACTCAAAGCCACTAAATTCTATGGAAAATTGGGCAGCATTTCCTTTGTTTCTACATACTTTGCCACCTTTCACAAGGCCGAATTTACCATCCAAACGCCACATTTAAGGCTCAACAATCCAACATTTCAAAGGGGATTACACACCTAAACTTGGGTGTGTAAAATTCTGCCCCATAAGGTACAACAATTCACTAAATAATTCTAAGGTAGTTTTTAGGCTACAACATGCTCATAATATCTTCTTAACCAATTCCTTTATATCCAAACCACATTTCTTGCATGCAATGACTCTAAGAGCATTATTTACTACCACAAGTTCTTCATTCTTATCATGCAACACTAGAAACTAATTCTAAAGGAAGAAATGTTACCTTAAAGCTTTAGCCAAATCTTTCCAACCACTTGCTAGCTCCCTTTTCAAGAACACCACCACAACAACCTTCACAAGCTAGCCACAAGCTTCCCCCTTGCTTTTACTTTTTCAGATTTTTCCTAAGGCTAGAATGTCTCTTGGGATTTTAGAGAGAAGGAGGAGCTTGAACTTTTAAGAGAGAGGGAAGAGCTTTTGTCTAAGAGAGAGAGAGAGAGATGAAGTATGACCAAGTCTTGAAGACTTGGTTAATATAATGCATGCAGAAATCAGATGGGGGGACACTTGTCACCCTCCCAAGGTCTTTTTAAAAGAAAAATCTGACTTTTCCTAAGTTTTTTCCCCCAGAATCCCGCCGCGGCCCTGCTTCCCGGCGCCGCGGCGCCGCAACTCCGTCGGACCCTCAGATCTTCCGCGCCTCGCTTCCGGCGCGCGGCTGAAACTTCAGCGACCTCGGTACTTTCGCGCGCGGCCGCATCCGGCGCGGCCATTGCCTTTGTCCAAACACATTTACGATCATGCGACCGAACTTGTAATTCTCATAACTTTCTACTCCGACGTCCTATCGACGAACGGTTGGTTGCGTTGGAATCTAGACTCAACGAACTACGTCCTAGGCCTTTGAAACACTTAGGAACTCTCAATGTACCGGGTCATAACCCACCTCAAAGTTGACTAAAACCCGTCCGGAATAATCCGTCAACCTATACTTTGAAAATTTTAAGTCTTACCCCCTTTCGTACGCTCTCAAACGCATGACCTGAACTACGGGGTGTAACATACTCGGCATCATAACAAGTCAGGGGGGTATGTGATATAATAGCAGTACAACGGGCTTATCGTTTAACAACGTAAGCAAAACAAGAATAACCCCCTCACATAAACATCACAAGACACTAACACACGTAGCATCGTAACATGTTTACTTATCAAACCATCTTACTACACTTTCCAGAAATCAATACAAGACTTTCATAAACAAATAAGTAAACCGTTCCTTTTATCTTTCTTAAGTCGTTATACCTAACTTCCCATAAAGCTAGTATAACACTTAAGCTTTTAAAACCAAGTATTTCTTTTCTTTCAAACATGATTCATAACTCTTTTGAAATACTTCAAGATTCTTATTATTTAAAACTCAAGTCAAACGACATCAAAGTAAAACCAAAACAATTTCCATACCTTCTTTTAAAACCAATCTTAAGACAAAAGTGTGCCTTCCTTTTAAAACAAAGGCACTTTTTCCTTTTTAAAGTCAAGTAGCAATATACTTTTTAAACCAAGGGTCTTACTCTTTTAAAAACAAGTAACCTATACCTTTAAATCAAGTTACTTCTCCTTTCCCAAAATCAAGTTGTTTATAAGTCAAGTTATCATTTTAAATCCAATGATAAAACCATTCTTATTTTCGAAATCAAGGTAACTTTATTCTTTAAAAGACCACACACCCATTACTCATGAGTGAGGTTTTACAACTTTTTAACATAATTCAAGTCCTTAATATTTCATAACAAGTCACTTCACTTTGGAATCAAGTCAAGGACACAAAAGGAAAATCAACTTCCTTTAAACACACGTGCGTCTACCGCACTAAATATATTTCACAAATATCATGCTAGAAAGGATAGGAAGAGGTTCATGTCACGACCCGATCTCGGGCCCATGACTGGTGCCTTACCCCAGGCACCCTAGTGATGAAAACATCAGAGAAAATCAGCGGAAATAAAATTTAAACAGGCAAACAAGAGACAACATAAGAAAACAGTTATGTCAAGTAAGGGGACGCATATCCCCAGAATAATCACTCACACATAACTATGGGTCTCACGCCCATAATATCACTCATGCCCGTGGAACTCATTCCTCACTGCCGGTAGTACATGATGTAAAACAACACCCATATGTGAACCTGAACACTAGATCCTGCCTGCGTCATCAAACCGATCGGGCCAAGTAGAATAGCCCACTACCAGTTCCAAAAGCTAGTCATAAAACTTCACGGGCAAAGTACGGAAGCCAACTACCAGATCCAAAAGCTAGCCACGCAACTGGACGAGGCAAGTACCATAAGCTAACGTACCATAGCCTACCGTCTCATGAGATATGACCGAGACAAGTATCTCAAGCTATCTACCAGAGCCTGCCGATACACGAGAAATGACCAGGACAAGTATCTAAAGTGTGCCTGAACCACATGTACAAATCAAGCCCGTGATCGCTCGTCACTGCGGCAAGCTTCATGGATTAGCGGTCCATGGACTAATAACAAAACCCTCACAATGACCGCATGCCCCGGCATCTTACCTCGGAAAGCATGGCCATGAAACCATCCTACTGGACGCATGCCCGTGGACCATCCATCGTGTCAGCATGTCCAAAGGAAATAACAAGATAATACCCAAAGTGGACGCATACTCGTGGACCATCCAACGTGTCAGTATGTCCAAAAGAAATAACCAGATAATACTCAATAGTGGACGCATACTCGTGGACCATCCAACGTGTCAGTATGTCCAAGCAATCAATCAGATAGACGGCGCCCAGAGACACGCGGAGCACACAATCAAACACTTGCACAACAACGGTTATCACAACAAGCATAGGCAAGTTCAACGTACTTTCATTTTATGTCAACAATACGGGTTTCAAACCCAAAAATAATACCTACTTTCATTCTTTCAAAAAGACCTCTTTTTACGTAAAAGATACTAATACTCGTAGTATCAAAAACACATTTCCTTTTCAAACCAAATTACTTTACTTTCGTAAAAACCTTTACAAGACTTTTAAAATCAAGTACTGTATACTTTTTAAACTAAGTGCCTTTCTTTCAAAACAACATCCAGTATACTCTTTAAAACTCAAATACTTACTCTTTTCAAAACAAGTAACCTATACTTAAATCAAGTTACTTCTCTTTTTCTGAAATCAAGTTGTTTATAAGTCAAGTCTCTTATCTTTTAAAACCAGTCGTTTATCTTTCAAAATCAAATCTTTCTTTTATCTTCATAAAGTCGTTATAACTAACTTCCCATAAAGCCATTATAACACTTTATGTTTTAAACAACAAAATTCATTTCACACACGTACGTCTACCGTACTATATAGTTCACAACAATCATGCTCAAGAGTATAGGAAGAATCACATACCTTTTTAGCTTAAACCACAAGCCAAGTCAAGTATGCCGCGCGTAGAAGATCCACCTATAATAATCACAACAATCTATCAACCTCTAATTCTCTTCGTAGTATAATCTAAGTAAACAGTTCCCTTTTCTACGGAAAATTCGGACACCTCCCCATGAACACATAAATAACCTCCCCCTAACAAGGCCTGCTACCAAGCCAACAACTCCAAGGGGATTACACGTCTAACCGGACGTGTTCAAATCTGCTTCACAATAATACTACACAAGTCTACTGTAAATACAGTCCAATGTAAATACAGTTCAATCCTTTATAAGCATCCTTCCAATATATCTTATACTCAATTATAAACTACTACAATATGTAATATCCAATTACAATAGGGGGGACATAGATCATTACCTCGATAAGCCCAAAATTATCCAAGATATAAGTCGATCCTGAGCAACGTTTAGCTCCAAATCCTTACGCTCCAACCCGCTCCAAGAAACCCTTAGAAGTTTCTAAACAACTTCTCTAAACACTTCAACCAAGCTAGGATGATTTTTCTAGGGTTTCGTTTTGCGACTATTGGAATAAAGTGGTATTTCTGGGCTCCTAGTATTGAAATAACTTTGGAATACTACTAGGGATACTAGGCTATGGTATTTGGGATTATACTACAATAGTTGAAGTATTTCTACACAAGTGGGGGAAGGGGGACGAAAATACAAACTAAAGGGAGGGAGTGTTTTGCCTTGGAAAGCTTAAGTGTGGGATGATAATAAGTCTTCAACTAAGGGGGTATTTATAGAGGATTCAAGGGTCAAGATCATAGCAAGTGGGTGGTCAAGATTGGGCCATGTGTGTGTGGGTCCCACCACACCACATGGCCAACGAAAACACAAGACAAGTGGCTTGCCACTTGTAAGGCCATTTCGGCCAAGGGACAAGTGTCTAGCCACTTGTCCCACCATTTCGGCAAGGTGGCCATGGGGTGACACGTGTCGCCTACTACTCGCCTTCCGAAAATATCCAAAATATCGAAAATCTCAAAAACAAAGCGTGCCCCACAAAACCGTAAATTTCTCCCGTGGGCCCCACGTGACCATTTCCGAAAATAAAATCTCATAATTCTAATATAATCCAACAAGCCCAAATACCAAATCTGGGAATCCAATTCACATCAACGGACATTTTTCCTTCATAAAACCCGGAAACTTTTCCGTCGAAAAATCGCATCTTTCTTCCTTTCCAATTTTTCTGTCGTACTCTCGTACGTACGTCCTCATATACATACCCTGGAACTACGGGGTGTAACATTCTTCCCCCATTAGAAACATTCGTCCCGAATGTTCATTCTAAGTCTCCAATCGTACTTGCGCCGGTATAGTCTCCACTACTACTCTTACAAAACCGATCATGCCACCAATGGCCAGAATATAACATGTGCGCAAAACTCAAATCCAAGCCAACGAGGAATCACCTCTAACATCACAAAAAGCTCCCACCCACGGTCTAAAGGATACTCCCTTCGCATCTTCACCTCACAAAAGAATAATCACTTCCGTTCTCATAACACATGTTCGCTTCTCTTCCTACTCGTCGTACCCTTCTCGTACACCCGAACTCTCTAGTACACGTTCCACACTTCAGTTACCGCTTCAATTTCCACAACCCTGGAGTTACTACCTCCAAACTTGGTCATCTTACTAGTTTCAATTTCCTCTAAGGCCATTCCCGGCCTTCACGATCCGATTCTGGTCGAACGCATCCACAAACCTGTACGATGGTTACCTAAACTTGGGCCTAGCACCCTCGTGACCCTATCACACAACGGGACTACCACAAATTTACCCCACCCCAAACCGGGCTGCGGGTTGACCCGCGACCTTGCCTCAACCCGACCCATTTACCGCGCCAAGCTCTTGTTCCCCGACCCGGAACAATCTCACTAAACAAGTCACGAAAACCTAGTGGTCTTCTTAGCCCAACTACCCTCTTATAATTCACACCACTAAGGGACTTATCACACAATTATACCGCATGTATATTGTGCACTCCGACAAAGGTCAATTGTAAACAAAATCTTTTACTCAAGACGACCCCGCCTCTAAGGTCTCCACGTATAATATTCTAAGGCTCACAATCTCTATGTACCCAACTTCCTTTTTACTAACCAGTCCTCTAAATCACAATTTAACATAATGCTATCTGAACATAACACTTAAAATATACTCATTTAATCACACATACTAATCTCTAGAGGGTTAAGGATATACTTGTATCTACTGCTTCACTTCCCCTTTGTCGCTCTAATCATAATCCTGCTCTGTTGGGCGCATAGCTAGAGAAGGTGATGAACTATCCACTGATCCTGAAGGCGGAGTCCCTACATCCGTGGTACCCCTGATCAGACAATTCCTCGCAAAATGGCCTCGCTGTCAAGCATAACAAGTGCAAGTAGTACGACACTCCCAGAATGACACCTACCACAACGCCACACCGAGGGTGGGGTGTCCTCTCAACTAACACCCTTCCTCCGAACCATGGACCGCAATCGACCTGGTAGGCTGAGTCCTCCTACCTGTATCCCTCCTACTAGGACATTCTCTCGTAACATGGCCCTGACGGCCGCAGGTGAAACAAGCACCAGTAAAAAGACGACATTCCCCGGGATGACACCTGCCACATCGTGAACACTGAGGGAAAACTGAATCCGGCTGGCTAGAACCTATGTATAACTGTGAACCAGAAGCCCTGGAGCTCTGACCAGCTCCTGCATACCCCGAACGTCCTGAAGCCTGTGGAGGACCACTCTGTACTGGCGGAGGCGCATATCTAGTCTGCTGCTGAGGCGGTCCGCCTCGAAAGTTACCAAAGGACCCTGCTGATCTGGCCCTCTTCTGCTGACCTTGGTTAATCCGTCGATCTCTACGTGCCTCCGCCTGCTGCGCATAAGCCCGTACGCAGGCCATGCTCATGCCTGACTGAAGAGCTACTCTTGCACAACCCTTCTTTAGATAATCATCAAGACCCGTGATAAATCGGTACATCATATACTCTCTGGTTGCTAAATCCATAGCTAGTAACAGGGCCGTCTCTTCACAAACCATATTCTCTGCCCCTGGTCGTGGAACTGAAGGTTCAAATATCATGACCGCAGATGAGAACTGCCGTGTGCTAAACTTCTTTGGGGTGGCGACGCCACGAACTCCCGAATGAAGCACCACCGGGTGATGATTGGGCACGTGCCTCGTAACCCTATGTGCTCTACTCGCAGCTCCTCGCTGCCTTGCCTTCGGGCCTGGTTGCCTTCGGCATGGCATGGGCATAAAAGAATACGTCAGAAGGAGTCCAACTTACAACACAGCTCTAAGGCACGATCTCAGAGTGAGAAGAATAGAAACCAATCCTAAATATCCTATAGCCTCCTGATTATAGGTGTGGTGCACAACACACCGATAATCAAGACTCTACTAGATACGGTCTGTAGACACTTTCCGAGGATTAACTACTCTGATACCACTTTTGTCACGACCCGATCTCAGGCCCGTGACTGGTGCCTTACCCCGGGCACCCTAGTGATGACAACATCAGAGAAAATCAGCGGAAATAAAATTTAAACAGGAAACAAGAGGCAACATAAGAAAACAGTTATGTCAAGTAAGGGGACGCATATCCCCAGAATAATCACTCACACATAACTATGGGTCTCACGCCCATAATATCACTCATGTCCGTGGAACTCATTCCTCACTGCCGGCAGTACATGATGTAAAACAACACCCATATGTGAACCTGAACACTAGATCCTGCCTGCGTCATCAAACCGATCGGGCCAAGTAGAATAGCCCACTACCAGTTCCAAAAGCTAGTCATAAAACTTCACGGGCAAAGTACGGAAGCCAACTACCAGATCCAAAAGCTAGCCACGCAACTGGCCGAGGCAAGTACCATAAGCTAACGTACCATAGCCTACCGTCTCACGAGATATGACCGAGGCAAGTATCTCAAGCTATCTACCAGAGTCTGCCGATACACGAGAAATGACCAGGACAAGTATCTAAAGTGTGCCTGAACCACATGTACAAATCAAGCCCGTGATCGCTCGTCACTGCGGCAAGCTTCATGGATTAGCGGTCCATGGACTAATAACAAAACCCTCACAATGACCGCATGCCCCGGCATCTTACCTCGGAAAGCATGGCCATGAAACCATCCTACTGGACGCATGCCCGTGGACCATCCATCGTGTCAGCATGTCCAAAGGAAATAACAAGATAATACCCAAAGTGGACGCATACTCGTGGACCATCCAACGTGTCAGTATGTCCAAAAGAAATAACCAGATAATACTCAATAGTGGATGCATACTCGTGGACCATCCAACGTGTCAGTATGTCCAAGCAATCAATCAGATAGCCGGCCCTCCCCGAGAGACACGGTAGCACACAATCAAACACTTGCACAACAACGGTTATCACAACAAGCATAGACAAGTTCAACGTACTTTCATTTTATGTCAACAATACAGGTTTCAAACCCAAAAATAATACTTACTTTCATTCTTTCAAAAAAAGACCTCTTTTTACGTAAAAGATACTAATACTCATAGTATCAAAAACACATTTCTTTTTCAAACCAAATTACTTTACATTCGTAAAAACCTTTACAAGACTTTTAAAATCAAGTACTGTATACTTTTTAAACCAAGTGCCTTTCTTTCAAAACAACATCTAGTATACTCTTTAAAACTCAAATACATACTCTTTTCAAAACAAGTAACCTATACTTAAATCAAGTTACTTCTCTTTTTCTGAAATCAAGTTGTTTATAAGTCAAGTCTCTTATCTTTTAAAACCAGTCGTTTATCTTTCAAAATCAAATCTTTCTTTTATCTTCATAAAGTCGTTATAACTAACTTCCCATAAAGCCATTATAACACTTTATGTTTTAAACAACAAAATTCATTTCACACACGTACGTCTACCGTACTATATAGTTCACAACAATCATGCTCAAGAGTATAGGAAGAATCACATACCTTTTTAGCTTAAACCACAAGCCAAGTCAAGTATGTCGCGCGTAGAAGATCCACCTATAATAATCACAACAATCTATCAACCTCTAATTCTCTTCGTAGTATAATCTAAGTAAACAGTTCCCTTTTCTACGGAAAATTTGGCAGCACCTCCCCCCCCGCAAACACATAAATAACCTCCCCCTAACAAGGCCTGCTACCAAGCCAACAACTCCAAGGGGATTACACGTCTAACCGGACGTGTTCAAATCTGCTTCACAATAATACTACACAAGTCTACTGTAAATACAGTCCAATGTAAATACAGTTCAATACTTTATAAGAATCCTTCCAATATATCTTATACTAAATTCTAAACTACTACAATATGTAATATCCAATTACAATAGGGGGGACATAGATCATTACCTCGATAAGCCCAAAATTATCCAAGATATAAGTCGATCCTGAGCAACGTTTAGCTCCAAATCCTTACGCTCCAACCCGATCCAAGCAACCCTTAGAAGTTTCTAAAAAACTTCTCTAAACACTTCAACCAAGCTAGGAAGATTTTTCTAGGGTTTCATTTTGCGACTATTGGAATAAAGTGGTATTTCCGGACTCCTAGTATTGAAATAACTTTGGAATACTACTAGGGATACTAGGCTAAGGTATTTGGGATTATACTACAATACTTGAAGTATTTCTAAACAAGTGGGGGAAGGGGGACGAAAATACAAGCTAAAGGGAGGTAGTGTTTTGCTTTGGAAAGCTTAAGTGTGGGATGATAATAAGTCTTCCACTAAGGGGATATTTATAGAGGATTCAAGGGTCAAGATCATAGCAAGTGGGTGGTCAAGATTGGGCCATGTGTGTGTGGGTCCCACCACACCACATGGCCAACGAAAACACAAGACAAGTGGCTTGCCACTTGTAAGGCCATTTCGGCCAAGGGACAAGTGTCTAGCCACTTGTCCCACCATTTCGGCCAAGGTGGCCACATGGGGGTGACACGTGTCTCCCCCCTACTCGTCCAAAATATTCCGTCTTCCGAAAATATTCAAAATATCGAAAATCTCAAAAACAAAGCGGGCCCCACAAAACCGTAAATTTCTCCCGTGGGCCCCACGTGACCATTTCCGAAAATAAAATCTCATAATTCTAATATAATCCAACAAGCCCAAATACCAAATCTGGGAATCCAATTCCCATCAACGAACCTTTTTCCTTCATAAAACCCGGAAACTTTTCCGTCGAAAAATAGCATCTTTCTTCCTTTCCAGTTTTTCTGTCGTACTCTCGTACGTACGTCCTCACATACATACCCTGGAACTACGGGGTGTAACATTCTTCCCCTCTTAGAAATATTCGTCCCGAATGTTCCTTCTAAGTCTCCAAACGTACTTGCGCCGGTATAGTCTCCACTACTACTCTTACAAAACCGATCATGCCACCAATGGCCAGAATATAACATGTGCGCAAAACTCAAATCCAAGCCAACGAGGAATCACCTCTAACATAACAAAAAGCTCCCACCCACGGTCTAAAGGATACTCCCTTCGCATCTTCACCTCACAAAAGAATAATCACTTCTGTTCTCATAACACATGTTCGCTTCTCTTCCTACTCGTCGTACCCTTCTCGTACACCCGAACTCTCTATTACACGTTCCACACTTCAGTTATCACTTCAATTTCCACAACCCTGGAGTTACTACCTCCAAACTTGGTCATCTTACTAGTTTCAATTTCCTCTAAGGCCATTCCCGGCCTTCACGATCCGATTCTGGTCGACGCGATCCACAAACTCAGCACATGCGATGGTTACCTAAACTTGGGCCTAGCACCCTCGTGACCCTATCACACATCGGGGCTACCACAAATTGACCCCACCCCAAACCGGGCTGCGGGTTGACCCGCGACCTTGCCTCAACCCGACCCATTTACCGCGCCAAGCTCTTGTTCCCCGACCCGGAACAATCTCACTAAACAAGTCACGAAAACCTAGTGGTCTTCTTAGCCCAACTACCCTCTTATAATTCACACCACTCAGGGACTTATCACACAATTATACCCCATGTATACTATGCACTCCGATAAAGGTCAATTGTAAACAAAATCTTTTACTCAAGACGGCCCCGCCTCTAAGGTCTCCACGTATAATATTCTAAGGCTCACAATCTCTATGTACCCAACTTCCCTTTTACTAACCAGGCCTCTAAATCACAATTTAACATAATGCTATCTGAACATAACACTTAAAATGTACTCATTTAATCACACATACTAATCTCTAGAGGGTTAAGGATATACCTGTATCTACTGCTTCACTTCCCCTTTGTCGCTCTAATCATAATCCTCGCTCATTGGGCATAGCTAGAGAAGGTGATGAACTATCCATCGATCTCGGGCGGAGTCCCTACATCCGTGGTACCCCTGATCGGACAATTCCTCGCAAAATGGCCCTGCTGGCCGCAAGCATAACAAGCTGCCGAAGTAGTACGACACTCCCAGAATGACACCTACCACAACGGCCACACCGAGGTGGGGGTGGCCTCCTCTGGCTAACACCCCTTCCCCTCCGAACCACTGACCGCAATCGACCGTAGTCGAGTCCTCCTACCTGTATCCCTCCTACTAGGACATTCTCTCGTAACATGGCCCTGACGGCCGCAGGTGAAACAAGCACCAGTAAAAAAGACGACATTCCCCGGGATGACGCCTGCCACATCGTGAACACTGAGGAAAAACTGAATCCGGCTGGCTAGAAACTATGTATAACTGTGAACTAGAAGCCCTGGAGCTCTGACCAGCTCCTGCATACCCCGAACGCCCCAAGCTCGTGGAGGACCACTCAGATCGGGCGGAGGCGCATATCTAGTTCGGCCGAGGCGGTCCGCCTCGAAAGTTACCAAAGGACCCGCCGACCGCCTCTTCTCGCCGACCTTGGTTAATCCGCCGATCTCTACGCGTGCCTCCGCCACGCGCATAAGCCCGTACGCAGGCCATGCTCATGCCTGACTGAAGAGCTACTCTTGCACAACCCTTCTTTAGATAATCATCAAGACCCGTGATAAATCGGTACATCATATACTCTCTGGTTGCTAAATCCATAGCTAGTAACAGGGCCGTCTCTTCAAAAACCATACTCTTCGCCTTCGTCGTGGGCGAAGGTTCAAATATCATGACCGCAGTAGGAACTGCTGCCGCTGTGCTAAACTCTGTTGGGGGTGGCGACGTCACAGAACTCCCCGAATGAAGCACCACCTCAGGTGATGATTGGGCCTGTGCCCTGGTAACCCTCTGTGCTCTACTCGCAGCTCCTCACCGCTTTGCCCTTCTTCGGGCCTCGTTGCCATGCGTAGGCATGACTGGCATAAAAGAATACGTCAGAAGGAGTCCAACTTACAACACAGCTCTAAGGCACGATCTCAGAGTGAGAAGAATAGAAACCAATCTAAATATCCCATAGACTCCTGATTATAGGTGTGGTGCACAACACACCGATAATCAAGACTCTACTAGATATGGTCTGTAGACACTTTCCGAGGATTAACTGCTCTGATACCACTTTTGTCACGACCCGATCTCGGGCCCGTGATCGTGCCTACCCTGCACCCTAGTGATGACAACATCAGAGAAAATCAGCGGAAATAAAATTTAAACACGAAACAAGAGACAACATAAGAAAACAGTTATGTCAAGTAAGGGGACGCATATCCCCAGAATAATCACTCACACATAACTATGGGTCTCACGCCCATAATATCACTCATGCCCGTGGAACTCATTCTCATCACGGCGATACATGATGTAAAACAACACCCATATGTGAACTCAACACTAGATCTCGCATGCGCCATCAAACCGACGGGCCAAGTAGAATAGCTCACTACCGGTTCCAAAATCTAGTCATAAAACTTCACGCAAAGTACGGAAGCCAACTACTATGTCCAAAAGCTAGCCACGCAATCGCCGAGGCAAGTACCATAAGCTAACGTGCCATAGCCTACCGCCTCACGAGATATGACCGAGGAAAGTATCTCAAGCTATCTACCGAGCTACCGATACACGAAATGACCAGACAAGTATCTAAAGTGCACGAACCACATGTACAAATCAAGCTGTGATCGCCACACGCTGCGGCAAGCTTCATGGATTATCGGTCCATGGACTAATAACAAAACCTCACAATGACCGCATGCCCGGCATCTTACCTCAAAAGCATGGCCATGAAACCATCCTACTAGACGCGTGCGTGGACCATCCATCGTGGCGCATGTCCAAAGGAAATAACAAGATAATACCCAAAGTGGACGATACCGTGGACCATCCAACGTGTCGATGTCCAAAAGAAATAACCAGATAATACTCATAGTGGACGATACCGTGGACCATCCAACGTGTCAAGATGTCCAAGCAATCAATCGGATAGCCGCCCTCCCGAGAGACACGGTAGCACACAATCAAACACTTGCACAACAACGGTTATCACAACAAGCATAGGCAAGTTCAACGATTTTCATTTTATGTCAACAATACGGGTTTCAAACCCAAAATAATACTTACTTTCATTCTTTCAAAAGACCTCTTTTACGTAAAGATACTAATACTCGTAGTATCAAAACACATTTCCTTTTCAAACCAAATTACTTTACTTTCGTAAAAACATTTACAAGACTTTTAAAATCAAGTAATCGTATACTTTTAAACCAAGTGCCTTTCTTTCAAAACAACATCCAGTATACTCTTTAAAACTCAAATACTTACTCTTTTCAAAACAAGTAACCTATACTTAAATCAAGTTACTTTTCTTTTTCTGAAATCAAGTTGTTTATAAGTCAAGTCTCTTATCTTTTAAAACCACTGCTTATCTTTCAAAATCAAATCTTTCTTTATCTTCATAAAGTCGTTATAACTAACTTCCCATAAAGCCATTATAACACTTTATGTTTTAAACAACAAAATTCATTTCACACACGCACGCTCACCGCACTCATATAGTTCACAACAATCATGCTCAAGAGTATAGGAAGAATCACATACCTTTTAGCTTAAACCACAAGCCAAGTCAAGTATGCCGCGTAGAAGATCCACCTATAATAATCACAACAATCACAACCTCTAATTCTCTTCGTAGTACAATCTAAGTAAACAGTTCCCTTTTCTACGGAAAATTCGGACCTCCCCGCAAACACATAAATAACCTCCCCCTAACAAGGCCTGCTACCAAGCCAACAACTCCAAGGGGATTACACGTCTAACCGGACGTATTCAAATCTGCTTCACAATAATACTACACAAGTTTACTGTAAATACAGTCCAATGTAAATACAGTTCAATCCTTTATAAGCATCCTTCCAATATATCTTATACTCAATTCTAAACTACTACAATATGTAATATCCAATTACAATAGGGGGGACATAGATCATTACCTCGATAAGCCCAAAATTATCCAAGATATAAGTCGATCCTGAGCAACGTTTAGCTCCAAATCCTTACGCTCCAACCCGCTCCAAGAAACCCTTAGAAGTTTCTAAACAACTTCTCTAAACACTTCAACCAATCTAGGAAGATTTTACTAGGGTTTCGTTTTGCGACTATTGGAATAAAGTGGTATTTTCGGGCTCCTAGTATTGAAATAACTTTGGAATACTACTAGGGATACTAGGCTAAGGTATTTGGGATTATACTACAATACTTGAAGTATTTCTACACAAGTGGGGGAAGGGGGACGAAAATACAAGCTAAAGGGAGGGTGTGTTTTGCCTTGGAAAGCTTAAGTGTGGGATGATAATAAGTCTTCAACTAAGGGGGTATTTATAGAGGATTCAAGGGTCAAGATAATAGCAAGTGGGTGGTCAAGATTGGGCCATGTGTGTGTGGGTCCCACCACACAACATGGCCAACGAAAACACAAGACAAGTGGCTTGCCACTTGTAAGGCCATTTCGGCCAAGGGACAAGTGTCTAGCCACTTGTCCCACCATTTCGGCCAAGGTGGCCACATGGGGGTGACACGTGTCGCCCTACTCGTCCAAAATATTTCGTCTTCCGAAAATATCCAAAATATCGAAAATCTCAAAAACAAAGCGGGCCCCACAAAACCGTAAATTTCTCCCGTGGGCCCCACATGACCATTTCCGAAAATAAAATCTCATAATTCTAATATAATCCAACAAGCCCAAATACCAAATCTGGGAATCCAATTCCCATCAACGAACCTTTTTCCTTCACAAAACCCGGAAACTTTTCCGTCGAAAAATCGCATCTTTCTTCCTTTCCAATTTTTATGTCGTACTCTCGTACGTACGTCCTCACATACATACCCTGGAACTACGGGGTGTAACAGTTCACATACCTCGCGACGATTATCGACAATAAGCAAAACGCTCCAAAGTACTCTAACCTTGCTCGCCTTTTCCATCCTTCAAGTAGAATACGCTACTCGTAGTACTTCAACCTATAAAGGCCACAAAACGTCTATCAAACTCTAGATCTCTTCGTAGAATAATTCTAGATACAAGATTCCTTATTCTACGGAAAATTCGCAGACCTCCCCGCAACCACATAAATCTCCTCTCTAACGAGGCCTGTACTAAACCAACAATCCCGGGGGTTACACGCCTAACCTGACGTGTACAATTCTACTCCACAATAATACTACAAGTCTCAGAATACACCCTATGTAAATACATTCAATTCTTATCCATATCTTCTACATATAGTATACTCAACTATACATTACTACAACATGTAATTTCCAATTACAATAGGGGGATAAAGATCATTACCTCGATAAGCCCAAAATTATCCAAGTTTATAAGTCGATCCTGAGCAACGTTTAGCTCCAAATCCTTACGCTCCAACCCGCTCCAAGCGACCCTTAGAAGTTTCTAACCAACTCCTCTTAACACTTCATCTAAGCTATGAAGATTTTCCTGTGGTTTCGTTTTACGACTATCGAATAAAGTAGTATTTCCTGCTCTTATGTTGGGATTTCTTTGGAATACCACAAGGGATTTAGGCTAAAGTATTTGGAATAACAATAATACTTGAAGAATTCTACTCAAGGTGGGGGGTGTTTGGACGAGAACTCACTAAGGGAGGGAGGGGAATTTTTGCCTTGGAAACTTTCTAATGTGGATGAAATAAAGTCTTGCACACAAGGGGTATTTATAGGGAAATCAATGGCCAAGATCTAGGCAAGTGGATGGTGAAGATTGGGTACATGTGTGTGGGTAGTTGGCCAACCATTTGTTCACCACAAAAATGGGACAAGTGGCCACCACAAAAATGGGCCACTTGTCCACCTAAAAAACGTCCCACTTGTCCGTCTCCAATTCGGCCAACATGGCCACACGGGGGTGACACGTGTCGCCCCCCTACTCGTCCAAAATATTTCATCTTCCGAAAATATCCATAAAGCCAAAGAAAAAATCCGAAAATAAAGTGGGCCCCACAAAACCGTAATTTTACTCCCGTGGGCCCCACGTGACCAATTTCGGAAATAAAATTCCATAATTCTTAAATATTCCAAAAAGTCCGAATACCAAATCTGGGAATACAATTCCCTTTAACGAACATTTTTCCTTCACAAAATCCGGAAACTTTTCCGTCGAAAAATCACATCTTTCTTCCTTTCCAATTTAAATGTCGTATTCTCGAACGTACGTCCTCGTATACATACTCTGGAACTACGGAGTGTAACACATAATCACCCTATGCAACACACATATTACCCTCATACATATAACCGTATAGATGTACATCATTGTACAAACTATACAACAATTTATACTAACCTGGATACGCAATCCAT
Source organism: Przewalskia tangutica (assembly GCA_029844215.1). Lineage (NCBI taxonomy): Eukaryota > Viridiplantae > Streptophyta > Magnoliopsida > Solanales > Solanaceae > Przewalskia > Przewalskia tangutica. The sequence continues at coordinate 48,205,692 of CM056730.1, forward strand.
ATAATCTTTCTTGGGTCACTGTCGTCATTCTCACAGCTGCAATCAACATAACTCGTTAGGGAGAGACGACCCTAACAACACAGCTCTATCGCACGATCTTAGAGTGAGAAGAATGGAAACCAATCCTAAATGTCCCGCACCTCACGATTATAGATGTGGTGCAACACACCGATAATCAAGACTCTACTAGACGGCCTGTAGACACTTTCCGAGGACTAATCGCTTCGATACCACTTTTGTCACGACTCCAACCTCGGGCACGCGGTGCCCTACCGGCACCTTCTAATCATACAATACCAAAATAATCGCGGAAAATAAGTAACACGTTTTTTTTCTTTTAAAACCAAGGCAAAGCCGATAAGGCTGCCATAATATAAATCACCCAAAAAGGGCTTACACTATCCAAAAATGTAATTACAACTCTAACCACCCAAATTTCACGTGAATCTGCACCTCTAAGATTTTTGGACTAATACTATGACGGACAAGGCCCCGCCACTGAATATACATAGCCATGACGACAAGCTCGAACATTGGAGCCATCTCAAAATGTCAACCAGATCCTAAGCTTGCGGATCCACAATCGTACCTAAACTGCGGACATGAATGCAGCCTTCCGAAGGTCGCATAACAGTGCGAATATGGAACGGAAATAAAGTACAGTAAACAGATCATAATTGTACAAAAGAATGACAGGGGCAAGTATAAAAAGGGTACATACAAGATCCTACCGTGTCATTACCATCTCGTGAACTTAATCGTACCTTATTATCTTTTCCCATTTTTCAATAAAAGTTATAGTCACACTTACGTACATGCTTAGGAAAACCCGTCAAGTTCATTACCATATAACTTACTTACCTTACATAACATAATCCGGCCCTTTATGGAGGGACGCCTATACTGCCCGGCCCAACCTGAGACGTTATAAAGTCACATAGTCTGCCCATAAAGGTATACTGCCCGACCCATTCCTGGGACGCGATACGGTCACATAGTCTGCCCATAAAGGTATATTGCCCGGCCCATTTCTGGGACGCGATAATGTCATATAGTCTGCCCATAAAGGTATCTCGCCCGCCCATTCTCGACGCAATAAGGTCACATAGTTCGCCCATAAGGTATCGCCGCCCATTTCGGACGCGATAATGTCATATAGTTCGCCCATAAAGGTATATCGCCCGCCCATTTCGGGACGCGATAATGTCATATAGTCGCCCATAAAGGTATCGCTCGGCCCATTTACGGGCGATAATGTCATATAGTCTGCCCATAAAGGTATACTGCCCGACCCATTCCTGGGACACGATAAGGTCACATAGTCTGCCCATAAAGGTATACTGCCCGGCCCATTTCTGGGACGCGATAATGTCATATAGTCTGCCCATAAAGGTATACTTCCCGGCCCATTTCTGGGACGCGATAATGTCATATAGTCTGCCCATAAAGGTATACTGCCCGACCCATTTCTGGGACGCGATAATGTCATATAGTCTGCCAATAAAGGTATACTGCCCGACCCATTTCTGGGACGCGATAATGTCATATAAAATCCGGGAATTTAACCCAACGTACTACGTACCTCTACTCCTTTTAAAAATGACTCTTTTTCAAATAAAACTTCCAAGATACTAACAACCGTAGTATCAATTCATATCTACTTTTCAAGACAAGTCACAATACCTTTTAGAAATACATTTACCAGCTTCTAAATCAAGTGACTTCTTTCTTTAAAACCTTAAGCAATTGGTACCTTTAAAACAATTTGCCCTTCTTTATTTCAAATCATTTCTTTGCTTACATTACTGAAGAAAACCATTCTTTTAATCTTCCATAAAGTTGTTATAACCAACTTCCCATAAAGCCGTTATAACTCTTTATGTCTTAGACAAATTCATTCCTTTTATAACCAAGAGACTTATACTTTCAAATCAAATCACATAGCTTTCAAAATACTTCAAGTCTCTTAACTTTTAAGAAAACAGGTTTCTTAACTTAGAATATCAAGTTTCTTAACTTTAGAATAGTTCAAGAACCAATACTTTCCAAATCAAGAATTTTATACTTTTCAAATCAAGTAATCTATACTTTTCAAATCAAGTAATCTATACTTTGCAAATCAGAAATCCTTACATTCCAACTCAAGTATTCTATACTTTTAAAGTAAAGTATTATATACTTTCAAAATCAGGTATCATGTACTTCAAAATCAATTCACTTATACTTCATATAACCAAATTACACCAACTTTCAAAATCAAGTCTCATAACTTAAAAATAAAGTCTCATAATTATTTAGATAAAACAAGCCGCATAACCTTGAAAATCAATTTACTTACTTCCAAGAATCAAGTCACATAGACTTATCACATAATTCAAGTCACCTAGACTTACCAAAATAATTCCAGTCCTCTAGACTTATAAAAATCATGTCAAAAGAAGTAAGAAGTTTACATACCTCTTCGGCTAATCCACACGCTAAGTAGACAACGCCGGTGATTGGAAATTGTTGTCCGGACTGCCTGAGAGTACTGTGGAATATTTCTGTGTGGTTAAGCAGCCTGAACTACCGCCATTGGTGGCAGAATTCCCACTGCGCCGCTACCCGTCGCCGGAATTGTTCGTCGGAAAATTCCATTTTTGATCCGTTGGAAGTGAATTCATCGAATTGTTATTGCGTGGATGAATTTAATGGAGGAAAATCAATTTTGGAGGTGCCGTCTCGCGGCACCACGCGAGCTCAAGGCGGCGTCAATGGCGGATTTTGAAATACTGAGAATTGAGGCTCGGGATTGGTTGCAAAACGTAGCTAAGATCAATACGAACACAACGGTATACGCCTTAGCCCTCAACTGTACCGGAATCGATCGGAATTTTCCAACTTCCGATCGGAAAATATGATTTGGTCGACCCGACGATCTGGGTTGAATTGGAGGTCATGGGTGGTGCCAAAATGTCGGCCTTTCCACCATGAATATTTCTACACTATCCACGACCATCGACTCTACCTGTGGTGGCCGGAAAAATGCTCCTCGACGACCTAGGGTTTCAGCGAAGATCGATCTGGTCGACGGCGAGTTTGAGCAAGAATCGAGGGTCCTGGTTTACATGGAAATGACGACAAGGAGATGGTGGTTCTGATGGTATACTCCACTCCCGTCGATTGTACCTCAGTTGGTCGGAAAATCAAAAAAACCGAACGGGGAAGATGGATGAACAGTGACCGAAACTTCGATCTGAAATTGCCGGCGATTCCGGGAGAATCAACGGTGGCGGTTGGTATGGATTTGACGGGCTCGACGGGATGAAGCTTTTGGTATATGTCTCGCCCCCGGCGGATTCCTGGTTTGGCTGGAAATGGCATTTTTCCAAACACTGTTCATAGAACAACACTGTTCATGGACGGGTTTTCACTATTCATACACGTTTTGGTATTTTTTTGTTCTGCGTTTTGCCTTCCCAAACTCCCCAACACATACAAAATTTCTCGGGTGGTCCCACATGAACAAATTTCGAAATTAAATTCCAAAATTCCGATAAATTCTAAAAGTCCCAAATGCCGAATTCGAGAATTAAATTCAACTAATAAACCCTTTTCCTTTACAAGGTTCGGAGAAATTTTCAGAATTTTTCATTCTTTCTAAAAATTCAATTCCCAAATTCTTACGTACGTTCTTATCTCAATCACTAAAATACGGTGTAACATCCTTCCTTAGAAACATTCGCTAGAATGTTCATACTAGGTTCAATCTAAATGATATAGGTATAGTCTCCTCGAACTACACCCTATGAAACCAATCATGCCACATATGGCCCTAATGTATCACACATGCATATACATAAATCATAAGCCAACCGAGAGTTAAATCTAAAGTGTATAATATCACTATTAACTCCCATTCACGGTCTAAAAGAATACTATCTTCGTACCTCCATTTCGCATACTATAACACTTTACTCTTATAATACTTGTTCGCTCTCTTTCTTAGTCATTACTCTTCTCGCACCTCAACCCTTTCCAAAGATAATGTCATAATCTCACATTATGCTTCGTCTTTCCATCCTTGGAATTTCTACTTCCATCTGCTTAAGGTTATAACACTAGATTCAATTCCTTTAAGGTCATTCTTGGCCCTCACGACTGATTTCGTGGAACGCGTCCCCGAACTCGTACAATGATTAACTAAACTTGGGTCTTGCACCCTCATGACCCTATCACATAGCGGGACCACCTCAAATTGACCCCACTCGAATCCGGGTTGCGGGTTGACCCTCAATTGGTCCCCCAACCCGACCCATTATCGCACTAATTCTCATTCTTGGTCTGAAATAAGTCTTACTACCCGAGAAGGCCTTGTACATCAAAGGTTTCTGCGGTTATCAATACTCTAAAGTTCACAATTTTTTTTTTATCACCAGCCTACATTATCAGTCCCTACACACGGGAAATATAGCTTCTCAATATCTCAAAATCATGTTGTCTTACTCACGACAACTCTATTTACTCCATACCAATATTTCCTTTTAATTCTATGGAAAATTGGGCAACACTTCCTTAGTTTCTACGCACTTTTCCACCTTTTCCAAGGCCCGTATTCAACAACCTATACGCCACATTTAAGGCACAACTAACAGCCAACCAAAGGGGATTACACGCCTTAACAGGACGTGTAAAATTCTGCCCCACAATAAATACAAGACAGTCCGCAAAATAGAGCATAATATATCCAATATTTAGGTTTTACCAATTCATGGCAACTCATAATCACCCTATGCAACACACATATTACCCTCATACATATAACCGTATAGATGTACATCATTGTACAAACTATACAACAATTTATACTAACCTGGATACGCAATCCATATAATCTTTCTTGGGTCACTGTCGTCATTCTCACAACTGCAATCAACATAACTCGTTAGGGAGAGACGACCCTAACAACACAGCTCTATCGCACGATCTTAGAGTGAGAAGAATGGAAACCAATCCTAAATGTCCTGCATCCTCCTTATTATAGATGTGGTGCACAACACACCGATAATCAAGACTCTACTAGACACGGTCTGTAGACACTTTCCGAGGACTAACTGCTCTGATACCACTTTTATCACGACCCAACCCCGGGCCCGCGACTGGTGCCCTACCTGGGCACCCTTCTAATCATACAATACCAAAATAACTGCGGAAAATAAGTAACACAATTTTTTTCTTTTAAAACCAAGGCAAAGCCGATAAAGCTGCCATAATATAAATCACCCAAAAAGGGCTTACACTATCCAAAAATGTATTTACAACTCTAACCAGTCCATCCCACATGTGAATACAGACCTCTAAGATTTTTGGACCAATACTATGACGGGACAAGGCCCCGCCGTACCCCTGAATATACATAGCCATGACGACAACCTCCGGAACATTGGAGCCATCTCAAAATGCTGAACCAGGATCCTAAGCTCGCGGATCCACAATCAGTACCTAAACTGCGGACATGACGCAGCCCCTGGAAAGTCGATAACAGTGCACGAATATGAAACGGAAATAAAGTACAAGATGATCATAATCAGCAAAAAGAATGACATGGGCAAGTATAAAAAGGGTACATACCAGATCCTACCGTGTCATTACCATCTCGTGAACTTAATCGTACCTTATTATCTTTTCCCATTTTTCAATAAAAGTTATAGTCACATTCTTACGTACATGCTTAGGAAAACCCGTCAAGTTCATTACCATATAACTTACTTACCTTACATAACATAATCCGGCCCTTTATGGAGGGACGCCTATACTGCCCGGCCCAATCTGGGACGCGATAAAGTCACATAGTCTGCCCATAAAGGTATACTGCCCGACCCATTCTCGACGCGATACGGTCACATAGTTCGCCCATAAAGGTATCTCGCGACCCATTTCGGGACGCGATAATGTCATATAGTCGCCCATAAAGGTATACCGCCCGACCCATTCTCGACGCGATAAGGTCACATAGTCGCCCATAAAGGTATCGCCGGCCCATTTCGACGCGATAATGTCATATAGTTCGCCCATAAAGGTAAATCGTCGACCCATTTCGACGCGATAATTTCATATAGTTCGCCCATAGAGGTATATCGCCGGCCCATTTCGGGAAGAGATAATGTCATATAGTCGCCCATAAAGGTATCTCGCCCCCATTCTCGATGCGATAAGGTCACATAGTCGCCCATAAAGGTATCTCGCTCGGCCCATTTCGGACGCGATAATGTCATATAGTTCGCCCATAAGGTATATCGCGGCCCATTTCGGGACGCGATAATGTCATATAGTCCGCCCATAAGGTATCGCCCGCCCATTTCTCGACGCGATAATGTCATATAAAATCCGAATTTAACCCAACGTACTACGCACTCTACTCCTTTTAAAAATGACTCTTTTTCAAATAAAACTTCCAAGATACTAACAACCGTAGTATCAAGTCATATCTACTTTTCAAGACAAGCCACAATACCTTTTAGAAATACATTTACCGGCTTCTAAATCAAGTGACTTCTTTCTTTAAAACCTTAAGCAATTGGTACCTTTAAAACAATTTGCCCTTCTTTATTTCAAATCATTTCTTTGCTTACATTACTGAAGAAAACCATTCTTTTAATCTTCCATAAAGTTGTTATAACCAACTTCCCATAAAGCCGTTATAACTCTTTATGTCTTAGACAAATTCATTCCTTTTATAACCAAGAGACTTATACTTTCAAATCAAATCACATAGCTTTCAAAATACTTCAAGTCTCTTAACTTTTAAGAAAACAGGTTTCTTAACTTAGAATATCAAGTTTCTTAACTTTAGAATAGTTTAAGAACCAATACTTTCCAAATCAAGTAATCTATACTTTTCAAATCAAGTAATCTATACTTTGCAAATCAGAAATCCTTACTTTCCAACTTAAGTATTCTATACTTTTAAAGTAAAGTATTATATACTTTCAAAATCAGGTATCATGTACTTCAAAATCAATTCACTTATACTTCATATAACCAAATTACACCAACTTTCAAAATCAAGTCTCATAACTTGAAAATAAAGTCTCATAATTATTTAGATAAAACAAGCCGCATAACCTTGAAAATCAATTTACTTACTTCCAAGAATCAAGTCACATAGACTTATCACATAATTCAAGTCACCTAGACTTACCAAAATAATTCCAGTCCTCTAGACTTATCAAAATCATGTCAAAAGAAGTAAGAAGTTCACATACCTCTTCGGCTAATCCACACGCTAAGTAGACAACACCGGTGATTGGAAATTGTTGTCCGGACTGCCTGAGAGTACTGTGGAATATTTTTATGTGGTTAAGCAGCCTGAACTACCGCCATTGGTGGCAGAATTCCCACTGCGCCGCTACCCGTCGCCGGAATTGTTCGTCGGAAAATTCCATTTTTGATCCGTTGGATGTGAATTCATCGAATTGTTATTGCGTGGATGAATTTAATGGAGGAAAATCAATTTTGGAGGTCTGCTTGTGGTCCTGCGGCGGCACCGCCGCCGCCGGCGAGCACAAGGCGGCATCAATGGCGATTCAAATCGAGAATTGAGGCTCGATTGGTTGCAAAACGTTGCTAATATCAATACGAACACAACAAGATACGCCTTTAGCCCTCAATCGCATCGATCGGAATTTTCCAACTTCCGATCGGAAAATATGATTTGGTCGACCCGACGATCTGGGTTGAATTGGAGGTCGTGGGTGGTGCTAAAATGTCGGCCTTTCCACCCTGAATATTTCTACACTAGCCACGACCGTCGACTCTACCTGTGGTGGCCGGAAAAATGCTCGTCGACGACCTAGGGTTTCGGCGAAGATCGATCTGGTCGACAGCGAGTTTGAGCAAGAATCGAGGGTCCTGGTTTACATGGAAATGACGACAAGGAGATGGTGGTTCTGATGGTATACTCTACTCCCATCGATTGTACCTCAGTTGGTCGGAAAATCAGAAAAACCGAACGAGGAAGATGGATGAACAGTGACCGAAACTTCAATCTGAAATTGCCGGCGATTCCGGGAGAATCGACGGTGGCGGTTGGTATGGATTTGACGGGCTCGACGGGACGAAGCTTTTGGTATAAGTCTCTCCCCCGGCGGATTCCTGGTTTGGCTGGAAATGGCATTTTTCCAAACACTGTTCATGGACGAGTTTTCACTGTTCATACACGTTTTGGTATTTTTTTGTTCTGCGTTTTGCCTTCCCAAACTCCCCAACACATACAAAATTTCTCGGGTGGTCCCACATGACCAAATTTCGAAATTAAATTCCCAAATTCCGATAAATTCTAAAAGTCCCAAATGCCGAATTCGAGAATTAAATTCAACTAATAAACCCTTTTCCTTTACAAGGTTCGGAGAAATTTTCAGAATTTTTCATTCTTTCTAAAAATTCAATTCCCAAATTCTTACATACGTTCTTATCTCAACTGCCGGAAATACGGGTTGTAACATCCTTCCCCCATAGAAACATTCGTCCCGAATGTTCATACTAGGTTCAATCTAAACAGATATAGGTATAGTCTCCTTGGAACTACACCCTATGAAACCAATCATGCCACATATGGCCCTAATGTATCACACATGCATATACATAAATCATAAGCCAACCGAGAGTTAAATCTAAAGTGTATAATATCACTATTAACTCTCATTCACGGTCTAAAAGAATACTATCTTCGTACCTCCATTTCGCATACTATAACACTTTACTCTTATAATACTTGTTCGCTCTCTTTCTTACCCGTCGTACTCTTCTCGTACCTCCGAACCCTTTCCAGTATACGTACATAATCTCACATTATGCTTCTGTCTTTCCATCCTTGGAATTTCTACTTCCATCTGTTTAAGGTTATAACACTAGATTCAATTCCCTTTAAGGTCATTCTTGGCCCTCACGACCCGATTCTGGTGGAACGCGTCCACGAACTCGTACAATGATTAACTAAACTTGGGTCTTGCACCCTCATGACCCTATCACATAGCGGGACCACCTCAAATTGACCCCACTCGAATCCGGGTTGCGGGTTGACCCTCAATTGGTCCCCCAACCCGACCCATTATCGCACTAATTCTCATTCTTGGTCCGAAATAAGTCTTACTACCCGAGAAGGCCTTGTACATCAAAGGTTTCTGCGGTTATCAATACTCTAAAGTTCACAATTTTTTTTTATCACCAGCCTACATTATCAGTCCCTACACACGGGAAATGTAGCTTCTCAATATCTCAAAATCATGTTGTCTTACTCACGACAACTCTATTTACTCCATACCAATATTTCCTTTAAATTCTATGGAAAATTGGGCAGCACTTCCTTTGTTTCTACGCACTTTTCCACCTTTTCCAAGGCCCGTATTCAACAACCTATACGCCACATTTAAGGCACAACTAACAGCCAACCAAATGGGATTACACGCCTTAAGAGGACGTGTAAAATTCTGCCCCACAATAAATACAAGACAGTCCGCAAAATAGAGCACAATATATCCAATATTTAGGTTTTACCAATTCATGGCAACTCATAATCACCCTATGCAACACACATATTACCCTCATACATATAACCGTATAGATGTCCATCATTGTACAAACTATACAACAATTTATACTAACCTGGATACGCAATCCATATAATCTTTCTTGGGTCACTGTCGTCATTCTCACAGCTGCAATCAACATAACTCGTTAGGGAGAGACGACCCTAACAACACAGCTCTATCGCATGATCTTAGAGTGAGAAGAATGGAAACCAATCCTAAATTTCCTGCAGCCTCCTGATTATAGATGTGGTGCACAACACACCGATAATCAAGACTCTACTAGACACGTTCTGTAGACACTTTCCGAGGACTAACTGCTATGAAACCACTTTTATCACGACCCAACCCCGGGCCCGCGACTGGTGCTCTACCTGGGCACCCTTCTAATCATACAATACCAAAATAACTGCGGAAAATAAGTAACACATTGTTTTTTTATTTTAAAACCAAGGCAAAGCCGATAAGGCTGCCATAATATAAATCACCCAAAAAGGGCTTACACTATCCAAAAATGTAATTATAACCCTAACCAGTCCATCCCACATGTGAATACAGACCTCTAAGATTTTTGGACCAATACTATCACGGGACAAGGCCCCACCGTACCCCTGAATATACATAGCCATGACGACAAGCTCCGGAACATTGGAGCCATCTCAAAATGCTGAACCAGGATCCTAAGCTCGCGGATCCACAATTGTGTACCTAAACCTGCGGACATTTAACGCGGCCCCGGAAGTCGATAATAGGTACCGAATATGGAGCGGAAATAAAGTCGAAAGCAGATCATAACTGTACAAAAGAATGACAGGGGAAAGTATAAAAAGGGTACATACCAGATCCTACCGTGTCATTACCATCTCGTGAACTTAATCGTACCTTATTATCTTTTCCCATTTTTCAATAAAAGTTATAGTCACATTCTTACGTACATGCTTAGGAAAACCCGTCAAGTTCATTACCATATAACTTACTTACCTTACATAACATAATCCGGCCCTTTATGGAGGGACGCCTATAACGCTTACCGAATGGGACGCGATAAAGTCACATAGTCTGCCCATAAAGGTATACTGCCCGGCCCATTCCTGGGACGCGATACGGTCACATAGTTTGCCCTTAAAGGTATATTGCCCGACCCATTTCTGGGATGCGATAATGTCATATAATCTGCCCATAAAGGTATACTGCCCGGCCCATTTCTGGGACGCGATAATGTCATATAGTCTGCCCATAAAGGTATACTGCCCGACCCATTTCTGGGACGCGATAATGTCATATAGACTGCCCATAGAGGTATACTGCCCGGCCCATTTCTGGGACTCGATAATGTCATATAGTCTGCCCATAAAGGTATACTGCCCGACCCATTCCTGGGACGCGATAAGGTCAAATAGTCTGCCTATAAAGGTATACTGCCCGGCCCATTTCTGGGATGCGATAATGTCATATAGTCTGCCCATAAAGGTATACTGCCCGGCCCATTTTTGGGACGCGATAATGTCATATAGTCTGCCCATAAAGGTATACTGCCCGGCCCATTTCTGGGACGCGATAATGTCATATAGTCTTCCCATAAAGGTATAATGCCCGACCCATTTCTGGGACGCGATAATGTCATATAAAATCCGGGAATTTAACCCAACGTACTACGTACCTCTGCTCCTTTTAAAAATGACTCTTTTTCAAATAAAACTTCCAAGATACTAACAACCGTAGTATCAAGTCATATCTACTTTTCAAGACAAGTCACAATACCTTTTAGAAATACATTTACCGGCTTCTAAATCAAGTGACTTCTTTCTTTAAAACCTTAAGCAATTGGTACCTTTAAAACAATTTGCCCTTCTTTATTTCAAATAATTTCTTTGCTTACATTACTAAAGAAAACCATTCTTTTAATCTTCCATAAAGTTGTTATAACCAACTTCCCATAAAGCCGTTATAACTCTTTATGTCTTAGACAAATTCATTCCTTTTAAAACCAAGAGACTTATACTTTCAAATCAAATCACATAGCTTTCAAAATACTTCAAGTCTCTTAACTTTTAAGAAAACAAGTTTCTTAACTTAGAATATCAAGTTTCTTAACTTTAGAATAGTTCAAGAACCAATACTTTCCAAATCAAGTATTCTATACTTTTCAAATCAAGTAATCTATACTTTTCAAATCAAGTAATCTATACTTTGCAAATCAGAAATCTTTACTTTCCAACTCAAGTATTCTATACGTTTAAAGTAAAGTATTATATACTTTCAAAATCAGGTATCATGTACTTCAAAATCAATTCACTTATACTTCATATAACCAAATTACACCAACTTTCAAAATCAAGTCTCATAACTTGAAAATAAAGTCTCATAATTATTTAGATAAAACAAGCCGCATAACCTTGAAAATCAATTTACTTACTTCAAAGAATCAAGTCACATAGACTTATCACATAATTCAAGTCACCTAGACTTATCACATAATTCAAGTCACCTAGACTTACCAAAATAATTCCAGTCCTCTAGACTTATCAAAATCATGTCAAAAGAAGTAAGAAGTTCACATACCTCTTCGGCTAATCCACACGCTAAGTAGACAACGCCGGTGATTGGAAATTGTTGTCCGGACTGCCTGAGAGTACTGTGGAATATTTCTGTGTGGTTAAGCAGCCTGAACTACCGCCATTGGTGGCAGAATTCCCATCACAATTCTTCTACGCCGGAATTGTTCGTCGGAAAATTCCATTTTTGATCCGTTGGAAGTGAATTCATCGAATTGTTATTGCGTGGATGAATTTAATGGAGGAAAATCAATTTTGGAGGTCTGCTTGTGGTCCTGCGGCGGCACCGCCGCCGCCGGCGAGCTCAAGGCGGCGTCAATGGCGGATTCCGAAATACTGAGAATTGAGGCTCGGGATTGGTTGCAAAACGTAGCTAAGATCAATACGAACACAACGGTATACGCCTTAGCCCTCAACTGTACCGGAATCGATCGGAATTTTCCAACTTCCGATCGGAAAATATGATTTGGTCGACCCGACGATCTGGGTTGAATTGGAGGTCGTGGGTGGTGCCAAAATGTCGGCCTTTCCACCCTGAATATTTCTACACTAGCCACGACCGTCGACTCTACCTGTGGTGGCCGGAAAAATGCTCGTCGACGACCTAGGGTTTCGGCGAAGATCGATCTGGTCGACGACGAGTTTGAGCAAGAATCGAGGGTCCTGGTTTACATGGAAATGACGGCAAGGAGATGGTGGTTCTGATGGTATACTCCACTCCCGTCGATTGTACCTCAGTTGGTCGGAAAATCAGAAAAATCGAACGGGGAAGATGGATGAACAGTGACCGAAACTTCGATCTGAAATTGCCGGCGATTCCGGGAGAATCTACGGTGACGGTTGGTATGGATTTGACGGGCTCGACGGGATGAAGCTTTTTGTATATGTCTCGCCCCCGGCGGATTCCTGGTTTGGCCGGAAATGGCGTTTTTCCAAACACTGTTCATCGAACAACACTGTTCATGGACGGGTTTTCACTGTTCATACACGTTTTGGTATTTTTTTGTTCTGCATTTTGCATTCCCAAACTCCCCAACACATACAAAATTTCTCGGGTGGTCCCACATGACCAAATTTCGAAATTAAATTCCAAAATTCCGATAAATTCTAAAAGTCCCAAATGCCAAATTCGAGAATTAAATTCAACTAATAAACCCTTTTCCTTTACAAGGTTCGGAGAAATTTTCAGAAATTTTCAGAATTTTTCATTCTCTCTAAAAATTCAATTCCCAAATTCTTACGTACGTTCTTATCTCAACTGCCGGAAATACGGGGTGTAACAGTCGCAATATTTCGTTTTTCGACAATTCCATAATTCCGATAAATTTTTACTCGTCTCAAATCTTAACAATTTCGAGTTCTTACGTACGTTCTTATAAACATATCCTGGAATTCCGGGGTGTAACATTCTTCCCCCTTTAGAAACATTCGTCCCCGAATGTTCTTTTGGGAGTCAAACTTAAAAATAGCGACATAGTCTTCTTTTACAACCCCTACATAACAATAATACCACACGAGGCCACATAACAATACTCATACTAAAATGTCAACCTGAACCCCATGTGTCAACGTCGGTTATCTGCATAAAGCTTCTGCTGACTCTGAGCTTACTAATAATCTTTCCCGGATAAGCTTCGCCTTATCCACAGTCCGCTGAATCAAGTCTGGACTAAATAGCTGAACCTCGCCTATGTCGAACCAACCAACTGGCGATCTACACTTTCTTACATACTAGGCCTCATACAGGGCCATCCTAATACTGGAAGAGTATATGTTATCGTACGTAACTCAACAAGAGGCAAATAATTCTCCCAACTAACTCTGAAATCAACAACATCGGCCCGCAACCTATCCTCAAGTGCCGGGATAGTACGCTCTGTCTGCCCGTCGGTCTGAGGGTGTAATGCAACACTGAGACCCACCTGTGTCCCTAATCCCTTCTGAAAAATCTCCAGAAGTTATCCGTAACCGAGCTCATATGTCTGACATCATAAACGTAGGAACCCCGTGCAGTCTCACAATATCCCTGCTATATAAGTTAGCATAAACCTCAGCCGAGTAAATGGTCCCAATCCGGAAGAACACGGCTGGTTTCACCAGCCTATTCACTATGACCCCCAAGGAGTCGCACTTCCTCTGAGTACGATGCCACCCTGTAACAAGATCCATATTAATTATCTCCCATAACTAAGTCGGGATCTAAATCGCCTGCAATAACGCACTGGGCTTCTGGGTTTCAACCTTGACCTGTTACAAATTCGGACATTAAGTAACAACTCTGTTACGTTCCTTTTCAGGCCATCTTACCAATACATACATCTGAGGTCACGACACAACTTAGTCGACCCCGAACAATTTGAGCAATAAGCACTGCGTGCCTCCCCTAAAACCTGCTGACAAGTCCTGCAGCATCGGGTATACACGATCTATCCTCATATCACAGCACCCCATCCGGTGCTACTCAAACAGGCTCCCCTCTTCTCGGAGAGCCGTATCCCGATACCGTATCATAACTGGATCCTCATATTGCCGCCTTTTTACCTCCTCAACGACGGAAGAATCGGCAATTTCTCGGATCTAAACTTCATTAACCTTGGAAACAAATAATCGAACCCCTCAGCTCGGAAGCTGATGAATCTCACGGACCACGTCCTGTCTATCTGACTGCCTATCTTGTTATACCCCGTAGTTCCAGAGTATGTATGTGAGGACGTACGTACAATTGTATAAGCCCTAATTAGGTTAAGGATGAAATTGTGAACTTCCAACGGAAAAGATTCCGAACCTTGTGAAGGAAATTTTACGTTTTTAATATTTTAACCAATTACGGATTTTTCCGAGAGATGAAATATTTTGGACCAATAGGAGGGCGACATGTGTCACCCCTAGGTGGCACATGTTGGACGAAAATTGGTGGGCAAGTGGCCAAGTCAAGTAGTCAAAGTCTTGCTAGATTTATTTTGGAGCAAGTGGGAAGGGGGACCCTTGGCTTGGACGTTTTTTTTGGAGACATGTGGCTGTCTCATTTTTGTGGAGGACATATGTCCCAAAGTTGTGGTGGACATATGTCTCAAAGTTGTGGTGGACACTTAGTTGGAAGACTCCACTCACACAAGCAACCAAATCTTCACCATACACATGCTTGAATCTTGACCCTTGAATGTCCTATAAATACCCCCCTTAAGTTGCAAGACTTCTTCATCCACTTAAACAATTTCCAAGTCTAAAAAATCCTTCCCCCTTTGTTGTAGTCTCGTCCAAAATCCCTCCCCCCTTTTAGTAGTTCTCGTCCGAAACACCCCCCCCCCCCCCTTGGTAGAAAAAATTCTTCAAGTATTGTTACTATCCCAAAATACCTTAGCCTAAATCCCTTGTAGTATTCCCAAGTTACCTCTATACTAAGAGCCCGGAAATACTACTTTATTTCCTTTGGTCACAAAACGAAACCCTAGGAAAATCTTCATAGTTGGTTGAAGTATTAGGAGAAGTTGTTTAGAAACTTCTAAGGGTTTCTTGGAGCGGATTGGAGCGTACAGAATAGGATCTAAACGTTGCTCAGGATCGACTTATAATCTTGGATAATTTTGGGCTTATCGAGGTAATAATCTTTGTCCTTCTATTGTAATTGGAGATTACATATTGTAGTAGTTTAGAATTGAGTATAAGTTATATAGAAGGATGTTAAAGAAGAGAATTGAACTGTATTTATATAGGACTATATTTACAGTAGACTTGTGTAGTATCGGGGAGGGAGGTGCTGCCCAATTTTCCGTAGAATAAAGAACCTTCTGCTTAGAATATTCTACGAAATAGTCTAGACGTTGATAGACGTATTTGACTATTATAGGTTGATACTCTGCGCGCGACATATTCGACTTGGCAGGTGGATTTAGCCGAGGAGGTATGTGATTCTTCCTATCCTCTTGAGCATGATATTTGTGAAATATATATATAGTACGGTAGACGTACGTGTGTTAACTAAATTTGGTTTTACTTTGATGTCTTTTGACTTGAGTTTTAAATAATAAGAATCTTGAAGTATTTCAAAAGAGTTATGAATCATTTTTGAAAGAAAAGTAATACTTGGTTTTTCAAAAAAGCTTAAGTGTTATACTAGCTTTATGGGAAGTTAGGTATAACGACTTGAGAAAGATAAGAGGAAACGGTTTACTTATTTGTTTATAAAAGCCTTATAAATGATTTCTGAAGGTGTGGTAAGTTGGTTTGATAAGTAGACATATTATGATGCTACGTGTGTTAGTGTCTTGTGACGGTTGTGTAAAGGGGCTTTCCTTATTGTGCTTATGTTGTTTAACGATAAGCAGTTGTGCTGATATTATATCACTTACCCCCCTGACTTGTTACGAGCCGAGGGCTAGCCACCCCCGATGCGAGGAATACCTCATGCGGGTCTATGTGACCTATGCGGAGCTGCGGGAGTTCCAGGATGATCACTCCGGGTGTGTTACGCCGATGCGAGGAATACCTCATGCGGTCCAGGTGACTATGCGGACTGCGGGAGTCCAGGTTGATGCCGAGGGTTAGTGTAACGCCCCGAACCCGGGCCCGTTACTGGTGCCTTACCCCGGGCACCCTAGTGATACAACATCAGAGAAAACCAGCGGAAAATAAAACATGAATCATTAAACAAGAGATATAATAAATAAACAGGCCAACCAAAGCGATTTGCCTTGGTATATACATAAAACCCGAACAGTTTAATCCTTTTACAACCACGCCACAACAGTTCTACTGCACTTAAGATTTACAACAACTATGACGGGACAGGGCCCCGCCATACCCCTGAATGTACAAGAACCTACAACTCAGGGAACACATACCAAAAGATGAGCCTCCGGGGAAACGGAGCTTCCCAACACGCTGAATGTGATCCTATAAGCGGGGATCGACAGTCGATGTACCTTTACCTGCGGCATGAACGGCCCCGAAGGAGGTCGATAACAGTACCAAGTATGTGAAATCAAAACATCAGTAAATGAAATCATAATAGTCTATATAAAGCAGGAGACATGTATGATAACCAAACTACAGTTCACAACATAAAAGCAGTCATGTCAAGTCAGGGACTCACGCCCTCAAAGTCATCCCTCATGCCCGTGGAACTCCTTCCTCACCGCGGCGATCTAGGTATAAATCATGTGATACGTATATCGTGGTCTCGGCCCATCTTATGGACCCAATATAGAAACGTGTGGAATACATTCCCGGATGAACCGGTAGTCAAGTGAAATACATTCCCGGATGAACCGGTAGTCAAGTGAAATACATTCCCGGATGAACCGGTAGTCAAGTGAAATACATTCCCGGATGAACCGGTAGTCAAGTGAGATACATTCCCGGATGAACCGGTAATCAAGTGAGATACATTCCCGGATGAACAGCATTCAAGTGAGATACATTCCCGGATGAACCGGTAATCAAGTGAAATACATTTCCGGATGAACCGGTAGTCGAGTGAACACAGTACTTGCACAACAAGGCTATCACACGTAACATGGTCAAGTTTCATAACAACAAGCATAAGCAAGTTACACACAACTCAAGGTACTTTCATTTTATGTCAAAGTCCGGGTTTTAACCCTAAAGTACTACATACGTTAAGTCCTTTTAAAAGAGATACATTCCTTTTATAAAAGTCACCCGATACCCGTAGTATAAAACTAGAGTGATTCACATTATTAAGTAAACCAGAACACTTTCTTTTTAAACTCAAGTACCAACATTCTTTTCCTAAAGTTCCGGTTTGCCTAATTACAAATGCTCAAGTTTCTCATTTTAGAAAAGGTTTCGTAGTTCATAGTTTTAATCCTTTAAAACATAATTCTCCTTTAAACGTTTTGAGAAACATATGTCTTATATGTGAGTAGGTTATTCTTGTTTATAATCAATCTTATTAAGAAGCCATGATCTAGGAAATGTAATATCATTTTGTCTCATCTTAGCTTCTATGCAGATGGAGGTTTCTACTGGTTTTAATACTTCTTTAGTCAATACATTTTCCTGTTATTAACGCTGCAGTGGTTTGTCGATACGCATTCTGATTTCCGAAATCAGTAAAACATTCTTAAGCCGTTATACCTAACTTCCCATAAAGCTAGTATAACTCTTAAGCTTTCAAAACCCAAGTAATACTCATTCTTTCAAAACGATTCATAAATCTTTTGAAATACTTCAAGTTCTTTATTAACACATATCAAGCCAGTTATTATTCAAATCAGTTACCTTTTAAAAACCACAAAGTATTTGCTTATCCACATAAAGCTATTATAACCGACTTCCCATAAAGCCGTTATAACACTTTATGTTTTAAACCAATCAAATACATTTAGCACATGTACGTCTACCGTACTACATAGTTCACACATATCATGCTAGAAGAGATAGGAAGAGGTTCACATACCTCGCGACGATTATCGACAATAAGCAAAAAGCTCCAAGTACTACAACCTTGCTAGCCCTTTCCACTCCTCGAGTAGAATACGCTACTCTTAGTACTTTCACCTATAAAGGCCACAAACGTCTATTTAAATCTTAAACACAAGTTCCCATCTTTCTACAGAAAATTCGGCAGCACCTCCCCCCCCCGCAACAGCGTAAATCTCCTCCTCTATTGAGGCCGGCTACCAAGCCAACCAGGGGGGGTTTTATACGTCTAACCGGGCGTGTACAATTTCTACTACACAACAAGCTACACAAGTCTCTCATGTCTGATCTATGTAATTCTGATTCGATTCTTTCTTTAAATTCAGGCTTAAGTCAAAAGACATTGCCGCAGTACTAAACTTAATTCTATATATAGTATACTTCAACTATATAATGAAACAACATGTAATTTCCAATTACAAAAGGGGGACAAGATTATTTACCTCGATAAGCCCAAAATTATCCGAGATAAAAGTCGATCCTGAGCAAGGTTTAGCTCCTACTCCGTGCGCTCCAAACAACCCTTAGAAGTTCTAACCAACTTCTACTTAAATACTTCAACCAACTATGAAGATTTCCTTAGGGTTTTGGTTTGAGACTTAAAGGACAAAAGGTAGTATTTCCGGGCTCTACGTATAGAGGTAACTTTGGAATACTACAAGATATGAGGCCAAGGTATTTTGGGCATTATAACAATACTTGGAGAGTATTTCAATACCACAAGGGGGGGGGTACCTCACGAAAACACTCCAAGATGGGGGGGGGTTCTCGGCCAAAGGGCCTTGACAAGGGAGGGGGAACTCTCGGCCACTAGGCCACTCAAAGGGGGAGGGGGGGAGGCTTAGGACGAGAGCAACAAGAGGAGAGGGGAAGGATTGCAAGACTTAGAACACATTTGGATGATGAAGTCTTCAACAAAGGGAGGGGTATTTATAGGGAAGCCAAGGCCACCAATGGACAAGATCAAGCCATGTGCAAGGCAAGTGTAAGGCCTTGATCAAGCCAAGTGCACCCTAACCCCTACTCCACAAAACATGGCACAAAACAATGCACAAAACAAGGCCAAAACAAGGCACAAAACAAGGCACCAATAAGGCACAAAAACGTGAGCCAATCGGCCACCAATCCGTCCACCATGAGGGTGACAAGTGTCACCCTCCCGTTGGTCTAAAATGTTTCGTCTCTCGGAAAAATCCGCAAAAATAGTAAATGACATAGCCGGAATTTTCCCAACGTAAGCTGTGGAAACGTTTCGTCGAAAAACGACTCAAATCGGCACTTGTGCCCAAAATTGGTCTAGCCAATTCTTAAGGCAAAAATTTAATACGCACGCCTCACGCATATATTCGAAATACGGGTATAACATTCTCCTCTCTAGAAACATTCGTCCCGAATGTTCCTTCTCAGCGGATAAAGATGAAGTTCTTCTAACAAGTTTCCACCGCCACACATGGCCACAAACATAACACACGTTCTCTTCCTTCCTTACTCGTCGTGCCTCTCCGATCACTTGAACTCTTCTAGTATACTCACCATACTCCAGTCATCGCTTTAGTTTCCAAAACTTTGGAGTCACCACCTCCAAACTTGGTCATCTACTAGTCTCAATCTTCCTTAAGGCCATTCCCGGCCTTCACGATCTGCTTCTGGTCGAACATATCCACGAACTCATACGATGGTTACCAAAACTTAGGCCTAGCTCCCTCGTGACCCTACCACCTGGCGGGACCACCCAGAGTGACCCACTCGAAAGCAGTGCGGGTTGGCCCGCAACACGGCCCCAACCCGACCATCTGTCGCGCCAACTCTTGCTCGCCGACCGGAACAATCTTGCTAAATCACATCATGGAAGATACCATTTCATTTACCCAACCCAGGGACTTATCACACAATACTTTCTAGGCATAAAATGCACTCTGTCAAGGATCACTCGCAAAAATCTTGTACCCAAGACGGCCTTACATCTAAGGTCTCAACTGTAATATTCTAAGGTTCATCATTCCCTCACCCCCAGGCTTACCCTTTTTCCCAAACCAGGTTCCTAAATCACACTTTAGCACAAAGCTATCCGAACATAACACCTAACACATTAACATAACATCAAAACATACAAGCCTCTAGAGGTTTAAGGATATACCTGAAGCTACCGCTCCACTCTAATCGTAAGTCTGCCCTGCAGTATGCATGGGAAAGCGATGAACACGCCATCGATCCGGTGAGGCTGCGCTGCGGTACCTCTCCTATAAGCACGATCTCGTCCACATGGCCACGGCGGCAGCGGTGAAGCAAGCACCGATAAAAAGACGACATTCCGGGATGATGTTTGCCACATCGTGCCGGCGAGGACGTGAATCTGTTGGCTAGAACCCGTATATATCTCGAACGGAAGCCACGGAGCTCGACCAGCTCGAATACCACGAACGCCCCGACGATCGTGGGGACCACTCCGTCTTGGCGGAGGTACATAACTAGCTTTCTTGGCGGTCCGCCTTGAAAGTTACCAAAGGACCTGCCGCCTGGCCTCTTCTGGCGATCTCGGCCATACCGTCGATCTCTCCGTGCCTCACATCCTAGTGCATGAGCTGCGTGCGGGCAATGTCCATGCCGGTGAAGGGCTACACCGAACAAGCCTCGCCAAGTACTCATCCAGCCCGGTGGCGTAGCGGTGTACTCTCCTCCATATCGGCTACTCTGGCGGGGACATACCGAGCTAATGAGTCGAACTCCACATTGTACTCTCTAACCGTCGCCCGCCCCGCCTCAACGTCAAAAATTGGCCGGCGAGCCCTCTCATCCGTGGGGCAAGAAATGTGCAAGAAAAGCCCTTGAGAACTTCGTCCCATACGGTGGAAGTGCATGCTCTTCCCGGACAACTCGCGAATCAAACCGGTCAGCTGCAGATCACGCGGTGATGCGAACCAATACCACCGACTCTGCCTCGAGACTACGATCACTCTCATGATCCGTTTGAGTCGGATAAACTCACGGTCGTCCTCGGCTCGATCCATAGAACATCGGCGGGCTACAACTCGAGAAAGTCACGTAGCCTCAAACTGCGCTCGGGGGTGAACTACGGGTGCTCTTGAAATTGGCCGGTATCGGCCTATCCTCATATCGGCCACGACCACGGCGATGGCGCCATCTCCTTGTACCCATCTCATCGGCTCGGTGTGGGGTGGAGGCTCAGTCTTGTAGTCTCAGCAGCCACCGCCGCGGCTCTAAACTTCTTTGGTCTTTGTGGCGTCGCGAAACCCGCCGTCGGAAGCACTTGTCTCAGTCTTGGCCGGGCTGCGCCTCGTACTCCTCGTATCTCGCTAACAGCTCCTCATCGCCTTGCCCATCGGGCTCAGGTTGCCTTACGCGGAGGCATAATCGGTAAAGGAAAGGAATACGTCGGAGGGTCCATTTATCACTGTGACTAAGGCACGATCTCGAATGAGAAGAATGGAAACCAATCCTAAATGTCCTATAGCCTCACGATTATAGATGTGGTGCACAACACACCGATAATCAAGACTCTACTAGACACGGTCAGACACTTTCCGAGACTAATCGCTCGATACCACTTTGTAACGCCCGAACCGGGCGTTCATCGTGCCTTACCGGGCACCCTAGTGATACAACATCGAGAAAACCGTGGAAAATAAAACATGAATCATTAAACAAGAGATATAATAAATAAACAAGCCAACCAAAACAATTGCCTTGGTATATACATAAAACCCGAGCAGTTTAATCCTTTTACAACCACACCCACAGATTCTATGGACCTTAAGATTTACAACAACTATGACGGACAGGGCCTCGCCATACCACGAATGTACAAGAACCTACAACTCGGGGAACACATACCAAAAGATGAGCCTCGGGAAGCGGAGCTTCCCAACACCGAATGTGATCCTATAAGCGGGGATCGGCGGTCGATGTACCTTTACTGCGGCATGAACGGCCCGAAGGAGTCGAGACAATTGCAGTATGTGAAATCAAAACACGTAAATGAAATCATAATAGTCTATATAAAGCGGGAGACATGTATGATAACCAAACTACGATTCCACAACATAAGCAATCATGTCAAGTCGGGGACTCACGCCTCAAAGTCATCCTCATGCGTGGAACTCCTTCCTCACATCGGCGATCTAGGTATAAATCATGTGATACGTATAATGTGTCTCGGCCCATCTTATGGACCCAATATAGAAACGTGTGGAATACATTCCGGATGAACCGGTAGTCAAGTGAAATACATTCCGGATGAACGGTAGTCAAGTGAAATACATTCGGATGAACCGGTAGTCAAGTGAAATACATTCCCGGATGAACCGGTAGTCAAGTGAGATACATTCCCGGATGAACCGGTAATCAAGTGAAATACATTCCCGGATGAACCGGTACTCAAGTGAGATACATTCGGATGAACCGTAATCAAGTGAAATACATTTCGGATGAACCGGTAGTCGAGTGAACACAGTACTTGCACAACAAGGCTATCACACGTAACATGGTCAAGTTTCATAACAACAAGCATAGGCAAGTTACACACAACTCAAGGTACTTTCATGTTATGTCAAAGTCCGGTTTTAACCTAAAGTACTACATACGTTAAGTCCTTTTAAAAGAGATACATTCCTTTTATAAAAGTCACCCGATACGTAGTATAAAACTAGAGTGATTCACATTATTAAGTAAACGAACACTTTCTTTTTAAACTCAAGTACCAACATTCTTTTCCTAAAGTTCGGTTTGCCTAATTACAAATGCTCAAGTTTCTCATTTTTAGAAAAGGTTTCGTAGTTCGTAGTTTTAATCCTTTAAAACATAATTCTCCTTTAAACGTTTTGAGAAACATATGTCTTATATGTGAGTAGGTTATTCTTGTTTATAATCAATCTTATTAAGCAGCCATGATCTAGGAAATGTAATATCATTTTGTCTCATCTTAGCTTCTATGCAGATGGAGGTTTCTCCGGTTTTAATACTTCTTTAGTCAATACATTTTCTGTTATTAACGCCATGGTTTGTCGTCGCATTCGATTTCGAAATCAAGAAAACATTCTTAAGCCGTTATACCTAACTTCCCATAAAGCTAGTATAACTCTTAAGCTTTCAAACCCAAGTAATACTCATTCTTTCAAAACGATTCATAAATCTTTTGAAATACTTCAAGTTCTTTATTAACACATATCAAGCCAGTTATTATTCAAATCAGTTACCTTTTAAAAACCACAAAGTATTTGCTTATCCACATAAAGCTATTATAACCGACTTCCCATAAAGCCGTTATAACACTTTATGTTTTAAACCAATCAAATACATTTAGCACGTATCGTCTACGTCTACATAGTTCACACATATCATGCTAGAAGAGATAGGAAGAGGTTCACATACCTCGCGACGATTATCGACAATAAGCAAAAAGCTCCAAGTACTACAACGCACTAGCCCTTTCCACTCCTCGAGTAGAATACGCTACTCTTAGTACTTTCACCTATAAAGGCCACAAACGTCTATTTAAATATTAAACACAAGTTCCCATCTTTCTACAGAAAATTGGCAAAGACTCCCCGCATGGCAGCGTAAATCTCCTCTCTCTATGAGGCGGCTACCAAGCCAACCGTGGGGGTTTTATACGCCTAACAGGCGTGTACAATTTCTACTACACAACAAGCTACACAAGTCTCCATCAGATCCCATGTAATTCTGATTCGATTCTTTCTTTAAATTCAGCTTAAGTCAAAAGACATTGCAGCGATACTAAACTTAATTCTATATATAGTATACTTCAACTATATAATGAAACAACATGTAATTTCCAATTACAAAGGGGACAAGATTATTTACCTCGATAAGCCCAAAATTATCCGAGATAAAAGTCGATCTGAGCAAGGTTTAGCTCCTACTCGTGCGCTCCAAACAACCCTTAGAAGTTCTAACCAACTTACTTAAATACTTCAACCAATGAAGATTTCCTTAGGGTTTTGGTTTGAGACTTAAAGGACAAAAGGTAGTATTTCCGGCTCTACGTATAGAGGTAACTTTGGAATACTACAAGATATGAGGCCAAGGTATTTTGGGCATTATAACAATACTTGGAGAGTATTTCAATACCACAGGGGGTACCTCGAAAACACTCAAGATGGGGTTCTCGGCAAAGGGCCTTGACAAGGGAGGGGAACTCTCGGCCACTAGGCCACTCAAGGGGAGGAGGCTTGGGGCGAGCAACAAGAGGAGAGGGAAGGATTGCAAGACTTAGAACACATTTGGATGATGAAGTCTTCAACAAAGGGAGGTATTTATAGGGAAGCCAGGGCCAACCAATGGACTAGATCAAGCCATGTGCAAGGCAAGTGTAAGGCCTTGATCAAGCCAAGTGCACCCTAACCCCTACTCCACAAAACATGGCACAAAACAATGCACAAAACAAGGCCAAAACAAGGCACAAAACAAGGCACCAATAAGGCACAAAACGTGAGCCAATCGGCGCCAACTGTCCACCACGAGGGTGACAAGTGTCACCTCCGTTGGTCTAAAATGTTTCGTCTCTCGGAAAAATCCGCAAAAATAGTAAATGACATAGCGAATTTTCCCAACGTAGTAATGGAAACGTTTCGTCGAAAAACGACTCAAATCGGCACTTGTGCCCAAAATTCGATCTAGCCAATTCTTAAGGCAAAAATTTAATACGCACGCCTCACGCATATTCGGAAATACGGGTATAACGATTAGCTACCGTCACGAGGAATACCTCATGCGGACCTAGGTGGTCTATGCGGACTGCGGGAGTTCCAGGATTAGGCTCGCATAATGATATTATGGGCGATTGGCCTTGCTTCGATCATTAGCAGCCTAGAAAAGACCCGTTATGTTATATCTATTTTGCTCTTGTTTATGTCGTGGCATTATGTGCGGTTAAATTGGTTGTTCATACGTATTTGTAATTGGTTTTAAAATGCTATGATTTCATTTAAGTACTTTACAGTTTCACATACTTGGTACCTGTTGTACTGACCTCCTTCGGGGGGCTGCGTTCATGCCGCATGTAGAGGTACTCCTGTTGTTGATCCCCGCTCCTAGGATCACCGCTTTTGGGAAAGCCCGTTTCTCGGAGGCTTATCTTTTGGGTATGATCTCCTGTCATTGTAGCTTTATGTACATTCGAGGTATGGCGGCCACTGTCGCCATAGTTGTTTACTTTCTTAGAGGTCTATAGTCCTGTTGTAAATTTTGGGGATGTAACTGTCAGACTTGGTATATATATACATGCCGAAAGGCAACTTTTTCTTGGATAGACTGTTTCTTATTTTACTCTTTATCTCATGTCTTTGTTTTTATATTCCGCTGGTTACTCTGATGTATATCTACTTGGGTGCCCGGGTAAGGCACCAGTCACGGGCCCGGGATCGGGTCGTGACAAAAGTGGTATCAGAGCAGTTAATCCTCGGAAAGTGTCTACAGACCGTATCTAGTAGAGTCTTGATTATCGGTGTGTTGTGCTCCACACCAATAATCAGGAGGCTGCAGGATATTAGGATTGGTTTCCATTCTTCTCACTCTGAGATCGTGCCTTAGAGCTATGTTATAAGTTGGACTCTTTCTAACACATTCTTATGTACCAGCTATGCCTCCACGCAAGGCAACCCAGGCCCAGAAGTGTCACTACCCGACCCCGGGCCCACGACTGGTGCCTTACCCCGGTCACCCTAGTGATACAACATCAGAGAAAATCAGCGGAAATAAAAACTTACACATGAAACAAGATATATAATAAAAAAAACAGGTTAACCAAAACGGTTACCTTCCTGTATATATACATCAAAATCGAACAGTAAATCCTTTACAAACCCTGCCCACAACAGTACTGCACTCTAAGAATGTAACAACTATGACGGACGGGGTTCGCTTATACCACGAATGTAAGTACTCAACAACAGGGGACTATACGAAAGATAAGCCTCGGAGAAACGGAGCTTCGAACGCTGCTGTGATCCTATGGCGAGGATCCTGGCCGGTGTACCTCTGCGCGGCCAACGCGGCCCGAAAGTCGATCAGGTACCAAGTATGTGGCGAAAATCGTAAATGAAATCATAACAGTCTATAAAAAGCAGGAGACATGTATGATAACCAAACTACAGTCCATAATATATAAACAGTCATGTCAAGTCAGGGACTCACGCCCTCAAAGTCATCACTCAAATATAACCATGGGTCTCACGCCCACAACATCAATCATGCCCGTGGAATACCTTCACGTCGCTGGCGATGCATGATGTAATAACACCAAGGAGTACACATGAACACCAGGTCCTACCTGTGTCACAAAACCGTACGGGGCAAGTACGAAGGCATAACTACCAGATCCACCCTGCATCATCAACTGACCGGGGCAAGTACGAAAGCCAACTACCCGAACCTACCATACCAACAATACTAAATAACTGTATCACGAAGCTGACCGGGGCAAGTACGATAGCCTCTACCAGATCCACCCTGCATCACGTCGGCGGGCAAGTACGTAAGCTAACTACCAGATCCACCCTGCATCACGAGACTTCGTCCTAACACTGACAAACTGCATCACGAAGCTGACCGGGGCAAGTGCGATAGCCTCTACCAGATCCACCCTGCATCACGTCGCTGACCGGGGCAAGTACGTAGGCTAACCACCAGATCCACCGTGCATCACGAGACTTTGTCCAAACACTGACTCACGAAGGCGACGGGAAATGCGAAGGACTCTACGGATCCACCTTGCATCACGTCGCTGACCGGGGCAAGTACGTAGAACAACTACCAGATACCAAAGCCGTAATCACGAGACTTCGCCACAAAACACTCCTAATGGAAGCATACCCGTGGGCCACCCATCGTGTCAGTATGTCCAAAGGAAATAACAAGATAACAATCATAATGGAAGCATACTCGTGGGCCACCCAACGTGTCAGTATGTCCAAAGCAAATAACAAGATAACACTCCTAATGGAAGCATACCCGTGGGCCACCCATCGTGTCAGTATGTCCAAAAGGATCGATATAGTGGAAGCATACCCGTGGGCCACCCATCGTGTCAGTATGTCCATCAATCAACGGATAGCCGACCTTCCGTGAGAGCGGTAGCGGGAATCAAAACACTTGCACAACAAAGGCTATCACAACAAGCATAGGCAAGTTCAACGTACTCGTAGACTTTCATTTTATTACAACAAATCCGGATTTTTAACCCCAAGGTACTACGTATTTTAATCTTTAAAAGATCCATTTCTTTCACAAAAAGTCACACGATACCCGTAGTATCAAAATAGAGTAACTGTCTTTTTAAGTAAACCAAAACAATTTTCATACTTTCTTTTTAAACCAAATCATTTCTCCCTTTAAAGTCAAGTTACCATTTTAAATCCAATAATAAAACCATCCTTTTGTTTTCATAAAGTCGTTATAACTAACTTCTCATAAAGCTATTATAACACTTTATGTTTTAAACCAATTTAAGACAAAACCATGCCTTTCTTTTAAACCAAAACACTTCAAATTCTCAAGTCTCTTTTCTTTTAGAAATCAAGTTCCTTACTGTGGACTTTTAAGAAAATCAATACTTGTTATTAATGATTTTATTAAAGCAGTCATGATCTAGGAAATGTAATACAATTTTGTCTTATCTTAGCTTCTATGCAGATGGAGGTTTCTACTGGTTTTAATATAATTAATTATTTGTCAATACATTTTCCTTTATTAACGCTGCAGTGGTTTGTTCGATACTTATTCTCATTTCCGAAATCAATATAACTTATTCCTTTTAAAACTCAATTACCCATTTCTCATAAATGCGGTTTCACAACTTTTTAACACAATTCAAGTCCTTAATATTTCACATCAAGTCATTTATCTTTTAAAAACCACAAACCATTTCTTTACCTACATAAAGTTGTTATAACAAACTTCCCATAAAGCCGTTATAACACTTTATGTTTTAAACCAACCAAATTCGTTTAGCACACGTACGTCTACCGTACTACATAGTTCACACAATCATGCTAGAAAAGATAGGAAGAGGTTCATATACCTCGCGACGATTATCGACAAAAAGCAAAAAGCTCCAAAGTACTGTAACCCTGCTAGCCCTTTCCACCATTCAAGTAGAATACGCTACTCGCAATACTTCCACCTAAAAAAAGGCCACAAAACGTCTATCAACTTCTCGATCTCATTGCAGCACAATTCCAAGTACAAGGTTCTTTATTCTACGGAAATTTCGGCAGCACCTCCCCCCCCCCCCCCCGTAACCACATAAATCTCTTCCTCTAACAAGGCCCGCTACCAAGCCAACAACTCCAAGGGGGTTACACGTCTAACCGGACGTGTACAACACTGCCCCACAATAATACTACAAGTCTACTGTAAATACAGTCCAATGTAAATACAGTTCAATTCTTATATAATCATCCTTCCAATATGTGTTATACTCAATTCTAAACTACTACAATATGTAATATCCAATTACAATAGAGGGACATAGATAATTACCTCGATAAGCCCAAAATTATCCAAGATTATAAGTCGATCCTGAGCAACGTTTAGCTCCAATTCCTTACGCTCCAACCCGCTCCAAGAAACCCTTAGAAGTTTCTAAATAACTTCTCTTCAAGATTCAACTCCAAAAAGTGAAGAACACTTAGGCTCAAACTATGGCAAGTTTCGGCCAAGGCAAGGTTTCTAGGCTAGGGGTGTGAAATCTTTTCCAACTCTTGGTACACCATCTTCCTAACACCCTAAGGAAGAACACTTAAAACTTTAAGAATTTTTGGACAACCCTTGCTCAAGAAAATAAAGTGGGCCCCACAAAA
Organism: Przewalskia tangutica; assembly: GCA_029844215.1. NCBI lineage: Eukaryota > Viridiplantae > Streptophyta > Magnoliopsida > Solanales > Solanaceae > Przewalskia > Przewalskia tangutica. The sequence goes on from CM056730.1 coordinate 48,235,095, forward strand.
CCGTAAATTCTCCTGTGGGCCCCACGAGACCAATTTCGGAAATAAAATTCCATAATTCTCAAATATTCCAAAAAGTCCGAATACCGAATCCGGGAATCCAATTCCCTTTAACGAACCTTTTTCCTTCACAAAATCCGGAAACTTTTCCGTCGAAAAATCACATCTTTCTTCCTTTCCAATTTTTGTGTCGTATTCTCGTACGTACGTCCTCACATACATACCCTGGAACTACGGGGTGTAACATTCTTCCCCCCTTAGAAACATTCGTCCCGAATGTTCCTTTTAAGTCTCCAAACGTACATGCGCCGGTATAGACTTCACTACTATACTTACGAAACCAATTATGCCACCAATGACCATAATATAACATATGCGCAAAACTCCAATCCAAGCCAACGAGGAATCACCTCTAGCTTGTATAACATCACCATAAGCTCCCACCCAAGGTCTAAAGGATACTCCCTTCGCATCTTTACTTCACAAAAGAAATGGTCACTTCTGATCTCTTAACACAGGTTCACTTCTTTCGCCTCGCGTACCGCTTCTCGTACACCCGAACTCTTTCTAGTACACGTACCATACTCCAGTTATCGCTTCAGTTTCCAAAACCTTTGGAGTCACTACCTCCAAACTTGGTCATCTTACTAGCCTCAAATTCTTTCAAGGCCATTCCCGGCCTTCACGATCCGATTCTAGTCGAACACATCCGCGAATTCGTCTGATGGTTACCTAAACCTGGGCCTAGCACCCTCGTGACCCTACCACCTGGCGGGACTACCTCAAACTGACCCCACCTCATTCCGGGCTGCGGGTTGACCCGCTATCTGGCCTCAACCCGACCCGCTATCGCGCCAAACTCTTGTTCCCCGATCCGGAACAATCTTACTAATTCATGTCATGAAAACTACCACTTCCATCTAACACTACCCATGGAATTACTCCACAATATATTTCACGCATACCACGTACTTCGACAAAGACCAACCGTAAAACCATCCACTCAAGACGGCCTTGCATCCAAGGTCCTAACTGTTATAAATTCTAAGTCTCAAAATTTTCTCGTCCCCAGACTTACCCCTTTCAACTACCCATGTTTTCTAATTCACACTTAACGCAATGCTATCCGTACATATCACTCCACATGTATCTACCATAACAACATAAACAAGTCTCTTAAGGGCTAAAGATATCTCTGTAACTACAGCCTCACTTTCCCCTTGTCGCTCTAATCATAACCCTTCCCTGCAGGGCGTCTAACTATATAAGGCGATGAACCAACCACCGATCTCGAAGGCTGAGTCTCTACATCTGTGCTACCTCTGGTCGAACAAACTCTCCCCAAATGGCCCTGTTGGCCGCAAGCATACAAGTTGTCGAGCGATCGACACTCCCATAATGGAGTCTATTACAACGGCCTGACGAGGTAGGGGTGACCTCATCGACTAACACCCCTTCTCCCTAACAATGAACCCATGGCCCGACCGGTGGTGAGTCATCCTCTTCTATCCTCCTACTTGGACATCCTCCCATCACACGTCCCGCGGCCACATGTATAACAATCTCCCAAACTAGCACGACCCCCTGAGGATCATCCTCCGCTCTCTATCCATAGAACTCTGGCGGACTGCAACTCAAGAAATCCCGAAGTCTCAGACTATCGGATCAAGGGTGAACCATCGCTGCCCGGAACTCTGGCTCCGTCCGTTCTCATATCTTGCCACGATCCTAGCTAGTAACTGGGCCATCTCTTGAACTCATATCCTCGGCTCCTGGCCGTGGTGGGCGGAGCTCAGTATCGTGGCCTCGTGAAATCGCTACGCTCTAAACTCTGCTGGGGCTAGCGGCGTCATAAAACTCGTCGTCAGAAGTACTATCTCAGGTAATGACCAGGCCTGTGCCCTCGTAACCCTCTGTGTTCTACTCGTAGCTCCCTCTGTTGCCTTGCCCATCTGGGCCCTGGTTGCCTTGCGTAGAGGCATAACGGGTACATAAGAATACGCCAGAGGGAGTCCAACTTATAACACAACTCTAAGGCACGATCTCAGAGTGAGAAGAATGGAAACCAATCCTAAATATCCTGTAGCCTCCTGATTATAGATGTGGTGCACAACACACCGATAATCAAGACTCTACTAGACACGATGCGTAGACACTTTCAGAGATTAACTTGTCACGACCGAACGGGCGCATGGCGTGCCTTACCCCGGGCACCCTAGTGATACAACGTCAGAGAAAATCAGCGGAAATAAAAACTCATAAAGATAAACAGTGGAATAAGAAAACAGGCTAACCAAAACGGTTACCTTTCTGTATATATAAATAAAACTTGAACAGTTACATTCCTTTTACAAATCCTGCCCATAACAGTACTACAGACCTCTAAGAGTTTTATAACAACAACGACGGGACAGGGCCCCGCCATACCCCTGAATGTAAGCACCTACAATGACAGGGGACTATACCAAAGATAAGCCTCCGGAGAAACGGAGCTTCCCAAAATCTTTGGCGTGATCCCATGGCGAGGATCAACAATCGGTGTACCTCTACTGCGGCATGAACGGCCCGGAGGAGGTCGAGAAAGCAGTACCAAGTATGTGAAGCGTAAATCTTGAAATAAAATCATAACATTTTAAAACCAAGTACAAATACAACCAATTCAACCGCACATAGTGCCACAGCATAAACAAGAGCAAAATAGATATAATGTAACTGGTCTTTTCTAGGCCGCTAATGATCGAAGCAAGGCCAATCGCCCATAATATCATTATGCGAGCCTATTCCTGGAACTTCCGCAGTTCGCATAGACCACCTAGGTCCGCATGAGGTATTCCTCGCATCAGGGGTAGCTAACCTGTTATACCCCGTATTTCCAGAGTATGTACGTAAGGACGTACGTAGAAAAGTTTGGACTTTAAAGTTGGCTTGGACGAAATATTTTGTGCACAACACCCGGTTAGAGTCGTGTTCGGCTAAACGTTTTACAACTTGCGAAGGGAAAATTCCGGCTATGTCATTTTTAATTTTTGCGGATTTTTCCGAGAGACGAAATATTTTGGACCAACGAGAGGGCGACACTTGTCACCCTCTCATTGGGGACGTTGGGGCGGTGAAGTGGCCGATTGGTCTTGGCTTTTTTGTCAAGTAGTTGGTAAGATATTTGTAAGGGTTTTAAGGAGTAGGGACTAGGGGGGCACTTGGGCATATCTTGGCCCTACACTTGCATAGCACTTGGCTAGATCTTGGCCATTGGTTGGCCTTTGCTTGGCCTATAAATACCCTCCCCCTTTGAAGACTTCTTCATCCAAATAAATTTCCTAAGTCTAAAAACCTCCCCCCCTCTCTTGTAGTGTTCTCGTCCCTCCCCCCCTTGGTGAGGCCCCTTGGCCGAGAACCCCTTCCCCCCCTTGGCCGAGAGTACCCCCCCCTAGTGGGGTTGGCCGAGGGGTATACACCCCCCCTTGTGGTGTTGTCTCGTATAAATACCCCCCTCTTGGTAGAAATACTCTCTATAGTATTGTTATTATACCCAAAATACCTTAGTCGTATACCTTATAGTATTCCAAAGATACCTCTATACGTAGAGCCCGGAAATACTACCGTTTGTCCTTTTTGTCTCAAACCGAAACCCTAGGGAAATCTTCACAGTTGGTTGAAGTATTTAAGAAGAAGTTGCGTAGAACTTCTAAGGGTTGTTTGGAGCGGTTTGGAGAACCCGGAGTAGGAGCTAAACGTTGTTAAGGATCGACATTTTAACATGGATAATTATGGGCTTATCGAGGTAAATATATTGTCCCCCTATTGTAATTGGAAATTACATGTTGTAGGAATATATGGTTGAAGTATACTATATATAGAACTGAACATAGTTTTGCGGCAATGTCTTTGGACTTAAGCCTGAATTTAAAGAAGAGAATTGGACTGTACTTACATAGGCCTGTATTACAGTAGACTTGTGTAGTTTGACGGGTAGGGAAGGGCTGCCCAATTTTCCGTAGAATCTTGTATCTAGATTTATTCTACCGAGTAGTCTAGACTTTGATAGACTTGTATAACCTTTATAGGTTGAATGTTCTGTGAGTAGCATGTGCTACTTGAAAGGTGGACCAGGCTAGCCGGGTTATAGCCGTGGAGCGATTTGCTTATAGTCGATAATCGTCGCGAGGTATGTGATTCTTCCTATCCTCTTGAGCATGATATTTTAAAGAATATATATATAGTACGGTAGACGTACGTGTGTTAACTGAATAATAATTACGGCAATGTCTTTTGACTTAAGCCTGAATAATCTTGAAGTATTTCAAAAGAATACTGAATCATTTTAACAGAAGAGTAATACTTGGTTTTAAAAGCTTAAGAGTTATACTAGCTTTATGGGAAGTTAGGTATAACGGCTTAAGAGAGATAAAAAGAATGATTTATTGATTTAAAAAGTTAAGAGACTTGATCTTAAAAGATAAGAGACTTGACTTAATTGAATTTGTTAAAAAGTGTGAAACCTCATTCGTGAGTAATGAGTACTTGGTTTTCAAAAGGAATAATGTTTTACTGATTTCGGAAATCAGAATAAGTATCGAACAAACCACAGCAGCGCTAATAAAGGGGAATGTTTTGACTAATAAAGTATTATTAAAACCAGTAGAAACTACCATCTGCATAGAAGCTAAGATGAGACAAAATGATATTACATTTCCTAGATCATGGTTGTTGTATCAAGATTGTTATGAACAAGAATAACCTACTCACACATAAGGTATATGTTTCTCAAATTGTTTTAAAGGATTAAAACTATGAACTACAAACCTTTCGAAAATGAGAAACTTGAGTAATTGAAATTAGGCAAACTTGGAACGTTTGGAAAAGAATGTTGTTACTTGATTTTGCAAAGAGAAGTGTTTTGAATTACTTCAAAGGATAATCACTCTATTTTCATATACCACGGGTATTGTGTGACTTTTGTGAAAGTAACGTATCTTTTAAAGAGTTAATGTATGAAGTACTTTGGGGATAAAAACCCGATCTTGTTAATCATATAGTAGAAAGTACCTTATGAGTATAACTTGATTGTGTTGGTTTGTGATAGCCTTGTAATACTTTCTTGTTGATTTGTTAAGTAAACATGCTAGGATGTTACGTGTGTTAGTATCTTGTGATGTTTGTGTAAAGGGGTTTCCCTTGATTGTGCTTATGTTGTTTAAACGATAAGCTGTTATGTTAGTATTGTATCACTCATGATTCCGGGGGTTAAGCTTCCCTCCGATGCGGGGTAGACTCAGGCGGGTCTGTGTGACCTATGATTCGAGAATACCTTATGCGGGTCTGTGTGGCCTATGCGGAACTGCGGGAGTTCCAGGTTAGTGTGCGGCCTTTGTGGTCATGCGGTCTATGTGGCCATGCGGACGGCGAGTCCAGGACGCTGCCGGGGAGTAGCTACCCTCGATGCGGGGAATACCTCATGCGGGCCATTGGAGTGGCCCATGCGGAGCTACGAGAAGTTCCAGGGCTAGACGCGCACATTAGATACTGCGGGCGAGTGGCCAGCTTTGATCATGTGACGGTCTAGACAGATCATGATACAGTTTATGACCTTGTTGTACTGTGGGTTTTAGTAGTCGGCTATGCCTTCGTACTTACCCCGTACGGTTTTATGATGACACAGGTGGGACCTGGTGTTCATGTGTATTCCTTGGTGCTTTTATATCATAGACTGCCGGCAGTGAGGAAGGTATTCCACGGGCATGATTGATGTTGTGGGCGTGAGACCCATTGTTATATTTGAGTGATGACTTTGAGGGCGTGAGTCTCTGACTTGACATATCGCTTATTTATTGTGAGCGTAGTTTGGTTATCATACATGTCTCCTTCTTTATATAGACTACTATGATTTCATTTACTGATATTTCGATTTCACATACTTGGTACTGTTATCGACCTCGCCCGGGGCTGCGTTCATGCCGCAGTAAAGGTACACGATCGTTGATCCTCGCTCTTAGGGTCACGATTCAGCGTTTGGGAAGCTCCGTTCCTTGGAGGCTTATCTTGGTATAGTCCCTGTTGTTGTAGGTGCTTACATTCGTGGGTATGGCGAGCCACCTGTCCGTCGTTGTTGTCATATCATTCGTAGAGGTTTGTAATCTTTGTTGTGGCGGGGTTGTAATGGGATGTAGCTGTTCAAATTGTTATTTATATATCTTTGAAGGTAACCGTTTTTGTTAGCTTTTTCTTATTTCAATGTCTTATTACATTGGCCGTATTATTATTGTTTATGTTCGCTGATTTTCTCGATGTTGTATCACTAGGGTGCGGGGTAAGGCACGATCCACGCCCAGGTTCGCTCGTGACAAAAGTGGTATCGAGTAGTTAATCCTCGGAAAGTGTCTCTGACCGTATCAGATAGAGTCTTGATTATCGGTGTGTTGTGCACCACACCAATAATCAGGAGGCTATAGGATATTTAGGATTGGTTTCCATTCTTCTCACTCTGAGATCGTGCCTTAGAGCTGTGTTGTAAGTTGGACCCTCTAACGTATTTCTTTCCCTTACCGTTATGCCTCCGTGTAAGGCAACCCGGGCCCAGGAGGGCAAGACAGCCGAGGGAGCTGCGAGTAGAGTTCAGAGGGTTACGAGGGCACAGGCCCAATCATTACCTAGGGTAGTGCTTCATTCGGGGAGTTCTGCGACGTCACTAGCCCCAGCAGAGTTTTAGCACGGCGGCGGCAGTTCCTACTGCGTCCATGATATTTGAACCTTCAGTTCCACGACCGGGGACAGAGTATATGGATTGCAAAGAGGCGACCCTGTTACTAACTATGGATTTGGCTACCAGAGAGTATACCGATGTACCGCGAGTCTTGATGACTATCTAGGAGAGGGTTGTGCAAGAGTAGTTCTTCGGTTAAGCTTGAGCATGGCCTGTGTACGGGCTTATGCGCAGCAGGCCGAGAGATGTAGAGATCGACGGGTTAACCGAGGACAGCAGAAGAGGGCCAGAACAGCAGGATCCTTTAGTAACTTTCGAGGCGAATCACCTCACCAGCAGATTGATTATGCACATCTACCAGTGCAGAGTGGTCCTCCACAAGGTTCAGGACGTTCGGGGTATGTAGAAGTTGGTCAGAGCTCCAGATCTTCCGGTTCACAGTGTGGCAGACGTCATCCCGGGGAATGTCGTCTTTTTGTTGGTACTTATTGTACCTGCGGCCGTCAGGGCCAGGTGTCGAAAGGGTGTCCTAGTAGGAGGGATGCAAGTAGGAGGACTCAGCCTTCAGGATCGGTGGGTAGTTCGTTACCTTCCTGGTATGCGCCTACTGAGGCGAGTTTGGTTAGAACGACTAAGGGGAGTGAAGCAGTAGATACAGGTATATCCTTAACCCTCTAGAGATCAGTATGTGTGATAAAATGGGTATATAATAAGTTCTATGTTCTGATAGCAGTGTGTTAGTTGGGATTAGAAACCATGGTTGGTAAATAGGGGTAAGATTGGGGGATAAGAAAAAGTGTGAGCCTTAGAGCTTTATACGTAGAGACCTTAGAGGTAAGGCCATCTCGGGTAAAGATGTATTGTTATGTTTGATCCTTATCGGAGTGTATAGTGCACGTGAGCTATGTTTGTATAAAAAGTCCCTGAGTAGTAGGAAATAAAAGAGGGTAGTTGAGCTAAGAAGACCGCTAGGTTTTCGTAACGTGATTAGTGAGATTGTTCCGGATCGGGGAGCTAGTGATTTGCGGGTTGCCGGGTCGGGTTGAGGCCATGTTTCGGGTCGACCCGCGGCCTGTATGGTGGTGGGGTCAGTTTGTGGTGGTCCCGCTTTGTGTTAGGGCCATAAGGGTGTTAGGCCCAGGTTTAGTTAACCATCGTACGAGTTCGTGGATGCGTTCGACCTGTAGTCGGGTCGATGAGGTCAGCCCGTCTTATCTTTTAATCGAACCGTGTTCTCGGTAGTAAGTTGTGAGATGATTATTTCAGGAAGGTTGTAAGGCTGCACGGGGTGCCTACCTTCACCTTATGTCAGACAGTGAAGCCCAGGTGGTGGCTATTTCGTTTTCTGGAAGTTTTACCAGGCAGGGTTAGGAACTCAGGTGAGTCTCTGTAGCGCATTCGCCCTCGGGCCAGTGTTTGGATTTCAGGGGTAGCTGTGAATATTGTTGCCTCCTGTTGAGGGAATGCTTTTATACTACCATTTCAGTATTCAGATATCGCCTTACGAAGCCTCGTAGGGGCGGAAGTGTAGATTGTCGGTCGATCGGTTCGATGTTGGCAAAGTTCAGATAGTGGGGTCATACTTGTTTCGACAGGATGGGGATAGGGTGAAGCCTATCCAGGAGAGGTTATCGACAGCTCAGAATCAACAGAAGTCGTGCGGATAATCGACGTCGACACTTAAAGTTCAGGTTGACGGTCGGAATTCTTAAAGGTACCACCCCGGATAGGGTGTGACGAGTTTTGGAAAACAGAAGAAACTTAGCCCGAGTTACTTTGGGCCCTTTCAGATCATGTGAATAATAGGCCAGGTTGCCTATAAGTTAGCTTGCCGTCCGACGTAGGAGGCAGTACGTCCGATCTTTCATGTGGCTATGTTCGGAAGAGTATCAGAGATCCATTCAGGGTGTTCCCAGTTAATGATGACCAAGTTAGAGATAGTAACCCAGAGATTTGGAAATTGAATCAGTAACAGAGATATGGTAAGAAAGAGTTCGAGTGTACGAGAAGGGTACGACGCATAAGGGAAGAAGCGAGCATGTATTGCGAGCATAGATGTGATCATTTCTTTTGTAAAGTGAAGGTGCGAAAGAAGTATATTTTAGACCTCGGGTAAGGGGGTTTTGTGATGTCAGAGGTGTTTCCTCGTGGACTTGGATGTCAGTATTTTGCGCAGGTGATTCTGTGGCCAGGTGTGGCATGTTTGTTCTCGTAAGTATAATAGTGAAGACTATACTGGCGCACGTATGTTTTGAGACTTAGAAGGAACATTCGGGATGAATGTTTCTAAGGAGGGGAGAATGTTATACCCCGTATTTCCAGAGTATGTACGTAAGGACGTACGTAGAAAAGTTTGGACTTTAAAGTTGGCTTGGACGAAATATTTTTTGCACAACACCCGGTTAGAGTCGTTTTTCGACGAAACGTTTTACACAACTTGCGAAGGGAAAATTCCGGCTATGTCATTTTTAATTTTTTGCGGATTTTTCCGAGAGACGAAACATTTTGGACCAACGAGAGGGCGACACTTGTCACCCTCTCATTGGGGACGTTGGGGCGGTGAAGTGGCCGATTGGTCTTGGCTTTTTTGTCAAGTAGTTGGTAAGATATTTGTGAGGGTTTTAAGGAGTAGGGACTAGGGGGGCACTTGGGCATATCTTGGCCCTACACTTGCATAGCACTTGGCTAGATCTTGGCCATTGGTTGGCCTTTGCTTGGCCTATAAATACCCTCCCCCTTTGAAGACTTCTTCATCCAAATAAATTTCCTAAGTCTAAAAACCTCCCCCCCCTCTCTTGTAGTGTTCTCGTCCCTCCCCTGGTGAGGCCCTGGCCGAGAACCCTCCCCTGGCCGAGAGTACCCCCCCTAGTGGGGTTGGCCGAGGGGTATACACCCCTCCCTTGTGGTGTTGTCTCGTATAAATACCCCCCCTCTTGGTAGAAATACTCTCTATAATATTGTTACTATACCCAAAATACCTTAGCCGTATACCTTATAGTATTCCAAAGATACCTCTATACGTAGAGCCCGGAAATACTACCGTTTGTCCTTTTTGTCTCAAACCGAAACCCTAGGGAAATCTTCACAGTTGGTTGAAGTATTTAAGAAGAAGTTGCGTAGAACTTCTAAGGGTTGTTTGGAGCGGGTTGGAGCACCCGGAGTAGGAGCTAAACGTTGCTAAGGATCGACATTTTAACATGGATAATTATGGGCTTATCGAGGTAAATATCTTGTCCCCCTATTGTAATTGGAAATTACATGTTGTAGGAATATATGGTTGAAGTATACTATATATAGAACTGAACATAGTTTTGCGGCAATGTCTTTGGACTTAAGCCTGAATTTAAAGAAGAGAATTGGACTGTACTTACATAGGACTGTATTACAGTAGACTTGTGTAGTTTGACGGGTAGGGAAGGGCTGCCCAATTTTCCGTAGAATCTTGTATCTAGATTTATTCTACCGAGTAGTCTAGACTTTGATAGACTTGTATAACCTTTATAGGTTGAATGTTCTGTGAGTAGCATGTGCTACTTGAAAGGTGGACCAAAGTAGGGTTATAGCCGTGGAGCGATTTGCTTATAGTCGATAATCGTCGCGAGGTATGTGATTCTTCCTATCCTCTTGAGCATGATATTTTAAAGAATATATATATAGTACGGTAGACGTACGTGTGTTAACTGAATAATAATTACGGCAATGTCTTTTGACTTAAGCCTGAATAATCTTGAAGTATTTCAAAAGAATACTGAATCATTTTAACAGAAGAGTAATACTTGGTTTTAAAAGCTTAAGAGTTATACTAGCTTTATGGGAAGTTAGGTATAACGGCTTAAGAGAGATAAAAAGAATGATTTATTGATTTAAAAAGTTAAGAGACTTGATCTTAAAAGATAAGAGACTTGACTTAATTGAATTTGTTAAAAAGTGTGAAACCTCATTCGTGAGTAATGAGTACTTGGTTTTCAAAAGGAATAATGTTTTACTGATTTCGGAAATCAGAATAAGTATCGAACAAACCACAGCAGCGCTAATAAAGGGGAATGTTTTGACTAATAAAGTATTATTAAAACCAGTAGAAACTACCATCTGCATAGAAGCTAAGATGAGACAAAATGATATTACATTTCCTAGATCATGGCTGTTGTATCAAGATTGTTATGAACAAGAATAACCTACTCACACATAAGGTATATGTTTCTCAAATTGTTTTAAAGGATTAAAACTATGAACTACAAACCTTTCGAAAATGAGAAACTTGAGTAATTGAAATTAGGCAAACTTGGAACGTTTGGAAAAGAATGTTGTTACTTGATTTTGCAAAGAGAAGTGTTTTGAATTACTTCAAAGGATAATCACTCTATTTTCATATACCACGGGTATTGTGTGACTTTTGTGAAAGTAACGTATCTTTTAAAGAGTTAATGTATGAAGTACTTTGGGGATAAAAACCCGATCTTGTAAACATATAGTAGAAAGTACCTTGTGAGTATAACTTGATTGTGTTGGTTTGTGATAGCCTTGTAATACTTTCTTGTTGATTAGTTAAGTAAACATGCTAGGATGCTACGTCTGTTAGTATCTTGTGATGTTTGTGTAAAGGGGTTTCCCTTGATTGTGCTTATGTTGTTTAAACGATAAGTTGTTATGTTAGTATTGTATCACTCATGATTCCGGGTTAAGCCCTCCACGCGGTAGACTTCAAAGTGTCTGTGTGACCTATGATTCGAGAATACCTTATGCTGGTCTCAGTGGCTATGCGGAATCGCGGAGTTCCGTTAGTGTGCGCCTTTGTGGTCACGCGTCATGTGGCTACGCGGACGGCGAGTCCAGACGCCGGGGAGTAGCTACCCTCGATGTGGGAATACCTCATGCGGGCCATTGAGTGGCCCACGAGGAGCTACGAAGTTCTGTGGCTAGACGCGCACATTAGATATCGCGCGAGTGGCGGCTTTGATCATGACGGTGCAGACAGATCATGATACGATTTATGACCTTTTTGTACTGTGGTTTTAGTAGTCGGCTATGCCTTCGCACTTACCCCGCACGGTTTATGATGACATAGGTGGACACGTGTTCATGCGTATTCCTTGGTGCTTTTATATCATGATCGCCAGATGAGGAAGGTATTCCACGGGCATGATTGATGTTGGCGTGAGACCCATTGTTATATTTGAGTGATGACTTTGAGGGCGTGAGTCCCTGACTTGACATGACTGCTTATTTATTGTGAACTGTAGTTTGGTTATCATACATGTCTCCTGCTTTATCTAGACTACTATGATTTCATTTACAGTATTTTCGTTCACATACTTGGTACTGTTATCGACCTCCTTCGGCCGCGTTCATGCCGCAGTAAAGGTACACCGCCGTTGATCCTCGCTCTTGTGGTCATAGTTCGGTGTTTGGGAAGCTCGTTCCTCCGAGGCTTATTGGTATAGTCCTGTTGTTGTAGGTGCTACATTCGTGGTATGACGGCCCCGCCCCGTCGTTGTTGTCATATCATTCGTAGAGGTCTGTAGTAATGCTTGCGGGGTTGTAATGGGATGTAACTGTTCAAATTGTTATTTATATATACTGAAGGTAACCATTTTTGGTTAGCCTGTCTTCTTATTTCACTGTCTTATTACATTGGCTTCATGTTATTGTTTTATGTTCCGCTGATTTTCTCTGATGTTGTATCACTAGGGTGCCCGGGGTAAGGCACCAGTCACGGGCCCGGGTTCGGGTCGTGACATAACCCGCTGCATCATCCTGGACCCCCGAAGTCCGCATAGTCACACAGACCGCATGGGGCATTCCTCGCATCGGGATAACACACCCGGAGTGATCATCCTGGAACTCCCGCAGCTCCGCATAGGTCACACAGACCCGCATGAGGTATTCCTCGCATCGAGGGTGGCAAGTCCTCGGCATCATAACAAGTCATGGGGGTATGTGATATAATAGCAGTACAACGGGCTTAGCGTTTAACAACGTAAGCACAACAAGAATAACCCCCTTACACAAACATCACAAGACACTAACACACGTAGCATCGTAACATGTTTACTTATCAAACCATCTTACTACACTTTCCAGAAATCAATACAATACTTTCATAAACAAATAAGTAAACCGTTCCTTCTATCTTCCTTAAGTCGTTATACCTAACTTCCCATAAAGCTAGTATAACACTTAAGCTTTTAAAACCAAGTATTTCTTTTCTTTCAAAAATGATTCATAACTCTTTTGAAATTCTTCAAGATTCTTATTATTTAAACTCAAGTCAAAAGACATCAAAGTAAAACCAAAACAATTTCCATACCTTCTTTTTAAACCATTCTTAAGACAAAAGCATGCCTTCCTTTTTTAAACCATTTTAAGACAAAACCATGCCTTCCTTTAAAACAAAGGCACTTTTTTCTTTTTAAAGTCAAGTAGCAATATACTTTTTAAACCAAGTGTCTTACTCTTTTAAAAACAAGTAACCTATACATTTAAATCGAGTTACTTCTCCTTTCCCAAAATCAAGTTGTTTATAAGTCAAGTTATCATTTTAAATCCAATGATGAAACCATTCTTATTTTCGAAATCAAGATAACTTTATTCTTTAAAAGGCCACACACCCATTACTCATGAGTGAGGTTTTACAACTTTTTAAAATAATTCAAGTCCTTAATATTTCATAACAAGTCACTTAACTTTGGAATCAAGTCAAGCACACAAAAGGAAAATCAAATTCCTTTAAACACACGTGCGTCTACCGCACTAAATATATTCCACAAATATCATGCTAGAAAGGATAGGAAGAGGTTCACATACCTCACGACGATTATCGACAATTAGCAAAACGCTCCAAAGTACTCTAACCTTGCTCGCCTTTTCCACCCTTCAAGTAGAACACACTACTCGTAGTACTTCAACCTATAATGGTCATAAAACGTCTATTAACTTCTAGATCCTTTCGTAGAATATTTCTAAGTACAAGGTTCCATATTCTACGGAAAATTCGGCAGCACCTCCCCCCCTGCAACCACAACTATAACTTCCAACATTAGGGCCCGCGACCAAGCCAACAACTCATAGGGGGGGGGGGTTATACGTCTAACCGGACGTGTACAATTCTGCCTCACAATAGTACTACAAGTCTACTGTAAATACAGTCCAATGTAAATACAGTTCAATTCTTATCAATACTCATTCTATATATAGTTTACTCAACTATACAATACTACAACATGTAATTTCCAATTACAATAGGGGATAAAGATCATTACCTCGATAAGCCCAAAATTATCCAAGATTATATGTCGATCCTGAGCAAGGTTTAGCTCCTATTCTGTACGCTCCAATTCGCTCCAAGAAACCCTTAGAAGTTTCTAAACACTTCTACTTAATACTTCAACCAACAATGAAGATTTTCCTAGGGTTTCGTTTTGTGACTAAAGGAAATAAAGTAGTATTTCCGGGCTTTTAGTATAGAGGTAACTTGGGAATACTACAAGGGATTTAGGCTAAGGTATTTTGGAATAGTAACAATACTTGAAGAATATTTTTCTACCAAAGGGGGGGGGTGTTTCGGCGAGAGACTTCTCAAGGAGGGGGGGGGGGGGAGGGAGTTTTTGGACGAGATACTACAACAAAGGGGGAAGGATTTTGGAGACTTGGAATTTGTTTAAGTGGATGAAGAAGTCTTGCACTTAAGGGGGGTATTTATAGAACAATCAAGGGCCAAGATTCAAGCAAGTGGAGGGTGTAGATTAGGTAGCTTGTGTGAGTGGTGTCTTCCACCAAGTGTCCACCACAACATTGGGACATATGTCCACCACAAATTTGGGACATATGTCCCCCACAACCAAGAGACATGTGGCTAGCCACTTGCAACAAAGAAAACGTCCAAGGCACCCCTTCCCACTTACCCACAAAATATCTTCCAAGACTTGACTATTTGACTTGGCCACTTGCCTACTATTTCGTCCAACATGCCACCTAAGGGTGCCACATGTCGCCCTCCTATTGGTCCAAAATATTTCATCTTCCGAAAATATCCGTAATGCCAAAAATCCGAAAATAAAGTGGGCCCCACAAAACCGTAAATCCTCCGGTGGGCCCCGCGTGACCAATTCCGGAAATAAGATTCCAATACTTCTAAAATAATCCCAAAAGTCCGAATACCGAATCTGGAAATCCAATTCCCATTAACGAACCTTTTTCCTTCACAAAATCCGGAAACTTTTCCGTCGAAAAATCACATCCTTCTTCCTTTCCAATTTTAATGTCGTATCCTCGTACGTACGTCCTCGTATACATACTCTGGAACTACGGGGTGTAACATTCTTCCCCCCTTAGAAACATTCGTCCCGAATGTTCTTTCTAAGTCTCCAAACATGCTTGCGCTGGTATAGTCTTCCCTACTATACTTACGAAACCAATTATGCCACACATGGCCATAATACAACATACTCACAAAAACGCACATCCAAGCAAACGAAGAATCATCTCTAAAGCGTATAACAATACCATTAGCTTCACCCATGATCCAAAGGATACTTTCTTCATATCTTTAATTATAAAAATGACACTTTCATCTTCTTAACACATCTACGCCTCTTTTCTTACTCGTCGTACCCTCTTCGTACACTCAAACTGTTATACCTCATATTTCCAGAGTATGTACGTAAGGACGTACGTACGAAAGTTTGAGCCTTAAGTTAGGCATAGGACCGAAAATTTTGTTCACAACCCCCGAAAAGAATCGTTTTTCGACGAAACGTTTTGCAAAACTTGCGAAGGGAAAATTCCGGCTATGTCATTTATAATTTTTGCGGATTTTTCCGAGAGATGAAATATTTTGGACCAACGAGAGGGTGACACTTGTCACCCTCAAGTGGGCGGTCTTAGGGCCGATGGATGTGCACGTTTTGTGCCTTATTTTGTTGCCTAAACTAAGGGTCAATGTTTGTGAGGGAATTGTGGAGTAGGGCTAGGGGGCACTTGGGCAAATCTTGGCCCTCCACTTGCCCCCCACTTGGCTAGATATTGGCCATTGAGCTCCTTATAAATACCCCCCCCCCCTTTGTGAAGACTTCTTCATCCAAAAACTTCTAAGTCTTGAAAGCCCTCTCCCCCCCCCCCCCCTTAGTGTAGTGTTCTCGTCCTAGCCTCCCCCTCCCCCCTTTCGTGAGGCCCCCTTGGCCGAGAGTTATCTCTCCCCCTCCTAGTGGTGTTGGCCGAGACACCCCCCCTTGCCTAGTGGTTCTCGTAAAATACCCCCCCCTCTCTTGGTAGAAAATACTCTCCAAGTATCGTTGCTATACCAAAATACCTTAGCCTTATACCTTGTAGTATTCCAAAAGTTACATCTATACGTAGAGCCCGGAAATACTACCTTTTGTCTTTTTTGTCTCAAAACGAAACCCTAAGGAAAATCTTCATTGTCGGTTGAAGTGTTAAGTAGAAGTTGCGTAGAACTTCTAAGGGTTGTTTGGAGCGGGTTGGAGCGCCCACAGTAGGAGCTAAACGTTGCTCAAGATCGACATTTAAACTTGGATAATTTTGGGCTTATCGAGGTAAATATCTTGTCTCCCTATTGTATTAGAGTTTACATACTATTGAAATATAAGAATTAAGTATAAGTTATATACAAGGAAAGTATATAAGAAGAGAATGGAACTGTACTTACATAGGACTGTATTTACAGTAGACTTGTGAGTTTGACGGGTAGGGAAGTGCTGCCCAATTTTCCATAGAATCTTGTATCTAGATTTATTCTACAGAGTAGTCTAGACGTTGATAGACGTGTATGACCTTTATAGGTTGAATGTTCTGCGAGTAGCATGTACTACTTGAAAGGTGGACAAGGCTAGCCGGGTTATAGCCGTGGAGCGTTTTGCTAATTGTCGATAATCGTCGCGAGGTATGTGATTCTTCCTATCCTCTTGAGCATGATATTTTAAAAGAATATATATATAGTACGGTAGACGTACGTGTGTAACTGAACGTAGTTTTACGGCAATGTCTTTTGACTTAAGCCTGAATAATAAGAATCTTGAAGTAATTCAAAAGAGTTAAGAAACCTTTTTGAAAGAAGAGTAATGCTTGGTTTTAAAAGCTTAAGAGTTATACTAGCTTTATGGGAAGTGTAATACTTCTTTAAAGTAGAAAGTAGAAGTGTAATATATCATTCTTTAAAGAGTTAATATATGAAGTACTTTGGGGATAAAAACCCGAACTTGTTTAAAGTAGAAAGTACCTTGTGTGAATAACTTGATTGTGTTGGTTTTTGATAGCCTTGTAATACTTTCTTGTTTATTTGATAAGTAAACATACTAGGATGCTACGTGTGTTAGTATCTTGTGATGTTTGTGTAAAGGGGTTTCCCTTGATTGCGCTTACGTTGTTTAACGATCAGCCGTTATGTTGGTATTGTACCACTCACCCTTGACATGATCCCGGAGGTTGTCGCCTCCGACGCGGGTAATACTCGTGCACTGGTGACTATGATTCGAGGATACCTCACGCGGTTCCAGGACCTATGCGAGCTACGAGAGTTCCGTGTTAGCGGCGCCTTGTGGTCACGCGGTCTATGTGGCTACGCGGATCGCGAGTCCAGGACGTTGCCGGAGTAGCTACCTCGATGCGGGAATACCTCATGCGGGCCATCGGAGTGGCCTATACGAGCTACGGGAAGTTCTGGGCTAGACGCGCACATTAGATATCGCGCGAGTGGCGGCTTTGATCATGACGGCTGCAGACAGATCTCATGATACGCTTTATGACCTTGTTGGTACTGTGGTTTTAGTAGTCGGCTATGCCTTCGACTTACCCCGTGACGGTTTTATGATGACACAGTGGGACACGTGTTCATGTGTATTCCTTGGTGCTTTTATATCATAGATCGCCGATGAGGAAGGTATTCCACGCAAGATTGATGTTGGGGCGTGAGACCCATAGTTATATTTGAGTGATGACTTTGAGGCGTGAGTCACGACTTGACATGATTGCTTATTTATTGTGAATCGTAGTTTGGTTATCATACATGTCTCTGCTTTATATGCATCGCTATGATTTCATTCTGATTTTTCGCCACATACTTGGTACTGTTATCGACCTCTTCGTGGGTCGCGTTCATACCGCAGTGAGGTACACGATTGTTGATCCTCACCATAGGGTCACGTCATTGCGTTTGGGAAGCTCCGCTTTCCGAGGCTTATCTGGTATAGTCCTCGTCGTTGTAGGTACTTAAATTGGGGTATGGCGGGGCCCCGCCATTGTTGTCATATCATTCTTAGGTGCAGAGTACCGCCATGTGGCGAGTTGTAATGGTATGTAACTGTTCGGTTTTAAGTATATATATATATGCCGAAAGGCAAGTTTTCTCAGATAAACTGTTTCACATTTCATATTATATCATGTCTTGTTTTATGTTCCGCTGATTACTCTGATGTATGTCTACTTGGGTGCCCGGGGTAAGGCACCAGTCACGGGCCCGGGTTCGGGTCGTGACACAAACTCTTCCTACTATATGTACCACATTTCTGTCATTGCTTCATTTTCCAAAATCTCGGGGTTAATATCTCCAACTTGGTCATCATTAACTGGGAACACTCTGGATGGATCTTCGATACTCTTCCGAAACATAGCAACATGAAATACCGAACGTACTGCCTCCTAAGTCGGATGACAGTGCTAACTTATAGGCAACCTGGCCTATTCTACATCGATCTGAAAAGGCCCAAAGTACCTCGGGCTAAGTTTCCCCTGCTTTCCAAATCTCGTCACACCCTTCCGGGGTGGTACCTTCAAGAAGACCCACCGTCAACCTGAACTCCAAGTGTCGACGCCGATTACCCGCACGACTTCTGTTGACTCTGAGCTGCTAATAACCTCTTCTGGATAAGCTTCACCCTATCCACATCCTGCTGAATCATGTATGAACCGACTATCTGAACCTTGCCAACATCGAACCAATCGATCGACAACCTACACTTCCGCCCATATAAGGCTTCATAAGGCACCATCCGAATACTAAAATGGTAGCTATATAATACTCACTCAACAAGAGGCAAATAATCCTCACAGCTACCCCTGAAATCAAAGCACCGGCCCATAACATGTCCTCAAATG
The DNA here is from genome assembly GCA_029844215.1 of Przewalskia tangutica. NCBI lineage: Eukaryota > Viridiplantae > Streptophyta > Magnoliopsida > Solanales > Solanaceae > Przewalskia > Przewalskia tangutica. The sequence continues at coordinate 48,253,900 of CM056730.1, forward strand.
TCTGGATAAAAGGCGCTGTTTGTCCGTCGGCCCGAGGGTGAATGCAATATTGAGACTCACCTGAGTTCCCAACCCCGCCTGGTAAAACCTCCAGAAACAAAAGAAATAGCCAAAAACTGGGCTCCACTGCCTGTCATAAAAAGTAGGAATCTCGTGCAGCCTTACAACCTTCCTGATAACATCTCGCATAACCCTCCGCCGAGTAAGCAGTCCTAACTGAAAGACAAGATGGGCTGACCTCATCGGCCCGACTACTGGTCGAACGCATCCACGAACTCGTACGATGGTTACCTAAACTTGGGCTTAACACCCTCGCGACCATATCATCTAGCGGGACCACCTCAAACAGACCCCACCACATTCCGGGCTGCGGGTTGACTCGCGATATGGCCTCAACCCGACCCACTTCGTACTAAACTCTCGTTCCCCGATCCGGAACAATCTTACCAGTTCACGTCATGAAAGCTACCACTTCCATCTCACACTACCCATGGAATTATCCCACAATATATATCACGCATACCAAGTACTTCGACAAAGACCAACCGTAACATCCACTCAGACGGCTTGCATCCAAGGTCCCAATCATATAAATTCTAAGGCTCCCCATTTTCTCGTCCCCAGACTTACCCATTTCAACTACCCATGTTTCCTAATCACAACTTACACAATGCTAACCGAACATAGCACTCCACATGTATCTACCATAACGACCTAAACAAGTCTCTTAAGGTCAAGATATCTCTCAGAATCTTCGCCTCACTTTCCTTTGTCGCTCTAATCAAATCCTCGCTCTGGCGTAGAATTCTGACGGTGATGAACCAACCACTGATCCCGAAGGCTGAGTAGTAACATCCGCGCCACCTCTGTTCGGACAATTTCTCGCAAAATGGCCCTGCTGGCCGCAAGCCTAACAAGCTATCTAAGTAGTACGACACTCCCCATAAGAACACCTACCACAACGGCCATACCGAGGTGGGGGCGGTCTCCTCTGGCTAACACCCCTTCCTCTCCGACCCACTGAATCCGCAACTCACTTGGTAGGCTAAGTCATCCCACCCGTATCCCTCCTACTAGGACATCCTCTCCTCATATAGACCTGACGGCCGCAGGTAAAACAAGTACTAGCAAAAAGACGACATTCCCCGGGATGACGCCTGTCACATCGTGAACACTGAGGAAAAACTGAACCCGGCTGGCTAGAACCTACGTATATCTGTGAACCAGAAGCCCTGGAGCTTTGACCAACTCCTGCATACTCCGAACGTCCTGAACCTCGCGAGGACCACTCAGATCAAGGCGGAGGCGCATATCCAGTCTGCTTCTGAGGCGATTTGCCTCGAAAGTTACCAAAGGACTCGCCGACCGCCTTCTCGCGATCTTGGTTAACCCGTCGATCTTTACGTTTCTCAGTCTGCTGCGCGTAAGCCTGTATGCGGGTAATGTCCATGTCTGACTGAAGAGCTACTCTTGTACAACTCTCTGCTAGATAATCGTCAAGTCCTGTGACATATTGGTGCACTCTATCCTCCATGTCTGCCACTAAAGCGGGGACATAACGAGCCAATGAGTCAAACTCTATACTGTATTCCCGAACCGTCCGCCCGTTCTGCCTCAACCTCATAAATATATCTGCCCGAGCTCTCATCTGCGAGGCAAGAAGTGTAAGAAAAGCCTCGAGGTCTTGATCACTTTCATGATCCACAGAATCGTCGAATAAACTCCCGAGGATCTTCTCGGTTCGATCCATAGAACTCGTGGATGCAACTCAAGAAGTCCGAAGTCTCAAACTATCGGATCTAGGGTGAACTATCGTATTGCGAACCACCGGCTCCGTCCCGTCCTCATTCCCACCACGGACTAGCTAGTAATCGCCATCTCCTTGTAACTCATATCCTCTGCTGGCCGTGGGACTAGAGGCTCGGTATCGTGGTCTCGTGAGCTACCGCCATCGCTCTAAACTCTCCTGGGACTAGCGGCGTCGCAGAACTCCCCGAATGAAGCCCTGTCTCAGATAATGACTGGGACCGTGCCCTGGTAACCCTCTGTGCTCTACTCGTAGCTCCCTCTGCTGCCTTGCCCTTCTAGGCTCTAGTTGCCTTGCGTAGAGGCATAACGGGTGAAAAGAATACGTCAGAGGGAGTCCAACTTATAACACAGCTCTAAGGCACGATCTCAGAGTGAGAAGAATGGAAACCAATCCTAAATATCCTGCGACCTCACGATTATAGGTGTGGTACAACACACCGATAATCAAGACTCTACTAGACACGGTCTGTAGACACTTTCCGAGGATTAATCGCTCGATACCACTTTTGTCACGACCCGAACCCGGGCCCGCGACTGGTGCCTTACCCCGGGCACCCTAGTGATACAACATCAGAGAAAATCAGCGGAAATAAAAACTCATAAAGATAAACAGTGGAATAAGAAAATAGGCTAACCAAAACGGTTACCTTTCTGTATATATAAATAAAACTTGAACAGTTACATCCCTTTTACAAATCCTGCCCATAACAGTACTACAAACCTCTAAGAGTTTTATATAAACAACGACGGGACAGGGCCCCGCCATACCCCTGAATGTAAGCACCTACAACGACAGGGGACTATACCAAAGATAAGCCTCCGGAGAAACGGAGCTTCCCAAAACGCTGAACTGTGATCCCATGAGCGAGGATCAACAACTGGTGTACCTCTACCTGCGGCATGAACGCAGCCCCCCGAAGGAGGTCAGTACAACAGGTACCAAGTATGTGAAACTGTAAAGTACTGAAATAAAATCATAACATTTTAAAACCAAGTACAAATACAACCAATTCAACCGCACATAGTGCCACAACATAAACAAGAGCAAAATAGATATAATGTAACTGGTCTTTTCTAGGCCGCTAATGATCGAAGCAAGGCCAATCGCCCATAGTATCATTATGCGAGCCTATTCCTGGAACTTCCGCAGTCCGCATAGACCACCTAGGTCCGCATGAGGTATTCCTCGCATCGGGGGTAGCTAACCCGCGGCATCATCCTGGACCCCCGAAGTCCGCATAGTCACACAGACCGCATGAGGCATTCCTCGCATCGGGATAACACACCCAGAGTGATCATCCTGGAACTCCCGCAGCTCCGCATAGGTCACACAGACCCGCATGAGGTATTCATCGCATCGAGGGTGGCAAGTCCTCGGCATCATAACAAGTCAGGGGGGTATGTGATATAATAGCGGTACAACGGGCTTAGAGTTTAACAACGTAAGCACAACAAGAATAACCCCCTTACACAAACATCACAAGACACTAACACACGTAACATCGTAACATGTTTACTTATCAAACCATCTTACTAAACTTTCCAGAAATCAATACAAGACTTTCATAAACAAATAAGTAAACCGTTCCTTCTATCTTCCTTAAGTCGTTATACCTAACTTCCCATAAAGCTAGTATAACACTTAAGCTTTTAAAACCAAGTATTTCTTTTCTTTCAAAAATGATTCATAACTCTTTTGAAATTCTTCAAGATTCTTATTATTTAAACTCAAGTCAAAAGACATCAAAGTAAAACCAAAACAATTTCCATACCTTCTTTTTAAACCAATATTAAGACAAAAGCATGCCTTCCTTTTTTAAACCATTTTAAGACAAAACCATGTCTTCCTTTAAAACAAAGGCACTTTTTCCTTTTTAAAGTCAAGTAGCAATATACTTTTTAAACCAAGTGTCTTACTCTTTTAAAAACAAGTAACCTATACCTTTAAATCAAGTTACTTCTCCTTTCCCAAAATCAAGTTGTTTATAAGTCAAGTTATCATTTTAAATCCAATGATGAAACCATTCTTATTTTCGAAATCAAGATAACTTTATTCTTTAAAAGGCCACACACCCATTACTCATGAGTGACGTTTTACAACTTTTTAACATAATTCAAGTCATTAATATTTCATAACAAGTCACTTAACTTTGGAATCAAGTCAAGGACACAAAAGGAAAATCAAATTCCTTTAAACACACGTGCGTCTACCGCACTAAATATATTCCACAAATATCATGCTAGAAAGGATAGGAAGAGGTTCACATATCTCGCGACGATTATCGACAATTAGCAAAACGCTCCAAAGTACTCTAACCTTGCTCGCCTTTTCCACCCTTCAAGTAGAACACGCTACTCGTAGTACTTCAACCTATAATGGTCATAAAACGTCTATTAACTTCTAGATCCTTTCGTAGAATATTTCTAATTACAAGGTTCCATATTCTACGGAAAATTCGGCAGCACCTCCCCCCCTGCAACCACAACTATAACTTCCAACATCAGGGACCGCTACCAAGCCAACAACTCCTCATGTGGGGTTAAACGGCTAACCGGACGTGTACAATCGCCACAATAGTACTACAAGTCTACTGTAAATATAGTCCAATGTAAATACAGTTCAATTCTTATCAATACTCATTCTATATATAGTATACTCAACTATACATTACTACAACATGTAATTTCCAATTACAATAGGGGGATAAAGATCATTACCTCGATAAGCCCAAAATTATCCAAGATTATATGTCGATCCTGAGCAAGGTTTAGCTCCTATTCTGTACGCTCCAATTCGCTCCAAGAAACCCTTAGAAGTTTCTAAACACCTCTACTTAATACTTCAACCAACAATGAAGATTTTCCTAGGGTTTCGTTTTGTGACTAAAGGAAATAAAGTAGTATTTCCGGGCTTTTAGTATAGAGGTAACTTGGGAATACTACAAGGGATTTAGGCTAAGGTATTTTGGAATAGTAACAATACTTGAAGAATATTTTTCTACCAAAGGGGGGGTGTTTCGGCGAGAGACTTCTTAAGGAGGGGGGGGGGGGGGAGGGAGTTTTTGGACGAGATACTACAACAAAGGGGGAAGGATTTTGGAGACTTGGAATTTGTTTAAGTGGATGAAGAAGTCTTGCACTTAAGGGGGGTATTTATAGAACAATCAAGGGCCAAGATTCAAGCAAGTGGAGGGTGTAGATAGGTAGCTTGTGTGAGTGGAGTCTTCCACCAAGTGTCCACCACAACATTGGGACATATGTCCACCACAACTTTGGGACATATGTCCCCCACAACCAAGAGACATGTGGCTAGCCACTTGCAATAAAGAAAACGTCCAAGGCACCCCTTCCCACTTGCCCACAAAATATCTTCCAAGACTTGACTATTTGACTTGGCCACTTGCCTACTATTTCGTCCAACATGCCACCTAAGGGTGCCACATGTCGCCCTCCTATTGGTCCAAAATATTTCATCTTCCAAAAATATCCGTAATGCCAAAAATCCGAAAATAAAATGGGCCCCACAAAACCGTAAATCCTCCCGTGGGCTCCGCGTGACCAATTCCGGAAATAAGATTCCAATACTTCTAAAATAATCCCAAAAGTCCGAATACCGAATCTGGAAATCCAATTCCCATTAACGAACCTTTTTCCTTCACAAAAACCGGAAACTTTTCCGTCGAAAAATAACATCTTTCTTCCTTTCCAATTTTAATGTCAGATCTCGCACGCACGCCCTCGTATACATACTGCGGAACTACGGTGTAACATAACCGCTCGATACCACTTTTGTCACGACCGACCGGGCATCGCGATCGTGCCTTACCCCGGGCACCCTAGTGATACAACATCAGAGAAAATCAGCGGAAATAAAAACTTACACATGAAACAATATATATAATAAAAAAAAAACAGGTTAACCAAAACGGTTACCTTCCTGTATATATACATCAAAATCGAACAGTAAATCCTTTACAAACCCTGCCCACAACGATTACTGCACTCTAAGAATGTAACAACAACTATGGCGACGGGGCCCGCCATACCACGAATGTAAGTACTACAACAACAGGGACTATACGAAAGATAAGCCTCCGAGAAACGGAGCTTCCCGAACGAATCGTGATCCTATGGCGAGGATCCACAACGCAGTTTCTACCGCTGCGGATGAACGCAGCCTCGAAGGAGGTCGATAACAGTACCAAGTATGTGAAATGAAAATATCAGAATCATAACAGTCTATAAAAAAAAAACAGGAGACATGTATGATAACCAAACTACAGTCCATAATATATAAACAGTCATGTCCAGTCAGGGACTCACGCCCTCAAAGTCATCACTCAAATATAACCATGGGTCTCACGCCCACAACATCAATCATGCCCGTGGAATACCTTCCTCACTGCCGGCAGTCTATGATGTAATAACACCAAGCGAGTACATGAACACTGTGTCCTACTGGTCACAAAACCGCACAGGCAAGTCACGGCGCATAGCTACGATCCACCTGCATCATCAATCGATCGGCAAGTACGAAAGCCAACTACGAACCTACCGTATCAACAATACTAAATAAGCGTATCACGGGCCGACCGGGCAAGTACGATAGCCTCTACCAGATCCACCCTGCATCACGTCGCTGATCGGGGCAAGTACGTAAGCTAACTACCAGATCCACCCTGCGTCACGAGACTTCGTCCTAACACTGACAAACTGCATCACGAAGCTGACCGGGGCAAGTGCGATAGCCTCTACCAGATCCACCCTGCATCACGTCGCTGACCGGGGCAAGTACGTAGGCTAACCACCAGATCCACCCTGCATCACGAGACTTCGTCCAAACACTGACTCACGAAGCTGACACGGGGCAAGTACGAAGGCCTCTACCAGATCCACCCTGCATCACGTCGCTGACCGGGGCAAGTACGTAGACCAACTACCAGATACCAAAGCCGTAATCACGAGACTTCGCCACAAAACACTCCTAATGGAAGCATACCCGTGGGCCACCCATCGTGTCAGTATGTCCAAAGGAAATAACAAGATAACAATCATAATGGAAGCATACTCGTGGGCCACCCAACGTGTCAGTATGTCCAAAGCAAATAACAAGATAACACTCCTAATGGAAGCATACCCGTGGGCCACTCATCGTGTCAGTATGTCCAAAAGGATCGATATAGTGGAAGTATACCCGTGGGCCACCCATCGTGTCAGTATGTCCATCAATCAACGGATAATGCCGCCCTTCATCGAGAGACGCCAGAGTACGTAATCAAAACACTTGCACAACAAAGTCTATCACAACAAGCATAGGCAAGTTCAACGTACTCGTAGACTTTCATTTTATTACAACAAATCCGGATTTTTAACCCCAAGGTACTACGTATTTTAACTCTTTAAAAGATCCATTTCTTTCACAAAAAGTCACACGATACCCGTAGTATCAAAATAGAGTAACTGTCTTTTTAAGTAAACCAAAACAATTTTCATACTTTCTTTTTAAACCAAATCATTTCTCCCTTTAAAGTCAAGTTACCATTTTAAATCCAATAATAAAACCATCCTTTTGTTTTCATAAAGTCGTTATAACTAACTTCCCATAAAGCTATTATAACACTTTATGTTTTAAACCAATTTAAGACAAAACCATGCCTTTCTTTTAAACCAAAACACTTCAAATTCTCAAGTCTCTTTTCTTTTAGAAATCAAGTTCCTTACTGTGGACTTTTAAGAAAATCAATACTTGTTATTAATGATTTTATTAAAGCAGCCATGATCTAGGAAATGTAATACAATTTTGTCTTATCTTAGCTTCTATGCAGATGGAGGTTTCTACTGGTTTTAATATAATTAATTATTTGTCAATACATTTTCCTTTATTAATGCTGCAGTGGTTTGTTCGATACTTATTCTCATTTCCGAAATCAATATAACTTATTCCTTTTAAAACCCAATTACCCATTTCTCATAAATGCGGTTTCACAACTTTTTAACACAATTCAAGTCCTTAATATTTCACATCAAGTCATTTATCTTTTAAAAACCACAAACCATTTCTTTACCTACATAAAGTTGTTATAACAAACTTCCCATAAAGCCGTTATAACACTTTATGTTTTAAACCAACCAAATTCGTTTAGTACACGTACGTCTACCGTACTACATAGTTCACACAATCATGCTAGAAAAGATAGGAAGAGGTTCACATACCTCGCGACGATTATCGACAAAAAGCAAAAACTCCAAAGTACTGTAACCCTGCTAGCCCTTTCCACCATTCAAGTAGAATACGCTACTCGCAATACTTCCACCTAAAAAAGGCCACAAAACGTCTATCAACTTCTCGATCTCTTTGCAGCACAATTCCAAGTACAAGGTTCTTTATTCTACGGAAATTTCGGCAGCACCTCCCCCCCCCCCCCCCCGTAACCACATAAATCTCCTCCTCTAACAAGGCCCGCTACCAAGCCAACAACTCCAAGGGGGTTACACGTCTAACCGGACGTGTACAACACTGCCCCACAATAATACTACAAGTCTACTGTAAATACAGTCCAATGTAAATACAGTTCAATTCTTCTATAATCATCCTTCCAATATGTGTTATACTCAATTCTAAACTACTACAATATGTAATATCCAATTACAATAGAGGGACATAGATCATTACCTCGATAAACCCAAAATTATCCAAGATTATAAGTCGATCCTGAGCAACGTTTAGCTCCAATTCCTTACGCTCCAACCCGCTCCAAGCAACCCTTAGAAGTTTCTAAACAACTTATCTTCAAGATTCAACTCCAAAAAGTGAAGAACACTTAGGCTCAAACTATGGCAAGTTTCGGCCAAGGCAAGGTTTCTAGGCTAGGGGTGTGAAATCTTTTCCAACTCTTGGTACACCATCTTCCTAACACCCTAAGGAAAAACACTTAAAACTTTAAGAATTTTTGGACAACCCTTGCTCAAGAATCATGGCCAAAGCCGAGAGCACACAAGGGAAAGGGAGGGAATTTTTAAGACTTGGAAACTCTCTAAGTGTTGGATGCATAAGTCTTGCATCAAGGGGGGTATTTATAGAGAAAACAATGGCCAAGATTAAAGCAAGTGTATGGTGAGGATTGGGACAAGTGTGTGGGTAGTTTGCCAACCATATGTCCACCACAAAAATGGGACAAGTGGCTTGCCACTTGTCCCCCACAAAAAACGTCCAAGTGTCCAATAATATCGGCCATAGGGCCACATGGGGGTGACACGTGTCGCCCCCTACTCGTCCAAAATATTTCATCTTCCGAAAATATCCGTAATGCCATAAATCCAAAAATAAAGTGGGCCCCACAAAACCGTAAATTCTTCCGTGGGCCCCACGTGACCAATTTCGGAAATAAAATTCCATAATTCTCAAATATTCTAAAAATTCCGAATACCGAATCCGGGAATCCAATTCCCTTTAACGAACCTTTTTCCTTCACAAAATCCGAAAACTTTTCCGTCGAAAAATCACATCTTTCTTCCTTTCCAATTTTTGTGTCGTATTCTCGTACGTACGTCCTCACATACATACCCTGGAACTACGGGGTGTAACATTCTTCCCCCCTTAGAAACATTCGTCCCGAATGTTCCTTCTAAGTCTCCAAACGTACATGCGCCGGTATAGCCTTCACTACTATACTTACGAAACCAATTATGCCACCAATGGCCATAATATAACATATGAGCAAAACTCCAATCCAAGCCAACGAGGAATCACCTCCAGCGTGTATAACATCACCATAAGCTCCCACCCAAGGTCTAAAGGATACTCCCTTCGCATCTTTACTTCACAAAAGAAATGGTCACTTCTGATCTCTTAACACAGGTTCACTTCTTTCCTTACTCGTCGTACCCTTCTCGTACACCCGAACTCTTTCTAGTACACGTACCATACTCCAGTTATCGCTTCAGTTTCCAAAACCTTTGGAGTCACTACCTCCAAACTTGGTCATCTTACTAGCCTCAAATTCTTTCAAGGTCATTCTCGGCCTTCACGATCCGATTCTAGTCGAACACATCCGCGAACTCGTCCGATGGTTACCTAAACCAGGGCCTAGCAGCCTCGTGACCCTACCACCTGGCGGGACTACCTCAAACTGACCCCACCTCATTCCGGGCTGCGGGTTGACCCGCTATCTGGCCTCAACCCGACCCGCTATCGCGCAAAACTCTTGTTCCCCGATCCGGAACAATCTTACTAATTCATGTCATGAAAACTACCACTTCCATCTCACACTACCCATGGAATTACCCCACAATATATTTCACGCATACCACGTACTTCGACAAAGACCAACCGTAAAATCATCCACTCAAGACGGCCTTGCATCCAAGGTCCTAACTGTTATAAATTCTAAGTCTCAAAATTTTCTCGTCCCCAGACTTACCCCTTTCAACTACCCATGTTTTCTAATTCACACTTAACGCAATGCTATCCGTACATAGCACTACTGCCTCACTTTCCCCTTGTCGCTCTAATCATAACCCTGCCCTGCAGGGCGCCTAGCTTTATAAGGCGATGAACCAACCACCGATCTCGAAGGATGAGTCTCTAGATCTGTGCTACCTCTGGTCGAACAAACTCTCCCCAAATGGCCCTGTTGGCCGCAAGCATACAAATTGTCGAAGCAGTACGACACTCCCCATAATGGAGTCTATTACAACGGCCACAACGAGGTAGGGGTGACCTCATCTGACTAACACCCCCTTCTCCCTAACAATCGAACCAGAATCGACTTGCAGTCGAGTCATCCCTCTTCTATCCCTCCTACTTGGACATCCTCCCATCACATGGCCCTGACGGCCACAGGTATAACAATCTCCCAAACTAGCACGACCCCCTGAGGATCATCCTCCGCTCTCTATCCATAGAACTCTGGCGGACTACAACTCAAGAAATCCCGAAGTCTCAGACTATCGGATCAAGGGTGAACCACTGGAACTGCCGGAACTACCGGCTCCCGTCCGTCCTCATATCTTGCCACGATCCTAGCTAGTAACTGGGCCATCTCTTGAACTCATATCCTCGGCTCCTGGCCATGGAACTGGAGGCTCAGGTATCGTGGCCTCGTGAGAAATCGCCGCCGCTCTAAACTCTGGGCTAGCGGCGTCATAAAACTCGTCGTCGGAAGTACTATCTCGGGTAATGACCGGGCTGTGCCTCGTAACCCTCGTGTTCTACTCGTAGCTCCTCTCGCCGCCTTGCCCATCTGGGCCCTGGTTGCCTTGCGTAGAGGCATAACGGGTACATAAGAATACGCCAGAGGGAGTCCAACTTATAACACAACTCTAAGGCACGATCTCAGAGTGAGAAGAATGGAAACCAATCCTAAATATCCTGTAGTCTCCTGATTATAGATGTGGTGCACAACACACCGATAATCAAGACTCTACTAGACACGGTCTGTAGACACTTTCCGAGGATTAATTTGTCACGACCCTAACCCGGGCCCGCGACTGGTGCCTTACCCCGGGCACCCTAGTGATACAACATCAGAGAAAATCAGCGGAAATAAAAACTCATAAAGATAAACAGTGGAATAAGAAAACAGGCTAACCAAAACGGTTACCTTTCTATATATATAAATAAAACTTGAATAGTTACATCCCTTTTACAAATCCTGCCCATAACAGTACTACATACCTCTAAGAGTTTTATAACAACAACGACGGGACAGGGCCCCGCCATACCCCTGAATATAAGCACCTACAATGACAGGGTACTATACCAAAGATAAGCCTCCGGAGAAACGGAGCTTCCCAAAACGCTGAACTGTGATCCCATGAGCGAGGATCAACAACTGGTGTACCTCTACCTGCGGCATGAACGCAGCCCCCCGGAGGAGGTCAGTACAACAGGTACCATGTATGTGAAATCAGAAATCTTGAAATAAAATCATAACATTTTAAAACCAAGTACAAATACAACCAATTCAACCGCACATAGTGCCACAGCATAAACAAGAGCAAAATAGATATAATGTAACTGGTCTTTTCTAGGCCGCTAATGATCGAAGCAAGGCCAATCTCCCATAGTATCATTATGCGAGCCTATTCCTGGAACTTTCGCAGTCCGCATAGACCACCTAGGTCCGCATGAGGTATTCCTCGCATCGGGGGTAGCTAACCCGCGACATCATCATGGACCCCCGAAGTCCGCATAGTCACACAGACCGCATGAGGCATTCCTCGCATCGGGATAACACACCCGGAGTGATCATCCTGGAACTCCCGCAGCTCCGCATAGGTCACGCTGACCCTACGAGGTATTCCTCGCATCGAGGGTGGCAAGTCCTCGGCATCATAACAAGTCAGGGGGGTATGTGATATAATAGCAGTACAACGGGCTTAGCGTTTAACAACGTAAGCACAACAAGAATAACCCCCTTACACAAACATCACAAGACACTAACACACGTAGCATCGTAACATGTTTACTTATCAAACCATCTTACTACACTTTCCAGAAATCAATACAAGACTTTCATAAACAAATAAGTAAACCGTTCCTTCTATCTTCTTTAAGTCGTTATACCTAACTTCCCATAAAGCTAGTATAACACTTAAGCTTTTAAAACCAAGTATTTTTTTTCTTTCAAAAATGATTCATAACTCTTTTGAAATTCTTCAAGATTCTTATTATTTAAACTCAAGTCAAAAGACATCAAAGTAAATCCAAAACAATTTCCAACCTTCTTTTTAAACCATTCTTAAGACAAAAGCATGCCTTCCTTTTTTAAACCATTTTAAGACAAAACCATGCCTTCCTTTAAAACAAAGGCACTTTTTCCTTTTTAAAGTCAAGTAGCAATATACTTTTTAAACCAAGTGTCTTACTCTTTTAAAAACAAGTAACCTATACCTTTAAATCAAGTTACTTCTCCTTTCCCAAAATCAAGTTGTTTATAAGTCAAGTTATCATTTTAAATCCAATGATGAAACCATTCTTATTTTCGAAATCAAGATAACTTTATTCTTTAAAAGGCCACACACCCATTACTCATGAGTGAGGTTTTACAACTTTTTAACATAATTCAAGTCCTTAATATTTCATAACAAGTCACTTAACTTTGGAATCAAGTCAAGGACACAAAAGGAAAATCAAATTTCTTTAAACACACGTGCGTCTACCGCACTAAATATATTCCACAAATATCATGCTAGAAAGGATAGGAAGAGGTTCACATACCTCGCGACAATTATCGACAATTAGCAAAACGCTCCAAAGTACTCTAACCTTGCTCGCCTTTTCCACCCTTCAAGTAGAACACGCTACTCGTAGTACTTCAACATATAATGGTCATAAAACGTCTATTAACTTCTAGATCCTTTCGTAGAATATTTCTAAGTACAAGGTTCCATATTCTACGGAAAATTCGGCAGCACCTCCCCCCCTGCAACCACAACTATAACTTCCAACATCAGGGCCCGCTACCAAGCCAACAACTCCTAGGGGGGGTTATACGTCTAACCGGATGTGTACAATTCTGCCTCACAATAGTACTACAAGTCTACTGTAAATACAGTCCAATGTAAATACAGTTCAATTCTTATCAATACTCATTCTATATATAGTATACTCAACTATACAATACTACAACATGTAATTTCCAATTACAATAGGGGGATAAAGATCATTACCTCGATAAGCCCAAAATTATCCAAGATTATATGTCGATCCTGAGCAAGGTTTAGCTCCTATTCTGTACGCTCCAATTCGCTCCAAGAAACCCTTAGAAGTTTCTAAACACTTCTACTTAATACTTCAACCAACAATGAAGATTTTCCTAGGGTTTCGTATTGTGACTAAAGAAAATAAAGTAGTATTTCCGGGCTTTTAGTATAGAGGTAACTTGGGAATACTACAAGGGATTTAGGCTAAGGTATTTTGGAATAGTAACAATACTTGAAGAATATTTTTCTACCAAAGGGGTGTTTGAGCGAGAGACTTCTCGAGGGGAGGAGTTTTGACGAGATACTACAACAAAGGGGAAGGATTTTGGAGACTTGGAATTTGTTTAAGTGGATGAAGAAGTCTTGCACTTAAGGGGGTATTTATAGAACAATCAAGGGCGAAGATTCAAGCAGTGGAGGTGTAGATTAGGTAGCTTGTGAGTGAGTCTTCCACCAAGTGTCCACCACAACATTGGGACATATGTCCACCACAACTTTGGGACATATGTCCCCCACAACCAAGAGACATGTGGCTAGCCACTTGCAACAAAGAAAACGTCCAAGGCACCCCTTCCCACTTGCCCACAAAATATCTTCCAAGACTTGACTATTTGACTTGGCCACTTGCCTACTATTTCGTCCAACATGCCACCTAAGGGTGCCACATGTCTCCCTCCTATTGGTCCAAAATATTTCATCTTCCGAAAATATCCGTAATGCCAAAAATCCGAAAATAAAGTGGGCCCCACAAAACCGTAAATCCTCCCGTGGGCCCCGCGTGACCAATTCCGGAAATAAGATTCCAATACTTCTAAAATAATCCCAAAAGTCCGAATACCGAATCTGGAAATCCAATTCCCATTAACGAACCTTTTTCCTTCACAAAAACCGGAAACTTCTCCGTCGAAAAATCACATCTTTCTTCCTTTCCAATTTTAATGTCGTATCCTTGTAGGTACGTCCTCGTATACATACTCTGGAACTACGGGGTGTAACATTCTTCCCCCCTTAGAAACATTCGTCCCGAATGTTCTTTCTAAGTCTCCAAACATGCTTGCGCCGGTATAGTCTTCCCTACTATACTTACGAAACCAATTATGCCACACATGGCCATAATACAACATACTCGCAAAAACGCACATCCAAGCCAACGAAGAATCATCTCTAAAGCGTATAACAATACCATTAGCTTCACCCATGGTCCAAAGGATACTTTCTTCATATCTTTATTTATAAAAAGGACACTTTCATCTTCTTAACACATCTACGCCTCTTTTCTTACTCGTCGTACCCTCCTCGTACACTCAAACTCTTCCTACTATACGTACCACATTTCTGTCATTGCTTCATTTTCCAAAATCTCGGGGTTACTATCTCCAACATGGTCATCATTAACTGGGAACACTCTGGATGGATCTTCGATACTCTTCCGAAACATAGCAACATGGAATACCGGACGTACTGCCTCCTAAGTCGGACGGCAGTGCTAACTTATAGGCAACCTGGCCTATTCTACATCGATCTGAAAAGGCCCAAAGTACCTCGGGCTAAGTTTCCCCTGCTTTCCAAATCTCGTCACACCCTTCCGGGGTGGTACCTTCAAGAAGACCCACCGTCAACCTGAACTCCAAGTGTCGACGCTGATTACCCGCACGACTTCTGTTGACTCTGAGCTGCTAATAACCTCTTCTGGATAAGCTTCACCCTATCCACATCCTGCTGAATCAAGTATGGACCCACTATCTGAACCTTGCCAACATCGAACCAATCGATCGGCAACCTACACTTCCGCCCATATAAGGCTTCATAAGGCACCATCCGAATACTAAAATGGTAGCTATATAATACTCACTCAACAAGAGGCAAATAATCCTCACAGCTACCCCTGAAATCAAAGCACCGGCCCGTAACATGTCCTCAAATGTCTGGATAAAACGTGTTGTTTGTCCGTCGGCCCGAGGGTGAATGCAATATTGAGACTCACCTGAGTTCCCAACCCCGCCTGGTAAAACCTCCAGAAACAAAAGAAATAGCCAAAAACTGGGCTCCACTGCCTGTCATAAAAAGTAGGAATCCCGTGCAGCCTTACAACCTTCCTGATAACATCTCGCATAACCCTCCGCCGAGTAAGCAGTCCTAACTGAAAGACAAGATGGGCTGACCTCATCGGCCCGACTACTGGTTGAACGCATCCACGAACTCGTACGAAGGTTACCTAAACTTGGGCTTAACACCTTCGCGACCCTATCATCTAGCGGGACCACCTCAAACTGACCCACCACATTCCGGGCTGCGGGTTGACTCGCGATATGGCCTCAACCCGATCCACTTCATACTAAACTCTCGTTCCCCGATCCGGAACAATCTTACCAGTTCACGTCATGAAAACTTTTGTTTTCATAAAGTCGTTATAAATAACTTCCCATAAAGCTATTATAACACTTTATGTTTTAAACCAACCAAGGACAACTATTCTTATTTTCGAAATCAAGATAACTTTATTCTTTAAAAGACCACACACCCATTACTCATGAGTGAGGTTTTACAACTTTTAACATAATTCAAGTCCTTAATATTTCATAACAAGTCACTTAACTTTGGAATCAATCGGGATCCTAAGGTAACTGATTTTAGGCCTATTGGATTGACTAATGTGGTCTATAAGATCATTACAAAGATTCTAGCTACCAGAATGGCAAAGGTTCTTCCTTCTCTTGTTGACAAATCACAAGGGGATTTTGTGAAAGGGAGAAGTATGATGGACAATATCTATGTAGCACAAGAGCTTGTGAGAGGATTTAATAGAGCCAGAGTCTCACCAAGGTGTATGCTCATGGTGGATCTTAGGAAAGCTTTTGACACGGTCTCTTGGAGTTTCCTTGATTCGATATTAAGAGGCCTCAACTTTCCAGACAGATTTGTTAGATGGATCATGGAGTGTGTTTGCTCAACCTCCTTCTCTCTTTCTATCAATGGTGAATTACATGGTTACTTCAAGGGTAAGCGAGGCCTTAGACAAGGTGATCCTATGTCCCCTTCGCTCTTTATCTTGTGTATGGATTACCTTTCGAGGATGCTGAAATTAAAGACTGAGGCTAGAGCTTTCTCTTATTATCCGAAGTGTAAAAGGTTGGGTATTACACATCTAGCTTTTGCGGACGACCTCATGCTCTTTTCCAAAGGTGATATGTCTTCGGTTGGGATTCTTATGAATTGTCTGGAGGAATTGGAGGCTGTCTCTGGGTTAACTCTTAACCCATCCAAATCCTCCGTCTACTTAGCGGGAGTACATGATGAGGTACGTGACTTGATCTTGGCCAGAGTTGGATTCGGCATTGGTAGATTTCCGGTACGGTACTTGGGGATTCCTTTGTCCCCAATTTCAGTCTCGGTGGACCAATTTGCTCCTTTCACTAAAGCTATTTCGAATTACATTCAGAAATGGGGACACCACACGCTTTCTTATGCGGGCAAACTAGAGCTTATCAGGTCGGTTATCCAAGGTGTTGAGAGCTTTTGGTTCCGGGCCCTTCCTATTCCGGCCACAGTACTCAACAAGGTAAGGTCTGCCTGTATTCAGTTCTTATGGGGAGGGAAACCACCTAGAGTCGCTTGGGAGGCCATTTGCTTACCTCAATCTGAAGGAGGCTTGGGCCTTATGAATATCAAGGAATGGAACCGCGCCATGCTATCCCAGACAATTTGGCAAACCCACACAGAGGTAAACTCTCTTTGGGTACAATGGATCAACAGCTTTTATTTGAGAGGCGGTTCTTTTTGGGACTATGAGGTACGTCCTAGAGACTCCCCCCTTTTCAGAAAGATTTGCGGGATACGCGACAAACTTGTTTCCATCTTTGGTAGCCAAGGAGTTGCAATTGTCGGATTAGCAAAGTGTTGTACCAACGGTAAATTTGATTCAAGCCTCGTATATGAGATCTTGCGCACTAAGCAAGATAAAAAGCCTTGGATGTCACAAATCTGGAAAGGGTTCATTCCCCCTAAGTTCTCGTTAACCATGTGACTAAATTGTAGAAAGCGGTTAGCTACAAAGGACACACTTTCCTATCGTAACTTGGAGGATAAGTCTTGTATTTTCTGCAAGCAAGCAAATGAAACAAGGGAGCACCTCTTCTTCACATGCCCCTACACCCGTTTGATTTGGAAGAGCATAAGAGATTGGTTGGGAATCAGGAGAGAAATGACCACTGTTGAAAGTTCTCTCAAATGGATTAAAAAAGATCACCGCGGGACAGGCATCCGAGCAAAAGCAACCTTAATTGCCTTCTGCATTATGGTCTATGAGATTTGAAGGACAAGGAACACAATGCTCTTTGAAGGCACAATCTTACCGGCAGAAGAGGTTATTACTAAGATTAAAACAACATCTTTTAGAGTACTCTATGATTTTATCCCTTCTTGTAATGACACCTTCGAGTGACAACTCCTTACTCCCCTGCTTCTTCTTTGCATTACGTTGAGGACTGAGAACCCTCAATGATTGATTGTAGCCACTTTTCTTTCTGTTTCTAGTAAAAAAAATTGCATTTACCTAAAAAAAAAAAAAAGTCAAGAACACAAAAGGAAAATCAAATTCCTTTAAACACACGTGCGTCTACCGCACTATATATATTTTAAAAATATCATGCTAGAAAGGATAGGAAGAGGTTCACATACCTCACGACGATTATCGACAATTAGCAAAACGCTCCAAAGTACTCTAACCTTGCTCGCCTTTTCCACCCTTCAAGTAGAATACGCTACTCGTAGTACTTCAACCTATAATGGTCATAAAACGTCTATTAACTTCTAGATCCCTTCGTAGAATATTTCTAAGTACAAGGTTCCATATTCTACGGAAAATTCGGCAGCGCCTCCCCCCCGTAACCACAACTATAACTTCCAACATCAGGGCCCGCTACCAAGCCAACAACTCAGAGGGGATTATACGTCTAACCGGACGTGTACAATTCTGCCTCACAATAATACTACAAGTCATCAGAAATACACCCAATGTAAATCTGATTCAATTCTTTATACTGATTCTTCCAATATATCTTATACTCAATTATTAACTACTACAACATGTAATTTCCAATTACAATAGGGGGATAAAGATCATTACCTCGATAAACCCAAAATTATCCAAGATTATAAGTCGATCCTGAGCAACGTTTAGCTCCTATTCTGTACGCTCCAAACCGCTCCAAGCAACCCTTAGAAGTTTCTAACAACTTCTCTTAAGCACTTCAACCAACTATGAAGATTCCTAGGGCTTCATTTTACGACTATTGGAATAAAGTAGTATTTTCGGGCTCTTATGTTGGGATAACTTTAGAATACTACTAGGGATACAAGGCTAAGGTATTTGGGATTATACAGCAATACTTGAAGTATTTCTACACAAAGTGGGGAAGGGGGTTGGACGAGAACATCACAAAGGAGGGATAGTTTTCCTTGGAAAAATCTTTAAGTGTGGATGATATTATGTCTTGCACTAAGGGGTATTTATAGAAAAATCAAGGGCCAAGATCTAGGCAAGTGTGTGGTGTAGATTGGGGACATGTGGGTGTGGATTCTACCAACCACATGTCCACCACAAAATTTGGACTAGTGGCTAGCCACTTGTCCACTACCAACCGTACAAGCCACACGTCCTCAAGCCATTCGGCCAACATGGCCACATGGGGGTGACACGTGTCGCGCCCTACTCGTCCAAAATATTTCGTCTTCCGAAAATATCCGTAATGCCAAAAATCCGAAAATAACGTGGGCCCCACAAAACCGTAAATTCTCCCGTGGGCCCCACGTGACCAATTTTGGAAATAAAATTCCAAAATTCTCAAATATTCCAAAAAGTCCGAATACCGAATCCGGGAATCCAATTCTCACTAATGAACCTTTTTCCTTCACAAAATCCGGAAACTTTTCCGCCGAAAAAAATCACATCTTTCTTCATTTCCAATTTTAATGTCGTATTCTCGTACGTATGTCCTCATAAACATACTCTGGAACTACGGGGTGTAACATTCTTCCCCCCTTAGAAACATTTGTCCCGAATGTTCCTTCTAAGTCTCCAAGCACACCTGTGCCGGTATAGTCTTCACTACTATACTTACGAAACCAATTATGCCACACCTGGCCATAATACCACATACGCGCAAAAACTCACATCCAAGCCAACAAAGAATCATCTATAAAGCGTATAACAATACTAATAGCTCCACCCAAGGTCCAAAGGATACTTCCATCTTCTTAACACATCTACGCCTCTTTTCTTACTCGTCGTACCCTCCCCGTACACTCGAACTCTTCTTAATATACTTACCACATTTCTGTCATTGCTTCAGTTTCCAAAATCTCGGGGTTACTATCTCTAACTTGGTCATCATTAACTGGGAACACTCTGGAGGGACCTCCGATACTCTTCCGAACATAGCAACATGAAAGACCGGACGTACTGTCTCCTAAGTCGGACAGCGGTGCTAACTTATAGGCAACCTAGCCTATTCTTCAAACGATCTGAAAATGCCCAAAGTACCTCGGGCTAAGTTTCCCCTGCTTTCCAAATCTCGTCACACCCTTCCGGGGTGGTTCCTTCAAGAAGACCCACCGTCAACCTGAACTCCAAGTGTCGACGCCGATTATCCACACGACTTCTGTTGACTCTGAGCTGCTAATAACTTCTTCTGGATAAGCTTTACCTTATCCACATCCTGCTGAAACAAGTAGGGACCAACTATCTGAACCTTGCCAACATCGAACCAATCGACCGGCAACCTACACTTCCGCCCTTACAAGGCTTCATAAGGCACCATCCGAATACTGAAATGGTAGCTAGTATAATACTCACTCAACAAGAGGCAAATAATCCTCACAGCTACCCCTGAAATCAAAACACCGGCCCGTAACCTATCCTCAAATGTCTGGATAAAACGCGTTGTTCATCCGTCGGCCCGAGGGTGAATGCAATACTGAGACTCACCTGAGTTCCTAACCCCGCCTGGTAAAACCTCCCGAAAACAAAATAGCTATAAACTGGGCTCCACTGCCTGTCATAAAATAAAAGTAGGAATCCCGTGCAGCCTTACAACCTCCCTGATACATAACATCTCGCATAACCCTCTGCCGAGTAAGTAGTCCTAACTGAAAGACAAGATGGGCTGACCTCATCGGCCCGACTACTGGTCGAACGCCTCCACGAACTCGTACGATGGTTACCTAAACTTGGGCCTAACACCCTCGTGACCTTATCATCTAGCGGGACCACCTCAAACTGACCCCACCACATTCCGGGCTGCGGGTTGACTCGCGATATGGCCTCAACCCGACCCACTGAGTACTAAACTCTCGTTCCTAGTCCGGAACAATCTTACTAATTCACGTCATGAAAGCTACCACTTCTATCTCACATTACCCATGTAATTATCACACAAATAAACCACGTATACTATGCACCCTGACAACGATCAAACGTACAATCCTTTACTCAAGATGGCCTTGCATCTAAGGTCCCAATTGTTATAAATTCTAAGGCTCACCATTTTCTCGTCCCCAGACTTCCCTTTTCAACTACCCATGTTTTCTAATCCACACCTAACACAATGCTATCCGTACATAGCACTCCACATGTATCTACCATAACGACCTAAACAAGTCTCTTAAGGGCTGAAGATATCTCTGTAACTCTTCGCCTCACCTTCCTTTGTCGCTCTAATCAAATCCTGCGGCCGGGCGATAACTACGAAGGTGATGAACCACCATCGATCCGAAGGCTGAGTCGTAACATCCGCGCCACCTCTGGTCGGATAAATTCTCGCAAAATGGCCCTGCTGGCCGCAAGCCTAACAAGCTATCTAAGTAGTACGACACTCCCCATAAGAACACCTACCACAACGGCCATACCGAGGTGGGGGCGGCCTCCTCTGGCTAACACCCCTTCCTCTCCGACCCACTGAATCCGCAACTGACTTGGTAGGCTAAGTTATCCCACATGTATCCCTCCTACTAGGACATTCTCTCCTCACATGGCCCTGACGGCCGCTGGTAAAACAAGCACCCGTAAAAAGACGACATTCCCCGGGATGACGCCTACCACATAGTGAACACTGAGGGAAAACCGAATTTGGCTGGCTAGAACCTATGTAAATCTGTGAACCAGAAACCCTGGAGTTCTGACCAACTCCTAAATACCCCGAACGTCCTGAAGTCCGTGGAGGACCACTCTGTACTGGCAGAGCCGCATAACCAGTCTGCTGCTGAGAAGGTCCGTCTCGAAAGTTACCAAAGGACCCTGTTGTCCCGGCCCTCTTCTGCTGATCTTGGTTAATCCGTCGATCCCTACGTTCCTTAGTCTGCTGCGCGTAAGCCTGTAGGCGGGCAATGTCCATGTCTGACTGAAGAGCTACACTTGTACAACTCTCTGCTAGATAATCGTCAAGTCCTGTGACATATCGGTGCACTTTATCCTCCATGTCTGCCACTAAAGCGGGGACATAACTAGCCAATGAGTCAAACTCCATATTATATTCTCGAACCGTCCGCCCGTTCTGCCTCAACCTCATAAATCTATCTGCCCGAGCTCTCCTCATCTGTGAGGGCAAGAAGTGTGTAGGAAATGCCTCTGAGAACTCATCCCAACCAGCTGGAGGTGCATGCTCCCCTGGGATAGTTCCCATGAATCAAACCAGTCGACTGTAGTATCGCGCAGCCGATGTGAACCTAATACCACCGACTCTGTCTCTGAGGCCTCGATCACTCTCATGATCCGCTACAACTGTCGAAAAAAAACTCTCGAGGATCTTCCTCAGTTCTTAATCCATAGAACTCGGGTGGACTATAACTCAAGAAGTCCCGAAGTCTCAAAACTATCGGATCTAGGGTGAACTACTGGTACTACCGGAACCACCGGCTCCCGTCCGTCCTCATTCCCAGCCACCAGACTAGCTAGTAACTGGGCCATTTCCTTGTAACTCACATCCTCGGCTCCTGGCCGTGGACTGGAGACTCAGGTATCGTAGTCTCAGTAGAAACTGTTGCCGCTCTAAACTCTGATGGGGCTAGCGGCGTTATAAAACACGTCGTCTGAAGTACTATCTCAGGTAATGACCAGGCCTGTGCCCTCGTAACCCTCTGTGTTCTACTCGCAGCTCCCTCTGCTGCCTTGCCCTCCTGGGCTCTGGTTGTCTTGCGTAGAGGCATAACGGGTGAAAATAATACGTCAGAGGGAGTTCAACTTATAACACAACTCTAAGGCACGATCTCAGAGTGAGAAGAATGGAAACCAATCCTAAATATCCTGCAGCCCCCTGATTA
Organism: Przewalskia tangutica; assembly: GCA_029844215.1. Taxonomy (NCBI): domain Eukaryota; kingdom Viridiplantae; phylum Streptophyta; class Magnoliopsida; order Solanales; family Solanaceae; genus Przewalskia; species Przewalskia tangutica. The sequence continues at coordinate 48,276,730 of CM056730.1, forward strand.
TAGGTGTGGTTCACAACACACCGATAATCAAGACTCTACTAGATACGGTCTGTAGACACTTTACGAGGATTAACTGCTCTGATACCACTTTTGTCACGACCGCCCTGCCGTGGATCGTGCCTTACCGGCACCCTAGTGATACAACATCGAGAAAATCAGCGAAATAAAACTCATAAAAGATAAGCGGTGAAATAAGAAAACAAAGCTAACCAAAACGGTTACCTTTACGTATATATAAATAAAAACTTGAGCATACATCCCACAAACCACGCCACAACAAGATTACTGCATATCTAAGAATGTTATAACAACAACGACGGGACAGGGCCCCGCCATACCCCTGAATGTAAGTACCTACAACGACAGGGGACTATACCAAAGATAAGCCTCCGGAGAAACGGAGCTTCCCAAAACGCTGAACTGTGATCCTATGAGCGAGGATCAACAACTGGTGTACCTCTACCTGCGGCATGAACGCAGCCCTCGAAGGAGGTCGATAACAGTACCAAGTATGTGAAATCAGAAAGTAATGAAATAAAATCATAACATTTTAAAACCAATTACAAATACGTAAGAACAACCAATTTAATCGCATAGTGCCACAAAGATAAGCAAGAGCAAAATAGATATAACGTAACTGTCTTTTCTAGGCCGCTAATGATCGAAGCAAGGCCAATCACCCATAGTATCATTATGCGAGCCTAATCCCTGAACTCCCGCAGTCTGCATAGACCACCTAGGTCCGCATGAGGTATTCTCGCATCGGGGTAGCTAACCTCGGATCAACTCGACTCCGCACCGCATAGTCACTGCACCGCATGAGGTATTCTCGCATCGGCGTAACACACCCGAGTGATCATCCCGAACTCCCGCAGTCCGCATAGTCACCTGGACCGCATGAGGTATTCCTCGCATCGGGGGCGGCTAACCCTCGGCATAACAAGTCAGGGGGGTAAGTGATATAATACCAGCATAACTGCTTATCGTTAAACAACATAAGCACAACAAGAAAATCCCCTTACACAAACGTCACAAGACACCAACACACGTAGCGTCATAACATGTTTACTTATCAAACCAACAAGAAAGCATTACAAGGCTATCACAAGCCAACATAGTCAAGTTACTCACACAAAAGTCACACGATACCCGTAGTATCAAAATAGAGTAACTATCTTTTAAGTAAACCAAAACAATTTCCATACCTTCTTTTTAAACCAATCTTAAGACAAAAGCATGCCTTCCTTTTTTAAACCATTTTAAGACAAAACCATGCCTTCCTTTAAAACAAAGACACTTTTTCCTTTTTAAAGTCAAGTAGCAATATACTTTTTTAAACCAAGTGTCTTACTCTTTTAAAAACAAGTAACATATACCTGTAAATCAAGTTACTTCTCCTTTCCCAAAATCAAGTTGTTTATAAGTCAAGTCTCTTTACTTTCAAAAATCAGGCTCTTAGCCGACCCGTGGTTTAAGAGTTAGAGAGATGTTTCTCTCACTAGGCGAAAATGCTCTCAACATTTTTCCCTAGTCGCTCTTCTACGTCTCACTTCTTCTATGATTTTCATCAACTGATATACTACACGGATTGTTCTTTGATCTAATCTGTCCTACGTTGAAGTTTGTGTGTTCATTTCACGTTCACTTTAATCGATTTGTTATAGAGTGAGTTATCTTCCTTCTAGCCATGAGAAAGAATATAAAGATTTCAGCCAAAAGAAAGAAAGAGATTAGTTTGATTTTTCAAGATATGAATTTGAAGAGTGCATTTCCGGTGCTGCGGCGGTGGCAGTGCTTCTCTGAACTTTGTGGAGTATTCGGGTCAGGCGGGTATTGCAGGATTTTTAGTAGGTCATGAGGGTGATCTTGGTGTGCATGTGGGTCATGTTGGTGGTCCTGGGCCGAGGATGCAGCTCTTTGTTTCTCCCAACCTTCCAGTGGCATCCTCAACTTGTGTTCCGGTTGGAAAACTTGACACTGGAAGGCATACGGGTCTTGACGGATATCCCGGGTCTTTTGCGGGTATGTTGGGTGGTCCCGGGTTGCAGGAGGGTAGTGATGGTGATAAGGGGTTGTGGTTGAAACCCATGGGTCACCGTTCTATAGTGTTTAAGTCCAAAGTGGCTTTTTCCGCACTTTGAAGTCGGAAAGACACCGCGATTCCGGTAGCTCTTCGACCACGGGGCATCGCGGATCTTGATAGGGATCCCGGGTCGAAAGTGGGTATAGAGGGTGGTCCCGGGTTGCAGAAGGGTGGTGTTGATGTTCATGATTTGTGGTTTGAACCCTTGGATAGCCGTTCCTTGGTTTCTGAGTACAAAGAGGTTTTTCCGGCGGGCACTTTGGATGCCAAGGTAAAAGCGGGTCTCAAGGTTAGTCTCGGGTCGAAGGAGGGTCAGAAGGGGGGTCATGGGCTGCTGATGGGTCACGTTGGTGGTCGCGGGTCATGGCTGCAACCTAAGGGCCTTGCAGAGCCCGATGATGGTTCATTTCCCATGGTTCTTGGTAATTCAAATCGTGTGGAAGTCGAACAGCCTACCCTTCAAATGAGACTTGGTAAATTGGGGAATTTAATTGCTGAGAGAACCAAGGAAACATCTCATTCAATGGGACATCGAAACTTGATAAGGGTGAGAACCGAAGAGTCAACTCTTCTAATGAATCAAAGGTTACGGAAACCAAAGGGGCAGCTCGTCAAAAGAGGTTTGGAAACTTGATGGCTACGGGATTCGAAGGGACTACTCTTCAAACAACTTTTGACACTGGATGGTTTGCGGATCTTGATAGAGATCCCGGGTCAAAGGTGGGTATGGTGGGGGGTCCCGGGTTGCAAGAGGGTCGTGATAGTGGTCATGGGTTGTGGATGGAACCCATGGGTCACGGTATGAAGGGTAATCATATGAAGGATAATGGTGTGGCTTATAGTTGTTTTACGATTGGCAACATGGAGGTCGGAGAAGAAACGGGTCATGTGGATGATCCAGGGTCGATGGCGGGTCAGGACGGTGGTCATGGGCCAGTGTTCATGTCCATGAGGCATCAGTCAAAGGTTGGTGAAGCCGTTGGGACTTCATTTCCCACGGACATTGAGAATGCAAATGTTGCGGTTTCCGAAGCCCCACCCCTTCTCGAGGGAATGACGGGTCGCATGGGTGGGCATGGGTTGATGGTGGATCAAGAGGGTGGTTCCGGGTCGAAGGAGGGTCGGGCGGGTGGTCGCTGGCTGATTGGTCACGTTGGTGATCGCGGGTCATGGCTGCAGCCTAAGGGTCTTCGGTTAAAGAATGTAGAGCCCGATGATGGTTCATTTCCCATGGTTCTTGGTATTACAAATCGTGTGGAAGTCGAACAGCCTACCCTTCAAATGAGACTTGGTAAATTGGGGCATTTAATTGCTGAGAGAACCAAGGAAAGATCTCATTCAATGGGACATCGAAAATTGATAAGGGTGAGAACCGAAGAGTCAACTCTTCTAATGAATTCAAAGGTTGCGGAAACCAAAGTGGCAGCTCGTCAAAAGAGGTTTGGAAACTTGATGGCTACGGGATCCGAAGGGACTACTCTTCAATCGAGTCTTGGAAGATCAACTAATGTGGAAATCGAAGGGTCACTCTTTTCCAATTCGCCTAAGATCTCTCATTTGGTCTCGGCCAATGGAGCATTTAATGCCAAAGGACTTGAGCCATTTATGTCAACCCTTCCCAATAGTGCACTACTCTTGAATTCCCCCACGAATGCAACTAATGCACCTACTAAGAGTGCAAGGAGTTTAATTCAACGTTGGAAACTTATGCAGGAATCTTTACAAGTCCTCGTCTAGAATCAAAAGGACTTAAATCTATTATGATCTTATCCCCTCTTGTAATGTCACCTTTGAGTGACCAATGCTCCCCTCCCCCATTTCTTGTTTGCATAACGTTGAGGATTGAGAACCCTCAATGACTGATTGTAGCCATCTTTATTTCCGTTATTAGTAATAATATTTGCATTTACCTAAAAAAAAAAATCAGGCTCTTAATCTTTAAATCATATCTTTTAAGGAAACCAACCTCCAACTTTTAAAATGTCAAGTTATCATTTTAAATCCAATGATAAAACCATTCTTTTGTTTTCATAAAGTCGTTATAAATAACTTCCCATAAAGCTATTATAACACTTTATGTTTTAAACCAACCAAGGACAACTATTCTTATTTTCGAAATCAAGATAACTTTATTCTTTAAAAGACCACACACCCATTACTCATGAGTGAGGTTTTACAACTTTTAACATAATTCAAGTCCTTAATATTTCATAACAAGTCACTTAACTTTGGAATCAAGTCAAGGACACAAAAGGAAAATCAAATTCCTTTAAACACACGTGCGTCTACCGCACTATATGTATTTTACAAATATCATGTTACACCCCGTAGTTCCAGAGTAAGTATATGAGGACGTACGTACGAGAATACGACATTAAAATTGGAAAGGAAGAAAGATGTGATTTTTCGACGGAAAAGTTTCCGAATTTTGTGAAGGAAAAAGGTTCGTTAATGGGAATTGGATTCCCAGATTTGGTATTCGGACTTCCGGGATTATTTAAGAATTTTGGATTTTATTTTTCCGAAATTGGTCACGTGGGGCCCACGGGGAAAATTTACGGTTTTGTAGGGCCCACTTTATTTTCGGATTTTTGGCATTACGGATATTTTCGGAAGACGAAATATTTTGGACGAGTATGGGGGCGACACGTGTCACCCCCATGTGGCCGAATTGGTGATGGACACATGGCCTTGGACGGTTGGTAGTGGACAAGTGGCTAGCCACTTGTCCAAATTTTGTGGTGGACATGTGGTTGGTAGAATCCACACCCACATGTCCCCAATCTACACCACACACTTGCCTAGATCTTGGCCATTGATTTTCCTATAAATACCCCTTTGTGCAAGACTAATTCTTCATCCACACTTAAAGTTTTTCCAAGGCAAACACTCCCTCCCATTAGTTGTTTTTCGTCCCCCCCTCACATTGTGTAGAAATACTCCAAGTATTGTTGTATAAATCCCAAATACCTTAGCCTAAATTCCTAGTAGTATCCCAAAGTTATTTCAATACTAAGAGCCCGGGAATACTACTTTATTCCAATAGTCGCCAAATGAAGCCCTAGAAAAATCTTCATAGCTTAGATGAAGTGTTAAGAGAAGTTGTTTAGAAACTTCTAAGGGTTGCTTGGAGCGGGTTGGAGCATAAGGAAGTGGAGCTAAACGTTTCTCAGGATCGACTTATAAAACTTGGATAATTTTGGGCTTATCGAGGTAATGATCTATGTCCCCCTATTGTAATTGGAAATTACATGTTGTAGTAGTTAATAATTGAGTATAAGATATATTGGAAGTATAATTATGAAGAATTGAACTGTATTTACATTATTTGTATTCTGATGAGACTTGTAGTATTATTGTGGGGCAGTGTTGTACACGTCCGGTTAGACGTGTAACCCCCCCTAGGAGTTGTTGGCTTGGTAGCGGGCCTTGATAGAGGAGGAGAATGATGTGGTTACGGGGGGGGGGGGGGGGAGGTGTTGCCGAATTTTCCGTAGAATAAGGAATCTTGTATCTAGAATTATTCTCCGAAGAGATCTAGAGGTTGATAGACGTTTTGTGGCCTTTATAGGTTGAAGTACTACGAGTAGCGCATTCTACTTGAAGGGTGGAAAAGGCGAGCAAGGTTAGAGTACTTTGGAGCGTTTTGCTAATTGTCGATAATCGTCGCGAGGTATGTGAACCTCTTCCTATCCTTTCTAGCATGATATTTGTGGAATATATTTAGTGCGGTAGACGCACGTGTGTTTAAAGGAATTTAATTTTCCTTTTGTGTCCTTGACTTGATTCCAAAGTTAAGTGACTTGTTATGAAATATTAAGGACTTGAATTATGTTAAAAAGTTGTAAAACCTCACTCATGAGTAATGGGTGTGTGGCCTTTTAAAGAATAAAGTTATCTTGATTTCGAAAATAAGAATGGTTTCATCATTGGATTTAAAATGATAACTTGACTTATAAACAACTTGATTTTGGGAAAGGAGAAGTAACTTGATTTAAAGGTATAGGTTACTTGTTTTTAAAAGAGTAAGACACTTGGTTTAAAAAGTATATTGCTACTTGACTTTAAAAAGGAAAAAGTGCCTTTGTTTTAAAGGAAGGCATGGTTTTGTCTTAAAATGGTTTAAAAAAAGAAGGCATGCTTTTGTCTTAAGATTGGTTTAAAAAGAAGGTATGGAAATTGTTTTGGTTTTACTTTGATGTCTTTTGACTTGAGTTTAAATAATAAGAATCTTGAAGAATTTCAAAAGAGTTATGAATCATTTTTGAAAGAAAAGAAATACTTGGTTTTAAAAGCTTAAGTGTTATACTAGCTTTATGGGAAGTTAGGTATAACGACTTAAGGAAGATAGAAGGAACGACTTACTTATTTGTTTATGAAAGTCTTGTATTGATTTCTGAAAAGTATAGTAAGATGGTTTGATAAGTAAACATGTTACGATGCTACGTGTGTTAGTGTCTTGTGATGTTTGTGTAAGGGGGTTATTCTTGTTGTGCTTACGTTGTTAAACGCTAAGCCCGTTGTACTTCTATTGTATCACATACCCCCCTGACTTGTTATGATGCCGAGGACTTGCCACCCTCGATGCGAGGAATACCTCATGCGGGTCTGTGTGACCTATGCGGAGCTGCGGGAGTTCCAGGATGATCACTCCGGGTGTGTTATCCCGATGCGAGGAATGCCTCATGCGGTCTGTGTGACTATGCGCACTTCGGGGGTCCAGGATGATGCCGCGGGTTAGCTACCCCCGATGCGAGGAATACCTCATGCGGACCTAGGTGGTCTATGCAGACTGCGGAAGTTCCAGGAATAGGCTTGCATAATGATACTATGGGCGATTGGCCTTGCATCGATCATTAGCGGCCTAGAAAGGACTAGTTACATTATATCTATTTTGCTCTTGTTTATGATGTGGCACTATGTGCGGTTGAATTGGTTGTATTTGTACTTGGTTTTAAAATGTTATGATTTTATTTTAGTACTTTCTGATTTCACATACTTAGTACTGTTGTCTTGACCTCGCCGGAAGTGCGTTCACGCGCAGTAGGTACACGCGATTGTTGATCCTCACTCATGGGATCACAGTTCAACGTTTTGGGAAGCTCCGTTTCTCCGGAGGCTTATCTTTGGTATAGTCCCCTGTCGTTGTAGGTGCTTACATTCAGGGGTATGGCGGGGCCTTGTCCCGTCGTTGTTGTTATAAAACTCTTAGAAGTGCATGTAATCTTGTTATGGCGGGATTTGTAAAGGGATGTAATCGCTCAAGTTTTTATATATCTGAGAAGGTAACCGTTTTGGTTAGCTTTGTTTTCTTATTTCCTTGTTTATCTTTTGAGTTTTTATTTTATTGATTTTCTCCGATGTTGTATCACCAGGGTGCCCGGTAAGGCACGATCGCGGGCCCGGTTGAATTCGTGACAAAAGTGGTATCGAAGCGATTAATCCTCGGAAAGTGTCTCAGACCGTATCTAGTAGAGTCTTGATTATCGGTGTGTTGTGCACCACACCTATAATCAGGAGGCTGCAGGATATTTAGGATTGGTTTCCATTCTTCTCACTCTGAGATCGTGCCTTAGAGCTGTGTTATAAGTTGTACTCCCTCTGACGTATTCTTTTCACCCGTTATGCCTCTACGCAAGGCAACCAGAGCCCGAGGGCAAGCGGCGAGAGAGGCTGCGATTAGAAACCTGAGGGTTACGAGGCACGAGCCCAGTCATTATCTGAGATAGCGCTTCATTCGGGGAGTTCTGCGACGCCTCTAGCCCCATGAGAGTTTAGAGCAGTAGCAGTAGCTACTGAGACCACGATACCTGAGCCTCTAGTCCCACGGCCAGGAGTAGAGGATATGAGTTACAAGGAGATGGCCTAGTTACTAGCCAGGTTTGTGGCTAGGAATGAGGACAGACGAGAGTCGGAGGTTCCGGTAGTACCAGTAGTTCACCCTAGATCCGATAGTTGAGATTTCGGGACTTCATGAGTTACGGTCCACCCGAGTTCCATGGATTGTGAACTGAGGAATATCCTCAGGAGTTTATTCGGCAGTTGCAGCGGATCATGAAAGTGATCAAGACCTTAGAGGCATTTCCTACACGTTTCTTGCCCTCGCAGATGAGGAGAGCTCGGGCAGTTAGGTTTATGATGTTGAGGTAGAACGGGCGGATGGTTCGGGAATACAGTATAAAGTTTGACTTATTGGCTCGTTATGTCCCCGCGTTAGTGGCAGACATGGAGGATAGAGTGCACCGATATGTCACAGGACATGACGATTATCTAGCAGAGAGTTGTACAAGAGTAGCTCTTCAGTCAGACATGGACATTTCGCGTCTGAGCTTACGCACAGCAGTGAGAACGTGGAGATCGACGGATTAACCAAGATCAGCAGAAGAGGGCCAGAACAGCAGGTCCTTTGGTAACTTTCGAGGCGGACCTTACCGGCCAGATCGTTATGCGCCTCCGCCAGTGCAGAGTGGTCCTCCATAGACTTCAGGACGTTCGGGGTATTTAGGAGTTGGTCAAAACTCCAGTGTTTCCGGTTCACAGATTTACATAGGTTCTAGCCAGTCAGATTCAGTTTTCCCTCAGTGTTCACTATGTGACAGGCGTCATCCCGGGGAATGTCGTCTTTTTGCTAGTACTTGTTTTACCAGCGGCCGTCAGGGCCATGTGAGGAGAGAATGTCCTAATAGGAAGGATACAAGTGGGATGACTTAGCCTACCAGTCGATTCGGATTGGTGGTTCGGAGAGGAAGGGTGTTAGCTGGAGGCCACCCCCTTTCGGTATGGCCGTTGTGGTAGGTGTTCTTATGGGAGTGTCGTACTACTTAGATAGCTTGTTAGGCTTGCGGCCAGCAGGCGTTTGCGAGAAATTGTCCGACCAGGGTGGCGCGGATGTTACGACTCGACGCCGGGATCGATGGTGGTTCATCACCTTACGTAGTTATGCGCCCGTGAGCAGGATTTTATTAGAGCGACAAAGGGAAAGTGAGGCGATGAGTTACAGAGATATCTTCACCGCAAGAGACTGGTCTAAGTCGTTATGGTAGATACATGTGGAGTTCTATGTACGGATAGCATTGTGTTAGGCGTGGATTAGAAAACATGGGTAGTTGAAAGGGTAAGTCTGGGGACGAGAAAATGGTGAGCCTTAGAATTTATAACAGTTGGGACCTTGGATGCAAGGCCGTCTTGAGTGGATGATTTTACGGTTGGTCTTTGTCGAAGTACTTGGTATGCGTGATATATATTGTGGGATAATTCCATGGGTAGTGTGAGATGGAAGTGGTAGCTTTCATGACGTGAACTGGTAAGATTGTTCCGGATCGGGGAACGAGAGTTTAGTACGAAGTGGGTCGGGTTGAGGCCATATCGCGAGTCAACCCACAGCCCGGAATGTGGTGGGGTCAGTTTGAGGTGGTCCCGCTAGATGATAGGGTCACGAGGGTGTTAGGCCCAAGTTTAGGTAACCATCGTACGAGTTTGTGGATGCGTTCGACCAGTAGTAGGGCCGATGGGGTCAGCCCATCTTGTCTTTTAGTCAGGACTGTTTACTCGGCGGAGGGTTATGCGAGATGTTGTATATCAGGAAGGTTGTAAGGCTGCACGGGGTTCCTACTTTTATTTTATGGCAGGCAGTGGAGCCCAGTTTATGGCTATTTCTTTTTCGGGAGGTTTTACCAGGCGGGGTTAGGAACTCAGGTGAGTCTCAGTATTGCATTCACCCTCGGGCCGACGGACGAACAGCGCGTTTTATCCAGACATTTGAGGATAGGTTACGGGCCGGTGTTTTGATTTCAGGGGTAGCTGTAAGGATTATTTGCCTCTTGTTTAGTGAGTATTATAATAGCTACCATTTCAGTGTTCGGATGTCGCCTTATGAAGGCTTGTATGGGCGGAAGTGCAGGTTGTCGGTCGATTGGTTCGAGGTTGGCAAGGTTCAGATAGTTGGTCCATACTTGATTCAGCAGGATGTGGGTAAGGTGAAGCTTATCCAGAAGAGGTTTTAGCGACTCGAGTCAGCGAAGTCGTGCGGGTAATCGGCGTCGACACTTGGAGTTCAGGTTGACGGTGGGTCTTCTTGAAGGAACCACCCCGGAACGGTGTAACGAGATGTGGAAAGCAGGGGAAACTTAGCCCGAGGTACTTTGGGCATTTTCAGATCGTTTGTAGAATAGGCCAGGTTGCCTATAAGTTAGCACTGCCGTCCGACTTAGGAGGCAGTACGTCCGGTATTCCATGTTGTTATGTTTCGGAAGAGTATCGGAGATCCCTCCAGAGTGTTCCCAGTTAATGATGACCAAGTTAGAGATAGTAACCCCGAGATTTTGGAAACTGAAGCAATGACAGAAATGTGGTAAGTATATTAGGAAGAGTTCGAGTGTACGAGAAGGGTACGACGAGTAAGGGAAGAAGCGAACATGTGTTATGACAATAGAAGTGATCATTTATTGTGTGAAGAAAGTATCCTTTGGACCATAGGTGGAGCTAATGGTATTGTTATACGATTAGAGGTGATTCTTCGTTGGCTTGGATGTGAGTTTTTGCGCGTATGTGGTATTATGGCCAGGTGTGGCATAATTGGTTTTGTAAGTATAGTAGTGAAGACTATACCGGTGCTTGTGTGATTAGAGACTTAGAAGGAACATTCGGGACGAATGTTTCTAAGGGGGGAAGAATGTTACACCCCGTAGTTCCAGAGTATGTATATGAGGACGTACGTACGAGAATACGACATTAAAATTGGAAAGGAAGAAAGATGTGATTTTTCGACGGAAAAGTTTCCAGATTTTGTGAAGGAAAAAGGTTCGTTAATGGGAATTGGATTCCCAGATTTGGTATTCGGACTTCCGGGATTATTTAAGAATTTTGGATTTTATATTTCCGAAATTGGTCACGTGGGGCCCACGGGGAAAATTTACGATTTTGTAGGGCCCACTTTATTTTCGGATTTTTGGCATTACGGATATTTTCGGAAGACGAAATATTTTGGACGAGTAGGGGGGCGACACGTGTCACCCGTGTGGCGTGTGGCGGGTGGTGATGGACACGCGTGGCTCGGGCGGTTGGTAGTGGACAAGTGGCTAGCCACTTGTCCAAATTTTGTGGTGGACATGTGGTTGGTAGAATCCACACCCACATGTCCCCAATCTACACCACACACTTGCCTAGATCTTGGCCATTGATTTTCCTATAAATACCCCTTTGTGCAAGACTAATTCTTCATCCACACTTAATGTTTTTCCAAGGCAAACACTCCCTCCCATTAGTTGTTTTTCGTCCCCCCTCTTGTGAAGTTCTCGTCCAACCCCACACACTTTGTGTAGAAATACTCCTAGTATTGTTGTATAAATCCCAAATACCTTAGCCTAAATTCCTAGTAGTATGCCAAAATTATTTCAATACTAAGAGCCCGGGAATACTATTTTATTCCAATAGTCGCCAAATGAAGCCCTAGAAAAATCTTCATAGCTTAGATGAAGTGTTAAGAGAAGTTGTTTAGAAACTTCTAAGGGTTTCTTGGAGCGGGTTGGAGCGTAAGGAAGTGGAGCTAAACGTTGCTCAGGATCGACTTATAAAACTTGGATAATTTTGGGCTTATCGAGGTAATGATCTATGTCCCCCTATTGTAATTGGAAATTACATGTTGTAGTAGTTAATAATTGAGTATAAGATATATTGGAAGTATAATTATGAAGAATTGAACTGTATTTACATTGGACTGTATTTACAGTAGACTTGTAGTATTATTGTGGGGCAGTGTTGTACACGTCCGGTTAGACGTGTAACCCCCCCCCCCTAGGAGTTGTTTTCTTGGTAGCGGGCCTTGATAGAGGAGGAGATTGATGTGGTTACAGGGGGGGGAGGTGCTGCCGAATTTTCCGTAGAATAAGGAATCTTGTATCTAGAATTATTCTACGAAGAGATCTAGAGGTTGATAGACGTTTTGTGGCCTTTATAGGTTGAAGTACTACGAGTAGCGCATTCTACTTGAAGGGTGGAAAAGGCGAGCAAGGTTAGAGTACTTTGGAGCGTTTTGCTAATTGTCGATAATCGTCGCGAGGTATGTGAACCTCTTCCTATCCTTTCTAGCATGATATTTGTGGAATATATTTAGTGCGGTAGACGCACGTGTGTTTAAAGGAATTTGATTTTCCTTTTGTGTCCTTGACTTGATTCCAAAGTTAAGTGACTTGTTATGAAATATTAAGGACTTGAATTATGTTAAAAAGTTGTAAAACCTCACTCATGAGTAATGGGTGTGTGGCCTTTTAAAGAATAAAGTTATCTTGATTTCAAAAATAAGAATGGTTTCATCATTGGATTTAAAATGATAACTTGACTTATAAACAACTTGATTTTGGGAAAGGAGAAGTAACTTGATTTAAAGGTATAGGTTACTTGTTTTTAAAAGAGTAAGACACTTGGTTTAAAAAGTATATTGCTACTTGACTTTAAAAAGGAAAAAGTGCCTTTGTTTTAAAGGAAGGCATGGTTTTGTCTTAAAATGGTTTAAAAAAAGAAGGCATGCTTTTGTCTTAAGATTGGTTTAAAAAGAAGGTATGGAAATTGTTTTGGTTTTACTTTGATGTCTTTTGACTTGAGTTTAAATAATAAGAATCTTGAAGAATTTCAAAAGAGTTATGAATCATTTTTGAAAGAAAAGAAATACTTGGTTTTAAAAGCTTAAGTGTTATACTAGCTTTATGGGAAGTTAGGTATAACGACTTAAGGAAGATAGAAGGAACGGTTTACTTATTTGTTTATGAAAGTCTTGTATTGATTTCTGGAAAGTGTAGTAAGATGGTTTGATAAGTAAACATGTTACGATGCTACGTGTGTTAGTGTCTTGTGATGTTTGTGTAAGGGGGTTATTCTTGTTGTGCTTACGTTGTTAAACGCTAAGCCCGTTGTACTGCTATTATATCACATACCCCCCTGACTTGTTATGATGCCGAGGACTTGCCACCCTCGATGCGAGGAATACCTCATGCGGGTCTGTGTGACCTATGCGGAGCTGCGGGAGTTCCAGGATGATCACTCCGGGTGTGTTATCCCGATGCGAGGAATACCTCATGCGGTCTGTGTGACTATGCGGACTTCGGGGGTCCAGGATGATGCCGCGGGTTAGCTACCCCCGATGCGAGGAATACCTCATGCGGACCTAGGTGGTCTATGCGGACTGCGGAAGTTCCAGGAATAGGCTCGCATAATGATACTATGGGCGATTGGCCTTGCTTCGATCATTAGCGGCCTAGAAAAGACCAGTTACATTATATCTATTTTGCTCTTGTTTATGCTGTGGCACTATGTGCGGTTGAATTGGTTGTATTTGTACTTGGTTTTAAAATGTTATGATTTTATTTGATGATTTCTGATTTCACATACTTGATACTGTTATCTTGACCTCCTTGAGGCTGCGTTCATGCCGCAGTAAGTACACGATTGTTGATCCTCGCTCATAGGATCACAGTTCAGCGTTTTGGGAAGCTCCGTTTCTCCGGAGGCTTATCTTTGGTATAGTCCCTGTCGTTGTAGGTGCTTACATTCAGGGGTATGGCGGGCCCTGTCCCGTCGTTGTTGTTATAAAACTCTTAGAGTGCAGCGAAATGCATTATGGGCAGGATTTGTAAAAGGGATGTAATTGTTCAAGTTTTTTTATATATACAGAAAGGTAACCGTTTTGGTTAGCCTGTTTTCTTATTTCACTGTTTATCTTTATGAGTTTTTATTTTCGCTGATTTTCTCTGATGTTGTATCACTAGGGTTCCCGGGGTAAGGCACCAGTCGCGGGCCCGGGTTCGGGTCGTGACATATCATGCTAGAAAGGATAGGAAGAGGTTCACATACCTCGCGATGATTATCGACAATTAGCAAAACGCTCCAAAGTACTCTAACCTTGCTCGCCTTTTCCACCCTTCAAGTAGAATACGCTACTCGTAGTACTTCAACCTATAATGGTCATAAAACGTCTATTAACTTCTAGATCCCTTCGTAGAATATTTCTAAGTACAAGGTTCCATATTCTACGGAAAATTCGGCAGCACCTCCCCCCCCCCCCCCCATAACCACAACTATAACTTCCAACATCAGGGCCCGCTACCAAGCCAACAACTCAGAGGGGATTATACGTCTAACCGGACGTGTACAATTCTGCCTCACAATAATACTACAAGTCTACTGTAAATACAGTCCAATGTAAATACAGTTCAATTCTTTATAATTATTCTTCCAATATATCTTATACTCAATTATTAACTACTACAACATGTAATTTCCAATTACAATAGGGGGATAAAGATCATTACCTCGATAAGCCCAAAATTATCCAAGATGTTAAGTCGATCCTGAGCAACGTTTAGCTCCTATTCTGTACGCTCCAAACCGCTCCAAGCAACCCTTAGAAGTTTCTAACAACTTCTCTTAAGCACTTCAACCAACTATGAAGATTTCTGAGGCTTCATTTCATTATTGGAATAAAGTAGTATTTCCGGGCTCTTATGTTGGGATAACTTTAGAATACTACTAGGGATACAAGGCTAAGGTATTTGGGATTATACAACAATACTTGAAGTATTTCTACACAAAGTGGGGGGGGGGGGGGGTTGGACGAGAACATCACAAAGGGAGGGGATAGTTTTTGCCTTGGAAAAATCTTTAAGTGTGGATGATATTATGTCTTGCACTAAGGGGTATTTATAGAAAAATCAAGGGCAAAGATCTAGGCAAGTGTGTGGTGTAGATTGGGGACATGTGGGTGTGGATTCTACCAACCACATGTCCACCACAAAATTTGGACAAGTGGACCAACCGTCCAAGACACACGTCCTCAAGCCATTCGGCCAACATGGCCACATGGGGGTGACACGTGTCTCCCCCCTACTCGTCCAAAATATTTCATCTTCCGAAAATATCCGTAATGCCAAAAATCCGAAAATAATGTGGGCCCCACAAAACCGTAAATTCTCCCGTGGGCCCCACGTGACCAATTTCGGAAATAAAATTCCAAAATTCTCAAATATTCCAAAAAGTCCGAATACCGAATCCGGGAATCCAATTCTCACTAACGAACCTTTTTCCTTCACAAAATCCGGAAACTTTTCCGCCGAAAAAAATCACATCTTTCTTCCTTTCCAATTTTAATGTCGTATTCTCGTACGTACGTCCTCGTAAACATACTCTGGAACTACGGGGTGTAACATGCGTGATACCGCAGTCGACTGGTTTGATTCGTAGGAGCTGTCCCGGGGAGAGCATGCGCCTCCAGCTGTATGGGACGAGTTCTCTGAGGCATTCCTTGGCCATTTCTTGCCGCCATAGATGAGGAGAGCACGTGCCGACAAATTTTTGATGCTGAGAAAGAGGCGCCGCAGATTCGAGTACAACGTTGAAGTTCGACTCGTTGGCTCGATATGTCCTGCGTTAGTAGCGAGATATGGAGGGCGAGTGCACCGCTACGTCACCGGGCTCGATGATTATTTGGCAGAGTCTTGCTCGGGTGTAGCTCTTCAGCGGGGCATGGACATTGCCCGCATGCAGGCTCATGCACTTGGGTGTGAGGAGCGTAGAGGCCGATGGGTTGACAGATATCAGCAGCAGAAGAAGGCCAGGACGGCAGGGTCTTTTGGTAGCTCTCAGGGTGGACGGCCTCAGCAGCAGACTAGATTTGCACCACTGCCAGCTCAGAGCACTCCTCCACCGTCTTGTGGTATTCGGGGCGGTCGGGGCCCGAGCCGGACTTCGAGTAGCAGAGGTGCTAACCGTCGAGACCACCCACTCTCGGTGTGGCGACGCGGTAGATCCCATTACGGGAGTTGTGGTACTACTCCGGGAGCTTGTTACACTGCTGCGGCCAGGGTCACTTTGCGAGCTGTCAGGCGAGCGCGCAGATGGTAGGGGTCACCCTGAGGTCTTTCTTGGTCTTCATCTCCTACGATTACTCGCCGGAGGGTAGGGTACTCATGGACCAGCGGTCGCGGCAGGTCGTGGCACGGGTCCCGATTCAGCCGGTCCTCGTAATCGCATTTATGCCCCGTCCGGCCGCCAGACGGGAGGCATCACCGGATGTCGCCACAGTACCTTATCGCTTTCTTGTTGTGACGTGTATGCCTTGATAGATCCGGATTCTACCTTGTCATATATATCTCCCTTATTGCTAGTAGGATAGGGATAGAGCCCGAGTCCATAGACCACTTTTGAGGTAGCTACGCGATGGGTGATTCGGTGGTAGTGGCGGGTATATAGGGCTTGCCCGGTGACTATATGCGATCGTCGGACCACTGGCCGACTTGATAGAGTTGGATATGACCGATTTTGATGTGATCATGGGTATGGATTGGCTAGCTTCCGCTACGCCAATGTAGCTGTAGGAGAGAGTGCAGTTCGGTTTCGGAGGCCGGTTATCGAGTGGGAGGGAACACTGTGTCGCCGAGGGGTAGGTTTATTTCTTAACTCAAGGCCAGGAAGATGGTGCAGAAGGGGTATATCTACCATCTCATTCGGGTATTTGATACTGAGGCCGAGATACCAGACCTTCATTCAGTTCCAGTTGTCAGAGAGTTCCCAGATGTGTTCCCAGACGACCTCCCGGGTATCCCTCCGGAGAGGGAGATAGAGTTTTGCATTGACATTCTGCCTGATACTCGACCTATATCCATTCTGCCATACAGAATGGCACCTGCAGAGTTGAGAGAGTTGAAGGACCATGTCACGACCCGATCCCGGGCTCGTGACTGGTGCCTTACCCGGGCACCCAAGTAGACATACATCAGAGTAACCAGCGGAATATAAAAACAAGACAAGAAACAATATGAAATGAGAAACAGTTTAACTAAGAAAATATTGCCTTTCGGCATGTATATATATATCAAGAGTGAACAGTTACATCCCAACTATACAACGATATTACGGACCTCTAAAAATGTAACAACAATTATGACGGACGGGCCGCCATACCCTGAATGTACAAGTACCTACTGATGTGAGGACTATACTAAAAGATAAGCCTCCGACGGAACGGAGCTTCCCAAAAGCTGAACTGCGATCCTATGAGCGAGGATCAACAACTGGTGTACCTCTACCTGCGGCATGAACGCAGCCCCCCGAAGGAGGTCAGTACAACAGGTACCAAGTATGTGAAACTGAAAATACTATAATGACATCACATTTTATCATTTTATAAAATCATTTCGCAATAAGTAAACAGTTATGTCAAGTAAGGGGACGCATATCCACAAAATAATCACTCACACATAACTATGGGTCTCACGCCCATAATATCAATCATGCCCGTGGAACCCATTCTCATCGCCTAGCACATTATGTAAAACAATACCCATATGTGAAACTGAACACTAGATCCTGCCTGCGTCATTAAACCGATCGGGCCAAGTAGAGTAGCCAACTACCAGATCCGAAGGCTAGTCATAAAACTTCACGGGCAAGGTACGGAAGCCAACTACCAGATCCAAACCAGCCACGCAACTGGCCGAGGCAAGTATCTAAAGCTAGCGTACAATAGCCTACCGTCTCACGAGATATGACCGTGGCAAGTATCTTAAGCTATCTACCAGAGCCTGCCGATACACGAGAAATGACCAGACAAGTATCTAAAGTGTACTGTAACCATGTACAAATCAAGCCCGTGATCGCTCATCACCGCGGCAAGCTTCATGGATTAGCCGTCCATGGATAAATAACATAATCCTCACAATGACCGCATGCCCCGGCATCTTACCTCGGTATAAGCATGGCCATGAAACCATCCTACTGGACGCATACCCGTGGGCCACCCATCGTGTCAGTATGTCCAAAGGAAATAACAAGATAATACTCAAAGTGGACGCATACTCGTGGGCCACCCAACGTGTCAGTATGTCCAAAAGAAATAACCAGATAATACTCAAAGTGGACGCATACTCGTGGACCATCCAACGTGTCAGTATGTCCAAACAATCAATCAGATAGCCGGCCCTCCCCGAGAGACACGGTAGCACAGAATCAAAACACTTGCACAACAAAGGCTATCACAACAAGCATAGGCAAGTTCAACTTACTTTCATTTTATGTCAACAATCCGGGTTTCAACCCCAAAATACTACATACTTTCATTCTTTCAAAAAGACCTCTTTTACGTAAAAGCCACACGATACCAATACTCGTAGTATCAAAAACACGTTTTCTTTTCAAACCAAATTACTTCACTTTCGTAAAAATCTTTACAAGACTTTTAAAATCAAGTACTCTATACTTTTTAAACCAAGTGCTTTTCTTTTAAAACAACATCAAGTATACTCTTTAAAACTCAAATACTTACTCTTTTCAAAACAAGTAACCTATACTTAAATCAAGTTACTTTTCCTTTTCTGAAATCAAGTCGTTTAGCTTTCAAAATCAAATCTTTCTTTTACCTTCTTAAAGTCGTTATAACTAACTTCCCATAAAGTCATTATAACACTTTATGTTCTAAGTAAACAAAATTCATTTCACACACGTATGTCTACCGTACTATATAGTTCACAACAATCATGCTCAAGAGTATAGGAAGAATCACATACCTCTTCGGCTTAATCCACAAGCCAAGTCGAGTATGCCGCGCGTAGAAGATCCACCTATAATAACCACAATACATCTATCAACTTCTAGTTCTCTTTGTAGAATAATTCTAAGTACAAGGATCCTTATCCTACAGAAAATTCGACAAAGACCTCCCCTCGAAACCACATAAATCTCCTCCTCTAACAAGGCCCGCTACCAAGCCAACAACTACAAGGGGGTTACATGTCTAACCGGACGTGTACAACACTGCCCCACAATAATACTACAAGTCTAATGTAATTACAGTCCAATGTAAATACAGTTTAATTCTTTTCAATATTCATTCTATATATAGTATACTCAACTATACATTACTACAACATGTAATATCCAATTACAATAGGGGGATAAAGATCATTACCTCGCTAAGCCCAAAATTATCCAAGTTTTTAAGTCGATCCTGAGCAACGTTTAGCTCCAATTCCTTACGCTCCAACCCGCTCCAAGCGATCCTTAGAAGTTTCTAAACAACTTCTCTTAACACTTCAACTCCAAAAAGTGAAGAACGCTTAGGCTTTAAATGGGGCAACTCTCGGCCAAGGGGTAGTTCTTAGGGGCTAGGGTGTGAAATCTTGTCTAACTTTTGGTTAATAATCTTCATAATACACTAAGGAAGAACACTTAGAAGTTTAGGAATTTTTGGACAACTTTTGGTCAAGGGGGAGGGCTAATTGCCGAGAACAACAAGGAGAGGGGAGGGAGTATTTCAAGACTTGGAAACTCACAAGTGTGGATGAAGAAGTATTGCATTAAGGGGGGGGGGGGGTATTTATAGGCCAATCAATGGCCAAGATCAAAGCAAGTGTGTGGTCTAGATCTGGCCATGTGTGTGTGGGTCCCACTTATCTATCTACTACACAAAATATCTTCAAGACTTTGACCAAATGTTTTAAGTCTTTTTCATGCCAAAAACGTGTAAATCATGTTCAACAATTTCGTCCACCAAGTGTCACCAAGGGGTGACACATGTCGCCCTACTATTGGTCCAAAATATTTCATCTTCCGAAAATATCCGTAATGCCAAAAATCCAAAAATAAAGTGGGCCCCACAAAACCGTAAATTCTCCCGTGGGCCCTACGTGACCAATTTTGGAAATATAATTCCATAATTCTCAAATATTCCCAAAAAGTCCGAATACCAAATCTGGGAATCCAATTCCCATTAACGAACCTTTTTCCTTCACAAAATCCGGAAACTTTTCCGTCGAAAAATCACATCTTTTCTTCCTTTCTAATTTAATGTCGTATTCTCGTACGTATGTCCTCACATACATACCTTGGAACTACGGGGTGTAACAGACCAGCTGAGAGATTTGCTGGAGAAGGGCTTCATCAGGCCTAGTGTTTCTCCCTGGGGAGCGCCGATATTGTTCGTGAAGAAGAAGGATGGGACGCTGCGTATGTGTGTTTATTACAGGCAGCTGAACAAGGTGACTATTAAGAACAGATACCCCCTCCCTAGGATTGACGATTTGTTCGACCAGTTGCAGGGTGCGAGATGTTTCTCCAAGATAGACCTGCGATCTGGTTACCATCAGGTGCGAGTTAGGGAGACGGATGTCCCAGTGAGTGCATTCGGACCAGATGCAGGCACTATGAGTTCAGGGTCATGTCTTTCGGCTTGACCAATGCTCCGGCAGTATTTATGGATTTAATGAACCGAGCGTTCAAGCCATTTTTGGATACGTTTGTGATAGTATTCATTGATGACATCTTGGTTTATTCTCGCACAGAGCAGGAGCATGCGGAGCATTTGAGGACGGTGCTGAGAGTTCTCCAGGACCAGCGGTTGTATGCCAAGTTTTCGAAGTGTGAGTTTTGGTTGACTTCGGTGGCGTTCTTAGGGCACATTGTCGGGGCCGATGGTATTCGGGTGGATACGACAAAGATCGAGGCAGTCAAGACTTGGCCTAGACCTAATACACCGACAGAGGTGCGCAACTTTCTGGGCCTTGCAGGGTATTATCGGAGGTTCGTAGAGAAGTTTGCTTCTATTTCAGCACCTTTGACTAAGTCGACTCGAAGCGGCTAAATTTGATGGGCGGATTCTTGTGAGGAGGGCTTCGATTCTTGAATGAGAGGTTGACGATCGCCTCAGATTCTTACTCTTCCGGAGGTCCAGACGGCTATGTGGTTTATTGTTATGCGTCGGGCATCGGGCTTGGATGTGTGTTGATGCAGCAGGGCAAGGTCATAGCTTACGCATCTCGACAGCTCAAGAAGCATGAGAAGAACTACCCCACACATGACTTAGAGTTGGCAACGGTGATTCACGCCTTGAAGATCTGGAGACATTATTTGTATGGAGTTCATGTGGATATTTACACAGACCACAAGAGCCTCCAGTATATCTTCAGCCAGAGGGAGCTGAACTTACGACAGAGACGGTGGTTAGAGCTACTCAAGGATTATGATGTCGATATTGTCATAACCCGATCCCGGGCCCGTGACTGGTGCCTTACCCGGGCACCCAAGTAGATATACATCAGAGTAACCAGCGGAATATAAAAACAAAGACATGAGATAAAGAGTAAAATAAGAAACAGTTTATCCCAGAAAAAGTTGCCTTTCGGCATGTATATACATATCAAGTCTGACAGTTACATCCCAACATTTACAACAGGACTACAGACCTCTAAGAAAGTAAACAACTATGGCGGGACAGGGCCCCGCCATACCCTGAATGTACATAAAGCTACAATGATAGGGAGATCATACCCAAAAGATAAGCCTCCTGAGAAACGGGGCTTTCCCAAAAGCAGAAACGGTGAACCTAGGAGCGGGGACCAACAACAGGAGTACCTGTACCTGCGGCATGAACGCAGCCTCAGGAGGTCGATAACAGTACCAAGTATGTGAAGCGTAAATCTTGAAATGAAATCATAGCATTTTAAAACCACTTACAAATACAACCAATTCAACCGCACACATAGTGCCACAACATAAACAAGAGCAAAATAAATATAATGTAACTGGTCTTTTCTAGGCCGCTAATGATCGAAGCAAGGCCAATCGCCCATAGTATCATTATGCGAGCCTATTCCTGGAACTTCCGCAGTCCGCATAGACCATCTAGGTCCGCATGAGGTATTCCTCGCATCGGGGGTAGATAACCCTCGGCATCAACCTGGACTCCCACAGTCCGCATAGTCACACAGACCGCATGAGGTATTCCTCGCATCGGTGTAACACACCCGGAGTGATCATCCTGGAACTCCCGCAGCTCCGCATACGTCACACAGACCCGCATGAGGTATTCCTCGCATCGGGGTGGCTAGCCCTCGGCTCGTAACAAGTCAGGGGGGTAAGTGATATAATATCAGCACAACTGTTTATCGTTAAACAACGTAAGCACAACAAGGAAACCCCTTTTACACAAACGTTTACAAGACACTAACACACGTAGCATCATAATATGTCTACTTATCAAACCAACTTACCACACCTTCAGAAATCATTTATAAGGCTTTTATAACAAATAAGTAAATCGTTTCCTCTTATCTTTCTTAAGTCGTTATACCTAACTTCCCATAAAGCTAGTATAACACTTAAGCTTTTTGAAAAACCAAGTATTGCTTTTCTTTCAAAAATGATTCATAACTCTTTTGAAATACTTCAAGATTCTTATTATTTAAAACTCAAGTCAAAAGACATCAGAGTAAAAGCAAATTTAGTTAACACACGTACGTCTACCGTACTATATATATTTCAAAAATATCATGTTCAAGACGATAGGAAGAATCACATACCTCCTCGGCTTAATCCACCTGCCAAGTTGAATATGTCGCGCACAGAGTATCAACCTATAATAGTTAAATACGTCTATCAACGTCTAGACTACTCTGTAGAATATTCTAAGCAGAAGGTTCTTTATTCTACGGAAAATTGGGCAGCACTTCCCTACCCATAAAACTACACAAGTCTACTGTAAATACAACCCAATGTAAGTACAGTTCAATTCTCTTCTTTTATACCATCCTTCTATATATCTTATACTTAATTCTAAACTACTACAATATGTAATCTCCAATTACAATAGAAAGACAAAGATTATTACCTCGATAAGCCCAAAATTATCCAAGATATAAGTCGATCCTGAGCAACGTTTAGCTCCTATTCTGCACGCTCCGATAGCTCCAAGAAACCCTTAGAAGTTTCTAAACAACTTCTACTTAATACTTCAACCAACTATGAAGATTTTCCTAGGGTTTCGTTTTGTGACTAAAGGATATAAAGTAGTATTTCCGGGCTCTTAGTATAGAGGTAACTTGGGAATACTACAAGGGATTTGGGCTAAGGTATTTTGGAATAGTAACAATACTTGAAGACATTTTTTTTCTACCAAGGGGGGGGGGATGTGTTTCGGACGAGAGCTAGGAAAAAGGGGGGGGGAGGACTTTGGAAGAGAACTACTAAAAGGGGGGAGGGATTTTGAGACTTGGAAATTGTTTAAGTGGATGAAGAAGTCTTGCACTTAAGGGGGGTATTTATAGGACAATCAAGGGTCAAGATTCAAGCAAGTGGAGGGTGAAGATTTGGTTGTTTGTGTGAGTGGAGTCTTCCAACCAAGTGTCCACCACAACTTTGGGACATATGTCCACCACAACTTTGGGACATATGTCCACCACAAAAATGAGACATGTGGCTTGCCACATGGCTCACAAAAAACGTCCAAGGCTCCCTCCCACTTGCCCACAAAAAAATATCTTCCAAGACTTGACTATTTGACTTAGCCACTTGCCTACTAATTTCGTCCAACATGCCACCTAAGGGTGAAACATGTCGCCCTCCTATTGGTCCAAAATATTTCATCTCTCGGAAAAATCCGCAATTGCTTAAAATATTAAAAACGTAAAATTTCCTTCACAAGGTTCGGAATCTTTTCCGTTGAAAGTTCACAATTTCATCCCTAACCTAATTAGGGCTTAAACATTTGTACGTACGTCCTCACATACATACTCTGGAACTACGGGGTATAACATTTTCCCCCCCTTAGAAACATTCGTCCCGAATGTTCCTACTAGATTCAATCAAATCAGAAACGACATAGCTCCTCACAACTTAAACAATTTGCAAATGCCACACATGGCCACAATACAACACTTAAGCATATATGATAATTAAAACCAGCAAGTAGGAAAGTGAGTTACCTGGAGGTGTAGGGAATAAGTGAGGATACTTCTGCCTCATGTCCTCCTCTGCTTCCCACGTCATCTCTTCTCTGTTCTCGTTCCGCCATAAGACCTTGACGGAAGCCACATCCTTTGTCCGTAGTCGCCTAACCTGACGATCGAGTATCGCTATGGGAACCTCCTCATACGACAACCCCTCTGTCACCTGGACATCATCAATCGGGTGCACTCTAGATGGATCCCCGATACATCTCCTCAGCATAGAAACATGAAAAACCGGATGTACTGCCTCCAGATCGGACGACAGATCCAACTCATAGGCAACCTTGCCTACCCTACGGACAATCTGATAAGGCCCAATGTACCTTGGGCTGAGCTTCCCTTTCTTCCCAAACCTCATCACACCCTTCATGGGTGACACCTTCAGGAAAACCCAATCATCAACCTCAAACTCCAGATGCCGACGACGATGATCCGCATACGACTTCTGTCGACTCTGAGCTGTCAACAACCGCTCCTGGATAATATTCACCTTATCCATCGCTCTTGTATCAAGTCCGCCCGACTAATCGCACTCGCCCACATCGAACCAGCCTATCGGTGACTCGCACTTCCTCATATAAGGCCTCATAAGGCGCCATCTGGATACTGGAATGGTAGCTGTTATTATACGCAAACTCTACTAGCGGCAAATGATCCTCCCAGCTACCCCTGAAATCAATAACACAGGCTCGCAGCATATCCTCAAGAGTCTGGATAGTACGCTCTGCCTGTCCGTCTGTCTGAGGATGGAATGCAGTACTGAGGCTCACCTGCGTCCCTAATCCCTTCTGGAAAGACCTCTAGAAGTTAGCCGTAACCGGGCTCCTGCATCGATATGATAGAAATAGGGACCCCATGCAGTCTCACGATCTCTCGGATGTAAAGTCTAGCATAATCCTCAGCTGAAAAAGTCGTCCTGACGGGAAGAAAGTGGGCGGATTTCAATCGATGCATCGATGATAACCCAGATAGAATCATGCTTCCTCTGAGTGCGAGGTAACCCTGTAATAAAGTCCATGTTGATCACCTCCCACTTCCACATCGGAATCTCTATAGCCTGCAACAACCCACCAGGCCTCTGGTGCTCCGCCTTGACCTGCTGACAACTCGGGCACTGAGCAACAAACTCTGCAACGTCCCTCTTCAGGCCATCCCACCAATACACAGATCTGAGGTCGTGGTACATCTTTGTCGACCCCGGATGGATAATGTAACGCGCGCTGTGTGCTTCCCCTAGAACCTGCTGCCGAAGTCCTGCAATATCTGGAACACACAACCTGCCCTCAAATCTTAGCACCCCATCAGGTGCTACCTCGAATGGACCCTTCCCCTCACGAAGAGTCGTATCACGATACCGGGTCATACTCGGATCCTCAAACTGTCGCCTCTTCACCTCCTCGACGATGGAAGACTCGGCAACCTCTCGAACTCGAACCCCACTACTATCAGAATCAATCAATCGGACTCCAAGGCTCGCTAGCTGATGTAACTCGCGGACCATGCCCCTCCTCTCTGGCTGCACCTCTGATAGACTACCCATCGACCTACGACTAAGGGCATCTGCCACTACATTGGCCTTCCCTGGGTGGTATAGGATATCGACATCATAATCCTTGAGTAGCTCTAACCACCGTCTCTGTCGTAAGTTCAGCTCCCTCTGGCTGAAGATATACTGGAGGCTCTTGTGGTCTGTGTAAATATCCACATGAACTCCATACAAATAATGTCTCCAGATCTTCAAGGCGTGAATCACCGCTGCCAACTCTAAGTCATGTGTGGGGTAGTTCTTCTCATGCTTCTTGAGCTGTCGAGATGCATAAGCTATAACCTTGCCCTGCTGCATCAACACACATCCAAGCCCGATGCCCGACGCATCACAATAAACCACATAGCCGTCTGGACCCTCTGGAAGAGTAAGAACTGGGGCGGTCGTCAATCTCTCGCCCGATGGTGGAAGCCCTCCTCACAAGCATCCGTCCAGAAACTTAGTCGCCTCGAGCGGCTTAGTCAAAGGTGCGAAATAGAAGCAAACTTCTACGAACCTCCGATAATACCTTGCAAGGCCCGTAAAGTCGCTGCGTCTGCGCCGGTGTAGTAGGTCAGGCCAAGTCTTGATCGCTCGATCTTTGCCGTATCCACCCGAATACCATCTACCCACAATGTGCTCCTAAGAACGCCACCGAAGTCAACCAAAACTCACACTTCGAAAACTTGGCATACAACCGCTGGTCCTGGAGAACTCTCAGCACCGTCCTCAAATGCTCCGCATGCTCCTGCTCTCAGCGAGAATAAACCAAGATGTCATCAATGAATACTATCACAAACGTATCCAAAAATGGCTTGAACACTCGGTTCATCAAATCCATAAATACTGCCGGAGCATTGGTCAAGCTGAAAGATATGACCCTGAACTCATAGTGCCCGTACCGGGTCCGGAATGCATTCCTAGGGACATCCGTCTCCCTAACTCGCACCTGATGGTAACTAGATCGCAGGTCTATCTTGGAGAAACTTCTCGCACCCTGCAACTGGTCGAACAAATCGTCAATCCTAGGGAGGGGGTATCTGTTCTTAATAGTCACCTTGTTCAGCTTCCTGTAATCAACACACATACGCAGCGTCCCATCATTCTTCTTTACGAACAATACCGGCGCTCCCCAAGGAGAAACACTAGGCCTGATGAAGCCCTTCTCCAGCAAATCTCTCAGCTGGTCCTTCAACTCTCTCAACTCTGCAGGTGCCATTCTGTATGGCGGAATGGATATAGGTGTTATACCCCGTAGTTCCAGGGTATGTATGCGAGGACGTACGTACGAGAATACGACATTGAAATTGGAAAGGAAGAAAGAGGTGATTTTTCCACGGAAAAGTTTCCGGTTTTTGTGAAGGAGAAAGGTTCGTTAATGGGAATTGGATTCCCAGATTTGGTATTCGGACTTCTTGGAATATTAGAGAATTATGGAATTTTATTTTCGGAAATGGTCACGTGGGGCCCACTGGAGAAATTTACGGTTTTGTGGGGCCCACTTTGTTTTCGAGATTTTGGCCATTGTGGATATTTTCGGAAGATGAAATATTTTGGGAGTAGGAGGCGACACGTGTCACCCCTAGGTGGCTTGCCGAATTTCACTTTGTGCACAACACCCGATTAGAGTCGTTTTTCGACGAAACGTTTTACTAAACTCGCGTAGGATAAATTCCGGCTATGTCATTTCTAATTTTTGCGGATTTTTCCGAGAGACGAAATGTCACGACCCATTCCGGGGCCCGTGACTGGTGCCTTACCGGGGCACCCAAGTAGTCATACATCAGAGTAATCAGCGGAAATATAAAACAAGACATGAAACAGTTTATAAAATAAGACACAGTTTATGTGAAAACATCGCTTTCGCATATATATAAAAACATGGTTTTAGCGATTACATCCGATCTCGCATAACATGACTACAGACCTTAAGGAAATATACAACTATGGCGACAGGGCCCGCCATACCTCGATCGCACAAAACTATCTACAACAGGAGATCATACCCAAAAGTAGAGCCTCGGAAAGATGGAGCTCACACCAACGTAGAGATCCTAAGAATGTGGATCTAGCACCTGCTTGCCCTTACCTGCGGCATGAACGCAGCCCCCCGAAGGAGGTCAGTACAACAGATACTAAGTATATGAAACTGTAAAAAAATACTTAAATGAAAACATATCATTTTTAAAGTCAGTTTTGCAAGTATGTATGAAACAACCAAGGGGACCGCACATAGTGCCACATCATAAACAAGAGCAACAATAGGTAAATCAGTAATGTGTCTTTTCTAGGCTGCGAATGATCGAGCAGGCCAATTGCGTAGTATCACCATGCAAGCCTAATCTCGACTCTCGTAGTCCGCATAGGCCACTCACATAGGCCCGCATAGGGTACATAACCCCGCATCGAGGGTAGCTACTCCTCGGCATCGTCCTGGACTCGTAGTCCGCATGGCCACATAGACCGCATGAGGTATAACCACGCATCACTAACTCCGAACTCCCGTAGCTCGCATAGGTCCTCGACCCGCATGAGGTATTCTCGAATCACGGTCCTGCATCACCGAGTCTACCCGCATCGGAGGCGCCTTAACCCCTGTAAAATGTCAAGAGGTGAGTGATAGTACACTAACATAACAACTTATCTTTAAACAACATAAGCACAACAAGAATACTCTCTTATACAAACGTTACAAGACACTAACACACATAGCATCATATCATGTCTACTTATCAAACCATCTTATTATTTTTTTCACAATTCAATATAAGTCCGTTATAAACACATAGGCAAACTGCTTCTTTTATCATTCTTAAGTGGTTATACTTAACTTCCCATAAAGCTAGTATAACTCTTAAGCTTCATTTTAAAAACCAATTAGTTCTCTTCATTAAAAATGATTCATATTCTTTGAAATGCTTTCGCTTCTTTATTATTCAGCTTAAGCCGTGAGGCATTCTGTAAGTATTATTCAGCTTAAGTGTGAGGCATTGCGTAAGTATTATTCAGCTTAAGTCAAAGACATTGTCGTAGTTATTATTCGTTAACACATGTACGTCTACCGCACTATATATATATTGTAAAATATCATGTTTTAGGAAGAATCACATACCTTCTCGTGAAAACCACCGCTAAGTCAATATGTCGCGCAGAGAGTCACCTATAATAGTCACGCATCTATCAAAGACTACTCAAGGTCATTCTAAACAGAGGGTTCACAATTCTACGGAAAGTCGGGCAGACTTCCTACCCGTGAGCTATATAAGTCTCGTGAAAACACTCTATATAAGCATAGTTCAATTATTCTTCTTTAAACCCTTCTATTGTGATAATAGTTCAATTCTATTCGCAATATTCTTCTAAGTATTTATACTTATTCTTATACTACTACAAGAAGTATTCTCTAATTCAAAAGAGGTTAGGATTAGTTACCTCTGTAAGCCCAATAATATCCTAGATAAAGTCGCGCCTGAGCAAGGTTTTGCTCCTAAGTTGTATGCTCCAAGGAAACCTTAGAAGTTCTTCACAACTTCTACTAAGTACTAAGGGATTTGGGCTAGGGTACTTTGGGCATTATAACAATACAAGAAGGCAACTTTTCTACCAAGGGAGGGGGGGTAGGTTTTGGCTAGGCTAGGGGGGGCCTCGGCCAAACTACTTAGGCTAGAGGGGGGGTATTCGGCAAGGGCCTTCACAGGAGGGAGGTGTTTGGACGAAAAGGCTACAAAGGGAGAGGAGAGGATTTTCAAGACTTGGAAAGGAATTTGTGGATGAAGAACTCTTCATCTTAAGGGGGGTATTTATAGGTCAAGACATGGCCAACCAATGGCCAAGATGAAGACAAGTGCAAGGCAAGTGTAGGGTGAGGATTTACTACACACAAATATCCTACCAACTCCTTGACTTGTGCCAAGGCACAAAAAACGTGCCAAGCTTCTCCAATTCGTCCAATGGACGATTCAAGTCCACCAATTGGAGGGTTCCAAGTGTCGCCCTCCCGTTGGTCCAAAATGTTTCGTCTCTCGGAAAAATCCGCAAAAATTAGAAATGGCATAGCCGGAATTTACCCTACGAAAGCTGTGGAAACGTTTCGTCGGAAAACGATTCTTTTAGTGAGTTGTGCACAAATAAAAAACGTCCAAGGCTTATCTTTAAGGCTAGACTTTTGTACGTATTCCCTTACGTACATACTCTGGAAATACGGGGTATAACATTCTCCCCCTAGAAACATTCGTCGAATGTTCCTTGAGCAGATTAACGATAAGATTCTTCATAACTTAAACAGTTGCAAATGCCACACACGGCCACAGAACAACACTTAGGCAGAAACGATAACGAAAATTTACAAGTAGGAAAGTGAATTACCTGGAGGTGTGGGGAATAGGTGAGGATACTTCTGCCTCATGTCCTCCTCAGCTTCCCACGTCATCTCCTCCCGAGCTCGTTCGCCACAAGACTTTGTGGAAGCCACGTCCTCGGTCGCGACGCCTAACTCGACGATCGACTATCGCTATGGGAATCTCCTCATACGATAACCCCTCGGTCACCTGGACATCGTCAATCGGGTGTACCCTAGATGGATCCCCGATACATCTCCTCAGCATAGAAACGTGAAACACCGGATGCACTGCCTCCAGATCGGACGGCAGATCCAACTCATAGGCAACCTTGCCTACCCTGCGGACAATCTGATACGGCCCAATGTACCTTGGGCTGAGTTTCCCCTTCTTCCCGAATCTCATCACACCCTTCATGGGTGACACCTTTAGGAAAACCCAATCATGAACCTCGAACTCCAGATGCCGACGACGATGATCTGCATACGACTTCTGTCGACTCTGAGCTGTCAATAGCCGCTCTCGGATAAGCTTCACCTTATCCACTGCCTGCTGCACCAAATCTGGTCCCACTAACTGCACCTCGCCCACATCGAACCAGCCTATAGGCGATCTGCACTTCCTCCCATACAAGGCCTCATAAGGCGCCATCTGAATACTGGAGTGGTAGCTATTATTATACGCGAACTCAACTAGAGGCAAATGATCCTCCATTTACCACGAAGTCGATAACACGGGCTCGCGACATATCCTCAAGTGCGGATAGTGCGCTCGGCTGTCCGTCTGCATCTGTGGATGGAATGCGATTGCTCAGGCTCACTGCGTCCTAAACCTCTCGAAAGACCTCGAAGTTAGCGTAAATCGGGCTCCTGCATGCGATATGATCGAAATAGGGACTCCATGCGATCGACGATCTCTCGGATGTAAAGTCCGCATAATCCTCGGTAGAAAAAGTCGTCCTGACGGGAAGAAAGTGGGCTGATTTCGTCAGCCTGTCGACGATAACCCATATAGAATCATGTCTCCTCTGAGTGCGAGGTAATCCTGTGATGAAGTCCATGTTGATCACCTCCCACTTCCAGGTCGGGATCTCTATCGCCTGCAACAAACCACCAGGCCTCTGGTGCTCTACCTTCACCTGCTGACAACATGGGCACTGATCTACGAACCCTGCAACGTCCCTCTTCAAGCCATCCCACCAATACACAGATCTAAGGTCGTGGTACATCTTGGTCGACCCCGGATGGATAGAGTAACGCGCGCTGTGTGCTTCCCCAATAACTGCCGCCAAGTCACGAAACATCCGGAACACACAATCGCCCTCAAACCTTAGCACCCCATGGTGCTACCTCAAAGGACCCTTGCCCTCACGAAGAGTCAGATCACGATATCGAATCAAAGTGGATCCTCGACTGTTGCCTCTTCACCTCCTCGACGATGGAAGTCTCGGCAACCTCGCGAACTCTAACCCCATCGCTATCGTAATCAATCAAGCGGACACCAAGGCTCGCTAATCGATGCAAATCACGAACCATGTCCCTCTCTCTAGCTGCACATCGATAGGCTCCCATCGACCTACGACTAGAGCATACGCCTGACATTGGCCTTCCGGGTGGTACAGGATATCAACATCGTAATCCTTAAACAACTCTAACCACCGTCTGCCGTAAGTTCGACTCCTCTGGTGAAGATATCCGGAGGCTCTTGTGGTCCGTAAAAATATCCACGTGAACCCCATACAAATAGTGCCTCAGGATCTTGGCGTGAATCACGGCCGACTCCAAATCATGGGTGGGGTAGTTCCTCTCGTGTTTCTTTTTGCCGGGATGCATATGCTATAACCTGCCATGCTGCATCAACACACATCCCAACCCGATGCGGCGCATCACAATACACGACATAACCATCCGGACCCTCCGGAAGAGTAAGAACGGGCGGTCGTCGTCTCTCTTCAAGAATCGAAACCCCGCCACAAGCATCATCCATGAAACTTGGGCCTTACGAGTCACCTAGTAAATGGTGCGAGATAAAGCAAACTTCTCCACGAACCGATAATATCCTCGCAAGGCCCGAGCTGCGAACCTGCGCCGGAGTAGTAGGTCTAGGCCAAGTCTCGATCGCCTCGATCTTGGCGTATCCACTCGAATGCCATCAGCCATAATATGCCCAAGAAACGCCCCAAGTCAACAAAACTCACATTTGGAAAACTTGGCGCATAGCTGCAGTCTGAGAAGCTATCGGCCACAGTCGCCGAAGTGCTCGCATGCTCTGCTCTCGAGCGAGAATAAACCAAGATATCATCAATGAACACTATCACAAGCGTGTCCAAAAATGGTTTGAACACTCGGTTCATCAAATCCATGAATCTGCCGGAGCATTGGTCAACCCAAAGACATGACCGAACTCATAATGCCCGTCTGGTCGGAATGCGATCCTAGGGACATCCACCTCTCGACTCGCACTTTGATGATAGCCCAATCGCAGATCAATCTTGGAGAAACATCTCGCACCACCTGGCGGTCGAACAAATCATCAATCTCGGGAAGGGGTATACATTCTTAATGGTCACCTTGTTCACCGTAATCAACACACATGCGCAGGGCGTCCGCCCTTCTTCTTCACGAACAATCTGGCGCTCCCGGGGAGAAACACTAGGCTGATGAAGCCGCTTCTCCGGCCAAATCCCTAAGCCGATCCTTCACTCTCTCAACTCGGCGGTGCCATTACGTATGGCGGAATGGAAATAGGCCGAGTGTGCGCAATATGTCAATACAAAACTCAATCTCCTCTCGGGAGGATACGGGAGGTCATCCGAAACACGTCTGGGAACTCTCGACCACTGGGCCAGCGGAAAATCTGGTACGCGACTTGATATCAAACACGAACGAGATGGTAGATATACCCTTACGTACCATCTTCCTAGCCTTGGTAGGAAATAAACCTACCCTCGGCGTCTGGTGCTCCTCACTCAACAACGGCTCTCAGAAGCTGGAACCGCATTACTCTCTCTCTGCGGTCTACATTGGCATAGCAAGCTAGCCAATCCATCCCCATGATCACGTCGAAGTCAATCATCTCCAACTCTATCAAGTCGGCTAGTGGTCCGACGTAAATGGTCACAGGACAAGCTCTATATACGCCGAGCTACCACCGAATCACCCACTGGCGTAGCTACCTCGAAAGGGTCTATGGACTCGTGCTCTATCCCTATCCTACTAGCAACAAGGGAGATATATGGGGAGTAGAACCGGATCTATCAAAGCATACACATCAAACCCGAAGCAGATAAGGTACTGTGGCGACATCGGTGAGGCCTCACGATCTGTCGGTTTGGACAAAGCATAAATGCGGTTCTGAGGACCGCTAGAACTGGGACTCGCGCCACGACCTCTGCCGCGAACTGCTGGTCCATGAGTACCTTGCCCTCGGCGAGTAAGCTGTCGAGGATGAAGAAGACCGTGAAAGAACTCAGTGGTGACCCTACCATCGCCGCGCCCGGTCGGACGGTTTCGCATAGTGACCTCGCTGGCTACAATCGAAACAAGCTCCGTAGC
Source organism: Przewalskia tangutica (assembly GCA_029844215.1). NCBI lineage: Eukaryota > Viridiplantae > Streptophyta > Magnoliopsida > Solanales > Solanaceae > Przewalskia > Przewalskia tangutica. The sequence continues at coordinate 48,309,993 of CM056730.1, forward strand.
ACCACTCGAAGTGGGATCTGCCGCATCGGCCACTCTGAGGGGGGGTGGTCCCGATCGGCGATACCTCGCTGCTCGACGTCACGAAGTCCTGGGCCTGGTGCGCCTCGAATATCTCCGGGTCTTTGAGGATGGTGCGGAGTGCTCGAGATGGCCGTGGTGCAAATCTAGGCTCACTGCGAGGCCGCCACCACGATAGCTACTAAAGACCTGCCGTCTGGTCTTCTTCTGCTTTGCTGTCGACCGTGGTCTCTACGCTCCTCACATCCGAGCATGAGCTCGCATGCGGGTAATGTCCATACCGGTGAAGAAACACCCGCATGACTCGGCCATATAGTCATCTAGCCGGTGGCGTGGCGGTGCACTTATCCTCATAATCGCACTAACGCTGGGACATATCGAGCCAATGAATCAAACTCGACATTGTACTCCCGACGGTCGTCCCTGCCTCGGCGGTAAAAATCTATCGGCCGCGCCCTCCTCATCCGTGGAGGCAAGAAGTGAGTGAGAAAGCCTCGAGAACTCATCCCAGTAGGCGGGACGCGTGCTCTCCGGGATAACTCTATGAATCAAACCAATCATTGCGGTATCACGCGTGCGTCTGACCGAGGTCACGGACTCTGTCTCTGAGGCCTTGATCACCGCGTGATCCTCGTGGTGACGGATGAACTCCTGCGGATCATCCTCCGACCTCGACAGTAAAACTCTAGCGGGCTACAACTCAAGAAATCTCGTAGCCTCAAACTATTCGCCTCGGTGCACCACGGAGTGCGGCCGAGCTGAAGCTGAGCCAGGCGCATCCGGCCTATCCTCGTGTCCGCCACAACTCTAGCCAATAGTGGGCCATCTCCTTGTACCTAACTCCTCCGCCCGGGCTATGGGACAGGTGTGGGTACTATGGTCTCTTGAAATTTGGCGGCGTCATAGAACTCGCCGTCTGCGGTATAGATCGGGCTCGAGCCCTCGTGACTCTAGGTGTCCCACTAGCGACTCCTCATTGCCTTTCCTTCGGGCGGGTTGCCTTACGTGGAGGCATAAGCATTCGAGAACAAGGAATACGTTAGAGGTCCAACTTTAACACAACTCTAAAGCACGATCTCGAGTGAGAAGAATGGAAACCAATCCTAAATATCCTATAGCCTCACGATTATTGGTGTGGTGCACAACACACCGATAATCAAGACTACTAGATACTGCGTAGACACTTTCAGGATTAATCGCTCGATACCACTTTTGTCACGACCCATTCGGGGCGTGGATCGTGCCTTCAAGGGCACCCAAGTAGTCATACATCAGAGTAATCAGCGGAAATATAAAACAAGACATGAAACAGTTTATAAAATAAGACACAGTTTATGTGAGAAAACATCGCCTTTCGGCATATATATAAAAACATGGTTTTAGCAGTTACATCCGATACTGTACAACATGACTACAGACCTCTAAGGAAATATACAACTATGGCGGGACAGGGCCCCGCCATACCCTGACTGTACAAAACTATCTACAACAGGGAGATCATACCCAAAAGTAGAGCCTCCGGAAAAGATGGAGCTCCCGACACCAACGTAGAGATCCTAAGAATGTGGATCTAGCACCTGCTTGCCCTTACCTGCGGCATGAACGCAGCCCCCCGAAGGAGGTCAGTACAACAGGTACTAAGTATATGAAACTGTAAAAATACTTAAATGAAAACATATCATTTTAAAATCAGTTTTGCAAGTATGTATGAAACAACCAAGGGACCGCACATAGTGCCACATCATAAACAAGAGTAACAATAGGTAAACTGTAACAGGTCTTTTCTAGGCTGCGAATGATCGAAGCAGGGCCAATTGCCCGTAGTATCACCATCTGAAGCCTAATCTCGGACTCTCGTAGTCCGCATAGGCCACTCACATAGGCCGCATAGGGTACATAACCCGCATCGAGGGTAGCTACTCCTCGGCGTAAATCGGACTCGTAGTCCGCATGGCCACATAGACCGCATGAGGTATAACCGTATCACTAACACGGAACTCCGTAGCTCGCATAGGTCCTCGACCCGCATGAGGTATTCTCGAATCATGGTCCTGGATCACTTTGAGTCTACCCGCATCGGAGGCGACAACCCCGGTAATATGTCAAGAGGTGAGTGATAGTACACTAACATAACGACTTATCTTTAAACAACATAAGCCTGACAAGAATACTCTCTTATACAAGCGTTACAAGACACTAACCACATAGCATCATATCATGTCTACTTATCAAACCATCTTATTATTTTTTCACAATTCAATATAAGTCATTTATAAACACATAGGCAAATGTTCCTTTTATCATTCTTAAGTGGTTATACTTAACTTCCCATAAAGCTAGTATAACTCTTAAGCACATTTAAAACCAATTAGTTCTCTTACATTAAAAATGATTCATATTCTTTTGAAATGCTTTGATTCTTTATTATTCGGCTTAAGCGTGAGGCATTCCGTAAGTATTATTCGAGCTTAAGCGTGAGGCATTCTGTAAGTATTATTCGAGCTTAAGTCAAAGACATTGTCGTAGTTATTATTGATTAACACGTATACGTCTACCGTACTATATATATTGTAAAATATCATGCTTTAGGAAGAATCACATACCTTACCGTGAAAACCACCGCTAAGTTGAATATGTCGCGCAGAAGTCGACTATAATAGTCAGACATCTATCAAAGACTACTCGAAGGTCATTCTAAGCAGAGGTTCACAATTCTACGGAAAGTGGGCAACACTTCCCTACGGTGAGCTATATAAGTCTCTGTGAAAACAGTCTATATAAGCATAGTTCAATTATTCTTCTTTTAAACCGCCTTCATTGTGATAATTCAATTCTAATACGCAATATTCTTCTAAGTATTTATACTTATTCTTATACTACTACAGTAAGTATTCTCTAATTCAAAAGAGGTTAGGATTAGTTACCTCGGTAAGCCCAATAATATCCTAGATAAAGTCGCTGAGCAAGGTTTTGCTCTAAGTTGTATGCTCAGAAACCTTAGAAGTTCTTCACAACTTCTACTAAGTACTAAGGGATTTGGGCTGGGTACTTTGGGCATTATAACAATACAAGAAGGCAACTTTTCTACCAAGGGAGGGGGGGTAGGTTTTGGCTAGGCTAGGGGGGGCCTCGGCCAAACTACTTAGGCGAGAGGGGGGGGGTATTCGGCCAAGGGCCTTCACAAGGGGAGGGGGAGGTGTTTGGACGAAAAGGCTACAAAGGGAGAGGAGAGGATTTTCAAGACTTGGAAAGGAATTTGTGGATGAAGAACTCTTCATCTTAAGGGGGGTATTTATAGGTCAAGACATGGCCAACCAATGGCCAAGATGAAGACAAGTGCAAGGCAAGTGTAGGGTGAGGATTTACTACACACAAATATCCTACCAACTCCTTGACTTGTGCCAAGGCACAAAAAACGTGCCAAGCTTCTCCAATTCGTCCAATGGACGATTCAAGTCCACCAATTGGAGGGTGCCAAGTGTCGCCCTCCCGTTGGTCCAAAATGTTTCGTCTCTCGGAAAAATCCGCAAAAATTAGAAATGGCATAGCCGGAATTTACCCTACGAAAGCTGTGGAAACGTTTCGTCGGAAAACGATTCTTTTAGTGAGTTGTGCACAAATAAAAAACGTCCAAGGCTTATCTTTAAGGCTAGACTTTTGTACGTATTCCCTTACGTACATACTCTGGAAATACGGGGTATAACACGAAACACTTTGGACCAACGGGAGGGAGACACTTGTCACCCTTCAATTGATGGATGTGTGGCGTCCATAGGGCCGAATGGATGTCCAATTTTGTCAAGTAGTTGGTAGGATATTTTGTGTGCAAGTTGGCTAGGTACACTTGCCCTAATCTTGGCCTTACACTTGCCTAACACTTGGCTAAATCTTGGCCATTGGTTGGCTATCCCTTGACCAATAAATACCCCCCTTAAGATGAAGAGTTCTTCATCCACAATTACTTTCCAAGTCTAAAAATCCTCTCCTCTCCCTTAAAGCCTTTTCGTCCAAACACCCCCTTTGGAGAAGCTTAGCGAGGCTACCCCCAGCTGCGAAACCTACCCTCCTTGGTAGAAAAGTTGTCTTCTAGTATTGTTATAATGCCCAAAATACCTAGCCCAAATCCCTTAGTCCTTAATAGAAGTTGTGAAGAACTTCAAGGTTTTCTGGAGCTATCGGAGCGTACTTAGGAGCTAAACCTTGCTCAGCGACTTTTATCTAGGATATTATTGGGCTTACGAGGTAAATAACCTTATCTGCTTTTGTAATTAGAAAATACATCTTGTAGAAGTATAGGAATAAGTATAAGTACTTAGAAGCATATTAAGAATAGAATTGAACCGATATCACGATGAAGGGTTTAAAGAAGAATAATAGCTGTACTTACATAGAATTTGTTTTCTGATGAACTTGAGTAGCTCAGGGTAGGAAGTGCTGCCCAAATGTCCATAGAATAACGAACCCTCGCTAGAGCTTTGTAAGAAATCTGCTTTAGACGTTGATAGGCGTATTTGGTATTATAGGTCGATTCTCTGCGCGCGACATATTCAACTTGGCAGGTGGATTTCGCCGAGAAGGTATGTGATTCTTCCTATCCTCTTGAGCATGATATTTTAAAGAATATGTATATAGTACGGTGAGCGACGTGTGTTAAGCGAATAATAATTACGGCAATGTCTTGGACTTAAGCTCGAATAATAATTACGGCAATGTCTTGGACTTAAGCTGAATAATAATTACGGCAATGTCTTGACTTAAGCTGAATAAAAAGAAACCGAAGTAGTTCAAAAGAATTAAGAAACCTTTTTAAGAGTAACACTTGGTTTTAAAAGCTTAAGAGTTATACTAGCTTTATGGGAAGTTAGGTATAACGGCTTAAGAGTGATAAAAAGAATGATTTATTGACTTAAGAAATAAGAGACTTGACTTAAGTATTACTAATATGAATTTTGTTAAAAAGTGTGAAACCTCATTCGTGAGTAAATAGTATTTTTGGTTTTCAAAAGGAATGATGTTTTACCGATCAGAATGAATGTCGAACAAACCACAGCCGCGCTAATAAAGGGAAATGTTTTGACTAATAAGTATTATTAAAACCAGTAGAAACTTCCATCTGCATAGGAGCTAAGATGAGACAAAATGATATTACATTTCCTAGATCATGGCTGCTGTAATAAGATTGTTATGAACAATAATAACCTACTCACACATAAGGTATATGTTTCTCAAATTGTTTTAAAGGATTAAAACTATGAACTACGAAACCTTTCGAAAATGAGAAACTTGAGTAATTGAAATTAGGCAAACTTGAGCGTTGGGAAAAGAATGTTGTTACTTGATTTTACAAAGAGAAGTGTTCTGATTTACTTCAAAATATAATCACTCTATTTTTATACTACGGGTATTGTGTGACTTTTGTGAAAGAAACGAATCTTTTAAAAGAGTAATACATGAAGTACTTTGGGGCTAAAAACCCGAACTTGTTAACATAATGTAGAAAGTACCTTGTGTGAATAACTTGATTGTATTGATTTGTGATAGTCTTGTAATACTTTCTTGTTGACTTGATAAGTAAACATGTTAGGATGCTACGTGAGTTAGTATCTTGTGATGTTTGTGTAAAGGGGTTTTCCCTTGTTGTGCTTAGGTTGTTTAACGATAAGCTGTCATGTTGATATTATATCACTCATGATTCCGGGGGTTAAGCTGCCCTCCGATGCGGGGTAGACTCAGGCGGGTCTAGTGACCTATGATTCGAGAATACCTTATGCAGGTCTGTATGGCCTATGCGGAACTACGGGAGTTCCAGGTTAGTATGCTGCCCTTGTGGTGATGCGGTCTTTGTGGCCATGCGGACGGCGAGTCGGGGCTGCCGGGAGTAGCTACCCTCGATGCGGGGAATACCTCATGCGGGCCATTGGGTGGCCCATGCGAGCTACGGAAGTTCGGGGCTAGGCGCACATTAGATCTGCGGAAGTGGCGGCTTTGATCATATGACGGTCTGCAGATCTCATGATCTGATTCTGACCTTGTTATCTTGTAGGTTTTAGTAGTCGGCTATGCCTCGCATTTACCGTGCGGTTTTATGATGACTTTGAGGCGTGAGTCACGACTTGACATGGCCTTATTTATTGTGAGCTGTAGTTTTGGTTATCATACATGTCTCTGCTTTATATAGACTACTATGATTTCATTCTGATATTTTGATTTCACATACCAGTAGCTGTTATCGACCTCCTTGGTGGCGTATAAAGAGGCGAGCCTACCACGAAACGAACCGAACCGTGGCTCTCCGTATGGCACGTCCGCTGTGTATGGGATCGCAAGCAGCCCGGTACCATTTGTTGGGTCTCCGGAGTGAGACTCGCGGCAAAGTGACAAAAGTGGTATCAGAGCAGTTAATCCTCGGAAAGTGTCTACAGACCGTATCTAGTAGAGTCTTGATTATCGGTGTGTTGTGCACCACACCAATAATCAGGAGGCTATAGGATATTTAGGATTGGTTTCCATTTTTCTCACTCTGAGATCGTGCTTTAGAGCTGTGTTATAAGTTGGACCCCTCTAACGTATTCCTTTCCTTTACCAGTTATGCCTCCACGCCAGGCAACTCGGGCCCAGAAGGGCAAGGCAGCCGAAGGAGCTGCGAGTAGAGTACAGAGATTTAGAAGGGCACAGGCCCAATCATCACCTGGGGTGATGCTTCATGCGGGGAGTTACGAGGCGTCGCGGCAGTGAGTTTACATGGCGGCGATTCCTCTGCGGCCATGACATCTGGACTTTCGGTTCCACGACTTGGAGCGAAAATATGGATTGGAAGGAGACGACCTCGTTACTAGCAAGGACTTGGCGGCGAGTATTTTATGTCGGTATACCAAGGATATTGATGCTTATCTAAAGAAGGGTTGTGAGGAAGTAGCTCTTGATCGAGAACGAACAGGCTTGCGTTCAGATTATGTCTGTGGTGAGAGAGGTAGAGATCGGCGATTAAACAAGATCGTGAAGAGGGCCCGATTGGTAGGATCATTTGGTAACTCTCGGCGAACGCCTCGGCAGCGATTAGACATGCGCCTCGCCCGATGCAGTGTCCCTCGCGAGTTGATTTTCCTCGGTGTTCACGGTGTGGCGGCGTCATCGGGAAATGCGTCTTTTTCGGTGCTTGTTTTATTTGCGGCCGTCGAGCCATATGGCGAGGAATGTTCTATGAGGAAGGATGCAGTAGGAAGACTCGGCCTACGGTCGATTGTGGATCGATGGTTCGGAGAGGAGGTGGTGTTAGCTTGAGAGGCCACCCCACTCGGTGTGGCGTTGTGGTCGATGTCATCGTGGGAGTGTCGTGCTTGCGTCGACTTGTTATGTTTGTGGCCAGCGGGGCCATTTTGCGAAAATTGTCCAACGAGTTGGCGGGGATGTAGGGACTCGACTTTCGGGATCGGTGGATAGTTCATCACCTTCCGACTATGCGCCCGAGCGGGATTGACTAGACGACCTAGGGAAGTGCGGCGTGAATCTGGTATATCCTTAACCCTTTAGAGATTTATATGTGTAGCGAATATCTTAAGTGTTATTTTCAGATAGCATTGCGTTAACTGTGATTAGGAATCATGATTAGTTAACCGGGAAAGATTGGGGGATAGAAAAAGTGTGAGCCTTAGAATATATACGTAGGGACCATAGAGGCGAGGCCATATTTGGTAAAAGAATTATTTCATGTTTGACCCTTATCGAGGTGCATAGTATACGTGAGATATTTTTGTGGGATGAATCCCTGAGTGATGTGAAATGAAAGAGGGTAGTTGAGCTTAGAAGACCGCTAGGTTTTCGTAACGTGATTGGTGAGATTGTTCCGGATCGGGGAGCTAGTGTTTTGCGCGTTGCCGGGTCGGGTTGAGGCCGTGTTGCGGGTCGACCCACGCCCTGTTTGGTGATGGGGTCGGTTGTGGTGGTCCCTTTGTGTTAGGATCACGAGGTGTTAGGCGAGTTTAGTTAACCATTGTACGAGTTCGTGGATGTGTTCGACCAGTAGTCGGGCCGATGGGGTCAACCCGTCTTATCTTTTAGTCAAACCGTGTACTCGGTAGTAAGTTGTGAGATGATTATTTCAAGAAGGTTGTAAGGCTGCACGGGGTGCCTACCTTCACCTTATGGCTGACAGGGGAGTCCAAATTACGGCTGTTTCTTTTCTGGAAGAGTTACCAGGCAAGGTTAGGAACTCAGGTGAATCTCAGTGTCGCATTCACCCTCGGGCAAGTGGTTGGATTTCGGGAGTAGCCGTAAGGACTCTTCGCCTTTTGTTGAGTATGTATTATATAGCTACCATTTCAGTATTCGGGTGTCGCCGTTTGGAGCCTTTTTATAAGCGCTAGTGTAAGATTGCCGATCGACTGATTCGATGTAAGCAAGGTGCAGATAGTTGGTTCGTACTTGTTCAGCAGGGCGTGGATAGGGTGGAGCTTATCCAGAAGAGGTCATTGGCAGCTCAGAGTCAGTGGGAAGTTGTACCAGAAACATAGTAAGTTATGAGAAAGAGTTCGAGTGTACGAGAAGGGTACGACGAGTAAGGGAAGAAGCGAACATGTATTATAGGCATAGGTGTGATCATTTTGTTTGTAAAGAGTAGGTGCGAAGGGAGTATCTTTTTAGACCTCGAGTAGGAGCTTTTGTGATTGAGGTGATTCCTCGTGGACTTGGAGATAAGTATGTGCGCTTGTTGTGTTGTGGCCAGGTGTGGCATGGTTGTTTCGTAAGTATAGCGATAAGGACTATCTTGGCGCTGTTTGTTTAAGACCTAGAAGGAACATTCGGGACGAATGTTTCTAAGGAGGGGAGAATGTTATACCCCGTAGTTCCAGGGTATGTATGCGAGGACGTACGCACGAGAATACGACATTGAAATTGGAAAGGAAGAAAGAGGTGATTTTTCCACGGAAAAGTTTCCGGTTTTTGTGAAGGAGAAAGGTTCGTTAATGGGAATTGGATTCCCAGATTTGGTATTCGGACTTCTTGGAATATTAGAGAATTATGGAATTTTATTTTCGGAAATGGTCACGTGGGGCCCACGGGAGAAATTTACGGTTTTGTGGGGCCCACATTGTTTTCGGGATTTTGGCCATTGTGGATATTTTCGGAAGATGAAATATTTTGGACGAGTAGGAGGGCGACACGTGTCACCCCCCCCTAGGTGGCTTGGCCGAATTTCACTTTGCACAACACCCGATTAAGTCGTTTTTAAATGAAACGTTTTACTAAACTCGCGTAGGATAAATTCGGCTATGTCATTTCTAATTTTTGCGGATTTTTAGAGACGAAACACTTTGGACCAACGGGAGGAGACACTTGTCACCTCCAATTGATGGATGTGTGGCGTCCATAGGGCGAATGGATGTCGATTTTGTCAAGTAGTTGGTAGGATATTTTGTGTGCAAGTTGGCTAGGTAAACTTGCCTAATCTTGGCCTTACACTTGCCTAGCACTTGGCTAAATCTTGGCCATTGGTTGGCCATCCCTTGACCTATAAATACCCTTAAGATGAAGAGTTCTTCATCCACAATTACTCAAGTCTAAAAATCCTCTCCTCTCCCCTTAAAGCCTTTTAGTCCAAACACCCCCTTTGGAGAATCTTAGCGAGGCTACCCCCTAGCCTAGCGAAACCTACCCCCTCCTTGGTAGAAAAGTTGCCTTCTAGTATTGTTATAATGCCCAAAATACCACAGCCCAAATCCCTTAGTCCTTAGTAGAAGTTGTGAATAACTTCAGGTTTTCTGGAGCTATCGGGCGTACAACTTAGGAGCTAAACCTTGCTCGGTAGCGACTTTTATCTAGGATATTATTGGGCTTACCGAGGTAAATAACCTTATCCTCCTTTTGTAATTAGAAAATACATCTGTAGAAGTATAGGAATAAGTATAATTACTTAGAAGGATATTAAGAATAGAATTGTGATATCACGATGAAGGGTTTAAAGAAGAATAATAGAACTGTACTTACATAGAATTTGTTTTCCTGATGAGACTTGAGTAGCTCAGGGTAGGAAGTGCTGCCCAAATGTCCATAGAATAACGAACCCTCCGCAGAGCTTTATGCGATCTGATCTGAGCGTTGATAGGCGTGTTGGTATTATAGGTCGATTCTCTGCGCGCGACATATTCAACTTGGCGGTGGATTTCACGAGAAGGTATGTGATTCTTCCTATCCTCTTGAGCATGATATTTTAAAGAATATGTATATAGTACGGTAGACGTACGTGTGTTAACTGAATAATAATTACGGCAATGTCTTCGGACTTAAGCCTGAATAATAATTACGGCAATGTCTTCGGACTTAAGCCTGAATAATAATTACGGCAATGTCTTGACTTAAGCACGAATAAAAGGATCAAGTAGTTCAAAAGAATTAAGAAACCTTTTAAGAGTAACACTTGGTTTTAAAAGCTTAAGAGTTATACTAGCTTTATGGGAAGTTAGGTATAACGGCTTAAGAGTGATAAAAAGAATGATTTATTGACTTAAGAAATAAGAGACTTGACTTAAGTATTACTAATATGAATTTTGTTAAAAAGTGTGAAACCTCATTCGTGAGTAAATAGTATTTTTGGTTTTCAAAAGGAATGATGTTTTACCGATCAGAATGAATGTCGAACAAACCACAGCCGCGCTAATAAAGGGAAATGTTTTGACTAATAAGTATTATTAAAACCAGTAGAAACTTCCATCTGCATAGGAGCTAAGATGAGACAAAATGATATTACATTTCCTAGATCATGGCTGCTGTAATAAGATTGTTATGAACAATAATAACCTACTCACACATAAGGTATATGTTTCTCAAATTGTTTTAAAGGATTAAAACTATGAACTACGAAACCTTTCGAAAATGAGAAACTTGAGTAATTGAAATTAGGCAAACTTGAGCGTTGGGAAAAGAATGTTGTTACTTGATTTTACAAAGAGAAGTGTTCTGATTTACTTCAAAAGATAATCACTCTATTTTTATACTACGGGTATTGTGTGACTTTTGTGAAAGAAACGGATCTTTTAAAGAGTAATACATGAAGTACTTTGGGGCTAAAAACCCGAACTTGTTAACATAATGTAGAAAGTACCTTGTGTGAATAACTTGATTGTATTGATTTGTGATAGTCTTGTAATACTTTCTTGTTGACTTGATAAGTAAACATGTTAGGATGCTACGTGAGTTAGTATCTTGTGATGTTTGTGTAAAGGGGTTTTCCCTTGTTGTGCTTAGGTTGTTTAACGATAAGCTGTCATGTTGATATTATATCACTCATGATTCCGGGGGTTAAGCTGCCCTCCGATGTGTGGTAGACTCAGGCGGGTCTAGTGACCTATGATTCGAGAATACCTTATGCAGTGCAGATGGCCTATGCGGAACTACGGGAGTTCGAGTTAGTATCGCGGCCCTTGTGGTCATGCGGTCTTTGTGGCTATGCGGACGGCGAGTCGAGGCGGCTGGGAGTAGCTACCCTCGATGCGGGGAATACCTCATGCGGGCCATTGTAGTGGCCCATGCGGAGCTACGGGAAGTTCCACGGCTAGACGCGCACATTAGATACTGCGGGCGAGTGGCCAGCTTTGATCATGTGACGGTCAGACGGATCTCATGATACGATTCTGACCTTGTTATCTTGTAGGTTTTAGTAGTCGGCTATGCCCTCGTACTTACCGTGCGGTTTTATGATGACTTTGAGGCGTGAGTCCACGACTTGACATATTGCTTATTTATTGTGAGCGTAGTTTTGGTTATCATACATGTCTCTGCTTTATATAGACTACTATGATTTCATTTCTGATATTTCGATTTCACATACTTGGTACTGTTATCTTGACCTCCTTGGAAGTGCGTTCATCTGCAGTAAAGGTACTCCTCTTGTTGATTCCCGTTCTTAGGATCAGCGTTTCAGCGTTGGGAAAGCTCCGTTTCTCCGGAGTCTTAGCATTTTGGTATGGTCCCCTTTCGTTATAGATATTTGCATTCAGGGGTATGGCGGGGCCCTGTCCCGCCATTGTTGTTTTAAACTCTTAGAGGTCTGTAGACCTGTTGTAAGGTTGTGATGTAACTGTTCATTTTGGGGTACTTATATACATATATGCCGAAAGGCAACTTTTTCCCAGCGTGTCTTATTTATCTTGTTTCATATCTTGGTTGTTTTATATTCCGCTGATTTCTCGATGTATGACTACTTGGGTGCGGGTAAGGCACGATCCACGAACCGGGCAGTCGTGACAATAGGTCGGGTATCAGGCAGAATATCAATGCAAAACTCTATCTCCCTCACAGGAGGGATACCCGGGAGGTCGTCTGGAAACACATCTGGGAAGTCTCTGACTACTGGAACTGAATGAAGGTCTGGTATCTCGGCCTCAGTATCAAATACCCGAATGAGATGGTAGATATACCTCTTCTGCACCATCTTCCTGGCCTTGAGGTAAGAAATAAACCTACCCCTCGGCGACACAGTGTTCCCCTCCCACTCAATAACCGGCTCCCAGAGCGGAACCGTACCACTCTCTCCCTACAGTCTACATTGGCGTAGCAAGAAGCTAACCAATCCATACCCATAATCACGTCGAAGTCTGTCATATCCAACTCTATCAAGTCGGGTAGGGTCTGACGACTGCATATAGTCACTGGGCAAGCCCTATATACCCGCTCAGCTACCACCGAATGACCCACCGGCGTAGCTACCTCAAAAGGGTCTATGGACTCAGGCTCTATCCCTATCCTACTAGCAATAAGGGGAGATATATATGACAAGGTAGAACTCGGATCTATCAAGGCATACACGTCACAACAAGAAACTGATAAGGTACCTGTGACGACATCCGGTGATGCCTCCTGGTCTGGCGGTGGGCGGGGCATAAATCTTTGTTCGAGGACGGCTGGGCGGGACCGTGCTACGACCTCTGCCGCGACCTTCTGGTCCATGAGTACCACGCCTCGGGCGAGTAAGCGTAGGAGATGAAGACCGGCGAAGGACCTGTAGGTGACCCTACCATCTGCGCCTCTGGTGGACGGTCCCTCGCAGTGACCGCCGACCGCAAGCATAACAAACTCTGAAGTAGGACCACAACTCCGTAATGGGATCTGCATCGGCCACACCGGGGTGGTCTCGTCGGTTAACCATTGCTACCTGAAGTCCAAGTCACGGGGCCGACACCGCCGAATACTCTGGATGTACTGAAGACGGTGTAGGAGTGCTCTGAGCTGACTGTGGTGCAAATCTAGTCTGCTGCTGAGACCGTCCACCCTGAGAGCTACCAAAAGACCCTTCCATCCTGGCCTTCTTCTGCTGCTGATATCTGTCAACCCACCGGCCTCTACGCTCCTCACACCCAAGTGCATGAGCCTGCATTCGGGCAATGTCCATGCCCGGCTGAAGAGCCACACCCGAGCAAGACTCTGCCAAAAAATCATCTAGCCCGGTGACGTAGCGGTGCACTCTGTCCTCCATATCTTCTACTAACGCAGGGATATATCGAGCCAACGAATCGAACTCAACGTTGTACTCCCGAACTGTGCGCCCTCTCTGTCTCAGCATCAAAAATCTGTCGGCCCGTGCTCTCCTCATCTGTGGCGGCAAGAAATGGCCAAGGAATGCCTCAGAGAACTCGTCCCATACAGCTGGAGGCACATGCTCTCCCCGGGATAGCTCCCACGAATCAAACCAGTCGACTGCGATATCACGCAGCCGATGCGAACCCAAGACCACCGACTCGGTCTCCGAAGCCTTGATCACTCTCATGATCCGCTATAACTGTCGGATGAACTCCTGCGGATCATCCTCAGGCCTCGACCCATAGAACTCTGGCGGGCTGCAACTCAGGAAATCCTGTAGTCTCAAACTATCCGACCTCGGGTGAGCCACGGGTACTCGGGCTCAGGCTGCTGCATCCGGCCTATCCTCGTGTCCGCCACGATCTGGCTAGTGGCGGGCCATCTCCTGTAACCCCATCTCCTCTGCTCCGGTGTGAGGCCGAGGCGCAGTCTTGTGGTCTCGTGAGCCTCTGCTGCGGCTCTAAACTCTGTTGGGGCTGGTGGCGTCGTGGAACTAGCCGCTCAGCACCACCTCGTAGGATCGGCCTGTGCCCTCGTGGCCTCTGTGTCCTACTAGCGGCTCCTCACCGCCTTGCCCTTCTGGGCCCGGGTTGCCTTGCGTGGAGGCATAGCTGGTACATAAGAATGTGTTAGAAAGAGTCCAACTTATAACATAGCGCTAAGGCACGATCTCAGAGTGAGAAGAATGGAAACCAATCCTAAATATCCTGTAGCCTCCTGATTATTGGTGTGGTGCACAACACACCGATAATCAAGACTCTACTAGATACGGTCTGTAGACACTTTCCGTGGATTAACTGCTCTGATACCACTTTTGTCACGACCGATCCGGGCGTGATCGTGCCTTACCCGGGCACCCAAGTAGATATACATCAGAGTAACCAGTGGAATATAAAAACAAAGACATGAGATAAAGAGTAAAATAAGAAACAGTTTATCCCAGAAAAAGTTGCCTTTCGGCATGTATATACATATCAAGTCTAACAGCTACATCCCAACATTTACAACAGGACTACAAACCTCTAAGAAAGTAAACAACTATGGCGGGACAGGGCCCCGCCATACCCTGAATGTACATAAAGCTACAATGACAGGGAGATCATACCCAAAAGATAAGCCTCCGGAGAAACGGGGCTTTCCCAGCGTAAACGGTGATCCTAGGAGGCGGGGACCAACAGCGGGAGTACCTCTGCGGCATGAACGGCCAGAAGGAGAGTCGATCTGATAGGTACCAAGTATGTGAAGCGTAAAAATCTTGAAATGAAATCATAGCATTTTAAAACCACTTACAAATACAACCAATTCAACCGCACACATAGTGCCACAGCATAAACAAGAGAAAAATAGATATAATGTAACTGGTCTTTTCTAGGCCGCTAATGATCGAAGCAAGGCCAATCGCCCATAGTATCATTATGCGTGTTATACCCCGTAGTTCCATAGTATGTGTGTGAGGACGTACGTACAATTGTATAAGCCCTAATTAGGTTAAGGACGAAATTGTGAACTTTCAACGGAAAAGATTACGAACCTTGTGAAGGAAATTTTACGTTTTTAATATTTTAACCGATTACGGATTTTTCCGAGAGATGAAATATTTTGGACCAATAGGAGGGCGACATGTGTCACCCTTAGGTGGCATGTTTGGACGAAAATTGTGGGCAAGTGGCCAAGTCAAGAAGTCAAGTCTTGGAAGATATTTTGTGGGCAAGTGGGAAGGGTGCCTTGGAAGTTTTTTTTAGGTGCAAGTGGCTAGCCACATGGCTCATTTTTGTGGTGGACATATGTCCCAATGTTGTTGTTACACCCCGTAGTTCCAGAGTATGTATATGAGGACGTACGTACTAGAATATGACATAAAAAAATTGGAAAGGAAGAAAGATGTGATGTTTTTTCGACGGAAAAGTTTCCGGATTTTGTGAAGGAAAAAAGTTCGTTAATGGGAATTGGATTCCCAGTTTTGGTATTTGGACTTCTGGGATTAATTTAGAACTATGGAATTTTATTTTCCGGAATTGGTCACGTTGGGCCCACGGGAGGAATTTACGGTTTGTGAGGCCCACTTTATTTTCGGATTTTTGGCATTACGGATATTTTTTTCGGAAGATGAAATATTTTGGACCAATAGGTGGGCGACATGTGTCACCCCTAGGTGGCACATGTTGGACGAATTGATGGACATGTTACACGCGTTTTGGCATTTTAAAGACCAAAAACATTTGGTCAAAGTCTTGAAGATATTTTGTGTAGTAGATAGATAAGTGGGACCCACACACACATGGCCCAATCTTGACCATACACTTGCTTTAATCCTAGCCCTTGATTTCTCTATAAATACCCCTTAAGCTTGCAAGACTTATTCATCCAACACTTAGAGATTTACAAGTCTTGAAAAATCCTCCCTCACTTCCCTTAAGTGTCTCGGCAATTGGCCTCCCCCTTGACCAAAAGTTGTCCAAAAATCCTTAAACTTTTAAGTGTTCTTCCTTAAGGTGTTAGGAAGATTGTGAACCAAGTGTTGGAAAAGATTTCACACCCCTAGCCTAAATACACCCCCTTGGCCGAAAGTTGGTAGTGTTGGAACCTAAGTGTTCTTCACTTTTTTGAGTTGGATCTTGAAGAGGAGTTGGTTAGAAACTTCTAAGGGTCGCTTGGAGCGGGTTGGAGCGTAAGGATTTGGAGCTAAACATTGCTCAGGATCGACTTATAATCTTGGATAATTTTGGGCTTATCGAGGTAATGATCTTTGTCTCCCCCTATTGTAATTGGAAATTACATGTTGTAGTAGTTAATATTTGAGTATAAGATATATTGGAAGAATAATTATAAAGAATTGAACTGTATTTACATTGGGTGTATTCTGATGAGACTTGTAGTATTATTGTGGCAGAATTGTACACGTCCGGTTAGACGTATAATCCCCTCTGAGTTGTTGGCCTGGTAGCGGGCCCTGATGTTGGAAGTTAGTTGTGGTTGCGGGGAGGGGGGGGGGGAGGTTAATAGATGTTTTATGACCATTATAGGTTGAAGTACTACGAGTAGCGTATTCTACTTGAAGGGTGGAAAAGGCGAGCAAGGTTAGAGTACTTTGGAGCGTTTTGCTAATTGTCGATAATCGTCGCGAGGTATGTGAACCTCTTCCTATCCTTTCTAGCATGATATTTGTAAAATATATATACTGCGGTAGACGCACGTGTGTTTAAAGGAATTTGATTTTCCTTTTGTGTCCTTGACTTGATTCCAAAGTTAAGTGACTTGTTATGAAATATTAAGGACTTGAATTATGTTAAAAGTTGTAAAACCTCACTCATGAGTAATGGGTGTGTGGTCTTTTAAAGAATAAAGTTATCTTGATTTTGAAAATAAGAATAGTTGTCCTTGGTTGGTTTAAAACATAAAGTGTTATAATAGCTTTATGGGAAGTTATTTATAACGACTTTATGAAAACAAAAGAATGGTTTTATCATTGGATTTAAAATGATAACTTGACATTTTAAAAGTTGGAGGTTGGTTTCCTTAAAAGATATGATTTAAAGATTAAGAGCCTGATTTTTGAAAGTAAAGAGACTTGACTTATAAACAACTTGATTTTGAGAAAGGAGAAGTAACTTGATTTAAAGGTATAGGTTACTTGTTTTTAAAAGAGTAAGACACTTGGTTTAAAAAAAAGTATATTGCTACTTGACTTTAAAAAGGAAAAAGTGTCTTTGTTCTAAAGGAAGGCATGGTTTTGTCTTAAAATGGTTTAAAAAGGAAGGCATGCTTTTGTCTTAAGATTGGGTTAAAAAGAAGGTATGGAAGTTGTTTTGGTTTACTTAAAAGATAGTTACTCTATTTAGATACTACGGGTATCGTGTGACTTTTTGTGTGAGTAACTTGACTATGTTGGCTTATGATAGCCTTGTAATACTTTCTTGTTGATTTGATAAGTAAACATGTTATGATGCTACGTGTGTTAGTGTCTTGTGACGTTTGTGTAAGGGGTTTTTTCTTGTTGTGCTTATGTTGTTTAACGATGAGCCCGTTGTACTGGTATTATATCACATACCCCCCTGACTTGTTATGATGCCG
This sequence comes from Przewalskia tangutica, assembly GCA_029844215.1. NCBI lineage: Eukaryota > Viridiplantae > Streptophyta > Magnoliopsida > Solanales > Solanaceae > Przewalskia > Przewalskia tangutica. The sequence goes on from CM056730.1 coordinate 48,327,654, forward strand.
AGGATTTGCCACCCTCGATGCGAGGAATACCTCATGTGGGTCCATGCGACCAATGCGGAGCTGCGGGAGTTCCAGGATTGATCACTCCGGGTGTGTTACGCAGATGCGAGGAATACCTCATGCGGTCCAGGTGACTATGCGGACTTCGGGGGTCTAGGATGATGCCGCGGGTTAGCTACCCCCGATGCGAGGGATACCTCATGCGGACCTAGGTGGTCTATGCGGACTGCGGGAGTTCCAGGATTAGGCTCGCATAATGATACTATGGGCTATTGGCCTTGCTTCGATCATTAGCGGCCTAGAAAAGACCAGTTACGTTATATCTATTTTGCTCTTGTTTATGCTGTGGCACTATGTGCAGTTAAATTGGTTGTTCGTACGTATTTGTAATTGGTTTTAAAATGTTATGATTTTATTTGATACTTCTGATTTCACATACTTGGTACTGTTATCGACCTCCTTGAAGTGCGTTCATCTGCGGTAGAGTGCACCGATTGTTGATCCTCGCTCATAGGATCACGATTCAACGTTTTGGGAAGCTCCGTTTCTCGGAGGCTTATCTTTAGTATAGTCCTGCCGTTGTAGGTACTTACATTCGGGGTATGGCGGGGCCTGTCCGTCATTGTTGTTATAAAACTCTTAAGTGCATGAAATGCTTTGTTATGGCGAGGATTTGTAAAGAGATGTAAGCTATTCAAGTTTTTATTTATATATCTGAGAAAGGTAACCGTTTTGGTTGCTTTGTTTTCTTATTTCACTGTTTATCTTTATGAGTTTTTATTTCCGCTGATTTTCTCTGATGTTGTATCACTAGGGTGCCCGGGGTAAGGCACCAGTCACGGGCCCGGGGTCGGGTCGTGAAAAAAGTGGTATCAGAGTAGTTAATCTTCGGAAAGTGTCTACAGACCGTATCTAGTAGATTCTTGATTATCGGTGTGTTGTGCACCACACCTATAATCAGGAGGCTGCAAGATATTTAGGATCGATTTCCATTCTTCTCATTCTGAGATCGTGCCTTAGAGTTGTGTTATAAGTTGGACTCCCTCTGACGTATTCTTTTCACCCCGTTATGCCTCTACGCAAGGCAACCAGCGGAGGCAAGGCGGCGAGAGGAGGCTGCGAGTAGAAACCGAGAGGGTTACGAGGCAGGCGGTCATTATCCGAGACAACCATTCGGGGAGTTACTGCGGCGCGCTAGCCCCGAGAGAGTTTAGAAGCGTGCGGTAGCTCACGAGACCACGATACGAGCCTCTAGTCGCGGCGAGAGCAGAGGATATGAGTTACAAGGAGATGGCCCAGTTACTAGCTAGTCTGGTGGCTGGGAATGAGGACGGACGGGAGCCGGTGGTTCCGGCAGCACCAGTAGTTCACCCTAGATCCGATAGTTTTGAGACTTCGGGACTTCTTGAGTTGCAGACCACCAGAGTTCTATGGATTGAGAACTGAAGAAGATCCTCAGGAGTTTATTCGACAGTTGCAGGGGATCATGAAAGTGATCAAGACCTTAGAGGCATTTCCTACACACTTCTTGCCCTCGCAGATGAGGAGAGCTCGGGCAGATGGATTTATGATGTTGAGGCAGAACGGGCGGACGGTTCGGGAATATAGTATGGAGTTTGACTCATTGGCTCATTATGTCCCCGCTTTAGTGGCAGACATGGAGGATAGAGTGCACCAATATGTCACAGGACTTGACGATTATCTAGCAGAGAGTTGTACAATAGTAGCTCTTCAGTCATACATGGACATTGCCCGCGTACAGGCTTATGCGCAACAAACTGAGGAAGATAGAGATCGACGGATTAACCAAGATCGTGAGAAGAGGCGTAACATCGTGGTCCTTGGTAACTTTCGAGGCGGACCTTACCGGCCAGGCCCGGTTATGTGCCTCCGCCAGTACAGAGTGGTCCTCCACAGACTTTAGGACGTTCGGGGTATTTAGGAGTTGGTCAGAACTCCAGGGTTCCGGTTCACAGATTTACATAGGTTCTAGCCAGCCAGATTCAGTTTTCCCTCAGTGTTCACTATGTGGTAGACGTCATCCCGGGAAATGTCGTCTTTTTACTAATGCTTGTTTTACCGTGGCCGTGTGAGGAGAGAATGTCCTAGTAGGAGGGATACAGGTGGGATGACTTAGCCTACCAAGTCAGTTGCGGATTCAGTGGGTCGGAGAGGAAGGGGTGTTAGCCAGAGGAGGCCGCCCCCACCTCTGTATGGCCGTTGTGGTAGGTGTTCTTATGGGGAGTGTCGTACTGCTTCGACAGCTTGTTATGCTTGCGGCCAGCAGGGCCATTTTGCGAGAAATTGTCCGACCAGATGTGGCGCGGATGTTACGACTCAGCCTTCGGGATCAGTGGCTGGTTCATCACCTTCTGTAGTTATGCGCCCAGCAGAGCAGGATTTGATTAGGGCGACAAAGGGAAAGTGAGGCAATAGTTACAGAGATATCTTCAGCCCTTAAGAGACTTGTTTAGGTCGTTATGGTAGATACATGTGTAGTGTGCTATGTACGGATATCATTGTGTTAGGCGTGGATTAGAAAACATGGGTAATTGAAAAGGGTAAGTCTGGGGACGAGAAAATGGTGAGCCTTAGAATTTATAACAGTTGGAGACCTTAGATGCAAGGTCATCTTGAGTAAAGGATTGTACGTTTGATCGTTGTCAGGGTACATTGTATACGTGGAGTATTTTCAGGTGATAAGTCCATGTGTGGTGTAAAAGGGAAGTGGGTAGATGGGCTTAGAAGACCACTAGGTTCTCATGACTTGAATAGTGAGATTGTTCCGGACCAGGAACAAGAGTTTAGTACGAAGTGGGTCGGGTTGAGGCCATATCGCGAGTCAACCCGCAGCCCGGAATGTGGTGGGGTCAGTTTGAGGTGGTCCCGCTAGATGATAGGGTCACGAGGATGTTAGGCCCAAGTTTAGGTAACCAGCGTACGAGTTTGTGGATGCGTTCGACCAGTAGTAGGGCCGATGGGGTCAGCCCATCTTGTCTTTTAGTCAGGACTGTTTACTCGGCGGAGGGTTATGCGAGATGTTGTATATCAGGAAGGTTGTAAGGCTGCACGGGGTTCCTACTTTTATTTTATGACAGGCAGTGGAGCCCAGTTTATGGCTATTTCTTTTTCGGGAGGTTTTACCAGGCGGGGTTAGGAACTCAGGTGAGTCTCAGTATTGCATTCACCCTCGGGCCGACGGAAGAACATCGCGTTTTATCCAGACATTTGAGGATAGGTTACGGGCCGGTGTTTTAATTTCATGGGTAGCTGTGAGGATTATTTGCCTCTTGTTGAGTGAGTATTATGCTAGCTACCATTTCAGTATTCGGATGGTGCCTTATGAAGCCTTGTATGGGCGGAAGTGTAGGTTGTCGGTCGATTGGTTCGATGTTGGCAAGGTTCAGATAGTTGGCCCCTACTTGTTTCAGCAGGATGTGGATAAGGTGAAGCTTATCCAGAAGAAGTTATTAGCAGCTCAGAGTCAACAGAAGTCCTATGGATAATTGGCGTCGACACTTGGAGTTTAGGTTGACGGTGGGTCTTCTTGAAGGAACCACCCCGGAAGGGTGTGACGAGATTTGGAAAGCAGGGGAAACTTAGCCCGAGGTACTTTAGGCCTTTTCAGATCATTTTAGAATAGGCCAGGTTTGTCACGACCCGAAACTGGGCCCGTGACTGGTGCCTTACCCCGGGCACCCTAGTGACACAACATCAGAGTAATCAGCGGAACATAAAACAACAACATGAGACAACAGAAATATAAAACAATAATCTGTGAAAACTTGCCTTTCGGCATATATATAATCATCAACTCTTTTACAAATGAACAACTTAATCCTTTTTACCAACCCTGCCCACAACAGTACTACATACCTCTAAGAATGATACGACCACAATGGCGGGACAGGGCCCCGCCAAACCCCTGAATGTAAACACTTACTACGACAGGGGACTATACCACTGATAAGCCTCCGGGGAAACGGAGCTTCCCAAACGCTGATTGTGACCACGAGCTAGGATCAACGCGATGTACCTCAACTGCGGCATGAGCGCGGCCCGAAGAGGTCGATCTACAGTGCAGTATGTGAAACTAAAATAAATCGTAAATGAAATCATAGTAGTCTATACAAAGCAGGAGACATGTATGATAACCAAACTACTGATTCACCATAAATAGCGATCATGTCAAGTCGAGGACTCACGCCTCAAGTCATCACTCAATTTAACAATGGGTCTCACGCCCACAACATCAATCGTGCGTGGAATACCTTCGCCACTGCCGCGGTTTATGATATACAAGCACCAAGGAATACACATGAACACGTGTCCCACTGTGTCCTAATAAAGCATGCGGGAGTAAATGCGAAGGCATAGCCGACTACTAACACCAGCGATACCAACAAGGTCATAAAGCGTATCATAAGATCTGTCTAGACCGTCACATGATCAAAGCGGCCACTTGCGCGATATCTAATGTGCGCGTCTAGTCTCGAACTTCCGCGACTCGCATAGGCCAATCTCATCGGCCCGCATGAGGCATTCCGCATCGAGGGTAGCTACTCCCGGCATCGTCACGAACGCGATCGCGTAGCCACAGACCGCATGCCCATAAGGGCGACACTAACACGGAACTCGTAGCTCGCGCAGGCCCGGGACTGCGTGAGGTATTCTCGAATCATAGGTCCATCGACCGCTGAGTCTACCCGCGACGGAGGACGGCTTAACCGGAATCATCTCAAGAGATGAATGCCACCATACTATCATAACGATCGATAGTTAATAAGCACAATCAGAAACCCTTTACACAAACATCACAAGATACTAACACACGTAGCATCCTAACATGTTTACTTATCAAAGCAACAAGAAAGTATTACAAGGCTATCACAAACCAATACAATCAAGTTATTCACACAGGTACTTTCTACTAACAAGTTGTATCTATCCCCAAAGTACTTCACACATTAAAATCTTAAAAAGATCTGTTTCTTTCACATAAGTCACCTGATACAGTAGTATAAAATAGAGTACTATCCTTTTAAGAAAACCAAAACTCTTACCTTTGTAAAATCAAGTAACAACATTATTTTCCAAACGTCCAAGTTTGCCTAATTTCAAATGTTCACGTTTCTTATTTTAGAAAGGTTCCGTAGTTCATAGTCTTATTCATTTAAGAATATAATTCTCTTTTAAACTATCTGAGAAACATAAGCCTTATATGTGAGTAGGATATTCTTGTTTATAACAATCTTATTACAATGACCATGATCTAGGAAATATCATTTTGTCTCATCTTAGCTTACATGCGGATGGAAGTTTCTCTTGGTTTTCATAATACTTAATTATTCAAAACATTTCCTTTTATTAACGCTTTGATGGTTTGTCGACACACATTCGATTTCGAAATCGGTAAAAGCATTCTTAAGCGTTATACCTAACTTCCCATAAAGCTAGTATAACTCTTAAGTTTTCAAACACCAAGTATTACTTCTCCTTTCAAAATGATTCAAAAATCTTTTGAAAATACTTCAAGTTCTTTCTTATCATATAACAAGCGATTATAGTTCAAATCGATTACCTTTTAAAAACCACATGTATTTTCTTACTAACGTAAAGTATTATAACCAACTTCCCGTAAAGCCGTATAACACTTTATGTTTTAAACCACTCAAACACATTTAGCACGTATGCGTCTACCGTACTACATAGTTCACACATATCATGCTAGAGAGATAGGAAGAGGTTCACATACCTCGCGAGTATCGACTCATAGCAAAACGCCCCAAGTACTTCCAAGCGTCGGCTACCGCCAAGCCACGTAGATCGCGCCACACGTAGTACATCCACCTATAAGGCCACAAGGCGCTTATTAACATTTAGGTCTCATCGTAGAACTTCTACAGAAAATTCGGCAAGACCTCCCCAGCAGCGTAAATCTCCTCGCCAATCGAGGCTACGAAGCCAACCGGGGTTATCATCTAACCCTAACGGTACAATTCTACTCCACGGTACTACTACAGTCTCATGTCACGGTCCATGTAATTCTGATTCGATTCTTCGAGCTTAAGTCCAAGGACATTGCCACAAGCTATGTTCAGTTATATATATATAGTATACCTTAACTATATATTCCTACAACATGTAATATCCAATTACAAAGGGGGACAAGATAGTTACCTCGATAAGCCCATAATTATCCAAGTATAAAGTCGATCTGGGCAATCGTTTAGCTCGACTCAGCGCTCAACCGCTCTAAACCACCCTTAGAAGTTCTAACCAACTTCTACACAATACTCCGGACTATGGAGATTTTCCTAGGGTTACGGTTTTGTGGTGGGAAGTATAATAGTATTTTACGGGCTTTTCGTATAGGTATAACCTTAGAATACAACAAGGTATAAGGCTAAGGTAATTTGGGCATTATAACATACTTGGAGAGTATTTCAATACCACAAGGGGTATTATACGAAAGCAACTAGGCTAGGGGGTACCCATGCTAGCACCACTGAGAGAGGGTGTCTACCTCGGCCTACCACTGGGAGACTCTCGGCGAGGGAGAGAGGGCTCGGCCAAGACACCACACAAAGGGAAGGAAGAAGCTTTCAAGACTTAGGCAATTTGTGAATGAATTAGTCTTCAAAGGGAGGGTATTTATAGGTCAAGTGAAAGCCAACCAATGGCCAAGATTACACCAAGTGTTAGGCAAGTGTAGGGCCAAGATTCACCCATGTGTACCTAGCCAACTTGCACACAAAATATCTACCAAAAATATCTCCCACTTGCCTTCCCAATCGTCCATATGCCACTATATGCCCCACGATGAGAGGGTGCCAAGTGCCGCCCTCGTTGGTCCAAAATGTTCGTCTCTCGGAAAAATCCATAAAAATACTAAATGATATAGCGGAAATTCCCTACGAAAGGTGGAAAGCGTTTAGTCGAAGCGACTCTAGCAGGGTGTTGTGCACAAACATATTTCGACCCAAAGGTGCCACGTGGGGTGACACGTGTCGCCCGATTAAATCCAAAATATTTCGTCTTAGAAAATATCCAAAACGGCCAAAATCTCAAAATCAAAGCGGGCCCCACAAGTAAATTTCTCAGTGGGCCCACGTGACCATTTTCGAAAATAAAATTCCATAATTCTCTAATATTCGGGAAGTCCGAATACCAAATGGGAATCCATTCCATAAACGAACCTTTTCCTTCACAAAACCGGAAACTTTTAGTGGAAAAATCGCCTCTTTCTTCCTTTCCAATCTTTACGCCGTATTCTCGCGTGCGTCCTCGCATACATACCACGGAACTACGGGTATAACATTCTTCCCCTTAGAAACATTCGTCGAATGTTCCTTCTAAGTCTCAAGCGAACACGTGCGGTATAGTCTTCACTACTATACTTACGAAACAATCACGCCACGGTGTACGCGAAATACCCACGTAAAATACTTACATCCAAGTCCACGAGGAAACACCTCTAACATCACCACAAATAATACTACTTTTGTCACTTTGTCGCGAGCCTTGCTCGACGACCCAACAAATGGTGCCGGCTGCGTCACGATCATGAAGGCATCGTGACACTCGGATTCTTACCACATTTACGTCTTGCTTTAGTATCCAAAACTCGGGGTTACTATCTCTAACGTGGTCATCATTAGCGGGAACATTCGGATGGATCTTGATACTTTCCGAACATAACAATACGAAAGACCGGACGTCCTTCCTCCTAAGTCGGACGGCAATTGCTACCATATAGGCAACCTGGCCTATTCTTCACATGAACTCACAAAGGCCCAAAGTAACTCGGGCTAAGTTCCCTTTGTTTCCAAAACTCGTCACACCCTAACCGGGGTGGTACTTTCAAGAAGACCGACCGTCAACCTGAACTCTAAGCGTCGTCGCCGATTATCATACGATTCCTCCGTGCGGAACTTCTTCTAGACAAGCTTCACTATCGCGATCTGTGGAACAAGCTGAACCAACTATCGAACCACCGCCAACATCGAACCAATCGGCCGGCAACTTGCATTTCTGCCCTACAAGGCGTCACAAGGCGACATCCGAACAACGAAATGGTAGCTTAAACACTCCCCGGAGACAACGATCCTCGCATGACTACCACGAAATCAAAACAACGGCCCGGCGAATGCGGTCTGAGACTTACGAGTTCCTAGCCTGCACGTACAAACTCCCGAGAAGAAAACAGTAGTACCACAGGCTCCATGTCGTCATAAGGTGAAGGTAGGCACCGTGCAACCTCACAACCTTTCGGATAACAACAACCTGCCGAGAGCGACACGACCAGAAGAACACGATAGTTGCCCCATCGGCCCGACCACCGGTCGAACGCATCCACGAACTTGCACTGGCTAACTAAACATGGGCCTAACACCTCATGACCCTACCTGGCGGGACCACCACAAGCCCGACCACGCGCGCCGCGGGTTGACGCAACATGGCCTCAACAGGCCGGCATTGCGCAAAACACTAGCTCCCCGAAGGAATAATTTCACAAATCATATTACGAAAACCTAGCGGTCTTCCTAGCTCGACTACCTTCTTCCAAATCACGCTACTCAGGGGCTTATCCCACGAACATAGCTCACGTGCACTATGCACTCCTATAAGGGTCAAACATAACACTACACCTTTCTCGAGATGGCCTTACCTCTAAGGTCTTTGCGTATAACACTCTAAGGCTCACACCTTCTCTATCCCCCAAAATCTTACTCGGTTAACCCACCATGATTCTAATCACAACTAACACACTGCTATCAGAACATAGCACTTAAGGTATACTCACCTTGAAAGTTACCAAAGGACCTTGCTGCTCTGGCCCTCTTCTGTTGTCCTTCGTTAACCCGTCGATCTCTACGTTTCTCGGCCTGCTGCGCATAAGCCCGTACACAGGCCATGCTCAAGCCTAACTGAAGGATTACTCTTGCACAACCTTCTCTTAGGTAGTCATCAAGACTCGCGATACATCGGTATACTCTCTGGTAGCCAAATCCATAGCTAGTAACAAGGTTGTCTCTTGGCAATCTATATTCTCTGTTCCCGGTCGTGGAACTGAAGGTTCAAATATTATGGTCATTGTAGGCACTGCTGCCGCCGTGCTAAACTCTGCTGGGGCTAGTGACGTCGCAAAACTCCCCGAATGAAGCACTACCCTAGGTAATGATTGGGCCTGTGCCCTCGCCACCCTCTGAACTCTACTCGCAGCTCCCTCGGCTGCCTTGCCCTCCTGGGCTCGGGTTGCCCTACGCGGAGGCATAACGATAAGGGAAAGAATTTCGTCAGAGGGTCCAACTTACAACACAGCTCTAAGGCACGATCTCAGAGTGAGAAGAATAGAAACCAATCCTAAATATCCTATAGCCTCCTGATTATTGGCGTGGTGCACAACACACCGATAATCAAGACTCTACTGGATACGGTCTGTAGACACTTTCCGAGGATTAACTGCTCTGATACCACTTTTGTCACGACCCGAAACTGGGCCCGTGACTGGTGCCTTACCCCGGGCACCCTAGTGACACAACATCAGAGTAATCAGCGGAACATAAAACAACAACATGAGACAACAGAAATATAAAACAATAATCTGTGAAAACTTGCCTTTCGGCATATATATAATCATCAACTCTTTTACAAATGAACAGCTTAATCCTTTTTACCAACCACGCCACAGCGATTACTACGGACCTCTAAGAATGATACGACCACGATGGCGGGGCGGGGCCCGCCAAACCACGAATGTAAACACTTACTACGACGGACTATACCACCGATAAGCCTCCGGAAAGCGGAGCTTCCCAAATTGACTGTGACCACGAGAGCTAGGATCAACGGCGATGTACCTCAACTGCGGCATGAACGCGGCCCAAGGAGGTCGATGCAAAGTGCAAGTATGTGAAACTAAAATAAATCCGTAAATGAAATCATAGTAGTCTATACAAAGCAGAGACATGTATGATAACCAACTACTGATTCACCATAAATAAGCAGTCATGTTAAGTCAGGGACTTACGCCCTTCAGTCATCACTCAATTTAACAATGGGTCTCACGCCCCCAACATCAATCGTGCCCGTGGACTACCTTCCTCACTGCCGGCAGTGTATGATATACAAGCACCAAGGAATACATATGAACACGGTCCCACTGTGTCCTAATAAAGCATGCGGGGTAAATGCGAAGGCATAGCCGACTACTAACACCCAGCAGTACCAACAAGGTCATAAAGCGTATCATAAGATCTGTCTGCCGTCACATGATCAAAGCGACCACTTGCCCGCGATATCTAATGTGCGCGTCTAGTCACGGAACTTCCGCGACTCGCGTAGGCCAATCTCATCGGCCGCATGAGGCATTCCCGCATCGGTAGCTACTCCCGGCATCGTCCCGACTTCGCGATCCGCGTGGCCACAAGGACCGCATGCCCATAAGGGCGTCACTAACACGGAACTCTCGTAGCTCGCGTAGGCCGGGACTGCGTAGGTATTCTCGAATCATAGGTCCATCGACCGCTGAGTCTACCCGCGTCGGAGGGCGACTTAACCGGAATCATCTCGAGATGAATGCCACCATACTATCATAACGATAGTTAATAAGCACAATCAAGAAACCCCTTTACACAAACATCACAAGATACTAACACACGTAGCATCCTAACATGTTTACTTATCAAAGCAACAAGAAAGTATTACAAGGCTATCACAAACCAATACAATCAAGTTATTCACACAAGGTACTTTCTACTAACAAGTTCGGGTATCTATCCCCAAAGTACTTCACACATTAAAATCTTAAAAAGATCATTTCTTTCACATAAGTCACACAATACGTAGTATAAAATAGAGTGGTATCCTTTTAAGAAAACCAAAACTCTTACCTTTGTAAAATCAAGTAACAACATTATTTTCCAAGCGTCCAAGTTTGCCTAATTTCAAATGTTCACGTTTCTTATTTTAGAAAGGTTAGTAGTTCATAGTCTTATTCATTTAAGAATATAATTCTCTTTTAAACAATCGAGAAACATAAGCCTTATATGTGAGTAGGATATTCTTGTTTATAACAATCTTATTACTGACCATGATCTAGGAAATATCATTTTGTCTCATCTTAGCTTACATGCGGATGGAAGTTTCTCTTGGTTTTCATAATACTTAATTATTCAAAACATTTCCTTTTATTAACGCTGCAGTGGTTTGTCGACACACATTCTGATTTCCGAAATCAGTAAAGCATTCTTAAGCCGTTATACCTAACTTCCCATAAAGCTAGTATAACTCTTAAGTTTTCAAACACCAAGTATAACTTCTCCTGTCAAAATGAATCAAAAATCTTTTGAAAAAACTTCAAGTTCTTTCTGATCATATAACAAGCGATTATAGTTCAAATCGATTACCTTTTAAAACCACATGTATTTTCTTACTAACGTAAAAATTTATTATAACCAACTTCCCGTAAAGCCGTTATAACACTTTATGTTTTAAAGCATTCAAACAGATTTAGCACGTATCGTCTACCATACTACATAGTTCACACATATCATGCTAGAGATAGGAAGAGGTTCACATACCTCGCGGCAGTATCGACTCAGCAAAACGCCCAAGTACTTCCAAACGTCGGCTACCCCTTAAGCCACGTAGATCGCGCCACACGTAGTACATCCACCTATAAGGCCACAAGGCGCTTATTAACATTTAGGTCTCATCGTAGAACTTGTTGTGAAAATTCGGCAGCACCTCCCCCCCCCCGCAACAGCGTAAATCTCTCTCAATCGAGGCTGCAAGCCAACCGGGGGTTATCATCTAACCTAACGGGTACAATTCTACTCCACGGTACTACTACACAAGTCTCTGTAATACGGTCCCATGTAATTCTGATTCGATTCTTCGAGCTTAAGTCGAAGGACATTGCCACAAGCTATGTTGATTATATATATATAGTATACTTTAACTATATATTCCTCTGACATGTAATATCCAATTACAAAAGGGGACAAGATAGTTACCTCGATAAGCCCATAATTATCCAAGTATAAAGTCGATCTGGGCAATCGTTTAGCTCAACTCAGCGCTCAACCCGCTCTAAACCACCCTTAGAAGTTCTAACCAACTTCACACAATACTCAAACGTGACTATGGAGATTTTCCTAGGGTTACGGTTTTGTGACTGACGGGAAGTATAATAGTATTTTCTGGGCTTTTCGTATAGGTATAACCTTAGAATACAACAAGGTATAAGGCTAAGGTAATTTGGGCATTATAACAATACTTGGAGAGTATTTCAATACCACAAAGGGGGGTATTATACGAAAGCAACTAGGCTAGGGGTACCTACGGCTAGCACCACAGAGGGGGTGTCTACCTCGGCCTACCACTGGGGAGACTCTCGGCCAGGGGAGAGGGGCTCTCGGCAAGACACCACACAAGGGGAAGGAAGAAGCTTTGAGACTTAGGCAATTTGTGAATGAATTAGTCTTCCAAGGGAGGGGTATTTATAGGTCAAGTGAAAGCCAACCAATGGCCAAGATTACACCAAGTGTTAGGCAAGTGTAGGGCCAAGATTCACCCATGTGTACCTAGCCAACTTGCACACAAAATATCTACCAAAAATATCTCCCACTTGCCTTCCCAATCGTCCATGTGCCGCCCACTTTGCCCACCAATGAGAGGGTGCCAAGTGCCGCCCTCTCGTTGGTCCAAAATGTTCCGTCTCTCGGAAAAATCCGCAAAAATACTAAATGACATAGCCGGAAATTCCCCTACGAAAGCTGTGAAAACGCTTAGTCAAGCGACTCTAGCAGGGTGTTGTGAACAAACATATTTGGCCCGAAAGGTGCCACGTAGGGGTGACACGTGTCGCCCCGATTAAATCAAAATATTTCGTCTTAGAAAATATCCAAAGCGGCCAAAATCTCAAAATCAGCGGGCCCCACAAAACCGTAAATTTCTCCCGTGGGCCCCACGTGACCATTTTCGAAAATAAAATTCCATAATTCTCTAATATTCCAGGAAGTCCGAATACCAAATCTGGGAATCCAATTCCCATAAACGAACCTTTTTCCTTCACAAAAACCGGAAACTTTTCCGTGGAAAAATCGCCTCTTTCTTCCTTTCCAATCTTTCTGTCGTATTCTCGCACGTACGTCCTCGCATACATACCCTGGAACTACGGGGTATAACAAGGTTGCCTATAAGTTAGCACTGCCGTCCGACTTAGGAGGCAGTACGTCCGGTATTCCATGTTGTTATGTTTCGAAAAAGTATCGGAGATCCCTCCAGAGTGTTCCCAGTTAATGATGACCAAGTTAGAGATAGTGACCCCGAGATTTTGGAAACTGAAGCAATGACAGAAATGTGGTAAGTATATTAGGAAGAGTTCGAGTGTACGGGGAGGGTACGACGAGTAAGAAAAGAGGCGTAGATGTGTTAAGAAGATGGAAGTGTCCTTTTTATAAGGTAAAGATGTGAAGAAAGTATCCTTTGGACCTTGGGTGGAGCTATTAGTATTGTTATACGCTTTAGAGATGATCCTTCGTTGGCTTGGATGTGAGTTTTTGCGAGTATGTTGTATTATGGCCATGTGTGGCATAATTTAGTTTCGTAAGTATAGTAGGGAAGACTATACCGGCGCAAGCATGTTTGGAGACTTAGAAGGAACATTCGGGACGAATGTTTCTAATGGGGGAAGAATGTTACACCCCGTAGTTCCAGAGTATGTATATGAGGACGTACGTACGAGAATACGACATAAAACAAATTGGAAAGGAAGAAAGATGTGATTTTTTTCGACGGAAAAGTTTTCGGATTTTGTGAAGGAAAAAGGTTCGTTAATGGGAATTGGATTCCCAGTTTTGGTATTTGGACTTTTGGGATTAATTTAGAACTATGGAATTTATTTTCCGAAATTGGTCACGTGGGGCCCACGGGAGGAATTTACGGTTTGTGAGGCCCACTTTATTTTCGGATTTTTGGCATTACGGATATTTTTTTCGGAAGATGAAATATTTTGGACCAATAGGTGGGCGACACGTGTCACCCCTAGGTGGCACATGTTGGACGAATTGATGGACATGTTCTACACGTTTTTGGCATTTTAAAGTTCAAAAACATTTGGTCAAAGTCTTGAAGATATTTTGTGTAGTAGATAGATAAGTGGGACCACACATGGCTCAATCTTGACCACACACTTGCTTTAATCCTAGCCCTTGATTTCTCTATAAATACCCCTTAAGCTTGCAAGACTTATTCATCCGCCACTTAGAGATTTACAAGTCTTGAAAAATCCTCCCTCCCTTCCCTTGAGTGTCTCGGCAATTGGCCTCCCCCTTGACCAAAAGTTGTCCAAAAATCCTTAAACTTTTAAGTGTTCTTCCTTAAGGTGTTAGGAAGATTGTGAACCAAGTGTTGGAAAAGATTTCACACCCCTAGCCTAAATACACCCCCTTGGCCGAAAGTTGGTAGTGTTGGAACCTAAGTGTTCTTCACTTTTTTGAGTTGGATCTTGAAGAGGAGTTGGTTAGAAACTTCTAAGGGTCGCTTGGAGCGGGTTGGAGAGTAAGGATTTGGAGCTAAACGTTGCTCAGGATCGACTTATAATCTTGGATAATTTTGGGCTTATCGAGGTAATGATCTTTGTCTCCCCCTATTGTAATTGGAAATTACATGTTGTAGTAGTTAATATTTGAGTATAAGATATATTGGAAGAATAATTATAAAGAATTGAACTGTATTTACATTGGGTGTATTCTGATGAGACTTGTAGTATTATTGTGGCAGAATTGTACACGTCCGGTTAGGCGTATAATCCCTCGAGTTGTTGGCACAGTAGCGGGTCACGATGTTGGAAGTTAGTTGTGGTTGCGGGCGGAGGTCTGCGAATTTTAGTAGAATATGGAACATAGTACTTAGAAATATTCTACGAAGGGATCTAGAAGTTAATAGACGTTTTATGACCATTATAAGTTGAAGTACTACGAGTAGCGTATTCTACTTGAAGGGTGGAAAAGGCGAGCAAGGTTAGAGTACTTTGGAGCGTTTTGCTAATTGTCGATAATCGTCGCGAGGTATGTGAACCTCTTCCTATCCTTTCTAGCATGATATTTGTAAAATATATATAGTGCGGTAGACGCACGTGTGTTTAAAGGAATTTGATTTTCCTTTTGTGTCCTTGACTTGATTCCAAAGTTAAGTGACTTGTTATGAAATATTAAGGACTTGAATTATGTTAAAAGTTGTAAAACCTCACTCGTGAGTAATGGGTGTGTGGTCTTTTAAAGAATAAAGTTATCTTGATTTCGAAAATAAGAATAGTTGTCCTTGGTTGGTTTAAAACATAAAGTGTTATAATAGCTTTATGGGAAGTTATTTATAACGACTTTATGAAAACAAAAGAATGGTTTTATCATTGGATTTAAAATGATAACTTGACATTTTAAAAGTTGGAGGTTGGTTTACTTAAAAGATATGATTTAAAGATTAAGAGCCTGATTTTTGAAAGTAAAGAGACTTGACTTATAAACAACTTGATTTTGGGAAAGGAGAAGTAACTTGATTTAAATTTATAGGTTACTTGTTTTTAAAAGAGTAAGACACTTGGTTTAAAAAAAGTATATTGCTACTTGACTTTAAAAAGGAAAAAGTGTCTTTGTTTTAAAGGAAGGCATGGTTTTGTCTTAAAATGGTTTAAAAAGGAAGACATGCTTTTGTCTTAAGATTGGGTTAAAAAGAAGGTATGGAAGTTGTTTTGGTTTACTTAAAAGATAGTTACTCTATTTTGATACTACGGGTATCGTGTGACTTTTTGTGTGAGTAACTTGACTATGTTGGCTTGTGATAGCCTTGTAATACTTTCTTGTTGATTTGATAAGTAAACATGTTATGATGCTACGTGTGTTAGTGTCTTGTGACGTTTGTGTAAGGGGGTTTTTCTTGTTGTGCTTATGTTGTTTAACGATGAGCCCGTTGTACTGGTATTATATCACATACCCCCTGACTTGTTATGATGCCGAGGATTTGCCACCCTCGATGCGAGGAATACCTCACGCGGATCCATGCGACCTATGCGGAGCTGCGGGAGTTCCAGGATTGATCACTCCGGGTGTGTTACGCCGATGCGAGGAATACCTCATGCGGTCCAGGTGACTATGCGGACTTCGGGGGTCCAGGATGATGCTGCGGGTTAGCTACCCCGTCGAGAATACCTCATGCGGACCTAGGTGGTCTATGCGGACTGCGGGAGTTCCAGGATTAGGCTCGCATAATGATACTATGGGCTATTGGCCTTGCTTCGATCATTAGCGGCCTAGAAAAGACCAGTTACGTTATATCTATTTTGCTCTTGTTTATGCTGTGGCACTATGTGCAGTTAAATTGGTTGTTAAATGCGTATTTGTAATTGGTTTTAAAATGTTATGATTTTATTTCGATGCTAAAGTTTCACATACTTGGTACTGTTATCGACCTCATTCGGGGTGCGTTCATGCCGCGGTAGAGTGCACCGATTGTTGATCCTCGCTCATAGGATCACAGTTCAG
This sequence comes from Przewalskia tangutica, assembly GCA_029844215.1. Taxonomy (NCBI): domain Eukaryota; kingdom Viridiplantae; phylum Streptophyta; class Magnoliopsida; order Solanales; family Solanaceae; genus Przewalskia; species Przewalskia tangutica. The sequence goes on from CM056730.1 coordinate 48,344,201, forward strand.
CGTTTTGGGAAGCTCCGTTTCTCCGGAGGCTTATCTTTGGTATAGTCCCCTGTCGTTGTAGGTACTTACATTCAGGGGTATGGCGGGGCCCTGTCCCGTCATTGTTGTTATAAAACTCTTAGAGGTCTGTAGTACTGTTATGGGCAGGATTTGTAAAAGGGATGTAATTGTTCAAGTTTTTATTTATATATACAGAAAGGTAACCGTTTTGGTTAGCCTGTTTTCTTATTTCACTATTTATCTTTATGAGTTTTTATTTCCGCTGATTTTCTCTGATGTTGTATCACTAGGGTGCCTGGGTTAAGACACCAGTCGCGGGCCCGGGGTCGGGTCGTGACTGTTGTGGTGGACACTTGGTGGAAGACTCCACTCACACAAGCAACCGAATCGTCACCCTCCACTTGCTTGAATCTTGGCCCTTGATTGTCCTATAAATACCCCCTTAAGTTGCAAGACTTCTTCATCCACTAAACAATTTCCAAGTCTCAAAATCCCTCCCCCTTTGTAGTAGTTCTCGTCCAACACCCCTCTCCCTTAACCAAACTGTCACGACCCGAACCCGGGCCCGTGACTGGTGCCTTACCCCGGGCACCCTAGTGATACAACATCAGAGAAAATCAGCGGAAATAAAAACACGAACATGAATTAAGAGACATGATAAATAAACAGGCCAACCAAAACAGTTGCCTTCAGTATATATACATCAATACCCAAACAGTTATCCTTTTTACAAACTCGCCACAACGATACTACGGACCTCAGAAGTGATAACAACTATGACGGACAGGGCCCATACCCACGAATGTACAGAACCTACGGACTCGGGGTAACATACCAAAGATAAGCCTCCAAGAAGCGGGCTTCCCAACACGTGAACTTTGATCCTATGGCGAGGATCCACAACGATGTACTTCTACTGCGGCATGAACGGCCCGAAGGAGGTCGATCTGGTACAGTATGTGAAATGAAAGGAAATCATAATAGTCTATATAAAGCGGGAGACATGTATGATAACCAAACTACGATTCACAACATAAGCGATCATGTCAAGTCGGGGACTCACGCCTCAAGTCATCCTCATGCGTGGAACTCCTTCCTCACCGCCAGCGATCTAGGTATAAATCGTGTGGAATACGTGTCGGCCCATCCGTGGGACTCGGTAAAGAATCATGTAGAGTCGTGTCGGCCCATCCATGGGACTCGGTAAGAATCGGATGAAATCGTGTCGGCCCATCCGTGGGACTCGGTGAATAATCGGATAAAATCGTGTCGGCCCATCCGTGGGACTCGGTGAATAATCGGATGAAATCGTGTCGGCCCATCCGTGGGACTCGGTGAATAATCGGATGAAATCGTGTCGGCCCATCCCGTGGGACTCGGTGAGGAATCGTTCATAACAAATCAGCCGGCCCTCCATCGAGAGACGCGGTGGTACGGAAATACAGTATTTGCACAACAAGGCTATCAAACACAAACATAGGCAAGTTACACACAACTCAAGTTTATTTTTGGCCAAAGTCCAGTTACGACCCCAGTATTACATACGTTAGATTCTTTTTAAAAGATCCATTTCTTTTATAAAGGTCACCCGATACCCGTAGTATAAAAATAGGGTGCCTCACATTTTTAGGTAAACCCAAACACTTTCCTTTTCAACATCAAGTAACAACATTCTTTTCCCTAAGTTCAAGTTTGCCTACTTTCAAGTACTTAAGTCTCTTATTTTAGAAAGGTTTCATAGTTCATAGTTTTATTCACTTAAGAATATAATTCTCTTTTAAAACAATCTGAGAAACATACTCCTTATATGTGAGTAGGTTATTCTTGTTCATAAAAAATCTCATTAAGCAGCCATGATCTAGGAAATATAATATCATTTTGTCTCATCTTAGCTTCTATGCAGATGGAGGTTTCTACTGGTTTTAATAATACTTCATTAGTCATTACATTTCCCTTTATTAACGCTGCAGTGGTTGTCGATACTCATTCTGATTTCCGAAATCAGTAAAACATTAATCCTTTTTTTTAAAACCAAGTACTCATTACTCACGAATGAGGTTTCACACAAAAATCATATTAATTCAATTAAGTCAAGTCTCTTATCTTTTAAGATCAAGTCTCTTAACTTATAAAAATCAGTAAACCATTCTCTTTACCTCTTTTAAGACGTTATACCTAACTTTCCATAAAGCTAGTATAACTCTTATGTTTTCAAAACCAAGTATTACTCTTCCTTCAAAAAGGTTTCTTAATCTTTTGAAATACTTCAAGATTCTTTATTATTCAGGCTTAAGTCAAAAGACATTGCCGTAACACTACATTCAGTTAACACACGTACGTCTACCGTACTATATACATATTCCTTTTAAAATATTTCAAGGTTCTTATTATTCAGGCTTAAGTCAAAAGACATTGTCGTACAACTATATTCAGTTAGCACACGTACGTCTACCATATTATTCAGGCTTAAGTCAAAAGACATTGCCACACGTACGTCTACCGTACTATATGTATTCTTTTAAAATACTTCATGCTCAAGAGTATAGGAAGAATCACATACCTCGCGACGATTATCGACTATAAGCAAAACGCTCCACGGCTATAACCCGGCTAGCCTTGTCCTCCTTCCAAGTAGTATATGCTACTCGCAGCACATTCAACCAATAAGGATTATCAGTCTACTGTAAATACAGTCCTATGTAAGTACAGTTCAATCTTCTACTTATATATTCTTCTGATGTGATTTCAGTTCAAGTCTTTTCTGTAATATCCTTCTATTACAGTTCAATTCTCTTCTATGAATCTTATATTCATTTCTATACAACTACAGTATGTAATTTCCAATTACACTAGAAGGACAGTAGTATTTACCTCGATAAGCCCCAAAATCATCCAAGTTTAAAGTCGATCCTGAGCAACGTTTAGCTCCTACTCCGAGTGCTCCAATCCGCTCCAAACAACCCTTAGAAGTTCTACACAACTTCTACTTAACACTTCAACCGACTATGAAGGTTTCCTTAGGGTTTCGTTTAGTGGCTAAAGGAAAGTATAATAGTATTTCCCGGGCTCTACGTATAGAGGTAACTTTTGGAAAGTACTACAAGGTATAAGGGCTAGAGTATTTAGGGCATTATAACAATACTTGGAGAGTATTTCTATACCACAAAGGGGGTATTATACGAAACAACTAGGCTAGGGGTACCCACGGCTAGCACCACTGAGAGGGGATACTTTCGGCAAGGGCCTTCTCAAGGGGGGAGGGTGGTGGCGGACGAAACACTAGAAGGGAGGGAGTATTTGAGACTTAGAAAAATTGCTCAATTTAGGATGAAATAACTCTTCAACAAGGGGGGGTATTTATAGGTCAAGAAATGACCAACCAATGGCCAAGATTCATCCAAGTGTAAGGCAAGTGTAGGGCTAGATTTAAGCCAAGTGCACCTTATCCATCTACCACAACAACTTACACAAAATATCCTACCAACTAAAGCTCACCCTTTCGTCCATTACCACCCAATCTCACGTCCAATGTGAGGGTGACACATGTCACCCTCCCGTTGGTCCAAAATGTTTCGTCTCTCGGAAAAATCATAAAAATAATAAATGACATAGCGAATTTTCCGCCGAAAGTTCTGTAAAACGTTTCGTCGAAAAACGACTCTTTTCGGCACTTGTGCCTAAATTTCGAACCTTGCCTACTTTAAGGCTTAAATTATAATACGTACGCCCTCACGTACATACTCTAGAAATACGGGGTATAACATTCTCCCCTCCTTAGAAACATTCGTCCCGAATGTTCCTTCTCAAGACGGACAACGATGAAGTTCTGCTAACAAGTTGCCAACGCCACGCCTGGCCACGAGATAACACATGCGCGCAAATACTTAAATCCAGGCCAACGAGGAACCACCTCGATGATGCAAAACAATACCAACTCTCGCTCTTGGTCCAAGGGACACTCCCTTCGCACATTCATTTCTCAAAAAAAAATGATTACTTCCATCTTTCAGCACAAGTTCACTTCCTTCCTTACTCGTCGTACTCTTCTCGAACACTTGAACCCTTCTAACATACGTACCACACTTCAGTCAACGCTTCTGTTGCCAAAACTTTGGAATCACCACCTCCAAACTTGGTCATCTTACTAGCCTCAATCTTCCTTAAGGCCATTCCCGACCTTCACGATCCGCTTCTGGTCGAACATATCCACGACTCATACGATGGTCATCAAAACTTGGGCCTAGCACCCTCGTGATCCTACCACCTGGCGGGACCACCCAGAGCTGACCCTACCCCGAAACAGGCCGCGGGTTGGCCCGCAACATGGCCCCAACCTGACCCACTTAACGCATCAAGCTCTTGTTTCCCGATCCAGAACAATCTTACCTATACAGGTCATGAAAGCTACCACTTCCATTTTACACTACCCAAGGAATTTTCCCACAATTACTCCACGTATACTTATATATTCTGACAACGATCACCTGCAAAGTCTTGTACTCAAGACGGCCTTACATCTAAGGTCTTAACATGAAATATTCTAAGGTTCACACTTTCCATGCCCCCATACCTATCCCTTCAACTAACCATGCTTTCTAACTCATAACTAACATAACGCTATCCGTACATAGCACACAATAATAAGGTCATCATATTATGCATACAAATCTCTAGAGGGTTAAGGATATACAGATCTACCGCTCACTCTAATCATAGGCACTGCCAGTGGCATATGAAAGGCGATGAACACGACCGGTATTGTGAGTCATTCTGTCTGCATCCTTCCTATTAGGATTTCGTCATATGGCCTCGACGGCGCAGGAGAAACAAGCACGATAAAGACGACATTCCGGGATGACGTTTGCCCGCATGTGCACTGAGGAAAACTCGAACCCGGCTAGAACCCATGTATATCTGTGAACCGAAGCCACGGAGCCACGACGGCTCGAATACCGAGCGTCCCGAAGGCGCGGAGGACGACTGCTGGCGGAGAGGTACATATCTAGTCTGCTTGGCGGCGCCTCAAAAGTCACCAAGGACCTGTTGTTCGCCCTCTTCTGATCTGGTCATTCCGTCGACCTCTCCGTGCCTCACATCGGTGCGTGGGCTTGCATGCGGGCAATGTCCATGCGGTGAAGAGCTACACCGTACAAGCACGCCAAGTAATCATCTAGCGGTGACGTAGCGGTGTACTCTGTCCTCCATATTTGCTACTCTGGCGGGAACATACCGAGCTAATGAGTCGAACTCACATTGTACTCTCTAACCGTCGCCCGCCTGCCTCAACGTCAAAAATATGTGGCCCGAGCCCTCTCATCTGTTGGGGCAAGAAATGTGCAAGAAAAGCCCTTTAGAACTCGTCCCAAATGGTTGGAGGTGCATGCTCTCCCCGGGACAGCTCCACGAATCAAACGATCATTGCAGTATCACGCGGTGATGCGAACCAATACCACCGACTACGCCTGCGAGACTCTGATCACTCTCATGATCCGCTGTAGCTGTCGGATAAACTCCTGAGGGTCATCCTCAGCTCTCGATCCATAGAACACTGGCGGGTTACAACTCAGAAAGTCCCGTAGTCTCAAACTGTCTGCTCGGGGGTGAACTACGGGTGATACTGGAGGCTGCTGCATCGGCCTATCCTCATATCGGCCACGACCTGGCGTAATGGCGGGCCATCTCCTTGTACCCCATCTCATCTGCTCCCGGCTGTGGATGGAGGCTCAGTCTTGTAGTCTCGGCAGCCCGCCTGCGCTCTAAACTCGCTTCTGCCGTCTTTGGCGGCGTCGAACTTCGCCGTCAAGCACAATCTCATATCTTGGCCGAACTGCGCCCTCGTACTCCTCTGTATCTCACTAGCAGCTCCCTCGGCTGCCTTGCCCACCTGGGCCCGGGTTGCCTTACGCGGAGGCATAACTGGTAAAAACGAAATACGTCAGAGGGGTCCAACTTATCACACAGCTCTAAGGAACGATCTCAGAATGAGAAGAAATGGAAACCAATCCTAAATGTCCTGCAGCCTCCTGATTATAGATGTGGTGCACAACACACCGATAATCAAGACTACTAGACGCGATGCGTAGACACTTTTCCGAGGATTAATCGCTCGATACCACTTTTGTCACGACCGAACCGGGCGTGGTAGTGCCTTACCTCGGGCACCCTAGTGATACAACATCAGAGAAAATCAGCGGAAATAAAAACACGAACATGAATTAAGAGACATGATAAATAAACAGGCCAACCAAAACAGTTGCCTTCAGTATATATACATCAATACCCGAACAGTTATCCTTTTTACAAACTCGCCACAGCGGTACTCTGGACCTAAGAAGTGACAACAACTATGACGGAGGCCCGCCATACCCCTGAATGTACAAGAACCTACAGACTCAGGGTAACATACCAAAAGATAAGCCTCCGAAGAAACGGGGCTTCCCAACACGCTGAACTTTGATCCTATGAGCGAGGATCCACAACCGATGTACTTACTACGGCGTGAACGCGGCCGAAGGAGGTCGATAACAGTACAGTATGTGAAATCGTAAGGATCGTAAATGAAATCATAATAGTCTATATAAAGCGGAGACATGTATGATAACCAAACTACGATTCACAACATAAGCGATCATGTCAAGTCGGGGACTCACGCCTCAAGTCATCCTCACGCGTGGAACTCCTTCCGCCACGGCGATCTAGGTATAAATCGTGTGGAATACGTGTCGGCCCATCGGTGGGACTCGGTAAAGAATCATGTAGATCGTGTCGGCCCGTCCCGTGGGACTCGGTAAGAATCGGATGAAATCGTGTCGCCCATCCGTGGGACTCTGTGAATAATCAGATAAAATACGTGTCCCGGCCCATCCCGTGGGACTCGGTGAATAATCAGATGAAATACGTGTCCCGGCCCATCCCGTGGGACTCGGTGAATAATCAGATGAAATACGTGTCCCGGCCCATCCCGTGGGACTCGGTGAGGAATCGTTCATAACAAATCAGCCGGCCCTCCATCGAGAGACGCGGTGGTATGGAAATACAGTATTTGCACAACAAGGCTATCAAACACAAACATAGGCAAGTTACACACAACTCAAGTTTATTTTTGGCCATAGTCCAGGTTCTGACCCCCAAGTATTACATACGTTAGATTCTTTTTAAAAGATCCATTTCTTTTATAAAGGTCACCCGATACCCGTAGTATAAAAATAGGGTGCCTCACATTTTTAGGTAAACCCAAACACTTTCCTTTTCAACATCAAGTAACAACATTCTTTTCCCTAAGTTCAAGTTTGCCTACTTTCAAGTACTTAAGTCTCTTATTTTAGAAAGGTTTCATAGTTCATAGTTTTATTCACTTAAGAATATAATTCTCTTTTAAAACAATCTGAGAAACATACGCCTTATATGTGAGTATGTTATTCTTGTTCATAAAAAATCTCATTAAGCAGCCATGATCTAGGAAATGTAATATCATTTTGTCTCATCTTAGCTTCTATGCAGATGGAGGTTTCTACTGGTTTTAATAATACTTCATTAGTCATTACATTTCCCTTTATTAACGCTGCGGTGGTTGTCGATACTCATTCTGATTTCCGAAATCAGTAAAACATTAATCCTTTTTTTAAAAACCAAGTACTCATTACTCACGAATGAGGTTTCACACAAAAAATCATATTAATTCAATTAAGTCAAGTCTCTTATCTTTTAAGATCAAGTCTCTTAACTTATAAAAATCAGTAAACCATTCTCTTTACCTCTTTTAAGACGTTATACCTAACTTCCCATAAAGCTAGTATAACTCTTATGTTTTCAAAACCAAGTATTACTCTTCCTTCAAAAAGGTTTCTTAATCTTTTGAAATACTTCAAGATTCTTTATTATTCAGGCTTAAGTCAAAAGACATTGCCGTAACACTACATTCAGTTAACACACATACGTCTACCGTACTATATACATATTCCTTTTAAAATATTTCAAGGTTCTTATTATTCAGGCTTAAGTCAAAAGACATTGTCGTACAACTATATTCAGTTAGCACACGTACGTCTACCATATTATTCAGGCTTAAGTCAAAAGACATTGCCACACGTACGTCTACCGTACTATATGTATTCTTTTAAAATACTTCATGCTCAAGAGTATAGGAAGAATCACATACCTCGCGACGATTATCGACTATAAGCAAAACGCTCCACGGCTATAACCCGGCTAGCCTTGTCCTCCTTCCAAGTAGTATATGCTACTCGCAGCACATTCAACCAATAAGGATTATCAGTCTACTGTAAATACAGTCCTATGTAAGTACAGTTCAATCTTCTACTTATATATTCTTCTGATGTGATTTCAGTTCAAGTCTTTTCTGTAATATCCTTCTATTACAGTTCAATTCTCTTCTATGAATCTTATATTCATTTCTATACAACTACAGTATGTAATTTCCAATTACACTAGAAGGACAGTAGTATTTACCTCGATAAGCCCCAAAATCATCCAAGTTTAAAGTCGATCCTGAGCAACGTTTAGCTCCTACTCCGAGTGCTCCAATCCGCTCCAAACAACCCTTAGAAGTTCTACACAACTTCTACTTAACACTTCAACCGACTATGAAGGTTTCCTTAGGGTTTCGTTTAGTGGCTAAAGGAAAGTATAATAGTATTTCCCGGGCTCTACGTATAGAGGTAACTTTTGGAAAGTACTACAAGGTATAAGGGCTAGAGTATTTAGGGCATTATAACAATACTTGGAGAGTATTTCTATACCACAAAGGGGGGGTATTATACGAAAACAACTAGGCTAGGGGGGGTACCCCACGGCTAGCACCACAAGGAGGGGAGGGGATACTTTCGGCCAAGGGGCCTTCTCAAGGGGGGGAGGGTGGTGGCGGACGAAACACTAGAAGGGAGGGAGTATTTGAGACTTAGAAAGATTGCTCAATTTAGGATGAAATAACTCTTCAACAAGGGGGGGTATTTATAGGTCAAGAAATGACCAACCAATGGCCAAGATTCATCCAAGTGTAAGGCAAGTGTAGGGCTAGATTTAAGCCAAGTGCACCTTATCCATCTACCACAACAACTTGCACAAAATATCCTACCAACTAAAGCTCACCCTTTCGTCCATTACCGCCCAATCTCACGTCCAATGTGAGGGTGACACATGTCACCCTCCCGTTGGTCCAAAATGTTTCGTCTCTCGGAAAAATCCGCAAAAATAATAAATGACATAGCCGGAATTTTCCCTTCGCAAGTTCTGTAAAACGTTTCGTCGAAAAACGACTCTTTTCGGCACTTGTGCCTAAATTGCGAACCTTGCCTACTTTAAGGCTTAAATTATAATACGTACGCCCTCACGTACATACTCTGGAAATACGGGATATAACAAAAACTTTGTCCAAAAATTTTTAAACTCTTAAGTGTTCTTCCTTAGTGTATTAGGAAGATTATTAGCCAAAAGTTTGAAAAGATTTCACACCCTAGCCCCTAAAACTACCCCTTGGCCGAGAGCATGGCAAGAACAAACCTAAGTGTTCTTCACTTGTTTGAGTTGATTCTTGAATAGAAGTTGGTTAGGAGCTTCTAAGGGTGATTTGTGGTGGTTTGGAACACAAAGATTTGGAGCTAAACCTTGCTTAGGAGCGACTTATAATCTTGGATAATTTTGGGCTTATCGAGGTAAATATCTTTGTCCTTCTATTGTAATTAGAGATTACATATTGTAGTAGTTTAGAATTAAGTATAAGATTTATAGAAGGATGGTATAAAAGAAGAGAATTGAACTGTACTTACATTGGGCTGTATTTACAGTAGACTTGTGTAGTTTTACGGGTAGGGAAGTGCTGCCCAATTTTCCGTAGAATAGAGAACCTTCTGCTTAGAATATTCTACGAAGTAGTCTAGACGTTGATAGACGTATTTGACTATTATATGTTGATACTCTGCGCGCGACATATTCGACTTGGCAGGTGGATTGAGCCGAGGAGGTATGTGATCCTTCCTATACTCTTGAGCATGATATTTGTGAAATATATATAGTACGGTAGACGTACGTGTGTTAATTAAATTTGGTTTTACTTTGATGTCTTTTGACTTGAGTTTTAAATAATAAGAATCTTGAAGTATTTCAAAAGAGTTATGAATCATTTTTGAAAGAAAAGAAATACTTGGTTTTAAAAGCTTAAGTGTTATACTAGCTTTATGGGAAGTTAGGTATAACGACTTAAGAAAGATAAAAGGAACGGTTTACTTATTTGCTTATGAAAGCCTTGTAATGATTTTTAGAAAGTGTGGTAAGTTGGTTTGATAAGTAAACATGTTATGATGCTACGTGTGTTAGTGTCTTGTGATGTTTGTGTAAGGGGGTTATTCTTTTTGTGCTTACGTTGTTAAACGATAAGCCCGTTGTACTGGTATTATATTACATACCCCCCTGACTTGTTATGATGCCGAGGGCTTGCCACCCTCGATGCGAGGAATACCTCATGCGGTCCAGGTGACTATGCGGACTTCGGGGGTCCAGGATGATGCCGCGGGTTAGCTACCCCCGATGCGAGGAATACCTCATGCGGGTCTATGTGGCCTATGCGGACTGCGGGAGTTCCAGGATTAGGCTCGCATAATGATACTATGGGAGAATGGCCTTGCTTCGATCATTAGCGGCCTAGAAAAGACCAGTTATGTTATATCTATTTTGCTCTTGGTTATGTTGTGGCACTATGTGCGGTTACATTGGTTGTTTCGTACGTATTTGTAAAATTGGTTTTAAAATGATATGATTTCACTTAAGTACTTTACAGTTTCACATACTTGGTACCTGTTGTACTGACCTCCTTCGGGGGGCTGCGTTCATGCCGCAGGTAGAGGTACTCCTGTTGTTGATCCCCGCTCCTAGGATCACCGTTTCTGCTTTTGGGAAAGCCCCGTTTCTCCGGAGGCTTATCGTTTGGGTATGATCTCCCTGTCATTATAGCTTTATGTACATTCGAGTATGGCGGGGCCTGTCCCGCCATAGTTGTTTACATTCCTAAGTGCAGTAGTCCTGTTGTAAGTTGGGATGTAACTGTTCACTCTTGATGTATATATACATGCCGAAAGGCAATCATTTCTTGGATAAACTGTGTCTCATTTTACATATGTTTCATGTCTTGTTTTTTTATTCCGCTGGTTACTCTGATGTATGTCTACTTGGGTGCCCGGGTAAGGCACCAGTCACGGGCCCGGGATCGGGTCGTGACAAAAGTGGTATCAGAGCAGTTAATCCTCGGAAAGTGTGTACAGACCGTATCTAGTAGAGTCTTGATTATCGGAGTGTTGTGCACCACACCAATAATCAGGAGGCTATATGATATTTAGGATTGGTTTCCATTCTTCTCACTCTGAGATCGTGCCTTAGAGCTGTGTTATAAGTTGGACCCCTCTAACGTATTTCTTTTCTTTACCAGTTATGCCTCCACGCCAGGCAACCCGGGCCAAGAAGGGCAAGGTAGCCGAGGGAGCTTCTAGTAGGACACAGAGGGTCACGAGGGCCCAGGCCCAGTTTTTACCCGAGGCGATACCTCAGACGGTGAGTTCCACGACGCCGCCGGCCCCAACTGAGTTTAGAGCTGCGGTGTAGCTCACGAGACCACGATACTGCGCCTCGGTCCCACACTGGGCGAGAGGAGATGGGTTCTGAGGAGATGGCGATTACTAGCCGAGTTGTGGCGGACGCATGAGATAAGTGGGCCGGCGGTTCGATGCGCGTGGTTCATCCTATATCGGATAGCTTGATACTACGGGATTTTCTGAGTTGTAGCCCGCCAGAATTCTACGGGTCGAGGCCTGAGGATGATCCGCAGGAGTTCATCCGGCGATTCTGACGGATCATGAGAGTGATCAGGGCTTCGGAGACCGAGTCAGTGGTCTTAGGTTCACATCGGCTGCGTGACACTGCAGTCGACTGGTTTGATTCGTGGGAGCTGTCCCGGGGAAAGCATGCCCTTCTAGAGGTCTGGGACGAGTTCTCGGAGGCTTTTCTCAGCCACTTCTTGCCTCCGCATATGAGGAGGGCACGGGCCGACAGATTTACGATCTTTGAGGCGAGAGAGGCGCGGTCGGGAGTACAACGTGGAGTTCAACTCGTTGGCTCGATATGTCCCCGCATTGGTGGCAGACATGGAGGACCGAGTGCACCGCTACGTCACCGGGCTCGACGACTATTTGGCAGAGGGTTGCTCAGGTGTAGCTCTTCAGCCGGGCATGGACATTGCCCGCACGCAGCTTATGACCGGATTTGAGAGCGTAGAGGCGGGTTGTCGATTTCAGCGAGAAGAAGGCCGGGGCGGCAGGTCTTTTGGTGGCTCGGGGTGGGCGATCTCGGCAGAACTAGATTTGCACCACCGCGATTGAGCACTCTGCCGCCGTCTTGAGGACAGCGAGTATTCGGGGCGGTCGGGGCCCGGGACTTGACTTCGAGTAGCGAGGTGCTAACCGATCGAGGTCCTCTCGGTGTGTCCGTCGGTAGATTCCATTCGGAGTTGTGGTACTACTCGGGAGTTTGCTACACTTGCGGCCAGCGGTCATTATCACGGCGTGCAGCGAGGCAGCGCAGATGGTAGGGGTCAGCCTACAGGGTCTTTCGCCGGGTCTTCTTCACCTACGGTTAGTCGCCCCGGAGGGCAGGGTGCTCAGGGACCAGCAGGTCGCGGAAGAGGTCGTGGCAGGGGTCCTAGTTCTAGCGGTCCTCAGAACCGCATTTATGCCTTGTCCGGACAGCGGGACGGGAGGCATCACCGGATGTCGTCACAGGTACCTTATCAGTTTCTTGTTGTGACGTGTATGCCTTGATTGATCCGGGTTCTACCTTGTCATATATATCTCCCCTTATTGCAAGTAGGATAGGGATAGATCCTGAGTCCATAGACCCTTTCGAGGTAGCTACGTGTTATACCCCGTATTTCCAGAGTATATACGTAAGGACGTACGTACGAGAATACGACTTTAAAATTGGAAAGGAAGAAAGATGTGATTTTTCGACGGAAAAGTTTCCGGATTTTGTGAAGGAAAAAGGTTCGTTAATGGGAATTGGATTCCCAGATTTGGTATTCGGACTTCTTGGAATATTAGAGAATTTTGGAATTTTATTTTCGGAAATGGTCACGTGGGGCCCACGGGAGAAATTTACGGTTTTGTGGGGCCCGCTTTGTTTTTGAGATTTTGGCCATTATGGATATTTTCGGAAGATGAAATATTTTGGGCAGTAGGAGGCGACACGTGTCACCCCCTAGGTGGCTCTTGGCGAAATCCTTGACAAGTGGCGAAACAAGTGGCCTTGTCTTGCAAGATATTTTTAGCTTGGACAAGTGGCTTGTGGGGCCCACACAAACTTGTCCCCAATCTCAACCACACACTTGCCTTCATCCTAACCCTTGGTGGTCTTATATATACACCCTTAGTTGATGAAAACTCCCACTTAACCATTTCAAGACTTGACAAAATACTCTCCCTTGAACATTGCTCTCGGCCAAGACCTTGTTCTTGAGCAAAGATTTGTCCAACAATTCTTAAAACTCTTAAGTGTTCTTCCCTAAAGTGTTAGGAAGATTGTGTAGCAAGTGTTGGAGAAGATTTCACACCCCTAACCTATTCTTGATGCCTTGGCGAAAGTTCCAAGTTTGGAACCCTAAGTGTTCTTCACTTTTTGGAGTTGAATCTTGAAGAGGAGTTGGTTAGGAGCTTACATGGGTTGCTTGTAGCGGATTGGGCGTAAAGATTTGGAGCTAAGACTTGCTTGGAGCGATATTAAGTTCTTGGATAGATTTTGGGCTATTTGAGGTAGTAAATCTTAACCTCTTTGTGATTTGGTAATTTTTACATATATTATAAGTATATATGGATTATATAATATATGGAGTAAAGTTTGGAAAGAATGGATCTTGTTAACTTGTTAAAGAAAGGATTGGTCGTTTGCCATTAAAATGGTAAAAACATATCCAACGTATCCAACGTATCTTACTTGTGAAGAAGTAATTAACAAAGTAACTATAACTTATATTAAGAATGGAAATATAAGTTGGATGACTAATGAGTAAGTTGGATAAGTAAAATGGACAAAGTTGGCCAAGGACCCCAACTTAAATTTGTATTTACTTTGGGCGATGTTACTTTGGGTATTTACATTAATTTGTATTTACATTTACATTAAGGAAGATTTTTCAATCGCGTTAGTTTTGGCGTGTGATCCCTTTAATTATTGTATTGTTATGAAGGCGTGATAGTAAACGCGTTACGGTTGGCGCGTAATCCCTTCTTTTACTTATTGTTGTTATGAAGGCGTGATAGTAAACCGCGTTACCGTTTGGGCATGTAATCCCCTTCTTTATGTTGTTTAATTTTTGCACCTTATATATGGTATATATATTACGGTTATTCGGGCCTTGGAGAAAGATGGAAAAGTGAGTAAAAACGGGGGAGGTGCTGCCGAATTTTCTGTAGAATATGGAACCGTGCGGTTAGAAGTTAATAGACGTTTGTGGCCTTATAGGTGGAAGTACTACGAGTAGCGTATTCTACTTGAAGAGTGGAAAAGGCTAGCCGGGTTACAGTACTGTGGAGCGTTTTGCTTATTGTCGATAATCGTCGCGAGGTATGTGAACCTCTTTCTATCCTCCTAGCATGATGCTTTGTAAACTATGTAGTACGGTAGACGTACATGTGCTAAATGAGTTGGTTGGTTTAAAACATAGGGTGTTATAATAACTTTATGGGAAGTTAGTTATAACGACTCTATGTAGGTAAAAGATTGGTTTATTGATTGTAGAAGTTAAGAGACTTGATCTTGAAAGATAAGAGACTTAACTTGTTTTACTTGGTAATTAACATTTTGTTAAAAGTGTTGTGAAACCTCATTCGCGAGTAATGAGTACTTGATTTTAAAAAGAATAATGTTTTATTGATTTCGGAAATGAGAATAAGTGTCGAACAAACCACATCAGCGCTAATAAAGGAAAGTGTATTGACAAATAACAAATTGTTATTAAAACCAGTAGAAACCTCCATCTGCATAGAAGCTAAGATAAGACAAAATTGTATTACATTTCCTAGATCATGGCTGCTGTAACAAGATTGTTGTAAACAAGAATAAACGGCTCACGTACAAGACATATGTTACTCAATTGTTTTAAAAGAGATTAAGACTATGAGTTATGAAACCTTTCTAAAATGAGAAACTTGAGCATTTGAAATTAGGCAAACTTGAACGTTTGGAAAATAATGTTGTTACTTGATTTTACAAAGGGAAGTATTTTGGTTTACTTAAAAAGATAGTCACTCTATTTTATGCTACGGGTATTATGTGACTTTTGTGAAGGAAACAGATCCTTTAAAAAAGAGTTAATGTACGTAGTACTTTAGGGTTAAAACCCAGACTTTGATACGAAATGGAAGTACCTTGAGTTGTGTGTAACTTGCCTATGCTTGTTGTTGTGTAACTCGCATATGCTTGTTGTGATAGCCTTTGTTGTGCAAGTGTTGATATCAGGTGACTTCTTGGGAAGGAGTGGATCTTTTTATAAAAGTCTAGAAGTATGGTAATTTGCTTGAGCTTGTTTGTGATAGCCTGGTTGTGCGGTATATTGTTGTTGGTGTCACATGGACATGTCTACACCGATCTGAGTCAGGGGCATGTGGCCGTGCGGCGGGGTTGATTACGATATATTGTTATTGTGGTTACATGGACATGTCTACACCGTCTGCAGAATTTCGGGGCGTGTGGCGTGCGGCGGGGTTGATCACCCGATATTATTGTTGTTAATGTCACATGGGCGTGTCTGCCGTCTGCAGAATTCGGGGCATGTGGCCATGGGGCATTGTTATTATTGTTGCATCATGGACATGTCTACACCGATCTGAATTCGGGGCATGCGGCCGTGATGCGAACATGATTGATGTTGTGGGCGTGAGACCCATAGTTATATTTGAGTGATGACTTGAGGCGTGAGTCACATCGACATGTTGCTTTTATGTGGTGAATGTAGTTTGGTTATCATACATGTCTCTGCTTTATTTAGACTAGTATGATTTCATTTCTGATATTTTCTGATTTCACATACTTGGTACTGTTATGACCTCGCCCGGAGGCTGCGTTCATGCCGCAGGTAGAGGTACATCGGTAGTGGATTCTCTCTCAGAGGATCACAGTTGCGCGTATTGGGAAGCGCCGTTTCTCCGGAGGCTTATCTTTTGGTATGTGTTCCCTGAGTTGTATGTTCTTGTACATTCGAGGTATGGCGGGGCCTGTCCGTCATGGTTGTTGTAAATCTTAGAAGTGCTGAAATCTTGTTGTGGGTAGGGTTGTAAAAAGGATTAAATCGTTCGGGTTTTATGTATATAACCGTAAGGCAAGCTATTTTTAGTTGCTTTGTTTATGATCATATATCTTGTTTCATGTTTATGTTTTATTTTCATTGGTTTTCTCGATGTTGTATCACTAGGGTGCGGGGTAAGGCACGATCCACGGGCA
This sequence comes from Przewalskia tangutica, assembly GCA_029844215.1. NCBI lineage: Eukaryota > Viridiplantae > Streptophyta > Magnoliopsida > Solanales > Solanaceae > Przewalskia > Przewalskia tangutica. The sequence continues at coordinate 48,360,695 of CM056730.1, forward strand.
GGATCGGGTCGTGACAAAAGTGGTATCGAAGCGATTAATCCTCGGAAAGTGTCTACTGCAGTGTCTAGTAGAGTCTTGATTATCGATGTGTTGTGCACCACATCTATAATCGGAGAGTGCAGACATTTAGGATTGGTTTCCATTCTTCTCATTACGAGATCGTGCCTTAGACTGTGTTGTAAGTTGGACCCTCCGACGTATCTCGTTTTTACCGATTATGCCTCGCGCGCAGGCAACCCGGGCCCGAAGGGCAAAGCGTGAGAGGAGTTGCGAGTAGCAACCAGCGATCTCTATAGAGACCACGATACTGAGCCTCCGGTCCACGGCTGGGCGGAAGGAGTTGGGGTACAAAGAGATGGCCGATTCTTGGCGGTCGTGGCAGATATGAGGATAAATTTGGATCTGGCGATTCGATCCATGGCACCGTAGTTCACCCCGGCGAGCGGTTTGAGGCTACGGGACTTTACGAGTTGTAGCGCGAGTTCTACGGGTCGAGGCACGAGGATGATCCGCGAGAGTTCATCAAGCGATTCTGGGATCGTAGAGTGATCAAGGCTTGGAGACCGAGTCGGTGGTCTTAGGTTCGCATCGGCTACGTGATACCGCATGATCGGTTTGATTCGTGGGAGTTGTCGGAGAGCATGCGCTTCAGCGATATGGGGCGAGTTCTCGAGGCATTCCTCACTCACTTCTTGCCTCGGCGGATGAGGAGGGCGCGGGCGATTTATGATGCTTAGGCAGAGGCGTGCGGTTCGGGAGTACAACGTGGAGTTTGACTCGTTGGCTCGGTATGTCCCGCTTTAGTGGCAACCATGGAGGATAGAGTGCACGCTACGTCAGGGCTAGATGATTACTTGACAGAGGCTTGTTCGAGTGTAGCTCTTCAGCCGGGCATGGACATTGCCCGCATGCAGGCTCATGCACTAGGATGTGAGGCACGGAGAGGTCGACGGAATGACCAAGATCAGCAGAAGAGGGCCAGAACAACAGGGTCCTTTGGTGACTTTCGGGGCGGATCGCCTCGGCGTGAACTAGTTTTGTACCTCGCGAGCGAGTGGTCCTCCACAACCTTGGGGCATCCAGTATTCGGGGGCGGTCGGGGCTCGAGGTTGAGTTTCGAGGAAGTAGGGGTGTTGGCGGATCACGATCACCCCTACCTCGGTGTGGTCGATGTGGTAGACCGCATTTGAAGTGTCGTGGTGCGAGGAGCTTGTTATTTTTGCGGCCAGCGGGGCCATTTTGCGAACCGTCAGACCAAGGGTAGCACGGATGTTACGACTCGGCCTTGAGATCGATGGTGGCTCATCACGCCCACTAGCTATCGCCTGCGGTAGGGCGTGATTAGAAAAGCGGTAGAGACAGGTATATCCTTAACCCTCTAGAGTTTTGTATGCTTGTTATGATGATGTGTTTAGTGTTATGTTCGGATAGCTTTGTGCTAAAATGTGATTTAGAAAACTGGTTAGTATAGAAGGGTAAGCCTGGGGGCATGATAAGTGTGAACCTTAGACTATTTCACGATTGAGACCTTAGAGGTAAGGTCGTCTTGTGTAAAAGATTTATTCTATGTTTGACCTTTATCAGAGTGCGTAGTTTACGTGGAGTTATTAATTCCTTGGGTTGTGTAAAATGGAAGTGGTAGCTTTCATGACTTGAATAGGTAAGATTGTTCGGATCGGGAACAAGAGTGTGTGATGGTGGGGTCGGGTTGAGGACCGTTCGCGGGTCAACCCGCCACTGGTTTGTGGTGGGGTCGATTCGAGGTGGTCAGCGGTGGTAGGGTCACGAGGATGCTAGGCGAGTTTAGTTAACCATCGTATGAGTTCGTGGATCGTTCGACCAGAATCGGTTCATGAAGGCCGGGGATGGCCTTGGCGGAAAAGTGAAGCTACTAAGATGACCAAGTTTGGAGGTAGTGACTCGCGATTTTGAAGCAGGCGATGGCGAAGTATGGCACGTCTGAGAGACACTAGAACCTCGGGGATCGCATGCGATTCGGTACCATTTGTTGGGTCGCCGGGTGACACTAGAACCTCGCGCAAAGTGACAAAAGTGGTATCGCACGGCGAGTAAGGAAGGAAGAGAAGCGTGTGTTATTTCGTGGCGGCGTGGCGTTGGCAACTTGTTAGAGGAACTTTATCGTTATCCGGCTTGAGAAGGAACATTCGGACGAATGTTTCTAAGGAGGGAGAATGTTATACCCGTATTTCAGTATATACGTGGGGCGTGCGTGCGAGAATCGACTTTAAAATTGGAAAGGAAGAAAGATGTGATTTTTCGCGGAAAAGTTTCGTATTTTGTGAAGGAAAAAGGTTCGTTAATGGGGTGGATTCCCAGTTTGGTATCGGACTTCTTGGAATATTAGAGAATTTTGGAATTTTATTTTGGAAATGGTCACGTGGGGCCCACGGGAGAAATTCTGATTTTGTGGGGACCGCTTAGTTTTTGAGATTATGGCCATGATCGATATTTTAGGAAGATGAAATATTTTGGACTAGTAGGAGGGCGACACGTGTCACCCCCCTAGGTGGCTCTTGGCGAAATCCTTGGACAAGTGGCGAAACCAGTGTCCTTGTCTTGCAAGAGATATTTTAGCGTGGACAAGTGGCTTGTGGGGCCCACACACACTTGTCCCCAATCTCAACCACACACTTGCCTTCATCCTAACCCTTGGTGGTCTTATATATACACCCTTAGTTGATGAAAACTCCCACACTTAACCATTTCAAGACTTGACAAAATACTCTCTCCTCGAACATTGCTCTCGGCCAAGACCTTGTTCTTGAGCAAAGATTTGTCCAACAATTCTTAAAACTCTTAAGTGTTCTTCCTAAAGTGTTAGGAAGATTGTGTACCAAGTGTTGGAGAAGATTTCACACCCTAACCTATTCTTGATGCCTTGGCGAAAGTTCCAAGTTTGGAACCCTAAGTGTTCTTCACTTTTTGGAGTTGAATCTTGAAGAGGAGTTGGTTAGGAGCTTCTATGGGTTGCTTGTAGCGGATTGGAACGTAAAGATTTGGAGCTAAGACTTGCTTGGAGCGATATTAAGTTCTTGGATAGATTTTGGGCTATTTGAGGTAGTAAATCTTAACCTCTTTGTGATTTGGTAATTTTTACATATATTATAAGTATATATGGATTATATAATATATGGAGTAAAGTTTGGAAAGAATGGATCTTGTTAACTTGTTAAAGAAAAGTTGGCGTTTGCCATTAAAATGGTAAAAACATATCCAACGTATCCAACGTATCTTACTTGTGAAGAAGTAATTAACAAAGTAACTATAACTTATATTAAGAATGGAAATATAAGTTGGATGACTAATGAGTAAGTTGGATAAGTAAAATGGACAAAGTTGGCCAAGGACCCCAACTTGACCTAATCTTGACCTTACACTTGCCTTCATCCTAACCCTTGGTGGTCTTATATATACACCCTTAGTTGATGAAAACTCCCACACTTAACCATTTCAAGACTTGACAAAATACTCTCTCCCTTGAACATTGCTCTCGGCCAAGACCTTGTTCTTGAGCAAAGATTTGTCCAACAATTCTTAAAACTCTTAAGTGTTCTTCCCTAAAGTGTTAGAAAGATTGTGTAGCAAGTGTTGGAGAAGATTTCACACCCCTAACCTATTCTTGATGCCTTGGCCGAAAGTTCCAAGTTTGGAACCCTAAGTGTTCTTCACTTTTTGGAGTTGAATCTTGAAGAGGAGTTGGTTAGGAGCTTCTATGGGTTGCTTGTAGCGGATTGGAACGTAAAGATTTGGAGCTAAGACTTGCTTGGAGCGATATTAAGTTCTTGGATAGATTTTGGGCTATTTGAGGTAGTAAATCTTAACCTCTTTGTGATTTGGTAATTTTTACATATATTATAAGTATATATGGATTATATAATATATGGAGTAAAGTTTGGAAAGAATGGATCTTGTTAACTTGTTAAAGAAAAGTTGATCGTTTGCCATTAAAATGGTAAAAACATATCCAGCGTATCTTACTTGTGAAGAAGTAATTAACAAAGTAACTATAACTTATATTAAGAATGGAAATATAAGTTGGATGACTAATGAGTAAGTTGGATAAGTAAAATGGACAAAGTTGGCCAAGGACCCCAACTTAAGGACTGTATTTACTTTGGGCGATTTACTTTGGGTATTTACATTGAATTGTATTTACATTTACATTGGGGAAGATTTTTCAATCGAGTTCCGTTTTGGCGTGTGATCCCTTTTTAATTATTGTATTGTTATGAAGGCGTGATAGTAAACGCGTTCTGGTTGGCGCGTAATCCCCTTCTTTTACTTATTGTTGTTATGAAGGCGTGATAGTAAACCGCGTTACCGTTTGGGCGTGTAATCCCCTTCTTTATGTTGTTTAATTTTTGCGCCTTATATATGGTATATATATTACGGTTATTCGGGCCTTGGAGAAAGATGGAAAAGTGAGTAAAAACGGGGGAGGTGCTGCCGAATTTTCTGTAGAATATGGAACCGTGCGGTTAGAAGTTAATAGACGTTTGTGGCCTTATAGGTGGAAGTACTACGAGTAGCGTATTCTACTTGAAGAGTGGAAAAGGCAAGCCGGGTTCTGATCTTGTGGGCGTTTTGCTTATTGTCGATAATCGCGAGGTATGTGAACCTCTTCCTATCCTTCTAGCATGATGCTTTGTAAACTATGTAGTGCGGTGAGCGTACATGTGCTAAATGAGTTGGTTGGTTTATAACATAGGGTGTTATAATAGCTTTATGGGAAGTTAGTTATAACGACTCTATGTAGGTAAAAGATTGGTTTATTGATTGTAGAAGTTAAGAGACTTGATCTTGAAAGATAAGAGACTTAACTTGTTTTACTTGGTAATTAATATTTTGTTAAAAGTGTTGTGAAACCTCATTCGCGAGTAATGAGTACTTGATTTTAAAAAGAATAATGTTTTATTGATTTCGGAAATGAGAATAAGTGTCGAACAAACCACAGCAGCGCTAATAAAGGAAAATGTATTGACAAATAACAAATTGTTATTAAAACCAGTAGAAACCTCCATCTGCATAGAAGCTAAGATAAGACAAAATTGTATTACATTTCCTAGATCATGGTCTTTGTAACAAGATTATTGTAAACAAGAATAAGCGGCTCACGTCTGAAGACATATGTTACTCAATTGTTTTAAAAGAGATTAAGACTATGAGTTATGAAACCTTTCTAAAATGAGAAACTTGAGCATTTGAAATTAGGCAAACACGAGCGTTTGGAAAATAATGTTGTTACTTGATTTTACAAAGGCGATATTTTAGTTTACTTAAAAAGATAGTCACTCTATTTTATGCTACGGGTATTATGTGACTTTTGTGAAGAAGCAGATCCTTTAAAAAGAGTTAATGTCACGTAGTACTTTAGGGTTAAAACCGGACTTTGATACGAAATGGAAGTACCTTGAGTTGTGTGTAACTTGCCTATGCTTGTTGTTGTGTAACTCGCGTATGCTTGTTGTGATAGCCTTTGTTGTGCAAGTGTTGATATCGGTGACTTCTTGGGAAGGAGTGGATCTTTTATAAAAGTCTAGAAGTATGGTAATTTGCTTGAGCTTGTTTGTGATAGCTTTGGTTGTGCGGTATATTGTTGTTGGTGTCACGTGGACATGTCTACACCGATCGCAGTCCGGGGCATGTGGCCATGCGGCGGGGTTGATTACGATATATTGTTATTGTGGTTACATGGACATGTCTACACGTCTGCGAGAATTTGGGCGTGTGGCGTGCGGCGGGGTTGATCACCCAAGATTATTGTTGTTAATGTCACGTGGGCGTGTCTACACCGTCTGGTCGGGGGCATGTGGCCATGGGGCATTGTTATTATTGTTGCATCATGGACATGTCTACACCGTACAGAATTACGGGGGCATGCGGCCATGATGCGAACATGATTGATGTTGTGGGCGTGAGACCCGTAGTTATATTTGAGTGATGACTTGAGCGTGAGTCACGACATGGCTTTTATGTGGTGAGCGTAGTTTGGTTATCATACATGTCTCTGCTTTATTTAGACTAGTATGATTTCATTTCTGATATTTTCTGATTTCACATACTTGGTACTGTTATCTTGACCTCCTTGAGGCTGCGTTCATCTGCGGTAGGAGTACATCGGTAGTGGATCCTCGCTCATAGGATCACAGTTCAGCGTATTGGGAAGCTCCGTTTCTCCGGAGGCTTATTCTTTGGTATGTGTTCCCTGAGTTGTAGGTTCTTGTACATTCAGGGGTATGGCGGGGCCCTGTCCCGTCATGGTTGTTGTAAATCTTAGAGGTCTGTAGTACTGTTGTGGGTAGGGTTGTCAAAAGATTAAAGCTGTTCGGGTTTTATGTATATAACGAGAAGGCAAGCGTTTTTAGTTGCTTTGTTTATGATCATATATCTTGTTTCATGTTTATGTTTTATTTTCCGCTGGTTTTCTCTGATGTTGTATCACTAGGGTGCCCGGGGTAAGGCACCAGTCACGGGCCCGGGATCGGGTCGTGACACTACGCCAGTGGGTGATTCGGTGGTAGCTCGGCGGGTATATAGGGCTTGCCCGGTGTCTTTATGTAGTCGTCAGACCCTAGCCGACTTGATAGAGTTGGATATGACAGACTTCGACGTGATTATGGGTATGGATTGGTTAGCTTCTTGCTGCGCCAATGTAGACTGTAGGGAGAGAGTGATGCGGTTCGGTTTCTGAGCCGATTATGAGTGGGAGGAACACCGTGTCGCGAGGGTAGGTTTATTTCTTACCTCAAGGCTAGGAAGATGGTGCGAGAAGGGTATATCTACCATCTCATTCGGGTGTTTGATCACGAGGCTGCGATACAGATTTTGATCGATTCGGTAGTCGAGAGAGTTCCCGGATGTGTTCCAAGCGACCTCCGGGTATCCTCACGAGAGGAGATAAAGTTTTGTATCGATGTCTTTGCCACTCGGCCTATATCCATTCCGCCATCTGAGAATGGCACTGCCGAGTTGAGAGAGTTGAAGGACCGGTGAGAGATTTCTTTGGAGAAAGGGCTTCATCGGGCCTAGTGTTTCTCCTCGAGGGCGCGGTATTGTTCGTGAAGAAGAAGGGCGGGATGATGCGCATGTGTGTTGATTCTGAGCGGTGAACAAGGTGACTATTAAACGAATACCCCTTCCCAAGATTGCTGATTTGTGCGACCAGTTGCAGGGTGCGAGATGTTTCTCCATGATTGACCTGCGATCGGGCTATCATCAGGTGCGAGTTAGAGAGGCGGATGTCCACAGAATCGCATTCGGACGGTATGGGCACTATGAGTTCGAGTTATGTCTTTCGGTTTGACCAATGCTCGGCGATATTTATGGATTTGATGAACCGAGTGTTCAAGCCATTTTGGATACGTTTGTGATAGTGTTCATTGATGACATCTTGGTTTATTCCGCTCGAGGCGGGAGCATGCGGAGCATTTGAGGGCTTGTCTTTGAGAGTTCTCGAGACCAGTGGTTTATGCGCCAAGTTTCGAAGTGTGAGTTTTGGTTGGATTCGGTGGCGTTCTTAGGGCACATTGTTGGGGCCGATGGTATTCGGGTGGATACGACCAAGATCGAGGCAGTCAGGAGTTGGCCTAGACCTACTACTCCGGCAGTGCGCGACTTTACGGGCCTTGCAGGTTACTATCGGAGGTTCGTGGAAAAGTTTTCTTCTATTTCGGCACCTTTGACTAAGCTGACTCAGAAGGCAGCTAAGTTTCAGTGGACGGATGCTTGTGAGGAGGGCTTCCAGTTACTGAAGGAGAGGTTGACGACCGCCCCAGTTCTTACTCTTCCAAAGGGCCTAGACGGCTATGTGGTGTATTGTGATGCGTCAGGCATCGGGCTTGGATGTGTGTTGATGCAGCAGGGTAAGATTATAGTGTATGCATCTCGACAGCTCAAGAAGCATGAGAAGAACTACCCCACCCATGATTTGGAGTTGGCAGCGGTGATTCACGCCTTGAAGATCTGGAGACATTATTTGTATGGAGTTCATGTGGATATTTACACAGACCACAAGAGCCTCGGTATATCTTGACGGAGGAGGTGAACTTACGGCGAGAGGCGGTGGTTAGAGCTACTCAAGGATTATGATGTAGATATCCTATACCACCCAGGGAAGGCCAATGTAGTGGCAGATGCCCTTAGTCGTAGGTCGATGGGTAGTCTATCAGAGGTGCAGCCAGAGAGGAGGGGCATGGTCCGCGAGTTGCATCAGCTAGCGAGCCTTGGAGTGCGATTGATTGATTCTGATAGTAGTGGGGTTCGAGTTCGAGAGGTTGTCGAGTCTTCCATCGTCGAGGAGGTGAAGATGCGACAGTTTGAGGATCCGAGTATGACCCGGTATCATGATACGGCTCTTCGTGAGGGGAAGGGTCCACTCGAGGTAGCACCTGATGGGGTGCTAAGATTTGAGGCGAGTTGTGTGTTCGGATATTGCGAGGACTTGGCAAGAGTTCTAGGGGAAACACACATCGCGTGTTACTCTATCCATCCGGGGTCGACAAAGATGTACCACGACCTCATATCTGTGTATTGGTGGGATGACCTGAAGAGGGACGTTGCAGAGTTTGTTGCTCAGTGCCCGAGTTGTCAGCAGGTCAAGGCGGAGCACAAGAGGCCTGGTGGGTTGTTGCAGGCTATAGAAATTCTGATGTGGAAGTGGGAGGTGATCAACATAGACTTTATTACAGGGTTACCTCACACTCAGAGGAAGCATGATTCTATCTGGGTTATCGTCGACAGGCTGACGAAATCCGCCCACTTTCTTCCCGTCAGGACGACTTTTTCGGCTGAGGATTATGCTAGACTTTACATCCGAGAGATCGTGAGACTGCATGGGGTCCCTATTTCTATCATATCAGACATATGAGCTGTCACGACCCGATCCCGGGCCCGTGACTAGTGCCTTACCCGGGCACCCAAGTAGACATACATCAGAGTAACCAGCGGAATATAAAAACAAGACATGAAACATATGTAAAATGAGACACAATTTATCCAAGAAAAGATTGCCTTTCGGCATGTATATATACATCAAGAGTGAACAGTTACATCCCAACTTTACAACAGGACTACAGACCTCTAGGAATGTAAACAACTATGGCGGGACAGGGCCCCGCCATACCCTGAATGTACATAATCTACAATGACAGGGAGATCATACCCAAAAGATAAGCCTCCGGAGAAACGGGGCTTTCCCAGCGAAAGCGGTGATCCTAGGAGCGGGGATCAACAACAGGAGTACCTCTACCTGCGGCATGAACGCAGCCCCCCGAAGGAGGTCAGTACAACAGGTACCAAGTATGTGAAACTGTAAAGTACTTAAATGAAATCATATCATTTTAAAACCAATTTTACAAATATGTACGAAACAACCAATGTAACCGCACATAGTGCCACAGCATAACCAAGAGCAAAATAGATATAACATAACTGGTCTTTTCTAGGCCGCTAATGAAGCAAGGCCATTCGCCCATAGTATCATTATGCGTGCCTAATCACGGAACTCCGCGATCGCGCATAGGCCACATAGGCCGCATGAGGTATTCCCGCATCGGGGTAGCTAACGCGGCATCATCTGGACCCCGAAGTCGCGCATAGTCCTATGGACGCGTGAGGTATCCTCGCGTCGGCGTAACACACCGGGTGATCAATCCAGAACTCCTGCGACTCGCAAAGGTCACGTGGACCGCGTGAGGTATTCCTCGCATCGAGGGTGGCAAGTCCTCGGCATCATAACAAGTCGGGGTATGTGATATAATAGCGATCTGACGGGCTTATCGTTTAACAACGTAAGCACAACAAGAATAACCCCCTTACACAAACATCACAAGACACTAACACACGTAGCATCATAACATGTTTACTTATCAAACCATCTTACTACACTTTCCAGAAATCAATACAAGACTTTCATAGACAAATAAGTAAACCGTTCCTTACATCTTTCTTAAGTCGTTATACCTAACTTCCCATAAAGCTAGTATAACTCTTAAGCTTTTAAAACCAAGTATTACTTTTCTTTCAAAAATGATTCATAACCCTTTTGAAATATTTCCAAGATTCTTATCATTTAAAACTCAAGTCAAAAGACATCAAAGTAAAACCAAGTTTAGTTAACACATGTACGTCTACCGTACTATATATATTTCAAAAGTATCATGCTCAAGAGGATAGGAAGAATCACATACCTCCTCGGCTCAATCCACCTGCCAAGTCGATTATGTCGCGCGCAGAGTATCAACCTATAATAGTCAAATACGTCTATCAACGTCTAGACTACTCTGTAGAATATTCTAAGCAGAAGGTTCTCTATTCTACGGAAAATTGGGCAGCATTTCCCTACCCGTCAAACTACACAAGTCTACTGTAAATACAATCCTATGTAAGTACAGTTCAATTCTCTTTTTTTATACCATCCTTCTATATATCTTATACTTAATTCTAAACTACTTCAATATGTAATCTCCAATTACAATAGAAGGATAAAGATTATTACCTCGATAAGCCCAAAAATATCCAAGATTAAATGTCGATCCTGAACAACGTTTAGCTCCTAATTTGCACGATCCGATAGCTCCAAGAAACCCTTAGAAGTTTCTAAACAACTTCTACTTAATACTTCAACCAACCATGAAGATTTTCCTAGGGTTTCGTTTTGTGACTAAAGGATATAAAGTAGTATTTCCGGGCGTTTAGTATAGAGGTAACTTTGGAATACAACAAGGGATTTAGGCTAAGGTATTTTGGAATAGTAACAATACTAGAAGAGATTTTTCTACCAAGGGGGGGTGTTTCGGACGAAGCAACTAGGAAGGGGGGGGGAGGGTGTTTGGACGAGAGCTAGTCAAAGGGGGAGGGAGTTTTGAGACTTGGAAAATGTTTAAGTGGATGAAGAAGTCTTGCAACTTAAGGGGGGTATTTATAGGACATTGAGGCGAGATTAAAGCATGTGTAGGGTGGAGATTTGGATCCATGTGATGAATGAAGTCTTCCAACCAAGTGTCCACCACAATTTTGGGACATATGTCCACCACAACTTTGGGACATATGTCCACCACAAAAATGAGACATGTGGCTAGCCACTTGCTCCACAAAAAACATCCAAACCTACTCCCACTATCCCAAAAAATATCTTGCAAGACTTGACTTATTGACTTGGCCACTTGCCCACAATTTTCGTCCAACCAATGCCACCTAAGGGTGACACGTATGCATCTCCTATTGGTCCAAAATATTTCGTCTCTCGGAAAAATCCATAATAAATTAAAATATTGAAAACGTAAAATTTCCTTCACAAGGTTCGGAACCTTTTCCGATGGAAGTTCACAATTTCGTCCTTAACCTAATTAGGGCTTGTACAAACGTACGTACGTCCTCACATACATACTCTGGAAATACGGGGTATAACATTCTCCCCTCTTTAGAAACATTCGTCCCGAATGTTCCTTCTCAAGACAGATAACGATATAGTTCCTCATAATTTAAACAATTTGCAAATGCCACACATGGCCACAATACAACACTTACGTACATATGCCAAAGAAAATTTATAAGTAGGAAAGTGAGTTACCTGGAGGTGTGGGGAATAGGTGAGGATACCTCTGCCTCATGTCCTCCTCTGCTTCCCACGTCATTTCCTCTCTGTGCTCATTCCGCCATAAGACCTTGTGAGCCGGAAGCATCCTTTGTCGTAGTCGCCTAACTTTGACGATCGAGTATCGCTATGGGAATCTCCTCATCGATAACCCTCGGTCACACGGACATCGTCAATCGGCGCACTCTAGATGGATCTCGATACATCTCTCAACATAGAAACATGGAAAACCGGATGCCGCCTCGAGATCGGACGTCGAGATCAACTCGCGCAACCTTGCCTACCTGCGAGACGATCGATAAGGCCCAATGTACCTTGGTGAGTTTCCCTTTCTTCGAATCTCATCACACCGCCTTCATGGGTGACACCTTGAGAAAACCCAATCAGCAACCTCAAACTCAAATGTCGACACCGATGATCTGCATCGACTTATATCGACTCTGCGGCTATCGATGCGCTCTGGATAAGCTTCACCTTATCCGGCTTTGCTGTATCAAGTGCGGCCCGACTAAGCGCACCTCGCCACATCGAACCAGCCTATCGGTGACTGCACTTCCTCCCATATAAGGCCTCGTAAGGCGACATGCGGATCTTTGGAATGGTAGTTGTTATTATCACATAAACTCACTAGCGGCAAATGATCCTCCCGGTACCACGAAATCAATAACACGGGCTCGCGGCGTATCCTCGAGAGTGCGGATGATGCGCTCTGCTGTCCGATGCATGCGAGGATGGAATGCGATCTTGAGGCTCACTCTTGTCACGACCGAACAGGCCGTGGTGGTGCCTTACGGGCACCCAAGTAAGACATACATCAGTGTCAGTGAAATAAAAACAAAACATGAAACAATGTAAAGAGAGCCAGTTTATCGAGGAAAAGTTGCCTTCGGCATATATATATAAACCCAGTGAGCGATTACATCCCAACTTTACAACGGGACTACAGACCTCTAAGGAAGTAAAACAACTATGGCGGGGCGGGGCCCGCCATACCTGAATGAACATTAATACCTACAACATCGGGGACTATACCAAAGATAAGCCTCGGAGAAGCGGGCGTCTCAAAATCTTTGTTGTGATCCTATGGCGAGGATCGGCGGCGGTGTACCTCTACTGCGGCGTGAGCGGCCGAAGAAGTCGATCTACAGTACCAAGTATGTGGCTGAAAATCAGTAAATGAAATCATAATAGTCTATATAAAACAAAAGACATATATGATAAAACAATTTATGATACCTGATATGTAGCATGTCAAGTCGAGGACTCGCGCCTTAAAGTCATCACTCAAATATAACCATGGGTCTCATGCCCATAATATCAATCATGCGTGGAATTCCTTCCTCCTTGGCGATCCATGATATAACAAGCACTAAGGAATACACATGAACACGAGTCCCGCGTGTCATAATAAAACCGTGCGGGGTAAATGCGAAGGCATAGCCGACTACTAAGACCAGCGGTACCAACAATGCCATAAAGCGTATCACGAGGTCTTTCTAGAGCGCCACATGATCGAAGCGGCCATTCGCCTCGGTATCAATGTGCGCGTCTAATCTGGAGCATACCGCTGCTCGCGCCAGCCATAGGCCCGAATGAGGTATTCCTTGCGACGGGGTAGCTAGCCAGCGGTACCATACGGACTCCGCGATCCGCATAGTCACATAGACCGCATAGTCACACAGACCGCATAAGGCACTCCTCGCATCGGGATAATACACCCGGAATGATCAATCCTGGAGCATACCAGTAGATTATTCTTGTTTATAACAATCTTGTTAAAGCAGCCATGATCAAGGAAATGTAATATCATTTTGTCTCATCTTAGCTTCTATGCAGATGGAGGTTTCTACTGGTTTTAATAATACTTAATTAGTCGATACATTTCCCTTTATTAGCGCTGCAGTGGTTTGTTCGATACTTATTCTCATTTCCGAAATCAATACAAGGCGTTTATAAACAATTAAGTAAACCGTTCCTTTTATCTCTCTTAAGATCGTTATACCTAACTTCCCATAAGGCTAGTATAACTCTTAAGCTTTTAAAACCAAGTATTACTCTTCTTTCAAAAACGGTTCTTAATTCTTTTGAAATACTTCAAGATTCTTTATTATTAGACTCAAGTCAAAAGACATCATGATAAAACCACGTTCGATTAACACGTCGTCTACCGTACTATATATATTCTTTTAAAAATATCATGCTCGAGAGGATAGGAAGAATCACATACCTCGCGACGATTATCGACTAATAGCAAAATGCTCCACCGCTATAACGGCTAGCCTTGTCCACTTTCAAGTAGAACATGCTACTCGCGAACATTCAACCTATAAAGGCCATATCGTCTATCAGCGTCTAGACTACAGCGAAGAATATTCTAAGTAGAGGGTTCTCTATTCTCTGGAAAATGCGGCGAGACATCCCTACGAGTCATACTACACAGTCTCTGTAAATGCGGTCACATGTAAATACGGTTCATTTCTTCTTCTTTTATACCCTTCTCTGTGATTACGGTTCAATTCTATTCTTTAATATCCTTCATATCTTATACTCAAATCTTAACTATTCTTATATGTAATCTTGATTACAATAGAAGGACAAAAGTGTTTACCTCGACAAGCCCAAAATTATCCAAGTTAAATGTCGATCTGAGCAAGGTTTAGCTCACAATTGCACGCTCGATAGCTCCAAGACCCTTAGAAGTTTCTAAACAACTTCTACTCAACTACTAAAAGGGATTTGGGGCTAGGGTATTTTGGAATAGTAACTACTAGAAGGCAACTTTCTACAAAGGGGGGGGAGAGGGTTCTCGGCCGAAGCCACTAGGAAGGGGGGGGGAGAGGGCTTGGACGAGAAACACTACAAAGGAGAGGGAGTTTTTGAGACTTAGAGAATGAGGAGTGGATGAATAAGTCTTCACTCAAGGGGGGTATTTATAGAACACTCAAGGGCTAAGAACAAAACAAATGGAAGGTGGAGATTATGATCCAAGTGAAAGATGAGGTCTTCCAACCAAGTGTCTCCCACAACATTTGGACATATGTCCACCACAATATTGGAACACATGCCCACCACAACAATGAGCCATGTGGACTCCACTAACTCTCCAAAAAAACGTCCACTTCTACCTACTCCCACTCACACAAATCAACTTGCAAGACTTGACCAATTTGACTTGCCCACTAGGCCATATTTTCTTCCAACCTAAGCCAACTAAGGGTGACACATGTTTCCCTCCTAATGGTCCAAAATATTTCGTCTCTCGGAAAAATCCGTAATCGGTTAAAAAATATTAAAAACGTAGAATTTCCTTCACAAGGTTCGGAATCTTTTCCGTCGAAAACTTAAAATTTCATTCTTAACCTAATTAGGGTTTGTACAAACGTACGTACGTCCTCACGTACATACTCCGGAACTACGGGGTATAACATTCTCCCCTCCTTAGAAACATTCGTCCCGAATGTTCCTTCTCAAGACAGATAACGATATTGGTCCTCACAACTTAACAGTTTGCAAAAGGCACACATGGCCACAATACAACATGCGCAAATACTTAAATCCAAGTCCACGAGGAATCACCTCTATCATCACAAAAGCTCCCACCCAAGGTCTAAAATATATTCCATTCGCACCTTTACTTCACAAAAGTAATGATCACTCTTATTCTCTTACTCGTCGTACCCTCCTCGAACACTCGAACACTTCCTAAATAAACTTACCACCTTCCTGTTATTGCTTCAGTTTCCAAAATCTCGGGGTTACTATCTCCAACTTGGTCATCATCATCGGGGAACACTCTGGATGGATCTCCGATACTCTTCTGAACATATCAACATGAAAGACCGGACGTACTGCCTCCCACGTCGGACGACAAAGCTAACTTATAGGCAACCTGGCCTATCCTCAAAAGGATCTGAAAACGCTCCCAGTACCTCAGGATAAGTTTCCTCTGTTTTCCAAATCTCGTCATGCCGCCAGGGGTGGTACCTGAAAACCCACCGTCGGCACTGAACTCCAAGTGTCGATGCCGATTATCCGCATGACTTCTGTTGACTCTGAGCTGCCAATAACCTCTCCTGGATAGGCTTCACCCTATCCACATCCTGCTGAATCAAGTATGTACCCACTATCTGAATCTTGCCAACATCGAACCAATCGATCGGCAACCTACACTTCCGCCCCTACAAGGCTTCATAAGGCGACATCCGAATACTGAAATGGTAGTTATAAAACACTCCCTCAACAGGAGGCAACAATCCTCACAGCTACCCCTGAAATCCAAACACTGGCCCGAGGGTGAATGTGATACGGAGACTCACCTGAGTTCCTAACCCTGCCTGGTAAAACCCCCAGAAAAGGAACAGCCGTAACCTGGGCTCCACTGCCGGTCATAAGTAAAAGTAGGGACCCCGTGTAGCCTTACAATCTTCCCGATATATAACATCTCGCATAACCCTCTGCCGAGTAAACGGTCCTGACTGAAAGATAAGGTGGGCTGACCTCATCGGTCCGACTACTGGTCGAATGCATCCACGAACTCGTATGCTGGTTAACTAAACTTGGGCCTAACCCCTTCATGACCCTACCACCTGGCGGGACCACCTCGAATTGACCCCACCATATTACAGGTCACGGGTTGACCCGCGATCGATCCTCAACCCGGCCTGCTATCGCGCCAAACACTTGTTCCCCGATCTGGAACAATCTCACTAATCAAGTTACGAAAACCTAGTGGTCTTCTTAGCTCAACTACCCTCTTTCATTTCATACCACTCAGGGATTTATCACACAACATATCTCACGTATACTATGCACTCCGATAAGGGTCAAACATAAAAATAATCTTTTACTCAAGATGGCCTCGCCTCTAAGGTCTCTACGAAAAAAAAATCTAAGGCTCACAATTAACACAATGCTATCTGAACATAACACTTAAAATATACTTATCTTATCACACACACAAATCTCTAGAGGGTTAAGGATATACCTGTATCTAATGCTTCACTACCCTTTGTCGTTCTAATCAATCCTGCCCTGCTGGGCGCATAGCTAAGGAGGATGATGAACTAGCCACTGATCCCGAAGGATGAGTCTACATCCGCGCCACCTCTGGTTGGACAATTTCTCGCAAAATGGCCTGCGCCATAAGCATAACAATTTGTCGAAGAAATGCGACCTCCCCATGTGACACTTACCACAACGGCCACAGGGTGGGGTGGCCTCTGCAGCTAACACCCCTTCCTCTCCGAACCATCGAATCGGTGGTTTGGAACCTGCGTATATTTGTGAATGAAGCTTTGGAGCTCGACCAACTCGGCATACCGAGCGTCACGAACCACAGCGGAGGACCACTGCTGCTGGCGGAAGTGCATATCCAGTCTGCTGCTGAGGAGATTTGCCTCGAAAGTTACCAAAGGACCCTGCCGATCTGGCCCTCTTCTGCTGATCTTGGTTAATCCGTCGATCTCTACGTTCCTCTGTGTGCTGCGCATGAGCCTGTACGCGGGCAATATCCATGCCTGACTGAAGGGCTACTCTTGTACAACCCTTTACTAGATAATCGTCTAGACCCGTGATATATCGGTGCACTCTATATTCTCTGATTGTTAAAATCCTAGCTAGTAACAGGTCCATTCCTTTGTAATCCATATTCTCTGTTCCCGGTCGTGGAACTGAAGGCTCATATAACATGGCCGCAGTAGGAAATGTTGCCGCTGTGCTAAACTCTGTTGGGGCTGGCGATGTCGCAGAACTCCCCGAATGAAGCACCACCCTAGGTGATGATTGGGCCTGTGCCCTCGTAACCCTCATGCTCTGCATGACTCCCTCATTGCCTTGCCTATCTGGGCCCGGGTTGCCTTGCGCGGAGGCATAACTGGTAAGGGAAAGAAATACGGTAGAGGGGTCCAACTTATAACACATCTCTAAGGCACGATCTCAGAGTGAGAAGAATGGAAACCAATCCTAAATATCCTATAGCCTCCTGATTATTGGTGTGGTGCACAACACACCGATAATCAAGACTCTACTAGATACGGTCTGTAGACACTTTCCGAGGATTAAGCGCTCGATACCACTTTTGTCACGACCGAACGGCCCGTGTTGGTGCCTTACGGGCACCCAGTAGACATACATCAGTGTCGTGAAATAAAACCCAACATGAAACAATGTAAAAGAGGCACAGTTTATCTGAGGAAAAGTTGTCCTTCGACATATATATATAAACCCAAAGTGAACAATTACATCCCAACTTTACAACGGGACTACATACCTCTAAGGAAGTAAAACAACTATGGCGGGACAGGGCCCCGCCATACCCTGAATGAACATTAATACCTACAACATCAGGGACTATACCAAAGATAAGCCTCCGGAGAAACGGAGCTTCCCAAAATGGCTGTGATCCTATGGCGAGGATCGACGGTGGTGTACCTACCTGCGGCATGAGCGGCCCCGAAGGAGTCGATCTGGCAACGGTACCAAGTATGTGGCGAAAATCGTAAATGAAATCATAATAGTCTATATAAAACAAAAGACATATATGATAAACAATTTACGATACCTGATATGTGTTATACCCGTTTTCGGTATATGCGTATGGACGTGCGTCTGAAATTTGAGCCTTAGGATAGGCATTGGATTCGAAATTTGGGCACAAGTGCCGATTAAGTCGTTTTTACGGCGAAGCGTTTCCCGACTACGTTGGGAAAATTCCGGCTATGTCATTTAGTATTTTTGCGGATTTTTAGGCGGCGGAACATTTTTGGACCAACGGGAGGGTGACACTTGTCACCTCATTGGGCAACAAAGAGGAGGCTTGGCCTTGGCCGATTGGCTCCTCTTTTGTGCCTTGCTTTGTGGCTTGTTTTGTGGAGTGTTTTGTGGAGTGTTTTGTGGGTGCACTTGGCTTGATCTTGGCCTTACACTTGCCTTGCACATGGCTTGATCTTGGCCATTGGTTGGCTTTTGGTTTTGCTATAAATACCCCTCTCTTTGAAGACTTCTTCATCCACTCTTCACTTGCCTAAGTCTTGAGAACCCCTCCTCCTCTTGTTGACTCTCGTCAGAGCTCCTCTCCTCATGAAAGTGGCCTTTGGCGGTGAGGTCTCCCTCCCTTGTGAGGTCTAGCGTAGGGTACCCACTCTAGCCTAGTTGTTTTAGTATAATACCCTTGTTGTGGTATAGAAATAATCCCCTAGTATTGTTATAATGCCCAAAATACCTTAGCCTTGTACCTTGTAGTATTCCAAAGATACCTCTTTACGTAGAGTCCGGAAATACTACCTTTTGTCCTTTTTAGTCTCAAACCGAAACCCTAAGGAAATCTTCATAGTTGGTTGAAGTATTTTGAGTAGAAGTTGGTTAGAACTTCTAAGGGTTGTTTGGAGTGGTTTGGAGCGCACGGAGTGGAGCTAAACCTTGCTCAGGATCGACATTATAACTTGGATAATTTTGGGCTTATCGAGGTAATTATCTTGTCCCTCTATTGTAATTGGAAATTACATGTTTGGTTGACTATATAGTTGTTGTATACTATATATGGAACTACTTAGTATTCGGCGATGTCTTTTGACTTAAGCCTGAAGAATAAAGAACTGAACTGAACTGTATTTACATAGGACTGTATTGCGGTAGACTTGTGTAGTATTACTGAGTAGAATTGTACACGTCCGGGTAGACGTGTAAACCCCGGTTGGCTTGGTAGCGGCCTCGATAGAGGAGGAGATTTCTGTTGTTGCGGGAGAGTCTTCTGAATTTTACGTAGAAAGATAGAAACTTGTGTTTTGGGGTTAATAGACGTTTTGACCTTTATAGGTGAAAGTACTGAGAGTAGCGTATTCTACTCGAGGAGTGGAAAGGGCTAGCGAGGTTGTAAGTACTTGGAGCATTTTGCTTATTGTCGATAAATCGTCGAGGTATGTGAACCTCTTCCTATCTTTTCTAGCATGATTGTTGTGAACTATGTAATGCGGTAGGCGTACGTGTGCTAAGTGATTTGGTTGGTTTAAAACATAGGGTGTTATAATAGCTTTATGGGAAGTTAGTTATAACGACCTTATGTAAGTGAAAATGGTTTCTTGATGTTAGAAGTTAAGAGACTTGATCTTATAAGATAAGAGACTTAACTTATTTGTTTTAATGTGGATGTTTGTGTGAAACCTCATTCGTGAGTAATGAGTACTTGGTTTTAAAGGGATAATGTTTCTCGATTTGGGAATCGAATGTGTATCGACAGGACCACTGCGGCGTTAATAAAGGAAATGTATTGAATAATGATGTGTTGTATTAAAACCGGTAGAAACCTCCAAATGCATAGAAGCTAAGATGAGACAAAATGATATTACATTTTCTAGATCATGCATTTCTTTGTAATAAGATCGTTATAAACAAGAATAAACTACTCACGTATATGACATATGTTACTCAATTGTTCTAAAAGGAATCAAGTGATTAAGTTTGGGAACTATGAAACCATTTGAAAATGAGAAGCTTGAGTAATTGAAACTAGGCAAAGCTGGAACTTAGGAAAAGAATGTTGTTACTTGATTTTGAAAAGGAAGGTGGGTTGGTCATTCTAATACTACGTATCGGGTGACTTTTATAAAAGTAATGGATCTCTTTTAAAAGAACTTAACGTATGTAGTACTTTGGGGTTAAAAACCGGACTTTGGCATAAAATGAAAGTACTTTGAGTTGTGTGAAACTTGCTATGCTTGTTGTTGTGAAACTTGCCTATGCTTGTGATGATAGCCTTTATTGTACAATCGTTGTGTTTTACGTATTACGCGTCTCTCGATAGAAGTCGGTTGGTAGTTGAGAACTTACTTGGGCGTCTTGCGTGGTGGCGGAGAAATTCCGCAGATGCGTTCTGTTGATAGTATTATTGTTGTTAATCGCTTTGGACATCTCGACACGATCGTGGCGCGCGGGTATGCTTCCATTTTGGTTAAGGTCTTGTGGTTGTCGCTTTGGATATCACGACGATCGTAAGCGCGCGGGTATGTTTCCATTTGATTATCGCCTTGTGATTTCCCTTTGGACATCGACCGCGATCGTGGCGCGCGGGTATCGTCCATTTGGAATGTTGTCTTATTTTTCCCTTTGGACATCTTGACACGATCGTAAGCGCCGGGTATGCTTCCATTTGGATTCTTTGTCTTGTTGTTGAGGTCACATGGACATGTCTACACCGATCTGAAGTCCGGGGCATGTGGCCATGGGACATTGGTATTATTGTTGCATCATGGACATGTCTACACCGTCTGATTCCAGGGCATGCGGCCATAATGCGAACCTGATTGATGTTGTGGGCGTGAGACCCATAGTTATATTGGAGTGATGGCTGTTTTATGTTGTGAGCGTAGTTTGGTTATCATACATGTCTCTGCTTTATATAGACTAGTATGATTTCATTCTGATGTTATGCAGTTTCACATACTTGGTACTGTTATCGACCTCGCCCGAGGCTGCGTTAAATCTGCGCGGTAAGGTACATCGATCGTGGATCCTCGCTCATAGGATCACTGATTCAGCGCATTTGAAGCTCCGTTTCTCGGAGGCTTATCTTTGGTAGGTGTTCCACGAGTTGTAGGTTCTTGTACATTCGAGGGTATGGCGGGGCCTGTCCGTCATAGTCGTGTATATCTTAGAAGTGCATGTAATCTTTGTTGTGGGCGGGGTTGTAAAAGGATTAAAGCTATTCGAGTTTATGTATATCTTGAAGGCAAGCTGTTTTGGTTGCTGTTTATTCATTTATCTCTTGTTAAATGACTCTTGTTTTGTGTTCTGATTTTCTCGATGTTTGTATCACTAGGGTGCGGGTAAGGCACGATGCTTGGGCCGGGCAGTCGTTACAAAGTGGTATCGAGCGATTAATCCTCGGAAAGTGTCTCTGACCGTGTCTAGTAAGTCTTGATTATCGATGTGTTGTGCACCACATCTATAATCGAGAGGCTGCAGACATTTAGGATTAGTTTCCATTCTTCTCATTACGAGATCGTGCCTTAGAGGCGTGTTGTAAGTTGGACCCTCCGGCGTATCTCGTTTTTACGATTATGCCTCGCGCAAGGCAACGAGCCCGAAGGGCAAGGCGAGAGTCTTGCTAGTGAATCTGAGAGAATGCAGCGCGAGCCTGACGACACGAGGTTGTGCTTGAGCGGGTTACGTGGACGCCGCCGGCCCAGAGAGTTAGGCGCGGCAATAGGCTGCGAGACCGCGATACACGAGCCTCGGTCCAGCGATGCAGGCGGAGAGATGGGTTACAAGGAGATGGCGATTCTTGGCGGTCGTGGCGAATATGAGGATAAGTGGATCTGGTGATTCGATTCGATGCACGATGGTTCACCCCGGCGAGATAGTTTGAGGTGCAGGACTTTACGAGTTGTAGCTTGAGTTTTATGGGTCGAGGCACGAGGATGATCGCAGGAGTTCATCCGGCAGTTACGGCGGATCATGCGGGTGATCAAGGCTTCAGAAACCGAGTCTGTGACCTTTGGTTCGCATCGGCTGCGTGATACCGCAGTCGATTGGTTTGATTCATGGGAGCTGTCCCGGGGAGAGCATGCCCTTCCAGCGGTATGGGACGAGTTTTGGGGGCTTTCTCACGCACTTCTTGCCTCCGCGGATGAGGAGCACGCGGTAAACGATTTTATTCTTGAGGCGAGAGGCGCGCTGTCGGGAGTACAATGTCGAGTTCGATTCTTTGGCTCGATATGTCACTGCGCTAGTTGCGAGATATGGAGGATAGGGTGCATCGCTACGTCAGGGCTAGATGATTATATGGTGAGTCTTGTGCGGGTGTTTCTCTTGTAGGGCATGGACATTGCCCGTGCGAGCTCATGCACTAGGATGTGAGGCACGGAGGGTCGACGGAATGACACAGATCGTGAGAAGAGGGCCGGGGGCGGCGAGGTCCTTTGGTGGCTTTGAGCGAACCGCCTCGGCCAGCGAGCTAGTTATATACCCCACCGCGTGCAGTGGTCCTCCACCGTCTTGAGGAAGCGGTCGGGGCTCGAGGTTGATTTTGCGAGCGGGGTGTTAACGGTGAAGCCACCCTACCTCGTTGTGACCATTGTGGTAGACTCCATTTTGGAGAGTGTCGTGCTAGATTGGGAGTTTGTTTTGCATGCGGCCAGCGGGGCCATTTGCGAGGCGTCTATCAAGGAAGCGCGGATGTTACGACTCGACGCCGGGATCGTGGCTGGTTCATCACCTTCTGACTATGCGCCTGCGGCGGGCTATGATTAGAGTGGAGCGGTAGCCGGGTATATCCTTAACCCTCTAGAGTTTTGGTATGCTTGTTATGATGATCTCATTATTGTGTGCTATGTACGGATAGCATTGTGATATGTGTGAGTTAGAATGCATGGTTAGTTGGAAGGATACGTATGGAGGCATGGTAAGTGTGAACCTTAGACTATTTCACGACTGAGACCTTAGAGGTAAGGTCGTCTTGAGTAAAAGATTCGTTTTATGTTTGACCTTTTTAAGGGTGAGTAGTATCGTGGGATTTATTTGTGTGATAAGTCAGTGGGTAGTGTGAGATGGAAGTGGTAGCTTTCATGATGTGAATTAGTAAGATTGTTCGAATCGGGAACAAGAGTTTGCACGGTTGGGGGTCGGGTTTAGGACCATTTGCGGGTCAACCCGTAACCCGGTTTTGGGTGGGGTCAGTTCTGGGTGGTCCCGCCAGGTGGTAGGGTCACGAGGATGCTAGGCCCAAGTTTGTATGATCATCGTATGAGTTTGTGGATGTGTTCGACCAGAATCGTTCGTGAAGGCCGGTAATGGCCTTAGGGGATATTACGGCTAGTAAGATGACCAAGTTTGGAGGTGGTGACTCCAAGGTTTTGGGAACTGACGATGGCGAAGTGTGGTACGTATACTAGAAGAGTTCAAGTGTTCGAGAAGGGCACGACGAGTAAGGAAGAAGAGGACGTATGTTATTTCGTGGCCAAGCTGTGGCATTGGCAACTTGTTAGAGGAACTTTATCGTTATTCGACTTGAGAAGGAACATTCGGGACGAATGTTTCTAAGGAGGGGAGAATGTTATACCCGTTTTCGGTATATGCGTATGGACGTCGTCTGAAATTTGAGCCTTAGGATAGGCATTGGATTCGAAATTTGGGCCTGAGTGCCGATTAAGTCGTTTACGGCGAAAGCGTTTCCCGACTTACGTTGGGAAAATTCGGCTATGTCATTTAGTATTTTGCGGATTTTTCCGGCGACGGAACATTTTTGGACCAGCGGGAGGGTGACACTTGTCACCCTCGTTGGACGACAAAGAGGAGGCTTGGCCTTGGCGATTGGCTCCTCTTTTGTGCCTTGCTTTGTGGCTTGTTTTGTGGAGTGTTTTGTGGGTGCACTTGGCTTGATCTTGGCCTTACACTTGCCTTGCACATGGCTTGATCTTGGCCATTGGTTGGCTTTTGGTTTTGCTATAAATACCCCCTCTCTTTGAAGACTTCTTCATCCACTCTTCACTTGCCTAAGTCTTGAGAACCCTCCTCCTCTTGTTGACTCTCGTCCAAGAGCTCATCTCCCAGAAAGTGGCCTTTGGCGTGAGGTCTCCACTCCCTTGTGAGGTCTCAGCGGTAGGGTACCACTCAGCCTAGTTGTTTTAAGTATAATACCCCTTGTTGTGG
The DNA here is from genome assembly GCA_029844215.1 of Przewalskia tangutica. Taxonomy (NCBI): domain Eukaryota; kingdom Viridiplantae; phylum Streptophyta; class Magnoliopsida; order Solanales; family Solanaceae; genus Przewalskia; species Przewalskia tangutica. The sequence goes on from CM056730.1 coordinate 48,384,951, forward strand.
TATAGAAATACTCCCCTAGTATTGTTATAATGCCCAAAATACCTTAGCCTTGTACCTTGTAGTATTCCAAAGATACCTCTTTACGTAGAGTCCGGAAATACTACCTTTTGTCCTTTTTAGTCTCAAACCGAAACCCTAAGGAAATCTTCATAGTTGGTTGAAGTATTTTGAGTAGAAGTTGGTTAGAACTTCTAAGGGTTGTTTGGGGTGGTTTGGAGCGCACTTGGAGCTAAACCTTGCTCAGGATCGACATTATAACTTGGATAATTTTGGGCTTATCGAGGTAATTATCTTGTCCCTCTATTGTAATTGGAAATTACATGTTTGGTTGACTATATAGTTGTTGTATACTATATATGGAACTACTTAGTATTCGGCGATGTCTTTTGACTTAAGCCTGAAGAATAAAGAAGCCCAGGCTGTATTTACATGGGGTGTATGCGGTAGACTTGTGTAGTATTCGAGTAGAATTGTACGTCCGGGTAGGCGTGTAAACCCCACGGTTGGCTTGGTAGCGGCCTCGATAGAGAGGAGATTTCTGTTGTTGCGGGAGAGTCTTCCGAATTTTACGTAGAAAGATAGAAACTGGTGTTTTGGGGTTAATAGACGTTTTGACCTTTATAGGTGAAAGTACTAAGAGTAGCGTATTCTACTCGAGGAGTGGAAAGGGCTAGCAAGGTTGTAGTACTTGGAGCATTTTGCTTATTGTCGATAAATCGTCGCGAGGTATGTGAACCTCTTCCTATCTATTCTAGCATGATTGTTGTGAACTATGTAGTGCGGTGAGCGTACGTGTGCTAAGTGATTTGGTTGGTTTAAAACATAGGGTGTTATAATAGCTTTATGGGAAGTTAGTTATAACGACCTTATGTAAGTGAAAATGGTTTCCTGATGTTAGAAGTGAAGAGACTTGATCTTATATGATAAGAGACTTAACTTTTTTGTTTTAATGTGGATGTTTGTGTGAAACCTCATTCGTGAGTACTGAGTACTTGGTTTTAAAGGGATAATGTTTCTTGATTTGGGAATCGAGAATGTGTATAAACAGGACCAACTGCGGCGTTAATAAAGGAAATGTATTGAATAATGATGTGTTGTATTAAAACCGGTAGAAACCTCCATCTGCATAGAAGCTAAGATGAGACAAAATGATATTACATTTTCTAGATCATAGGGCTTTGTAATAAGATCGTTATAAACAAGAATAAACTACTCACGTATATGACATATGTTACTCAATTGTTCTAAAAAGGAATCAAGTGATTAAGTTTGGGAACTATGAAACCATTTGAAAATGAGAAGCTTGAGTAATTGAAACTAGGCAAACTGGAACTTAGGAAAAGAATGGTGTTACTTGATTTTGAAAAGGAAGGTGGGTTGGTCATTCTAATACTACGGGTATCGGGTGACTTTTATAAAAGTAATGGATCTCTTTTAAAAGAACTTAACGTATGTAGTACTTTGGGGTTAAAAACCCGGACTTTGGCATAAAATGAAAGTACTTTGAGTTGTGTGAAACTTGCCTATGCTTGTTGTTGTGAAACTTGCCTATGCTTGTGATGATAGCCTTTATGGTACAATCGTTGTGTTTTACGTATTACTGGCGTCTCGATAGAGTCGGTTGGTAGTTGAGAACTTACTTGGGCGTCTGCGGTGGCGGAGAAATTCCGCAGTGCGTTCTGTTGATAGTATTATTGTTGTTAATCGCTTTGGACATGCGACACGATCGTAGCGCGCGGGTATGCTTCCATTTTGGTTAAGGTCTTGTGGTTAATCGCTTTGGATATCTTGACACGATCGTAGCGCTGCGGGTATGTTTCCATTTGATTATCGCCTTGTGATTTCCCTTTGGACATCTCGACACGATGCGTAGCGCGCGGGTATCGTCCATTTGGAATGTTGTCTTATTTTTCCCTTTGGACATACCGACACGATCGTGGCGCGCGGGTATGCTTCCATTTGGATTCTTTGTCTTGTTGTTGAGGTCACATGGACATGTCTACACCGATGCAGTCCGGGGCATGTGGCCATGGGACATTGGTATTATTGTTGCATCATGGACATGTCTACCGTCACGATATTCAGGGGCATGCGGCCATAATGCGAACGATTGATGTTGTGGGCGTGAGACCCATAGTTATATTGGAGTGATGGTATTTTATGTTGTGAGCGTAGTTTGGTTATCATACATGTCTCTGCTTTATATAGACTAGTATGATTTCATTTCTGATATTATCTGATTTCACATACTTGGTACTGTTATCTTGACCTCGCCCGGAAGTGCGTTAATCACCGCGGTAAGTACATCGATCGTGGATCCTCGCTCATAGGATCATGATTCAAGCGCATTTGAAGCTCCGTTTCTCGGAGGCTTATCTTTGGTAGGTGTTCCCCGAGTTGTAGGTTCTTGTACATTCGGGGTATGGCGAGCCACCTGTCCGTCATAGTCGTGTATATCTTAAGTGCATGTAATCTTTGTTGTGGCGGGGTTGTAAAAGATTAAAGCTATTCGTGTTTTATGTATATCTGAAGGCAAGCTATTTTGGTTGCTTTGTTTATTCATTTATCTCTTGTTAAATGACTCTTGTTTTGTGTTCGCTGATTTTCTCACGATGTTTGTATCACTAGGGTGCGGGTAAGGCACGATGCGAACCGGGCGGGTCGTTACAATATGTGATCGTGTCAAGTCGAGGACTCATGCCGCTAAAGTCATCACTCAAATATAACCATGGGTCTCATGCCCACAATATCAATCATGCGCGGAATTCCTTCCATCGCTGGCGATCCATGATATAACAAGCACCAAGGAATACACATGAACACCGTGTCCCACGTGTCATAATAAAACCGTGCGGGGGTAAATGCGAAGGCATAGCCGACTACTAAGACCCACAGCGGTACCAATGCCATAAAGCGTATCACGAGGTCTTTCTAGACCGCACCATGATCGAAGCTGGCCACTCGCCCTCAGTATCAATGTGCGCGTCTAATCCTGGAGCATACCGCTGCTCCGCATAGGCCACATAGGCCCGCATGAGGTATTCCTCGCGTCGGGGGTAGCTAGCGGTACCTCTCCGGACTCCGCGATCTGCATAGTCACATAGACCGCGTAGTCACACGGCCGCGTAAAGGCACTCCTCGCATCGGGATAATACACCCGGAATGATCAATCCTGGAGCATACCGCTGCTCCGCATAGTCACACAGACCGCATAGGCCGTATAAACCCGCATCAAGGGTGGCAAGCCCTCGGTATAACAAGTTAAGGGGGTATGTGATATAATAACAGTACAACGGGCTTAACGTTCAACAACGTAAGTACAACAAGAATAACCCCCTTACACAACATCACAAGATATTAACACACGTAGCATCCTAACATGTTTACTTATCAAATCAACAAGAAAGTATTACAAGGCTATCACAAACCAACACAATCAAGTTATTCACACAAGGTACTTTCTACTTTATGTTAACAAGTTCGGGTTTTTATCCCCAAAGTACTTCATACATTAACTTTTAAAAGATTCGTTTCTTTCACAAAAGTCACACAATACCCGTAGTATAAAAATAGAGTGACTATCTTTTTAAGTAAACCAAAACACTTCCCTAAGTAACAACATTATTTTCCAAACGTTCAAGTTTGCCTAATTTCAAATGCTCAAGTTTCTCATTTTCGAAAGGTTTCATAGTTTATAGTTTTAATCACTTAATAATATAATTCTCCTTTTAAAACAATTTGAGAAACATATGCCTTATGTGTGAGTAGGTTATTCTTGTTTATAACAATCTTGTTAAAGCAGCCATGATCTAGGAAATGTAATATCATTTTGTCTCATCTTAGCTTCTATGCAGATGGAGGTTTCTACTGGTTTTAATAATACTTAATTAGTAGATACATTTCCCTTTATTAGCGCTGCAGTGTTTTGTTCGATACTTATTCTCATTTCCGAAATCAATACAAGGCGTTGATAAACAATTAAGTAATCGTTCCTTTTATCTCTCTTAAGACCGTTATACCTAACTTCCCATAAGGCTAGTATAACTCTTAAGCTTTTAAAACCAAGTATTACTCTTTTTTCAAAAACGGTTCTTAATTCTTTTGAAATACTTCAAGATTCTTTATTATTAGACTCAAGTCAGAAGACATCGCAGTAAAACCACGTTCAGTTAACACACGTACGTCTACCGTACTATATATATTCTTTTAAAAATATCATGCTCAAGAGGATAGGAAGAATCACATACCTCGCGACGATTCTCGACTAATAGCAAAATGCTCCACCGTATAACGGCTAGCCTTGTCCACCTTTCAAGTAGAACATGCTACTCGCGAACATTCAACCTATAAAGGCCATATACGTCTATCAGCGTCTAGACTACTGTGAAGAATATTCTAAGTAGAGGTTCTCTATTCTATGGAAAATCGGGCGATCTTCCTACCCATCATACTACAAGTCTCTGTAAATGCAGTCTATGTAAATCAGATTCATTTCTTCTTCTTTTATACCGCCTACTGTGATTACAGTTCAATTCTATTCTTTAATATCCTTCATATCTTATACTCAAATCTTAACTATTCTTATATGTAATATTCAATTACAATAGAAGGACAAAAGTGTTTACCTCGACAAGCCCAAAATTATCCAAGTTAAATGTCGATCTGAGCAAGGTTTAGCTCCTAATTGCACGCTCAGATAGCTCCAAGACCCTTAGAAGTTTCTAAACAACTTTACTCAACTACTAAAAGGGATTTGGGGCTAGGGTATTTTGGAATAGTAACTACTAGAAGGCAACTTTCTACAAAGGGGAGAGGGTTCTCGGCGAAGCCACTAGGAAGGGGAGAGGGCTTGGACGAGAAACACTACAAGGGAGAGGGAGTTTTGAGACTTAGAGAATGAGGAGTGGATGAAGAAGTCTTCACTCAAGGGGTATTTATAGAACACTCGAGGCTAAGAGCAAAACAAATGGAAGGTGGAGATTATGATCCAAGTGAAAGATGAGGTCTTCCAACCAAGTGTCTCCCACAACATTTGGACATATGTCCACCACAATATTGGAACACATGCCCACCACAACAATGAGCCATGTGGACTCCACTAACTCTCCAAAAAAACGTCCACTTCTACCTACTCCCACTCACACAAATCAACCTGCAAGACTTGACCAATTTGACTTGCCCACTAGGCCACATTTTCGTCCAACCTAAGCCAACTAAGGGTGACACATGTCGCCCTCCTAATGGTCCAAAATATTTCATCTCTCGGAAAAATCCGTAATCGGTTAAAAAATATTAAAAACGTAGAATTTCCTTCACAAGGTTCGGAATCTTTTCCGTCGAAAGCTTACAGTTTCATTCTTAACCTAATTAGGGTTTGTACAAACGTACGTACATCTTCACGTACATACTCCGGAACTACGGGGTATAACACCTGCGTCCCTAATCCCTTCTGGAAAGACCTCCAGAAGTTAGCCGTAAACTGGGCTCCTCTGTCCGATATGATAGAAATAAGGACCCCATGCAGTCTCACGATCTCTCGGATGTAAAGTCTGGCATAATCTTCGGCAGAAAAAGTCGTCCTGACTGGAAGAAAGTGGGCTGATTTCGTCAGCCTGTCGACGATAACCCAGATAGAATCATGCTTCCTCTGAGTGCGAGGTAATCCTGTGATAAAGTCCATGTTGATCACCTCCCACTTCCAGGTCGGGATCTCTATCTGCGCAATAATCCACCGGGCCTCGGTGCTCTACCTTACTGCGGCGACAACACGGGCGAGCAACAAACTCTGCAACGTCCTCTTTAGACCATCCCACCAATACACGGTCGAGGTCGTGGTACATCTTTATCGACCGGATGGATAGAGTAACGCAGCATGTGCTTCCCCAGAACCTGCCGAAGTCTGCAATATCACGGAACACACACGCCCTCAAACCTTAGCACCCCATCGGTGCTACCTCAAAAGGACCGCTTCCTCACGAAGAAGCGTATCGCGTCGTGTCAAAATCGGATCCTCAGCTGTTGCCTCTTCACCTCGCCGGCGATGGAAGACTCGGCAACCTCTCGAACCGAACCCACCGCTATCGGAACCAATTAATCGGACTCCAGGCTCGCTAGCTGATGTATCTCGCGGACCATGCCCGCCGTATCTCTGTTACGCATCGATAAACTCCCATCGACCTACGACTAAGGGCATCTGCCACAACATTGGCCTTTCATAGGTGGTACAGGATATCGAAATCATAATCATTGAGTAAATCTAACCACCGTCTCTGTCGTAAGTTCAGCTCCTACGGATGAAGATATCTTGGAGGCTCTTGTGGTGCGTGTAAATATCCACATGAACTCCATACAAATAGTTCCTCCGGATCTTGGCGTGAATCACCGCGCGACTCCAAATCATGGGTGGGGTAGTTCTTCTCATGCTTCTTGAGTCGAGATCGTCACGCTATAACCTTACCTGCTGCATCAACACATCGAGCACGATGCTTGACGTCACAATACACTACATAGCCGTGTAGGCCTCCGGAAGAGTAAGAAGCTGGGGCGATGCGTCAACCTCTCCTTGATGGCGGAAGCCCTCCTCACAAGCATCCGTCCTGAAACTTAGCCGCTACGAGTCGACTTAGTCAAAGGTGAAATAAACAAACTTCTCCACGAACCTCCGATAGTAACTGCAAGGCCCAAAGTTGCACTGCAGCCGGAGTAGTAGGTCTAGGCCAACTCGATCGCCTCGATCTTGGCGTATCCACCGAATACCATCAGCCTCTGATGTGCCCGAAAAAGCCACGAAGCCAACCAAAACTCACATTTGGAAAACTTGGCGTCTGTTCTTTGTCTGGAGAACTCGGCCAAGATCGCCAAATGCTTCGCATGCTCCTGCTCTGAGCGGGAATAAACCAAGATGTCATCAATGAATACTATCACAAACGTATCCAAAAATGGCTTGAACACTCGGTTCATCAAATCCATAAATACCGCCGGAGCATTGGTCAAACCGAAAGACATAACCCTGAACTCATAGTGCCCGTACCGGGTACGAAATGCATTCCTAGGGACATCCGCCTCTTTAACTTGCACCTGATGATAGCCCGATCGCAGATCAATCTTGGAGAAACATCTCGCACCCTGCAACTGGTCGAACAAATCATCAATCCTGGGAAGGGGGTATCTGTTCTTAATAGTCACCTTGTTCAGCGTCCCGTCCTTTTTCTTCACGAACAATACCGGCGCTCCCCAGGGAGAAACACTAGGCCTGATGAAGCCCTTCTCCAGCAAATCTCTCAGCTGGTCCTTCAACTCTCTCAACTCGGCAGGTGCCATTCTGTATGGCAGAATGGATATAGGTCGAGTATCTGGCAGCACATCGATACAAAACTCTATCTCCCTCTCAGGAGGGATACCCGGGAGGTCGTGCGAAACACATCCGGGAACTCTCGACTCTGGGCCGATGAAAATCTGGTACCGTGACCTCGATATCAAACACCCGAATGAGATGGTAGATATACCCCTTCTGCACCATCTTCCTAGCCTTGAGGTAAGAAATAAACCTACCCCTCGGCGACACAGTGTTCCCCTCCCACTCAATAACCGGCTCCCTAGGAAACTGGAACCGTACCATTCTCTCCCTGCAGTCTACATTGGCGTAGCAAGAAGCTAACCAATCCATACCCATGATCACATAAAAATCGGTCATATCCAACTCTATCAAGTCGCCTAGGGTCTGACGACTGCATAAAGTCACTGGGCAAGCCCTATATACCCGCCAAGCTACCACCGAATCACCCACTGGCGTAGCTACCTCGAAAGGGTCTATGGACTCAGGTTCTATTCCTATCCTACTAGCAATAAGGGGAGATATATAGGACAGAGTAGAACCCGGATCTATCAAGGCATACACGTCACAACAAGAAACTGATAAAGTACCTGTGACGACATCCGGCGATGCCTCCTGGTCCTGTCGGCTGGACAAGGCATAAATGCGGTTCTGAGGACCGCTAGAACTAGGACCCCTTCCACGACCTCTGCCGTGACCTGCTGGTCCCTGAGCACCCTGTCCTCCGGGGCGAGTAACCGTAGGTGAAGAAGACCCGGCGAAAGACCCTGTAGGCTGACCCCTACCATCTGCGTTGCCTCTGGTGGACGGTCTCGCATAGTGACCTGCTTTGGCGGCAAGTGTAGCAAACTCGAAGTAGTACCACAACTCAGTGATGGAATCTACCACACGGACACACCGAGAGGACCTCGATCGGTTAGCACCTGCTACCACTGGAAGTCAGAAGTCCCGGGGCCCCGACCGCCCCGAATACCAGGTGTCACGAAGACGGTGTAGGAGTGCTCTGAGCTGGTTGTGGTGCAAATCTAGTCTGCTGCTGAGATCGTCCACCCCGAGAGCTACCAAAAGATCCGGCCGTCTTGGCCTTCTTCTGCTGCTGATATCTGTCGACCCGTCGGCCTCTACGATCCTCGCACCCAAGTGCATGAGCCTGAATGCGGGCAATGTCCATGCCCGGCTGAAGAGCCACACCCGAGCAAGACTCTGCCATATAATCATCTAGCCCGGTGACGTAGCGGTGCACTCGGTCCTCCATGTCTGCCACCAATGCGGGGAAATATCGAGCCAACGAGTCGAACTCCACGTTGTACTCCCGAACCGTACGTCCTCCCTGTCTCAGCATCAGAAACTTGTCGGCCCGTGCTCTCCTCATCTGCGGAGGCAAGAAGTGGCTGAGAAAAGCCTCCGAGAACTCGTCCCATACGGCTGGAGTGCTCGCTCTCCGGGACAGCTCACGAATCAAACCAATCGGCTGCGGTATCACGCGTGATGTGAACCTAAGACCACTGACTCGGTCTCCGAAGCCCTGATCACTCTCATGATCCGCTGTAGCTGTCGGATGAACTCCTGCGGATCATCCTCAGGCCTCGACCCGTAGAACTCTGGCGGGCTACAACTCAGAAAATCCCGTAGTCTCAAGCTGTCCGATCTGGGATGAACTACGGGTGCTCTTTGGGCTGCTGCGTCGGCTATCCTCGTATGCGGCCTGATCACGGCTAATCGGGTCATCTCCAGTAACCCATCTCTCTGCTCGGTGTGGGGCTGGAGCGCAGTCTTGTGGTCTCTCTTTGGGGCGTCGTGGAACTCGCCGTCGAGGTATCGCCTCGGGTATAGGCGGGCACAGGCCTCGTGACCCTACGTGTCCTACTAGCGCCTCCGCTTTGCCTTGCCTCGGGCGGGTTGCCTTGCGTAGAGGCATAACTGCTACAGAAAAGAAATACGTTAGAGGGGTCCAACTTATAACACAACTCTAAGGCACGATCTCAGAGTGAGAAGAATGTAAACCAACCCTAAATATCCTATAACCTCCTGATTATTGGTATGGTTCACAACACATCGATAATCAAGACTCTACTAGATACGGTTTGTAGACACTTTCCGAGGATTAACTGCTTTGATACCACTTTTGTCACGACCCGATCCCGGGACCGTGACTAGTGCCTTACCCGGGCACCCAAGTAGACATACATCAGAGTAACCAGCGGAATATAAAAATAAGACATGAAACATATGTAAAATGAGACACAGCTTATCCAAGAAAAGATTGCCTTTCGGCATGTATATATACATCAAGAGTGAACAGTTACATCCCAAATTTATAACAGGACTACAGACCTCTAGGAATGTAAACAACTATGGCGGGACAGGGCCGCGCCATACCCTGAATGTACATAATCTACAATGACAGGGAGATCATACCCAAAAGATAAGCCTCCGGAGAAACGGGACTTTCCCAAAAGCTGAAACGGTGATCCTAGGAGCGGGTATCAACAACAGGAGTACCTCTACTGCGGCATGACGCGGCCCCGAAGGAGGTCGATAACAGTACCAAGTATGTGAAAGCGTAAAGTACTTAAATGAAATCATATCATTTTAAAACCAATTTTACAAATATGTACGAAACAACCAATGTAACGCGCATAGTGCCGGCGATAACCAAGAGCAAAATAGATATAACATAGCTGGTCTTTTCTAGGCGCTTAATGAAAGCAAGGCCATTCGCCCATAGTATCATTATGCGTGCCTAATCCTCGGAACTCCGCGATCGCATAGGCCACATAGGCCGCATGAGGTATTCGCCGCATCGGGGTAGCTAACGCGCGACATCATCCTGGACCCCGAAGTCGCGTAGTCCTATGGACGCGTGAGGTATCCTCGCGTCGGCGTAACACACGGAGTGATCAATCCTGGAACTCCGCGACTCGCATAGGTCACGTGGACGCGTGAGGTATTCCTCGCATCGAGGGACTAAAGTCCTCGGCATCATAACAAGTCAGGGGGGTATGTGATATAATAGCAGTACAACGGGCTTATCGTTTAACAACGTAAGCACAACAAGAATAACCACCTTACACAAACATCACAAGACACTAACACACGTAGCATCATAACATGTTTACTTATCAAACCATCTTACTACACTTTCCAGAAATAAATACAAGACTTTCATAGACAAATAAGTAAACCGTTCCTTATATCTTTCTTAAGTCGTTATACCTAACTTCCCATAAAGCTAGTATAACTCTTAAGCTTTTAAAACCAAGTATTACTTTTCTTTCAAAAATGATTCATAACCCTTTTGAAATATTTCCAAGACTCTTATCATTTAAAACTCAAGTCAAAAGACATCAAAGTAAAAACAAGTTTAGTTAACACATGTACATCTACCGTACTATATATATTTCAAAAGTATCATGCTCAAGAGGATAGGAAGAATCACATACCTCATCGGCTCAATCCACCTGCCAAGTCGATTATGTCGCGCGCAGAGTATCAACCTATAATAGTCAAATACGTCTATCAACGTGTCACGACCCATTCCGGGGCCCGTCACTGGTGCCTTACCCGGGCACCCAAGTAGTCATACATCAGAGAAAATCAGCGGAACATAAAAACAAGACATGAAGCAAGAGATATTATATATAAACAGATATAGATCAAGATGAAAGAAAATAGGCCAACCAAAACGGTTGCCTTTCAGCATTCATATATATATCGACCTTTGAACAGTTACAATCCTTACAACCCTGCCCACAACAATGCTACCGACCTCTAAGATTTTTACAACAACTATGACGGGACAGGGCCCCGCCATACCCCTGAATGTACAGAACCTGAGAATCGGGGTAGCATACCAAAGATAAGCCTCAGAAGGAAGAGCTTCCCAACACGCTGAAATGTGATCCTAAAAGCGGGATCGACGGTAGATGTACCTCTACTGCGGCATGAACGCAGCCCGAAGGAGGTCGATCTAACAGTACCAAGTATGTGAAGCGTAAATCGCAAATGAAATCATAATAGTCTATATAAAGCGGGGAGACATGTATGATAACCAAACTACGGTACACAAATACGATTATATCAAGTCGGGGACTCACGCCTCCAAGTCATTACTCAAATATAATGATGGGTCTCATGCCCATAACATCAATCATGCGTGGAATACCTTCCTCACCGGCGATTCTATGATATGATAACACCAAGAAGTACACCGAACACCAAGTCCTACGATGCCAAAGCCGTACTAACAATACAATACAACCAAACCACGAAGGCGACCGCAGGGGCAAGTCGGCCGACTACTAGATACCAAGGTCGGCCACGTGGTGGCGGGCAAGTCTGAGGGCTAACTACCAGTACCAAGGCGTATCACGAGACTTCGTCACTACACGAAGCGGGGCAAGTGCGAGGGCTAACTACGGTACAGGCCGAATCACCACGAGACGGGGCAAGTCTGAAAGCCACCACGGTACCAAGGCGAGCGAAGAAACCTCGTGGAGAGCTAGTCCATGGAATAACACTATCAGCGGAGCATACGGTGGAATTCTCCGTCCGCTGCGTGCGTCCAAGTAAGTTCTCAACAAGTCAACCGCCTCCATCGAGAGGCGGTAGTATAGAAACACAATTCTTGCACAACAAAGTCTATCACAACAAGCATAGGCAAGTTTCACAACAACAAGCATAGGCAAGTTATACACAACTCAAGGTACTTTCATTTTATGTCAAAGTCCGGGTTTTAACCCTAAAGTACTACGTACGTTAAATTCCTTTTAAGAGATCCATTCCTTTTATAAAAGTCACCCGATACCCTTAGTATAAAAATAGAGTGACTTACATCTTTTAAGTAAACCAAAACAACTTCCATACTTTCCTTTTTAAAACCAAATTAAGGCAATACCATGCCTTCTTTTTGGACCAAAACACTTCTCTTTTTAAAGTCAAGTTACCACATTAAAACCAATGATAAAACCCTTCTTTTGTTCTCATAAAGTCGTTATAACTAACTTCCCATAAAGCTGTTATAACACTTTATGTTTTAAACCAATTTAAGACAAAACAATGCCTTTCTTTTCCCAAAGTTCGGTTTGCCTAATTTCAATTACTCAAGTCTCTTTATTTTAGAAAAGTTTCATAGTTCAATGTCTTAATCTCTTTTAAAACAATTGAGTAACATATGCCATATGTGTGAGCAGTTTTATTCTTGTTTATAACCATCTTATTAAAGCAGCCATGATCTAGAAAATGTAATATCATTTTGTCTCATCTTAGCTTCTATGCAGATGGAGTTTTCTACTGGTTTTAATAATGCTTCATTAGTCATTACATTTCCCTTTATTAACGCTGCAGTGGTTTGTCGATACTCATTCTGATTTTCGAAATCAGTAAAACATTATTCCTTTTTTTAAAAACCAAGTACTCATTACTCACGAATGAGGTTTCACACAAAATTCATATTAATTTATTTAAGTCAAGTCTCTTATCTTTTAAGATCAAGTCTCTTAACTTTTAAAATCAATAAACCATTCATTTTACCTCCCTTAAAACGTTATACCTAACTTCCCATAAAGCTAGTATAACTCTTATGTTTTCAAAACCAAGTATTACTCTTCTTTCAAAAAGGATTCTTAATTCTTTTGAAATACTTCAAGATTCTTATTATTCAGGCTTAAGTCAAAAGACATTGTCGTACAACTACGTTCAGTTAGCACACGTACGTCTACCGTACTATATATATATATATTATTCAGGCTTAAGTCAAAGGACATTGCCGTACAACTACGTTCAGTTAACACACGTACGTCTACCGTACTATATATATATATTCTTTTAAAATATCATGCTCAAGAGTATAGGAAGAATCACATACCTCGCGACGATTATCGACTATTAGCAAAACGCTCCTCGGCTATAACCCGGCTAGCCTTGTCCACTTTCCAAGTAGTACATGCTACTCGCAGAACAGTCAACCAATAAAGGTTATAAGACTACTGTAAATACGGTCCTATGTAAGTACAGTTTAATCTACTTCTTTAATATTCTTCTGACGTGATTTCAGTTCAAGTCTATTCTGTAATATCCTTCTATTACAGTTCAATTCTCTTCTATGAATCTTATATTCATTTTTATACTACTACAGTATGTAATTCCCAATTACAATAGAAGGACAGTAGTATTTACCTCGATGAGCCCAAAATTATCCAAGTTTAATGTCGCTCCCGAGAAACGTTAAGCTCCTACTCCGTGCGCTCCAACCCGCTCCGAACAACCCTTAGAAGTTCTACGCAACTTCTACTTAACACTTCAACCGACTATGAAGGTTTTCCTTAGGGTTTCGTTTAGTGGCTAAAGGAAAGTATAATAGTATTTTCGGGCTCTACGTATAGAGGTAACTTTGGAAAGTACTACAAGGTATATGGGCTAAGGTATTTGGGCATTATAACAATACTTGAAGAGTATTTCTATACCACAAAGGGGGGTATTATACGAAACCAACTAGGCTAGGGGGGGTACCCCTCTCGGCCAAAGCTTCTCAAAAGGGGGGGGGGGGGTGTAGGACGAACACAACTTCTCAAAGGGGGAGGGATTTTTAGACTTGGAAAATGATTTTAGGATGAAGAAGTTCATCAACTTAGAGGGGTATTTATAGGTCAAGCAAAGGCCAACCAATGGCCAAGATGAAGACAAGTGTGGTGCAAGTGTAGGTCTAGGATTTACCCATGTGTCCTTATCCATCTACTACACAAAATATCCTACCTAACCCTTGACCAAAAAAAACACAAAAAACGTGCCAAAGGGAAGCCCTCTTTGCCGTCCAATGAGGGTGACAAGTGTCACCCTCCCGTTGGTCCAAAATATTTCGTCTCTCGGAAAAATCCGCAAAAATTATAAATGACATAGCCGTATTTTTCCCTTCGCAAGTTTAGTAAAACGTTTCGTCGAAAAACGATTCTTTTCGGCACTTGTGCCCAAATTTTCGAACCTTGCCAAACTTTAAGGCTTAAATTTTTATACGTACGCCCTCACGTACATACTCTGGAAATACGGGGTATAACATTCTCCCCTCCTTAGAAACATTCGTCCCGAATGTTCCTTCTCAAAACGGATGACGATGAAGTTCTTCTAGCAAGTTGCTAACGCCACACCTGGCCATGAAATAACACACGTTCTCTTCCTTCCTTACTCGTCGTGCCCTTCTCGAACACTTGAACTCTTCTAGTATACGTACCACACTTCAGTCATCACTTCAGTTCCCAAAACTTTGGAGTCACCACCTCCAAACTTGGTCATCTTACTAGCTTCACTTTCCTCTAAGGCCATTCCCGGCCTTCACGAACCGATTCTGGTCGAACGCATCCACGAACTCATACGATGGTCAACTAAACTTGGGCCCAGCACCCTCGTGACCCTACCACCTGGCGGGACCACCCAGAGCTGACCCCACCTCGAAACAGGCCGCGGGTTGGCCCGCAACATGGCCCCAACCCGACCCACTTAACGCATCAAGCTATTGTCTCCCGATCCGGAACAATCTTACCTAAACAGGTCATGAAAGCTACCACTTCCATTTTACACCACCTAAGGAATTTTCCCACAATTACTCCACGTATACTTATACATTCTGACAAAGATCACCCGCAAAATCTTGTACTTAAGACGGCCTTACATCTAAGGTCTCCATTGTAATATTCTAAGGTTCATCATTTCTCACCCCCAGGCTTACCCTTTTCACTAACCAGGCGTCTAAATCACATTTTAGCACAACGTTATCCGAACATAACACTAAACACATCATCATAACATCAATACATACAAATCTCTAGAGGGTTAAGGATATACCTGAAAATAGGCGGTTCAAAGGACCGCTAAAACTGGGAACTTCCACCGCGACCTGCCGTGGCTGCCGTGTATGAACATCCCGCCTAGCTATGGAAGGTGAAGAACCCGCAATCGATCCGTAGTCATGCTATCCTACCAGCGCTACCCTCGGTCGCATAGCTCGCGGATGGCCTGCTGGCCGCAAGAATAACAATCTCCCAAGTTAGTACGACACTCTACCTTATGAAGTTTTCCACAACGCCACACCGAGACAAGTGGCGACCTCATCCGGCGAGCACTTACTCCCGAGAATCGAAACCGGGAGCCACGACCGCTCCACGAATATCCCGAAGGTCCCGGCGTGGAGGACCACTCTGTCGGGCGAGGTACATAACTAGTCTGGCCGAGGCGTCCGCCGAAAGTTATCAAAGGACCGCTGCTTACGCCTCTTCGCCGATTCGTCATTCCGCCGATTTCTCCGCCTCACATCCAAGTGCATAAGCTCGCATGCTGGCAATGTCCATGCCCGGCTGAAGAGCTACACCCGAACAACTCTCTGCTAGATAATCATCGAGCCCTGTAACATATCGGTGCACTCGATCCTCCATACTAGCTACTAACGCGGGGACGTACCGGGCCAATGAGTCGAACTCCACATTGTACTCCCGAACCGTACGCCCGTTCTGCCGCAACACCAAAAATTTGTCGGCCCGAGCCCGCCTCATCTGTGGAGGCAAGAAATGTGCAAGAAATGTCCCTGAGAACTCGCCCCATATAGCTGGAAGTGCATTCTCTCCCGATACCCCACGAATCAAACCACGATCGGCGGTATCACGCAATGACGATAACCTAGGACCACTGACTCGGTCTCCGATGCCTTTATCACTCTCATGATCCGCTGTAACTGTCGGATGAACTCCTGCGGATCATCCTCATGCCTCGACCCATAAAACTCTGGCGGCCTACAACTTAGAAATTCCCGTAGCCTCAAACTATCTGATCTAGGGTGAACCACTGGTGCATCGAACTGGCCGCGTCCTATCCTCACTCGCCACAACCACGCCATTAATCGGGCCCACTTTGTAACCCATCCTCTCGCCTGCATCGCGGGCCGAGGCTCGGTATTGTGGTCTCTGTAGAGACTACCGCTGCTCTACTCGCCGCTTCCTTTGCACGCTTGCCCTTACGGGGCGGGTTGCTGCGCGAGGCATAATCGTAAAACGAGATACGTCAGAGGGGTCCAACTTACAACACAGCTCTAAGGCACGATCTCAGAATGAGAAGAAGGGAAACCAATCCTATATGTCCTATAGCCTCCTGATTATAGATGTGGTGCACAACACACCGATAATAAAGACTCTACTAGACACGGTCTGTAGACACTTTCCGAGGACTAACTGCTTTGATACCAATTTTGTCACGACTGCCCGGTTCACATCGTGCCTTACCCGGGCACCCAAGTAGTCATACATCAGAGAAAATCAGCGGAACATAAAAACAAGACATGAAGCAAGAGATATTATATATAAACAGATATAGATCAAGATGAAAGAAAATAGGCCAACCAAAACGGTTGCCTTTCAGCATTCATATATATATCGACCTTTGAACAGTTACAATCCTTACAACCCTGCCCACAACAATGCTACCGACCTCTAAGATTTTTACAACAACTATGACGGGACAGGGCCCCGCCATACCCCTGAATGTACAAGAACCTACAGACTCAGGGTAACATACCAAAGATAAGCCTCCGAAGGAACGGAGCTTCCCAACACGCTGAAATGTGATCCTAAAAGCGGATCGACAAGATGTACCTCTACTGCGGCAGATGAACGCAGCTTCGGGCGAGGTCGATAACAGTACCAAGTATGTGAAATCAGAATACTGCAAATGAAATCATAATAGTCTATATAAAGCAGGAGACATGTATGATAACCAAACTACAGTACACACAAATACAGTTATATCAAGTCAGGGACTCATGCCCTCCAAGTCATTACTCAAATATAATGATGGGTCTCATGCCCATAACATCAATCATGCCCGTGGAATACCTTCCTCATCTGGCGATCTATGATATGATAACACCAAAGTACACCAACACCAAGTCCTACGATGCCAAAGCCGTACTAACAATACAATACAACCAAACCACGGCGACACGGCAAGTACGAAAGCCGACTACAAGATACCAAGGCCGCCACGAATGACCGGCAAGTACGAGGCTAACTACCGGTACCAAGGTCAGATCACGAGACTTCGTCACTACACCGAACGGGGCAAGTGCGAGGGCTAACTACTGTGCTAAGGCCGAATCACCACGAGACGGCAAGTACGAAAGCCGACCACCGTGTACCAAGGCCGAACAAGAAACCTCGTGGAGAGCTAGTCCATGGAATAACACTATCAGCGAGGCGTGCTGCGGAATTCTCCACACCGCCAGACGCCCAAGTAAGTTCTCAACAAGTCAACCGCCTCCATCGAGACGCGGAGTATAGAAACACAATTCTTGCACAACAAAGGCTATCACAACAAGCATAGGCAAGTTTCACAACAACAAGCATAGGAAAGTTATACACAACTCAAGGTACTTTCATTTTATGTCAAAGTCCGGGTTTTAACCCTAAAGTACTACGTACGTTAAATTCCTTTTAAGAGATCCATTCCTTTTATAAAAGTCGCCCGATACCCTTAGTATAAAAATAGAGTGACTTACATCTTTTTATGTAAACCAAAACAACTTCCATACTTTCCTTTTTAAGACCAAATTAAGGCAATACCATGCCTTCTTTTTGGACCAAAACACTTCTCTTTTTAAAGTCAAGTTACCACATTAAAACCAATGATAAAACCCTTCTTTTGTTCTCATAAAGTCGTTATAACTAACTTCCCATAAAGCTGTTATAACACTTTATGTTTTAAACCAATTTAAGACAAAACAATGCCTTTATTTTCCCTAAAGTTCCAGTTTGCCTAATTTCAATTACTCAAGTCTCTTTATTTTAGAAAAGTTTCATAGTTCAATGTCTTAATCTCTTTTAAAACAATTGAGTAACATATGCCATATGTGTGAGCAGTTTTATTCTTGATTATAACCATCTTATTAAAGCAGCCATGATCTAGAAAATGTAATATCATTTTGTCTCATCTTAGCTTCTATGCAGATGGAGGTTTCTACTGGTTTTAATAATACTTCATTAGTCATTACATTTCCCTTTATTAACGCTGCAGTGGTTTGTCGATACTCATTCTCGATTCAAATCAAGAAACATTATTCCTTTTTAAAACCAAGTACTCATTACTCACGAATGAGGTTTCACAAAATTCATATTAATTTATTTAAGTCAAGTCTCTTATCTTTTAAGATCAAGTCTCTTAACTTTTAAAATCAATAAACCATTCATTTTACCTCCCTTAAAACGTTATACCTAACTTCCCATAAAGCTAGTATAACTCTTATGTTTTCAAAACCAAGTATTACTCTTCTTTCAAAAAGGATTCTTAATTCTTTTGAAATACTTCAAGATTCATATTATTCAGGCTTAAGTCAAAAGACATTGCATAACTACGTTCGATTAGCACACGACGTCATCAGTACTATATATATATATATATATTATTCAGGCTTAAGTCAAAGGACATTGCCGTACAACTACGTTCAGTTAACACACGTACATCTACCGTACTATATATATATATTCTTTTAAAATATCATGCTCAAGAGTATAGGAAGAATCACATACCTCGCGACGATTATCGACTATTAGCAAAACGCCTCGCTTATAACCCTATTAGCCTTGTCCACCTTCCAAGTAGTACATGCTACTCGCAGAATAGTCAACCAATAAAGGTTATAAGACTACTGTAAATACGGTCCTATGTAAGTACAGTTTAATCTACTTCTTTAATATTCTTCTGACGTGATTTCAGTTCAAGTCTATTCTGTAATATCCTTCTATTACAGTTCAATTCTATTCTATGAATCTTATATTCATTTTTATACTACTACAGTATGTAATTCCCAATTACAATAGAAGGACAGTAGTATTTACCTCGATGAGCCCAAAATTATCCAAGTTTAATGTCGCTCCTGAGCAACGTTAAGCTCCTACTCCGTGCGCTCCAACCCGCTCCGAACAACCCTTAGAAGTTCTACGCAACTTCTACTTAACACTTCAACCGACTATGAAGGTTTTCCTTAGGGTTTCGTTTAGTGGCTAAAGGAAAGTATAATAGTATTTCCGGGCTCTACGTATAGAGGTAACTTTGGAAAGTACTACAAGGTATATGGGCTAAGGTATTTGGGCATTATAACAATACTTGGAGAGTATTTCTATACCACAAAGGGGGGTATTATACAAAACCAACTAGGCTAGGGGGGGTACCCCTCTCGGCCAAAGCTTCTCAAAAGGGGGAGGTGTAGGACGAACACAATTTCTCAAAGGGGGAGGGATTTTTAGACTTGGAAAATGATTTTAGGATGAAGAAGTTCATCAACTTAGAGGGGTATTTATAGGTCAAGCAAAGGTCAACCAATGGCCAAGATGAAGACAAGTGTGGTGCAAGTGTAGGGCTAGGATTTACCCGTGTGTCCTTATCCATCTACTACACAAAATATCCTACCTAACCCTTGACCAAAAAAAACACAAAAAACGTGCCAAAGGGAAGCCCTATTTGCCGTCCAATGAGGGTGACAAGTGTCACCCTCCCGTTGGTCCAAAATATTTCGTCTCTCGGAAAAATCCGCAAAAATTATAAATGACATAGCCGTATTTTTCCCTTCGCAAGTTTAGTAAAACGTTTCGTCGAAAAACGATTCTTTTCGGCACTTGTGCCCAAATTTTCGAACCTTGCCAAACTTTAAGGCTTAAATTTTTATAGTACGCCCTCACGTATATACTCTGGAAATACGGGGTAAAACACAACGTCTAGACTACTCTGTAGAATATTCTAAGTAGAAGGTTCTCTATTCTACGGAAAATTGGGCAGCATTTCCCTACCCACAACTACACAAGTTCATCAGAATACACCCCTATGTAAGTACAGTTCAATTCTCTTCTTTTATACCATCCTTCTATATATCTTATACTTAATTCTAAACTACTTCAATATGTAATCTCCAATTACAATAGAAGGATAAAGATTATTACCTCGATAAGCCCAAAATTATCCAAGATTAAATGTCGATCCTGAACAACGTTTAGCTCCTAATTTGCACGCTCTGATAGCTCCAAGAAACCCTTAGAAGTTTCTAAACAACTTCTACTTAATACTTCAACCAACCATGAAGATTTTCCTAGGGTTTTGTTTTGTGACTAAAGGATATAAAGTAGTATTTCCGGGCTTTTAGTATAGAGGTAACTTTGGAATACAACAAGGGATTTAGGCTAAGGTATTTTGGATTATACAACAATACTTGAAGTATTTCTCTACACAAGTGGGAGGGAGTTTGGTTAAGGGAGAGGGGTGTTGGACGAGAACTACTACAAAGGGGGAGGGAGTTTTGAGACTTGGAAAATGTTTAAGTGGATGAAGAAGTCTTGCAACTTAAGGGGGGTATTTATAGGACATTCAAGGGCCAAGATTAAAGCATGTGTAGGGTGGAGATTTGGATCCATGTGATGAATGAAGTCTTCCAACCAAGTGTCCACCACAATTTTGGGACATATGTCCACCACAACTTTGGGACATATGTCCACCACAAAAATGAGACATGTGGCTAGCCACTTGCTCCACAAAAAACGTCCAAACCTACTCCCACTATCCCAAAAAATATCTTGCAAGACTTGACTTATTGACTTGGCCACTTGCCCACAATTTTTGTCCAACCAATGCCACCTAAGGGTGACACATGTCGCCCTCCTATTGGTCCAAAATATTTCGTCTCTCGGAAAAATCCATAATAAATTAAAATATTGAAAACGTAAAATTTTCTTCACAAGGTTCGGAACCTTTTCCGATGGAAGTTCACAATTTCGTCCTTAACCTAATTAGGGCTTGTACAAACGTACGTACGTCCTCACATACATACTCTGGAAATACGGGGTATAACAGGAGCCTAATTTACGGCTAACTACTGGAGGTCTTTCCAGAAGGGATTAGGGACGCAGGTGAGCCTTAAGATCGCATTCCATCCTCGCATGACTGACAGCAGAGCGTACTATCCGACTCTCGAGGATATCCGCGAGCCTATGTTATTGATTTGAGGTAGTCGGAGGATCATTTGCCGCTAGTAGAGTTTGCGTATAATAATAACAGCCTACCACTCCAAAGATCCACGGCGCCTTATGAGGCCTTATATGAGGAAGCAGGTCACCGATAGGCTGGTTTGATGTGGGCGAGGTGCAGTTAGTGGGACCAGACCTGGTTCAGAAGGCAGTGGATAAGGTGAAGCTTATCCAGAGCGCATCGATAAATGGCAGAGTCGGCATGTGTCGTATGCAGATCATCGGCGTCGACATTTGGAGTTTGAGGTTGCTGATTGGGTTTTCCTGAAGGTGTCACCCGTGAAGGGTGTGATGATATTCGGGAAGAAAGGGAAACTCAGCCCAAGGTATATTGGGTCTTATCAGATTGTCCGCAGGGTAGGCAAGGTTGCCTATGAGTTGGATCTGCCGTCCGATCTGGAGGCAGTGCATCCGATTTTCCATGTTTCTATGCTGAGGAGATCTATCGGAGATCCATCTAGAGTGAACCCGATTGACGATGTCCAGGTGACCGAGGGGTTATCGTATGAGGAGAGTCCCATAGCGATACTCGATCGTCAGGTTAGACGACTACGGACAAAGGATGTGGCTTCCGTCAAGGTCTTATGGCGGAACGAGAACAGAGAGGAGATGACGTGGGAAGCAGAGGAGGACATGAGGCAGAAGTATCCTTACTTATTCCCCACACCTCCAGGTAACTCACTTTCCTACTTGCTGGTTTTAATTATCATATATGCTTAAGTGTTGTATTGTGGCCATGTGTGGCATTTGCAAATTGTTTAAGTTACGAGGAACTATGCCGTTATCCGTTTTAATTGAATCTAGAAGGAACATTCGGGACGAATGTTTCTAAGGAGGGGAGAATGTTATACCCCATAGTTCCAGAGTATGTGTGTGAGGACGTACGTACAATTGTATAAGCCCTAATTAGGTTAAGGACGAAATTGTGAACTTTCAACGGAAAAGATTCCGAACCTTGTGAAGGAAATTTTACGTTTTTAATATTTTAACCGATTACGGATTTTTCCGAGAGATGAAATATTTTGGACCAATAGGAGGGCGACATGTGTCACCCTTAGGTGGCATGTTTGGACGAAAATTATGGGGGGCTGCGTTCATGCCGCAGGTAGAAGTACATTGGTTGTCGATCCCCGCTTTTAGGATCACCTTTCAGCGTATTGGGAAGCTCCGTTCCTTCGGAGGCTTATCTCTTGGTATGTGTTTCCTGAGTTGTAGGTTCTTGTACATTCAGGGGTATGGCGGGGCCCTGTCCCGTCATAGTTGTTGTAAATCTTAGAGGTCTGTAGTACTGTTGTGGGCAGGGTTGTAAAAAGGATTAAACTGTTCGGGTTTTTATGTATTAATATACCAAGGCAAATCGCTTTGTTGGTTGCTTATGTATCATGTCTTTTGATTTATGTTCATGTTTTTATTTCCGCTGATTTTCTCTGATGTTGTATCACTAGGGTGCCCGGGGTAAGGCACCAGTCACGGGCCCGGGATCGGGTCGTGACAATAAGTGTGAAGTCTCTAAATTCTACGGAAAATCGGACAGCATCTCCTTTGTTTCTACATACTTTGCCACCTTTTTCAAGGCCGAATTCAATAACCAAACACGCCACATTTAAGGCCCAACAAAGTGGTTAACAATAGGGGATTACACGCCTACAAGACGTGTAAAATTCCGCCCCACAATTGATATCACACAAGTCCAAAATACAATGTCCATTCGGCAAATTAGGGACAACAATACAAATTCGTTTCCAATCCCTCTTCAATCCAATTGGTTTAATATAACATGTTATCTAGCCACAATTGATTATAACTACTACAATCCTCAAGTGGGTAAACATGCGACGATTCTAATTATCGACCAATTTGTATTTCAATTTCAAATGGCTTAACATGTCATTTTCGGATTTGAGCTTCCAAATTTCCATAACACTTATCAATCTTCATAACACCTATCACATGATTATTTCTAACTTATAATAACATGGAATCTTCAATTACAAAAGTAAGACGAAGATTATACCTCATTTAGCCCAAAAAATGCTCCAAGAATACAAGTCGATCCTTAGCAACTTTAGCTCCTCTTTTTGAAATTCTTCTTCCCGCTAAAATCATCTCTACTAATCCCCTACAAGCTTGCCAACAAATTTCCTTCTTGTTGCCTTTCCAAAAATCTCATTTAGGCCTAGGGTTTTAACCATTTGAGAGAGAAGAGAAGAGAAGAGAAGATTTGGGTGAAGTCTTGCAAATGATTTAAATCTAGCAAGACATGTCTTATATAGCCTTTATCTTGCTCCACAAGTTGGGGGGACACTTGTCACCCACCCAGGGGTCCTTTACAACAAATATCTTCTATTTTTACCCTATTTCAAAAATCCGCTTGTGGCGCCAGCGGCTCTGCAATTTCAGACAATTTCAAGCTTTCCGGCGCCGCCTGACCCCGTCTGTTCTGTCAGCCGATCTTGTAACGTCCATAACTTTCTACTCCGATGTCCTATTGACGAGCGGTTTGTTGCGTTGGAAACTAGACTCAATGAAATTTATATTAGGCTTTTGAAACACCTAAAAACCCCAATTATACTCGGAGATATACTGCTTCCAAGTTGACTGAAAAACTGTCCAAAGATATTCTGCCAACTTTTTTTCTTTTTCCAACTTCGAATCTTATTTCCTTTAAGACGCTCTCATCTCACCCTCTTGGAATTACGGGTGTAACATTCTTCCCCTTAGAAACATTCGTCCCGAATGTTCTTTGAGTCCAATCTAAGCGGATATTGGCATAGTCCTCGACTACACCCAACATAATCACACTTGCCACACTGCCACATAACAATACTTATGCTACAACGTCAACTGAACTCCAAGTGTCGACGTCGGTTATCTGCATAAAGCTTCGTTGACTCTAAGCTTACTAATAATCTTTCGGATAAGCTTCGCTTTATCCACAATCGCTGAATCAAGTCTGGACCAAATAACTGAACCTCGCCTATGTCGAACCATCCAACCGGCGATCTACACTTTCTTACATACAAGGACTCATACAGGGCCATCTGAATACTGGAAGGGTATCTGTTATCGTACGTAACTCAACAAGAGGCAACTAACCCTCTCGGCTATTTATGAAATCAAGAACACAGGCCCGCAACCTATCCTCAAGTGCCTGGATAGTACGCTCTGCCTGTCCGTCGGTCTGAGGGTGTAATAACACTGAGACTCACCTGTGTCCCTAAAACCCTTCTGAAAAACCTCCAGAAGTTATCTGTAATCGAGCTCATCTGTCTGACATCATAAACGTAGGAACCCCGTGCAGTCTCACAATCCCCCTGCTATAAAAGCTAGCACGAACCTCAGCCGAGTAAGTGGTCCTAACCGGAAGAACACGGCTGGTTTCGTCAGCCTATTTACCATGACCCCCAGGGAGTCGCACTTCCTCTGAGTACGATGCCACCCTGTAACAAGATCCATTTTAATTACCTCCCATGTCTAAGTCGGGGTCTAAATCACCTGTAATAGCCCACTGGGCTTCTGGTGTTCAACCATGACCTGCTACTAATTCGGACACTAAGCAACAAACCCTGATACGTCCCTCTTCAGGCCATCTTACCAATACATACATCTGAGGCCATGATACATCTTGGTCGACCCCGAACAAAATAAGGCAAGAAGCACCGCGTGCCTCCCCCTAAAACTTGCCGACAAGTCCTGCAGCATCGGGCACACACAAACTTTTCTCATAACACAAAGATCCCATCCGTGCTACACAAACAGCTCTCTTCTCTTCTTGGAGAGTCGTATCTCGATATCATATCATAATCGATCTCATATCGCCGCCTCTTTACCTCTTCGACAAAGGAAGACTTAAGAACCTCTCGGATCTAAAGCTCCATTAACCTTGGAACAAATAATCGAACCCCAGGCTCAGAATCAAGAATCTCGCACTCACGCCCGCCTATCGGCTGCCCATCCGCATACTACCCTTAGATCCGCGACTAAGAGTATCTTTAACTGTCTTGGCTTTCCCTGGGTGGCATAGGATATCGATATCACAATCCTTGAATAACTCTACCCACCGTCGCTGTCGCAAATTCCACTGCCTCTGTCAGAAGATATACCTGAGGCTTTTGTGGTCTGTACACATACCCACATGAAGTCTTATATATACGTCATGCCTCCAAATCTTCAAGGCACGATTAACTGCCGCCTACTCTAAATCGTGAGTAGCGTAATTTCCTTTCGCTTCCCTAACCACGGAAAACATAGGCTCTAACCTTATCGTGTTGCGTCAGCATACAACCTAGCCCAACACCCAAAGTGTTACAATAACAACCTAACCCTTGGGTCTCTCAGGAGGGGTTAGAACTATAGTCGTGGTCAACTTCTCTTTTAGTACTGAAAGCCTTTCTCATTCCTGCGAAATATTCGGGTATCCTTAATCTCACTTATGGTTCCTGTTTCCCTTTCTCTGTTGCAACCAAACTTGGTCACTAAACTTAGATTTGATTCCTTTGCTTGCCCCATGGCTAAGACTTCCTGTCAATCACAATTTTGGGGGGGGGGGAGATTTCCTTGATCTCGTCAAGTAGTAACCCGATGCTACCACCTTCCCTCGAGGTGTTCTTACTTCCCATTATTTACTAATGGTCTTACACTAGTCTGGGGTAATCATATCTCGTGTAACTTACATAACCATAGTCGTATTCTCCTTTATCATTCTGGTCATAACCTTACCTTATGCTTATTATTAGCAAAAGTATTTCTATCTTGGTTCATAATCGTACAGTTTCATACATGCGTACAACCTGCATTTATATATTTATGATACTTCCTCGACCAATTCGTACGTCGTTCTTAATTACCCCAACACAACACTTTTCCCACGGTTATCCACAACTGTATTCTATAGCATGACGATACTGAAGACTTTACCCGTCTCATATCCTTCGTCTAACAACATAGAGGTACACGCAACCCCATAATACGTAAAATTTTCCTTTTACGTGGGGAAGAGAACTTATCTCCCTTACTTAAACTTTCCTTGGAGTCACAACCCTAATCACAGGGTCCTCTCGCAGTCCAGTAAATATCTAATCATCACGCACCTCCTTAAAGTTATGTAGATTTTCAAAACCTATCAAAGATGCCCTCAGCTTTCCGTCGGCAGCACTCGTACTTATTTTATTCTTGCTTTGTACATTTTCCTGAAATTATCCGGAAGGTCGTGTCCCTGACCGCCACACCAAACCAACTCCAAGTACCTCCAAGGGCACTTAACATAAATTCCTTCAAATTCAATTATTACTTACTTCCTGCGTCAATTTACCTCAAATGAACAAGTCACACAGACTTATAAAAAAAAACAATGATGCCAAAGAAGGAAGGATAATTCACTGGTTACTACCACTTCTCTTCCTTTACACTGGATAATCACTACCGTAAAACCGAATCGAGCCAATCTCCCTCTGCAGTCAACGTTGGCATAACAAGAGGCCAACTAGCCCGTACTCATAATGACCTATATGTCTGTCTTAACAGCTCTGCTAGGTCTGCTAGGGTCCAACGACTGTATCGTTACCGGTAATAATCTACCCGCTCAGCTACCACCCAACACTTACGGGTGTAGTCACCTCGAAAGGTCCTCATGGATTCAGGCTTTATTTCTTTACACTTGGTTGCTCTCTTTTTCACTGGTCGTACTCTTTCCGTACTTCCAAACTTATACTAGAATACATACATAAATTCCATACTAATTTTGGCCTCCACTCTTTGGAGTTACTAAATTAAACAATATAAGGCCCATTCCGGCTCTCACAACCTGGTTCCGGTGTAACACGTCCACGAACCCGTAAAACGATTAACTAGACTCGGGCTTGTACCGTGACCGCCACGTAGCGGGACTACTATCAACTGATCCCACCCCATAAACGGGTACACTAACTTATCATATACTATAATCGGGTTGTCTTGTCCACAACAACCATACTTACTGCATACGGATCTCACCCGTACCATTCTCGAAATCCCACTACGTAGCTCAATCTATTAACATGGTCTTCCATTAAGTCCCTTAATTAACCTCTTAAGGGTCCATTTCATTCTCACACAACTCATCATCACCTAATTATCTCAAATTAGCACGTAAAACCTTGATGAGAGTTCCTTAACTGTTCATACCTTCCCGATATTTATTTAGTCCTTACCAAATCCTGGTAATCTAAAATCATCCTAGGCAACACATATGTGACCCTCATACATAAATCTGTATAGTTGTATGTCCCAATACCAACTATACTACAAACATTACCAACCTGGATACGCAATCCACATAATCTTTCCTGGGTCACTGCTGCCTTTCTCGTAGCTGCAAACAACATAACTTGTTAGGGAGAGACGACCCTAACCACACAGCTCTATCGCACGATCTTAGAGTGAGAAGAATGGAAACCAATCCTAAATGTCCTGCAGCCTCCTGATTATAGATGTGGTGCACAACACACCGATAATCAAGACTCTACTAGACACGGTCTGTAGACACTTTCCGAGGACTAACTGCTCTGATACCACTTTTGTCACGACCCGACCCCGGGCCCGCGACTGGTGCCCTACCTGGGCACCCTGTTCGTGATACATCGAGAATAGCAATGAACATATACAAATTTATAAAATGCTTAAACATAAAATAACAACATGCTAGCCGATAAGGCCACCTTCCGTACAATATATGCAATAAAACAGTACACCTTTTTTTTTCTTACAACCCAACCCACAAATGTGACTACAGACCTCTAAGAATAACAACTCAAGTGACGGGGCCCCACCATACCCCGAATGTACAACAACCGACAATACTGTGGATAAGCCTCCGAAATAAAAGAGCTTCAACAAATAACAAAGTGATCCTAAGAGCGAGGATCAACAACTGCATCAGACTACTGCAGATGAACGCAGCTCAAGGAGGTCGATAACATGTACCAAATATGTGAAACCGAAAGCATCAGAATGAAATCATAAGTCAATGATAAAACTGGAGACATGTATGATAACTCAATTAACAGTACACAGTGCCTTACTAACAATGAGAGTAAATGAGAGTATACTTACAACATAAACATAGGAGACTCACGATCAAATCATGGGTAGCAAATCCATGGAAACAGGTGGTATAATGTCTTGGGGGTTTACCCCTCATTTATACTCTTACCCTGAGGCAGGTGGTATAACGTCTTGGGGGCTTACCCCTCATTTATACTCTTATCCTGGAGAAGGTGGTAAAACAGGTGGTATAACGTCTTGGGGGTTTACCCCTCATTTATACTCTTACCCTGGAGAAGGTGGTATAGAGTCTTGGGGGTTTACCCCTCACTTATACTCTTACACCATCTCAACCGGCCGTCACACAATAAATAAGCAAGTTAAGAAATCCCCTAACTTCTTATAAGTCTTATTCATATACACTCTCATTTTAGTTTACTTAAGGCACTAACATATCTTTTATGAAAATCCGGGAATTTAACCCAAGTACTACATACATCTACTCTTTAAAACAAATGACTCTTTAGTATAAAACTTCCAAGATACTATCAACCGTAGCATCAAGTCAAAATTACTTTTCAAGACAAGTCACAATACCCTTTAGAAATAAAGTTAGGTTTCTAAATCGAGTGACTCCTTTTCTTATAAAACCTTAGGCAATGGATGCTTAAAAATCAAATCGCCTTTTCATTAAATCAAGTCATTTATCTTACTTAATTTACTTAGAGTAAACCACTCTTTAAACTTTCCATAAAGCTATTAAAACCAACTTCCCATAAAGCCGTTATACTAGATTTATACATTAGCAACTTACATACTTCTTTATAACCAAGAGACTTAAACTTTCCAACAAAACAAGTATCAAAAATACTTTCAACATACTTAAAGTCTCTTAACTTTTGAAAACCAAGATATCCTTAATATTTAAAACAAGTGAGTTAACTTCCTAACTCAACCAGCTTGGACATTCTTAAAATAAGCCAAGGATATCAAATAGACTAGATTGTCAAAATCTTGAACGTCTACCGTACTATACATTTACAACTTATTCATGCTCAAGAGATAAGAAAGTTCCACATATCTCTTCGGTTTAATCCACTTGCTAAGTCCAATTCGCCGTACGTAGTATGTCAACCTATAATGACCATAGTACGTCTATTAACTTCTTACTTCAAACGTAGAATATTATAAGTGTGAAGTCTCTAAATTCTACGGAAAATCGGACAGCATCTCCTTTGTTTCTACATACTTTGCCACCTTTTTCAAGGCCGAATTCAATAACCAAACACGCCACATTTAAGGCCCAACAAAGTAGTTAACAATAGGGGATTACACGCCTACAAGACGTGTAAAATTCCGCCCCATAATTGATATCACACAAGTCCAAAATACAATGTCCATTCGGCAAATTAGGGACAACAATACAAATTCGTTTCCAATCCCTCTTCAATCCAATTGGTTTAATATAACATGTTATCTAGCCACAATTGATTATAACTACTACAATCCTCAAGTGGGTAAACATGCGACGATTCTAATTATCGACCAATTTGTATTTCAATTTCAAATGGCTTAACATGTCATTTTCGGATTTGAGCTTCCAAATTTCCATAACACTTATCAATCTTCATAACACCTATCACATGATTATTTCTAACTTATAATAACATGGAATCTTCAATTACAAAAGTAAGACGAAGATTATACCTCATTTAGCCCAAAAAATGCTCCAAGAATACAAGTCGATCCTTAGCAACTTTAGCTCCTCTTTTTGAAATTCTTCTTCCCGCTAAAATCATCTCTACTAATCCCCTACAAGCTTGCCAACAAATTTCCTTCTTGTTGCCTTTCCAAAAATCTCATTTAGGCCTAGGGTTTTAACCATTTGAGAGAGAAGAGAAGAGAAGAGAAGATTTGGGTGAAGTCTTGCAAATGATTTAAATCTAGCAAGACATGTCTTATATAGCCTTTATCTTGCTCCACAAGTTGGGGGGACACTTGTCACCCACCCAGGGGTCCTTTACAACAAATATCTTCTATTTTTACCCTATTTACGCAAAAAATCCCGCCCCGGCGCCGCGGCTCTGCAATTTCAGACAATTTCAAGCTTTCCGGCGCCCCGGCGCTGCAGCCGGCGCCGCGGCGCCTGACCCCGTCTGTTCTGTCAGCCGATCTTGTAACGTCCATAACTTTCTACTCCGATGTCCTATTGACGAGAGGTTTGTTGCGTTGGAAACTAGACTCAATGAACTTCATATTAGGATTTTGAAACACCTAAAAACCCCAATTATACTCGGAGATATACTGCTTCCAAGTTGACTGAAAAACTGTCCAAAGATATTCTGCCAACTTTTTTTCTTTTTCCAACTTCGAATCTTATTTCCTTTCGTACGTTCTCATCTCACCCTCTTGGAATTACGGGGTGTAATATTCTTCCCCCCCTTAGAAACATTCGTCCCCGAATGTTCTTTCGGAGTCCAATCTAAACGGATATTGGCATAGTCCCTTGACTACACCCAACATAATCACACTTGCCACACCTGGCCACATAACAATACTTATGCTACAACGTCAACCTGAACTCCAAGTGTCGACGTCGGTTATCTGCATAAAGCTTCTGTTGACTCTAAGCTTACTAATAATCTTTCCCGGATAAGCTTCGCCTTATCCACAGCCCGCTGAATCAAGTCTGGACCAAATAACTGAACCTCGCCTATGTCGAACCATCCAACCGGCGATCTACACTTTCTTACATACAAGGCCTCATGCAGGGCCATCTGAATACTGGAAGGGTATCTGTTATCGTACGTAACTCAACAAGAGGCAACTAACCCTCTCGGCTATTTATGAAATCAAGAACACAGGCCCGCAACCTATCCTCAAGTGCCTGGATAGTACGCTATGCCTGTCCGTCGGTCTGAGGGTGTAATAACACTGAGACTCACCTGTGTCCCTAAAACCCTTCTGAAAAACCTCCAGAAGTTATCTGTAATCGAGCTCATCTGTCTGACATCATAAACGTAGGAACCCCGTGCAGTCTCACAATCTCTCTACTATAAAAGCTAGAACGAACCTCAGCCGAGTCAGTGGTCCTAACCTAAGAACACGGTTGGTTTCACACGACCTATTTACCATGACCCCGTTGGAGTCGCACTTCCTCTGAGTACGATGCCACCCTGTAACAAGATCCATTTTAATTTCCTCCCATGTCTAAGTCGGGGTCTAAATCACCTGTAATAGCCCACTGGGCTTCTGGTGTTCAACCATGACCTGCTACTAATTCGGACACTAAGCAACAAACCCTGATACGTCCCTCTTCAGGCCATCTTACCAATACATACATCTGAGGCCATGATACATCTTGGTCGACCCCGAACAAAATAAGGCAAGAAGCACCGCGTGCCTCCCCCTAAAACTTGCCGACAAGTCCTGCAGCATCGGGCACACACAAACTTTTCTCATAACACAACATCTCATCTGGTGCTACACAAACAAGCTCTTCTCTTCTTGGAGAGTCGTATCGCGATATCATATCATAACTGGATCCTCATATTGTCGCCTCTTTACCTCTTCGACAAAGGAAGACTCGGCAACCTCTCGGATCTAAAGCTCCATTAACCTTGGAACAAATAATCGAACCCCTAGGCTCAGAATCGAAGAATCTCACGACCACGCCCAAGATATCCGCTGCCCATCCGCATACTACCCTTAGATCCGCGACTAAGAGTATCTTTAATCGTCTTGGCTTTCTCGGTGGCATAGGATATCGATATCACAATCCTTGAATAACTCTACCCACCGTCGCTGTCGCAAATTCCACTGCCTCTGTCAGAATATATACCTGAGGCTCTTGTGGTCTGTACACATACCCACATGAAGTCTTATATTTACGTCATGCCTCCAAATCTTCAAGGCACGATTAACTGCCGCCTACTCTAAATCGTGAGTAGCGTAATTTCCTTTCTTGCTTCCCTAACCGTCGGGAAAACATAGGCTCTAACCTTATCGTGTCACAAGATACAACCTAGCCCAACACCCAAAGTGTTACAATAACAACCTAACCCTTGGGTCTCTCAGGAGGGGTTAGAACTATAGTCGTGGTCAACTTCTCTTCTAGTACTGGAAGCCTTTCTCATTCCTGCGAAATATTCGGGTATCCTTAATCTCACTTATGGTTCCTGTTTCCCTTTCTCTCAGGTAACCAAACTTGGTCACTAAACTTAGATTTGATTCCTTTGCTTGCCCCATGGCTAAGACTTCCTGTCAATCACAATTTTGGGGGGGGGGGAGATTTCCTTGATCTCGTCAAGTAGTAACCCGATGCTACCACCTTCCCTCGAGGTGTTCTTACTTCCCATTATTTACTAATGGTCTTACACTAGTCTGGGGTAATCATATCTCGTGTAACTTACATAACCATAGTCGTATTCTCCTTTATCATTCTGGTCATAACCTTACCTTATGCTTATTATTAGCAAAAGTATTTCTATCTTGGTTCATAATCGTACAGTTTCATACATGCGTACAACCTGCATTTATATATTTATGATACTTCCGACCAATTAAATGCGTCGTTTTTAATTACCCCAACACAACACTTTTCCCACGGTTATCCACAACTGTATTCTATGGCATGACGATACTGAAGACTTTACCCGTCTCATATCCTTCGTCTAACAACATAGGTACACGCAACCCCATAATACGTAAAATTTTCCTTTTACGTTGGGAAGAGAACTTATCTCCCTTACTTAAACTTTCCTTGGAGTCACAACCCTAATCACAGGGTCCTCTCGCAGTCCAGTAAATATCTAATCATCACGCACCTCCTTAAAGTTATGTAGATTTTCAAAACCTATCAAAGATGCCCTCAGCTTTCCGCCGGCAGCACTCGTACTTATTTTATTCTTGCTTTGTACATTTTCCTGAAATTATCCGGAAGGTCGTGTCCTTGACCGCCACACCAAACCAACTCCAAGTACCTCCAAGGGCACTTAACATAAATTCCTTCAAATTCAATTATTACTTACTTCCTGCGTCAATTTACCTCAAATGAACAAGTCACACAGACTTATAAAAAAACAATGATGCCAAAGAAGGAAGGATAATTCACTGGTTACTACCACTTCTCTTCCTTTACATCAGATAATCGGTTACTAAAACCGAATCGAGCCAATCTCCTCTGCGAATAACGTTGGCATAACAAGAGGCCAACTAGCCTGCACTCATAATGACCTATATGTTCGTCTTAATACCGCTAGGTTCGCTAGGGTCCAACGATCGATCGTTAGGTAATAATCTACCCGCCAGCTACCACCCAACACTTACGTGTAGTCACCTCGAAAGGTCCTCATGGATTCGTGCTTTATTTCTTTACACTTGGTTGCTCTCTTTTCATCGGTCGCATTTCTTCCGTATTTCCAAACTTATACTAGAATACATACATAAATTCCATACTAATTTTGGCCTCCACTCTTTGAGTTACTAAATTAAACAATATAAGGCCCATTCCGCTCACAACTCGGTTCCTGTAACACGCCCACGAACCCAGAAACGATTAACTAGACTCTGCTTGTACCGTGACTCGCCACGTAATGACTACTATCAACTGATCCCACCCCATAAACGGGTACACTAACTTATCATATACTATAATCGGGTTGTCTTGTCCACAACAACCATACTTACTCCATACGGATCTCACCCGTACCATTCTCGAAATCCCACTACGTAGCTCAATCTATTAACATGGTCTTCCATTAAGTCCCTTAATTAACCTCTTAAGGGTCCATTTCATTCTCACACAACTCATCATCACCTAATTATCTCAAATTAGCACGTAAAACCTTGATGAGAGTTCCTTAACTGTTCATACCTTCCCGATATTTATTTAGTCCTTACCAAATCCTGGTAATCTAAAATCATCCTAGGCAACACATATGTGACCCTCATACATAAATATGTATAGTTGTATGTCCCAATACCAACTATACTACAAATATTACCAACCTGGATACGCAATCCACATAATCTTTCCCGGTCATCGCCGCTTTCTCGTAGCTGCAAACAACATAACTTGTTAGGGAGAGACGACCCTAACCACACAGCTCTATCGCACGATCTTAGAGTGAGAAGAATGGAAACCAATCTTAAATGTCCTGCAGCCTCCTGATTATAGATGTGGTGCACAACACACCGATAATCAATACTCTACTAGACACGGTCTGTAGACACTTTCCGAGGACTAACTGTTCTGATACAACTTTTGTCACGACCCGACCCCGGGCCCGCGACTGGTACCCTACCTGGGCACCCTTTTCGGTATACATCAAAGAATAGCAGCGGAACATACATAGCTTATAAAATGCTTAAACATAAAATAACAACAGGCTAGCCGATAAGGCCACCTTCCGTACAATAT
This sequence comes from Przewalskia tangutica, assembly GCA_029844215.1. NCBI lineage: Eukaryota > Viridiplantae > Streptophyta > Magnoliopsida > Solanales > Solanaceae > Przewalskia > Przewalskia tangutica. Next base: position 48,419,770 of record CM056730.1, read on the forward strand.
ATGCAATAAAACAGTACACCTTTTTTTTTCTTACAACCCAACCCACAAATGTGACTACAGACCTCTAAGAATAACAACTCTGGAGGGACAGGGCCCCGCCATACCCCTGAATGTACAACAACCGACAATACCAGGGATAATCCTCCGAAATAAAATAACTTCTCAACAGCTGAACAGTGATCCTAAGAGCGAGGATCAACAACTCAGACTTCACCGCAGATGAACGCACTCAAGGAGGTCAAGATAACATGTACCAAATATGTGAAACAGAAAGATCAGAATGAAATCATAAGTCAATGATAAACCGAGATGTATGATAACTCAATTAACAGTACACAATGCCTTACTAACAATGAGAGTAAATGAGAGTATACTTACAACATAAACATAGGAGACTCACGATCAAATCATGGGTAGCAAATCCATGGAAACAGGTGGTATAACGTCTTGGGGGTTTACCCCTCATTTATACTCTTACCCTGAGGCAGGTGGTATAACGTCTTGGGGGCTTACCCCTCATTTATACTCTTATCCTGGAGAAGGTGGTAAAGCAGGTGGTATAACGTCTTGGGGGTTTACCCCTCATTTATACTCTTACCCTGGAGAAGGTGGTATAGAGTCTTGGGGGTTTACCCCTCACTTATACTCTTACACCATCTCAACCGGCCGTCACACAATAAATAAGCAAGTTAAGAAATCCCCCTAACTTCTTATTAGTCTTATTCATATACACTCTCATTTTAGTTTACTTAAGGCACTAACATATCTTTTATGAAAATCCGGGAATTTAACCCAAGTACTACATACTTCTACTCTTTAAAACAAATGATTCTTTAGTATAAAACTTCCAAGATACTATCAACCGTAGCATCAAGTCAAAATTACTTTTCAAGACAAGTCACAATACCCTTTAGAAATAAAGTTAGGTTTCTAAATCGAGTGACTCCTTTTCTTATAAAACCTTAGGCAATGGATGCTTAAAAATCAAATCGCCTTTTCATTAAATCAAGTCATTTATCTTACTTAATTTACTTAGAGTAAACCACTCTTTAAACTTTCCATAAAGCTATTATAACCAACTTCCCATAAAGCCGTTATACTAGATTTATACATTAGCAACTTACATACTTCTTTATAACCAAGAGACTTAAACTTTCCAACAAAACAAGTATCAAAAATACTTTCAACATACTTAAAGTCTCTTAACTTTTGAAAACCAAGATATCCTTAATATTTAAAACAAGTGAGTTAACTTCCTAACTCAACCAGCTTGGACATTCTTAAAATAAGCCAAGGATATCAAATAGACTAGATTGTCAAAATCTTGAACGTCTACCGTACTATACATTTACAACTTATTCATGCTCAAGAGATAAGAAAGTTCCACATACCTGTTCGGTTTAATCCACTTGCTAAGTCCAATTCGTCGTACGTAGTATGTCAACCTATAATGACCATAGTACGTCTATTAACTTCTTACTTCAAACGTAGAATATTATAAGTGTGAAGTCTCTAAATTCTACGGAAAATCTGACAGCATCTCCTTTGTTTCTACATACTTTGCCACCTTTTTCAAGGCCGAATTCAATAACCAAACACGCCACATTTAAGGCCCAACAAAGTAGTTAACAATAGGGGATTACACGCCTACAAGACGTGTAAAATTCCGCCCCATAATTGATATCACACAAGTCCAAAATACAATGTCCATTCGGCAAATTAGGGACAACAATACAAATTCGTTTCCAATCCCTTTTCAATCCAATTGGTTTAATATAACATGTTATCTAGCCACAATTGATTATAACTACTACAATCCTCAAGTGGGTAAACATGCGACGATTCTAATTATCGACCAATTTGTATTTCAATTTCAAATGGCTTAACATGTCATTTTCGGATTTGAGCTTCCAAATTTCCATAACACTTATCAATCTTCATAACACCTATCACATGATTATTTCTAACTTATAATAACATGGAATCTTCAATTACAAAAGTAAGACGAAGATTATACCTCATTTAGCCCAAAAAATGCTCCAAGAATACAAGTCGATCCTTAGCAACTTTAGCTCCTCTTTTTGAAATTCTTCTTCCCGCTAAAATCATCTCTACTAATCCCCTACAAGCTTGCCAACAAATTTCCTTCTTGTTGCCTTTCCAAAAATCTCATTTAGGCCTAGGGTTTTAACCATTTGAGAGAGAAGAGAAGAGAAGATTTGGGTGAAGTCTTGCAAATGATTTAAATCTAGCAAGACATGTCTTATATAACCTTTATCTTGCTCCACAAGTTGGGGGGACACTTGTCACCCACCCAGGGGTCCTTTACAACAAATATCTTCTATTTTTACCCTATTTCCGCAAAAAATCCCGCCCCGGAGCCGCGGCCCTGCAGCCGGCGCCGCGGCTCTGCAATTTCAGACAATTTCAAGCTTTCCGGCGCCCCGGCGCCGCGGCGCCTGACCCCGTCTGTTCTGTCAGCCGATCTTGTAACGTCCATAACTTTCTACTCCGATGTCCTATTGACGAGCGGTTTGTTGCGTTGGAAACTAGACTCAATGAACTTCATATTAGGCTTTTGAAACACCTAAAAACCCCAATTATACTCGGAGATATACTGCTTCCAAGTTGACTGAAAAACTGTCCAAAGATATTCTGCCAACTTTTTTTCTTTTTCCAACTTCGAATCTTATTTCCTTTCGTACGTTCTCATCTCACCCTATTGGAATTACGGGGTGTAACACTTACCTAACCATAGTTGCATTCTCTTTTATCATTCTGGTCATAACCCTTCCTTATGCTTATTATTAGCAAAAATATTTCTATCTCGATCCATAATCGTACAGTTTCATACATGCGTACTACCTGCATTTTTTTTATCCTTACGACACTTCCTTTCCCATTTCGTAACGTCGTTCTTAATTACCCCAACACAATACTTTTCCCAAGGTTATCTTAAAACTGTAACCTATGGCATGACGATACCGATGACCTTACCAATCTCATATCCTTCGTCTAACAACATGGGTACACGCAACCCCATAATACGTAAAACTATCCTTCATGTGGGGGAGAGAACTTATCTCCCGTAAATAAACTTTCCTTGGAGTCACAACCCTAATCACAGGGTCCTCTTGCGGTCCAGTAAATATCTAATCATCACGCACCGCCTTAAAGTCGTGTAGATTTTCAAAACCTACCAAAGATGTCTTCTGTTTTCCGTAGGCAGCACTCATACTTATATTATTCTTGCTTACGCGCTATCCTGAACTAATCCGGAAGGTTGTGGCCCTGACCGCCACACCAAACCAACTCCAAGTACATCCAAGGGCACTTAGCATAAACTCCTTCAAATTCGAGTATTTCTTACTTTCTGCATTAATTTACCTCCAATGAACAAGTCACACAGACTTATTAAAATCAACAATGTCAAAGAAGTAAGGATAATTCACTGGTTACCACCATTTCTCTTCCTTTCCACTCGATAACCGCCACGAAACCGTACCGAATCAATCTCTCTCTGTAGTCCACGTTGGCATAACAAGAGGCCAACTAGCCCGTACTCATAATGACCTCAATGTCTGTCATAACGGCTCTGCTAGGTCTGCTAGGGTCCAACGACTGTATCGTTACCGGTAATTATTATCTATCCGCTCAGCTACCACCCAACACTCACGGGTGTAGTCACCTCGAAAGGTCCTCATGGATCCAGGCTCCATTTCTTTACACTTGGTTGCTCTCTTTCTTACTGGTCGTACTATTCCCGTACTTCCAAACTTATTCTAGCGTACATACATAGCCTTCATACTGATTCGGGCTCCCAATCTTTAGAGTTACTATTCTGAACAACATAAGGCCATTTCCGGCTCTCACAACCTGGTTCTGGTGGAATGCGTCCACGAACCCGTAAAATGATTAACTAGACTCGGGCCTTGCACCCTCGTGACCCTGTCACGTAGCGGGAGTACTACCAACTGATCCCATTCCATTACAGGCTATGGGGCGACCCTTAATAGGCCCTCAACCTGACTCGGCGTCATACTTAACTCTTATCCTTGGTCTGACTTAAATTTTTACTACCCGAGAAGGCCTTATATACCTAAGGTCTCAGCGGTTATCAACATTCTTAGGCTCGCAATTTCCATGCTCCATGCCTACCTTATCAGTCCCCCCGTAAACGGGTACAAAAACTTCTCGTAATACCATAATCGTGTTGTCTTGACCACAACTGTTATACCCCGTAGTTGCAGGGTATGTATGTGAGGACGTACGTGCGAGCGTACGGCAAAAATTTTGAAAAGAAAGAAAGATGTGAGTTTTCACTTTAAAAGTTTCCCCATTTGTGAAGAAAAAGGTTCGTTAATGGGAATTGGATTCCTGATTTGGTATTTGGACTTCATAGATTATATTAGAATTATGGAATTTTATTTTCGGAATGGTCACGTGGGCCCACGGAGAAATTTACTGCTTTGTGGCCCACTTTGTTTTCTAGATTTTGGCCATCAGGATATTTTTTCGAAAGACGCTTTTGAGGGCCAATAGGAGGGTGACACGTGTCACCCCGCCAGGTGGCTCGGCCGGTTACATTTGGGCACAAGTCGACTCAGAGTCGCTTTCCGACGAACGCTTTCCAGACTTTCGTAGGGAAAATTCGCTATGTCCTTTTTAATTTTGCGGATTTTTCCGAGAGACGAACATTTTGGACAACGGAGGGTGACATGTGTCACCTCACATCGAAGTTGGCGCCCAGTGGACGATCGTTCACGAATCGATTGTCTTTGTGGCTCACGCTGGCCCTATTGTTCCTTGTTTTGTGCCTTGTTTTGGCCTTGTTTTGTGGCTTGTCTTGTGCCATGTTTTGTGGAGTAGGGTTAGGGTGCACTTGGCTTGATCAAGGCCTTACACTTGCCTCGCATACGGCTTGATCTCGCCATCGTTGGCATTGGGTTTGCTATAAATACCCCTTTGTGAAGACTTCATTCATCCACAAATGTTTCCAAGTCTTGAATCCTCCTCCTCTTGTCGACTCGCCCAAGAGCTCCTCTCCCTTGAAAGTGGCCTTTGGCCGCAGGTCTCCTCCCCCTCATGAGGTCTAGCCTGGGTACCCCTAGCCTAGTTGTTTCGTGATAATACCCTTGTTGTGGTATAGAAATACTCCCTAGTATTGTTATAATGCCCAAAATACCTTAGCCTTGTACCTTGTAGTATTCCAAAGATACCTCTTTACGAGTCCGGAAATACTACCTTTGTCCTTTAGTCTCAAACCGAAACCCTAAGGAAATCTTCATAGTTGGTCAAGATGTGAGTAGGTTGGTTAGAACTTCTAAGGGTTGTTTGGAGTGGTTTGAGCGCACTGAGTGAGCTAAACCTTGCTCAGAGCGACATTAAACTCGGATAATTTTGGGCTTATCGAGGTAATTATCTTGTCCTCTATTGTAATTAGAAATTACATGTTTGGTCAAGTATACTATATATGGAACTACTTAGTATTCGCAATGTCTTTTGACTTAAGCCCAAGAATAAAGAACGAATCGAATCAGATTTACATAGGATCAGACAGCAGACTTGTGTAAGATATCGAGTAATTGTACACGCCCTGTTAGGCGTGTATACCCTCGGTTGGCTTGGTAGCCTCGATAGAGAGGAGATTTACGCCATGTGGGGAGAGTCTTGCGAATTTTCTATAGAAAGATAGAAACTTGTGTTTTGGGGTTAATAGACGTTTGTGACCTTTATAGGTGAAAGTACTAAGAATAGCGTATTCTACTCGAGGAGTGGAAAGTGGCTAGTGCGTTGTAGTACTTGGAGCATTTTGCTTATTGTCGATAAATCGTCGCGAGGTATGTGAACCTCTTCCTATCTTTTCTAGCATGATTGTTGTGAACTATGTAGTACGGTAGACGCATACGTATAAGTGATTTGGTTGGTTTAAAACATAGGGTGTTATAATAGCTTTATGGGAAGTTAGTTATAACGACCTTATGTAAGTGAAAATGGTTTATCGATGTTAGAAGTTAAGAGACTTGATCTTATAAGATAAGAGACTTAACTTATTTGTTTTAATGTGGATGTTTGTGTGAAACCTCATTCGTGAGTAATGAGTACTTGGTTTTAAAGGGTAATGTTTTACCGATTTCGGAATCGTAACGTGTATCGACTGCACCAACGCAGCGTAATAAAGGAAAATGTATTGAATAATGATGTGTTGTATTAAAACCAAGTAGAAACCTCCATCCGCATAGAAGCTAAGATAAGACAAAATGATATTACATTTTCTAGATCATGGTCTTTGTAATAAGATCGTTATAAACAAGAATAAACTACTCACATATATGACATATGTTACTTAATTGTTCTAAAAGGAATCAAGTGATTAAGTTTGGGAACTATGAAACCATTTGAAAATGAAAAGCTTGAGTAATCAAACTAGGCAAACCGAACTTAGGAAAAGAATGTTGTTACTTGGTTTTGAAAAGGAAGGTGGGTTGGTCATTCTAATACTACTGTATCGTGACTTTTATAAAAGAAATGGATCTCTTTAAAAGAACTTACGATGTAGTACTTTGGGGTTAAAACCCGACTTTGGTATAAAATGAAAGTACTTTGTGTTGTTGTGAAACTTGCCTATGCTTGTTGTTGTGAAGCTTGGCTATGCTTATTGTGATAACCTTTGTTGTGCAAAGCGTTGTATTTCGTGTTACCGCGCCTCTCGATGGAGGTCGGTTGACTTGTTGAGAACTTACTTGACGCGCTTACAGCGACGAGAAATTCCACGCACGCTCGCTGATAGAATTATTGTTGTTAATCACTTTGACATACCGACACGACGCGTAGCGCACGCATGCTTCCATTTTGGTTAAGGTCTTGTGGTTAATCGCTGATATATCGACACGATGCGTAGCGCACGCGTATGTTTCCATTTCGATTATCGCCAGTGATTTCCTTTTGGACATACTGACACGATGCGTAGCGCACGGGTATGCGCCCATTTGGAAAGTTGTCTTATTGTTTCCTTCGACATACCGACACGATCGTAGCGCACGGGTATGCTTCATTTGGATTCTTTGTCTTGTTGTTGAGGTCACATGGACATGTCTACACCGGCGCAATTCCGGCATGTGGCTGGGACATTGGTATTATTGTTGCATCATGGACATGTCTACACCGATGCAAGATTCCGGCACGCGCCATAATGCGAACATGATTGATGTTGTGGGCGTGAGACCCATAGTTATATCGGAGTGATGATCGCTTTATGTTGTGAATCGTAGTTTGGTTATCATACATGTCTCCCGCTTTATATAGACTAGTATGATTTCATTTATGATTGTATGCTTTCACATACTTGGTACTGTTATCGACCTCCTTCGGGCCGCTCACGCCGCAGTAGAGGTACATCGGCCGTGGATCCTCGCCATAGGATCACGCCAACAGATTTGAAGCTCCGCTTTCTCGAGGCTTATCTTTGCAGTGTTCCCCGAGTCAGGTTCTTGTACATTCGTGTGGCGTGGCCCCGTCCCGCCATAGTCATCAGATATCTTGTAGGTCCGTAGTCCCGCTGCGGTGGTTGTAAAAGGATTAAACTGCTCGTGTTTTATGATATATCAAGGCAACCATTTTGGTTGGCCTGCTTATTTATTATATCTCTTGTATAATGACTCATGTTTTATGTTCCGCTGATTTTTCTCTCGACGATGTATCGCTAGTGGTGCCCGGGTAAGGCACCGAACGCCCGAACGGTCGTTACAAAAGTGGTATCGAGCGCTTAATCTCTGAAAGTGTCTATGCACCGTGTCTAGTAGAGTCTTGATTATCGATGTGTTGTGCACCACATCTATAATCGTGAGGTCGCAGGACATTTAGGATTAGTTTCCATTCTTCTCATCCCGAGATCGTGCCTTAGAGTGTTGTAAGTTGGACCTCCGACGATCTCGCTTTTACCGCTTATGCCTCCGCAAGGCAACCAGAGCCTGAGCGGCAAGGCAGCCGAGGTGCTGCTAGTGAGATACTGAGAGGAGTACGAGGCGCAGCCCGCATAAGACTGAGGTTGTGCTTCGACGGCGGGTTTTGGACGCCGCCACCCCAAAGAGGTTAGAGTCGCAAAGAATGGCCGCCGAGACCGCAGCACTGAGCCTCCACCCCACACCGGGGCAGGAGATGGGTTACGCGAGATGGCGATTCTTGGCCGCCGTGGTCGTGGCCGATATGAGATAGGCCGGACGCAGCAGCCTGCCCGAGCACCGTGGTTCACCCCGAGCGTATAGTTTGAGGCTACGGACTTTCGAGTTGTAGCCGCCAGAGTTTTACGGTCGAGGCTCGAGGATGATCCGCAGGAGTTCATCCGGCAGTTACAGCGGATCATGCGGGTGATCAAGGCTTCAGAAACCGAGTCTGTGACCTTTGGTTCGCATCGGCTGCGTGATACCGCAGTCGATTGGTTTGATTCATGGGAGCTTTCCCGGGGAGAGCATGCACCTCCAGCAGTATGGGATGAGTTTTTCGGGGGCTTCTTTTCACGCACTTCTTGCCTCCGCAGATGAGGAGGGCACGGGCCGACAGATTTTTGTTACTGAGACAGAGAGGCGACCGTCGTGAGTACAATGTCGAGTTCGATTCTTTAGCTCGATATGTCCTCGCGCTTAGTTGCAGAGATATGGAGGATAGGGTGCATCGCCACGCCACCGCTTGATGATTATATGGCCGAATCTTGTGCGGGTGTTTCTTCACCGGCATGGACATTGCCCGCATGCAGCTCATGCACCAGGATGCGAGGCACGAGGGTCGACGAACGACCGGATCGCCAGAAGAGGCCGTGACTCGCAGGTCCTTCGTGGCTTTCGAGGTGGACCGCCAAGAAGTTAGTTATATACCCCACCGCATGCAGAGTGGTCCTCCACCGCCTTCGTGAGCAGTCGTGGCTCCAAGGGTTCAGATTTTCGGCAGAGCGGGTGTTAACCACCAAGCCACCCTACCTCGTTGTGACCATTGTGGTAGACTCCATTTTGGAGAGTGTCGTGCTAGATTGGGAGTTTGTTTTGCATGCGACAGCAGGCCATTTTGCGAGGAACTGTCCTACCAAGGGAAGCGCGATGTTACGACTCACCTTCAGATCTGTGGGTCGGTTCATCACCTTCATACCATGCGCAGGCAGTGCCTATGATTAGAGTGGAGCGGTAGCTTCTGTATATCCTTAACCTCTAGAGTTTTGGTATGCTTGTTATGATGATCTCATTATTGTGTGCTATGTACGGATAGCATTGTGATATGTGTGAGTTAAAATGCATGGTTAGTTGGAAGGATACGATGGGTACGGTAAGTGTGAACCTTAGACTATGTCACGATCGAGACCTTAGGGTAAGGTCGTCTTGAGTTAAAGATTTATTTTTGACCCTTATCGAGTAGTAGTACGTGGGATTTATTTGTGTGATAAGTCCGTGGGTAGTGTGAGATGGAAGTGGTAGCTTTCATGATGTGAATTAGTAAGATTGTTCCGATCGGGAACAAGAGTTTGGCGCGTTGGGGGTCGGGTTGAGGACCATTTGCGGGTCAACCCAGAACCCGGTTTGGGGTGGGCTGTTCTGGGTGGTCCCGCCAGTGGTAGGTCACGAGGATGCTAGGCCCAAGTTTGTATGATCATCGATGAGTTCGTGGACGCGTTCGACCGCAAGCGGTTCGTAAAGGCCGGGAATGGCCTTAAGGAAGTTTGAGGTTAGTAAGATGACCAAGTTGGAGGTAGTGACTCGCAGATTTTCGGAACTAAGTAATGACTGAAGTATGGTACGACCGAGAGTTCAAGTGTTCGAGAAGCGGCACGACGAGTAAGGAAGGAAGAGAACGTGTTATTTCGCGCTGCCGTGGCGCTGACAACTTGTTAGAGGAACTTCATCGATATCCGTCTTGAGAAGGAACATTCGACGAATGTTTCGGCGAGGGAGAATGTTATACCCCGTAGTTGCAGTGGTATGTATGTGAGGACGCACGCATGCAGCGCACGCAAAAATTTTGAAAAGAAAGAAAGATGCTGAGTTTTCACTAAAAGTTTCCGGTCATTTGTGAAGAAAAGGTTCGTTAATGGGAATTGATTCCCAGATTTGGTATTTGGACTTCATAGATTATATTAGAATTATGGAATTTTATTTTCGAAATGGTCACTGGGCCCACGGAGAAATTTACTGCTTTGTAGGGCCCACTTTGTTTTCTAGATTTTGGCCATTGTGGATATTTTTTCGAAAGACGCTTTTGAGGGCCAATAGGAGGTGACACGTGTCACCCCGCCTAGGTGGCTCGCCGGTTACATTTGGGCACAGTTGCCGACTCAGAGTCGCTTTCCGACGAAACGCTTTCCACGCCTTTCGTAGGGAAAATTCCGGCTATGTCCTTTTAATTTTTGGCGGATTTTTCCGAGAGAAAACATTTTGGACCAACGGGAGGGTGACATGTGTCACCTCACATCGAAGCTTGTGGCCCGCCAGTGGACGATTAGTTCACGAATTGGATTGTCTTTGTGGCTCACGTTTTTGGCCCTATTGGTTCCTTGTTTTGTGCCTTGTTTTGGCCTTGTTTTGTGGCTTGTCTTGTGCCATGTTTTGTGGAGTAGGGGTTAGGTGCACTTGGCTTGATCAAGGCCTTACACTTGCCTTGCACATGGCTTGATCTTGGCCATCGTTGGCATTTGGGTTTGCTATAAATACCCCTTTGTGAAGACTTCATTCATCCACAAATGTTTCCAAGTCTTGAATCCTCCTCCTCTTGTTGACTCGCCCAAGAGCTCCTCTCCTTGAAAGTGGCCTTTGGCCTGAGGTCTCCTCCTCATGAGGTCTAGCCGTGGTACCCCTAGCCTAGTTGTTTTCGTATAATACCCCTTGTTGTGGTATAGAAATACTCCCCTAGTATTGTTATAATGCCCAAAATACCTTAGCCTTGTACCTTGTAGTATTCCAAAGATACCTCTTTACGTAGAGTCCGGAAATACTACCTGTTGTCCTTTTTAGTCTCAAACCGAAACCCTAAGGAAATCTTCATAGTTGGTTGAAGTATGTGAGTAGAAGTTGGTTAGAACTTCTAAGGGTTGTTTGGAGTGGTTTGGAGCGCACGGAGTGGAGCTAAACCTTGCTCAGGAGCGACATTAAACTCGGATAATTTTGGGCTTATCGAGGTAATTATCTTGTCCCTCTATTGTAATTAGAAATTACATGTTTGGTTGAAGTATACTATATATGGAACTACTTAGTATTCGGCAATGTCTTTTGACTTAAGCCTGAAGAATAAAGAACTGAACTGAACTGTATTTACATAGGACTGTATTGCAGTAGACTTGTGTAGTATTACTGAGTAGAATTGTACACGTCCGGTTAGACGTGTATACCCCCTGGTCAAGCCGTAGCCACCGATAGAGAGGAGATTTACGCTGTCATGGTGTCGCCAATTTTCTATAGAAAGATAGAAACTTGTGTTTTGGGGTTAATAGACGCCATGACCTTTATAGGTGAAAGTACTAAGAATAGCGTATTCTACTCGAGGTGGAAAGGGCTAGCAGTGCGTTGTAGTACTTGGAGCATTTTGCTTATTGTCGATAAATCGTCGCGAGGTATGTGAACCTCTTCCTATCTTTTCTAGCATGATTGTTGTGAACTATGTAGTACGGTAGACGCATACGTGCTAAGTGATTTGGTTGGTTTAAAACATGTGGTGTTATAATAGCTTTATGGGAAGTTAGTTATAACGACCTTATGTAAGTGAAAATGGTTTATCGATGTTAGAAGTTAAGAGACTTGATCTTATAAGATAAGAGACTTAACTTATTTGTTTTAATGTGGATGTTTGTGTGAAACCTCATTCGTGAGTAATGAGTACTTGGTTTTAAAGGGGTAATGTTTTACTGATTTCGGGAATCGTAATGTATCGGCTGCACCAATCGCAGCGTTAATAAAGGAAAATGTATTGAATAATGATGTGTTGTATTAAACCAAGAGAAACCTCCATCCGCATAGAAGCTAAGATAAGACAAAATGATATTACATTTTCTAGATCATGGTCTGTAATAAGATCGTTATAAACAAGAATAAACTACTCACATATATGACATATGTTACTTAATTGTTCTAAAAGGAATCAAGTGATTAAGTTTGGGAACTATGAAACCATTTGAAAATGAAAAGCTTGAGTAATCAAACTAGGCAACCGAACTTAGAAAAGAATGTTGTTACTTGGTTTTGAAAAGGAAGGTGGGTTGGTCATTCTAATACTACGTATCGGTGACTTTTATAAAAGAAATGGATCTCTTTAAAAGAACTTACGATGTAGTACTGGGGGTTAAAACCCGACTTTGGTATAAAATGAAAGTACTTTGTGTTGTTGTGAAACTTGCCTATGCTTGTTGTTGTGAAGCTTGGCTATGCTTATTGTGATAACCTTTGTTGTGCAAAGCGTTGTATTTCGTGTTACCGCTGCCTCTCATGGAGGTCGTTGACTTGTTGAGAACTTACTTGACGCGCTGCAGCGACGAGAAATTCCACCGCACGCCTCGCTGATAGAATTATTGTTGTTAATCACTTTGGACATACCGACACGACGCGTAGCGCACGTACATGCTTCCATTTTGGTTAAGGTCTTGGTTAATCGCTTGATATATCGACACGACGCGTAGCGCACGCATGTTTCCATTTCGATTATCGCCAGGATTTCTTTTCGACATATCGACACGATGCGTAGCGCACGTATGCGCCCATTTGGAAAGTTGTCTTATTGTTTCCTTTCGACATACCGACACGACGCGTAGCGCACGGTATGCTTCCATTTGGATTGCCGCTTGTTGTTGAGGTCACATGGACATGTCTACACCGATGCACTCCGGCATGTGGCCACGGGACATTGGTATTATTGTTGCATCATGGACATGTCTACACCGGCGCAGATTCCGGGCACGCGCCATAATGCGAACTCGATTGATGTTGTGGGCGTGAGACCCATAGTTATATCGGAGTGATGATCGCTTTATGTTGTGAATCGTAGTTTGGTTATCATACATGTCTCGCTTTATATAGACTAGTATGATTTCATTTACGATTGCATAGCTTCACATACTTGGTACTGTAATCGACCTCCTTCGGGCCGCGTTCACGCCGCAGTAGGTACATCGGCCGGATCCTCGCCATAGGATCACAAGCCAACAGATTTGAAGCTCCGCTTCTCCGAGGCTTATCTTTGGTAGTGTTCCCCGAGTTGTAGGTTCTTGTACATTCAGGGTGTGCGGGCCCGTCCCGGCCATAGTCATCAGATATCTTAGAGGTCCGTAGTCTGTGGGCAGGGTTGTAAAGGATTAAACTGTTCAGGTTTTATGTATATACTGAAGGCAACCATTTTGGTTGGCCTGTTTATTTATTATATCTCTTGTATAATGACTCATGTTTTATGTTCCGCTGATTTTTCTCTGATGTATGTATCGCTAGGGTGCCCGGGGTAAGGCACCAGTAACGGGCCCCGGAACGGGTCGTTACAACAACAACCATACTTACTCCATACAGATCTCATTCGTACAATTTTCTTAATCATACTACGTAGCTCAATCTATTAACATAGTCTTCCATTAATTCCCTTAATAATAACTTCTTAAGGGTCCATTACCTTTTCCGACAACTCATCATCTCCTAATTATCTCAAATTAGTACGTAAAAACCTTGATCAGAGTTCATTAAATTGTTCATACCTTCCCGGTACCTATTTAGTCCTTACCAATTTCCTGGTAATCTATAATCATTCTAGGCAACACATATGTGACCCTCATACATAAATCCGTATAGTTGTATGTCACAATACCAACTATACTACAAATATTACCAACCTGGATACGCAATCCACACAATCTTTCTTGGGTCACTGCTGCCTTTCTTGTAGCTGCAATCAACATAACTCGTTAGGGAGAGACCACCCTAATAACACAGCTCTATCGCACGATCTCAGAGTAGAAGAATGGAAACCAATCTTAAATGTCCTGCAACCTCCTGGTTATAGATGTGGTGCACAACACACCGACAACCAAGACTCTACTAGACACGGTCTGTAGACACTTTCCGAGGACTAACTGCTCTGATACAACTTTTGTCACGACCCGACCCCGGGCCCGCGACTAGTGCCCTACCTGGGCACCCCTTTCAGGTATACATCAGAGAATAGCAGCGGAACATACACAACTCATAAAATAAAAATCATACTTAGACAGTAGACATCAACAAAGTTAGCCGATAAGGCCACCTTTCGTAATATATACATAATACAAAATTTAAAACAAGACATCTCTGTTTACGAACCCAATCCACAAATGTGACTACGCACTTAAGAATAACAATCGTGGCGACAGTGGCCCCGCCATACCCCGAATGTATAACAACCGACAATACTGTGGATAAGCCTCCAAGTAAAGGAGCTTCAACAAACAACAGTGATCCTGGGTGAGGATCAAGAACTGCATTTATCTCATGATGAACGCAGCCCCGGCGAGGTCAAGACATGTACCAAATATGTGAAATGAAAATATCGTAGTGAAATCATAAGTCTAAAATAAAATCGAGACATGTATGATAACTCATAAAAAGTACATCAGGCCTTACTAACAATGAGAGTAAACAAGAGTATACTTTACTGTATAAAAATAGGAGGCTCATGATCAAAGCAGGGCCACCCGCCCGCAGTATCATTAAGCAATCCTACTCCTGGGACTATTTCACCCGCAAGGGTCGTATGGACCCACATGAGGTATTCCTCGCATAGACTGTATCCGCCCGCATAGATCGTGTAGACCCGCATGAGGTATTCCTCGCATCATGGGTAGCAAATCCACGGAATATGCAAATGCCACAAACCCGGGGAATGACCCCGTAATGCACAATATATCCCTAGCACAACCGGCTATCATACATAACATAAGCACTACCGGATTATCATACATAACATAAGCACTACCGGCTTATCATACATTACATAAGCAAGTTAAGAAATCCCCCTAACTTCTTATTAGTCTTATTCATATACACTCTCATTTTAGTTTTCTTAAGGCACTAACATGTCGTTATAAAATCCGGGAATTTAACCCAAAGTACTACGTACTTCTATTCTTTTAAAAATGACTCTTTTTCATATAAAACTTCCAAGATACTAATAACCGTAGTATCAAGTCATAACTACCTTTCAAGACAAGTCACAATACCTTTTAGAAATACATTTAAGTCTCTTAACATTTAGAAAGTAAGATATCCTTAATATTTTAAACAAGTGAGTTAATTCCCTAACTCAACCAACTTGGAAATTTCTTATAATAAGCCAAGGATATCAAAGGAACTAAATTCGTCAAAACCTCGTACGTCTACCGTACTACATACTTACAACTATTCATGCTCAAGAGATAGGAAAGTTCCACATACCTCTTCGGTTCAATCCACTTGCTAAGTTCAATATGCCGTACATAGTATGTCAACCTATAATGACCATAATACGTCTATTAACTTCTAGTTTCAAACGTAGAATATTCCAAGTGCAAAGCTACTAAATTCTACGTAAAAATCTGGACAAAGACTTCCTTTGTTTCTACATACTTTGCCACCTTTTTCAAGGCCGAATTCAATAACCAAACACGCCACATTTAAGGCTCAACAATGAAGTTAACAATAGGGGATTACACGCTACAAGACGTGTAAAATTCCGCCCCACAATTATATCAAACTAGTCCAAAAATACAATGTCAATTCGGCCAAATGTGTATCAACATATCAACCTTTCCAATTTCCTTTTTCAATTCAAGTTGTTTAGTATAACATGTTATCAAGCCGCAATTGAGTATAACTACTACAATCTTCAAGTAGGTAATATGCGACGATTCTAATTAACGACCAAAATGTAATTCAATTTCAAAGGACTCAACATGTCATTTTCGGATTGAGCTTCTAAACTTCCATAACCCTTACCCATCTTCATAACACATATCACATGATCACTTATAACTTATCATAACATAGAATCTTCAATTACAAAAGTAAGATGAAGATTATTACCTCATTTAGCCCAAATATGATCCAAGATTACAAGTCGATCCTTAGCAACTTTAGCTTCTCCTTTTGACGTTCCAATCCACTCCAAGCAACCCTTAGAAGCTTATGAAGAACTCATCTTCAAGTTCCAACTTCAAAGTTGAAGAACTCCTTAACTTTCCGCCTTGCGACTAATACGAAAACGCCACTTTTCCGGGATCTTTCTAATGAGATACCCTTGCAATACTCTTAGGAACCTTGGTTTAAAGTGTGGAGCTTATTGGACAAAAATTGAAAATTCTTGTCTTGAAGAACCTTCAAACCCGAGAGCCTCCTCAAGCTGTTCTTCAATTTCATGAAATTTTTTCTAAGTGTAGATCCTTTGTCTTGCTACTTTTACACATATATAATACTATGGAGGGTCAAGATCTACACAAATGGTTGGCTTAGATGCAATTCATTAAAGGTCAAGCCAAGTGGCCCTTTGACAAGTCAACAATGTCAAGCTCTTTGTCTTAGCAAGACTTGGTCATTTAAATTATGGTCAAATGACCATTTTATCCATGCCATTTCGTCCAAGACCACTAAGGGGGGGTGACACGTGTCGCCCTCCCGTACGTCGCAATATTTTGTTTTTCGACTATTCCATAATTCCGATAAATTTTTACTCGTCTTAAATCTTAACAATTTCGAGTTCTTACGTACGTTCTTATAAACATATCCTGGAATTCCGGGGTGTAACACATAACCCAAAAACAACAGTTACATTTTTTTTTCTTTACAACCCAATCCACAAGATATGACTACAGACCTCTAAGAATAACAACTGTGACGGGACAGGGCCCCGCCATACCCCTGAATGTACAACAACCGACAATACCAAGGATCTGAACCAAAGATAAGCCTCCGGAGTAATGGAGCTTCTCAACAACTGAATAGTGATCCTAAGAGTGAGGATCAAGAATCAGATAACTCTACTCGCAGATGAACGCACTTCAAGCGAGGTCAAGATAACAGGTACCAATTATGTGAAACTGAAAGTACTGTAATGAAATCATAATAGTCTAAAATAAAGCTGGGGACATGTATGATAACCACATTAACAGTACACTATGCCTTACTAACAATGAGTCTAGACAAGAATAACTTTTACCGGTTTTAAAACAAGAAGCTCATGATTAACCTAGGGCCATCCGCCCGTAGTATCATTCTGCAATCCTACTCCTGGGACTATTTCACCCGCATAGGCCGTATGGACCCGCATGAGGTAATTTCTCGCATGATCAGATCCGTCCGCATAGGTCGTATGGACCCGCATAAGGTAATCTCCTCGCATAGGACTGGTCCGCCCCGCATGGTACTATTTCACCCGCATGAGCCCTACGGACTCGCATGAGGTATTCCTCGCATCGTGGGGAGCAAATCCACGGAATACGAAAATGCAACAAGCCCGGGGAATGACCCCATAATGAACAATACAACACTATCACAACCGGCTATCATACATAACATAAGCACCGCCGGCTTATCATACATAACATAAGCATCGCCGGCTTATCATACATAACATAAGCACCACCGACTTATCATAATTATCATAAGCAAGTTAAGACATCCCCTAACTTCTTATTAGCCTTAATTATCATGCACTCTCATTTTATTTAACTTAAGACACTAACATGTTATTAGAAATCCGGGAATTTAACCCAAAGTACTACGTACTTCCGTTCCTTTAAAAAGAACCCTCTTTATATAAAAACCCCAAGATACTAACACCCGTAGTATCAAGGCTTGTCTACTTTTCAAAACAAGTTACTACACCTTTAGAAATTCATTTCAAGGCTTTGACACTAAGTAACTTCTACATTCACAACCTAGGCAACTCATGCCTATAAATCAAGTAGAAACTCTCTTAACCTTCCATAAAGCCGTTATAACTAACTTCCCATAAAGCCGTTATAACTCTTTATGTTTTAGACAATTTCATTCTTTTTGAAACCAAGAGACTTATACTTTCAAATCAAGTTTCGTAACTTTCAGAATACTTCAAGTCTCTTAACTTTTAGAAATCAAGTTTCTTAACTTTAGAATAGTTCAAGAAATCAATACTTTCCAAACCAAGTATTCTATACATTTTCAAGTCAAGAAATCTTTGTTTACCTTATTAGAATACACCATTCTTTTAACTTCCCATAAAGTCGTTATACTAGCTTTATGCTTTAGAAACTAAGACTTCTTTAACCTTTAAAACAAGTGAGTTAATTCTCTAACTCAACCAACTTAGACATTCTTAAACAAGTCAAGGGTACCAAATGAAATTAAATTCATTTAAATCTCGTACGTCCACCGTACTATACATTTATAGCTACTCATGCTCAAGAGATAAGAAAAGTTCCACATACCTCTTCGACTTAATCCACTTGCCAAGTTGAATACGCCGCACGTAGAATGTCAACCTATAATGACCATAATACGTCCATCAACTACTAGCTTTCAAAGTAGAATATTCCTAAGTATAAGGACTCTTAATTCTACGGAAAATTGGGCAGCACTTCCTTTGTTTCTACATACTTTTCCACCTTTTTCAAGGCCCGAATCAATAACTCACACGACCCTAAGACCGTCTGGATCGTGCCTTACCCCGGGCACCCTAGTGATACAACATCAGAGAAAACCAGCCTAAATAAAAACTCATAAAAGATAAACAGTGAAATAAGAAAACAAAGCAACCAAAACGGTTACCTTTCTCAGATATATAAATAAAAACTCAATAGCTATATCCCTTACAAACCCCGCCCACAACAAGATTTACATGCACTTCTAAGAATGTTATAACAACAACGACGGACAGGCTTCGCCATACCCCGAATGTAAGTACCTACAACGACAGGACTATACCAAAGATAAGCCTCCGAGAAACGAGCTTTCCAAAACGCAACTGTGATCCTATGAGCGAGGATCAACAATCGTGTACTTCTACCGCAGATGAACGCACTTCGGCGAGGTCAAGATAACAGTACTAAGTATGTGAAATCAGAAGTATCAAATAAAATCATAACATTTTAAAACCAATTACAAATACATACAAACAACCAATTTAACTGCACATAGTGCCACAACATAAGCAAGAGCAAAATAGATATATAACGTAACTGGTCTTTTCTAGGCCGCTAATGATCGAAGCAAGGCCAATCGCCCATAGTATCATTATGCGAGCCTAACTCGAACTCCCGCACCGCATGTAGACCACCTAGGTCCGCATGAGGTATTCTCGTGACGGGGTAGCTAACCCTAAGATCAACTCGACTCCCGCCCGCATAGTCACACGCATCGCATGAGGTATTCCTCGACGGCCAGAACACACCCGGAGTGATCATCCCGAACTCCCGCAGCCCGCATAGGTCACATGCACTGCATGAGGTATTCTCGTGACGGGGCGCTAACCCTCGGCATAACAAGTCAGGGGGGTAAGTGATATAATACCAGCATAATTGCTTATCGTTAAACAACATAAGCACAACAAGAAAACCCCCTTACACAAACGTCACAAGAGACTAACACACGTAGCGTCATAACATGTTTATTTATCAAACCAACAAGAAAGCATTACAAGGCTATCACAAGCCAACATAGTCAAGTTACTCACACAAAAGTCACACGATACCCGTAGTATCAAAATAGAGTAACTATCTTTTAAGTAAACCAACACAATTTCCATACCTTCTTTTTAAACCAATCTTAAGATAAAAACATGCCTTCCTTTTTAAACCATTTTAAGATAAAACCATGCCTTCCTTTAAAACAAAGACACTTTTTCCTTTTTAAAGTCAAGTAGCAATATACTTTTTTAAACCAAGTGTCTTACTGTTTTAAAAACAAGTAACCTATACCTTTAAATCAAGTTACTTCTCCTTTCCCAAAATCAAGTTGTTTATAAGTCAAGTCTCTTTACTTTCAAAAATCAGGCTCTTAATCTTTAAATCATATCTTTTAAGGAAACCAACCTCCAACTTTTAAAATGTCAACTTATCATTTTAAATCCAATGATAAAAACATTCTTTTGTTTTCATAAAGTCGTTATAAATAACTTCCCATAAAGCTATTATAACACTTTATGTTTTAAACCAACCAAGGACAACTATTCTTATTTTCGAAATCAAGATAACTTTATTCTTTAAAAGACCACACACCCATTACTCATGAGTGAGGTTTTACAACTTTTAACATAATTCAAGTCCTTAATATTTCATAACAAGTCACTTAACTTTGGAATCAAGTCAAGGACACAAAAGGAAAATCAAATTCCTTTAAACACACGTGCGTCTACCCCACTATATATATTTTACAAATATCATGCTAGAAAGGATAGGAAGAGGTTCACATACCTCGCGACGATTATCGACAATTAGAAAAACGCTCCAAAGTACTCTAACCTTGCTCGCCTTTTCCACCCTTCAAGTAGAATACGCTACTCGTAGTACTTCAACCTATAATGGTCATAAAACGTCTATTAACTTCTAGATCCCTTCGTAGAATATTTCTAAGAACAAGGTTCCATATTCTACGGAAAATTCGCAAAGACTCTCCCCGTAACCACAACTATAACATCCAACATCAGGGCCCGCTACCAAGCCAACAACTCAGAGGGATTATACGCCTAACCGACGTGTACAATTCTCGCTCACAATAATACTACAAGTCTCATCAGAATACAGCCCCGCCACGACCGACTCGCCCGCGATCGTGCCTTACCCCGCACCCTAGTGATACAACATCGAGAAAATCAATAAATAAAAACTTAAACATGAAACAAGATAAAATAAGAAACAGCAACCAAAACGGTTACTTTCTCGCATATATATACCGAACAGCTTATATCCTTTACAAACCCCGCCACAACAAGATTACACACCTCTAAGAATTTAACCACAACTATGACGACATGGGCCCGCCATACCTCGAATGTATAAGTACCTACAATGACCGGGGACTATACCAAAGATAACCCACCGGAGAAACGAAACTTCCCAAAACGCTGAACTGTGATCCTATGAGCGAGGATCAACAACCGGTACTCTACCGCAGATGAACGCAGCCGCTGGCGAGGTCAAGATCGCCACGACCGATCTCGCCCGCGATCGTGCCTTACCCCGGGCACCCTAGTGATAACAACATCAGAGAAAATCAGCGGAAATAAAATTTAAACAGGAAACAAGAGACAACATAGTAAAACAGGCTAACCAAAACGGTTACCTTCATGTATATACATAAAATCGAACAGTTACAATCCTTTACAAACCCTGCCCACAACAGTACTACAGACCTCTACGAATGTAACAACAATTATGATGGGACAGGGCCCGCCATACCCCTGAATGTACAAGTACCTACAATGACATGGGACTATACCAAAAGATAAGCCTTCGGAGAAACGGAGCTTCCCAACGCTGAACTGCGATCCTATGAGCGAGGATCAACAAGTGGTGTACCTCTACCTGCGGTATGAACGCAGCCCCCCGAAAGAGGTCAAGATAACAGTACCAAGTATGTGAAATCGAAAATATCAGAATGAAATCACATTTCATCATTTTATAAAACCATTTCGCAATAAGTAAACAAGCATGCAAGCAGGGGACGATATCCCCAACATAATCACTCACACATAACTATGGGTCTCACGCCCATAATATCAATCATGCCGTGGAACTCATTCTCATCGCCAAAGACATGATGTAAAACAACATCCATATGTGAACTCGAACACTAGATCTCGCTCAGGCTATCAAACCGACGCCAAGTAGAATAGCCAACTACCAAGAAAAGCTAGTCATATCCCTTCACGCAAGGTACTAAGCCAACTACTACCCAAAAGCTAGCCACACAACCGCCGAGGCAAGTATCTTAAGCTAGCGCATTCTAGCCTACCGCTCTCACGAGATATGACCGAGGCAAGTATCTTAAGCTATCTACCGAGCTCGCGATACACGAAATGACCAGACAAGTATCTAAAGTGTTCCCAGAACCACATGTACAAATCAAGCCCGTGATCGCCGTCACCGCGAAAGCTTCATGGATTAGCGGTCCATGGATAAATAACATAATCCTCACAATGACCGCACGCCTGGCCATCTTACTCAGATAAGCATGGCCATGAAACCATCCTACTGGACGCATACCCGTGGGCCACCCATCGTGTCAGTATGTCCAAAGGAACTAACAAGATAATACTCAAAGTGGACGCATACCCGTGGGCCACCCAACGTGTCAGTATGTCCAAAATAGATAACCAGATAATACTCAAAGTGGACGCATACTCGTGGACCATCCAACGTGTCAGTATGTCCAAACAATCAATCAGATAGCCGACCCTCCCCGAGATATACGGCAGCACAGAATCAAAACACTTGCACAACAAAGGCTATCACAACAAGAATAGGCAAGTTCAACATACTTTCATTTTATATCAACAATCCGGGTTTCAACCCCAAAATATTACATACTTTCATTCTTTCAAAAAGACCTCTTTTTACGTAAAAGCCACACGATACTAATACTCGTAGTATCAAAACACGTTTTCTTTTCAAACCAAATTACTTCACCTTCGTACAAATCTTTACAAGACTTTTAAAATCAAGTACTTTTCTTTTAAAACAACATCAAGTATACTCTTTAAAACCCAAATAACTTACTCTTTTCAAGACAAGTAACCTATACTTAAATCAAGTTACTTTTCCTTTTCCGAAATCAAATCGTTTATAAGTCAAGTCTCTTATCTTTTAAAATCAAGTCGTTTATGTAACGACTGCCCGCCTCGCATCGTGCCTTACCTCGCACCCTAGTGATACAACATCGAGAAAACCAATGGAAAATAAAACATGAGTCATGAAACAAGAGATATAATAATAAACAAAGCAACCAAAACGGTTGCCTTCAAGATATACATAAAACTCCGAGCTTTAATCTTTACAACCCCGCCCACAACAAGATTCATGCACTTCTAAGATTTACAACGACTATGACGGACAGTGGCTCGCCATACCCCGAATGTACAAGAACCTACAACTCAGTGGAACACATACCAAAAGATAAGCCTCCAAGAAACGGAGCTTCCCAATACGCTGAATCGTGAGCCTAAGAGCGGGATCCACGATCGACACTCTACCGCAGATGAACGCACTTCAAGGAGGTCAAGATAACAGTACCAAGTATGTGAAATCAGAAAATATCAGAATGAAATCATACTAGTCTATATAAAGGGGAGACATGTATGATAACCAAACTACGCTCACAACATAAAAGCAAATATATCCAAATGTGACTCACGCCTCAAGTCATCACTCAAATATAACTATGGGTCTCACGCCCACAACATCAATCATGTTCGCATCACGGCCGCATGCCCCGACTCGCAGACGGTGTAGACATGTCCATGATGCAACAATAATACCAATGCCCCACGGCCACATGCCCCGAATTCTACCTCGTGCAGACACGCCCATGTGACATCAACAATAATATATGGGTGATCAACCCCGCCGCACGCCACATGCCCCTAATTCTACCTGCATAGACATGTCCATGTAACCACAATAACAATATATCGGTAATCAACCCGACCGCACGGCCGCATGCCCCGAAATTCTCAGACGGCAGATACGTCCATGTGACATCAACAACAAGACAAGAATCAAAATGGAAACATACCCGTGGAATTCTCCATCACCGCCAAAGACGCCCAAGTAAGTTCTCAACAAGTCGACCGGCCCTCTATCGAGAGACGCGGTAATACAGAAATACCACACTTGCACAACAAAGGCTATCATCACAAGCATAGGCAAGTTTCACAACAACAAGCATAGGCAAGTTTCACAACAACAAACATAGGCAAGTTTCACAACAACAAGCATAGGCAAGTTTCACACAACTCAAAGTACTTTCATTTTATGCCAAAGTCCGGGTTTTTAACCCCAAAGTACTACATACGTTAAGTTCTTTTAAAAGAGATCCATTTCTTTTATAAAAGTCACCCGATACCCGTAGTATTAGAATGACCAACCCACCTTCCTTTTCAAAACCAAGTAGCAACATTCTTTTCCTAAGTTCCAGTTTGCCTAGTTTCAATTACTCAAGCTTCTCATTTTCAAATGGTTTCATAGTTCCCAAACTTAATCACTTGATTCCTTTTTAGAACAATTGAGTAACATATGTCATATATGTGAGTAGTTTATTCTTGTTTATAACGATCTTATTACAAAGACCATGATCTAGAAAATGTAATATCATTTTGTCTTATCTTAGCTTCTATGCAGATGGAGGTTTCTACTGGTTTTAATACAACACATCATTATTCAATACATTTTCCTTTATTAACGCCGCAGTTGGTCTGTCGATACACATTCGATTCCCAAATCAAGAAACATTATCCCTTTAAAACCAAGTACTCATTACTCACGAATGAGGTTTCACACAAACATCCACATTAAAACAAATAAGTTAAGTCTTATCTTATAAGATCAAGTCTCTTAACTTCTAACATCAAGAAACCATTTTCACTTACATAAGGTCGTTATAACTAACTTCCCATAAAGCTATTATAACACCCTATGTTTTAAACCAACCAAATCACTTAGCACATGTACGCTACCGCACTACATAGTTCACAACAATCATGCTAGAAAAGATAGAAGAGGTTCACATACCGCGCGACGATTTCTCGACAATAAGCAAAATGCTCCAAGTAATACAACCTTGCTAGCCCTTTCCACTCCTCGAGTAGAATACGCTACTCTGAGTACTTTCACCTATAAAGGTCACAAACGACTATTAACCCCAAAACACAAGTTTCTATCTTTCTATAGAAAATTGGAAAGACCTCCCCGCAACAACAGAAATCTCCTCCTCTATCGAGGCCTGGCCACCAAGCCAACCAGTGGGGTTTACACGCCTAACCTGACGTGTACAATTCTACACAAGTCTATCGCAATACACCCTAGGTAAATACTGATTCATGGGCTTTATTCTTCAGCTTAAGTCAAAAGACATTGCCGAATACTAAGTATAGTTCCATATATAGTATACTTCAACTATATATTCTAACAAACATGTAATTTCCAATTACAATAGAGGACAAGATAATTACCTCGACAAGCCCAAAATTATCCAAGTTATAATGTCGGTCCTGAGCAAGGTTTAGCTCCACTCCGCGCGCTCCAAACCACTCCAAACAACCCTTAGAAGTTCTAACCAACTTCTACTCAAATACTTCAACCAACTATGAAGATTTCCTTAGGGTTTCGGTTTGAGACTAAAAGGACAAAAGGTAGTATTTCCGGACTCTACATAAAGAGGTATCTTTGGAATACTACAAGGAATACGGCTATGGTATTTTGGTCATTATAACAATAATAGTAGAAGTATTTAAATACCACAGGGTAGGGGTATTATACCAAAACAACTCGGCTAGGGGGGGGGACCCCACGGCTAGCACCACAAAGGGAGTGGGACTCTCTACCAAAGGCCTTACTAGGGAGGGGGCTCTGGACGAGAGTCAAACAAGAGGAGAGGGGAAGGATAGCAAGACTTGGAACATTTTGACGAATGAAGTCTTGCCGCGGGTATTTATAGCAAAACCAAAAGCCAACCAACGGCCAAGATCAAGTCATGTGCAAGGCAAGTGTAAGGCCAAGATCAAGCCAAGTGCACCCTAGACCCTACTCCTTAAAACCTCACAAATATCTACACAAATATCTACCACAACTTGCCCTCAAATCGCCAAGTGCCGCCTCACACGTTTCCATTGTGAGGTGACACACGCCACCCTCCCGTTGGTCCAAAATGTTTCGCCTCTCTAAAAATCCGCAAAAATACAAAACGACATAGCCGAATTTTCCTTCGCAGTTACGAAAACGCTTCGCCGAAAAAACGACTTAACCGTGTCAGGCACAAATGTAAAATCGCCATGGTGCCACATGGGGTGACACGTGTCGCTCGATTCGCCTGAATATTTCGTCTTCCAAAAATATCCAAATTACCGGAAATCTCAAAACAAAGCGGGCTCACAAAATCAGAATTTCTCCCGTGGGCCCCACGTGACCATTTCCAAAATAAAATCTCAAAATTCTAATATAATCTATGAAGTCCAAATACCAAACTGGGAATCCAATTCCCATTAACGAACCTTTTTCTTCACAAATAACCTAAACTTTTCCGTCGAAAACTCACATCTTTCTTTTCAAAATTTCTCGTACTCGCACGCACGCCCTCACATACATACCGCAACTACGGGTATAACATTCTCCTCTCTTAGAAACATTCGTCCCGAATGTTCCTTCTCAAGACGGATATCGATGAAGTTCCTCTAACAAGTTGCCAACGCCACGGCCAATGCAGATAACACACGCTATCTTCCTCCCTTACTCGTTGTACTTTCTAACACTCGAACTCTCCCAAAGACGTACCATACTTCACCATTACTCGCCGTTCGAAAATCTCCGAGTCACTACCTCCAAACTTGGTCATCTTACTAACCTCAAACTTCCTTAAGGCCATTCCCGCCTTTACGAACCGCTTCGGTCGAACGCGCCCACGAACTCATACGATGATCATACAAACTTGGGCCTAGCATCCCCGTGACCCTACCACCAAGGGACCACCCAAAACCGACTTACCCCAAACCGGGTTACGGTTGACCCGCAAATGGTCCTCAACCCGACCCCAACCGCAGAACTCTTGTTCCCCGATCCGAACAATCTTACTAATTCACATCATGAAAGCTACCACTTCCATCTCACACTACCCACGGACTTATCACACAAATAAATCCCACGATACCACTACTCGATAAGTGGTCAAACATAAAATAAATCTTTAATCTCAAGACGACCTTACCCCTAAGGTCTCGGTCGTGACATAGTCTAAGGTTCACACTTACCATGCCCCATACGTAACCTCCCAACTAAACATGTTTTCAAACTCACAATTAACACAACGCTTATTCGCATAGCACACAATAATGAGACCATCATAACAAGCATACCAAAACTCTGAGGGTTAAGGATAAACTCGGCTACCGCCCACTCTAATCATAGGCCTCACGCAGGCGCATAATCGTAGGCGGCGATGAACCACCATCGATCCAGAGGCCGAGTCGTAACATCCGTATACCCTTGGTCGGACAGCTCGCAAATGGCCCCGCTGGCCGCAAAAATAACAAGCTCCTCGCACCACGACACTTCAAATGCGGTCTACCACATCGACCACACCGAGGTAGGGTGACCGATTCGCCAACACCCTTACTTCCCGAAACTCAACCTCGAGCCCCGACCGCCCCGAATACTCAAGGTTGGAGGACCACTCTGACCGGGCGGAGGTACAAAACTAGTATGCCGAGGCGGTCCGCCTCGAAAGTCACCAGGACCTCGTTGTTCTCGCCTCTTCGCTGATTCGTCATTCCGCGACCTCTCCGTGCCTCACATCCCAGCAGATGAGCTCGCACGCGGCAATGTCCATGCCCTACCGGCGGCTACTCCCGAACATGCCTCGACATGTAATCATCGAGCCTCAGAACATATCGGTGCACTCGATCCTCCATACTAGCTACCAACGCTGACGCATCGCCAATGAGTCGAACTCACATTGTACTTCCCGAACCGCACGCCCGCCTGCCTAAGCATCAAAATCTGTACTGCGTTCTCCTCATCCGCGAGGCAAGAAGTGCGTGAGGAAAGCCCCAAAACTCATCCCATACTGCTGGAGGTGCATGCTCTCCCGAAAGCTCCTATGAATCAAACCAATCGATCATGCGGTATCACGCACCGACGCGAACCAAAGGTCACAGACTCGGTCTCAAGCCTTGATCACCCGCATGATCCGTCAGAATCGCCGATGAACTCGCGATCATCCTCGTGCCTCGACCCATAAAACTCGCGGCTACACTCGTAAAGTCCCGTAGCCTCAAACTATTCGCTCGGGTGAACCATCGGTGCATCGAACTGAATCCGCCAGATCCAAATTTATCCTCATATCTGCCACGACTCGCCAAAGAATCGCCATCTCTTGTAACCCATCTCCTCGCCTGCATCGTGGACTGAGGCTCGTGTATCAGAGTCTCACGCCACGGCCGCGCTCTAAACTCGCTGGGCCGTGGCGCTACAAAACCCGCCGTCAAGCACAACTCGTACTGCCCGGCTCGCGCTGCTCGTACTCTCAGATCTCACTAGCAGCACTCGCCGCTTTGCCCTTCTCGGGCTCGCTTTTGCGCGGAGGCATAATCGTAAAAACGAGATACGCTGGAGGGTCCAACTTACAACACAACTCTAAGGCACGATCTCGTAATGAGAAGAATGGAAACCAATCCTAAATGTCCTATAGCCTCCTCGATTATAGATGTGGTGCACAACACACCGATAATCAAGACTCTACTAGACACGGTCAGACACTTTCCGAGGATTAATCGCTCGATACCACTTTTGTAACGACCTGCCCGCCTCGCATCGTGCCTTACCCCGCACCCTAGTGATACAACATCGAGAAAAACCAGGAAAATAAAACATGAGTCATGAAACAAGAGATATAATAATAAACAAAGCAACCAAAACGGTTGCCTTCAAGATATACATAAAACTCGAACAGCTTTAATCCTTTACAACCCCGCCACACAACAAGATTACATGCACTTAAGATTTACAACGACTATGACGGACAGGCCCCGCCATACTCCCGAATGTACAAGAACCTAC
The DNA here is from genome assembly GCA_029844215.1 of Przewalskia tangutica. Lineage (NCBI taxonomy): Eukaryota > Viridiplantae > Streptophyta > Magnoliopsida > Solanales > Solanaceae > Przewalskia > Przewalskia tangutica. The sequence continues at coordinate 48,448,526 of CM056730.1, forward strand.
AACTCGTGGAACACATACTAAAAGATAAGCCTCAAGAAACGGAGCTTCCCAATACGTCAATCGCGAGCCTAAGAGCTGGGATCCACGATCGATGTACCTCTACTCGCGGCATGAACGCAGCCCAAGGAGGTCAAGACAACATGTACCAAGTATGTGAAATCAGAAAATATCAGAATGAAATCATACTAGTCTATATAAAGCAGAGACATGTATGATAACCAAACTACGCTCACAACATAAAAGCCATATATCCAATGTGACTCACGCCTCAAGTCATCACTCAAATATAACTATGGGTCTCACGCCCACAACATCAATCATGTTCAGATCATGGCCGCATGCCCCTAATTCTGTGATCGGTGTAGACATGTCCATGATGCAACAATAATACCAATGCCCCACGGCCACATGCCCGAATTCTACCGGTGTAGACACGCCCATGTGACATCAACAATAATATCTCGGGTGATCAACTCGCCGCACGGCCACATGCCCCGAATTCTACCTCGGTGTAGACATGTCCATGTAACCACAATAACAATATATCGTAATCAACCCGACCGCATGGCCGCATGCCCCTAATTCGCAGATCGCAGACATGTCCATGTGACATCAACAACAAGACAAGAATCAAAATGGAAACATACCCGTGGAATTCTCCATCACCGCCAAAGACGCCCAAGTAAGTTCTCAACAAGTCGACCGCCTCTATCGAGACGCCAGAATACGTAAATACCACACTTGCACAGCAAAGGCTATCATCACAAGCATAGGCAAGTTTCACAACAACAAGCACAGGCAAGTTTCACAACAACAAGCATAGGCAAGTTTCACACAACTCAAAGTACTTTCATTTTATGCCAAAGTCCGGGTTTAACCCCAAAGTACTACATACGTTAAGTTCTTTTAAAAGAGATCCATTTCTTTTATAAAAGTCACCCGATACCCGTAGTATTAGAATGACCAACCCACCTTCCTTTTCAAAACCAAGTAGCAACATTCTTTCCTAAGTTCCGCTTTGCCTAGTTTCAATTACTCAAGCTTCTCATTTTCAAATGGTTTCATAGTTCCCAAACTTAATCACTTGATTCCTTTTTAGAACAATTAAGTAACATATGTCATATATGTGAGTAGTTTATTCTTGTTTATAACGATCTTATTACAAAGACCATGATCTAGAAAATGTAATATCATTTTGTCTTATCTTAGCTTCTATGCATGGAGGTTTCACCGGTTTTAATACAACACATCATTATTCAATACATTTTCCTTTATTAACGCTGCGGGTGCTGTCGATACACATTCGATTCCCAAATCAAGAAACATTATCCCTTTAAAAACCAAGTACTCATTACTCACGAATGAGGTTTCACACAAACATTCACATTAAAACAAATAAGTTAAGTCTCTTATCTTATAAGATCAAGTCTCTTAACTTCTAATATCAGTAAACCATTTTCACTTACATAAGGTCGTTATAACTAACTTCCCATAAAGCTATTATAACACCCTATGTTTTAAACCAACCAAATCACTTAGCACATGACGTCACCGCACTACATAGTTCACAACAATCATGCTAGAAAAGATAGGAAGAGGTTCACATACCTCGCGACGATTTATCGACAATAAGCAAAATGCTCCAAGTACTACAACCTTGCTAGCCCTTTCCACTCCTCGAGTAGAATACGCTACTCTTAGTACTTTCACCTATAAAGGTCACAAACGTCTATTAACCCCAAAACACAAGTTTCTATCTTTCTAACTTTATGTTTTAAACAAACAAAATCCATTTCACACACGTACGTCTACCGTACTATATAGTTCACAACAATCATGCTCAAGAGTATAGGAAGAATCACATACCTCTTCGGCTTAATCCACAAGCCAAGTCGAGTATGTCGCGCGTAGAAGATCCACCTATAATATCCACAATACATCTATCAACTTCTAGATCTCTTCGTAGCATATTCTAAGTAAACAGTTCCTTATTCTACGGAAAATTCGGCAGACTCTCCCCGCATGATCACATAAATAACCTCCCTAACAAGGCCTCGCTACCAAGCCAACAACTCATGGGATTACACGCCTAACCTGGACGTGTACAATTCCTCACAAATATACTACACAAGCTTCATCAGAATACAGTCTAATGTAAATACAGTTCAATCCTTTATAAGCATCCTTCCAATATATCTTATACTCAATTCTAAATTACTACAGTATGTAATATCCAATTACAATAGGGGGACATAGATCATTACTTCGATAAGCCCAAAATTATCCAAGATTATAAGTCGATCCTGAGCAACATTTAGCTCCAATTCCTACGCTCCAACCCGCTCCAAGCGACCCTTAGAAGTTTCTAAACAACTTCTCTTAACACTTCAACCAAGCTATGAAGATTTTTCTAGGGTTTCATTTGCGACTATTGGAATAAAGTGGTATTTCCGGGCTCCTAGTATTGAAATAACTTCTGGAATACAACTAGAGATACTAGGCCAATGTATTTGGGATTATACAACAATACTTAGAGTATTTTCTACACAAGTGGGGGAGGGGGGCGAAAACACTTACAAAGGGAGGGGATATTTTTTGCCTTGGAAAGCTTAAGTGTAGATGATATGAAGTCTTCAACTAAGGGGGTATTTATAGAGAATTCAAGGGTCATGATCAATGCAAGTGTGTGGTCAAGATTGGGCCATGTGTGTGTGGGTCCCACCACACCACATGGCCAATGAAATTAAACTCCAAGTGTCATGGCCATTTCGGCCAAGGGACTTGTCCCTCCAATTCGGCCAAGGTGCCACATGGGGGTGACATGTGTCACCCCCCTACTCGTCCAAAATATTTCGTCTTTCAAAAATATCCAAAATATCCAAAATCTCAAAAACAAAGCGGGCCCCACAAAACCGTAAATTTCTCCCGTGGGTCCCACGCGACCATTTCCGAAAATAAAATCTCATAATTCTAATATAATCCAAGAAGCCCAAATACCAAATCTGGGAATCCAATTAACATTAACGAACCTTTTTCCTTCACAAAACCCGGAAACTTTTCCGTCGAAAAATCACATCTTTCTTTCTTTCCAAAATTACTGTCGTATTCTCGTACGTACGTCCTCACATACATACCCTGGAACTACGGGGTATAACAAGTACAACAGGTACCAAGTATGTGAAATCAGAAATATCAGAATGAAATCATTATAGTCTATATAAAGCATGAGACATGTATGATAACCAAACTACAGTCCACAATATATAAACAGCCATGTCAAGTCAGGGACTCACGCCCTCAAAGTCATCACTCAAATATAACAAGGGGTCTCACGCCCACAACATCAATCATGCCTGTGGAATTCCTTCCTCACTGTCGGCAGTCTATGATATAACAACACCAAGGAGTACACATGAACACCAGGTCCCACCTGTGTCATAAAACCGTACGGGGCAAGTACGAAGGCATATCTACCAGATCCAAAGCCGCATCATCAACTGACCGGGGCAAGTACGAAAGCCAACTACCAGATACCAAAGTCGTACCAATAATACTATATAACTATACCACGAAGCTGACACGGGGCAAGTACGAAAGCCAACTACCAGATACCAAAGCCGCGTCACGTAGCTGACGGGGGCAAGTACGAGGGCTAACTACCAGATACCAAGGCCGTGATCATGAGAATTCGCCACGAAGCTGACACGGGGCAAGTACGAAGACCAACTACCAGATCCACCTGCGCCACGTAGCTGACGGGGGCAAGTACGAAGACCAACTACCAGGTACCAAGGCCGTAATCACGAAACTTCGCCACAAAACTGAACGGGGCAAGTGCGAAGGCTAACTACCAGATACCAAAGCTGAATCAGCCATGACCGGGGCAATTACGAAAGCCAACCACCAGATACCAAGGCCGAATCAGTAAACCTCATGGAGAGTTAGTCCATGGAACAACAATCCTAATAGAACCATACCCGTGGGCCACCCAACGTGTCAGTAGGTCCAAGGATATAACAAGACAACACTCCTAGTGGAAGCATACCCGTGGGCCACCCATCGTGTCAGTATGTCTATCAATCAACGGATAGCCTACCTCCATCGAGACTCAGAGTACGTAATTAAAACACTTGCACAACAAAGGCTATCACATCAAGTGTTATACCCCGTATTTCCAGAGTATGTGCGTGAGGGCGTACGTACAAATGTTTAAGCCTTAAGTAGGCAAAGTGGCGAAATTTGTGCACAACTAGCGAAAAGAGTCGTTTTCCGACGAAACGTTTTCCGGACTTTGCGAAGGGAAAAATACGGCTATGCCATTTGTTATTTTTGCGGATTTTTCCGAGAGATGAAATATTTTGGACCAACGAGAGGGTGACAAGTGTCACCCTCAAGTGGACGAGAAAGTTGGGACGAAACTTGGGCGGTTTGCCTTGGCTATTTTGTCAAGTAGTTGGTAGGATATTTTTGTGTATTTGATAAGCAAGTGGGACCCACAAACACATGTCCAAATCCCCACCCTACACTTGCCTACCACTTGGCTTGATCTTGGCCCTTGAATGTCCTATAAATACCCCCTTAGTTGAAGACTTATTCTTCATCCACACTTGTGAAATTCCAAGGAAAATACTCCCTCCCCTTTGTGTAGTTTTTCATCCATATCCCCTCCTCATGAGCCTTGCCGAGAGTACCCCTCGCCTAGTTGTTTTCAGATAATACACCCCCTTGGTAGAAAAGTATTCTCCAAGTATTGTTACTATTCCCAAATACATTGGCCCATATACCTTGTAGTATTCCAAGGTTATACCTATACTAAAAGCCCAGAAATACTATTATACTTCCTTTAGCCACTAAACGAAACCCTAAGGAAATCTTCATAGATGGTTGAAGTATTTGAGTAGAAGTTGGCTAGAACTTCTAAGGGTTGTTTGGAGCGGGATGGAGCGCACGAATTAGGAGCTAAACGTTGCTCAGGATCGACATTAAACTTGGATAATTTTTGGGCTTATCGAGGTAAATACTACTGTCCTTCTATTGTAATTGGAAATTACATACTGTAGTAGTATATAATTGAATATAAGATACATAGAAGGATATTACAGAAGAGAATTGAACTGTAATAGAAGCATATTACAGAAAAGAATTGAATAGATCACATCAGAAGTATATTAAAGAAGAAGACTGAACTGTACTTACATAGGACTGTATTTACAGTAGAATTGTGTAGTTTGACGGGTAGGGAAGTGCTTCCCAATTTTCCGTGGGATAAGGAATCTGTATCTAGAAATGTTTTTCAGAATAGTCTAGACGTTGATAGACTTATATGACCGTGATAGGTTGAAGTACTGCGAGTAGCGTATTCTACTCGAAGAAGTGAAAAAGGCTAGCAGGATTGCAGTACTTGGAGCTATTTGCTTATAGTCGATAATTGTCGCAAGGTATGTGATTCTTCCTATCCTCTTGAGCATGATATTTTAAAGAATATATATATAGTACGGTAGACGTACGTGTGTTAACTGAACGTAGTTGTACGGCAATGTATTTTGACTTAAGCCTAAATAATAAGAATCTTGAAGTATTCCAAAGAATTAAGAAACCTGTTTGAAAGAAGAGTAATGCTTGGTTTTAAAAGCTTAAGAGTTATACTAGCTTTATGGGAAGTTAGGTATAACGACTTAAGAGAGATAAAAAGAATGGTTTATTAATTTTTGAAGTTAAGAGACTTGATCTTAAAAGAGAAGAGACTTGACTTAAATTAATTAATATGAATTTTGTGTGAAACCTCATTCGTGAGTAATGAGTACTTGGTTTTTAAAAGGAATAATGTTTTACTGATTTCGGAAATCAGAATGAGTATCGACAAACCACTGCAGCGTTAATAAAGGGAAATGTTTTGACTAATTAAGTATTATTAAAACCAGTAGAAACCTCCATCTGCATAGAAGCTAATATGAGACAAAATGATATTACATTTCCTAGATCATGGCTGCTTTAATAAGATTGATTTTGAACAAGAATAACCTACTCACATATAAGGCATATGTTTCTCAAATTGTTTAAAAGAGAATTATATTCTTAAGTGATTAACACTATGAACTACGAAACCTTTCTAAAATAAGAGACTTAAGTACTTGAAATTAGGCAAACTTGAACTTATGAAAAGGAATGTTGTTACTTGATGTTGAAAAGGAAAGTGTTTTGGTTTACCTAAAAATGTGAGTCACTCTATTTTAATACTACGGGTATCGGGTGACCTTTATAAAAGAAATTGATCTTTTAAAAAGAATTTAACGTACGTAATACTTTGGGGTCAGAACCTGGACTTTGGCATAAAATAACCTTGAGTTGTGTGCAACTTCCCTATGCTTGTGGTGATAGCCTTTGTTGTGCAAGTGTTGTATTTCTATGCTACCGAGTCCCATGGGATGGGCCGGGACACGTATTTCATCTGATTCTTCACCGAGTCCCATGGGATGGGCCGGGACACGTATTCCACATGATTCTTTACCGAGTCCCATGGGATGGGCCGGGACACGTATTCCACATGATTCTTTACCGAGTCCCATGGGATGGGTCGGGACACGTATTCTACATGATTATTTACCGAGTCCCATGGGATGGGCCGGGACACGTATTCCACACGATTTGTACCTAGACTGCCGACAGTGAGGAAAGAGTTCCACGGGCATGAGGGATGACTTGAGGCGTGAGTCCCTGACTTGACATGACTGCTTTTATGTTGTGAACTGTAGTTTGGTTATCATACATGTCTCGTGCTTTATATAGACTATTATGATTTCATTTACAGTATTTTACAGTTTCACATACTTGGTACCTGTTGTACTGACCTCCTTTGGGGGGTTGCGTTCATGCCGCAGGTAGAGGTACATCGGTTGTGGATCCTCGCTCATAGGATCACAGTTCAGCGTGTTGGGAAGCCCCGTCTCTTCGGAGGCTTATCTTTTGGTATGTTACCCTGAGTCAGTAGGTTCTTGTACATTCAGGGGTATGGCTGGGCCCTGTCCCGTCATAGTTGTTGTCACTTTCTTAGAGGTCTGTAGTACTGTTGTGGGCAGAGTTTGTAAAAAAAGGATAACTGTTCGGGTTTTTATGTATATATACAGAAGGCAACTGTTTTGTTAGCCTGTTTATTTATCAAATCTCTTGTTACATATCTATATGTTTTATGTTTCGCTGATTTCTCTGATGTATGACTACTTGGGTGCCCGGGTAAGGCACCAGTCACGGGCCCCGGAACGGGTCGTGACATCAAGCATAGGCAAGTTCAACGTACTCATAGACTTTCATTTTATTACAACAAATCCGGATTTTAACCCCAAGGTACTACGTACTTTAACTCTTTAAAAAGATCCATTTCTTTCACAAAAAGTCACACGATACCCGTAGTATCAAAATAGAGTAACTATCTTTTTAAGTAAACCAAAATAATTTCTATATCTTCTTTTCGAATAAACCAACTTAAGACAAAACCATGACTTTCTTTTTAAACCAATTTAAGACAAAACCATGCCTTCTTTTTAAACCATTTTAAGACAAAACCATGTCTTCTTTTTAAACCATTTTTAAGACAAAACCATGCCTTCTTTTTAAACCATTTTAAGACAAAACCATGACTTTCTTTTTAAACCAATTTAAGACAAAACCACGCCTTCTTTTTAAACCATTTTAAGACAAAACCATGCCTTCTTTTTAAACCATTTTTAAGACCAAACCATGCCTTCTTTTTAAACCATTTTAAGACAAAACCATGCCTTCTTTTTAAATCATTTTAAGACAAAACCGTGCCTTCTTTAAAACCAAAACACTTTAATTCCTCAAGCCTCTTTTCTGTTTAGAAAACAAGTTCCTTACTTTGGAATTTAAGAAAATTCAATACTTGTTATTAATGATCTTATTTAAGCGGCCATGATCTAGGAAATGTAATACAATTTTGTCTTATCTTAGCTTCTATGCAGATGGAGGTTTCTACTGGTTTTAATAATAATTAATTAGTCAATACATTTTCCTTTATTAACGCTGCAGTGGTTTGTTCGATACTTATTCTCATTTCCGAAATCAATATAACTTATTCCTTTTAAAACCCAATTACCCATTTCTCAAAAAAATGGTTTCTCAACTTTCTAACACAAACCAAGTGCTTAATATTTCACATCAAGTCATTTATAAGTCAAGTCTCTTACTTTTTAAAAACCACAAACCATTTCTTTACCTACATAAAGTTGTTATAACAAACTTCCCATAAAGCCGTTATAACACTTTATGTTTTAAACCAACCAAATTCGTTTAGCACATGTACGTCTACCGTACTACATAGTTCACAACAATCATGCAAGAAAAGATAGGAAGAGGTTCACATACCTCGCGACGATTATCGACAAAAAGCAAAAAGCTCCAAAGCATCAGAATCGCTAGCCTTTTCCACCATTCAAGTAGAATACGCTACTCGTAGTACTTCCACCTAAAAAGGCCACAAAACGTCTATCAACCTCTCGATCTCTTTGTAGCGCAATTCAAAGCACAAGGTTATTATTCTACGGACAATTCGCAAAGACTCCCGCATGACCACATAAATCTCTCCTCTATCAAGGCCCGCTACCAAGCCAACAACTCCGGGGGTTACCGCCTAACCTGACGTGTACAACATCGCCCCACAATAATACTACAAGTTCATCAGAATACACCCAATGTAAATACAGTTCAATTCTTATCCATATTCATTCTACATATAGTATACTCAACTATACATTACTACAACATGTAATATCCAATTACAATAGGGGGACAAAGATCATTACCTCGATAAGCCCAAAATTATCCACGATTAAACAGTCGATCCTGAGCAACGTTTAGCTCCAATTCCTTACGCTCCAACCCGCTCCAAGCAACCCTTAGAAGTTTCTAAACAACTTTTCTTAACACTTCATCTAAGCTATGAAGATTTTTCTAGGACTTCATTTTGCGACTATTGGAATAAAGTAGTATTTCCGGCTCTTAGTATTGAAATAACTTTGGAATACTACTAGGAATACTAGGCTAAGGTATTTGGGATAATATAACAATACTTGAAGTATTTCTACACAAAGTGGGGGGGGGGGGGTTGGACGAGAACACCTAAGGGGAGGGAGGGAGAATTTGCCTTGGAAAGATATTTCAAGTGTGGATGAAATTAAGTCTTGCAACAAAGGGGTATTTATAGAGAAATCAATGGTCAAGATCAAGGCAAGTGTATGGTGAAGATTGGGTCCAAGTGTGTGGGTAATTTGCCAACCAAATGTCCACCACAAAAATGGGACAAGTGGCTTGCCACTTGTCCCCCACAAAAACGTCCAAGCCATGTGGTCCCCCCTAATTTTCGGCCAATGAGCCACATGGGGGTGCCACGTGTCGCCCCCCTACTCGTCCAAAATATTTCGTCTTCCGAAAATATCCGTAATGCCAAAAATCCGAAAATAAAGTGGGCCCCTCAAAACCGTAAATTTTCCCCGTGGGCCCCACGTGACCAATTCCGGAAATAAAATTCCATAATTCTCAAATATTCCAAAATGTCCGAATACCAAATCTGGGAATCCAATTCCCTTTAACGAACATTTTTCCTTCACGAAATTCGGAAACTTTTCCGTCGAAAAATCACATATTTCTTCCTTTTAATTTAAATGTCGTATTCTCGCACGTACGTCCCCACATACATACCCTGGAACTACGGGGTGTAACATTCTTCCCCCCTTAGAAACATTTGTCCCGAATGTTCCTTCTAAGTCTCAAAACATACATGCGCTGGTATAGTCTTCACTACTATACTTACCAAACCAATCATGCCACCAATGACCATAGTATAACATACGCGCAAAACTCAATCCAAGCCAACGAGGAATCACCTCTAACGTGTATAACAACACCATAAGCTCCCACCCAAGGTCTAAAGGATACTCCCTTCGCATCTTCACTTCACAACAAAATGATCACTTTCATCTCTTAGCACATGTTCACTTCTTTCCTTACTCGTCGTACCCTTCTCGTACACCCGAACTCTCTCTAGTACACGTACCATACTCCAGTCATCGCTTCAGTTTCCAAAACCTTGGAGTCACTACCTCCAAACATGGTCATCTTACTAACCTCAAATTACTATAAGGCCATTCCCGACCTTTACGATCTGATTCTGGTCGAACATATCCACGAACTCATACGATGGTTACCTAAACCTGGGCCTAGCACCCTCGTGATCCTACCACCTGGCGGGACCACCTCGAACTGACCCCACCTCACTCCGGGCTGCGGGTTGACCCGCGATCTGGCCTCAACCCGACCCGCTATCGCCCAAACTCTCTCGTTCCCCGATCCGAAACAATCTTACTAATTCACGTCATGAAAGCTACCACTTCCATCTCACACTACCCACATAATTATCCCACAATATATTTCACGCATACCAAGTACTACGACAAAGACCAACCGTACAATCACCCACTCAAGACGGCCTTGCATCCAAGGTCCTAACTATTATAAATTCTAAGTCTCACAATTGTCTCGTCCCCAGACTTACCCTTTTCAACTACCCATGTTTTCTAATTCGCACTTAACACAATGCTATCCGTATATAGCACTCAACATGTATCCACCATAACAACATATACAAGTCTCTTAAGGGCTAAAGATATCTCTGTAACTACTGCCTCACTTTCCCTTTGTCGCTCTAATCATAATCCTGCCCTGCAGGGCGCCTCGCTATAGAAGGTGATGAACCATCCACCGATCCCGAAGGCTGAGTCCCTACATCCGGTACTGCCTGGACAACTCTCACCAAATGGCCCCGTTGGCCGCAAGCATAAGCCGCCGGCGAGTACGACACTCCCTATAATGAGTCTATCACGACGGCCACAACGAGGCAGGGGTGACCTCATCCGACTAACACCCTTCTCCGAACAATCAACTCAAGAATCGACCCAGAGCCGAGTCATCCTCTTGTATCCTCCTACTGGACATCCTCCCATCACATGGCCCTGACGGCCACAGGTATAACAATCTCCCAAACAAGCACGACACTCTGAGGATCATCCTCAGCTCTCTATCCATAGAACTTTGGCGAACTGCAACTCAAGAAACCCGAAGTCTCAGACTATCGGATCTAGGGTGAATCACTGGTACTGCCGGAACCACCGACTCCCATCCGTCCTCATTCCCAGCCACCAGCCTAGCTAGTAACTGGGCCATCTCCTTGAACTCATATCCTCGCCCCGGCCGTGCACCGAGGCTCGTATCGTGGCCTCAGTAGAAACTTCTACCGCTCTAAACTCTACTGGGGCTAGCGGCGTCATAAAACTCGTCGTCTGAAGTACTATCTCAGGTAATGACCAGGCTTGTGCCCTCGTAACCGTATGTGCTCTACTCGCAGCTCTCTCTGCTGCCTTGCCCTTTTGGGCTCTGGTTGCCTTGCGTAGAGGCGTAACGGGTACATAAGAATACGCCAGAGGGAGTCCAACTTATAACACAGCTCTAAGGCACGATCTCAGAGTGAGAAGAATGGAAACCAATCCTAAATATCCTGTAGCCTCCTGATTATAGATGTGGTGCACAACACACCGATAATCAAGACTCTACTAGACACGGTGCTCAGACACTTTCCGAGGATTAATTGCTCGATACCACTTTTGTCACGACCGACTGCCCGCGGCTGGTGCCTTACCCCGGGCACCCTAGTGATACAACATCAGAGAAAATCAGCGAAAATAAAAACTTAAACATGAAACAAGATAAAATAAGAAACAGGCTAACCAAAACGGTTACCTTTCTGCATATATATACCTGAACAGTTATATCCTTTACAAACCGTGCCCACAACAGTACTACAGACCTCTAAGAATTTAACCACAACTATGACGGGACAGGGCCCCGCCATACCCCTGAATGTATAAGTACCTACAATGACAGGGGACTATACCAAAGATAAGCCTCCGGAGAAACGGAGCTTCCCAAAACGTTGAACTGTGATCCTATGAGCGCGGATCCACAACCGATGTACTTACTCACAGATGAACGCACTTCAAAGGAGGTCAAGATAACAGTACCAAGTATGTGAAATCAGAAAATATCAGAAATGAAATCATAATAGTCTATATAAAGCAGGAGACATGTATGATAACCAAACTACAGTCCACAATATATAAACAGTCATGTCAAGTCAGGGACTCACACACTCAAAGTCATTACTCAAAGTCATTACTCAAATATAACAATGGGTCTCACGCCCACAACATCAATCATGCCCGTGGAATTCCTTCCTCACTGCCGGCAGTCTATGATATAACAACACCAAGGAGTACACATGAACACCGTGTCCCACTCGTGTCATAAACCGTGACGGCAAGTACGGCATAGCTACTGAGATCCAAAGCCGCATCATCAATCGATCGGCAAGTACGAAAGCCAACTACCAGATACCAAAGCCGTACCAACAATACTATATAACTATACCACGAAGCTGACACGGGGCAAGTACGAAAGCCAACTACCAGATACCAAAGCCGCGTCACGTAGCTGACGGGGGCAAGTACGAGGGCTAACTACCAGATACCAAGGCCGTGATCACGAGACTTCGCCACGAAGCTGACACGGGGCAAGTATGAAGACCAACTACCAGATCCATCTGCGCCACGTAGCTGATGGGGGCAAGTACGAAGACCAACTACCAGGTACCAAGGCCGTAATCACGAAACTTCGCCACAAAACTGAACGGGGCAAGTGCGAAGGCTAACTACCAGATACCAAAGCCGAATCAGCCACTACCGGGGCAAATACGAAAGCCAACCACCAGATACCAAGGCCGAATCAGTAAAACTCATGGAGAGCTAGTCCATGGAACAACAATCCTAATGGAACCATACCCGTGGGCCACCCAACGTGTCAGTAGGTCCAAGGATATAACAAGACAACACTCCTAGTGGAAGCATACCCGTGGGCCACCCATCGTGTCAGTATGTCCATCAATCAACCAGATAGCCGGCCCTCCATCGAGAGACTCGGTAGCACAGAATTAAAACACTTGCATAAAAAAGGCTATCACATCAAGCATAGGCAAGTTCAACGTACTCATAGACTTTCATTTTATTACAACAAATCCGGATTTTAACCCCAAGGTACTACGTACTTTAACTCTTTAAAAAGACCCATTTCTTTCACAAAAAGTCACACGATACCCGTAGTATCAAAATAGAGTAACTATCTTTTTAAGTAAACCAAAATAATTTCTATATCTTCTTTTCGAATAAACCAACTTAAGACAAAACCATGACTTTATTTTTAAACCAATTTAAGACAAAACCATGCCTTCTTTTAAAACCATTTTAAGACAAAACCATGCCTTCTTTTTAAACCATTTTTAAGACAAAACCATGCCTTCTTTTTAAACCATTTTAAGACAAAACCATGACTTTCTTTTTAAACCAATTTAAGACAAAACCATGCCTTCTTTTTAAACCATTTTAAGACAAAACCATGCCTTCTTTTTAAACCATTTTTAAGACAAACCCATGCCTTCTTTTTAAACCATTTTAAGACAAAACCATGCCTTCTTTTTAAATCATTTTAAGACAAAACCGTGCCTTCTTTAAAACCAAAACACTTTAATTCCTCAAGTCTCTTTTCTGTTTAGAAAACAAGTTCCTTACTTTGGAATTTAAGAAAATTCAATACTTGTTATTAATGATCTTATTTAAGCGGTCATGATCTAGGAAATGTAATACAATTTTGTCTTATCTTAGCTTCTATGCAGATGGAGGTTTCTACTGGTTTTAATAATAATTAATTAGTCAATACATTTTCCTTTATTAACGCTGCAGTGGTTTGTTCGATACTTATTCTCATTTCCGAAATCAATATAACTTATTCCTTTTAAAACCCAATTACCCATTTCTCAAAAAAACGGTTTCTCAACATTCTAACACAACCCAAGTGCTTAATATTTCACATCAAGTCATTTATAAGTCAAGTCTCTTACTTTTTAAAAACCACAAACCATTTCTTTACCTACATAAAGTTGTTATAACAAACTTCCCATAAAGCCGTTATAACACTTTATGTTTTAAACCAACCAAATTGCTTAGCACACGTGACGCTTCACCGCACTACATAGTTCACAACAATCATGCAAGAAAAGATAGGAAGAGGTTCACATACCTCGCGACGATTATCGACAAAAAGCAAAAAGCTCCAAAGTACTGTAACCCTGCTAGCCTTTTCCACCCTTCAAGTAGAATACGCTACTCGTAGTACTTCCACCTAAAAAGGCCACAAAACGTCTATCAACCTCTCGATCTCTTTGTAGCGCAATTCAAAGCACAAGGTTATTATTCTACGGAAAATTCGGCAGCACCTTCCCCGCAACCACATAAATCTCTCCTCTATCAAGGCCCGCTACCAAGCCAACAACTCTGGGGTTACACGCCTAACCTGACGTGTACAACATCGCCCACAATAATACTACAAGTTTCATCAGAATACACCCAATGTAAATACAGTTCAATTCTTATCCATATTCATTCTACATATAGTATACTCAACTATACATTACTACAACATGTAATATCCAATTACAATAGGGGGACAAAGATCATTACCTCGATAAGCCCAAAATTATCCACGATTAAAAAGTCGATCCTGAGCAACGTTTAGCTCCAATTCCTTACGCTCCAACCCGCTCCAAGCAACCCTTAGAAGTTTCTAAACAAATTCTCTTAACACTTCATCTAAGCTTATGAAGATTTTTCTAGGGCTTCATTTTGCGACTATTGGAATAAAGTAGTATTTCCGGCTCTTAGTATTGAAATAACTTTGGAATACTACTAGGAATACTAGGCTAAGGTATTTGGGATAATACAACAATACTTGAAGTATTTCTACACAAAGTGTAGGGGGGGGGGTTGGACGAGAACACCTAAGGGGAGGGAGGGAGAATTTGCCTTGGAAAGATATTTCAAGTGTGGATGAAATTAAGTCTTGCAACAAAGGGGTATTTATAGAGAAATCAATGGTCAAGATCAAGGCAAGTGTATGGTGAAGATTGGGTCCAAGTGTGTGGGTAATTTTCCAACCAAATGTCCACCACAAAAATGGGACAAGTGGCTTGCCACTTGTCCCCACAAAACGCCCGCCACGCTGGTCCCCTAATTTTTGGCCAATGAGCCACATGGGGGTACCACGTGTCTCCCCCCCTACTCGTCCAAAATATTTCGTCTTCCGAAAATATCCGTAATGCCAAAAATCCGAAAATAAAGTGGGCCCCTCAAAACCGTAAATTTTCCCCGTGGGCCCCACGTGACCAATTCCGGAAATAAAATTCCATAATTCTCAAATATTCCAAAAAGTCCGAATACCAAATCTGGGAATCCAATTCCCTTTAACGAACATTTTTCCTTCACGAAATTCGGAAACTTTTCCGTCGAAAAATCACATCTTTCTTCCTTTTAATTTAAATGTCGTATTCTCGCACGTACGTCCCCACATACATACCCTGGAACTACGGGGTGTAACAAGTCCAATGTAAATACAGTTCAATTCTTTATAATTATTCTTCCAATATATCCTATACTCAATTATTAACTACTACAACATGTAATTTCCAATTACAATAGGGGGATAAAGATCATTACCTCGATAAGCCCAAAATTATCCAAGATTATAAGTCGATCCTAAGAAACGTTTAGCTCCTATTCTGTACGCTCCAAACCGCTCCAAGCAACCCTTAGAAGTTTCTAACAACTTCTCTTAAGCACTTCAACCAACTATGAAGATTTCTGTGGCTTCATTTTACGATTATCGAATAAAGTAGTATTTCCTGCTCTTATGTTGGGATAACTTTAGAATACTACTAGGGATACAAGGCTAAGGTATTTGGGATTATACAACAATACTTGAAGTATTTCTACACAAAGTGGGGTTGGACGAGAACATCACAAAGGGAGGGGATAGTTTTTGCCTTGGAAAAATCTTTAAGTGTGGATGATATTATGTCTTGCACTAAGGGGTATTTATAGAAAAATCAAGGGCCAAGATCTAGGCAAGTGTGTGGTGTAGATTGGGGAAATGTGGGTGTGGATTCTACCAACCACATGTCCACCACAAAATTTGGACAAGTGGCTAGCCGTCCAAGCCACACGTCCTCAAGCCATTCGGCCAACATGGCAACATGGGGGTGACACGTGTCGCCCCCCTACTCATCCAAAATATTTCGTCTTCCGAAAATATCCGTAATGCCAAAAATCCGAAAATAACGTAGGCCCCACAAAACCGTAAATTCTCCCGTGGGCCCCACGTGACCAATTTCGGAAATAAAATTCCAAAATTCTCAAATATTCCAAAAAGTCCGAATACCGAATCCGGGAATCCAATTCTTACTAACGAACCTTTTTCCTTCACAAAATCCGGAAACTTTTCCGCCGAAAAAAATCACATCTTTCTTCCTTTCCAATTTTAATGTCGTATTCTCGTACGTACGTCCTCGTAAACATACTCTAGAACTACGGGGTGTAACATTCTTCCCCCCTTAGAAACATTCGTCCCGAATGTTCCTTCTAAGTCTCCAAGTACACCTGTGCCGGTATAGTCTTCACTACTATACTTACGAAACCAATTATGCCACACCTGGCCATAATACCACATACGCGCAAAAACTCACATCCAAGCCAACGAAGAATCATCTCTAAAGCGTATAACAATACTAATAGCTCCACCCAAGGTCCAAAGGATACTTCCATCTGCTTAACACATCTACGCCTCTTTTCTTACTCATCGTACCCTCCCCGTACACTCGAACTCTTCCTAATATACTTACCACATTTCTGTCATTGATTCAGTTTCCAAAATCTCGGGGTTACTATCTCTAACTTGGTCATCATTAACTGGGAACACTGTGGAGGGACCTCCGATACTCTTCCGAACATAGCAACATGAAAGACCGGACGTACTGTCTCCTAAGTCGGACGGCGGTGCTAACTTATAGGCAACCTGGCCTATTCTTCAAACGATCTGAAAATGCCCAAAGTACCTCGGGCTAAGTTTCCTCGCTTCCAAATCTCGTCACACCCTTCCGGGGTGGTTCCTTCAAGAAGACCCACCGTCAACCTGAACTCCAAGTGTCGACGCCGATTATCCACACGACTTCTGTTGACTCTGAGCTGCTAATAACTTCTTCTGGATAAGTTTCACCTTATCCACATCCTGCTGAAACAAGTAGGGACCAACTATCTGAACCTTGCCAACATCGAACCAATCGACCGACAACCTACACTTCCGCCCTTACAAGGCTTCATAAGGCACCATCCGAATACTGAAATGGTAGCTAGTATAATACTCACTCAACAAGAGTCAAATAATCCTCACAGCTACCCCTGAAATCAAAACACCGGCCCGTAACCTATCCTCAAATGTCTGGATAAAACGCGTTGTTCGTCCGTCGGCCCGAGGGTGAATGCACATCGAGACTCACCGAGTTCCTAACCACTTTGGTAAAACCTCGAAAAGAAATAGCCATAAACTGGGCTCCACTGCATGTCATAAAATAAAAGTAGGAATCCCGTGCAGCCTTACAACCTCCCTGATACATAACATCTCGCATAACCCTCTGCCGAGTAAGCAGTCCTAACTGAAAGACAAGATGGGCTGACCTCATCGGCCCGACTACTGGTCGAACGCCTCCACGAACTCGTACGATGGTTACCTAAACTTGGGCCTAACACCCTCATGACCTTATCATCTAGCGGGACCACATCAAACTGACCCCACCACATTCCGGGCTGCGGGTTGACTCGCGATATGGCCTCAACCCGACCCACTTCGTACTAAACTCTCGTTCCTAGTCCGGAACAATCTTACTAATTCACGTCATGAAAGCTACCACTTCTATCTCATATTACACATGGAATTATCACACAAATACACCACATATACTATGCACCCTGACAACGATCAAACGTACAATCCTTTACTCAAGATGGCCTTGCATCTAAGGTCCCAACTGTTATAAATTCTAAGGCTCACCATTTTCTCGTCCCCAGACTTACCCTTTTCAACTACCTATGTTTTCTAATCCACACCTAACACAATGCTATCCGTACATAGCACTCCACATGTATCTACCATAACGACCTAAACAAGTCTCTTAAGGGCTGAAGATATCTCTGTAACTACTGCCTCACCTTCCCTTTGTCGCTCTAATCAAATCCACACGGGCGCATAACTACAGAAGGTGATGAACCAGCCACTGATCCCGAAGGCTGAGTCGTAACATCCGCGCCACCTCTGGTCGGACAATTTCTCGCAAAATGGCCCTGCTGGCCGCAAGCCTAACAAGCTATCTAAGTAGTACGACACTCCCCATAAGAACACCTACCACAACGGCCATACCGAGGTGGGGGCGGCCTCCTCTGGCTAACACCCCTTCCTCTCCGACCCACTGAATCCGCAACTGACTTGGTAGGCTAAGTCATCCCACCTGTATCCCTCCTACTAGGACATTCTCTCCTCACATGGCCCTGACGGCCGCTGGTAAAACAAGCACCCGTAAAAAGATGACATTCCCCGGGATGACGCCTACCACATAGTGAACACTGAGGGAAAACCGAATTTGGCTGGCTAGAACCTATGTAAATCTGTGAACCAGAAACCCTGGAGTTCTGACCAACTCCTAAATACCCCGAACGTCCTGAAGTCCGTGGAGGACCACTCTGTACTGGCGGAGGCGCATAACCAGTCTGCTGCTGAGAAGGTCCGCCTCGAAAGTTACCAAAGGACCCTGTTGTCCCGGCCCTCTTCTGCTGATCTTGGTTAATCCGTCGATCTCTACGTTCCTCGCTTGTCGCAAGATAAGCTCAGACGCGCAACGCCCATGCCCGATCAAGAGCTACTCGCATAACTCTCTACTAGATAATCGTCAAGTCCTGTGACATATCGGTGCACTCTATCCTCCATGTCTGCCACTAAAGCGGGGACATAACGAGCCAATGAGTCAAACTCCATACTATATTCTCGAACCGTCCTCCCGTGACTGGTGCCTTACCCCGGGCACCCTAGTGATACAACATCAGAGAAAATCAGCCGAAATAAAAACTCATAAAAGATAAACAGTGAAATAAGAAAACAAGCTAACCAAAACGGTTACCTTCTCAGATATATAAATAAAAACTTGAGCTTACATCCCTTACAAACCCCGGCCCACAACAAGATTACTGCACTCTAAGAATGTTATAACAACAACGACGGGACAGGGCCCCGCCATACCCTTGAATGTAAGTACCTACAACGACAGGGGACTATACCAAAGATAAGCCTCCGGAGAAACGGAGCTTCCCAAAACGCTGAACTGTGATCCTATGAGCGAGGATCAACAACTGGTGTACCTCTACCTGCGCATGAACGCACTTCGGCGAGGTCGATAACAGTACCAAGTATGTGAAATCAGAAAGCATCAAATAAAATCATAACATTTTAAAACCAATTACAAATACGCATAAACAACCAATTTAATCGCATAGTGCCACAAAGATAAGCAAGAGCAAAATAGATATAACGAATCGTCTTTTCTAGGCCGCTAATGATCGGGCAAGGCCAATCGCCCATAGTATCATTATGCGAGCCTAACTCGAACTCCCGCACCGCATAGACCACCTAGGTCCGCATGAGGTATTCTCGCATCGGGGTAGCTAACCTCGGCATCAACTCGACTCCCGCACCCGCATAGTCACACGCATCGCATGAGGTATTCCTCGACGGCGTAACACACCCGAGTGATCATCCCGAACTCCCGCAGCCCGCATAGGTCACATGCACCCGCATGAGGAATTCTCGTGACGGGGCGCTAACCCTCGGCATAACAAGTCAGGGGGGTAAGTGATATAATACCAGCATAACTGCTTATCGTTAAACAACATAAGCGCAACAAGAAAACCCCCTTACAAAAACGTCACAAGACACTAACACACGTAGCGTCATAACATGTTTACTTATCAAACCAACAAGAAAGCATTACAAGGCTATCACAAGTCAACATTGTTATACCCCGTAGTTCCAGAGTATGTATGTGATGACGTACGTACAAATTTTTAAGCCCTAATTAGGTTAAGGACGAAATTGTGAACTTCCAACGGAAAAGATTCCGAACCTTGTGAAGGAAATTTTACGTTTTTAATATTTTAACCAATTGCGAATTTTTCCGAGAGATGAAATATTTTGGACCAATAGGAGGGCGACATGTGTCACCCTTAGGTGGCATGTTTGGACGAAACAAGTGGGCAAGTGGCCTAGTCAAGAAGTCAAGTCTTGAAAGATATTTTGTGGGCAAGTGGGAAGCAAGCCTTGGACGTTTTTTTTAGGTGCAAGTGGCTAGCCACATGTCTCTTTTTTGTGGTGGACATATGTCCCAAAGTTGTGGTGGACATATGTCCCAATGTCACATGACACTTGGTGGAAGACTCCACTCACACAAGCAACCAAATCTTCACCCTCCACTTTCTTTAATCTTGGCCCTTGATTGCCCTATAAATACCCCCCTTAAGTTGCAAGACTTCTTCATCCACTAAACAATTTCCAAGTCTCCAAAATCCTTCCCTCAGAGTAAGCTCTCGTCCAAACTCCTCCCCTTTGGAAAATCTCGTCCAAATCACCCCTTGGTAGAAAAATTGTCTTCAAGTATTGTTGCTATCCCAAATACCTTAGCCAAAAATCCCTTGTAGTATTCTAAGGTTACCTCTATACTAAAAGCCCGAAAATACTACTTTATATCCTTTAGTCACAAAATGAAACCCTAGGAAAATCTTCATGGTTGGTTGAAGTTTTAAGTAGAAGTTGTTTAGAAACTTCTAAGGGTTTCTTGGAGCTATCGGAGCGTGCAGAATAGGAGCTAAACGTTGTTCAGGATCGACATTTAATCTTGGATTATTTTGGGCTTATCGAGGTTATAATCTTTGTCCTTCTATTGTAATTGGAGATTACATATTGTAGTAGTTTAGAATTAAGTATAAGATATATTGAAGGATGGTATAAAAGAAGAGAATTGAACTCAGATTACATTGTGATTTACAGAGACTTATGTAGTTTTACGCAGTGAAGTCACGCCAATTTTCCGTAGAATTAAGAACCTTCTGCTTAGAATATTCTACAGAGTAGTCTAGACGTTGATAGACGTATTTAACTATTATAGGTTGATACTCTGCGCGCGACATATTCGACTTGGTAGGTGGATTGAGCCGAGGAGGTATGTGATCCTTCCTATACTCTTGAGCATGATATTTGTGAAATATATATAGTACGGTAGACGTACGTGTGTTATGCCACGACCCGACCTAGGGCCCGTGACTGGTGCCTTACCCCGGGCACCCTAGTGATACAAACATCAGAGAAAATCAGCGGAAATAAAACTTAAGCATGAATCAAGACATAAAATAAGTAATAGACTAACCAAAACGGTTACCTTCCTGAATAAATATAAAAATTGAACAGTTAAATCCCTTACAAACCCTGCCCACAACAGTACTACAAACCTCTAAGAATGTAACCACAACTACGACGGGACAGGGCCCCACCATACCCCTGAATGTACAAGAACCTACAATGACAGGGACTATACCAAAGATAAGCCTCCGGAGAAACGGAGCTTCCCAAACGCTGAACTGTGATCCTATGAGCGAGGATCAACAACTGGTGTACCTCTACCTGCGGCATGAACGCACTCAAGGAGGTCGATAACAGTACCAAGTATGTGAAATCAAAATATCAGAAATGAAATCATAATAGTCTATATAAAGCAGGAGACATGTATGATAACCAAACTACAATACACAACATATAAGCAGTCATGTCAAGTCAGGGACTCACGCCCTAAAAGTCATCACTCAAATATAACCCGGGAATTTAATCCGCACAACGGCCGCATGCCCCGACATCTTACCTCGGTATAAGCATGGCCATGGAACCATCCTAATGGAAGCATACCCGTGGGCCACCCATCGTGTCAGTATGTCCAAAGGAAATAACAAGATAACAATCATAATGGAAGCATACTAGTGGGCCACCCATCGTGTCAGTATGTCCAAAGCAAATAACAAGATAACACTCCTAATGGAAGCATACTCGTGGGCCACCCATCGTGTCAGTATGTCCAAAAGGAAATAACAAGATAACACTCCTAATGGAAGCATACTCGTGGGCCACCCATCGTGTCAGTATGTCCAAAAGGAAATAACAAGATAACACTCCTAATGGAAGCATACTCGTGGGCCACCCATCGTGTCAGTATGTCCAAAAGGAAATAACAAGATAACAGTCATAATGGAAGCATACTCGTGGGCCACCCATCGTGTCAGTATGTCCAAAGTAAATAACAAGATAACACTCCTAATGGAAGCATACTCAGGCCACCCATCGTCGCGATGTCCATCAATCAACGATAGCCAGGCCTCCAACGAGACGCCAGAGTACGTAAATACAACACTTGCACAATAAAGGCTATCACCACAAGCACAGGCAAGTTCAACATACTCATAGACTTTCATTTTATTACAACAAAACCGGATTTTAACCTCAAGGTACTATGTATTTTAACTCTTTAAAAGATCCATTTCTTTCACAAAAAGTCATACGATACCCGTAGTATCAAAATAGAGTAACTATCCTTTTAAGTAAACCAAAACAATTTCCATACTTTCTTTTTAAACCAAATCATTTCTCCCTTTAAAGTCAAGTTACCATTTTAAATCCAATAATAAAACCATCCTTTTGTTTTCATAAAGTTGTTATAACTAACTTCCCATAAATCTATTATAACACTTTATGTTTTAAACCAATTTAAGACAAAACCATGCCTTTCTTTTAAACAAAACACTTCAAATTCTCAAGGTTCTTTTCTTTTAGAAATCAAGTTCCTTACTGTGGAATTTAAGAAAAAATCAATACTTGTTATTAATGATTTTATTAAAGCAGCCATGATCTAGGAAATGTAATACAATTTTGTCTTATCTTAGCTTCTATGCAGATGGAGGTTTCTACTGGTTTTAATATAATTAATTATTTGTCAATACATTTTCCTTTATTAACGCTGCAGTGGTTTGTTCGATACTTTATTCTCATTTCCGAAATCAGTATAACTTATTCCTTTTAAAACCCAATTACTCATTTCTCATAAATGCGGTTTCACAACTTTTTAACACAAACCAAGTCCTTAATATTTCACATCAAGTCATTTATAAGTCAAGTCTCTTACTTTTTAAAAACCACAAACCATTTCTTTACCTATATAAAGTTGTTATAACAAACTTCCCATAAAGCCGTTATAACAGTTTATGTTTTAAACCAACCAAATTCGTTTAGCACATGTACGTCTACCATACTACATAGTTCACAACAATCATGCTAGAAAAGATAGGAAGAGGTTCACATACCTCGCGACGATTATCGACAAAAAGCAAAAAGCTCCAAAGTACTGTAACTCCGCTAGCCTTTTCCACCCTTCAAGTAAAATACGCTACTCGCAGTACTTCCACCTAAAAAGGCCACAAAACGTCTATCAACCTCTCGATCTCTTTGTAGCGCAATTCAAAGCACAAGGTTATTATTCTACGGAAAATTCGGCAAAGACCTCCCCGCAACCACATAAATCTCTCATCTATCAAGGCCCGCTACCAAGCCAACAACTCGAGGGGGTTACACGCCTAACCTGACGTGTACAACACCGCCCACAATAATACTACAAGTTCATCAGAATACACCAATGTAAATACTGATTCAATTCTTATCCATATTCATTATACATATAGTATACTCAACTATACATTACTACAACATGTAATATCCAATTACAATAGGGGGACATAGATCATTACCTCGATAAGCCCAAAATTATCCAAGATTATAAGTCGATCCTGAGCAACGTTTAGCTCCACTTCCTTACGCTCCAACCCGCTCCAAGCAACCCTTAGAAGTTTCTAAACAACTTCTCTTCAAGATCCAACTCCAAAAAGTGAAGAACACTTAGGCTCAAACTATGGCAAGTTTCGCCAAGGCAAGGTTTCTAGGCTAGGGGTGTGAAATCTTTTCCAACTCTTGGTACACAATCTTCCTAACACCCTAAGGAAGAACACTTAAAACTTAAAGAATTTTTGGACAACACTAGCTCCTAAAATCAGCCCATGGCCGAGAGCTACACTCAAGAGGGAGGGAGTATTTTGCCTTGGAAATTATCTCAAGAATGGATGAAGAAGTCTTGCAAGCTTAAGGGTCTATTTATAGAGAAATCAATGGCTAGGATTAAAGCAAGTGTAAGGTGAGGATTGGGTACATGTGTGAGGGTAAACTACCAACCAAGTGTTCACCACAAAACGGGACAGTTGGCTTGCCACTTGTCCCCAAAAACGCCCGTTGTCCTCACTTTCGCCATGGCCACACGGGGTGACACGTGTCGCCCCCCTACTCGTCCAAAATATTTCGTCTTCCGAAAATAAAGTGGGCCCCACAAAACCATAAATTCCTCCCGTGGGCCCCACGTGACCAATTCCGGAAATAAAATTCCATAATTCTCAAATATTCCAAAAAGTCCGAATACCAAATCTGGGAATCCAATTCCCTTTAACATTTTTCCTTCCGAGCTACCGCCGCTCGGCCTTCTAACATCGCGTGGTGAACTCGCCGACCCGCCTACTACCTCGTGCATAGTCCAGGCTCGAGCCTGTAACCTCTCTGAGTACCGCTAGCGCCTCGCCACGCTTTGCCCTTCTGGGCCCTGGTAGCCTTCCGTGGAGGCATAGCTGTTTCATAAGAATAGGTTAGAGAGGATTCAACCTAATAAGACATCTCTAATGCACGATCTCAGAGAGAGAAGAATGGAAACCAATCCTAAATGTCTTGCAGCCTCCTGATTATAGATGTGGTGCACAACACACCGATAATCAAGACTCTACTAGACACGGTCTGTAGACACTTTCCGAGGACTAACTGCTCTGATACCACTTTGTCACGACCCGACCCCGGGCCGCGACTGGTGCCCTACCTGGGCACCCCGTTCAGGTATACATCAGAGAAAAGCAGCGGAACATACACAACATAAACACATGTGTACACAAAATAATAACACAGGCTAGCCGATAAGGCCGCCTTCCATAATATAAACAAAGTCAAAAGTACAACTTTACAACTCGGGCCAGATAGCCCAACCACCAATGTAAATACTGCACTTAGGAATAATAATTGTGACGACAAAGGTTTCCCACCATACCCCTGAATGTACATAAGTCTACAACATCAGGTACAAGACTGTACCAAAAGAGAGACAAGCCTCCGGAGAATGGAGCTTCCGATGTCTGATAATCGATCCTAAGAGTGGGGATCCGCCACCGCTACTCCTTCCTCGCGCAGATTAACGCACTCGGCGAAGTGGTCGCGACACAATATGTACCAAGTATGTAAAACTGGAAAATACTGTAATTACATCATAAGTCTAAATCAAAGCCAGAGACAGGTATGATAATCAAATTACAGTACGCTGTGCCTTACTAACAATGAGAGTAAAATAGGGATATACTTACAACGAAAGATAGGATTGAAATCCTACTCCTGGGGCTATCTCACCGCGATAGGTCCAGTGGACCCGCGTGAGGTATTCCTCGTGATAGGACTATTTCACCCGCATAAGCCCTTACGACTCGCATGAGGTATTCTCGCATAGGCTGGACCCGCCCGCATGGGACTATTTCACCCGCGTAAGCCCTACGGACTCGCATGAGGTATTCCTCGCATCGTGGGTAGCAAATCCACGGAAATATGCAATGCCACAACCCGGGGAATGACCCCGCAACGAATAATATATTACTAGCACAAATCCGGCTATCACACATAACATAAGCACTACCGGCTTATCACACAATAAATAAGCAAGTTAAGAAATCCCCTAACTTCTTATTATTCTTGTTATATATATAAACACTCTCCTTTTAGTTTATCCAAGGCACTAACATGTCTTTTATAAAAATACGGGAGTTAACCCAAGAACTACGTACTTCTACTCTTTAAAACAAATGACTCTATTTAGTAGAAAACTTCCAAGATACTATTAATCCTAGTATCAAGTCCAAATTACGTTTCAAGGCAAGTCACAACACCCTTAGAAATAAAGTTAGGTTTCTAAATCAAGTGACTCCTTTCTTATAAAACCTTAGGCAATTGATGCCTTAAAATCGAATTGCCTTTCGTTAAATCAAGTCATTTATCTTTCCATAAAGTCAATATAACCAACTCCCCATAAAGTCGTTATATTCACTTTATACCTTAGTCAAGTACAATTTCCTATCCAAGGGACTTATACGCTTAAAACGACACAAGTATCACATACTTTAAAATTCTTCAAGTCCCTTATCTTTAACAAGACTTAAGACATTTTTAATATTCTCAAAGAAGTGAGTTAATCTCCTAACTCACCCGACTTGGCATTTCATAAAGCTAGTAAAGAATGTCAAAGTCTTGTACGTCTACCGTACTATATAAGTGAACTAGTCAGGCTCAAAAGATAGAAAAAGTTCTACATACCTCGCTGGTCAAACCACTTGCCAAGTACAAAGTCCCGCCGTAGAATGTCAACCTATAATATTCACAATACGTCCATTAACGCCTTACTTCAATGTAGAATATTATAAGTGTTAAGTCGCTAAATTCTACGGAAAATCGGACAGCACCTCCTTTGTTTCTACTTACTTTGCCACCTCTTTCGAGGCCGAATTCAATAACCAAACAGCCCCAATTGGCTCACACAATTTATATAAGGTAGTCCAATACATTGAATAACTAAACAAATTTCAATTGGCTCACCACAATTTATCCATTCAGAAAGTCTCAGATACATGTTACAGTCACAACTATCGATTTCCTTTGTTTTTCACATTTCAAATGGCTATCAAAACCTATTATACATATCAATCTAAAACATGATTCACGTGGCCAATATCAACTTTAACAAGGATTACTATCAATTTCCAAGAGGAGAGGAAATCTCTTACCTTTGGGTTAGCCCACTAAAGCTCTCTTTCTTCAACTTCTATCCCCGTCAAACTCGTCCTTGTGAGTTTCCCACAAGCTTACCAGCACTTTTTATTCTTACCGCCGCTCCAACAACACCCACTAAGCTAGGTTTTTCTCAAATCTCAAGAGAGAAGGGGAGAGGGGTTTTTAGGTGTTCAAAGGTGAAATGACCAAGTCTTTCAAGACTTGGTCTTAAAATAGGGCTCTTTTCGTGGTCACCAAGATGGGAGGGACACTTGTCACCCTCCCATAGGCCCTTTTCGA
The DNA here is from genome assembly GCA_029844215.1 of Przewalskia tangutica. Lineage (NCBI taxonomy): Eukaryota > Viridiplantae > Streptophyta > Magnoliopsida > Solanales > Solanaceae > Przewalskia > Przewalskia tangutica. The sequence goes on from CM056730.1 coordinate 48,475,859, forward strand.
AAATATCCCCTGTTTTAAGCAATTCCCGCAGAAAAAATCCCGCCTTGGCGCCGCGGCCCTGCAGTCGGCGCCGCGGCGCCGAAACCTCCGAGGATTTTCAGGATTAGTGGCGCCGCAGCCCTGCTGACAGCGCTGAGACGCCTGATACGAAAATCCTTCCTCTGCGCCTGCTACAGAATTTCTAACGCCCATACCTCTCCGCTCCGATGTCCTATCGACGAGCGGTTTGTCGCGTTGGACACTAGACTCATCCAACTTTATACTAGGCTTGCTAAACACCCCATACATCAAAAAAACAAATTGGGGTACCACACTCCAAATAAGACTTAAAATCCGTTCGACACATGATTGCCAACTTATCTTATATTTGAATTTACGGGGTGTAACATTCTTCCCCCCTTAGAAACATTCGTCCCGAATGTTCTTTCGGAGTAACTTTTATTTAGCAACATAGTTTCCTTTCACAACCCCGACATACCACTAATGTCACACAAGGCCACATAGTAACATTAAGCAAAAGAAACACTTCAATTAAAACTTGGCAAGTAAGGGAAGATGGATTACCTGAAAGTATAGAGAATAAGTGAGGATACTTCCTCAGCATGTCCTCCTCCGCTTCCCAAGTCATCTCCTCCCGGTTATCATTCCTCCACAGTACTTTGACGGAAGCTACATCATTGGTCCGCAGTCGCCTGACCTGGCGATCGAGTATCGCTATGGGACTCTCCTCATACGATAACCCCTGTGTTACCTGGACCTCACTGGTAGGGAAAACTCTCGCTGGATCTCCGATACACTTCCTCAACATAGAAACATGGAAGACCGGATGTACCGCTCTAACTCGATGGTAGATCCAACTCATAGGCAACCTTGCCCACTCTACGGACGATCCGGTAGGGCCCAATGTACCTGGGCCGAGTTTCTTCTACCGAATCTCATCACACCCTTCATGGGTGACACCTTCAAGACCCAATCGCCAACCCGAACTCCAAATGCCGACGCCGATTATCCGCATAAGACTTCGCGACTCGAAGCCGCTATCAGCCTCTCTGGATAAGCTTCACCTTATCCACAACCCGTTGAACTAAGTCCGCCAACTAATCAACCTCTCCCACGCCGAACCAACCAATCGGCGATCTACATTTCCGCCATATAAAGCCTCATACGGCGCCATCTCAGATACCGGAATGGTAGCCGTTGTTATAAGCAAACTCCACAAGCGGGCAATGATCCTCCCTACCATCAAATCAATCACACAGTGCTCGCAAAGATATCCTCGTTGTCCGATAAGACGCTCGCCCGCCCGCCACCGAGGATGAAATGTCAGATCGAGACTCACCTGTCCCTAAACCCTTCCGAAAGACCTCCGGTTAGCCAGAACCGGGCTCCCTATCGATATAATCGACACCGACACCGCAACCTCACAATCTCTGATGTATAATCCGCATAGTCCTCACCAAAACGCCGCCCCGACCGGAAGGAAGTGGGCTGATTTCACACCGCCGACAATAACCCAAATGGAGTCGCATTTCCTCCGAGTACGAGGTAACCTCAGAACAAAGTCCATGTTGATCACCTCCCACTTCCAAGTCGGAATCTCAATAGCCGCAATAATCCACTGGCCTGCGTGCTCGACTGACTACCGGGCAATTAGGACATCAGGCAACAAAACTCGCCACGCCCTCTTCGTGCCATCCCACCAATACAAACATCCGAGGTCATGGTACATCTTGGTCGACCGGATGAATAGAATAACGAGCACCGTGCCTCCCTGCACCGCCGACGGCTCGACACATCGGGAACACACAACCGACCTCAAATCTCAAGACCCCATCAGCGCCACTGAATAGACTCTTCTCCTCCCGAGAGCTGCATCACGATACCGCATCAACACCGGGTCCTCAACCGCCGCTTCTTCACCTCATCAACGATGGAAGACTCGCAAACTCACGAACCCGTATTCCACTATCGCCGATATCGATCAAACGAACCCCAAGGCTCACTAATCGGTGGATCCGACGACCATGTCCCCGCCTCCGGTCGCATTCTCGACAGTGCTCCCCATCGACCTACGACTCAAGGCATCATCAACTACGCTGGCTTTCCGATGGTATGTAATATCAACATCATAGTCTTTCAAAGAACTCCAACCACCGCTCTGCCTCAAGTTCGCCTCCTCTGCCTGAAGATATACTGGAGGCTCTTGTGGTCTGTATAAATATCCACATGAATCCCATACAAATAATGTCTCCAAATCTTCAAGGCATGTATAACTGCGGCCAATTCTAAGTCATGGGTAGGGTAATTTCTCTCATGCTTCAGAATCGCCGGAAGCATAGGCTATAACCTTGCCGTGCTGCATCAAAACACACCCTAGCCCGATACCCGAGGCATCACAATAGATCACGTACCCGTCTAACCCCTCAGGAAGAGTAAGAACTGGGGTTGTAGTTAACTTTTCCTTCAGCAGCTGGAAACCCTTCTCGCAAGCCTCGCCCATCGGAACTTGGCCGCTTTCCGAGTCACCTAGTCAATCTGCTGAAATCGGCAACCGCTTCCACAAACTCGCGATAATAACTCGCCAATTTCAAGAAATCGCGACCTCGCCGGAGTAGTAGGTCTCGGCCAAGACTTGACTGCCTCAATCTTTGCCGTATCCACCCGAACACCATCAGCCCCAATAATATGCCCTAGGAATGCCACTGAGGCCAACCAAAACTCGCACTTGGAAAACTTGGCAAATAGCTGCCGGCTCCGGAGGACCCCAAGTACCGTCCTCAAGTGATCGGCATGCTCCTGCTCCGTCCGCGAATAAACCAGGATGTCATCAATGAATACTATCACAAATGTGTCCAAAAATGGCTTGAACACCCGGTTCATCAAATCCATAAACACCGCTGGAGCGTTGGTCAAACCGAAAGACATAACCCTAAACTCATAGTGCCTATACCGGGTCCTGAATGCAGTCTTTGGGATGTCTGCCTCTCGAACTCGGACCTGATGATAACCAGACCGCAGGTCTACCTTTGAGAAACACCTCGCACCCTGCAACTGGTCAAACAAATCATCAATCCTGGGGAGGGGGTATCTATTCTTGATGGTCACCTTATTCAGCTGCCTATAATCAACACACATACGCAGCGTTCCATCCTTCTTCTTCACGAACAAAATCGGCGCTCCCCAAGGAGATACACTAGGCCTGATAAAGCCTTTCTCCAGCAAATCTTTCAGCTGGTCCTTCAGCTCCCTCAACTCGGCAAGTGCCATCCTGTATGGCGGGATGGAAATAGGTCGAGTGTCTGGCAACGTGTCAATACAAAACTCAATCTCCCTCTCAGGAGGGATACCCGGAAGATCATCTGGGAACACATCTGGAAACTCCTTAACCATCACATCGATCAAGAATCGCACTCACCTCAGATCAAATACCCGAACCAGATGATAGATGTACCCATTCTGCACCATCTCCTAGCCTTGAGGTAAGAAATAAACCTACCCCTGCCGACGCCGTGGTCGCCGACTCGATAATCGCTCGCCAGAAATCGAACCGAACCAACTGCCCTCATACCAACGTTGGCATAACAAGAAGCCAACCACCCATACCCATAATGACATCAAAATCACATCTCCACTTTATCAAGTTCGCAAGTGGTCCGACGATCAGAATATAAACCGACAACCTTCAGACACCCGCCGCCTAATACCGAATCTCCCATAGCGTAGCTACCTCAAAAGGCTCTATCGACACCGCTCTATACCGATCCTACCCGCAACAAGAGGGACACATAGACAAGGTAGAACTCGGATCTATCAAAGCATAAACATCACACCAAATCGCGAATGTACCGTGACGACGCGTGGAAGCTCCCGATCCCGAGGTCAAGCATGAATATACGCGCTCGAGGACCGCTAGAACTAGAACCACCACCTCGACCTCTACCGCGCCTCGCCTGTCCGAGTACCCTTTCTCCGGCGCATAACCACGTAAGGAGAAGAAGACCCAAAGAATCGATCCCGCTTACCAGGCTGCACCACCCATGCCGCTCTAGAAGGACAATCTTCTTCAAGTGGCCCACCGCCACAAGAGTAACAACCTCCTGCGGAACACGACACTCGCTGGGTGCGATCTATCAGACGAGCACACCGAGGTGTGGGTGGTCTCGACGGCGAGGATCTCTCGCCTCCCGAAACCTCGGCCCCGAGCCCTCGACCGCCTCGAATGACCGGTCCGACGACTCCCGCCAAAATCGCGACGAGCACTCGCGGTTGGCCGGAATGTGGACTCGTCACCGAGGTTGTCCGCCTCGAGAAATGCCCCGAGACCTCGCTGCCCGCCTCTTGGCCGGGCTCGAGCCAACCGTCCTCCTCTCTATCCTCAATCCTCGCGCATAGGCTCGCATCCCGGCGATGTCCATACCGGCCAAGAGCCACCCCAAGCATGTCAGAATCATATGACGGCCTAGCCCCATCACATAACGATGAACTCTATCCGCCATGCTAGCTACAATAGTATGCGATGTCGCCAAGGAGTCAAACTCAAGCTATACTCCCGACAGCCCTCCTGCTCGCCTCAAGGTCAAGAACTGCCTACCCGGCTCTCCTCATCTCGTGAGGCAAAAGTGATCCATGAAGGCCTCAGAACTCCTCCCAAACAGCCGGAAGAGCATCATCACCCTCGAAAGCAACCACGACTCAAACCAGCCAACACAATATCGCGCAACCCAGAAGAGGCTAGCGTAATGCACTGCCTCAAGCCCTAAGCCGCACGGTCCGTCAGAGTCGCCGAATGAACTCCCGCGATCCTCATCGCACCTCGAACCATAAAACTCGTGTGGATGACATCCCGTAAAAATCCCTAATCCGCAAACTGCATTTAAAGGGCCGCTCGCTTCCTCAAGGCCGCCGCTACTATATCGTCAATAACCAACCGCTTCCCGTAGTCTCTATACTCGCACCGGGCCGGGAACCGGAGGGTCTGCACGGAACCTCGAGCTACCGCCGCCTCGGCCTTTCTAACACCGCCGGCGTGGCTGAACTCGCCGACCGCTTACTACCTCGTGCATAGTCCAGGCTCGAGCCCGTAACCCTCTCGAGTACCGCTAGCGCCTCGCCGCCGCTTTGCCCTTCGGGCCCCGTAGCCTTCCGTGGAGGCATAACTGTTTCATAAGAATAGGTCAGAGAGGATTCAACCTAATAAGACAGCTCTACTGCACGATCTCAGAGAGAGAAGAATGGAAACCAATCCTAAATGTCTTGCAGCCTCCTGATTATAGATGTGGTGCACAACACACCGATAATCAAGACTCTACTAGACACGGTCTGTAGACACTTTCTGAGGACTAATCGCTCGATACCATTTTGTCACGACCACTCGGCCGCGATCGGTGCCCTACCCGCACCCTGCCTGTGTATACATCGAGAAAAGCAATGAACATACACAACATAAACACACGTGTACACAAATAATAACACAAAGCTAGCCGATAAGGCCGCTTCCATAATATAAACAAAGTCAAAAGTACAACTTACAACTCGGTTCAGATAGCCTAACCACCAATGTGAATACGCACTTAGGAATAATAATCGTGACGACAGTGGCTACCATACCCCGAATGTACATAAGTCTACAACATCGTGACAAGACTGTACCAAAAGAGAGATAAGCCTCCGGAGAATGGAGCTTCCGATGTCTGATAATCGATCCTAAGAGTGAGGATCCGCCACCTGTTTACCCTTCCCTGCGGCATGAACGCAGCCCCCCGAGGAAGGGAGGTCAGTACACAATATGTACCAAGTATGTAAATCGAAAATATCAGAATTACATCATAAGTCTAAATCAAAGCCGCAGATGTATGATAATCAAATTACAGTACGCTGTGCCTTACTAACAATGAGAGTAAAATAGGGATATACTTACAACGAAAGATAGGATTGAAATCCTACTCCTGGGGCTATCTCACCCGCATAGGTCCAGTGGACCCGCGTGAGGTATTCCTCGCATAGGACTATTTCACCCGCATAAGCCCTTACGGACTCGCATGAGGTATTCCTCGCATAGGCTGGACCCGCCCGCATGGGACTATTTCACCCGCATAAGCCCTACGGACTCGCATGAGGTATTCCTCGCATCGTGGGTAGCAAATCCACGGAAATATGCAATGCCACAACCCGGGGAATGACCCCGCAACGAATAATATATTACTAGCACAAATCCGGCTATCACACATAACATAAGCACTACCGGCATATCACACAATAAATAATCAAGTTAAGAAATCTCCTAACTTCTTATTATTCTTGTTATATATATAAACACTCTCCTTTTAGTTTATCCAAGGCACTAACATGTCTTTTAAAAAAATCCGGGAGTTAACCCAAGAACTACGTACTTCTACTCTTTAAAACAAATGACTCTTTTTAGTAGAAAACTTCCAAGAAACTATTAATCCTAGTATCAAGTCCAAATTACGTTTCAAGGCAAGTCACAACACCCTTAGAAATAAAGTTAGGTTTCTAAATCAAGTGACTCCTTTCTTATAAAACCTTAGGCAATTGATGCCTTAAAATCGAATTGCCTTTCGTTAAATCAAGTCATTTATCTTTCCATAAAGTCAATATAACCAACTCCCCATAAAGTCGTTATATTCACTTTATACCTTAGTCAAGTACAATTTCCTATCCAAGGGACTTATACGCTTAAAACGACACAAGTATCACATACTTTAAAATTCCTCAAGTCCCTTATCTTTAACAAGACTTAAGACATTTTTAATATTCTCAAAGAAGTGAGTTAATCTCCTAACTCACCCGACTTGGCATTTCATAAAGCTAGTAAAGAATGTCAAAGTCTTGTACGTCTACCGTACTATATAAGTGAACTAGTCATGCTCAAAAGATAGAAAAAAAGTTCTACATACCTCGTCGGGTCAAACCACTTGCCAAGTACAAAGTCCCGCCCGTAGAATGTCAACCTATAATATTCACAATACGTCCATTAACGCCTTACTTCAATGTAGAATATTATAAGTGTTAAGTCGCTAAATTCTACGGAAAATCGGACAGCACCTCCTTTGTTTCTACTTACTTTGCCACCTCTTTCGAGGCCGAATTCAATAACCAAACAGCCCCAATTGGCTCACACAATTTATATAAGGTAGTCCAATACAATGAATAACTAAATGTTCCCAATTGCTCACCACAATTTATCCATTCGTAAAGTCTCAGATACATGTTACTACAACTATCGATTTCCTTTGTTTTTCACATTTCAAATGGCTATCAAAACCTATTATACATATCAATCTAAAACATGATTCACGTGGCCAATATCAACTTTAACAAGGATTACTATCAATTTCCAAGAGGAGAGGAAATCCCTTACATTTGGGTTAGCCCACTAAATCTCTCTTTCTTCAACTTTTATCCCCGTCAAACTCGTCCTTGTGAGTTTCCCACAAGCTTACCAGCACTTTGTCTTCTTACCGCGCCCAACAACACCCACTAAGCTAGGTTTTTCTCAAATCTCAAGAGAGAAGGGAGAGGGTTTTTAGGTGTTCAAGGTGAAATGACCAAGTCTTTCAAGACTTGGTCTTAAAATAGGGCTTTTTCGTGGTCAACAAGACGGAGGGACACTTGTCACCCTCCCATAGGCCCTTTCGAAAATATCCTGCTTTAAGCAATTCCTGAGAAAAAATCCCGCTCAGCCGCGCGCTGAAACCTCCGAGGATTTTCAGATTAGTGGCGCCGCCCCGCTGACGGTGCAGCGGCTGAGACGCCCGATACGAAAATCCTTCCTTCCGCGCCGCTACAAAATTTCTAACGCCCATACCTCTCCGCTCTGATGTCCTATCGACGAGCGGTTTGTCGCGTTGGACACTAGACTCATCCAACTTTATACTAGGCTTGCTAAACACCCCATACATCAAAAAAAAAAAATTGGGGTACCACACTCCAAATAAGACTTAAAATCCGTTCGACACATGATTGCCAACTTATCTTATATTTGAATTTACGGGGTGTAGCAGCAAGTGTTTGATTTTGTGCTACCGTGTCTCTCGATGGAGGGCCGACTATTTGATTGATTGTTGGACATACTGACGCGTTGGATGGTCCACGGGTATGCGTCCACTTTGAGTATTATCTGGTCATTTCTTTTGGACATACTGACATGATGGGTGGCCCACGAGTATGCGTCCACTTTGAGTATTATCTTGTTATTTCCTTTGGACATACTGACACGATGGGTGGCCCACGGGTATGCGTCCAGTAGGATGGTTTCATGGTCAAGCTTATACCGAGGTAAGATGCCGGGGCATGCGGTCATTGTGAGGGGTTAAATCCCCAGGTTATGTTATTAGTGCATGGACCGCTAATCCATGAAGCTTGCCGCGGTGACGAACAATCACGGGCTTGATTTGTACGTGTGGTTACAGGCACACTTTAGATACTTGTCCTGGTCATTTCTCGTGTATCGGCAGGCTCTGGTAGATAGCTTAAGATACTTGCCACGGTCATATCTCGTGAGACGGTAGGCTATCAGACGCTAGCTTTAGATACTTGCCTCGCCGATTCGTGGCTGGTTTGGATCTAGTAGTTGGCTTCGCACCTTGCCAGTGAATTTTTATGACTAGCCTTCTGAACAGCTAGTTGGCTACTCTACTTGGCCCGATCGGTTTAATGACGCAGGCAGATCTAGTGTTCAGGTTCACATATGGGTGTTGTTTTACATCATGTACTGCCGGCAGTGAGGAATGAGTTCCACGGGCATGATTGATATTATGGGCGTGAGACCCATAGTTATGTGTGAATGATTATTTTGAGGATATCGCCCTTACTTGACATAATTTACTTATTGCGTAAATGTTTTTATAAAATGATGAAATGTGATTTCATTACGATTTTCTGTTTCACATACTTGGTACTGTCAGATCGACCTCCTTCGGGCCGCGTCATGCCGCAGGTAGAGGTACACCAGTTGTTGATCCTCGTTCATAGGATCGCAGTTCAACGTTTGGGAAGCTCCGCTTTCTCGAGGTTTATCTTTTGTATAGTCCTCACATCGTAGGTACGTGTACATTCAGGGGTATGGCGGGGCCCTGTCCCGTCATAGTTGTTGTTACATTCTTAGAGGTCTGTAGTACTGTTGTGGGCAGGGTTTGTACATGATTGTAACTGTTCGGTTATATTGTATATACATGAAGGTGACCATTTTGGTTAACCTGTTTGCTTATCTTGTATCTTGTTTCCTGTTTAAGTTTTTATTTCCGCTGATTTTCTCTGATATTGTATCACTAGGGTGCCCGGTAAGACACGACCGCGCCCGAGGTCGTCGTGACAAAAGTGGTATCGAGCGCTTAGTCCTCGAAAAGTGTCTACGCACCGTATCTAGTAGAGTCTTGATTATCGGTGTGCTGCACCACACCAATAATCGTGAGGTCGCAGGATATTTAGGATTGGTTTCCATTCTTCTCATTCTGAGATCGTGCCTTAGAGCTGTGTTATAAGTTGGACCCCTCTGACGTATTTCGTTTTTACCAGTTATGCCTCCACGCAAGGCAACCCGAGCCCAGAAGGGCAAGGCTGCCGAGGGAGCTGCTAGTAGGACATAGAGGAGTACGAGGGCGCAGGCCCAGTCATTACCTGAGATAGTGCTTCAGACGGCGAGTTTTGCGACGCCACGCCCCAAAGAAGTTTAGAGCCGCAGCGGTGGCTACGAGACCACGACCGAGCCTCCACCCCACACCGGAGCAGAAGAGATGGGTTACAGGGAGATGGCCCGCCACTATCCAGATCGTGGCGCATACGAGGATAGGCTAGATGCACAGCCCAAAGAGCACCGTGGTTCACCCGAGATCGGATAGTTTGAGGCTACGGATTTTCTCGAGTCAGAGCCCGCGAGTTCTACGGTCGAGGCTCGAGGATGATCCGCAGGAGTTCATCCGGCGCTGCCGGATCATGAGAGTGATCAAGGCTTCGGAGACCGAGTCAGTGGTCCTAGGTTCGCATCGGCTGCGTGATACCGCAATGATCGGTTTGATTCACGAGCTATCCCGGGTGAGAATGCGCGCCCAGCCTATTTGGGACGAAGTTCTCGAGGTATTTCTCACCATTTCTTGCCTCCATGCATGATGAGAGCACGCCGGCAGTGATTACGGCGAGAGGCAGAGGCGACGGTTCGGAGTACAACGTGGAGTTCGACTCGTTGGCTCGGTATGTCCCCGCGTTGGTAGCAGATATGGAGTACAGAGTGCATCGCTACGTCACAGGGCTTGATGACTACTTGGCAGAGTCTTGCTCGGGTTTAGCTCTTCAACCGGGCATGGACATTGCCCGCATACAGGCGTATGCACTCGGGTGTGAGGAACGGAGAGGCCGACGGATTGACCAATACCAGCAGAAGAAGGCCAGGACAGCAGGGTCCTTTGGTGACTTTCAGGGTGGACCGCCTCAGCAGCAGACTAGTTATACGCCTCCGCCAGTACAGAGTGGTCCTCTACAGTCTTCAGGGCTTCCAGGGTATTTAGGAGCAGGTCAGGGCTCCAAGGGTTCAGGTTTTCGGGGGAGTTGGGGTGCTGGCCAGATGAAGCCACCCGACCTCGGTGTGGCCAGTGTGGTAAACCCCATGCGGGGGAGTGTCACGGTATTTAGAGGGCTTGTTTTACATGCGGCCAGCAGGGCCATTTTGCGAGAAATTATCCGACCGGGGGTAGCTCGGATGTAGAGACTCGGCCTTCGGGATCGGGCCATGTTCTTCGCCTTCGATAGCTAGGCAGGATGTTCATACACCGGCAGGCCATGGCAGGGGTCGTGGTGGAAGTTCCCAGTTCTAGCGGTCCTTGAAACCGCCTATTTGATTGCAGGTATATCCTTAACCCTCTAGAGATTTTTATTCGTGATATGATGATTTTAGGTTAAGTGTGTTATACCCCGTATTTCCAGAGTATGTACGTGAGGGCGTACGTATAAAAGTTTAAGCCTTAAAGTTAGGCATAGGTCGAAATTTGTGCACAACCCACGAAAAGAATCGTTTTCCGACGAAACGTTTTCCAAAACTTGCGTAGGGAAAATTACGGCTATGTCATTTATTATTTTTGCATATTTTTCTGAGAGATGTAACATTTTGGACCAACGAGAGGGTGACACTTGTCACCCTCAAGTGGACGGCAAAGGGGGCAAATGCCTTGGACGATTGGCATGGTTTTGGTGCCTAAAACTTGGGTCAATGTTTGTTGAGTGATTTGAGGAGTAGGCCTAGGGTGCACTTGTGCAAATCTCCACCTTACACTTGCCTACCACTTGGCTTCATCTTGGCCCTTGAAAGCCCTATAAATACCCCCCTTGAGTTGATGAATTCTTCATCCACAAATCAACTTTCCAAGTCTTAAAACTCCTCCCCTTAGTTGCTCTCTCGTCCAAAGCCTTCTCCCTCTTGGAAGCCCTAGCCGAAACACCCTCTCCCCATCTAACCTAGTGGCTTCACGAGTACCCCCTTTGTAGAAAGTTGTCTTCCAAGTATAGTTACTATTCCAAAATACCCTAGCCCCAAATCCCTTTTAGTATTTAAGTAGAAGTTGTTAGAAACTTCTAAGGGTTTCTTGGAGCTATCGGAGCGTGCAAATTAGGAGCTAAACCTTGCTCAGGATCGACATTTAACTTGGATAATTTTGGGCTTATCGAGGTAAATACTCTTGTCCTTCTATTGTAATAGGATATTACATATAAGAATAGTTAAGACTTGAATATAAGATATAGAAGGATATTAAACAATAGAATTGACCTGTAATCACAGTAGAAGGGTATAACAGAAGAAGAATTAAACTGTACTTACATAGGGTTGTATTTACAGTAGACTTGGGTAGCTTGACGGGTAGGGAAGTGCTACCCAATTTTCCGTAGAATAGAGAACCCTCTGCTTAGAACTTTATACAGTATAGTCTAGACGTTGATAGACGTATTTGACTGTTATAGGTCGATACTCTGCGCGCGACATATTCGACTTGGCAGGTGGTTTTCGCCAAGAAGGTATGTGATTCTTCCTATCCTCTTGAGCATGATATTTTAAAATATATATATAGTACGGTAGACGTACGTGTGTTAACTGAACATGGTTTTACTTAACGTCTTTCGACTTGAGTCTAAATAATAAGAACCTTGAAGTATTTCAAAAGAATTATAATCATTTTTGAAAGAAGAGTAATACTTGATTTTTAAACAGAAAGCTTAAGAGTTATACTAGCTTTATGGGAAGTTAGGTATAACGACTTAAGAAAGATAAAAGGAACGGTTTTACTTATTTGTTTATGAAAATCTTGTATTGACTTCTGCAAAATGTAGTAAGATGGTTTGATAAGGAAACATGTTATGATACTACGTTTGTTAGTGTCTTGTGATGTTATTCTTGTTGTGCTTACGTTGTTAAACGTTAAGACCGTTGTACTGTTATTATATCACCTACCCCCTTGACTTGTTATACCGAGGGCTTGCCACCCTTGATGCGGGTCTATACGGCCTATGCGGTCTGTGTGACTATACGAGTCGCGGAGTTCGAGATTGATCATTCCGGTGTTTATCCCGACGCGGATGCCTATGCGGCCTGGTGACTACGCGGTCTATGAGACTATGCGATCGCGAGTCCGGAGGTACCGGTTAGCTACCCCGTCGCGAGAATACCTCACGCGGTCATGCGTGTGACCTATGCGGATCGCGAAGTCCAGGATTAGGCACGCATAATGATACTATGGGCGATTGGCCTTGCTTCGATCATTAGCGGCCTAGAAAAGACCAGTTACATTATATCTATTTTGCTCTTGTTTATGTTGTGGCACTATGTGCAGTTGAACTGGATGTATTTGCAAATGGTTTTAAATACTTTGATTTTACTTCAGTACTTTATAGTTTCACATACTTGGTACCTATTGTACTGACCTCCTTCGGGGGGCTGCGTTTATTCCGCAGGTAAGGGCAAGCAGGTGCTAGATCCGCATCCTTAGGATCTTTGCTTTGGTGTCAGGAGCTCTATCTGCTCCGGAGGCTCGACTTTTGGTATGGTTCTCCCTGATGTTGTAGATATATGTACATTCAGGGTATGGCGGGGCCCTGTCCCGCCATAGTTGTTTACATTCCTAGAGGTCTGTAGTCATGTTGTAAAGTTGGGATGTAACTGTTCACTCTTTATATATATATGCCGAAAGGCGACTTTCTCAGATAAACTGTGTCTCAATTTACATTTGTTTCATGTCTTGTTTTTATATTCCGCTGATTACTCTGATGTATGTCTACTTGGGTGCCCCGGTAAGACACGATCCACGGCCTCGGAACGTCGTGACAAAAGTGGTATCGTGAGCGATTAATCCTCGGAAAGTGTCTACAGCCGTATCTAGTAGTTCGATTATCGGTGTGTCAGGCATCACACCAATAATCAAGAGGCTATAGGATATTTAGGATTGGTTTCCATTCTTCTCATTCCGAGATCGTGCCTTAGAGTTGTGTTATAAGTTGGACCTCTAACGTATTCCTTTCTCAGAATGATTATGCCTCCACGTAAGGCAACCCGCCGGGCGGCAAGGCAGCGGCGGAGCCGCTAGTAGGACACCGAGAGTCACGAGGCTCGTGCCCGCCTATACCGAGACAATGAGTTCCATGACGCCACGCCCCAAAGAGACCACGACCGCACCTCCCGCCCCACACCGCGCAGGAGTTAGGGTACAAGGAGATGGCCCGATTATTGGCCGTGATTGTGGCCGCATACGAGGATAGGCCGACGCAGCAGCCAGCCCAAAGAAGTGCACGTGGTTCACCCGAGATCGCATAGCTGAGGCTACGGGATTTTACGAGTTGTAGCCCGCCGAGTTCTACGGTCGAGGCACGAGGATGATCCGCAGGAGTTCATCCGCCGATTCTGAGGATCACGCGGTGATCAAGGCTTCAGAGACCGAGTCCGTGATCTTCGGTTCGCATCGGCTGCGTGATACCGCAGTCGATTGGTTTGATTCGTGGGAGCTTTCTCGGGGAGAGCACGCGCCTCCAGCAGTATGGGACGAGTTCTCGGAGGCTTTACTCACTCACTTCTTGCCTCCGCAGATGGCGAGGGCACGCCGACAAGTTTTGTTCTTTGAGGCAGAGAGCGCACGATTAGGAGTACAACGTTGAGTTCGATTCGTTGGCTCGATATGTCCCTGCGTTGCAGCGATATGGAGGACAGTGGTGCACCGCTACGTCACCGGGCTAGATGATTATATGGCCGAGTCTTGTGCGGGTGTTGCTCTTCAGCCGGGTATGGACATTACCCGCATGCAGGCTCATGCACTTGGATGCGAGGAGCGTAGAGACCGACAGGTCGACAAATATCAGCAGCAGAAGAAGGCCAAGACGGTCGGATCTTTTGGTAGCTCTCGGGATGGACGGCCTCAGCAGACGTCTAGATTTGCACCACAGCCAGCTCAGAGGACTCCTATATCATTTTCGATGCAGCAGTATTCGGGGCGTGTCGTGGCCCAGGACTTGATTTCGGTAGCAGAGGTGCTAACCGACGAGGTCCGCTCTGTGTCCGATGTGGTAGATTCCATTCGGGAGGTTGTGGTACTACTGAGCTTGCTACACTTGTGGCCGCAGGTCATTACGCGAGCCCGTCCGACTGCGGCGCTACTGATGGTAGGGTCACTGCAGGTGCATTGCCGTCTTCATCCCTTCGATTACTCGCCCGGGCGGCGTGGTACTCATGGACCAAAGGTCGCGCAGAGGTCGTAGCGCGGTCCCGATTCTAGCGTCCTCGTAACCACATTTATGCCTTGTCCAGCCGGCAGGACCAGGAGGCGTCGCCTGACGTCGTCACAGGTACCTTATAAGTTTCTGGTTATGATGTGTATGCCTTGATAGATCCGGGTTCTACTCTGTCCTATATATCTCCCATTATTGCTAGTAGGATAGGGATAGAGCCTGAGTCCATAGACCCTTTCGAGGTAGCTACGCCAGCCGGGCGATCGGTGGTAGCTCGGCGGGTATATAGGGCTTGCCCAGTGACTTTATGCAGTCGTCAGACCCTAGCCGACTTGATAGAGTTGGACATGACTGATTTCGAGGTGATCATGGGCATGGATTGGTTAGCTTCTACGCCAATGTAGACCGCAGGAGAGAGTGCTACGGTTCAGCTTTCGGGAGCCGGTTATTGAGTGGGTAGGAACATCAGACGCCGGCGGTAGGTTTATTTCCTACCTCAAGGCTAGGAAGATGGTGCGGAAGTGGGTACATCTACCATCTCGTTCGGGTGTTTGATCCGAGGTCGCAGCCTGCATTTTGATCGGCCCAGAGTCGAGAGTTCCCGACGTGTTTCAGCACGACCTTCGGGTATCCCTCCCGAGAGGAGATAGAGTTTTGTATCGATGTCTGCGACACTCGCCTATTTCCATTCCGCCATACGTAATGGCACCGCCGAGTTGAGAGAGAGTTGAAGGACACGAGAGATTTATCGAGAAGGGCTTCATCAAGCCTAGTGTTTCTCCCTGGGGAGCGCCGGTATTGTTCGTGAATAAGAAGGATGGGACGTTGCGCATGTGTGTTGATTACAGGCAGCTGAACAAGGTGACTATTAAGAACAGATACCCCCTTCCCAGGATTGATGATTTGTTCGACCAGCTGCAGGGTACGAGATGTTTCTCCAAGATTGATCTGCGATCGGGCTATCATCGTGCACGAGTCGAGAGGCGGATGTCCCTAGGATCGCATTCGACCCTGACGGGCATTATGAGTTCGTGGTCATGTCTTTCGTTGACCAATGCTCCGTGGTATTCATGGATATGATGAACCGAGTGTTCAAGCCATTTTTGGACACGTTTGTGATAGTGTTCATTGATGATATCTTGGTTTATTCTCGCCAGAGCGGTGAGCATGCGAGCATTTGGCGATCGTGGCCGAGAGTTCTCCAGACCGCAGCTTATACGCCAAGTTTTGAAATGTGAGTTCCGTTGACTTCTGGCTTTTCTTGGGCATATAGTCGGCCGATAGTATTCAGTGGATACGCCAAGATCGAAGCGATCGTGAGTTGGCCTAGACCTACTACTCCGGCAGAGGTTCGCAGCTCGGGCCTTGCAGTTATTATCGCGTTCGTAGAGAAGTTTGCTTCTATCTCTCGCACCACCGACTAGGCCGACTCGTAAGGCGATTAAGTTTGATGGACTCGCGTGTGAGCGGTGGTTTCCGATCTTGCGAGAGATCGACGACCGCCTCGCTCTTACTCTTCCGGAGGTCCAGACGGCTATGTCGTGTATTGTGACGTCGGGCATCGAGTTGGGATGTGTTGATGCAGCAGGCAAGGTTATAGCGCACGCATCCCGACTTAAGAAACATGAGAGGAACTACCCCACCCATAATTTGGAGTCGCGGTGATTCACGCCAAGATCCTGAGGCACTATTTGTATGGGGTTCATGTGGATATTTATACGCACCACAAGAGCCTCCGCTTATCTTCACCAGAGGAGCCGAACTTACGGCAGAGGCGGTGGTTAGAGTTGCTTAAGGATTATGATGTCGATATCTGTACCACGGGAAGGCCAATGTTGGCGTATGCCTTAGTCGTAGGTCGATGGGTAGCCTATCGGATGTGTAGCGGAGAGGAGGCATGGTTCGCGATTTGCATCAGTTAGCGAGCCTTGGTGTCCGTTTGATTGATTCTGATAGCAGTGGGGTTCGAGTTCGAGAGGTTGTCGAGTCTTCCATCGTCGAGGAGGTGAAGAGGCAACAGTTTGAGGATCCAGTTTTGACGCGGTACCGTGATATGGCTCTTCGTGAGGGGAAGGGTCCTTTTGAGGTAGCACCTGATGGGGTGCTAAGGTTCGAGGGCAGGTTGTGTGTTCCAGATATTGCAGGACTTCGGCAGCAGGTTCTAGGGGAAGCACACATCGCGCGTTACTCTATCCATCCGGGGTCGACCAAGATGTACCACGACCTCAGATCTGTGTATTGTTGGGATGGCTTGAAGAGGGACGTACGACTTTTTCGGCTGAGGATTATGCCAAACTTTACATCCGAGAGATCGTCAGACTGCATGGAGTCCCTATTTCGATCATATCGCATGCAGGAGCCCGGGCCACGCTAACTTCCGGAGGTCTTTCCGAATGGGTTTAGGGACGCAGTGAGCCCGAGTAATCGCATTCCATCCACGCAGACGACAGCCGAGAGCACTATCCAGACTCTTGAGGATATGCTGCGAGCCTGTGTTATTGACTTCAGGGGTAGCTGGGAGGATCATTTGCCTCTAGTTGAGTTTGCGTATAATAATAGATACCACTCCAGTATTCAGATGACGCCTTATGAGGCCTTGTATGGGAGGAAGTGCAGATCGTCGATAGGCTGGTTTGATGTGGGCGAGGTGCAGTTAATGGGACCAGACTTGGTGCAGCAGGCAGTGGATAAGGTGAAGCTTATCCAGGAGTGGTTACCGACACTTCGAGTCGGCTGGTCGACGCAGATCATCGTCGTCGGCATCTGGAGTTCGAGGTTGATGATTGGGTTTTCCTGAAGGTGTCACCCATGAAGGGTGTGATGAGATTCGGGAAGAAAGGGAAACTTAGCCCAAGGTACATTGGGCCGTATCAGATTGTCCGCAGGGTAGGCAAGGTTGCCTACGAGTTGGATCTGTCGTCCGATCTGGAGGCAGTGCATCCGGTTTTTCACGTTTCTATGCTGAGGAGATGTATCGGGGATCCATCTAGGGTACACCCAATTGACGATGTCGGTGGCCAGGGGTTATCGTATGAGGAGATTCCCATAGCGATAATCGATCGTCAGGTTAGGCGTCTGCGGACCAAGGACGTGGCTTCCGTCAAAGTCTTGTGGAGGAACGAGCTCAGGGAGGAGATGTCATGGGAAGCTGAGGAGGACATGAGGCAGACGTATTTCACCTATTCCCCACACCTCCAGGTAACTCACTTTCCTACTTGTAAATTTTCATTGTCATATATGCCTAAGTGTTGTTTTGTGGCCGTATGTGGCATTTGCAACTGTTTAAGTTATGAAGAACCTTATCGTTAACTGTCTTGGGAAGGAACATTCGGGACGAATGTTTCTAAGGAGGGGAGAATGTTATACCCCGTATTTCCAGAGTATGTACGTGAGGGCGTACGTATAAAAGTTTAAGCCTTAAAGTTAGGCATAGGTCGAAATTTGTGCATAGGCTTAGAACTTTATACAGTATAGTCTAGACGTTGATAAACATATTTGACTGTTATAGGTCGATACTCTGCGCGCGACATATTCGACTTGGCAGGTGGTTTTCGCCAAGAAGGTATGTGATTCTTCATATCCTCTTGAGCATGATATTTTAAAATATATATATAGTACGGTAGACGTACGTGTGTTAACTGAACATGGTTTTACTTAACGTCTTTCGACTTGAGTCTAAATAATAAGAACCTTGAAGTATTTCAAAAGAATTATAATCATTTTTGAAAGAAGAGTAATACTTGATTTTTAAACAGAAAGCTTAAGAGTTATACTAGCTTTATGGGAAGTTAGGTATAACGACTTAAGAAAGATAAAAGGAACGGTTTTACTTATTTGTTTATGAAAATCTTGTATTGACTTATGCAAAATGTAGTAAGATGGTTTGATAAGGAAACATGTTATGATACTACGTGTGTTAGTGTCTTGTGATGTTATTCTTGTTGTGCTTACGTTGTTAAACGTTAAGACCGCAGATCTTGTTATTATATCACCTACCCTCGACTTGTTATACCGAGGGCTTGCCACCTCGATGCTGGTCTATACGGCCTATGCGGTCTGGTGACTATACGAGTCGCGGAGTTCCGTGATTGATCATTCGGGTGTTTATCCCGACGCGGGATGCCCTATGCGATGCGTGTGACTATCGCGTCTATGAGACTATGCGATCGCGGAGTCCGGAGGTGCAGGGGTTAGCTACCCCGATGCGAGGAATACCTCACGCGGTGCATGTGTGACCTATGCGGATCGCGGAAGTCGAGATTAGGCACGCATAATGATACTATGGGCGATCGCCTTGCTTCGATCATTAGCGCCTAGAAAAGACCGGTTACATTATATCTATTTTGCTCTTGTTTATGTTGGCACTATGTGCGATTGAACCGTTGTATTTGCAAATGGTTTTAAATACTTTGATTTTACTTGATTTTACGATTCACATGCTTGGTACTGTTATCGACCTCCTTCGGGCCGTTCACGCCGCAGGCGGCAAGCATGTGCTAGATCCGCATCCTTATGATCTTTGCTTTGGTGTCAGGAGCTCCATCTTCTCCGGAGGCTCGACTTTTGGTATGGTTCTCCCTGATGTTGTAGATATATGTACATTCAGGGTATGGCGGGGCCCTGTCCCGCCATAGTTGTTTACATTCCTAGAGGTCTGTAGTCATGTTGTAAAGTTGGGATGTAACTGTTCACTCTTTATATATATATGTCGAAAGGCGACTTTCTCAGATAAACTGTGTCTCAATTTACATTTGTTTCATGTCTTGTTTTTATATTCCGCTGATTACTCTGATGTATGTCTACTTGGGTGCCCCGGTAAGGCACCAGTCACGGGCCTCGGAACGGGTCGTGACAAAGTGTTATGTTTGGATAGCACTGTGTAAAATGGTGATTTAGAGAACTTGGTTAGTTGAAAAGGTAAGTTTAGAGGCAGGGAAATTGTGAGCCTTAGAATATGGTAATAGTTGAGACCTTATATGTAAAGCCGTCTTGAGTAAAAGATTTTACAGTTAGTCTTTGTCGAAGTACTTGGTATGCGTGAAATATATTGTGGGATGATTCCCTGGGTAGTTTGAGATGGAAGTGTTAACTTTCATGACGTGAATTAGTAAGATTATTTCGGATTGGGGAATGAGAGAGTTTGGCGCGACGGTAGGTCAGGTTGAGGCCATATTGCGGGTCAACCCGCAGCCCGGAGTGAGGCGGGGTCAGTTCGAGGTGTTCCCGCCAGGTGGTAGGGTCACGAGGGTGCTAAGCCCAAGTTTAGGTAACCATCATATGAGTTCGTGGATGTGTTCGACCAGAACCAGATCGTGAAGGCCAGGAATGGCCTTGAAGGAGTTTTAGGATAGGTTACGGGCCGGTGTTTTAATTTCAGGGGTAGCTGTGAGGATTATTTGCCTATGGTTGAGCGAGTATTATAATAGCTACCATTTCAGTATTCGGATGGCGCCTTATGAAGCCTTGTATGGGCGGAAGTGTAGGTTGCCGGTCGATTGGTTCGATGTTGGCAAGGTTCAGATAGTTGGTCCATACTTGATTCAGCAGGATGTGGATAAGGTGAAGCTTATCCAGAAGAGGTTATTAGCAACTCAGAGTCAACAGAAGTCGTGCGGATAATTCGGCGTCGACACTTGGAGTTTAGGTTGACGGTGGTTCTTTTTGAAGGTACCACCCCGGAAGGGTGTGACGAGATTTGGAAAGCAGGGGAAAACTTACCCCGAGGTACTTTGGGCATTTTCAGATTGTTGTAGAATAGGCCAGGTTGCCTATAAGGTAGCACTGCCGTCCGACTTAGGAGGCAGTACGTCCGGTCTTCCATATTGCTATGTTTCGGAAGAGTATCGGAGATCCATCCAGAGTGTTCCCAGTGAATGATGACCAAGTTGGAGGTAGTAACTCCAAGATTGTGGAAATTGAAGCGGTAACTGAAGTGTGGAACGTGTACTATAGAGAGTTCGGGTGTACGACGAGTAAGAAAAGAGGCGAAGATGTGCTAAGAAGAGGGAAGTGTTCCTTTTATGAAGTAGAGATGCGAAGGGAGTATCCTTTAGACCATGAGTGGGAGCTTTTGTGATGTTAGAGGTGATTCCTCGTTGGCTTGTATTTGAGTTTTGCGTACATGTTATATTCTAGCCATTGGTGGCGTGATCGGTTTTGTAAGTGTAGTAGTGGAGACTATACCGGCTCAAGCGTGTTTGAAGACTTAGAAGGAACATTCGGGACGAATGTTTCTAAGGGGGGAAGAATGTTACACCCCGTAGTTCCAGGGTATGTATGTGAGGACATACATACGAGAATACGACAGTAATATTGGAAAGAAAGAAAGGTGTGATTTTTCGACGGAAAAGTTTCCGGATTTTGTGAGGAAAAAAGGCTCGTTAATGGTAATTGGATTCCCAGATTTGGTATTCGGACTTTTTGGAATATTTAAGAATTATGGAATTATATTTCCGGAATTGGTCACGTGGGGCCCACCGGAGGAATTTACGGTTTGAGGGGCCCACTTTATTTTCGGATTTTTGGCATTACGGATATTTTCGGAAGATGAAATATTTTGGACCAATAGGAGGGCGACATGTTTCACCCCTAGGTGGCACATGTTGGACGAATTGATGGACATGGTTTGCACGTTTTTGGCATTTTAAAGGCCAAAAACATTTGGTCAAAGTCTTGAAGATATTTTGTGTAGTAGATAGATAAGTGGGACCCAGACACACATGGCCAAATCTAGACCTCACACTTTCTTTGATCTTGGCCATTGATTGTCCTATAAATACGCCCTTAATGCAAGACTTCTTCATCCACACTTGAGAGTTTCCAAGTCTTGAAATACTCCCTCCCCTCTCCTTGTTGTTCTCGGCAATTAGCCCTCCCCCTTGACCAAAAGTTGTCCAAAAATTCTTAAAGTTTTAAGTGTTCTTCCTTAGAGTGTTAGGAAGATTGTGTACCAAGAGTTGGAAAATATTTCACACCCCTAGCCTAGAAACCTTGTCTTGGCCGAAACTTGCCATAGTTTGAGCCTAAGTGTTCTTCACTTTTTGGAGTTGGACCTTGAAGAGAAGTTGTTAGAAACTTCTAAGGGTTGCTTGGAGCAGTTTGGAGCGTACAGAATAGGAGCTAAACGTTGCTCAGGATCGACTTATAATCTTGGATAATTTTGGGCTTATCGAAGTAATGATCTTTGTCCCCCTATTGTAATTGGATATTACATGTTGTAGTAGTTTAGAATTCAGTATAAGATTTATTGGAAGGATGATTATAAAGAATTGAACTGTATTTACATCGAAGATTTATTCTGTAGACTTGTAGTATTATTGTGGGGCGATGTTGTACACGTCAGTTAGACGTGTAACCCTCAGTAGTTGTTGGCTTGCAATGGGCCTTGTTAGAGGAGGAGATTTATGTGGTTTCGGGGGGGGGGGGGGGAGGTGCTGCCGAATTTTCCGTAGGATAAGGATCCTTGTACTTAGAATTATTATACAAAGAGAACTAGAATTTTATAGATGTATTGTGGTTATTATAGGTGGACTTTCACGCCACAGATACTCGACTTGGCTTGTGGATTGCCAAGAGGTATGTGATTCTTCCTATACTCTTGAGCATGATTTGTTGTAAACTATATAGTACGGTAGACGTACGAGTGTGAAATGAATTTGGTTTATTTAAAACATAAAGTGTTATAATAGCTTTATGGGAAGTTAGTTATAACGACTTTATGAAGTTAAAATAAGAGACTTTACTTATAAACAACTTGATTTTGAAAAAGGAGAAGTAACCTGATTTAAGTATGGGTTACTTGTTTTGAAAAGAGTAATTTACGGGGTTTTAAAAGTATACTTGATATTGTCTTAAAACTATAAAGCACTTGGTTTAAAAAAGTATAGAGTACTTGATTTTAAAAGTCTTGTAAGGATTTTCAAAGAAGGTGTAGTAATTTGGTTTGAAAAGAAAATGTGTTTGATACTACGAGTGATAGTATCGTGTGGCTTTTACGTAAAAAGAGGTCTTTTTGAAAGAAAGAAAGTATGTAGTATTTTGGGGTTGAAACCCGGATTGTTGACATAAAATAAAAGTACCTTAAACTTGCATATGCTTGTGGTGATAGCTTTGTTGTGGTGCAAGTGTTTGATTTTGTGCTACCGTGTCTCGATGGAGGTCGCTATTTGATTGATTGTTGGACATACCGACGTTGGATGGTCCACGTGTATGCGCCCACTTTGAGTATTATCCGGTCATTTCTTTTGGACATACCGACACGATGGGTGGCCCACGAGTACGCTGGGCCCACTTTGAGTATTATCTTGTTATTTCCTTTGGACATACCGACACGATGGGTGGCTCACGCATGCGCCCAGAGGATGGTTTCATGGCCATGCTTATACCGAGGTAAGATGCCACGCATGCGATCGCAGGGGTTAAATCCGGTTATGTTATTAGTCCATGGACCGCTAATACATGAAGCTTGCCGCGCGATTAACAATCACGGCTTGATTTGTACGTGTGGTTACAGCACACTTTAGATACTTGTCTGGTCATTTCTCGTATCGCAGCTCGTAGATAGCTTAAGATACTTGTCACGGTCATATCTCGTGAGACGGTAGGCTATCAGACGCTAGCTTTAGATACTTGCCTCGCCGATTCGTGGCTGGTTTGGATCCGTAGTTGGCTTCCGTACCTTGCCCGTGAAGTTTTATGACTAGCCTTCTGATCCGGTAGTTGCTACTTACTCGCCCGACGGTTTAACGACGCAGCAGGATCTAGTTTTTAGGTTCACATACGGGTGTTGTTTTACATCATGTATGGCGATGAGGAATGGGTTCCACGCATGATTGATATTATGGGCGAGACCCATAGTTATGTGAGTGATTATTTTGAGGATACGCGCCCTCTTACTTGACATAATCATTTACTTATTGCGAAATGGTTTTATAAAATGATGAAATGTGATTTCATTACGCATTTTCGCCACATACTTGGTACTGTTATCGACCTCCTTCGAGGCTGCGTTCACGCCGCAGGTAGAGGTACACCATTGTTGATCCTTGTTCATAGGATCGCAGTCATTGGGGAAGCTCCGCTTCTCGAGGCTTATCTTTTAGTATAATCCTGTCATTGTAGGTACTTGTACATTCGTGGTATGGCGGGCCATGTCCCATCATAGTTGTTGTTACATTCTTAGAGGTCCAGTAATCGCTGCAAGGTGGTTTGTAAAGGATTGTAATCGTTTCTGCTATAGTGTATATACATGAAGGTGACCGTTTTGGTTAACCTGTTTGCTTATCTTGTATCTTGTTTCCTGTTTAAGTTTTTATTTCCACTGATTTTCTCTGATATTGTATCACTAGGGTGCCCGGGGTAAGGCACCAGTCACGGGCCCGAGGTCGGGTCGTGACAATAAGTCTTGCGGGTTCTGCAAGCAAACTAATGAAACAAGGGAACACCTCTTCTTTACTTGCCCCTACACCGCTTGATTTGGAAGAGCATAAGAGATTGGTTGGGCATTAAAAGAGAAATGACAACTGTTGATAGCTCTCTTAAGTGGATTAAGAAAGACCACCGCGGGACAAGCATCCGAGCCAAAGCTATCTTGCTTACCTTTTGCACAGTGGTCTATGAGATTTGGAGGGCAAGAAATACATTGCTCTTTGAAGGCACAAGCTTGCCGACAGAAGAGGTCATTGCAAGGATCAAAACAACATCTTATAGAGTTCTCTATGATTTTATCCCCTCTTGTAATGGCACCTTTGAGTGACCACCCCTCTCCCCCCTCATTTCTTGTTTACATTACGTTGAGGCTTGAGATCCCTCAATGACTGATTGTAGCCACTTTTCTTTTCGTTTTTAGTAATACTATTTGCATTTACCTAAAAAAAAAAAAGGATAGGGATAGAGCCTGAGTCCATAGACCCTTTTGAGGTAGCTACGCCAGTGGGTGATTCGGTGGTAGCTCGGCGGGTAAATAGGGCTTGCCCGGTGTCTTTATGCGAGTCAGACCCTAGCCAACTTGATAGAGTTGGATATGACAGACTTCGACGTGATTATGGGTATGAATTGGTTAGCTTCTTGCTACGCCAATGTAGACTGTAGGGAGAGAGTGGTACGGTTCCAGCTTTCTGGAGCCTGTTATCGAGTGGGAGGAACACCGTGTCGCCGGGGTAGGTTTATTTCATACCTCAAGGCTAGGAAGATGGTGCCAGAAGGGTATATCTACCATCTCATTCGTGTTTGATATCGAGGTGCGATACAGATTTTCGATCGCCCAGAGTCGAGAGTTCCCGATGTGTTTCCAAACGACCTCCGGGTATCCTCCCGAGAGGAGATAGAGTTTTGTATCGATGTCTTTGCACCACTGCCTATATATCCATTCCGCCATACGAATGGCACCGCCGAGTTGAGAGAGTCAAGGACCACCGAGAGATTTGTTGGAGAAGCGGCTTCATCAGCCTAGTGTTTCTCCCCAGGAAGCGCGGTATTGTTCGTGAAGAAGAGGGCGGGACGCCGCGCATGTGTGTTGATTACGGCTGAACAAGGTGACTATTAAGAAGATACCCCTTCCCGTGATTGATGATTTGTTCGACCATTGCGGTGCGAGATGTTTCTCCAAGATTGACTGCGATCGGGCTATCATCAGTGCGAGTTAGAGAGCGGATGTCCCTAGATCGCATTTCGACCAGACGCACTATGAGTTCGTGGTTATGTCTTTCGGTTTGACTAATGCTCGCAGATTTATGGATTTGATGAACCGAGTGTTCAAGCCATTTTTGGATACGTTTGTGATAGTGTTCATTGATGACATCTTGGTTTATTCCCGCCAGAGCGAGCATGCGAGCATTTGAGGATCGTGGCCGAGTTCTCCAGACCACGGCCAGACGCCAAGTTTTCAGTGTGAGTTTTGGTTGGCCGGTGGCGTTCTTAGGGCACATTGTTGGCCGATGGTATTCGGGTGGATACGCCAAGATCGAGGCGATGAGTTGGCCTAGACCTACTACTCCGGCCAGGTGCGCAGCCTTTACGGGCCTTGCAGTTACTATCGGAGGTTCGTGGAAAAGTTTGCTTATTTGGCACTTTGACTAAGCCGACTCGTGGCGGCTAAGTTTCGGGACGGATGCTTGTGAGGAGGGCTTCCAGCCATCGAGGAGAGGTTGACGATCGCCCAGCTTACTTACTTCCGCAGGCCTAGACGGCTATGTGGTGTATTGTGATGCGTCAGGCATCGGGCTTGGATGTGTGTTGATGCAGCAGGGTAAGGTTATAGCGTACGCATCTCGACAGCTCAAGAAGCATGAGAAGAACTACCCCACCCATGATTTGGAGTTGGCAGCGGTGATTCACGCCTTGAAGATCTGGAGACACTATTTGTATGGAGTTCATGTGGATATTTACACAGACCACAAGAGCCTCCAGTATATCTTCACCGTATGAGTGAACTTACGGCGAGACGGTGGTTAGAGCTACTCAAGGATTACGATGTCGATATCCTATACCACCCAGGGAAGGCCAATGTAGTGGCAGATGCCCTTAGTCGTAGGTCGATGGGTAGTCTATCGAGGTGCGGCAGAGTGGAGGGTATGGTCCGCGAGTTGCATCGGCTAGCGAGCCTCGAGTCCGATTGATTGATTACGATAGTAGTGGGTTCGAGTTCGAGAGGTTGCCGAGTCTTCCATCGCCGGCGAGGTGAAGAGGCGACGCTGAGGATCCGAGTATGACCCAGATCGCGGATACGCTCTTCGTGAGGAAGCGGTCCATTCGATGTAGCACGATGGGTGCTAAGATTTGGGCGAGCGTGTGTTCGGATATTGCAGACTTGACGGCGGGTTCTGGGAAGCACACAACGCGCGTTACTCGATCCATCCGGGGTCGACAATGTTATACCCCGTAGTTGCAGGGTATGTATGTGAGGACGTACGTACGAGAGTACGGCAGAAATTTTGAAAAGAAAGAAAGATGTGAGTTTTCGACGGAAAAGTTTCCGGTTATTTGTGAAGAAAAAGGTTCGTTAATGGGAATTGGATTCCCGATTTGGTATTTGGACTTCATAGATTATATTAGAATTTTGAGGTTTTATTTTTGGAAATGGTCACGTGGGCCCACGGAGAAATTTACTGATTTTAGGGCCCGCTTTGTTTTTGAGATTTCCGGTAATTTGGATATTTTCGGAAGACAAAATATTCTGGGCGAATCGGGGGGCGACACGTGTCACCCCCATGTGGCACCCTTGGCCGATTTTACATTTGTGCACAACACCGGTTAGAGTCGTTTTGGCGAAACGCTTTTCGTAACTTGGCGGAAAATTCCGCTATGTCGCTTTGTATTTTTGCGGATTTTTCCGAGAGACGAAACATTCGACCAACGGGAGGGTGGCGTGTGTCACCTCACAATGGAAGACGTGCGCACTTGGCCGAATGGGGGCAAGTTGTGGTAGATATTTGTGTAGATGTTTGTAGGGTTTTAAGGAGTAGGGTCTAGGTGCACTTGGCTTGATCTTGGCCTTACACTTGCCTTGCACATGGCTTGATCTTGGCCATTGGTTGGCCTTTGGTTTTGCTATAAATACCTCCTCCGTGAAGACTTATTCATTCACCTCACTTTGTCTAAGTCTTGAAATCCCTCCCCTCCTCTTGTAGCTCTCGACCAAAGCCTCCCCCCCTCCCTCCTCCATGTGGCCTTTGGCCGAGAAGGGTTCCCCTTGTGGTGCTAAGTGGGTACCCCTAGCCTAGTTGTTTCGTATAATACCCTCCTCAGGTATTGAAATACTTCTCCTAGTATTGTTATAATGCCCAAAATACCTTAGCCTTGTACCTTGTAGTATTCCAAAGATACCTCTTTACGTAGAGTCAGGAAATACTACCTTTTGTCCTTTTAGTCTCAAACCGAAACCCTAAGGAAATCTTGAAGTTGGTCAAGTATTTGAGTAGAAGTTAGTTAGAACTTCTGGTTGTTTGGAGTGGTTTGGAGCGCACTGAGGAGCTAAACCTTGCTCAGATCGACATTATAACTTGGATAATTTTGGGCTTGTCGAGGTAATTATCTTGTCCTCTATTGTAATTGGAAATTACATGTTTGTTAGAATATATAGTTGAAGTATACTATATATGGAACTATACTTAGTATTCGCAATGTCTTTTGACTTAAGCCCAAGAATAAAGAATCGAATCGAATCAGTATTTACATAGGACTGTATTGCAGTAGACTTGTGTAGTATTACTGAGTAGAATTGTACACGTCCGGTTAGACGTGTAAGCCCCGGTTGGCTTGTAGCTACCGATAGAGAGGAGATTTACGCTGTGTGAGGTGTCTTAGAATTTTCTATAGAAAGATAGAACTTGTGTTTTGGGGTTAATAGACGTTTGTAACCTTTATAGGTGAAAGTACTAAGAGTAGCGTATTCTACTCGAGGAGTGGAAAGGGCTAGTGCGTTGTAGATTGGAGCATTTTGCTTATTGTCGATAAATCGTCGCGAGGTATGTGAACCTCTTCCTATCTCTTCTAGCATGATATGTGTGAACTATGTAGTACGGTAGACGATACGTGCTAAGTGATTTGGTTGGTTTAAAACATAGGGTGTTATAATAGCTTTATGGGAAGTTAGTTATAACGACCTTATGTAGTGAAAATGGTTTATCGATGTTAGAAGTTAAGAGACTTGATCTTAGAAGATAAGAGACTTAACTTATTTGTTTTAATGTGGATGTTGTGTGAAACCTCATTCGTGAGTAATGAGTACTTGGTTTTTAAAGGAATAATGTTTCCGATTTGAAATCGAATGTGTATCGGCTGCACCACCGCGTTAATAAAGGAAAATGTATTGAATAATGATGTGTTGTATTAAAACCAAGAGAAACCTCCATCCGCATAGAAGCTAAGATGAGACAAAATGATATTACATTTTCTAGATCATGGTCTTTGTAATAAAATCGTTATAACAAGAATAAACTACTCACATATATGACATATGTTACTCAATTGTTCTAAAAGGAATCAAGTGATTAAGTTTGGGAACTATGAAACCATTTGAAAATGAGAAGCTTGAGTAATTGAAACTAGGCAAACCGAACTTAGGAAAAGAATGTTGTTACTTGATTTTGAAAAGGAATGTGGGTTGGTCATTCTAATACTACGTATCGGGTGACTTTTATAAGTAATGGATCTCTTTAAAAGAACTTAACGTATGTAGTACTTTGGGGTTAAAAACCGGACCTTGGCATAAAATGAAAGTACTTTGAGTTGTGTGAAACTTGCCTATGCTTGTTGTTGTGAAACTTGCCTATGCTTGTTGTTGTGAAACTTGCCTATGCTTGTTCGTGAAACTTGCCTATGCTTGTGATGATAGCCTTTGTTGTGCAAGTGTGGTATTTCGTATTACCGCCTCTCGATGAGGTCTGGTCGACTTGTTGAGAACTTACTCGACGCTTTGGCGGTGATGGAGAATTCCACGTATGTTTCCATTTTGATTATCGTCTTGTTGTTGATGTCACATGGACATGTCTACACCGACGCAGAATTCCGGCACGCGGCACGTGCGGTCGTCGACACCGATATATTGTTATTGTGGTTACACGGACATGCCTACACCGAGGTAGAATTCCGGGGCATGTGGCTACGCGCGGGTTGATCACCCAAGATATTATTGTTGATGTCACATGGACGTGTCTACACCGAGGTAGAATTCGGGGCACGTGTGGCCGGGCATTGGTATTATTGTTGCATCATGGACATGTCTACACCGATGCACTCGGGGCACGCGCCATGACGCGAACATGATTGATGTTGTGGGCGAGACCCATAGTTATATTTGAGTGATGACTTGAGGCGTGAGTCCCCGGCCGGATATGATCGCTTTTATGTTGTGAATCGTAGTTTGGTATCATACATGTCTCCCGCTTTATATAGACTAGTATGATTTCATTCTGATTTTTACTGATTTCACATACTTGGTACCACAGATCGACCTCTTCGGCCGCGTCATGCCGCAGTAGAGGTACATCGGTCGTGGATCCCCGCCTTAGGATCACATTCAGCGTATTGGAAGCTCCGCTTCTTCGAGGCTTATCTTTTGTATGTGTTCCACGAGTTGTAGGTTCTTGTACATTCGTGGTATGGCGGGCCCCGTCCCGGTCATAGTCGTTGTAAATCTTAAGTGCAGAGTATCGCACAAGTGGTTGTAAAGGATTAAACTGCTCGTGTTTTACGATATATCGAAGGCAACCGCTTTTGGTTGCTTTTTATTATTATATCTCTTGTTTCATGACTCATGTTTTATTTTCCGCCGTTTTCTCGATGTTGTATCACTAGGGTGCCCGGTAAGGCACCAAGAATGGGCCCGAACGGTCGTTACAAAAGTGGTATCGAGCGATTAATCCTCGGAAAGTGTCTACGCACCGTGTCTAGTAGAGTCTTGATTATCGGTGTGTTGTGCACCAC
Source organism: Przewalskia tangutica (assembly GCA_029844215.1). Classification (NCBI taxonomy): domain Eukaryota; kingdom Viridiplantae; phylum Streptophyta; class Magnoliopsida; order Solanales; family Solanaceae; genus Przewalskia; species Przewalskia tangutica. The sequence goes on from CM056730.1 coordinate 48,505,997, forward strand.
ATCTATAATCGTGAGGCTATAGGACATTTAGGATTAGTTTCCATTCTTCTCATTCCGAGATCGTGCCTTAGAGTGTGTTGTAAGTCGACCCTCCGACGTATCTCGTTTGTACCGCTTATGCCTCCGCAAGGCAACCAGGCCCGATGGCAAGGCAGCGAGGGTGCCGCTAGTGAGATACTGAGGAGTACGAGGCGCAGCCTGACAAGACTCGAGGTCAGGCTTCAGACGGCGGTTTCAGGACGCCACCACCAAAGAGTTTAGAGCCGCGGCCGTGGTCGATGAGACTACAAGACTGAGCCTCCACCCCCACACCGGGCAGGAGACGGGTTACGCGAGATGGCGATTCTTGCCGCCGTGGTCGTGGGCCGATATGAGGATAGCCGGACGCAGCCTAGCCCAAAGAGCACCTGTGGTTCACCCCGAGCAGATAGTTTGAGGCTACGGACTTTACGAGTTGTAGCCCGCGAGTTTTTTGGGTCGAGGCACGAGGATGATCCGCAGGAGTTCATCCGGCAGCTGACCGGATCATGCGGTGATCAAGGCTTCAGAGACCGAGTCCGTGACCTTTGGTTCGCATCGGCCGCGTGATACCGCAATGATTGGTTTGATTCATGGAGCTTTCGGGAGAGCATGCACTCAAAGCAGTATGGGATGAGTTTTCGGGGCTTTCTCACGCACTTCTTGCCTCCGCAGATGAGGAGGGCACGCCGGCAGATTTTTGATGCTTAGACAGAGCGCGCGACGGTTCGGGAGTACAATGTGGAGTTCGACTCATCGCCTTGCGACGCCCCAAATGGTAGCTAGTATGGAGGATCGAGTGCACCGATATGTTACAGTGGCTCGATGATTACATGTCGAGGCATGTTCAGAGTAGCTCTTCACCGGCATGGACATTTCCGCACGCAGCTCACGACCGGGATGTGAGGCACGAGAGGTCGACGAATGACCAAGATCGCCAGAAGAGGCGAACAACAGTGGTCCTTTGTGACTTTCGAGGCGGACCGCCTCAAAGAAGATACTAGTTTTGTACCTCCGCCCGGGCAGTGGTCCTCCACAACCTTGAGTATTCGGAGCAGTCGTGGCTCGAGGTTCGAGTTTCAGGAAGTAAGCGGTGTTGGCGATGCGGTCACCCCTACCCTGTGGTCGATGTGGTAGACCGCATTTCGGGAGTGTCGTGGTGCCAGGAGCTTGTTATTTTTGCGCCAGCAGGCCATTTTGCGAGGAACCGTCCGACCAAGGGTAGCACGGATGTTACGACTCACCACGGATCGATGGTGGTTCATCGCTTCATAGCTACATGCCAGTGCCTATGATTAGAGTGAGCGGTAGCTTCGTGTTTATCCTTAACCTCTAGAGTTTTGGTATGCTTGTTATGATGGTCTCATTATTGTGTGTTATGTACGAATAAGCGTTGTGTTAATTGTGAGTTTGAAAACATGTTTAGTTGGGAGGTTACGTATGGGGCATGGTAAGTGTGAACCTTAGACTATGTCACGACCGAGACCTTGTGGTAAGGTCGTCTTGAGATTAAAGATTTATTTTATGTTTGACCACTTATCGAGAGTAGTGGTATACGTGGGATTTATTTGCGTGATAAGTCCGTGGGTAGTGTGAGATGGAAGTGGTAGCTTTCATGATGTGAATTAGTAAGATTGTTCGGATCGGGAACAAGAGTTCTGCGTTGGGGTCGGGTTGAGGACCATTTGCGGGTCAACCCAGAACCCGGTTTGGGGTCAGTTCGGGTGGTCCCGCCGGTGGTAGGGTCACGAGGATGCTAGGCCCAAGTTTGTATGATCATCGATGAGTTCGTGGACGCGTTCGACGAAGCGGTTCGTAGAAGGCCGGAATGGCCTTAAGGAAGTTTGAGGTTAGTAAGATGACCAAGTTTGGAGGTAGTGACTCCGAGATTTTCGAACGGAAGTAATGGTGAAGTATGGTACGTCTTGGGAGAGTTCGAGTGTTCGAGAAGCGGTACAACGAGTAAGGAGGAAGATAACGTGTGTTATCTCGTGGCCGTGGCGTTGGCAACTTGTTAGAGGAACTTCATCGATATCCGTCTTGAGAAGGAACATTCGGACGAATGTTTCTGGCGAGGAGAATGTTATACCCGTAGTTGTGGTATGTATGTGAGGACGCACGCGTGAGAGTACGGCAGAAATTTTGAAAAGCAAGAAAGATGTGAGTTTTCGTCGGTACAGTTTCCGGTTATGTGTGAAGAAAATGTTTCGTTAATGGGCATTGGATTCGCCGATTTGGTATTTGGACTTCATAGATTATATTAGAATTTTGAGGTTTTATTTTGGAAATGGTCACGTGGGCCCACGGAGAAATTTACTTTTGTGGGGCCCGCTTTGTTTTTGAGATTTCGTAATTTGGATATTTTCTAAGACGAAATATTCAGGCGACCGGGGCGACACGTGTCACCCCACGTGGCACCCTTGGCCGATTTTACATTTGTGCACAACACCCGCCAGAGTCGTTTTCGACTAAACGTTTTCAGAACTGCGAAGGAAAATTCGGCTATGTCGTTTTGTATTTTTGCGGATTTTTCCGAGAGGCGAAACATTCGGATCAACGGGAGGGTGACATGTGTCACCCTCACAACGGAAGACGTGTGACTGGCCGAATCGGGGGCAAGTTGTGGTAGATATTTGTGTAGATGTTTGTGAGGGTTTTAAGGAGTAGGGTCTAGGGTGCACTTGGCTTGATCTTGGCCTTACACTTGCCTTGCACATGGCTTGATCTTGGCCTTACACTTGCCTTGCACATGGCTTGATCTTGGCCATTGGTTGGCCTTTGGTTTTGCTATAAATACCCCTCCCTTGTGAAGACTTATTCATTCACTCCTCACTTTGTCTAAGTCTTTAAATCCCTCCCCTCCCTCTTGTAGCTCTCGTCCTAAGCCTCTCCTCCCTCCTCCTCGTGGCCTTTGGCGAGAAGGTTCCACTGGTGCTAGCCATGGGTACCCCTAGCCTAGTTGTTTTCATACAATACCCCTCCCTTGTGGTATTGAAATACTTCTCCTAGTATTGTTATAATGCCCAAAATACCTTAGCCTTGTACCTTGTAGTATTCCAAAGATACCTCTTTACGTAGAGTTCAGAAATACTACCTTTTGTCCTTTTTAGTCTCAAACCGAAACCCTAAGGAAATCTTCAAAGTTGGTCAAGTATTTGAGTAGAAGTTGGTTAGAACTTCTAAGGGTTGTTTGGAGTGGTTTGGAGCGCACGGGTGGAGCTAAACCTTGCTCAGATCGACAGTATAACTTGGATAATTTTGGGCTTGTCGAGGTAATTATCTTGTCCCTCTATTGTAATTGGAAATTACATGTTTGTTAGAATATATAGTTGAAGTATACTATATATGGAACTATACTTAGTATTCGCAATGTCTTTTGACTTAAGCTGAAGAATAAAGAACCGAATCAATCAGATTTACATAGGGTATTGCAGTAGACTTGTGTAGTATTCTCGAGTAGAATTGTACACGTCAGGTTAGGCGTGTAAACCACTCTGGTTGGCTTGGTAGCCTCGATAGAGAGGAGATTTACGCTGTGTGTGTGAGGAAATGCCGAATTTTCTATAGAAAGATAGAACTTGTGTTTTGGGGTTAATAGACGTTTGTAACCTTTATAGGTGAAAGTACTAAGAGTAGCGTATTCTACTCGAGGAGTGGAAAGGGCTAGCGTTGTAGTACTTGGAGCATTTTGCTTATTGTCGATAAATCGTCGCGAGGTATGTGAACCTCTTCCTATCTCTTCTAGCATGATATGTGTGAACTATGTAGTACGGTAGACGCATACGTGCTAAGTGATTTGGTTGGTTTAAAACATAGGGTGTTATAATAGCTTTATGGGAAGTTAGTTATAACGACCTTATGTAGGTGAAAATGGTTTACTGATGTTAGAAGTTAAGAGACTTGATCTTAGAAGATAAGAGACTTAACTTATTTGTTTTAATGTGGATGTTGTGTGAAACCTCATTCGTGAGTAATGAGTACTTGGTTTTTAAAGGAATAATGTTTCCGATTTGGAAATCGAATGTGTATCGATGCACCACCGCGTTAATAAAGGAAAATGTATTGAATAATGATGTGTTGTATTAAAACCGGTAGAAACCTCCATCCGCATAGAAGCTAAGATGAGACAAAATGATATTACATTTTCTAGATCATGGCTGCTGTAATAAAATCGTTATAACAAGAATAAACTACTCACATATATGACATATGTTACTCAATTGTTCTAAAAAGGAATCAAGTGATTAAGTTTGGGAACTATGAAACCATTTGAAAATGAGAAGCTTGAGTAATTGAAACTAGGCAACCGGAACTTAGGAAAAGAATGTTGTTACTTGATTTTGAAAAGGAATGTGGGTTGGTCATTCTAATACTACGCGTATCGGGTGACTTTTATAAGTAATGGATCTCTTTTAAAAGAACTTAACGTATGTAGTACTTTGGGGTTAAAAACCCGGACCTTGGCATAAAATGAAAGTACTTTGAGTTGTGTGAAACTTGCCTATGCTTGTTGTTGAAACTTGCCTATGCTTGTTGTTGTGAAACTTGCCTATGCTTGTTCTCGTGAAACTTGCCTATGCTTGTGATGATAGCCTTTGTTGTGCAAGTGTGGTATTTCGTGTTACCGCGTCTCGATGAAGGTCGGTCGACTTGTTGAGAACTTACTTGGAGCGTCTTTGGCGGTGATGGAGAATTCCACGTATGTTTCCATTTTGATTCTCTTGTTGTTGATGTCACATGGACATGTCTACACCGATGCAGTCCGGCACGCGGCCACGCGGTCGGGTCGACACCGATATATTGTTATTGTGGTTACATGGACATGTCTACACCGAGGTAGAATTCGGGGCATGTGGCTACGCGGCAGGTTGATCACCCAAGATATTATTGTTGATGTCACATGGGCGGTTCACACCGAGGTAGAATTCCGGCACGTGGGCCGGGGCATTGGTATTATTGTTGCATCATGGACATGTCTACACCGGCGCACTCGGGGGCACGCGCCATGATGCGAACATGATTGATGTTGTGGGCGTGAGACCCATAGTTATATTTGAGTGATGACTTGAGGCGTGAGTCCTCGGTGGATATGACCGCTTTTATGTTGTGAATCGTAGTTTGGTTATCATACATGTTTCTGCTTTATATAGACTAGTATGATTTCATTCTGATATTTTCTGATTTCACATACTTGGTACTGTTATCTTGACCTCCTTCGGGCCGCGTTCACGCCGCAGTAGAGGTACATCGGCCGTGGATCCGCTCTTAGGATCACTCAACAGATTGGGAAGCTCCGCTTTCTTGGAGGCTTATCTTTTGTATGTGTTCTCGAGTTGTAGGTTCTTGTACATTCGGGGTATGGCGGGCCCCGTCCCGTCATAGTCGTTGTAAATCTTAAGTGCAGTAATCTTGTGGCGGGGTTGTAAAGGATTAAACTGTTCGTGTTTTATGATATACCTGAAGGCAACCGCTTTGGTTGGCCTGTTTATTATTATATCTCTTGTTTCATGACTCATGTTTTATTTTCCGCTGGTTTTCTCGATGTTGTATCACTAGGGTGCGGGGTAAGGCACGATGCTTGGGCCCGAACAGTCGTTACAAAAGTGGTATCGAGCGATTAATCCTCGGAAAGTGTCTACGCATCGTGTCTAGTAGTCTTGATTATCGGTGTCAGGCACCACATCTATAATCGGAGGCTATAGGACATTTAGGATTGGTTTCCATTCTTCTCATTACGAGATGTGCCTTAGAGTTTGTGTTGTAAGTTGGACCCTCCGACGTATCTCGTTTGTACGATTATGCCTCCGCGCAAGGCAACCAGGGCCAGAATGGCAAGACACCGAGGGTGCCTAGTGAGATCTGAGGAGTACGAGGCGCGAGCCGACAAGACCCGAGGTCAGGCTTGACGGCGGGTTTTGGACGCCACCGGCCCAGCGAGTTTAGAGCGCGGCCGTGGCTGATGAGACTACGATACTGAGCCTCCACCCCACACCGGGGCAGGAGGAGATGGGTTACGAGAGATGGATTCTTGGCCGCCGTGGTCGTGGCGATATGAGGATAGGCTGATGCAGCAGCCTGGCCCAGAGCACCAGCCGTTCACCCCGAGCAGATAGTTTGAGGCTACGGACTTTACGAGTCAGAGCCCGAGTTTTTGGGTCGAGGCACGAGGATGATCCGCAGGAGTTCATCCGGCGATTCACGGATCACGCGGGTGATCAAGGCTTCAGAGACCGAGTCTGTGACCTTTGGTTCGCGATCGGCCGCGTGATACCGCAATCGATTGGTTTGATTCATGGAGCTTTCCGGGAGAGCATGCACTCCGCAGTATGGGATGAGTTTTGGGGCTTTCTCACGCACTTCTTGCCTCCGCATGAGGAGGGCACGCCGGCGATTTTTGATGCTTAGACAGAGCGCGACGGTTCGGGAGTACAATGTGGAGTTCGACTCATTGGCGACGTCCCAGCGTTGTAGCTAGTATGGAGGATCGAGTGCACCGATATGTTACTGAGGCTCGATGATTACATGCCGGAGGCATGTTCGGGAGTAGCTCTTCACCGCATGGACATTGCCCGTGCGCAGCTCACGACCGGATGCGAGGCACGGAGAGGTCGACGGAATGACGAAGATCGCAGAAGAGGCGAACAACAGGTCCTTTGGTGACTTTCGAGGCGGACCGCCTCAAGAAGATACTAGTTTTGTACCTCCGCCATGCAGAGTGGTCCTCCACAACCTTGAGTATTCGGAGCGTCGTGGCTCGAAGGGTTGAGTTTCGAGGAAGTAAGGGTGTTGGCGACACGGTCACCCCTACCTCGGTGTAGTCGTGGTAGACCGCATTTCGGGAGTGTCGTGCGCCAGGAGCTTGTTATTTTGCACAGCAGGCCATTTTGCGAGGAATCGTCCACCAAGGGTAGCACGGATGTTACGACTCACCACGGATCGATGGTCGTTCATCGCCTTCTATAGCATGCGCCTGCAGGCGTGCCTATGATTAGAGTGGAGCGGTAGCTTCAGTTTATCCTTAACCTCAGAGTTTTGGTATGCTTGTTATGATGGTCTCATTATTGTGTGCTATGTAATAAGCGTTGTGTTAATTGTGAGTTTGAAAACATGTTTAGTTGGGAGGTTACGTGTGGGGCATGGTAAGTGTGAACCTTAGACTATGTCACGATCGAGACCTTAGGGGTAAGGTCGTCTTGAGATTAAAGATTTATTTTATGTTTGACCCTTATCGAGTAGTGGTATACGTGGGATTTATTTGTGTGATAAGTCCGTGGGTAGTGTGAGATGGAAGTGGTAGCTTTCATGATGTGAATTAGTAAGATTGTTCGGATCGGGAACAAGAGTTCTGCGGTTGGGGGTCGGGTTGAGGACCATTTGCGGTCAACCGTAACCCGGTTTGGGGTAAGTCGATTAGGTGGTCCCGCGGTGGTAGGTCACGAGGATGCTAGGCCCAAGTTTGTATGATCATCGTATGAGTTCGTGGACGCGTTCGACCAGAGCGGTTCGTAAAGGCGGGAATGGCCTTAAGGAAGTTTGAGGTTAGTAAGATGACCAAGTTTGGAGGTAGTGACTCCGAGATTTTCGAACGGAAGTAATGGTGAAGTATGGTACGTCTTGGGAGAGTTCGAGTGTTCGAGAAGCGGTACAACGAGTAAGGAGGAAGATAACGTGTGTTATCTCGTGGCCGTGGCGTTGCAACTTGTTAGAGGAACTTCATCGATATCCGTCTTGAGAAGGAACATTCGGACGAATGTTTCCGAGGGAGAATGTTATACCCGTAGTTGCAGTGGTATGTATGTGAGGACGACGCATTTGAGTACGCAGTAAATTTTGAAAAGAAAGAAAGATGTGAGTTTTCACGGAAAAGTTTCCTGTTATTTGTGAAGAAAAGGTTCGTTAATGGGAATTGATTCCCGATTTGGTATTTGGACTTCATAGATTATATTAGAATTTTGAGGTTTTATTTTGGAAATGGTCACGTGGGGCCCACGGAGAAATTTACGGTTTGTGGGCCCGCTTTGTTTTTGAGATTTCGGTAATTTGGATATTTTGGAAGACGAAATATTCGGCGAATCGGGGCGACACGTGTCACCCCATGTGGCACCTTGGCCGATTTTACATTTGTGCACAACACCTTGTTAGAGTCGTTTTCGACGAAACGTTTACAGAATCTTGCGAAGGAAAATTCCGCTATGTCGCTTTTGTATTTTTGCGGATTTTTCCGAGAGGCGAAACATTCGGACCAACGGAGGGTGACATGTGTCACCTCACAATGGAAGACGTGGCGCACTTGGCCGAATGGGCAAGTTGTGGTAGATATTTGTGTAGATGTTTGTGAGGGTTTTAAGGAGTAGGGTCTCGGGTGCACTTGGCTTGATCTTGGCCTTACACTTGCCTTGCACATGGCTTGATCTTGGCCCTTGGTTGGCGTTTGGTTTTGCTATAAATACCCTCCTTGTGAAGACTTATTCATTCACTCCTCACTTTGTCTAAGTCTTGAAATCCTCCTCCCTCTTGTAGCTCTCGCCCTAAGCCTCCTCCTCCTCCTCCTTGTGGCCTTTGGCCGAGAAGGGTTCCCCTTGTGGTGCTAGCCGTGGTACCCCTAGCCTAGTTGTTTTCAGATAATACCCTCCTTGTGGTATTGAAATACTTCTCCTAGTATTGTTATAATGCCCAAAATACCTTAGCCTTGTACCTTGTAGTATTCCAAAGATACCTCTTTACGTAGTCCGGAAATACTATCACACCCCCAAAATCGGGCAGTGGATCGTGCCTTACCCCGGCACCCTAGCGATACATACATCGAGAAAATCAGCGGAACATAAAACATGAGTCATTATACAAGAGATATAATAAATAAACAGCAACCAAAACGGTTGCCTCAGATATACATAAAACACGAACAGTTTAATCCTTTTACAACCCCGCCACACAAAGATTACATGCACTTAAGATATACATGACTATGACGGACAGTGGCTCCCGCCATACCCCGAATGTACAAGAACTTACAACTCGTGGAACACCTACCAAAAGATAAGCCTCCGAGAAACGGAGCTTCAATCGCTGAATCGTGATCCTATGGCGAGGATCCACGGCCGATGTACTTACTGCGCAGATGAACGCAGCCTCCGGCGAGGTCAAGACAACAGTACCAAGTATGTGAAACTGCATAACATCAGAAATGAAATCATACTAGTCTATATAAAGTAGGAGACATGTATGATAACCAAACTACAGTTCACAACATAAAACAGTCATCACTCCAATATAACTATGGGTCTCACGCCCACAACATCAATCAGGGTCGCATCATGGCCGCATGCCCCCGGAATACTGCATCGGTGTAGACATGTCCATGTGACCTCAACAACAAGACAGCAATCCAGATGGAAGCATACCCGTGCGCTACGCATCGTGTCAGTATGTCCAAAGGGAAACAATAAGACAACTCTCCAAATGGACGCATACCCGTGCGCTACGCATCGTGTCAGTATGTCCAGAGGGAAACAATAGGACGGCATTCCAAATGGACGCATACCCGCAGCGCCACGATCGTGTCGAGATGTCCAAAAGGAAATCACAAGGCGATAATCAAATGGAAACATACCCGCAGCGCCACGCATCGTGTCAGTATATCCAAAGCGATTAACCACAAGACCTTAACCAAAATGGAAGCATACCCGTGCGCTACGCATCGTGTCAGTATGTCCAAAGTGATTAACAACAATAATACTATCAACAGAACGCACTGCGGAATTTCTCCACACGCCGCAAGACGCCCAAGTAAGTTCTCAACAAGTCAACCGACCTCCATCGAGACGCCAGAACACATAAATACAACGCTTTGCACAACAAAGGTTATCACAATAAGCATAGCCAAGCTTCACAACAACAAGCATAGGCAAGTTTCACAACAACACAAAGTACTTTCATTTTATACCAAAGTCCGGGGTTTTAACCCCAAAGTACTACATACGTAAGTTCTTTTTAAAAGAGATCCATTTCTTTTATAAAAGTCACCCGATACCCGTAGTATTAGAATGACCAACCCACCTTCCTTTTCAAAACAATGTTTCAACATTCTTTTCCTAAGTTCCGCTTGCCTAGTTTCAATTACTCAAGCTTCTCATTTTCAAATGGTTTCATAGTTCCCAAACTTAATCACTTGATTCCTTTTTAGAACAATTAAGTAACATATGTCATATACGTGAGTAGTTTATTCTTGTTTATAACGATCTTATTACAGCAGCCATGATCTAGAAAATGTAATATCATTTTGTCTCATCTTAGCTTCTATGCAGATGGAGGTTTCTACTGGTTTTAATACAACACATCATCATTCAATACATTTTCCTTTTATTAACGCTGCAGTGGTCTGTCGATACACATTCTGACTCCAAATCAAGAAACATTATCCCTTTAAAAAACCAAGTACTCATTACTCACGAATGAGGTTTCACACAAACATCCATATTAAAACAAATAAGTTAAGTCTCTTATCTTATAAGATCAAGTCTCTTAACTTCTAACGTCAGTAAACCATTTTCACTTACATAAGGTCGTTATAACTAACTTCCCATAAAGCTATTATAACACCCTATGTTTTAAACCAACCAAATCACTTAGCACATGTACGTCTACCGTACTACATAGTTCACAACAATCATGCTAGAAAAGATAGGAAGAGGTTCACATACCTCGCGACGATTTATCGACAATAAGCAAAATGCTCCAAGTACTACAACCTTGCTAGCCCTTTCCACTCCTCGAGTAGAATACGCTACTCTTAGTACTTTCACCTATAAAGGTCACAAACGTCTATTAACCCCAAAACATAAGTTTCTATCTTTCAATAGAAAATTCGGCAGCACCTCCCCCCCCCGCAACAGCGTAAATCTCCTCCTCTATCGAGGCCGGCTACCAAGCCAACCAGGGGGGGGGGGGTTTACACGTCTAACCGGACGTGTACAATCCTACACAAGTCTCATCGCAAATACACCCCATGTAAATACAGTTCGATTCTTAATTCTTCAGGCTTAAGTCAAAAGACATTGCCGAATACTAAGTATAGTTCCATATATAGTATACTTCAACTATATATCCTAACAAACATGTAATTTCCAATTACAATAGAGGGACAAGATAATTACCTCGATAAGCCCAAAATTATCCGAGTTTAATGTCGCTCCTGAGCAAGGTTTAGCTCCACTCCGTGCGCTCCAAACCACTCCAAACAACCCTTAGAAGTTCTAACCAACTTCTACTCAATTACTTCAACCAACTATGAAGATTTCCTTAGGGTTTCGGTTTGAGACTAAAAAGGACAAAAGGTAGTATTTCCGGACTCTATGTAAAGAGGTATCTTTGGAATACTACTAGGTACAAGGCTAAGGTATTTTGGGCATTATAACAATACTAGGGGAGTATTTCTATACCACAACAAGGGGTATTATACGAAAACAACTAGGCTAGGGGGGGGGGGTACCCCACGGCCAAGCCTCACTCAAAGGGGGGGGGAGCCTCTCGGCCAAAGCTCCACAAAAGGGGGAGGGAAGGGCTTTGGACGATTACAACTCACAAAGGGGGAGAGATTTCAAGACTTGGAAAATGATTTTGGATGAAGAAAGTTCATCAACTAAGGGGGGTATTTATAGCAAACCCAAAGGCCAACCAATGGCCAAGATCTAGCCAAGTGCAAGGCAAGTGTAAGGCCAAGATCAAGCCAAGTGCACCCTAGACCCTACTCCTTAAAACCCTCACAAATATCTACACAAATATCAAGCCCAACTTGCCCCCTTGTTTCGGCCAAGTGCCGCCCCACTTGTCTTCATTGTGAGGGTGACACATGTCACCCTCCCGTTGGTCCAGAATGTTTCGTCTCTCGGAAAAATCCGCAAAAATACAAAACGACATAGCCGGAATTTTCCCTTCGCAAGTTACGCAAAACGTTTCGTCGAAAAACGACTCCAACCGGGTGTTGTGTACAAATGTAAAATCGGCCAAGGGTGCCACATGGGGGTGACACGTGTCGCCCCCCGATTCGCCCAGAATATTTCGTCTTCCGAAAATATCCAATTTACCGGAAATCTCAAAAACAAAGCGGGCCCCACAAAATCAGAATTTCTCCGTGGGCCCCACGTGACCAATTCCAAAATAAAATTCCATAATTCTCTAATATTCCAGAAGTCCGATACCAAACTGGGAATCCAATTCCCATTAACGAACCTTTTTCCTTCACAAAACCGGAAACTTTTCCGTGGAAAAATCACCTCTTTCCTCCTTTCCAATCTTTCACAGTATTCTCGCACGCACGCCCTCGCATACATACTCGGAAATACGGGTATAACATTCTCCTCCTTAGAAACATTCGTCCGAATGTTCCTTCACAAGACGGATATCGAAGAAGCTCTTCTAACAAATTGCCAACGCCATACTGGGTCACGAAATAACACACGTTATCTTCCTTCCTTACTCGTCGTGCCCTTCTCGAACACTTGAACTCTTCTAGCATACGTACCACACTTCGCCATCGCTCAGTTCCCAAAACCTTGAGTCACCACCTCCAAACTTGGTCATCTTACTAACCTCAAACTTCCTTAAGGCCATTCCCGCCTTTACGAACCGCTCTGGTCGAACGCGTCCACGAACTCATACGATGATCATACAAACTTGGGCCTAGCATCCTCGTGACCTACCACCGGCGGACCACCTAACTGACCCCACCTTAATCCGGCTCACGGGTTGACCGTATCACGTCCTCAACCCGACCCACAACCGTGCAAACTCTTGTTCCCGATCCGAACAATCTTACTAATTCACATCATGAAAGCTACCACTTCCATCTCACACTACCCACGGACTTATCACACAAATACATCCCACGTATACTACTATTCTGATAAAAGTCAAACATAAAACGAATCTTTAATCTCAAGACGACCTTACCCCTAAGGTCTCAGTCGTGACATAGTCTAAGATTCATACTTACCATGCCCCCATACGTAACCTCCCAACTAAACATGTTTTCAAACTCACAATATCACAATGCTATCCGTACATAGCACACAATAATGAGATCATTATAACAAGCATACCAAAACTCTAGAGGGTTAAGGATATACACGGCTACCGCCCACTCTAATCATAGGCACACCTGCAGGCTTATAGTCAGTAGAAGGTGATAAACCAGCCACAGATCCTGAAGGCTGAGTCGTAACATCCGCGCTTCCCTTGGTCGGACAGTTCCTCGAAAAATGGCCCTGCTGGCCGCATGCAAAACAAACTCCCAATCTAGCACGACACTCTCCAAAATGGAGTCTACCACAATGGTCACAACGAGGTAGGGGTGGCTTCAGCTGGTTAACACCCCTGCTCTGCCGAAAACTGACCTCGAGCCCCGACTGCCTCAAGACGGTGGAGGACCACTGCACGGTGGGGTATATAACTAGCTCGGCCGAGGCGTCCGCCTCGAAAGCCACCAAAGGACCCCGCCCCGGCCTCTTCTCGCTGATCCAGGTCATTCCGTCGACCCCTCCGTGCCTCACATCCTAGTGCATGAGCCTGCATGCGGTCAATGTCCATGCCCGGCTGAAGAGAAACACCCGCACAAGACTTCGCCATATAATCATCAAGCGGTGGCGTAGCGATGCACCCTATCCTCCATATCGCAACTAGCGCAGGACATATCGAGCCAAAGAATCGAACTCGACATTGTACTCCCGACGCCGCGCCTCTGCCTCTCAAGAATAAAAATCTGTTTACCGTGCCTCTCTCATCTGCGCGGAGGCAAGAAGTGCGTGAGAAAGCCCCAAAACTCATCCCATACTGCTGAGTGCATGCTCTCCCGAAAGCTCCCATGAATCAAACCAATCGATCGCGGTATCACGCGGCCGACGCGAACCAAAGGTCACAGACTCGGTCTCTGAAGCCTTGATCACCCGCGTGATCCGTCAGAATCGCCGGATGAACTCCTGCGGATCATCCTCGAGCCTCGACCGTAAACTCTGGCGGGCTACAACTCGAAAGTCCGTAGCCTCAAACTATTCGCTCGGGGTGAACCATCGGTGCTCTTGAACCGAATCGCCAGATCCACTGTCCTCATATTCGCCACAACCACGCCAACAATCGGGCCATCTCCTTGTAACCCATCTCTCCGCCTGCATCGCGGATGGAGGCTCAGTGCATCAGTAGTCTCACGCCCACGGCTGCGCTCTAAACTCACTGGTGATGGCGTATCGCGAAACCCGCCGTCAAGCACAACCTCGTATCGCTCGCTCGCGCTCGCATGCTCTCAGATCTCACTAGCGCATTCTCACGCTTTGCCTCCCGGGCTCTGGTTGCCTGCGCGAGGCATAATCGTAAAAACGAGATACGTCGAGGGGTACAACTTACAACACTGACTCTAAGGCACGATCTCGGAATGAGAAGAATGGAAACCAATCCTAAATGTCCTATAGCCTCACGATTATAGATGTGGTGCACAACACACCGATAATCAAGACTCTACTAGACACGGTCTCAGACACTTTCCGAGGATTAATCGCTCGATACCACTATGTCACACCAAAATCGCCCGTGGATCGTGCCTTACCGGGCACCCTAGCGATACATACATCGAGAAAAATCATGGAACATAAAACATGAGTCATTATACAAGAGATATAATAAATAAACAAAGCAACCAAAACGGTTGCCTTGGTATATACATAAAACTCGAGCAGTTTAATCCTTTTACAACCCCGCCCACAACAAGATTACATGCACTTAAGATATACAATGACTATGACGACAGGCCCCGCCATACCCCGAATGTACAAGAACTTACAACTCGTGGAACACTACTAAAAGATAAGCCTCCGAGAAACGGAGCTTCAATCGCTGAATCGTGATCCATGGCGAGGATCCACGATCGATGTACCTCTACTGCGGCATGAACGCAGCCTCGAAGGAGGTCGACAACAGTACCAAGTATGTGAAATCAGCATAACATCAGAATGAAATCATACTAGTCTATATAAAGTAGGAGACATGTATGATAACCAAACTACGCCACAACATAAAACGATATCACTCCAATATAACTATGGGTCTCACGCCACAACATCAATCGTGGTCGATCATGGCCGCATGCCCGGAATCTCAGATCGGTGTAGACATGTCCATGTGACCTCAACAACAAGACAAAGAATCCAGATGGAAGCATACCCGCGCGCTACGATCGTGGTCAGTATGTCCAAAGGGAAACAATAAGACAACTCTCCAAATGGACGCATACCCGTGCGCTACGCATCGTGTCAGTATGTCCAGAGGGAAACAATAGGACGGCATTCCAAATGGACGCATACCCGTGCGCTACGCATCGTGTCGATGTCCAAAAGGAAATCACAAGGCGATAATCAAAATGGAAACATACCCGTGCGCTACGCATCGTGTCAGTATATCCAAAGCGATTAACCACAAGACCTTAACCAAAATGGAAGCATACCCGTGCGCTACGCATCGTGTCAGTATGTCCAAAGTGATTAACAATAATAATACTATCAACAGGAACGTACCCGTGGAATTTCTCCGTCACTGCCGGCACGTCCAAGTAAGTTCTCAACAAGTCAACCGACCCTCCATCGAGACGCCAGAACACGTAAATACAACGCTTTGCACAACAAAGGTTATCACAATAAGCATAGCCAAGCTTCACAACAACAAGCATAGGCAAGTTTCACAACAACACAAAGTACTTTCATTTTATACCAAAGTCCGGGGTTTTAACCCCAAAGTACTACATACGTAAGTTCTTTTTAAAAGAGATCCATTTCTTTTATAAAAGTCACCCGATACCCGTAGTATTAGAATGACCAACCCACCTTCCTTTTCAAAACCAAGTAACAACATTCTTTTCCTAAGTTCCAGTTTGCCTAGTTTCAATTACTCAAGCTTCTCATTTTCAAATGGTTTCATAGTTCCCAAACTTAATCACTTGATTCCTTTTTAGAACAATTAAGTAACATATGTCATATACGTGAGTAGTTTATTCTTGTTTATAACGATCTTATTACAGCAGCCATGATCTAGAAAATGTAATATCATTTTGTCTCATCTTAGCTTCTATGCAGATGGAAGTTTCTACCGTTTTAATACAACACATCATCATTCAATACATTTTCCTTTATTAACGCCGCAGTTGGTCCGTCGATACACATTCGACTCAAATCAAGAAACATTATCCCTTTAAAAAACCAAGTACTCATTACTCACGAATGAGGTTTCACACAAACATCCATATTAAAACAAATAAGTTAAGTCTCTTATCTTATAAGATCAAGTCTCTTAACTTCTAACGTCAGTAAACCATTTTCACTTACATAAGGTCGTTATAACTAACTTCCCATAAAGCTATTATAACACCCTATGTTTTAAACCAACCAAATCACTTAGCACATGACGTCTACCGTACTACATAGTTCACAACAATCATGCTAGAAAAGATAGGAAGAGGTTCACATACCTCGCGACGATTTATCGACAATAAGCAAAATGCTCCAAGTACTACAACCTTGCTAGCCCTTTCCACTCCTCGAGTAGAATACGCTACTCTTAGTACTTTCACCTATAAAGGTCACAAACGTCTATTAACCCCAAAACATAAGTTTCTATCTTTCAATAGAAAATTCGGCAGCACCTCCCCCCCCCGCAACAGCGTATATCTCCTCCTCTATCGAGGCCTGGCTACCAAGCCAACCGTGGGGGTTTACACGCCTAACCGGACGTGTACAATCTACACAAGTCTCATCGCAATACACCTATGTAAATACAGTTGATTGTTCTTAATTCTTCAGCTTAAGTCAAAAGACATTGCGAATACTAAGTATAGTTCCATATATATTATACTTCAACTATATATCCTATCAAACATGTAATTTCCAATTACAATAGAGGACAAGATAATTACCTCGATAAGCCCAAAATTATCCGAGTTTAATGTCGCTCCGAGCAAGGTTTAGCTCCCACTCGTGCGCCCAAACCACTCCAAACAACCCTTAGAAGTTCTAACCAACTTCTACTCAATTACTTCAACCAACTATGAAGATTTCCTTGGGTTTCGGTTTGAGACTAAAAGGACAAAAGGTAGTATTTCCTGACTCTATGTAAAGAGGTATCTTTGGAATACTACTAGGTACAAGGCTAAGGTATTTTGGGCATTATAACAATACTAGGGAGTATTTCTATACCACGACAGGGTATTATACGAAAACAACTAGGCTAGTGGGGTACCCCACGCCAAGCCTCACTCAAAGTGGGAGCCTCGCCAAAGCTCCACAAAAGGGAGGAAGGGCTTTGACGACATAACTCACAAAGGGGAGAGATTTCAAGACTTGAAAATGATTTTGGATGAAGAAAGTTCATCAACTAAGTGGTATTTATAGCAAACCCAAAGGCCAACCAATGGCCAAGATCTAGCCAAGTGCAAGTGTAAGGCCAAGATCAAGCCAAGTGCACCCTAGACCCTACTCCTTAAAACCTCACAAATATCTACACAAATATCAAGCCCAACTTGCCCTGTTTGGCCAAGTCGCCCACTGTCTTCATTGTAGGGTGACACATGTCACCCTCCCGTTGGTCCGAATGTTTCGCCTCTCGGAAAAATCCGCAAAAATACAAAGCGACATAGCCGGAATTTTCCTTCGCAAGTTACGTAAAACGTTTCGTCAAAAACGACTCCAACCGTGTTGTGTACAAATGTAAAATCGGCTGGTGCCATACGGGGTGACACGTGTCGCCCCGATTCGCCGAATATTTCGTCTTCCGAAAATATCCAATTTACCGGAAATCTCAAAAACAAAGCGGGCCCCACAAAACCGTAAATTTCTCCCGTGGGCCCCACGTGACCAATTCCGAAAATAAAATTCCATAATTCTCTAATATTCCAGGAAGTCCGAATACCAAATCTGGGAATCCAATTCCCATTAACGAACCTTTTTCCTTCACAAAAACCGGAAACTTTTCCGTGGAAAAATCACCTCTTTCCTCCTTTCCAATCTTTCTGCCGTATTCTCGTACGTACGTCCTCGCATACATACTCTGGAAATACGGGGTATAACAACTACCTTTTGTCCTTTTAGTCTCAAACCGAAACCCTAAGGAAATCTTCAAAGTTGGTTGAAGTATTTGAGTAGAAGTTGGTTAGAACTTCTAAGGGTTGTTTGGAGTGGTTTGGAGCGCACGGAGTGGAGCTAAACCTTGCTCAGATCGACATTATAACTTGGATAATTTTGGGCTTGTCGAGGTAATTATCTTGTCCTCTATTGTAATTGGAAATTACATGTTTGTTAGAATATATAGTCAAGTATACTATATATGGAACTATACTTAGTATTCGCAATGTCTTTTGACTTAAGCTGAAGAATAAAGAATCGAATCAATCGTATTTACATAGGGTGTATTGCGTGAGACTTGTGTAGTATTATCGAGTAGAATTGTACACGTCAGTTAGGCGTGTAAACCCCCGTTGGCAGTGGCCAGGCTACCGATAGAGAGAGATTTACGCCATGTGTGAGGAATTTGCCGAATTTTCTATAGAAAGATAGAACTTGTGTTTTGGGGTTAATAGACGTTTGTGACCTTTATAGGTGAAAGTACTAAGAGTAGCGATTCTACTCGAGCGAGGAAAGTGGCCAGTGAGTTGTAGTATTGGAGCATTTTGCTTATTGTCGATAAATCGTCGCGAGGTATGTGAACCTCTTCCTATCTCTTCTAGCATGATATGTGTGAACTATGTAGTGCAGACGCATACGTGCTAAGTGATTTGTTGGTTTAAAACATAGGGTGTTATAATAGCTTTATGGGAAGTTAGTTATAACGACCTTATGTAGTGAAAATGGTTTATCGATGTTAGAAGTTAAGAGACTTGATCTTAGAAGATAAGAGACTTAACTTATTTGTTTTAATGTGGATGTTGTGTGAAACCTCATTCGTGAGTAATGAGTACTTGGTTTTAAAGGAATAATGTTTCCGATTTGGAAATCGAATGTATCGACTGCACCACGCGGCGTTAATAAAGGAAAATGTATTGAATAATGATGTGTTGTATTAAAACCAAGAGAAACCTCCATCCGCATAGAAGCTAAGATGAGACAAAATGATATTACATTTTCTAGATCATGGTCTTTGTAATAAAATCGTTATAACAAGAATAAACTACTCACATATATGACATATGTTACTCAATTGTTCTAAAAGGAATCAAGTGATTAAGTTTGGGAACTATGAAACCATTTGAAAATGAGAAGCTTGAGTAATTGAAACTAGGCAAACCGAACTTAGGAAAAGAATGTTGTTACTTGATTTTGAAAAGGAATGTGGGTTGGTCATTCTAATACTACGTATCGGTGACTTTTATAAGTAATGGATCTCTTTTAAAAGAACTTAACGTATGTAGTACTTTGGGGTTAAAACCCGACCTTGGCATAAAATGAAAGTACTTTGAGTTGTGTGAAACTTGCCTATGCTTGTTGTTGTGAAACTTGCCTATGCTTGTTGTTGTGAAACTTGCCTATGCTTGTTCTCGTGAAACTTGCCTATGCTTGTGATGATAGCCTTTGTTGTGCAAGTGTGGTATTTACGTGTTACCGCGTCTCGATAGAGGCTGGTCGACTTGTTGAGAACTTACTTGACGCGTCTTTGGCGGTGATGGAGAATTCCACGGTATGTTTCCATTTTGATTCTCGTCTTGTTGTTGATGTCACATGGACATGTCTACACCAACGCAGAATTAGGCACGCGGCCACGCGGTCGGGTCGACATCCGATATATTGTTATTGTGGTTACATGGACATGTCTACACCGAGGTAGAATTCCGGCATGTGGCCACGCGGCGGGTTGATCACCCAAGATATTATTGTTGATGTCACATGGACGCGTTCACACCGAGGTAGAATTCCGGGTACGTGGCCATGGGGCATTGGTATTATTGTTGCATCATGGACATGTCTACACCGATGCAGACCGGCACGCGCCATGATGCGAACATGATTGATGTTGTGGGCGTGAGACCCATAGTTATATTTGAGTGATGACTTGAGGCGTGAGTCCTCGGCCGATATGATCGCTTTTATGTTGTGAATCGTAGTTTGGTATCATACATGTCTCCCGCTTTATATAGACTAGTATGATTTCATTCTGATATTTTCTGATTTCACATACTTGGTACTGTTAGATCGACCTCCTTCGGGGCTGCGTTCATGCCGCAGTAGAGGTACATCGATCCGTGGATCCCCGCCTTAGGATCACGATTCAACAGTTGGGAAGCTCCGTTTCTTCGAGGCTTATCTTTTGTATGTGTTCCCGAGTTGTAGGTTCTTGTACATTCGTGGTATGGCGGCCCCGTCCGTCATAGTCGTTGTAAATCTTAGGTCCGTAGTAATGTAGGCGGTGGTTGTAAAGGATTAAACTGCTCGTGTTTTATGATATACTGAAGGCAACCGTTTTGGTTGCCTGCTTATTATTATATCTCTTGTTTCATGACTCATGTTTTATTTTCATGGTTTTCTCGATGTTGTATCACTAGGGTGCGGGGTAAGGCACCGCGAACGGCCCGAACGTCGTTCTGCACAAAGATGTACCACGACCTCGATCGTGTATTGGTGGGATGGCACGAAGAGGACGTTGCGAGTTTGTTGCTCGCCCGAGTTGTCGTGAGTTAGGCGCGAGCACCGAGGCACGTGGGTTGTTGCAGCTATAGAGATTCCGATGTGGAAGTGGGAGGTAATCAACATGGACTTTATTACGGTTACCTCGCACTCGGAGGAAGCATGATTCTATCCGTTATCGTCGACAGTGATTGAAATCCACCCACTTTCTTCCCATCAGGACGACTTTTTCGGCTGAGGATTATGCTAGACTTTACATCCGAGAGATCGAGATCGCATGGGTCCCTATTTCTATCATATCGCATGCAGGAGCCCGCACGCTAACTTCCGGAGGTATTTCCGAAGGATTAGGACGTAAGTGAGCCTCAATCGCATTCCATCCTCGCATGCACGGGCAGCAGAGCGTACTATCCGACTCGAGGATATCTTGCGAGCCCGTGTTATTTATTTCGTGGGTAGCCGAGGATCATTTGCCGCTAGTAGAGTTTGCGTATAATAACAGCTACCACTCCAGTATCCAGATGGCGCCTTATGAGGCCTTATATGGGAGGAAGTGCAGGTCACCGATAGGCTGGTTTGATGTGGGCGAGGTGCAGTTAGTGGGACCGGACTGGTTCACAGCGTGGATAAGGTGAAGCTTATCCAGAGCGATTCTCGACAATACAGAGTCGGTAAGTCGTATGCAGATCATCGGCGTCGACATTTGGAGTTTGAGGTTGCTGATTGGATTTTCCTGAAGGTGTCACCCATGAAAGGTGTGATGAGATTCGGTTAGAAAGGGAAACTCACCCCAAGGTACATTGGGCCTTATCAGATTGTCCGCAGGGTAGGCAAGGTTGCCTATGAGTTGGATCTGCCGTCTGATCTGGATGCAGTGCATCCGGTTTTCCATGTTTCTATGCTGAGGAGATGTATCGGAGATCCATATAGAGCGCACCCGATTGACGATGTCTAGGTGATCGAGGGGTTATCGTATGAGGAGAGTCCCATAGCGATACTCGATCATCAGGTTAGGCGACTACGGACAAAGGATGTGGCTTCCGTCAAGGTCTTATGGCGGAACGAGAACAGAGAGGAGATGACGTGGGAAGCAGAGGAGGATATGAGGCAGAAGTATCCTCACTTATTCCCCACACCTCCAGGTAACTCACTTTCCTACTTGCTGGTTTTAATTATCATATATGCTTAAGTGTTGTATTATGGCCATGTGTGGCATTTGCAAATTGTTTAAGTTACGAGGAACTATGCCGTTATCCGTTTTAATTGAATCTAGAAGGAACATTCGGGACGAATGTTTCTAAGGATGGGAGAATGTTATACCCCGTAGTTCCAGAGTATGTGTGTGAGGACGTACGTACAATTGTATAAGCCCTAATTAGGTTAAGGACGAAATTGTGAACTTTCAACGGAAAAGATTCCGAACCTTGTGAAGGAAATTTTACGTTTTTAATATTTTAACCGATTACGGATTTTTCCGAGAGATGAAATATTTTGGACCAATAGGAGGGCGACATGTGTCACCCTTAGGTGGCATGTTTGGACGAAAATTGTGGGCAAGTGGCCAAGTCAAGAAGTCAAGTCTTGGAAGATATTTTGTGGACAAGTGGGAAGGGTGCCTTGGACGTTTTGTTTAGGTGCAAGTGGCTAGCCACATGGCTCATTTTTGTGGTGGACATATGTCCCAAAGTTGTGGTGGACATATGTCCCAATGTTGTGGTGGACACTTTGTGGAAGACTCCACTCACACAAGCAACCAAATCTTCACCCTCCACTTGCTTGAATCTTGGCCCTTGATTGTCCTATAAATACCCCCCTTAAGTTGCAAGACTTCTTCATCCACTAAAAAATTTCCAAGTCTCAAAATCCCTCCCCCTTTGTAGTAGTTCTCGTCCAACACCCCTCCCTTAACCAAACTTTGTCCAAAAATTCTTAAACTCTTAAGTGTTCTTCCTTAGTGTATTAGGAAGATTATTAGCCAAAAGTTAGAAAAGATTTCACACCCTAGCCCCTAAAACTACCCCTTGGCCGAGAGCATGGCAAGAAAAAACCTAAGTGTTCTTCACTTGTTTGAGTTGATTCTTGAATAGAAGTTGGTTAGGAGCTTCTAAGGGTGATTTGTGGTGGTTTGGAACACAAAGATTTGGAGCTAAACCTTGCTTAGGAGCGACTTATAATCTTGGATAATTTTGGGCTTATCGAGGTAAATATCTTTGTCCTTCTATTGTAATTAGAGATTACATATTGTAGTAGTTTAGAATTAAGTATAAGATTTATAGAAGGATGGTATAAAAGAAGAGAATTGAACTGTACTTACATCAATGTATTTACAGTAGACTTGTGTAGTTTTACGGGTAGGGAAGTGCTGCCCAATTTTCCGTAGAATAGAGAACCTTCTGCTTAGAATATTCTACGAAGTAGTCTAGACGTATTTGACTATTATAGGTTGATACTCTGCGCGCGATATATTCGACTTGGCAGGTGGATTGAGCCGAGAAGGTATGTGATCCTTCCTATACTCTTGAGCATGATATTTGTGAAATATATATAGTACGGTAGACGTACGTGTGTTAACTAAATTTGGTTTTACTTTGATGTCTTTTGACTTGAGTTTTAAATAATAAGAATCTTGAAGTATTTCAAAAGAGTTATGAATCATTTTTGAAAGAAAAGAAATACTTGGTTTTAAAAGCTTAAGTGTTATACTAGCTTTATGGGAACTTAGGTATAACGACTTAAGAAAGATAAAAGGAACGGTTTACTTATTTGCTTATGAAAGCCTTGTAATGATTTCTAGAAAGTGTGGTAAGTTGGTTTGATAAGTAAACATGTTATGATGCTACGTGTGTTAGTGTCTTGTGATATTTGTGTAAGGGGGTTATTCTTGTTGTGCTTACGTTGTTACACGATAAGCCCGTTGTACTGGTATTATATCACATACCCCCATGACTTGTTATGATGCCGAGGATTTTCCACCCTCGATGCGAGGAATACCTCATGCGGGTCTATGCGACCTATGCGGAGCTGCGGGAGTTCCAGGATTGATCACTCCGGGTGTGTTACGCCGATGCGAGGAATACCTCATACGGTCCAGGTGACTATGCGGACTGCGGGAGTCCAGGTTGATGCCGAGGGTTAGCTACCCCCGATGCGAGGAATACCTCATGCGGACTGCGGAAGTTCCAGGATTAGGCTCGCGTAATGATACTATGGGCGATTGGCCTTGCTTCGATCATTAGCGGCCTAGAAAAGACCACTTACGTTATATCTATTTTTGCTCTTGTTATGATGTGGCACTATGTGCGGTTAAATTGGTTGTTCGTACGTATTTGTAATTGGTTTTAAAATGTTATGATTTTATTTGAAGACTATCTGATTTCACATACTGGTACTGTTATCGACCTCCTTGGGGCCGCGTTCATGCCGCGGTAGAGGTACACCGATTGTTGATCCTCGCTCATAGGATCACGTCAGCGTTTGGGAAGCTCCGTTTCTCCGGAGGCTTATCTTGTGGTATGATTCCCTGAGAGTGTAGGTTCTTATACATTCAGGGGTATGGCGGGGCCCTGTCCCATCGTTGTTGTTATAAAACTCTTAGAGGTGCAGAGTAATCATTGTGTGGCGGGGTTTGTAAGGGATGTAACTGTTCAAGTTTTTATTTATATATACAGAAAGGTAACCGTTTTGGTTAGCCTGTTTTCTTATTTCACTATTTATCTTTTATGAGTTTTTATTTCCGCTGATTTTCTCTGATGTTGTATCACTAGGGTGCCCGGGGTAAGACACCAGTCGCGGGCCCGAGGTCGGGTCGTGACAAAAGTGGTATTAGAGCAGTTAATCCTCGGAAAGTGTCTACAGACCGTATCTAGTAGAGTCTTGATTATCGGCGTGTTGTGCACCACACCTATAATCAGGAGGCTGCAGGATATTTAGGATTGGTTTCCATTCTTCTCACTCTGAGATCGTGCCTTAGAGTTGTGTTATAAGTTGGACTCCCTCTGGCGTATTCTTATGCACCCGTTATGCCTCTACGCAAGGCAACCAGGGCCCAGATGGGCAAGGCAGCAGAGGTAGCTACGAATAGAACACAGAGGGTTACGAGGGCACATGCCTGGTCATTACCTGAGATAGTACTTCAGACGACGAGTTTTATGACGCCGCTAGCCCCATCAGAGTTTAGAGCGGCATCAGTTTCTACTGAGACTACGATACCTGAGTCTCCAGTCCACGGCCAGGAGCCGAGGATATGTGTCACGACCCGGCCCCGGGCCCGTGTTACACCCCGTAGTTCCAGGGTATGTATATGAGGACGTACGTACGAGAATACAACATTAAAATTGGAAAGGAAGAAAGATGTGATTTTTCGACGGAAAAGTTTCCAAATTTTGTGAAGAAAAAGGTTCGTTAATGGGAATTGGATTCCCAGATTTGGTATTCGGACTTTTTAGAATATTTGAGAATTATGGAATTTTATTTCCGAAATTGGTCACGTGGGGCCCACGGGAGAATTTACGGTTTTGTGGGGACCACTTTATTTTCGGATTTTTGGCATTACGGATATTTTCGGAAGATGAGATATTTTGGACGAGTAGGGGGGCGACACGTGTCACCCCCATGTGGCCATGTTGGCCGAATGGTTGGTGGACAAGTGTTTGGACGTTTTGGTGGACAAGTGGCAAGCCACTTGTCCCATTTTTGTGGTGGACACATGTCTCATTGTTGTGGTGGACACTTGGTTGGAAGACTCCACTCCCACATGGACCAAATCCTCACCATACACTTGCTTTGATCCTAGCCATTGATTTTCCTATAAATACCCCTTGTTGCAAGACTTTATTCATCCCTCACTTGAAATATTTTTCCAAGGCAAAAATTCCCCCTCTCTCCCTTTGTGGTTCTCGTCCAACACCCCCCCCCCGCTGGGGAAAGAATTTATTCAAGTATTGTTATAATCCGATATACCTTAGCCAAAAATCCCTTGTAGTATTCCAAAGTTATCTTTATACTAAGAGCCCGAAAATACTACTTTATTCCTTAGTCGCAAAATAAAACCCTAGAAAAATCTTCATAAGCTTAGATGAAGTGTTAAGAGAAGTTGTTTAGAAACTTCTAAGGGTTGCTTGGAGCGGGTTGGAGCGTAAGGAATTGGAGCTAAACGTTGCTCAGGATCGACTTATAAAACTTGGATAATTTTGGGCTTATCGAGGTAATGATCTTTATCCCCCTATTGTAATTGAAAATTACATGTTGTAGTAATGTATAGTTGAGTATACTATATATAGAATGAATATTGATAATAATTGAACTGTATTTACATTGGACTGTATTTACAGTAGACTTGTAGTATTATTGTGGGGCAGTGTTGTACACGTCCGTTTAGACGTGTAACCCCCTTGGAGTTGTTGGCTTGGTAGCGGTCCTTGATAGAGGAGGAGATTTATGTGGTTACGGGGGAGGATGTGCTGCCGAATTTTCCGTAGAATAATGACCTTGTGCTTTGAATTGTTTTACGAAGAGATCTAGAGGTTGATAGACGCTTTGTGGCCTTTATAGGTTGAAGTACTACGAGTAGCGTATTCTACTTGAAGGGTGGAAAAGGCTAGCAGGGTTATAGTACTTTTTGTGCATTTTGCTAATTGTCGATAATCGTCGCGAGGTATGTGAACCTCTTCCTATCTTTTCTAGCATGATTGTTGTGAACTATGTAGTACGGTAGACGTACGTGTGCTAAACGAATTTGGTAGGTTTAAAACATAAAGTGTTATAACGGCTTTATGGGAAGTTTGTTATAACAACTTTATGTAGGTAAAGAAATGGTCTGTTGTTTTTAAAAGATAAGAGACTTGACTTATAAATGACTTGATGTGAAATATTAAGGACTTGGTTTGTGTTAAAAAGTTGTGAAACCGCATTTATGAGAAATGGGTAATTGGGTTTTAAAAAGGAATAAGTTATATTGATTTCGGAAATGAGAATAAGTATCGAACAAACCACTGCAGCGTTAATAAAGGAAAATGTATTGACAAATAATTAATTATATTAAATGTTATACCCCGTATTTCCAGAGTATGTACGCGGGGACGTACGTAGAAAAGTTTGTGCCTTAAAGTGCTTGGCCGAATTTTATTTGTGCATAACACCCGGTTAGAGTCGTTTTTCGACGAAACGTTTTCACAGCTTTCGTAGGGAAAATTCCAGCTATGTTATTTTTAATTTTTGCGGATTTTTCCGAGAGACGAAACATTTTGGACCAACGAGAGGGCGACACTTGTCACCCTCTCATTGATGGAGTGTGGGCGGTTGGCTTGGACGAATTGGTGACAATTTTGTCAAGTAGTAGGTAGGATATTTTGTGTGTTAGTTGGTTAGGGGCACTTGGCAAGATCTTGGCCCTACACTTGCTATGCACTTGGCTAGATCTTGGCCATTGGTTGGCCTTGGCTTGTGCTATAAATACCCCCCTTAGGATGACTTCTTCATCCATTCCAAATATGTTCCAAGTCTTGCTATCCTTCCCCTCCCCTCTTGTTTGACTCTCGTCCAAGAGCCCCCCCTCCCTAGATAGGCCCTTGTGGCCGAGAGCCTCCTCCCCTTTTGGTGTGGTGGGGTACCCCACAGCCTAGTTGTTTCGTATAATACCCCCTCTTGGTAGAAATACTCTCAAAAGTATTGTTATAATGCCCAAATTACCTTAGCCATATACCTTGTTGTATTCTAAGGTTATACCTATCTGAAAAGCCCGTAAATACTATTATACTTACCGTCACCACCAAACCGACACCCTAAGGAAAATCTCCATGGTTAGTGGGAGTTGTATGTAGAAGTTGGTTAGAACTTCTCAGGGTAGTTTGGAGCGGGGTGGAGCACACGGAGTTGGAGCTAAACGATTGCCCAGATCGACTTTAACTAGGATAATTATGGGCTTATCGAGGTAATTATCTTGTCCTCTATTGTAATTGGAAATTGCATATTGTTAGAATATATAGTTGATGTATACTATATATAGAATCGAAGCGTAGTTATCGGCAATGCCTCACGCTTAAGCTGAATAATACTTACGGAATGTCTTGCGACTTAAGCTGAATTGAAAGAAGAATCCGAATTGTAATTACATAGGTCAGACATGAGACTTGTGTAGTAGTACCGGAGTAGAATTGTACCGTTAGGGTTAGATGTATAACCCCTGGTTGGCTTGTAGCCTACCGATAGAGAGAGATTTACGTTGCGGGGGAGGTGCTGCCGAATGTTCGGTAGAAGATTCTACGATGAGATCTAAATGTTAATAAGCGCCTTGTGGCCTTATAGGTTGAAGTACTACGTGGCGCGATCTACTTGGCTTAAGGAGTAGCCGACGGTTGGATGTACTTGAGCGTTTTGCTATTAGTCGATACTCGTCGCGAGGTATGTGAACCTCTTCCTATCTCTTCTAGCATGATATGTGTGAAATATGTAGTACGGTGACGCATACGTGCAAACGTATTTGATGGGTGTAAACATAAAGTGTTATAACGGCTTTATGGGAAGTTGGTTATAACGACTTTATGTTGGTAAGAAAATACATGTGGTTTTTAAAAGGTAATCGATTTGAACTATAAGCGCTTGTTATGTGTTAATAAAGAACTTGAAGTATTTCAAAAGATTTTGAATCATTTTGAAAGAAGAAGTAATATTTGGTTTTGAAAACTTAAGAGTTATACTAGCTTTATGGGAAGTTAGGTATAACGGCTTAAGAATGTTTCTTCGATTTGAAATCGAATGTGTATCGACAAACCAACGCGGCGTTAAAAGGAAATGTTTTGAATAATTAAGTATTATTAAAACCCGAGAAACTTCCATCTGCATAGAAGCTAAGATGAGACAAAATGATATTTCCTAGATCATGGCTGCTGTAATAAGATTGTAATAAACAAGAATATCCTACTCACATATAAGGCTTAGGTTTCTCAGATTGTTTAAAGGAGAATTATATTCTTAAATGAATAAGACTATGAACTACGAAACCTTTCTAAAAATGAGAAACTTGAACATTGGAAAGTAGGCAAACTTGAACATTGGAAAAGAATGTTGCTACTTGATTTTACAAAGAGGAGTAATTGATTTACTTAAAAAAAAAAAAATCACTCTATTTTCATATACTACGGGTATTGTGTGACTTTTGTGAAAGTAACGTATCTTTTAAAGAGTTAATGTATGAAGTACTTTGGGGATAAAAACCCGATCTTGTTAATCATATAGTAGGAAGTACCTTGTGTGAACAACTTGATTGTATTGGTTTGTGATAGCCTTGCAATACTTTCTTGTTGCTTTGATAAGTAAACGTGTTAGGATGCTACGTGTGTTAGTATCTTGTGATGTTTGTGTAAAGGGGTTTCCCTTGATTGTGCTTATTAACTATCAGTCGTTATGATAGTATTGTGGCATTCATCTCTTGAGATGATTCCGGTTAAGTCGCCCTCCGACGCGGGTAGACTCAAAGCGGGTCGATGGACCTATGATTCGAGAATACCTCATGCAGTCCCGGGCCTATGCGAGCTACGAGTTCCGTGTTAGTGTGCGTCCTTTATGGGCACGCGGTCCTGGGCCATGCGGACTCGGAAGTCGGGGCGACGCCGGGAGTAGCTACCCTCGATGCGGGAATGCCTCACGCGGGCGAAGAGATTGGCCTACGCGGAGTCAGCGGAAGTTCCAGGACTAGACGCGCACATTAGAATCTGGGCAAGTGGCGGCTTTGATCATGTGACGATGCAGACAGATCTTATGATCTGATTCATGACCTTGTTGGTACCGCTGGTGTTAGTAGTCGGCTATGCCTTCAGACTTACCCCGCACGGTGTTATTATGGCACAGTGGGACACGTGTTCATATGTGTTCCTTGGTGCTTTTATATCATAAACCGCTAGTGAGGAATGTGTCCCACGCACGATTGATGTTGGGCGTGAGACCCATCGTTATGTTCTTTTGTGATGACTTGAGGCGAGTCACGACTTGATATGATTGCTTAGTTATTGTAAAGCGTAGTTTGGTTATCATACATGTCTCCCGCTTTGTATAGACTACTATGATTTCATTTACGATTTATTTTCGATTTCACATACTCTGTACACAGCATCGACTCCTTCGGGCTGCGTTCATGCCGCAGTAAAGGTACACCGCCGTTGATCCTCGCTCTTAGGGTCACAGTCAGCTGGGAAGCTCCGTTTCTCGGAGGCTTATCTTGTATAGTCCCTGTTGTTGTAAGTGCTACATTCAGAGGTATGACGGCCCCGTCCGTCGTTGTTGTCGTATCATTTCTTAGAGGTCAGAGTAATGCACAAGTGTGGCGGGGTTTGTAAAAAGGATTAAACTGTTCTTTTGTAAAAGTGGTTATTTATATATGCCGAAAGGGAAGCTTTCTCGATTGCTTTGCACTTCACTTGTTTCATGTATGTGTTTTATGTTCCGCTGATTACTCTGATGTTGTGTCACTAGGGTGCCCGGGGTAAGGCACCAGTCACGGGCCCGGGTTTGGGTCGTGACATTAAAACCAGTAGAAACCTCCATCTGCATAGAAGCTAAGATAAGACAAAATTGTATTACATTTCCTAGATCATGGTTGCTTTAATAAGATCATTAATAACAAGTATTGGTTTTTCTTAAATTCCAAAGTAAGGAACTTGTTTTCTAAAAGAAAAGAGACTTGAGGAAATTAAAGTGTTTTGGTTTTAAAGAAAGACATGGTTTTGTCTTAAAATGGTTTAAAAGGAAGTCATGGTTTTGTCTTAAGTTGGTTTATTCGAAAAGAAGATATGGAAATTGTTTTGGTTTACTTAAAAAGATAGTTACTCTATTTTGATACTACGGGTATCGTGTGACTTTTTGTGAAAGAAATGGATCTTTTAAAGAGTTAAAATACGTAGTACCTTGGGGTTAAAATCCGGATTTGTTGTAATAAAATGAAAGTCTATGAGTATGTTGAACTTGCCTATGCTTGTGGTGATAGCCTTTGTTGTGCAAGTGTTGTATTTACCTCTGGCGTCTCGTTGGAGGGCGGCTATCTGGTTGATTGATGGACATCGACACGATGGGTGGCCCACGTATGCTTCCACTATATCGATCCTTTCGACATACCGACACGATGGGTGACCCACGTACGCTTCCATTGGAGTGTTATCTTGTTATTTGCTTTGACATACCGACACGATGGCGCCCACGAGTATGCTTCCATTATGATTGTTATCTTGTTATTTCCTTTTGGACATACTAACACGATGGGTGGCCCACGTATCTTCCATTAGGAGTGTTATTCTGTTATTTGCTTTGGACATACTGACACGATGGGTGGCCCACGAGTATGCTTCCACTATGATTGTTATCTTGTTATTTCCTTTTGGACATACTGACACGATGGGTGGCCCACGGGTATGCTTCCATTAGGAGTGTTATCTT
Source organism: Przewalskia tangutica (assembly GCA_029844215.1). Classification (NCBI taxonomy): domain Eukaryota; kingdom Viridiplantae; phylum Streptophyta; class Magnoliopsida; order Solanales; family Solanaceae; genus Przewalskia; species Przewalskia tangutica. The sequence goes on from CM056730.1 coordinate 48,537,082, forward strand.
GTTATTTGCTTTGGACATACTGACACGATGAGTGGCCCACGAATATGCTTCCATTATGATTGTTATCTTGTTATTTCCTTTGTACATACTGACACGATGGGTGGCCCACGAGTATGCTTCCATTAGGATGGTTCCATGGCCATGCTTAAACCGAGGTAAGATGTCGGGGCATGCGGCCGTTGTGCGGGTTAAATTCCCGGGTTATATTTGAGTGATGACTTTACGGGCGTGAGTCCCTGACTTGACATGACTGCTTACATATTGTGTATCGTAGTTTGATCATATATGTCTCCTGTTTTATATAGACTATTATGATTTCATTTACTGTAATTTCAGTTTCACATACTTGGTACTGTTAGATCGACCTCTTCAGTGGCGTTCATGCCGCGGTAGGTACACCGATTGTTGATCCTCGCCATAGGATCACGATAGCGTTGGGAAGCTCCGTTTCTCCGGAGGCTTATCTTTTGGTATGATTCCCTGTCGTTGTAGGTACTTGTACATTCAGGGGTATGGCGGGGCCCTGTCCCGTCACAGCCCGTGACTGGTGCCTTACCCCGGGCACCCTAGTGATACAACATCAGAGAAAATCAGCGGAAATAAAAACTCATAAAAGATAAACAGTGAAATAAGAAAACAGGCTAACCAAAACGGTTACCTTTCTGTATATATAAATAAAAACTTGAACAGTTACATCCCTTACAAACCCTGCCCACAACAGTACTACAGACCTCTAAGAATGTTATAACAACAACGACGGGACAGGGCCCCGCCATACCCCTGAATGTAAGTACCTACAACGACAGGGGACTATACCAAAGATAAGCCTCCGGAGAAACGGAGCTTCCCAAAACGCTGAACTGTGATCCTATGAGCGAGGATCAACAACTGGTGTACCTCTACCTGCGGCATGAACGCAGCCCCCCGAAGGAGGTCAGTACAACAGGTACCAAGTATGTGAAACTGTAAAGTACTGAAATAAAATCATAACATTTTAAAACCAATTACAAATACGTACAAACAACCAATTTAACTGCACATAGTGCCACAGCATAAACAAGAGCAAAATAGATATAACGTAACTGGTCTTTTCTAGGCCGCTAATGATCGAAGCAAGGCCAATCGCCCATAGTATCATTATGCGAGCCTAATCCTGGAACTCCCGCAGTCCGCATAGACCACCTAGGTCCGCATGAGGTATTCCTCGCATCGGGGGTAGCTAACCCTCGGCATCAACCTGGACTCCCGCAGTCCGCATAGTCACATTGCATCGCGTGAGGTGTTCCTCGACGGCGTAACACACCGAGTGATCATCCCGAACTCCCGCACTCCGCATAGGTCACATGCACCGCATGAGGTATTCCTCGACGGGGCGCTTAACCTCGGCATAACAAGTCAGGGGGGTAAGTGATATAATACCAGCATAACTGTTTATCGTTAAAAAACATAAGCACAACAAGAAAACCCCCTTACACAAACGTCACAAGACACTAACACACGTAGCGTCATAACATGTTTACTTATCAAACCAACAAGAAAGCATTACAAGGCTATCACAAGCCAACATAGTCAAGTTACTCACACAAAAGTCACACGATACCCGTAGTATCAAAATAGAGTAACTATCTTTTAAGTAAACCAAAACAATTTCCATACCTTCTTTTTAAACCAATCTTAAGACAAAAGCATGTCTTCCTTTTTAAACCATTTTAAGACAAAACCATGCCTTCCTTTAAAACAAAGACACTTTTTCCTTTTTAATTCAAGTAGCAATATACTTTTTTAAACCAAGTGTCTTACTCTTTTAAAAACAAGTAACCTATACCTTTAAATCAAGTTACTTCTCCTTTCCCAAAATCAAGTTGTTTATAAGTCAAGTCTCTTTACTTTCAAAAATCAGGCTCTTAATCTTTAAATCATATCTTTTAAGGAAACCAACCTCCAACTTTTAAAATGTCAAGTTATCATTTTAAATCCAATGATAAAACCATTCTTTTGTTTTCATAAAGTCGTTATAAATAACTTCCCATAAAGCTATTATAACACTTTATGTTTTAAACCAACCAAGGACAACTATTCTTATTTTCGAAATCAAGATAACTTTATTCTTTAAAAGACCACACACCCATTACTCATGAGTGAGGTTTTACAACTTTTAACATAATTCAAGTCCTTAATATTTCATAACAAGTCACTTAACTTTGGAATCAAGTCAAGGACACAAAAAGAAAATCAAATTCCTTTAAACACACGTGCGTCTACCGCACTATATATATTTTACAAATATCATGCTAGAAAGGATAGGAAGAGGTTCACATACCTCGCGATGATTATCGACAATTAGCAAAACGCTCCAAAGTACTCTAACCTTGCTCGCCTTTTCCACCCTTCAAGTAGAATACGCTACTCGTAGTACTTCAGCCTATAATGGTCATAAAACGTCTATTAACTTCTAGATCCCTTCGTAGAATATTTCTAAGTACAACGTTCCATATTCTACGGAAAACTTCGGCACCTCCCCGTAACCACAACTATAACTTCCAACATCAGGGCCCGCTACCAAGCCAACAACTCAGAGGGGATTATACGTCTAACCGGACGTGTACAATTCTGCCTCACAATAATACTACAAGTCTACTGTAATACAGTACAATGTAAATACAGTTCAATTCTTTATAATTATTCTTCCAATATATCTTATACTCAATTATTAACTACTACAACATGTAATTTCCAATTACAATAGGAGGATAAAGATCATTACCTCGATAAGCCCAAAATTATCCAAGATTATAAGTCGATCCTGAGCAACGTTTAGCTCCTATTATGTACGCTCCAAACCGCTCCAAGCAACCCTTAGAAGTTTCTAACAACTTCTCTTAAGCACTTCAACCAACTATGAAGATTTCCTAGGGCTTCATTTTACGACTATTGGAATAAAGTAGTATTTCCGGGCTCTTATGTTGGGATAACTTTAGAATATTACTAGGGATACAAGGCTAAGGTATTTGGGATTATACAACAATACTTGAAGTATTTCTACACAAAGTGGGGGGGGGGGGGTTGGACGAGAACATCACAAAGGGAGGGGATAGTTTTTGCCTTGGAAAAATCTTTAAGTGTGGATGATATTATGTCTTGCACTAAGGGGTATTTATAGAAAAATCAAGGGCCAAGATCTAGGCAAGTGTGTGGTTTAGATTGGGGACATGTGGGTGTGGATTCTACCAACCACATGTCCACCACAAAATTTGGACAAGTGGCTAGCCACTTGTCCACTACCAACCGTCCAAGCCACACGTCCTCAAGCCATTCGGCCAACATGGGCACATGGGGGTGACACGTGTCGCCCCCCTACTCGTCCAAAATATTTCGTCTTCCAAAAATATCCGTAATGCCAAAAATCCGAAAATAACGTGGGCCCCACAAAACCGTAAATTCTCCCGTGGGCCCCACGTGACCAATTTCGGAAATAAAATTCCAAAATTCTCAAATATTCCAAAAAGTCCGAATACCGAATCCGGGAATCCAATTCTCACTAACGAACCTTTTTCCTTCACAAAATCCGAAAACTTTTCCGCCGAAAAAATCACATCTTTCTTCCTTTCCAATTTTAATGTCGTATTCTCGTACGTATGTCCTCGTAAACATACTCTGGAAATACGGGGTGTAACATTCTTCCCCCCTTAGAAACATTCGTCCCGAATGTTCCTTCTAAGTCTCCAAGCACACCTGTGCCGGTATAGTCTTCACTACTGTACTTACGAAACCAATTATGCCACACCTGGCCATAATACCACATACGCGCAAAAACTCACATCCAAGCCAACGAAGAATCATCTCTAAAGCGTATAACAATACTAATAGCTCCGCCCAAGGTCCAAAGGATACTTCCATCTTCTTAACACATCTACGCCTCTTTTCTTACTCGTCGTACCCTCCCCGTACACTCGAACTCTTCCTAATATACTTACCACATTTCTGTCATTGCTTCAGTTTCCAAAATCTCGGGGTTACTATCTCTAACTTGGTCATCATTAACTGGGAACAATCTGGAGAGACCTCCGATACTCTTCCGAACATAGCAACATGAAAGACCGGACGTACTGTCTCCTAAGTCGGACGACGGTGCTAACTTATAGGCAACCTGGCCTATTCTTCAAACGATCTGAAAATGCCCAAAGTACCTCGAGCTAAGTTTCCCCTGCTTTCCAAATCTCGTCACACCCTTCCGGGGTGGTTCCTTCAAATAGACCCACCGTCAACCTGAACTCCAAGTGTCGACGCCGATTATCCACACGACTTCTGTTGACTCTGAGCTGCTAATAACTTCTTCTGGATAAGCTTCACCTTATCCACATCCTGCTGAAACAAGTAGGGACCAACTATCTGAACCTTTCCAACATCGAACCAATTGATCGGCAACCTACACTTCCGCCCTTACAAGGCTTCATAAGGCACCATCCGAATACTGAAATGGTAGCTAGTATAATACTCACTCAACAAGAGGCAAATAATCCTCACAGCTACCCCTGAAATCAAAACACCGGCCCGTAACCTATCCTCAAATGTCTGGATAAAATGCGTTGTTCGTCCGTCGGCCCGAGGGTGAATGCAATACTGAGACTCACCTGAGTTCCTAACCCCGCCTGGTAAAACCTCCCGAAAAAGAAATAGCCATAAACTGGGCTCCACTGCCTGTCATAAAATAAAAGTAGGAATCCCGTGCATCCTTACAACCTCCCTGATACATAACATCTCGCATAACCCTCTGCCGAGTAAGCAGTCCTAACTGAAAGACAAGATGGGCTGACCTCATCGGCCCGACTACTGGTCGAACGCCTCCACGAACTCGTACGATGGTTACCTAAACTTGGGCCTAACACCCTCGTGACCTTATCATCTAGCGGGACCACCTCAAACTGACCCAACCACATTCCGGGCTGCGGGTTGACTCGCGATATGACCTCAACCCGACCCACTTCGTACTAAACTCTCGTTCCTAGTCCGGAACAATCTTACTAATTCACGTCAGGAAAGCTACCACTTCTATCTCACATTACCCATGGAATTATCACACAAATACATCACGTATAATATGCACCCAGACAACGATCAAACGTACCATCCTTTACTCAAGATGGCCTTGCATCTAAGGTCCCAACTGTTATAAATTCTAAGGCTCACCATTTTCTCGTCCCCAGACTTACCCTTTTCAACTACCCATGTTTTCTAATCCACACCTAACACAATGCTATCCATACATAGCACTCCACATGTATCTACCATAACGACCTAAACAAGTCTCTTAAGGGCTGAAGATATCTCTGTAACTACTGCCTCACCTTCCCTTTGTCGCTCTAATCAAATCCTGCTCTGCTGAGCGCATAACTACAGAAGGTGATGAACCATATGATCCGAAGGTCGAGTCGTAACATCCGCTCCACCTGCAGTCGGATAATTTCATAAAATGGCCTGTCGCAAGCCTAACAAGCTATCTAAGTAGTACGACACTCCCATAAGAACACCTACCACAATGGCCATACCGAGGGTGGGGCGACTCCTCAGCTAACACCCCTTCCTCTCCAGGCCATCTCAAGAATCGACTTGGTAGGCTAAGTCATCCCACTGTATCCTCCTACTAGGACATTCTCTCCTCATGGCCCTGAAGGCCTGGTAAAACAAGCACTGTAAAGACGACATTCCTCGGGATGGCGCCTACCACATAGTGAACACCGAGGAAAACCGAATTTGGTGGCTAGAACCTATGTAAATCGTGAACCGAAACCACGAGTTCGACCAACTCCTAAATACCGAACGTCACGAAGTCCGTGGAGGACCACTCAGTCTTGTGAGGCGCATAACCGATCTGCTGCGAGAAGGTCCGCCTCGAAAGTTACCAAAGGACCACTGTTGTCCGACCTCTTACGATCTTGGTTAATCCGTCGATCTCACGTTCTCGGTTCTTTGCGCATAAGCACATGCGTGGGCAACGTCTATGCTCGGCTGAAGAGCTACTCCTGTACAACTCTCTACTAGATAATCGTCAAGTACTGTGACATATCGGTGAACTCTATCCTCCATGTCTGCCACTAAAGCGGGGACATAACGAGCCAATGAGTCAAACTCGATACTGTATTCTCGAACCGTCGCGCCTGCGCCTCGACCTCATAAATTTATCGCCGAGCTCTCTCATGCGCGAGGGTAAGAAGTGTGTAAATGCCTCGAGAACTCGTCCCAACCGGTGGAGGCGTGCTCCTCGGGATAGTTCCGTAGATCAAACAAGTCATTGCGATGTCGCGCAGTCGATGTGAACCTAATACCACCGACTCTGTCTCTGAGGCCTCGATCACTCTCATGATCTGCTACAACTGTCGAAAAAAAACTCCTGAGGATCTTCCTCAGTTCTCAATCCATAGAACTCGGGTGGACTGTAACTCAAGAAGTCCCGAAGTCTCAAAACTATCGGATCTAGGGTGAACATCGGTGCTGTCGGAACCGGCGGCTCCGTCGTCCTCATTCTCACCACGGACTAGCTAATCGGGCCATTTCCTTGTAACTCACATCCTCGGCTCTTGGCCGTGGACTGGAGACTCAGGTATCGTAGTCTCAGTAGAAACTGCTGCCGCTCTAAACTCTGATGGGGCTAGCGGCATCATAAAACTCGTCAAATCAAGTACTATCTCGGTGTAATGACCGGTGTGCGTGCCTCGTAACCCTCGTGTTCTACTCGCGACTCCCTCTGTTGCGCTTGCCTCTCGGGCTCGATTGCCTTGCGTAGAGGCATAATGGGTGAAAAGAATACGTCAGAGGGAGTCCAACTTATAACACAGCTCTAAGGCACGATCTCAGAGTGAGAAGAATGGAAACCAATCCTAAATATCCTGCGACCTCACGATTATAGGTGTGATGCACACACCGATAATCAAGACTCTACTAGATACGATGCGTAGACACTTTCCGAGATTAAGCGCTCGATACCACTTTTGTCACGACCGGCCCGGGCGTGGTAGTGCCTACCGGGCACCCTAGTGATACAACATCGAGAGAAAATCAGCGGAAATAAAAACTCATAAAAGATAAGCGATGAAATAAGAAAGCAGGCTAACCAAAGCGGTTACGTTTACGTATATATAAATAAAAACTTGAGCGATTACATCCCTTACAAACCCTACCCACAGCGATTACTGGACCTCTAAGAATGTTATAACAATAACGACGGACGGGGCCGCCCGTACCACGAATGTAAGTACCTACTGGCGGGGACTATACGAAAGATAAGCCTCGGAGAAACGGAGCTTCCCAAAACGTTGAATTGTGATCCTATGGCGAGGATCAACAAGCTGGTGTACCTCTACTGCGGCATGAACGCGGCCCGAAGGAGGTCGATCTAACGGTACCAAGTATGTGAAAGCGTAAATCGAAATAAAATCATAACATTTTAAAACCAATTACAAATACGCATAAACAACCAATTTAATCGCATAGTGCCACAAAGATAAGCAAGAGCAAAATAGATATAACGAATCGGTCTTTTCTAGGCCGCTAATGATCGAAGCAAGGCCAATCGCCCATAGTATCATTATGCGAGCCTAATCCTGGAACTCCCGCAGTCCGCATAGACCACCTAGGTCCGCATGAGGTATTCCTCGCATCGGGGGTAGCTAAACCTCGGCATCAACCTGGACTCCTGCAGTCCGCATAGTCACACAGACCGCATGAGGTATTCCTCGCATCAGCGTAACACACCCGGAGTGATCATCCTGGAACTCCCGCAGCTCCGCATAAGTCACACAGACCCGCATGAGGTATTCCTCGAATCGGGGGCGGCTAACCCTCGACATAACAAGTCAGGGGGGTAAGTGATATAATACCAGCATAACTGCATATCGTTAAACAACATAAGCACAACAAGAAAACCCCCCTTACATAAACGTCACAAGACACTAACACACGTAGCGTCATAACATGTTTACTTATCAAACCAACAAGAAAGCATTACAAGGCTATCACAAGCCAACATAGTCAAGTTACTCACACGATACCCGTAGTATCAAAATAGAGTAACTATCTTTTAAGTAAACCAAAACAATTTCCATACCTTCTTTTTAAACCAATCTTAAGACAAAAGCATGCCTTCCTTTTTAAACCATTTTAAGACAAAACCATGCCTTCCTTTAAAACAAAGACACTTTTTCCTTTTTAATTCAAGTAGCAATATACTTTTTTAAACCAAGTGTCTTACTCTTTTAAAAACAAGTAACCTATACCTTTAAATCAAGTTACTTCTCCTTTCCCAAAATCAAGTTGTTTATAAGTCAAGTCTCTTTACTTTCAAAAATCAGGCTCTTAATCTTTAAATCATATCTTTTAAGGAAACCAACCTCCAACTTTTAAAATGTCAAGTTATCATTTTAAATCCAATGATAAAACCATTCTTTTTTTTTCATAAAGTCGTTATAAATAACTTCCCATAAAGTTATTATAACACTTTATGTTTTAAACCAACCAAGGACAACTATTCTTATTTTCGAAATCAAGATAACTTTATTCTTTAAAAGACCACACACCCATTACTCATGAGTGAGGTTTTACAACTTTTAACATAATTCAAGTCCTTAATATTTCATAACAAGTCACTTAACTTTGGAATCAAGTCAAGGACACAAAAGGAAAATCAAATTCCTTTAAACACACGTGCGTCTACCGCACTATATATATTTTACAAATATCATGCTAGAAAGGATAGGAAGAGGTTCATATACCTCGCGACGATTATCGACAATTAGCAAAACGTTCCAAAGTACTCTAACCTTGCTCGCCTTTTCCACCCTTCAAGTAGAATACGCTACTCGTAGTACTTCAACCTATAATGGTCATAAAACGTCTATTAACTTCTAGATCCCTTCGTAGAATATTTCTAAGTACAAGGTTCCATATTCTACGAAAAATTCGGCAGCACCTCCCCCCCCGTAACCACAACTATAAATTGGTTGTTTATACGTATTTGTAATTGGTTTTAAAATGTTATGATTTTATTTGATCTTTCTGATTTCACATACTTGGTACTGTTATCTTGACCTCCTTGGGCTGCGTTCATCTGCTGAGTAAGTACAGGTTGTTGATCCTCGCTCATAGGATCACGATTCAGCGTTTTAGGAAGCTCGTTTCTCAGGAGGCTTATCTTTGGTATAGTCCTGTCATAGTAGGTACTTGTACATTCGGGTGTATGGCGGGGCCTGTCCGTCATAGTTGTGGTTACATTCTTAGAGTGCATAATCTTGTTGTGGGCGGGGTTTGTAAGGATTTAGCTGTTCGTGTTGGTATTTATATATACGGGAAGGTAACCGCTTTTGGTTAGCTTGTTGCTTATTTTATGTATTGTTTCATGCTTAATGTTTTATTTCTGATTTTCTCGATGATTGTATCACTAGGGTGCAGGGTAAGGCACGATCCACGGCCCGAGTGGTCGTGACACTTACCCGGCACCCAAGTAGATACATCGAGTAACAATGGAAAATAAAAACAAGACAAGAAACAATATGAAATGAGAAGCGATTTAACCAAGAAAAGATTGTCTTCGGCATGTATATATATATCAAGAGTGAGCGATTACATCCCAACTATACAACGATCTACGGACCTCAGAATGTAACAACAACTATGACGGGGCGGGGCCGCCATACCACGAATGTACAAGTACCTACGATGGCGAGGACTATACCAAAAGATAAGCCTCCGGAGAAACGGAGCTTCCCAAACGCTGAACTGCGATCCTATGAGCGAGGATCAACAACTGGTGTACCTCTACCTGCGGCATGAACGCAGCCCCCCGAAGGAGGTCAGTACAACAAGTACCAAGTATGTGAAACTGAAAATACTATAATGAAATCACATTTCATCATTTTATAAAATCATTTCGCAATAAGTAAACAGTTATGTCAAGTAAGGGGACGCATATCCTCAAAATAATCACTCACACATAACTATGGGTCTCACGCCCATAATATCAATCCATGCCCGGCAGTACATGATGTAAAACAACACCCATATGTGAACCTGAACACTAGATCCTGCCTGCGTCATTAAACCGATCGGGCCAAGTAGAGTAGCCAACTACCAGATCCGAAGGCTAGTCATAAAACTTCACGGGCCAAGTACGGAAGCCAACTACCAGATCCAAACCAGCCACGCAACTGGCCGAGGCAAGTATCTTAAGCTAGCGTACCAGAGCCTACCATCTCACGAGATATGACCGTGGAAAGTATCTTAAGCTATCTACCAGAGCCTGCCGATACACGAGAAATGACCAGCACAATTATCTAAAGTGTGCCTGTAACCACATGTAGAAATCAAGCCCGTGATTGTTCGTCACCGCGGCAAGCTTCATAGATTAGCGGTCAATGGACTAATAACATAACCCGGGGATTTAACCCCTCACAATGATCGCATGCCCCAGCATCTTACCTCGGTATAAGCATGGCCATGAAACCATCCTACTGGACGCATACCCGTGGGCCACCCATCGTGTCAGTATGTCCAAAGGAAATAACAAGATAATACTCAAAGTGGACGCATACTCGTGGGCCACCCATCGTGTCAGTATGTCCAAAAGAAATAACCAGATAATACTCAAAGTGGACGCATACCCGTGGACCATCCAACGCGTCAGTATGTCCAACAATCAATCAAATAGTCGGCCCTCCACCGAGAGACACGGTAGCACAAAATCAAACACTTGCATCACAACAAAGCTATCACCACAAGCATAGACAAGTTTAAGGTACTTTTATTTTATGTCAACAATCCGGGTTCAACCCAAAAATACTACATACTTTCATTTTTTCAAAAAGACCTCTTTTTACGTAAAAGTCATACGATACTATCACTCGTAGTATCAAACACATTTTCTTTTCAAACCAAATTACTACACCTTTCAGAAAATCCTTACAAGACTTTTAAAATCAAGTACTCTATACTTTTTAAACCAAGTGCTTTATAGTTTTAAGACAATATCAAGTATACTTTTAAAACCCCGTAAATTACTCTTTTCGAAACAAGTAACCCATACTTAAATCAAGTTACTTCTCCTTTTCTAAAATCAAGCCGTTTATAAGTAAAGTCTCTTATTTTTAACTTCATAAAGTCGTTATAACTAACTTCCCATAAAGCTATTATAACACTTTATGTTTTAAATAAACCAAATTCATTTCACACTCGTATGTCTACCGTACTATATAGTTTACAACAAATCATGCTCAAGAGTATAGGAAGAATCACATACCTCTTCGGCTTAATCCACAAGCAAAGTCGAGTATGCCGCGCGTAGAAAATCCACCTATAATAACCACAATATATCTATCAACCTCTTTTTCTCTTCGTAGCATATTCTAAGTAAATAGTTCCTTATTCTACGGAAAATTCGGCAGCACCTCCCCCCCCCCCCCCCGCAATCACATAAATAACCTCCCCTAACAAGGCTTGTTACCAAGCCAACAACCCCAAGGGGATCACACGTCTAACCGGACGTGTGCAATTCTGCCTCATAATACTACTACACAAGTCTACTGTAAATGCAGTCCAATGTAAAAACAGTTCAATTCTTTTTAATCATCCTTCTAAAATATCTTATACTCAATTCTAAACTACTACAATATGTAATATCCAATTACAATAGGGGGACATAGATCATTACCTCGACAAGCCCAAAATTATCCAAGTTTTTAAGTCGATCCTGAGCAACGTTTAGCTCCAATTCCTTACGCTCCAACCTGCTCCAAGCAACCCTTAGAAGTTTCTAAACAACTTCTCTTAACACTTCAACTCCAAAAAGTGAAGAACACTTAGGCTACAATTTGGCAATGTTTCGGCCAAGGGGTAGTTTTAGGGGCTAGGGTGTGAAATCTTTTCTAACTTTTGGTTAATAATCTTCCTAATACACTAAGGAAGAACACTTAAGAGTTTAAGAATTTTTGGACAAAGTTTGGTTAAGGGAGAGGGGTGTTGGACGAGAACTACAACAAAGGGAGGGAGTATTTTTGCCTTGGAGTTTCTCAAGTGTGGATGAAGAAGTCTTGCAACTTAAGGGGGGTATTTATAGGACATTCAAGGGCTAGGATTGAAGCAAGTGTGTGGTCTAGATTGGGCCATGTGTGTGTGGGTCCCACTTATCTATCTACTCCACAAATATCTTGCAAGACTTTGACCAAATGTTTTAAGTCTTTTTCATGCCAAAAACGTGTAAATCATGTCCAACAATTCGTCCACCAAGTGTCACCTAGGGGTGACACATGTCGCCCTCCTATCGGTCCAAAATATTTCATCTTCCGAAAATATCCGTAATGCCAAAAATCCGAAAATAAAGTGGGCCCCACAAAACCGTAAATTCTCCCGTGGGCCCTACGTGACCAATTCCGGAAAATAAAATTCCAAATTTCTCAAATAATCCCAGAAGTCTGAATACCGAATCTGGGAATCCAATTCCCATTATCGAACCTTTTTCCTTCACAACATCCGGAAACTTTTCCGTCGAAAAATCACATCTTTCTTCTTTTCCAATTTTAATGTTGTATTCTCGTACGTACGTCTTCACATACATACCCTGGAACTACGGGGTGTAACATTCTTCCCCCCTTAGAAACATTGGTCCCGAATGTTCCTTCTAAGTCTCCAAACACACTTGCTCCTGTATAGTCTTCACTACTATACTTACCTAACCAATTCTGCCACACCTGGCCATAATATAACACACGCGCAAAAATTCACATCCAAACCAACGAGAAATCACCTCTAACATTACAAAAAGCTCCCACTCATGGTCTAAGGATACTCGCTCGTCTTTACTTCTCAAAAGAAATGGTCACTTCCTATCTCTTAACACGTATTCTTTCCTTACTCGTCGTACCGCTTCTCGTACACACGAACTCTTTCTAGTACACCTACCATACTCGGTCATCCGCCGGTTCCAAAACCTTGGAGACACTACCTCCAAACTTGGTCATGTTTCTAGCCTCACATTCCTCTACGGCCATTCCCGTCCTTCACGATTCGATTCTGGTCGGACACATCCGCGAACTCGTACGATGGTTAACTAAACTTGGGCCTAACACCCTCGTGACCCTATCACCTGGCGGGACCACCCCAAACTGACCCCACCCCATTCCGGGCTGCGGGTTGACCTGCAATCTGGCCTCAACCTGACCCATTATCGCGCCAAACTCTCTCGTTCCTCGATGCGGAACAATCTCACTAATCAAGTCACGAAAACCTAGTGGTCTTCTTAGCTCAACTACCCTCTTTCATTTCACACCACTCAGGGACTTATCACACAATTATACACCACGTATGCTATGCACTCCGACAAAGGTCAATCGTAAAAAAAAATATTTTACTCAAGACGGCCTCGCATTTAAGGTCTCCACGTGCAATATTCTAAGGCTCATAATTTTCCCTGTCCCCAATCTTCCCTTTTCAACTAACCATGTTTTCTAATCACAATTTTTCACAGTGCTATCCAAACATAACACTTAAACTAAAATCATCATATCACGAAAAAAATTTCTAGAGGGTTAAGGATATACCTGAAATCAAATAGGCGGTTCCAAGGACCGCTAGAACTGGGAACCTCTACCATGACCTCTGCCATGTCCTGTCGGTATATGAACATCCTGCCTAGCTATCGAAGGCGAAGAACATGGCCATCGATCCGGCCGAGTCTCTACATCCGCGCTACCTCCGGTCGGACAATTTCTCGCAAAATGGCCCTGCTGGCCGCATGTAAAACAAGCCCTCTGAATACCGTGGCACTCCCCCGCATGGGGTTTACCACACTGGCCACACCGAGGTCGGGGTGGCTTCATCTGGCCAGCACCCCAACTCCCCCGAAAACCTGAACCCTTGGAGCCCTGACCTGCTCCTGAATACCCTGGAAGCCCTGAAGACTGTAGAGGACCACTCTGTACTGGCGGAGGCGTATAACTAGTCTGCTGCTGAGGCGGTCCGCCCTGAAAGTCACCAAAGGACCCTGTTTTCCTGGCCTTCTTCTGCTGGTATTGGTCAATCCGTCGGCCTCTCCGTTCCTCACACCCAAGTGCATAAGCCTGTATGTGGGCAATGTCCATGCCCGGCTGAAGAGCTACACCCGAGCAAGCCTCTGCCAAGTAGTCATCGAACCCCGTGACATAGTGGTGCACTCTGTCCTCCATATCTGCCACTAACGCAGGGATATATCGAGCCAACGAGTCGAACTCCACGTTGTACTCCTGAACCGTACGCCCTCTCTGTCTAAGCATCAGAAATCTGTCGGCCCGTGCTCTCCTCATCTGTGGAGGCAAGAAATGGCTGAGAAATGCCTCCGAGAACTCGTCCCAAACTGTTGGAAGTGCATGCTCACCCCGGGATAGCTCCCATGAATCAAACCAGTCGACTGCAGTATCACGCAGCCGATGCGAACCTAGGACCACTGACTCGGTCTCCGAAGCCTTGATCACTCTCATGATCCGCTGTAACTGTCGGATGAACTCATGCGTATCATCCTCAGGCCTCGACCCGTAGAACTACGGCGGTGCAACTCGAGAAAGTCCCAGCCTCAAACTATCCGATCTCGGGTGAACCACGGGTGCTCGGGATGCTGCATCAGCCTATCCTCGTGTCCGCCACGATCACGGCTAATCGGGCCATCTCCGCGTAACCTATCTCTCTGCTCTGGTGTGGGATGGAGGCACGCAGTGCTTGTGGTCTCAGTAGCCTCTGCTGCGACTCTAAACTCTGCTGGGGCTGGCGGCGTCGCAAAACTCGCCGTCTGAAGCACTATCTCAGGTAATGACCAGGCCTGCGCCCTCGTACTCCTCTGTGTCCTACTAGCAGCTCCGCCGGCGCGCCGCCACGGGCGGGTTGCCTTGCGTGGAGGCATAACTGGTAAAAACGAAATACGTCAGAGGGGTCCAACTTATAACACAGCTCTAAGGCACGATCTCAGAATGAGAAGAATGGAAAACAATCCTAAATATCCTATAGCCTCCTGATTATTGGTGTGGTGCACAACACACCGATAATCAAGACTCTACTAGATACGGTCTGTAGACACTTTCCGATGATTAACTACTCTGATACCACTTTTGTCACGACCCGATCCCGGGCCCGTGACTGGTGCCTTACTGTTACACCCCGTAGTTCCAGGGTATGTATGTGAGGACGTACGTACGAGAATACGACGGTAATTTTGGAAAGGAAGAAAGATGTGATTTTTCGACAGAAAAGTTTCCGGTTTTTGTGAAGGAAAAAGGTTCGATAATGGAAATTGGATTCCCAGATTTGGTATTTGGACTTCTTGGATTATTATATAATTATGGAATTTTATTTCCGGATTTGGTCACGTGGGGCCCACGGGGAAAATTTACGGTTTTGTGGGGCCCACTTTGTTTTGGATATTTTGGATTTTTCGGATATTTTTCGGGAGATGAAATATTTTGGACGAGTAGGGGGGCGACACGTGTCACCCCCATGTGGCCATGTTGGCCGAATGGCTAGTGTACATGTGGCTTGGACGGTTTGGGTGGACGGTTGGTAGAATCCACACCCACATGCCCCCAATCTACACCACACACTTTCCTAGATCTTGGCCCTTGATTTCTCTATAAATACCCCCTTGTTTGCAACACTTTATTCATCCACATTAGAGAGTTTCCAAGGCAAAAATTATTCTCCCTCCCCTTAAGTGTTCTCGTCGCCCAACCCCTTTGTGTAGAAAAAAATCTTCAAGTGTTGGTATAGTCCCAAATACCTTAGCCTAGTATTCCTAGTAGTATTCCAAAGTTATTTCAATACTAGGAGCCCGGAAATTCTACTTTATTCCTTTAGTCGAAAAATGAAGCCCTAGGAAAATCTTCATAGTTGGTTGAAGTGTTAAGACAAGTTGTTTAGAAACTTCTAAGGGTTGCTTGGAGCGGGTTGGAGCGTAAGGAATTGGAGCTAAGCGTTGCTCAAGATCGACTTATTAATCTTGGATAATTTTGGGCTTATCGAGGTAATGATCTTTGTCCCCCTATTGTAATTGAATATTACATATTGTAGTAGTTTAGAATTGAGTATAAGATATTTTGGAAGGATAATTATAAAGAATTGAACTGTATTTACATTGGACTGTATTTACAGTAGACTTGTAGTATTATTGTGGGGCAGTGTTGTACACGTCCGGTTAGACGTGTAACCCCCTTAGAGTTGTTGGCTTGGTAGCGGGCTGTTATACCCCGTATTTCCAGAGTATGTACGTGAGGGCGTACGTATACAATTTGAGCCTTAAAGTTGGCTAGTTTCGAAATTTGTACACAACACCCGAAAGGAGTCGTTTTTCGACGAAACGTTTCCATGACTTCGTAGGGAAAATTCGGCTATGTCATTTATAATTTTTGCGGATTTTTAGAGAGACGTAACATTTGGACCAACGGGAGGGTGACATGTGTCACCTCGCATTGGAAAGAGGTCGACGGCAAATGGGCTAAGCTTGCACGTTTTTGGTGTTGAATTTGTGGTCAAGGGTTAGGTAGGATATTTTGTGTAGATGGATAAGGTTGCACATGGCTTAATCTTGGCCTTACACTTGCCTTGCACTTGGCACCATCTTGGCCATTGGTTGGCCTTCACTTGACCTATAAATACCCCCTTAGTTGATGAACTTTCTTCATCCAAAAATTGAGCAATCTATCTAAGTCTCAAACCCTCCTCTCCTCTTGTGATCTCGCCCACCACACCCTCCCCTCTTGAAGGCCCCTTGGCCGAAACCTACCCCCTCCCCCTTTGTAGAGGCTTGGTCGTGGGGTACATACCCCCCCCTAGCCTAAATTGTCTTCGTATAAATACCCCCCTTTTGTGGTATAGAAATACTCTCCAAGTATTGTTATAATGCCCAAATACCTTGGCTCAAATACCTTGTAGTATTCCCAAGGTTACACTTATACAAAAACCCAGAAAATACTATTATACTTCCCTCAGTCCCAAAAATGAAACCCTAAGGAAAACCTTCATAGTCAGTTGAAGTGTTAAGTAGAAGTTGCGTAGAACTTCTAAGGGTTGTTTGGAGCGAATTGGAGCACTCGGAGTAGGAGCTAAGCCTTGCTCAGGATCGACATATAAACTCGGATAATTTTGGGCTTATCGAGGTAAATATCTTGACCTTCTATTGTAATTGGAAATTACATGATTGCTTGAATATATAGTTGAAGTATACTATATATAGAACTGAACTTTATAATTGTGCGGCAATGTCTTTTGACTTAAGCCTGAATAATACTTACGGCAATGTCTTGCGACTTAAGCCTGAATTTAAAAAAGAGAACTGAACTGTAATTACTTAGGACTGTATTACAGTAGACTTGTGTAGCTTTACTGAGTAGTAGAATTGTACACGTCCGGTTAGACGTGCAAACCCCCCCTGGTTGGCTTGGTAGCCGGCCTCGATAGAGGAGGAGATTTACGCTGTTGCGGGGGGGGAGGTGCTGCCGAATTTTCTGTAGAATATTCTACAATGAGATCTAGATGTTAATAGGCGCCTTGTGGCCTCTATAGGTTGAAGTACGACGTGTGACGTGGTCTACGGGGCTTAAGGAGTAGCCGACGGTTTGAAGTACTTGGAGCGTTTTGCTTATAGTCGATAATCGTCGCGAGGTATGTGAACCTCTTCCTATCTGTTCTAGCATGATATGTGTATAACTATGTAGTACGGTAGACGTACATGTGCTTAATGTATTTGATTGGTTTGAAACATAAAGTGTTATAACGGCTTTATGGGAAGTTGGTTATAACAACTTTATGTAGGTAAGAAAATGCTTTGTGGTTCAAAGGGTAACTGATTTGACTTATAACTGACTTGATGTGTGATAATAAAGAACTTGACGTATTTTAAAAGAATCGTTTTGAAAGAAGAGAAATACTTGGTTTGAAAACATAAGAGTTATACTAGCTTTATGGGAAGTTAGGTATAACGTCTTAAGAAAGGTAAAGAGCATGGTTTTTAAAAGGAATACTGTTTTACTGATTTCGGAAATCAGAATGTGTATCGACAAACCACTGCAGCGTTAATAAAGGAAATTGTATTGAATAAATAAAGTGTTATATTAAAACAAGAGAAACCTCCATCTGCATAGAAGCTAAGATGAGACAAAATGATATTACATTTCCTAGATCATGGTTGCTTAATAAGATTGATTATAATCAAGAATAACCTACTCGCCTATGGCATATGTTACTCAATTGTTTTAAAAGAGATTAAGACATTGAACTATGAAACTTTCCTAAAAAGAGACTTGTGTAATTGAAATTAGGCAAACTGGAACTTTAGGGAAAAGAAAGGCATTGTGTTGTCTTAAAATGGTTTAAAACATAAAGTGTTATAACAGCTTTATGGAAAGTTGGTTATAACGACCTTATGAAAACAAAAGAAGGGTTTTTATCATTGGTTTTAATGTGGTAACTTGACTTTAAAAAGAAAAGTGTTTTGGTCTAAAAATAAGGCATAGTGTTGCCTTAATTTGGTTTTAAAAAGGAAAGTATGGAAGTTGTTTTGGTTTACTTAAAAGATGTAAGTCACTCTATTTTATACTACGGGTATCGGGTGACTTTTATAAAAAGAATGAATCTCTTAAAAGGAATTTAACGTGCGTAGTACTTTAGGGTTAAAACCCGGACCTTGGCATAAAATGAAAGTACTTTTAGTTGTTGTGAAACCTGCCTATGCTTGTTGTTGTGAAACTTGCCTATGCTTGTTGATGTGAAACTTGCATATGCTTGTCGTGATAGCCTTTGTTGTGCAAGAATTGTGTTTCTATACTCTGGCGCCTCTCGATGGAGGTCGGTTGACTTATTGAGAACTTACTTGGGCGTCTTGCGCGTGTGAAGAAATTCCGCAGATGCGTTCTCGTTGATTGTGTTACTTTTGCTAATCACTTTGGACATCACGACCGCGATGCGTAGCGCACGGGTATGCGTCCATTTTGATACTGCTTTATTGTTTCCCTTTGGGCATACTGACACGATGCGTAGCGCACGGGTATGTTTCCATTTGGAATGCTGCTTTATTGTTTCCCTTTGGGCATCGACCGCGATCGTAGCGCGCGGGTATGTTTCCATTTGGAATGCTTATTTATTGTTTCCTGTGGGCATATCGACACGATCGTAGCGCTGCGGGTATGTTTCCATTTGGAATGCTGTCTATTGTTTCCTTTTGGACATCACGACACGATCGTAGCGCGCGGGTATGCTCCATTTGGATTCTGTCTTGTTGATATCATATCATGCATCACGGCGGTGAGAAGAATTCCACGCAGTGATGATTTGGAGCGTGAGTCCTCGACTTTATATATTTGTTTATATGTTGTATCTTGTAGTTTGGTTATCATACATGTCTCTGCTTTATATAGATCGCTATGATTTCATTCTGATGTTCTGATTTCACATACTTGGTACTGTTATCGACCTCCTTGGGCTGCGTTCATCTGCGGTAGAAATCGTTGGTGTCGATCCATTTTAGGATCACCTTTGCGTATTAGGAAGCTCCGTTCCTTGGAGGCTTATCTTTTAGTATGTGTTCCACGAGTTGTAGGTTCTTGTACATTCAGGGTATGGCGGAATACTGTCCGTCATAGTTGTTGTAAATCTTAAGTGCGTAATCTTTGTTGTGGCGAGGTTGTAAAAGGATTAAAGCTATTCGGGGTTTGTATATATTTATCTTTGAAAGCATTTGTTTTAGTTGCTTTATTTATTATATCTCATTTCATGTTCATGTTTTATTTCCTGATTTTCTCGATGTTGTATCACTAGGGTGCGGGGTAGGCACGATCACGGGCCGGATCGGTCGTGACAAAAGTGGTATCGAAGCGATTAGTCTCGGAAAGTGTCTACGAGGCCGTGTCTAGTAGAGTCTTGATTATCGGTGTGTTGTGCACCACATCTATAATCGAGGAGGCTATAGGACATTTAGGGTTGGTTTCCATTCTTCTCATTACGAGATCGTGCCTTAGAGCCGTGTGATAATATTGGACCCTCCGACATACTTCGTTTTACGATTATGCCTCGCGTAAGGCAACGGGCCCGAAGGCAAAGCGGCGCATAGGGAGGCGCGAGTAGAAACAACGGCAGTTTCTCGAGACCACGAGACTGAGCCTCAGGTCCGCGATGCAGGCGAGAGGAGATGGTTCTGAGAGATGGCGATTCGGCGGGATCGTGGCGAACATGAGGATAGATCGACGCCTTGGCAGTCCCGATAGCACCGTAGTTCACCGGCGAGCGGTTTGAGACTACGGGATTTTCCGAGATGTAACCTCCGAGTTTTATGGGTGAGACACGAGGATGATCCGCAGGAGTTCATCCGGCGATTCTGGATCGTAAGTGATCAAGGCATCGGAGGCCGAGTCGGTGGTCTAGGTTCGCGTGTTTGCGTGATACCGCGATCGATTGGTTTGATCGTGGGAGCTGTCGGGAGAGAATGCACTTCCAGTGTGGGATGAGTTTTGGGGCCTTCGGCACATTTATTGCCTCGCGGATGAGAGGGCTCGGTAAACAGATTTTTGGTGTTGCGAGCAGGCGTGCGGTTCGGGAGTACAATGTGAGTTCGACTCATTGGCAGATGCGTCCCGCATTAGTGGCTAGTATGGAGGATCGAGTGCACCGATATGTTCTGAGGCTCGATGATTACCTAGCGAGAGAGTTGTTGGTGTAGCTCTTGCGGGCATGGACATTACCGCATGCGAGCTTATGCACTGAGGTGAGGCGGAGAAATCGGCGAAATGACCAAGGTCGTGAGAAGAGGCGAGCAGCAGGTCCTTTGGTGACTTTCGAGGCGGACCACCTCGGCCAGACTAGTTATGCGCCTCGCCCGATCTGAGTGGTCCTCCACAATCTTGAGCATCCAGAGTATTCGAGGCGGTCGGGGCTCGAGGTTCAGATTTTCGGGAGAAGCGGGGTGTTAGCGGTGATGCCACCCCTACCTCGTTGTGACCGCTGTGGTAGACTCCACAGTGGGGAGTGTCGTGCTAGTCCGGGAGTTTATTTTACATGCGGCCAGCAGGGCCATTTTGGGAGAAATTGTCCGACCAGGGGTAGCGCCGGTAGGATAGTACAGACTACGGGATCAGTTGCGGGTTCTTCACCTCCCATAGTCAGGCAGGATGTTCATACTGCCGTGAGCCACGGTAGAGGTCGCGGTGGAAGTTCCCAGTTTTAGCGGTCCTCTGAACCGCCTACTTTCAGGTATATCCTTAACCATCTAGAGTTTTGTATGTTATGTTAATGTGTTAAGTGTTATGTTCGGATAGCTTTGTGCTAAAATGTGACTTAGAAGCATGCTTAGTAAAAAGGGGTAAGCCTGGGGGTGAGAAGTGATGAACCTATATATATTACAGTTGAGACCTTAGATGTAAGGCCGTCTTGAGTACCAGATCTTGCGGGTAATCTTTGTCAGAATGTATAAGTATACGTGGGGAAATTGTGGGAAATTTCCTTGGGTAGGGTAAATGGAAGTGGTAGCTTTCATAACCTGTATAGGTAAGATTGTTCCGGATCGGGGAACAAGAGCTTGATGCGTTAAGTGAGTCGGGTTCGGGCCATGTTGAGGGCCAACCCGCGGCCGGTTTCAAAGTAGGGTCAGCTCTGGGTGGTCCCGCCAGGTGGTAGGGTCACGAGGGTGCTAGGCCCATGTTTAGATGACCATCGTATGAGTTCGTGGGTATGTTCGACCAGAATCGGTTCGTGAAGGCCGGGAATGGCCTTAGAAGAGAAGTGAAGTTAGTAAAATGACCAAGTTTGGAGGCGGTGACTCCAAAGTGTTGGGAACTGTAGCAATGACTGAAGTGTGGTACGTATACTAGAAGAGTTCAAGTGTTCGAGAAGGGTACGACAAGTAAGGGAGGAAGAGAACGTGTGTTATTTCGTGGCCAGGCGTGGCGTTGACAACTTGCTTGAGGAACTTTACCGTTATCCGTCTTGAGAAGGAACATTCGGGACGAATGTTTCTAAGGAGGGGAGAATGTTATACCCCGTATTTCGGTATATGCGTGAGGCGTGCGATACAATTTGAGCCTTAAACTTGGCTAGTTTCTAAATTTGTACACAACACCCGAAAGGAGTCGTTTTTCGACGAAACGTTTCCACAGCTTTCGTAGGGAAAATTCCGGCTATGTCATTTATAATTTTTGCGGATTTTTCCGAGAGATGTAACATTTTGGACCAACGGGAGGGTGACATGTGTCACCCTCACATTGGAAGAGGTTGGACGGCAAATGGGCTAAGCTTGCGTTTTGGTGTTGAATTTGTGGTCAAGGGTTAGGTAGGATATTTTGTGTAGATGGATAAGGTTGCACATGGCTTAATCTTGGCCTTACACTTGCCTTGCACTTGGCACCATCTTGGCCATTGGTTGGCCTTCACTTGACCTATAAATACCCCTTAGTTGATGAACTTTCTTCATCCAAAATTGAGCAATCTATCTAAGTCTCAAACCCTCCCTCTCCCTCTTGTGATCTCGTCCACCACACACCCCTCCCCTCTTGAAGGCCCTTGGCGAAACCTACCCCTCCCCTTTGTAGAGGCTTGGCGTGTACATACCCCTAGCCTAAATTGTCTTCGTATAAATACCCCCTTTTGTGGTATAGAAATACTCTCCAAGTATTGTTATAATGCCCAAATACCTTGGCTCAAATACCTTGTAGTATTCCCAAGGTTACACTTATACAAAAACCCAGAAAATACTATTATACTTCCCTCAGTCCCAAAAATGAAACCCTAAGGAAAACCTTCATAGTCAGTTGAAGTGTTAAGTAGAAGTTGCGTAAAACTTCTAAGGGTTGTTTGGAGCGAATTGGAGCACTCGGAGTAGGAGCTAAGCCTTGCTCAGGATCGACATATAAACTCAGATAATTTTGGGCTTATCGAGGTAAATATCTTGACCTTCTATTGTAATTGGAAATTACATGATTGCTTGAATATATAGTTGAAGTATACTATATATAGAACTAAACTTTATAATTGTGCGGCAATGTCTTTTGACTTAAGCCTGAATAATACTTACGGCAATGTCTTGCGACTTAAGCCTGAATTTAAAAAAAGAGAACTGAACTGTAATTACTTAGGACTGTATTACTGATGAGACTTGTGTAGCTTTCTTGAGTAGTAGAATTGTACGTCCGGTTAGACGTGCAAACCCCCCCCCCCTGGTTGGCTTGGTAGCCGGCCTCGATAGAGGAGGAGATTTCTGTTGTTGCGGGAGAGTCTTCAATTTTACGTAGAATATTCTACAATGAGATCTAGATGTTAATAGGCGCCTTGTGGCCTCTATAGGTTGAAGTACGACGTGTGACGTGGTCTACGGGGCTTAAGGAGTAGCGAAGCGGTTTGAAGTACTTGAGCGTTTTGCTTATAGTCGATAATCGTCGCGAGGTATGTGAACCTCTTCCTATCTGTTCTAGCATGATATGTGTATAACTATGTAGTACGGTGAGCGTCATACGTGCTTAATGTATTTGATTGGTTTGAAACATAAAGTGTTATAACGGCTTTATGGGAAGTTGGTTATATGACTTTATGTAGGTAAGAAAATGCTTTGTGGTTCAAAGGGTAACTGATTTGACTTATAACTGACTTGATGTGTGATAATAAAGAACTTGACGTATTTTAAAAGAATCGTTTTGAAAGAAGAGAAATACTTGGTTTGAAAACATAAGAGTTATACTAGCTTTATGGGAAGTTAGGTATAACGTCTTAAGAAAGGTAAAGAGCATGGTTTTTAAAAGGAATACTGTTTTACTGATTTCGGAAATCAGAATGTGTATCGACAAACCACTGCAGCGTTAATAAAGGAAATTGTATTGAATAAATAAAGTGTTATATTAAAACCAGTAGAAACCTCCATCTGCATAGAAGCTAAGATGAGACAAAATGATATTACATTTCCTAGATCATGGTTGCTTAATAAGATTGATTATAATCAAGAATAACCTACTCGCCTATGGCATATATTACTCAATTGTTTTAAAAGAGATTAAGACATTGAACTATGAAACTTTCCTAAAAAGAGACTTGTGTAATTGAAATTAGGCAAACTGGAACTTTAGGGAAAAGAAAGGCATTGTGTTGTCTTAAAATGGTTTAAAACATAAAGTGTTATAACAGCTTTATGGAAAGTTGGTTATAACGACCTTATGAAAACAAAAGAAGGGTTTTTATCATTGGTTTTAATGTGGTAACTTGACTTTAAAAAGAAAAGTGTTTTGGTCTAAAAATAAGGCATAGTGTTGCCTTAATTTGGTTTTAAAAAGGAAAGTATGGAAGTTGTTTTGGTTTACTTAAAAGATGTAAGTCACTCTATTTTATACTACGGGTATCGGGTGACTTTTATAAAAAGAATGAATCTCTTAAAAGGAATTTAACGTACGTAGTACTTTAGGGTTAAAACCCGGACCTTGGCATAAAATGAAAGTACTTTGAGTTGTTGTGAAACCTGCCTATGCTTGTTGTTGTGAAACTTGCCTATGCTTGTTGATGTGAAACTTGCCTATGCTTGTCGTGATAGCCTTTGTTGTGCAAGAATTGTGTTTCTATACTACCGCGCCTCTCGATGGAGGGTCGGTTGACTTGTTGAGAACTTACTTGGACGTGCCGGCAGTGACGAAGAAATTCCACGGGTACGTTCCTGTTGATTGTGTTACTTTTGCTAATCACTTTGGACATACTGACACGATGCGTAGCGCACGGGTATGCTTCCATTTTGATAGCTTTATTGTTTCCCTTTGGGCATCACGACGATCGTAGGGCAAGGGTATGTTTCCATTTTGAATTCTGCTTTATTGTTTCCCTTTGGGCATACTGACACGATGCGTAGCGCACGGGTATGTTTCCATTTGGAATGCTGCTTTATTGTTTCCCTGTGTGCATCACGACCGCGATCGTGCGCGCGGGTATGCTTCCATTTGGAATCTTTGTCCTATTGTTTCCTTTTGGACATCTTGACACGATGTGTAGCGCCGCGGGTATGCTCCTATTTGGATTCTTTGTCTTGTTGATATCATATCATGCATCGCCGTGGTGAGAAGAATTCCACGCACGCAGTGATGATTTGGAGCGTGAGTCACGACTTTATATATTTGTTTATATGTTGTATCATTGTAGTTTGGTTATCATACATGTCTCCGCTTTATATAGATGCTATGATTTCATTTCTGATGTTTCTGATTTCACATACTTGGTACTGTTGATCGACCTCCTTGGCTGCGTTCATCTGCGGTAGAAATCATCGTTGTCGATCCCATTTTAGGATCACCTTTCGTATTAGGAAGCTCCGTTCCTTGGAGGCTTATCTTTTGGTATGTGTTCCAGGAGTTGTAGGTTCTTGTACATTCAGGGGTATGGCGGGGCCCTGTCCCGTCATAGTTGTTGTAAATCTTAGAGGTCTGTAGTACTGTTGTGGGCAGGGTTGTAAAAAGGATTAAACTGTTCAGGGTTTGTATATATTTATGTTGAAGGCAACTGTTTTGGTTGGCCTGTTTATTTATTATATCTCTCATTTCATGTTCATGTTTTATTTCCGCTGATTTTCTCTGATGTTGTATCACTAGGGTGCCCGGGGTAAGGCACCAGTCACGGGCCCGGGATCGGGTCGTGACACGGACCTTGTTAGAGGAGGAGATTTATGTGGTTGCGGAGGGGGGAGGTGCTGCCGAATTTTCCGTAGAATAAGGAATCTTGTATTTAGAATATTCTACGAAGAGATCTAGAAGTTGATAGACGTTTTGTGGCCTTTATAGGTTGAAGTACTACGAGTAGCGTATTCTACTTGAAGGGTGGAAAAGGCTAGCAAGGTTATAGTACTTGGATCATTTTGCTAATTGTCGATAATCGTCGCGAGGTATGTGAACCTCTTCCTATCTTTTCTAGCATGATGTTGTGAACTATGTAGTACGGTAGACGTACGTGTGCTAAACGAATTTTGGTTGATTTTAAAAGATAAGAGACTGGACTTATATTTTGACTTGATATGAAATGTGAAGAACTTGAATTGTGTTAAAGTGGTGAAACCTCATTCGTGAGTAATGAGTACTTGGTCTAGAAAAAGGAATAAGTTATATTAATTTCGGAAATGGGAATAACTATCGAACAAGCCATTGCAGCGTTAATAAAGGAAAATGTAATGACAATTAATTATATTAAAACCAGTAGAAACCTCCATCTGCATAGAAGCTAAGATAAGACAAAATTGTATTACATTTCCTAGATCATGCATTGCTCTAATAAGACTTATTATAATCAAGTTTTGATTTTCTTAAAATTCCAAAGTAAGGAACTTGATTTCTAAAAGAAAAGAGACTTAAGAATTTGAAGTGTTTTGGTTTAAAAGAAAGGCATGGTTTTGTCTTAAATTGGTTTAAAACATAAAGTGTTATAATAGCTTTATGGGAAGTTAGTTATAACGACTTTATGAAAACAAAAGAATGGTTTTATTATTGGAGTTAAAATGGTACTTGATTTTGGGAAAAGAGAAGTAACTTGAGTTTAAAAGTATAAGTAACTTATTTTCAAATATCGAACTTTTCTTGATGAGAAAAATATAAGCCACTTGGTTTAAAAAGTGTAGAGTACTTGATTTAAACATGAACGTGTTTGGTACTACGGATAATAGTATCGAGTAGTTTTTACGTAAAAAGAGATCTTTTTGAAAGGATTAATGTATGTAGTACTTTGGGGTTAAAACCCGGATTTGATGTCATAGAATGGAAGTCTAAGAGTATGTTAAATTTGCCTATGCTAGTTGTGATAGCCTTGGTGGTATTACTATGTTACCGCGTCTCTCGGTTGGAGGGCCGGCTGACTTGTTGTGAATTTGTTGGACGTACCGGCAGTGACAGAGGATTCCACGGGTATGCTTCCATTTTGTTTGATCTTGGCCATGCTTATACCGATGAGAGATGTCGGGGCATGCGACCAGGATGCGGGTTAGATGCGCGTACGTTTCATTGGAGGTACCGACATTGACAGAGGATTCCACGGGTATACTTCCATTGTTATTATCACATGGACATGTCTACACCGATGAGGGATTCCGGGGGAATGCGGCCATGCAGCGGGTTAAACTCCCGGTATATTATTATCACATGGGCATGTCTACACCGATGTGGGATTCCGGGGGCATGTGACCATTACTATTATTCCATGGGCTAGCTCCCCATGAAGACCTGTCTACACCGATGAGGGATTTCGAGGGCATGGTATGTACGATCATTATTCCATGGGCTAGCTCCCCATGAAGACCTGCACCTGCGATGAGGGATGCCGAGGGCACGTTATGGCCATGTTACACCGATGAGGGATTCCGGGACATGCGGTCGCGTATTATATATATATATATGTGTTGTATATGTGTACGCCGACAGTGAGGTAGGATGCTACTGGTGGGTCACATGGTTATATGTTACACCTGCACTGCAGCGTGTGGAGGATTCCACGGCGGGAGGTATATATATGTATTGTATATGTACGCAAAGCGGTGAGGTAGGATGCCACGGGCGCGTCACATGAGTATGATTTATGTCATAGACTGCCGGCAGTGAGGAAGGAATTCCACGGGCATGAGTGATGACTTGAGGGCGTGAGTCCCTGACTAGACTTGACTGCTTATATGTTGTGTATTGTAGTTTGGTTATCATATGTCTCCGCTTTATATAGACTATTATGATTTCATTTACAGTATTTTGATTTCACATACTTGGTACTGTTATCGACCTCGCCCGGGACTGCGTCATACCGGGTAAGTACACGGTTGTTGATCCTCGCTCATAGGATCACAGTTCAGCGTTTTGGGAAGCTCTGTTTCTCCGGAGGCTTATCTTTGGTATAGTCCCCTGTCATAGTAGGTACTTGTACATTCAGGGGTATGGCGGGGCCCTGTTCCGTCATAGTTATGGTTACATTCTTAGAGGTCTGTAGTACTGTTGTGGGCAGGGTTTGTAAGGGATTTAACTGTTCATGTTGATATTTATATATACAGGAAGATGCTTAGTTTTGGTTAGCTGTTGCTTATTTTATGTGTTGTTTCATGCTTAAAGTTTTTATTTCCGCTGATTTTCTCGATGATTGTATCACTAGGGTGCCCGGTAAGGCACGATCACGGGCAGTCGGTCGTGACAAAAGTGGTATCGAGCGCTTAGTCCTCGGAAAGTGTCTCTGACCGTGTCTAGTAAGTCTTGATTATCGGTGTGTTGTGCACCACATCTATAATCGTGAGGCTGCAGGATATTTAAGATTGGTTTTATTCTTCTTACTCGAGATAGTGCCTTAGAGGCATGTTGTAAGTTGGACTCCTCCGCGTATTCTTTTGTACCGATTATGCCTCCACGCAAGGCAACCACAGCCCAGAAGGGCAAGGCGCGAAGGAGGCGCGAGTAGAAACCGAGAGGTTACCAGGCACAGCCCGTCTTTACCTAAGGTGGTATCTGAGATGGGAGTTCTGCGATGCCGCTAGCCCTGAGGATTTAGAAGCGGCAGCGATGGCTGCTGAGACACCGATACCTGAGTCTCCAGTTCCACGGCCAGGGACAGAGGATATGGGTTACAAGGAGATGGCCCAGTTACTAGCTAGGATTGTGGCTAGACACGAGGACAGACGAGAGTCGGAGGCTCCAGTAGCACTGTAGTTCACCCCAAATCGGTTAGTTTGAGACTACGGGACTTTTTGAGCCGCGACCCGCGAGTTCTGGTCGAGGCACGAGGATGATCCGCGGGAGTTCATCAAGCGATTCTGACGGATCATGAGTGATCAAGGCTTCGGAGACCGAGTCGGTGGTCTTAGGTTCGCATCGGCTGCGTGATACTGCAGTCGACTGGTTTGATTCGTGGGAGCTGTCCCGGGGGGAGCATGCGCCTCCAGCTGTTTGGGACGAGTTCTCGGATGTATTTCTCAGCCATTTCTTGCCTCATGGATGAGAAACGCCGACAGATTTACGATCGAGGCAGAGAGGCGTCGTGTTACACCCGTAGTTCGTGGTATGTATACGAAGACGTTAAATGCGAGAATACGACACAAAAATTGGAAAGGAAGAAAGATGTGATTTTTCGACGGAAAAGTTTCCGAATTTTGTGAAGGAAAAAGGTTCGTTAATGGGAATTGGATTCCCAGATTTGGTATTCGGACTTTTTGGAATATTTGAGAATTATGGAATTTTATTTCCGGAATTGGTCACATGGGGCCCACGGGGAAAATTTACGGGTTGTGGGGCCCACTTTATTTTCGAGATTTCGGCATTACAGATATTTTCGGAAGATGAAATATTTTGGACGAGTAGGGGGCGACACGTGTCACCCCCATGTGGCCATGTTGGCCGAATGGTTGGTGGACAAGTGTTGGACGTTTTTGGTGGACAAGTGGCAAGCCACTTGTCCAATTTTTGTGGTGGACACATGTCTCATTGTTGTGGTGGACACTTGGTTGGAGGACTCCACTCCCACATGGACCAAATCCTCACCATACACTTGCTTTGATCCCAGCCATTGATTTCTCTATAAATACTCCTCCCCCCCTTGTTGCAAGACTTTATTCATCCCTCACTTGAAATATTTTTCCAGGGCAAAAATTCCCCCTCCCTTAGGTGTTCTCGTCCAACCCCACTTTGTGTAGAAATATTTCAAGTATTGTTGTATAAATCCCAAATACCTTAGCCTAAATTCCTAGTAGTATTCCAAAGTTATTTCAATACTAAGAAGCCCGGAAATACTACTTTATTCCAATAGTCGCAAATAAAGCCCTAGAAAAATCTTCATAGCTTAGATGAAGTGTTAAGAGAAGTTGTTTAGAAACTTCTAAGGGTTGCTTGGAGCGGGTTGGAGAGTAAGGAATTGGAGCTAAACGTTGCTCAGGATCGACTTATAATCTTGGATAATTTTGGGCTCATCGAGGTAATTATCTTTGTCCCCCTATTGTAATTGGATATTACATGTTGTAGTAATGTATAGTTGAGTATACTATATGTAGAATGAATATGGATAAGAATTGAATCAGATTTACATTGGTGTATTCTGATGAGACTTGTAGTATTATTGTGGGGCAGTGTTGTACACGTCCGGTTAGACGTGTAACCCCCCTAGGAGTTGTTGGCTTGGTAGCGGGACTTGATTGAGGAGGAGATTTATGTGGTTACGCGGGGGAGGTGCTGCCGAATTTTCCGTAGAATAATGAATCTTGTATTTAGAATATTCTACGAAGAGATCTAGAAGTTGATAGACATTTTATGGCCATTATAGGTGGAAGTACTACGAGTAGCGTATTCTACTTGAACGGTGGAAAAGGCTAGCAGAGTGATAGTACTTTGGAGCGTTTTGCTAATTGTCGATAATCGTCGCGAGGTATGTGAACCTCTTCCTATCTTTTCTAGCATGATTGTGTGAACTATGTAGTACGGTAGACGTACGTGTGCTAAACGAATTTGATTGGTTTAAAACATAAAGTGTTATAACGACTTTATGGGAAATTTGTTATAACAACTTTATGTAGGTAAAGAAATGGTCTGTGGTTTTTAAAAGATAAGAGACTTGACTTATAAATGACTTGATGTGAAATATTAAGGACTTGGTTTGTGTTAAAAAGTTGTGAAACCACATTTATGATAAATGGGTAATTGAGTTTTAAAAGGAATAAATTATATTGATTTCGGAAATGAGAATAAGTATCGAACAAACCACTGCAGCGTTAATAAAGGAAAATGTATTGACAAATAATTAATTATATTAAAATGAGTAGAAACCTCCATCTGCATAGAAGCTAAGATAAGACAAAATTGTATTACATTTCCTAGATCATGGCTGCTTTAATAAGATCATTAATAACAAGTATTGATTTTTCTTAAATTCCAAAGTAAGGAACTTGTTTTCTAAAAGAAATGAGACTTGAGGAATTTGAAGTGTATTGGTTTAAAACATAAAGTGTTATAATAGCTTTATGGGAAGTTAGTTATAACGACTTTATGAAAACAAAAGGATGGTTTTATTATTGGATTTAAAATGGTAACTGGACTTTAAAGGGAGAAATGATTTGGTTTAAAAAGAAAGTATGAAAATTGTTTTGGTTTACTTACAAAGACAGTTACTCTATTTTTGATACTACGGGTATCGTGTGACTTTTTGTGAAAGAAATGGATCTTTTAAAGAGTTAAAATACGTAGTACCCTGGGGTTAAAACCCGGATTTGTGTTCATAAAAAGAATGTCTAAAAGTATGTTGAACTTGCCTATGCTTGTGGTGATAGCTTTTCTTGTGCAAGTGTTGTGTTTCTGTGCTACCGCGTCTCTCGTTGGAGGGCCGACTATCTGGTTGATTGATGGACATACTGATACGATGGGTGGCCCACGGGTATGCTTCCACTATATCGATCCTTTTGGACATACTGACACGATGGGTGGCCCACGGGTATGCTTCCATTAGGAGTGTTATTCTGTTATTTTCTTTGGACATACTGACACGATGGGTGGCCCACGAGTATGCTTCCACTATGATTGTTATCTTGTTATTTCCTTTTGGACATACTGACACGATGGGTGGCCCACGGGTATGCTTCCATTAGGAGTGTTATTCTGTTATTTGCTTTGGACATACTGACACGATGGGTGGCCCGAGTATGCTTCACTATGATTGTTATCTTGTTATTTCCTTTTGGACATACTGACACGATGGGTGGCCCACGGGTATGCTTCCATTAGGAGTGTTATTCTGTTATTTGCTTTGGACATACTGACACGATGGGTGGCCCACGAGTATGCTTCCATTATGATTGTTATCTTGTTATTTCCTTTGGACATACTGACACGATGGGTGGCCCACGGGTATGCTTCCATTAGGATGGTTCCATGGCCATGCTTATACCGAGGTAAGATGCCGGGGTATGCGGCCGTTGTGCGGGTTAAATTCCCGGGTTATATTTGAGTGATAACTTTACGGGCGTGAGTCCCTGACTTGACATGACTGCTAATATATATTGTGAACTGTAGTTTGGTTATCATACATGTCTCCTGTTTTATATAGACTATTATGATTTCATTTACAGTATTTTCAGTTTCACATACTTGGTACCTATTGTACTGACCTCCTTCGGGGGGCTGCGTTCATGCCGCAGGTAGAGGTACACCGGTTGTTGATCCTCGCTCATAGGATCACAGTTCAGCGTTTTGGGAAGCCCCGTTTCTCCGGAGGCTTATCTTTTGGTATGATTCCCTGAGTTTGTAGGTTCTTGTACATTCAGGGGTATGGCGGGGCCCTGTCCCGTCATAGTTGTTATAAAATTCGTAGAGGTGCATGTAATCTTGTTGTGGCGGGGTTTGTAAGGGATTTAACTGTTCAATTTTGATTTATATATACAGGAAGGTAACCGTTTTGGTTAGCCTATTGCTTATTTTATGTCTTGTTCATGTTTAAGTTTTTATTTCCGCTGATTTTCTCTGATGTTGTATCACTAGGGTGCCCGGGGTAAGGCATCAGTCGGGAGTACAACGTGGAGTTCGACTCGTTGGCTCGTTATGTCCCCGCTTTAGTGGCAGACATGGAGGATAGAGTGCACCGATATGTCACAGGACTTGACGATTATCTAGCAGAGAGTTGTACAGGAGTAGCTCTTCAGCCGGGCATGGACATTGCGTATCTGAGCTTATGCACGGGATTGAGAACGTAGAGACCGCGTAGGGACCAGGATCAGCATAAGAGGCCGGGGCAGCGAGGACCTTTGGTAACTTTCGAGGCGGACCGCCAAGTGAGCGATTATGCGCCTCGCCCGATCTGAGTGGTCCTCCGCGATCTTGGGGCGTTCGGGATGTTCGGGAAGCGGTCGGGCTTGAGTTTCGGGGAGGAGGGTGTTAGCGGATGGAGCCACCACTGCCTCGGTGTGGTCGATGGTAGACCCGTCTTGGAAGTGTCGTACTATTTCGACGACTTGTTATGCTGCGCCAACATGGCCATTTGGCGAGAGACTGTCCGACCAGAGGTGGCACTAGTGGGATAACATAGACTACGGGATCAGTTGCGGGTTCTTCACCTTCCATAGCTAGGCAGGATGTTCATACACCGGCAGGCCACGGCAGGGGTCGCGGTGGAAGTTCCCAGTTTTAGCGGTCCTTTGAACCGCCTATTTGATTTTCAGGTATATCCTTAACCCTCTAGAGACTAGTTTGTTTTGATTTTATGATGATGTGTTAATTGTTATGTTCGGATGGCATTATGATAAAATATGATTTAGAAGCCTGGTTAGTGAAAAGGGTAAGTCTGTGGATGAGACAATTGTGAACCTTAGAATTTATGACAGTTGAGACCTTAGATGTAAGGCCGTCTTGAGTAAAAGACTTTACGGTTAATCTTTGTCGGAGTGCATAGTATACGTGGAGTTTTGTGTGATAATTCCATGGGTAGTTTGATATAGAAGTGGTAGCTTCCATGACGTGGATTAGTAAGATTGTTCCGGATCGGGGAACGAGAGAGTTTGGCGCGATAGCGGGTCGGGTTGAGGCCAGATCGCGGGTCAACCCGCAGCCCGGAATGAGGTAGGGTCAGTTCGAGGTGGTCCCGCCAGGTGGTCGGATCACGAGGGTGCAAAGCCCAAGTTTAGGTAACCGTTGTACGAGTTCGTGGATGCGTTCGACCAGAATCGGATCGTGAAGGCCGGGAATGGCCTTAAAGGAATTTGAGGCTAGTAAAATGACCAAGTTTGGAGGTAGTGACTCCAAGGTTTTGGGAACCGGCGATGGTGGAGTATGGTACGTGTGCTAGAGAGAGTTCGGGTGTACGAGAATGGTACGACGAGTAAGGAAAGAAGTGAACGTGTGTTAACAGAATATAAGAGATCATTTTGTTGTGAAGTGAAGATGCGAAGGGAGTATCATTTAGACCTTGGGTGGGGGCTTTTGAGATGTTGGAGGTGATTCCTCGTTGGTTTGGATTGGAGTTTTGCGCATGTGTTATATTATGGCCAGGTGTGGCATAATTGGTTTCGTAAGTATAGTAGTGAAGGCTATCCGCGCGTATGCGTTTGGAGACTTAGAAGGAACATTCGGGACGAATGTTTCTAAGGGGGGAAGAATGTTACACCCCGTAGTTCCAGGGTATGTACGTGAGGACGTACGTACGAGAATACGACGGTAATTTTGGAAAGGAAGAAAGATGTGATTTTTCGACGGAAAAGTTTCCGATTTTTGTGAAGGAAAAAGGTTCGATAATGGGAATTGGATTCCCAGATTTGGTATTTGGACTTCTTGGATTATTATATAATTATGGAATTTTATTTCCGGATTTGGTCACGTGGGGCCCACGGGGAAAATTTACGGTTTTGTGGGGCCCACTTTGGTTTGGAGATTTTGGATTTTTCGGATATTTTTCGGGAGATGAAATATTTTGGATGAGTAGGGGGGAGACACGTGTCACCCCCATGTGGCCATGTTGGCCGAATGGCTAGTGGACATGTGGCTTGGACGGTTTGGGTGGACAAGTGGCTAGCCACTTGTCCAAATTTTATGGTGGACATGTGGTTGGTAGAATCCACACCCACATGCCCCCAATCTACACCACACACTTGCCTAGATCTTGGCCCTTGATTTCTCTATAAATACCCCCTTGTTTGCAAGACTTTATTTATCCACATTAGAGAGTTTCAAGGCAAAATTATTCTCCTCCCCAGTGTTCTCGTCCCCCCCTTTTGTGTAGAAAAAAATATTCAAGTGTTGGTATAGTCCCAAATACCTTAGCCTAGTATTCCTAGTTGTATTCCAAAGTTATTTCAATACTAGGAGCCCGAAAATTCTACTTTATTGCTTTAGTCGAAAAATGAAGCCCTAGGAAAATCTTCATAGTTGGTTGAAGTGTTAAGAGAAGTTGTTTAGAAACTTCTAAGGGTTGCTTGGAGCGGGTTGGAGCGTAAGGAATTGGAGCTAAGCGTTTCTCAGGATCGACTTATTAATTTTGGATAATTTTGGGCTTATCGAGGTAATGATCTTTGTCCCCCTATTGTAATTGGATATTACATATTGTAGTAGTTTAGAATTGAGTATAAGATATTTTGGAAGGATAATTATAAAGAACTGAACTGTATTTACAGTAGACTTGTAGTATTATTGTGGGGCAGTGTTGTACACGTCCGGTTAGACGTGTAACCCCCTTGGAGTTGTTGGCTTGGTAGCGGGCCTTGTTAGAGGAGGAGATTTATGTGGTTACCGGGAGGTGCTGCCGAATTTTCCGTAGAATAAGGAATCTTGTATTTAGAATATTATACGAAGAGATCTAGAAGTTGATAGACGTTTTGTGGCCTTTATAGGTTGAAGTACTACGAGTAGCGTATTCTACTTGAAGGGTGGAAAAGGCTAGCAAGGTTATAGTACTTGGAGCATTTTGCTAATTGTCGATAATCGTCGCGAGGTATGTGAACCTCTTCCTATCTTTTCTAACATGATGTTGTGAACTATGTAGTACGGTAGACGTACGTGTGCTAAACGAATTTTGGTTGATTTTAAAGATAAGAGACTGGACTTATATTTTGACTTGATATGAAATGTGAAGAACTTGAATTGTGTTAAAGTGATGAAACCTCATTCGTGAGTAATGAGTACTTGGTCTAGAAAAAGGAATAAGTTATATTAATTTCGGAAATGGGAATAACTATCGAACAAGCCATTGCAGCGTTAATAAAGGAAAATGTAATGACAATTAATTATATTAAAACCAGTAGAAACCTCCATCTGCATAGAAGCTAAGATAAGACAAAATTGTATTACATTTCCTAGATCATGGCTGCTCTAATAAGACTTATTATAATCAAGTTTTGATTTTCTTAAAATTCCAAAGTAAGGAACTTGATTTCTAAAAGAAAAGAGACTTAAGAATTTGAAGTGTTTTGGTTTAAAAGAAAGGCATGGTTTTGTCTTAAATTGGTTTAAAAGATAAAGTGTTATAATAGCTTTATGGAAAGTTAGTTATAACGACTTTATGAAAACAAAAGAATGGTTTTATTATTGGAGTTAAAATGGTACTTGATTTTGGGAAAAGAGAAGTAACTTGAGTTTAAAAGTATAAGTAACTTATTTTCAAATATCGAACTTTTCTTGATGAGAAACATATAAGCAACTTGGTTTAAAAAGTGTAGAGTACTTGATTTAAACATGAACGTGTTTGGTACTACGGATAATAGTATCGAGTAGTTTTTACGTAAAAAGAGATCTTTTTGAAAGGATTAATGTATGTAGTACTTTGGGGTTAAAACCCGGATTTGTTGTCATAAAATGGAAGTCTAAGAGTATGTTAAATTTGCCTATGCTAGTTGTGATAGCCTTGGTGGTATTACTATGTTACCGCGTCTCTCGGTTGGAGGGCCGGCTGACTTGTTGTGAATTTGTTGGACGTACCGGCAGTGACGGAGGATTCCACGGGTATGCTTCCATTTTGTTTGATCTTGGCCATGCTTATACCGATGAGAGATGTCGGGGCATGCGACCAGGATGCGGGTTAGATGCCCGTACGTTTCATTGGAGGTACCGGCAGTGACGGAGGATTCCACGGGTATACTTCCATTGTTATTATCACATGGACATGTCTACACCGATGAGGGATTCCGGGGGCATGCGGCCATGCAGCGGGTTAAACTCCCGGTATATTATTATTGTCACATGGGCATGTCTACACCGATGAGGGATTCTGGGGGCATGTGACCATTACTATTATTCCATGGACTAGCTCCCGTGAAGACTGCAACACCGGCGATGAGGATTAGGGCATGGTATGACGATCATTATTCCACGGGCTAGCTCCCCGTGAAGACTGCACTGCGATGAGGACGCCGAGGCACGCGTTATGGCCATGTTACACCGATGAGGATTCGGGACATGCGGCGCGTATTATATATATATATATATATATATATATATATATATGTGTTGTATATGTGTCTGTAAGCGGTGAGGTAGGATGCCATGGCGGTCACATGGTTATATGTTACACCTACGGCCGCGATGTGGAGGATTCAACGGGGAGGTATATATATGTATTGTATATGTACGCCGACGGTGAGGTAGGATGCCACGCGCGTCACATGAGTATGATTTATGTCATAGATCGTGATGAGGAAGAATTCCACGGGCATGAGTGATGACTTGAGGCGTGAGTCACGACTAGACTTTGCCTTATATGTTGTGTATTGTAGTTTGGTTATCATACATGTCTCCTGCTTTATATAGACTATTATGATTTCATTTCCAATATTTTCAGTTTCACATACTTGGTACCGTTATCGACCTCTTCGGGGCCGTGCGTTAAATCTGCAGAGGTAAGTACACCGGTTGTTGATCCTCGCTCATAGGATCACAGTTCAGCGTTTTGGGAAGCTCTGTTTCTCCAGAGGCTTATCTTTGGTATAGTCCCCTGTCATAGTAGGTACTTGTTGTTACACCCCGTAGTTCCAGGGTATGTATGTGAAGACGTACGTACGAGAATACGACAGTAATTTTGGAAATAAAGAAAGATGTGATTTTTCGACGGAAAAGTTTCCGGATTTTGTGAAGGAAAAAGGTTCGTTAATGGGAATTGGATTCCCAGATTTGATATTCGGACTTTTTGGAATATTTGAGAATTATGGAATTTTATTTTCTGGAATTGGTCACGTGGGTCCCGCGGGAGGAATTTACGGTTGTAGGGCCCACTTTATTTTTCGAGTTTTTTTTGGCATTACGGATAATTTCGGAAGATGAAATATTTTGGACCAATAGGAGGGTGACATGTGTCACCCCTTGGTGGATGAATTGGAAGACAATGGTTGGCACGTTTTAACATGTTAAAGGCCATAAATATTTGGTCAAAGTCTTGAAGATATTTTGTGTAGTAGATGGATAAGTGGGACCCACACACACATGGCCCAATCTAGACCACACACTTGCTTCAATCCTAGCCCTTGAATGTCCTATAAATACCCCCTTAGTGCAAGACATAATTTCATCCACACTTAGAGATTTCAAAGTCTTGAAAACTCCATCCCTTTCCTGTTGTGTGCTCCCGGCCATGGGCTGATTTTGTGAGCAAAACTTGTCCAAAAATTCTTAAAGTTTTAAGTGTTCTTCCTTAGGGTGTTAGGAAGATTGTGTACCAAGATTTGGAAAAGATTTCACACCCCTAGCCTAAATACACCCCCTTGGCCGAAAGTTGGTAGTGTTGTAGACAAAGTGTTCTTCACTTGTTGGAGTTGAAGTGATAAGAGAAGTTGTTTAGAAACTTCTAAGGGTTGCTTGGAGCGGATTGGAGCGTAAGGAATTGGAGCTAAATGTTGCTCAGGATCGACTTATAAACTTGGATAATTTTGGGCTTATCGAGGTAATGATCTATGTCATTCTATTGTAATTGGATATTACATGTTCTAGTAACTTATAATTGAGTATATATATATTGGAATGATGATTGAATAGAATTGAACTGTATTTACATCGGACTGTATTTACAGTAGACTTGTAGTATTATTGTGGGGCAGTGTTGTATACGTCCGGTTAGACGTGTAACCCCCCCCCCCTTTAGAGTTGTTGGTTTGGTAGCAGGCCTTGTTAGAGGAGGAGATTTATGTGGTTGCAGGGGGGGGAGGTGCTGCCGAATTTTCCGTAGAATAAGGAACTGTTTACCTAGAATTGTTCTACGAAGAGATCCAGAAGTTGATAGACGTTTTATGGCCATTATAGGTTGAAGTACTGCGAGTAGCGTATTCTACTTGAAGGGTGGAAAAGGCTAGCAGGATTACAGTACTTTGGAACTTTTTGCTATTTGTCGATAATCGTCGCGAGGTATGTGAACCTCCTCCTATCTTTTCTAGCATGATTGAGTGAACTATATAGTACGGTAGACGTACGTGTGCTAAACGAAGTAGGTTGGTTTAAAACATAAAGTGTTATAACGACTTTATGGGAAGTTTGTTATAACAACTTTATGTAGGTAAAGAAATAGTTTGTGGTTTTTAAAAGATAAGAGACTTGACTTATAAATGACTTGATGTGAAATGCTACGGACTTAGTTTGTTAAAAGTTGTGAAACCACATTTATGAGAAATGGGTAATTGGGTTTTAAAAAGGAATAAGTTATATTGATTTCGGAAATGAGAATAAGTATCGAACAAACCACTGCAGCGTTAATAAAGGAAAATGTATTGACTAATTAATTATTATTAAAACCAGTAGAAACCTCCATCTGCATAGAAGCTAAGATAAGACAAAATTGTATTACATTTCCTAGATCATGGCTGCTTTAATAAGATTGTCATAAACAAGTATAACCTACTCACACATAGACATATGTTACTCAAATTGTTTTAAAAGAGATTACGTTATTAAGTGATTAAGACTATGAGCTATGAAATCTTTCGAAAATAAGAGACTTGAGTATTTGAAATTAGGCAACTTGAACTTTTGGAAAGGAATGTTGTTACTTTATTTTAAAAGGGAAAGTGTTTTGGTTTAAAAGGGGCATGGTATTGTCTTGATTTGGTTTAAAAAGAAAGTATGGAAATCGTTTTGGTTTACTTAAAATGATAGTCACTCTATTTTTAATACTACGAGTATCGTGTGACCTTTGTAAAAGAAGTGGATCTTTTGAAAGAATTTAAAGTACGTAGTACCTTGGGGTTAAAAATCCGGTTTTGTTGTAATAAAACGATAGTCTAAGAGTATGTTGAACTTGCCTATGCTGGTTGTGATAGCCTTTGTTGTGCAAGTATTGTATTTTTATACCACCGCGTCCCTCGATGGAGGGCCGACTGATTTGTTAGGAACTTACTTAGACGTACCGGCAGTGACGGAGAATTCCACGGGTACGCTTCCATTATTATCATTCCATGGACTAGCTCTCCATGAGGTTTTACTGATTCGGCTTGGTATCTGGTAGTTGACTCTCGTACTTGCCCCGGTCGTGGCTGATTCGGCTTGGTATCTGGTAGTTAGTCTTCGTACTTGCCCCGTTCAGTTTTGTGACGATGTCTCGTGATTTCGGCTTGGTATCTGGTAGTTAGTCTTCGTACTTGCCCCGGCCAGCGACGTGGCGCAGGTGGTATCTGGTAGTTGGCTTTCGTACTTGCCCCGGGTCAGCTTCGTGGTATGGTTATATAGATTTGTTGGTACGGCTTTGGTATCTGTTAGTTGACTTTCGTACTTGCCCCGATCAGTTGATGATGCGGCTTTGGTATCCGTAGTTAGCGCCGTACTTGCCGTCACGGTTTTATGACACAGTGGGACACGGTGTTCATGTGTACTCCTTGGTGTGGTTATAGATCGCCGGCGGATGAGGAAGGTATTCCACGGGCATGATTGATGTTGCGGGCATGAGACCCATAGTTATATTTGAGTGATGACTTTGAGGGCGTGAGTCCCTGACTTGACGTGACTGCTTACATATTATGTACTGTAGTTTGGTTATCATATATGTAACCTGTTTTATATAGACTACTATGATTTCATTTGATATTTTCGATTTCACATACTTGGTACCTATTGTCGACCTCCTGGGCTGCGTTCATGCCACAGGTAGAGGTACATCGGTTGTTGATCCTCGCTCATAGGATCACAGTTCAGCGTATTGGGAAGCTCCGTTTCTCCGGAAGCTTATCTTTTGGTATGTTTCCCTGAGTTGTAGGTTCTTGTACATTCAGGGGTATGGCGGGGCCCTGTCCCGTCATAGTTGGTGTTACACTCTTAGAGGTCTGTAATCTTGTTGTGGCGGGGTTGTAAAGGATGTAATCGCTCAAATTTCTGTATATATGCAAAAAGGCAACCGCTTTGGTTAGCTTTGTTTTCTTTATCTTGTTTCATATCTGTATGTTTTATTTCATTGGTTTTTCTCTCGATGTTGTATCACTAGGTGCCGGGTAAGACACGATCGCGGGCGTGGTCGGTCGTGACACTTGTACATTCAGGGTATGGCGGGGCCACTGTCCGTCATAGTTGTGGTTACATTCTTAGAGTGCAGTAATCGTTGTGGGCGGGGTTTGTAAGGGATTTAATCGTTCGTGTTGATATTTATATATACGGGAAGTGCTAAGTTTTGGTTAGCTTTGTTGCTTATTTTATGTATTGTTTCATGCTTAAAGTTTTATTTCCGTGATTTTCTCGATGATTGTATCACTAGGGTGCGGGGTAAGGAACCGATCCACGGGCAGGTGGTCGTGACACTTACCCGCACTCAGTAGACATACATCGAGTAACGTGGAAAATAAAAACAAGACAAGAAACAATATGAAATGAAGCGCTTTAACCAAGAAAAGATTGCCTTTCGGCATGTATATATATATCAAGAGTGAACAGTTACATCCCAACTATACAACAGTACCTCTAAGAATGTAACAACAACTATGACGAGTGGCTCCCGCCATACCCCGAATGTACAAGTACCTACGATGACGAGGACTATACCAAAAGATAAGCCTCGGAGAAACGGAGCTTCCCAAGCCGAATGCGATCCTATGAGCGAGGATCAACAATCGGTGTACCTCTACTGCGGCGTGAACGCAGCCGGAAGAGGTCGATGCAACAGTACCAAGTATGTGAAACTGAAAATACTATAATGAAATCACATTTCATCATTTTATAAAATCATTTCGCAATAAGTAAACAGTTATGTCAAGTAAGGGGACACATATCCTCAAAATAATCACTCACACATAACTATGGGTCTCACGCCCATAATATCAATCATGCCCGTGGAACCCATTTCTCATCGCCGTGATACATGATGTAAAACAACACCCATATGTGAACCTGAACACTAGATCCTGCCTGCGTCATTAAACCGATCGGGCCAAGTAGAGTATCCAACTACCAGATCCGAAGGCTAGTCATAAAACTTCATGGGCCAAGTACGGAAGCCAACTACCAGATCCAAACCAGCCACGCAACGGGCCGAGGCAAGTATCTTAAGCTAGCGTACCAGAGCCTACCGTCTCACGAGATATGACCGTGGCAAGTATCTTAAGCTATCTACCAGAGCCTGCCGATACACGAGAAATGACCAGGACAAGTATCTAAAGTGTTCCTGTAACCACATGTACAAATCAAGCCCGTGATTGTTCGTCACCGCGGCAAGCTTCATGGATTAGCGGTCCATGGACTAATAACATAACCCGGGGATTTAACCCCTCATAATGACCGCATGCCCCGGCATCTTACCTCGGTATAAGCATGTCCATGAAACCATCCTACTGGACGCATACCCGTGGGCCACCCATCGTGTCAGTATGTCCAAAGGAAATAACAAGATAATACTCAAAATGGACGCATACTCGTGGGCCACCCATCGTGTCAGTATGTCCAAAAGAAATAACCAGATAATACTCAAAGTGGACGCATACCCGTGGACCATCCAACGCGTCAGTATGTCCAACAATCAATTAAATAGCCGGCCCTCCACCGAGAGACACGGTAGCACAAAATCAAACACTTGAACCACAACAAAGCTATCACCACAAGCATAGGCAAGTTTAAGGTACTTTTATTTTATGTCAACAATCCGGGTTCAACCCCAAAATACTACATACTTTCATTTTTTCAAAAAGACCTCTTTTTACGTAAAAGCCATACGATACTATCACTCGTAGTATCAAACACATTTTCTTTTCAAACCAAATTACTACACCTTTCAGAAAATCCTTACAAGACTTTTAAAATCATGTACTCTATACTTTTTAAACCAAGTGCTTTATAGTTTTAAGACAATATCAAGTATACATTTAAAACCCCGTAAATTACTCTTTTCGAAACAAGTAACCCATACTTAAATCAAGTTACTTCTCCTTTTCCAAAATCAAGCCGTTTATAAGTAAAGTCTCTTATTTTTAACTTCATAAAGTCGTTATAACTAACTTCCCATAAAGCTATTATAACACTTTATGTTTTAAATAAACCAAATTCATTTCACACTCGTACGTCTACCGTACTATATAGTTTACAATAAATCATGCTCAAGAGTATAGGAAGAATCACATACCTCTTCGGCTTAATCCACAAGCCAAGTCGAGTATGCCGCACGTAGAAAATCCACCTATAATAACCACAATATATCTATCAACCTCTTTTTCTCTTCGTAGCATATTCTAAGTAAATATTTCCTTATTCTACGGAAAATTCGGCAGCACTTCCCCCCCTCGAAATCACATAAATAACCTCCCCTAACAAGGCTTGTTACCAAGCCAACAACCCCAAGGGGATCACACGTCTAACCGGACGTGTGCAATTCTGCCTCATAATACTACTACACAAGTCTACTGTAAATGCAGTCCAATGTAAAAATAGTTCAATTCTTTTTAATCATCCTTCTAAAATATCTTATACTCAATTCTAAACTACTACAATATGTAATATCCAATTACAATAGGGGGACATAAATCATTACCTCGACAAGCCCAAAATTATCCAAGTTTTTAAGTCGATCCTGAGCAACGTTTAGCTCCAATTCCTTACGCTCCAACCCGCTCCAAGCAACCCTTAGAAGTTTCTAAACAACTTCTCTTAACACTTCAACTCCAAAAAGTGAAGAACACTTAGGCTACAATTTGGCAATATTTCGGCCAAGTGGTAGTGTTAGGGGCTAGGGTGTGAAATCTTTTCTAACTTTTGGTTAATAATCTTACTAATATACTA
Organism: Przewalskia tangutica; assembly: GCA_029844215.1. Taxonomy (NCBI): domain Eukaryota; kingdom Viridiplantae; phylum Streptophyta; class Magnoliopsida; order Solanales; family Solanaceae; genus Przewalskia; species Przewalskia tangutica. Next base: position 48,580,728 of record CM056730.1, read on the forward strand.
AGGAAGAACACTTAAGAGTTTAAGAATTTTTGGACAAAGTTTGGTTAAGGGAGAGGGGTGTTGGACGAGAACTACAACAAAGGGAGGGAGTATTTTTGCCTTGGAGTTTCTCAAGTGTGGATGAAGAATTCTTGCAACTTAAGGGGGGTATTTTCAAGGGCTAGGATTGAAGCAAGTGTGTGGTCTAGATTGGGTCATGTGTGTGTGGGTCCCACTTATCTATCTACTCCACAAATATCTTGCAAGACTTTGACCAAATGTTTTAAGTCTTTTTCATGCCAAAAACGTGTAAATCATGTCCAACAATTCGTCCACCAAGTGTCACCTAGGGGTGACACATGTCGCCCTCCTATCGGTCCAAAATATTTCATCTTCCGAAAATATCCGTAATGCCAAAAATCCGAAAATAAAGTGGGCCCCACAAAACCGTAAATTCTCCCGTGGGCCCTACGTGACCAATTCCGGAAAATAAAATTCCAAATTTCTCAAATAATCCCAGAAGTCTGAATACCGAATCTGGGAATCCAATTCCCATTATCGAACCTTTTTCCTTCACAACATCCGGAAACTTTTCCGTCGAAAAATCACATCTTTCTTCCTTTCCAATTTTAATGTTGTATTCTCGTACGTACGTCTTCACATACATACCCTGGAACTACGGGGTGTAACCCAAATCCTCCCTTTTAAACGTAAAATCATACTAAGTATAAGGACTCTTATTCTACGAAAAATCGGGCAGCACCTCCTTTGTTTCTACATACTTTTCCACCTTTTTTCAAGGCCCGAAAATCAATAACCAAACGCCACATTTAAGGCCCAACAATTCAGCAAATACAAAGGGGATTACACGCCTAATAGGACGTGTAAAATTCTGCCCCACAATCAATATAAAATGGTTCATTCCTTAAGGCACATTCTCGACAATAACACTATCCATAACAATATCAATTGTCTTTCAATTTCCTTTTTCAATCCAAGTTGTTATTCCAACATGTTATATACATAATAACAATTACAACAACTACAAATCCTTTCTTCATTAATGTCACGACCCGACCCCGGGCCCGCGACTGGTGCCCTACCTGGGCACCCCTTTTGGCATACATCAGAGAATAGCAGCGGAACATACACAACTGATAAAATACTTAAACATAAAATAACAACAGGCTAGCCGATAAGGCCACCTTCCGTAACTTATACCAATAAAACAGTACATTTTTTTTCTTTACAACCCAATCCACTATGTGACTCTGCACCTCTAAGAATAACAATCCTGGCGGGACAGGGCCCCGCCATACCCCTGAATGTACAACAACAGACAATACCAGGGATAAGCCTCCGAAATGAGGGAGCTTCTCAACAGCTGAACAGTGATCCTAAGAGCGAGGATCAGCAACCTGTACTCTACCTGCGGCATGAACGCAACCCCCCGAAGGAGGTCAGTACAACATGTACCAAATATGTGGCCAGAAATCTTGTAATGAAATCATAAGTCTAAAATAAACTGGAGACATGTATGATAACTCAATTAACAGTACATTGTGCCTTACTAACAATGAGAGTAAATAGGAGTATACTTACAATATAAAGTAGGAAAGCTCACGATCAAAGCAGGACCACCTGCCCGCAGTATCAATAAGCAATCCTATTCCTGGGACTATTTCACCCGCATAGATCACGTGGACCCGCGTGAGGTATTCCTCGCATGAGACTATTTCACCCGCATAAGCCCTTACGGACTCGCATAGGCTGGACCCGCCCGCATGGGACTATTTCACCCGCATAAGCCCTACGGACTCGCATGAGGTATTCCTCGCATCGTGGTTAGCAAATCCACGGCAATATAAAATGCCACAATCCCGGGGAATAACCCCGCAACGAATAATATATCACTAGCCCAAATCCGGCTATCACACATAACATAAGCTCTATCGACTTATCATACAATATATAAGCAAGTTAAGAAATCCCCTAACTTCTTATTATTCTTGTTTATATACACTCTCATTTTAGTTTACCTAAGGCACTAACATGTTCTTAATAGAAATCCGGGAATTTAACCCAAAGTACTACGTACTTCTATTCTTTAAAACCAATGACTCTTTTTGGTAGAAAAACTTCCAAGATACTATAAATCCTAGTATCAAGTTCAAATTACATTTCAAGGCAAGTCACAACACCCTTAGAAATGAAGTTAAGTTTCTAAATCAAGTGACTCCTTTTTTTATAAAACTTTAGGCAATTGATGCCTTCAAATCGAATTGCCTTCCATAAAATCAAGCCATTTATCTTTCCATAAAGCCAATATAACCAACTCCCCATAAAGTCGTTATATTCACTTTATACCTTAGTCAAGTACAATTTCCTTTCCAAGGGACTTATACGTTTTAAAACGAAACAAGTATCACATTCTTTAAAACTCTTCAAGTCCCTTAACATACTTAAGTTACTTAGAGTAAACCACTCTTTAAACTTTCCATAAAGCTATCATACTAGCCTTATACATTAGCATTTTACATTCTTTCCTTATAACCAAGAGACTTAAATTTTCCCATAAAACAAGTATTAAAATACTTTCAACATACTTAAAGTCTCTTAACTTTTGAAAACCAAGATATCCTTAATAATTAAACAAGTGAGTTAATTCTCTAACTCAACAACTTGGGCATTCTTAAAATAAGCCAAGGATATCAAATAGACTAGATTGTCAAAACCGTACTATACCTTTACAACTTAATCATGCTCAAGAGATAAGAAAGTTCCACATACCTCTTCGGTTTAATCCACTTGCTAAGTCCAATCGCCGTACGTAGTATGCCAACCTATAATGACCATAGTACGTCTATTAACTTCTAGCTTCAAACGTAGAATATTCCAAGTGCAAGTCACTAAATTCTACGGAAAATCGGACGACACACTTCCTTTGTTTTTACTTACTTTGCCACCTTTTCAAGGCGAAATACAATAACCAAACAGCCCCAATTGGCTCACAATTATATAGAAGATAGTCCAATACAAATGACTAACTAAACAGCCCCAATTGGCTCACAATTATATAGAAGATAGTCCAATACAAATGACTAACTAAACAGCCCCAATTGGCTCACAATTATATAGAAGATAGTCCAATACAAATGACTAACCAACTAATACAAACTACAAGTCCAAAATACGACAACTTGAGTTCAACAAAACCAATTCTTATCAAATTTCCATTTCAATCCAAATTGGTAGCATAATAAGATATCAAGTCGCATTTGGTTATAACTACCATTATCTTCAAGTCAATAACATGCGACGATTCTAACAACGATTAAATTGTAATTCAACTTAGTCATGGCTTACATTACATTTCGGATTTTCAAGGCTATAATCAATCCATAATCCTTATAACTTCAATATAACAACTCCATGCTAGCAACAAGTAAAGCTAACAACAACAATATAATTATGTAATCTTGTAACACCTTTAAAAGACAAGATTATACCTTAACGATTCTTAATCCAACTCCAATCCGAAGTCGCTCCTTAGTAGTTTAGAGCCTCTCCAAGACACCTCAATCCGCTTGTTGAGACCCTTAGAACAATACCAACAATTTAACCTTCAATTCTCCAAACAAAACCTAGAAGGACCATTAGGTTTTCGTTTGCGACTAACCCGAAAACAATCTTTTCCCAAGATTTTTCTATTGAGATGTGTTTACAATACACCTAAGAACCTTGGTTTAAAGTGTGGAATCAAATGGACAAGAAACGAAATTTTTTCTTTTTCCTTTGTGAAGAACCCGAGACCCCCCTCTATGTGTTCTTCAAATTTGTGCAAAAATTTTCTAAGTGTTATGTCTTCTCTTGCTACTAGTATTATATATAGGGTCATGGAGGGTTAAGATGTATCCATTTGGTTGGCTTGGATATTCTCTTAGCAAAATATCAAGACTTATTGACCATTTGACTTAGTCAAGATTGTCAAGCCACAACTTGCAAGACTTTAGTCATAGAAGACTTATGGTAAATGACCATAATGGCCATGCCATTTCGTCCAAGGCATAGCTAAGGGGGGGCGACACGTGTCGCTCTCCCATTCGTCACAACACTAACGTTTTCCGACAATTTCCATAATTTCCGATCAATTTTACAAGTCTCAAATCTTAACACTTGCGAGTTCTTACTTATGTTCTTAAAACATGTCCTGTAATTACGGGGTGTAACACTTACGTACGTTCTTATAAACATATCCTGAAATTCCGGGGTGTAACATTCTTCCCCCCTTAGAAACATTCGTCCCCGAATGTTCTCTCGGGAGTCAAACTTAAGATAGCGACATAGTCTCCTTACAACCCCTACGTACCAATAATGCCACACTTGGCCGCATAACAATACTCGTACTAAAAAAAAATATATATATCACTGAACCCCACGTGTCCACATCGGTTATCTGCATAAAGCTTCTGCGGACTCTAAGCTTACAAATAATCTTTCCCGGATAAGCTTCGCCTTATCCACAGCCCGCTGAATCAAGTCTGGACCAAATAACCGAACCTCGCCTATGTCGAACCCACCGACCGGCGATCTACACTTTCTTACATACAAGGCCTCATACAGGGCCATCCGAATACTGGAATGGTATCTGTTATCGTACGTAACACAACAAAAGACAATTAACCCTCCCGGTTACCCCTGGAATCAATAACACAGGCCCGCAACCTATCCCCCAGTGCCTGGATAGTACGCTCTGCCTGTCCGTCGGTCTGAGGGTGTAATGCAACACTGAGACTCACCGGTGTCCCTAATCCTTCCTGAGAAACCTCCAGAAGTTATCCGCAACTGAGCTCATCTATCTGTAATCATAAACGTAGGAACCTCGTGCAGTCTCACAATCTCTCTGCTATACAAGCTAGTATAAACCTCAGCCGAGTAAGTGGTCCCAATCCGAAAGAACACAGCTGGTTTCGCCAGCCTAATTACCATGACCCCCAGGGAGTCGCACTTCCTCCGAGTACGATGCCACCAGTAACAAGATCCATAATAATTACCTCTCATATCTAGGTTGGGATTTCAATTGCCTGCAATAGCCCACTGGGCTTCTGGTACACAACCATGACCTGCTACTAACTCGGACACTAAGCAGTAAACTCCGCTATGTCTCTCGTCCGATCATCTTACCCATACATACATCTGAGGCCACGACACGACTTAGTCGGCCCCAAACAATCAGAGCAATAAGCACTGCGTGCCTCCCCTAGAACCTGGCGACTAGTCTGCGGCGCAGGGTACACGCGATCTATCCTCTCATAGCACCCATCCGGTGCTACTCAAGCGATCTTTTCTCTCCTGAGAGTCGTAACTCGATCCGTATCATAATCTGGATCCTCTTCATCCGCCTCTTTACTTCCCAACAATGGAAGACTCGGCAACCTCTCGGATCTAGACTTCATTAACCTTGGAAACAAATAATCGAACCCCTAGGCTCGGTAACTGAAGGATCTCACGGTCCATATCCTGTCTATCTGGCTGCCCATCTGGCAGACTACCCTTAGGTCCACCACAAAGAGTATCTGTAACTGTCTTGGCTTTCCCCGGATGGTATAGGATATCAATATCACAATCCCTGAGTAACTCTAGCCACCATCGCCATGCAAATTCTCCGCCTCGGCCGCAGATATCTGGGAGGCTTTTGTGGTGCACAAATATCCACATGAAGTGCGTATATACGTCCCGCCCCAAATCTTCAAGGCATGATTTAGCCGCCACTTCTAAATCGTGAGGCGCGATTTCCTTCTCCTCGCCCTAACTACCGGAAAACATAGGCTCTATCCTTATCGGGTTGCGTCAAGACACAACCTAGCCCAACACCTAACGTGTTATCATAATAACCTAACCTCTAGTCTTACGGGAGGTTAGAATCTATGAGTCGTGGTCAACTTATCTTTCGATAATCGAAAGCCTTTCTCATTCTGCGAAATATTCGGGTATCCTTAATCTCACTTATGGTTCTGATTCCCTTTTGTTGCAACCAAACTTGGATGTTATACCCGTATTTCGGTATATGCGTGGGGCGTGCGTGCGAGAATCTGACGAGAAAGATTGGAAAGGAAGAAAGAGGTGATTTTTCCACGGAAAAGTTTCGGTTTTGTGAAGGAAAAAGGTTCGTTAATGGGAATTGGATTCCCAGTTTGGTATTCGGACTTCTGGAATATTAGAGAATTATGGAATTTTATTTTGGAAATGGTCACGTGGGGCCACGGGAGAAATTTACTGGTTTTGTGGGGCCACTTTGTTTTGAGATTTTGGCCATTGTGGTTATTTTTGAAGAGCGTTTTTGAGGGCCAATAGGAGGGTGACACGTGTCACCCCGCCTAGGTAAGCCAAAGTTACATTTGGGCAAGTGCCGACTAAGTCGTTTTAACGAAGCGTTTCCACGACTTTCGTAGGGAAAATTCGGCTATGTCGTTTTGTATTTTTGCGGATTTTTCAGAGACGAAACATTTTGGACCAACGGGAGGGTGACATGTGTCACCTCACATCGAAGCAGTGGGCGTCAGTGAGCGATTGGTTCACGTTTTTGGCTCGATCTTTGGCTCACGTTTTGTGCCTATTGGTTCCTTGTTTTGTGCCTTGTTTTGGCCTTGTTTTGTGGCTTGTTTGGTGCAATGTTTTGTGGAGTAGGGGTTAGGGTGCACTTGGCTTGATCAAGGCCTTACACTTGCCTTGCGTGGCTTGATCTTGGCCGTTGGTTGGCGTTTGGGTTTCTTATAAATACCCCCTTTGTGAAGACTTCATTCATCCACAAATGTTTCCAAGTCTTGAATCCTCCTCCCTCTTGTCGACTCTCGTCCAAGAGCTCCTCTCCCCTTGAAAGTGGCCTTTGGCGGGTGAGGTCTCCCTCCATGTGAGGTCTGGCCAGTGGGTACCCACACTAGCCTAGTTGTTTCGTATAATACCCTTGTTGTGGTATAGAAATACTCCCTAGTATTGTTATAATGCCCAAAATACCTTAGCCTTGTTCCTTGTAGTATTCCAAAGATACCTCTTTGCGTAGAGTCAGTAAATACTTCCTTTTGTCCTTTTTAGTCTCAAACCGAAACCCTAAGGAAATCTTAATCGTTGGTTGAAGTATGTGAGTAGAAGTTGGTTAGAACTTCTAAGGGTTGTTTGAAGTGGTTTGAGCGCTCGAGTGGAGCTAAACCTTGCTCAGGATCGACATTATAACTCGGATAATTTTGGGCTTATCGAGGTAAACACTCTTTGTCTTCTATTGTAATTGGAAATTACATGTTGTAGATTATATAGTTGAAGTATACTATATATAGAACTATACTTAATCTTGTGGCAATGTCTTTTGACTTAAGCTGAAGAATTAAGAATCGAATCGTATTCTGATGAGACTTGTGTAGTTTCTTGTGTAGTAGAATTGTACACGTCAGGTTAGGCGTGTAAAACCCCTCTGGTTGGCTTGGTAGCGGCCTCGATAGAAGGAGATTTCTGTTGTGGCGGGAGATCTGCCGAATTTTACGTAGAATATTCTACGTTGTGGTCTAGATGATAATAAAGCGCGCGTGGCCTTATAGGTTGAAAGTACTACGTGAGGCGCAAATTACGTGGCTTAAGGAGTAGCCGACGGTGTGGAGCGTTGTGCTATTAGTCGAGACTCGTCGCGAGGTATGTGAACCTCTTCCTATCTCTTCCAGCATGATATGTGTGTAACTATGTAGTACGGTGAGCGTACGTGTTTAATGTATTTGATTGGTTTGAAACATAAAGGGTTATAACGGCTTTATGGGAAGTTGGTTATAACGACTTTATGTAGGTAAGAAAATACTTTGTGGTTTTAAAAGGCAATTGATGTGAATTATAACGACTTGTTATAATAAAGAACTTGATGTATTTCAAAAGATTTATAAATCGTTTTGAAAGAAAGAGTAACACTTGGTTTTAAAAGGTTTTAAAAAGAGTTATACTAGCTTTATGGGAGTTAGGTATAATGTCTTAAGAGAGGTAAAGTAAATGGTTTCTTGATGTTAGAAGTTAAGAGACTTGGTCTTATAAGATAAGAGACTTAACTTATTTGTTGTAAATGTGAATGTTTGTGTGAAACCTCATTCGTGAGTAATGAGTACTTGGTTTTATTTAATGGGATAATGTTTCTTGATTTGAAATCGTAATGTGTATCGACAGCACCAACTGCGGCGTTAATAAAGGAAAATGTATTGAATAATGATGTATCGTATTAAAACCAGTAGAAACCTCCATCTGCATATAAACTAAGATGAGAAAAAATGATATTACATTATCTAGATCATGGTCTTTGTAAAAGAATGTTGTAAACAAGAATAACCTACTCTCACGTAAGACATATATTACTCAATTGTTCTAAAGGAATCAAGTGATTAAGTTTATGAACTATGAAACCATTTGAAAATGAGAAGCTTGAGTAATTGAAACTAGGCAAACTGGAACTTAGGAAAAGAATATTGTTACTTGATTTTGAAAAGGAATGTGGGTTGGTCATTCTAATACTACGGGTATCGGGTGACTTTTATAAAAGTAATGGATCTCTTTTAAAAGAACTTAACGTATGTAGTACTTTGGAGTTAAAAACCCGGACTTTGGCATAAAATGAAAGTACTTTGAGTTGTATGAAACTTGCCTATGCTTGTTGTTGTGAAACTTGCCTATGCTTGTTGTTGTGAAACTTGCCTATGCTTGTGATGATAGCCTTTGTTGTGCAAGTGTGGTATTTACGTATTCTGGCGTCTCGATAGAGGGCCGGTCGACTTGTTGAGAACTTACTTGGACATGCTGGCAGTGATGGAGAATTCCACGGGTATGCTCCTGTTGATAGTGTTATTCCATGGACTAGCTCTCCATGAGGTTTCTTACTGTTCGGCCTGGGTATCTGGTGGTCGGCTCTCGTACTTGCCCCGTCTCGTGACTGATTCGGCCTTGGTATCTGGTAGTCAGCCAGACTTGCCGTTCGATCTGATGACGAAGTTTCGTGATACGCCTTGGTCCCGGTGGTCACCCTCGTACTTGCCGGTCACTGCGTGGCCGGCCTTGGTATCCGTAGTCGGCTCGCACTTGCCCGTATCGGCTTCGTGATTTGGGTGCACTGTATTATTGGTACGGCCGGATCTGGTAGTTATACTTGTCTGCACGGTTTTATAACACAGTGGGACATGGTGTTCATGTATAATCCTTGGTATGGTTATATCATAAATCGCCGTGATGAGGAAGAAATTCCACGGCACGAGTGATAATTTGGAGCGTGAGTCCTGTCTTGATATCGGTTATATGTTATATATCGTAGTTTGGTCATCATACATGTCTCCTGCTTTATATAGACTATTATGATTTCATTTACTGATATTCTGATTTCACATACTTGGTACTGTTATCGACCTCGCCCGGGTGCGTTAAATCTGCGCAGTAGAAGTACATCGGTATCGATCCCCTTATAGGATCACGTTTAGCGTTTTGGGAAGCTCCGTTCCTTCGGAGGCTTATCTTTGGTAGGTTTCCCTGAGTTGTAAGTTCTTGTACATTCAGGGGTATGGCGGGGCCCTGTCCCGTCATAGGTTGTTATTCCTTCTAGAAGTGCATGCTTTGTTGTGGCGGGGTTGTAAAAAGGATTATCTTATTGATTGAAAAAATGTTTTTATATATGAATGAAGGGAACAGTTTTGGTTGGCCTTTTTTTTTCATATCTATTGTTTTATTGTTAAAGTTTTTATTTACGCTGGTTTTCTCTGATGTTGTTTCACTAGGGTGCGGGGTAAGGCACGATGTGAACGGGTTCGGGCGTTACAAAGTGGTATCGAGCGATTAATCTCGGAAAGTGTCTGACCGTGTCTAGTAGAGTCTTGATGATCGATGTGTTGTGCACCACATCTATAATCAGGAGGCTATAGGACATTTAGGATTGGTTTCCATTCTTCTCATTCTGAGATCGTGCCTTAGAGCTGAATGATAAGATTGGACCCTCGGCGTGTTTCGTTTTTACGATTATGCTCTGCGAAGGCAACCCGCCCGGAAGGCAAGCGGCGAAGGATCTGCGAGTAAGCGTGGCGAGACCACAAGACTGAGCCTCGATCCGCGATGCAGGCGAGGAGATGAGTTACTGAGTGGGCCCGATTAATGGCGGGGTTGTGGCAGACTTGAGGATAGGCAGCCGGCGATTCGATAGCACGATGGCTCACCCAGATCGAATAGTTCGAGGCTTCGGATTTTCCGAGTTGTAGGCCGCGAGTTTTATGGGTCGAGTGCGAGGATGATCCGAGGAGTTCATCCGAGCGATTCTGACGGATCATGAGTGATCAAGGCATCGGAGGTCGAGTCGGTGGCCACAGGTTCACATCAATGCGTGATACCGCGATCGGCGGTTTGATTCTTGGGAGCCGTCGGGGAGAGCATGCACTTCCAGGTATGGAACGAGTTCTCGAGGCTTTTCTTGCACATTTCTTGCCTCCCGGATGAGGAGGGCTCGGGCGACAGTTTTTGGTGTTCTGGCGAAGCGGGCGTGCGGTTCGGGAAGTACAATGTGGAGTTCGACTCATTGGCGTGCGTCCCCGCGTTAGTAGCTAGTATGGAGGATCGAGTGCACCGATATGTTCTGAGGCTCGATGATTGCCTTGCGAGAGAGTTGTTGGTGTAGCTCTTGGTAGGGCATGGACATTGCCGCATGCAGCGTATACACTTGGATGTGAGGCGGATAAATCGACGGAATGACCAAATTCAGCAGAAGAGGGCCAGAACAGCAGGGTCCTTTGGTGACTTTCGAGGCGGACCGCCTCAGCAGGAGACTAGTTATGTACCTCGTCGAGACAGTGGTCCTCCCGGCTTCGGGACCTTGGGATATTCGGGAGCGGTCGGGGCTCCTGTGTTTCAGATTTTGGAGAGCGAGTGCTCGCGGACGAGTTGCCCTTGTCTCAGTGTGGCCGTTGTGGACGGCGTCAGAAGGGAGGGTGTCGTACTAACTCGGGAGATTGTTGTTTTTGCGGCCCAGCGGGGCCATCGGCAAGAGATTGTCCGAGGCGAGTAGCTGGTAGGATAGCATGGACTACTAGAGCCGTTGCGGGTTCTTCACCTTCCGTAGCGAGCAGGATGTTTGTACACGGAAGGCCGGTAGAGGTCGCGATGGGAGTTCAGTTTTAGCGGTCCTTGAACGCCTAGTTTGAGTATATCCTTAACCCTCTAGAGTTTTGTTTGTATTGATGTTGTTGATGTGTTTAATGTTATGTTTGGATAGCTTTGTGCTAAAATGTGATTTAGAAACCTGGTTAGTGAAAAGGGTAAGTCCCTGGGTAGTGTGAGATGGAAGTGGTAGCTTTCATGATGTGAAATAGTAAGATTGTTCCGGATCGGGGAACAAGAGTTGGCGCGGTTGGGGGTCGGGTTGAGGACCATTTGCGGGTCAACCCGTAACCCGGTTTGGGGTGGGGTCAGTTCTGGGTGGTCCCGCCAGGTGGTAGGGTCACGAGGGTGCTAGGCCCAAGTTTAGATGACCATCGTATGAGTTCGTGGATACGTTCGATCAGAATCTGTTCGTGAAGGCCGGGAATGGCCTTAGGGGAATTCGAGGTTAGTGAGATGACCAAGTTTGGAGGTAGTGACTCCAAGGGTTGGAAACAGAAGCGTTGACAGAAGTGTGGTACGGATACTAGAACGAGTTCGAGTGTTCGTGACGAGTACTACGAGAAAGGGGAGAAGTGAACGTGTGTTTTTGTGGCCAGGTGTGGCATGATTGTTTTCGTACGTATAGCAGTGAAGACTATACTGACGCCTGTTTGTTTTGAGACCTAGAAGGAACATTCGGGACGAATGTTTCTAAGGGGGGAAGAATGTTATACCCCGTGTTTCGGTAGTATGCGTGGGGCGTGCGTGCGAGAATCTGACAGAAAGATTGGAAAGGAAGAAAGAGGTGATTTTTCCACGGAAAAGTTTCCGGTTTTTGTGAAGGAAAAAGGTTCGTTAATGGGAATTGGATTCCCAGATTTGGTATTCGGACTTCCTGGAATATTAGAGAATTATGGAATTTTATTTTCGGAAATGGTCACGTGGGGCCCACGGGAGAAATTCTGATTTTGTAGGGCCCACTTTGTTTTGAGATTTTGGCCATTGTGGTTATTTTTGAAGACGTTTTTGAGGGCCAATAGGAGGGTGACACGTGTCACCCCTTTAAGTGGCTTGGCGCCAAAGTTACATTTGGGCACAGTGCCGACTAGAGTCGTTTTTAGGCGAAACGTTTCCACGACTTTCGTAGGGAAAATTCCGACTATGTCGTTTTGTATTTTGCGGATTTTTCGAGAGGCGAAACATTTTGGACCAACGGGAGGGTGACATGTGTCACCTCACATTGAAGCAAGTGGCGTCAGTGAACGATTGGTTCACGTTTTTGGCTCGATCTTTGGCTCACGTTTTGTGCCTATTGGTTCCTTGTTTGTGCCTTGTTTTGGCCTTGTTTTGTGGCTTGTTTGGTGCAATGTTTTGTGGAGTAGGGGTTAGGGTGCACTTGGCTTGATCAAGGCCTTACACTTGCCTCAGACATGGCTTGATCTTGGCCATTGGTTGGCATTTGGGTTTGCTATAAATACCACTTTGTGAAGACTTCATTCATCCACAAATGTTTCCAAGTCTTGAATCCCTCCTCCCTCTTGTTGACTCTCGTCCAAAGCTCTCCTCTCCCTTGAAAGTGGCCTTTGGCGTGAGGTCTCCACTCCCTTGTGAGGTCTAGTGAGGGTACCACTAGCCTAGTTGTTTTCGTATAATACCCTTGTTGTGGTATAGAAATACTCCTAGTATTGTTATAATGCCCAAAATACCTTAGCCTTGTACCTTGTAGTATTACAAAGATACCTCTTTGCGTAGAGTCCGGAAATACTACCTTTTGTCCTTTAGTCTCAAACAAAACCACTAAGGAAATCTTCATAGTTGGTTGAAGTATGTGAGTAGAAGTTGGTTAGAACTTCTAAGGGTTGTTTGGAGTGGTTTGGGCGCTCGGAGTGGAGCTAAACCTTGCTCGGGATCGACATTATAACTCGGATAATTTTGGGCTTATCGAGGTAAACACTATCTTGTCCTTATTGTAATTGGAAATTACATGTTGTAGATTATATAGTTGAAGTATACTATATATAGAACTATACTTAATCTTGTGGCAATGTCTTTTGACTTAAGCTGAAGAATTAAGAATCGTATTCAGATGAGACTTGTGTAGTTTTCTTGTGTAGTAGAATTGTACGTCAGGTTAGGCGTGTAAAACCCACTCTGGTTGGCTTGGTAGCGGCCTCGATAGAGAAGGAGATTTCTGTTGTGGCGGGGAGATCGCCGAATTTTACGTAGAATATTCTACGTTGTGGTCTAGATGATAATAAGCGCCTTGTGGCCTTATAGGTTGAAGTACTACGTGTGGCGCGATTTACTTGGCTTAAGGAGTAGCCATTGTTTGGAGCGTTTTGCTATTAGTCGATACTCGTCGCGAGGTATGTGAACCTCTTCCTATCTCTTCGGCATGATATGTGTGTAACTATGTAGTGCGGTGAGCGTACATGTGTTTAATGTATTTGATTGGTTTGAAACATAAAGGGTTATAACGGCTTTATGGGAAGTTGGTTATAACAGCTTTATGTAGGTAAGAAAATACTTTGTGGTTTTAAAAGGCAATTGATGTGAATTATAACCGACTTGTTATAATAAAGAACTTGATGTATTTCAAAAGATTTATAAATCGTTTTGAAAGAAAGAGTAACACTTGGTTTTAAAAGGTTTTAAAAAAGAGTTATACTAGCTTTATGGGGAGTTAGGTATAATGTCTTAAGAGAGGTAAAGTAAATGGTTTACTGATGTTAGAAGTTAAGAGACTTGGTCTTATAAGATAAGAGACTTAACTTATTTGTTGTAAATGTGAATGTTTGTGTGAAACCTCATTCGTGAGTAATGAGTACTTGGTTTTATTTAATGGGATAATGTTTTACTGATTTCGGAAATCAGAATGTGTATCGACAGACCACTGCAGCGTTAATAAAGGAAAATGTATTGAATAATGATGTATCGTATTAAAACCAGTAGAAACCTCCATCTGCATAGAAACTAAGATGAGACAAAATGATATTACATTTTCTAGATCATGGCTGCTGTAAAAAGAATGTTGTAAACAAGAATAACCTACTCTCACGTAAGACATATATTACTCAATTGTTCTAAAAAGGAATCAAGTGATTAAGTTTATGAACTATGAAACCATTTGAAAATGAGAAGCTTGAGTAATTGAAACTAGGCAAACTGGAACTTAGGAAAAGAATATTGTTACTTGATTTTGAAAAGGAATGTGGGTTGGTCATTCTAATACTACGGGTATCGGGTGACTTTTATAAAAGTGATGGATCTCTTTTAAAAGAACTTAACGTATGTAGTACTTTGGAGTTAAAAACCCGGACTTTGGCATAAAATGAAAGTACTTTGAGTTGTATGAAACTTGCCTATGCTTGTTGTTGTGAAACTTGCCTATGCTTGTTGTTGTGAAACTTGCCTATGCTTGTGATGATAGCCTTTGTTGTGCAAGTGTGGTATTTACGTATTCTGGCGTCTCGATGAGGCGGTCGACTTGTTGAGAACTTACTTGGACATCTTGGCGGTGATGGAGAATTCCACGGGTATGCTCGCTGATAGTGTTATTCCGTGGACTAGCTCTCCATGAGGTTTCTTCTTGTTCGGCTGGGTATCGGTGGTCGGCTCTCGTACTTGCCGTCTCGTGGTGATTCGGCCTTGGTATCGGTAGTCGACCCTCGCTTGCCGATTCGATCTGATGTGAAGTTTCGTGATCTGACCTTGGTCCTGGTGGTCACCCTCGTACTTGCCCGGTCGGTGCGTGACCGCCTTGGTATCCGTAGTCGGCTCGCACTTGCCGTGACGGCTTCGTGTTTTGGTTGCATTGTATTATTGGTACGGTCGGATCGGTAGTTATACTTGTCTGCACGGTTTTATAACACAGTGGGACATGGTGTTCATGTATAATCCTTGGTATGGTTATATCATAAAGCTGGCCGTGATGAGGAAGAAATTCCACGCAGTGATAATTTGGAGGCGTGAGTCCTGTCTTGATGTATCGGTTATATGTTATATCTTGTAGTTTGGTCATCATACATGTCTCACGCTTTATATAGACTATTATGATTTCATTTACGATATTCTGATTTCACATACTTAGTACTGTTATCGACCTCCGGGCTGCGTTCATGCCGCAGTAGAAATCATTGGTATCGATCCGCTTATAGGATCACGTTTCAGCGTTTTGGGAAGCTCGTTCCTTGGAGGCTTATCTTTGGTAGGTTTCACGAGTTGTAAGTTCTTGTACATTGGGGTATGGCGGGCCACTGTCCGTCATAGGTTGTTATTCCTTCTTAAGTGCATGCTTTGTTGTGGGCGGGGTTGTAAAAGGATTATCTTGCTGATTGAAAAAATGTTTTTATATATGCATGAAACCGTTTTGGTTGGCTTTGTTTTTGTCATAACTATTGTTATATTGTTAAAGTTTTTATTTCATTGGTTTTCTCGATGTTGTATCACTAGGGTGCGGGGTAAGGCACGATGCTTGGGCCGGGTTGGGCGTTCTGATCACCAACTTAGACTTAATTCCTTTGCTTGCCTCATGGCTAAGACTTACTGTCAATCATATTTTTTTGGGGGGGGTTACCTTGATCTCGTCAAGTAGTAACCCGATTTTCCTTTCCCAGTTTGTAGAGCCTAAAACTAGGTGTTACCACATTTTCTTGAAATGTTCTTACTGCCCATTATCAAATAATGGTCTTTACACTAAATGCAGGGTAATCATGACCCGTGCAACTTACATTAATATCTTTACGATACTTCCTCGACCAATTCGTACGTCGTTCTTAATTACCCCAACACAACACTTTTCCCACGGTTATCTACAACTGTAACCTATGGCATGACGATACCGAAGACCTTACCAGTCTTATATCCTTCGTCTAACAACATGGGTACACGTAACCCCATAATCCGCAAAACTGTCCTTTTACGTGGGGAAGAGAACTTATCTCCCTTTCATAAACTTTCCTTGGAGTCACAACCCTAATCACAGGGTCCTCTCGCGGTTCAGTAATTATCTAATTATCACGTACCGCCTTAAAGTCATGTAGATTTTCAAAACCTACTAAAGTTGCCCTCAGCTTTCCGCCGGCAGCATTCGTACTTATTTTATTCTTGCCTTGGACATTTTCTGAACTTATCAGGAAGGTCGTGGCTCTGACCGCCACACCAAACCAACTCCAAGTACCTGCTAGGGCACTTAACATAAATTCCTTCAAATTCAATTATGTCAAAGAATGAAGAGTAATTCACTGGTTACCACCACTTCTCTTCCTTTCTACTCGATAGCAGAACTATCGGAAACTGTAGAATCAATCTCTCTGTAGTCCACGTTGGCATAACAAGAGGCCAACTAGTCGTACTCGTAGTAACCTCGATATGCTCATAACAACTCTCTTGGTCCAACGACTTTATCGTTCAGTAAATCATCTACCATTCGGCTACCCAACACTCGCGGGTGTAGTCACGCCGAAAGGTTCTCACGGATTCCGGCTTTATTTCTTTACCCTTGGTTGCTCTCTTTTTTCACTGGTCGTACTCTTTCTGTACTTCCAAACTTATTCCAGCTTACATACATAAATTCCATACTAACTCTGGCCTCCACTCTTTGGAGTTACAAAATTAAACAACATAAGGCGATTCGGCTCTGTGACACTGGTTCGGTGGAATGCGTCCACGAACGTAAAGCGATTAACTAGCCTTGGGCCTTACACCTCGTGACCTGTCACGTAGCGGGACTACTACCAACTGATCCCATTTCATTTCAAGCTATGGGGCGACCCTTAAGAGATCCCTAACCCGACTCGGCGTCGCACTTAACTCTCACCCTCGGTCTGACTTAACTTTACTGCAGAAGGCCTTATATGCCTAAGGTCTCGGCGGTTATCACATTCTCGTCGCAATTTCCATGCTCCAAGCCTAACTTATCAGCCACGTGGCAGGGTACAAAACTCCTCGTAAAATCATAGTCGTGTTGTCTTGACCACAACAACTATACTTTCTTCGTCGGATCTCGCCCGTACAATTTCCTTAAGCATACCACGTAACTTAAGTTGCTAACATAGTCTTCCACTTAGTCTCTTAATTAACTTCCTAAGGGTCCATTACATTCTCACACATCTCATCATCACCTAATTATCTCAAATTAGCAGTAAAACCTTGATGAGAGTTCCTTAACTTCATACCTTCCGGTATTTATTTAGTCCTTACCCGATCTCGGTAATCTAAAATCATCGAGTGACACACATGTGACCCCCAAACATAAATCCGTATAGTTGTATGTCACAATACCCACTATACTACAAACATTACCAACCTGGATACACAATCCACATAATCCTTCTGGGTCATACGCCTTTCGTGGCTGCAAACAATCATAACTTGTTAGGAGAGCGACCTAACCATACATCTCTATCGAACGATCTTAGAGTTAGAAGAATGGAAACAAATCCTAAATGTCCTGCAGCCTCACGATTATAGATGTGGTGCACAACACACGATAATCAAGACTACTAGACACGGTGCGTAGACACTTTCAGAGGACTAAGCGCTCACGATACCACTTTTGTCACGACCGACCAGGGCATCGTGCCCTACACAGGCACCCGCGCATACATCAGAGAATAGCAGCGGAACATACACAACTGATAAAATACTTAAACATAAAATAACAATAGGCTAGCCGATAAGGCCACCTTCCGTAACTTATACCAATAAAATAATACATTTTTTTCTTTACAACCCAATCCACTATGTGACTACAGACCTCTAAGAATAACAATCCTGGCGGGACAGGGCCCCGCCATACCCCTGAATGTACAACAACAGACAATACCAGGGATAAGCCTCCGAAATGAGGGAGCTTCTCAACAGTTGAACAGTGATCCTAAGAGCGAGGATCAAGAATGTACTCTACTGCGGCGTGACGCGGCCCAAGGAGGTCGATAACATGTACCAAATATGTGGCAGAAATGCGTAATGAAATCATAAGTCTAAAATAAAGCGGAGACATGTATGATAACTCGATTAACGATTACATTGTGCCTTACTAACAATGAGAGTAAATAGGTATACTTAGAATATAAAGTAGGAAAGCTCACGATCAGCGGGACCACTGCGCGGTATCGATAAGCAATCCTATTCACGGGACTATTTCACGCGTAGATCACGTGGACCAGCGTGAGGTATTCCTCGCGTGGGACTATTTCACCCGCATAAGCCACTTACGGACTCGCATGAGGTATTCCTCGCATAAATTTGGACGCCGCATGGGACTATTTCACCCGCATAAGCCCTACGGACTCGCATGAGGTATTCCTCGCATCGTGGTTAGCAAATCCACGGCAATATAAAATGCCACAATCCCGGGGAATGATCCCACAACGAATAATATATCACTAGCCCAAATTCGGCTATCACACATAACATAAGCTCTATCGACTTATCATACAATATATAAGCAAGTTAAGAAATCCCCTAACTTCTTATTATTCTTGTTTATATACACTCTCATTTTAGTTTACCTAAGGCACTAACATGTTCTTAATAGAAATCCGGGAATTTAACCCAAAGTACTACGTACTTCTATTCTTTAAAACCAATGACTCTTTTTGGTAGAAAAACTTCCAAGATACTATAAATCCTAGTATCAAGTTCAAATTACATTTCAAGGCAAGTCACAACACCCTTAGAAATGAAGTTAAGTTTCTAAATCAAGTGACTCCTTTTTTTATAAAACTTTAGGCAATTGATGCCTTCAAATCGAATTGCCTTCCATAAAATCAAGCCATTTATCTTTCCATAAAGCCAATATAACCAACTCCCCATAAAGTCGTTATATTCACTTTATACCTTAGTCAAGTACAATTTCCTTTCCAAGGGACTTATACGTTTTAAAACGAAACAAGTATCACATTCTTTAAAACTCTTCAAGTCCCTTAACATACTTAAGTTACTTAGAGTAAACCACTCTTTAAACTTTCCATAAAGCTATCATACTAGCCTTATACATTAGCATTTTACATTCTTTCCTTATAACCAAGAGACTTAAATTTTCCCATAAAACAAGTATTAAAATACTTTCAACATACTTAAAGTCTCTTAACTTTTGAAAACCAAGATATCCTTAATAATTAAACAAGTGAGTTAATTCTCTAACTCAACAACTTGGGCATTCTTAAAATAAGCCAAGGATATCAAATAGACTAGATTGTCAAAACCGTACTATACCTTTACAACTTAATCATGCTCAAGAGATAAGAAAGTTCCACATACCTCTTCGGTTTAATCCACTTGCTAAGTCCAATCGCCGTACGTAGTATGCCAACCTATAATGACCATAGTACGTCTATTAACTTCTAGCTTCAAACGTAGAATATTCCAAGTGCAAGTCACTAAATTCTACGGAAAATCGGACAGCACTTCCTTTGTTTTTACTTACTTTGCCACCTTTTTCAAGGCCGAAATACAATAACCAAACAGCCCCAATTGGGTCACAATTATATAGAAGATAGTCCAATACAAATGACTAACTAAACAGCCCCAATTGGCTCACAATTATATAGAAGATAGTCCAATACAAATGACTAACTAAACAGCCCCAATTGGCTCACAATTATATAGAAGATAGTCCAATACAAATGACTAACCAACTAATACAAACTACAAGTCCAAAATCGGCCACCTTGAGTTCAACAAAACCAATTCTTATCAAATTTCCATTTCAATCCAAATTGGTAGCATAATAAGATATCAAGTCGCATTTGGTTATAACTACCATTATCTTCAAGTCAATAACATGCGACGATTCTAACAACGATTAAATTGTAATTCAACTTAGTCATGGCTTACATTACATTTCGGATTTCCAAGGCTATAATCAATACATAATCCTTATAACTTCAATATAACAACTCCATGCTAGCAACAAGTAAAGCTAACAACAACAATATAATTATGTAATCTTGTAACACCTTTAAAAGACAAGATTATACCTTAACGATTCTAAATACAACTCGATCCAGTCGCTCCTTAGTAGTTTAGAGCCTCTCCAAGACACCTCAATCCGCTTGTTGAGACCCTTAGAACAATACCAACAATTTAACCTTCAATTCTCCAAACAAAACCTAGAAGGACCATTAGGTTTTCGTTTGCGACTAACCCGAAAACAATCTTTTCCCAAGATTTTTCTATTGAGATGTGTTTACAATACACCTAAGAACCTTGGTTTAAAGTGTGGAATCAAATGGACAAGAAACGAAAATTTTTCTTTTTCCTTTGTGAAGAACCCGAGACCCCCCTCTATGTGTTCTTCAAATTTGTGCAAAAATTTTCTAAGTGTTATGTCTTCTCTTGCTACTAGTATTATATATAGGGTCATGGAGGGTTAAGATGTATCCATTTGGTTGGCTTGGATATTCTCTTAGCAAAATATCAAGACTTATTGACCATTTGACTTAGTCAAGATTGTCAAGCCACAACTTGCAAGACTTTAGTCATAGAAGACTTATGGTAAATGACCATAATGGCCATGCCATTTCGTCCAAGGCATAGCTAAGGGGGGGCGACACGTGTCGCTCTCCCATTCGTCACAACACTAACGTTTTCCGACAATTTCCATAATTTCCGATCAATTTTACAAGTCTCAAATCTTAACACTTGCGAGTTCGTACTTATGTTCTTAAAACATGTCCTGTAATTACGGGGTGTAACATTTACGTACGTTCTTATAAACATATCCTGAAATTCCGGGGTGTAACAATTAACATGCGACGATTGTAACTATCGACCAAATTGATTACAACATAAATGACTAACTTGTCCATTTTCGGTTTTAACATGTGGACATGATCCAAATCTTTTCAAACTTCAATCGATATACCACATGCTCATTTCTTAACTACTATAACATGTAGTCTTCAATTACATTAAGAAGATGAAGATTTACCTCAATAAGCCCTAATAATGTCCAAGCGTAAAAGTCGATCCTTAGCAACTTTTAGCTCCTATTCTTATGTTCCAATCCGCTCCAAGCACTCCTTAGAAGCTCATGAAGAACTCCTCTTCAAGTTCCATCTTCAAAGTTGAAGAACACTTTAGGTTTTCGCCTTGCGACTAACGTGAAAACGTCGTTTTTCCGGGATATTTCTATTGAGATATCCTTACAATACCCCTAGGAACCTTGGGTTAAAGTATTGTGAATTATGAACCTCAAACGAAAATATTTCTTGTTGGAATATGCTCAAAGCCGGGAGCAACATTGTGAGCTCCTAAAGTTTTCTCAAATTTTTCTATGTGTGAAAACTTGTCTTGCACTAGTGTAGTATATATAAAACAATGGAGGGTCAAGATTATAACACTTGTGTGGTCTTAGATGAAGGCATTTAATATCAAGCCAAGTGGGCTCTTGACGGACAGTTGGTAGGAACGAAGAGATCTCTATCCCCAAGGAGCCTAACTTTAATGTCGCGGGAGCCGAGGCGTCACACTTTAATGCCGCGGGTACCAAAGAGCCATCTTCAACAACGGGTCAATGCGCGGGTCAGAATGCTAAGACGGGCCAGGCGGGAGTCCATGGGTCGATGAATATTCCCGTTATGCAAAGACCAAGGTCAGTTGTGAGAAACGAAGTGACTTCTATTTCCAAGGAGCCTAGGTACTCCATGAACATCAATATCGCGGGAGCCAAGGTGACAGACTTTAATGCCGCGGGAACCAAAGAGTCATCTCACTTAATGGGACAACAACCTCTGAATTCTTTAAGTGTCACTAATGAATCCTTTCCTCTCTCATCCAATACCTCTTCAATACTCCCTGAAATTCATAATGCCTCACCCCTTCTATCCTCCCTACCATCAATTCTTCCCGGAACCCATGATAAATTCCCTACCCTTCAAAATGGCACGCGCATCCTCTCTCCTAATACGGGCCCAAGCTCTTTTCCATCTACCCATTTCCCTCTGCCTACACCTCCTGAAACACCTTCTAATGACTTACCCACAAATACACCTTCAGAAAAACATGAAACCCCACCCCTTGGTACAACATATAATACTTTACCCCCGAATCAAAGCAAAGGTTCCATCCCCCATAAGAAGACTTATGCTGGAGTCTTTGCGGGTACCAGACTTGAAGCAAAGGGTATGTGTCAGGACCCGACCTCAGGCCCGCGACTGGTGTCTTACCCCGGGCACCCTAGGGATACAACATCAGAGAAAATCAGCGGAAATAAAAACTTAAACATGAAACAAGATAAAATAAGAAACAGGCTAACCAAGCGGTTACCTTTCAGCATATATATACCTGAACAGTTATATCCTTTTACAAACCCTGCCCACAACAGTACTACAGACCTCTAAGAATGTAACCACAACTACGACGGGACAGGGCCCCGCCATACCCCTGAATGTAAGTACCTACAACAACAGGGGACTATACCAAAGATAAGCCTCGGAGAAACGGAGCTTCCCGACGCTGTGATCATGGCGAGGATCAACAATCGGTGTACCTCTCTGCACTGCGGCATGAGCGGCCCGAAGAGTCGATCACAACAGTACCAAGTATGTGGCCGAAAATCACGTAAATGAAATCATAATAGTCTATATAAAGCAGGAGACATGTATGATAACCAAACTATAGTACACAACATATAAGCAGTCATGTCAAGTCAGGGACTCACGCCCTCAAAGTCATCACTCAAATATAACAATGGGTCTCACGCCCACAACATCAATCATGCCCGTGGAATACCTTCGCTGCCGGCGATCATGATATAATAACACCAAGAAGTACACATGAACACCAGGTCCCACCTGTGTCATAAAAACCATACGGGGCAAGTACGAAGGCATAGCTACCAGATCCAACCTGCATCATCAACTGACCGGGGCAAGTACGAAGCCAGCTACCAGAACCTACCGTACCAACAATACTAAACGACCATATCACGAAGCTGACACGTGGCAAGTGCGATAGCCTCTACCAGATCCTCCCTGCGCCACGTAGCTGATGGGGGCAAGTAACCAGGCTAACTACCAGATCACAACCGTAAGTCACGAAGCCGTCCAAACACCGACTCGCGAAGGCGACACGTGGCAAGTCGCGATAGCCTCTACGAGATCCTCCTGCGCCACGTAGGCGGCGGGGCAAGTAACGAGCTAACCACGGATCACAACCGTAAGTCACGAGACTTCGCCACAAAACTGAGCAGGCGCAATGCGAAGGCTAACTACGTAACCAAAGCGAATCAGCCACGGCCAAGGCAAGAGCGAGCCAACTACGGATACCAAAGCCGAATCGGTAAAACCTTATGGAGAGCTAGTCCATGGAACAACAATCCTAATGGAACCATACCGTGGGCCACGACATGTCGGAGGTCGAGGATATAACAAGATAACCGGCCCTCCATCGAGAGACTCGGTAGCACAGAATCAAAACACTTGCACAACAAAGGCTAGCACAACAAGCATAGGCAAGTCAACGTACTCATAGACTTTTATTTTATTACAACAAATTCGGATTTTAACCCCAAGGTACTACGCATTTTAACACTTTAAAAGATCCATTTCTTTCACAAAAAGTCACACGATACTCGTAGTATCAAAATAGAGTAACTATCTTTTTTAAGTAAACCAAAACAATTTCCATACCTTCTTTTGAAATAAACCAATTTAAGACAAAACCATGCCTTCTTTTTAAACTATTTTAAGACAAAAACATGCCTTTCTTTTAAACCAAAAGACTTTAGTTCCTCGAATCTCCTTTCTTTTAGAAATCAAGTTCCTTACTTTGGAATTTAAGAAAAATCAATACTTGTTATTAATGATCTTATTAAAGCAGCCATGATCTAGGAAATGTAATACAATTTTGTCTTATCTTAGCTTCTATGCAGATGGAGGTTTCTACTGGTTTTAATATAATTAATTGTTATTACATTTTCCTTTATTAACGCTACAATTGTTACACCCCGTAGTTCCAGAGTATGTATACGAGGACGTACGTTCGAGAATACGACATTTAAATTGGAAAGGAAGAAAGATGTGATTTTTCAACGGAAAAGTTTCTGGATTTTGTGAAGGAAAAATGTTCGTTAAAGGGAATTGGATTCCCAGATTTGGTATTCGGACTTTTTGGAATATTTAAGAATTATGGAATTTTATTTCCGGAATTGGTCACGTGGGGCCCACGGGAGGAAATTCTGATTTTGTGGGGCCCGGGAGAAATTTACGGTTTTGTGGGGCCACTTTATTTTCGGATTTTTGGCTTTACGGATATTTTCGGAAGATGAAATATTTTGGGACGAGTAGGGGCGACACGTGTCACCCGTGTAGCCATGTTGGCGAATTGGAGAAGGACAAGTGGGGCGTTTTTAGGTGGACAAGTGGCCCATTTTGTGGTGGCCACTTGTCCCATTTTGTGGTGAACAAATGGTTGGCCAACTACCCACACACGTGTACCCAATCTTCACCATCCACTTGCACAGATCTTGGCGTTGATTTCCTATAAATACCCTCGTGTGCAAGACTTTATTTCATCCACATTAGAAAGTTTCCAAGGCAAAAATTCCCCTCCCTCCCTTAGTGAGTTCTCGTCCAAACACCCCCCCCCCCCACCTTGAGTAGAATTCTTCAAGTATTGTTGTTATTCCAAATACTTTAGCCTAAATCCCTTGTGGTATTCCAAAGAAATCCCAACATAAGAGCCCGAAAATACTACTTTATTCCAATAGTCGTAAACGAAGCCCTAGAAAAATCTTCATAGCTTAGATGAAGTGTTAAGAGAAGTTGTTTAGAAACTTCTAAGGGTTGCTTGGAGCGGGTTGGAGCGTAAGGATTTGGAGCTAAACGTTGCTCAAGATCGACTTATAATCTTGGATAATTTTGGGCTTATCGAGGTAATGATCTTTATCCCCCTATTGTAATTGAAAATTACATGTTGTAGTAATGCATAGTTGAGTATACTATATGTAGAATGAATATGGATAAGAATTGAACTGTATTTACATAGGACTGTATTCTGATGGTAGTAGTATTATTGTGGAGTAGAATTGTACACGTCCGGTTAGGCGTGTAACCCCGGGATTGTTCGTTTGGTAGCAGGCCTCGTCGAGAGGAGATTTATGTGGTTGCGGGGAGGTCTGCCAAATTTTACGTAGAATAAGGAATCTTGTATCTAGAATTATTCTACGAAGATATCTAGAGGTTGATATACGTTTTGTGGCCTTTATATGTTTAAGTACTACGAGTATCGTATTCTACTTGAAGGGTGGAAAAGGCGAGCAATGTTATAGTACGGTGGAGCGTTTTGCTAATTGTCGATAATAGTCGCGAGGTATGTGAACCTCTTCTTATCCTTTCTATCATGATATTTGTGAAATATATTTAGTGCGGTGAACACGTGTGTTTAAAGGAATTTGATTTTCCTTTTGTGTCCTTGACTTGATTCCAAAGTTAAGTGACTTGTTATGAAATATTAAGGACTTGAATTATGTTAAAAGTTGTAAAACCTCACTCATGAGTAATGAGTGTGTGGTCTTTAAAGAATAAAGTTATCCGGATTTGAAAATAAGAATGGTTTTATCATTGGATTTAAAATGATAACTTGACTTATAAACAACTTGATTTTGGGAAAGAGAAGTAACTTGATTTAAAGGAATAGGTTACTTGTTTTTAAAAGAGTGAGACACTTGGTTTAAAAGTATATTGCTACTTGGCTTTTAAAGGAAAAAGTGCCTTGGTTTTAAAAGGAAGGCATGCTTTTGTCTTAAAAATTTGGTTTAAAAAGAAGGTATGAAAATTGTTTTGGTTTTACTTTGATCTCTTTTGACTTGAGTTTTAAAAAATAAGAATCTTGAAGTATTTCAAAAGAGTTATGAATCATTTTTGAAAGAAAAGAAATACTTGGTTTTAAAAGCTTAAGTGTTATACTAGCTTTATGGGAAGTTAGGTATAACGACTTAAGGAAGATAGAAGGAACGGTTTACTTATTTGTTTATGAAAGTCTTGTATTGATTTCTGGAAAGTGTAGTAAGATGGTTTGATAAGTAAACATGTTATGATGCTACGTGTGTTAGTGTCTTGTGATGTTGTGTAAGGGGGTTATTCTTGTTGTGCTTACGTTGTTAAACGTTAAGCCCGTTGTATTGTTATTATATCACATACCCCCCTGACTTGTTATGATGTCGAGGACTTGCCACCCTCGATGCGAGGAATACCTCATGCGGTCTGTGTGACTATGATTCGAGGAATACCTCATGCGATGCGTGACCATGCGAGTGCGGGAGTTCGGGATGATCACTCGGTGTGTTACCCGTCACGAGGTATACCTCATGCGATGCAATGTGACTATGATTCGAGAATACCTCATGCGATGCGTGTGACTATGCGGTGCGGGAGTCGAGGAGGATGTCGCGGGTTAAGCGCCCCGTCGAGGAATACCTCATGCGGGTCTGTGTGACCTATGCCGACTGCGGGAGTTCCAGGATTAGGCACGCATAATGGTACTATGGGCGATTGGCCTTGCTTCGATCATTAGCGTCCTAGAAAAGACCAGTTACGTTATATATATTTTGGTCTTGTTTATGTTGTGGCACTATGTGCAGTTAAATTGGTTGTTCGTACGTATTTGTAATTGGTTTTAAAATGTTATGATTTGATTTGATGCTTTCTGATTTCACATACTTGGTACTGTTATCGACCTCCTTCGGCTGCGTTAATCTGCGGTAGAGGTACACCAGTCGTCGATCCTCGCTCTTAGGATCACAGTTCAGCGTTTTGGGAAGCTCCGTTTCTCCGGAGGCTTATCTTTGGTATAGTCCCCTGTCGTTGTAGGTACTTACATTCAGGGGTATGGCGGGGCCCTGTCCCGTCATTGTTGTTATAACATTCGTAGAGTGCATGTAATCTTGTTGTGGCGAGTTTGTAAAAGGGATGTAACTGTTCGGGTTCAAGTTTTATTTATATATTCAGAAAGGTAACCGTTTTGGTTAGCCTGTTTTCTTATTTCATTATTGTATATCTTGTTTCATGTGTATATTTTTATTTCCGCTGATTTTCTCTGATGTTGTATCACTAGGGTGCCTGGGGTAAGGCACCAGTCGCGGGCCCGGGGTCGGGTCGTGACAACAATGGCTTGTTCGATAATTATTCTCATTTCCGAAATCAATATAACATTATTCTTTTAAAAATCATGTACTCATTACTCACGAATGAGGTTTCACAACTTTTTAACACAATTCAAGTCAAATACAAGTCAAGTCTCTTATCTTTTAAAAATAATCAACCATTCCTTTACCTACATAAAGTCGTTATAGTTTTTTTTTCCAGGTAAATGCAAATATTATAAAAGAACAAACGAAAAGAACAGGGAGCTACAATCAGTCGTTGAGGGTTCTCAATCCTCAACGTAAGCATAGACACGAAATGAAAGAGCGGGGGGATGGGGCGTTCACACAAAGGTGACGTTACAGGAGGGGATTAAATCATAAACTCAATCTTGGAAAGTTGAAGTACTCTTTTCACTTCTCAAAATTGCTGCTTGGCTTTGTACTTGATACAATTCTTCCTTGAAGTAACTTCTGGCCATCCATCATTACCCGCACAAAGTGGTGTTTGCATGTACACCCTCGGCGTATTCACGATACCCATAGCACTTCTAATCGTATAGGGGCCACCATGAAAAGTGTTGGTTCCCGCAAATGAAGTCAAAAAGCGTGTATCATTGGGAATTGGTGTCCCAAAAGTCTTTTGTTGTATTAATACATTATCAATTAATGCATTAGAGTTCCTGTGACTCTCGGTTTTGGCAACACCGGTTGCCCCCCAAATCGAGTAATTAAGTTCATTAAAACGAGATGACTCTACATTCCCCATGCCAATTAAAAGTGTTGAGTTAATAGGCATCTTTTGGAGAGAAAACCCCCCAGCTTCCGCAACTTTTGCCTTACCAAGATCCGTTGGAATAGGAGCAATTTCGATTGTAGCACCCATTGAATGAGGCGTGCTATTGTCAAAACCGGTTCCCACCGAAATCGAATTTCGAAGTTGCCTTAAATGAGATGGATTGTCACTCCCAAGAACCATGGGATTAGGAGCAGCTTCGGTTGGAGCACCTAATGAATGAGGCGTGCCATTGACATCCGCAACAATTGAATGCATCAAATTACTAGACCTCTTTTGGATAAAAAACCCCTTGGCTTCCGTAACCTTA
The DNA here is from genome assembly GCA_029844215.1 of Przewalskia tangutica. Classification (NCBI taxonomy): domain Eukaryota; kingdom Viridiplantae; phylum Streptophyta; class Magnoliopsida; order Solanales; family Solanaceae; genus Przewalskia; species Przewalskia tangutica. Next base: position 48,609,036 of record CM056730.1, read on the forward strand.
GCATTTCCAAGGCCAATTGGAAAAGGAGTTATCTCGGACTCAACAACCAATGACTGGTGGCCCATGGACTTCACCCAAGACCCATGCCCACCCACCTGACCCGCAAACAACCCGAGACCAGCCTTGAGACCCGTTTTCACCTTGGCATCCAAAGTGCCCACCGGAAAAACCTCTTTGTACTCAGAAACCAAGGATCGGCGACCCAAGGGTTCAAACCACAAATCATGTCATCAACACGACCCTCCTGTAACCCAGCACCACCCTCCATACCCACTTTCGACCCGGGATCCCTATCAAGATCTGCGATCCCCCCATAGTCAAGTGAGCCTACCGGAACCGCAACTGCCTTTCCGACTTCCAAGCCTGCCGGAAAAGCCACTTTGGACTTAAACACTAAAGAACGGTGACCCATGGGTTTCAACCACAACCCCTTATCACCATCACGACCCACCTGCAACCCGGGACCACCCAACATACCCGCAAAAGACCCGTGATATCCGTCAAGACCCGTAAGCCTTCCAGAGTCAAGTTTTCCAACCGGAACACTAGTTGAGGGTGCCACCGGAAAGCTGGGAGAAACAAATAGCTGCATCCTCGGCCCAGGCCCACCATCATGACCCTCATGCACACCAAGATCACCCTCCTGACCTACTAACAACCCTGCAATACCCGCCTGACCCGAAAACTCCACCAAGTTCAGAGAAGCAAACTGGCCCCCGCTAAGCCCAGGAAATGCACTCTTCAAATACAAATCTTGAATAATCAAACTAATCTCTTTCTTTCTTTTGGCTGAAATCTTTATATTCTTTCTCATGGCTAGAAGGAAGATAACTAACTCTAAAATAAATCAATTAAAGTGAACATGAAATGAACACCCAAACTTCTACGTAGGATGGATTAGATCAAAGAACAATGTTATACCCCGTATTTCCAGAGTATGTACGTAAGGACGTACGTAGAAAATTTTGAAGTTTAAAGTGGCTTGGCCGAATTATTTTGTTCACAACACCCGTTTAGAGTCGTTTTTAATGAAAGCGTTTCCACAGCTTTCGTAGGGTAAATTACGGCTATGTCATTTTTAATTTTTGCGGATTTTTCCGAGAGACGAAACATTTTGGACCAACAAGAGGGCGACACTTGTCACCCTCTCATTGGAACACCTTGGGCGGTAATTGTGGTGGCCGAAAGTATGGCCTTTGTGGTCAAGGGTTGGTAGGATATTTGTGTGTTAGTTGGCTAGGGTGCACTTGGCAAGATCTTGGCCCTACACTTGCCTTGCACTTGGCAAGATCTTGGCCATTGGTTGGCCTTGGCTTGTCCTATAAATACCCTCTCCCCTTGAAGACTTCTTCATCCAAATAATTTCCTAAGTCTAAAATTCCTCCCTCCCTTGTAGTATAGTTCTCCCCCTCCCTTGTGAGGCCTTGGCGAGAGCCCTTTCCCCCAGCGGCGAGAGTCCCCACAGTGGGGGGGTAGGGGTATACACCCCCCCTCCTTGTGGTGCTAGCCGTGGGGTACCCCCCCTAGCCTAGTTGTTTTCGTATAAATACCCTCCTCTTGGTAGAAATACTCTCAAAAGTATTGTTACTATACCCAAATTACCTTAGCCGTATACCTTGTAGTATTCTAAGGTTATACTTATACGAAAAGCCCAGAAATACTATTATACTTCCCTTCAGTCACAAAACCGAAACCCTAAGGAAAATCTCCATAGTTAGTTGGAGTAGTATGTAGAAGTTGGTTAGAACTTCTAAGGGTGGTTTAGAGCGGGTTGGAGCGCACGGAGTTGGAGCTAAACGATTGCCCAGGATCGACTTTTTACTTGGATAATTATGGGCTTATCGAGGTAATTATCTTGTCCCCCTATTGTAATTGGAAATTACATGTTGTTAGAATATATAGTTGGAGTATACTATATATAGAAGCGACGTGGTATCGGCAATGTCTTTTGACTTAAGCTGAATTTTAAGAAGTGGTGACGTAATTACATAGGGTGTATTCTGATGACTTGTGTAGTATTGCTGTGAGTAGAATTGTACACGTCCGGTCAGACGTGCAAACCCCCCCCTGGTTGGCTTGGTAGCCGGCCTCGATAGAGGAGGAGATTTACGCTGTTGCGGGGGGGGGGGGGGAGGTGTTGCCGAATTTTCTGTAGAATGTTCTACGATAAGATCTAGATGTTAATAAGCGCCTTGTGGCCTTATAGGTTGAAATACTACGTGTGGCGCGGTCTACTTGGCTTAAGGAGTAGCCGACGGCTTGAGGTACTTGAAGCGTTTTGCTATTAGTCGATACTCGTCGCGAGGTATGTGAACCTCTTCCTATCTCTTCTAGCATGATATGTGTGTAACTATGTAGTACGGTAGACGTACATGTGTTAATTGTATTTGATTGGTCTAAAACATAAAGTGTTATAACGGCTTTATGGGAAGTTGGTTATAACAACTTTATGTAGATAAGAAAATACTTGTGGTTTTTAAAAAGGTAATTGATTTGAACTATAACTGGCTAGTTATGTGATAACAAAGAACTTGAAGTATTTCAAAAGATTTTTGAATCATTTTGAAAGAAGAAGTAATACTTGGTTTTTGAAAACTTAAGAGTTATACTAGCCTTATGGGAAGTTAGGTATAACGGCTTAAGGATGTTGTACTGATTTCGGAAATCAGAGTGTGTATCGGCAAACCACTGCAGCGTTAATAAAGGAAAATGTATTGAATAATGAAGTATGGTATTAAAACCAGTAGAAACCTCCATCTGCATAGAAGCTAAGATGAGACAAAATGATATTACATTTCCTAGATCATGGCTGCTTAATAAGATTGATTATAAACAAGAATAACCTACTCACATATAAGACATATGTTTCTCAAAACGTTTAAAGTAGAATTATGTTAAAACTATGAACTACGAAACCTTTTCTAAAATGAGAAACTTGAGCATTTGAAATTAGGCAAACTTGAACGTTTGGAAAATAAGGTTGTTACTTGATTTTACAAAGGAAAGCATTTTGGTTTACTTAACAATGTTAGTCACTCTAATTTTATACTACGGGTATCGGGTGACCTTTGTGAAAGAAATGGATCTTAAAAGGAATTTAACGTACGTAGTACTTTAGGGTTAAAATCCGAACTTTAACATAAAATGAAAGTACCTTGAGTTGTGTGTAACTTGCTTATGCTTGTTGTTATGAAACTTGACCATGTTACGTGTGATAGCCTTGTTGTGCAAGTACTGTGTTCTACTCGACTACCGGTTCATCCGGGAATGTATTTCACTTGACTACCGGTTCATCCGGGAATGTATTTCACTCGACTACCGGTTCATCCGGGAATGTATTTCACTTGACTACCGGTTCATCCGGGAATGTATTTCACTTGACTACCGGTTCATCCGGGAATGTATTTCACTCGACTACCGGTTCATCCGGAATGTATTTCACTCGACTCGGTTCATCAGAATGTATTTCACTCGACTAGGTTCATCCGAATGTATTTCACTTGACTCTGGTTCATCCGGAATGTATTTCACTTGACTAGGTTCATCCGGAATGTATTCCACGTTTCTATATTGGGTCCATAAGATGGGCGAGACACATTATCGTATCACATGATTTGTACCTAGGCTGGCGGTGAGGAAGGAGTTCCACGGGCATGAGGATGACTTTGAGGCGTGAGTCCACGACTTGACATGGCCTTTTATGTTGTGAGCGTAGTTTGGTTATCATACATGTCTCTGCTTTATATAGACTATTATGATTTCATTCACGATATTTCTGATTTCACATACTTGGTACTGTTATCTTGACCTCGCCTTGGAAGTGCGTTCATCTGCGCGAGTAAAGGTACATCGATCGTCGATCCCCGCTTATAGGATCACATTCAGCGTGTTGGAAGCTCCGTTCCTTGGAGGCTTATCTTTGGTATGTTACCACAGTGCAGTAGGTTCTTGTACATTCAGGGGTATGGCGGGCCACGTCCGTCATAGTTGTTGTCACTTCTTAGAGTGCAGCAAATCTTGTTGTGGCGATGCGTAAAAAGGATTAAACTGTTCATTTGTAAGAGTTGTTATTTATATATGCCGAAAGGCAAGTTTTCCTCAGATTACTGTTTTGTACTTCATTTGTTTCATGTATGTGTTTTATGTTCCGTTGATTACTCTGATGTTGTATCACTACGGTGCCCGGGGTAAGGCACCAGTCACGGGCCCGGGTTTGGGTCGTGACAAAAGTGGTATCAGAGCAGTTAATCCTCGGAAAGTGTCTGAGCCAGTATCGATGAAGTCTTGATTATCGGTGTGTTGTGCACCACATCAATAATCGAGAGGCTATAGGATATTTAGGATTGGTTTCTATTCTTCTCACTCGAGATCGTGCCTTAGAGGCGTGTTGTAAGTTGGACCTCTGCGTATTTCTTTCCACTTACCGTTATGCCTCGCGTAGGCAAACCCGGGCCCGGGAGGCAAGGCGAGGGAGGCTGCGAGTAGAGTTCGAGAGGTTACGAGGGCACAGCCCAATCATCACCGGGTGGTATTTCATTCGGGAGTTATGCTATGTCACGGCCCAGTAGAGTTTATGGCGGCAGATTCCTCTGCGCCATGATATTTGAACCTTGATTCGCGGCCAGGAGCGATGAATGTAGATTGCAAGAAAGCGACCACATTACTAGCTATGGATTTGGCTACCAGAGTATACCGATGTACCACGAGTCTTGAGGACTATCTAAAAGAGGTCGTGCGGGAGTAATTCTTGATTGGGCTTGAGCATGGCACGTATGCGGGCTTATGCGCGGCAGCCGAAAGCGTAGAGATCGACGGAGTTAACGAAGGGCGAGAAGAGGCGAGCGGCAAGGTCCTTTGGTAACTTTCGAGGCGAGTCACCTCACGTGGATTAGATTTGCGCATCCACCAAGGTCTGAGAGGTCCTCGCGAATTCGGGGCGTTCGGGGTATGCGAGGAGTTGGTGAGCTCGGATCTTAGGTTCGCGATGTGACGTCATCGGGAATGTCGTCTTTTTGGTACTTGTTGTACCTACGACCGTCAGGGTCTGATGTCGAAAGAGTGTCCTTGTAGGAGGACTTAGCCTTCAGGATCGGTGGGTAGTTTGTCATCTTCCAGCTATCGCCTGCAGGCGAGTTTGTTTAGACGACTAAGGGGAGTGAAGCAGTAGATACAGGTATATCTTTAACCCTCTAGAGTTTTGTTTATGTGATAAGGTGAGTATACCTTAAGTGCTATGTTCTGATAGCAGTGTGTTAGTTGCGATTATAAATTATGGTGGGTTAACCGAGTAAGATTTTGGGGGTTAGAGAAGGTGTGAGCCTTAGAGTGTTGTACGTAGAGACCTTAGAGGTAAGGCCATCTGGAGCGAAGGTGTAGTGTTATGTTTGATCCTTATCGGAGTGCATAGTGCACGTGAGCTATGTATGGGATAGGTCCCTAAGTAGTGTGAAATGAAAGAGGGTAGTTGAACTAAGAAGACCGCTAGGTTTTCGTAACGTGATTTGAGAGAATGTTACGGATCGGGAGCTAATGTTTGCGCATTGCGGGTCGGGTTGAGGCCATGTTGCGGGTCAACCCGCGGCTGTTTGGTGGTGGGGTCAGTTTGTGGTGGTCGCCGGTGGTAGGTCACGAGGTGTTAGGCCCAGTTTAGTTAACCGCGTCTGAGTTCGTGGATGCGTTCGACGATGATCGGGCGATGGGGTCACCATCGTGTTTTGATCGGGACCGTTGCTTGGCAGTGATGATATATCAGAAAGGTGGTAAGGTTGCACGGGGTGCCTGCTTTCACCTTATGAACAGACAGTGGAGCCAGCTACTTTGTTTCTTTCGGGAAGTTTTACGAGCGGGGTTAGGAACTCGGGTGAGTCTCGTATCGCGTTAAGCCACCGGGCGATGTTTGGATTTGAGGGTAGTTGTGAGGATTGTTATCTCTGTTGGGAAGTGTTTTATAGCTACCATTTCGGTGTTCGGATATCGCCTTGTGGCGCCTTGTAGGGCGGAAGTGTAAGTTCGGTCGATTGGTTCGGCGTTGGCAAGGTTGAATAGTTGGTTCATACGTGTTCGGCAGGATGCGGATAGGGTGAAGCTTATCGAGAAGAGGTTTTTGGTAGCTCGGAGGAATCGTGCGGATAATCGGCGCTTAGAGTTCGAGTTGTGGTCGGTCTTGAAGGTACCACCGGATAGGGTGTAAGAGAAACTTAGCGAGTTACTTTGGGGCCTTTGAGTTCATGTGAGGATAGGCGGGTTGCCTATATGTTAGCATTTGCCGTCCGACTTAGGAAGCGGTCGTCGATCTTCGTGTTATGTTCGAGAAGGAAATCGGAGATCCATCCAGTGTTCGATTAATGATGACCACGTTAGAGATAGTAACCCGAGTTTTGGAAAGCGAGCGATATCGAAATGTGGTAAGAGTTCGAGTGTACAAGAAGTGTACGACATCCTCAGGGATCACATGTAGTCCGGTACCATTTGTTGGGTCGCCGGAGTGACACTAGAACCTCTCGGCAAAGTGACAAAAGTGGTATCGGGAAGAAGCGAGCATGTATGGCGGGCATAGATGTGATCATTTCTTTGGTAAAGAGAAGGTGCGAAGGAAGTATATTTTAGACCGGAGGAGGTTTTGTGGTGATATTGGAGGTGTTTCCTCGTGGACTTGGATGGAAGTATTTGCGCGGATGTTTCTGTGGCCAGGTGTGGCAGGATTGTTTCGTAAGTATAGTAGTGAAGACTATACTGGCGCATGTTTGTGTTGAGACTTAGAAGGAACATTCGGGACGAATGTTTCTAAGGAGGGGAGAATGTTATACCCCGTATTTCCAGAGTATTTACGTAAGGACGTACGTAGAAAATTTTGAAGTTTAAAGTGGCTTGGCCGAATTATTTTGTTCACAACACCCGTTTAGAGTCGTTTTTCGACGAAACGTTTCCACAGCTTTCGTAGGGTAAATTACGGCTATGTCATTTTTAATTTTTGCGGATTTTTCCGAGAGACGAAACATTTTGGACCAACAAGAGGGCGACACTTGTCACCCTCTCATTGGAACACCTTGGGCGGTAATTGTGGTGGCCGAAAGTATGGCCTTTGTGGTCAAGGGTTGGTAGGATATTTGTGTGTTAGTTGGCTAGGGTGCACTTGGCAAGATCTTGGCCCTACACTTGCCTTGCACTTGGCAAGATCTTGGCCATTGGTTGGCCTTGGCTTGTCCTATAAATACCTCTCCCTCGAAGACTTCTTCATCCAAATAATTTCCTAAGTCTAAAATTCCTCCTCCCTTGTAGTATAGTTCTCGTCCCCTCCCCTTGTGAGGCCTTGGCGAGCCCTTCCCCTTGGCGAGAGTCCCCACAGTGGGGGTAGTAGGGGTATACACCACTCCTTGTGGTGCTAGCCGTAGGGTACCCCACTGCTAGTTGTTTCGTATAAATACCCTCCTCTTGGTAGAAATACTCTCAAAAGTATTGTTACTATACCCAAATTACCTTAGCCAGTATACCTTGTAGTATTCTAAGGTTATACTTATCTGAAAAGCCAGAAATACTATTATACTTCCCTTGATCCAAAGCAGAAACCACAAGGAAAATCTCCATAGTTAGTTGGAGTAGTATGTAGAAGTTGGTTAGAACTTCTAAGGGTGGTTTAGAGCGGGTTGGAGCGCACGGAGTTGGAGCTAAACGATTGCCCAGGATCGACTTTTTACTTGGATAATTATGGGCTTATCGAGGTAATTATCTTGTCCCCCTATTGTAATTGGAAATTACATGTTGTTAGAATATATAGTTGGAGTATACTATATATAGAACTGAACGTAGACTGTCGGCAATGTCTTTTGACTTAAGCCTGAATTTTAAGAAGTGAACTGAACTGTAATTACATAGGACTGTATTACAGTAGACTTGTGTAGTATTGCTGTGAGTAGAATTGTACACGTCCGGTCAGACGTGCAAACCCCCCCCTGGTTGGCTTGGTAGCCGGCCTCGATAGAGGAGGAGATTTACGCTGTTGCTTGGGAAAGTCTTGCCAATTTTACGTAGAATGTTCTACGATAAGATCTAGATGTTAATAAGCGCCTTGTGGCCTTATAGGTTGAAATACTACGTGTGGCGCGGTCTACTTGGCTTAGGAGTAGCGGCGGCGAAGGTACTTGGGCGTTTGCTATTAGTCGATACTCGTCGCGAGGTATGTGAACCTCTTCCTATCTCTTCTAGCATGATATGTGTGTAACTATGTAGTACGGTAGACGTACATGTGTTAATTGTATTTGATTGGTCTAAAACATAAAGTGTTATAACGGCTTTATGGGAAGTTGGTTATAACAGCTTTATGTAGATAAGAAAATACTTGTGGTTTTTAAAAAGGTAACTGATTTGAACTATAACTGGCTAGTTATGTGATAACAAAGAACTTGAAGTATTTCAAAAGATTTTTGAATCATTTTGAAAGAAGAAGTAATACTTGGTTTTTGAAAACTTAAGAGTTATACTAGCCTTATGGGAAGTTAGGTATAACGGCTTAAGGATGTTGTACTGATTTCGGAAATCAGAGTGTGTATCGGCAAACCACTGCAGCGTTAATAAAGGAAAATGTATTGAATAATGAAGTATGGTATTAAAACCAGTAGAAACCTCCATCTGCATAGAAGCTATAAGATGAGACAAAATGATATTACATTTCCTAGATCATGGCTGCTTAATAAGATTGATTATAAACAAGAATAACCTACTCACATATAAGACATATGTTTCTCAAAACGTTTAAAGGAGAATTATGTTAAAACTATGAACTACGAAACCTTTTCTAAAATGAGAAACTTGAGCATTTGAAATTAGGCAAACTTGAACGTTTGGAAAATAAGGTTGTTACTTGATTTTACAAAGGAAAGCATTTTGGTTTACTTAACAATGTTAGTCACTCTAATTTTATACTACGGGTATCGGGTGACCTTTGTGAAAGAAATGGATCTTAAAAGGAATTTAACGTACGTAGTACTTTAGGGTTAAAATCCGAACTTTGACATAAAATGAAAGTACCTTGAGTTGTGTGTAACTTGCTTATGCTTGTTGTTATGAAACTTGACCATGTTACGTGTGATAGCCTTGTTGTGCAAATCTTGTGTTCTACTCGACTACGGTTCATCCGAATGTATTTCACTTGACTCAGGTTCATCCGGAATGTATTTCACTCGACTCTGGTTCATCCGGAATGTATTTCACTCGACTACGGTTCATCCGGAATGTATTTCACTTGACTACCGGTTCATCCGAATGTATTTCACTTGACTACCGGTTCATCCGGAATGTATTTCACTCGACTAGGGTTCATCCGGAATGTATTTCACTCGACTCAGGTTCATCCGAATGTATTTCACTTGACTACAGTTCATGGGAATGTATTTCACTTGACTCTAAGTTCATCCGGAATGTATTCCACACGTTTCTAGATTGGGTCCATAATATGGGGCGAGACCTGTTATACGTATCACATGATTTGTACCTAGACTGCCGGCAGTGAGGAAGGAGTTCCACGGGCCTGAGGGATGACTTTGAGGCGTGAGTCACGACTTGACATATTCGCTTTTATGTTGTGAGCGTAGTTTGGTTATCATACATGTCTCTGCTTTATATAGACTATTATGATTTCATTCACGGTATTTCTGATTTCACATACTTGGTACTGTTATCGACCTCCTTGAGTGCGTTCATCTGCAGTAAAGGTACATCGACCGTCGATCCGCTTATAGGATCACATTCGGTGTGTTGGGAAGCTCAGTTCCTTCGAGGCTTATCTTTGGTATGTTACCACGAGTGCAGAGGTTCTTGTACATTGGGGTATGGCGAGGCCTGTCCGTCATAGTTGTTGTCACTTCTTAGAAGTGCATGTAATCTTGTTGTGGGCGATGCGTAAAAAGGATTAAACTGTTCATTTGTAAGGGTTGTTATTTATATATGCCGAAAGGCAAGTTTTCCTCAGATTACTGTTTTGTACTTCATTTGTTTCATGTATGTGTTTTATGTTCCGATGATTACTCTGATGTTGTATCACTAGGGTGCCCGGGGTAAGGCACCAGTCACGGGCCCGGGTTCGGGTCGTGACAAACAATCCGTGTAGTACCTCAGTTGATGAAAATCATAGAAGAAAGGAGACGTAGAAGAGCAACTAGGAAAAAATGTTGAGAGCATTTTCACCTAAAGTCGTTATAGTTAACTTCCCATAAAGCCATTATAACACTTTATGTTATAAACCAACCAATATCATTTAGCACACGTACGTCTACCGTACTACATAGTTTACAACAATCATGCTAGAAAAGATAGGAAGAGGTTCACATACCTCGCGACGATTATCGACAATTAGCAAAACGCTCCAAAGTACTATACTCTTGCTAGCCTTTTCCACCCTTCAAGTAGAATACTCTACTCGTAGTACTCCAACCTTTACAAGCCCTTAATCTTTCCAAGATTCGAAGTCGCTCCTTAGAAATTCTTAGCTCCTTTCCTTAAGCTCCAATCCGCTCCAAGCACTCCTTAGAATCCTATGAAGAACCCATCTTCAAGTTCCAACTTCAAAGTTGAAGAACTCCTTAAGTTTCCGCCTTGCGACTAATACGAAAACACCACTTTTCCGGGATCTTTCTATTGAGATAACCTTACAACACTCTTAGGAACCTAGAGTTTAAGTCTTGTGAACAATGGACAACAATTGCAAAATTTTCTTGTTTCAAAAGCTCAAAGCCGAGAGCCCTTAAAAGTGTTCATCCAAATTCTTGAAATTTAGCTAAGTGTAGAATGCTTGTCTCACTACTAGTACTACTATATAGTAACATGGAGGGCTAAGATTAAAACAAATGGGTGGCTAGGATGCATTTACTTAAATATCTAGCTATGTGGTCCCATTGACTAAGTCAATACACTCAAGCTCTTCAACTTGCAAGACTTTCATCCACAATGGTCAAATGACCATCCAACCCTTGCACATTTCGTCCAACATCAAGTGGGGGAGGTGCCACGTGTCGCCCTCCCATTCGTTCATAAAATTTCGTAACCCTCGTAGGCCCCACAAAACGTAAAATTTCCTCGGGTGGGCCCCACGTGACCAAATCCGTAAAATATAAATTCCATAATTCTTATAAGTTCTTAAAGTCTTAAATACCAAAATTGAGAATCCAATTCTCAATAATAAACCCCTTTCCTTCACAAAGTTCGGAAACTTTTCCGTCGAAAAATCACATCTTGCTTCCTTTCCAAAATTACTGTCGTATTCTCGTACGTACGTCCTCACATACATACCCTGGAAATACAGGGTGTAACATTCTTCCCCCCTTAGAAACATTCGTCCCGAATGTTCCTTCTAAGTCTCAAAACATACACGCGCCGGTATAGTCTTCACTACTATACTTACAAAACCAATTATGCCACACCTGGCCATAATATAACACCTGCGCAAAACTCTAATCCAAGCCAACGAGGAATCATCTCTAACGTCATAAAAGCTTCCACCCATGGTCTAAAGGATACTTTCTTCACCTCGTTACTTCACAAAATGATCACTTCCCTTCTCTTAACACATGTTCACTCCTTCCCTTACTCGTCGTACCTTTCTCGAACACCCGAACTCTTTCTAGTACACGTACCGTACTTCCATCATTGCTTCAGTTTCCAAAACCTTGGAGTTACTACCTCAAACCTTGGTCATCTTACTAGCCTCGATTTCCTCTAAGGCCATTCCCGGCCTTCACGCTCCGATTCTGGTCGAACACATCCACGAACTCATACGATGGTTACCTAAACTTGGGCCTAGCACCCTTGTGACCCCACCACCTAGTGGGACCACCTCAAACTGACCCCACCTCATTCCGGGTTGCGGGTTGACCCGCGACCTGGCCTCAACCCGACCCATTATCGCGCCAAACTCTCTCGTTCCCCGATCCGGAACACTCTTACTAATTCGCGTCATGAAAGCTACCACTTCCATCACAACTACCCATGGAATTATCACACAAATACTCCACGTATACTATGTATTCTGACAAAGATTAACCGTAAAGTCTTTTACTCAAGACGACCTTACATCTAAGGTCTCAATTGTCATAATTTCTAAGGTTCACAAATTACCTGACCCCAAACTTACCTTTTTTACTGCCCATGTTTTCTAATCACAATTATCACAATGCTATCTGAACATAACACTTAACACATCATCATAACATCAATACATACTAGTCTCTAGAGGGTTAAGGATATACAGAACTCATCGCTTCACTTTCCTCTGCCGCTACTCCTGCAGTCGGACACTCTTTCGCAAAATGGCCCCGCCGGCCGCAAGTATAGCAATCTCCCAAACTAGTACGACACTCCCCCCTATGGGTTTTACCACAACGGATACACTGAGATACGGGTAGCCTCATCCGACGAGTACTCATACTCCCCAGAAAATCTGAAACCTGGGAGCTCTGACCCGCTCCTGCATACCTGGGCGACGCTCAAGGCGCGGAGGACCACTGCATCTTGGCGGAGGTGTATAACTAGCCTGTTGCTGAGGCGGTCCGCCTCGAAAGTTACCAAAGGACCCTGTTGTCTTGGCCCTCTTATGCTGATCCTGGTCCCCACGTCGGTCTCTACGTTCGTCCCTCCCCTGTGCATAAGCCTGTATACGGGCAATGTCCATGCCCGGCTGAAGAGCTACACCTGAGCAAGCCTCTGCCAAATAATCATCGAGCCCGGTGACGTAGCGGTGCACCCTGTCCTCCATATCTGCTACTAACGCAGGAACATATCGAGCCAACGAGTCGAACTCAACGTTGTACTCCCAAATTGTGCGTCCTCTGTCTCAAAGATCAAAAATCATCGGCCGTGCTCTCCTCATACGTGGCGGCAAGAAATGGCCAGAATGCCTCGAGAACTCGTCCCCATACGGTGGAGCGCATGCTCTCATCGGGACAGCTCCCATGAATCAAACCAGTCGACTGCGGTATCACGCAGCCGATGCGAACCTAAGACCACTGACTCGGTCTCCGAAGCCTTGATCACTCTACGATCCAGCGTCGGATGAACTCCTGCGGATCATCCTCAGGCCTCGACTCGTAGAACTCTGGCGGGCTGCAACTCAGGAAATCCCGTAGTCTCAAACTATCCGATCTCGGGTGAACCACAAAGTCTTCTTGGGCTGCTGCATCCAGCCTATCCTCATGTCTGGCCACGATCCTGACTAGTAACTGGGCCATCTCCCTGTAACCCATCTCCTCTGCCCCAGGCTGTGGGGCTGGAGACTCAGGTATCGTAGCCTCAGTAGCTACTGCTGCTGCTCTAAACTCCCCTGGGGCTAGCGGCGTCGCAGAACTCCCCATCTGAAGTACCACCTTAGGTAAAGACTGGGCCTCTGCCCTGGTAACCCTCCGTGCTCTACTCGCAGCTCCCTCTGCTGCCTTGCCCTTCTGGGCTCTGGTTGCCTTGCGTAGAGGCATAACTGGTACAAAAGAATACGTCAGAGGGAGTCCAACTTATAACATAGCTCTAAGGCACGATCTCAGAGTGAGAAGAATGGAAACCAATCCTAAATATCCTGTAGCCTCCTGATTATAGATGTGGTGCACAACACACCGATAATCAAGACTCTACTAGACACGGTCTGTAGACACTTTCCGAGGATTAACTGCTCTGATACCACTTTTGTCACGACCCGACCTCGGGCCCGCGACTGGTGCCTTACCCCGGGCACCCTAGTGATACAACATCAGAGAAAATCAGCGGAAATAAAAACTTAAACATGAAACAAGATAAAATAAGAAACAGGCTAACCGAGCGGTTACCTTTCAGCATATATATACCTGAACAGTTATATCCTTTTACAAACCACCTACAGCGATTACTACGGACCTCACAGAATGTAACCAACTCTGACGACGGGGCCCGCCATACCCACGAATGTAAGTACCTACAACAACAGGGACTATACGAAGATAAGCCTCCGAGAATCGGAGCTTCGACGAATCTGTGATCCCATGGCGAGGATCAACAATGGTGTACCTACCTGCGGCATGAACGGCCCCCAAAGGAGGTCGATGCAACAAGTACCAAGTATGTGGCGAAAATCGTAAATGAAATCATAATAGTCTATATAAAGCAGGAGACATGTATGATAACCAAACTACAGTACACAACATATAAGTAGTCATGTCAAGTCAGGGACTCACGCCCTCAAAGTCATCACTCAAAATATAACAATGGGTCTCACGCCCACAACATCAATCATGCCCGTGGAATTCCTTTCTTCATCGCGATCTATGATATAATAACACCAAGAAGTACACATGAACACCAGGTCCCACCTGTGTCATAAAACCGTACGGGGCAAGTACGAAGGCATAGCTACGGATCCAACTGCGCATCATCAATCGAGGCAAGTACGAAGCGCTACGGAACTATCGTACCAACAAAACTAAACAACCATATCACGAAGCTGACACGTGGCAAGTACGATAGCCTCTACCAGATCCTCCCTGCGCCACGTAGCTAACGGGGGCAAGTAACCAGGCTAACCACCAGATCACAACCGTAAGTCACGAAGTTTCATCCAAACACTGACTCGCGAAGCTGACACGTGGCAAGTGCGATAGCCTCTACCAGATCCTCCCTGCGCCACGTAGCTGACGGGGGCAAGTAACCAGGCTAACCACCAGATCACAACCGTAAGTCACGAGACTTCGCCACAAACCGAGCAGGCAAGTCTGAAGGCTAACTACCAGAACCAAAGCCGAATCAGCCACGACCGGGGCAAGTACGAGAGCCAACTACCAGATACCAAAGCCGAATCAGTAAAACCTCATGGAGAGCTAGTCCATGTAACAACAATCCTAATGGAAACATACCCGTGGGCCACCCAACGTGTCAGTAGGTCCAAGGATATAACAAGATAACCGGCCCTCCATCGAGAGACTCGGTAGCACAGAATCAAAACACTTGCACAACAAAGGCTAGCACAACAAGCATAGGCAAGTCAATGTACTCATAGACTTTTATTTTATTACAACAAATTCGGATTTTAACCCCAAGGTACTATGCATTTTAACACTTTAAAAGATCCATTTCTTTCACAAAAAGTCACACGATACTCGTAGTATCAAAATAGAGTAACTATCATTTTTAAGTAAACCAAAACAATTTCCATACCTTCTTTTGAAATAAACCAATTTAAGACAAAACCATGCCTTCTTTTTAAACTATTTTAAGACAAAAACATGCCTTTCTTTTAAACCAAAACACTTTAGTTCCTCGAATCTCCTTTCTTTTAGAAATCAAGTTCCTTACTTTGGAATTTAAGAAAAATCAATACTTGTTATTAATGATCTTATTAAAGCAGCCATGATCTAGGAAATGTAATACAATTTTGTCTTATCTTAGCTTCTATGCAGATGGAGGTTTCTACTGGTTTTAATATAATTAATTGTTATTACATTTTCATTTATTAACGCTACAATGGCTTGTTCGATAATTATTCCCATTTCCGAAATCAATATAGCATTATTCTTTTAAAAACCATGTACTCATTACTCACGAATGAGGTTTCACAACTTTTTAACACAATTCAAGTCAAATACAAGTCAAGTCTCTTATCTTTTAAAAACAATCAACCATTCTTTTACCTACATAAAGTCGTTATAATTAACTTCCCATAAAGTCATTATAACACTTTATGTTCTAAACCAACCAATATCATTTAGCACACGTACGTCTACCGTACTACATAGTTTACAACAATCATGCTAGAAAAGATAGGAAGAGGTTCACATACCTCGCGACGATTATCGACAATTAGCAAAACGCTCCAAAGTACTATACTCTTGCTAGCCTTTTCCACCCTTCAAGTAGAATACGCTACTCGTAGTACTCCAACCTTTACAAGCCCTTAATCTTTCCAAGATTCGAAGTCGCTCCTTAGCAATTCTTAGCTCATTTCCTTAAGCTCCAATCCGCTCCAAGAACTCCTTAGAAGCATATGAAGAACCCATCTTCAAGTTCCAACTTCAAAGTTGAAGAACTCCTTAAGTTTCCGCCTTGCGACTAATATGAAAACACCACTTTTCTGGGATATTTCTATTGAGATAACCTTACAACACTCTTAGGAACCTAGGGTTTAAGTCTTGTGAACAATGGACAACAATTGCAAAATTTTCTTGTTTCAAAAGCTCAAAGCCGAGAGCCCTTAAAAGTGTTCATCCAAATTCTTGAAATTTAGCTAAGTGTAGAATGCTTGTCTCACTACTAGTACTACTATATAGTAACATGGAGGGCTAAGATTAAAACAAATGGGTGGCTAGGATGCATTTACTTAAATATCTAGCTATGTGGTCCCATTGACTAAGTCAATACACTCAAGCTCTTCAACTTGCAAGACTTTCATCCACAATGGTCAAATGACCATCCAACCCTTGCACATTTCGTCCAACATCAAGTGGGGGAGGTGCCACGTGTCGCCCTCCCATTCGTTCATAAAATTTCGTAACCCTCGTAGGTCCCACAAAACGTAAAATTTTCTCGGGTGGGCCCCACGTGACCAAATCCGTAAAATATAAATTCCATAATTCTTATAAGTTCTTAAAGTCTTAAATACCAAAATTGAGAATCCAATTCTCAATAATAAACCCCTTTCCTTCACAAAGTTCGGAAACTTTTCCGTCGAAAAATCACATCTTGCTTCCTTTCCAAAATTACTGTCGTATTCTCGTACGTACGTCCTCACATACATACCCTGGAACTACGGGGTGTAACAGTATGAAGTTACAATTCATTGAACACCAAGGTGAAGATGTAGAAATAAATGTTATGGATGAAGTTCCCTTCATTGAAACATGGGGATATTGCCTATTAGGTTGCTTCACGGGTCCTTTCCCGGGAAGAGAGGCATTGAATTCTATTGTAAAGGGATGGGGAGTGAAGTGTCGTATTATCCCGTATGGTAAAGGATGGACAGTTTTCAAATTCATGACGGAAGAAGAACGCACAAATGTTCTTCATGGTGGCCCATATATGGTCTTCGGGAAAACTATGATGCTAAAGCCTATTAACAAGGGAGTTATATTAACAGATGATTTATTCATGGTCATTCCAATTTGGGTCACTTTCCCTGACATTCCCCTTTCAATTTGGAGTGCAACGGGCCTTAGCAAGATTACATCACGTGTAGGAAAACCTCTATACACGGATCAATATACTAAGGAAAGGTCAAAATGAACTATGCAAGAGTATTAGTGGAAGTAGATGTTAGCAAGGAACCGGTTATGGAATTTGGTGTCAAACTCCC
This sequence comes from Przewalskia tangutica, assembly GCA_029844215.1. Lineage (NCBI taxonomy): Eukaryota > Viridiplantae > Streptophyta > Magnoliopsida > Solanales > Solanaceae > Przewalskia > Przewalskia tangutica. Next base: position 48,626,326 of record CM056730.1, read on the forward strand.
CGACAATAGAAGGTATACTCAAAGGGTGAACTATGAGAACTATCCGGACTTTTTCTATCATTGTGCGGCTTTTGGACACAATCACTTGAAGTGTAGAAAACTGAAGGAAGATGTCAACACTCAAGAAGCTCCTAAAAATCGCAATCCAGCGGTACCTCCTAGCAAGGAGGGAGTTTCTACTTGTTTGGATGCCAACAGAGATACGGGTGCAAACAGTCATCCTTTTCCTCATCCACCACCTTCTCAACATCCCGCAGATGCTGGAAACTTGATAGACACAGAGGACAGTGAACACACACTACCTCATATTCCCGGAAGTATGGGAGATGCTACGCATGCTGCTGTTCCACCGGTTATGGGTCAACAAAGCTCATCAAGCTTACGGGATTCACAAGGGGGGTCCCTACGACTAAACCCCAATCCTGGCAATGCGCAACATGATAGGAGGAGAAATGAGACAAGGCAGACGGTTCCGGAGGTCCCATTGAACCCGCAATCTTCTTTGGAGGGAGGAACCTACAAGTGTGCTACGGAGGATTCTAACCATGCATCAAGGTGCATAAATTTTGAACGCGGGGAACCTAGCCTGGCTGAGACACATGTAATGTCTTCCAACAACAAGGAAGAGGGATGGAAGGAAGTAATTTCAAAAAAAATACGCTGAAAGGTAGTGGAATGGCAAAGACAGCGAAGCGCGGAAGTGCTAACAAAACTTCCTTTGTTTCCTAATGAAAGTACTTTGTTGGAATGTCCGGGGACTTTGCGGACAAAGGTGTTATACCCCGTATTTCCAGAGTATGTACGTAAGGGAATACGTACAAAAAGTTTAGCCTTAAAGTTTAGGCTTGGACGATTTTTTTGGGCACAACTCACAAAACGAATAGTTTTCCGACGAAACGTTTCCACAACTTTCGTAGGGTAAATTCCGGCTATGCCATTTCTAATTTTTGCGGATTTTTCCGAGAGACGAAACATTTTGGACCAACGGGAGGGCGACACTTGTCACCCTCCAATTGATGGACTTGAAATCGTCCATTTGGACGATTTGGACTATGGTGAACACGTTTTTTAATCCTCACCCTACACTTGCCTTGCACTTGTCTTAATCTTGGCCATTGGTTGGCCACTTCTTGACCTATAAATACCCCCTTAGAGATGAAGAGTTCTTCATCCACAAATCTTTCCAAGTCTTGAAAATCCTCTCCTCTCCCTTGTAGCCTTTTCGTCCAACACCTCCCCTCCTGTGAAGGCCCTCGCCGAATACACCCCCTAGCCTAGTAGTTTGGCCGAGGCCCCTAGCCTAGCCAAAACCTACCCCCCCTCCCTTGGTAGAAAAGTTGCCTTCTTGTATTGTTATAATGCCCAAAATACCCTAGCCCAAATACCTTAGTACTTAGTCGAAGTTGTGAAGAACTTCTAAGGTTTCCTTGGAGCATACAACTTAGGAGCAAAACCTTGCTCAGGCGCGACTTTTTCTAGGATACTATTGGGCTTACCGAGGTAACTAATCCTAACCTCTTTTGAATTAGAGAATACTTCTGTTGTAGTATAAGAATAAGTATAAATACTTAGAAGAATATCACGAGAATAGAATTGGTGTTACCACAGTAGAAGGGTTTAAAGAAGAATAATCAACTCAGACTTACATAGAATCGTTTTCCTGATGACTTATATAGCTCAGGGTAGGGAAGTCTTGCCCAACTTTCCATAGAATTGTGAACCCTCCGTTTAGAATGACCTTGAGTAGTCTTTGATAGATATCTGTGACTATTATAGTGACTCTGCGCGACATATTCAACTTGGCAGGTGGTTTTCGCTGAGAAGGTATGTGATTCTTCCTAAAGCATGATATTTTACAATATATATAGTACGGTAGACGTACATGTGTTAACTAAAATATAACTACGGCAATGTCTTTGACTTAAGCCTGAATAATACTTACGGCAATGCCTCACGGCTTAAGCCTGAATAACATTTACGGCAATGCCTCACGGCTTAAGCCTGAATAATAAAGATCTGAAAGCGTTTCAAAAGAATACTGAATCATTTTTAACAGAAGAGAACTAATTGGTTTTTAAACAGAAGCTTAAGAGTTATACTAGCCTTATGGGAAGTTAAGTATAACCACTTAAGATTGATAAAAGAAACAGTTTGCCTATGTGTTTATAACAGACTTATATTAAATTGTGAAAAGAATAATAAGATGGTTTGATAAGTAGACATGATATGATGCTATGTGTGTTAGTGTCTTGTAATGGTTGTGAAAAAGAGTATTCTTGTTGTGCTTATGTTGTTTAAAGATAAGCTGTTATGTTAGTGTACTATCACTCACCTCTTGAGATGATACCGGGGTTGTCGCCTCCGACGCGGGGTAGACTCAGCGATGCAGGGACCATGATTCGAGAATACCTCACGCGGGTCCAGTGGGCCTATGCGAGCTACGAGTTCCAGTTAGTATGCGGGTTATGCCTCATGCGGTCTATGTGGCCATGCGACAACGAGTCCAGGCGATGCCGAGGAGTAGCTACCTCGACGCGGGTTATACCTCACGCGCCCACGTGAGTGGCCTATCACGCGACTCGGAGTCCAGGATTAGGCTTGCAGAGTGATAATACGCGAGTGGCTCGCTTCAATCATTCGCAGCCTAGAAAAGACCTATTACGCTTACCTATTGCTGTTTGTGATGTGCACTATGCGGTTTCTCGTTGTTTCATACATACTTGCAAACTGCTTTTAAAATGATATGTTTCATTTAAGTATTTCTGATTTCATATACTTAGTACTGTTGTCGACCTCCTTCGAGGGCTTCGCTCATGCCGCAGTAAGGGCAGCAGTGCTAGATCCACATTCTTAGGATCTCTACGTTGGTGTCTGAGCTCCATCTTTTCCGAGGCTCTACTTTGGGTATGATCTCCCGTTGTAGATAGTTTTTGTACAGTAGGTATGGCGGGGCCCTGTCCCGCCATAGTTGTATATTTCAGAGGTCTGTAGTCATGTTGTATGTTGTTTGATGTAATCGCTAAACCATGTTTATATATATATGCCAAAGGCGATGTTTTCTCACATAAAGCGTGTCTTATTTTATAAACTGTTTCATGTCTTTATATTTCCGCCGATTACTACGATGTATGACTACTGGTGCGCCGGCAGGCACTACCACGCCCCGAACGGTCGTGACAAAAGTGGTATCGAGCGCTTAATCCTCGGAAAGTGTCTACGCATCGTATCTAGTAGTCTTGATTATCGGTGTGTTGTGCACCACACCAATAATCGTGAGGCTATAAGATATTTAGGATTGGTTTCATTCTTCTCATTCCGAGATCGTGCTTTAGAGCTTGTTATAGGTTGACCTCTAACGTATTCCTTTCCCGTAATGCTTATGCCTCCACGTAGGCAACCCGGCCCGTGGCGGCAAGGCGGTAGGAGTCGCTAGCGTGACACCCAGAGTCACGAGGGCTCGTGCCCGCCTATACCGCAGACGGCGAAGTTCTATGACGCCGCCACCCAAAGAGACCACGCACCCACACCTCATGTCCCCACACCGGGCGAGGAGTTAGGTACAAGGAGATGGCCCACTATTGGCTAAAGTTGTGGCCCGACACGAGAGAGGCTGACGCGCAGCCCAGCTCAGCCACGGCCGCACCGTGGTACACCCGAGGCGTATAGTTTGAGGCTACGAGATTTCTTGAGTCAGAGCCCGCCAGAGTTTTACTGTCGAGGCCGAGGATGATCCGTAGGAGTTCATCCGTCGCCTTCAGAGGATCATGAGGTGATCAAGGCCTCAGAGACAGAGTCCGTGACCTTCGCATCGGCCGCGTGATACCGCAATCGATTGGTTTGATCTACGGAGTTATCCCGGAGAGCACGCGCCCCGCCTACTGGGATGAGTTCTCGCAGGCTTTCCTCACTCACTTCTTGCCTCCACGGATGAGAGGGTGCGGCCGATAGATTTTTACCATCGAGGCGAGAGGACGACCGCCGTGAGTACAATGTCGAGTTTGATTCATTGGCTCGATATGTCCCAAAGATTGCAGCAGAGATATGAGGATAGGTGCACCGCTATGTCACCGGCTAGACGACTATATGGCCGAGTCACGGGGTTTTCTCCACCGTATGGACATTACCCGTGACGCAGCTCACGCCTTGGATGCGGCGAGCGCAGAGGTCGACGAGCCGATGCATGCCAGCAAGCAGGCGCCGTGACGGAGGGTCTTCGTGGTTATCGTGGTGGCGGCCTCGCAGCAGCCTAGATTCGCACCACACCACCAGAGCACTCGCACCGCCCTCAAGACCCAGAGTTTTCGAGGGCGCACAGGCCCTGTGGCTTCGACGCCCGAGTAGCAGAGGTCGCCGACGACCACCCCACTGTGGCCGATGCGGTAGATCCCATTACGGGAAGTGTGGTACTACTTTTGGAGCTTGTTACGCCAGGGCCGCAGGTCACTTTGGCGAGGGATCGTCCGACCGGGCTACCGGTGGTAGGCTCACCAGTTCTGTGCCGCGCTTCATCATCTCCTACGCTTACTCGCCCGAGGCGAGTGCTCATGGGTCGCAGGTCGCGCAGAGGTCGTGGCTCTGTCCCAGCTTCTAGCGGTCCTCGTAACCGCATTTATGCTTTGTCCACCGACAGATCGTGAGGCCTCACCGATGTCGCCAGGTACTTTATCGGTTCGGGTTGATGTATGCGTTGATAGATACGGGTTCTACTGGCCCCATATATCTCCCTTGTTGCTAGTAGGATAGGATAGAGCCCGAGTCCATAGACCCTTTCGAGGTAGCTACGCCAGCTGGTGATTCGGTAGCTCGGCGGTATATAGAGCTTGTCTGTGACCATTTATCGTCGGACCCCAGCCGACTTGATAGAGTTGAGATGATTGACTTCGACGTGATTATGGGATGGATTGGCTAGCTTCTGCTACGCCAATGTAGACCGCAGAGAGAGTAGTACGGTTCCAGCTTCCGAGAGCGGTTGTTGAGTGAGAGGAGCACGCAGACGCCGAGTGGTAGGTTTATTTCCTACCTCAAGGCTAGGAAGACGCGCAGGCGGGTATATCTACCATCTCGTTCGGTGTTTGATAATCAAGCCGCGTACCAGATTTTCGCCGCCCAAGAGTCACGAAGTTCCCGCACGTGTTTCCGCATGACCTCCCGCATCCTCCCGAGAGGAGATTGTGTTTTGTATTGACATATTGCGGACACTCGCCTATTTCCATTCCGCCATACGTAATGGCACCGCCGAGTTGAGAGAGTCAAGGATCGCCTTAGAGATTTGCCGAGAAGCGGCTTCATCAGCCTAGTGTTTCTCCCCGGGAGCGCGGTATTGTTCGTGAAGAAGAAGGACGGACGCCGCGCATGTGTGTTGATTACGGTGAACAAGGTGACCATTAAGAACAGATACCCTTCCTGTGATTGATGATTTGTTCGACCATTGAAGTGCGAGATGTTTTCCAAGATTGATCTGCGATCGCTATCATCAAAGTGCGAGTCGAGAGGTGGATGTCCCTAGATCGCATTCAGACCCGCACGCATTATGAGTTCGTGGTCATGTCTTTGGTTGACCAATGCTCGCCAGATTCATGGATTTGATGAACCGAGTGTTCAAACCATTTTTGGACACGCTTGTGATAGTGTTCATTGATGATATCTTGGTTTATTCTCGCCAGAGCAGAGCACGCGAGCATTTGGCGGTCAGGCCGGCGCTTCCAGATCAGCAGCAGACGCCAAGTTTTCCAAATGTGAGTTTTGTTGACTTCGGCGTTTCTTGGGCATATTGTCGGCCGATGGCATTCGAGTGGATACGCCAAGATCGAGGCAACAGACTTGCCTGCACCTACTACCCGGCAGAGGTTCGCAGCTCGCCTTGCAGATATTATCGGCGGTTCGTGGAGAAGTTTGCTTCATCTCGCACCATTGACTAGCCGACTCGTGGCGCCAAGTTTCATGGATGATGCTTGAGCGTGGTTTCCAGCTGCCGAAAGAGAGATCGACGACCTCCCCGTTCTTACTCTTCCGCAGGGTCCAGATGGTTATGTCGTATTGTGATGCGCCGCATCGGGTTGGGATGTGTTGACGCAGCATGGCAGGTTATAGCATATGCATCCCGACACCAAGAAACACGAGAGGAACTACCCCACCCATGATTTGAGTCGTACCGTGATTCACGCCAAGATCCGGAGGCACTATTTGTATGGGGTTCACGTGGATATTTATACGCACCACAAGAGCCTCCAAAGATATCTTCACCAGAGGAGCCGAACTTACACAGAGACGGTGGTTAGAGTTGCTTAAGGATTACGATGTTGATATCCCGTACCACCCGGGAAGGCCAATGCCAGGCGGATGCTCTTAGTCGTAGGTCGATGGGGAGCCTATCAGATGTGCAGCTAGAGAGGAGGGACATGGTTCGCGATTTGCATCAGTTAGCGAGCCTTGGTATCCGTTTGATTGATTCTGATAGCAGTGGGGTTAGAGTTCGTGAGGTTGCCGAGTCTTCCATCGTCGGCGAGGTGAAGAGGCAACAGCCGAGGATCCGCCTTTGATTCGATATCGTGATACTGACTCTTCGAGGGCAAGCGGTCCTTTGAGGTAGCACCACGGGTGCTAAGGTTTGAGGCGCATCGTGTGTTCCGGATGTTTGAGGACTTGGCAGAAGTTCTTGGGAAGCACACACACAAGCGTTACTATCCATCCGGTCGATCAAGATGTACCACGACCTTAGATCCGTGTATTGGTGGGATGGCTTGAAGAGGACGCCGGCAGAGTTCGTAGCTCGGCCCGTGTTGTCGCAGTGAAGGTAGAGCACCGAGGCACGGTGGTTTGTTACGCATTTATCGAGATCCCGACCGGAAGTGGGAGGTAATCAACATGGACTTCATCACAGATTACCTCGCACTCGCAGGAGACATGATTCTATATGGGTTATCGTCGACAGTCGATTTAAATCGCCCACTTTCTTCCCGTCAGACGACTTTTTCTACCGAGGATTATGCGCACTTTACATCGAGAGATCGTCGATCGCATGGAGTCCCTACTTCGATCATATCGCATGTGGGAGCCCGCTTTACGCTAACTTCGGAGGTCCTTCCAGAGGGTTTAGGACGCAGTGAACTCGAGTATCGCATTTCATCCACAGCAGACGACAGCAGAGCGCACTATCCGCATTTTGAGGATATGCTGCGAGCCTGTGTTATTGACTTCAGTGGTAGTTGGGAGGATCATTTGCCTCTAGTTGAGTTCGCGTATAATAATAGCTACCACTCCAGTATTCAGATGGCGCCTTATGAGGCCTTGTATGAGAGGAAGTGCAGATCGCCTATAGGTTGGTTCGATGTGGGCGAGGTGCAGTTAGTGGGACCAGATTTGGTACAGCAGGCAGTGGATAAGGTGAAGCTTATCCGAGAGCGGCTATTGACAGCTCAGAGTCGACAGAAGTCGTATGCAGATCATCGTCGTCGGCATCTTGAGTTCGAGGTTCATGATTGGGTTTTCCTGAAGGTGTCACTCACGGCGGTGTGATGAGATTCGGGAAGAAGGGAAACTCACCCAGGTACATCGGGCCGCTTCAGATTGTCCGCAGGTAGGCAAGGTTGCCTATGAGTTGATCTCGCCGTCCGACCGGAGGCAAAGCATCCGTTTTTCACGTATCTATGCCGAGGAGATGTATCGGATCCATCTAGGGTACACCCGATTGACGATGTCCAGTGACCGAGGGGTTATCGTATGAGACTCCCATAGCGATAGTCGATCGTCAAAGTTAGCGCTCATGACCAAGGACGTGGCTTCCACAAAGTCTTGTGGCGGAACGAGCTCGTGAGGAGATGACGTAGAAGCCGGCGAGGACATGAGGCGTAAGTATCTCACCTATTCCCTACACCTCCGTAATTCACTTTCTTACTTGTAAATTTTCGTTATCGCTTTCTACCTAAGTGTTGCTCGCGTGTGTGGCATTTACAATCGCTTAAGTTATGAAGAATCTTATCGTTAATCGTTTTGGGAAGGAACATTCGACGAATGTTTCTAGGAGGAGAATGTTATACCGTATTTGCAGTATGTACGTAAGGGAATACGCATAAAAAGTTTAGCCTTAAAGTTTAGGCTGACGATTTTTTTGGGCACAACTCACAAAACGAATAGTTTTCCGACGAAACGCTTCACGGCTCGTAGGGTAAATTCCGCTATGCCATTTCTAATTTTTATGGATTTTTCCGAGAGGCGAAACATTTTGGACAACGAGGGCGACACTTGTCACCCTCCAATTGATGGACTTGAAATCGCCCATTTGGACGATTTGGACTACGGTGAACACGTTTTTGTGCCTTGTGCACAAGTCAAGGAGTTGGTAGGATATTTGTGTATAGTTAATCCTCACCCTACACTTGCCTTGCACTTGTCTTAATCTTGCCATTGGTTGGCCACTTCTGACCTATAAATACCCTTAGAGATGAAGAGTTCTTCATCCACAAATCTTTCCAAGTCTTGAAAATCCTCTCCTCTCCCTTTGTAGCCTTTTCGCCCAACACCTCCCCTCCTTGTGAAGGCCCTTGGCCGAATACACCCCTCTAGCCTAGTAGTTTGGCCGAGGCCCCCTAGCCTCAGCCAAACCTACCCCCTCCCTTGGTAGAAAAGTTGCCTTCTTGTATTGTTATAATGCCCAAAATACCCTAGCCCAAATACCTTAGTACTTAGTAGAAGTTGTGAAGAACTTCTAAGGTTTCTGGAGCATACAACTTAGAGCAAAACCTGCTCAGCGACTTTTCTAGGATACTATTGGGCTTACCGAGGTAACTAATCCTAACCCTCTTTGAATTAGAGAATACTTATCGTTGTAGTATAAGAATAAGTATAAACACTTAGAAGAATATCACAGAATAGAATTGAATGCTACCACGATGAAGGGTTTAAAAGAAGAATAATCAAATCAGATTTACATAGAATGTTTTCACAATGAGACTTATATAGCTCACCGGTAGGAAGTCTGCCCAACTTTCCATAGAATTGTGAACCCTATGTTTAGAATGACCTTGAGTAGTCTTTGATAGATATCTCGTGACTATTATAGGTCGACTCTCTCGCGACATATTCAACTGGCGTGGTTTTCGAGAAGGTATGTGATTCTTCCTAAAGCATGATATTTTACAATATATATAGTACGGTAGACGCATACGTGTTAACTAAAATATAACTACGGCAATGTCTTTGACTTAAGCTCGAATAATACTTACTAATGCCTCACGCTTAAGCCCGAATAACATTTACTAAGAATGCCTCACGCTTAAGCCCGAATAATAAAGATCCAAAGCGTTTCAAAAGAATACCGAATCATTTTTAATGTAAGAGAACTAATTGGTTTTTAAGCGTGCTTAAGAGTTATACTAGCCTTATGGGAAGTTAAGTATAACCACTTAAGATTGATAAAAGAAACAGTTTTGCCTATGTGTTTATAATGGACTTATATTAAATTGTGAAAAGAATAATAAGATGGTTTGATAAGTAGACATGATATGATGCTATGTGTGTTAGTGTCTTGTAATGGTTGTGAAAAGAGTATTCTTGTCAGGCTTATGTTGTTTAAAGATGTTCGTTATGTTAGTGTACTATCACTCACCTCTTGAGATGATACCGGGTTAAGCCGCTCCGACGCGGTAGACTCAGTGTCCGGGACCATGATTCGAGAATACCTATGCGGGTCCAGGGGCCTATGCGAGCTACGAGTTCCGTGTTAGTATGCGGGTTATGCCTCACGCGTCTATGTGGCCATGCGCATAACGAGTCCAGACGACGCCGAGGAGTAGCTACCTCGACGCGGGTTATACCTCACGCGCCCACGCGAGTGGCCTATGCGGACCGGAGTCCGTGATTAGGCTTGCAGAGTGATAATACGCGAGTGGCCTCGCTCGAATCATTCGCAGCCTAGAAAAGACCTATTACGCTTACCTATTGTTGCTCTTGTTTGTGATGGCACTATGCGCGTTTCTCGTTGTTTCATACATACTTGCAAACTGCTTTTAAAATGATATGTTTCATTTAAGTATTTCGCTTTCATATACTTAGTACTGTTATCGACCTCCTTCGGGCCGCGTTCATGCCGCAGGTGGCAAGCAGTGCTAGATCCACATTCTTAGGATCTCTACGTTGGTGTCTGAGCTCCATCTTTTCCGAGGCTCTACTTTGGGTATGATCTCCCCATTGTAGATAGTTTTTGTACGATAGTGGTATGGCGGCCCGTCCCGCCATAGTTGTATATTTCTTAGAGGTCTCAGAGTCATGTACATGCTGTTTCGGATGTAACTGCTAAACCATGTTTATATATATATGCCGAAAGGCGATGTTTTCTCACATAAACTGTGTCTTATTTTATAAACTGTTTCATGTCTTGCTTTATATTTCCGCTGATTACTCTGATGTATGACTACTTGGGTGCCTGCAGAGGCATCACCACGCCCCGAACGGTCGTGACAAAAGGGATAGGGCAGCCACGCAAACTCTTGTGTGTAGGCTCACAAAACAGCATGATGTGGCAATGGTTTGTCTATTGGAAACTAAATTCTCTCGAGCAAGGACATAATCTTTTACTACTCAAAGATTCAAAGATTGGAATTTTTGCTCAAACTTAGAATTCATTGATGGCGGAAGAATGCTATTACTTTGGGATCCCTCCAGAGTTTATTGTGAAGTACTTGGAATGGATTCTCAACATATTCATGTCCAAGCTAGATGTAATATTACACAAGTGTCCTTCTTTGCCACATTTGTGTACCCGATTTATAGCATCCCGGAAAGAAGAAAGATTTGGCACCACCTTACTCATTTGGGCACCGGTATTGTTAAGCCTTGGATGATTATGGGAGATTTCAACACTTATTGCTACCCACATGATACGGCGGGGGGTCCTCCTCTCACGCCTTACGCACTTAGGGATCTTGGAGAATTCAGGAATGCTCATGGACTAGAAGACACCCCCTCTTCCGGTTCCTTCTACACTTAGACGAATGGTTCGATATGGTCCAAGCTTGATAGAGTAATGATGAACCAACATTGGAGTGATTTGACCCTAGAATGTACAGCTAACTACTTGCCTATGGAACCAGTCTCGGACCACTGTCCCGTGATAGCTTCGGTTATTGCATCCTATAATGTTGGGAAACAACCTTTCAATTTCATGAATATGTGGCTCTCTCATCCGGCTTTCGAGAACCTAATGGCTTCATGTTGGAGACAAGATATATTGGGCACTTCCCAATTCATACTAGCCTCAAAATTGAAAGCCTTGAAACAACCATTGCGGGAATTGAATATAAGTGATTTTGGAAGCATAGAACAAAGAGCAAATGGGGCAAACATGGAATTTAAAGAGGCTATCAATGCGCATATGGAAGATCCCTTTGATGATGAACTAAAAGCCAAAGTTAAGTCCTTAAGAGCTAAGGCAAACACTCTGTTTGAAGCCGAAAGACACTTCATAAGGCAAAAGTCGAGGCAGAAACACTTGATTGGAAGTGATAGATGCTCCAAATACTTCCACAGCTTGATTAAGAGGAGTAATGTCAGGAACTCAATCAACTATCTTGTTAAGGCCAATGGTACTATCACAACATCTCCCAGGGAAGTTAGAGAATTACTTATAGAGTTCTACAAGGACCTTTTAGGCTCATCCCGACCCTCTACCAACTTTGATCCCGAGGTGCTTAATTCTGGCCCGAAGCTAAGTGAAGAGGATGGATTTCATCTCTTGCATTTGATCTCCCCAAAGGAGATTTGGGAAGCTCTTTCTGATATAGGTAATGACAAGGCACCTGACCCGGATGGTTTTTCGGCCGCCTTCTTCAAGAGTAGATGGAGAGATGTGGGGCAAGATGTAGTAAGAAGTGTTCAAGAGTTCATCTCATCCGGAGTCCTTTTGAAGAAATTGAATCATACCATCATCACCCTCCTACCCAAGACAGATCGGGATCCCAAGGTAAATGATTTTAGGCCTATTGGATTGACTAATGTGGTCTACAAGATCATAACAAAGATTTTAGCTAACCGGATGGCAACGGTTCTTCCTACTCTTGTTGATAAATCTCAAGGGGCTTTTGTGAAAGGAAGAAACATGATGGACAATGTCTTTGTTGCACAAGAACTTGTGAAGGGTTTTAATAGAGCTAGAGTCTCACCAAGGTGTATGCTTATGGTGGATCTACGGAAAGCATTTGATACGGTCTCTTGGAGCTTCCTTGAGGCGGTACTTAGAGGACTCAATTTTCCGGACAGATTCGTAAGATGGATCATAGAATGTGTTAGCTCAACCTCCTTCTCTCTTTCTATCAACGGGGAGCTCCATGGTTATTTCAAGGGTAAGCGCGGCCTAAGGCAGGGTGATCCTATGTCTCCTACGCTTTTTATCTTGTGCATTGAGTACCTTTCAAGGATGCTTAGACTAAAGGCTGCGGCAAGAGCTTTTTCCTACCATCCTAAGTGTAAGAGATTGGGCATCACTCACCTTGCTTTCGCGGATGATCTCATGCTTTTTGCCAAAGGGGATGTATCTTCTGTTGGGATTCTTATGGAGTGTCTTGAAGAGTTGGAGGCTGCCTCAGGGTTAACTCTTAACCCATCTAAATCCTCCGTCTACTTAGCAGGAGTGCATGATGCAATTCGTGACTTGATCTTGTCTAGAGTGGGGTTCGGCATTGGAGTCTTTCCGGTAAGGTACTTGGGGATCCCTTTGTCCCCTATTTCAGTCTCGGTGGATCAGTTTGCTCCATTCACTAGTGCAATATCAGATTACATTCAGAAATTGGGGCATCATTCACTCTCGTATGCGGGTAAGCTTGAACTAATCAGATCGGTTATCCAAGGTGTTGAGAGCTTTTGGTTCCGGGCGCTTCCTATTCCCGCCTCAATCCTAACAAGGTACGGTTTGCATGCATTCAGTTCTTATGGGGAGGCAAACCGCCAAGAGTCGCTTGGGATGTCATTTGTTTACCTCAATCAGAGGGAGGCTTGGGTCTTATGAACATAAAAGAATGGAATCATGCCTTGCTATCCCGGACCATTTGGCAAGCTCAAACTGAGGCGGATTCCTTATGGATCCAATGGATTAATAGCTACTATTTGAGAGGCCTTTCATTTTGGGATTATGAGGTATGTGTCAGGGACTCCCCCTTATTCAAAAAAATTTGTGGCATACGCGACAAATTTGTTTCCATCTTTGGTAGCCAAGGGGACGCAATTGCCGGCTTGGAAAAGTGTTGTACCAACGGAAAATTTGATTCTAGCCTCGTGTATGAGGTCTTGCGCATAAAGCAAGATCAAAAGATTTGGATGTCACTAATTTGGAAAGGCTTCATCCCTCCCAAGTTCTCTTTCACAGTGTGGCTCACTTGTAGAAAGCGGTTAGCTACAAAAGACACCCTATCCTATATGAACTTGGAAGATAAGTCTTGCGGGTTCTGCAAGCGGGCTAATGAGAGAAGGGAGCACCTCTTCTTTACTTGCCCCTACACCCGCATGATTTGGAAGCGCATAAGGGAATAGTTGGGTATTACAAGAGAGATGACAACTATAGAAAACACTCTTAAGTGGATCAAAAAAGACCACCGTGGGACAAGCCTCCGAGCCAAATCTATCTTGCTCGCCTTTTGCATTGTGGTATATGAGATTTGGAGGACAAGAAATACATTGCTCTTTGAAGGCACAAGCTTTCCAACAGAGGAGGTCATTGCGAAAATTAAAACAACAACTTATAGAGTTCTCTATGATTTAATCCCCTCTTGTAACGGCACCTATGAGTGACCGCCCCACCTCTCTTTCATTTCTTGTTTGTTTTACGTTGAGGATTAAGAACCCTCAATGACTGATTGTAGCCACCTATTTTTTCCTTTCTTAGTAATAATATTTGCATTTACCTAAAAAAAAAAAAAAAAATGGGCTCTTGACTTAGTCAACAATCTCAAGCTTGAGCTTGCAAGACTTGTTCATCCAACTCTTTGTCAAATGACCTCCTAACCCTTGGCCAATTTCGAACAAGACCATGTGGGGGTGTGACATGTGTCTCCCTCCCATTCGTCCATAAAATTTCGTAACCCTCGTGGGCCCTACAAAACGTAAAATTTCTCGGGTGAGCCCTACGTGAACAAATCCGTAAAATACATTTTCACAATGATAATAAATTCTATACTCCTCAAATAATGCATTTTGAGAATCAAATTCTCATCAACGAACATTTTTCCTTTCCGACGTTCGGAAGATTTTCCTTCGGAAAAACAATTCTTTCTTTCGTACCAATTTTTAAGTCTTGTGTTCTCGCGTCTATTCTCTTATTCATGTCCTGGAATTACAGGGTGTAACATTCTTCCCCCCTTAGAAACATTCATCCCCGAATGTTCTTTCGGAGTCCAATCTAATTAGATAGTGACATAGTCTCCTTTTACTACACCCTTCATACAACATATGCCACCCACGACCACATAACAATATTCATACTAAAACGTCAACCTGAACTCCAAGTGTCAACGTCGGTTATCTGCATAAAGTTTCTGCTGACTCTGAGCTTACTAAAAATCTTTCCTGGATAAGCTTCGCCTTATCCACAGCCCGCTGAATCAAGTCTGGGCCAATTATCTGAACCTCGCCTACGTGGAACCAACCAATCAGCGATTCTACACTTTCTTACTGGTTGTATTCTTTCCGTACCTCCAACTTATACTACCATACTTACATAACTGTCACGACCCGACCCCGGGCCGCGACTGGTGCCCTACCTGGGCACCCCGTTCAGGTATACATCAGAGAATAGCAGCGGAACATACACAACATAAACACATGTGTAAACAATAAACATCACAGGCTAGCCGATAAGGCCGTCTTCCATAATATAAACATGATCAAAAGTACAACTGCATAACCTGGGCCTACAGTTTCAACCACATATGTGAATACGCACTTCAGAATAACAATCAGAAGGACAGTGGCCCGCCATACCCCTGAATGTACATAAATCTACAACATCAGGGAAAGACTGTACCAAAAGAGACAAGCCTCCGGAGAAATGAAGCTTCTGACGTCTGATAAGTGATCCTAAGAATGAGGATCCACCACCTGCTTACCCTTTCCTCGCAAGATTTAACGCAGCTTCGCAGCGGGTCGACACAATATGTACTAAGTATGTAAAACTGGAAAGTACTGTAATTACAACATAAGTTTAAAACAAAGCCGGAGATATGTATGATAATCAAATTACAGTACACTGTGCCTTACTAACAATGAGAGTAATTAGTAGTATTCTTACAATAAAAAAAATAGGAAGCTCACGATCAAAGCAGGACCACCCGCCCGCATTATCATTAAGCAATCCTACTCCTGGGACTATTCCACCCGCATAGGTCGCGTGGACCCGCATAAGGTATTCCTCGCATGGGACTATTTCACCCGCATAAGTCCTTACGGACTCGCATGAGGTATTCCTCGCATAGGCTGGACCCGCCCGCATGGGACTATTTCACCCGCATAAGCCCTTACGGACTCGCATGAGGTATTCCTCGCATCGTGGGTAGCAAATCCACGGAATATGCAAATGCCACAAACCCGGGGAATGACCCCGTAATGAATAATATACCACTAGCACAAATCCGGCTATCATATATAACATAAGCACTACCGGCTTATCATGCAATACATAAGCAAGTTAAGAAATCCCCTAGCTTCTTATTATTCTTGTTTATATACACTCTCATTTTAGTTTACCTAAGGCACTAACATGTCTTTTATAAAAATCCGGGAATTTAACCCAAAGTACTACATACTTCCACTCTTTAAAACAAGTGACTCTTTTTAGTATAAAACTTCCAAGATACTATTAACCATAGTATCAAGTCCAAATTACATTTCAAGGCAAGTCACAATACCTTTAGAAATAAAGTTAGGTTTCTAAATCAAGTGACTCCTTTTCTTATAAAACCTTAGGCAATTGATGCCTTAAAATCAAATTGCCTTTCATTTAAATCAAGCCATTTATCTTTCCATAAAGCCAATATAACCAACTCCCCATAAAGTCGTTATATTCACTTTATACCTTAGTCAAGTACAATTTCCTATCCAAGGGACTTATACGTTTAAAACGAAACAAGTATCACATACTTTAAAACTCTTCAAGTCCCTTAACTTTAATAAAACTTAAGACATCCTTAATACTTTCAAAGAAGCGAGTTAATCTCCTAACTCACCCGACTTGGCCATTCATAAAACTAGTAAAGGATATCAAGATCTTGTACGTCTACCGTACTATATACGTGCAACTAGTCATGCTCAAATGATAGGAAAAGTTCTACATACCTCTTCGGGTCAACCACTTGCCAAGTACAATGTCCCGCCCGTAGTATGTCAACCTATAATATCCAAAATACGTCTATTAACGGCTTACTTCAAACGTAGAATATTATAAGTGTCAAGTCGCTAAATTCTACGGAAAATCGGACAGCACCTCCTTTGTTTCAACTTACTTTGCCACATTTTTCAAGGCCGAATACAATAAC
This sequence comes from Przewalskia tangutica, assembly GCA_029844215.1. Lineage (NCBI taxonomy): Eukaryota > Viridiplantae > Streptophyta > Magnoliopsida > Solanales > Solanaceae > Przewalskia > Przewalskia tangutica. The sequence continues at coordinate 48,642,840 of CM056730.1, forward strand.
CAAACACGCCACATTTAAGGCCCAATCAATGCAATCAACAATAGGGGATTACACGCCTACTAGACGTGTAAAATTCCGCCCCACAAACGATATCAAATTAATACAACTTACTAGGCCAATTCGGCTAACTTGAAGTACTACAACATCAATTCTTATCCAATTTCCATTTCAATCCAAGTTATTAGCCTAACATGATATCAAGTCGCAAACGATTATAACTACTATAATCTCCAAGTAATTAACATGCGACGATTCTAACAAACGACCAATTAGTAATCCAACTCCAAGTGGCTTATATAACATTTCAGATTTAAGCTACAAGCAATCCATAATACTTATAAACTTCAACACATATACTTCATGCTAGCAACATCTAAAGCTAACAACAATATAAATAATCTTGTAACACTTTTAATGAACAAGATTATACCTCAACGAATCTTAATCCAACTCCAAATCCGAAGTCGCTCCTTAGCAACTTAGAGACTCTTCAAGATGCTTCAATCCGCTAGTTGAGACCCTTAGAACAACACCAACAAATTTCCTTCAAATCTCCAAACAAAACCTAGAAAGACAACTAGGTTTTCGCTTTGCGACTAACCCGAAAACTATCTTTTTCCGAGATTTTTCTATTGAGATATGCTTACAATACACTCATGAACCTTGGTTTAAAGTTAGGAGCTAAATGGACAACAAACAAAAAATTTTTGTAATGAGAGCTAGCCAAACCCGAGAGCTCCTAGTGAGTGTTCTTCAAATTTTGTGAAAATTTGTCTAAGTGTTAAGCTTGTCTTGCACTACTAGTATTATATAGTGTAATGGAGGGTCAAGATATAAACAAATCGGTGGTTTGGATGAGTGTTATACCCCGTAGTTCCAGGGTATGTATGTGAGGACGTACGTACGAGAATACGACATAAATTTTGGAAAGAAAGAAAGATGTGATTTTTCGACGGAAAAGTTTCCGGGTTTTGTGAAGGAAAAAGGTTCGTTGATGGGAATTGGATTCCCAGATTTGGTATTTGGACTTCTTGGATTATTTTAGAATTATGAGATTTTATTTTCGGAAATGGTCACGTGGGACCCACGGGAGAAATTTACGGTTTTGTGGGGCCCACTTTGTTTTTGAGATTTTCGGTATTTTGGATATTTTAGGAAGACGAAATATTTTGGACGAGTAAGGGGGCGACACGTGTCACCCCCTTGGGTGGCCATGTGGGCCGAATTGGAGGGACAAGTGGCTAGCCACTTGTCCCCTTGGCCGAAATGGCCATGACACTTGGAGAGCTTTTCGTTGGCCATGTGGTGTGGTGGGACCCACACACACATGGCCCAATCTTGACCACACACTTGACTTGATCATGACCCTTGAATTCTCTATAAATACCCCCTTAAGTTGAAGACTAATTTCATCCACACTTAAAGCTTTTCCAAGCAAAATACTCCCTCCCTTTAGCCTTGTTTCGTCCCCCTCCCCCACTTGTGTAGAAAATACTTCATGTATTGTTGTATAATCCCAAAATACCTTAGCCTAGTATCCCTAGTTGTATTCCAAAGTTATTTCTATACTAGGAGCCCGGAAATACTACTTTATTCCAATAGTCGCTAAATGAAACCCTAGAAAAATCTTCATAGCTTGGTTGAAGTGTTAAGAGAAGTTGTTTAGAAACTTCTAAGGGTCGCTTGGAGCGAGTTGGAGCGTAAGGAATTGGAGCTAAACGTTGCCCAGGATCGACTTATAATCTTGGATAATTTTGGGCTTATCGAGGTAATGATCTATGTCCCCCTATTGTAATTGGATATTACATATTGTAGTAGTTTAGAACTGAGTATTAGATATATTGGAAGGATGATTATAAAGGATTGAACTGTATATACATTGGACTGTATTCTGATGAGACTTGTGTAGTATTATTGTGAAAGCGATTTGAACACGTCCGGTTAGACGTGTAATCCCATGGAGTTGTTGGCTTGGTAGCAGGCCTTGTTAGGGGGAGGTTATTTATGTGTTTGCGGGGGGGAGGTGCTGCCGAATTTTCCGTAGAATAGGGAACTGTTTACTTAGAACATGCTACAAAGAGAGCTAGAGATTGATAAATATATTGTGGTTGTTATAGGTGGATCTTCTACGCGCGGCATACTTGACTTGGCTTGTGGTTTAAGCTAAAAAGGTATGTGATTCTTCCTATACTCTTGAGCATGATTGTTGTGAACTATATAGTACGGTAGACGTACGTGTGTGAAATAAATTTTGTTGTTTAAAACATAAAGTGTTATAATGGCTTTATGAGAAGTTAGTTATAACGACTTTATGAAAATAAAAGAAAGATTTGATTTTGAAAGATAAACGACTGATTTTAAAAGATAAGAGACTTGACTTATAAACAACTTGATTTCAGAAAAAGAGAAGTAACTTGATTTAAGTATAGGTTACTTGTTTTGAAAAGAGTAAGTATTTGAGTTTTAAAGAGTATACTTGATGTTGTTTTAAAAGAAAGGCACTTGGTTTAAAAAGTATACAGTACTTGATTTTAAAAGTCTTGTAAAGGTTTTTACGAAAGTAAAGTAATTTGGTTTGAAAAGGAAATGTGTTTTTGATACTACGAGTATTAGTATCTTTTACGTAAAAAGAGGTCTTTTTGAAAGAATGAAAGTGGGATTTATTTTTGGGTTTGAAACCCGTATTGTTGACATAAAATGAAAGTACGTTGAACTTTCCTATGCTTGTTGTGATAGCCTTTGTTGTGCAAGTGTTTGATTGTGTGCTACTGTGTCTCTCGAGGAGGGCCGGCTATCTGATTGATTGCTTGGACATACTGACACGTTGGATGGTCCACGAGTATGCGTCCACTTTGGGTATTATCTTGTTATTTCATTTGGACATGCTGACACGATGGATGGTCCATGGGCATGCGTCCAGTAAGATGGTTTCATGGACATGCTTTCCGAGGTAAGATGCCGGGGCATGCGGTCATTGTGAGGCTTTTGTTATTAGTCCATGGACCGCTAATCCATGAAGCTTGCCGCGGTGACGAGCGATCACGGGCTTGATTTGTACATGTGGGTCAGGCACACTTTAGATACTTGTCCTGGTCATTTCTCGTGTATCGGCAGGCTCTGGTAGATAACATAAGATACTTGCCTCGATCATATCTCGTGAGACGGTAGGCTATGGTACGTTAGCTTATGGTACTTGCCTCGGCCAGTTGCGTGGCTAGCTTTTGGATCTGGTAGTTGGCTTCCGTACTTTGCCCGTGAAGTTTTATGACTAGCTTTTGGAACTGGTAGTTGGCTATTCTACTTGGCCCGATCGGTTTGATGACGCAGGCAGGATCTAGTGTTCAGGTTCACATATGGGTGTTGTTTTACATCATGTACTGCCGGCAGTGAGGAATGAGTTCCACGGGCATGAGTGATATTATGGGCGTGAGACCCATAGTTATGTGTGAGTGATTATTTTGGGGATATGCGTCCCCTTACTTGACATAACTGTTTACTTATTGCGAAATGGTTTTATAAAATGATGAAATGTGATTTCATTACAGTATTTTTCAGTTTCACATACTTGGTACCTGTTGTACTGACCTCCTTCGGGGGGCTGCGTTCATGCCGCAGGTAGAGGTACACCAGTTGTTGATCCTCGCTCATAGGATCGCAGTTCAGCGTTGGGAAGCTCCGTTTCTCCGGAGGCTTATCTTTTGGTATAGTCCCCTGTCATTGTAGGTACTTGTACATTCAGGGGTATGGCGGGGCCCTGTCCCGTCATAGTTGTTGTTACATTCTTAGGTGCAGAGTAATCTTTGTGGGCAGGGTTTGTAAAGGATTATAACTGTTCGGTCTTATGTATATACATGAAGGTGACCGTTTTGGTTAGCCTGTTTTCTTATGTTGTCTCTTGTTTCCTGTTTAAATTTTATTTCCGCTGATTTTCTCTGATGTTGTTATCACTAGGGTGCCCGGGGTAAGGCACCAGTCGCGGGCCCGAGATCGGGTCTTGACAATGAGGTCTTAACAAATATCAAGACTAATGTGGACCCATTGACTAAGTCAATAATGTCAAGATCACTACTTGCAAGACTTGCCATCCTAAGACTATGGTCAATGACCATCTTGGCCATGCCTATTTCGTCCAAGGCAACCATAAGGGGGGTGACACGTGTCGCCCTCCCATTCGTCACAAAAATTCGTTTTCCGACAATTTCATAATTCCGATAAATTTTTACAAGTCTCAAACCTTAACACTTGTGAGTTCTTACGTACGTTCTTAAAACATGTCCTGAAAATACGGGGTGTAACAATAACCTCCATACCGATTCTGGCCTCCAATCTTTGGAGTCACTCTATTAAACAATATAAGGCCATATCCGGCTCTCACGACCCGGTTCTGGCGGAACGTGTCCACGAACCCGTAAAACAATTAACTAGACTTGGGCCTTGCACCCTCGTGACCCTGTCACGTAGCGGAACTACTACCAACTGATCCCACTCCATTTCAGGCTATGGGGCGACCCGTAATAGGTCCTCAACCCGACCCACCGTCGCACTTAACTCTTACCCTTAGTCTGAATAAAATCTTATTGCCCGAGAAGGCCTTATATACCTAAGGTCTCGGCGGTTATCAATATTCTTAGGCTCGCAATTTCCATGCTCCAAGCCTACCTTATCAGTCCCCCCCCCGTAAACGGGTACAATAACTTCTCATAATACAATAACCATGTTGTCTTGATCACAACAACCATTACTTACTCCATACGGATCTCATCCGTACCATTCTCTTAAGCCTACCACGTAGCTTAATTTATTAACATGGCATTCCGTTAAGTTTCTTAACATGACTTCTTAAGGGTTCAATACCTTCTCAAGCAACTCATCATTTCCCAATTATCTCAAAATAAAACATAAGACCTTGGCGAGAATTCATTAATTGTTTCATACCTTCCCGGTATCTATTTAGTCCTTACCAATTCTGGGTAATCTAAAATCATTCTAGGCAACACGCGGCTGACCCTCATACATAAATCTGTATAGCTGTACGTCATTATACCAACTATACAACAATTATTACCAACCTAGATACGCAATCCACATAGTCCTTCCTGGGTCACTGTTGCCTTTCTCATAGCTGCAATCAACATAACTCGTTAGGGAGAGACGACCCTAACAACACAGCTCTATCGCACGATCTCAGAGTGGGAAAAATGGAAACTAATCCTAAATGTCCTGCAGCCTCCATTATAGATGTGGTGCATAAACACAACGATAATCAAGACTCTACTAGACACGGTCTGTAGACACTTTCTGAGGACTAACTGCTCTGATACCACTTTTATCACGACCCAACCCGGCTCGCGATCGTGCCCGACTGCACCCTTACGGTATACATCGAGAGATAATCAATGAACATACATAAACTTAACAGGAAATAAATAACAGGCTAGCCGATAAGGCCACCTTCCAATAATATACAGGTAACCCAAAAAGCAGTTACCTTTTTTTTCTTTACACAACCCAATCCACAAGATATGACTACAAACCTCTAAGAATTTTTGACATAACAACTGTGATGGGACAGGGCCCCGCCATACCCCTAAATGTACATAAATCTACAACCTCAGGGAACTGTACCAAAATACAAAGCCTTCGAAGTAATGGAGCTTTCCGACCAGCTGAACAGTGATCCTAATAATGAGGATCAACAAGCTATGTACCTCAACCTGCGGCATGAACGCAGCCACCCGAAGGAGGTCAGTACGAAATATGTACCAAGTATGTAAAACTGAAAGTACTGTAATGAAATCATAATAGTCTAAAATAAATCTGGAGACAGGTATGATAACCAAAATACACTACACTGTGCCTTGCCGAAGTGAAAGTAATAAAAGTCAGTTTTTACCTTTTAAAGACTATTTCAACACATGAACTATAGTCACACCAGGGCTATGGACACTAGCCCTCAGATATCATCACATAGTCCAGTAAGGGTCTCAAGCCCACAAATATAAAAGTGTGCCCGTGGAATCCCCCATCACTGCCGACAGTTGTAAGTGTAAAATATAACCATGTGACGCGCCCGTGGCATCCTACCTCACTGTCGGCGTACACACATACAATACATATATATATATATATCTCCTGCCCGTGGAATCCCCCATCACTGCCGACAGCCGTAAGTGTAAAATATAACCATGTGACGCGCCCGTGGCATCCTACCTCACTGTCGGCGTACACACATATGCAATATATATATATATATATATATATATCATGCCTGTGGAATCCCTCATCTCGGGTACATGACTTCATGAAGAGCTAATCCATGGGGTAATAATCGTATATAACATGCCCGTGGAATCCCTTAATCTCGGGTACAAGTCTTCATGGGGAGCTAGTCCATGGAGTAATAATCGTATATAACATGCCTGTGGAATCCTCATCTCTGGTACATGTATTCATGGGGATCTAGTCCATGCAGTAATAATCGTATATAACATGCCCGTGGAATCCCTCATCTCGGGTACATGTCTTCATGGGGAGCTAGTCCATGGAGTAATAGTACATAACATGGTCGCATGCCCCGAAATCCCTCATTTTATAAGCATGTCCATGGGTTAATAATAGCATCCGGGAATTTAACCCGCATCCTGGTTGCATGCCCCAGAATCCTTCATCGTATAAGCATGTCCACGGATCAATCACAATGGAAGCACCCGTGGAATCCTCCGTCACTGCCGGTACGTTCAAATAAATTTACAACAAGACGGCCGGCCCTCCAACTGAGAGTCACGACAGCGTAAAAATATAATACTTGCACCCAAGGGCTATCACAAGCAAGCATATGCAAGTTCATAAAATCTTTAGACTTTCATTTTATCAACTCAAGACACTTCCACATCACATAAAAATCCGTGAGTTTAACCCAAAGTACTACGTACTTCCATTCTTTTCAAAAGACTCATTTTCATATAAAACCCCAAGATACTAACACCCGTAGTATCAAGGCATGTCTACATTTCAAACAAGTCACTACATTTTTAGAAATACATTTCTAGGCTTCCAAATCAAGTGACCCTTACTTTAAAACTTTAAGCAATTGATACCTTTAAATCAAATTGCCCTTCTTTATTTCAAGTCATTTCTTTGTTTACATTACCAGAGAAAACCATTTTTTTTACCTTCCATAAAGTTGTTATAACCAACTTCCTATAAAGCCGTTATACTAACTTTATGCTTTAGAGACTAAGACATCTTTTGTTACACCCCGTAATTCCAGGACATGTGTTTAAGAGAATGTACGTAAGAAGATATGACTTTAAGTTTGATACGAAAGAAGGATTGCTTTTTCCTACGGAAAATGATTTCGAGCCTCGGGAAAGATTAATGTTTGTAAATTGAGACTCGTAAAATTTATCGGAATTATGGAAATGTCGGGAAACGAAGTGTATGGACGAATGGGAGGGAGACACGTGTCACCCCCCACTACAATAGGCTTGGACGAAATGGTCATTAGAATTGGTCAAGTCTTGAACAAGCCAAGGCTTGACATTATTGACTTAGTCAACTTGCCAACTTGACATTAGATCTTTTAACCCAATGAATCTAGCCCACAAGTGTTCTAATCTTGACCATTGGAAGTAGTATATCATCACACTAGTAGCAAGACATTCTACACTTAGAAAAACTAGCCAAGAACTTGTTGTTCTTTTATGAAGCTCTCGGGTTTGAGCAATAAGGAACAAGAAAAAATTTCAATTGTTGTCCATAATTCACAAGACTTTAACCCAAGGTTCCTAGGGGTATTGTAAGGATATCTCAATAGAAAGATCCCGGAAAAACGACGTTTTCACGTTAGTCGCAAGGCAAAAACCTAAGGTGTTCTTCAACTTTGATGGGACTTGAAGAGGAGTTATTCATAAGCTTCTAAGGAGTGCTTGGAGCGGATTGGAACATAAGAAGATGAGCTAAAAGTTGCTAAGGATCGACTTTTACGCTTGGACATTATTAGGGCTTATTGAGGTAAAATCTTCATCTTCTTAATGTAATTAAAGATTACATGTTATAGTAGTTAAGAAATGATCATGTGGTATATAGAATGAAGTTTGAAAAGATTTGGATCATGTCGACATGTTAAAACCGAAAATGGACAAGTTAGCCATTTATGTTGTAATCCATTTGATCGATAGTTACAATCGTCGCATGTTAAGGAAGAAAGGATTTATAGTTGTTGTAATTGTTATTATGTATATAACATGTTCGAATAACAACTTGGATTGAAAAAGGAAATTGTAAGACAATTGATATTGTTATGGATAGTGTTATTGCCGAGAATGTGCCTTAAGGAATGGACAGTTTTATATTGATTGTGGGGCAGAATTTTACACGTCCTATTAGGCGTGTAATCCCCTTTGTAATTGCTGAATTGTTGGGCCTTAAATGTGGCGTTTGGTTATTGAATTCAGGCCTTGAAAAAGGTGGAAAAGTACGTAGAAACAAAGGAAGTGCTGTCCGATTTTCCGTAGAATTTGGTGACTTTACACTTAGTGTTACACCCCGTAGTTCCAGAGTATGTATATGAGGACGTACGTACGAGAATACGACACAAAAATTGGAAAGGAAGAAAGATGTGATTTTTCGACGGAAAAGTTTCCGGATTTTGTGAAGGAAAAAGGTTCGTTATTGGGAATTGGATTCCCAGATTTGGTATTCGGACTTTTTGGGATATTTGAGAATTATGGAATTTTATTTCCGGAAATTGGTCACGTGGGGCCCGCGGGAGGAATTTACGGTTGTAGGGCCCACTTTATTTTCGAAATTTATGGTATTACAGATATTTTCGGAAGACGAAATATTTTGGACGAGTAGGGGGGGCGACACGTGTCACCCCCATGTGGCCTTGTTGGCCGAATGGTAGAAAGACAAGTGTCTTGGACGTTTTTTTTGAGTGGACAAGTGGCTAGCCACTTGTCCCAAAGTTGTGGTGGACATGTGGTTGGTAGAACCCACACCCACATGTCCCCAATCTACACCACACACTTGCCTAGATCTTGGCCATTGAATTCTCTATAAATAGACCCTTAAGCTTGCAAGACTTCATTCATTCCACACTTAGATATTTCAAGTCTTGAAAATTCCCTCCCTTCCCTTGTTGTGAGCTCTCGGTTTTAAGCCCTCCCCCTTAGCCAAAAGTTGTCCAAAAATCCTTAAACTTATAAGTGTTCTTCCTTAGGGTGTTAGGAAAATTATGTACCAAGAGTTGGAAAAGATTTCACACCCCTAGCCCTAGAATCCTCCCCTTGGCCGAAACTTGCCATGGTTTAAGCCTAAGTGTTCTTCACTTTTTGGAGTTTAAGTGTTAAGAGGAGTTGTTTAGAAACTTCTAAGGGTTGATTGGAGCGGGTTGGAGCGTAAGGAATTGGAGCTAAACGTTGCTCAGGATCGACTTATAAATCTTGGATAATTTTGGGCTTATCGAGGTAATGATCTTTATCCCCCTATTGTAATTGGAAAATTACATGTTGTAGTAATGTATAGTTGAGTATACTATATTGTTACACCCCGTAGTTCCAGAGTATGTATATGAGGACGTACGTACGAGAATACGACATAAAAATTGGAAAGGAAGAAAGATGTGATTTTTCGACGGAAAAGTTTCCGGATTTTGTGAAGGAAAAAGGTTCGTTAATGGGAATTGGATTCCCAGATTTTGTATTCGGACTTTTTGGGATATTTGAGAATTATGGAATTTTATTTCCGGAATTGGTCACGTGGGGCCCGCGGGAGGAATTTACGGTTGTAGGGCCCACTTTATTTTCGAAATTTGTGGCATTACGGATATTTTCGGAAGATTATGTACCAAGAGTTGGAAAAGATTTCACACCCCTAGCCCTAGAATCCCCCCCTTGGCCGAAACTTGCCATGGTTTAAGCCTAAGTGTGCTTCACTTTTTGGAGTTGAAGTGTTAAGAGAAGTTGTTTAGAAACTTCTAAGGGTTGCTTGGAGCGGGTTGGAGCGTAAGGATTTGGAGCTAAACGTTTCTCAGGATCGACTTATAAATCTTGGATAATTTTGGGCTTATCGAGGTAATGATCTTTATCCCCCTATTGTAATTGGAAATTACATGTGGTAGTAATGTATATTTGAGTATACTATATATAGAATGAATATTGATAAGAATTGAACTGTATTTACATCGATCAGTATTTACAGACTTGTTGTATTATTGTAGTAGGTAATTGTACACGCCAGGTTAGACGTGTAATCCTCGAGTTGTTGGCCCGTAGCGGGCCTTGTTAGTGAGGTTATTTATGTGGTTACGTGGGAGGTACTGCCGAATTTTCCGTAGAATATGGAACCTTGTACTTAGAAATGTTCTACGAAGAGATCTAGAAGTTAATAGACGTTTTATGACTATTATAGGTTGAAGTACTACGAGTAGCGTATTCTACTTGAAGGGTGGAAAAGGCTAGCAGGGTTATAGTACTGTGGAGCATTTTGCTAATTGTCGATAATCGCCGCGAGGTATGTGAACCTCTTCCTATCCTTTCTAGCATGATATTTGTGAAAAATATATAGTGCGGTAGACGCACGTGTGTTTAAAGGAATTTGATTTTCCTTTTGTGTCCTTGACTTGATTCCAAAGTTAAGTGACTTGTTATGAAATATTAAGGACTTGAAGCATGTTAAAAAGTTGTAAAACCTCACTTAGGAGTAATGGGTGTGTGGTCTTTTAAAGAATAAAGTTATCTTGATTTCGAAAATGAGAATAGTTGTCCTTGGTTGGTTTAAACCATAAAGATTTATAATAGCTTTATGGGAAGTTATTTATAACGATTTTATGAAAACAAAAGAATGGTTTTATCATTGGATTTAAAATGATAACTTGACATTTTAAAAGTTGGAGGTTGGTTTCCTTAAAAGATATGATTTAAAGATTAAGAGGCTGATTTTTGAAAGTAAAGAGACTTGACTTATAAACAACTTGATTTTGGGAAAGGAGTAGTAACTTGATTTAAAAGTATAGGCTACTTGTTTTTAAAAGAGTAAGACACTTGGTTTAAAAAGTATATTGCTACTTGACTTTAAAAAGGAAAAAATGTCTTTGTTTTAAAGGAAGGCATGGTTTTGTCTTAAAATGGTTTAAAAAGGAAGGCATGCTTTTGACTTAAGATTGGCTTAAAAAGAAGGTATGTAAATTGTTTTGGTTTACTTAAAAGATAGTTACTCTATTTTTGATACTACGGGTATCATGTGACTTTTGTGTGAGTAACTTGACTATGTTGGCTTGTGATAGCCTTGTAATACTTTCTTGTTGGTTTGATAAGTAAACATGTTATGATGCTACGTGTGTTAGTGTCTTGTGACGTTTGTGTAAGAGGGTTTTCTTGTTGTGCTTATGTTGTTTAACGATAAGCAGTTATGCTGGTATTATATCACTTACCCCCCTGACTTGTTATGCCGAGGGTTAGCCGCCCCTGATGCGAGGAATACCTCATGCGGGTCTATGTGACCTATGCGAGTCATGGAGCTCCGGATGATCACTCCGGGTGTTACGCCGACGCGAGAATACCTCACGCGTCCAGTGACTATGCGACCGCGGAGTCCGTGATGATGCCGGTGGTTAGCTACCCCGTCGCGAGGAATACCTCATGCACCTAGGTCTACATGCGATCGCGGAGTTCGTGATTAGGTTCGCATAATGATACTATGGGCGATCGCCTTGCTTCGATCATTAGCGCCTAGAAAAGACGACGTTATATCTATTTTGCTCTTGTTTACGCCGGCACTATGCGCGTTAAATTGGTTGTTAAATGACGTATTTGTAATTGGTTTTAAAATGTTATGATTTTATTTAAGTACTTCTGATTTCACATACTGTACGATACGTGTTCGGGCCTCGCTCACGCCGCAGTAGATGTACACCGATTGTTGATCCTCGCCATAGATCACGTCAGCGTTGGGAAGCTCCGTTTCTCGAGGCTTATCTTTGGTATAGTCCTCGCCGTAGAGTACTTACATTCGTGGTATGGCGGCCCTGTCCCCGTTGTTGTTATAACATTCTTAAGTGCAGTAATCTTGTTGTGCGTGGTTTGTAAAAGGGATGTAATCGCTCGTGTTTAATCATTTTTATATATATGCGTAAGGTGACCGCTTTTGTCACGACCACCCGCTCGCGACGGTGCCTACCCGGGCACCTTACAGTATACATCAGAGAAAATCAGCGAACATTCATGAAACTTTAAAAATAAACAATGTATAAAATAACAGGTTAGCCGATAGGGCTACCTTCCTGGACATAATATATACAACCGAAGCAGTTGCCTCCTTTCTTTTACAAACTGACCCACAATATGTGACTACAGACATCTAAGAATTTTTAACATAATAACAGTGGCGGGACAGGGCCCCGCCAAACCCCTGAATGTACATGAATCTACTACCTCAGGGAAAACCGTACCAAGAGCTAAGCCTCCGGAGCAAATGGAGCTTTCTCTCAAAAACTGAACCGAGATCCTAAGAGCAAGGATCACCAACCTGGGTACCTAAAACTGCGGCATGTAACGCAGCCTCCGGCGGGTCGATAACAAAAATTTAATATGGAATGTAAATAACGACAAGAAATGCAGATCATAACTGTACAAAAGAATGACAAGGATGAGTATAAAAATACATACCAGATCCTGCCGTGTCATTTCCACTTATGAACTTAATTTCACCTTATTATCTATTCTCATTTTCAATAAAGGTTATAGCCACAATCTTACGCACATGATTAGGAAAAGTCATTAAGTTCATTACTATATAACTTACATATCTTTCATAAGTATAATCCTGTCACGACCCGAACCCGGGCCCGTGACTGGTGCCTTACCCCGGGCACCCTAGTGATACAACATCAGAGTAATCAGCGGAACATAAAACAAGACATGAAAATATTAAGAAGTAAGAAACGATGTCGAGAAAACTTGCCTTTACGATATATATAAATCAATTTTTAAACCGAACGCTATATCCCATTACAACTCTTCCCACAACAGATTACTGCACTTCTAAGAATGATACGACAACAATGGCGGACGGGGCCCGCCATACCCCGAATGTAAATACCTACAACGACAGGGACTATACCACCGATAAGCCTCCGAGAAACGGAGCTTCCATACGCCGAATCGTGACCCGAGAACTAGGATCAACGATCGTGTACCTCAACTCGCGCAGATGAACGCAGCCCGGCGAGGTCGACAACAGATACCAAGTATGTGAAACTGGTAACAACCAAGGTAACCGCACATAGTGCCATATCATAAACAAGAGCAACAATAGGTAAATCAGAATGGTCTTTTCTAGGCCGCGAATGATCGCAGGCCAATTGCCCGTAGTATCACCATGCAAGCCTAATCACGACTCCGTAGTCCGCATAGGCCACTCATATAGGCCCGCATAGGGTATGTAACCCCGCATCGAGGGTAGCTACTCCTGCATCGCCCCGACTCGTAGTCCGCATGGCCACATAGACCGCATGAGGTATAACCCCGCATCACTAACCCGAACTCCGTAGCTCCGCATAGGTCCTGGACTGCATGAGGTATTCTCGAATCATGGTCCTGCATCACCGAGTCTACCCCGCATCGGAGGGAAGCTTAACCCCCGGTAATATGTCAAGAGGTGAGTGATAGTATACTAACATAACAACTTATCGTTAAACAACAGAAGCACAACAAGAATACTCTTACACAAACGTTACAAGACACTAACACACGTAGCATCCTAACATGTTTACTTATCAAATCAACAAGAAAGTATTACAAGGCTATCACAAACCAGCACAATCAAGTTATACACACAAGGTACATTCTAATATATGATTAACTGTGCTCGTATCTATTCCCAAAGTACTTCATACATTATCTTTTAAAAGATACGTTACGTTTACAAAAGTCACACAATACCCGTAGTATATGAAAATAGAGTGATTATCTTTTGAAGTAAATCAAAACACTTCTCTTCGTAAAATCAAGTAACAACATTCTTTTTCAAATGTTTCAAGTTTGCCTAATTTCAATTACTCAAGTTTCTCATTTTCGAAAGGTTTCGTAGTTCATAATTTTAATCACTTAATGATATAATTCTCCTTTAAAAGCAATTTGAGAAACATATGTCTGATACGTGAGTAGGTTATTCTTGTTTATAACAATCTTATTTAAGCAGCCATGATCTAGGAAATGTAACATCATTTTGTCTCATCTTAGTTTTTATGCAGATGGAAGTTTCTACTGGTTTTAATAATACTTAATCTGTCAAAACATTTCCTTTTATTAACGCTGCAGTGGTTTGTCGATACACATTCTGATTTCCGAACTCAGTAAAACATTCTTAAGCCGTTATACCTAACTTTCCATAAAGCTAGTATAACTCTTAAGTTTTCAAAAACTAAGTATTACTCTTCTTTCAAAATGATTCAAAAATCTTTTGAAATACTTCAAGTTCTTTATTATCACATAACCAGCCAGTTATAGTTCAAATCAGTTACCTTTTAAAAACCACAAGTATTTTCTTACCTACATAAAGCTGTTATAACCAACTTCCCATAAAGCCGTTATAACACTTTATGTTTTAGACCAATCAAATACATTTAACACGTGTACGTCTATCGTACTACATAGTTACACACATATCATGCTAGAAGAGATAGGAAGAGGTTCACATACCTCGCGACGATTATCGACTAATAGCAAAACGCCCAAGTACCTTCAAACCACGGCTACTCCTTGCCAAGTAGATCGCGCCACGCATAGTACTTCCACCTATAAGGCCACAAGGCGCTTATTAACATTTAGGTCTCTTCGTAGAACATTCTACGTAAAATTCGCAAAGACTCTCCCCGCAACAGCAGAAATCTCCTCCTCTAACGGGGCCGGCTACCCAGACAACCGGGGTTATACGCCTAAACCGGACGTACAATTCTATCTCACCTAAAAGTTACACAAGTTCATCAGAATACGGTCCTATGTAATTACATTCAGACTCTTCTTTCAAAAGGTTTCTTATTATTCAGGCTTAAGTCACGAGACATTGCCGTAAGTATTATTCAGGCTTAAGTCCAAAGACATTGCCGATAACTACGTTCAGTTCTATATATAGTATACTTCAACTATATATTCTAACAACATGTAATTTCCAATTACAATAGGGGGACAAGATAATTACCTCGATAAGCCCATAATTATCCAAGTATAAAGTCGATCCTGGACAACGTTTAGCTCCAACTCTGTGCGCTCCAACCCGCTCCAAACTACCCTTAGAAGTTCTAACCAACTTCTACATACTACTCCAACTAACCATGGAGATTTTCCTGTGGTTTCGGTTTGGTGACCGACGGAAGTATAATAGTATTACTGGCTTTTCAGATAGGTATAACCTTAGAATACTACAAGGTATACTGGCTAAGGTAATTTGGGCATTATAACAATACTTTGAGAGTATCACTATACCACAAAAAAAGGATATTATACGAAAACAACAACTAGGCTGGGGTACCCTACGCTAGCACCACAAGGAGGTGTGTACCCTACGCCAACCCCACTAGGGGGGGTACTCTCGGCCAAGGGGGCCTCACAAGGGGGAGGACGAGAACACCACTCAAAGGGAGGGAGGATTTTAACACTTAGGAAATTTTAGGAATGGATGAAGAAGTCTTCCAAAGGGGGGTATTTATAGGTCTAGCAAAGGCCAACCAATGGCCAAGATCATGCCAAGTGCATAGCAAGTGTAGGGCCAAGATCATGCCAAGTGCACCTTATCCATCTACCACCAAATATCCTACCTACTACTTGACAAAAACCCACCCATTTCGTCCACCCTTGACCGCCCAAGTCCTTCCAATGAGAGGGTGACAAGTGTCGCCCTCTTGTTGGTCCAAAATGTTTCATCTCTCGGAAAAATCCGAAAAAATTAAAAATCACATAGCCGGAATTTTCCATACTAAAGCTGTGTAAAGGTTTCGTCTAAAAACGACTCTAACCGGGTGTTGTGCACAAAAATAATTCGGCCAAGCCTTATTTAAAAGTTCAAATTTTTCTACGTACGCCCCACGCACATACTCCGAAATACGGGGTATAACATTCTCCCCTCCTTAGAAACATTCGTCCCGAATGTTCTTTCTAAGTCTCAAAACAAACATGCGCCAGTAGTCTTCACTACAATACTTATCTGAACAATCCTGCCACAACTGGCCACAACAACACCTGCGCAAAATACTTACATCCAAGTCCACGAGGAAACACCTCTAACATCACAAACGCCCCCATCCAAGCGTCTAAAATATAATTCCTTCGCACTTTCTCCATACAAAAGAAATGGTCACATCTCTGCTCGCAATACATGCTCGCTTTTCCCTTTACTCGTCGTGATACCACTTTTGTCACTTTGCCGCGAGGTTCTAGGGTCACTTCGGCGACCCAACAAATGGTACCGGACTACATGCGATCCCTGAGGTTGTCGTACACTCGAACTCTTACCACATTTCTGATACTGCTTTAGTTTCCAAAACTCGGGGTTACTATCTCTAACGTGGTCATCATTAACTGGGAACACTCTGGATGGATCTCCGATACTTTCCCGATCATAATAATACGAAAGACCGGACGTATTGCCTCCTAAGTCGAACAAGAAAAGCTAACATATAGGAAACCCGCCTATTCTTCACATGAACTCGTGCGGCCCAAAGTAACTCTGCTAAGTTCCTCTGCTTCTCCAAAATTGCCACACCCAACCCGGGTGGTACTTTCAAGAAGACCGACCAACTCAACTCTAAGCATCGCCGCCGATTATCCGCACGATTTCTCCGAGCCGCCGTAACCTCTTCTAGACAAGCTTTACCCTATCCACAGTTCTGTTGGAACAAGCCTGAACCAACTATCTGAATCTTGCCAACATCGAACCAATCGACTGGCGACTTACACATCCGCCCCTACAAGGCTTCATAAAGCGACATCCGAACACTGAAATGATAGCTTAAACACTCCCTCCACAGGAGACAACAATCCCCACAACTACCCCTGAAATCCACACACCGCCCGAGGCGAATGCGATTCGAGACTCACTGAGTTCTTAACCCCGCTGGTAAAACTTCCAAACAAAAACAGCTGCACTGGCTCCACTGTCATCATAAGGTGAAGGTAGGCACCGCGTTCATCCTTACAACCTTTCTGATAAATCAACACTTCCGAGTAAACGGTCTTTGCTAGAAGACAAGACGGTGACCTCTCGCCCGACCATCGGTCGAATCGTCCACGAACTCGCATTTGGTTAACTAAACTTGGGCCTAACACCTCATAACCATAACCCAAAGCGGGATCACCACAAACGACCCCACCACCATACAGTGTCGCGGTTGACCCGCAACGTGGCCTCAACCCGACCCGCAACGCCGCAAGACACTAGCCCCGAACCGAAAACTCTCACTAATCACGCATTTAAAACCTAGCGGTCTTCTTAGCTCAACTACCCTCTTTCATTCCACACTACTCAGGGACTTATCCCACAAACATAGCTCACGTGCACTATGCACTCTTATAAGGGTCAAACATAAACATACGTCTTTTACTCGAGATGGCCTTACCTCTAAGGTCTCTACGTATAAAGCTCTAAGGCTCACACTTCCTCTATCCCCCAAATCATACTCGGTTAACTAACCATGATTTCTAATCACAATTAACACACTGCTATCAGAACATAGCACTTAAGATATACTCATCTTATCACACAATACCAATCTCTAGAGGGTTAAGGATATACTTGTATCTACTGCTTCACTCCCCTTAGTCATTCTAATCAAACCTACCCCGTAGGGCACATAGCTAGGGGAGATGACGAACTACCCACCGATCCTGAAGGCTAAGTCCTCATACTAGGTCACCCATTCGACACATGGCCCTGACGGCCGCCGGCAAAACAAGCATCAACAAAAGATGACATTCCCGACGACGCCGCCACGCGGTGAACACCGAAAATGAATCCGCCGCCGAGCCTACGCAGAGCGTGAACCGAAAACTCGAGTTCGACCAACTCCCGATACCCCGAACGCCCCGAACCCCGGAGGACCTCTCTCGCACTAGTGGATGTGCATAATCTATCACCGCGAGGCGACTACTCGAAAGTTACTAAAGGACCTTGCCGCTCGCCCTCTTCTCGCCCTTCGTTAACCCGCCGATCTCTACGTTTCTTGGCTCGCCGCGACAAGCCCGCATCGTGCCATGCTCAAGCCTAATCAAGAATTACTCTTGCACAACCCTTTCTAAGATATTCATCAAGACTCGCGGTACATCGGTATACTCGGTAGCCAAATCCATAGCTAGTAATGTGGTTGTCTTTTCGCAATCTATATTCTCTGCTTCCGGCCGTGAATGAAGGTTCAAATGTCATGGCCGCAGAGGAATCGATGCCGCTAAACTCTGTTGGGTGGTGACGAGCATAACTCCCGAATGAAGCACCTAACTCGGTGATGGTTGGGCACAGGCCTCGTAACCTCTCAGATTTACTCGCAGCCTCGGCCGCTTTGCCTCCTGGCGGGTTGCTTCACGCGAGGCATAGCGGTGGAAAGAAATACGTTAGAGGGTCCAACTTACAACACAACTCTAAGGCACGATCTCGAGTGAGAAGAATAGAAACCAATCCTAAATATCCTATAGCCTCTCGATTATTGGTGTGGTGCACAACACACCGATAATCAAGACTCTACTAGATACGGTCAGAGACACTTTCCGAGGATTAATCGCTCGATATCACTTTTGTCACGACCAACCCGGCACGTGATCGTGCCTTACCGGGCACCCTAGTGATACAACATCGAGTAATCACGGAACATAAAACAAGACATGAAAATATTAAGAAGTAAGAAGCGATGTCGAGAAAACTTGCTTTACGGATATATATAAATCAATTTTTAAAACCGAACAGTTACATCCCATTACAACTCGCCACAACGATTTCATGCACTTCTAAGAATGATACGGAACAATGGCGGGACAGGGCCCGCCATACCTCGAATGTAAATACCTACAACGATGGGACTATACCACTGATAAGCCTCGGAGAAACGGAGCTTCCCATACGTTGAATCGTGACCCGAGAACTAGGATCAACGATCGTGTACCTCAACTCACGGCATGAACGCAGCCCCGAAGGAGGTCGATAACAGTACCAAGTATGTGAAATCAGAAGTACCTAAATGAAAACATATCATTTTAAAATCAGTTTTGCAAGTATGTATGAAACAACCAAGGTAACCGCACATAGTGCCATATCATAAACAAGAGCAACAATAGGTAAATCAGAATGGTCTTTTCTAGGTCGCGAATGATCAAGCAGGCCAATGCCCGTAGTATCACCATGCAAGCCTAATCACGACTCCGTAGTCCGCATAGGCCACTCATATAGGCCCGCATGGGTATGTAACCCCGCATCGAGGGTAGCTACTCCTGCATCGCCCCGACTCGTAGTCCGCATGGCCACATAGACCGCATGAGGTATAACCCCGCATCACTAACTCCGAACTCCGTAGCTCGCATAGGTCCCTTGGACCCGCATGAGGTATTCTCGAATCATGGTCCTGCATCACCGAGTCTACCCCGTGACGGAGGCGACTTAACCCCTGTAATATGTCAAGAGGTGAGTGATATTATACTAACATAACAAATTTATCGTTAAACAACATAAGCACAACAAGAATACTCTCTTACACAAACGTTACAAAGACACTAACACACGTAGCATCCTAACATGTTTACTTATCAAATCAACAAGAAAGTATTACAAGGCTATCACAAACCAAAGACAATCAAGTTATACACACAAGGTACATTCTAATATATGATTAACTGTGTCGGGTATCTATTCCCAAAGTACTTCATACATTATCTTTTAAAAGATACGTTACGTTTACAAAAGTCACACAATACGTAGTATATGAAAATAGAGTGATTATCTTTTGAAGTAAATCAAAACACTTCTCTTCAGAAATCAAGTAACAACATTCTTTTTCAAATGTTTCAAGTTTGCCTAATTTCAATTACTCAAGTTTCTCATTTTCGAAAGGTTTCGTAGTTCATAATTTTAATCACTTAATGATATAATTCTCCTTTAAAAGCAATTTGAGAAACATATGTCTGATACGTGAGTAGGTTATTCTTGTTTATAACAATCTTATTTAAGCAGCCATGATCTAGGAAATGTAACATCATTTTGTCTCATCTTAGTTTTTATGCAGATGGAAGTTTCTACTGGTTTTAATAATACTTAATCACAAAACATTTTTATTAACGCCGCAGTGGTTTGTCGATACACATTCGATTTCCGAACTCAAGAAACATTCTTAAGCCGTTATACCTAACTTCCCATAAAGCTAGTATAACTCTTAAGTTTTCAAAACTAAGTATTACTCTTCTTTCAAAATGATTCAAAATCTTTTGAAATACTTCAAGTTCTTTATTATCACATAACCAAACCGTTATAGTTCAAATCGATTACCTTTTAAAACCACAAGTATTTTCTTACCTACATAAAGTCGTTATAACCAACTTTCCATAAAGCCGTTATAACACTTTATGTTTTAGACCAATCCAATACATTTAACACAGCTACGTCGATCGGACTACATAGTTACACACATATCATGCTAGAAGAGATAGGAAGAGGTTCACATACCGCGACGATTATCGACTAATAGCAAAACGCCCAAGTACCTCAAACCGCAGGCTACTCCTTAAGCCAAGTAGATCGCGCCACGCATAGTACTTCCACCTATAAGGCCACAAGGCGCTTATTAACATTTAGGTCTCTTCGTAGAACATTCTACGTAAAATTGGCAAAGACCTCCCCGCAACAACAGAAATCTCCTCCTCTAACTGGCCGCTACCAAGCCAACCTGTGGGGTTATACGTCTAAACCGGCCGTGCACAATTCTATATCACCCAAAAGCTACACAAGTCTCATCAGAATACACCCTATGTAATTACAACAAAGACTCTTCTTTCGAAAAGGTTTCTTATTATTCAGGCTTAAGTCGCGAGACATTGCCGTAAGTATTATTCAGGCTTAAGTCCAAAGACATTGCCGATAACTACGTTCAGTTCTATATATAGTATACTTCAACTATATATTCTAACAACATGTAATTTCCAATTACAATAGGGGGATAAGATAATTACCTCGATAAGCCCATAATTATCCAAGTATAAAGTCGATCCTGGGCAACGTTTAGCTCCAACTCTGTGCGCTCCAACCCGCTCCAAACTACCCTTAGAAGTTCTAACCAACTTCTACATACTACTCCAACTAACCATGGAGATTTTCCTTAGTGGTTTCGGTTTGTTGGTCGACGGAAGTATAATAGTATTACTGGCTTTTCAGATAGTATAACCTTAGGATACTACAAGGTAGACGGCTCAGGTAATTTGGCCATTATAAAAAACCCTTTGAGAGTATCACGATACCCCAAAAAAAAAGGATATTACACGAAAACAACTAGGCGAGGGGGGGGGGGTACCCCACGGCTAGCACCACAAGGAGGGGAGGGGGTGTATACCTCTACCAACCCCACTCAGTGGGGTACTTCGCTGGGGCCTCACAAGGGGAGGACGAGAACACCACTCAAAGGGAGGAGGATTTTAACACTTAGGAAATTTTAGGAATGGATGAAGAAGTCTTCCAAAGGGTATTTATAGGTCTAGCAAAGGCCAACCAATGGCCAAGATCATGCCAAGTGCATAGCAAGTATAGGGCCAAGATCATGCCAAGTGCACCTTATCCATCTACCACCAAATATCCTACCTACTACTTGACAAAAACCCACCCATTTCGTCTACCCTTGACCGCCCAAGTCCTTCCAATGAGAGGGTGACAAGTGTCGCCTCTTGTTGGTCCAAAATGTTTCGCCTCTCGGAAAAATCCGCAAAAATTAAAAATGACATAGGAATTTTCCTACGAAAGTCAGGAAACGCTTTTCGAAAAACGACTCTAACCGTGTTGTGCACAACAATAATTCGCCCAAGCCTTATTTAAAACTTCAAATTTTTCTACGTACGTCCTTACGTACATACTCTGGAAATACGGGGTATAACATTCTCCCCTCCTTCGAAACATTCGTCCCGAATGTTCTTTCTAAGTCTCAAACAAACATGCGCCAAAGAGTCTTCACTACAATACTTATCTCAACAATCCCGCCACAACCGCCACAACAACACTGCGCAAAATACTTACATCCAAGTCCACGAGAAACACCTCTAACATCACAAACGCCCCATCCAAGGGTCTAAAATATAATTCCTTCGCACTTTCTCCATACAAAAGAAATGGTCACATCTCTCGCCGCAATACATGCTCGCTTCCTTTACTCGTCGTGATACCACTTTTGTCACTTTGCGGAGGTTCTAGTGTCACCCGCGACCCAACAAATGGTACCGATCGCACGCGATCCCCGAGGTGTCGTGACACTCGAACTCTTACCACATTTCGATATTGCTTGATTTCCAAAACTCGGTTACTATCTCTAACGTGGTCATCATTAATCGGGAACACTGGATGGATCTCCGATACTTTCCCGATCATAATAATACGAAAGACGGACGTATTGCCTCCTAAGTCGAACGACAAAAGCTAACATATAGGCAACCCGACCTATTCTTCACATGAACTCGTGCGGCCCAAAGTAACTCGGGCTAAGTTCCTCTGTTTCTCCAAAACTCGTCACACCCAACCCGGGTGGTACTTTCAAGAAGACCGTCACAACTCGAACTCTAAGCCGTCGCCGATTATCCGCACGATTTCTCCGAGCCGCGTAACCTCTTCTAGACAAGCTTTACCCTATCCACACCACCGGAATGCTTCAACCAACTATCCGAATCTTGCCAACATCGAACCAATCGATCGGGCGACTTACACATCCGCCCTACAAGGCTTCATAAGGCGACATCCGAACACCGAAATGGTAGCTTAAACACTCCTCCACAGAGACAACAATCCCCACAACTACCCTCAAATCCACACACCGCCCGAGGCGAACGCGATTCGAGACTCACCGAGTTCTTAACCTCGCTGGTAAAACTTCCAGAAACAAAAACAGCCGTACCCTGGGCTCCACTGTCTGTCATAAGGTGAAGGTAGGCACCCCGTGCAGCCTTACAACCTTTCTGATAAATCAACACTTCCGAGTAAACGGTCTTTGCTAGAAGACAAGACGGCTGACCTCCTCGGCCCGACTACTGGTCGAATGCATCCACGAACTCGTACGCTGGTTAACTAAACTTGGGCCTAACACCCTCATAACCATAACCCAAAGCGGGATCACCACAAACTGACCCCACCACCATACAGGTCGCGGGTTGACCCGCAACGTGGCCTCAACCCGACCCGGCAACGCGCAAGACACTAGCTCCCCGAACCGGAAAACTCTCACTAATCACGTTACGAAAACCTAGCGGTCTTCTTAGCTCAACTACCCTCTTTCATTCCACACTACTCAGGGACTTATCCCACAAACATAGCTCACGTGCATTATGCACTCTTTTAAGGGTCAAACATAAACATACGTCTTTTACTCGAGATGGCCTTACCTCTAAGGTCTCTACGTATAAAGCTCTAAGGCTCACACTTCCTCTATCCCCCAAATCTTACTCGGTTAACTAACCATGATTTCTAATCACAATTAACACACTGCTATCAGAACATAGCACTTAAGATATACTCATCTTATCACACAATACCAATCTCTAGAGGGTTAAGGATATACTTGTATCTACTGCTTCACTCCCCTTGTCGTTCTAATCAAACCTACCCCGTAGGGCACATAGCTAGGGGAGATGACGAACTACCCACCGATCCTGAAGGCTAAGTCCTCATACTAGGTCACCCATTCGACACATGGCCCTGACGGCCGCCGGCAAAACAAGCATCAACAAAAGATGACATTCCCCGGGACGACGCCTGTCACACCGAAAATCAACCGGCCGGCCGAGCCTACGTGTAGCTGTGAACCGAAAACTCTGGAGTTCTGACCAACTCCTGCATACCCCGAACGTCCTGAACCCCGTGGAGGACCTCTCTGCACTAGTGGATGTGCATAATCTAATCCGCTGGTGAGGCGACTAGCCTCGAAAGTTACTAAAGGACCTTGCTGCTCTGGCCCTCTTATGCTGTCCTTCGTTAACCCGTCGATCTATACGTTTCTTGGCCTGCTGCGCACAAGCCCGTACTCAGGCCATGCTCAAGCCTAACTGAAGAATTACTCTTGCACAACCCTTTCTAAGATATTCATCAAGACTCGCAGACATCGGATACTCTCCGTAGCCAAATCCATAGCTAGTAACAGGGTTGTCTTTTCGCAATCTATATTCTCTGTTTCCGGTCGTGGAACTGAAGGTTCAAATGTCATGGCCGCAGTAGGAACTGATGCCGCCGTGCTAAACTCTGTTGGGGGTGGTGGACGAGCATAACTCCTCGAACGGCACCTAACTCGGTGATGGTTGGGCTTGTGCCTCGTAACCCTCTCAGATTTACTCGCAGCCTCTGGCCGCTTTGCCCTCTGGGCGGGTTGCCCACGCGAGGCATAGCGGTGGAAAGAAATACGTTAGACGGTCCAACTTACAACACGGCTCTAAGGCACGATCTCGAGTGAGAAGAATAGAAACCAATCCTAAATATCCTATAGCCTCACGATTATTGTGTGGTGCACAACACACCGATAATCAAGACTTACTAGATACGGTCAGACACTTTCCGAGGATTAATCGCTCGATACCACTTTTGTCACGACCGAACCGGCCCGTGGATCGTGCCTACCGGGCACCCTAGTGATACAATATCGAGTAATCTGGAACATAAAACAAGACATGAAAATATTAAGAAGTAATAAACAGTAATATGAGAAAACTTGACTTACATCATATATATAAATAAATTTTAAAACCGAACAGTTACATCCCATTACTACTCTGCCCACAACGATTTGCACTCTAAGAATGATACAACAACAATGGCGGACAGGCCCGCCATACCCCGAATGTAAATACTACAACGACGGGACTATACCACCGATAAGCCTCCGAGAAACGGAGCTTCCCATACGCTGAATCGTGACCCAGAACTAGGATCAACGATCGTGTACCTCAACTCGCGGCGTGAACGCAGCCTCAAGGAGGTCGATAAATAACATGTACCAAGTATGTGAAATCAGAAGTACTTAAATGAAAACATAACATTTTAAAATCGGTTTTGCAAGTATGTATGAAACAACCAAGGTAATCGCATAGTGCCATATCATAAACAAGAGCAACAATAGGTAAATCAGAATGTGTCTTTTCTAGGTCGCGAATGATCAAGCAGGCCAATTGCGTAGTATCACCATGCAAGCCTAATCCTGGACTCCCGTAGTCCGCATAGGCCACTCATATAGGCCCGCATAGGGTATGTAACCCCGCATCGAGGGTAGCTACTCCTCGGCATCGTCCTGGACTCGTAGTCCGCATGGCCACATAGACCGCATGAGGTATAACCCCGCATCACTAACCTGGAACTCCCGTAGCTCCGCATAGGTCCCTTGGACCCGCATGAGGTATTCTCGAATCATGGTCCCAGACCGCCTGAGTCTACCCCGCATCGGAGGGCAGCTTAACCCCCGGTAAGAGGTGAGTGATATTATACTAACATAACAGCTTATCGTTAAACAACATAAGCACAACAAGAATACTCTCTTACACAAACGTTACAAGACACTAACACACGTAGCATCCTAACATGTTTACTTATCAAATCAACAAGAAAGTATTACAAGGCTATCACAAACCAGCACAATCAAGTTATACACACAAGGTACATTCTAATATATGATTAACTGTGCGGGTATCTATTCCCAAAGTACTTCATACATTATCTTTTAAAAGATACGTTACGTTTACAAAAGTCACACAATACCCGTAGTATATGAAAATAGAGTGATTATCTTTTGAAGTAAATCAAAACACTTCTCTTCGTAAAATCAAGTAACAACATTCTTTTTCAAATGTTTCAAGTTTGCCTAATTTCAATTACT
This sequence comes from Przewalskia tangutica, assembly GCA_029844215.1. NCBI lineage: Eukaryota > Viridiplantae > Streptophyta > Magnoliopsida > Solanales > Solanaceae > Przewalskia > Przewalskia tangutica. Next base: position 48,668,917 of record CM056730.1, read on the forward strand.
CAAGTTTCTCATTTTCGAAAGGTTTCGTAGTTCATAATTTTAATCACTTAATGATATAATTCTCCTTTAAAAGCAATTTGAGAAACATATGTCTGATACGTGAGTAGGTTATTCTTGTTTATAACAATCTTATTTAAGCAGCCATGATCTAGGAAATGTAACATCATTTTGTCTCATCTTAGTTTTTATGCAGATGGAAGTTTCTCGGTTTTAATAATACTTAATCACAAAACATTTCCTTTATTAACGCTGCAGTTGGTTTGTCGATACACATTCGATTTCGAACTCAAGAAACATTCTTAAGCCGTTATACCTAACTTCCCATAAAGCTAGTATAACTCTTAAGTTTTCAAAACTAAGTATTACTCTTCTTTCAAAATGATTCAAAATCTTTTGAAATACTTCAAGTTCTTTATTATCACATAACCAAACAGCTTATAGTTCAAATCATTACCTTTTAAAACCACAAGTATTTTCTTACCTACATAAAGTCGTTATAACCAACTTCCCATAAAGCCGTTATAACACTTTATGTTTTAGACCAATCAAATACATTTAACACACGACGCTCATCGCACTACATAGTTACACACATATCATGCTAGAAGAGATAGGAAGAGGTTCACATACCTCGCGACGATTATCGACTAATAGCAAAACGCTCCAAGTACTCAAACCGCGGCTACTCCTAAGCCAAGTAGATAGCGCCACGCATAGTACTTCCACCTATAAGGCCACAAGGCGCTTTATTAACATTTAGGTCTCTTCGTAGAACATTCTACGTAGAAAAGACTTCTCCCCGCAACAGCGTAAATCTCCTCCTCTAACGGGGCCGGCTACCAAGCCAACCGTGGGGTTATACGCCTAAACCGACGGCGTACAATTCTATCTCACCGAAAAGCTACACAAGTCTCATGTAATACGCCCTATGTAATTACTGATTCAAAGACTCTTCTTCAAAAGGTTTCTTATTATTCAGCTTAAGTCGTAGACATCAGTAAGTATTATTCAGGCTTAAGTCCAAAGACATTGCCGATAACTACGTTCAGTTCTATATATAGTATACTTCAACTATATATTCTAACAACATGTAATTTCCAATTACAATAGGGGGACAAGATAATTACCTCGATAAGCCCATAATTATCCAAGTATAAAGTCGATCCCGGCAACGTTTAGCTCCAACTCATGCGCTCCAACCCGCCTCCAAACTACCCTTAAAAGTTCTAACCAACTTCTACATACTACTCCAACTAACCATGGAGATTTTCCTTAGTGGTTTGGTGGTGACCGACGGAAGTATAATAGTATTACGGTGCTTTTCGTATAGGTATAACCTTAGAATACTACAAGCTATACGGCTAAGGTAATGTGGGCATTATAACAATACTTTTGAGAGGATCACTATACCACAAAAAAAGTGGTATTATACTTAAAACAACTAGGCTATGTGGTACCCTACGGCTAGCACCACAAGGAGGGGTGTGTACTCGGCCAACCCCACTAGGGGGGTACTCTCGGCCAAGGGGCCTCACAAGGGGGAGGACGAGAACACCACTCAAAGGAGGAGGATTTTAACACTTAGGAAATTTTAGGAATGGATGAAGAAGTCTTCCAAAGGGGTATTTATAGGTCTAGCAAAGGCCAACCAATGGCCAAGATCATGCCAAGTGCATAGCAAGTGTAGGCCAAGATCATGCCAAGTGCACCTTATCCATCTACCACCAAAATATCCTACCTACTACCCGACAAAACCCACCCATTTCATCCACCCTTGACCGCCCAAGTCCTTCCAATGAGAGTGACAAGTGTCGCCTCTTGTTGGTCCAAAATGTTTCGCCTCTCTCGGAAAAATCCGCAAAATTAAAAATGACATAGCCGAATTTTCCTACGAAAGTCGTGGAAACGCTTCATTTAAAAACGACTCTAACCGGGTGTTGTGCACAAAAATAATTCGGCCAAGCCTTATTTAAAAGTTCAAATTTTTCTACGTACGTCCTTACGTACATACTCTGGAAAACGCGCAGGCATCTAACCCACATCCTGGCTGCATGCCCCGACATCCCTCATCGTATAAGCATGGCCAAAATCAATCACGATGGAAGCATACCCGTGGAATCCCACATCACCGCGCAGACGCCCAATAAAATGTCCGCATCTAACCCGCATCTCGGTCACATGCCTTTAATCCCACATCGTATAAGCATGTCCAAGGATCAATCACAATGAGAGCATACCCGTGGAATCCCACATCACTGTCGGTACGTCCCAGTAAACTTATAACAAGACAGCCGGCCCTCCAACCGAGAGACACGACAACGAAGACATATAATACTTGCACTCAAAGCTATCACAAGCAAACCTAGGCAAGTTCATTAAACCTTAGACTTCCATTTTTATAAACTCATGGCACTTCTGTCTTACACATAAAAATCCGGGAATTTAACCCCAAGTACTACGTACTTCCATTATTTTCAAAAGATTCCTTTTTCTATAAAACCCCAAGATACTAACACCCGCAGTATCAAGGCTTGTGTACAATTCACAAAAGTCACTATACATTATAAATACATTTCGCTTTCTAAATCAAGTGACCCTTACTTTAAAACTTTAAGCAAGTGATTCCTTTAAATCACATTGCCCTTCCTTAATACAAGTTAATTCTTTGAATTCTTTATTAGAGAAAACCATTCTTTTTACCTTCCATAAAGCCGTTATAACCAACTTCCCATAAAGCCGTTATAACCCTTTATAGTTTTAGACAAAACTCATTCCTTTTCTAACCAAGAGACTTCTACTTTTTGAAACCAAGTATTACATACTTTCAAAGCAATTCACTTAACTTTCAAAAATACAATTAGTCTCTTAACCTTTAGAAATCAAGTGACTCATTTCATTATAAAACCTTAGGCAATTGATGCCTTAAAATCAAGTTGTCTTTTCACTAAAATCAAGTCATTATCTTTCCATAAAGCAAATATAACCAACTTCCCATAAAGTCGTTATATTCACTTTATACCTTAGCCAAATACATTTTCCTATCCAAGGGACTTATACGATTAAAACGGAACAAGTATCACATACTTCAAAAACTCTTCAAGTCCATTAACTTTCAATAAAACATTAGACATCCTTAATACCTTCAAAGAAGTGAGTTAATCTCCTAACTCACCCGACTTGGCTATTCATAAAACTAGTAAAGGATATCAAGATGTCAGACGCTCACTGTACTATATACGTGCAACTAGTCATGCTCAAAAGATAGGAAAAGTTCTACATAGAGCAAATCACACAACTACCTCTTAACTTCTAAGAGTAGAAAGAAACATGAAATGATACCACAGGTATTTTCCATACATAGAATCATGCCAAAGGAAGGAAGAGGTTCACATACCTCGCGACGATTATCGACAAGTAGCAAAATGCTCCAAAGTACTTCAACCTTGATAGCTATTCCACCCTCCCAGTAGGATACGCTATACTTAGTACTTCAACCTATAATGGTCACAATATGTCCATTAACCTCTTACTTCAACGTAGAATATCCTAGGTGCTAAGTCACTAAATTCTACGGAAAATCGGACAGCACCTCCTTTGTTTCTACTTACTTTGCCACATTTTTCAAGGCCGAATACAATAACCAAACACGCCACATTTAAGGCCCAATCAATGCAATCAACAATAGGGGATTACACGCCTACTAGACGTGTAAAATTCCGCCCCACAAACGATATCAAATTAATACAACTTACTAGGCCAATTCGGCTAACTTGAAGTACTACAACATCAATTCTTATCCAATTTCCATTTCAATCCAAGTTATTAGCCTAACATGATATCAAGTCGCAAGTGATAATAACTACTACAGTCTCCAAGTAATTAACATGCGACTATTCTAACTATGACCAATCTTGAAATCCAATTTCAAATGGCTAATGTGTCATTTCGGATTTTAGGCTACAACAATCCATAACACTTATAAAACTTCAACACATATACTTCATGCTAGTAAAATGTAAGGCTAACAACAATACATAATCTTGTAACACTTAAAGAGAACAAGATTATACCTCAACGAATCTCAATCTAACTTCCAAATCCGAAGTCACTCCTTAGCAACTTAGAGACCCTTAAAGACACTTCAATCCGCTACTTGAGACCCTTAGAACCATACCAACAACTTTCCTTCAAACTTCCAATCAAAACCTAGAAAGACAACTAGGTTTTCGCATACTAACCCAAAAACTATCTTTTTCCGAGATTTTTCTATTGAGATATGCTTACAATACACTTAGGAACCTTGGTTTAAAGTGGGGAGATTATTGGACAACAAACAAATTCTTTTCCTTTTCACTCATGTTGAACCCGAGAGCACTAGCTCTATGTTCATCCAATTTTCTTCAATTTTTTCTAAGTGTTGGACTATGTCTCACTACTAGTAGTATTATAAAGGGACATGGAAGATCAAGATGTGAACAATTGGGTGGCTTGGATGAGCTTCACTTAAATATCAAGGCTTGTGGGACCTTGACCAAGTCAACTTTCTCAAGCTTGACTACTAGCAAGACTTGTCTTCCTAACAAGGGTCAAATGACCATTGTGTCCATGCTTAAATTCGTCCAAGACAACATAAGGGGGTGACACGTGTCGCCCTCCCATTCGTCACAATATTACATTTTTCAGACAATTCCATAATTCCGATAAATTTTTACAAGTCTCAAATCTTAACACTTGTGAGTCCTTACGTACGTTCTTAAAACATGTCATGTAAATACGGGGTGTAACATTCTTCCCCCCTTAGAAACATTCGTCCCCGAATGTTTTTTCGGAGTCAATCTTTATAAACAATATAAGGCCATTTCCGGCTTTCACGACCCGGTTCCGGTGGAACGTGTCCACGAACCCGTAAAACAATTAACTAGACTTGGGCCTTGCACCTCGTGACTCGCCACGTGGCGAACTACTACCAACCGATCCCACTTATTCCAGGATATGGGAGACCTGCACAGTCCTCACCCCGTCCCGCCGTCGCACTTAACTCTTATTCTTGGTCTATAATAAATCTTTCTACCCGAGAAGAACTTGTACATCTAAGGTCTCAGCGGTCTTCAACATTCTTAGGCTCGCAATTTCCATGCTCCAAGCCTATCTTACTGTCCCTCTCAGAACGGTACAAAACTTCTCATAATACCAAAACCATGTTGTCTCGATCACAACACCATTTCTTACTCTATACCGGACCTCATCTCAGATAATTCTCTTAAGCCTACTACGCAGCTTAATCTATTAACATGACATTCCGTTAGGTTCCTTAACATGGCTTCTTAAGGGTTCACTACCCTATCAGACAGCTCATCCTTTCCCAATTATCTCAAATAAAACATAAGATCTTGGCGAGAATTCATTAACTGTTCCATACCTTCCCGGTATCTAGTTAGTCTTTACCAACTCTTGGTAATCTAAAAATCATTCTAGGCAACACGCGTCTGACCCTCATACATAACTTCGTATAGATGTATGTCACAATACCAACTATACTACAATCATTACCAACCTGGATACACAATCCACATAGTCCTTCGTGGGTCACTGATGCCTTTCTCGTAGCTGCAATCAACATAACTCGTTAGGGAGAGACGACCCTAACAACACAGCTCTATCGCACGATCTCGGAATGAGAAGAATGGAAACCAATCCTAAATGTCCTGCAGCCTCCTGATTATAGATGTGGTGCACAACACACCGATAATCAAGACTCTACTAGACACGGTCTGTAGACACTTTCCGAGGACTAATCGCTCGATACCACTTTTGTCACGACCGACCCGGGCTCATGACGGTGCCCTACACAGGCACACTTACAGGTATACATCAGAGAAAATCTGCGGAACATTCATGAAACTTTAAAAATAAACAACAGAAGTAAAATAACAGGTTAGCCGATAGGGCTACCTTCCTGGACATAATATATACAACCGAAGCGATTGCCTTTATTTTACAAAGCGACCCACATATGTGACTATGGACCTCTAAGAATTTTTAACATAATAAGCGTGGACGGGGCCCCGCCAAACCCCGAATGTACATGAATCTACTACCTCGGGAAAACTGTACAAGAGCTAAGCCTCCGAGCAAATGGAGCTTTCTTCAAAATCAACCGAGATCCTAAGAGCAAGGATCACCAACCTGGTACCTAAAACTGCGGGCATGAACGCACTCGGGCGGGGTCGATAACATGTACCGAATATGGAACGAAATAACGTCAAGAAATGTGATCATAATCAGACAAAAGAATGACAAGGACGAGTATAAAAATACATACCAGATCCTGCCGTGTCATTTCCACTTATGAACTTAATTTCACCTTATTATCTATTCTCATTTTCAATAAAGGTTATAGCCACAATCTTACGCACATGATTAGGAAAAGTCATTAAGTTCATTACTATATAACTTACTTATCTTTAATAAGTATAATCCGGCCCTTTAAGGAGAGGCGCCTATACTACCCGGCCCAATCTGGGACGCGATCAAGTCACACAAATATCAAAGCGTGCCCGTGAATCCCATCATCGCCGGCGACTATAAGTGTAAAATATAACCATGTGACGCGCGTGGCATCCCACCTCACCGTCGCATACATACACAACACATATATATATATATCTCCCGCGTGGAATCCCACTCACCGCTTCTGCATACATACACAACACATATATATATATCTCCCGCGTGGAATCCCACCTCACCGCTGACTATAAGTGTAAAATACAACCATGTGACGCGCGTGGCATCCCACTCACCGTCGCAGACACGCATAATAACATACATACATATATATATATATATATATAACTCGGCCGCATGCCCCAAAATCCCATATCGTATAAGCATGGCCATAACGTGCCCTCGGCATCCCTCATCGTTGGTGCATGTCTTCATGGGGAGCTAGCCCATGGAGTAATAATATAACATGCCCCCGGAATCCCTCATCGTGGGTACATGTCTTCATGGGGAGCTAGCCCATGGAGTAATAAAACGCGCAGGCATCTAACCCACATCCTGGCTGCATGCACCGACATCCCTCATCGTATAAGCATGGCCAAAATCAATCACGATGGAAGCATACCCGTGGAATCCCACATCACTGCCGGTACGTCCAATAAAATGTCCGGGCATCTAACCCGCATCCTGGTCACATGCCCCGGAATCCCACATCGTATAAGCATGTCCAAGGATTAATCACAATGAGAGCATACCCGTGGAATCCCACATCACTGTCGGTACGTCCCAGTAAACTTATAACAAGACAGCCGGCCCTCCAACCGAGAGACACGACAACGAAGACAAATAATACTTGCACTCAAAGCTATCACAAGCAAACCTAGGCAAGTTCATTAAACCTTAGACTTCCATTTTTATAAACTCATGGCACTTCTGTCTTACACATAAAAATCCGGGAATTTAACCCCAAGTACTACGTACTTCCATTATTTTCAAAAGATTCCTTTTTCTATAAAACCCCAAGATACTAACACCCGCAGTATCAAGGCTTGTGTACAATTCACAAAAGTCACTATACATTAGAAATACATTTCTCGGCTTCTAAATCAAGTGACCCTTACTTTAAAACTTTAAGCAAGTGATTCCTTTAAATCACATTGCCCTTCCTTAATACAAGTTAATTCTTTGAATTCTTTATTAGAGAAAACCATTCTTTTTACCTTCCATAAAGCCGTTATAACCAACTTCCCATAAAGCCGTTATAACCAACTTCCCATAAAGCCGTTATAACCCTTTATAGTTTTAGACAAAACTCATTCCTTTTCTAACCAAGAGACTTCTACTTTTTGAAACCAAGTATTACATACTTTCAAAGCAATTCACTTAACTTTCAAAAATACAATTAGTCTCTTAACCTTTAGAAATCAAGTGACTCATTTCATTATAAAACCTTAGGCAATTGATGCCTTAAAATCAAGTTGTCTTTTCACTAAAATCAAGTCATTATCTTTCCATAAAGCAAATATAACCAACTTCCCATAAAGTCGTTATATTCACTTTATACCTTAGCCAAATACATTTTCCTATCCAAGGGACTTATACGATTAAAACGGAACAAGTATCACATACTTCAAAAACTCTTCAAGTCCATTAACTTTCAATAAAACATTAGACATCCTTAATACCTTCAAAGAAGTGAGTTAATCTCCTAACTCACCCGACTTGGCTATTCATAAAACTAGTAAAGGATATCAAGATGTTGTACGTCTACCGTACTATATGCGTGCAACTAGTCATGCTCAAAAGATAGGAAAAGTTCTACATAGAGCAAATCACACAACTACCTCTTAACTTCTAAGAGTAGAAAGAAACATGAAATGATACCACAGGTATATTCCATACATAGAATCATGCCAAAGGAAGGAAGAGGTTCACATACCTCGCGACGATTATCGACAAGTAGCAAAATGCTCCAAAGTACTTCAACCTTGATAGCTATTCCACCCTCCCAGTAGGATACGCTATACTTAGTACTTCAACCTATAATGGTCACAATATGTCCATTAACCTTTTACTTCAACGTAGAATATCCTAGGTGCTAAGTCACTAAATTCTACGGAAAATCGGACAGCACCTCCTTTGTTTCTACTTACATTGCCACATTTTTCAAGGACGAATACAATAACCAAACACGCCACATTTAAGGCCCAATCAATGCAATCAAAAATAGGGGATTACACGCCTACTAGACGTGTAAAATTCCGCCCCACAAACGATATCAAATTAATACAACTTACTAGGCCAATTCGGCTAACTTGAAGTACTACAACATCAATTATTATCCAATTTCCATTTCAATCCAAGTTATTAGCCTAACATGATATCAAGTCGCAAGCGATAATAACTACTACAATCTCCAAGTAATTAACATGCGACTATTCTAACTATGACCAATCTTGAAATCCAACTTCAAATGGCTAATGTGTCATTTCGGATTTTAGGCTACAACAATCCATAACACTTATAAAACTTCAACACATATACTTCATGCTAGTAAAATGTAAGGCTAACAACAATACATAATCTTGTAACACTTAAAGAGAACAAGATTATACCTCAACGAATCTCAATCTAACTTCCAAATCCGAAGTCGCTCCTTAGCAACTTAGAGACCCTTCAGGACACTTCAATCCGCTACTTGAGACCCTTAGAACCATACCAACAACTTTCCTTCAAACTTCCAATCAAAACCTAGAAAGACAACTAGGTTTTCGCTTTGCGACTAACCCGAAAACTATCTTTTTCCGAGATTTTTCTATTGAGATATGCTTACAATACACTTAGGAACCTTGGTTTAAAGTGGGGAGATTATTGGACAACAAACAAATTCTTTTCCTTTTCACTCATGTTGAACCCGAGAGCACTAGCTCTATGTTCATCCAATTTTCTTCAATTTTTTCTAAGTGTTGGACTATGTCTCACTACTAGTAGTATTATAAAGGGACATGGAGGGTCAAGATGTGAACAATTGGGTGGCTTGGATGAGCTTCACTTAAATATCAAGGCTTGTGGGACCTTGACCAAGTCAACTTTCTCAAGCTTGACTACTAGAAGACTTGTCTTCCTAACAAGGGTCAAATGACCATTGTATCCATGCTTAAATTCGTCCAAGACAACATAAGGGGGGGTGACACGTGTCGCCCTCCCATTCGTCACAATATTACGTTTTTCCGACAATTCCATAATTCCGATAAATTTTTACAAGTCTCAAATCTTAACACTTGTGAGTCCTTATGTACGTTCTTAAAACATGTCCTGTAAATACGGGGTGTAACAGTTTTGGTTAGCCTATTTTCCTTATTGTATATCTTGTTTCATGTGTAAGTTTTTATTTCCGCTGATTTTCTCTGATGTTTTATCACTAGGGTGCCCGGGGTAAGGCACCAGTCATGGGCCCGGGGTCGGGTCGTGACAAAAGTGGTATCAGAGCAGTTAATCCTCGGAAAGTGTCTACAGGTCGTATCTAGTAGAGTCTTGATTATCGGCGTGTTGTGCACCACACCTATAATCAGGAGGCTGCAGGATATTTAGGATTGGTTTCCATTCTTCTAACTCTGAGATCGTGCCTTAGAGCTGTGTTATAAGTTGGACTCCCTCTGGCGTATTCGTATGTGCTAGTTATGCCTCTACGCAAGGCAACCATAGCCCAGAAGGGCAAGGCAATAGAGGGAGCTGCGAGTAGAATACAGAGGGTTACGGGGGCACAGGCCCAGTCATTACCTGAGATAGTGTCACGACCCGATCTCGGGCCCGCGACTGGTGCCTTACCCCGGGCACCCTAGTGATAACAACATCAGAGAAAATCAGCGGAAATAAAATTTAATCAGGAAACAAGAGACAACATAAGAAAACAAAGCAACCAAAACGGTTACCTTCGTGTATATACATAAACCGAACAGCATAATCCTTTACAAACCCCGCCACAACAAAGATTACTGCACTTAAGAATGTAACAACAACTATGACGACAGGTTCTCGCCATACCACGAATGTACAAGTATCTACAATGACAGGGACTATACCAAAAAGATAAGCCTCGAGAAACGGAGCTTCCTAACGCCGAATCGCGATCCTATGAGCGAGGATCAACAATCGTGTACCTCTACCGCGGATGAACGCAACTCCCGGGCGAGGTCGATAACAGTACCAAGTATGTGAAATCGAAAAATATCAGAATGAAATCACATTTCATCATTTTATAAAACCATTTTTTGGATAAGTAAACAGTTATGTCAAGTAAGGGGGCGCATATCCCCAACATGATCACTCACACATAACTATGGGTCTCACGCCCATAATATCACTCATGCCCGTGGAACTCCTTTCTCACTACCGGCAGTACATGATGTAAAACAACACCCATATGTGAACCTGAACACTAGATCCTGCCTGCATCATCAAACCGATCGGGCCAAGTAGAATAGCCAAATACCAGTCCAAAAGCTAGTCATATCCCTTCACGGGCAAGGTACGGAAGCCAACTACTACCCAAAAGCTAGCCACGAATCGCCGAGGCAAGTATCTTAAGCTAACGTACCCTAGCCTACCGTCTCACGAGATATGACCGAGGCAAGTATCTTAAGCTATCTACCAGAGCCAGTCGATACACGAGAAATGACCAGGACAAGTATCTAAAGTGCCTGAACCACATGTACAAATCAAGCCTGTGATCGCCGTCACCGCTAAGCTTCATGGATTAGCGGTCCATGGACAAATAACATAATCCTCACAATGACCGCATGCCTGCATCTTACCGGTATAAGCATGGCCATGAAACCATCCCATCGACGCATACCCGCGACCATCCATCATGTCGGTATGTCCAAAGGAAATAACAAGATAATACTCAAAGCCGACGATACTCGTGGACCATCCAACGCGTGTCGGTATGTCCAAAAGAAATGACCAGATAATACTCAAAGTGGACGATACTCGTGGACCATCCAACGTGTCGGTATGTCCAAACAATCAATCGATAGCCGCCTCCCGAGACACGCAGAGTACGTAATCAAAACACTTGCACAACAAAGGCTATCACAACAAGCATAGGCAAGTTCAACGTACTTTCATTTTATGTCAACAATCCGGGTGTCAACCCCAAAATACTACATACTTTCATTCTTTCAAAAAGACCTCTTTTTACGTAAAAGCCACACGATACTAATACTCGTAGTATCAAAACACGTTTTCTTTTCAAACCAAATTACTTCACCTTTGTAAAAATCTTTACAAGACTTTTAAAACAAGTGCTTTTCTTTTAAAACAACATCAAGTATACTCTTTAAAACCCAAATAGCTTACTCTTTTCAAAACAAGTAACCTATACTTAAATCAAGTTACTTCTCCTTTTCCGAAATCAAGTTGTTTATAAGTCAAGTCTCTTATCTTTTAAAATTAAGTCGTATAGCTTTCAAAATCAAATCTTTCTTTTATTTTCATAAAGTCGTTATAACTAACTTCCCATAAAGCCATTATAACACTTTATGTTTTAAACAAACAAGATTCATTTCACACACGTACGTCTACCGTACTATATAGTTCACAACAATCATGCTCAAGAGTATAGGAAGAATCACATACCTCTTCGGCTTAATCCACAAGCCAAGTCGAGTATGCCGCGCGTAGAAGAACCACCTATAACAACCACAATATATCTATCAATCTCTAGTTCTCTTCGTAGCATATTCTAAGTAAACATTTCCCTATTCTACGGAAAATTGAAGACTCTCCCGCATGATCACATAAATAACCTCCCTATCAAGGCACGCTACAAGCCAACAACTCCAAGGGGATTACAAGGCTACCCGGATGGGTACAAGTCTGCTTCACAATAATACTACACAAGTGGGGGAGGGGGACGAAATCAACAACACAGGGAGGGAACTATTTTGCATGGGAAAGCTGAAGGGTGGATCAGAATAACTCTTCAACTAAGGGGGGTATGTATCGCGGACTCAAGGGTCAAGATCTATGCAACTGTGTGGTCAGATTGGGCCATGTGTGTGGGTCCCACCACACCACATGGCCAACGAGCATAAGACAAGTGGCTTGCCACTGTAAGGCCATTCGCCGAGCGGATGTTGTCTAGCCACTTGTCCCACCATTTCGGCCACATGGCCACTCGAGGGGGTGACACATGTCGCCCCTTACTCGCTCCAAAATATTTCGTCTTAGAAAATATCCAAAATACCAAAAATCTCAAAAACAAATGGCCCCACAAAATCAGAATTTCTCCCGTGGACCCACGTGACCATTTCTGAAAATAAAATCCCAAAATTCTAATATAATCCAAGAAGTCCAAATACCAAATCTGGGAATCCAATTCCCATCAACGAACCTTTTTCCTTCACAAAACCCGGAAACTTTTCCGTCGAAAAATCACATTTTTCTTTCTTTCCAAAATTTCTGTCGTATTCTCGTACGTATGTCCTCACATACATACCCTGGAACTACGGGGTATAACATTCTTCCCCCCTTAGAAACATTTGTCCCGAATGTTCCTTCTAAGCCTCTAATCAACTGTGTGCCGGTATAGTCTCCACTACTATACTTACAAAAACCGATCATGCCACCAATGGCCCGAATATAACGTGTGCGCAAAACTCAGATCCAAGCCAACGAGGAAACACCTCTAACATCACAAAAAGCTCCCACCCATGGTCTAAAGGATACTCCATTCGCATCTTCACTTTTCAAAAGAAATGATCACTTCCGTTCTCATAACACATTGTTCGCTTCTTTTCTTACTCGTCGTACCTTTCTCGTATACCTGAACTCTTTCTATTACACGTACCACACATCAGTCATCGCTTCAGTTTCCAAAACATTGGAGTCACTACCTCCAAACTTGGTCATCTCACTAGCTTCAAATTTCCTCTAAGGCCATTCCCGGCCTTCACAATCCGATTCTGGTCGAACACATCCACGAACTCATACGATGGTTACCTAAACTTGGGCCTAGCACCCTCGTGACCCTACCACCTGGCGGGATCACCTCGAACTGACCCCACCTTATTTCGGGTTGCGGGTTGACCCGCGATCTGGCCTCAACCCGACCCGCTATCGCGCCAAACTCTTATTCCCCGATCCAGAACAATCTTATCTATCAAATCACGAAAAACTAGTGGTCTTCTTAGCTCAACTACCCTCTTACATTTCACACCACTCAGGGACTTATCACACAAATATACCCCACATATACTATAAAGGTCAATCATAAAAATAAATCTTTTACTCAAGGCGGCCTCGCCTCTAAGGGCTCCACGTATAATATTCTAAGGCTCACACTCTCTATGTACCCAACTTCCCCTTTACTAACCAGGCCTCTAAATCACAATTTAACATAATGCCTCAGAACATAACACTTAGCACATCATCATATCATCAATGCATACTAGTCTCTAGAGGGTGAAGGATATACCTGAAATCACATAGGCGGTTCCAAGGACCGCTAGAACTGGGAACTTCCACCACGACCCCTGCCACGGCCTGCCGGTGTATGAACACCCTGCCTAGCTATCGAAGGCGAAGAACCCGCAACAGATCCCGAAGGCCGAGTCTCTACATTCGCGCTACCTCTAGTTGGACAATTCCTCGCAAAATGGCCCTGCTGGCCGCATGTAAAACAAACTTTCTGAATACCGCGACACTCCCCCGCATGGGGTTTACCACACTGGCCACACCGAGGTTGGGGTGGCTTCATCCGGCCAACACTCACACTTCAAAACTGAACCTCGAGCCACGGCTCGCTCAAGACCGTAGAGGACCACTCAGATCGGGCGGAGGCGCATAACTAGTTCGGCCGCGCGTCCGCCTCGAAAGTTACCAAAGGACCTCGCCGCCCCGCCTTCTTCTGCTGGTATTGGTCAATCCGTCGGCCTCTCCGTTCCTCACACCCAAGTGCATAAGCCTGCATGCGTGCAATGTCCATGCCCGGCTGAAGAGCTACACCCGAGCAACTCTCTTCCAAGTAGTCATTGAGCCCCGTGACGTAGCGGTGTACTCTGTCCTCCATATTTGCCACTAACGCAGGGACATATCGAGCCAATGAGTCGAACTCCACGTTGTACTCCCGAACCGTACGCCATCTCTGTCTCAGCATCAAAAATATGTCGGCCCGTGCTCTCCTCATCTGCGGAGGCAAGAAATGGCTGAGAAATGCCTCCGAGAACTCGTCCCACATAGCTGGAGGCGCATGCTCCCCCCGGGACAGCTCCCACGAATCAAACCGATCATCGCAGATCACGCACCGATGCGAACCTAGGACCACCGACTCGGTCTCGAAGCCTTGATCACTCTATGATCCGTCAGAATCGCTTGGATGTACTCTGCGGATCATCCTCGTGCCTCGACCCATAGAACTCAAAGTGGTCGCGGCTCAAAAAGTCCCGTAGTCTTAAACTATCTCGATGCGGGTGAACTACGGGTGCTACGGAACCTCGACTCGCTCGCCCTCATGTCTAGCCACAATCCTAGCTAGTAATCGCCATCTCCTTATAACCCATATCCTCTGCTTCTGGCCGTGGACCGAGGCTCGTATCTTGTGGCCTCAGTAGAGACCGTTGCGGCTCTACACGCAGCTCCCTCTGCTGCCTTGCCCTTCTGGGCTCTGGTTGCCTTGCGTGGAGGCATAACTGGCATAAAAGAATACGTCCGAAGGAGTCCAACTTACAACACAACTCTAAGGCACGATCTCAGAGTGAGAAGAAATAGAAACCAATCCTAGATATCCCATAGCCTCCTGATTATAGGTGTGGTGCACAACACGCCGATAATCAAGACTCTACTAGATACGGTCTGTAGACACTTTCCGAGGATTAACTGCTATGATACCACTTTTGTCACGACCCGATCTCGGGCCCGCGACTGGTGCCTTACCCCGGATACCCTAGTGATAACAACATCAGAGAAAATCAGCGGAAATAAAATTTAATCAGGAAACAAGAGACAACATAAGAAAACAGGTTAACCAAACGGTTACCTTCAGGTATATACATAAAACCGAACAGTTACAATCCTTTACAAACCACGCCACAACAGATTACTGCACTCTAAGAATGTAACAACAACTATGACGGACGGGGCCGCCATACCCCTGAATGTACAAGTATCTACAATGACAGGGGACTATACCAAAAAGATAAGCCTCCGGAGAAACGGAGCTTCCCAACGCTGAACTGCGATCCTATGAGCGAGGATCAACAACTAGTGTACCTCTACTGCGCAGATGAACGCAGCTTCGGGCGAGGTCGATAACAGGTACCAAGTATGTGAAACTGAAAATACTGTAATGAAATCACATTTCATCATTTTATAAAACCATTTTTTGCGATATGTAAACAGTTATGTCTAGTAAGGGGGCGCATATCCCCAACATGATCACTCACACATAACTATGAGTCTCACACCCATAATATCACTCATGCCCGTGGAACTCCTTCCTCACTGCCGGCAGTACATGATGTAAAACAACACCCATATGTGAACCTGAACACTAGATCCTGCGTCGTCAAACCGACGCCAAGTAGAATAGCCAACTACTACCCAAAAGCTAGTCATATCCCTTCACGCAAGGTACTAAGCCAACTACTACCCAAAAGCTAGCCACGCAATGGCCGAGGCAAGTATCTTAAGCTAACGTACCCTAGCCTACCGTCTCACGAGATATGACCGAGGCAAGTATCTTAAGCTATCTACCAGAGCCTGCCGATACACGAGAAATGACCAGGACAAGTATCTAAAGTGTGCCTGAACCACATGTACAAATCAAGCTGTGATCGCCAAATCCGCAAGCTTCATGGATTAGCGGTCCATGGACAAATAACATAATCCTCACAATGACCGCATTCCCAAGATCTTACTCGGTATAAGCATGGCCATGAAACCATCCTATCGACGATACCCGTGGACCATCCATCGTGACGATGTCCAAAGGAAATAACAAGATAATACTCAAAGTGGACGATACTAGTGGACCATCCAGCGTGTCGATGTCCAAAAGAAATGACCGATAATACTCAAAGTGGACGATACCGTGGACCATCCAACGTGTCAAGATGTCCAAACAATCAATCGATAGCCTACCTCCCGAGAGACACGGTGAGTACGTAATCAAAACACTTGCACAACAAAGGCTATCACAACAAGCATAGGCAAGTTCAACGTACTTTCATTTTATGTCAACAATTCGGGTGTCAACCCCAAAATACTACATACTTTCATTCTTTCAAAAAGACCTCTTTTTACGTAAAAGCCACACGATACTAATACTCGTAGTATCAAAACACGTTTTCTTTTCAAACCAAATTACTTCACCTTTGTAAAAATCTTCACAAGACTTTTAAAATAAAGTGCTTTTCTTTTAAAACAACATCAAGTATACTCTTTAAAACCCAAATAACTTACTCTTTTCAAAACAAGTAACCTATACTTAAATCGTTAAGTTCTCCTTTTCCGAAATCAAGTTGTTTATAAGTCAAGTCTCTTATCTTTTAAAATTAAGTCGTATAGCTTTCAAAATCAAATCTTTCTTTTATTTTCATAAAGTCGTTATAACTAACTTCCCATAAAGCCATTATAACACTTTATGTTTTAAACAAACAAGATTCATTTCACACACGTACGTCTACCGTACTATATAGTTCACAACAATCATGCTCAAGAGTATAGGAAGAATCACATATCTCGTCGGCTTAATCCACAAGCCAAGTCGAGTATGCCGCGTGAAGAACCACCTATAACAACCACAATATATCTATCAATCTCTAGTTCTCTTCAGAGCATATTCTAAGTAAACAGTTCCCTTTTCTAGGTAAAATTCAAGAAGACTCTCCCGCAATCACATAAATAACCTCCCCTATCAAGGCCTGCTACCAAGACAACAACTCCAAGGGGATTACACGTCTAACCGGACGGGTACAATTCTGCTTCACAATAATACTACACAAGTGGGGGAGGGGGACGAAATCAACTACAAAGGGAGGGAAATATTTTGCTTTGGAAAGCTTAAGTGTGGATGATAATAAGTCTTCAACTAAGGGGGGTATTTATAGAGGAGTCAAGGGTCAAGATCTATGCAAGTGTGTGGTCAAGATTGGGCCATGTATGTGTGGGTCCCACCACACCACATGGCCAACGAAAGCACAAGACAAGTGGCTTGCCACTTGTAAGGCCATTTCGGCCAAGGGACAAGTGTCTAGCCACTTGTCCCACCATTTCGGCCCACATGGCCACTCAAGTGGGGTGACACGTGTCGCCCCCTTACTCGTCCAAAATATTTCGTCTTCCGAAAATATCTAAAATACCGAAAATCTCAAAAACAAAGCGGGCCCCACAAAATCGTAAATTTCTCCCGTGGTCCCCACGTGACCATTTCTGAAAATAAAATCCCAAAATTCCAATATAATCCAAGAAGTCCAAATACCAAATCTGGGAATCCAATTCCCATCAACGAACCTTTTTCCTTCACAAAACCCGGAAACTTTTCCGTCGAAAAATCACATTTTTCTTTCTTTCCAAAATTTCCGTCGTATTCTGGTACGTATGTCCTCACATACATACCCTGGAACTACAGGGTATAACAGATAGTGCTTCATTCGGGGAGTTCTGCGACGCAGCTAGCCCCAGGAGAGTTTAGAGCAGCAGCAGTATTTGTAGAGACCACGATACCTGAGTCTCCAGTTTCACGACCAGGAGCCGAGGATATGAGTTACAAGGAGATGGCCCAGTTACTAGCTAGGCTTGTGGCTAGGAATAAGGACAGACGAGAGTTGGAGGTTCCGGTAGTACCAGTAGTTCACCCTAGATCCGATAGTTTTGAGATTTCGGGACTTCTTGAGTTGCAGTCCACCCGAGTTCCATGGATTGAGAACTGAGGAAGATTCTCAAGAGTTTATTCGACAGTTGCAGCGGATCATGAGAGTGATCAAGACCTTAGAGGCATTTCCTACGCGCTTGCCCTCGCGGATGAGGAGAGCTCGCGATTAGATTTATGATGTTGGCGTAACGAGCGGACGGTTCGGGAATACGATGTCGAGTTTGACTCATCGCTCGTTATGTCCCCGCTTTAGTGGCGCATATGGAGGATAGTGTGCACTGATATGTCACAGGACTTGACGATTATCTAGTGAAGGAGGGTACAAGAGTAACTCTTGATCGAGCATGGGCGTTGCCCGCGACAAAGCTTATGCGCGCAGCAGATCGAGGAACGTAGATCAGCGGATTAACCAAGATCAGCAGAAGAGGGCCAGAACAGCAGGGTCCTTTGGTAACTTTAGAGGCGGACCTTCTCAGCAGCAGACTGGTTATGCGCCTCCGCCAAGATCTGAGTTGTCCTCCGCTGCACTTCGTGACGCTCGGTATTTAGGAATGGGTCAGAACTCGTGGTTTCGGTTCACAGATTTACATAGGTTCTAGCCAGCCAGATTCAGTTTTCCCTCGGTGTTCACTATGTGGTAGACGCCATCTCGGGAAATGTCGTCTTTTTTTTTTACTAATGCTTGTTTTACCAGCGGCCGTCAGGGCCATGTGAGGAGAGAATGTCCTAGTAGGAGGGATACAGGTGGGATGACTTAGCCTACCAAGTCAGTTGCGGATTCAGTGGTTCGGAGAGGAAGGGGTGTTAGCCAGAGGAGGCCACCCCCACCTCGGTATGGCCGTTGTGGTAGGTGTTCTTATGGGGAGTGTCGTACTACTTCGATAGCTTGTTATGCTTGCGGCCAGCAGGGCCATTTTGCGAGAAATTGTCCGACCAGAGGTGGCGCGGATGTTACGACTCAGCCTTCGGGATCAGTGGTTGGTTCATCACCTTCTGTAGTTATGCGCCCAGCAGAGCAGGATTTGATTAGAGCGGCAAAGGGAAAGTGAGGCAGTAGTTACAGAGATATCTTCAGCCCTTAAGAGACTTGTTTAGGTCGTTATGGTAGATACATGTGGAGTGCTATGTACGGATAGCATTGTGTTAGGTGTGGATTAGAAAACATGGGTAGTTGAAAAGGGTAAGTCTGGGGACGAGAAAATTTTGAGCCATAAAATACAGATAACCATGGAGACCTTAGATGCAAGGCCATCTTGAGTAAAGGATTGTACGTTTGATCGTTGTCAGGGTACATTGTATACGTGGAGTATTTTCAGGTGATAAGTCCATGAGTGGTGTGAAAGGGAAGTGGGTAGTTGGGCTTAGAAGACCACTAGGTTCTCATGACTTGAATAGTGAGATTGTTCCGGACCAGGAACGAGAGTTTAGTACGAAGTGGGTCGGGTTGAGGCCTTATCGCGAGTCAACCCGCAGCCCGGAATGTGGTGGGGTCAGTTTGAGGTGGTCCCGCTAGATGATAGGGTCACGAGGGTGTTAGGCCCAAGTTTAGGTAACCATCGTGACAGTATGTCCAAAGGAAATAACAAGATAATACTCAAAGTGGACGCATACTCGTGGACCATCCAACGTGTCAGTATGTCCAAAAGAAATAACCAGATAATACTCAAAGTGGATGCATACTCGTGGACCATCCAACGTGTCAGTATGTCCAAACAATCAATCAGATAGCCGGCCCTCCCCGAGAGACACGGTAGCACAGAATCAAAACACTTGCACAACAAAGGCTATCACAACAAGCATAGGCAAGTTCAACGTACTTTCATTTTATGTCAACAATTCGGGTGTCAACCCCAAAATACTACATACTTTCATTCTTTCAAAAAGACCTCTTTTTACGTAAAAGCCACACGATACTAATACTCGTAGTATCAAAACACGTTTTCTTTTCAAACCAAATTACTTCACCTTTGTAAAAATCTTCACAAGACTTTTAAAATAAAGTGCTTTTCTTTTAAAACAACATCAAGTATACTCTTTAAAACCCAAATAACTTACTCTTTTCAAAACAAGTAACCTATACTTAAATCAAGTTACTTCTCCTTTTCCGAAATCAAGTTGTTTATAAGTCAAGTCTCTTATCTTTTAAAATTAAGTCGTATAGCTTTCAAAATCAAATCTTTCTTTTATTTTCATAAAGTCGTTATAACTAACTTCCATAAAGCCATTATAACACTTTATGTTTTAAACAAACAAGATTTATTTCACACACGTACGTCTACCGTACTATATAGTTCACAACAATCATGCTCAAGAGTATAGGAAGAATCACATATCTCTTCGGCTTAATCCACAAGCCAAGTCGAGTATGCCGCGCGTAGAAGTACCACATATAACAACCACAATATATCTATCAATCTCTAGTTCTCTTCAGAGCATATTCTAAGTAAGCAGCCTCTATTCTACGGAAAATTCAAGAAGACTCCTCGCATGATCACATAAATAACCTCCCCTATCAAGGCCTGCTACCAAGCCAACAACTCCAAGGGGATTACACGTCTAACCGGATGGGTACAATTCTGCTTCACAATAATACTACACAAGTGGGGGAGGGGGACGAAATCAACTACAAAGGGAGGGAAATATTTTGCTTTGGAAAGCTTAAGTGTGGATGATAATAAGTCTTCAACTAAGGGGGGTATTTATAGAGGAGTCAAGGGTCAAGATCTATGCAAGTGTGTGGTCAAGATTGGGCCATGTGTGTGTGGGTCCCACCACACCACATGGCCAACGAAAGCACAAGACAAGTGGCTTGCCACTTGTAAGGCCATTTCGGCCAAGGGACAAGTGTCTAGCCACTTGTCCCACCATTTCGGCCCACATGGCCACTCAAGGGGGGTGACACGTGTCGCCCCCTTACTCGTCCAAAATATTTCGTCTTCCGAAAATATCTAAAATACCGAAAATCTCAAAAACAAAGCGGGCCCCACAAAATCGTAAATTTCTCCCGTGGGCCCCACGTGACCATTTCTGAAAATAAAATCCCAAAATTCCAATATAATCCAAGAAGTCCAAATACCAAATCTGGGAATCCAATTCCCATCAACGAACCTTTTTCCTTCACAAAACCCGGAAACTTTTCCGTCGAAAAATCACATTTTTCTTTCTTTCCAAAATTTCTGTCGTATTCTCGTACGTATGTCCTCACATACATACCCTGGAACTACGGGGTATAACAGATAGTGCTTCATTCGGGGAGTTCTGCGACGCCGCTAGCCCCAGGAGAGTTTAGAGCAGCAGCAGTATTTGTAGAGACCACGATACCTGAGTCTCCAGTTTCACGACCAGGAGCCGAGGATATGAGTTACAAGGAGATGGCCCAGTTACTAGCTAGGCTTGTGGCTAGGAATAAGGACAGACGAGAGTCGGAGGTTCCGGTAGTACCAGTAGTTCACCCTAGATCCGATAGTTTTGAGATTTCGGGACTTCTTGAGTTGCAGTCCACCCGAGTTCCATGGATTGAGAACTGAGGAAGATTCTCAGGAGTTTATTCGACAGTTGCAGCGGATCATGAGAGTGATCAAGACCTTAGAGGCATTTCCTACGCGCTTCTTGCCCTCGCAGATGAGGAGAGCTCGGGCAGTTAGATTTATGATGTTGAGGCAGAACGAGCGGACGGTTCGGGAATACAGTATCGAGTTTGACTCATTGGCTCGTTATGTCCCCGCTTTAGTGGCAGACATGGAGGATAGTGTGCACTGATATGTCACAGGACTTGACGATTATCTAGTGAAGGGAGGTACAAGAGTAACTCTTGATCGAGCATGGACGCGTTGCCGCACAGCTTATGCGCAGACTGAGGAACGTAGAGATCAACGGATTAACCAAGATCAGCAGAAGAGGGCCAGAACAGCAGGGTCCTTTGGTAACTTTCGAGGCGGACCTTCTCAGCAGCAGACTGGTTATGCGCCTCCGCCAGTACAGAGTGGTCCTCCACAGACTTCAGGACGTTCGGGGTATTTAGGAATGGGTCAGAACTCCAGGGTTTCTGGTTCACAGATTTACATAGGTTCTAGCCAGCCAGATTCAGTTTTCCCTCAGTGTTCACTATGTGGTAGACGTCATCCCGGGAAATGTCGTCTTTTTACTAATGCTTGTTTTACCAGCGGCCGTCAGGGCCATGTGAGGAGAGAATGTCCTAGTAGGAGGGATACAGGTGGGATGACTTAGCCTACCAAGTCAGTTGCGGATTCAGTGGTTCGGAGAGGAAGGGGTGTTAGCCAGAGGAGGCCACCCCCACCTCGGTATGGCCGTTGTGGTAGGTGTTCTTATGGGGAGTGTCGTACTACTTCGATAGCTTGTTATGCTTGCGGCCAGCAGGGCCATTTTGCGAGAAATTGTCCGACCAGAGGTGGCGCGGATGTTACGACTCAGCCTTCGGGATCAGTGGCTGGTTCATCACCTTCTGTAGTTATGCGCCCAGCAGAGCAGGATTTGATTAGAGCGGCAAAGGGAAAGTGAGGCAGTAGTTACAGAGATATCTTCAGCCTTAAGAGACTTGTTTAGGTCGTTATGGTAGATACATGGGGAGTGCTATGTACGGATAGCATTGTGTTAGGTGTGGATTAGAAACATGGGTAGTTGAAAAGGGTAAGTCTTGGACGAGAAAATTTTGAGCCATAAAATACAGATAACCATGGAGACCTTAGATGCAAGGCCATCTTGAGTAAAGGATTGTACGTTTGATCGTTGTCAGGGTACATTGTATACGTGGAGTATTTTCAGGTGATAAGTCCATGAGTGGTGTGAAAGGGAAGTGGGTAGTTGGGCTTAGAAGACCACTAGGTTCTCATGACTTGAATAGTGAGATTGTTCCGGACCAGGAACGAGAGTTTAGTACGAAGTGGGTCGGGTTGAGGCCTTATCGCGAGTCAACCCGCAGCCCGAAATGTGGTGGGGTCAGTTTGAGATGGTCCCGCTAGATGATAGGGTCACGAGGGTGTTAGGCCCAAGTTTAGGTAACCATCGTGACAGTATGTCCAAAGGAAATAACAAGATAATACTCAAAGTGGACGCATACTCGTGGACCATCCAACGTGTCAGTATGTCCAAAAGAAATAACCAGATAATACTCAAAGTGGATGCATACTCGTGGACCATCCAACGTGTCAGTATGTCCAAACAATCAATCAGATAGCCGGCCCTCCCCGAGAGACACGGTAGCACAGAATCAAAACACTTGCACAACAAAGGCTATCACAACAAGCATAGGCAAGTTCAACGATTTTCATTTTATGTCAACAATTCGGGTGTCAACCCCAAAATACTACATACTTTCATTCTTTCAAAAAGACCTCTTTTTACGTAAAAGCCACACGATACTAATACTCGTAGTATCAAAACATGTTTTCTTTTCAAACCAAATTACTTCACCTTTGTAAAAATCTTCACAAGACTTTTAAAATAAAGTGCTTTTCTTTTAAAACAACATCAAGTATACTCTTTAAAACCCAAATAACTTACTCTTTTCAAAACAAGTAACCTATACTTAAATCAAGTTACTTCTCCTTTTCCGAAATCAAGTTGTTTATAAGTCAAGTCTCTTATCTTTTAAAATTAAGTCGTATAGCTTTCAAAATCAAATCTTTCTTTTATTTTCATAAAGTCGTTATAACTAACTTCCATAAAGCCATTATAACACTTTATGTTTTAAACAAACAAGATTTATTTCACACACGTACGTCTACCGTACTATATAGTTCACAACAATCATGCTCAAGAGTATAGGAAGAATCACATATCTCTTCGGCTTAATCCACAAGCCAAGTCGAGTATGCCGCGCGTAGAAGTACCACATATAACAACCACAATATATCTATCAATCTCTAGTTCTCTTCGTAGCATATTCTAAGTAAACAGTTCCCTATTCTACGGAAAATTCGGAAGACCTCTCCCGCAATCACATAAATAACCTCCCCTATCAAGGCCTGCTACCAAGACAACAACTCCAAGGGATTACACGTCTAACCGGACGGTACACCGCTTCACAATAATACTACACAAGTGGGGGAGAGGGACGAAATCAACTACAAAGGGAGGGAAATATTTTGCTTTGGAAAGCTTAAGTGTGGATGATAATAAGTCTTCAACTAAGGGGGGTATTTATAGAGGAGTCAAGGGTCAAGATCTATGCAAGTGTGTGGTCAAGATTGGGCCATGTGTGTGTGGGCAGGGTATGTAAAAGGGATGTAACTGTTCAGGTTTAATCATTTTTATATATATGCAGAAAGGTGACCGTTTTGGTTAGCCTATTTTCCTTATTGTATATCTTGTTTCATGTGTAAATTTTTATTTCCGCTGATTTTCTCTGATGTTGTATCACTAGGGTGCCCGGGGTAAGGCACCAGTCATGGGTCCGGGGTCGGGTCGTGACATATATATAGAATGAGTATTGATAAGAATTGAACTGTATTTACAGTAGACTTGTAGTATTATTGTGGAGTAGAATTGTACACGTCCGGTTAGACGTGTAACCCCCCCCTCCCCTCCCTTGGAGTTGTTGGCTGGGTAGCGGGCCTTGATAGAGGAGGAGATTTATGTGGTTACGGGGGGGAGGTGCTGCCGAATTTTCCGTAGAATAATGACCTTGTGCTTGGAATTGTGCTACCAAGAGATCGGGAAGTTGATAGACGTTTTGTGGCTTTTTAGGTGGAAGTACTACGAGTAGCGTATTCTACTTGAAGGGTGGACAAGGCTAGCAGGGTTACAGTACTTTGGAGCTTTTTGCTTTTTGTCGATAATCGTCGCGTGGTATGTGAACCTCTTTCTATCCTTTCTAGCATGATATTTGTGAAATATATATAGTGCGGTAGACGCACGTGTGTTTAAAGGAATTTGATTTTCCTTTTGTTTCCTTGACTTGATTCCAAAGTTAAGTGACTTGTTATGAAATATTAAGGACTTGAATTATGTTAAAAAGTTGTAAAACCTCACTCATGAGTAATGAGTGTGTGGTCTTTTAAAGAATAAAGTTATCTTGATTTCGAAAATAAGAATAGTTGTCCTTGGTTGGTTTAAAACATAAAGTGTTATAATATCTTTATGGAAAGTTATTTATAACGACTTTATGAAAACAAAAGAATGGTTTTATCATTGGATTTAAAATGATAACTTGACATTTAAAAGTTGGAGGTTAGTTTCCTTAAAAGATATGATTTAAAGATTAAGATCCTGATTTTTGAAAGTAAAGAGACTTGACTTATAAACAACTTGATTTTGGGAAAGGAGAAGTAACTTGATTTAAAGGTATAGGTTACTTGTTTTTAAAAGAGTAAGACACTTGGTTTAAAAAGTATATTGCTACTTGACTTTAAAAAGGAAAAAGTGTCTTTGTTTTAAAGGAAGGCATGGTTTTGTCTTAAAATGGTTTAAAAAGGAAGGCATGCTTTTGTCTTAAGATTGGTTTAAAAATAAGGTATGGAAATTTTTTTGGTTTACTTAAAAGATAGTTACTCTATTTTGATACTACGGGTATCGTGTGACTTTTGTGTGAGTAACTTGACTATGTTGGCTTGTGATAGCCTTGTAATAGTGTGTTGTTGGTTTGATAAGTAAACATGTTATGGCCACGTGTGTTAGTGTCGTGTGACGTTTGTGTAAGGGGTTTTCTTGTTGTGCTTATGTTGTTTAACGATAAGCGATTATCTTGTATTATATCACTTACCCACGACTTGTTATGCAGGGTTAGCGCCCCGTCGAGGAATACCTCAATGCGGGTGCATGTGACCTATGCGGCTGCGGAAGTTCGGGATGATCACTCGGTGTGTTATCCGTCGAGGAATACCTCATGCGATGCGTGTGACTATGCGGTGCGGGAGTCCAGTTGATGCCGAGGTTAGCTACCCCGTCGAGAATACCTCATGCGGACCTAGGTGGTCTATGCGGACTGCGGGAGTTCTAGTATTAGGCTCGCATAATGATACTATGGGCGATTGTCCTTGCTTCGATCATTAGCGGCCTAGAAAAGACCAGTTACGTTATATCTATTTTGCTCTTGTTTATCTTTGTGGCACTATATGCGATTAAATTGGTTGTTAAATGCGTATTTGTAATTGGTTTTAAAGTGTTATGATTTTATTTCATGATTTACGATTTCACATACTTGGTACTGTTATCTTGACCTCCTTCGAGGCTGCGTTCATGCCGCAGTAGAGGTACACCGCGATTGTTGATCCTCGCTCATAGGATCACAGTTCAGCGTTTTGGGAAGCTCCGTTTCTCCGGAGGCTTATCTTTGGTATAGTCCCCTGTCGTTGTAGGTACTTGCATTCAGGGGTATGGCGGGGCCCTGTCCCGTCGTTGTTGTTATAACATTCTTAGAGGTCTGTAGTACTGTTGTGGGCAGGGTTTGTAAGGAATGTAACTGTTCAAGTTTTTATATATATATATACAGAAAGGTGACCATTTTGGTTAGCCTATTTTTTCGTATTGTATGTCTTGTTTCATGTGTAAGTTTTTATTTCCGCTGATTTTCTCTGATGTTGTATCACTAGGGTGCCCGGGGTAAGGCACCAGTCACGGGCCCGGGGTCGGGTCGTGACACTTAGTATGATTCTACATTAAGAAGTGAGGAGTTGATAGACATGTTATGATTAATATAGGTTGAAGTACTACGAGTAACGTATTCTACTTAAAGGATGGAATAACTGTCAAGGTTAAAGTACTTTGGAGCATTTTGCTACTTGTCGATAATCGTCGCGAGGTATGTGAACCTCTTCCTCCTTTTGGCATGGTTCTATGTATGAAATATACATGTGGTCTTATTTCATGGTTCCTTCTACTCTTAGAAGTTAAGAGGTATGTATGTATGATTTACTCTATGTAAAATTCATGTCTAAGCTATCCTAAGTTCTTACCAAGTCTTATAGGGGATGTTGGTAAGAGTCGTTAGGAAGTATTTGGAGTCGAGTTGACTTTGATAATTTACTGCACGAATGAGAATAAGTATCGAACAAGCCATTGCAGCGTTAATAAAAGAAAATGTATCGACAATCAATTAAACAAAAATGAGTAGAATTCTCCATCTGCATAGAAGCTAAGATAAGACAAAATTGTATTACATTTTCTAGATCATGGTTGCTTTAATAAGATCGTTATAATCAAGTATAACCTATTCACAACGCACAAAAGTATATGTTACTTAATTTAAAGAGTTTACGTTATGAAGTTTTAAGACTATGAACCTTAAATTCTTAAAAGGTTAAGAGACTTTATTTTTCAAGTTATGGGACTTGATTCTTAAAGGAAGGAATGACTTGATTTAAAAGTATAGAATACTTGATTTGGAAAGTATTGATTTCTTGATATTCTAAAGATAAGAGACTTGATTTCTAAAGTTAAGAAACTTGATTTCTAAAGATAAGAGACTTGAAGTATTTTGAAAACTATGTAACTTGATTTGAAAGTATAAGTCTCTTGGTTATAAAAAGAATGAATTTGTCTAAGACATAAAGAGTTATTACGGATTTATGGGAAGTTGGTTAAAGAATGGTTTTCTCTAGTAATGTAAACAAAGAAATGACTTGAAATAAAGAAGGGCAATTTGATTTAAAGGTACCAATTGCTTAAAGTTTTAAAGTAAGGGTCACTTGATTTAGAAGCCTAGAAATGTATTTCTAAAAATGTAGTGACTTGTTTGAAATGTAGACATGCCTTGATACTACGGGTGTTAGTATCTTGGGGTTTTTATATGAAAATGAGTCTTCTGAAAAGAATGGAGGTACATAATACCTTGGGTTAAATCCCCGGATTTTTAATGACATGTTAGTGCCTTAAGTTTGAATAAAATGAGAATGCTTAATAATTAAGGCTAATAAGAAGTTAAGGGATTTCTTAACTTGCTGATATTTAGGATAAGCCGGTGGTGCTTATGTTATGTGTGATAAGCCGGTGGTGCTTATGTTATGTATGATAAGCTGGTGGTGCTTATGTTATTTATGATAAGCTGGTGGTGCTTATGTTATGTAAAATAGTCGGTTGTGCTAGGTTATGTAATTCTTACGGGGTAAACCACCGGGCTACTACTTATTCCATGGATTTGCTACCCATGATGCGAGTGCGAAATAGTCCCATGCGAGGCGGATGGCCTCATTGCCGGTCCACAGGACCTATGCGGGTGAAATAGTCCCATGCGAGGCGGATGTCACGACCCGACCCCGGACCCGCGATTGGTGCCCTACCTAGGCACCCTTATAGGTATACATCAGAGATAATCAGCGGAACATACAAAAACTTAACAAGACATAAATAACAGGCTAGCCGATAAGGCCACCTTCCAAAAA
Source organism: Przewalskia tangutica (assembly GCA_029844215.1). Taxonomy (NCBI): domain Eukaryota; kingdom Viridiplantae; phylum Streptophyta; class Magnoliopsida; order Solanales; family Solanaceae; genus Przewalskia; species Przewalskia tangutica. Next base: position 48,697,633 of record CM056730.1, read on the forward strand.
TATACACGTAAACCAAAAAGCAGTTACCTCTTTTTTTTTTCTTTACACAACCCAATCCACAAGATATGACTACAGACCTCTAAGAATTTCTGACATAACAACTGTGACGGGACAGGCCCCGCCATACCCATGAATGTAAATAAATCTACACCCTCAGGGAACTGTACTAAAATATAAAGCCTCCGAAATAATGGGGCTTTCCAACCAGCTGAACAGTGATCCTAAGAATGAGGATCAACAAGCTATGTACCTCAACCTGCGGCATGAACGCAGCCCCCCGAAGGAGGTCAGTACGAAATATGTACCAAGTATGTGAAACTGAAAATACTGTAATGAAATCATAACAGTCTATATAAAGCTGGAGACATGTATGATAACCAAAATAACAGTACACTGTGCCTTGCCAAAGTGAAAGTAATGAAATTCAGTTTTACCTTTTAAAGACTACTTCAACACATGAACAATAGTCACACAGGGCTACGGAAACAAGCCCTCAAATATCATCACATAGTCCGGTAAGGGTCTCAAGCCCACAAATATCAAAGCGTGCCCGTGGAATCCCCCATCACTGCCGACAACCATAAGTGTAAAATATAACCATGTGACGCGCCCGTGGCATCCTATCTCACTGTTGGCGTACACATATACAATAAATATATATGTCTCCTGCCCGTGGAATCCCCCATCACGGGTACATGACTTCATGGAGAGCAAATCCATAGGGTAATAATCGTATATAACATGCCTGTGGAATCCCTCATCTCGGGTACATGTCTTCATGGGGAGCTAGTCCATGGAGTAATAATCGTATATAACATGCCCGTGGAATCCCTCATCTTGGGTACATGTCTTCATGGAGAGCAAATCCATGGAGAAATAATACATAACATGGTCGCATGCCCCAGAATGCCTCATCGTATAAGCATGGCCATGGGTAATAAAACAAATCCGGGAATCTAACCCGCCTCCTGGTCGCATACCCCGGAATCCCTCATCGTATAAGCATGTCCAAGGAGTAATAAAAACAATCCGGGAATCTAACCCGCATCCTAGTCGCATGCCCCGGAATCCCACATCGTATAAGCATGTCCAAGGATTAATCACAATGGAAGCATACCCGTGGAAGCTTCCATCACTGACGGTACGTCCAAGTAAATTCACAACAAGACAGCCGGCCCTCCAACTGAGAGTCACGGCAGCGTAAACATATAATACTTGCACTCAAGGCTATCACAAGCAAGCATAGGCAAGTTCATTAAATCTTTAGACTTTCATTTTATATACTCAAGGCACTTTTCGTTTCACATAAAAATCCGGGAATTTAACCCAAAGTACTACGTACTTCCATTCTTTTCAAAAGACTCCTTTTCATATAAAACCCCAAGATACTAACACCCGTAGTATCAAGGCATGTCTATTTTTCAAAAAAGTCACTATATTTTTAGAAATACATTTCTAGGCTTCTAAATCAAGTGACTTCTTTCTTTAAAACTTTAAGCAATTGATGTCTTCAAATCAATTTGCCTTTCTTCATTTCAAGTTATTTATCCTTATTTACATCACTAGAGTAAACCATTCTTTCATCTTTCCATAAAGCTATTATAACCAACTTCCCATAAAGTCGTTATACTAACTTTATGCTTTAGACACTTACATTCTTCTTCTTTTTATAACCAAGAGACTTATACTTTTAAATCAAGTTACATAACTTTAAAAATACTTCAAGTCTCTTAACTTTTAAGAAATCAAGCTTCTTAACTTTAGAAATCAAGTCTCTTATCTTTAGAATGACAAGAAATCAATACCTTCCAAATCAAGTATTCTATACTTTTAAATCAATTCATTTCTTCCTTTAAGAATCAAGTCCCATAACTTGAAAAATAAAGTCTCTTAACATTTTTAGAATTTAAGGTTCATAGTCTTAAAACTTCATAACGTAAACTCTTTAAATTAAGTAACATATACTTTTATGCGTTGTGAATAGGTTATACTTATTTATAACGATCATATTAAAGCAGCCATGATCTAGAAAATGTAATACAATTTTGTCTTATCTTAGCTTCTATGCAGATGGAGAATTCTACTCATTTTAATATAATTAATTGTCGTTACATTTTCCTTTATTAACGCTGCAATGGTTTGTTCGATACTTATTCTCATTCGTGCAGTAAATTAGCCAAGTCAACTCGACTCCAAATACCTCCTAACGACTCTTACCAACATCCCCCATAAGACTTGGTAAGAACTTAGGATAACTTAGACATAACTTTCACATAGAGTAAATCAACATACATACCTCTTAATTTCTAAGAGTAGAAGGAATCATGAAATAACACCACATGTATATTCCATACATAGAATCATGCCAAAAGGAGGAAGAGGTTCACATACCTCGCGACGATTATCGACAAGTAGCAAAATGCTCCAAAGTACTTCAACCTTGATATCTATTCCATCCTTTAAGTAGAATATGCTACTCGTAGTACTTCAACCTATATTAATCATAACATGTCTATCAACTCCTCACTTTTTAACGTAGAATCATACTAAGTGCTAGGTCTCTTATTCTACGGAAATCGGACAGCACTTCCTTTGTTTCTACGTACTTTTCCACCTTTTTCAATGCCCGAAAATCAGTAACCAAACGCCACATTTAAGGCCCAACAATTCAGCAAATACAAACGCCTAATAGGATGTGTAAAATTCTGCCCCACAATCAATATAAAACTGTCCAATAATTCCAAGCCCTATTCGGCTACAATGTCACAATAATTATCAATTTCCTTTCAATTATTTTTTCAATGCAAGTTGTTATTCCAACATGTTATATACATAATAACAATTACAACAACTATAACTCCTTTCTTCCTTAACATGCGACGATTGTAACTACCGTCCAAATTAATTACAACATTAATGGCTAACTTGTCCATTTTCGGTTTCCAACATGTCGACATGATCCAAATATTTTCAAACTTCATTCTATATACCACATGCTCATTTCTTAACTACTAAAACATGAAATCTTCAATTACATTAGGAAGATGAAGATTTTACCTCAATAAGCCCTAATAATGTCCAAGCGTAAAAGTCGATCCTTAGCAACTTTTAGCTCCTCTTATTATGTTCCAATCCGCTCCAAGCACTCCTTAGAAGCTCATGAAGAACTCCTCTTCAAGTTCCATCTTCAAAGTTGAAGAACACCTTAGGTTTCCATCTTGCGACTAACGTGAAAACGTCGTTTTTCCGGGATCTTTTGTTACACCCCGTAGTTTCAGGGTATGTATACGAAGACGTTCGTACGAGAATACGACACAAAAATTGGAAAGGAAGAAAGATGTGATTTTTCGACGGAAAAGTTTCCGGATTTTGTGAAGGAAAAAGGTTCGTTAATGGGAATTGGATTCCCAGATTTGGTATTCGGACCTTTTGGAATATTTGAGAATTATGGAATTTTATTTCCGGAATTGGTCACGTGGGGCCCACGGGGAAAATTTACGGTTTTGTGGGGCCCACTTTATTTTCGGATTTTTGGCATTACGGATATTTTCGGGAGATGAAATATTTTGGACGCGTAGGGGGGCGACACGTGTCACCCCCATGTGGCCATGTTGGCCGAATGGTTGGTGGACAAGTGTTGGACGTTTTTGGTGGACAAGTGGCAAGCCACTTGTCCCATTTTTGTGGTGGACACATGTCTCATTGTTGTGGTGGACACTTGGTTGGAAGACTCCACTCCCACATGGACCAAATCCTCACCATACACTTGCTTTGATCCTAGTCATTGATTTCTCTATAAATACCCCCCTTGTTGCAAGACTTTATTCATCCCTCACTTGAAATATTTTTCCAAGGCAAAATTCCCCCTCCCTCCCTTTGTGGTTCTCGTCCAACACCCCCCCTCTTGTGAAATAATTTCTTCAAGTATTGTTATAATCCCATATACCTTAGCCTAAAATCCCTTGTAGTATTCCAAAGTTATCTTTATACTAAGAGCCCGAAAACACTACTTTATTCCAATAATCGCAAAAACGAAACCCTAGGAAAATCTTCATAGATGGATGGAGTGTTAAGAGAAGTTGTTTAGAAACTTCTAAGGGTTGCTTGGAGCGGGTTGGAGCGTAAGGAAGTGGAGCTAAACATTGCTCAGGATCGACTTATAAAACTTTGATAATTTTGGGCTTATCAAGGTAATGATCCAAAAGCTAACGTACCATAGCCTACCGTCTCACGAGATATGACCGAGGCAAGTATCTTAAGCTATCTACCAGAGCCTGCCGATACACGAGAAATGATCAGGACAAGTATCTAAAGTGTGCCTGAACCACATGTACAAATCAAGCCCGTGATCGCTCGTCACCGCGGCAAGTTTCATGGATTAGCGGTCCATGGACTAATAACATAAACCTCACAATGACCGCATGCCCCGGCATCTTACCTCGGTATAAGCATGGCCATGAAACCATCCATCGGACGATACGTGGACCATCCATCGTGTAAGTATGTCCAAAGGAAATAACAAGATAATACTCAAAGTGGACGCATACTCGTGGACCATCCAACGTGTCAGTATGTCCAAGCAATCAATCAGATAGCCGACCCTCCCAGAGAGACACGGTAGCACAGAAACAAAACACTTGCACATCAAAGGCTATCACAACAAGCATAGGTAAGTTCAACGTACTTTCATTTATGTCAACAATCCGGGTTTCAACCCCAAAATACTACATACTTTCATTCTTTCAAAAAGACCTCTTTTTACGTAAAAGCCACACGATACTAATACTCGTAGTATCAAAAACACGTTTTCTTTTCAAACCAAATTACTTCACCTTCGTAAAAATCTTTACAAGACTTTTAAAATCAAGTACTCTATACTTTTTAAACCAAATGCTTTTCTTTTAAAACAACATCAAGTATACTCTTTAAAACCCAAATAACTTACTCTTTTCAAAACAAGTAACCTATACTTAAATCAAGTTACTTCTCCTTTTCCGAAATCAAGTCGTTTAGCTTTCAAAATCAAATCTTTCTTTTATCTTCATAAAGTCGTTATAACTAACTTCACATAAAGCCGTTATAACACTTTATGTTTTAAACAAACAAAATTCATTTCACACACGTACGTCTACCGTACTATATAGTTCACAACAATCATGCTCAAGAGTATAGGAAGAATCACATACCTCTTCGGCTTAATCCACAAGCCAAGTCGAGTATGCCGCGCGTAGAAAGTCCACCTATAATAACCACAATATATCTATCAACCTCTAGTTCTCTTTATAGAATAATTCTAAGTACAAGGATCCTTATCCTATGGAAAATTCGACAGCACCTCCCCCCCCGCAATCACATACATAACCTCCCCCTAACAAGGCCTGCTACCAAGCCAACAACTCCAAGGGGATTACACGTCTAACCGGACGTGTACAATTATGCCTAACAATAATACTACACAAGTCTACTGTAAATACAGTCCACTGTAAATACAGTTCAATTCCTTTTTAATCATCCTTCCAATATATCTTATACTCAATTCTAAACTACTACAATATGTAATATCCAATTACAATAGGGGGACATAGATCATTACCTCGATAAGCCCAAAATTATCCAAGATTATAAATCGATCCTGAGCAATCGTTTAGCTCCAAATCCTTACGCTCCAACCCGCTCCAAGAGACCCTTAGAAGTTTCTAAACAACTTCTCTTAACACTTCATCTAAGCTATGAAGATTTTCTAGGGTTTCATTTTGCGACTATTGGAATAAAGTAGTATTTCCGGGCTCCTAGTATTGAAATAACTTTGGAATACAACTAGGGATACTAGGCTAAGGTATTTGGGATTATACAACAACACTTGAGGTATTTCTCTACACAAAGAGGGGGGGTGGGGACGAGAACAAGCTAAAGGGAGGGAGTATTTGCCTTTGAAAAATCTTTAAGTGTGGGATGATAATAAGTCTATCACTAAGGGGGTATTTATAGAGAATTCAAGGGTCATGATCAATGCAAGTGTGTGGTCAATATTGGGCCATGTGTGTGTGGGTCCCACCACACCACATGGCCAACGAAAATCATAGCCAAGTGCCATGGCCATTTCGGCCAAGGGGACAAGTGGCTAGACAACATCCTCCTCCAATTCCACATGGCCACTAGGGGTGACACGTGTCGCCCCCTTACTCCTCCAAAATATTTCGTCTTCCGAAAATATCCAAAATACCGAAAATCTCAAAAACAAAGTGGGCCCCACAAAACCGTAAATTTCTCCCGTGGGTCCCACGTGACCATTTCCGAAAATAAAATCTCATAATTCTAATATAATCCAAGAAGCCCAAATACCAAATCTGGGATTCCAATTCCCATCAACGAACCTTTTTCCTTCACAAAACCCGGAAACGTTTCCGTCGAAAAAATCACATTTTTCTTTCTTTTCAATATTACTGTCGTATTCTCGTACGTACATCCTCACATACATACCCTGGAACTACGGGGTGTAACATTCTTCCCCCCTTAGAAACATTCGTCCCGAATGTTCCTTCTAAGTCTCCAAACATACATGCGTCGGTATAGTCTCCACTACTACACTTACCAAACCGATCATGCCACCAATGGCCAAAATATAACATGTGCGAAAAACTCAAATACAAGCAAACGAGGAATCATTTCTAATCTCACAAAAAGCTCCCACCCATGGTCTAAAGGATACTCCCTTCGCATCTTCACTTCACAAAAGAAATGATCACTTCCGTTCTCATAACACATGTTCGCTTCTTTTCTTACTCGTCATACCCTTCTCGTACACCTGAACTCTTTCTATTACACGTACCACACTTCAGTCATCGCTTCAGTTTCCAAAACTTTGGAGTTACTACCTCCAAACTTGGTCATCTCACTAGCTTCAATTTCCTCTAAGGTCATTCCCGGCCTTCACGATCCGATTCTGGTCGAACGCATCCACGAACCCGTACGATGTCTACCTAGACTTGGGCCTAGCACCCTCGTGGCCCTATCACAAAGCGGGACCACCACAAATTGACCCCACCCCAAACCGGGCTACGGGTTGACCCGCGACCTTGTCTCAACCTGACCCATTTATCGCGCCAAACTCTCTCGTTCCCCAATCCGGAACAATCTCACTAATCAAGTCACGAAAACCTAGTGGTATTCTTAGCTCAACTACCCTCTTTCATTTCACACCACTCAGGGACTTATCACACAAATATACCCCACGTATACTATGCACTCCGATAAAGGTCAATCATAAAAATAAATCTTTTACTCAAGGCGGCCTCGCCTCTAAGGTCTCCACGTATAATATTCTAAGGCTCACAATCTCTATGTACCCAACTTCCCCTTTACTAACCAGGCCTCTAAATCACAATTTAACATAATTCTATCTGAACATAATACTTAGCACATCATCATATCATCAACGCATACTAATCTCTAGAGGGTAAAGGATATACCTGAAATCAAATAGGCGGTTCCAAGGACCGCTAGAACTGGGAACTTCCACCACGACCCCTGCCCTGGCCTGCCGGTGTATGAACACCCTGCCTAGCTATCGAAGGCGAAGAACCCGCAACATATCCCGAAGGCCAAGTCTCTACATCCGAGCTACCTCTGGTTGGACAATTTCTCGCAAAATGGCCCTGCTGGCCGCATGTAAAACAAACTCTCTGAATACCGTGACACTCCCCCGCATGGGTTCTACCACACTGGCCACGCCGAGGTTGGGGCGGCTTCATCCGGCCAACACTCCCACTCCTCAAAATCAACCTCGAGCCCCGACCGCTCCAAGGCGCAGAGGACCACTGCATCGGGCGGAGGCGCATAACTAGTCCGCTGCTGCGGCGGTCCTCCTCAAAAGTTACCAAAGGACCCTGCCGTCCTGGCCTTCTTCTGCTGGTATTGGTCAATCCGTCGGCCTCTCCGTTCCTCACACCCAAGTGCATAAGCCTGCATGCGGGCAATGTCCATGCCCGGCTGAAGAGCTACACCCGAGCAACTCTCTGCCAAGTAGTCATCGAGCCCCGTGACGTAGCGGTGCACTCTGTCCTCCATCTCTGCCACTAACGCAAGGACATATCGAGCTAATGAGTCGAACTCCACGTTGTACTCCTGAACCGTACGCCTCTCCGCTCAAAGATCGTAAATCGCCGGCGTGCTCTCCTCATCTGCGGAGGCAAGAAATGACTGAGAAATGCCTCCGATGTCACGACCCATTCCGGGGCCCGTGACTGGTGCCTTATCGGGGCACCCAAGTAGTCATACATCAGAGTAATCAGCGGAAATATAAAACAAGACATGAAACAGTTTATAAAATAAGACACAGTTTATGTGAGAAAACATCGCCTTTCGACATATATATAAAAACATGGTTTAGCAGTTACATCCGACACTGTACAACATGACTACAGACCTCTAAGGAAATATACAACTATGGCGGGACAGGGCCCCGCCATACCTCGACAGACAAAACTATCTACAACAGGAGATCATACCCAAAAGTAGAGCCTCGGAAAAGATGGAGCTCCCGACACCAACGTAGAGATCCTAAGAATGTGGATCTAGCACTGCCTTGCCCTTACTGCGGCATGACGCAGCCCAGGAGGTCGATCTGACAGTACTAAGTATATGAAATCAGAAATACTTAAATGAAAACATATCATTTTAAAATCAGTTTTGCAAGTATGTATGAAACAACCAGGGACGCGCATAGTGCCACATCATAAACAAGAGCAACAATAGGTAAACTGTATGTGCCTTTTTCTAGGCTGCGAATGATCGAAGCAGGGCCAATTGCTCGTAGTATCACCATGCAAGCCTAATCCTGGACTCTCGTAGTCCGCATAGGCCACTCACATAGGCCCGCATAGGGTACATAGCCCCGCATCGAGGGTAGCTACTCCTCGGCATCGTCCTGGACTCGTAGTCCGCATGGCCACATAGACCGCATGAGGTATAACCCCGCATCACTAACCTAGAACTCCCGTAGCTCCGCATAGGTCCCCTGGACCCGCATGAGGTATTCTCGAATCATGGTCCCAGACCGCCTGAGTCTACCCCGCATCGGAGGGCAGCTTAACCCCCGGTAATATGTCAAGAGATGAGTGATAGTACACTAACATAACAGCTTATCTTTAAACAACATAAGCACAACAAGAATACTCTCTTATACAAACGTTACAAGACACTAACACACATAGCATCATATCATGTCTACTTATCAAACCATCTTATTATTCTTTTCACAATTCAATAAAAGTCTGTTATAAACACATAGGCAAACTGTTTCTTTTATCGTTCTTAAGTGGTTATACTTAACTTCCCATAAAGCTAGTATAACTCTTAAGCTTCTGTTTTAAAAACCAATTAGTTCTCTTCTGTTAAAAATGATTCAGTATTCTTTTGAAATGTTTTCAGTTCTTTATTATTCAGGCTTAAGCCGTGAGGCATTGCCGTAAGTGTTATTCAGGCTTAAGTCAAAGACATTGCCGTAGTTATTATTCAGTTAACACGTATCGTCTACCGCATATATATATATTGTAAAATATCATGCTTTAGGAAGAATCACATACCTTCAAATGAAAACCACCGCCAAGTTGAATATGTCGCGCGCAGAGTCACCTATAATAGTCACGCACATCTATCAAAGACTACTCAAGGTCATTCTAAACAGATGGTTCACAATTCTACGGAAAGTCGGGCAGACTTCCTACAGGTGAGCTATATAAGTCTACTGTGAAAACAGTCCTATATAAGCATAGTTCAATTATTCTTCTTTTAAACCCTTCTACTATGATAACAGTTCAATTCTATTCTGCAATATTCTTCTAAGTATTTATACTTATTCTTATACAACAACAGTAAGTATTCTCTAATTCAAAAGAGGGTTAGGATTAGTTACCTCGGTAATCCCAATAATATCCTAGATAAAGTCGCGCCTGAGCAAGGTTTTGCTCCTAAGTTGTATGCTCCAAGGAAACCTTAGAAGTTCTTCACAACTTCTACTAAGCACTACGGGATTTGGGCTAGGGTATTTTGGGCATTATAACAATACAAGAAGACAACTTTTCTACCAAGGGAGGGGGGGTAGGTTTTGGCTAGGCTAGGGGGGGCCTCGGCCAAACTACTTAGGCTAGAGGGGGGGGGGGGTATTCGGCCAAGGGCCTTCACAAGGGGAGGGGGAGGTGTTTGGACGAAAAAGGCTACAAAGGGAGAGGAGAGGATTTTCAAGACTTGGAAAGATTTGTGGATGAAGAACTCTTCATCTTAAGGGGGGTATTTATAGGTCAAGAAGTGGCCAACCAATGGCCAAGATTAAGACAAGTGCAAGGCAAGTGTAGGGTGAAGATTTACTCCACACAAATATCCTACCAACTCCTTGACTTGTGCACAAGGCACAAAAAACGTGCCAAGCTTCTCAAATTTCGTCCAATGGACGATTAAGTCCACCAATTGGAGGGTGCCAGTGTCGCCCTCCCGTTGGTCCAAAATGTTTCGTCTCTCGGAAAAATCCGCAAAATTAGAAATGGCATAGCGGAATTTACCCTACGAAAGCGTGGAAAGCGTTTGTCGGAAAACTATTCGCTTTGTGAGTTGTGCCCAAAAACGTCCAAGCCTAAACTTTAAGGCTAAACTTTTATGCGTATTCCCTTACGTACATACTGCGAAATACGGGTATAACATCCGAGAACTCGTCTCAAACGGTGAGGCGCATGCTCCCGATGCGGCTCCCACGAATCAAACGATCATTGCGGTATCACGCACCGATGCGAACCTAAGACCACCGACTCGGTCTCCGCTTGATCACTCTCGCGATCCGTAGCGAATCGGATGAACTCCTGCGGATCATCCTCAGGCCTCGACCCGTAGAACTCAGGTGGGCTGCAGCTCAAAAAGTCCCGTAGTCTCAAACTATCCGATCTGGGGTGAACTACGGGTGCTATAGGGACCTCCGAATCTCGTCTGTCCTCGTGTCTAGGCACAATCCTAGCTAGTAACTGGGCCATCTCCTTATAACCCATATCCTCTGTTCCTGGCCGTGGGACTGGAGGCTCGATCTTGTGGCCTCGCAGAGACCGCCGCTTCTACTCGCACTCTCCTCTCACGCTTTGCCCTTCTGGGCTCTGGTTGCCTTGCGTGGAGGCATAACTGGCATAAAAGAATACGTCAGAAGGAGTCCAACTTACAACACAGTTCTAAGGCACGATCTTAGAGTGAGAAGAATAGAAACCAATCCTAAATATCCTGCAGCCTCCTGATTATAGGTGTGGTGCACAACACGCCGATAATCAAGACTCTACTAGATACGGCCTGTAGACACTTTCCGAGGACTAACTGCTCTGATACCACTTTTGTCACGACCCGACCTCGGGCCCACGACTGGTGCCTTACCCCGGGCACCCTAGTGATACAACATCAGAGAAAATCAGCGGAAATAAAAACTTAAATAGGAAACAAGATACAACATAAGAAAACAGGCTAACCAAAACGGTTACCTTCATGCATATACATATAACCGAACAGTTAAAATCCTTTACAAACCCTGCCCACAACAGTACTACAGACCTCTAAGAATGTAACAACAAATATGACGGGACAAGGCCTCGCCATACCCTGAATGAACAAGTACCTACAATGACAGGGGACTATACCAAAAGATAAGCCTCCGGAGAAACGGAGCTTCCCAACTGTCACGACCCGACCTCGGGCCCGCGACTGGTGCCTTACCCCGGGCACCCTAGTGATACAACATCAGAGAAAATCAGCGGAAATAAAAACTTAAACATGAAACAAGATAAAATAAGAAACAGGCTAACCAAAACGGTTACCTTTCTGCATATATATATATACTTGAACTGTTACATCCTTTTACAAACCCTGCCCACAACAGTACTACATACCTCTAAGAATGTAACCACAACTACGACGGGACAGGGCCCCGCCATACCCCTGAATGTAAGTACCTACAACAACAGGGGACTATACCAAAGATAAGCCTCCGGAGAAACGGAGCTTCCCGAAAGCTGAACTGTGATCCTATGAGCGAGGATCAACAACTGGTGTACCTCTACCTGCGGCATGAACGCAGTCCCCCGAAGGAGGTCAGTACAACAGGTACCAAGTATGTGAAACTGAAAATACTGTAATTAAATCATAATAGTCTATATAAAGCAGGAGACATGTATGATAACCAAACTACAGTACACAACATATAAGCAGTCATGTCAAGTCAGGGACTCACGCCCTCAAAGTCATCACTCAAATATAACAATGGGTCTCACGCCCACAACATCAATCATGCCCGTGGAATTCCTTCCTCACTGCCGGCAGTCTATGATATAACAACACCAAGGAGTACACATGAACATCAGGCCCCACCTGTGTCATAAAACCGTACGGGGCAAGTACGAAGGCTAACTACTAGATACCAAAGCCGCATCATCAACTGACCGGGGCAAGTACGAAAGCCAACTACCGGATACCAAAGCCGTACTAACAATACTATACAACTATACCACGAAGCTGACCCGGGGCAAGTACGAAGGCCAACTACCAGATACCAAAGTCGCGTCACGTCGCTGACGGGGGCAAGTACGAAGACCAACTACCAGATACCAAAGCCGGATCACGAGACTTCGTCACTAAACTGACTCGCGAAGCACACGTGGCAAGTGCGACAGCCTCTACCAGATCCTCCCTGCGCCACGTAGCTGACGAGGGCAAGTAACCAGGCTAACCACCAGATCACAACCGTAAGTCACGACATGCGCCGCGCGACACGCGTGGCAAGTGCGATAGCCTCTACCAGATCCACTGCGCCACGTGGCGACGGGGCAAGTAACTAGGCTAACCACCAGATCACAACCGTAAGTCACGAGACTTCGCCACAAAACTGAACGGGGCAAGTACGAAGGCTAACTACTAGATACTAAAGCCGAATCAGCCACGACCGGGGCAAGTACGAGAGCCAACTACCAGATACCAAAGCCGAATCAGTAAAACCTCATGGAGGGCTAGTCCATGGAATAACAATAATGGTCACATGCCTCCGGAATCCCTCATCGGTGTTGACATGCCCATGTGATAATAATAATGGAAGTATACCCGTGGAATCCTCCGTCACTGCCGGTACATCCAAGTAAGTTCACAACAAGTCAGTCGGCCCTCCATCGAGAGACGCGGTGGTATAGAAATACAATACTTGCACAACAAAAGCTATCACAATTAGCATAGGCAAGCTCAACATACTTTTAGACTTTCATTAACATGTAAATTGATTCACCATTTAAAAACTCAAGTACTCCCATTTTATGCCAACAATCCGGGTTTTAACCCTAAAGTACTACGTACATATATTCTTTCAAAAAGATCCATTTCTTTTACAAAGGTCACACGATACCCGTAGTGTCAAAATAGAGTAACTATCTTTTTAAGTAAACCAAAATAATTTCCATACTTTCTTTTTAAACCAAATCATTTCTCCCTTTAAAGTCAAGTTACCATTTTAAATCCAATAATAAAACCATCCTTTTGTTTTCATAAAGTCGTTATACCTAACTTCCCATAAAGCTATTATAACACTTTATATTTTAAACCAATTTAAGACAAAACCATGCCTTTCTTTTAAACCAAAACACTTCAAATTCTCAAGTCTCTTTTCTTTTAGAAATCAAGTTCCTTACTGTGGATTTTAAGAAAAATCAATACTTGTTATTAATGATTTTATTAAAGCAGCCATGATCTAGGAAATGTAATACAATTTTGTCTTATCTTAGCTTCTATGCAGATGGAGGTTTCTACTTGTTTTAATAATAATTAATTAGTCAATACATTTTCCTTTATTAACGCTGCAGTGGTTTGTTCGATACTTATTCTCATTTCCGAAATCAATATAACTTATTCCTTTTCCTTTTCTTTAGACAAAGTACTCATTTCTCACGAATGAGGTTTCACCACTTTTTAACACAATTAAAGTTCTTCACATTTCATATCAAGTCAAATATAAGTCAAGTCTCTTATCTTTTAAAAACAACAAACCATTCTTTTACCTACATAAAGTCGTTATAACTAACTTCCCATAAAGCTATTATAACACTTTATGTTTTAAACCAACCAAAATTCGTTTAGCACACGTACGTCTACCGTACTACATAGTTTACAACAATCATGCTAGAAAAGATAGGAAGAGGTTCACATACCTCGCGACGATTATCGACAATTAGCAAAACGCTCCAAAGTACTATAACCTGCTAGCCTTTTCCACCCTTCAAGTAGAATACGCTACTCGTAGTACTTCAACCTATAAAGGCCACAAAACGTCTATCAACTTCTAGATCTCTTCGTAGAACATTTCAAAGTACAAGGTTCCTTATTCTACGGAAAATTCGGCAGCACCTCCCCCCCCGTAACAGCGTAAATCTCCTCCTCTATCGAGGCCGGCTACCAAGCCAACAACTCCAACAGGGTTACACGTCTAACCGGACGTGTACAACATCGCCCCACAATAATACTATGTCATCAGAATACAGTCCAATGTAAATACAGTTCAATTCTTTATAATCATCCTTCCAATATATCTTATACTCAATTCTAAACTACTACAATATGAAATATCCAATTACAATAGGGGGATAAAGATCATTACCTCGATAAGCCCATAATTATCCAAGATTTATAAGTCGATCCTGAGCAACGCTTAGCTCCAAATCCTTACGTTCCAACCCGCTCCAAGCAACCCTTAGAAGCTCCTAACCCACTCCTCTTCAAGATCCAACTCCAAAAAGTGAAGAACACGTAGGCTCAACTATGGAAAGTTTCGGCCAAGGTGTATATCTAAGGCTAGTTGTGTGAAATCTTTTCCAACTCTTGGTTTACAATCTTCCTAACACCCTAAGGAAGAACACTTAAAAGTTTAAGAATTTTTGGACAACTTTTGGTCAAGGGGGAGGCTCAAAACCGAGAGCTCAACAACAAGGGATGGAGTATTTTTGCCTTGGAAATTATCTCAAGAATGGATGAAGAAGTCTTGCAAGCTTAAGGGTCTATTTATAGAGAAATCAATGGCCAAGATCAAGGCAAGTGTGTGGTGAGATCTTGGGACATGTGTGTTACACCCCGTAGTTCCAGGGTATGTATGTGAGGACGTACGTACGAGAATACGACTGTAATTTTGGAAAGAAAGAAAGATGTGATTTTTCGACGGAAAAGTTTCCGGTTTTTGTGAAGGAAAAAGGTTCGTAATGGGAATTGGATTCCCAGATTTGGTATTCGGACTTCTGGGATTATTTAAGAATTTTGGATTTTATTTTCCGGAATTGGTCACGTGGGGCCCGCGGGAGGAATTTACGGTTGTAGGGCCCACTTTATTTTCGAGATTTTTGGCATTACGGGCATTTTCGGAAGATGAAATATTTTGGACGAGTAGGAGGGCGACACATGGCACCCCATGTGGCCCTATGGCCGAAAATTAGGGGGCCTTGGACGTTTTTTTTGAGACATGTGGCTAGCCACATGTCTCATTGTTGTGGTGGACACTTGTCTCAAAGTTGTGGTGGACATTTGGTTGGAAGAACCCACACACACTTGTCCCTAATCCTCACCATACACTTGCTTTGATCTTGACCATTAATTTCTCTATAAATACCCCTTGAGTGCAAGACTAATTTCATC
This sequence comes from Przewalskia tangutica, assembly GCA_029844215.1. NCBI lineage: Eukaryota > Viridiplantae > Streptophyta > Magnoliopsida > Solanales > Solanaceae > Przewalskia > Przewalskia tangutica. Next base: position 48,713,314 of record CM056730.1, read on the forward strand.
CACACTTGAGATAGTTTCTTAGGCAAAAAATATACTCCCTCCCTTTTGTAGTTCTCGTCCAAACACACCCCCCCCCCCCTTTGGGTAGAAAAATCCTTCAAGTGTTGTTATTATCCCAAATACCTTAGCCTAAATCCCTTGTAGTATTCCAAAGTTATCCCAACATAAGAGCCCGGAAATACTACTTTATTCCTTTAGTCGCAAAACGAAACCCTAGGAAAACCTTCATAGATGGATGAAGTGTTAAGAGAAGTTGTTTAGAAACTTCTAAGGGTTGCTTGGAGCGGGTTGGAGCGTAAGGAAGTGGAGCTAAACGTTGCTCAGGATCGACTTATAAATCTTGGATAATATTGGGCTTATCGAGGTAATGATCTTTATCCCCCTATTGTAATTGGAAATTACATGTTGTAGTAGTTAATAATTGAGTAGAAGATATATTGGAAGGATGACTAAAAAGAATTGAACTGTATTTACATCGGACTGTATTTACAGTAGACTTGTAGTATTATTGTGAGGCAGAATTGTACACGTCCGGTTAGACGTATAATCCCCTTGGAGTTGTTGGCTCGGTAGCGGGCCTTGATAGGGGAGGAGATTTATGTGGTTACGGGGGGGGAGGTGCTGCCGAATTTTCCGTAGAATATGGAACCTTGTTCTTAGAAATATTCTACGAAGGGATCTAGAAGTTAATAGACGTTTTATGACCATTATAGGTTGAAGTACTACGAGTAGCGTATTCTAGTTGAAGGGTGGAAAAAAGCTAGCAAGGTTATAGTACTTTGGAGCATTTTGCTAATTGTCGATAATCGTCGCGAGGTATGTGAACCTCTTTCTATCTTTTCTAGCATGATTATTATGAACTATGTAGTACGGTAGACATACGTGTGCTAAACGAATTTGGTTGGTTTAAAACATAAAGTGTTATAACGGCTTTATGGGAAGTTTGTTATAACGACTTTATTGTTATACCCCGTATTTCCAGAGTATGTACGTGAGGACGTACGTACAAAAGTTTAGCCTTGGTTAGGCATTGGACGAAAAATGTTTGTGCACAACTCACTTAAAGAATCGTTTTTCGACGAAACGTTTTACTAAACTCGCGTAGGGTAAATTCCGGCTATGTCATTTATTATTTTTGCGAATTTTTCCGAGAGATGAAATATTTTGGACCAACGGGAGGGTGACACTTGTCACCCTCATTGGACGGCAAAGTTGGGCAAAGTTGGCACGTTTTTTGTGCCTTCTCCTTAGTCAAGGAGTTGGTAGGATATTTGTGTAGTAGATGGATAAGGACACTTGCCTAAATATCCACCTTACACTTGCCTAGCACTTGGCTTCATCTTGGCCATTGGTTGGCCATTGCTTGACCTATAAATACCCCCCTTAAGATGAAGAGTTCTTCATCCACAAATCAATTTCCAAGTCTTGAAAAATCCTCCTCTCTTGTAGTGTTTTCGTCCAAACACTCCTCCTTGTGAAGGCCCTTGGCGAAACCCCCTCTAGCCTAGTAGTCTAGCGAAACCTACCCCCTCCCTTGGTAGATAGTTGTCTTCCAAATACCCTAGCCCAATTCCCTTATAGTATTTTAGTAGAAGTTGTTGGGAACTTCTAAGGGTTCTTGGAGCTATCGGAGCGTACAAATTAGGAGCTAAACCTTGCTCAGGAGCGACTTTTAACTTGGATAATTTTGGGCTTATCGAGGTAAATACTCTTGTCCTTCTATTGTAATTGGATATTACATATAAGAATAGTTAAGACTTGAGTATAAGATATGAAAGAATACTAAAGAATAGAATTGAACTGTTATCACAGTAGAAGGGTATAAAAGAAGAATAATTGAATCAGATTTTACATGTGACTGTTTTCACAGTAGACTTGAGTAGCTTGACGGGTAGGGAAGTGCTGCCCAATTTTCCGTAGAATAGAGAACCCTCTGCTTAGAACTGTTTATAGAGTAGTCTAGACGTTGATAGACGTGTCTGACTATTATAGGTTGATTCTCTGCGCGCGACATATTCGACTTGGCAGGTGGTTTTCGCCGAGAAGGTATGTGATTCTTCCTATACTCTTGAACATGATATTTTAAATATATATATAGTACGGTAGACGTACGTGTGTTAACTGAATAATAATTACGGCAATGTCTTTTGACTTAAGCCTGAATAATAATTACGGCAATGTCTTTTGACTTAAGCCTGAATAATAAAGATCTTGAAGCATTTCAAAAGAATACTGAATCATTTTTAACGTAAGAGAAGCAGTTGGTTTTAAACAAAAGCTTAAGAGTTATACTAGCTTTATGGGAAGTTAGGTATAACAACTTAAGAAAGATAAAAGAACTGCATTTATTTGCTTATAAAAACCTTGTATTGATTTCTGTAAGGTGTAGTAAGATTGATTGATAAATAGACATATTATGATGCTACGTGTGTTAGTGTCTTGTGATGTTGTGAAAGGGGGTCATTCTTGTTGTGCTTACGTTGCTAAACGGTAAGTCAGTTGTACTGTTATTATATTACCTACCCCCTTGACTTGTTATACCGAGGGCTTTCCACCCTTGATGCGGGTCTATACGGCTACGCGGTCGCGAGACTACGCGAGTGCGGAGTTCCAGGATTGATCATTCGGTGTTTTAGCCCGACGCGGGATGCCCTATGCGGTGCGTGTGACTATGCGGTCTATTGAGACTATGCGGATGCGGAGTCCAGAGGTACCGGGGTTAGCTACCCGACGCGAGGAATACCTCACGCGGTCTCGTAGTGACCCATGCGGTGCGGGAAGTCCAGACTAGGCACGCATAATGATACTATGGGCGATCGCCTTGCTTCGATAATAAGCGGCCTAGGAAAGACCAGTTACATTATATCTATTCTGCAATAGTTTATGTTGTGTCACTCTGTGCAGTTAAACTGGGAGTATTTACAAATGGCTTTAAATACTTTGATATTACTTGATTTTACGCTTTCACATACTTAGTACTGTTGTAATCGACTCCTTCTGGGCTGCTCATGCCGCGGTGGGCAAGGTGTGCTATATCCACATCCTTATGGTCTCTGTGCTTTGGTGTCAGGGGCTCCAACTTATCCTGATGCTCGACTTTTGGGTATGATCTCCCTGTTGTTGTATATAGTTTTGTACATTCAGGGTATGGCGGGGCCCTGTCCCGCCATAGTTGTTTATCTTCTTAGAGGTCTGTAGTCCTATTGTACAGTTGGGATGTAACTGCAAAACTATGTTTATATATATATGCCGAAAGGCGACATTTTCTCACATAAAACTGTGTCTCATTTTACAACTGTTTCATGTCTTATTTTTATATTCCGCTGATTACTCTGATGTATGACTACTTGGGTGCCCGGGTAAGGCACCAGTCACGGGCCCCGGAACGGGTCGTGACAAAAGTGGTATCAGAGCAGTTAATCCTCGGAAAGTGTCTACGCATCAGATCTAGAGTCTTGATTATCGGTGTGTTGTGCACCACACCAATAATCAGGAGGCTATAGGATATTTAGGATTGGTTTCCATTCTTCTCACTCTGAGATCGTGCCTTAGAGTTGTGTTATAAGTTGGACCCCTCTAACGTATTCCTTTTCTGTAACAGTTATGCCTCCACGTAAGGCAACCCGGGCCCAGAAGGGCAAGGCAGCCGAGGCGCTAGTAGACACCGAGAGTCACGAGGCACAGCCCGATTCTTACCCGAGGCGATACCTCAGACGGCGAGTTCCATGATGCCGTCGGCCCCAGCAGAGACCACAGTACCCACACCTCCTGTCCCACAGCCTGGGGCGGAGGAGTTAGGGTACAAAGAGATGGCCCAGCAATTGGCCAGGATCGTGGCGAACGAGGACAGTGGATGCAGAAGCCTGGGCCTGCACCAGAGTACCCGTGGTTCACCCGAGGCGTATAGTTTGAGACTACGAGATTTCTGAGTCAGCCCGCCGAGTTTTACGGTCGAGGCCGGAGGATGATCCGCAGGAGTTCATCCGTCAGTTACAGAGGATTATGAGGGTGATCAGGGCGTCGGACACCGAGTTTGTGATCTTCGGTTCACATAGGCTGCGTGATACCGCAGTCGATTGGTTCGATTCGTGGGAGTTATCCCGGGGAGAGCACGCGTCCCCAGCTACTTGGGATGAGTTCTCGGAGGCTTTTCTCACTCACTTTGCCTCGCGGATGAGGAGGGCACGCCGACGATTTTTGTCACGAGGCAGAGGGCGCACGATTAGGGAGTACAATGTCGAGTTCGATTCTTTGGCTCGATATGTCCCTGCATTGGTAGCGGATATAGAGAATAGGGTGCATCGCTACGTCACCGGGCTAGATGATTATATGGCCGAGTCTTGTGCGGGTGTGGCTTTTCAGCCAGGCATGGACATTACCCGTATGCAGGCTCATGCACTTGGATGCGAGAAGCGTAGAGACCGACGGGTCGGCGGATATCATCGATCGTAAGGCGCCAAGACGGCCGGTTCTTTTGGTAGTTCTCGGGGTGGGCGGCCATCGACGCCTAGATTTGCACCCCCACCGTGAGCACTCCCACATCATTATCAGTACAGCCAGAGTATTCGGGGCCAGGTCAGGGCCCCAGGACTTCGGACTTCCAGGGTAGCCAGGGTGCTAACCGATCGAGGTCTGCTCAGTGTGTCCGGTGTGGTAGATTCCATTCGTGGAGTCAGTAGTACTACTGAGCTTGCTATACTTGTGGCCGCAGGTCATTATGCGAGGGCTTGTCCGACCGGGGCAGCGGTGGTAGGGCTCACCTACGGTCTGTGGTTCGCTTCTTCGTCCCTATAGCTACGCCCGAGGCGTGGTACTCATGGACCAGCAGTTGCGCAGGTCGTGGCGCGGGTCCCAGTTCTAGCGGTCCTTAGAACCGCATTTATGCCTTGTCCAGCCGGCAGGATCAGGAGGCCTCACCTGATGTCGTCACATGTCGTCACAGGTACCTTATCAGTCTCCGATTATGATGTGTATGCCTTGATAGATCTGGGTTCTACTCTGTCCTATATATCTCCCCTTATTGCTAGTAGGATAGGGATAGAGCCTGAGTCCATAGACCCTTTCGAGTAGCTACGCCATGGGTGATTCGGTGGTAGCTCGGCGGGTATATAGGGCTTGTCCATGACCATATACTGATCGTGGACTCCTAGCCGACTTGATAGAGTTGGATATGACCGATTTCGATGTGATCACGGGTATGGATTGGCTAGCTTCTGCTACGCCCATGTAGACTGCAGGAGAGAGTAGTACGGTTCCAGTTTCTCGAGGAGCCGGTTGTCGAGTGGGAGGAACACCGATCGCCGGGTAGGTTTATTTCCTACCTCAAGGCTAGGAAGATGGTGCGCAAGGGTACATCTACCATCTCGTTCGGTGTTTGATATCGAGGCCGCAGCGCGATTTCCGATCCGGTGAGTCAGAGAGTTCCCAAACGTGTTTCCAGACGACCTCCCGGGTATTCCTCCAGAGAGGGAGATAGAGTTTTGTATCGATGTACTGCCAGACACTCGGCCTATTTCCATTCCGCCATACGAGAATGGCACCGCCGAGTTGAGAGTTGAAGGACCACCGCGAGATTTGCCGGAGAAGGGCTTCATCGACCTAGTGTTTCTCCCCGAGAGCGCCGTATTGTTCGTGAAGAAGAAGGACGGCGACGCTGCGCGTGTGTTGATTACGAGCGGTGAACAAGGTGACCATTAAGAATGTATACCCTTCCTGTGATTGATGATTAGTTCGACCAGCTGCAGGGTGCGAGATGTTTCTCCAAGATTGATATGCGATCGGGCTATCATCAGGTATGAGTCAGAGAGGCGGATGTCCCTAGATCGCATTCCGACCAGACGCATTATGAGTTCGTGGTCATGTCTTTGGTTGACCAATGCTCGCCAGATTCATGGATTTGATGAACCGAGTGTTCAAACCATTTTTGGACACGTTGTGATAGTGTTCATTGATGATATCTTGGTTTATTCTCGCCAGAGCAGAGCATGTAAGCATTTCGGCGATGTCTTGGCGATTCTCCGGGACCAGCAGTTATACGCCAAGTTTTCCAAATATGAGTTTTGGTTAGCTTCGGTGGCTTTTCTTGGGCATATTGTCGGGGCTGATGGTATTCAGGTGGATACGGCCAAGATGGAGGCAGTCAGGAGTTGGCCTCGACCTACTACTCCGACAGAGGTTCGCAGTGTTCTGGGCCTTGCAGGTTATTATCGACGGTTCGTGAGAAGTTTGCTTCTATCTCTGCACCATTGACTAGGCTGACTCAGAAGGCAGCTAAGTTTCAGTGGACTGATGCGTGTGAGCGTGGTTTCCGCCATCGAAGGAGAGATCGACGACCGCCTCTTCTTACTCTTCCGCAGGTCCGCGGTTATGTCGTGGTATTGTGACGCGCATCGGGATGGGATGTGTTGATGCAGCAGGCAAGGTTATAGCGTATGCATCCCGACACCTTAAGAAACATGAGGAACTACCCACCCATGATTTGGAGTCGGCGGTGATTCACGCCAAGATCTAGAGGAACTATTTGTATGGGGTTCATGTGGATATTTATACGCACCACAAGAGCCTCCATTATATCTTCACAGAGGAGTGAACTTACGGCGAGACGGTGGTTAGAGTTGCTTAAGGATTACGATGTTGATATCTGTACCACCCGGGAAGGCCAATGTTGTGGCGGATGCTCTAGTCGTAGTCGATGGGAGTCTATCGGATGTGCAAAGAGAAGAGGGGCATGGTTCGCGATTTGCATCGCTTAGCGAGCCTCGTGTCCGATTGATTGATTCCGATAGCATGGGGTTCGAGTTCGAGAGGTTTCCAGTCTTCCATCGCCGGCGAGGTGAAGAGGCAACGCTTGATGATCCGCTTTGACGCTGCACCGTGATACGCTCTTCGGAGGAGAAGGTCCTCGAGGTAGCACCGACAGGGTGCTAAGGCTCGAGGCGTGTGTGTGTTCCAGATGTTTCAGACTTCAGCAGGAGTTCTTGGGAAGCACACAGCCAAGCGTTTCATCCATCCAGGATCGACCAAGATGTACCACGACCTTAGATATGTGTATTGGTGGGATGGCTTGAAGAGGACGCTGCAGAGTTCGTAGCTCGCCCGTGTTGTCGCAGTGAAGGTAGAGCACTGAGGCCCGGTGGTTTGTTGCGCACGATAGAGATCCCGACCGGAAGTGGGAGGTGATCAACATGGACTTCATCACGGGATTACCTCGCACTCGGAGGAGACATGATTCTATATGGGTTATCGCCGACAGTCGACGAAATCAGCCCACTTTCTTCCCGTCGACGACTTTTTCTACCGAGGATTATGCCGACTTTACATCCGAGAGATCGTCGATCGCACGGAGTTCCTATTTCGATCATATCGCATGCAGGAGCCCGGTTTGCCTAACTTCGGAGGTCTTTCCGTAAGGGTTTAGGACGCAGTGAGCTCGAGCATCGCATTCCATCCACGCAGACGGACAGCCGAGCGCACTATCCGCACTCGAGGATATATCTGCGAGCCCGTGTTATCGACTTCGTGGTAGCCGGAGGATCATTTGCCTCTAGTTGAGTTTCAGATATAATAATAGCTACCACTCCAAAGATTCGATGGCGCCATGAGGCCTTGTATGAGGAAGTGCAGATCGCCGATAGGCTAGTTCGATGTGGGCGAGGTGCAGTTAGTGGAACCAGATTTGGTGCATCAGGCAGTGGATAAGGTGAAGCTTATCCAGAGCGGTCACGATACCAGAGTCGGCAAGTCATACGCAGATTATCGTCGTCGGATCCGGAGTTCGCATTGATGATTGGGTTTTTCAAGGTGTCACCCACGGCGGTGTGATGAGATTCGGGAAGAAAGGGAAACTCAACCCAAGGTACATTGGGCCGTATCAGATTGTCCGCAGGGTAGGCAAGGTTGCCTATGAGTTGGATCTGCCGTCCGATCTGGAGGTAGTGCATCCGGTGTTTCATGTTTCTATGCTGAGGAGATGTATCGGGGATCCATCTAGAGTGCATCCGATTGACGATGTCCAGGTGACCGAGGGGTTATCGTATGAGGAGATTCCCATAGCGATAATCGATCGTCGTTAGGCGTCGCGACCAAGGACGTGGCTTCACAAAGTTACGTGGCGAACGAGCTCAGGGAGGAGATGACGTGGGAAGCTAAGGAGGACATGAGGCAGAAGTATCCTCACTTATTCCCCACACCTCCAGGTAACTTACTTTCCTATTTGCTGGTTTTTAATTATCGTATTTGCTTATGTGTTATATTGTGGCCATGTGTGGCACTTGCAAACTGTTTAGTTGTGAGGTATTTTATCGTTAACTGTCTTGGGAAGGAACATTCGGGACGAATGTTTCTAAGGAGGGGAGAATGTTATACCCCGTATTTCCAGAGTATGTACGTGAGGACGACGCATAAAAAAGTTTAGCCTTGGTTAGGCATTGGACGAAAAATGTTTGTGTACAACTCACTTAAAGAATCGTTTTTCGACGAAACGTTTTACTAAACTCGCGTAGGGTAAATTCCGGCTATGTCATTTATTATTTTTGCGGATTTTTCCGAGAGATGAAATATTTTGGACCAACGGGAGGGTGACACTTGTCACCCTCATTGGACGGCAAAGTTGGGCAAAGTTGGCACGTTTTTTGTGCCTTCTCCTTAGTCAAGGAGTTGGTAGGATATTTGTGTAGTAGATGGATAAGGACACTTGCCTAAATCTCCACCTTACACTTGCCTAGCACTTGGCTTCATCTTGGCCATTGGTTGGCCATTGCTTGACCTATAAATACCCCCCTTAAGATGAAGAGTTCTTCATCCACAAATCAATTTCCAAGTCTTGAAAAATCCCTCCCCTCTCTTATAGTGTTTTCGTCCAAACACTCCCCCTCCCCCCTTGTGAAGGCCCTGGTGAAACCCCCTCTAGCCTAGTAGTCCTAGCCGAAACCTACCCCCTCCCTTGGTAGATAGTTGTCTTCCAAATACCCTAGCCCAATTCCCTTATAGTATTTTAGTAGAAGTTGTTGGGAACTTCTAAGGGTTCTTGGAGCTATCGGAGCGTACAAATTAGGAGCTAAACCTTGCTCAGGAGCGACTTTTAACTTGGATAATTTTGGGCTTATCGAGGTAAATACTCTTGTCCTTCTATTGTAATTGGATATTACATATAAGAATAGTTAAGACTTGAGTATAAGATATAAAAGAATACTAAAGAATAGAATTGAACTGTTATCACGATGAAGGGTATAAAGAAGAATAATTGAATCAGTACTTATATATTCGTTTTCACGATGAGACTTGAGTAGCTTGACGGGTAGGGAAGTGCTGCCCAATTTTCCGTAGAATAGAGAACCCTCTGCTTAGAACTGTTTACAGAGTAGTCTAGACGTTGATAGACGTGTCTGACTATTATAGGTTGATTCTCTGCGCGCGACATATTCGACTTGGCAGGTGGTTTTCGCCGAGAAGGTATGTGATTCTTCCTATACTCTTGAGCATGATATTTTAAATATATATATAGTACGGTAGACGTACGTGTGTTAACTGAATAATAATTACGGCAATGTCTTTTGACTTAAGCCTGAATAATAATTACGGCAATGTCTTTTGACTTAAGCCTGAATAATAAAGATCTTGAAGCATTTCAAAAGAATACTGAATCATTTTTAATAAGAGAAACAATTGGTTTTAAACAAAAGATTAAGAGTTATACTAGCTTTATGGGAAGTTATGTATAACAACTTAAGAAAGATAAAAGAATCTGTTTACTTATTTGCTTATAAAAACCTTGTATTGATTTACGTAAGGTGTAGTAAGATTGATTGATAAATAGACATATTATGATGCTACGTGTGTTAGTGTCTTGTGATGTTGTGAAAGGTCATTCTTGTTGTGCTTACGTTGCTAAACGGTAAGTCAATTGTCGTTATTATATCACCTACCCTTGACTTGTTATACCGAGGGCTTGCCACCCGACGCGGTCTATACGGCCTATGCGGTCTGTGAGACTATGCGGAGCTGCGGGAGTTCCAGGATTGATCATTCCGGGTGTTTTAGCCTGATGCGGGGGATGCCCTATGCGGTCTGTGTGACTATGCGGTCTATTGAGACTATGCGGACTGCGGGAGTCCAGGAGGGTACCGGGGTTAGCTACCACGATGCGAGGAATACCTCACGCGGTTCGTGTGTGACCTATGCGGATCGCGGAAGTCCAGGACTAGGCACGCATAATGATACTATGGGCGATCGGCTTTGCTTCGATCATTCGCGGCCTAGGAAAGACCAGTTACATTATATCTATTTTTCTCTTGTTTATGTTGTGGCACTATGTGCAGTTAAACTGGTTGTATTTACAAATGGCTTTAAATACTTTGTTTTTACTTGATGCTTTCTGATTTCACATACTTAGTACCTGTTGTACTAACCTCCTTCGGGGGGCTGCGTTCATGCCGCAGGTAAGGGCAAGCAGGTGCTAGATCCACATCCTTAGGATCTCTTTGCTTTGGTGTCAGGAGCTCCATCTTCTCCGGAGGCTCGACTTTTGGGTATAATCTCCCTGTTGTTGTATATACTTTTGTACATTCAGGGTATGGCGGGGCCCTGTCCCGCCATAGTTGTTTATCTTCTAGAGGTGCAGTAGTCCTATTGTACAGTTGGGATGTAACTGCAAAACTATGTTTATATATATATGCCGAAAGGCGACATTTTCTCACATAAAACTGTGTCTCATTTTACAACTGTTTCATGCCTTGTTTTTATATTCCGCTGATTACTCTGATGTATGACTACTTGGGTGCCCGGGTAAGGCACCAGTCACGGGCCCCGGAACGGGTCGTGACATTTATGTAGGTAAAAGAATGGTTTGTTGATTTTAGAAGTTAAGAGACTTAATCTTGAAAGATAAGAGATTTGACTTATAAATGGCTTAATATGAATTGTTAAGGACTTGAATTGTGTTAAAAAGTTGTGAAACCGCATTTTTGAGAAATGGGTAATTGGGTTTTAAAAGGAATAAGTTATATTGATTTCGGAAATGAGAATAAGTATCGAACAAACCACTGCAGCGTTAATAAAGGAAAATGTATTGACTAATTAATTATTATTAAAACTAGTAGAAACCTCCATCTGCATAGAAGTTAAGATAAGACAAAATTGTATTACATTTTCTAGATCATGGCTGCTTTAATAAGATCATTAATAACAAGTATTGATTTTTCTTAAAAATCCAAAGTAAGGAACTTGTTTTCTAAAAGAAAAGAGACTTGAGGAATTTGAAGTGTTTTGGTTTAAAAGAAAGGCATGGTTTTGTCTTACGATGGTTTAAAAAGAAGGTATGGAAATTGTTTTGGTTTACGTAAAAAGATAATTACTCTATTTTGATACTACGGGTATCGTGTGACTTTTTGTGAAAGAAATGGATCTTTTTAAAGAGTTAAAGTACGTAGTACCTTGGGGGTAAAAATTCGGATTTGTTGTAATAAGATGGAAGTCTACGAGTACGTTGAACTTGCCTATGCTTGTTGTGATAGCCTTTGTTGTGCAAGTGTTTTGATTCTGTGCTACCGAGTCTCTCGATGGAGGGCCGGCTATCTGGTTGATTGATGGACATACTGACACGATGGGTGGCCCACGAGTATGCTTCCACTATATCGATCCTTTTGGACATACTGACACGATGGGTGGCCCACAAGTATGCTTCCATTAGGAGTGTTATCTTGTTATTTGCTTTGGACATACTGACACGTTGGGTGGCCCACGAGTATGTTTCCATTATGATTGTTATCTTGTTATTTCCTATGGACATACTGACACGATGGGTGGCCCACGGGTATGCTTCCACTAGGAGTGTTATCTTGTTATTTTCTTTGGACATACTGACACGTTGGGTGGCCCACGAGTATGCTTCCACTATGAGTGCTATATTGTTATTTCCTTTGGACATACTGACACGATGTATGGTCCACGGGTATGCGTCCATTAGGATGGTTCCATGGCCATTCTTATTCCGAGGTAAGATGCCGGGGCATGCGGCCGTTGTGCGGGTTAAATTCCCGGGTTATATTTGAGTGATGACTTTACGGGCGTGAGTCCCTGACTTGACATGACTGCTAATATATGTTGTGTATTGTAGTTTGGTTATCATACATGTCCCCTGTTTTATATAGACTGTTATGATTTCATTTACAGTATTTTTCAGTTTCACATACTTGGTACCTGTTGTACTGACCTCCTTCGGTGGGTTGCGTTCATGCCGCAGGTAGAGGTACACCAGTTGTTGATCCTCGCTCATAGGATCGCAGTTCAGCGTTTGGGAAGCTCCGTTTCTCCGGAGGCTTATCTTTTGGTATAGTCCCATGTCATTGTAGGTACTTGTACATTCAGGGGTATGGCGGGGCCCTGTCCCGTCATAGTTGTTGTTACATTCTTAGAGGTCTGTAGTACTGTTGTGGGCAGGGTTGTAAAGGATTTTAACTTTTCGGGTTTATATATATATGTATATACATGAAGGTGACCGTTTTGGTTAGCCTATTTTTCTCATTGTGTATCTTGTTTCATGTGTAAGTGTTTATTTCCGCAGATTTTCTCTGATGTTGTATCACTACGGTGCCCGGGGTAAGGCACAAGTCGCAGGCCCGAGATCGGGTCGTGACAAAAGTGGTATCAGAGCAGTTAATCCTCGGAAAGTGTCTACAGACCGTATCTAGTAGAGTCTTGATTATCGGCGTGTTGTGCACCACACCTATAATCAGGAGGCTACAGGATATTTAGGATTAGTTTCCATTCTTCTCATTCTGAGATCGTGCCTTAGATCTGTGTTATGAGTTGGACTCCCTCTGACGTATTCTCATGTACCAGTTATGCCTCCGCGCAAGGCAACCAGGGCCCAGAAGGGCAAGGCAGCGAGGAGGCTGCGAGTAGATCTGAGAGAATGCGAGGCACGAGCCCGATCTTTACGAGGTGGTGCTACAGACGGCGGATTCTACGATGCCGCCCGGCCCAAGAGTTTAGAGCGGCAGCGGTAGCTCACGAGGCCACGATATCGAGCCTCGGTCCGCGGCGAGAACAGAGGATATGGGTTACAAGGAGATGGCGATTACTAGTTAGGTTTATGGCGAGACTTGAGGATGACGGAGCCGGTGGTACGATGGTGCACCCGGGGCGATAGTTGGAGACTTCGGGACTTCTTAAGTTGCGATCCACGGTGTTCTGGTCGAGGCACGAGGATGATCCGCAGGAGTTCATCAAGCGATTCTGACGGATCGTAGAGTGATCAAGGCTTGGAGACCAGTCGGTGGTCTTAGGTTCGCATCGGCTGCGTGATCTGCGATCGGGTTTGATTCGTGGGAGCTGTCCTGGGGGGAGCATGCGCCTCCAGCGCTTTGGGACGAGTTCTCGGAGGCATTTCTCAGCCACTTCTTGCCTCGCGGATGAGGAAACGCGGCCGACATATTTACGATCTTTGAGGCAGAGGCGTACGGTTAGGGAGTACAACGTGGAGTTCGACTCGTTGGCTCGATATGTCCCTGCGTTAGTGGCAAATATGGAGGACAGATTGCACCGCTACGTCACAGGGCTCGATGACTACTTGGCAGAGGCTTGCTCGGGTGTAGCTCTTGGTAGGGCATGGACATTGCCGTATCTGATCTTATGCACGGGGATGGAGGAACGTAGAGGCGACGTAGGGACCATGATCAACATAAGAGGGCGAGACAGCGGGTCCTTTGGTATCACACGACCGATCTCGGGCGTGGCGGTGCCTTACCCCGGGCACCCTAGTGATACAACATCAGAGAAAAACCAGCGGAAATAAAAACTCATGAAAGAAAACAGTGAAATAAGAAAACAGGCTAACCCAAACGGTTACCTTTTTGTACAAAAAAGAAAACTTGAACAGTTACATCCCTTACAACCCTGCCCACAACAGTGCTACAGACCTCTAAGAATTTTATAACAATAATGACGAGACAGGGCCCCGCCATGCCCCTGAATGTACAAAAGTCTACTACTTCAGGAAACCGTACCACAGGACAAGCTTCCGGAGATATGGAGCTTTCCGAGAACTGAACAGCGATCCTAAGAGTGCGGATCAGCAAGCTATGTACCTCAACCTGCGGCATGAACGCAGCCCGGAAGGTCGATAACAGTACCAAGTATGTGGCCGAAAAATCGTAAATGAAATCATAATAGTCTATATAAAGCAGGAGACATGTATGATAACCAAACTACAGTACACAACATATAAGAAGTCATGGCAAGTCAGGGACACATGCCCGTGAAATCATCACTCAAATACAACCCGGGAATTTAACCCGCACAATGGTCACATGCCCCGGCATCTCACCTCGGTATAAGCATGGCCCCGGAACCGTCCTAGTGGGCCCATACCCGTGGACCATCCAACGTGTCGGTATGCCCAAAGGAGATAACAAGATAACAATCCCTGTGGAAGCATACCCGTGGGCTACCCAACGTGTCAGTATGTCCAAACAAATAACAAGAGAATACTCACTGTGGAAGCATACCCGTGGGCTACCCAACGTGTCAGTATGTCCAAACAAATAACAAAAGAATACTCACTATGAAAGCATACCCGTGGGCTACCCAACGTGTCAGTATGTCCAAACAAATAACAAGAGAATACTCACTGTGGAAGCATACCCGTGGGCTACCCAACGTGTCAGTATGTCCAAACAAATAACAAGAGAATACTCACTGTGGAAGCATACCCGTGGGCTACCCAACGTGTCAGTATGTCCAAACAAATAACAAGAGAATACTCACTGTGGAAGCATACCCGTGGGCTACCCAACGTGTCAGTATGTCCAAACAAATAACAAGAGAATACTCACTGTGGAAGCATACCTGTGGGCTACCCAACGTGTCAGTATGTCCAAACAAATAACAAGAGAATACTCACTATGGAAGCATACCCGTGGGCTACCCAACGTGTCAGTATGTCCAAACAAATAACAAGAGAATACTCACTATGAAAGCATACCCGTGGGCTACCCAACGTGTCAGTATGTCCAAACAAATAACAGATAGCCGGCCCTCCATCGAGAGACTCGGTAGCACAAATCAAACCCTTGCACAACAAGGCTATCTCAACCAAGCATAGGCAAGTTACACACAACTCAAGGTACTTTAAACACTTCTTAACACAACGTCAAGTATACCATTAAAACCCAAGTATCTAACCCCTTTAAGATCAAGGTACTCCTACCTTTTATAACCAAGCCACTTATGTTTTTCCATCACAAAGAGTTCAATATTTGAAAACAAGTTACTTCTCTTTTCCCAAAATCAAGTTACCATTCTAAATCCAATAATGAATCCATTTCTTTATTTTCCATAAAGTCGTTATAACTAACTTCCCTTAAAGCTATTATAACACTTTATGTTTTAAAACAAGTCAAGACAAAACCATGTCTTTCTTTTAAACCAAAACACTTCAAATTCATAAGTCTCTTTTCTTTTAGAAATCGAGTTCCTTACTTTGGAATTTTTAAGAAGATCAAAACTTGATTACAATAATTCTTATTAGAGCAGCCATGATCTAGGAAATGTAATACAATTTTGTCTTATCTTAGCTTCTATGCAGATGGAGGTTTCTACTGGTTTAATATAATTAATTGTCATTACTTTTTCCTTTATTAACGTTGCATTGGCTTGTTCGATTCTTATTCCCATTTCCGAAATTTATGTAACATTATTCTTTTTAAAAAAAAACCAAGTACTCATTTATCACGAATGAGGTTTCACACTTTTCAACACCATTTAGGTCAATTATAAGTCAAGTCTCTTATCTTTTGAAATCAACAAACCATTCTTTTACCTACATAAAGTGGTTATAACAAACTTCCCATAAAGCCGTTATAACACTTTATGTTTTAAACCAACCAATTACAACTATAAGCCCTTATGAGACCAAGAGGGCTTATTCTTTCTTTCAAGTACCCATTACTAACGAATAAGATTTTCCTACTTTTAAAACAATCAAGACCTTTACACTTTATATCAAGTCAAGGCACAACAAGGGAAATCAAATTCCTTTAACACACGATGCATCTCACTATATATTTCACAAATAATCATGCTGAAGAGGATAGGAAGAATCACATACCTCGCGACGATTATCGACAAGTAGCGAACTGTTCCAAAGTACTATACTCTTGCTAGCCTGTTCCACCCTCCAAGTGGAGTATGCTACTCGTAGTACTTCACCCTATAATGGTCATATCGCCTATTAGCTCCTAGCTTTAACGTATAATACTCTAATTGCAAAGCCCTTATTCTAGGAAATTTGGGCATTTCCTTTGTTTCTACGTACTTGCCACCTTTTTCAAGGCCGGATTCAATAACCAAACGCTACATTTAAGGCTCAATTAATTCAGCAAATACAAGGGGATTACACGCCTAACAATACGTGTAAAATTCCGCCCCACAATAATACAAAATAAACCAATAATCTCCATTCCATTCTTGGCCAACAATATAACCAATCCTAAATCCCTTTCAATTCTTTTCCAATCCAAGCTCTTAGGTCTAACATGATATCTAGCCCTAGACATCTTCAACAACTACAATTTCCCCCTTTACAACATGTGACGTCTAAATTAGTAACCAAATTGAAGTTAAAATCTTAAGGCTAACATGCCCATTTTTGGTTTCAACAAGACAACAAGATCCAAATCTATACAACTATAACAGCCTCAGGCTCATTTCTAAACTATAATAACTAGTATTATAACTCATATCCAAGAGAAGGGGACACTTTTACCTTTTGGAAAAGCCCACAAAAGCCTTTTTCTTCCACTTCTTGCCCGTCAACTACGCCCACCAGCGCTTCCCACAAGTTCACCCACACTTTGCCTTCTTGCCGCCGCTCCAACAATTTTCCCCATAGGCTAGGTTTTCTTCATAAACTAGAGAGAAAGGGAGAGGAGTTCTTAGGAGGGTTTCCAAAATGAAATGGCCAAGTCTTCCAAGACTTGGCCCTAAAATAGGCCCCTTTCCTGGTCAAAAGGATGGGAGGGACACTTGTCACCCTCCCATAGGCTTTTACCAAAATATCCCGATTTTCGCCACTTTCTGTGAGAAAAATCCCGCTTGGCGCTGCGACCACGCCGCCAGTCGCTTCCACTTCCGAGAAAATTCCCTGCATCCCGGCGCCGCGGCCCTCCAATCCGGCGCCGCGACGCTGTAACCTCTGCGAACCCCGATAACCGGGCCGCGCTGCGTTCGGTCTTGTGCGCCGCTGCACCTGAACCGAAACCACTGTTTTGCCTGACTGCGCACCAAACTTGAAACTTCCATAACTTTTGACTCTGATGTCCTATCGACGAACGGTTTGTTGCGTTGGGAACTAGATTTAACGGACTACACACTAGGCTTTTTTTAACACCTTGAAATTCTTAACAACTGGGGTACAACACTCCAAGGTAGACTCAAAATCCATCCAACACATGTTTGACCACTTATCTTTCCACTTTCAAATCTTATATTCCTTGGTAAGTTCTTATCTTATCTTCTTGAATCTACGTGGTGTAACATTCTCCCCCCCTTAGAAACATTCGTCCTGAATGTTCCTTCCAAGTCTCCAAAACGCAGACGCCGGTATAGTCTTCACCACTGCACTTACAAAAGAATCAGTTATGCCACTCATGGACTTATCACCCGAATATACTCCTCGTATACTATGTACTCCGACAAAGATCACTGTAAAATCTTTTACTCTAGCCGGCCTTACCTCTAAGGTCTCGATTGTTATAAATTCTAAGGTTCAAAATTTCTCATCCCCCGACTTTCCCTTTTTCACTAGCCAAGCTTCTAAATCACATTTTTAACACAAAGTTATCCGAACATAACACTTAACACATCACCATGACATCAAAGCCTACTAGTCTCTAGAGGGTTAAGAATATACCTGTAACTATTGCTTCACTTTCCCTTTTTGTCGTTCTACTTATGTTCCTTCCCTGCACGGCGCACAAAAGAATGAGATAAACCAGCCACTGATCCCGAAGGCTGAGTCCCTACATCCGCGCTACCTTTGGTTGGACAATTTCTCGCAAAATGGCCCTGCTGGCCGCATGTAAAACAAACTCCCATACTAGCACGACACTCCCCATCATGGAGCCTACCACAATGGCCACAACGAGGTAGGGGTGTTCCCATCTGACTAACGTCCCTGCTCCCCCAAAAACCTGAAACCTTGGAGCCACGACCGCTCGGAATCTCGAACGCCCCGAAGATCGCGTGGAGCACTCCGTACTGGCGGAGGCGCATAACTAGTCTGCTGCTGAGGCTGCCTGCCTCGAAGGTCACCAGAGGACTCTGTTGTCCTGGCCCTCTTCTGCTGATCTTGGTTATTCCGTCGACCTCTACGTTCTCGATCTGCGTGCATAGGCTGATGCGGCAATGTCCATGCCCGATCAAGAGCTCTTCGTGCATCCCTCCGCTAAATAATCATCGAGCCCGGTGACATAACGGTGCACTCTATCCTCCATATCGGCCACCAAAGCGGGGACATACCGGGCCAATGAGTCAAACTCTACATTGTAATCCCGAACTGTGCGCCCTTTCTGTCTCAGCATCAAAAATCTGTCGGCCCGTGATCTCCTCATCTGTGGCGGCAAGAAATGGCCAAGGAAAGCCTCTGAGAACTCGTCCCATACAGTTGGAGGTGCATGCTCCCCCCGGGACAGCTCCCATGAATCAAACCCGATCATTGTCACGACCCGACCGAACGCGGCGGTGCCCTACGGCGCCTGCTCAGTACACATTAGAGAATAGCAGCGGAACATACACAACATAAACACATGTGTAAATAATAAACATCACAGGCTAGCCGATAAGGCCGCCTTCCATAATATAAACATAATCAAAAGTACAACTTAGTTCTCACAGCCCAACCATATATGTAAATACAGACCTCTACGAATAGTAACTGTGGCGGGACACGGCCCCGCCATACCCCTGAATGTACATAAATCTACTACATCAGGGAAAGACTGTACCAAAAGAAAGACAAGCCTCCGGAGAATGGAGCTTCCGACGTCTGATAAGTGATCCTAAGAGTGAGGATCCACCACCTGCTTACCCTTCCCTGCGGCATGAACGCAGCCCCCGAGGAAGGGGGTCAGTACACAATATGTACTAAGTATGTAAAACTGGAAAGTACTGAAATTACAATATAAGTTTAAACAAAGTCGGAGACATGTATGATACAAAATTACAGTACACAGTGCCTTACTAACAATGAGAGTAAATCAAGAGAATACGTACAACATCACAATATCAGTCTCGCGATCAAATCATGGGTAGTGAACCCATAAAAACAGGTGGTATAACGTCTTGGGGTTCTTACCCCTCATTTATATTCTTACCCTGAAGCAGGTGGTATAACGTCTTGGGGGTTTGCCCCTCATTTATACTCTTACCCTGAAGAAGGTAGTAACGCAGGTGGTATAACGTCTTGGGGGCTTAACCCTCATTTATACTCTTATCCTGGAGAAGGTGGTATAGCGTCTTGGGGGTTTGCCCCTCACTGATACTCTTACCCTATCTCAAAACCGGTCGTCATACAATAATTAAGCAAGTTAGCAATCCCCCCTAACTTCTTATTAGTCTTATTCATCTACACTCTCATTTTAGTTTACTTAAGGCACTTACCTGTCTTTTATAAAAATCCGGGAATTTAACCCAAAGTACTACGTACTTCTACTCTTTAAAACAAATGACTCTTTTTAGTAGAAAGCTTCCAAGACACTATTAACCATAGTATCAAGTCCAAAATTACATTTCAAGGCAAGTCACAATACCTTTAGAATTAAAGTTAGGTTTCTAAATCAAGTGACTCTTTTTTCTTATAACACCTTAGGCAATTGATACCTTAAAATCAATTTGCCTTTCATTAACACAAGCCATTTACCTTTGCATAAAGTCAATATAACCAACTCCCCATAAAGTCGTTATATTCACTTTATACCTTAGTCAAGTACATTTTCCTATCCAAGAGACTTATACGATTAAAACGACACAAGTATCACATACTTTAAATCTCTTCAAGTCCCTTAACTTTACTAAGACTTAAGACATCCTTAATATTTCCAAAGAAGTGAGTTAATCTCCTAACTCACCCGACTTGGCATTTTATAAAACTAGTAAAGAATGTCAAAGTCTTGTACGTCTGTCGTACTATATACGTGAAACTAGTCATGCTCAAAAGATAGGAAAAAGTTCTACATACCTTGCCGGGTCAACCACTTGCCAAGTACAAAGTCCCGCCCGTAGTATCTCAACCTATAATATTCACAATACGTCTATTAAAGCCTTACTTCAAACGTAGAATATTACAAGTGTTAAGTCGCTAAATTCTACGGAAAATCGGACAGCACCTCCTTTGTTTCTACTCACTTTCCACCTTTTTCAAGGTCGAGTACAATAACACAACACGCCACATTTAAGGCACAATCAAAACTATTAATCAATAGGGGATTACACGCCTACTAGACGTGTAAAATTCCGCCCCACAAACGATAACAAACTAATACAAACTACAAGTCCAAAATCGGCCACCTTGAGTTCAACAATACCAATTCTTAACCAATTTCCATTTCAATCCAAATTGGTAGCATAACATGATATCAAGTCGCATTTGATTAAAACAACCAAAATCTTCAAGTAAGTAACATGCGACGATTTCTAATAAACGACCAATTAGTAAACCAAATTTCAAGTGGCTTGTATAACATTTCGGATTTAGCTACAAGCAATCCATAATACTTATAACTTCAACATATCAACTTCATGCTAGCAACAAGTAAAGCTAACAACAACAATATAAATATATAATCTTGTAACACCTTTAAAAGACAAGATTATACCTTAACGATCCTTAATCCAACTCCAATCCGAAGTCGCTCCCTAGTAGTTTAGAGCCTCTCCAAGACACTTCAATCCGCTTGTTGAGACCCTTAGAACAACACCAACAATTATCCTTCAAATCTCCAAACAAAACCTAGAAAGACCATTAGGTTTTCGTTTTGCGACTAACCCGTAAACTATCTTTTTCCAAGATTTTTCTATTGAGATGTGTTTACAATACACCTAAGAACCTTGGTTTAAAGTGTGGAGCTAAATGGATCACAAACAAAGATTTTTTTTTTTGTGTGGAACCCGAGAGCTCAAGCTCTATGTTCATCCAATTTTTTCAAGAAATTAGCTAAGTGTTGGCACTAGTAGTGCTACTAGTAGTAATATAAAGGGTCATGGAGGGACAAGATGCAACCATTTGGGTGACTAGGATGAAGTCTTACAAAAAATCAAGACTAATTGACATTTGACTTAGTCAACATTCTCATGCTACACAAGTTGCAAGACTTGTCTTGCAACAAAGGTCCAATGACCCTCTTGCCCTAGCACATTTCGACCAAGGCATCACATAAGGGGGGGTGACACGTGTCGCCCTCCCATTGGTCATAGTAATACGTTTTCCGACAATTCCATAATTCCGATAAATTTTTATAAGTCTCAGATCTTAACACTTGTGAGTTCTTACGTACGATCTTAAGACATGTCACGTAAATAGGTGTAACAAGCTGCAGATCACGCGCCGATGTGAACCCAAAACCACCGACTTCGATCGCGAAACCTTGATCACTCGTGATCCGTGAATGGCGTGGGATGAACTCCTGCAGATCATCCTCAGGCCTCGACCCGTAGAACTCAGGTGGGCTACAACTCAGAAAATCCCGTAGTCTCAAACTATCTGATCTCGGGTGAACTATGGGTGCTCGATGCAGGAAGCTGCGTCGGCCTATCCTCGTGCCTAGCCACGATCCTGGCCAATAACTGGGCCATCTCCTTGTAACCCATCTCCTCTGCCCCAGGCTGTGGGACTGGAGGCTCGGGTGTCGTGGTCTCGGTAGAGACCGCTGCAGCTCTACTCGCAGCTCCCTCTGCTGCCTTGCCCTTCTGGGCCCTGGTTGCCTTGCGTGGAGGCATCACTGGTATACAAAGAATACGTCAGAGGGAGTCCAACTTATAACAAAGCTCTAAGGCACAATCTCAGAGTGAGAAGAATGGAAACCAATCCTAAATATCCTATAGCCTCCTGATTATAGATGTGGTGCAAAACACACCGATAATCAAGACTCTACTAGATACGGTCTGTAGACACCTTCCGAGGACTAACTGCTCTGATACCACTTTTGTCACGACCCGATCTGGGCGTGATCGTGCCTACGAGCACCCTAGTGATACAACATCAGAGAAAAACAGCGGAAATAAAAACTCATGAAAGAAAACCAGTGAAATAAGAAAACAGGCTAACCCAAACGGTTACCTTTTTGTACAAAAAGAAAACTTGAGCGATTACATCCCACAACCCCGCTTACAACGATTACTCTGGACCTCTAGAATTTTATAACAATAATGACGAGTGGCCCCGCCATGCCCCGAATGTACAAAAGTCTACTACTTGAGAAAGCGTACCACGGACAAGCTTAGGAGATATGGAGCTTTCAGAAGCGAACAACGATCCTAAGAGTGCGGATCGCCAAGCTATGTACCTCAACTGCGGCATGAACGCAGCCCCGAAGGAGGTCGATAACAGTACCAGTGTGTGGCGAAAAATCGTAAATGAAATCATAATAGTCTATATAAAGCGGGAGACATGTATGATAACCAAACTACGATACAACATATAGCGATCATGGCAAGTCGGGGACTCGTGCGTGAAATCATCACTCAAATACAACCCGAATTTAACCCGCACAATGGTCACATGCCGGCGTCTCACTCGGTATAAGCATGGCCGGGCGTCTAGTGGGCCCATACCCGTGGACCATCCAACGTGTCGGTATGCCCAAAGGAGATAACAAGATAACAATCCCTGTGGAAGCATACACGTGGGCTACCCAACGTGGCAGTATGTCCAAACAAATAACAAGAGAATACTCACTGTGGAAGCATACCCGTGGGCTACCCAACGTGTCAGTATGTCCAAACAAATAACAAGAGAATACTCACTGTGGAAGCATACCCGTGGGCTACCCAACGTGTCAGTATGTCCAAACAAATAACAAGAGAATACTCACTATGGAAGCATACCCGTGGGCTACCCAACGTGTCAGTATGTCCAAACAAATAACAAGAGAATACTCACTATAGAAGCATACCCGTGGGCTACCCAATGTGTCAGTATGTCCAAACAAATAACAGATAGCCGGCCCTCCATCGAGAGACTCGGTAGCACAAATCAAACCCTTGCACAACAAGGCTATCTCAACCAAGCATAGGCAAGTTACACACAACTCAAGGTACTTTAAACACTTCTTAACACAACGTCAAGTATACCATTAAAACCCAAGTATCTAACCCCTTTAAGATCAAGGTACTCCTACCTTTTATAACCAAGCCACTTATGTTTTTCCATCACAAAGAGTTAAATATTTGAAAACAAGTTACTTCTCTTTTCCCAAAATCAAGTTACCATTCTAAATCCAATAATGAATCCATTTCTTTATTTTCCATAAAGTCGTTATAACTAACTTCCCTTAAAGCTATTATAACACTTTATGTTTTAAAACAAGTCAAGACAAAACCATGTCTTTCTTTTAAACCAAAACACTTCAAATTCATAAGTCTCTTTTCTTTTAGAAATCGAGTTCCTTACTTTGGAATTTTTAAGAGATCAAAACTTGATTACAATAATTCTTATTAGAGCAGCCATGATCTAGAAAATGTAATACAATTTTGTCTTATCTTAGCTTCTATGCAGATGGAGGTTTCTACTGGTTTTAATATAATTAATTGTCATTACTTTTTCCTTTATTAACGCTGCATTGACTTGTTCGATTCTTATTCCCATTTCCGAAATTTATGTAACATTATTCTTTTAAAAAAAAAACCAAGTACTCATTTCTCACGAATGAGGTTTCACACTTTTCAACACCATTTAGGTCAATTATAAGTCAAGTCTCTTATCTTTTGAAATCAACAAACCATTCTTTTACATACATAAAGTGGTTATAACAAACTTCCCATAAAGCCGTTATAACACTTTATGTTTTAAACCAACCAATTACAACTATAAGCCCTTATGAGACCAAGAGGTCTTATTCTTTAACCACCGAGTACCCATTACTAACGAATATGATTTTCCTACTTTTTCAAACAATCAAGACCTTTACACTTCATATCAAGTCAAGGCACAACAAGGGAAATCAAATTCCTTTAACACACGTGCATCTACTGCACTATATATTTCACAAATAATCATGCTGAAGAGGATAGGAAGAATCACATACCTCGCGACGATTATCGACAAGTAGCGAACTGTTCCAAAGTACTATACTCTTGCTAGCCTGTTCCACCCTCCAAGTGGAGTATGCTACTCGTAGTACTTCACCCTATAATGGTCATAATATGTCTATTAGCTCCTAGCTTTAACGTATAATACTCTAATTGCAAAGCCCCTTATTCTAGGGAAATTTGGGCAGTATTTCCTTTGTTTCTACGTACTTGCCACCTTTTTCAAGGCCGGATTCAATAACCAAACGCTACATTTAAGGCTCAATTAATTCAGCAAATACAAGGGGATTACACGCCTAACAATACGTGTAAAATTCTGGCCCACAATAATACAAAATAAACCAATAATCTCCATGCCATTCTTGGCCAACAATATAACCAATCCTAAATCCCTTTCAATTCTTTTCCAATCCAAGCTCTTAGGTCTAACATGATATCTAGCCCTAGACATCTTCAACAACTACAATTTCCCCCTTTACAACATGTGACGTCTAAATTAGTAACCAAATTGAAGTTAAAATCTTAAGGCTAACATGCCCATTTTTGGTTTCAACAAGACAACAAGATCCAAATCTATACAACTATAACAGCCTCAGGCTCATTTCTAAACTATAATAACTAGTATTATAACTCATATCCAAGAGAAGGGGAAACTTTTACCTTTTCGAAAAGCCCACAAAATCCCTTTTCTTCCACTTCTTGCCCGTCAACTACGCCCACCAGCGCTTCCCACAAGTTCACCCACACTTTGCCTTCTTGCCGCCGCTCCAACAATTTTCCCCTTAGGCTAGGTTTTCTTCACAAACTAGAGAGAAAGGGAGAGGAGTTCTTAGGAGGGTTTCCAAAATGAAATGGCCAAGTCTTCCAAGACTTGGCCCTAAAATAGGCCCCTTTCCTGGTCAAAAGGATGGGAGGGACACTTGTCACCCTCCCATAGGCTTTTAACAAAATATCCCCTGATTTTCGCCCTTTACCGCAGAAAAATCCCGCCTTGGCGCCGCGGCCCCGCCGCCGGCGCCGCGGCGCTTCCACTTCCGAGAAAATTCCCTGCATTCCGGCGCCGCGGCCCTGCATTCCGGCGCCGCGGCGCTGCAACCTCTGCGAACCCCCAGTACAACCGGCGCCGCGGCCCTGCATTCCGGCGCCGCGGCGCTGTACCCCTGAACCGAAACCACTGCTTTGCCTGACTGCGCACCAAACTTGAAACTTCCATAACTTTTGACTCTGATGTCCTATCGACGAACGGTTTGTTGCGTTGGGAACTAGATTTAACGGACTACACACTAGGCTTTTTTTAACACCTTGAAATTCTTAACAACTGGGGTACAACACTCCAAGGTAGACTCAAAATCCATCCAACACATGTTTGACCACTTATCTTTCCACTTTCAAATCTTATATTCCTTGGTAAGTTCTTATCTTATCTTCTTGAATCTACGGGGTGTAACATTCTCCCCCCTTAGAAACATTCGTCCCGAATGTTCCTTCTAAGTCTCCAAAACGCAGACGCCGGTATAGTCTTCGCCACTGCACTTACAAAAGAATCAGTTATGCCACTCATGGACTTATCACCCGAATATACTCCCCGTATACTATGTACTCCGACAAAGATCACTGTAAAATCTTTTACTCTAGCCGGCCTTACCTCTAAGGTCTCGATTGTTATAAATTCTAAGGTTCAAAATTTCTCATCCCCAGACTTTCCCTTTTTCACTAGCCAAGCTTCTAAATCACATTTTTAACACAAAGCTATCCGAACATAACACTTAACACATCACCATGACATCAAAGCCTACTAGTCTCTAGAGGGTTAAGAATATACCTGTAACTATTGCTTCACTTTCCCTTTTTGTCGTTCTACTCATGTTCCTTCCCTGCACGGGGCACAAAAGAAGGAGATGAACCAGCCACTGATCCCGAAGGCTGAGTCTCTACATCCGCGCTACCTTTGGTTGGACAATTTCTCGCAAAATGGCCCTGCTGGCCGCATGTAAAACAAACTCCCATACTAGCACGACACTCCCCATCATGGAGCCTACCACAATGGCCACAACGAGGTAGGGGTGATCCCATCTGACTAACGCCCCGCTCCCAAACACGAAACCTTGGAGCCACGACCGCTCGGAATCTCTGAACGCCCCAAGGCGTGGCGGAGCACTCCGTACTGGCGGAGGCGCATAACTAGTCTGCTGCTGAGGCTTCCTGCCTCGAAGGTCACCAGAGGACTCGCTGTCACGGCCTGCCTGGCGATCTTGGTTATTCCGTCGACCTTACGTTCCTCGATCTGCTGCGCATAGGCACGGATGCGGGCAATGTCCATGCCCGGTGAAGAGCTACTGCATCCTCCGCTAAATAATCATCGAGCGGTGACATAACGGTGCACTCTATCCTCCATATCGCCACCAAAGCGGGACATACCGCCAATGAGTCAAACTCTACATTGTACTCGGCGTGCGCCCTCTCTGTCTCAGCATCAAAAATCTGTCGGCCCGTGCTCTCCTCATCTGTGGTGGCAAGAAATGGCCAAGGAAAGCCTCTGAGAACTCGTCCCATACAGTTGGAGATGCATGCTCCCCCCGGGACAACTCCCATGAATCAAACCAGTCGACTGCAGTATCACGCAGCCGATGTGAACCCAAAACCACTGACTCGGTCGCCGAAACCTTAATCACTCTCATGATCCGCTGTAACTGTCGGATGAACTCCTGCGGATCATCCTCAGGCCTCGACCCGTAGAACTCAGGTGGGCTACAACTCAGAAAATCCCGTAGTCTCAAACTAGCTGATCTCGGGTGAACTATGGGTGCTAGTGGTATCGGAACTGCTGTATCCAGCCTATCCTCGTGCCTAGCCACGATCCTGGCCAATAACTGGGCCATCTCGCGTAACCCATCTCCTGCGAGCGGTGGGACTGGAGGCTCAGGTGCCGTGGTCTCAGTAGAGACCGTTGTTGCTCTACTCGCAGCTCCCTCTGCTGCCTTGCCCTTCTGGGCCCTGGTTGCCTTGCGTGGAGGCATCACTGGTATACAAAGAATACGTCAGAGGGAGTCCAACTTATAACACAGCTCTAAGGCACGATCTCAGAGTGAGAAGAATGGAAACCAATCCTAAATATCCTATAGCCTCCTGATTATAGATGTGGTGCACAACACACCGATAATCAAGACTCTACTAGATACGGTCTGTAGACACCTTCCGAGGATTAACTGCTCTGATACCACTTTTGTCACGACCCGATCCCGGGCCCGTGACTGGTGCCTTACCCCGGGCACCCTAGTGATACAACATCAGAGAAAAACCAGCGGAAATAAAAACTCATGAAAGAAAACAGTGAAATAAGAAAACAGGCTAACCCAAACGGTTACCTTTTTGTACAAAAAAGAAAACTTGAACAGTTACATCCCTTACAACACTTGCAATAGTGCTCTGGACCTCTAAGAATTTTATAACAATAATGACGAGACGGGGCCTGCCATGCCTGAATGTACAAAAGTCTACTACTTCAGAAACCGTACCACGTGACAAGCTTAGGAGATATGGAGCTTTCGAGAATCGACAGCGATCCTAAGTGCGGATCGACAAGCTATGTACCTCAACTGCGGCATGAACGCAGCCCGAAGGAGGTCGATAACAGTACAAAGTATGTGGCGAAAAATCAGTAAATGAAATCATAATAGTCTATATAAAGCGAGAGACATGTATGATAACCAAACTACGATTACACAACATATAAGCGATCATGGCAAGTCGAGAGACTCGTGCGTGAAATCATCACTCAAATACAACCCGAATTTAACTCGCACAATGGTCACATGCCGGCGTCTCACCTCGGTATAAGCATGGCCGGGCGAGTCTAGTGGGCCCATACCCGTGGACCATCCAACGTGTCGGTATGCCCAAAGGAGATAACAAGATAACAATCCCTGTGGAAGCATACCCGTGGGCTACCCAACGTGTCAGTATGTCCAAACAAATAACAAGAGAATACTCACTGTGGAAGCATACTCGTGGGCTACCCAACGTGTCATTATGTCCAAACAAATAACAAGAGAATACTCACTGTGGAAGCATACCCGTGGGCTACCCAACGTGTCAGTATGTCCAAACAAATAACAAGAGAATACTCACTATGGAAGCATACCCGTGGGCTACCCAACGTGTCAGTATGTCCAAACAAATAACAGATAGCCGGCCCTCCATCGAGAGACGCGGTAGCACAAATCAAACCCTTGCACAACAAGGCTATCTCAACCAAGCATAGACAAGTTACACACAACTCAAGGTACTTTAAACACTTCTTAACACAACGTCAAGTATACCATTAAAACCCAAGTATCTAACCCCTTTAAGATCAAGGTACTCCTACCTTTTATAACCAAGCCACTTATGTTTTTCCATCACAAAGAGTTCAATATTTGAAAACAAGTTACTTCTCTTTTCCCAAAATCAAGTTACCATTCTAAATCCAATAATGAATCCATTTCTTTATTTTCCATAAAGTCGTTATAACTAACTTCCTTAAAGCTATTATAACACTTTATGTTTTAAAACAAGTCAAGACAAAACCATGTCTTTCTTTTAAACCAAAACACTTCAAATTCATAAGTCTCTTTTCTTTTAGAAATCGAGTTCCTTACTTTGGAATTTTTAAGAAGATCAAAACTTGATTACAATAATTCTTATTAGAGCAGCCATGATCTAGGAAATGTAATACAATTTTGTCTTATCTTAGCTTCTATGCAGATGGAGGTTTCTACTGGTTTTAATATAATTAATTGTCATTACTTTTTCCTTTATTAACGCTGCATTGGCTTGTTCGATTCTTATTCCCATTTCCGAAATTTATGTAACATTATTCTTTTTAAAAAAAACCAAGTACTCATTTATCACGAATGAGGTTTCACACTTTTCAACACCATTTAGGTCAATTATAAGTCAAGTCTCTTATCTTTTGAAATCAACAAACCATTCTTTTACCTACATAAAGTGGTTATAACAAACTTCCCATAAAGCCGTTATAACACTTTATGTTTTAAACCAACCAATTACAACTATAAGCCCTTATGAGACCAAGAGGGCTTATTCTTTAACCACCGAGTACCCATTACTAACGAATAAGATTTTCCTACTTTTTCAAACAATCAAGACCTTTACACTTCATATCAAGTCAAGGCACAACAAGGGAAATCAAATTCCTTTAACACACGTGCATCTACTGCACTATATATTTCACAAATAATCATGCTGAAGAGGATAGGAAGAATCACATACCTCGCGACGATTATCGACAAGTAGCGAACTGTTCCAAAGTACTATACTCTTGCTAGCCTGTTCCACCCTCCAAGTGGAGTATGCTACTCGTAGTACTTCACCCTATAATGGTCATAATACGTCTATTATCTCCTAGCTTTAACGTATAATACTCTAATTGCAAAGCCCCTTATTCTAGAGAAATTTGGGCAGCATTTCCTTTGTTTCTACGTACTTGCCACCTTTTTCAAGGCCGGATTCAATAACCAAACGCTACATTTAAGGCTCAATTAATTCAGCAAATACAAGGGGATTACACGCCTAACAATACGTGTAAAATTCCGCCCCACAATAATACAAAATAAACCAATAATCTCCATGCCATTCTTGGCCAACAATATAACCAATCCTAAATCCCTTTCAATTCTTTTCCAATCCAAGCTCTTAGGTCTAACATGATATCTAGCCCTAGACATCTTCAACAACTACAATTTCCCCCTTTACAACATGTAACGTCTAAATTAGTAACCAAATTGAAGTTAAAATCTTAAAGCTAACATACCCATTTTTTGTTTCAACAAGACAACAAGATCCAAATCTATACAACTATAACAGCCTCAGGCTCATTTCTAAACTATAATAATTAGTATTATAACTCATATCCAAGAGAAGGGGAAACTTTTACCTTTTGGAAAATCCCACAAAAGCCCTTTTCTTCCACTTCTTGCCCGTCAACTACGCCCACCAGCGCTTCCCACAAGTTCACCCACACTTTGCCTTCTTGCCGCCGCTCCAACAATTTTCCCCTTAGGCTAGGTTTTCTTCACAAATTAGAGAGAAAGGGAGAGGAGTTCTTAGGAGGGTTTCCAAAATGAAATGGCCAAGTCTTCCAAGATTTGGCCCTAAAATAGGCCCCTTTCCTGGTCAAAAGGATGGGAGGGACACTTGTCACCCTCCCATAGGCTTTTAACAAAATATCCCCTGATTTTCGCCTGTTACCGCAGAAAAATCCCGCCTTGGCGCCGCGGCGCTTCCACTTCCGAGAAAATTCCCTGCATTCCGGCGCCGCCTCAGATTCTGGCCACGCGCCAGAACCTCTGCTAACCCCAAGATAACCGAGCCGCTGCCTCAGATTCGGCCGCCACTGCACTTCGAACCGAAACCACTGCTTTGCTTGACTGCGCACCAAACTTGAAACTTCCATAACTTTTGACTCTGATGTTCTATCGACGAACGGTTTGTTGCGTTGGGAACTAGATTTAACGGACTACACACTAGGCTTTTTTTAACACCTTGAAATTCTTAACAACTGGGGTACAACACTCCAAGGTAGACTCAAAATCCATCCAACACATGTTTGACCACTTATCTTTCCACTTTCAAATCTTATATTCTTTGGTAAGTTCTTATCTTATCTTCTTGAATCTACGGTGTGTAACAGTAACTTTCGAGGCAGGTAGCCTCCGCGGCAGACTAAATATATACCTCATCCAGTTCAGAGTGGTCCTCCACAGTCTTCAGGACGTCGGGAGTATTCAGGAGCAGGTCAGGGCTCCAAGGGTTCAGATTTTCGGGGGAGCAGGGGTGTTAGCCAGATGAAGCCACCCCTACCTCGTTGTGGCCGTTGTGGTAGGCTCCATTGTGGGGAGTGTCGTGCTAGTTTGGGAGTTTGTTTTACATGCGGCCAGCAGGGCCATTTTGCGAGAAACTGTCCGACCGGAGGTGGCACTGGTGGGATAGCACAGACTACGGGATCAGTTGCGGGTTCTTCACCTTCAATAGCTAGGCAGGATGTTCATATACCGGCAGGCCACGACAGAGGTCGCGGTGGAAGTTCCCAGTTTTAGCGGTCCTTTGAACCGCCTATTTTTCAGGTATATCCTTAACCCTCTAGAGATTAGCATGCGTGATACGATGATTATATGTTGAGTACTATATACAGATAGCATTGTGTATATTGTGATTTAGAAAACATGGTTAGTTGAAAAGATAAGTATGGGGACATGGAAGGTGTGAACCTTAGAATATTACACGTTAAGACCTTAGATGTAAGGCCGTCTGTCACGACCCGACCTCTGGCCCGTGACTGGTGCCTTACCCCGGGCACCCTAGTGATACAATCATCAGAGAAAATCAGCGGAAATAAAAACTTAAGCATGAATCAAGACATAAAATAAGCAATAGGCTAACCAAAACGGTTACCTTCCTGTATATATATCAAAATTGAACAGTTAAATCCCTTACAAACCCTGCCCACAACAGTACTACAGACCTCTAAGAATGTAACCACAACTACGACGGGACAGGGCCCCGCCATACCCCTGAATGTAAGTACCTACAACAACAGGGGACTATACCAAAGATAAGCCTCCGGAGAAACGGAGCTTCCCGAACGCTGAACTGTGATCCTATGAGCGAGGATCAACAACTGGTGTACCTCTACCTACGGCATGAACGCACTTCAAGGAGGTCAAGATAACAGGTACCAAGTATGTGAAACTGAAAATATTGTAAATGAAATCATAACAGTCTATAAAAAAAACAGGAGACATGTATGATAACCAAAGTACAGTCCACAATATATAAGCAGTCATGTCAAGTCAGGGACTCACGCCCTCAAAGTCGTCACTCAAATATAACTATAGGTCTCACGTCCACAACATCAATCATGCCCGTGGAATACCTTCCTCACTGCCGGCAGTCTATGATATAATAACACCAAGAAGTACACATGAACACCAGGTCCCACCTGTGTCATAGAAACCGTACGGGGCAAGTACGAAGGCATAGCTACCAGATCCAACCTGCATCATCAACTGACCGGGGCAAGTACGAAAGCCAGCTACCAGAACCTACCGTACCAATAATACTAAACAACCATATCACGAAGCTGACACGTGGCAAGTGCGATAGCCTCTACCAGATCCTCCCTGCGCCACGTAGCTGACGGGGGCAAGTAACCAGGCTAACCACCAGATCACAACCGTAAGTCACGAAGCTTCGTCCAAACACTGACTCGCGAAGCTGACACGTGGCAAGTGCGATAGCCTCTACCATATCCTCCCTGCGCCACGTAGCTGAGGGGTGAAAGTAACCAGGCTAACCACCAGATCACAACCGTAAGTCACGCTACTTCGCCGCGAAGCTGACACGTGGCAAATGCGATAACCTCTAGCAGATCCACTCTGCGCCACGTAGCTGACGGGGGCAAGTAACCAGGCTAACCACCAGATCACAACCGTAAGTCACGGCCGTCCAAACACCGACTCGGGTCGACACGTGGCAAGTGCGATAGCCTCTACCATATCCTCTCTGCGCCACGTAGCTGACGGGTGAAAGTAACCAGGCTAACCACCAGATCACAACCGTAAGTCACGCTACTTCGCCGCGAAGCTGACACGTGGCAAATGCGATAACCTCTAGCAGATCCACCGTCACGTAGCTGACGGGGGCAAGTAACCAGGCTAACCACCAGATCACAACCGTAAGTCACGAGACTTCGCCACAAACCGAACGGGCACGGCTAACTACCAGAACCAAAGCCGAATCAGCCACGACCGGGGTAAGTACGAGAGCCAACTACAAGATACCAAAGCCGAATTAGTAAAACCTCATGGAGAGCTAGTCCATGGAACAACAATCCTAATGGAACCATACCCGTGGGCCACCCAACGTGTCAGTAGGTCCAAGGATATAACGAGATAACCGGCCCTCCATCGAGAGACTCGGTAGCACAGAATCAAAACACTTGCACAACAAAGGCTAGCACAACAAGCATAGGCAAGTCAACGTACTCATAGACTTTTATTTTATTACAACAAATTCGGATTTTAACCCCAATGTACTACGCATTTTAACACTTTAAAAGATCAATTTCTTTCACAAAAAGTCACACGATACTCGTAGTATCAAAATAGAGTAACTGTCTTTTTTAAGTAAACCAAAACAATTTCCATACCTTCTTTTGAAATAAACCAATTTAAGACAAAACCATGCTTTCTTTTTAAACTATTTTAAGACAAAAACCCTGCCTTCCTTTTTAAACTATTTTAAGACAAAAACATGCCTTTCTTTTAAACCAAAACACTTTAGTTCCTCGAATCTCCTTTCTTTTAGAAATCAAGTTCCTTACTTTGGAATTTAAGAAAAATCAATACTTGTTATTAATGATCTTATTAAAGCAGCCATGATCTAGGAAATGTAATACAATTTTGTCTTATCTTAGCTTCTATGCAGATGGAGGTTTCTACTGGTTTTAATATAATTAATTATTAGTCAATACATTTTCCTTTATTAACGCTACAGTGGTTTGTTCGATACTTTTTCTCATTTTCGAAATCAATATACTGTTTCCTTTTAAAACCCAATTACCCATTCTCATAAAAGCGGTTTCACAACTTTTTAATACAAACCAAGTCCTTACAAATTCACATCAAGTCATTTATAAGTCAAGTCTCTTATCCTTTTTAAAAACCACAAACCATTTCTTTACCTACATAAAGTTGTTATAACAAACTTCCCATAAAGCCGTTATAACCCTTTATGTTTTAAACCAACCAAATTCGTTTAGCACACGTACGTATTCCGTACTACATAGTTCACACAATCATGCTAGAAAAGATAGGAAGAGGTTCACATACCTCGCGACGATTATCGACAATTAGCAAAACGCTCCAAAGTACTGTAACCCTGCTAGCCTTATCTACCCTCCAAGTAGAATACGCTACTCGTAGTACTTCAACCTATAAAGGCCACAAAACGTCTATCAACTTCTAGATCCCTTCGTAGAACATTTCTAAATACAAGGTTCCATATTCTACGAAAAATTCGACAAAGACCTCCCCGCAACCACATAAATCTCCTCCTCTATCAAGGCCCGCTACCAAGCCAACAACTCCAAGGGGGTTACACGTCTAACCGGACGTGTACGAAACTGCCCCACAATAATACTACAAGTTCATCAGAATACAAATCCAATGTAAATACAGTTCAATTCTTAACAATATTCATTCTACATATAGTATACTCAACTATACATTACTACAACATGTAATATCCAATTACAATAGGGGGATAAAGATCATTACCTCGATAAGCCCAAAATTATGCAAGATTATAAGTCGATCCTGAGCAAGGTTTAGCTCCTATTCAGTACGCTCCAAACCGCTCCAAGCAAGCCTTAGAAGTTTCTAACAACTTCTCTTAAACACTTCAACTCAAAAAGTGAAGAACACTTAGGCTACAATTTGGCAATGTTTCGGCCAAGGGGTAGTTTTAGGGGCTAGGGTATGAAATATTTTCTAACTTTTGGTTAATAATCTTCCTAATACACTAAGGAAGAACACTTAAGAGTTTAAGAATTTTTGGACAAAGTTTGGTTAAGGGAGAGGGGTGTTGGACGAGAACTACAACAAAGGGAGGGAGTATTTTTGCCTTGGAATTTCTCAAGTGTGGATGAAGAAGTCTTGCAACTTAAGGGGGGTATTTATAGGACATTCAAGGGCTAGGATTGAAGCAAGTGTGTGGTCTAGATTGGGCCATGTGTGTGTGGGTCCCACTTATCTATCTACTCCACAAATATCTTGCAAGACTTTGACCAAATGTTTTAAGTCTTTTTCATGCCAAAAACGTGTAAATCATGTCCAACAATTCGTCCACCAAGTGGAACCTAGGGGTGACACATGTCGCCCTCCTATCGGTCCAAAATATTTCATCTTCCGAAAATATCCGTAATGCCAAAAATCCAAAAATAAAGTGGGCCTCACAAAACCGTAAATTCTCCCGTGGGCCCCGCGTGACCAATTCCGGAAATAAAATCCCATAATTCTCAAATATTCCAAAAAGTCTGAATACCAAATCTGGGAATCCAATTCCCTTTAACGAACATTTTTCCTTCTCAAAATTCGGAAACTTTTCCGTCGAAAAATCACATCTTTCTTCCTTTCCAAAATTATCAGATTCTCGCACGCACGCCCTCACATACATACCCTGGAACTACGGGGTGTAACATTCTTCCCCCCTTAGAAACATTCGTCCCGAATGTTCCTTCTAAGTCTCAAAACATACATGCGGCGGTATAGTCTTCACTACTATACTTACCAAACCAACCATGCCACCAATGGCCATAGTATAATCATACGCGCAAAACTCAATCCAAGCCAACGAGGAATCACCTCTAACGTGTATAACAACACAAAATCTTCCACCCATGGTCTAAAGGATACTCCCTTCGCATCTTCACTTCACCACAAAATGATCTCTTTATTCGTAACACACGCTCACTTCTTTCCTTACTCGTCGCACTTTCTCGTAGACACCCGAACTCTCTCTAGTACACATACCATACTCCACCATCGCTTGGCCAAAACTGGAGTCACTCTTGTTATACCGTATTTCAGAGTATGCGTAAGGACGTACGTAGAAAATTTGAACTTGTACTAAGGCTTGGCCGAATTAATTTTGTTCACAGCACCCGTTTAGAGTCGTTTTTCGACGAAACGTTTTCACAGCTTTCGTAGGGGAATTTCCGGCTATGTCATTTTTAATTTTTGCGGATTTTTCCGAGAGACGAAACGTGTTGGGCCAACAAGAGGGCGCCACTTGGCACCTCCCATTGGCGACGTGAGGGCTCTGATTGGACGAAATGGAGAGGTGTAGTTGGTAGGATATTTTGTGTGTTAGTTGGCCTAGGACACATGGGTGAATCTTGCCCTACACTTGCCTAGCACTTACTAAATCTTGGCCATTGGTTGGCCTTCACTTGACCTATAAATACCCCCTTAGAGATGAAGAGTTCTTCATCCACAAAAGCTTTCCAAGTCTAAAAATCCTCTCCTCTCCCTTTGTTAGCAAATCGTCCAACACCCCCTCCTCGAGAAGCTTGGCGAGGCTACCCCACCCCTAGCCTAGCCAAAATCTACCCTCCCTTGGTAGAAAAGTTGTCTTCTAGTATCGTTATAATGCCCAAAAATACCCTAGCCCAAATCCCTTAGTCTTTAGTAGAAGTTGTGAAGAACTTCTAAGGTTTCTCGAGCTACCTGAGCGCATACAACTTAGAGCTAAACCTTGCTCAGCGCGACTTTATCTAGGACATTATTGGGCTTACCGAGGTAACTAATCCTAACCTCTTTTGAATTAGAGAATACTTACTGTTGTAGTATTAGAACAAGTATTAGATACTTAGAAGAATATCGCAGAATAGAATTGAATCATTATCACGCAGAAGGGTTTAAAAGAAGAATAATTGAACTGACTCACTTAGACTGTTTTCACAATGAGACTTACATAGCTCACGGGTAGGGTTGTGCTGCCCGACTTACCGTAGAATTATGAACCTCTGTTTAGAATGACCTTGAGTAGTCTAGACTTTGATTGATGTCTGTGACTATTATAGGTGACTCTGCGCGACATATTCAACTTGGCGGTGGTTTTACGAGAAGGTATGTGATTCTTCCTAAAGCATGATATTTTACAATATATAGTACGGTAGACGCATACGTGTTAATCGAATAATACTTATGGTAATGCCTCACGCTTAAGCTCGAATAATACTTACGGAATGCCTCACGCTTAAGCACGAATAACAAAGAATCAAAACATTTCAAAAGAATCTCGATCATTTTTAATGAAGATAAATACTTGGTTTTTAAAACAAAGCTTAAGAGTTATACTAGCTTTATGGGAAGTTAGGTATAACAACTTAAGAAAGATAAAAAGGAACTGTTTACTTGTTTGTTTATAAAAGCCTTGTATTGATTTCTGTTAAGTGTAGTAAGATTGTTTGATAAGTAGACATGTTATGATGCTACCTGTGTTAGTGTCTTGTAATGATGTGTAAGGGGGTCATTCTTTGCTGTTACGTTGCTAACCGGTAAGTCCATTGTATCGTTATTGTATCACCTACCCTCGATCGTTATACCGCGGCTTGCCCCCTTGATGCGGGTCTATACGGCTATGCGGTCGTGAGACTATGCGGAGCGCCGTATGCTCCGGATTGATCATTCCGGCGTTTAGCTCGACGCGGATTCCTATGCGCGTCCGCTGAGACTACGCGGTCTTTGAGGCTATGCGGGTTGCGGAGCCTAGGCGGACGCCGGGGTCGCTGCCCCGGCGCGAAATATCTCACGCGGTGCGTATGGGACCCATGCGGCCGCGGAAGTCGGGGCTAGGCACGCAGAATGATACTATGGGCGATTGGCCTTGCTTCGATCATTCGCGCCTAGAATAGACTGCTACGCTTTCCTATTCTTTGTTGTTTGTGATGTGGCACTATGTGCAATTGAACCGATTGTATTTGTGAAAAGGTTTTGAATACTCGATTTCATTTAAGTACTTTATAGTTTCACATACTTGGTACTGTTGTAATCGACCTCCTTCGGGGCCGCGTTCATGCCGCAGGTAAGGGCAGTGCTAGATCCACATCCTTAGGATCTTTGCGTTGGTGTCGAGCTCCATCTTCTCCGAGGCTCTACTTTTGGGTATGATCTCCCAGTATTGTAGATAGTTTTGTGCTGATCGAGTATGGCGGCCCTGTCCCGCCATAGTTGTTTACTTCCAGAGGTCTGTAGTACTATTGTACGGTTGGGATGTAATCGCAAAACTTGAGTTATTTATATTATGCCGAAAGGCAAGCTTTTCATCGATAAAGCGTGTCTTATTTTATAAATCGCTTCTGCCTTGTTTTATATTCCGCCGTTACTCGATGTATGACTACTGGGTGCCATGCAAAGGCACGACCACGCCCCGAACGGGTCGTGACAAAAGTGGTATCGAGCGATTAATCCTCGGAAAGTGTCTGCATCAGATCCGCAGAGTCTTGATTATCGGTGTGTTGTGCACCACACCAATA
Source organism: Przewalskia tangutica (assembly GCA_029844215.1). Taxonomy (NCBI): domain Eukaryota; kingdom Viridiplantae; phylum Streptophyta; class Magnoliopsida; order Solanales; family Solanaceae; genus Przewalskia; species Przewalskia tangutica. The sequence continues at coordinate 48,751,712 of CM056730.1, forward strand.
ATCGTGAGGCTATAGGATATTTAGGATTGGTTTCTATTCTTCTCATTCCGAGATCGTGCTTTAGAGTCGTGTTATAGGTTGACCCTCTAACGTATTCCTTTCCCGTAATGCTTATGCCTCCACGTAAGGCAACCCGCCCGTAAGGCAAGGCAGGAGCCGCTAGCAGACACCCAGAGTCACGAGGGCTCAGCCCGTCTATACCGTAGACGGCGAGTTCTATGACGCCGCCGCCCCAAAGAGACCACGCACCCACACCTCATGTCCCACAGCCTGGGGCGGAGGAGTTAGGGTACAAGGAGATGGCCCAGCTTTTGGCTAAAGTTGTGGCCCAATACGAGGAGAGGTTGGATGCGACAGTTCCAGCTCCAGCTCCAGTCGCACCCGTAGTGCACCCGAGGGCAGATAGTTTGAGGCTACGAGATTTCTTGAGTTGTAGCCCGCCAGAGTTTTACGGGTCGAGGTCGGAGGATGATCCGCTGGAGTTCATCCGTCACCGCAGAGGATTACGCGGTGATCGTGGCTTCAGGATCGAGGTCGTGACATTCGGTTCGCATCGGCCGCGTGATACCGCATAGTCGATTGGTTTGATTCATGGAGCTTTCGGGAGAGCATGCACTCCAGCAGATGGGATGAGTTTTCAGAGGCTTTTCTCACACACTTCTTGCCTCCGCAGATGAGGAGGGCACGAGCTGATAGATTCTTGTTGCTGAGGCAGGGAGGACGCACAGTGAGGGAGTACAATGTCGAGTTTGATTCTTTGGCTCGATATGTCCTCGTGACCGTAGCAGAGATGGAGGACAGGGTGCATCGCTATGTCACTGGGCTGGATGATTACATGGCCGAGTCTTGTGCGGGTGTGTCCCTTCAGCCAGGCATGGACATAACCCGTATGCAGGCTCATGCACTGGGTTGTGAGGAGCGTAGAGACCGCCGGTAAGCGATATCAGCAGAAGAAGGCCAAGACGGCCGGTTCTTTGGTGGTCCTCGTGGTGGGCATCGCCAAGTCCAGATTTGCACCACACCCGCAGAGCGCCCTACCTCATTTTCAAGACACCAGAGCGGTCGGGGCGTGTCGTGGCCCCAGGATCGCGGATTTCTGGTAGCAGGGTGCTAACTGCTCGAGGTCCGCTCGGTGCCCGCTGTGGCGATACCATTCGGGAGCAGACTCGAGCTTGATATACTTGTGGCCGCAGGTCACTTTGCGAGTTTGTCCGACCGGCGCGCTGTGGTAGGCTCACCTACGTGGTGCGCCGCTTCTTCATCCTCGACAGCTACTCGCCGAGGGCAAGGTACACATGGATCAGCGGGTCGCGCAGAGGTCGTGGCGCAGTCCCAGCTTCTAGCGGTCCTCGTAACCGCATATATGCTTTGTCCACCGACAGATCGGAGGCCTCACCGATGTCGCCACGTACCTTATCGGTTCGGGTTTGATGTGTATGCTTTGATAGATCCGGTTCTACTGGCCCCATATATCTCCCTTGTTGCTAGTAGGATAGGGATAGAGCCCGAGTCCATAGACCCTTTCGAGGTAGCTACGCCTGCTGGTGATTCGGTGGTAGCTCTGGCGGTATATAGAGCTTGTCCCGTGACTATTTGCGCTTGACCCCAGCCGACTTGATAGAGTTGAGATGATTGACTTCGACGTGATTATGGGATGGATTGGCTAGCTTCGCTACGCCAATGTAGACCGCAGAGAGTAGTACGGTTCCAGCTTTCTGAGGAGCCATTGTTGAGTGAGGAGCACCAGACGCCGAGGGTAGGTTTATTTCCTACCTCAAGGCTAGGAAGATGGTGCAGGCGGGTATATCTACCATCTCGTTCGGTGTTTGATATCAAGTCGCGCACCAGATTTTCACCGATTCGTGAGTCACGAGTTCCCGCACGTGTTTCGGATGACCTCCGGGTATCCTCCCGAGAGGAGATTGAGTTTGTATTGACATATTGTTGCACACTCGCCTATTTCCATTCCGCCATACGTAACGGCACCGCCGAGTTGAGAGAGTCAAGGATCAGCTTAGAGATTTGCCGAGAAGGGTTTTATCGCACCTAGTGTTTCTCCCGGGCGCGCGGTATTGTTCGTGAAGAAGAAGGACGACGCCGCGCATGTGTTGACTACTGCACGGTGAACAAAGTGACCATTAAGAACATATACCCCTTCCTGTGATTGATGATTTGTTCGACCGGTGGCGCGAGATGTTTCTCCAAGATTGATCTGCGTCGCTATCATCGAGTTCGTGTCGAGAGGTGGATGTCCCAGGATCGCATTCGGACCCAGACGCATTATGAGTTCGTGGTCATGTCTTTTGGTTGACCAATGCTCGTGGTATTCATGGATTTGATGTACCGAGTTTTCAAACAATTTTTGTAAACGTTTGTGATAGTTTTATTTGATGATATACTGGTTTATTCTCGCCAGAGCGAGCACGCGAGCATTTGAGGATCAGGCCGATAGCTTCCAGACCAGCTTGTACGCCAAGTTTTCCAAATGTGAGTTTTGGTGACTTCGCATGGCGCTTGGGCATATTGTCGGGCTGATGGCATTCGAGTGGATACGCCAAGATCGAGGCGCAGACTTGGCCTAGACCTACTACTCCGGCAGAGGTTCGCAGCTTACGGGCCTTGCAGGATATTATCGGCGGTTCGTGGAGAAGTTTGCTTCTATCTTCGCACCATTGACTAGCCGACTCGTGGCGCCAAGTTTGATGGTGATGCTTGTGGAGCGGTGGTTTCCAGCTGCCGAAGAGAGACTAACGATCCGCCTCGTCTTACTCTTCCGCAGGTCCAGATGGTTATGTCGTGTATTGTGATGCGTCAGGCATCGGGCTGGGAATTGATGCAGCATGGCAGAGTTATAGCATATGCATCCCGACAGCTGAAGAAACACGAGAGGAACTACCCCACCCATGATTTAGAGTTGGCACCGTGATTCACGCCAAGATCCGAGGCACTATTTGTATGGGGTTCACGTGGATATTTATACGCACCACAAGAGCCTCCAGATATCTTCACCAGAGGAGCCGAACTTACGGCAGAGACGGTGGTTAGAGTTGCTTAAGGATTACGATGTTGATATCCCGTACCACCCGGGAAGGCCAATGTTGTGGCAGATGCCTTAGTCGTAGGTCGATGGGAGCTTATCGGATGTGCAAACGGCGAGAGGACATGGTTCGTGATTTGCATCGATTAGCGAGCCTTGGTGTCCGCTTTGATTGATTCCGATAGCAATGGGGTTAGAGTTCGTGAGGTTGCCGAGTCTTCCATCGCCGAGAGGTGAAGAGGCAACAGCTCGAGGATCCGCTTTGGCACGTTATCGTGATCTGACTCTTCGTGAGAGCAAGCGGTCCTTTGAGGTAGCATCGATGGGGTGCTAAGGTTTGAGGGCGTTGTGTGTTCCAGATGTTTCGTGACTTCGCAGCAGTTCTTGGGAAGCACACAACAAGCATTTCTATCCATCCGTGGTCGATCAAGATGTACCACGACCTTAGATCCGTGTATTGGTGGGATGGCTTGAAGAGGACATTGCGCAGTTCGTAGCTCGGTGCCGTGTTGTCGGCAGTGAAGGTAGAGCACCGAGGCCCGTGGTTTGTTACTGACGATTGAGATCCCGACCGGAAGTGGGAGGTAATCAACATGGACTTCATCACGTGATTACCTCGCACTCGGAGGAGACATGATTCTATATGGGTTATCGTCGACAGTCGACGAAATCAGCCCACTTTCTTCCCGTTAGGACGACTTTCTACCGAGGATTATGCCGACTTTACATCCGAGAGATCGCCGACCGCATGGAGTCCCTAGTTCGATCATATCGCATGCAGAGGAGCCCGGTTACGCTAACTTCTGAGGTCCTTCCAGAGGGTTTAGGACGCAGTGAGCCTCGAGCATCGCATTTCATCCACGCATGTATGACAGCAGAGCGCACTATCCGCACTTCGAGGATATGTCGCGAGCCCGTGTTATTGACTTCGTGGTAGTTGGGAGGATCATTTGCCTCTAGTTGAGTTTCGTGATAATAATAGCTACCACCCAAAGATTCAGATGGCGCCATGAGGCCTTGTATGGAGGAAGTGCAGATCGCCTATAGGTTGGTTCGATGTGGGCGAGGTGCGGCTAGTGGGACCAGATTTGGTGCAAGCAGTGGATAAGGTGAAGCTTATCCGAGAGCGACTATCGACACCGAGTCGCATGTAAGTCGATGCAGATCATCGCCGTCAGCATCCGGAGTTCGCAGATGATTGGGTTTTCCTAGCGTCACCCATGGCGGTGTGATGAGATTCGGGAAGAAGGAAACTCACCAAGGTACATTGGGCCGCTTCAGATTGTCCGCAGGTGCAAGGTTGCCTACGAGTTAGATCTGCCGTCCGATCCGAGGCATGCATCCGGTGTTTCACGTATCTATGCCGAGGAGATGTATCGGGATCCATCTAGTGGTACACCCGATTGACGATGTCCAGTGATCGAGGGGTTATCGTATGAGGAGATTCCCATAGCGATAGTCGATCGTCGTGTTAGGCGTCATGACGAAGGACGTGGCTTCCACAAAGTCTTGTGGCGAACGAGCTCAGGAGGAGATGACGTGGGAAGCCGGCGAGGACATGAGACAGAAGTATCCTCACCTATTCCCACACCTCCGTAATTCACTTTCCTACTTGTAAATTTCCATTATCATTTATGCCTAAGTGTTGTTTTGTGGCCGTGTGTGGCATTTGCTAACTGCTTAAGCTTTTTCGATAATCGTTTGAGAAGGAACATTCGGACGAATGTTTCGGCGAGGAGAATGTTATACCGTATTTCCAGTATGTACGTAAGGACGTACGTAGAAAATTTGAACTTGTACTAAGGCTTGGCCGAATTAATTTTGTTCACAGCACCCGTTTAGAGTCGTTTTCGACTAAACGCTTTCACGACTTTCGTAGGGAATTTCCGGCTATGTCATTTTTAATTTTTGCGGATTTTTCCGAGAGACGAACGTGTTGGGCCAACAAGAGGGCGCCACTTGTCACCTCCCATTGGCGGACGTGAGGGCTCTGATTGGACGAAATGGAGAGGTGTAGTTGGTAGGATATTTTGTGTGTTAGTTGGCCTAGGACACATGGGTGAATCTTGGCCCTACACTTGCCTAGCACTTGGCTAAATCTTGGCCATTGGTTGGCCTTCACTTGACCTATAAATTTCCCTTAGAGATGAAGAGTTCTTCATCCACAAAAGCTTTCCAAGTCTAAAAATCCTCTCTTCTCCCTTTGTTAGCACATCGTCCAACACCCCCCTCCCCTTGAGAAGCTTGGCCGAGGCTACCCCACCCCCCTAGCCTAGCCAAAATCTACCCCCCCTCCCTTGGTAGAAAAGTTGTCTTCTAGTATCGTTATAATGCCCAAAAATACCCTAGCCCAAATCCCTTAGTCTTTAGTAGAAGTTGTGAAGAACTTCTAAGGTTTCTTGGAGCTCTGAGCGTACAACTTAGGAGCTAAACCTTGCTCAGGCGCGACTTTATCTAGGACATTATTGGGCTTACCGAGGTAACTAATCCTAACCCTCTTTTGAATTAGAGAATACTTACTGTTGTAGTATTAGAACAAGTATTAGATACTTAGAAGAATATCACAGAATAGAATTGAACTGTTATCACAGTAGAAGGGTTTAAAAGAAGAATAATTGAACTGTACTCACTTAGGACTGTTTTCACAGTAGACTTACATAGCTCACCGGGTAGGGTTGTGCTGCCCGACTTACCGTAGAATTATGAACCCTCTGTTTAGAATGACCTTCAGTAGTCTAGACTTTGATTGATGTCTGTGACTATTATAGGCTGACTCTCTGCGACATATTCAACTTGGCGGTGGTTTTCACGGAGAAGGTATGTGATTCTTCCTAAAGCATGATATTTTACAATACATAGTACGTAGACGCATACGTGTTAATCGAATAATACTTACGGCAATGCCTCACGGCTTAAGCCTGAATAATACTTACGGCAATGCCTCACGGCTTAAGCCTGAATAACAAAGAACTGAAAACATTTCAAAAGAATACTGAATCATTTTTAACAGAAGATAAATACTTGGTTTTTAAAACAAAGCTTAAGAGTTATACTAGCTTTATGGGAAGTTAGGTATAACAACTTAAGAAAGATAAAAAGGAACTGTTTACTTGTTTGTTTATAAAAGCCTTGTATTGATTTCTGTTAAGTGTAGTAAGATTGTTTGATAAGTAGACATGTTATGATGCTACCTGTGTTAGTGTCTTGTAATGCTGTGTAAGGGGGTCATTCTTGCTGTGCTTACGTTGCTAACCGGTAAGTCCATTGTACTGTTATTGTATCACCTACCCCCTTGACTGTTATACCAAGGGCTTGCCCCCCTTGATGCGGGTCTATACGGCCTATGCGGTCTGTGAGACTATGCGGAGCAGCGGTATGCTCCAGGATTGATCATTCCAGGCGTTAGCCCGACGCGGGATTCTATGCGGTCCGCTGAGACTACGCGGTCTTTTGAGGCTATGCGGGTTGCGGAGCCTAGGCGGATGCCGGGGTTAGCTGCCCCGATGCAGAAATATCTCATGCGGTCAGTGCGTGGGACCTATGCGGGCTGCGGAAGTCCAGGGCTAGGCACGCAGAATGATACTATGGGCGATTGGCCTTGCTTCGATCATTCGCGGCCTAGAATAGACCTGTTACAGTTTTCCTATTGCTGTTGTTGTTTGTGATGTGGCACTATGTGCAATTGAACTGATTGTATTTGTGAAAAGGTTTTGAATACTCTGATTTCATTTAAGTACTTTATAGTTTCACATACTTGGTACCTGTTGTACTGACCTCCTTCGGGGGGCTGCGTTCATGCCGCAGGTAAGGGCAAGCAGGTGCTAGATCCACATCCTTAGGATCTTTGCGTTGGTGTCAGGAGCTCCATCTTCTCCGGAGGCTCTACTTTTGGGTATGATCTCCCTGTATTGTAGATAGTTTTTGCTGATCGAGGTATGGCGGCCCCTGTCCCGCCTTATTTGTTTACTTCATTAGATGTCTGTAGTAATATTGTACAGTTGGGATGAATCGCAAAACTTGAGTTATTTATATTATGCCGAAAGGCAAGCTTTTCATCAGATAAACTGTGTCTTATTTTATAAACTGTTTCCTGTCTTGTTTTATATTCCGCTGGTTACTCTGATGTATGACTACTTGGGTGCCCCGGTAAGGCACCAGTCACGGGCCCCGGAACGGGTCGTGACAACTACCTCCAAACTTGGTCATCTACAAGCCTCTCATTCCCTTAAGGCCATTCCCGGCCTTCACGATCCGATTCTGGTCGAACGCATCCACGAACTCGTGCGATGGTTACCTAAACTTGGGACTAGCACCCTCGTGACCCTACCACCTGGCGGGACCACCTCGAACTGACCCCACATCATTTCGGGCTGCGGGTTGACCCGCAATATGGCCTCAACCCGACCCACAGTCGCGCCAAACTCTCTCGTTCCTCGATCCGGAACAATCTTACTAATTCACGTCATGAAAGTTACCACTTCCATCTCACACTACCCATGGAATTATCCCACAACATATTTCACGCATACCAAGTACTTCGACAAAGACCAACCGTAAAATCATCCACTCAAGACGGCCTTGCATCCAAGGTCCTAACTGTTATAAATTCTAAGGCTCACAATTGTCTCGTCTACCGACTTACCCTTTTTCAACTACCCATGTTTTCTAATTCACACTTAACACACTGCTATCCGTACATAGCACTTAACATGTATCTACCATAACAACATAAACAAGTTTCTTAAGGGCTAAAGATATCTCTGCAACTACTGCCTCATTTTCCCTTTGTCGCTCTAATCATAATCCTGCCCTGCAGGGCGTCTAGCTATATAAGGCTGTCACGACCCGATCTCGGGCCCGCGACTGTTTCCTTACCCCAGGCACCCTAGTGATAACAACATCAGAGAAAATCAGCAGAAATAAAATTTAAACAGGAAACAAGAGACAACATAATAAACCAGGCTAACCAAAACGGTTACCTTCATGTATATACATAAAACCTGAACTCGAACAGTTACATCCCATTTACAACTCTGCCCACAACAGTACTATAGACCTCTAAGAATGTAACAACAACTATGACGGGACAGGGCCCCGCCATACCCCTGAATGTAAGTACCTACAATGACAGAGGACTATACCAAAGATAAGCCTCCGGAGAGACGGAGCTTCCCAAAAAGGCTGAGCTGTGATCCTATGAGCGAGGATCGACGAACGATGTACCTCTACCTGCGGCATGAACGCAGCCCCCCGAAGGAGGTCAGTACAACAGGTACCAAGTATGTGAAACTGAAAAATACTATAAATGAAATCATGACAGTCTATATAAAACAAGAGACATGTATGATAACCAAACTACAGTTTACAACATAAAAGTAGTCATGTCAAGTCAAGTCAGGGACTTACGCCCTCAAAGTCATCCCTCATGCCCGTGGAACTCCTTCCTCGCTGGCGATTCACGATAAATCGTATGATACGTATAACATGTCTCGGCCCATCCCATGGGACACGAGGTGGAATCGTGTGGTATACATGTCCCGACCCATCCCGTGGGACTCGGTAGAGAATCGTATGGAATACATGTCCCGGCCCATCCCATGGGACTCGGTAAAGAATCGTATGGAATACATGTCCCGGCCCATCCCATGGGACTCGGTAAAGAATCGTATGGAATACATGTCCCGGTCCATCCCATGGGACTCGGTAAAGAATCGTATGAAATACATGTCCCGGTCCATCCCATGGGACTCGGTAAAGAATCGTATGGAATACATGTCCCGGCCCATCCCATGGGACTCGGTAAAGAATCGTCCATAACATTTAAACCCTCTTTTAAGAAAGATTAAGGCAATACCATGTCTTCATTTTAAACCAACACATTTTCCCTTTTTAAAGTCAAGTAACAACATTCTTTTCCAAAAGTTCATGTTGCCTAATTTCAAATACTCAAGTCTCTTATTTTCGAAAGATTTCATAGTTCATAGTCTTAATCAAATAACGTAATCTCTTTTTAAAACCATTGAGTAACATATGCCTTATGTGTGAGTAGTTATTCTTGTTTATAACAATCTTATTAAAGCAGCCATGATCTAGAAAATGTAATACAATTTTGTCTTATCTTAGCTTCTATGCAGATGGAGGTTTCTACTGGTTTTAATATAGTTAATTAGTCAATACATTTTCCTTTATTAATGCAAAGATGGTTTGTTCGATACTTATTCTCATTTAGAAATCAGTAAAACATTATTCTTTAAAAGCCAAGTACTCATTACCCACGAATGAGGTTTCACAACTTTTTAACAAAATTCATAGTCCTTAACATTTCATAAAACGTCATTTATAAGTTAAGTCTCTTATCTTTTAAGATCAAGTCTCTTAACTTCTAAAATCAATAACCCATTCTTTTACCTACATAAAGTCGTTATAACTAACTTCCCATAAAGCTATTATAACACCTTATGTTTTAAACCAACCAAAACTCGTTTAGCACACGTACGTCTACCGTACTACATAGTTCACAACAATCATGCTAGAAAAGATAGGAAGAGGTTCACATACCTCGCGACGATTATCGACAAATAGCAAAACGCTCCAAGTACTTCAACCCGTCGGCTACTCCTTAAGCCAAGTAGATCACGCCACACGTAGTACTTCACTCCTAAAATGGTCATAGTACTTCTATCAAACCTTACTTACCATTGAAGACTTATACCAATAAAAAGCCCTCTAATTCTACGAAAAATTCTGCAGCACATCCCCCATTTTTACATACTTTTCCACCTTTTTCAAGGCCTGATAACAGTAACCAACATGCCACATTTAAGGCGCAACATTTCCGAAATTTAAAGAAGGGGATCACACGCCCAAACGGACGCGATTAACAATCTTCCCCTTAACGATACAATACAATAATTAAAAAGGGGATCACACGCCCAAACGGAACGCGATTGAACAATCTTCCCCTTAACAGAAATGTAAATACAGTCCAAAGTAAATACAGTCCAAAGTAAATACAGTCCTTAAGTTGGGGTCCTTGGCCAACTTTTTCCATTTTACTTATCCACTTACTTCATTAGTCATCCAACTTATATTCCATCTTAATATAAGTTATAGTTACTTTGTTATTAGCTTCTTAGCAAGTAAGATACGTTTTTACCATTTTGTGGCTTTCTTGCCAATTTTCATTTTAGCAACCTAACAAGATCCAAATCCTTCCAAACTTTACTCCATATATGATATAATCCATAATATACTTATAATATATTTATAATAACCAATTCACAAAGAGGTTTAAGTTTCACTACCTCAAATAGCCCAAGAATATCCAAGTTCTTAAAGTCGCTCCAAGCAAGTCTTAGCTCTAAATCTTTACGTTCCAATTCGCTACAAGCAACCCATAGAAGCTCCTAACCAACTTCTCTTCAAGATTCAACTCCAAAAAGTGAAGAACACTAGGGTTCCAATCTTAGCAAGTCTCGGCCAAGGCAACAAATATAGGTTAGGGGAGTGAAATCTTTTCCAACTCTTGGTACACAATCTTCCTAACACCCTAGGGAAGAACACTTAAGAGTTTAAGAATTGTTGGACAAATTTTGCTCAAGAAATGGCACCATGGCCGAGAGCTCTAGGTCAAGGGAGGGAGGGATTTTTCTCAAGTCTTGAAATGGTTAAGTGTGGAAGATTTCATCAACTAGTAGTGTATAAATAGGACAACCAAGGGCTAGGATGAAGGCAAGTGTGTGGTTGAGATTGGGGACAAGTGTGTATGGGTCCCACAAGCCACTTGTCCACACTAAAATATCTTGCAAGACAAGGCCACTTGTCTTGCCACTTGTCTAGCACATTTCGGCCATAAGGCCACCTAGGGGGGTGACATGTGTCGCCCTCCTACTCATCCAAAATATTTCATCTTCCGAAAATATCCATAAAGGCCAAAATCTCGAAAACAAAGTGGGCCCCACAAAACCGTAAATTTCTCCCGTGGGCCCCACGTGACCAATTCCGGAAATAAAATTCCATAATTCTCAAATATTCCAAGAAGACCGAATACCAAATCTGGGAATCCAATTCCCATTAACGAACCTTTTTCCTTCACGAAATTCGGAAACTTTTCCGTCGAAAAGTCACATCTTCTTCCTTTCCAATTTTAACGTCGTATTCTCGTACGTACGTCCTCGCATACATACCCTAGAACTACGGGGTATAACATTCTTCCCCCCTTAGAAACATTCGTCCCGAATGTTCCTTCTATGTCTCCAAACGTACTTGCGCCGGTATAGTCTCCACTACTACACTTACAAAACCGATCATGCCACCAATGGCCAGAATATAATATGCGCGCAAAACTCAAATCCAAGCCAACGAGGAATCACCTCGAAGATGTAAAACAACACCAACTCTCGCTCCTGGTCCAAAGGATACTTCCTTCGCACCTTCACTAAAAATGATCACTTCCATCTCTTAGCACACGTTCGCTTCTTTCCTTACTCGTCGTACACTTCTCGAACACCCGAACACTTTCCAGTACACGTACCACACTTCAGTCATCACTACCTCCATACTTGGTCATCTTACTAGCCTCAAATTCCTTCAAGGCCATTCCCGACCTTCACGATCCGATTCTGGTCGAACGCATCCACGAACTCGTACAACGGTTACCTAAACTTGGGCCTAGCACCCTCGTGACCTTATCACAAAGCAGGACCACCACCAATTTCCCTTCAATCCGGGCTACGGGTTGACCCGCGACCTTACCTCAACCCGACCCATCTATCGCGCCAAGCTCTTGTTCCCCGATCCGGAACAATCTCACTAATCAAGTCACGAAAACCTAGTGGTCTTCTTAGCTCAACTACCCTCTTATAATTCACACCACTCAGGGACTTATCACACAAATATACCCCTTGTATACTATGCACTCCGACAAAGGTCAATCGTAAACAAAATCTTTTACTCAAGACGGCCTCGCATCTAAGGGCTCCACGTATAATATTCTAAGGCTCACAATTTCTATGTACCCAACTTCCCCTTTACTAACCAGGCCTCTAAATCATAATTTAACATAATGCTATCTGAACATAATACTTAGCACATCATCATATCATCAACACATACTAGTCTCTAGAGGGGTAAGAATATACCTGTATCAACTGCTTCATTTTCCCTTCGTCGCTCTAATCATAATCCTGCCCTGCAGGGCGCATGGATATAGAAGGCGATGAATCTGCCACTGACCCGGGAGGCTGAGTCATTCTGTCTGCATCCTTCCTATTAGGACAGTTCCTCGTCACATGGCCCTGACGGCCGCAGGCAAAACAAGCACCAGTAAAAAGACGACATTCCCCGGGATGACGCCTGCCACATCGTGCACACTGAGGGAAACATGAACCCGACTGGCTAGAACCCATGTATACCTGTGAACCAGAAGCCCTGGAGCTCTGACCAGCTCCCGAATACCCCGAACGCCTCGAAGGCGTGGAGGACCACTGCAGACTAAGCGGAGGTGCATAACTAACCTGCTGCTGAGGCGGCCCGCCTCGAAAGTTACCAAAGGACCCTGCTGTTCTGGCCCTCTTCTGCTGATCTCGGTCATTCCGTCGACCCATCCGCTCCTCACATCCAAGTGCATAAGCCTGCATGCGGGCAATGTCCATGCCCGGCTGAAGAGCTACATCCGAACAAGCCTCTGCCAAGTAGTCATCGAGACCGGTGACGTAGCGGTGTACTCTGTCCTCCATATCAGCTACTAACGCAGGGACATACCGAGCCAATGAGTCGAACTCCACGTTTATTCCCGAACCATACGCCCTCTCTGTCTCAACATCAGAAATCTGTCAGCCCGCGTCCGCCTCATCTGCGGAGGCAAGAAGTGGCTGAGAAATGCCTCCGAGAACTCGTCCCAAATAGCTGGAGGTGCATGCTCCCCCCGGGACAGCTCCCACGAATCAAACCAGTCGACTGCAGTATCACGCAGCCGATGAGAACCTAAGACCACTGACTCGGTCTCCGAAGCCTTGATCACTCTCATGATCCGCTGTAACTGTCGGATGAACTCCTGCGGATCATCCTCAGGCCTCGACCCATAAAACTCTGGCGGGCTGCAACTCAGAAAGTCCCGCAGTCTCAAACTATCCGATCGCGGGTGAACTACGGGTACTACCGGTACCAGAATTGCTGCATCCAGCCTATCCTCGTGCCTTGCCACTATCCTGGCCAATAACTGGGCCATCTCCTTGTAACCCATCTCCTCTGTTCCTTGCCGTGGTCGACGTCTCGCATCGTGGCCTCGATGAGACCGCCGCTACTCTACTCGCCTCCTATCTTTGCGCTTGCCTCCCAGGCCCCGATCGCTGCGTAGAGGCATAACTGGCATATAAGAATACGTCAGAGGGAGTCCAACTTACAACACGGCTCTAAGGCACGATCTCGAGTGAGAAGAATAGAAACCAATCCTAAATATCCTGCGACCTCACGATTATAGATGTGGTGCACAACACACCGATAATCAAGACTCTACTAGACACGGTCGTAGACATTTTCCGAGGATTAATCGCTCGATACCACTTTTGTCACGACCGATCTCGGGCGCGATCGTGCCTTACCGGGCACCCTAGTGATAACAACATCGAGAAAATCAGCGGAAATAAAATTTAAACGATAAACAAGAGACAACATAATAAACCAGGCTAACCAGCGGTTACCTTCATGTATATACATAAAACTGAACCGAACGATTACATCCCATTTACAACTCGCCACAACAAGATTTACAAACCTCTAAGAATGTAACAACAACTATGACGGACAGGGGCCCCGCTATACCACGAATGTAAGTACCTCTGATGACAGGACTATACCAAAGATAAGCCTCGGAGACGGAGCTTCCCAAAAACGCTGAGTTGTGATCCTATGAGCGAGGATCGACGACCGATGTACCTCTACCTGCGGCATGAACGCAGCCCCCCGAAGGAGGTCAGTACAACAGGTACCAAGTATGTGAAACTGAAAAATACTGTAAATGAAATCATGACAGTCTATATAAAACAAGAGACATGTATGATAACCAAACTACAGTTTACAACATAAAAGTAGTCATGTCAAGTCAGGGACTTACGCCCTCAAAGTCATCCCTCATGCCCGTGGAACTCCTTCCTCACTGCCGGCAGTCTAGGTATAAATCGTATGATACGTATAACATGTCTCGGCCCATCCCATGGGACACGAGGTGGAATCGTGTGGTATACATGTCCCGGCCCATCCCGTGGGACTCGGTAGAGAATCGTATGGAATACATGTCCCGGCCCATCCCATGGGACTCGGTAAAGAATCGTATGAAATACATGTCCCGGCCCATCCCGTGGGACTCGGTAGAGAATCGTATGGAATACATGTCCCGGCCCATCCCATGGGACTCGGTAAAGAATCGTATGGAATACATGTCCCGGCCCATCCCATGGGACTCGGTAAAGAATCGTATGTAATATATGTCCCGGCCCATCCCATGGGACTCGGTAAAGAATCGTCCATAACATTTAAACCCTCTTTTAAGACAGATTAAGGCAATACCATGTCTTCATTTTAAACCAACACATTTTCCCCTTTTAAAGTCAAGTAACAACATTCTTTTCCAAAAGTTCAAGTTGCCTAATTTCAAATACTCAAGTCTCTTATTTTCGAAAGATTTCATAGTTCATAGTCTTAATCAAATAACGTAATCTCTTTTTAAAACCATTGAGTAACATATGCCTTATGTGTGAGTAGTTATTCTTGTTTATAACAATCTTATTAAAGCAGCCATGATCTAGAAAATGTAATACAATTTTGTCTTATCTTAGCTTCTATGCAGATGGAGGTTTCAACTGGTTTTAATATAGTTAATTAGTCAATACATTTTCCTTTATTAACTGCGGTGGTTTGTTCGATACTTATTCTCATTTCAAATCAAGAAACATTATTCTTTAAAAGCCAAGTACTCATTACTCACGAATGAGGTTTCACAACTTTTTAACAAAATTCATAGTCCTTAACATTTCATAAAACGTCATTTATAAGTTAAGTCTCTTATCTTTTAAGATCAAGTCTCTTAACTTCTAAAATCAATAACCCATTCTTTTACCTACATAAAGTCGTTATAACTAACTTCCCATAAAGCTATTATAACACCTTATGTTTAAAACCAACCAAAACTCGTTTAGCACACATACGTCTACCGTACTACATAGTTCACAATAATCATGCTAGAAAAGATAGGAAGAGGTTCACATACCTCGCGACGATTATCGACAAATAGCAAAACGCTCCAAGTACTTCAACCCGTCGGCTACTCCTTAAGCCAAGTAGATCACGCCACACGTAGTACTTCACTCCTAAAATGTTCATAGTACTTCTATCAAACCTTACTTACCATTAAAGACTTATACCAATAAAAAGCCCTCTAATTCTACGGAAAATTCGGCAGCACTTCCCCCGTTTTTACATACTTTTCCACCTTTTTCAAGGCCTGATAACAGTAACCAACATGCCACATTTAAGGCGCAACATTTCCGAAATTTAAAGAAGGGGATCACACGCCCAAACGGACGCGATTAACAATCTTCCCCTTAACGATACAATACAATAATTAAAAAGGGGATCACACGCCCAAACGGAACGCGATTGAACAATCTTCCCCTTAACAGAAATGTAAATACAGTCCAATGTAAATACAGTCCAATGTAAATACAGTCCAAAGTAAATACAGTCCTTAAGTTGGGGTCCTTGGCCAACTTTTTCCATTTTACTTATCCACTTACTTCATTAGTCATCCAACTTATATTCCATCTTAATATAAGTTATAGTTACTTTGTTATTAGCTTCTTAGCAAGTAAGATACATTTTTACCATTTTGTGGCTTTCTTGCCAATTTTCATTTTAGCAACTTAACAAGATCCAAATCCTTCCAAACTTTACTCCATATATTATATAATCCATAATATACTTATAATATATCTATAATAACCAATTCACAAAGAGGTTTAAGTTTCACTACCTCAAATAGCCCAAGAATATCCAAGTTCTTAAAGTCGCTCCAAGCAAGTCTTAGCTCCAAATCTTTACGTTCCAATCCGCTACAAGCAACCCATAGAAGCTCCTAACCAACTTCTCTTCAAGATTCAACTCCAAAAAGTGAAGAACACTAGGGTTCCAATCTTAGCAAGTCTCGGCCAAGGCAACAAATAGAGGTTAGGGGTGTGAAATCTTTTCCAAATCTTGGTACACAATCTTCCTAACACCTTAGGGAAGAACACTTAAGATCTTAAGAATTGTTGGACAAATTTTGCTCAAGAAATGGCACCATGGCCGAGAGCTCTACGTCAAGGGAGGGAGGGATTTTTCTCAAGTCTTGAAATGGTTAAGTGTGGAAGATTTCATCAACTAGTAGTGTATAAATAGGACAACCAAGGGCTAGGATGAAGGCAAGTGTGTGGTTGAGATTGGGGACAAGTGTGTGTGGGTCCCACAAGCCATTTGTCCACACTAAAATATCTTGCAAGACAAGGCCACTTGTCTTGCCACTTGTCTAGCACATTTCGGCCATAAGGCCACCTAGGGGGGTGACACGTGTCGCCCTCCTACTCATCCAAAATATTTCATCTTCCGAAAATATCCATAAAGGCCAAAATCTCGAAAACAAAGTGGGCCCCACAAAACCATAAATTTTTCCCGTGGGCCCCACGTGACCAATTCCGGAAATAAAATTCCATAATTCTCAAATATTCCAAGAAGACCGAATACCAAATCTGGGAATCCAATTCCCATTAACGAACCTTTTTCCTTCACGAAATCCGGAAACTTTTCCGTCGAAAAGTCACATCTTCTTCCTTTCCAATTTTAATGTCGTATTCTCGTACGTACGTCCTCGCATACATACCCTGGAACTACGGGGTAACAAAGGCGATGAACCAGCCACCGATCCCGAAGGCTGAGTCTCTACATCTGTGCTACCTCTGGTCGGACAAACTCTCACCAAATGGCCCCGCTGGCGCATGGCATGCCGTTCGAGCGATGCGACACTCCCATAATGGAGTCTATTATAACGGCCATAACGAGGTAGGGGTGACCTCATCTGACTAACACCCCCTTCTCCCGAACAATCAACCCGCAATCGACCGGTGGTGAGTCATCCTCTTGTATCCTCCTACTGACATCCTCCTATCATACGCATGGCCGCAAGTATAACAATCTCCCAAACTAGCACGACACCCTGAGGACCATCCTCAGCTCTCTATCCATAGAACTCTGGCGAACTGCAACTCAAGAAATCCCGAAGTCTCAGACTATCGGATCTAGGGTGAATCACTGGTACTGCTGGAACCACCGACTCCCGTCCGTCCTCATATCTCGCCACGACCCTAGCTAGTAACTGGGCCATCTCCTTCTAACTCATATCCTCGGTTCCTGGTCGTGGGCGGAGACCTGTATCGTGGCCTCGTGAGAAATCGCCGCTCTAAACTCTGCTGGGGCTAGCGGCGTCATAAAACTCGTCGTCTGAAGTACTATCTCAGGTAATGACCGGGCCTGTGCCCACGTAACCCTCTGTGCTCTACTCGCAGCTCCCTCTGCTGCCCTGCCCATCTGGGCCCTGGTTGCCTTGCGTAGAGGCATAACGGGTACATAAGAAAATTGTTACACCCCGTAGTTCCAGGGTATGTATGTGAGGACGTACGTACGAGAATACGACAATAATATTTGAAAGGAAGAAATATGTTATTTTTTTACGGAAAAGTTTCCGGATTTGTGAAGGAAAAAGGTTCGTTAATGAGAATTGGATTCCCAGATTTGGTATTCGGGCCTTTTGGAATTTTTAAGAATTATGGAATTTTATTTCCGAAATTGGTCACGTGGGGCCCACGGGAGAATTTACGGTTTTGGGGGGCCCCCTTTATTTTCGGATTTTTGGCATTACGGATATTTTCGGAAGATGAAATATTTTGTACGAGTAGGGGGGCGACACGTGTCACCCCCATGTGGCCATGTGACCGAATTGATGATGGACTTGGGCACTTGGACGTTTTTTTGAGGGGGAAAGTGGCAAGCCACTTGTCCCATTTTTGTGGTGGACACTTGGTTGGTAAAATCCACACACACTTGGAACCAATCCTCACCATACACTTGCTTTAATCCTAGCCATTGATTTCCCTATAAATTCCCCTTTGTGCAAGACTAATTCTTCATCCACACTTGAGATAATTTCCAAGGCAAAATACTCCCTCCCTCTTGAGTGTAGCTCTCGGCCATGGGCTGATTTTAGCAGCTAGTGTTGTCCAAAAATTCTTAAAGTTTTAAGTGTTCTTCCTTAGGGTGTTAGGAATATTGTGTACCAAGAGTTGGAAAAGATTTCACACCCCTATACTAGAAATGTTGCCTTGGCCGGAAGTTGCCAAATTGTAGCCTAAGTGTTCTTCACTTTTTGGAGTTGGATCTTGAAGAGGAGTTGGTTAGAAACTTCTAAGGGTCGCTTGGAGCGAGTTGGAACGTAAGGAATTGGAGCTAAACGTTGCTCAGGATCGACTTATTAATCTTGGATAATTTTGGGCTTATCAAGGTAATGATCTTAGTCCTTCTATTGTAATTGGATATTACATGTTGTAGTAGTTTAGAATTGAGTATAAGATATATTGGAAGGATGATTATAAAGAATTGAATTGTATTTACATTGAATTTGTATTCTGATGAGACTTGTAGTATTATTGTGGAGTAGAATTGTACACGTCCGGTTAGACGTGTAACCCCCCCCCCCCCTTTTTGGAGTTGTTGGCTTGGTAGCAGGCCTTGATAGAAGAGGAGATTTTTGTGGTTGCGGGGGGGGAGGTGCTGCCGAATTTTCCGTAGAATAAGGAACCTTGTACTTAGAATTGTTCTACGAAGAGATCTAGAGGTTGATAGACGTTTTGTGGCCTTTATAGGTTGAAGTACTACGAGTAGCGTATTCTACTTGAAGGGTGGAAAAGGCTAGCAGGGTTATAGTACTTTGGAGCTTTTTGCTAATTGTCGATAATCGTCGCGAGGTATGTGAACCTCTTCCTATCTTTTCTAGCATGATTGTGTGAACTATGTAGTACGGTAGACGTACGTGTGCTAAACGAATTTGGTTGGTCTAAAACGTAAAGTGTTATAACGACTTTATGGGAAGTTTGTTATAACAACTTTATGTAGGTAAAGAAATGGTTTGTGGTTTTTAAAAGATAAGAGACTTGACTTATAAATGACTTCATGTGGAATATTAAGGACTTGATTTGTGTTAAAAAGTTGTGAACCGCATTTATGAGAAATGGGTAATTGGGTTTTAAAAGGAATAAGTTATATTGATTTCGGAAATGAGAATAAGTATCGAACAAACCACTGCAGCGTTAATAAAGGAAAATGTATTGACAAATAATTACATTTCCTAAGATAAGTATAGAAACCTCCATCTGCATAGAAGCTAAGATAAGACAAAATTGTATTACATTTCCTAGATCATGGCTGCTTTAATAAGATCATTAATAACAAGTATTGATTTTTCTTAAATTCCAAAGTAAGGAACTTGTTTTCTAAAAGAAAAGAGACTTGAGGAATTTGAAGTGTTTTGGTTTAAAAGAAAGGCATGGTTTTGTCTTAAAGTGGTTTAAAACATAAAGTGTTATAATAGCTTTATGGGAAGTTAGTTATAACGACTTTATGAAAACAAAAGGATGGTTTTATTATTGGATTTAAAATGGTAACTTGACTTTAAAGGGAGAAGTGATTTGGTTTAAAAAGAAAGTATGGAAATTGTTTTGGTTTACTTAAAAAGATAGTTACTCTATTTTGATACTACGGGTATCGTGTGACCTTTGTAAAAGAAATGGATCTTTTTGAAAGAATTTATATACGTACCTTGGGGTTAAAATCCGGATTTGTTGTAATTAAATAAAAGTCTATGAGTACGTTGAACTTGCCTATGCTTGTTGTGATAGCCTTTGTTGTGCAATTATTTTGATTATATGCTACCGAGTCTCTCGATGGAGGGCCGGTTATCTTGTTATATCCTTGGACCTACTGACACGTTGGGTGGCCCACGGGTATGGTTCCATTAGGATTGTTGTTCCATAGACTAGCTCTCAGCGAGGTTTCTTGATTCGATTTTTGTATCGGTAGTTGGCTCTGCGTCTTGCCGGTCGTGGTGATTCGGCTTTAGTTACGGTAGTTAGCCGTGACTTGCCCGTTCGGTTTGTGGCGAAGTCTAGTGACTTACGGTTGTGATCGGTGGTTAACACAGTTACTTGCCCCGCCACCACGTGGCGCGGGGAGGATCTGGTAGAGGCTATCGCGCCACACGCGTGTCGCCTGGCGGCATCGTGACTTACGGTTGTGATCTGGTGGTTAGCCTGGTTACTTGCCCCCGCCAGCTACGTGGCGCAGGGAGGATCTGGTAGAGGCTATCGCACTTGCCACGTGTCAGCTTCGCGAGTTTTGTGTTTTGTGGCGAAGTCTCGTGATTACGGCTTTGGTATCTGGTAGTTGGTCTACGTACTTGCCCCGGTCAGCGACGTGATGCAGGGTGGATCTGGTAGAGGCCTTCGTACTTGCCCCGGTCAGCGATGTGAAGCAGGGTGGATCTGGTAGAGGCCTTCGTACTTGCCCCGTGTCAGCTTCGTGAGTCAGTGTTTGGACGAAGTTTCGTGATGCAGGGTGGATCTGGTGGTTAGCCTACGTACTTGCCCCGGTCAGCGACGTGATGCAGGGTGGATCTGGTAGAGGCTATCGTACTTGCCCCGGTCAGCTTCGTGATATAGTTGTTTAGTATTGTTGGTACGGTAGGTTCTGGTAGTTGGCTTTCGTACTTGCCCCGGTCAGTTGATGATGCAGGGTGGATCTGGTAGCTATGCCTTCGTACTTGCCCCGTACGGTTTTTATGACACAGGTGGGACCTGGTGTTCATGTGTACTCCTTGGTGTATTACATCATAGACTGCCGGCAGTGAGGAAGGTATTCCACGGGCATGATTGATGTTGTGGGCGTGAGACCCATGGTTATATTTGAGTGATGACTTTGAGGGCGTGAGTCCCTGACTTGACATGACTGTTTATATATTATGGACTGTAGTTTGGTTATCATACATGTCTCCTGCTTTTTATAGACTGTTATGATTTCATTCTGATATTTCGATTTCACATACTTGGTACTGTTATCTTGACCTCCTTGGGGCTGCGTTCATCTGCGCAGTAAGTACACCAGTTGTGGATCCTCGCTCATAGGATCACAGTTCAGCGTTTTGGGAAGCTCCATTTCTCCGGAGGCTTATTTTTGGTATAGTCCCCTGTCATTGTAGGTACTTGTACATTCAGGGGTATGGCGGGGCCCTGTCCCGTCATAGTTGTTGTTACATTCTTAGAGGTCTGTAGTACTGTTGTGGGCAGGGTTTGTAAAAGATTTACTGTTCGATTTTGATGTATATATACAGGAAGGTAACCGTTTTGGTTAACCTGTTTTTATTATTATATATCTTGTTTCATGTGTAAGTTTTTATTTCCGCTGATTTTCTCTGATGTTGTATCACTAGGGTGCCCGGGGTAAGGCACCAGTCGCGGGCCCTAGGTCGGGTCGTGACAAAAGTGGTATCAGAGCAGTTAATCCTCAGAAAGTGTCTACAGACCGTGTCTAGTAGAGTCTTGATTATCGCTGTGTTGTGCACCACATCTATAATCAGGAGGCTACAGGATATTTAGGATTGGTTTCCATTCTTCTCACTCTGAGATCGTGCCTTAGAGCTGTGTTATAAGTTGGACTCCCTCTGGCGTATTCTTATGTACCCGTTATGCCTCTACGCAAGGCAACCAGGGCCCAGATGGGCAAGCGGCGAGGAGGCGCTAGTAAACCTGAGAGATTACGAGGCACGAGCACGGTCATTACGAGATAGTACTTGACGATGAGTTTATGGCGCCGCTAGCCCCAAGTGAGTTTAGAGCGGCAGCAGATTTCACGAGGCCACGATACCGAGCCTCGATTCCACGGCGGGGCCGAGATATGAGTTCAAGGAGATGGCCCGATTACTAGCTAGGTGGTGGTCGGAATGAAGACGGGCGGAGCCGGTGGTTCCGGCATACGATGATTCACCACAGATCCAATAGTCCGAGACTTGGGATTTCTTGAGTTGCGATTCGCGAGTTCTATGGATAGAGAGGCGAGGATGATTCTCGGTGTCATGCTAGTTTGGGAGATTGTTATGCTTGCGGCCAGCGGGCCATTTGGTGAGAGTTTGTCGACCCAGGTACGGATGTTGAGACTCGACGCCGGGATCGGTGGCTGGTCCATCGCCTTCTATAGCTAGGCGCCCTGCAGGGCAGGATTATGATTAGAGCGACCAAGGGAAAGTGAGGTAGTAGTTACAGAGATATCTTCAGCCCTTAAGAGACTTGTTTATGTTGTCATGGTAGATACATGTGGAGTGCTATGTACGGATAGCATTGTGTTATGTGTGAATTAGAAAACATGGGTAGTTGAAAAGGGTAAGTCTGGAGACGAGACGATTGTGAGCCTTAGAATTTATAACAGTTAGGACCTTGGATGCAAGGCCGTCTTGAGTGGATGATTTTACGGTTGGTCTTTGTCGAAGTACTTGGTATGCGTGTTATATATTATGGGGTAATTCGATGGGTAGTGTGAGATGGAAGTGGTAGTTTTCATGACATGAATTAGTAAGATTGTTCCGGATCGGGGAACGAGAGAGTTTGGGCGATAGTGGGTCGGGTTGAGGCCAGATCGCGGGTCAACTCGCAACCCGGAATGAGGTGGGGTCAGGTTGAGGTGGTCCCGCCAGATGGTAGGGTCACGAGGGTGCTAGGCCCAGGTTTAGGTAACCATCGTATGAGTTTGTGGATATGTTCGACCAAAATCGGATCGTGAAGGCCGGGAATGGCCTTAAAGGAATTTGAGGCTAGGAAGGTGACCAAGTTTGGAGGTAGTGACTCCAAGGTTTTGGAAACTGAAGCGATGACTGGAGTATGGTACGTGTACTAGAGAGAGTTCGGGTGTACGAGAAGGGTACGATGAGTAAGGAGAGAAGTGAACGTGTGTTAACAGAAAATAAGAGATCATTTTGTTGTGAAGTGAAGGTGCAAAGAGAGTATCCTTTGGGCCAGGAATGGAAGTTAGTGTTGTTTTACATCTTAGAGGTGATTCCTCGTTGGCTTGAATTTGAGTTTTTCGCGTATGTTATATTATGGCCAGGTGTGGCATAAGTGGTTTTGTAAGTATAGTAGTGAAGACTATACCAGCGCATGTATGTTTTGAGATTTAGAAGGAACATTCGGGACGAATGTTTCTAAGGGGGGAAGAATGCTACACCCCGTAGTTCCAGGGTATGTATGTGGGGACGTACGTACGAGAATACGACAGTAATATTGGATAGGAAGAAAGATGTGATTTTTTGACGGAAAAGTTTTCGGATATGTGAAGGAAAAAGGTTTGTTAATGGGAATTGGATTCCCAGATTTGGTATTCGGGCCTTTTGGAATTTTTAAGAATTATGGAATTTTATTTTCGAAATTGGTCACGTGGGGCCCACGGGAGAATTTACGGTTTTGGGGGGCCCCCTTTATTTTCGGATTTTTGGCAGTACGGATATTTTCGGAAGATGAAATATTTTGTACGAGTAGGGGGGTGACACGTGTCACCCCCATGTGGCCATGTGGCCGAATTGATGATGGACTTGGGCACTTGGACGTTTTTTGTGGGGGAAAGTGGCAAGCCACTTGTCTCATTTTTGTGGTGGACACTTGGTTGGTAAAATCCATACACACTTGGACCCAATCCTCACCATACACTTGCTTTAATCCTAGCCATTTATTTCCCTATAAATACCCCTTTGTGCAAGACTAATTCTTCATCCACACTTGTGATAATTTCCAAGGCAAAATACTCCCTCCCTCTTGAGTGTAGCTCTCGGCCATGGGCTGATTTTAGGAGCTAGTGTTGTCCAAAAATTCTTAAAGTTTTAAGTGTTCTTCCTTAGGGTGTTAGGAAGATTGTGTACCAAGAGTTGGAAAAGATTTCACACCCCTAGCCTAGAAATGTTGCCTTGGCCGGAAGTTGCCAAATTGTAGCCTAAGTGTTCTTCACTTTTTGGAGTTGGATCTTGAAGAGGAGTTGGTTAGAAACTTCTAAGGGTCGCTTGGAGCGGGTTGGAATGTAAGGAATTGGAGCTAAACGTTGCTCAGGATCGACTTATTAATCTTGGATAATTTTGGGCTTATCGAGGTAATGATCTTAGTCCTTCTATTGTAATTGGATATTACATGTTGTAGTAGTTTAGAATTGAGTATAAGATATATTGGAAGGATGATTATAAAGAATTGAACTGTATTTACATTGGACTGTATTTACAGTAGACTTGTAGTATTATTGTGGAGTAGAATTGTACACGTCCGGTTAGACGTGTAACCCCCCCTTGGAGTTGTTGGCTTGGTAGCAGGCCTTGATAGAGGAGGAGATTTTTGTGGTTGCGGGGGGGGAGGTGCTGCCGAATTTTCCGTAGAATAAGGAACCTTGTACTTAGAATTGTTCTACGAAGAGATCTAGAGGTTGATAGACGTTTTGTGGCCTTTATAGGTTGAAGTACTACGAGTAGCGTATTCTACTTGAAGGGTGGAAAAGGCTAGCAGGGTTATAGTACTTTGGAGCTTTTTGCTAATTGTCGATAATCGTCGCGAGGTATGTGAACCTCTTCCTATCTTTTCTAGCATGATTGTGTGAACTATGTAGTACGGTAGACGTACGTGTGCTAAACGAATTTGGTTGGTCTAAAACATAAAGTGTTATAACGGCTTTATGGGAAGTTTGTTATAACAACTTTATGTAGGTAAAGAAATGGTTTGTGGTTTTTAAAAGATAAGAGACTTGACTTATAAATGACTTGATGTGGAATATTAAGGACTTGATTTGTGTTAAAAAGTTGTGAACCGCATTTATGAGAAATGGGTAATTGGGTTTTAAAAGGAATAAGTTATATTGATTTCGGAAATGAGAATAAGTATCGAACAAACCACTGCAGCGTTAATAAAGGAAAATGTATTGACAAATAATTAATTATATTAAAACCAGTAGAAACCTCCATCTGCATAGAAGCTAAGATAAGACAAAATTGTATTACATTTCCTAGATCATGGCTGTTTTAATAAGATCATTAATAACAAGTATTGATTTTTCCTAAATTCCAAAGTAAGGAACTTGTTTTCTAAAAGAAAAGAGACTTGAGGAATTTGAAGTGTTTTGGTTTAAAAGAAAGGCATGGTTTTGTCTTAAATTGGTTTAAAACATAAAGTGTTATAATAGCTTTATGGGAAGTTAGTTATAACGACTTTATGAAAACAAAAGAATGGTTTTATTATTGGATTTAAAATGGTAACTTGACTTTAAAGGGAGAAGTGATTTGGTTTAAAAAGAAAGTATGGAAATTGTTTTGGTTTACTTAAAAAGATAGTTACTCTATTTTGATACTACGGGTATCGTGTGACCTTTGTAAAAGAAATGGATCCTTTTGAAAGAATTTATATACGTAGTACCTTGGGGTTAAAATCCGGATTTGTTGTAATAAAATGAACGTCTATGAGTACGTTGAACTTGCCTATGCTTGTTGTGATAGCCTTTGTTGTGCAATTGTTTTGATTCTGTGCTACCGAGTCTCTCGATGGAGGGCCGGGTATCTTGTTATATCCTTGGACCTACTGACACGTTGGGTGGCCAACGGTGTTATACCCCGTATTTCCAGGGTATGTACGTGAGGACGTACGTAGAAATTTGAGCCTTAAAGTAGGGCAAGGTTCGAAATTGTACATAACTACCAAAAGGAGTCGTTTTTCGACGAAACGTTTCCACAGCTTTCGTAGGGAAAATTCCGGCTATGTCAATAATATTTTTTGCGGATTTTTCCGAGAGACGTAACATTTTGGACCAACGGGAGGGTGACATGTGTCACCCTCACATTGGAAGAGGTTGGGCGGCTTTGGGACGAAAAAGAGGGCAATGGGTTAGGTAGGATATTTGTGCAAGTTGGTGTGGTAGATGGATAAGGTGCACATGGTTTAATCCTAGCCCTACACTTGCCTAACACTTGGAAGAATCTTGGCCATTGGTTGGCCATGTCTTGACCTATAAATACCCCTCTAAGTGATGAACTTTCTTCATCCAAAAAAATCTTTTGCTAAGTGTTAAAAATCCCTCCCTCTCCCTCTTGAGTTTCGTCCACCACACCCCCTCCCCCCTTGGCCGAAAGTACCCTCCCCCTTTGAGAGCCTAGCCGAGGCAAACCCACTTGAGTGAGGCTTGGCGTGGGGTACTTCCCCTAGCCTAGTTGTTTCGTATAATACCTCTTGTTGTGGTATAGAAATACTCTCTAGTATTGTTATAATGTCCAAATACCTTGGCCCAAATACCTTGTAGTATTCCCAAGGTTACACTTATACAAAAGCCGAAATACTATTATACTTCCTCGATCCACAAAAACGAAACCCTAAGGAAAACCTTCATAGTCGGTTGAAGTGTTAAGTAGAAGTTGGTTAGAACTTCTAAGGGTTGTTTGGAGCGGGTTGGAGCGCACGGAGTAGGAGCTAAACCTTGCTCAGGATCGACATTTATACTTGGATAATTTTGGGCTTATCGAGGTAAACACTCTTGACCTTCTATTGTAATTGGAAATTACATGTTGTTGGAATATATAGTTGAAGTATACTATATATAGAATTGAACATAGTTGTGCGGCAATGTCTTTTGACTTAAGCTGAATAATACTTACGGCAATGTCTTGCGACTTAAGCTGAATTTAAATAAGAGAAGCGACGTAATTACATAGGGTGTATTACAGATGAACTTGTGTAGCATTCTTGTGAGTAGAATTGTACACGTCAGGTTAGGCGTGCAAACCCCACGGTTGGCTTGGTGGCGGCCTCGATAGAGGAGGAGATTACGGGGATCT
The DNA here is from genome assembly GCA_029844215.1 of Przewalskia tangutica. NCBI lineage: Eukaryota > Viridiplantae > Streptophyta > Magnoliopsida > Solanales > Solanaceae > Przewalskia > Przewalskia tangutica. Next base: position 48,778,720 of record CM056730.1, read on the forward strand.
TTCCGAATTTTACGTAGAATATTCTACATTGAGATCTAGGATGTTAATAGGCGCCTTGTGGCCTCATAGGTTGAAGTACTACGTATGGCGTGATCTACTTGGCTTAAGAAGTAGCGGCGGTTTGAGGTACTTGGAGCACTTTGCTATTAGTCGATAATCGTCGCGAGGTATGTGAACCTCTTCCTATATGTTCTAGCATGATATGTGTATTACTATGTAGTGCGGTAGCGTACATGTGTTTAATGTATTTGATTGGTTTGAAACATAAAGTGTTATAACGGCTTTATGGGAAGTTGGTTATAACGACTTTATGTAGGTAAGAAAATGCTTTGTGGTTTCAAAGGATAAGCGATTTGACTTATAACGGATTTGATGTGTAGTAACAAAGAACTTGAAGTGTTCCAAAAGACCCTTTTGAAAGAAGAGTAATACTTGGCTTTGAAAACATAAGAGTTGTACTAGCTTTATGGGAAGTTAGGTATAACGTCTTAAGAGTGATAAAAGAATGGTTTCTTGATTTTTAGAAGATAAGAGACTTGACTTAATGGTATTAATATGAATTTTGTTAAAAGTGTGAAACCTCATTCGTGAGTAATGAGTACTTGGTTTTAAAAGGAATAATGTTTCTTGATTTGAAATCGGAATGAGTATCGACAAACCACCGGCGTTAATAAAGGAAAATGTATTGAATAATGAAGTATTGTATTAAAACCAGTAGAAACCTCCATCTGCATAGAAGCTAAGATGAGACAAAATGATATTACATTTCCTAGATCATGGCTGCTTAATAAGATTGATTATAAACAAGAATAACCTACTCACATATAAGACATATGTTTCTCAAAACGTTTAAAGGAGAATTATGTTTTAAAGGATTAAAACTATGACCTACGAAACCTTTTCTAAAATGAGAAACTTGAGCATTTGAAATTAGGCAAACTTGAACGTTTGGAAAATAAGGTTGTTACTTGATTTTACAAAGGAAAGCATTTTGGTTTACTTAACAATGTTAGTCACTCTATTTTTATACTACGGGTATCGGGTGACCTTTGTAAAATAAATGGATCTTTAAAAGGAAATTAACGTACGTAGTACTTTAGGGTTAAAACCCGGACTTTGGCATAAAATGAAAGTACTTTGAGTTGTGTATAACTTGCCTATGCTTGTTGTTGTGAAGCTTGCCTATGCTTGTTGTTGTGAAACTTGCCTATGTTTGTTGTGATAGCCTTTGTTGTATTTATGTACCCCCGCGTCTCTCGATGGAGGGCCGGTTGATTTGTTATGAACGATTCTACACCGAGTCCCACGAGATGGGCAGGGACACGTATTTCATTTAATTATACACCGAGTCCCACGAGATGGGCAGGGACACGTATTTCATTTAATTATACACCGAGTCCCACGAGATGGGCAGGGACACGTATTTCATCTGATTATACACCGAGTCCCACGAGATGGGCAGGGACACGTATTCCATCGATTATACACGAGTCCGAGATGGCGAGGACACGTATTTCATCCGATTTTACCGAGTCCCGAGATGGGAAGGACACGTATTTTATCGATTATACACCGAGTGCCGGGATGGCGGACACGTATTTCATCTGGTTATCATACATGTCTCACCTTTATATAGACTATTATGATTTCATTCTGATCTTTTCTGATTTCACATACTTGGTACTGTTATCGACCTCCTTGAAGTGCGTTCATCTGCGCAGTGGAAGTACATCGGTTGTGGATCTCGCTCATAGGATCGCGATTCAGCGTGTCGGAAGCCCCATTTCTTGAGGCTTATCTTTTGGTATGTTACCACGATGCAGAGATTCTTATACATTCGTGGTATGGCGGGGCCTGTCCGTCATAGCTGTTGTAAAAATCTTAGAGTGCATGCTTGTTGTGGGCGGGGTTTGTAAAAAGGATAAGCTGTTCGGGTATTTATGTATATATGATGAAAGCATTGTTTTTGGTTGCTTTGTTTATTTATCTTGTCTCTTAATTCATATTCATGTTTTTATTTCCGCTGATTTTCTCGATGTTGTATCACCAGGGTGCAGGGGTAAGGCACGATCACGGGCAGGTTGGTCGTGACAAAAGTGGTATCGAGCGATTAGTCCTCGGAAAGTGTCTCTGACCGTGTCTAGTAGAGTCTTGATTATCGGTGTGTTGTGCACCACATCTATAATCGAGGAGGCTATAGGACATTTAGGATTGGTTTCCATTCTTCTCATTACGAGATCGTGCCCTAGAGTGTGATAAGTTGGACCCTCCGACGTATTCCTTTCCTTTACGATTATGCCTCCGCGTAAGGCAACCTAGGCCGGATGGGCAAGGCGATCGAGGAGCCGTAGTGAGATCTGAGAGAAGAGCGCGAGCGGTCGATGCACGAGCGATGCTTCCGGCGAGTTCGCGACACCGCCAAGACCAGTGATTTAAGCGCGGCGGTGGCTGCTGAGACTCTGATACGAGCCTCGGTCCCACGGCTGGAAGCGAGATGAGATGGGTACAAGGAGATGGCGATTCTTGGCGGTCGTGGCAGATATGAGGATAAGTGGATCAGGCGATTCCGGCCAGTAGCACCGTAGTTCACCCCGAGCGAGCGGTTTAAGGCTACGGGACTTTATGAGTTGTAGCCACTTGATGTTCTATGGATAGAGAGCGAGGATGACCTCGGGAGTTTATCAAGCGACTCTGACGGATCATGAGAGTGATCGAGTCTCGAGGCGAGTCGGTGGTATTGGGTTCGCATCACCGCGTGATCTGCGATTGGTAGTTTGATTCGTGGGAGTTGTCCCGGGGAGAGCATGCACTTCCAGCCATTTGGGACGAGTTCTCAAGGGCTTTTCTTGCACATTTCTTGCCCCCACAGATGAGGAGGCTCGGGCCGGCAGATTTTTGACGTTGAGGCGGAAGGCGGGCGGTTAGAGAGTACAATGTGAGTTCGACTCATTAGCTCGGTATGTTCCCGCGGTGGTAGGCGATATGGAGGATGAGTACACCGCTACGTCACCGGTGGATGATTACTTGGCGAGGCTTGTACGGGTGTAGCTCTTCACCGGGCATGGACATTGCCGCATGCAAGCTCATGCACTAGGATGTGAGGCACGGAGAGGTCGACGGAATGGCCGAGATCGGAAGAGAGCGAGCAGCGAGGTCCTTTGGTAACTTTCGAGGCGGACCGCCTCGGCCGATCTAGTTATGTACCTCCACGATGCAGTGGTCCCCACGATCGTCGGGGCGTTCGAGGTATTCGGGGCGGTGAGCTCGAGCTTAGTTCCGCAGATATACATGGGTTCTAGCCATCGGGTTGAGTTTTCCTCGGTGTGCGATGTGGCGAGCGCCATCGAGGAATGTCATCTTTTCGGTGCTTGTTTTCTGCGGCCGTCGGGGCCATATGACGAACTGTCCTAGTAGGAAGGATGCAAGCAGAATGACTCGACTCTTTGGGTCGATGGCGAGTTCATCGCGCCTACACTATGCGCCTGCGAGGCTTATGATTAGAGTGGGCGGTAGATTGGTATATCCTTAACCCTCTAGAGATTTGTATGCATGATATAATGACCTTCTTATTGTGTGCTACGTTCGGATAGCGTTATGTTGGTTATGAGTTAGAAAGCATGGTTAGTTGAAAGGATATGTATGGGGGCATGGAAAATGTGAACCTTAGAATATTTCGTGTTGAGACCTCAGAGGTAAGGTCATTTTGAATAAAAGATTTTACGGTTAGTCTTTGTTGAAATACTTGGTTTGCGTATAAATGTGTTCTGGGATAATTCCTTGGGTAGTGTAAAATGGAAGTGGTAGCTTTCATGACTTGTATAGGTAAGATTGTTCCGGATCGGGAAACAAGAGTGTGATGCGTTAAGTGGGTCGGGTTGGGGCCATGTTGCGGGCCAACCCGCAGCCTGTTTCGAGGTGGGGTCAGCTCTGGGTGGTCCCGCCAGGTGGTAGGGTCACGAGGGTGCTAGGTCCAAGTTTAGTTGACCATCGTATGAGTTCGTGGGTGTGTTCGACCAGAAGCAGATCATGAAGGCCGGGAATGGCCTTAAGGAAGATTGAGGCTAGTAAGATAACCAAGTTGGAGGTGGTGACTCCAAGGTTTGGAGAAGCGGCGATGGCGGAAGTGTGTGCGTATACTAGAAGAGTTCAAGTGTTAGGAGAGTACGACGAGTAAGGGTGAGCGAGCATGTATTGCGAGCATAGATATGATCATTTCTTGTAAAGGAGAAGGTGCGAAGGATGTATATTTTAGACCTCGGGGATCGCGTGCGATCGGCACCATTTGTTGGGTCGCGGAGTGACACTAGAACCTCGCGGAAAAGTGACAAAAGTTTGTGATGTTAGAGGTGTTTCTCGTGGACTTGGATGTAAGTATTTGCGCGGTTGTTTCGTGGCGGTGTGGCGGGATTTGTTCTCGTAAATATAGTAGTGAAGACTATCTTGGCGCTTGTTTGTTTTGAGGCTTAGAAGGAACATTCGGGCGAATGTTTCTAAGGAGGAGAATGTTATACCCGTATTTCCGTGGTATATGCGTGAGGACGTACGTAGAAATTTGAGCCTTAAAGTAGGGCAAGGTTCGAAATTGTACATAACTACCAAAAGGAGTCGTTTTTCGAAACGTTTCCACGACTTTCGTAGGGAAAATTCGGCTATGTCAATAATATTTTTGCGGATTTTTAGAGGCGTAACATTTTGGACCAACGGGAGGGTGACATGTGTCACCTCACATTGGAAAGAGGTTAGGCGGCTTTGGGACGAAAAAGAGGGCAAGGGGTGAGGTAGGATATTTGTGCAAGTTGGTGTGGTAGATGGATCAGGTGCACATGGCTTAATCCTAGCCCTACACTTGCCTAACACTTGGAAGAATCTTGGCCATTGGTTGGCCATGTCTTGACCTATAAATACCTCTACAAGTGATGAACTTTATTCATCCAAAAATCTTTTGCTAAGTGTTAAAAATCCCTCCTCTCCTCTTGAGTTTAAATCCACCACACCCTCCCCAGCGAAAGTACCCTCCCCCTTTGAGAGCCTAGCCGAGGCAAACCCCCCCCCCCCCCTTGAGTGAGGCTTGGCCATGGGGTACGCCCCCCCTAGCCTAGTTGTTTTCGTATAATACCTCTTGTTGTTGTCACGACCCGATTCCGGGCCCGTGACTGGTGCCTTACCCCGGGCACCCTAGTGATACAACATCAGAGTAATCAGCGGAACATAAAACAATACAAGACATATTATGAAATATGAAACAATAACTGAGAAAAACTTGCCTTCGGCATAAATATAAATAACGACTTTTTCCAACATGAGCAGTTTTAATCCTTTTTACAAACCACCTTGAACAAGATTACTGGACCTCTAAGAAATTATACGACAACAATGGCGGGACAGGGCCCCGCCATACCACGAATGTAAACACCTACAACAGGGGAACTATACCATCGATAAGCCTCGAACGCGGAGCTTTACCAAACGCTGAACTGTGACCCTAGAGCGAGGATCAATGGCGGTGTACCTTTACTGCGGCATGAACGCGGCCCCGAAGGAGGTCGATGCAGTGCAGAGTATGTGAAACTAAAAATTACTGTAAATGAAATCATAATAGTCTATAAAACAGGAGACATGTATGATAACCAAACTACGATTCACAATAATAGCGATCGTGTCAAGTCGGGGACTCACGCCTCAAGTCATCACTCAAATATAACAATGGGTCTCACGCCACAACATCAATCATGCGTGGAATACCCCTGCCGCGGATTTATGATATAAAAGCACCAGAACACACATGAACACCAGTCCCACGTGCCATAATAACACGTCTGGGGGTAAATGCGAAGGCATAGCCGACTACTAACACCACAGTACCAACAAGGTCATGAATCGTATCATAAGATCTGTCTGCATCCGTCACATGATCAAAGTGACCACTTGCCGCGAGTATCTAATGTGCGCGTCTAGCCTGGAACTTTCCGCGACTCGCATAGGCCAATCAGATCGCCCGCATGAGGTATATAACCCGCATCGGGTAGCTACTCCGGCAGCGTCACGGACTCGCCGTCCGCATGGCCCAAGGACGCATGACCACAAGGCGCGTCTAACACGGAACTCCGCGATTCCGCAGGCCCTCGGACCCGCATGAGGTAGTCTCGAATCATAGGTCCATCGACCGCTTTGAGTCTACCCGTCGGAGGCGGCAACCCGGAATCATCTCAAGAGATGAGTGATGTATAATACTATCATAACAGTTTATCGTTAAACAACATAAGCACAACAAAGGAAAAACCCCTTTACACAAACATCACAAGATACTAACACGTATCATCCTAGCATGTTTACTTATCAAATCAACAAGAAAGTATTACAAGGCTATCACAAACCAACACAATCAAGTTATACACACGGTACTTTCTACTATATGCTAACAAGTTCGGGTTTTATCCCCAAGTACTTCATACATTAACTCTTTAAAAGATCGTTACTTTCACAAAGTCACACAATACGTAGTATATGAAAATATAGTGATTATCTTTTGAAGTAAATCAAAACACTTCTCTTTGTAAAACTCAAGTAACAACATTATTTTCCAAACGCCCAAGTTTGCCTAATTTCAAATGTTCATGTTTCTTATTTAGAAAGGTTTCAGTAGTTCATAGTCTTATTCATTTAAGAATATAATTCTCTTTTAAACTATCCGAGAAACATAAGTCTTATATGTGAGTAGGATATTCTTGTTTACAACAATCTTATTACTGACCATGATCTAGGAAATATCATTTTGTCTCATCTTAGCTTACATGCGGATGGAAGTTTCTCTGGTTTTAATAATACTTAATCTGTCAAAACATTTCCTTTTATTAACTGCGGTGGTTTGTCGATACACATTACGATTTCCAAAATCAAGAAAACATTCTTAAGACGTTATACCTAACTTTCCATAAAGCTAGTATAACTCTTAAGTTTTCAAAACAAATCAAGTATTACTTCTTCTCTCAAAATGATTCAAAACTCTTTTGAAATACTTCAAGTTCTTTATTAACACATAACAAACCGATTTATAGTTCAAATCGATTACCTTTTAAAAACCACATGTATTTTCTTACCAACATAAAGCCGTTATAACCAACTTCCCATAAAGCCGTTATAACACTTTATGTTTTACACCAATCAAATACATTTAGTACGTATGCGTCTACCGTACTACATAGTTCACACATATCATGCTAGAAGAGATAGGAAGAGGTTCACATACCTCGCGATGAGTATCGACTAATAGCAAACGCTCAAGTACTCCCAACCGCCGGCTACTCCTTAAGCCAAGTAGAAACGCGCCACACGTAGTACTTGACCTATAAGGCCACAAGCGCTTATTAACATTTAGACCTTATCGCAGAACATTCTACCGAAAATTGGCGGCACCTCCCCATGACAGCGTAATCTCCTCTCTAACGGGGCGGCTACCAAGCCAACGGGGTTATACATCTAACCCGAACGGGTACAATTCTACTCCACAAGTACTACACAAGTCTCATGTAAAGCGATTCGATTCGATTCTTGAGCTTAAGTCAAAAGACATTGCCAACTAACCACGTTGATTCTATATATAGTATACTTCAACTATATATTCTAACAACATGTAATTTCCAATTACAATAGAGGACAAGATATTTACCTCGATAAGCCCATAATTATCCAAGTATAAAGTCGATCTGGGCAATCGTTTAGCTCAACTCCGAGCGCCCAACCCGCTCTAAACCACCCTTAGAAGTTCTAACCAACACCACAATACTCCAACGGACTATGGAGATTTTCCTAGGGTTTCGGTTTGTGGTGGGAAGTATAATAGTATTTACGGGCTTTTCAGATAGGTATAACCTTAGAATACAACAAGGTATACGGCTAAGGTAATTTGGGCATTATAACAATACTTTAGAGAGTATTTCTACACCACAAAGGGGGGTATCATACGAAAGCAACTAGGCTAGGGGGGGGGGGTACACTCTCGGCTAGCACCCCTAGAGGGGGGGTGCTCTCGGCCCCCAGGGGGAGGCCCTGGGCCGAACTCAACACAAGGGGAGGGAGAAGGAGAGCTTTCAAGACTTAGGCAAATTTATGGATGAAGAAGTTCATCAAAGGGAGGGGTATTTATACTACAAGCCAAGGCCAACCAATGGCCAAGATCTAGCCAAGTGCTACACAAGTGTAGGGCCAAGATATGCCCAAGTGCCCCCTAGTCCCTACTCCCAAAACCTCACAAATATCTACCAAAAATATCTACCACTGACACCCCAAATCGTCCAAGTGCGCCCACTTTGCCCACTGATGAGAGGGTGCCAAGTGCCGCCTCTCGTTGGTCCAAAATGTTAGTCTCTCGGAAAAATCCATAAAAATAAGAAAAGACATAGCGGAATTTTCCTCTCGCAAGTTATGTAAAGCGTTTAGTCGAAAACGACTCTAGCAAGGTGTTGTGCACAAATGCCATTCGGCGAAGCCACTAGGCGGGGTGACACGTGTCACCCTCCTATTGCCCAAAATAAAACATCTTCGAAAAAATCCACAATGGCCAAAATCTCGAAAACAAAGTGGGCCACAAACCAGTAAATTTCTCAGTGGGCCCACGTGACCATTTCAGAAAATAAAATTCCATATTTTTCTAATATTCCAGAAGTCCGAATACCAAATCTGGGAATCCATTCCCATTAACGAACCTTTTTCCTTCACAAAACCGGAAACTTTTCCGTGGAAAAATCACCTCTTTCTTCCTTTCCAATCTTTCATGTCAGATTCTCGTGACGTCCTCGCATACATACCGGGAACTACGGGGTATAACATTCTTCCCCTTAGAAACATTCGTCGAATGTTCATTCTAAGTCTCAAAACATACGTGCGCCAAGATAGTCTTCAACTATACTTACGAAACAATCTCGCCACACCGCCACGAAAATACTGCGCAACATACTTATATCCAAGTCTACGAGGAAACACCTCTAACATCACCACAAATACACTTTTGTCACTTTGCGCGAGCCTAGCTCCGCGACTCCAACAAATGGTACCGGCTGCGTCGCGATCATTTGAAGTCGTACACTCGAACCACTACCACATTTATGATCTCGCTTTAGTTTCCAAAACTGGGTTACTATCTCTTTACGTGGGCATTATTAATCGGAACATTCGGATGGATCTTCGATACTTTCCGAACATAACAATACGAAAGACCGGACGTCTCGCCTCTAAGTCGGACGGCAATTGCTAACATATAGGCACGGCCTATTCTTCACATGAACTCAAAAGGCCCAAGTAACTCGGGCTAAGTTCCTTCGTTTCACAACTCGTCACACCGTCCGGGTGGTACTTTCAAGAAGACCGACCGTCGGCACGAACTCTAAGCGTCGCCGCCGATTATCCGCACGATTCCTCCGAGCTGCCGAACTTCTTCTAGATGAGCTTTTCCTATCCACGATCTGTGGAACAAGCTCGAACCAACTGCGAACCTTGCCAACATCGAACCAATCGGCCGGCAACTTACACTTCGCCCTACAAGGCTTCGTAAGGCGACATCCGAACACCGAAATGGTAGCTTAAACGCTCCTCCACAGGAGACAACAATCCTCACAACTACCCCGAAATCCACACGCGGCCCGAGGCGAATGCGGTCGAGACTCACCGAGTCCTTAACCTGCTGGTAAAACTTCCGAAACAAAAACAGTAGTAACTGGGCTCCACTGCGCCATAAGGTGAAGGTAGGCACCGTGCAGCCTTACAACCTTTACGATAAATCAACATCGCCGAGTGAACGGTCGACCGAAGAACACGATGGGCTGCCCCATCGACCGACCATCGGTCGAACGCGTCTGAACTCGCACGCTAGTTAACTAAACTCGAGCCTAACACCCTCGTGACCTACCACAAGGCGGGACCACCACAACCGCACCCACCACCAAACATGCGCGGGTTGACCCGCAACGTGGCCTCAACCCGACCGGCAGGCGCAAAATACTATCTCCCGAAGGAACAATTTTACTAAACATGTTACGAAAACCTAGCGGTCTTCTTAGCTCAACTACCTCTTTCATTTCATACCACTTGGGACCTATCCCAAACATAGCTCACGTGCACTATGCACTCCGATAAGGATCAAACATAACACTACACCTTTACTCGAGATGGCCTTACCTCTAAGGCACATGCGATAACACTCTAAGGCTCACACCTTCTATCCCCAAAATCTTACTCGGTTAACCACCATGATTTCTAATCACAACTACCATCTCGCTTATCGAACATAGCACTTAAGGTATACTCACCTTGAAAGTTACCGAAGGACCTGCCGCTCGGCCTCTCTGCTGTCGCTTGGTTAACGTCGATCTCTACGTTTTCGGCTGCTGTACATAAGTGCCATGCTCAACCAATGAAGAATTACTCTTGCACAACCTCTTAGGTAGTCATCAAGACTCGCGATACATCGGTATACTCTGGTAGCCAAATCCATAGCTAATGTGGTCGCCTTGCAGTCCATATTCTCTTCTCGTGGGCGAAGGTTCAAATATCATGGCGCGATGAGGCGCCGCCGTGCTAAACTTTACGGGGCTAGTGGCGTCGCAGAAATCCCGAATGAAGCACCATCCAAGGTGATAATTGGGCTGTGCCCACGTAACCCTCGAACTCTACTCGCAGCTCCGCCATTGCGCGCCTCACGGGCGGGTTGCCTACGCGGAGGCATAACGATAAGGAAATAATTTCGTCGGAGGTCCAACTTACAACACGGCTCTAAGGCACGATCTCGAGTGAGAAGAATAGAAACCAATCCTAAATACCCTATAGCCTCACGATTATTGGTGTGGTGCACAATCGATAATCAAGACTTCATGGATACGATGCGTAGACACTTTCAGAGGATTAATCGCTCGATACCACTTTTGTCACGACCGATTAAGACGTGGATCGTGCCTTACCGGGCACCCTAGTGATACAACATCAGTAATCAATGAACATAAAACAACAACATGAAATATTATGAAATATGAAACAATAATCTGAGAAAAACTTGCCTTTCGGCATAAATATAAATAACGACTTTTTCCAACAGGAACAGTTTTATTCCTTTTTACAAACCACGCCAACAAGATTACTATGGACCTCTAAGAAATTATCGACAACAATGGCGGGACGGGGCCCGCCATACCACGAATGTAAACACCTACAACAACGAGGAACTATACCATCGATAAGCCTCGAGCAACGGAGCTTTGCAAAGCAATGACTGTGACCCTAAGAGCGAGGATCAATGACTGGTGTACCTTTACCTGCGGCATGAACGCAGCCCCCCGAAGGAGGTCAGTACAACAGGTACCGAGTATGTGAAACTAAAAATACTGTAAATGAAATCATAATAGTCTATAAAGCAGAGACATGTATGATAACCAAACTACGATTCCTGATAATAAGCAGTCATGTCAAGTCAGGGACTCACGCCCTCAAGTCATCACTCAAATATAACAATGGGTCTCACGCCCACAACATCAATCATGCCCGTGGAATACCTTCCTCACTGCCGGCAGTTTATGATATAAAAGCACCAAGGAACACACGCATGAACACGTGTCCCACGTGCCATAATAACACGTACAGGGTAAGTACGAAGGCATAGCCGACTACTAACACCCACAGTACCAACAAGGTCATGAACTGTATCATAAGATCTGTCTAGACCGTCACATGATCAAAGCTGACCACTTGCCCGCAGTATCTAATGTGCGCGTCTAGCCCTGGAACTTTCCGCAGCTCCGCATAGGCCAATCAGATCGGCCCGCATGAGGTATAACCCGCATCGGTAGCTACTCCGGCGGCGTCTGGACTCGCCGTCCGCGTAGCCACAAGGACCGCATGACCACAAGGCGCGTCTAACACGGAACTCCGCGATTCGCGCCGATAGCCTCGGACCCGCGTAGGGTAGTCTCGAATCATAGGTCCATCGACCGCTGAGTCTACCCGCGTCGGAGGCGGCTTAACCGGAATCATCTCAAGAGATGAGTGATGTATAATACTATCATAACAGTTTATCGTTAAACAACAGAAGCACAACAAAGGAAAAACCCCTTTACACAAACATCACAAGATACTAACAAACGTAGCATCCTAGCATGTTTACTTATCAAATCAACAAGAAAGTATTACAAGGCTATCACAAACCAACACAATCAAGTTATACACCAGGTACTTTCTACTATATGCTAACAAGTTCGGGGTTTTATCCCCAAAGTACTTCATACATTAACTCTTTAAAAGATACGTTACTTTCACAATGTCACACAATACCCGTAGTATATGAAAATATAGTGATTATCTTTTGAAGTAAATCAAAACACTTCTCTTTGTAAAACTCAAGTAACAACATTATTTTCCAAACGTCCAAGTTTGCCTAATTTCAAATGTTCATGTTTCTTATTTAGAAAGGTTTCGTAGTTCATAGTCTTATTCATTTAAGAATATAATTCTCTTTTAAACTATCTGAGAAACATAAGTCTTATATGTGAGTAGGATATTCTTGTTTACAACAATCTTATTACAGCAGCCATGATCTAGGAAATATCATTTTGTCTCATCTTAGCTTCATGCGGATGGAAGTTTCTCTTGGTTTTAATAATACTTAATCTGTCAAAACATTTCCTTTTATTAACGCACAGATGGTTTGTCGATACATTCGATTTCCAAAATCAGTAAAACATTCTTAAGACGTTATACCTAACTTTCCATAAAGCTAGTATAACTCTTAAGTTTTCAAAACAAATCAAGTATTACTTCTTCTCTCAAAATGATTCAAAACTCTTTTGAAATACTTCAAGTTCTTTATTAACACATAACAAACCAGTTATAGTTCAAATCAGTTACCTTTTAAAAACCACATGTATTTTCTTACCAACATAAAGCCGTTATAACCAACTTCCCATAAAGCCGTTATAACACTTTATGTTTTACACCAATCAAATACATTTAGTAATGCGTACGCGTCACCGTACTACATAGTTCACACATATCATCTTTGGAAGAGATAGGAAGAGGTTCACATACCTCGCGACAGTATCGACTAATAGAAAACGCCCAAGTACTCCCAACCGGCTACTCCTTAAGCCAAGTAGAAACGCGCCACACGTAGTACTTCAACCTATAAGGCCTGGCGCTTATTAACATTTAGACCTTATCGCAGAACATTCTAGAAAATTGTGGCACTCTCCCACATGAGCGTAATCTCCTCTCTAACGGGCGGCTACCAAGCCAACCGGGGGTTATACATCTAACCCGAACGGGTACAATTCTACTCCACGATACTACTACACAAGTCTCATCAGAAAGCGATTGATTCGATTCTTGGGCTTAAGTCAAAAGACATTGCCAACTAACCACGTTGATTCTATATATAGTATACTTCAACTATATATTCTAACAACATGTAATTTCCAATTACAATAGAGGACAAGATATTTACCTCGATAAGCCCATAATTATCCAAGTATAAAGTCGATCTGGGCAATCGTTTAGCTCCACTCAGGCGCTCAACCCGCTCTAAACCACCCTTAGAAGTTCTAACCAACTTCTACACAATACTCCAACGGACTATGGAGATTTTCCTAGGGTTTCGGTTTTGTGACTGACGGGAAGTATAATAGTATTTCTGGGCTTTTCGTATAGGTATAACCTTAGAATACAACAAGGTATACGGCTAAGGTAATTTGGGAATTATAACAATACTTTAGAGAGTATTTCTACACCACAAAGGGGGGTATCATACGAAAGCAACTAGGCTAGGGGAAGGGGTACACTCTCGGCTAGCACCCCTAGAGGGGGGGGGGGTGCTCTCGGCCACAAGGGGGAGGCCCTTGGCCGAACTCAACACAAGGGGAGGGAGAAGGAGAGCTTTCAAGACTTAGGCAAATTTATGGATGAAGAAGTTCATCAAAGGGAGGGGTATTTATACTACAAGCCAAGGCCAACCAATGGCCAAGATCTAGCCAAGTGCTACACAAGTGTAGGGCCAAGATATGCCCAAGTGCCCCCTAGTCCCTACTCCTTAAAACCCTCACAAATATCTACCAAAAATATCTACCACTTGACACCCCCAAATCGTCCAAGTCACGCCACTTTGCCCACTGATGAGAGGGTGCCAAGTGCCTCTCGTTGGTCCAAAATGTTCCGTCTCTCGGAAAAATCCGCAAAAATAAGAAAAGACATAGCGAATTTTCCTCTCGCAAGTTATGTAAAACGTTTAGTCAAAAACGACTCTAGCAAGGGTGTTGTGCACAAATGCCATTCGGCTAAGCCACTGGCGGGGTGACACGTGTCACCCTCCTATTGGCCCAAAATAAAACATCTTCGAAAAAATCCACAATGGCCAAAATCTAGAAAACAAAGTGGGCCACAAAAGTAAATTTCTCCAGTGGGCCCACGTGACCATTCAGAAAATAAAATTCCATATTTTTCTAATATTCCAGGAAGTCCGAATACCAAATCGGGAATCCAATTCCCATTAACGAACCTTTTCCTTCACAAAACCGGAAACTTTTCCGTGGAAAAATCACCTCTTTCTTCCTTTCCAATCTTTACGTCGTATTATTCTAAACGCGTCGTCCGCATACATACCCAGGAACTACGGGGTATAACAGTTGTGGTATAGAAATACTCTCCTAGTATTGTTATAATGTCCAAATACCTTGGCCCAAATACCTTGTAGTATTCCCAAGGTTACACTTATACAAAAAGCCCAGAAATACTATTATACTTCCCTCAGTCACAAAAACGAAACCCTAAGGAAAACCTTCATAGTCGGTTGAAGTGTTAAGTAGAAGTTGGTTAGAACTTCTAAGGGTTGTTTGGAGCGGGTTGGAGCGCACGGAGTAGGAGCTAAACCTTGCTCAGGATCGACATTTATACTTGGATAATTTTGGGCTTATCGAGGTAAACACTCTTGACCTTCTATTGTAATTGGAAATTACATGTTGTTGGAATATATAGTTGAAGTATACTATATATAGAATTGAACATAGTTGTGCGGCAATGTCTTTTGACTTAAGCCTGAATAATACTTACTGATGTCTTGCGACTTAAGCTGAATTTAAATAATAGAATCGAATGTAATTACATAGGGTGTATTCAGACATAGACTTGTGTAGCATTACTGTGAGTAGAATTGTACACGTCCGGTTAGACGTGCAAACCCCACTGGTTGGCTTGGTGGCGGCCTCGATAGAGGAGGAGATTACGCATTGCGGGAGGTCTTCGAATTTTACGTAGAATATTCTACATTGAGATCTAGGATGTTAATAGGCGCCTTGTGGCCTCTATAGGTTGAAGTACTACGTATGGCGTGATCTACTTGGCTTAAGGAGTAGCCGACGGTTTGAGGTACTTGGAGCACTTTGCTATTAGTCGATAATCGTCGCGAGGTATGTGAACCTCTTCCTATATGTTCTAGCATGATATGTGTATTACTATGTAGTACGGTAGACGTACATGTGTTTAATGTATTTGATTGGTTTGAAACATAAAGTGTTATAACGGCTTTATGGGAAGTTGGTTATAACAGCTTTATGTAGGTAAGAAAATGCTTTGTGGTTTCAAAGGATAACTGATTTGACTTATAACGGATTTGATGTGCAGTAACAAAGAACATGAAGTGTTCCAAAAAGACCCTTTTGAAAGAAGAGTAATACTTGGCTTTGAAAACATAAGAGTTGTACTAGCTTTATGGGAAGTTAGGTATAACGTCTTAAGAGTGATAAAAAGAATGGTTTACTGATTTTTAGAAGATAAGAGACTTGACTTAATGGTATTAATATGAATTTTGTTAAAAGTGTGAAACCTCATTCGTGAGTAATGAGTACTTGGTTTTAAAAGGAATAATGTTTTACTGATTTCGGAAATCAGAATGAGTATCGACAAACCACTGCAGCTTTAATAAAGGAAAATGTATTGAATAATGAAGTATGGTATTAAAACCAGTAGAAACCTCCATCTGCATAGAAGCTAAGATGAGACAAAATGATATTACATTTCCTAGATCATGGCTGCTTAATAAGATTGATTATAAACAAGAATAACCTACTCACATATAAGACATATGTTTCTCACAACGTTTAAAGGAGAATTATGTTTTAAAGGATTAAAACTATGAACTACGAAACCTTTTCTAAAATGAGAAACTTGAGCATTTGAAATTAGGCAAACTTGAACGTTTGGAAAATAAGGTTGTTACTTGATTTTACAAAGGAAAGCATTTTGGTTTACTTAACAATGTTAGTCACTCTATTTTTATACTACGGGTATCGGGTGACCTTTGTAAAATAAATGGATCTTTAAAAGAAATTAACGTCACGTAGTACTTTAGGAGTTAAAACCGGACTTTGGCATAAAATGAAAGTACTTTGAGTTGTGTATAACTTGCCTATGCTTGTTGTTGTGAAGCTTTCCAATGCTTGTTGTTGTGAAACTTGCCTATGTTTGTTGTGATAGCCTTTGTTGTATTTATGTACCCCCGCGTCTCTCGATGGAGGGCCGGTTGATTTGTTATGAACGATTCTACACCGAGTCCCACGAGATGGCGGACACGATTTCATTTAATTATACACCGAGTCCCGAGATGGCGAGGACACGATTTCATTTAATTATACACCGAGTCCGTGAGATGGCGAGGACACGTATTTCATCCGATTATACACCGAGTCCCGAGATGGCGAGGACACGTATTCCATCCGATTATACACCGAGTCCCACGAGATGGCGAGGACACGTATTTCATCCGATTTTACACCGAGTCCCACGAGATGGCGAGACACGTATTTTATCCGATTATACACCGAGTGCCACGGGATGGCGGGACACGATTTCATCCGTTATCATACATGTCTCTCGCTTTATATAGACTACTATGATTTCATTCTGATCTTTACGATTTCACATACTTGGTACTGTTATCGACCTCCTTGAAGCTGCGTTCATGCCGCAGGTGGAAGTACATCGGTTGTGGATCCTCGCTCATAGGATCACAGTTCAGCGTGTCGGGAAGCCCCATTTCTTCGGAGGCTTATCTTGTGGTATGTTACCCTAAGTCTGTAGATTCTTATACATTCAGGGGTATGGCGGGGCCCTGTCCCATCATAAATTGTAAAAATCTTAAGTGCATGTAGTATTGTGTGGCGGGGTTTGTAAAAAGGATAAGCTGTCGGGTATTTATGTATATATGATGAAGGCAACTGTTTTGGTTGGCCTGTTTATTTATCTTGTCTCTTAATTCATATTCATGTTTTTATTTCCGCTGATTTTCTCTGATGTTGTATCACTAGGGTGCCCGGGGTAAGGCACCAGTCACGGGCCCGGGTTCGGGTCGTGACAAACGGGTATGGTTCCATTAGGATTGTTGTTCCATGGACTAGCTCTCCATGTGGTTTTACTTGTTACACCCCGTAATTACAGGACATGTTTTAAGAACGTACGTAATAACTCACAAGTGTTAAGATTTGAGACTTGTAAAAATTTATCGGAAATATGAAATTGTCGGAAAATGTATTATTGTGACGAATGGGAGGGCGACATGTGTCACCCCCCCTTAGAGATGCCTTGGACGAAAATGCCATGGCTAAGATGGTCATTGACCATAATCTTGTATGACTAAAGTCTTGCAACTTGAAGCTTGAGAGATTTGACTTGGTCAAAGGACCCACAAAGTCTTGATTTTTACTAAGAGCTTATCCAAGCCACCCAATTGTTCATATCTTGACCATCCAATGTGCTATATATTACTACTAGTAGCAAGAGTGAGCTTAACACTTAGCCAAATTTCACAAAAAATTAAAGAACACAAAGCTTAGCTCTCGGGTTCTTGTCCAAAGAAAAAGAAAAATCTTTGTTCCTTGTTCTTTTAGCTCCCCACTTTAAACCAAGGTTCTTATGTGTATTGTAAACATATCTCAATAGAAAAATCTTGGAAAAAGATAGTTTACGGGTTATTCGCAAAACGAAAACCTAGTTGTCTTTCTAGGTTTTGTTTGGAGATTTGAAGGATAATTGTTGGTGTTGTTCTAAGGGTCTCAACAAGCGGATTGAAGTATCTTGGAGAGGCTCTAAACTACTAAGGAGCGACTTCGGATTGGAGTTGGATTAAGGTTCATTGAGGTATAATCTTGTCTTTTAGAGGTGTTACAATATTATATAATTATATTGTTGTTGTTAGCTTTACATGTTGCTAGCATGAAGTCGATATGTTGAAGTTTATAAGTATTATGGATTGCTTGTAGCTTAAATCCGAAATGCTATACAAGCCACTTGAAGATTGGATTACTAATTGGTCGTTTATTAGAAATCGTCGCATGTCACTTATTTGAAGATTATGGTAGTTATAATCAAATGCGACTTGATATCATGTTATGCTACCAATTTGGATTGAAATGGAAATTGCATAAGAATTGGTATTGTTGTATTCATTATGGCCGAAAATTGGACTAGTAGTTGTATTAGTTTGTTATCGTTTGTGGGCGGAATTTTACACGTCTAGTAGGCGTGTAATCCCCTATTGATTAATTGCTTTGATTGTACCTTAAATGTGGCGTGTTTGGTTATTGTATTCGGCCTTGAAAAGGGTAGCAAAATTAGTAAAAACAAAGGAGGTGTCGTCCGATTTTCCGTAGAATTTAGCGACTTGACACTTATAATATTCTACGTTTGAAGAAAGGCTTTAATAGACGTATTGTGAATATTATAGGTTGACATACTACGGGCGGGACTTTGTACTTGGCAAGTGGTTTGACCCGGCGAGGTATGTAGAACTTTTCCTATCTTTTGAGCATGACTAGTTGTACGTATATAGTACGGTAGACGTACATGACCTTGATATCCTTTACTAGTTCTATGAATAGCCAAGCCGGGTGAGTTAGTAGATTAACTCACTTCTTGAAAGTATTAAGGATGTCAAATGTTTTATTAAAGTAAAGGGACTTGAAGAGTTTTAAAGTATGAGATACTTGCTTCGTTTTAAACGTATAAGTCCCTTGGATAGGAAATTGTTTATGGCTAAGGTATAAAGCAAATGTAACGACTTTATGGGGAGTTGGTTATATTTGCTTTATGGAAAGATAAATGACTTAATTATAATGAAAAGGCAATTTGATTTTTAAGGCATCAATTGCCTAAGGTTTTATAATAAAAGGAGTCACTTGATTTAGAAACCTAACTTTATGTTTAAAGGTATTGTGACTTGTCTTGAAACGTAATTTTGACTTGATATTACGGTTTATAGTATCTTGGAAGTTCTATATGAAAATGAGTCATTTTTTTCAAAGGTTGAAGTACGTAGTACTTTGGGTTAAATTCCCGGATTTTTATAAAAGACATGTTAGTGCCTTAAGTAAACTAAAATGAGAGTAGATTTAATAAGACTAATAAGAAGTTAGGGGGATTTATAACTTGCTTATTATTGTATGATGGCCGGTAGAGATAGGGTAAGAGTATAGGTGAGGGGTAAACCCCCAAGACGCTATACCACCTTCTCCAGGATAAGAGTATAAATAAGGGTTAAACCCCCAAAACGTTATACCACCTGTTTTATTTCCTTCTCTAGGGTAAGAGTATAAATGAGGGGCAGACCCCCAAGACGTTATACCACCCGCCTGTGGTAAGAGTATAAATGAGGGTAAGAACCCCAAGACGTTATACCACTGCTTTCTATGGGTTCGCTACCCATGATTTGTTCGAGTCTCCTATTGTGATGTTAGACGCTTTCCTTGATTTACTCTCATTGTTAGTAAGGCCTTCGTGTCTTGTAATTTTGTTATCATACATGTCTCGCTTTGTTTTAAACTTATGTTGTAATTACGATTTTCCAGCTTTACATACTTAGTACATATCAGGTAATCGACCCTTCCTGGCCGCTCATGCCGCAGAAAGTGGTAAGAGTGGTGGATCCACATTCTTAGGATCACTTATCAAACGTCAGAGGTTCCATTTATCCGGAGGCTTGTCTCATTTTGGTACAGTCTTTTCCCTGGTGTTGTAGATTTATGTACATTCAGGGGTATGGCGGGGCCCTGTCCCGCCACAGTTATTATTTCTAGAGGTCTGTATTCACATTTGTGGTTGGGCTGTAAGAACTGATTGTACGGTTGTACTTTTGAGTATGTTTATATTATGGAAGACGACCTTATTGGCTAGCCTGGGATGTTATTGTTTTCACATGTGTTTATGTTGTGTATGTTCCGCTGATATTCTCTGATGTATACATGAACAGGGTGCCCAGGTAGGGCACCAGTCGCGGACCCGGGGTCGGTTCGTGACAAAAGTGGTATCAGAGCAGTTAGTCCTCGGAAAGTGTCTACAGACCGTGTCTAGTAGAGTCTTGATTATCGGTGTGTTGTGCACCACATCTATAATCGTGAGGTCTGCAGGACATTTAGGATTGGTTTCCATTCTTCTCTGCGAGATCGCAAGAGAGTTGTCTTATTAGATTGAATCCTCTCTGACCTAGTCTTATGAAACAGATATGCCTCCACGGAAGGCGACCAGGTCCCAGAAGGGCAAGGCAGCAACAGGAGCTTCTAGCGGTACTCAGAGGGTTACACGGACTCGGGCACAGGCTATGCCTGAGGTAGTAGGTCGGGCGAGTTCACCACGCCAAGATTAGAGAGCCGAGAGCGGCAAGAGCTCCAGAGGTTCCGGTACGCAGCCTCCGCCCGCGATCGGTGCCGAGTATAGAGACTACGGGAGCAGATCCGTTATTGACCAAGATAGTAGTCTGACAATACGACAGCGAGCAGCAAACACCCTAGGGCCGATGGGCCATGTTAGGGATTTTACCGGTTGTCATCCACCTGATTTTTAGGGTTCGTTGTCGGATGAGGATCTGTAGGAGTTCATTCGGGAGATTCAGCTGACCATGCAGGTTCTTATGGATTTAGAGTCAGAGTATGTTACGCTAGCCTGCACTTGGCGCGCGATATTGCGTTGAACTGGTTTGAGTCGTGGTTGCTTTCGAGAGGTGATGCTGCTCTTCCAGCGGTTTGGGAGGAGTTTTCAGATGCTTTCATGGATCACTTTTTGCCTCCTGAGATGAGGAGAGCCCTGCAGATGATTCTTGACCTTGAGGCGTAGCGGAGGACTATCGTGAGTATAGCTGAGTTTGACTCGCCGCATACGCGCAGACTATTGTAGCCGACATGGCGGATAGGGTTCATCATTTTGTGATGGGCTTGACCGTCATATGATTACCGTGATGTCAGCGTGGCTCTTCACCGTATGGACATCGCCGGATGCAGCCTATGCGCAGGGATAGAGGATAGAGAGAGGAGGACCAGATTGACTCGAGCCACCCAAGAGGGCCGTGACATCGTGGTCTCAGGCGCTTTCGAGGACAGCCTCAAGAAGATCAGTCCACTTTGCGGCAAGACAGAGTGTCGTCACGCTTTCCGCAAGAGGTCCGAAAGCCGTGTCATTCAGAGCGGTCGGGCTCCGGACTTCGGAATTGCGAGGCGAACCGCCACCGATCGGGACCACCCACACCTCGGTGTGCTCGACGCGTAGGTTTCACCAGGGCGAGTGTCGCGAGCCGGAGCTTGTTACTCGTGTGGCGCAGGGCCATTTGAGGAGAGATTATCCGTCAGAGGCGATAGGTGGTACAGGCAGCGACATGATACATTCTTCGGGTCTTTCTCCTTCGCGGGTTATGCGCGCCTGCAGGGCGTGGTACTCACGACGGCAGCCGCAGAGAGGTCGTGGTGGTGGTTCGATTCTAGCGGTCCACGTAACCGCATATATTCATTAGCCACCGCCAGATCGTGAGGCTTCTCGACGTCGCCACAAGTACATTATTGATTTCATGCTGTGACGTTTATGCTTTGATAGATCCCGGATCTACCTTGTCCTATGTGTCCCCTCTTATTGCTGGTAGAATCGGATAGAGCCGAGTCGATAGAGCCTTTTGAGGAGCTACGCCTGGGAGATTCGGTGTTAGCCGAGGTGTCAGAGGTTGTCCGGTTTATATTTACAGTCGTCAGACCCTTGCAGACTTGATAGAGCTGGAGATGACAGATTTTGATGTCATTATGGGTATGGACTGGTTGGCTTCTTGTTATGCCAACGTTGATTGTAGGGGCAGGTTTGTTCGGTTCCAGTTTCCTGGCGAGCCAGTTATCGAGTGGAAGGGCAACACGGCGTCGCCGAGGGGTAGGTTTATTTCTTACCTCAAGGATAGGAAGATGGTGCAGAAAGGGTACATCTATCATCTGGTTTGGGTATTTGATACAGAGGCTGAGGTGCAGCTTCTTGATCAACCGATGGTTATGGAGTTTCCAGATGTGTTCCCAGATGATTTTCCGGGTATCCCTCCTGAGAGGGAGATTGAGTTTTGTATTGACACGTTGCTAGACACTCGACCTATTTCCATTCCTCCATACAGGATGGCACCTGCTGAGTTGAGGGAACTGAAGGACCAGATGAAAGATTTGCTGGAGAAAGGCTTTATCAGGCCTAGTGTATCTCCCTGGGGAGCACCGGTTTTATTTGTGAAGAAGAAGGATGGGACGCTGCGTATGTGTGTTGATTACAGGCAGCTGAATAAGGTAACCATTAAGAATAGGTACCCTCCCGTGATTGATGATTTGTTTGACGATTGCGAGGTGCGAGGTGTTTCTCCAAGATAGACCTGCGGTCTGGTTATCATCAGGTTCGAGTTCGAGAGGCAGACATCCCAAAGACTGCATTCAGGACCCGGTATGGGCACTATGAGTTCAGGGTTATGTCTTTCGGTTTGACCAACGCTCCAGCAGTATTTATGGATTTGATGAACCGGGTGTTCAAGCCATTTTTGGATACATTTGTGATAGTATTCATTGATGACATCCTGGTTTATTCGCGGACATAGCAGAGCACGCAGATCACTGGCGAGGACGGATTGGGGTCCTCCGAGCCGCAGCTATTCGCCAAGTTCTCCAAGTGTGAGTTTTGGTTGGCCTCGATGGCATTCCCGGGCATATTATTGGGGCGATGGTGTTTGCGTGGATACGCAAAGATTAAAGCGATCAAGTCTTGGCCGAGACCTACTACTCCGACCGAGTGCGCAGCTTGAAATGGCGAGGTATTATCGTAGGTTGTGGAGCGCTTGCTTCGATTTCAAAGACCGCTGACTAGGTCGACTCGTAGCGCACCAAGTTCCAGTGGACGGAGGCTTGCGAGAGGGGTTTCCAGTTTCTGAAGGAAAGATTGACTACAACTCCATTTCTTACTCTTCCGAGGGTCGACGGCACGTAATCTATTGTGATGCCTCGGCATCTGCTAGTGTGTTTTGATGCAGCACGGCAAGGTTATAGCCTATGCTTCCCGGCAGTTACGGAAGCATGAGAGGAATTACCCTACCCATGACTTAGAGTTGGCCGCAGTTATTCATGCCTTGAATATTTGGAGACATTATTTGTATGAGGTTCATGTGGATATTTATACAGATCACAAGAGCCTCCAGTATATCTTCAGGCAGAGGGAGCTGAACTTGAGACAGAGACGGTGGTTAGAGTTGCTGAAAGACTATGATGTTGATATTCTATACCATCCGGGGAAAGCCAACGTAGTTGCTGATGCCTTGAGTCGTAGATCGATGGGGAGCCTGTCAGAGGTACAGCCAGAGAGACAGGACATGGTCCGTCAGATCCACCAGTTAGCGAGCCTTGGGGTTCGATTGATCGATACCGACGATAGCGGGGTACGGGTTCGTGAGGTTGCCGAGTCTTCCATCGTTGATGAGGTGAAGAGGCGCTTGAGGACCAGTGTTGGTATAGAGATGCAGCTCTTCGGGAGGAGAAGAGTCTATTCGAGGTAGCGCCTGATGGGGTGCTGAGATTTGAGGGTCGGTTGTGTGTTCCCGATGTGTCAGGACTTCGTCAGCAGATTCTGGGGGAGGCACACAATGCTCGTTATTCTATTCATCCGGGGTCGACCAAGATGTACCATGACCTCAGATGTTTGTATTGGTGGGATGGCCTGAAGAGGGACGTGGCAGGTTTTGTTGCACAGTGTCCCAATTGCGGCAGTCAAGGTCGAGCACAAGAGGCCAGTGGATTATTGCAGTTATTGAGATTTCGACTTGGAAGTGGAGGTGATCAACATGGACTTTGTTACAGGTTACCTCGCACTCGCAGGAAGTACGACTCCATTTGGGTTATTGTTGTGGCCGACGAAATCAGCCCATTTCCTTCCACAGACGACGCTTACCGAGGACTATGCCAGATTATACATCAGAGAGATTGTGAGGCTGCACGGTGTCCCTGTGTCTATTATATCTGATAGGGGAGCCCAGTGTACCGCTAACTTCTGGAGGTCTTTCCAGAAGGGTTTAGGGACACAGGTGAGTCTCGACATCATTTCATCCTCGATCGACGGCGGCAGAGCGTACTATCCGCATACTCGAGGATATCTCGCGGGCTGCGTGATTGATTTCGTGGGTAGCCGAGGATCACTTGCCTCTTGTAGAGTTTGCTTATAACAACGGCTACCATTCCAAAGATACGATGACGACGCCATACGAGGCTTTATATGGGCGGAAATGCAGGTCGCCGATTGGTTGGTTCGACGTGGGCGAGGTGCAGTTAGTTGGCCCAGACTTGGTACAGCAGGCTGTGGATAAGGTGAAGCTTATCCAAGAGAGATTGTTAGCAGCGTCGAGTCGGCAGGTCATACGCGGATAATCGGCGCCAGATTTGGAGTTTCGTGAGCGATTGGGTCTTCTTGAAGGTGTCACCCATGGCGGTGTGATGAGATTCGGTAAGAAGGGAAACTCACCCAAGGTACATTGGGCCCTACCAGATCGTCCGTAGAGTGGGCAAGGTTGCCTACGAGTTGGATCCGCCATCGAGTTAGAGGCGGTACATCCGGTCTTCCATGTTTCTATGTTGAAGTGTATCGGTGATCCAAATGAGAGTTTTCCTACTAGTGAGGTCCAGTGACAGAGGGTTATCGTATGAGGAGAGTCCCAGAGCGATACTCGATCGCCAGTCAGCGATCGGACCAATGATGTAGCTTCCGTCAAAGTCCTGTGGAGAAATGATAACCGGGAGGAGATGACTTGGGAAGCGGAGGAGGACATGTTGAGGAAGTATCCTCACTTATTTCCTATATCTTCAGGTAATTCATCTTCCCTTACTTGTCAGGTTTTAATTGAAGTATCTCTTTTGCTTAAATGCTTTTATGTGGCCATGTGTGGCATTTTTGGTATGTCGGGGTTCTGAAAGGAAACTATGTCGCTAATTGACTCCGAAAGAACATTCGGGGACGAATGTTTCTAAGGGGGGAAGAATGTTACACCCCGTAATTACAGGACATGTTTTAAGAACGTAAGTAAGAACTCACAAGTGTTAAGATTTGAGACTTGTAAAAATTTATCGGAAATATGAAATTGTCGAAAAATGTATTATTGTGACGAATGGGAGGGCGACATGTGTCACCCCCCCTTAGAGATGCCTTGGACGAAAATTCCATGGCTAAGATGGTCATTGACCATAGTCTTGTATGACTAAATTCTTGCAACTTGAAGCTTGAGAGATTTGACTTGGTCAAAGGACCCACAAAGTCTTGATTTTTACTAAGAGCTTATCCAAGCCACCCAATTGTTCATATCTTGACCATCCAATGTGCTATATATTACTACTAGTAGCAAGAGTGAGCTTAACACTTAGCCAAATTTCACAAAAAATTGAAGAACACAAAGCTTAGCTCTCGGGTTCTTGTCCAAAGAAAAAGAAAAATCTATGTTCCTTGTTCTTTTAGCTCTCCACTTTAAACCAAGGTTCTTATGTGTATTGTAAACATATCTCAATAGAAAAATCTTGGAAAAAGATAGTTTACGGGTTAGTCGCAAAACGAAAACCTAGTTGTCTTTCTAGGTTTTGTTTGGAGATTTTAAGGATAATTGTTGGTGTTGTTCTAAGGGTCTCAACAATCGGATTGAAGTATCTTGGAGAGGCTCTAAACTACTAAGGAGCGACTTCGGATTGGAGTTGGATTAAGGTTCATTGAGGTATAATCTTGTCTTTTAGAGGTGTTACAAGATTATATAATTATATTGTTGTTGTTAGCTTTACATGTTGCTAGCATGAAGTCGATATGTTGAAGTTTATAAGTATTATGGATTTCTTGTAGCTTAAATCTGAAATGTTATACAAGCCACTTGAAGATTGGATTACTAATTGGTCGTTTATTAGAAATCGTCGCATGTCACTTATTTGAAGATTATGGTAGTTATAATCAAATGCGACTTGATATAATGTTATGCTACCAATTTGGATTGAAATGGAAATTTGATAAGAATTGGTATTGTTGTATTCATTATGGCCGAAAATTGGACTAGTAGTTGTATTAGTTTGTTATCGTTTGTGGGGCGGAATTTTATACGTCTAGTAGGCGTGTAATCCCATATTGATTAATTGCTTTGATTGTGCCTTAAATGTGGCGTGTTTGGTTATTGTATTCGGCCTTGAAAAAGGTGGCAAAGTTAGTAAAAACAAAGGAGGTGCTGTCCGATTTTCCGTAGAATTTAGCGACTTGACACATATAATATTCTACGTTTGAAGAAAGACTTTAATAGACGTATTGTGAATATTATAGGTTGACATACTACGGGCGGGACTTTGTACTTGGCAAGTGGTTTGACCCGGCGAGGTATGTAGAACTTTTCCTATCTTTTAAGCATGACTAGTTGTACGTATATAGTACGGTAGACGTACATGACCTTGATATCCTTTACTAGTTCTATGAATAGCCAAGACGGGTGAGTTAGTAGATTAACTCACTTCTTGAAAGTATTAAGGATGTCAAATGTTTTATTAAAGTAAAGGGACTTGAAGAGTTTTAAAGTATGAGATACTTGTTTCGTTTTAAACGTATAAGTCCCTTGGATAGGAAATTATTTATGGCTAAGGTATAAAGCAAATGTAACGACTTTATGGGGAGTTGGTTATATTTGCTTTATAGAAAGATAAATGACTTAATTATAATGAAAAGGCAATTTGATTTTTAAGGCATCAATTGCCTAAGGTTTTATAATAAAAGGAGTCACTTGATTTAGAAACCTAACTTTATGTTTAAAGGTATTGTGACTTGTCTTGAAACGTAATTTGACTTGATACTACGGTTTATAGTATCTTGGAAGTTCTATATGAAAATGAGTCATTTTTTTCAAAGGTTGAAGTACGTAGTACTTTGGGTTAAATTCCCGGATTTTTATAAAAGACATGTTAGTGCCTTAAGTAAACTAAAATGAGAGTGTAGACGAATAAGACTAATAAGAAGTTAGGGGGATTTATAACTTGCTTATTATTGTATGATGGCCGGTAGAGATAGGGTAAGAGTATAGGTGAGGGGTAAACCCCCAAGACGCTATACCACCTTCTCCAGGATAAGAGTATAAATGAGGGGTAAACCCCCAAGACGTTATACCACCTGTTTTATTTCCTTCTCTAGGGTAAGAGTATAAATGAGGGGCAGACCCCCAAGACGTTATACCACCTGCTTCAGGGTAAGAGTATAAATGAGAGGTAAGAACCCTAAGACGTTATACCACCTGTTTCTATGGGTTCGCTACCCATGATTTGTTCGGGAGTCTCCTCTTGTGATGTTGTACATTTTCCCTTGATTTACTCTCATTGTTAGTAAGGCACTGTGTACTATAATTTTGTTATCATACATGTCTCCGGCTTTGTTTTAAACTTATGTTGTAATTACATTACTTTCCAGTTTTACATACTTAGTACATATTGTGTACTGACCCCCTTCCTCGGGGGCTGCGTTCATGCCGCAGGAAAGGGTAAGCAGATGGTGGATCCACATTCTTAGGATCACTTATCAGACGTCAGAGGCTCCATTTATCCGGAGGCTTGTCTCATTTTGGTACAGTCTTTTCCCTGGTATTGTAGATTTATGTACATTCAGGGGTATGGCGGGGCCCTGTCCCGCCACAGTTATTATTCCTAGAGGTCTGTATTCACATTTGTGGTTGGGCTGTAAGAACTGATTTTACGGTTGTACTTTTGAGTATGTTTATATTATGGAAGGCGGTCTTATCGGCTAGCCTGGGATGTTATTGTTTTCACATGTGTTTATGTTGTGTATGTTCATTGCTATTCTCACGATGTATACGACAGGGTGCCCGGTAGGGCACCGCCGCGATCCGGTCGGGTCGTGACATTACTGATTCGGCTTTGGTATCTGGTAGTTGGCTCTCGTACTTGCCCCGGTCGTGGCTGATTCGGCTTTGGTTACGTAGTTAGCCTTCAGACTTGCCTGCTCGGTTTGTGGCGAAGTCTCGTGACTTACGGTTATGATCTGGTGGTTAGCCTGGTTACTTACCCCCGCCAGCTACGTGGCACATGGAGGATCTGGTAGAGGCTATCGCACTTGCCACGTGTCAGCTTCGCGGCGAAGTATCGTGACTAACGGTTGTGATCTGGTGGTTAGCCTGGTTACTTGCCCCCGCCAGCTAAGTGGCGCAGGGAGGATCTGGTAGAGGCTATCGCACTTGCCACGTGTCAGCTTCGCGAGTTTTGTGTTTTGTGGCGAAGTCTCGTGATTACGGCTTTGGTATCTGGTAGTTGGTCAACGTACTTGCCCCGGTCAGCGACGTGATGCAGGGTGAATCTGGTAGAGGCCTTCGTACTTGCCCCGTGTCAGCTTCGTGAGTCAGTGTTTGGACGAAGTTTCGTGATGCAGGGTGGATCTGTTGGTTAGCCTACGTACTTGCCCCGGTCAGCGACGTGATGCAGGGTGGATCTGGTAGAGGCTATCGTACTTGCCCCGGTCAGCTTCGTGATATAGTTGTTTAGTATTGTTGGTACGGTAGGTTCTGGTAGTTGGCTTTCGTACTTGCCCCGGTCAGTTGATGATGCAGGGTGGATCTGGTAGCTATGCCTTCGTACTTGCCCCGTACGGTTTTTATGACACATGTGGGACCTGGTGTTCATGTGTACTCCTTGGTGTATTACATCATAGACTGCCAGCAGTGAGGAAGGTATTCCACGGGCATGATTGATGTTGTGGGCGTGAGACCCATGGTTATATTTGAGTGATGACTTTGAGGGCGTGAGTCCCTGACTTGACATGACTGTTTATATATTATGGACTGTAGTTTGGTTATCATACATGTCTCCTGCTTTTTATAGACTGTTATGATTTCATTTACAGTATTTTCAGTTTCACATACTTGGTACCTGTTGTACTGACCTCCTTCGGGGGGCTGCGTTCATGCCGCAGGTAGAGGTACACCGGTTGTGGATCCTCGCTCATAGGATCACAGTTCAGCGTTTTGGGAAGCTCCGTTTCTCCGGAGGCTTATCTTTTGGTATAGTCCCCTGTCATTGTAGGTACTTGTACATTCAGGGGTATGGCGGGGCCTTGTCCCGTCATAGTTGTTGTTACATTCTTAGAGGTCTGTAGTACTGTTGTGGGCAGGGTTTGTAAAGGATTTACTGTTCGATTTTGATGTATATATACAGGAAGGTAACCGTTTTGGTTAACCTGTTTTTATTATTATATATCTTGTTTCATGTGTAAGTTTTTATTTTCGCTGATTTTCTCTGATGTTGTATCACTAGGATGCCCGGGGTAAGGCACCAGTCGCGGGCCGGAGGTCGGATCGTGACAAATATGCCAGAGGGAGTCCAACTTATAACACAACTCTAAGGCACGATCTCAGAGTGAGAAGAATGGAAACCAATCCTAAATATCCTGTAGCCTCCTGATTATAGATGTGGTGCACAACACACCGATAATCAAGACTCTACTAGACACGGTCTGTAGACACTTTCCGAGGATTAACTGCTCTGATACCACTTTTGTCACGACCCGACCTCGGGCCCGTGACTGGTGCCTTACCCCGGGCACCCTAGTGATACAATCATCAGAGAAAATCAGCGGAAATAAAAACTTAAGCGTGAATCAAGACATAAAATAAGCAATAGGCTAACCAAAACGGTTACCTTCTTGTATATATATCAAAATTGAACAGTTAAATCCCTTACAAACCCTGCCCACAACAGTACTACAGACCTCTAAGAATTGTTATACCCCGTATTTCCAGAGTATGTACGTAAGGATGTACGTAGAAAGGTTTGGGCTTTAAAGTAGGCTTGACCGATTTTATTTGTGCACAACACCCGGTTGGAGTCGTTTTTCGACGAAACGTTTTACATAACTTGCGAAGGGAAAATTCCGGCTATGTCATTTTTAATTTTTGCGGATTTTTCCGAGAGACGAGACATTTTGGACCAACGAGAGGGCGACACTTGGCACCCTCTCATTGGTGGACCTTGGGGCGGTAAAGTGGACGAATGGAGAGTGGGAGTAGGTAGGATATTTTGTGATATTTGTGTGGTAGATGGATAAGGTACACATGGAGGAATCTTGACCCTACACTTGCCTTGCACTTGGCATGATCTTGGCCATTGCTTGAGCTATAAATACCCCTCCCCTTTGAAGACTTATTCATCCTAAAATGTTCTAAGTCTTAGAAATCCTCCCCCCCTCTCTTGTGGTGTTCTCGCCCCACGCTTTTGTGAGGCTTTGGCCGAGAGCCCTCCCCTTTGGCCGAGAGGACCCCCCCCCTCGTGGGGTTGGCCGAGGGGTATACACCTCCCCCTTGTGGTGTTGTCTCGTACAATACCCCTCTTGGTAGAAATACTCTCAAAAGTATTGTTGTTATACCCAAAAATTACCTTAGCCGTATACCTTGTAGTATTCCAAAGATACCTCTATACGTAGAGCCCGGAAATACTACCGTATGTCCTTTTTGTCTCAAACCGAAACCCTAAGGAAAAATCTCCATAGTTGGTTGGAGTATTAAGAAGAAGTTGCGTAGAACTTCTAAGGGTTGTTTGGAGCGGGTCGGAGCACCCGGAGTAGGAGTTAAGCGTTGCTAAGGATCGACATCTATACTTGGATAATTATGGGCTTATCGAGGTAATTATCTTGTCCCCCTATTGTAATTGGAAAATACATGTTGTAGGAATATATAGTTGTTGTATACTATATATAGAACTGAGCATAGTTTTGCGGCAATGTCTTTGGACTTAAGCCTAAATCTAAAGAAGAGAACTGAACTGTAATTACGTAGGGTTGTATTACAGTAGACTTGTGTAGTTTGACGGATAAGGAAGTGCTGCCCGATTTTCCGTAGGATCTTGTATCTAGATTTATTCTACCGAGTAGTCTAGACTTTGATAGACTTGTATAACCTGTATAGGTTGAATGTTCTGCGAGTAGCATGTGCTACTTGAGAAGGTGGACCAGGCTAGCCGGGTTATAGCCGTGGAGCGATTTGCTAATAGTCGATAATCGTCGCGAGGTATGTGATTCTTCCTATCCTCTTGAGCATGATATTTTAAATGAGTATATATATAGTACGGTAGACGTACGTGTGTTAACTGAATAATAATTACGGCAATGTCTTTTGACTTAAGCCTGAATAATAACTACGGCAATGTCTTTTGACTTAAGCCTGAATAATAAGAATCGTGAAGTATTTCAAATGAATTAAGTAACCTTTTTGAAAGAAGAGTAACACTTGGTTTTAAAAGTTTTAAAGGCTTAAGAGTTATACTAGCTTTATGGGAAGTTAGGTATAACGGCTTAAGAATGATAAAAAGAATGGTTTATTAATCTTAAAAGATAAGAGACTTGACTCAATTGAATTAAAATGAATTTTGTGTGAAACCTCATTCGTGAGTAATGAGTACTTGATTTTTAAAGGAATAATGTTTTACTGATTTCGGAAATCAGAATAAGTATCGAACAAACCACATCAGCGTTAATAAAGGGAAATGTTTTGACTAATAAGGTATTATTAAAACCAGTAGAAACTTCCATCTGCATAAAAGCTAAGATGAGACAAAATGATATTACATTTCCTAGATCATGGCTGCTGTAATAAGATTGTTATGAACAAGAATAACCTACTCACATATAAGGCATATGTTTCTCAAATCGTTTTAAAGGAGAATTATATCATTAAGTGATTAAAACTATGAACTACGAAACCTTTCGAAAAATGAGAAACTTGAACATTTGAAATTAGACAAACTTGAACGTTTGGAAAATAATGTTGTTACTTGATTTTACAAAGAGAAGTGTTTTGATTTACTTCAAAAGATAATCACTCTATTTTTATATACTACGGGTATTGTGTGACTTTTGTGAAAGTAACGTATCTTTTAAAGAGTTAATGTATGAAATACTTTGGGGATAAAAACCCGATCTTGTTAATCACATAGTAGAAAGTACCTTGGTGAATAACTTGATTGTGTTGGTTTGTGATAGCCTTGTAATACTTTCTTGTTGAGTTGATAAATAAACATATTAGGATGCTACGTGTGTTAGTATTTTGTTATGTTTGTGTAAAGGGGTTTCCCTTGATTGTGCTTATGTTGTTTAAACGATAAGCTGTTATGTTAGTATTGTATCACTCATGATTCCGGGGGTTAAGTCGCCTCCACGCGGGGTAGACTCAAAGTGTCTGTGTGACCTATGATTCGAGAATACCTTATGCAGGTCTGTGTGGCCTATGCGGAACTGCGGGAGTTCCAGGTTAGTGTGCGGCCTTTGTGGTCATGCGGTCTATGTGGCCATGCGGACGGCGAGTCCAGGACGCTGTCGGGGAGTAGCTACCCTCGATGCGGGGAATACCTCATGCGGGCCATTGGAGTGGCCCATGCGGAGCTACGAGAAGTTCTAGGGCTAGACGCGCACATTAGATACTGCAGGCGAGTGGCCAGCTTTGATCATGTGACGGTCTAGACAGATCATGATACAGTTTATGACCTTGTTGCATCGGGTTTTAGTAGTCGGCTATGCCTTCGTACTTACCCCCGCACGGTTTTATGATGACACAGTGGGACACGGTGTTCATGTGTATTCCTTGGTGCTTTTATATCATAGATCGCCAGGTGAGGAAGGTATTCCACAGGCATGATTGATGTTGTGGCGTGAGACCCATAGTTACATTTGAGTGATGACTTTGAGGCACGAGTCACGACTTGACATGACTTCTTATTTATTGTGAACGGTAGTTTGGTTATCATACATGTCTCCTGCTGTATAGACTATTATGATTTCATTTACAGTATTTTCAGTTTCACATACTTGGTACTGTTATCGACCTCCTTCGGGCCGCGTCACGCCGTAGGTAAAGGTACACCGCCGTTGATCCTCGCTCTTAGGGTCACGATTCGCGTTGGGAAAGCTCCGTTTCTCCGAGGCTTATCTTAGTATAGTCCCTGTTGTTGTAGGTGCTTACATTCAGGTATGACGGCCCCGCCGTCGTTGTTATCATATCATTCGTAGGGTGCAGTAGTATCGCAAGTTGTGGCAGGGTTGTAATGGGATGTAACTGTTCAAATTGTTATTTATAAAGAGTTGTTATTTATATATCTACCGAAAGGCAACTTTTCTTCAGATAAATATGTGTCTTCTTTACATTGTATCATGTATTGTTTTATATTCCGCTGATTACTCTGATGTTGTATCACTGGGGTGCCCTGGGTAAGGCACCAGTCACGGGCCCGGGTTCGGGTCGTGACAAGAATGTAACCACAACTACAACGGGACTGGGCCCCGTCATACCCCTGAATGTAAGTACCTACAACAACAGGGGACTATACCAAAGATAAGCCTCCGGAGAAACGGAGCTTCCCGACGCCGAATCGTGATCCATGGCGAGGATCAACAATGGTGTACCTCACTGCTGATGAACGCAGCCTCAAGGAGGTCAAGATAACAGTACCAAGTATGTGAAATCAAAATATCAGAAATGAAATCATAATACTTATAAAAACAGGAGACATGTATGATAACCAAACTACAGTCCACAATATATAAACAGTCATGTCAAGTCAGGGACTCACGCCCTCAAAGTCGTCACTCAAATATAACCATGGGTCTCACGCCCACAACATCAATCATGCCCGTGGAATACCTTTCTCACTGCCGGCAGTCTATGATATAATAACACCAAGAAGTACACATGAACACCAGTTCCCACCTGTGTCATAGAAACCGTACGGGGCAAGTACGAAGGCATAGCTACCAGATCCAACCTGCATCATCAACTGACCGGGGCAAGTATGAAAGCCAGCTACCAGAACCTACCGTACCAACAATACTAAACAACCATATCACGAAGCTGACACGTGGCAAATGCGATAGCCTCTACCAGATCCTCCCTGCGCCACGTAGCTGACGGGGGCAAGTAACTGTGCTAACCACCGATCACAACCGTAAGTCACGAAGCCTCGTCAAAACACCGACTCGCTGGTCGACACGCGGTGCGCGATAGCCTCTACCAGATCCTCCTCGCGCCACGTAGGCCGACGGGGCAAGTAACCAGGCTAACCACCAGATCACAACCGTAAGTCACGATACTTCGCCGCGAAGCTGACACGTGGCAAGTGCGATAACCTCTACCAGATCCACCTGCGTCACGTAGCTGACGGGGGCAAGTAACCAGGCTAACCACCAGATCACAACCGTAAGTCACGAGACTTCGACACAAAACTGAACGGGCAAGTACGAAGGCTAACTACCAGAACCAAAGCTGACTCAGCCACGACCGGGGCAAGTACGAGAGCCAACTACCAGATACCAAAGCCGAATCAAGAAACCTCGCGGAGAGCTAGTCCATGGAACAACAATCCTAATGGAACCATACCGTGGCCACCCAACGTGTCAAGAGGTCCAAGGATATAACAAGATAACCGCCTCCATCGAGAGACTTCGAGTACGTAATCAAAACACTTGCACAACAAAGGCTAGCACAACAAGCATAGGCAAGTCAACGTACTCATAGACTTTTATTTTATTACAACAAATTCGGATTTTAACCCCAAGGTACTACGCATTTTAACACTTTAAAAGATCCATTTCTTTCACAAAAAGTCACACGATACTCGTAGTATCAAAATAGAGTAACTATCTTTTTTAAGTAAACCAAAACAATTTTCATACCTTCTTTTGAAATAAACCAATTTAAGACAAAACCATGCCTTCTTTTTAAACTATTTTAAGACAAAAACCCTGCCTTCCTTTTTAAACTATTTTAAGACAAAAACATGTCTTTCTTTTAAACCAAAACACTTTAGTTCCTCGAATCTCCTTTATTTTAGAAATCAAGTTCCTTACTTTGGAATTTAAGAAAAATCAATACTTGTTATTAATGATCTTATTAAAGCAGCCATGATCTAGGAAATGTAATACAATTTTGTCTTATCTTAGCTTCTATGCAGATGGAGGTTTCTACTGGTTTTAATATAATTAATTATTAGTCAATACATTTTCCTTTATTAACGCTGCAGTGGTTTGTTCGATACTTTTTCTCATTTTCGAAATCAATATACTGTTTCCTTTTAAAACCCAATTACCCATTCTCATAAAACAGGTTTCACAACTTTTTAATACAAACCAAGTCCTTACAAATTCACATCAAGTCATTTATAAGTCAAGTCTCTTATCCTTTTTAAAAACCACAAACCATTTCTTTACCTACATAAAGTTGTTATAACAAACTTCCCATAAAGCCGTTATAACCCTTTATGTTTTAAACCAACCAAATTCGTTTAGCACACGACGCTCACCGTACTACATAGTTCACACAATCATGCTAGAAAAGATAGGAAGAGGTTCACATACCTCGCGACGATTATCGACAATTAGCAAAACGCCCAAAGTATCAGAACTCGCTAGCCTTATCCACCCTCCAAGTAGAATACGCCACTGTAGTACTTCAACCTATAAAGGCCACAAAACGTCTATCAACTTCTAGATCCCTTCGTAGAACATTTCTAAATACAAGGTTCCATATTCTACGGAAAATTCGGCAGCACCTCCCCCCCTGCAACCACATAAATATCCTCCTCTATCAAGGCCCGCTACCAAGCCAACAACTCCAAGGGGGTTACACGTCTAACCGGACGCACGACATCGCCCCACAATAATACTACAAGTCTCATCAGAATACATACCCAATGTAAATACAGTTCAATTCTTAACAATATTCATTATACATATAGTATACTCAACTATACATTACTACAACATGTAATATCCAATTATAATAGGGGGATAAAAATCATTACCTCGATAAGCCCAAAATTATCCAAGATTATAAGTCGATCCTGAGCAACGTTTAGCTCCTATTCGGTACGCTCCAAACCGCTCCAAGCAAGCCTTAGAAGTTTCTAACAACTTCTCTTAAACACTTCAACTCAAAAAGTGAAGAACACTTAGGCTACAATTTGGCAATGTTTCGGCCAAGGGGTAGTTTTAGGGGCTAGGGTGTGAAATATTTTCTAACTTTTGGTTAATAATCTTCCTAATACACTAAGGAAGAAAACTTAAGAGTTTAAGAATTTTTGGACAAAGTTTGGTTAAGGGAGAGGGGTGTTGGACGAGAACTACAACAAAGGGAGGGAGTATTTTTGCCTTGGAATTTCTCAAGTGTGGATGAAGAAGTCTTGCAACTTAAGGGGGGTATTTATAGGACATTCAAGGGCTAGGATTGAAGCAAGTGTGTGGTCTAGATTGGGCCATGTGTGTGTGGGTCCCACTTATCTATCTACTCCACAAATATCTTGCAAGACTTTGACCAAATGTTTTAAGTCTTTTTCATGCCAAAAACGTGTAAATCATGTCCAACAATTCGTCCACCAAGTGTCACCTAGGGGTGACACATGTCGCCCTCCTATCGGTCCAAAATATTTCATCTTCCGAAAATATCCGTAATGCCAAAAATCCAAAAATAAAGTGGGCCCCACAAAACCGTAAATTCTCCCGTGGGCCCCACGTGACCAATTCCGGAAATAAAATCCCATAATTCTCAAATATTCCAAAAAGTCCGAATACCAAATCTGGGAATCCAATTCCCTTTAACGAACATTTTTCCTTCTCAAAATTCGGAAACTTTTCCGTCGAAAAATCACATCTTTCTTTCTTTCCAAAATTACTGTCGTATTCTCGTACGTACGTCCTCACATACATACCCTGGAACTACGGGGTGTAACACCGTCTTGAGTAAAAGATTTTACGGTTAGTCTTTGTCGAAACACTTGGTATGCGTGAAATGTATTGAGGGATATTTCCTTGGGTTGTGTAAGATGAAAGTGGTAGCTTTCATGACTTGGGTAGGTAAGATTGTTCCGGATCCGGGAACAAGAGTTTGGTACGAAGTGGGTCGGGTTTTGGACTCATTTCGGGTCAACCGGTAGTATGGAATGGGGTGATGTCAATTGGTAGTGGTCCCGCTATGTGATAGGGTCTCGAGGATGCAAGGCCCAAGTTTAGTTAATCGTCGTACGAGTTCGTGGATGCGTTCGACCAGTAGTCGGGCCGATGGGGTCAGCCCATCTTGTCTTTTAGCCAGGATTGTTTACTCGACGGAGGGTTATGCGAGATGTTATTTATCAAGAAGATTGTAAGGCTGCACGGGGTTCCTACTTTTATTTTATGACAGGCAGTAGAGCCCAGTTTACGGCTATTTCTTTTTTTCTGGAGGTTTTACCAGGCGGGGTTAGGAACTCAGGTGAGTCTCGATGTGCATTCACCTCGCCGGTGTTTTGATTTCAGGGGTAGCTGTGAGGATTGTTGCCTCCTGTTGAGGGAGTGTTATAATAACTACCATTTCAGTATTCGGATGGCGCCTTATGAAGCCTTGTATGGGCGAAGGTGTAGGTTGCCAGTCGATTGGTTCGACGTTGGCAAGGTTCAGATAGTTGGTCCATACTTGATTCAACAGGATGTGGATAAGGTGAAGCTTATCCAGGAGAGGTTATTAGCAGCTCAGAGTCAACAGAAGTAGTGTGGATAATCGGCGTCGACACTTGGAGTTCAGCCGACGGTGGTCTTCTTGAAGGTACCACCGGGCGGTGTGACGAGATTGGGAAAGCAGGGAAACTTAGCCC
Organism: Przewalskia tangutica; assembly: GCA_029844215.1. NCBI lineage: Eukaryota > Viridiplantae > Streptophyta > Magnoliopsida > Solanales > Solanaceae > Przewalskia > Przewalskia tangutica. The sequence goes on from CM056730.1 coordinate 48,816,672, forward strand.
GAGGTACTTTGGGCCTTTTCGCATCGTTTGTAGAATAAGCGGGTTGCTATAAGTTAGCAATCGTCGTCCGACTTAGGAGGCAAAGACGTCCGTCTTCCATGTTGCTATGTTTCTAAGAGTATCGAGATCCATCCAGAGTGTTCCCGATTAATGATGACCAAGTTGGAGATAGTAACCGAGATTTTTGGAAATCAAGCAATGACAAAATGTGGTAATGATATTAGGAAGAGTTCGAGTGTACGAGGAGGGTACGACAAAGTAAGAAAAGAGGCGAAGATGTGTTAAGAAGATGGAAGTGTCTTTGTTGTAAAGTAAAGATGTGAAGAAAGTATCCTTTGGACCATGGGTGGAGCTACTAGTATTGTTATACGCTTTAGAGATGATTCTTCGTTGGCTCGGATGTGAATTTTTGCACGTAGGTTGTATTATGGCCATGTGTGGCATAATTGGTTTCGTAAGTATAGTAGAGAAGACTATACCGGCACAGGTATGCTTGGAGACTTAGAAGGAACATTCGGGATGAATGTTTCTAAGGGGGGAAGAATGTTACACCCCGTAGTTCCAGGGTATGTATGTGAGGACGTACGTACGAGAATACGACTGTAATTTTGGAAAGAAAGAAAGATGTGATTTTTCGACGGAAAAGTTTCCGGTTTTTGTGAAGGAAAAAGGTTCGTAATGGGAATTAGATTCCCAGATTTGGTATTCGGACTTCTGGGATTATTTAATAATTTTGGATTTTATTTTCCGGAATTGGTCACGTGGGGCCCGCGGGAGGAATTTACGGTTGTAGGGCCCACTTTATTTTCGAGATTTTTGGCATTACGGGCATTTTCGGAAGATGAAATATTTTGGACGAGTAGGAGGGCGACACATGGCACCCCATGTGGCCCTATGGCCAAAAATTAGGGGGCCTTGGACGTTTTTTTTTAGACATGTGGCTAGCCACATGTCTCATTGTTGTGGTGGACACTTGTCTCAAAGTTGTGGTGGACATTTGGTTGGAAGAACCCACACACACATGTCCCTAATCCTCACCATACACTTGCTTTGATCTTGACCATTAATTTCTCTATAAATACCCCTTGAGTGCAAGACTAATTTCATCCACACTTGAGATAGTTTCTTAGGCAAAAAATATACTCCCTCCCTTTTGTAGTTCTCGTCCAAACACATCCCCCCCCCCTTTGGGTAGAAAAATCCTTCAAGTGTTGTTATTATCCCAAATACCTTAGCCTAAATCCCTTGTAGTATTCCAAAGTTATCCCAACATAAGAGCCCGGAAATACTACTTTATTCCTTTAGTCGCAAAACGAAACCCTAGGAAAACCTTCATAGATGGATGAAGTGTTAAGAGAAGTTGTTTAGAAATTTCTAAGAGTTGCTTGGAGCGGGTTGGAGCGTAAGGAAGTGGAGCTAAACGTTGCTCAGGATCGACTTATAAATCTTGGATTATATTGGGCTTATCGAGGTAATGATCTTTATCCCCCTATTGTAATTGGAAATTACATGTTGTAGTAGTTAATAATTGAGTAGAAGATATATTGGAAGGATGACTAAAAAGAATTGAATCAGATTTACATCGGATGTATTTACTGAGACTTGTAGTATTATTGTGAGGCAATTGTACACGTCAGGTTAGACGTATAATCCTCGAGTTGTTGGATCGGTAGCGGGCCTTGATAGGGGAGGAGATTTATGTGGTTACGGGGGGGGAGGTGCTGCCGAATTTTCCGTAGAATATGGAACCTTGTTCTTAGAAATATTCTACGAAGGGATCTAGAAGTTAATAGACGTTTTATGACCATTATAGGTTGAAGTACTACGAGTAGCGTATTCTACTTGAAGGGTGGAAAAAAGCTAGCAAGGTTATAGTACTTTGGAGCGTTTTGCTAATTGTCGATAATCGCTGCGAGGTATGTGAACCTCTTCCTATCTTTTCTAGCATGATTATTATGAACTATGTAGTACGGTAGACGTACGTGTGCTAAACGAATTTGGTTGGTTTAAAACATAAAGCGTTATAACGGCTTTATGAGAAGTTTGTTATAACGACTTTATGTAGGTAAAAGAATGGTTTGTTGATTTTAGAAGTTAAGAGACTTAATCTTGAAAGATAAGAGATTTGACTTATAAATGGCTTAATATGAATTGTTAAGGACTTGAATTGTGTTAAAAAGTTGTGAAACCGCATTTTTGAGAAATGGGTAATTGGGTTTTAAAAGGAATAAGTTATATTGATTTCGGAAATGAGAATAAGTATCGAACAAACCACTGCAGCGTTAATAAAGGAAAATGTATTGACTAATTAATTATTATTAAAACCAGTAGAAACCTCCATCTGCATAGAAGCTAAGATAAGACAAAATTGTATTACATTTTCTAGATCATGGCTGCTTTAATAAGATCATTAATAACAAGTATTGATTTTTCTTAAAAATCCAAAGTAAGGAACTTGTTTTCTAAAAGAAAAGAGACTTGAGGAATTTGAAGTGTTTTTGTTTAAAAGAAAGGCATGGTTTTGTCTTACGATGGTTTAAAAAGAAGGTATGTAAATTGTTTTGGTTTACTTAAAAAGATAATTACTCTATTTTGATACTACGGGTATCGTGTGACTTTTTGTGAAAGAAATAGAGCTTTTTAAAGAGTTAAAGTACGTAGTACCTTGGGGGTAAAAATTCGGATTTGTTGTAATAAGATGGAAGTCTACGAGTACGTTGAACTTGCCTATGCTTGTTGTGATAGCCTTTGTTGTGCAAGTGTTTTGATTCTGTGCTACCGAGTCTCTCGATGGAGGGCCGGCTATCTGGTTGATTGATGGAAATACTGACACGATGGGTGGCCCACGAGTATGCTTCAACTATATCGATCCTTTTGGACATACTGACACGATGGGTGGCCCACGGGTATGCTTCCATTAGGAGTGTTATCTTGTTATTTGCTTTGGACATACTGACACGTTGGGTGGCCCACGAGTATGCTTCCATTATGATTGTTATCTTGTTATTTCCTGTGGACATACTGACACGATGGGTGGCCCACGGGTATGCTTCCACTAGGAGTGTTATCTTGTTATTTTCTTTGGACATACTGACACGTTGGGTGGCCCACGAGTATGCTTCCACTATGAGTGCTATATTGTTATTTCCTTTGGACATACTGACACGATGGATGTCCACGGGTATGCGTCCATTAGGATGGTTCCATGGCCATGCTTATACCGAGGTAAGATGTCGGGCACGCGTTGTCAGGCGTTAAATTCCCGTTATATTTGAGTGATGACTTTACGCGTGAGTCCTCGACTTGATACGATCATGTTAATATATGTTGTAATCGTAGTTTGGTTATCATACATGTCCCCTGCTTTATATAGATCGTTATGATTTCATTTACGATTTTTTGATTCACATACTTGGTACTGTTAGATCGACCTCCTTCGGGGGCCTGCGTTCATGCCGCAGGTAGAGGTACACCAGTTGTTGATCCTCGCTCATAGGATCGCAGTTCAGCGTTTGGGAAGCTCCGTTTCTCCGGAGGCTTATCTTTTCATATAGTCCCCTGTCATTGTAGGTACTTGTACATTCAGGGGTATGGCGGGGCCCTGTCCCGTCATAGTTGTTGTTACATTTTTAGAGGTCTGTAGTACTGTTGTGGGCAGGGTTGTAAAGGGTTTTAACTGTTCGGGTTTATATATATGTATATACATGAAGGTGACCGTTTTGGTTAGCCTATTTTTCTCATTGTGTATCTTGTTTCATGTGTAAGTGTTTATTTCCGTTGATTTTCTCTGATGTTGTATCACTAGTGTCACGACCCATTCCGGGGCCCGTGACTGGTGCCTTACCGGGGCACCCAAGTAGTCATACATCAGAGTAATCAGCGGAAACATAAAGCAAGACATAAAATAGTTTATAAAACAAGATACGATTTTGTGAGAAAACATCGCTTTCTAAGATATATATATAATCATGTTTTAGCAGCTACATCCGACAATCGCATAAACATGACTACGCACTTCTAAGGAAATATACCACTATGGCGACAGGTTCCCGCCATACCTCGATCGCATAAAACTATCTACAACAGTGAGATCATACCAAAAGTAGAGCCTCCAAGAGATGAGCTCGACACCAACGTAGAGATCCTAAGGATGCGGATCTAGCACTGCTGCCTCTACCGCGCATGAACGCAGCCCCGAAGGAGGTCAAGACAACAGTACTAAGTATGCGAAATCAGAAAGTACTTAAATGAAAACATATCATTTTTAAAACCGCCACAAATATGTATGAAACAACCAAGGAAACCGCACGTAGTGTCACATCATAAACAAGATCAACAATAGGTAATCGTAATAGGTCTTGTCTAGGCCGCGAATGATCAAACAGGGCCACTCGCCATATCATCATTCTCGCAAGCCTAACTCGACTCCCGAGTCCGCATAGGCCACTCACACGGGCCCGCATGAGTGTAACCCCGCATCGAGGGTAGCTACTCCTCGCATCGCCCCGACTCGCTGTCCGCATGGGCCACGCACCGCATGAGGCATAACCCCGCATACTAACCTCGAACTCTCGTAGCTCGCATAGGCCCCCGGACCCGCATGAGGTATTCTCGAATCATGGTCCTGCATCACCGAGTCTACCCCGCGTCGGAGGCGCTTAACCCCCGGTATCATCTCAAGAGGTGAGTGATAGTATACTAACATAACAACTTATCTTTAAGTAACATAAGCACAACAAGGATACTCACCTATGCAAACGTTACAAGATACTAACACACATAGCATCATATCATGTCTACTTTATCAAACCATCTTATTATTCTTTTCACAATATAAGTCTGTTATAACACATAGGCAAACTTGTTTCTTTTATCAATCTTAAGTGGTTATACTTACTTCCCATAAAGCTAGTATAACTCTTAAGCTTCGCTTCAAAACCAATTAGTTCTCTTCTGCTTAATAAATGGTTCAATAGTCCCTTTGAAATGTTTTGATTCTTATTATTCAAAGCTTAGTTTGAGGCATTGCCGCACGTATTATTCGTGCTTAAGCCGTGAGGCATTGCCGTAAGTATTATTCGATTAACACATGTACGCTCACCGTACTATATACATATTGTAAAATATCATGCTTTAGGAAGAATCACATACCTTCCTGAAATCCACCGCCAAGTCGAGTATGTCGCTACAGAGAATCAGCTATAATAGTCACAGATATCTATCAAAGTCTAGACTATTCTCGCAGTCATTCTAAACAGAGGGTCCTCAATTCTACGGAAAGTCGGGCAGCACAACCCTACCCGTTGAGCTATATAAGTTCATCAGAAAACAAATTCTATGTAAGTACATCAGATATTCTTCTTTATACCCTTCTAAGGTGTTACATTCAATTCTATTCCTTAACAACCTTCTAAGTATTTATACTTATTCTTATACTACAACAAGATATAAATTCTAATTCAAAAGAGGGTTAGGATTAGTTACCTCGTAAGCCCAATAATATCCTAGAAAAGTCGCTACTGAGCAAGGTTTTGCTCTAAGTTGTACGCTCCATGAAACCTTAGAAGTTCTTCACAACTTCTACTAAGTACTAAGGTATTTGGGCTAGGTATTTTGGGCATTATAACAATACAAGAAGGCAACTTTTCTATCAAGGAGGGGGTAGGTTTCGCCAGGCTGGGGGTGGGTAGCCTCGCCAAGACTTCACCAAAGGGAGGGTGTTTGGACGAATTGCTCACAAGGGAGAGGAGGGTTTTTCAAGACTTGAAAGCTTTAGTGGATGAAGAACTCTTCATCTCAAGAGGGTATTTATAGGTCAAGACATGGCCAACCAATGGCCAAGATTTAGCCAAGTGCTAGGCAAGTGTAAGGTCAAGATTAGGCAAGTGTACCTAGCCAACTTGCACACAAAATATCTATCCAACTTTATGACAAGGCTTGTCATCCAATCGCCCTATTGCCGTGATAGTCCACCAATGAGAGGGTGGAAAGTGTCGCCTCTCATTGGTCCAAAGTGTTACGTCTCGGAAAAATCCGCAAAAATAAGAAATGACATAGCCGGAATTTATCCTATGAAAGTCGTGGAAACGCTTCGCCTGAAAACCGCTCGCTTTGTGAGTTGTGCCTAAAAATCGCCCAAGGCCTAACTTTAAGACCAAAACTTTTGACGTATTCCTTTACGCATACTCTGGAAATACGGGGTATAACATTCTCCCCTCCTTAGAAACATTCGTCCCGAATGTTCCTTCCCAAGACAGATAACGATAAGGTTCTTCAAAACTTAAACAGTTTGCAAAAAGCCACACACGGCCATAAACAACACTTAGGCAATACGATAATGAAGATTTACAAGTAGGAAAGTGAATTACCTGGAGGGGTGGGGAACAGGTGAGGATACTTCTGCCTCATGTCCTCCTCGGCTTCCCACGTCATCTCCTCCCTGAGCTCGTTCCGCCACAAGACTTTGACGGAAGCCACGTCCTTCGTCCGCAGACGCCTAACCTGACGATCGATTATCGCTATGGGAATCTCCTCATACGATAACCCCTCGGTCACCTGGACATCGTCAATCGGATGTACCCTAGATGGATCCCCGATACATCTCCTCAGCATAGAAACGTGAAACACTGGATGCACTGCCTCCAGATCGGACGGCAGACCCAACTCATAGGCAACCTTGCTTACCTCGCGACAATCAAACGCCCAATGTACTGGGCCGAAGTTTCTTCTTCCCGAATCTCATCACACCCTTCATGGGTGACACCTTCAGAAAACCCAATCATCAATCGCAAACCTGCATGTCGACGACGATGATCCGTGATACGACTTGCCGACTCAGTCATTAATAGCCGCCTTGATAAGCTTCACCTTATCCATCCGCCGCACCAACCGTCCCACTAGCCGCACTCGCCCACCTCGAACCAACCTATAGGCGACCGCACTTCCTCCCATACAAGGCCTCATAAGGCGCCATCCGAATCTGGAGTGGTAGATATTATTATACGCGAACTCAACTAGAGGCAAATGATCCTCCCAACTACCACTGAAGTCAATAACACAGCTCGCAAATCTCTCTCATAGGTCTGCGCTCTGCGTCAATGCCGTCTGTGGATGAAATGCGATGTTTTCGAGCTCACTCAAGCCCTAAACCCTCCGGAAGGACCTCCAGCCGCGTCTGAATCGGGCTCTCGCATCGATATGATGATCAGTAGGGACTCTACGCACGATCTCTGATGTAAAGTCCGCATAATCCTCACCGAAAAAAGTCGCCCGACGAAGAAAGTGGGCTGATTTCCACCGCCGACGATATAACCCATATAGAATCATGTCTCCTCCGGGCGAGGTAATCCCGTGATGAAGTCCATGTTGATTACCTCCCACTTCCGTGTCGGATCTCTATCGTCAGAATAAACCACCGTGTCTCGGTGCTCTACCTTTACCGACAACACGGGCACCGAGCTACGAACTCGCAACGCCCTCTTCAAGCCATCCCACCAATACAGATCTAAGGTCGTGGTACATCTTGGTCGACTCCGGATGGATGAGTAACGCGCTGCGTGCTTCCCAAGAACTCGCCAAGTCCTCAAACATCCGAACACACAACCCGCCTCGCTGCATCAACACACATCCCAACCCGATGCGCTCGACGATCACAATACACAACATAACCATCCGACCTTCCGAAGAGTAAGAACGGGGCGGCTGCCGCCTCTTTTCAAAGAATCGAAACCCCGCCACAAGCATCACCCATCAAACTTGGCCGTTTTCCGAGTCACCTAGTCAATGGTGCAGAGATAGAAGCAAACTTCTCCACGAACCGATAATACCGCAAGGCCCGTAAAATCGCGAACCTCTCGCCGGAGTAGTAGTTCAGCAAGTCCCGATCGCCGATTCGCCAGACAACTCGAACGCCATCACCCCGATAATATGCCCAAGAAACGCCATCAAGTCAACCAAAACTCACATTTGGAAAACTTGGCGCACAATCCGCTGGTCCCGAGAATCACAAGATAGCCTCAAATGCTCCGCATGCTCCCGCTTCCGAGCGAATAAACCAAGATATCATCAATGAACACTATCACAAACGTGTCCAAAATGGTTTGAACACTCGGTTCATCAAATCCATGAATACCACGAGCATTGGTCAACCCAAAAGACATGACCTGAACTCATAATGCCCGTATCGTCCGAATGCATCCTGTGGACATCCACCTCTCTCGACTCGCACTGATGATAGCCCGATCGCAGATCAATTCGAGAAACATCTCGCACTCGCAATCGGTCGAACAAATCATCAATCCTAGGAAGGGTATCCGTTTAATGGTTACCTTGTTCACCGCTCAGATCGACATTACGCGCAGCTGGCCCCGCCCTTCTTCTTCACGAACAATACCGCGCTCCCTGGAGAGACACTAGGCCTAATGAAGCCCTTCTCTAGCAAATCCCTGCCGATCCTTCAACTCTCTCAACTCGGGCAGTGCCATTCGTATGGCGAATGGAAATAGGCCGAGTATCCGCAACACATCTATACAAAACTCGATCTCCTCTCGGGAGGGATACCCGGAGGTCATCCGAAACACGTCCGGGAACTCACGACCATCGAATCGACGGAAAATCTGCACCGCAGCCTTCGTGATCAAACACCCGAACGAGATGGTAGATATACCCTTCTTCGCACCATCTTCCTAGCCTTGAGGTAGGAAATAAACCTACCTCTGGCGATACCGCGCTCCTCCCACTCAACAACCGGCCTCCGAAATCGGAACCGCATTATTCTCTCTCTGCAGCTACATTGGCGTAGCAGAAGCTAGCCAATCCATCCCCATGATCACATCAAGTCAATCATCTCCAACTCTATCAAGTCGGCCAGGTCCGACGATCAGAATGATCACAGACAAGCTCTAAATACCCGCCGAGCTACCACCGAATCACCATCGCGTAGCTACCTCGAAAGTGGTCTATGGACTCGTGCTCTATCCCTATCCTACTAGCAACAAGTGGAGATATATAGATGCAGTAGAACCGGATCTATCAAAGCATACACATCAAACCTAGAACCGATAAGGTACCGTGACGACATCGCGAGGCCTCACGATCCCGCTTACCGACAAAGCATAAATGCGGTTCTCGAGGACCGCCAGACCGGGACTCGAGCCACGACTGGCCGACTGGCCGACCCACGAGCACCCCGCGCCCGGGCGAGTAATCAGAGGAGATGATGAAGCCGCAAGAACTCGGCGCCGAGCCCTACCACCGCCACGCCTGGACAGCCGCAAAGTGACTCGCTGCCACAATCAGAATAAGATCCAAAAGTAGTACCACACTTCCCGTAATGGGATCTACCGTGACGGCCACACCGGGTGGTCCCGGCGCCGCACTCGCTACTCGACGCTCAAGCCCCGGCCCCGTCCGCCAAAATCGTGGCCGTGGCCGAGGACGGCAGAGTGCTCAGGCCGGCCGTGGTGCGACCCAGATCGGCCGAGGTCGCCACCACGATAACCACCGTAAGACCCTCCCGCCCCGCCTTCTTCGCCGTCGGCCCACTCGCCGACCTTCGCCCTCGCATCCAAGGGCGTGAGCTCAGACGCGGTAATGTCCATACCCGGCCGAGAGAAACCCCGCACATGACTCGCCATATAGTCGTTCAGCCCGTGACATAGCGGTGCACCCTATCCTCCATATTCGCTACCAACGCCGGACATATCGAGCCAATGAATCAAACTCGACATTGTACTTCGACAAGGCCCTCTCTCGCCTCGCAGTAAAATCTATCACCCGCGCCTCCTCATCCGCGAGGCAAGTGAGTGAGAAAGCCTCGAGAACTCATCCCAAGTACTGGGACGCTGCTTTCCCGGATAACTCCCATGAATCAAACCAATCGATCGCGTATCACGCAGCCTTATGTGAACTAAAGATCACGCACTCGGTCTCCGACGCCCGATCACTCTCAAAATCCTTGAAGCCGACGGATGAACTCCTCGCGATCATCCTCCCGCCACCCATAAAACTCCGGCGGCTACATCTCAAGAAGTCTCGTAGCCTCAAACTCTCTCGCCTCGTGAACAACGCGCGACCGCAAGATCGAGCTGAATCGAATCGCCAGATCCAGCCTTTCTCTCGATCGGCCACAACTTTAGCCAAAAGTCGGGCCATCTCTCAGTACTCCTAACTCTCCGCCTGCATCGTGGGATGCGAGGTGGTACTGTGGTCTCGCTGGGCCGGGCGGCGTCATAGAACTCGCTGCCTCGTATAGATCGGGCCGAGCCTCGTGACTCGGGTGTCTCGCTAGCGCCTCCTCGCTTTGCCTTCTCGGGCCCGGTTGCCTTACGTGAGGCATAATCACATAGAAAGGAATACGTTAGAGGGTCCAACCTATAACACGCCTCTAAAGCACGATCTCTGAATGAGAAGAACGGAAACCAATCCTAAATATCCTATAGCCTCCTCGATTATTGCGTGGTGCACAACACACCGATAATCAAGACTCTACTAGATACGGTCAGACACTTTCCGAGATTAATCGCTCGATACCACTTTTGTCACGACCCATTCCGGCCCGTGGATCGTGCCTTACCGGCACCCAAGTAGTCATACATCGAGTAATCGGAAACATAAAGCAAGACATAAAATAGTTTATAAAACAAGACATGATTTTGTGAGAAAACATCGCTTTCTAAGATATATATATATAATCATGTTTTAGCAATTACATCCGACTAATCGCATAAATGACTCATGCACTCTAAGGAAATATACCACTATGGCGACAGTGGCCCGCCATACCGATCAGATAAAACTATCTACAACAGGAGATCATACCAAAAGTAGAGCCTCAGGAAGAGATGGAGCTCCCGACACCAACGTAGATCCTAAGGATGCGGATCTAGCACCGCTGCCTCTTACCGCGGCATGAACGCAGCCTCAAGGAGGTCGATAACAGTACTAAGTATGCGAAATCAGAAGTACTTAAATGAAAACATATCATTTTTAAAACCGGTTTACAAATATGTATGAAACAACCAAGGAAACCGCACGTAGTGTCACATCATAAACAAGATCAACAATAAAATCAGAATAGGTCTTGTCTAGGCTGCGAATGATCGAAACAGGGCCACTCGCCCATATCATCATTCTGCAAGCCTAATCCTGGACTCCCGGAGTCCGCATAGGCCACTCACATGGGCCCGCATGAGGTGTAACCCCGCATCGAGGGTAGCTACTCCTCTAAGATCGCCCCGACTCGCTGTCCGCATGGCCACAGCACCGCATGAGGCATAACCCCGCATACTAACACGAACTCTCGTAGCTCAAGAGGCCCCCGACCCGCATGAGGTTTTCTAGAATCATGGTCCCAGACCGCCTGAGTCTACCCCGCATCGGAGGGCAGCTTAACCCCCGGTATCATCTCAAGAGGTGAGTGATAGTATACTAACATAACAACTTATCTTTAAGTAACATAAGCACAACAAGGATACTCACCTATGCAAACGTTACAAGATACTAACACACATAGCATCATATCATGTCTACTTTATCAAACCATCTTATTATTCTTTTCACAATATAAGTCTGTTATAACACATAGGCAAACTTGTTTCTTTTATCAATCTTAAGTGGTTATACTTACTTCCCATAAAGCTAGTATAACTCTTAAGCTTCATTTCAAAACCAATTAGTTCTCTTCGCTTAATAAATGGTTCAAGAGTCCCTTTGAAATGTTTTCGATTCTTTATTATTCAAAGCTTAAGCGAGGCATTGCAGACGTATTATTCGAGCTTAGCCGTGAGGCATTGCCGTAAGTATTATTCATTAACACATGTACGCTCACCGTACTATATACATATTGTAAAATATCATGCTTTAGGAAGAATCACATACCTTCCTGAAATCCACCGCCAAGTCGAGTATGTCGCGCGCAGAGAATCAAATATAATAGTCACAGATATCTATCAAAGTCTAGACTATTCTGCAGTCATTCTAAACAGAGGGTCCTCAATTCTACGGAAAGTCGGCAGCACAACCCTACCCGGTGAGCTATATAAGTTCATCAGAAAACAAATTCTATGTAAGTACAGTCAGATATTCTTCTTTTATACCCTTCTAAGGTGTTACAGTTCAATTCTATTCCTTAACAACCTTCTAAGTATTTATACTTATTCTTATACTACAACAAAGATATAAATTCTAATTCAAAAGAGGTTAGGATTAGTTACCTCGGAAGCCCAATAATATCCTAGAAAAGTCACCTGAGCAAGGTTTTGCTCCTAAGTTAGACGCCCAGAAACCTTAAGTTCTTCACAACTTCTACTAAGTACTAAGGTATTTGGGCTAGGTATTTTGGGCATTATAACAATACAAGGCAACTTTTCTATCAAGGAGGGGGTAGGTTTCTAGGCTAGCTGGGGTAGCCTCGCCAAGACTTCACTCAAAGGGGAGGGTGTTTGGACGAATTGCTCACAAGCGGAGAGGAGGGTTTTTCAAGACTTGAAGCTTTAGTGGATGAAGAACTCTTCATCTCAAGAGGGTATTTATAGTCAAGACATGGCCAACCAATGGCCAAGATTTAGCCAAGTGCTAGGCAAGTGTAAGGTCAAGATTAGGGCAAGTGTACCTAGCCAACTTGCACACAAAATATCTATCCAACTTTATGACAAGGCTTGTCATCCAATCGCCCTATTGCCGCGATTAGTCCACCAATGAGAGGTGGAAAGTGTCGCCTCTCATTGGTCCAAAGTGTTACGCCTCTAAAAATCCGCAAAAATAAGAAATGACATAGCCGGAATTTATCCTATGAAAGCCGTGGAAACGCTTCGCCTGAAAAACCGCTCGTGAGTTGTGCCTAAAAATCGTCCAAGGCCTAACTTTAAGACCAAAACTTTTTGTACGTATTCCTTTACGTACATACTCTGGAAATACGGGGTATAACAACTAGGGTGCCCGGGGTAAGGCACCAGTCTCCGGCCCGAGATCGGGTCGTGACAATGTGTGTATGGATTTAACCAACCAAATGTCTACCACAAAAAAGGGACAAGTTGCTTGCCACTTGTCCACCACAAAAAACGTCCAAGTGGCCCCTAATTTCGGCCATAGGGCCACATGGGGGGTGCCATGTGTCGCCCTCCTACTCGTCCAAAATATTTCATCACCCGAAAATATCCGTAAAAATCCAAAATCTCCAAAACAAAGTGGGCCCCACAAAACCGTAAATTTTCCCCGTGGGCCCCACGTGACCAAATCCGGAAATAAAATTCCATAATTATATAATAATCCAAGAAGTCCAAATACCAAATCTGGGAATCCAATTCCCATTATCGAACCTTTTTCCTTCACAAAATCCGAAACTTTTCGCCGAAAAATCACATCTTTCTTCCTTTCCAAAATTACCGCCGATTCTCGCACGCACGCCCTCACATACATACCACGAACTACGGTGTAACACCAACGCTGAATGCGATCCTATGAGCGAGGATCAACAATCGGTGTACTCTACACGCGGCATGAACGCACTCAAGGAGGTCAAGACAACAGTACCAAGTATGTGAAACTGAAAATATCAGAATGAAATCACATTTCATCATTTTATAAAACTATTTCGCAATGAAGTAAACAGTTAGGTCGGCGGTGGACGATATCCTCAAAATAATAACTCACATAACTATGGGTCTCACGCCACATTATCAATCATGCCCGTGGAACTCATTCTCACCGTCAGCATACGATGTAAAACAACACCCATATGTGAACTCAACACTAGATCCCGCTCAAGGCTATCAAACCGATCGGGCCAAGTAGAATAGCCAACTACCAGTCCAAAAGCTAGTCATAAAACTTCACGGGCAAAGTACGGAAGCCAACTACCAGATCCAAAAGCTAGCCACGCAACTGGTCGAGGCAAGTATCTTAAGCTAACGTACCATAGCCTACCGTCTCACGAGATATGACCGAGGCAAGTATCTTAAGTTATCTACCAGAGCCTGCCGATACACGAGAAATGACCAGGACAAGTATCTAAAGTGTGCCTGACCCACATGTACAAATCAAGCCCGTGATCGCTCGTCACCGCGGCAAGCTTCATGGATTAGCGGTCCATGGACTAATAACATAAACCTCACAACGACCGCATGCCCCAAGATCTTACTCCTGTATAAGCATGGCCATGAAACCATCCCATCGACGCATACCCGTGGACCATCCATCGTGTCAAGATGTCCAAAGGAAATAACAAGATAATACTCAAAGTGGACGATACTCGTGACCATCCAACGTGTCGATGTCCAAAGGAAATAACAAGATAATACTCAAAGTGGACGATACTGCAGACCATCCAACGTGTCAAGATGTCCAAGCAATCAATCGATAGCCGCCTCCTGCAGAGACACAGAGTACGTAAACAAAACACTTGCACATCAAAGGCTATCACAACAAGCATAGGTAAGTTCAACGTACTTTCATTTATGTCAACAATCCGGGTTTCAACCCCAAAATACTACATACTTTCATTCTTTCAAAAAGACCTCTTTTTACGTAAAAGCCACACGATACTAATACTCGTAGTATCAAAAACACGTTTTATTTTCAAACCAAATTACTTCACCTTCGTAAAAATCTTTACAAGACTTTTAAAATCAAGTACTCTATACTTTTTAAACCAAATGCTTTTCTTTTAAAACAACATCAAGTATACTCTTTAAAACCCAAATAACTTACTCTTTTCAAAACAAGTAACCTATACTTAAATCAAGTTACTTCTCCTTTTCCGAAATCAAGTCGTTTAGCTTTCAAAATCAAATATTTCTTTTATCTTCATAAATGTCACGACCCGAACCCGGGCCCGTGACTGGTGCCTTACCCCGGGCACCCTAGTGATACAACATCAGAGAAAACCAGCGGAAATAAAACTTAAACATGTAAATAGACATGGATTAAGATGAAAGAAAATAGGCCAACCAAAACGGTTGCCTTTCAACATATATATATATATATAAACATTTGAACAGTTACAATCCTTACAACCCTACCCACAACAAGCATGCACTTCTAAGATTTATACAACAACTATGACGACAGTGGCCCCGCCATACCCCGAATGTACAAGGACCTGCACTGTGGTAACATACCAAAGATAAGCCTCCAAGGGACGGAGCTTCCCAAGACGTGAAATGAGATCCTAAACGCGGGATCGACAAATGGTACTTCTACTGCAGATGAACGCAGCCCGGCGAGGTCAAGATAACAAGTACCAAGTATGTGAAATCAGAAAATATCAGAAATGAAATCATAATAGTCTATATAAAGCAGAGACATGTATGATAACCAAACTACGATTCACAACATAAAAGCGATTATGTCAAGTCGTGGACTCACGCCTCAAAGTCATCACTACGCCCGTGGAACTTCTTCCTCATCGCCGGCGCCTAGGTACAAATCATGTGATACGTATAACATGTCTCGCCCATCTCATAGACCCAAAGATAGAAACGCAGGATACATTCCTGCTCATCCTACGAACCTGAGTCGAGTGAAATACATTCCGGATGAACCTAGAGTCGAGTGAAATACATTCCGGATGAACCCAGAGTCGAGTGAAATACATTCCCTGATGAACCTAGTCGAGTGAAATACATTCTGATGAACCCAGAGTCGAGTGAAATACATTCCTGTTCATCCTATGAACCTAGTCGAGTAGAACACAAGATTTGCACAACAAGGCTATCACACGTAACATGGTCGTTTCACAACAATAAGCATAGAAAGTTATACACAACTCAAGGTACTTTCATTTTATGTCAAAGTCCGGATTTTAACCTAAAGTACTACGACGTTAAATTCCTTTTAAAGAGATCCATTCCTTTTATAAAAGTCACCCGATACCGTAGTATAAAAATAGAGTGACTTACATCTTTTAAGTAAACCAAAACAACTTCCATACTTTCCTTTTAAAACCAATTAAGGCAATACCATACCTTCTTTTAGACCAAAACACTTCTTTTTAAAGTCCAGCATTACATTAAAACCAATGATAAAACCCTTTGTTTTCATAAAGTCGTTATAACCAACTTCCCATAAAGTCATAACACTCTAAGTTTTAAACCATTTTAAGACAACACAATGCCTTTTTTCCTAAAGTTCCGTTTGCCTAATTTCAATTACGCAAGTCTCTTTTTAGAAAAGTTTCATAGTTCAATGTCTTAATCTCTTTTAAAACAATTGAGTAACATATGCCATAAAGTAGTAGGTTATTCTTGTTCATAATCAATCTTATTAAGCACCATGATCTAGAAAATGTAATATCATTTTGTCTCATCTTAGCTTCTATGCAGATGGAGGTTTCACCGGTTTTAATGATACTTCATTTATTCAATACATTTTCCTTTATTAACGCCGCAGTTGGTTTGTCGATAAACATTCGATTTTTGAAGTCAAGAAACATTATTCCTTTTAAAACCACGTGCTCATTACTCACGAATGAGGTCTCACATTGTTAACAAACTTCATATCAAATCAATTAAGTCAAGTCTCTTATCTTTTCATAATAAGTCTCTTAACTTCTAAAAATCAGTAAACCATTCTTTTTATCTCTCTTAAGACGTTATACCTAACCTCTCATAAAGCTAGTATAACTCCTTATGTTTTCAAAACCAAGTATTACTCTTCTTTCAAAAAGGTTCCTTAATTCTTTTGAAATACTTTAAGACTCTTTATTATTCAGGCTTAAGTCAAAAGACATTGCCGTAACGCTACATTCAGTTAATACACGTACGTCTACCGTACTATATCTATATTCCTTTTTAAAATATTTCAAGGTTCTTATTATTCAGGCTTAAGTCAAAAGACATTGCCGTACAACTATATTCAGTTAGCACACGTACATCTACCATATAATATATACATATTATTCAGGCTTAAGTCAAAAGACATTGCCACACGACGCTCACCGTACTATATGTATTCTTTTAAAATACTTCATGCTCAAGAGTATAGGAAGAATCACATACCTCGCGACGATTATCGACTATAAGCAAAACGCTCCACGGCTATAACCCGGCTAGCCTTGTCCACCTTCTAAGTAGCACATGCTACTTGCAAAACATTCAACCAATAAAGGTTATCAGTCTACTGTAATACAGTCCTATGTAAGTACAGTTTAACTTCTACTTATATTCTTCTGAAGTGATTTCAGTTCAATCCTTTTCTGTAATATCCTTCTATTACAGTCCAAGTCTCTTCTTATGAATCTTATATTCATTTATATACTACTACAGTATGTAATTTCCAATTACAATAGAAGGACAGTAGTATTTACCTCGATGAGCCCATAAATTATCCAAGTATAAAGTCGCTCCTGAGCAACGTTAAGCTCCTACTCCGAGTGCTCCAATCCGCTCCAAACAACCCTTAGAAGTTCTAACCAACTTCTACTTAAATACTTCAACTATCAATGAAGATTTTCCTTAGGGTTTCGTTTAGTGGCTAAAGAAAGTATAGTAGTATTTTCTGGGCTTTGTATAAGTGTAACCTTGGGAATACTACAAGGTATTTGGGCCAAGGTATTTGGGCATTATAACAATACTAGGAGAGTATTTCTATACCACAACAAGGGGTATTATACGAAAACAACTAGGCTAGGGGTACCTCGGCTAGGGCACCACAGGGTGAGGAGGCTCGGCCAAGGGCCTTTTCTCAAAGGGGGAGGGGGCTTTGGACGAGATCTTTGAGAGGGAGGGAGTATTTTGAGACTTAGAAAGATTTCTCAAGTTTTGGATGAAGAAAGTCTTCAAGTAAGTGGAGTATTTATAGGCTAACCAAAGGCCAACCAATGGCCAAGATGAAGACAAGTATGGTGCAAGTGTAGGGCAAGATTTTAACCATGTGGACCTTATCCATCTACCACACAACTTGCACAAAATATCCTACCAACCCCCCTTGACCCAATCGTCCATTACCGCCCACTCAAGCTTCCAATGTGAGGGTGACACATGTCACCCTCCCGTTGGTCCAAAATGTTTCGTCTCTCGGAAAAATCCGCAAAAATTAGAAATGACATAGCCGGAATTTTCCCTTCGCAAGTTTAGTAAAACGTTTCGTCGAAAAACGATTCTTTTTGGCACTTGTGCCCAAATTTCGAAACTAGCCAACTTTAAGGCTCAAATTTTTATACGTACGCCCTTACGTACATACTCTGGAATTACGGGGTATAACAATAAAGTCGTTATAACTAACTTCCCATAAAGCCGTTATAACACTTTATGTTTTAAACAAACAAAATTCATTTCACACACGTACGTCTACCGTACTATATAGTTCACAACAATCATGCTCAAGAGTATAGGAAGAATCACATACCTCTTCGGATTAATCCACAAGCCAAGTCGAGTATGCCGCGCGTAGAAAGTCCACCTATAATAACCACAATATATCTATCAACCTCTAGTTCTCTTTATAGAATAATTCTAATGTTACACCCCGTAGTTCAGGTCATGCGCTTGAGTACGTACGAAAGGGGGTAAGACTTAAAATTTTCAAAGGATAGGTTGACGGATTATTCCGGGCGGTTTTTAGTCAACTTTGAGGCGGGTTATGACCCGGTACATTGAGAGTTCCTAAGTGTTTTAAAGGCCTAGGGCGTAGTTCGTTGAGTCTGGATTCCAACGCAACCAACCGTTCGTCGATAGGACGTCGGAGTAGAAAGTTATGAGAGTTACAAGTTCAGTGCGCAGTCGGACAGAAATGCGTTTCGGACCAAGGCGACAGGGCCGCGGCGCCTAAAGTTCTGAAGGGTCGCTGAAGTTGCAGCGCCGCGGCGCCGGAATAGCAGGGCCGCGGCGCCGAAAGATCAGAGAGCCTGCGGAGGTTTCAGCGCCGCGGCGGGGCCGCGGCGCCGAGGCGGGATTTTTGGGCGGAAAAACTTAGAAAAGTCTGATTTTTGTTTTAAAAGAGACCATGGGAGGGTGACAAGTGTCCCCCCCCATCTGATTTTCTGTTGCATGCAATATATTGACCAAGACTTGGACATTTTCTATCTTTCATCTTCTCTCTCTCTCTCAAATTGCTCCCCCTTCTCTCTAAAAACCCTTAGAAAAATCTGAATAGTTAAGAACCAAAAAGGAAGCTTGTAGCTAGCTTGTTGGCATTGTTGTGGTGGTGTTCTTGGCAAGGAAGCTAGCAATATTTGGAATAAGTTTGGGCTAAAACTTTAAGGTAATGATTCTTTCTTTAGATTTAGTTTTGCATGTTAAGAAGAAAGAACTTGTGGTAGTAAATAATGCTCTTAGAGTCATTGCATGCTAGAAATGTGTTTTGAATATGAAAAATGGGTTAAGAAGAGTTTATGAGCATGTTGAAGCCTAAAAACTACCTTAGGATTGTTAAGTGAATTGTTGTAAACTTATGGGGCAGAATTGGTATTTGGGTGTGTAATCCCCTTTAAAATGTTGGATTGATTGAGCCTTACAATGTGGTGTTTTGATGGTAAATTCGGCCTTGAGAAAGGTGGCAAAGTGAGTAGAAACAAAGGAAATGCTGCCCAATTTTCTATAGAATTTTAGTGGCTTTGAGTTAGATTATTCTACATTGGAATTAGAGGTTAATGAACATATCATGGTTATTATAGGTTGAAATATTACTCATGTAGTTGAGCTTAGCAAGTGGATTGACCAAAGAGGTATGTGGAGCTTTCTTATCTCTTGAGCATGAGTAGTTTGAACTATATAGTACGGTAGACGTACGTGTTTTAAATGAAGTAAATCTATTTGTTGTACTTGACTTGTTTTACGAAAATGTCTAAGTTGGTTGGGTTAGAGAGCTAACCCACTTATTCCTAAGTAATGGTTTAACCTAAATAAGGTAGATAAGGATTTCGTGACATGAAGAAGTATTACGGAAATTGTGTGAGTTTGATTTGAAGTATAAGTCTCTTGGTTAATAAAAAGAACAAAATCTTTTGAAACATAAGGAGTTATAACGACCTTATGGGAGGTTAGTTGTAACGGCCTTATGAAAGAGTATGAACGTCTAAAGCTTTAAAGCATAAAGTTAGTATAACGGCTTTATGGGGAGTTGGTTATAATAACTTTATGAAAGGTTAAAGAGTTGGGTTTTCTTGAATAAGGTCATGAAAATGAGATTCATTTTGTATGTTAATGAAAGCCTAAAGAAGTTATGAGTTACTTGGACGTACCGCCAGTGATGAAGGATTCCACGGGTATGCTTCCATTGTTCAGTTATGAGTTTACTTGGACGTACCGCCAGTGATGAAGGATTCCACGGTATGCACTGGACATGCTTACGATGAAGGATTCCGAGGCATGCAGATGGCGGTAAGAGTATAAATGGCGGGCAAGCCCCAAGATCGTTATACCACCTTCTTCGTGGTAAGAGTATGAATGGCGGCAAGCCCCAAGATCGCCATACCACTGTTGAGTTTATTGACGCGCCGCCGTGATGAAGGATTCCACGTATGCTTCCATTGTTTTAGTATGAGTTTATCGACGCAGCCGCCGTGATGAAAGATTCCACGTATGCTTCCATTGTTTTAGTATGAGCTTATCGACGCATCGCCAAAGTGACGGCGATTCCACGTATGCTTCCATTGTCTTAGTATGAGTTTATTGACGCGTGCCGATGATGGCGATTCCACGTATGCCTCCATGGTCTCTATATGAGTTTACTTGACGTGTTGATTATGAGCTTCCTATTTTCATGCAAAGATAGTATATGACTGATTTTCTCATTGTTGGTAAGGTACATGTTACGTAAACCGATTTTATACATGTCCCCGCTATTTTAGACTTATGAGGTATTTTCGATTTTCTCGCTTTCACATACTTGGTACTGTTATCGACCTTCGGCCGCTGCGTCACGCCGCAGTCGAGATCGAGCTTCCGGTCCGCACTATTAGGATCACTGCTCATTTTCCGAAAGCTCCATCCCTCCGGAGGCTTTGTCTTTTGGTATGATTCCCTGAGGTTATTTACTTTTGTACAATCAGGGGGTATGGCGGGGCCCTGTCCCGCCACAGTTGTTATTCCTAGAGGTCTGTAGTCACGTTTGTGGTTTGGGTTGTAATGATAAGATGTCTCGCTTCACTTTCTTAAGTTATTTTATGAAAGGCGGCCTTATCGGCTTGCTAGTGATGTTCACCTTATACAGATTTTGTTTCATGTATGTTCCGCTGCTATTCTCTGATGCATACCTGATAGGGTACCCCGGTAGGGTACCAGTCGCGGCCCCGGGGTCGGGTCGTGACATCTAAGTACAAGGATCCTTATCCTATGGAAAATTCGCAAAGACTCTCCCGCAATCACATACATAACCTCCCCCTAATCGGACGTGTACAATTCTGCGTAACAATAATACTACACAAGTCTACTGTAAATACAGTCCACTGTAAATACAATTCAATTCCTTTTTAATCATCCTTCCAATATATCTTATACTCAATTCTAAACTACTACAATATGTAATATCCAATTACAATAGGGGGACATAGATCATTACCTCGATAAGCCCAAAATTATCCAAGATTATAAGTCGATCCTGAGCAATCGTTTAGCTCCAAATCCTTACGCTCCAACCCGCTCCAAGAGACCCTTAGAAGTTTCTAAACAACTTCTCTTAACACTTCATCTAAGCTATGAAGATTTTCTAGGGTTTCATTTTGCGACTATTGGAATAAAGTAGTATTTCCGGGCTCCTAGTATTGAAATAACTTTGGAATACAACTAGGGATACTAGGCTAAGGTATTTGGGATTATACAACAACACTTGAGGTATTTCTCTACACAAAGAGGGGGGGTGGGGACGAGAACAAGCTAAAGGGAGGGAGTATTTGCCTTTGAAAAATCTTTAAGTGTGGGATGATAATAAGTCTAGCACTAAGGGGGTATTTATACAGAATTAAAGGGTCATGATCAATGCAAGTGTGTGGTCAAGATTGGGCCATGTGTGTGTGGGTCCCACCACACCACATGGCCAACGAAAAATCATAGCCAAGTGTCATGGCCATTTCGGCCAAGGCGACAAGTGGCTAGACACTTGTCCCTCCAATTCGGCCCACATGGCTACCTAGGGGGGTGACACGTGTCTCCCCCTTACTCGTCCAAAATATTTCGTCTTCCGAAAATATCCAAAATACCGAAAATCTCAAAAACAAAGTGGGCCCCACAAAAACGTAAATTTCTCCCGTGGGTCCCACGTGACCATTTTCAAAAATAAAATCTCATAATTCTAATATAATCCAAGAAGCCCAAATACCAAATCTGGGATTCCAATTCCCATCAACGAACCTTTTTCCTTCACAAAACGCGGAAACTTTTCCGTCGAAAAAATCACATCTTTCTTTCTTTTCAATATTACTGTCATATTCTCGTACGTACGTCCTCACATACATACCATGGAACTTCGGGGTGTAACAGTAGCGGGCCTTGATAGAGGAGGAGATTTATGTGGTCATGTGTGGGGAGGCGTAATTTTCCGTAGAATATGGAACCTTGTACTTAGAAATATTCTACGAAGGGATCTAGAAGTTAATAAACGTTTTATGGCCATTATAGTTTGAAGTACTACGAGTAGCGTATTCTACTTGAAGGGTGGAAAAGGCTAGCAGGGTTATAGTACTTTGGAGCATTTTGCTTATTGTCGATAATCGTCGCGAGGTATGTGAACCTCTTCCTATCCTTTCTAGCATGATTGTTGTGAAATATATATAGTGCGGTAGATGCACGTGTGTTTAAAGGAATTTGATTTTCCTTTTGTGTCCTTGACTTGATTCCAAAGTTAAGTGACTTGTTATGAAATATTAAGGAGTTGAATTATGTTAAAAAGTTGTAAAACCTCATTCATGAGTAATGAGTGTGTGGTCTTTTAAAGAATAAAGTTATCTTGATTTCGAAAATGAGAATAGTTGTCCTTGGTTGGTTTAAAACATAAAGTGTTATAATAGCTTTATGGGAAGTTATTTATAACGACTTTATAAAAACAAAAGAATGATTTTATCATTGGATTTAAAATGATAACTTGACATTTTAAAAGTTGGAGGTTGGTTTCCTTAAAAGATATGATTTCAAGATTAAGAGACTGATTTTTGAAAGTAAAGAGACTTGACTTATAAACAACTTGATTTGGGGAAAGGAGAAGTAACTTGATTTAAAGGTATAGGTTACTTGTTTTTAAAAGAGTAAGACA
The DNA here is from genome assembly GCA_029844215.1 of Przewalskia tangutica. NCBI lineage: Eukaryota > Viridiplantae > Streptophyta > Magnoliopsida > Solanales > Solanaceae > Przewalskia > Przewalskia tangutica. The sequence continues at coordinate 48,839,853 of CM056730.1, forward strand.
CTTGGTTTAAAAAGTATATTGCTACTTGACTTTAAAAAGGAAAAGTGTCTTTGTTTTAAAGGAAGGCATGGTTTTGTCTTAAAATGGTTTAAAAAGGAAGGCATGCTTTTGTCTTAGGATTTGTTTAAAAAGAAGGTATGGAAATTGTTTTGGTTTACTTAAAAGATAGTTACTCTATTTTGATACTACGAGTATCGTGTGACTTTTGTGAAAGAAATGGATCTTTTTTTTTTAGAGTTGAAGTATGTAGTACTTTAGGGTTTAAACCCGGATTTGTTGACATGAAATAAAAGTACCTTGTGTGAGTAACTTGACTATGTTGGCTTGTGATAGCCTTGTAATACTTTCTTGTTGGTTTGATAAGTAAACATGTTATGATGCTATGTGTGTTAGTGTCTTGTGACGTTTGTGTAAGGGGGTTTTCTTATTGTGCTTACGTTGTTTAACGATAAGCAGTTATGCTGGTATTATATCACTTACCCCCCTGACTTGTTATGCCGAGGGTTAGCCGGCCCCGATGCGAGGAATACCTCATGCGGGTCCATGAGACCTTTGCGAGTCTGCGGAGTTCGGGATGATCACCGGGTGTTACGCCGACGCGAGAATACCTCACGCGGTCCACGTGACTATGCGGTGCGGGAGTCGAGTTGATGCCGGGGTTAGCTACCGTCGAGGAATACCTCATGCGGACCTAGGTGGTCTATGCGGACTGCGGAAGTTCCAGGATTAGGCTCGCGTAATGATACTATGGGCGATTGGCCTTGCTTCGATCATTAGTGGCCTAGAAAAGACCAGTTACGTTATATCTATTTTTTCTCTTGTTATGCTGTGGCACTATGTGCGGTTAAATTGGTTGTTCGTACGTATTTGTAATTGGTTTTAAAATGTTATGATTTTATTTCAGTACTTTACAGTTTCACATACTTGGTACCTGTTGTACTGACCTCCTTCGGGGGGCTGCGTTCATGCCGCAGGTAGAGGTACACCGGTTGTCGATCCTCGCTCTTAGGATCACAGTTCAGCGTTTTGGGAAGCTCCGTTTCTCCGGAGGCTTATCTTTTGGTATAGTCCCCTGTCGTTGTAGGTACTTACATTCAGGGGTATGGCGGGGCCCTGTCCCGTCGTAGTTGTGGTTACATTCTTAGAGGTCTGTAGTACTGTTGTGGGCAGGGTTTGTAAAAGGGATGTAACTGTTCAGGTTTAATCATTTTTATATATATGCAGAAAGGTGACCGTTTTGGTTAGCCTATTTTTCTTATGGTATATCTTGTTTCTTGTGTAAGTTTTTATTTCCGCTGATTTTCTCTGATGTTGTATCACTAGGGTGCCCGGGGTAAGGCACCAGTCACGGGCCCGGGGTCGGGTCGTGACAAAAGTGGTATCAGAGCAGTTAATCCTCGGAAAGTGTCTACAGACCGTATCTAGTAGAGTCTTGATTATCGGCGTGTTGTGCACCACACCTATAATCAGCAGGCTGCAGGATATTTAGAATTGGTTTCCATTCTTCTCACTCTAAGATCGTGCCTTAGAGCTTTGTTATAAGTTGGACTCCCTCTGGCGTATTCGTTTGTGCTAGTTTTGCCTCTACGCAAGGCAACCAGGGCCCAGAGGGGCAGTGCAGCAGAGGGAGCTGCTAGTTGAACACAGAGGAGTGCGAGGGCACAGGCCCAGTCATTACCTGAGGTAGTGCTTCATTTGGGGAGTTCTGCGACGCCGCTAGCCCAGAAGAGTTTAGAGCAGCAGCAGTAGCTACAGAGACCACGATACCTGAGCCTCTAGTCCCACGGCCAGGAACAGAGGATATGGTTACGAGGAGATAGCCCAGTTACTAGTTCGTCTTGTAGCGAGGCATGAGGATAGACGGGGGGCCGGTGGTACCGGTAATACACCCCAGAGCCGACGGTTTGAAACTTCGGGACTTTTTGGAGTTGCAGTCCACCCGAGTTCTATGGATCGAACCGAGAAGATCCTCAGAGTTTATTCGGCGATTCTGACGGATCATGAGTGATCAAGGCTTCGAGACACGATCGGTGGTATTAGGTTCACATCGGCCGCGTGATCTGCGATCGTGGTTTGATTCACGGAACCGTCCCGAGGAGCATGCGCCTCCAGCTGGTTGGGACGAGTTCTCAGAGGCATTTCTTACACACTTCTTGCCCTCGCAGATGAGGAGAGCTCGGGCAGATAGATTTATGATGTTGAGGCAGAGTGGGCGGATGGTTCGGGAATACAGTATCGAGTTTGACTCATTGGCTCGTTATGTCCCCGCTTTAGTGGCAGACATGGAGGATAGAGTGCACCGATATGTCACAGGACTTGACGATTATCTAGTAAAGGGTTGTACAAGAGTAGCTCTTCAGTCAGGCATGGACATTGCCCGCGTACAGGCTTATGCGCAGCAGACTGAGGAACGTAGAGATCGACGGTTTAACCAAGATCGGCAGAAGGCCGTAATGAGGTCCTTTGGTAACTTTCGAGGCGGACCTTCTCGGGCCATTGGTTATGCGCCTCCGCCAAGATCTGAGTGGTCCTCCGGACTTCCGTGACGTTCGGGGTATTTAGGAGTTGGTCAGAACTCCAGGGTTTCTGGTTCACATATTTACATAGGTTCTAGCCAGCCAGATTCAGTTTCCCCTCAGTGTTCACTATGTGGTAGACGTCATCCCGGGAAATGTCGTCTTTTTACTAATGCTTGTTTTACCAACGGCCGTCAGGGCCATGTGAGGAGAGAATGTCCTAGTAGGAGGGATACATGTGGGATGACTTAGCCTACCAGGTCAGTTGCGGATTCAGTGGTTCAGAGAGGAAAGGGTGTTAGCCAGAGGAGGCCACCCCCAACTCGGTATGGCCGTTGTGGTAGGTGCCCTTATGGGGAGTGTCATACTACTTCGATAGCTTGTTATGTTTGCGGCCAGCAGGGCCATTTTGCGAGAAATTGTCCGACCAGAGGTGGCGCGGATGTTACGACTCAGCCTTCGGGATCAGTGGTTGGTTCATCACCTTCTGTAGTTATGCGCCCAGCAGAGCAGGATTTGATTAGAGCGACAAAGGGAAAGTGAGGCAGTAGTTACAGAGATATCTTCAGCCCTTAAGAGACTTGTTTAGGTCGTTATGGTAGATACATGTGGAGTGCTATGTACGGATAACATTGTGTTAGGTGGGATAATTCCATGGGTAGTGTGAGATGGAAGTGGTAGCTTTCATGACGTGATTTGGTAAGATTGTTCCGGATCGGGGAACGAGAGAGGTTGGCGCGAAGTGGATCGGGTTGAGGCCATATCGCGGGTCAACCCGCAGCCCGGAATATAGTGGGGTCAGTTTTAGGTGGTCCCTCCAGGTGGTAGGTGTCACGACCCGAACCCGGGCCCGTGACTGGTGCCTTACCCGGGCACCTAAGTAGACATACATCAGAGTAACCAGCGGAATATAAAAGCAAGACATGAAACAATTATGAAATGAGAAACAGTTTATCCAAGAAAAGATTGCCTTTCGGCATGTATATATACATCAAGAGTGAACAGTTACATCCCAACTTTACAACAGGACTACAGGCCTCTAGGAATGTAAACAACTATGGCGGGACAGGGCCCCGCCATACCCTGAATGTACATAAAGCTACAATGGAAGAGAGATCATACCCAAAAGACAAGCCTCCGGAGAAACGGGGCTTTCCCAAAAGCAGGAACGATGATCCTAGGAGCGGGGATCAACAACAGGAGTACCTCTACATGCGGCATAAACGCAGCCCCCCGAAGGAGGTCAGTACAACAGGTACCAAGTATGTGAAACTGTAAAGTACTTAAATGAAATCATATCATTTTAAAACCAATTTTACAAATATGTACGAAACAACCAATGTAACCGCACATAGTGCCACAGCATAACCAAGAGCAAAATAGATATAATATAACTGGTCTTTTCTAGGCCGCTAATGATCGAAGCAAGGTCATTCGCCCATAGTATCATTATGCGTGCCTAATCCTGGAACTCCCGCAGTCCGCATAGGCCACATAGGCCCGCATGAGGTATTGCTCGCATCGGGGGTAGCTAACCCGCGACATCATCCTGGACCCCGACTCCGCATACCCATGGACCGCATGAGGTATTCTCGTGACGGCGAACACACCCGGAGTGATCAATCCTGGAACTCCCGCAGCTCAGCATAGGTCACATGGACCCGCATGAGGTATTCCTCGCATCGAGGGTGGCAAGTCCTCGGCATCATAACAAGTCAGGGGGGTATGCGATATAATAGTAGTACAACGGACTTATCGTTTAACAACGTAAGCACAACAAGAATAACCCCCTTACACAAACATCACAAGACACTAACACACGTAGCATCATAACATGTTTACTTATCAAACCATCTTACTACACTTTCCAGAAATCAATACAAGACTTTCATAAACAAATAAGTAAACCGTTCCTTTTATCTTTCTTAAGTCGTTATACCTAACTTCCCATAAAGCTAGTATAACTCTTAAGCTTTTAAAACCAAGTATTACTTTTCTTCCAAAAATGATTCATAACTCTTTTGAAATATTTCCAAGATTCTTATCATTTAAAACTCAAGTCAAAAGACATCAAAGTAAAACCAAGTTTAGTTAACACCGCACGCTCACCGTACTATATATATTTCAAAAGTATCATGCTCAAGAGGATAGGAAGAATCACATACCTCCTCGGCTAAATCCACCTGCCAAGTCGAATATGTCGCGCGCAGAGTATCAACCTATAATAGTCAAATACGTCTATCAACGTCTAGACTACTTCGTAGATTATTCTAAGCAGAAGGTTCTTTATTCTACGGAAAATCGCGTAACTTCCTACTTAACTACACAAGTCATCAGAATACAGCCCAATGTAAGTACAGTTCAATTCTCTTCTTTATATCATCCTTCTAAATATCTTATACTCAATTTCTATACTACTATAGTATGTAATCTCTAATTACAATAGAAGGACAAAGATATTTACCTCGATAAACCCAAAATTATCCAAGATTATAAGTCGCTCCTAAGCAAGGTTTAGCTCCAAATCTTTGTGTTCCAATCCACCACAAATCACCCTTAGAGGCTCCTAATCAACTTCTATTCAAGAATCAACTCAAACAAGTGAAGAACACTAAGGTTCCACACTTGCAAGCTCTCGGCCAAGGTGAGGCTTTAGGGGCTAGGGTGTGAAATCTTTTCTAACTTTTGGTTAATAATCTTCCTAAAACACTAAGGAAGAACACTAAAGAGTTTAAGAATTTTTGGACAAAGTTTGGTTAAAGGAGAGGGGTGTTGGACGAGAACTACTACAAGAGGGGGAAGGATTTTGTGACTTGGAAATTGTTTAAGTGGATGAATAAGTCTTGCAACTTAAGGGGGTATTTATAGGACATTCAATGGCTAGGATTGAAGCATGTGTATGGTGTAGATTGGGGACACGTGTTGTGTGGGTCCCACTTATCTAACTACTACACAAATATCTTGCAAGACTTTGACCAAATGTTTTTGGCCTTTAAAATGACAAAAACGTGCAAGGCCAACTTGTCCACCAATTCGTCCAACATGTGCCACCTAAGGGTGACACATGTCGCCCTCCTATTGGACCAAAATATTTCATCTCTCGGAAAAATCCGAAATAAATTAAAATATTGAAACCGTAAAATTTCCTTCGCAAGGTTCGGAATCTTTTCCGTTGGAAGTTCACATTTTCGCCCTCAACCTAAATAGGGCTTAAAAATTTGTACGTACGTCCTCACATACATACTCTGGAAATACGGGGTATAACATTCTCCCCCCTTAGAAACATTTGTCCCGAATGTTCTTTCTTAAAACAGACAACGATATAGTCCCCCATAATTAAAACAATTTGCAAATGCCACACATGGCCACAATACAACACTTAAGTACATATGCCAAAGGAAATTTACAAGTAGGAAAGTGAGTTACCTGGAGGTGTAGGGAATAAGTGAGGATACTTCTGCCTCATGTCCTCCTCTGCTTCCCACGTCATCTCCTCTCTGTGCTCGTTCCGCCATAAGACCTTGACGGAAGCCACATCCTTTGTCCGTAGTCGCCTAACCTGACGATCGAGTATAGCTATGGGACTCTCCTCATACGATAACCCCTTGGTCACCTGGACATCGTCAATCGGGTGCACCCTAGATGGATCCCCGATACATCTCCTCAGCATAGAAACATGAAAAACCGGATGCACTGCCTCCAGATCGGACGGCAGATCCAACTCATAGGCAACCTTGCCTACCCTGCGGACAATCTGATAGGGCCCAATGTACCTTGGGATGAGTTTCCCTTTCTTTCCGAATCTCATAACACCCTTCATGGGTGACACCTTCAGGAAAACCCAATCATCAACCTCAAACTCCAGATGCCGACGACGATGATCTCGTGATACGACTGGCCGACTCGAGCCGCCAATAACCGCCTCGGATAAGCTTCACCTTATCCATCGCTGTCAGATCAAGTCCGCCCAACCAATGAACCTCGCCATTATCAAACCAGCCTATCGGCGACCTGCACTTCCTCCCATATAAGGCCTCATAAGGCGCCATCTGGATACTGGAATGGTAGCTGTTATTATACGCAAACTCCACTAGCGGCAAATGATCCTCCCAGCTACCCCTGAAATCAATAACACAGCTCGCAAAGATATCCTCGAGTCCGATAAGACGCCCGCTCGTCCGTCTGCATCGAGGATGGAATGCGATCGAGGCTTACTTGTGTCCCTAATACCTTCTGGAAAGACCTCCAGAAGTTAGCCGTAAACTGGGCTCCTCTGTCTGATATGATAGAAATAGGGACCCCATGCAGTCTCACGATCTCTCGGATGTAAAGTCTAGCATAATCCTCAGCCGAAAAAGACGTCCTGACGGGAAGAAAGTGTGCGGATTTCGTCAGCCTGTCGACGATAACCCAGATAGAATCATGCTTCCTCTGAGTGTGAGGTAACCCTGTAATAAAGTCCATGTTGATCACCTCCCACTTCCACGTCGGGATCTCTATAGCCTGCAACAACCCATCAGGCCTCTGGTGCGCTACCTTTACCTGCTGACAACACGGGCACTGAGCAACAAACTATGCAACGTCCCTCTTTAGGCCATCCCACCAATACACAGATCTGAGGTCGTGGTACATCTTTGTCGACCCCGGATGGATAGAGTAACGCGCGCTGTGTGCTTCCCCTAGAACCTGCTGTCGAAGTCCTGCAATATCTTGAACGCACAACCTGCCCTCAAACCTTAGCACCCCATCAGGTGCTACCTCAAAAGGAACCTTCCCCTCACGAAGAGCCGTAGCACGATACCGTGTCAAAATTGGATCCTCAAACTGTTGCCTCTTCACCTCCTCGACGATGGAAAACTCGGCAACCTCTCGAACCCGAACCCCACTGCTATCAGAACCAATCAGTCGGAATCCAAGGCTAGCTAGCTGATGTAACTCATGGACCATGCCCCTCCTCTCTGGCTGCACATCTGATAGACTCCCCATCGACCTACGACTAAGGGCATCTGCCACAACATTGGCCTTCCCTGGGTGGTACAGGATATCGACATCATAATCCTTGAGTAACTCTAACCACCGTCTCTGTCGTAAGTTCAGCTCCCTCTGGCTGAAGATATACTGGAGGCTCTTGTGGTCTGTGTAAATATCCACATGAACTCCATACAAATAGTGCCTCCAGATCTTCAAGGCGTGAATCACCGCTGCCAACTCCAAATCATGGGTGGGGTAATTCTTCTCATGCTTCTTGAGCTGCCGAGATGCGTATGCTATAACTTTGCCCTGCTGCATCAACACACATCCAAGCCCGATGCCTGACGCATCACAATACACGACATAGCCGTCTAGACCCTCAGGAAGAGTAAGGACTGGGGCGGTCGTCAATCTGCTTTCAAGAACCTAAGCCCTCCTCACAAGCATCCGTCCACTGAAACTTAGCTGCCTTCTGAGTCAGCTTAGTCAAAGGTGCCGAAATAGAAGCAAACTTCTCCACGAACCTCCGATAGTAACCTGCAAGGCCCAGAAAGCTGCGCACCTCTGTCGGAGTAGTAGGTCTAGGCCAACTCCTAACTGCCTCGATCTTGGTCGTATCCACCCGAATACCATCTGTCACGACCCGAACCCGGGCCCGTGACTGGTGCCTTACCCCGGGCACCCTAGTGATACATCATCAGAGTAATCAGCGGAACATAAAACACATACATGAAACCAATGAAGTACGAAACAGTAATCTGAGGAAAACTTGCCTTTCGGCATATATATACATAACAACTCTTACATATGAACAGTTTAATCCTTTTTACAAACCCTGCCCACAACAATACTACAGACCTCTATGAATGATATGGCAACAACGACGGGACAGGGCCCCGTCATACCCCTGAATGTAAGCACCTACAACAACAGGGGACTATACCACGATAAGCCTCCGGAGAAACGGAGCTTTCCCAAATGCTGAACTGTGACCCTAAGAGCGAGGATCAACGACTGGTGTACCTTTACCTGCGGCATGAACGCAGCCTCGGGCGAGGTCAAGACAACAAAGCAGTATGTGAAACTGAAAATAAATATCAGAAATGAAATCATAGCGATCATATAAAGCAGAGACATGTATGATAACCAAACTACGATTACAACAAAGCGATCCATGTCAAGTCGTGACTCACGCCTCAAGTCATCACTCAAGTATATCAATGGGTCTCGTGCCCACAACATCAATCATGCCGTGGAATACCTTCCTCACCGCCACGGCCTATGATATAAAAGCACCAAGGAACACACATGAACACCGTGTCCCACTGGTCATAATAAAATCAGACGGTAAGTACGAAGGCATAGCCGACTACTAAAAACCCACGCATCAACAAGGTCATGAATCAGATCATAAGATCTGCTTCAGACCGTCACATGATCAAAGCCGCCACTTGCCCGCAGATCGATGTACGCTGCCTAACCTCGAACTCCCGCAGCCCGCGATAGGCCAAACTCATAGGCCCGCATGAGGTATAACCCCGCATCGAGGGTAGCTACTCCCTGCAGCTGCCCCGACTCGCCGTCCGCACGGGCCACAAGGACCGCATGACCACGCGGCCGCATACTAACTCGAACTCCCGCAGCTCGCGATAGCCCTACAGACCCGCATAAGGTATTCTCGAATCATAGTCCATCGACCCGCTGAAGTCTACCCGACGGAGGCGCCTAACCTCCGAATATGTCACGATGAGTGGCACAATACTATCATAACGACCGATAGTTAAGAAGCACAATCAAGGGAAAACCCCTTTACACAAACATCACAAGATACTATCACACGTAGCATCCTAACATGATTACTTATCAAAGCAACGAAAGTATTACTGTGCTATCACAATTCAATACAATCAAGTTATTCACACAAGGTACTTTCTACTTTAAGTTAACAAGTTCGGAATTAATCCCCAAAGTACTTTATACAATAACTCTTTAAAAGGTACGTCAAAAGTCACACAATACGTAGTATATAAAAATAGTGACTATCTTTTTAAGTAAACTAAAATACTTACCTTTGTAAAATCAAGTAACAACATTATTTTCCAAACGCCCAAGTTTGCCTAATTTCAAATGTTCACGCTTCTTATTTTAGAAAGGTTTCAGAGTTCATAGTCTTATTCATTTAAGAATATAATTCTTTTAAACAACTGAGAAACATAAGTCTTATGTGAGTAGGATATTCTTGTTTATAACAATCTTATTACAAAGAAATTATGATCTAGGAAATATCATTTTGTCTCATCTTAGCTTCTATGCAGATGGAAGTTTCTACTGGTTTTAATAATACTTAATTATTCAAAACATTTCCTTTTATTAATGCTGCAGTGGTTTGTCGATACACATCCTGATTTCCAAAATAAGTAAAACATTCTTAAGCCGTTATACCTAACTTCCCATAAAGCTAGTATAACTCTTAAGTTTACAAAAGAAACCAAGTATCACTCTTCTTTCAAAACGATTTAGAAATCTTTTGAAATACTTCAAGTTCTTTATTATCACACATCAAGCCAGTTATAAACAAATCATTTACCTTTTAAAAACCACAAAGTATTTTCTGACCTACATAAAGTCGTTATAACCAACTTCCCATAAAGCCGTTATAACACTTTATGTTTCAAACCAATCAAATACATTTAACACACGTACGCTCACCGTACTACATAGTTCACACATATCATGCTAGAAGAGATAGGAAGAGGTTCACATACCTCGCGACGAGTATCGACTAATAGCAAAACGCTCCAAGTACCTCAAGCCGTCGGCTACTCCTTAAGCTACGTAGATTACGTCACACGTAGTACTTCAACCTATAAGGCCACAAGGCGCTTATTAACATCTAGATCTTATCGTAGAACATTCTACAGAAAATTCGGCAAAGACTCTCCCCGCCACAACAGAAAACTCCTCCTCTATCGAGGCCGGCTACTAAGCCAACCAGGGGGGGTTTACACGTCTAACCGGACGTGTACAATTCTACTCCACAGTAATACTATACAAGTCTACTGTAATACAGTCCTATGTAATTACAGTTCAGTTCAGTTCTTAATTCTTCAGGCTTAAGTCAAAAGACATTGCCGAAAAACTACGTTCAGTTCTATATATAGTATACTTCAACTATATATTCAACAACATGTAATTTCCAATTACAATAGAGGGTCAAGATAATTACCTCGATAAGCCCATAATTATCCAAGTATAATGTCGATCCTTAGCAACGTTTAGCTCCAACTCCGGGTGCTCCACCCCGCTCCAAACAACCCTTAGAAGTTCCACGCAACTTCTACGTAATACTCCAACCAACTATGAAGATTTTCCTTAGGGTTTTGGTTTTGCGACTGACGGGAAGTATAATAGTATTTCTGGGCTTTTCGTATAGGTATCACCTTAGAATACTACAAGGTATACGACTAAGGTAATTTGGGCATTATAACAATACTTGGAGAGTATTTCTACCAAGAGAGAGGGTATTATACGAGACAACCACTCAAGAGGGGGGGGTGTATACCCCTCGGCCTACCCTACTAGGGGGGGTACTCTCGGCCAAGGGGGGGGAGGGTGCTCTCGGCTCGCGACGAGTATCGACTAATAGCAAAACGCTCCAAGTACCTCAAACCGTCGGCTACTCCTTAGCCAAGAAGATTACGTCACACGTAGCACTTCAACCTATAAGGCCACAAGGCGTTTATTAACATCGTAGAACATTCTACAAAAAATTTGGCAAAGACCTCCCCGCAACAACAGAAATCTCCTCCTCTAACTGGGCCGCTACCAAGCCAACCAGGGGTTATACATCTAACCCGAACGGTACAATTCTACTCCACAAGATTACTACACAAGTCTACTCAGAATCTGCACCTATGTAATTACAGTCAGATTCTTGGGCTTAAGTCAAAAGACATTGCCGCAGTACTAAGCTTAGTTCTATATATAGTATACTTCAACTATATAATCTAACAACATGTAATTTCCAATTACAATAGAGGGACAAGATATTTACCTCGATAAGCCCATAATTATCCAAGTATAAAGTCGATCCCGGCAATCGCTTAGCTCCAACTCCGAGCGCTCCAACCCGCTCTAAACCACCCTTAGAAGTTCTAACCAACTTCTACACAATACTCCAACGGACTATGGAGATTTTCCTAGGGTTTCGGTTTTGTGACTGACGGGAAGTATAATAGTATTTCCGGGCTTTTCGTATAGGTATAACCTTAGAATACTACAAGGTATACTGGCTAAGGTAATTTGGGCATTATAACAATACTGAGAGTATTTCCTACCAAGATGGGTACCCCACGACACCACTAGAGAGGGGTGTACCTCGGCCAAGGCCTCAGGAGTGGTGCACCTGCCAAGGCCTCACAAAGGAAGAGGTGAGGGACGAAACCAACAAGGAGGGAGGGAGGTTTTCAAGACTTGGAAATTATGGAATGCATGAACAAGTCTTCAAAGGAGGTATTTATAAAGCTGCAAAGGCCAACCAATGGCCAAGATCTAGCCAAGTGGGGGCAAGTGGAGGCCAAGATATGCCCAAGTGCCCCTAGACCCTACTCCTTAAAACCCTCACAAATATCTACACAAAAATCAACCAAGACTTGCTCATTCAATCGGCCCTAACGCCTTCTAGTCCACCAACGAGAGGTGCCAAGTGTTGCCCTCTCGTTGGTCCAAAACGTTACGTCTCTCGGAATAATCCGCAAAAATACTAACTGACATAGCCGTAATTTACCCTTCGCAAGTTAGGTAGAACGTTTCGTCAAAAACGACTTAACCGGTGTTGTGCACAAACATATTTCGCCTGGGTGCCACGTGGGGTGACACGTGTCGCCTCGATTAAATCAAAATATTTCGTCTTCGAAAATATCCATAACGCCAAAATCTCAAAATCAAAGCGGGCCCCACAAAATCAGAATTTCTCCGTGGGCCCCACGTGACCATTTCCGAAAATAAAATTCCATAATTCTCTAATATTCCAGGAAGTCCGAATACCAAATCTGGGAATCCAATTCCCATTAACGAACCTTTTCCTTCACAAAAACCGGAAACTTTTCCGTGGAAAATTCACCTCTTTCCTCCTTTCCAATCTTTCTGTCGTATTCTCGTACGTACGTCCTCGCATACATACCCTGGAACTACGGGGTATAACAACTTCCCTACTCGGAACTACACAAGTCTACTGTAAATACAGCCCAATGTAAGTACAGTTCAATTCTCTTCTTTATATCATCCTTCTAAATATCTTATACTCAATTTCTATACTACTATAGTATGTAATCTCTAATTACAATAGAAGGACAAAAATATTTACCTCGATAAGCCCAAAATTATCCAAGATTATAAGTCGCTCCTAAGCAAGGTTTAGCTCCAAATCTTTGTGTTCCAATCCACCACAAATCACCCTTAGAGGCTCCTAATCAACTTCTATTCAAGAATCAACTCAAACAAGTGAAGAACACTAAGGTTCCACACTTGCAAGCTCTCGGCCAAGGTGAGGCTTTAGGGGCTAGGGTGTGAAATCCTTTCTAACTTTTGGTTAATAATCTTCCTAAAACACTAAGGAAGAACACTAAAGATTTTAAGAATTTTTGGACAAAGTTTGGTTAAGGGAGAGGGGTGTTGGACGAGAACTACTACAAGAGGAGGAAGGATTTTGTGACTTGGAAATTGTTTAAGTGGATGAATAAGTCTTGCAACTTAAGGGGGTATTTATAGGACATTCAATGGCTAGGATTGAAGCATGTGTATGGTGTAGATTGGGGACATGTGTTGTGTGGGTCCCACTTATCTATCTACTACACAAATATCTTGCAAGACTTTGACCAAATATTTTTGGCCTTTAAAATGACAAAAACGTGCAAGGACAACTTGTCCACCAATTCGTCCAACATGTGCCACCTAAGGGTGACACATGTCGCCCTCCTATTGGACCAAAATATTTCATCTCTCAGAAAAATCCGAAATAAATTAAAATATTGAAACCGTAAAATTTCCTTCGCAAGGTTCGGAATCTTTTCCGTTGGAAGTTCACATTTTCGCCCTCAACCTAAATAGGGCTTAAACATTTGTACGTACGTCCTCACATATATACTCTGGAAATACGGGGCATAACAGTAGGGTCACGAGGGTGTTAGGCCCAAGTTTAGGTAACCATCGTACGAGTTCGTGGATGCGTTCGACCAGTAGTCGGGCCGATGAGGTCAGCCCATCTTGTCTTTCAGTTAGGACTGCTTACTCGGCGGAGGGTTATGCGAGATGTTATGTATCAGGGAGGTTGTAAGGCTGCACGGGATTCCTACTTTTTATGACAGGCAGTGGAGCCCAGTTTACGGCTATTTCATTTTTCTGGAGGTTTTACCAGGCGGGGTTAGGAATTCGGGTGAGTCTCAGTATTGCATTCACCCTCGGGCCGACGGACAAACAACGCGTTTTATCCAGACATTTAAGGATAGGTTACGGGCCGATGTTTTGATTTCAGGGGTAGCTGTAAGGATTATTCGCCTCTTGTTGAGTGAGTATTATAATAGCTACCATTTCAGTATTCGGATGTCGCCTTATGAAGCCTTGTATGGGCGGAAGTGTAGGTTGTCGATCGATTGGTTCGATGTTGGCAAGGTTCAAATAGTTGGTCCATACTTGATTCAACAGGATGTGGATAGGGTGAAGCTTATCCAGAAGAGGTTATTAGCAGTTCAGAGTCAACAGAAGTCGTGCGGATAATCGGCGTCGACACTTGGAGTTCAGGTTGACGGTGGGTCTTCTTGAAGGTACCACCCCCGAAGGGTGTGACGAGATTTGGAAAGCAGGGGAAACTTAGCCGAGGTACTTGGGCCTTTCCAGATCGTTTGTAGAATAAGGCCAGGTTTCCTATAAGTTATCACTGCCATCCGACTAAGGAGGCGGTACGTCCGGTCTTCCATGTTGCTATGATTCGGAAGAGTATCGGAGATCCATCCAGAGTGTTCCCAGTTAATGATGACCAAGTTCGAAAGGGTAACCCCGAGATTTTTGAAAACTGAAGCAACGAAAGAAATGTGGTACGTATAGTAGGAAGAGTTCGAATGTACGAGGAGGGTACGATGAGTAAGAAAAGAGGCATAGATGTGTTAAGAAGATGAAAGTGTCCTTTTTATAAGTAAAGATGTGAAGAAAGTATCCTTTGGACCTTGGGTGGAGCTATTAGTATTGTTATACGCTTTAGAGATGATTCTTCGTTTGGCTTGGATGTGAGTTTTTGCGCGTATGTTGTATTATGGCCATGTGTGGCATAATTGGTTCCGTAAGTATAGTAGGGAAGACTATACCGGCACAGGTGTGCTTGGAGACTTAGAAGGAACATTCGGGACGAATGTTTCTAAGGGGGGAAGAATGATACACCCCGTAGTTCCAGGGTATGTATACGAAGACGTTCGTACGAGAATACGACACAAAAATTGGAAAGGAAGAAAGATGTGATTTTTCGACGGAAAAGTTTCCGGATTTTGTGAAGGAAAAAGGTTCGTTAATGGGAATTGGATTCCCAGATTTGGTATTCGGACCTTTTGGAATATTTGAGAATTATGGAATTTTATTTCCGGAATTGGTCACGTGGGGCCCACGGGGAAAATTTACGGTTTTGTGGGGCCCGCTTTATTTTCGGATTTTTGGCATTACGGATATTTTCGGGAGATGAAATATTTTGGACGAGTAGGAGGGCGACACGTGTCACCCCCATGTGTCCATGTTGGCCGAATGGTTGTGTTACACCCCGTAGTTCCAGAGTATGTATATGAGGACGTACGTGCGAGAATACGACATTTAAATTAAAAGGAAGAAAGATGTGATTTTTCGACGGAAAAGTTTCCGAATTTTGAGAAGGAAAAATGTTCGTTAAAGGGAATTGGATTCCCAGATTTGGTATTCGGACTTTTTAGAATATCTGAGAATTATGGAATTTTATTTCCGGAAAATGGTCACGTGGGGCCCACGGGGAAAATTTACGGTTTTGAGGGGCCCACTTTATTTTCGGATTTTTGGCATTACGGATATTTTCGGAAGACGAAATATTTTTGGACGAGTAGGGGGGGAGACACGTGTCACCCCCCCCCCCCTTGAGGCCATGTGGGCCGATTGTTAGTGTGTGTGTTGGACGGTTTTGTGTGGGACAAGTGGCTTGCCACTTGTCCCATTATTATGGTGGACAAATGGTTGGCAAACTACCCACACACATGTACCCCATCCTCACCTTACACTTGCTTAAATCATAGCCCTTGATTTCTCTATAAATACCCCCTTGTTTCAAGACTTTATTCATCCACACTTAAGAGTTTCAAAGGCAAAATTCTCCCTCCCTCCTTGTGTTGTTCTCGTCCAACCCGCCCCCCCCTCCCTTTGTGTAGAAAAATCCTTCAAGTGTTGTTATTATCCCAAATACCTTAGCCTAGTATTCCTAGTAGTATTCCTAGTAGTATTCCAAAGTTATTTCAATACTAAGAGCCGGAAATACTACTTTATTCCAATAGTCGCAAAAATGAAACCCTAGAAAAATCTTCATAGCTTAGATGAAGTGTTAAGAGAAGTTGTTTAGAAACTTCTAAGGGTTGCTTGGAGCGGGTTGGAGCGTAAGGAATTGGAGCTAAACGTTGCTCAGGATCGACTTATATCTTGGATAATTTTGGGCTTATCGAGGTAATGATCTTTGTCCCTCTATTGTAATTGGATATTACATGTTGTAGTAATGTATAGTTGAGTATACTATATGTAGAATGAATATGGATAAGAATTGAACTGTATTTACATTGGACTTGTAGTATTATTGTGGAGTAGAATTGTACACGTCCGGTTAGACGTGTAACCCCCCCTCATGGAATTGTTGGCTTGGTAGCGAGCCCTCGATGAGAGGAGATTTATGTGGTCATGCGGGAGGTGTCGCGAATTTTCCGTAGAATAAGGAAACTTGTACTTAGAATTATTCTACGATGAGATCTAGGGGTTAATAGACGTTTTGTGGCCTTCATAGGTTGAAGTACTACGAGTAGCGTATTCTACTTGAAGGGTGGAAAAGGCGGGCAAGGTTAGAATACTTTGGAGCATTTTGCTAATTGTCGATAATCATCGCGAGGTATGTGAACCTCTTCCTATCCTTTCTAGCATGATTATTGTGAACTATGTAGTACGGTAGACGTACGTGTGCTAAACGAATTAAGTTGTTTTAAAACATAAAGTGTTATAATGGCTTTATGGGAAGTTAATTATAACGACTTTATGTAGGTCAAAGAATGGGTTATTGGTTTTAAAAGATAAGAGACTTGATTTATATTTGACTTAATATAATATATGAAGAACTTGAATTGTGTAGAAAGTTGTGAAACCTCATTCATGAGTAATGAGTACTTGGTTTTTAAATAATAATGTCATATTGATTTCGAAAAGGAGAAAGAATATCGAACAAGCCAATACAGCGTTAATAAAGGAAAAGGTAATGACTATCAATTAACTTAAAACAAGTAGAATCTTCCATCTGCATAGAAGCTAAGATTAGACAAAATTGTATTACATTTCCTAGATCATGGCTACTTTAATAAGATCATTAATAAACAAGTTTTGATTTTCTTAAAATTACAAAGTAAGGACTTGATTTACAAAAAAGAAATACTTGAGAATTTGAAGTGTTTTCGTTTAAAAGGAAGGCATGCTTTTGTCTTAAGTTGGTTTAAAAAGACGGTATGGAAATTGTTTTGGGTTTACCTAAAAAGATAGTTGCTATATTTTGATACTACGGGTATCGTGTGACTTTTGTGAAAGACATGGAACTTTTTAAAAGAATTAATATATGTAGTACTTTAGGGTTAAAACCCCGGATTTGTTGACGTGAAATAAAAGTACCTCGTGTGAGTAACTTGCCTATGTTTTGCCTGTGATAGCCTTGTAATACTTTCTTGTCGGTTTGATAAAGTGAACATGTTATGATGCTACGTGTGTTAGTATCTTGTGATGGTTGTGTAAGGGGGTTATTCTTGTTATGCTTATGTTGTTTAACGATAAGCCTGTTGTACTGGTATTATATCACATACCCCCCTGACTTGTTATGATGACGAGGATTTGCCACCCTCGATGCGAGGAATACCTCATGCAGGTCCATATGTGGCCTATGCGGAGCTGCGGGAGTTCCAGGACAGGATGATCACTCCGGGTGTGTTACGCCGATGCGAGGAATACCTCATGTGGCCCATGTGTGGCTATGCGGACTTCGGGGATCCAGGTTGATGCCGCGGGTTAGCTACCCCTGATGCGAGGAGTACCTCATGCGGGCCTATGTGGGCCTACGCGAGTCGCGGTGAGTTCCAGGATTAGACGCGCACATTGATACCGAGGGAAGTGGCCCAACCGATCATGTGGTCTAGAAAGACCTCGTGATCTGATTTTATAGCATTGTTGGTACGGTGGGTTTTAGTAGTCGGCTATCCGCCAGACTTACCCCGCTTTATCACGACAGGTGGGACCGGTTCATGTGTATTCCTTGGTGCTTTTATATCATGGATCGCCGGTGAGGAAGAATTCGCAGGCGTGATTGATATTGTGGGCATGAGACCCGTGGTTATATTTGAGTGATGACTTTAGGCGTGAGTCACGACTTGAGATTTATCGCTACATATTGTGTATAAGAATTGGTTATCATATATGTCTTCGCTTTATATAGACTATTATGATTTCATTTACTGATTTTCGCCACATACTTGGTACTGTTGTAATGACCTCCTTGAAGTGCGTTCATGCCGCAGTGAGGTACAGATTGTTGATCCTCGCCATAGGATCAAAGTTCAGTTTGGGAAGCTCCGTTTCTCGGAGGCTTATCTTTGGTATAGTCCCCGCCCACAACAGATTACTGCACCTCAAGAATTTAACCACAACTATGACGACAGGCCCGCCATACCCCGAATGTATAAGTACCTACAATGACAGGGGACTATACCAAAGATAAGCCTCCGGAGAAACGGAGCTTCCCAAAACGCTGAACCGTGATCCTATGAGCGAGGATCAACAACTGGTGTACCTCTACCTGCGGCATGAACGCAGCCCCCCGAAGGAGGTCAGTACAACAGGTACCAAGTATGTGAAACTGAAAATACTGTAATGAAATCATAACAGTCTATATAAAACAGGAGACATGTATGATAACCAAACTACAGTCCACAATATATAAACAGTCATGTCAAGTCAGGGACTCACGCGCTCAAAGTCATTACTCAAATATAGCAATGGGTCTCACGCCCACAACATCAATCATGCCCGTGGAATTCCTTCCTCACTGCCGGCAGTCTATGATATAACAACACCAAGGAGTACACATGAACACCAGGTCCCACCTGTGTCATAAAACCGTACGGGGCAAGTACGAAGGCATAGCTACCAGATCTAAAGTCGTACCAACAATACTATATAACTATACCACGAAGCTGACACGGGGCAAGTACGAAAGCCAACTACTAGATACCAAAGCTGCGTCAGTAAACCTCATGGAGAGCTAGTCCATGGAACAACAATCCTAATGGAACCATACCCGTGGGCCACCCAACGTGTCAGTAGGTCCAAGGATATAACAAGACAACACTCCTAGTGGAAGCATACCCGTGGGCCACCCATCGTGTCGAGATGTCCATCAATCAACGGATAGCCGCCCTCCATCGAGAGACTCGGAGTACGTAATCAAAACACTTGCACAACAAAGGCTATCACATCAAGCATAGGCAAGTTCAACGTACTCATAGACTTTCATTTTATTACAACAAATCCGGATTTTAACCCCAAGGTACTACGTACTTTAACTCTTTAAAAAGATCCATTTCTTTCACAAAAAGTCACACGATACTCGTAGTATCAAAATAGAGTAACTATCTTTTTAAGTAAACCAAAATAATTTCCATATCTTCTTTTCGAATAAACCAACTTAAGACAAAACCATGACTTTCTTTTTAAACCAATTTAAGACCAAACCATGCCTTCTTTTTAAACCATTTTAAGACAAAACCATGACTTTCTTTAAAACCAAAACACTTTAATTCCTCAAGTCTCTTTTCTGTTTAGAAAACAAGTTCCTTACTTTGGAATTTAAGAAAATTCAATACTTGTTATTAATGATCTTATTTAAGCGGCCATGATCTAGGAAATGTAATACAATTTTGTCTTATCTTAGCTTCTATGCAGATGGAGGTTTCTACTGGTTTTAATAATAATTAATTAGTCAATACATTTTCCTTTATTAACGCTGCAGTGGTTTGTTCGATACTTATTCTCATTTCCGAAATCAATATAACTTATTCCTTTTAAAACCCAATTACCCATTTCTCATAAAAGCGGTTTCTCAACTTTTTAACACAAACCAAGTCCTTAATATTTCACATCAAGTCATTTATAAGTCAAGTCTCTTACTTTTTAAAAACCACAAACCATTTCTTTACCTACATAAAGTTGTTATAACAAACTTCCCATAAAGCCGTTATAACACTTTATGTTTTAAACCAACCAAATTTGTTTAGCACATGTACTCTAACCTTGCTCGCCTTTTCCACCCTTCAAGTAGAATACGCTACTCGTAGTACTTTGTCACGACCCGACCTCGGGCCCGCGACTGGTGCCTTACCCCGGGCACCCTAGTGATACAACATCAGAGAAAATCAGCGGAAATGAAAACTTAAACATGAAACAAGATAATAAGAAAGCAAAGCTAACCAAAGCGGTTACCTTTCTCGTATAAATAAATAATTAAACACGAACGATACATCTTTTTCAAAACTCGCCACAACAAGATTACTGCACCTCTACGAATTTTATAACAACTATGACGGGACAGGGCCCCGCCATACCCCTGAATGTACAAGAACCTACAATCTCAGGGAATCATACCAAAAGATAAGCCTCCGGAGAAACGGAGCTTCCCAAACGCTGAACTGTGATCCTATGAGCGAGG
This sequence comes from Przewalskia tangutica, assembly GCA_029844215.1. Lineage (NCBI taxonomy): Eukaryota > Viridiplantae > Streptophyta > Magnoliopsida > Solanales > Solanaceae > Przewalskia > Przewalskia tangutica. Next base: position 48,860,340 of record CM056730.1, read on the forward strand.
ATTAACAACTGGTGTACCCACTGCGGATGAACGCGGCCGGGGAGGTCGATAACATGTACCAAGGATGTGAAACTGAAAATACTGTAAATGAAATCATAACAGTCTATATAAAACAGGAGACATGTATGATAACCAAACTACAGTTCACAATATATAAGCAGTAATGCCAAGTCAGGGACTCACGCCCTCAAAGTCATCACTCAAATATAACTATGGGTCTCACGCCCACAACATCAATAATGCCCGTGGAATTCCTTCCTCACTGCCGGCAGTCTATGATATAACAACGCCAAGGAGTACACATGAACACCAGGTCCCACCTGTGTCATAAAACCGTACGGGGGAAGTACGAAGGCATAGCTACCAGAACCAACCTGCATCATCCACTGACCGGGGCAAGTACGAAAGCCAACTACCAGATACCAAAGCCGTATTAATAATACTATACAACTATACCACGAAGCTGACCCAGGGCAAGTACGAAGGCCAACTACCAGATACCAAAGCCGCATCACGTCGCTGATGGGGAAAAGTACGAAGACCAAATACCAGATACCAAAGCCGGATCACGAGACTTCACCACTAAACTGAACGGGGCAAGTACGAAGGCTAACTACCAGATACCAAAGCCGAATCAGCCACGACCGGGGCAAGTACGAGAGCCAACTACCAGATACCAAAGCCGAATCAGTAAAAACCTCATGGAGAGCTAGTCCATGGAATAACACTATCAACAGGGAAACGAACCCTCATCATAGCCGCATACCCGTGGACCATCCATCGAGTCAGTATGCTCATGGACTATCATAGTGGAAGCATACCCGTGGGCCGCCCATCGTGTCAGTATGTCCAAAATGATCAAGAATAACATGACCGGCACTCCATCGAGAGACGCGGTAACATAAGAATACAACACTTGCACAACAAGGCTATCACACGCAAACATATGCAAGTTACACGCAACTCAAGGTACTTTCATTTTATGTCAAAGTCCGGGTTTTAACCCCAAAGTACTACATACTTTAATTCTTTTAAAAAGACCCATTTCTTTCCCAAACGTCACCTGATACTAACACTCGTAGTATCCAAAATAGAGTAACTATTGTTTTAAGTAAACCAAAACAATTTTCATACCTTCTTTTAAATAAACCAAGACAATACTATGCCTTCTTTTTAAATCAAGTTATTTGTAAGTCAAGTCTCTTTACCTTCAAAATTAAGTATCACAATCTTTGAATCAAATCTCATATCTTTTAAGGAACCAACCTCCTAACTTTTAAAATGTCAAGTTATCATTTTAAGTCCAACAATAAAACCATTCTTTCGTCTTCATAAAGTTGTTATAACTAACTTCCCATAAAGCTATTACAACACTTTATGTTCTAAACCAATTTAAGACAAAACCATGCCTTTCTTTTAAACCAAAAACTCTTCAATTCCTCAAATCTCTTTTCTTTTAGAAATCAAGTTCCTTACTTTGGAATTTAAGAAAATTAATACTTGTATATAATGATTCTTATTAAAGTAGCCATGATCTATAAAATGTAATACAATTTTGTCTTATCTTAGCTTCTATGCAGATGGAGGATTCTACTTGTTTTAAGTTAATTATTTTGTCATTACATTTTCCTTTATTAACGCTGCAATGGCTTGTTCGATACTCATTCCCATTTCCGAAATCAATATAACATTATTCTTTAAAAACCAAGTACTCATTACTCACGAATGAGGTTTCACAACTTTTTAACACAATTCAAGTCCTTAACAAATCATATCACGTCAAATATAAGTCAAGTCTCTTATCTTTTAAAATCAATCAACCATTCTTTTACCTACATAAAATCGCTATAATTAACTTCCCATAGAGCCATTATAACACTTTATGTTCTAAACCAACCAAATTCGTTTAGCACACGTACGTCTACCGTACTACATAGTTCACAATCAATCATGCTAGAAAAGATAGGAAGAGGTTCACATACCTCGCGACGATTATCGACAATTAGCAAAACGCTCCAAAGTACTATACTCTTGCTAGCCTTTTTCCACCCTTCAAGTAGAATATGCTATTCGTAGTACTTCAACCTATAATGGTCATAAAAGGTCTATTAACCTCTAGCTCTCTTCGTAGAATATTCTAAGTACAAGGTCACTAAATTCTACGGAAAATCGGGCAGCACTTCCTTTGTTTCTACATACTTTGCCACCTTTTTCAAGGCCGAATTCAATAACCAAACATGCCAAATTTAAGGCTCAACATACCAACCAATCAAAAGGGGATTACACGCCTACAAGACGTGTAAAATTCCGCCCCACAAATGATACAAAACAATCCAATTCTCGGCTACAACAACACTACTTCTCTTTCAATTTCTATTTCAAAACAAGTTGTTATTCCAACATGCTACATAGTCATAAACAACTTCAACAACTATAATTCCCTCTTTATATAACATGTGACAACTAAACTAGTAACCAAATTGAATTACAATCTTAAGGGCTAACATACTAGTTTTCGGGTTAGGGTTCCAATATCCATAACACTTATCAACTTCATAATATAAACACCTCATGCTTGCTAAAATCCAAAGCTACAACAATAAGTAATCTTAATTACTAAAACGACAAGAATTATACCTTTACAAGCCCTTAATATTTCCAAGTTTCAAAGTCGCTCCTTAGCAATTCTTAGCTCCTTTTCTTATGTTCCAATCCGCTCCAAGCACTCCTTAGAAGCCTATGAAGAACTCATCTTCAAGTTCCAACTTCAAAGTTGAAGAACTCCTCAAGTTTCTGCCTTGCGACTAATACGAAAACGCCACTTTTCCGGGATCTTTATATTGAGATAACCTTACAATACCCTTAGGGACCTTGGTTTAAAGTATGGAGCTTATTGGACAACAAACACAAATTTTTCTCTCCTAAAAGATGCCCAACCCGTGAGTTATTCTAAAGAGAACAAGAATGTGAAATAATTCTAAGTGTTGAAGAACTAGTCTTGCACTAGTGTGGTATATATAACACAATGAAGGGTCAAGATTATAACAAATGTGTGGCTAGGATGCATTTCAATAAAGTAAAGCCAAGTGGACAAGTTGACTTGGTCAATATTATCAAGCTTGAAGACTTATCATCCACAATGGTCAAATGACCATCCAATCCTTGCATATTTCGTCCAACACCAAGAGGGGGAGGTGCCACGTGTCGCCCTCCCATTCGTCCATAAAAATTCCGTAACTCTCGTGGGCCCCACAAAACGTAAAATTCCTCGGGTGGGCCCCACATGACCAAATCCGTAAAAACAAGTTCCATAATTCTTATAAATTCTTAAAGTCTTAAATACCAAAGTTGAGAATCCAATTCTCAATATTAAACCTTTTTCCTTCACGAAGAGCGGAAACTTTTCCGTCGAAAAAAACACATCTTTCTTCCTTTTAAATTTTAATGTCGTATTCTCGTACGAACGTCCTCATTTACCTACCCTGAAACTACGGGGTGTAACATTTTTCCCCCCTTAGAAACATTCGTCCTGAATGTTCCTTCTAAGTCTCAAAACATACACGCGCTGGTACAGTCTTCACTACTATACTTAACCAAAATATGCCACACCTGGCCATAATATAATATATGCGCAAAACTCCAATCCAAGCCAACGAGGAATCACCTCTAACGTGTATAACAACACTAAAGCTTCCACCCATGGTCTAAAGGATACTTTCTTCACCTCGTTACTTCACAAAATGATCACTTCCCTTCTCTTAACACATGTTCACTTCTTCCCTTACTCGTCGTACCTTTCTCGAACACCCGAACTCTTTTTAGTACACGTACCATAATTTCGTCATTGCTTCAGTTTCCAAAACCTTGGAGTTACAACCTCCAACCTTGGTCATCTTACTAGCCTCACATTCCTTTAAGGCCATTCCCAGCCTTCACGATCCGATTCTGGTCGAACTCGTACAACAGTTACCTAAACTTGGGCCTTGCACCCTCGTGACCCCATCACCTAGCGGGACTACCCTAAATTTACCTCCCTTTATTCTGGGCTGCGGGTTGACCCGCAATCTGGCCTCAACCCGACCCATTATCGCGCCAAACTCTCTCGTTCCCCGATCCGGAACAATCTTTCTAATTCACGTCATGAAAGCTACCACTTCTATCTCAAACTACCCATGGGATTATCACACAAATTCAGTTTACGCATACCAAGTACTTTGACAAAGACTAACCGTAAAATCTTTTACTCAAGACGGTCTTACATCTAAGGTCTCAACTGTTATAAATTCTAAGGTTCAAAATTTTCTCATCCCCAGACTTACCCTTTTTACTAACCAGGCTTCTAAATCACATTTTTAACACAAAGCTATCTGAACATAACACTTAACACATCATCATATCATCAATACATACTAGTCTCTAGAGGGTTGAGAATATACCTGTAACTACTGCTTCACTTTCCCTTTGCCGCGCTACCTCTGGTCGGACAATCCCTCGCAAAATGGCCCTGTCGGCCGCAAGTATAACAATCTCCCAAACTAGCACGACACTCCCCCTTATGGATTTTTCCACAACGGCCACACTGAGATAAGGGTGGCCTCATCCGGCGAGCACTCTTACTCCCCTGAAAATCTGAAACCTTGGAGCCACGACCGCCTCGAATACCTCGGACTTCAAGATTGTGGAGGACCACTCTGTACTGGCGGAGGTGTATAACTAGTCTGCTGCTGAGGCGGTCCACCTCGAAAGTTACCAATGGACCCTGATGTCTTGGCCCTCTTATGCTGATCTTGGTCCCTACATCGGTCTCTACGTTCCTCCATCCCCTGTGCATAAGCCTGTATACGGGTAATGTCCATGCCCGGCTGAAGAGCTACGCCCGAGCAAGCCTCTGCCAAGTAGTCATCGAGCCCCGTGACGTAGCGGTGCACTCTGTCCTCCATATCTGCCACTAACGCAGGGACATATCGAGCCAACGAGTCTAACTCCACGTTGTACTCCCGAACCGTACGCCTCTCTCAGACAAGATCATAAATCTGGCCCGCGTTTCCTCATCTGCGGAGGCAAGAAATGGCTGAGAAATGCCTCCGAGAACTCGTCCCAAACAGCTGGAGGCGCATGCTCCCCCCGGGACAGCTCCCACGAATCAAACCAGTCGACTGCAGTATCACGTAGTCGATGCGAACCTAAGGCCACCGACTCGGTCTCCGAGCCTTGATCACTCTCATGATCCGCTGTAACTGTCGGATGAACTCCTGCGGATCATCCTCAGGCCTCGACCCGTAGAACTCGGTGGTGCGGCCAAAAAGTCCCGTAGTCTCAAACTATCCGATCTGGGGTGAACTACGGGTGCTACTGGAACCTCCGACTCTCGTCTGTCCTCGTGTCTAGCCACAATCCTAGCTAGTAACTGGGCCATCTCCTTGTAACCCATATCCTCTGTTCCTGGCCGTGGGACTGGAGGCTCAGGTACTGTGGCCTCAGTAGAGACCGCTGCTGCTCTACTCGCAGCTCCCTCTGCCGCCTTGCCCTTCTGGGCTCTGGTTGCCTTGCGTGGAGGCATAGCTGGTACAAAAGAGATACGTCAGAGGGAGTCCAACTTATAAAACAGCTCTAAGGCACGATCTCAGAGTGAGAAGAATGGAAACCAATCCTAAATATCCTGTAGGAGATTATTGGTGTGGTGCACAACACGCCGATAATCAAGACTCTACTAGATACGGTCTGTAGACACTTTCCGAGGATTAACTGCTCTGATACCACTTTTGTCACGACCCGACCTCGGGCCCGCGACTGGTGCCTTACCCCGGGCACCCTAGTGATACAACATCAGAGAAAATCAGCGGAAATAAAAACTTAAACATGAAACAAGATAATAAGAAAACAGGCTAACCAAAACGGTTACCTTTCTGTATAAATAAATAATTAAACCTGAACAGTTACATCCTTTTTCAAAACCTGCCCACAACAGTACTACAGACCTCTACGAATTTTATAACAACTATGACGGGACAGGGCCCCGCCATACCCCTGAATGTACAAGAACCTACAATCTCAGGGAATCATACCAAAAGATAAGCCTCCGGAGAAACGGAGCTTCCCAACGCCGAATCGTGATCCATGAGCGAGGATCAACAATCGTGTACTTACACGCGATGAACGCGCCCCCGGCGAGGTCGATAACAGTACCAAGTATGTGAAATCGAAAATATCAGAAATGAAATCATAACGATCGATATAAACATGAGACATGTATGATAACCAAACTACGCCACAATATATAAGCCATGCTAAGTCGTGACTCACGCCTCAAAGTCATCACTCAAATATAACTATGGGTCTCACGCCACAACATCAATCATGCCCGTGGAATTCCTTCCTCACCGCCAGTTGCATGATATAACAACGCCATGAGTACACATGAACACCGTGTCCCACTGTGTCATAAAACCGTGACGGCAAGTACGGCGCATAGCTACCAGAACCAACCTGCATCATCCACTGACCGGGGCAAGTACGAAAGCCAACTACCAGATACCAAAGCCGAACTAATAATACTATACAACTATACCACGAAGCTGACCCGGGGCAAGTACGAAGGCCAACTACCAGATACCAAAGCCGCATCACGTCACTGATGGGGGCAAGTACGAAGACCAACTACCAGATACCAAAGCCGGATCACGAGACTTCGCCACTAAACTGAACGGGGCAAGTACGAAGGCTAACTACCAGATACCAAAGCCGAATCAGCCACGACCGGGGCAAGTACGAGAGCCAACTACCAGATACCAAAGCCGAATCAGTAAAAACCTCATGGAGAGCTAGTCCATGGAATAACACTATCAACAGGGAAACGAACCCTCATCATGGCCGCATACCCGTGGACCATCCATCGAGTCAGTATGCCCATGGACTATCATAGTGGAAGCATACCCGTATGCCGCCCATCGTGTCAGTATGTCCAAAATGATCAAGAATAACATGACCGACCCTCCATCGAGAGACGCGGTAACATAAGGATACAACACTAGCACAACAAGGCTATCACACGCAAACATAGGCAAGTTACACGCAACTCAAGGTACTTTCATTTTATGTCAAAGTCTGGGTTTTAACCCCAAAGTACTACATACTTTAATTCTTTTAAAAAGACCCATTTCTTTCCCAAACGTCACCTGATACTAACACTCGTAGTATCCAAAATAGAGTAACTATTGTTTTAATTAAACCAAAACAATTTCCATACCTTCTTTTAAATAAACCAAGACAATACTATGCCTTCTTTTTAAATCAAGTTATTTGTAAGTCAAGTCTCTTTACCTTCAAAATTAAGTCTCACAATCTTTGAATCAAATCTCATATCTTTTAAGGAACCAACCTCCTAACTTTTAAAATGTCAAGTTATCATTTTAAATCCAACAATAAAACCATTCTTTCGTCTTCATAAAGTTGTTATAACTAACTTCCCATAAAACTATTACAACACTTTATGTTCTAAACCAATTTAAGACAAAACCATGCCTTTCTTTTAAACCAAAACTCTTGATTCCTCAAATCTCTTTTCTTTTAGAAATCAAGTTCCTTACTTTGGAATTTAAGAAAATTAATACTTGTATATAATGATTCTTATTAAAGTAGCCATGATCTATAAAATGTAATACAATTTTGTCTTATCTTAGCTTCTATGCAGATGGAGGATTCTACTTGTTTTAAGTTAATTATTTTGTCATTACATTTTCCTTTATTAACGCTGCAATGGCTTGTTCGATACTCATTCCCATTTCCGAAATCAATATAACATTATTCTTTAAAAACCAAGTACTCATTACTCACGAATGAGGTTTCACAACTTTTTAACACAATTCAAGTCCTTAACAAATCATATCACGTCAAATATAAGTCAAGTCTCTTATCTTTTAAAATCAATCAACCATTATTTTACCTACATAAAGTCGTTATAATTAACTTCCCATAGAGCCATTATAACACTTTATGTTCTAAACCAACCAAATTCGTTTAGCACACGACGCTCACCGTACTACATAGTTCACAATCAATCATGCTAGAAAAGATAGGAAGAGGTTCACATACCTCGCGACGATTATCGACAATTAACAAAACGCTCCAAAGTACTATACTCTTGCTAGCCTTTTTCCACCCTTCAAGTAGAATACACTACTCGTAGTACTTCAACCTATAATGGTCATAAAAGGTCTATTAACCTCTAGCTCTCTTCGTAGAATATTCTAAGTACAAGGTCACTAAATTCTACGGAAAATCGGGCAGCACTTCCTTTGTTTCTACATACTTTGCCACCTTTTTCAAGGCCGAATTCAATAACCAAACATGCCACATTTAAGGCTCAACATACCAACCAATCAAAAGGGGATTACACGCCTACAAGACGTGTAAAATTCCGCCCACAAATGATACAAAACAATCCAATTCTCGGCTACAACAACACTACTTCTCTTTCAATTTCTATTTCAAAACAAGTTGTTATTCCAACATGCTACATAGTCATAAACAACTTCAACAACTATAAATCCCTCTTTATATAACATGTGACAACTAAACTAGTAACCAAATTGAATTACAATCTTAAGGGCTAACATACTAGTTTTCGGGTTAGGGTTCCAATATCCATAACACTTATCAACTTCATAATATAAACACCTCATGCTTGCTAAAATCCAAAGCTACAACAATAAGTAATCTTAATTACTAAAATGACAAGAATTATACCTTTACAAGCCCTTAATATTTCCAAGTTTCAAAGTCGCTCCTTAGCAATTCTTAGCTCCTTTCCTTATGTTCCAATCCGCTCCAAGCACTCCTTAGAAGCCTATGAAGAACTCATCTTCAAGTTCCAACTTCAAAGTTGAAGAACTCCTCAAGTTTCCACCTTGCGACTAATACGAAAACGCCATTTTTCCGGGATCTTTCTATTGAGATAACCTTACAATACCCTTAGGGACCTTGGTTTAAAGTATGGAGCTTATTGGACAACAAACACAAATTTTTCTCTCCTAAAAGATGCCCAACCCGTGAGCTATTCTAAAGAGAACAAGAATGTGAAATAATTCTAAGTGTTGAAGAACTAGTCTTGCACTAGTGTGGTATATATAACACAATTAAGGGTCAAGATTATAACAAATGTGTGGCTAGGATGCATTTCAATAAAGTAAAGCCAAGTGGACAAGTTGACTTGGTCAATATTATCAAGCTTGAAGACTTATCATCCACAATGGTCAAATGACCATCCAATCCTTGCATATTTCGTCCAACACCAAGAGGGGGAGGTGCCACGTGTCGTCATCCCATTCGTCCATAAAAATTCTGTAACTCTCGTGGGCCCCACAAAACGTAAAATTCCTCGGGTGGGCCCCACATGACCAAATCCGTAAAAACAAGTTCCATAATTCTTATAAATTCTTAAAGTCTTAAATACCAAAGTTGAGAATCCAATTCTCAATAATAAACATTTTTCCTTCACGAAGTTCGGAAACTTTTCCGTCGAAAAAAACACATCTTCCTTCCTTTTAAATTTTAATGCCGTATTCTCGTACGAACGTCCTCATATACCTACCCTGAAACTATGGGGTGTAACATACTTCAACCTATAAAGGCCACAAGACGTCTATCAACCTCTAGATCTCTTCGTAGAATAATTCTAAGTACAAGGTTCCTTATTCTACGGAAAATTCGGCAGCACCTCCCCCCCCCCCCCCGCAACCACATAAATCTCCTCCTATATCGAGGCCTGCTACCAAGCCAACAATTCCAGGGGGGTTACACGTCTAACCGGACGTGTACAATTCTACTCCACAATAATACTACAAGTCTCATCAGAATACGGTCAATGTAAATCTGATCAATTCTTTTTAATCATCCTTCCATAAATCATATACTCAATTATACATTACTACAACATGTAATCTCCAATTACAATAGGGGGATAAAGATCATTACCTCGATAAGCCCAAAATTATCCAAGTTTATAAGTCGATCCTGAGCAACGTTTAGCTCTACTTCCTTACGCTCCAACCTGCTCCAAGCAACCCTTAGAAGTTTCTAAACTACTTCTCTTAACACTCCATCCATCTATGAAGATTTTCCTAGGGTTTCGTTTTACGACTATTGGAATAAAGTAGTATTTCTGGGCTCTTATGTTGGGATTTCTTTGGAATACCACAAGGGATTTAGGCTTAAGTATTTGGAATAACAACAATACTTGAAGAAATTTCTACAGGGGGGGGGGGGATTTTCGGACGAGAGCTTCACAAGAGGGGGGTGGGGGAGATTTTTGTGACTTAGAAATATTTAAGTGGATGAAGAAGTCTTGAAATCAATGGGGTATTTATAGAGAAATCAATGGTTAAGATCAAGGCAAGTGTATGGTGAAGATTGGGTCCAAGTGTGTGGGAATTTTACCAACCAAGTGTCCACCACAAAAATGGGACAAGTGGCTTGCCACTTGTCCCCTAACCAAAACCGTCCAAGGCCATGTGTCCATCATCAATTCGGCCACATGGCCACATGGGGGTGACACGTGTCGCTCCCCTACTCGTCCAAAATATTTCATCTTCCGAAAATATCCGTAATGCCAAAAATCCAAAAATAAAGTGGGCCCCACAAAATCGTAAATTTTCCCGTGGGCCCCACGTGACCAATTTCGGAAATAAAATTCCATAATACTCAAATATTCTAAAAAGTCCAAATACCAAATCTGGGAATCCAATTCCCATTATCGAACCTTTTTCCTTCACAAAAATCCGGAAACTTTTCCGTCGAAAAATCACATCTTTCTTACTTTTAATTTAAATGTCGTATTCTCGTACGTACGTCCTCATATACATACCCTGGAACTACGGGGTGTAACATTATTCCCCCCTTAGAAACATTCGTCCCGAATGTTCCTTCTAAGTCTCCAAACATACCTGTGTCGGTATAGTCTTCCCTACTATACTTACGAAACCAATTATGCCACACATGGCCATAATACAACCTACGCGCAAAAACTCACATCCGAGCCAACGAAGAATCATCTCTAAAGCGTATAACAATACTAGTAGCTCCACCCATGGTCCAAAGGATACTTTCTTCACATCTTTACTTTATAACAAGGACACTTTCATCTTCTTAACACATCTTCGCCTCTTTTCTTACCTGTCGTACCCTCATCGTACACTCGAACTCTTCCTAGTATACGCATTCACATTTCGCTATTGCTTGATTTCCAAAATCTCGGGGTTACTATCTCCAACTTGGTCATCATTAACTGGGAACACTCTGGATGGATCTCCGATACTCTTCCGAAACATAGCAACATGGAATACCGGACGTACTGCCTCCTAACTCGGACGACAGTGCTAACTTATAGGCAACCTGGCCTATTCTACAACGATCTGAAAAGGCCTAAAGTACCTCGGGCTAAGTTTCCCCTGCTTTCCAAATCTCGTCACACCCTTCCGGGGTGGTTCCTTCAAGAAGACCCACCGTCAACCTGAACTCCAAGTGTCGACGTCGATTATCCACACAACTTCTGTTGACTCTGAGCTGCTAATAACTTCTTCTGGATAAGCTTCACCTTATCCACATCCTGCTAAAACAAATAGGGACCAATGTTATACCCTGTGGTTCGGGCCCGACCGCGTCGTGGTCTCAGCGCGCGCCAAGCGGGTGATTGTAGGCCGCGCGCGAAGTCGGGCCGCGCGCCGAAATCGAGGGGTCGCTGTTTCAGCGCCGCGCGCCGGAAGCGGGCCGCGCCGAAGATCCGAGGGTTCGCAGGAGTTGCGGCCGCGAAGGCCGAAGGCCGCGCCAAGGCGGGAAATCAGGCGGAAAAACTTAGGAAAAGTCAGATTTTTATTTTGAAAGGGCAGTGGGGACAGTGTCCCCATCTGATTTTTACATGCAATATATTGACCAAGTCTTAAAGACTTGGTCATTTGTCATCTCTCTCTTTGAAAAACCTCTTCCTTCTCTCTAAATATTTCAAGCTGCTCTTTCTCTCTAAAAATCCAAGAGGATTCTAGCCTTAAGAAAAATCTGAAAAATTAAAAGACAAGAAGGAAGCTTGTGGCTAGCTTGTGAAGGTGGTGGTGGTGGTATTCTTGGTAGAAAGGCTAGCAAATTGTTGGATAAAATTTGACTAAAGCTCTAAGGTAATGATTCTTCCTCTATTATTGGTTTATAGAGTTGCATGTTAAGAAGAAAATACTTATGGTGGTAAATAATGCTCTTAGAGTCATTGCATGCTAGAAATGTGGGTTGAATATGAAGGATTTGGCTAAAGAAATATTATGAGCATGTTGTAGCCTAAAAACCACCTTAGAATTGTTAAGTGTACTATTATAACTTATGGGGCAGAATTTTACACACCCAAGATTAGGTGTGTAATCCCCTTTGTGTTGGTTTGGTTGTTGGGCCTTAATAAGGCGTTTGAATGTTGAAAAATCGGCCTTTGAAAAGGTGGCAAAGTGAGTAGAAACAAAGGAAATGCTGCCCAATTTTCCTTAGGAATTGATAACTTGAATTTGGAATTTCTACATTGAAATTAGAGGTTAATAAACACACTATGGTTATTATAGGTTGACATATTACTTCATGTAGTTGGACTTAGTGTCGGATTGACCAAGGAGGTATGTAGAGCTTTCCTATCTCTTGAGCATGAATAGTTGTATCTATGTAGTACGGTATACGTACAAGATTTGATAATCTACACTTGTTTTAAAGTATATGATACTTGTTTCATTTTAAAAGTATAAGTCCCTTGGATTTAGGGAAAATGTATTTGACAAAGGAATAACGCTAATATAATGACTTTATGGGAAGTTGGTTATATTAGTTTTTGAGAGGTTCACAAAGAAAGGTTTACTCTAATTAAAACAAGTACGGGTAAAGGATTTGAAACTAAGAAAGGTGAATTGATTTTTAGGCATTGGTTGCCTAAGGTTTTAAAGGAAATGAAGTCACTTGATTTAGAAGCTTATTATATTTCTAAAAGTAAATGTGACTTGTTTTGAAAAGAAATTGTAACTTGATACTATGGTGATTAGTATCTTGGAATTTTTGTATAAAAAGGAGTTATTTCTTAAAAGGTTAGAAGTACATGGAACTTGGGTTAAATTCCCGGATTTTCTATTAAAAGACATGTTGGTGCCTTAGGTATACTAAAATGAGAGGATATATTAATAGTGTTAATAAGAAGTTAGGGGATTTCTTAACTTGCTTATGTTATGATATGATAAGTCGGTAGTGCTTATGTTATGATATGATAGGCCGGTAGTGCTTATGTTATGACATGATAGGCCGGTAGTGCTTATGTTATGATATGATAGGCCGGTAGTGCTTATGATATGATATGATAGGCCGGTAGTGCTTATGTTATGTATGATAGCCGGATGAGCTATGTTATATATTTGTATTATTACGGGGTAAACCCCGGGTTATTATTTATGCCATGGATTTGCTACCCATGATGCGAGTGCGGCGCTTGCACTCATGCGGATCCGGACCACAGGATCCATGCGGGTGAAATAGTTCCATGCGAGTACGACGATGGTACTCATGCGGGTCCACAGGATCCATGCGGGTGAAATAGTCTCATGCGGGTGAAATAGTCCCATGACGAGGCGGATGACCTCATGCGGGTCCACGGGACCTATGCGGGTGAAATAGTCCCAAGAGTAGGATTGCTTAATGATACTACGGGCGAGGTACCCTGTTTTGATCGTGAGCTTCCTATTTTTATGCAGTATATATATATACATTTGTTACTCTCATTGTTAGTAAGGCACAGTGCAAAGTAAACTGATTTTCGTCTATAACTCCAGCTTATATTTTGACTTATGATATTATTACGATTTTCCGTTTCGCATATTTGGTACATGTTATCGACCTCGGCCGGGCTGCGTTCATGCCGCAGGTTGAGGTTCATAGCTTTCTAATCCGCACTCTTAGGATCACGGTTCGGTTCTCAGAAGGCTCCATTTCTCCGGAGGCCTCGTCTTTCGGTACGATTCCCTGAGGTTGTAGACTTTTGTACATTCAGGGGGTATGGCGGGGCCCTGTCCCGTCATAGTGTTATACCTTCTTAGAGGCTTGTAGTCCTGTCATGAATTGGGGTGTAAGGATGTAACTGTTCGTTTTATTATATTTAGAGGTAGCCACTTTGGGTTGCTTTGTTTTATATTCTTATATAGTTCTTGTTTGTGAGTTTATTTCCGCTGGTTTTCTCTGATGTTGTATCACAAGGGTGCCCGGGGTAAGGCACCAGTCACGGATCCGAGGTCGGGTCGTGACAACCAACTATCTGAACCTTGCCAACATCGAACCAATCGACCGGCAACCTACACTTCCTCCCATACAAGGCTTCATAAGGCACTATCCGAATACTGAAATGGTAGCTAGTATAATACTCACTCAACAAGAGGCAAATAATCCTCACAGCTACCCCTGAAATCAAAACACCGGCCCGTAACCTATCCTCAAATATCTGGATAAAACGCGATGTTGTCCGTCGGCCCGAGGGTGAATGCAATACTGAGACTCACCTGAGTTCCTAACCCCGCCTGGTAAAACCTCCAGAAAAAGAAATAGCCGTTAACTAGGCTCCACTGCCTGTCATAAAAAGTAGGAACCCCGTGCAGCCTTACAACCTTCCTGATATATAACATCTCGCATAACCCTCCGCCGAGTAAACATTCCTGACAGAAAGACAAGATAGGCTGACCTCATCGTCCCGACTACTGGTCGAACGCATCTACGAACTCGTACGACGATTAACTAAACTTGGGTCTAACACCCTCGTGACCCTATCATCTAGCGGGACCACCTCAAACTGACCCCCACCACATTCCGGGCTGCGGGTTGACTCGCGGTATGGCCTCAACCCGACCCACTTCGTACTAAACTCTCGTTCCTGGTCCGGAACAATCTCACTATTCAAGTCATGAGAACCTAGTGGTCTTCTAAGCCCAACTACCCACTTCCCTTTCACACCACTCATGGACTTATCACCTGAAAATACTCCACGTATACAATGTACCCTGACAACGATCAAACGTACAATCCTTTACTCAAGATGGCCTTGTATCTAAGGTCTCCATGGTTATCTGTATTCTAATGGCTCAAAATTTTCTCGTCCCCAGACTTACCCTTTTCAACTACCCATGTTTTCTAATCCACACCTAACACCATGCTATGCGCACATAGCACTCCACATGCATCTACCATAACGACATAAACAAGTCTCTTAAGGCCTGAAGATATCTCTCAGAACTCATCGCCTCACTTTCCCTTTGTCGCCTAATCAAATCCCGCCACCGGGCGCATAACTACGTAAGGTGATGAACCAGCCACCGATCCGAAGACCGAGTCGTAACATTCGCGCCACCGGCCTGGATAATTTCTCGCAAAATGGCCCTGCTGGCCGCAAGCCTAACAAGCTATCTAAGTAGTACGACACTCCCCATAAGAACACCTACCACAACGGCCATACCGAGGTGGGGGTGGCCTCCTGTGGCAAACACCCCTTCTGTTATACCCCGTAGTTCCAGGGTATGTATGTGAGGACGTACGTACGAGAATACGACAGAAATTTTGGAAAGAAAGAAAGATGTGATTTTTTCGACGAAAAAGTTTCCGGGTTTTGTGAAGGAAAAAGGTTCGTTGATGGGAATTGGATTCCCAGATTTGGTATTTGGGCTTCTTGGATTATATTAGAATTATGAGATTTTATTTTCGGAAATGGTCATGTGGGACCCACGGGAGAAATTTACGGTTTTGTGGGGCCCACTTTGTTTTTGAGATTTTCGGTATTTTGGATATTTTCGAAAGACGAAATATTTTGGATGAGTCGGGGGGCGACACGTGTCACCCCCATGTGGCACCTTGGCCGAATTGGAGGGACAAGTGGCTAGCCACTTGTCCCCTTGGCCGAATTGGCCATGGCACTTGGAGAGCTTTTTCGTTGGCCATGTGGTGTGGTGGGACCCACACACACATGGCCCAATCTTGACCACACACTTGCATAGATCTTGACCCTTGATTCCTCTATAAATACCCCCCCTTAGTTGAAGACTTCATATCATCCCACACTTAAACTTTCCAAAGCAAATACTCCCTCCCTTTAGGATTGTTTTCGTCCCCCTCCCCCACTTGTGTAGAAAATACTTTGAGTATTATTGTATAATCCCAAATACCTTGGCCTAGTATCCCTAGTAGTATTCCAAAGTTATTTCAATACTAGGAGCCCGGAAATACTACTTTATTCCAATAGTCGCAAAATGAAACCCTAGAAAAATCTTCCTAGCTTGGTTGAAGTGTTAAGAGAAGTTGTTTAGAAACTTCTAAGGGTCGCTTGGAGCGGGTTGGAGCGTAAGGAATTGGAGCTAAACGTTGCTCAGGATCGACTTATAATCTTGTATAATTTTGGGCTTATCGAGGTAATGATCTATGTCCCCCTATTGTAATTAGATATTACATATTGTAGTAGTTTAGAATTGAGTATAAGATATATTGGAAGGATGATTATAAAGGATTGAACTGTATTTACATTTGGACTGTATTTACAGTAGACTTGTGTAGTATTATTGTGAAGCAGAATTGAACACGTCCGGTTAGACGTGTAATCCCCTTGGAGTTGTTGGCTTGGTAGCAGGCCTTGTTAGGGGGAGGTTATTTATGTGATTACGGGGGGGGGGAGGTGCTGCCGAATTTTCCGTAGAATAGGGAACTGTTTACTTAGAATATGCTACGAAGAGAACTAGAGATTGATAGATATACTGTGGTTATTATAGGTGGACTTTCTGCGCGCGGCATACTCGACTTGGCTTGTGGATTAAGCCGAAGAGGTATGTGATTCTTCCTATACTCTTGAGCATGATTGTTGTGAACTATATAGTACGGTAGACGTACGTGTGTGAAATGAATTTTGTTTGTTTAAAACATAAAGTGTTATAATGGCTTTATGGGAAGTTAGTTATAACGACTTTATGAAGATAAAAGAAAGATTTGATTTTGAAAGCTAAACGACTTGATTTCGGAAAAGAAGAAGTAACTTGATTTAAGTATAGGTTACTTGTTTTGAAATGAGTAAGTATTTGAGTTTTAAAGAGTATACTTGATGTTGTTTTAAAAGAAAAGCACTTGGTTTAAAAAGTATAGAGTACTTGATTTTAAAAGTCTTGTAAAGATTTTTACGAAGGTGAAGTAATTTGGTTTGAAAAGTAAACGTGTCTTTGATACTACGAGTATTAGTATCGTGTGGCTTTTACGTAAAAAGAGGTCTTTTTGAAAGAATGAAAGTATGTAGTATTTTGGGGTTGAAACCCGGATTGTTGACATAAAATGAAAGTACGTTGAACTTGCCTATGCTTGTTGTGATAGCCTTTGTTGTGCAAGTGTTTTGATTTTGTGCTACCGTGTCTCTCGGGGAGGGTCGGCTATCTGATTGATTGTTTAGACATACTGACACGTTGGATGGTCCACGAGTATGCGTCCACTTTGAGTATTATCTTGTTATTTCCTTTGGACATACTGACACGATGGGTGGCCCACGTACGCTGGCCCGCAGGATGGTTTCATGGCCATGCTTATACCGAGGTAAGATGCCGGGGCATGCGGTCATTGTGAGGATTATGTTATTTGTCCATGGACGGCTAATCCATGAAGCTTGCCGCGGTGACGAGCGATCACGGGCTTGATTTGTACATGTGGTTACAAACACACTTTAGATACTTGTCCTGGTCATTTCTCGTGTATCGGCAGGCTCTGGTAGATAGCTTAAGATACTTGCCACGGTCATATCTCGTGAGACGGTAGGCTATTGTACGCTAGCTTTAGATACTTGCCTCGCCGATTCGTGGCTGGTTTTGATCTGTAGTTGGCTCGCATTTGCAGTGAAGTTTTATGACTAGCCTTAGGATCTGGTAGTTGGCTATTCTACTTGGCCCGATCGGTTTGATGACGCAGGCAGGATCTAGTGTTCAGGTTCACATATGGGTGTGGTTTTACATCATTTACTGCCGGAAGTGAGGAATGAGTTCCACGGGCATGATTGATATTATGGGCGTGAGACCCATAGTTACGTGTGAGTGATTATTTTAGGGATATGCGTCCCCTTACTTGACCTAACAGTTTACTTATTGCGAAATGGTTTTATAAAATGATGAAATGTGATTTCATTACGATTTTCGATTACATACTTGGTAATTGCCAGATCGACCTCCTTCGGGAAGCTGCGTTCATGCCGCAGGTAGAGGTACACCATTTGTTGATCCTCGCTCATAGGATCGCAGTTCAGCGTTGGGAAGCTCCGTTTCTCCAGAGGCTTATCTTTTGGTATAGTCCCCTTGTCATTGTAGATACTTGTACATTCAGGGGTATGGCGGGGCCCTGTCCTGTCATAGTTGTTGTTACATTCTTAGAGGTCTGTAGTACTGTTGTGGGCAGGGTTGTAAAGGATTTTAACTGTTCAGTTTTATATATATGTATATACATGAAAGTGACCGTTTTGGTTAGCCTGTTTTCTTATGTTGTCTCTTGTTTCCTGTTTAAATTTTATTTTCGCTGATTTTCTCTGATGTTGTTATCACTAGGGTACCTGGGGTAAGGCACCAGTCGCGGGCCCGAGGTCGGGTCATGACAAAAGTGGTATCAGAGCAGTTAATCCTCGGAAAGTGTCTACAGACCGTATCTAGTAGAGTCTTGATTATCGGCGTGTTGTGCACCACACCTATAATCAGGAGGCTATGGGATATCTAGGATTGGTTTCTATTTCTTCTCACTCTGAGATCGTGCCTTAGAGCTGTGTTGTAAGTTGGACTCCTTCTGACGTATTCTTTTATGCCAGTCATGCCTATGCGCAAGGCAACCAGGGCCCAGAAGGGCAAGGCAGCAGAGGGAGCTGCGAGTAGAGCACAGAGGGTTACCAGGGCACGGGCCCAATCATCACCTGAGGTGGTGCTTTATTCGGGGAGTTCTGCGACGTCGCCAGCCCCAGCAGAGTTTAGCACAGCGGCAGCAGTTCCTACTGCGGCCATGATATTTGAACCTTCAGTTCCACGACCAGGGGCAGAAAATATGGATTGCGAAGAGACGGCCCTGTTACTAGCTAGGGATTCAGCAACCAGAGAGTATATAATGTACCGATATATCACGGGTCTAGATGATTATCTAGTAAAGGGTTGTGCAAGAGTAGCTCTTCAGTCAGGCATGAACATGGCCTGCGTACAGGCTTATGCGCAGCAGGCTGAGGAACGAAGAGATCGACGGATTAGTCAGGATCAGCAGAAGAGGGCCAGATCAGCAGGGTCCTTTGGTAACTTTCGAGGCGAACCGCCTCAGCAGCAGACTAGATATGCGCCTCCGCCAGTGCAGAGTGGTCCTCCACAGGCTTCAGGACGTTCGGGGTATGCAGGAGTTGGTCAGAGCTCCAGGGCTTCTGGTTCACGGATATACATAGGTTCTAGCCAGCCGGATTCAGTTTTCCCTCAGTGTTCACGATGTGGCAGGCATCATCCCGGGGAATGTCGTCTTTTTGTTGGTGCTTGTTTTACCTGCGGCCGTCAGGGCCATGTGACGAGAGAATGTTCTAGTAGGAGGGATACAGGTAGGAGGACTCAGCCTACCAGGTCAGTTGTGGATTCAGTGGTTCGGAGAGGAAGGGGTGTTAGCCAGAGGAGGCCACCCCCACCTCGGTGTGGCCGTTGTGATAGGTGTCATTCTAGGGAGTGTCGTACTACTTCGACAAATTGTTATGCATGCGGCCAGCAGGGCCATTTTGCGAGGAATTGTTCGATCAGGGGTACCACGGATGTAGGGACTCAGCCTTCAGGATCAGTGGCTAGTTCATCACCTTTTCTAGCTATGCGCCCAACAAGGCAGGATTGATTAGAACGACAAAAGGGGAAGTGAAGCAGTAGGTACAGGTATATCCTTAACCCTCTATAGATTAGTATGTGTGATTAAATGAGTATATTTTAAGTGTTATGTTCTGATAGCATTGTGTTAATTGTGATTAGAAAACATGGTTAGTTGAAAAGGTAAGATTGGGGACAGGGAAATTGTGAGCCTTGGAATATTATACGTGGAGACCTTAGATGCGAGGCCGTCTTGAGTAAAAGATTTTGTTTACGATTGACCTTTGTCGGAGTGCATAGTATACATGGGGTATATTTGTGTGATAAGTCCCTGAGTGGTGTGAAATGAAAGAGGGTAGTTGAGCTAAGAAGACCACTAGGTTTTCGTGACTTGATTAGTGAGATTGTTCCGGATCGGGGAACAAGAGTTTGGCGCGATAGCGGGTCGGGTTGAGGCCGGATCGCGGGTCAACCCGCAGCCCGGTATGAGGTGGGGTCAGTTCGAGGTGGTCCCGCCAGGTGGTAGGGTCGCGAGGGTGCTAGGCCCAAGTTTATGTAACCATCGTACGAGTTGGTGGATGAGTTCGACCAGGATCGGATCGTGATGGTCGGGGATGGCCTTAGAGGAATTTGAAGCTAGTGAGATGACCAAGTTTGGAGGTAGTGATTCCAAAGTTTTGGAAACTGAAGCGATGGCTGAAGTGTGGTACGTGTATTAGAAAGAGTTCAGGTGTACGAGAAGGGTACGATGAGTAAGGAAAGAAGCGAACGCGTGTTATGAGAACGGAAGTGATCATTTCTTTTGTGAAGTGAAGATGCGAAGGGAGTATCCTTTAGACCATGGGTGGGAGATTTTTGTGATGTTAGAGGTGATTCCTCGTTGGCTTGGATTTGAGTTTTGCGCACATGTTATATTCTGGCCATTTGTGGCATGATCGGTTTTGTAAGTATAGTAGTGGAGACTATACCGGCGCACGTATGTTTAGAGACTTAGAAGGAACATTCGGGACGAATGTTTCTAAGGGGGGAAGAATGTTATACCCCGTAGTTCCAGGGTATGTATGTGAGGACGTACGTACGAGAATACGACAGAAATTTTGGAAAGAAAGAAAGATGTGATTTTTTCGACGGAAAAGTTTCCGGGTTTTGTGAAGGAAAAAGGTTCGTTGATGGGAACTGGATTCCCAGATTTGATATTTCGACTTCTTGGATTATATTAGAATTATGAGATTTTATTTTCGGAAATGGTCACGTGGGACCCACGGGAGAAATTTACGGTTTTGTGGGGCCCACTTTGTTTTTTAGATTTTCGGTATTTTGGATACTTTCGGAAGATGAAATATTTTGGACGAGTCGGGGGGAGACACGTGTCACCCCCATGTGGCACCTTGGCCGAATTGGATGGACAAGTGGCTAGCCACTTGTCCCCTTGGCCGAATTGGCCATGACACTTGGAGAGCTTTTTCGTTGGCCATGTGGTGTGGTGGGACCCACACACACATGGCCCAATCTTGACCACACACTTGCATAGATCTTGACCCTTGATTCCTCTATAAATACCCCCCCCCCCCCTTAGTTGAATACTTCATATCATCCCACACTTAAACTTTCCAAAGCAAATACTCCATCCCTTTAGGCTTGTTTTCGTCCCCCTCCCCCACTTGTGTAGAAAATACTTTGAGTATTATTGTATAATCCCAAATACCTTGTCCTAGTATCCCTAGTAGTATTCCAAAGTTATTTCAATACTAGGAGCCCGGAAATACTACTTTATTCCAATAGTCGCAAAATGAAACCTTAGAAAAATCTTCCTAGCTTGGTTGAAGTGTTAAGAGAAGTTGTTTAGAAACTTCTAAGGGTCGCTTGGAGAGGGTTGGAGCGTAAGGAATTGGAGCTAAACGTTGCTCAGGATCGACTTATAATCTTGGATAATTTTGGGCTTATCGAGGTAATGATCTATGTCCCCCTATTGTAATTGGATATTACATATTGTAGTAGTTTAGAATTGAGTATAAGATATATTGGAAGGATGATTATAAAGGATTGAACTGTATTTACATTTGGACGGTATTTACAGTAGACTTGTGTAGTATTATTGTGAACAAGAATTGAACACGTCCGGTTAGACGTGTAATCCCCTTGGAGTTATTGGCTTGGTAGCAGGCCTTGTTAGGGGGAGGTTATTTATGTGATTGCGGGGGGGGGGAGGTGCTGCCGAATTTTCCGTAGAATAGGGAACTGTTTACTTAGAATATGCTACAAAGAGAACTAGAGATTGATAGATATACCGTGGTTATTATAGGTGGACTTTCTGCGCGCGGCATACTCGACTTGGCTTGTGGATTAAGCCGAAGAGGTATGTGATTCTTCCTATACTCTTGAGCATGATTGTTGTGAACTATATAGTATGGTAGACGTACGTGTGTGAAATGAATTTCGTTTGTTTAAAACATAAAGTGTTATAATGACTTTATGGGAAGTTAGTTATAACGACTTTATGAAGATAAAAGAAAGATTTGATTTTGAAAGCTAAACTACTTGATTTCGGAAAAGAAGAAGTAACTTGATTTAAGTATAGGTTACTTGTTTTGAAAAGAATAAGTATTTGAGTTTGAAAGAGTATACTTGATGTTGTTTTAAAAGAAAAGCACTTGGTTTAAAAAGTATAGAGTACTTGATTTTAAAAGTCTTGTAAAGATTTTTACGAAGGTGAAGTAATTTGGTTTGAAAAGGAAACGTGTTTTTGATACTACGAGTATGTCACGACCCGTTCCGGGGCCCGTGACTGGTGCCTTACCCGGGCACCCAAGTAGTCATACATCAGAGTAATCAGCGGAACATAAAAACAATACATGAAACAAAATGTGAAATGAGACACATTTTACCTGAGAGAAAATCGCCTTACGGCATATATATATAATTACAAAGTTGAACAGTTTAATCCTTACAACCCCGCCACAATAAAGCATGGACCTCTAAGATTTATACAACAATTATAACGACAGGGCTCCGTCATACCTGAACGCATAAGAACCTCTGGACTCGGTGGTAACATACCAAAAGATAAGCCTCGAAGGAACGAGCTTCCAATACGCTGAAATGTGATCCTAAACGCGGATCGACGGTAGATGTACCTCTACTGCGCATGAACGCAGCCCGGCGAGGTCGATAACAGTACTAAGTATGTGAAATCAGAATCGTAAATGAAATCATAATAGTCTATATAAAGCGGAGACATGTATGATAACCAAACTACAAGACACACATATAATGATTATATCAAGTCGTGACTCACGCCTCCAAGTCATTACTCAAATATAAATATTGGGTCTCACGCCACAACATCAATCATGCGTGGAATACCTTCCTCACCGCCAGATATGATATGATAACACCAAGAAGTACACCAACACCAAGTCCTACTGATGCCAAAGCCGTACTAACAATACTATACAACCAAACCACGGGCGACATCGGGCAAGTACGGCCGACTACCGGATACCGCGCCGTGGTCACGTAGTCGACCGGGCAAGTACGAGGGATAAATACCAGGTACCAAGGCCGTGTCACGAGACTTCGTCACTACACTGAACGGGGCAAGTGCGAGGGCTAACTACCAGGTACCAAGGCCGAATCAGCCACGAGACGGGGCAAGTACGAAAGCCGACCACCAGATACCAAGGCCGAACAGTAAAACCTCATGGAGAGCTAGTCCATGGAATAACAATCCTAATGGAACCATACCCGTGGGCCACCCATCGTGTCAGTAGGTCCAAGAGGATACAACAAAATAACACTATCAGCGAGCGCATCTGCGGAATTCTCCGCCACCGCCAAGACGCCCAAGCAAGTTCTCAACAAGTCAACCGGCCCTCTACCGAGAGACGCGGTAGTATAGAAACACAATTCTTGCACAACAAAGGCTATCACAACAAGCATAGGCAAGTTTCACAACAACAAG
Source organism: Przewalskia tangutica (assembly GCA_029844215.1). NCBI lineage: Eukaryota > Viridiplantae > Streptophyta > Magnoliopsida > Solanales > Solanaceae > Przewalskia > Przewalskia tangutica. The sequence continues at coordinate 48,884,166 of CM056730.1, forward strand.
CATAGGCAAGTTATACACAACTCAAGGTACTTTCATTTTATGTCAAAGTCCGGGTTTTAACCCTAAAGTACTACGTACGTTAAATTCCTTTTAAAGATCCATTTCTTTTACAAAGGTCACCCGATACCCGTAGTATAAAAATAGAGTGACTTACATTGTTAAGTAAACAAAAACGCTTTCCTTTGTAAAATCAAGTAACAACATTATTTTCCAAACGTTCAAGTTTGCCTAATTTCAAATGCTCAAGTTTCTCATTTTCGAAAAGGTTTCGTAGTTCATAGTTTTAATCCTTTAAAACATAATTCTCTTTTAAACAATTGAGAAACATATGCCTTATAGGTGAGTAGGTTATTCTTGTTTATAATCAATCTTATTAAGACCATGATCTAGGAAATGTAATATCATTTTGTCTCATCTTAGTTTCTATGCAGATGGAGGTTTCTACTGGTTTTAATAATACTTCATTATTCAATACATTTTCCTTTATTAACGCCGCAGTTGGTTTGTCGATACTCATTCGATTTCAAATCAAGAAACATTATTCCTTTTAAAAACCAAGTACTCATTACTCACGAATGAGGTTTCACACAAAATTCATATTAATTCACTTAAGTCAAGTCTCTTATCTTTTAAGATCAAGTCTCTTAACTTCTAAAAATCAGTAAACCATTCTCTTTATCTCTCTTAAGACGTTATACCTATCTTCCCATAAAGCTAGTATAACTCTTATGTTTTCAAAACCAAGTATTACTCATCTTTCAAAAAGGTTTCTTAATTCTTTTGAAATACTTCAAGATTCTTATTATTCAGGCTTAAGTCAAAAGACATTGCCGTACAACTACGTTCAATTAGCACACGTACGTCTACCGTACTATATATATATTCTTGTAAAATACTTCCAGATTCTTATTATTCAGGCTTAAGTCAAAATACATTGTCGTACAACTACGTTCAGTTAGCACACGTACGTCTACCGTACTATATATATATTCTTGTAAAATACTTCCAGATTCTTATTATTCAGGCTTAAGTCAAAAGACATTGTCACACGTACGTCTACCGTACTATATATATTCCTTTAAAATATCATGCTCAAGAGTATAGGAAGAATCACATACCTCGCGACGATTATCGACTATAAGCAAAACGCTCCATGGCTATAACCCGGCTAGCCTTGTCCACCTTCCAAGTAGCACATGCTACTCGCAGAACATTCAACCAATAAAGGCTATCAGTCTACTGTAACTACAGTCCTATGTAAGTACAGTTGAATATTCTACTTTATTATTCTTCTGATGTGATCTATTCAAGTCTATTCTGTAATATCCTCCTATTACAGTTCAATTCTTTTCTGTAATATCCTTCTATTACAGTTCAAATCTCTTCTATGAATCTTATATTCATTTCTATACAACTACAGTATGTAATTACCAATTACCATAGAAGGGCGAGTATTTACCTCGATGAGCCCAAAATTATCCAAGTTTAATGTCGCTCCTGAGCAACGTTAAGCTCCTACTCCGTGCGCTCCAACCCGCTCCAAACAACCCTTAGAAGTTATACGCAACTTCTACTTAACACTTCAACCGACTATGAAGGTTTTCCTTAGGGTTTCGTTTAGTGACTGAAGGAAATATAGTAGTATTTACGGGCTCTACGTATAGAGGTAACTTTGGAAAGTACTACAAGGTATTTGGGCTAAAGTATTTTGGCATTATAACAATACTTGGAGAGTATTTCTATACCACAAAAGGGGGGTATTATACGAAACCACTAGGCAAGTGGGGACCTGACGAACACAACACTTGGGAGAGGGTTTTAGACTTGGAGAATGATTTTTGGATGAAGAAGTTCATCAACTAAGGGGGGTATTTATAGGTCAAGCAAAGGCCAACCAATGGCCAAGATGAAGCCAAGTGCTAGGCAAGTGTAGGGCTAGGATTTAACCATGTGTACCTTATCCATCTACCACACCAACTTGCACAAAAATATCCTACCAACCACAAGCTCCAAGTCGTCCAACTTGCCTCCCCACTCACTTAATGTGAGGTGACACATGTCACCCTCCCGTTGGTCCAAAATGTTTCGTCTCTCGGAAAAATCCGCAAAAATAAAAAATCACATCGCCGTATTTTTCCTTCGCAAGTCTTGTAAAACGTTTCATTTAAAAACGATTCTTTCGCACTTGGTACAAATTTCGAACCTTGCCAACCTTAAGGCTTAAATTTTTATACGCACGCCTCACGCATACTACGGAAATACTGGTATAACATTTTTCCCTCCTTAGAAACATTCGTCCCGAATGTTCCTTCTCAAGACGGATAACGATAAAGTTCCTCTAACAAGTTGCCAACGCCACACCTGGCCATGAAATAACACACGTTCTCTTCCTTCCTTACTCGTCGTGCCCTTCTCGAACACTTGAACTCTTCTAGTATACGTACCACACTTCAGTCATCGCTTTAGTTTCCAAAACTTTGGAGTCACTACCTCCAAACTTGGTCATCTTACTAGCCTCAATCTCCCTTAAGGCCATTCCCGGCCTTCACGATCCGCTTCTGGTCGAACACATCCACGAACTCATACGATGGTCATCTAAACTTGGGCCTAGCACCCTCGTGACCCTACCACATGGCGGGACCACCTCGAACTGACCCAACCCCAAACCGGGCTACGGGTTGACCCGCAACATGGCCCCAACCCGACCCACTTAACGCATCAAGCTCTTGTTTCCCGATCCGGAACAATCTTACCTATACAGGTCATGAAAGCTACCACTTCCATTTTACACTACCCAAGGAATTTTCCCACAATTACTCCACGTATACTTATACATTCTGACAAAGATCACCCGCAAAGTCTTGTACTCAAGACGGCCTTACATCTAAGGTCTCAACTGTAATATTCTAAGGTTCATCATTTTCTCACCCCCAGGCTTACCCTTTTTCACTAACCAGGTTTTGAAATCACATTTTAGCACAAAGCTATCCGAACATAACACTAAACACATCATCATAACATCAATACATACAAGTCTCTAGAGGGTTAAGGATATACCTGAAAATAGGCGGTTCAAAGGACCGCTAAAACTGGGAACTTCCACCGCGACCTCTGCCGTGGCTCACGTGTATGAACATCCCGTCTAGCTATGGAAGGTGAAGAACCCGCAATCGATCCGTAGTCTGTGCTATCCTACCGCTACCCAGTCTGGACGCTTCGCCAGATGGCCTGTGGCCGCAAGAATAACAATCTCCCAAGTTAGTACGACACTCTCCTTATGAAGTTTTCCACAACCGCCACACCGAGACAAGGGAGACTCATCCGCGAGCACTCCTACTCCTCAAAATCTGAAACACAGGAGCCACGACCGCTCCCGAATACCCCGAAGGTCCCGGCGTCGCGAGGACCACTCTATCTCGGGCGAGGTACATAACTAGTTCATTCCGAGGCGGTTCGCCTCGAAAGTCACCAAAGGACCTGCTGCTCGCCCTTCTCGCTGATCTTGGTCATTCCGTCGATTTCTCCGCCTCACATCCAAGTGCATAAGCTCGCACGCGGCAATGTCCATGCCTACCAAGAGCTACACCGAACCACTTTATGCTAGGTAATCATCGAGCCTCAGAACATATCGGTGCACTCGATCCTCCATACTAGCTACTAACGGGACGCATCGCCAATGAGTCGAACTCACATTGTACTCCCGAACCGCACGCTCGCTCGCCGCAACACTAAAAACTGTTTACCGAGCCCTCCTCATCCGCGAGGCAAGAAATGTGCAAGAAATGCTCCGAGAACTCGTCCCATATAGCCGAAGTGCATTCTCTCCCGACAGCTCCCACGAATCAAACCATTCGATCGCGTATCACGCAGCCGATGCGAACCTAGACCACCGACTCGGTCTCCGATGCCTCGATCACTCTACGATCCGATGAATCGCTTGATGAACTCTGCGATCATCCCGAGGCCTCGACCCATAAAACTCGCGGGCTACAACTCGGAAAATCCCGTAGCCTCAAACTATCCGATCTAGGGGACCATCGGTGCATCGAACCGCCGGCCCACTTATCTCAAGCATGGCCACAACCGTGGCCATTAATCGGGCCCACTTGTAACCCATCTCCTGCTCGCCTGCATGGGACCGGAGGCTCGTGCATCGTGGTCTCAGAGACCGCCACGCTCTACTCGCAGCTCGCCGCTTGCCCTTCGCCGGCGGGTTGCCTTCGCACGAGGCATAATCGTAAAAACGGCACGCCGAGAGGGTCCAACTTATCACACGGCTCTAAGGCACGATCTCGGAATGAGAAGAATGGAAACTAATCCTAAATGTCCCGCGACCTCGATTATAAATGTGGTGCACAACACACCGATAATCAAGACTCTACTAGACACGGTCAGACACTTTCCGAGGATTAATCGCTTCGATACCACTTTTGTCACAACCCGCATCGGGCGTGGATCGTGCCTTACCCGCACCCAAGTAGTCATACATCGAGTAATCACGGAACATAAAAACAATACATGAAACAAAATGTGAAATGAGACACATTTTACCTGAGAGAAAATCGCCTTACGACATATATATATAATTACAAAGTTGAACAGTTTAATCCTTACAACCCTGCCCACAACAGTGCTACAGACCTCTAAGATTTATACAACAACTATGACGGGACAGGGCCCCGCCATACCCCTGAACGCATAAGAACCTACTGACTGTGGTAACATACCAAAAGATAAGCCTCCAAGGAACAGAGCTTCAATACGCTGAAATGTGATCCTAAACGCGGATCGGCGGTAGATGTACCTCTACTGCGCAGATTTAACGCACTTCCGGAGGTCGATAACAGTACAAGTATGTGAAATCAGAAAGCAGAAATGAAATCATAATAGTCTATATAAAGCAGAGACATGTATGATAACCAAACTACGATACACATATAATGATTATATCAAGTCGTGGACTCACGCCTCCAAGTCATTACTCAAATATAAATATTGGGTCTCACGCCCACAACATCAATCATGCCCGTGGAATACCTTCCTCACCACGCAAGATATGATATGATAACACCAAGAAGTACACCAACACCAAGTCCTACCGATGCCAAAGCCGTACTAACAATACTATACAACCAAACCACGGTCGACACGGGCAAGTACGAAGCCGACTACGGATACGGCCGCGTGTCACGTAGTCGACCGGGCAAGTACGAGGATAACTACCGGTACCAAGCGTCGGTCACGAGACTTCGCCACTACATCGAGCGGGCAAGTGCGAGGGCTAAATACCGTACCAAGGCCGAATCACCACGAGGCGGCAAGTACGAAAGCCACCACCGATACCAAGGCCGAACAGTAAAACCTCATGGAGAGCTAGTCCATGGAATAACAATCCTAATGGAACCATACCCGTGGGCCACCCATCGTGTCAGTAGGTCCAAGAGGATACAACAAAATAACACTATCAGCGCGAGCGCACTGCGGAATTCTCCGTCACCGCCAGACGCCCAAGCAAGTTCTCAACAAGTCAACCGCCTCTACCGAGAGACGCGGTAGTATAGAAACACAATTCTTGCACAACAAAGGCTATCACAACAAGCATAGGCAAGTTTCACAACAACAAGCATAGGTAAGTTATACACAACTCAAGGTACTTTCATTTTATGTCAAAGTCGGTTTTAACTCCTAAAGTACTACGACGTTAAATTCCTTTTAAAGATCCATTTCTTTTACAAAGGTCACCCGATAATTCGTAGTATAAAAATAGAGTGACTTACATTGTTAAGTAAACTAAAACGCTTTCCTTTGTAAAATCAAGTAACAACATTATTTTCCAAACGCTCAAGTTTGCCTAATTTCAAATGCTCAAGTTTCATTTTGAAAAGGTTTCGTAGTTCATAGTTTTAATTCTTTAAAACATAATTCTCTTTAAACAATTTGAGAAACATATGCCTTATAGGTGAGTAGGTTATTCTTGTTTATAATCAATCTTATTAAGCACCATGATCTAGGAAATGTAATATCATTTTGTCTCATCTTAGTTTCTATGCAGATGGAGGTTTCTACCGGTTTTAATAATACTTCATTATTCAATATATTTTCCTTTATTAACGCTGCAGTTGGTTTGTCGATACTCATTCGATTTCAAATCAAGAAACATTATTCCTTTTAAAAACCAAGTGCTCATTACTCACGAATGAGGTTTCACACAAAATTCATATTAATTCATTTAAGTCAAGTCTCTTATCTTTTAAGATCAAGTCTCTTAACTTCTAAAAATCAGTAAACCATTCTCTTTATCTCTCTTAAGACGTTATACCTATCTTCCCATAAAGCTAGTATAACTCTTATGTTTTCAAAACCAAGTATTACTCTTCTTTCAAAAAGGTTTCTTAATTCTTTTGACATACTTCAAGATTCTTATTATTCAGGCTTAAGTCAAAAGACATTGCCGTACAACTACGTTCAGTTAGCACACGTACGTCTACCGTACTATATATATATTCTTGTAAAATACTTCCAGATTCTTATTATTCAGGCTTAAGTCAAAAGACATTGCCACTCGTACGTCTACCGTACTATATATATTCCTTTAAAATATCATGCTCAAGAGTATAGGAAGAATCACATACCTCGCGACGATTATCGACTATAAGCAAAACGCTTCATGGCTATAACCCGGCTAGCCTTGTCCACCTTCCAAGTAGCACATGCTACTCGCAGAACATTCAACCAATAAAGGCTATCACCATCAGAATACAAATTCTATGTAAGTACAATTGAATCTTCTACTTTATTATTCTTCTGATGTGATCTATTCAAGTCTATTCTGTAATATCCTCCTATTACAGTTCAATTCTTTTCTGTAATATCCTTCTATTACAGTTCAAATCTCTTCTATGAATCTTATATTCATTTATATACAACTACAGTATGTAATTCCCAATTACAATAGAAGGACAATAGTATTTACCTCGATGAGCCCAAAATTATCCAAGTTTAATGTCGCTCATGAGCAACGTTAAGCTCCTACTCCGTGCGCTCCAACCCGCTCCAAACAACCCTTAGAAGTTCTACGCAACTTCTACTTAACACTTCAACCGACTATGAAGGTTTTCCTTAGGGTTTCGTTTAGTGACTGAAGGAAATATAGTAGTATTTCTGGGCTCTACGTATAGAGGTAACTTTGGAAAGTACTACAAGGTATTTGGGATAAAGTATTTTGGCATTATAACAATACTTGGAGAGTATTTCTATACCACAAAAGGGGGGTATTATACGAAACCACTAGGCAAGGGGGGGTGGGGGGGTAGATTCTCGGCCAAGGCTTCCCAAGGGGGGGGGGGGACCTTGGACGAACACAACACTTAAGGTGGGGAGGGTTTTTAGACTTGGAAAATGATTTTTGGATGAAGAAGTTCATCAACTAAGGGGGGTATTTATAGGTCAAGCAAAGGCCAACCAATGGCCAAGATGAAGCCAAGTGCTAGGCAAGTGTAGGGCTAGGATTTAACCATGTGTACCTTATCCATCTACCACACCAACTTGCACAAAAATATCCTACCAACCACAACCTCCAAGTCGTCCAACTTGCCGCCCCAATCACTTCCAATGTGAGGGTGACACATGTCACCCTCCCGTTGGTCCAAAATGTTTCGTCTCTCGGAAAAATCCGCAAAAAATAAAAATGACATAGCCGTATTTTTCCCTTCGCAAGTCTTGTAAAACGTTTCGTCGAAAAACGATTCTTTTCGACACTTGTGTACAAATTTCGAACCTTGCCAACCTTAAGGCTTAAATTTTTATACGTACGCCCTCACGTACATACTCTGGAAATACGGGGTATAACAGAGTATTAGTATCGTGTGGCTTTTACGTAAAAAGAGGTATTTTTGAAAGAATGAAAGTATGTAGTATTTTGGGGTTGAAACCCGGATTGTTGACATAAAATGAAAGTACGTTGAACTTTCCTATGCTTGTTGTGATAGCCTTTGTTGTGCAAGTGTTTTGATTTTGTGCTACCGTGTCTCTCGGGGAGGGCCGGCTATCTGATTGATTGTTTGGACATACTGACACGTTGGATGGTCCACGAGTATGCGTCCACTTTGAGTATTATCTTGTTATTTCCTTTGGACATACTGACACGATGGGTGGCCCACGGGTATGCGTCCAGTAGGATGGTTTCATGGCCATGCTTATACCGAGGTAAGATGCCGGGGCATGCGGTCATTGTGAGAATTATGTTATTTGTCCATGGACGGCTAATCCATGAATCTTGCCGCGGTGACGAGCGATCACGGGCTTGATTTGTACATGTGGTTACAGGCACACTTTAGATACTTGTCCTGGTCATTTCTCGTGTATCGGCAGGCTCTGGTAGATAGCTTAAGATACTTGCCAAGGTCATATCTCGTGAGACGGTAGACTATTGTACGCTAGCTTTAGATACTTGCCTCGGCCAGTTGCGTGGCTGGTTTGGATCTAGTAGTTGGCTTCCGTACCTTGCCCGTGAAGTTTTATGACTAGCCTTAGGATCTGGTAGTTGGCTATTCTACTTGGGCCAATCGGTTTGATGACGCAAGCAGGATCTAGTGTTCAGGTTCACATATGGGTGTGGTTTTACATCATATACTGCCGGCAGTGAGGAATGAGTTCCACGGGCATGATTGATATTATGAGCGTGAGACCCATAGTTACGTGTGAGTGATTATTTTGGGGATATGCATCCCCTTACTTGACCTAACCGTTTACTTATTGCGAAATGGTTTTATAAAATGATGAAATGTGATTTCATTACAGTATTTTCAGTTTCACATACTTGGTACCTGTTATCGACCTCCTTCTGGGCCGCTCATGCCGCAGTGAGGTACACCATTGTTGATTGTCACACCTCAACCCGGGCGTGGATCGTGCCCTACCTGGGCACCCTTCTACTTAACAACACAAGTAAACTGCGGAAATTAAATAACACCTCATCTTTTATTTTTTAACCAGTGTACGTGCAAGGGCAAAACCGACAAGGCTGCCATATATACACAAACAAAAGACACTACATCGTACATGAGTCCAATCCCACATATGAATACGCACTTAAGAGTTAAATCGAAATATGACGGACAAGGCCCCGCTGCACCCATAATCGCATAAAAGCACTGCATGAAAGAACTTATACCAAAAAGATAAACTCCCAATGAAGGAGCTATCCAAAACTCGGCGAGGATCCTACACTGCCGATCACCAAACAGCAGACCTAAACTCGCGGATTTAACGCAGCCGGGCGAGGTCAAGACGAAGAATGTACCATGTGAACTAAAATATCGTAGCAAAATCATAACTTAACAAAACAGGAGACATGTATGATAATCAAATTACAGTACACAATACATAAACAGTCATATCAAGTCAGGGACGCCCGCCCTCAAAGTCATTACTAAAAACATAACCATGGGTCTCACGCCCATAATATCAATCATGCCCGTGGAATCCTTCTGCACTGCCGGCAGTCCATGATACAATATAACACCAATAGGCATACATGAACACCAAGTCCCACCGGTGGTATAACGTCTTGGGGATTTACCCCTCACTTATACTCTTACCCTGGAGAAGGTGGTAAAGCAGGTGGTATAGTATCTTGGGGGTTTACCCCTCACTTATACTCTTACCCTGGAGAAGGTGGTATAACGTCTTGGGGCTTGCTCCTCATTTATACTCTTACCCTATCTCAACCGGCCGTCAAACAACACATAAATCAGGTGGTACAGCGTCTTGGGGGTTTACCCCTCACTTATACTCTTACCCTGGAGAAGGTGGTACATCGTCTTGGGGGTTTACCCTTCACTTATACTCTTACCCTATCTCGACCGACCATCAAAGAAGACATAAGGACTACCATGTCTTTTATAAAAATCCGGGAATTTAACCCAAGTACTACAGATAACGGAAGCATACCCGTGGAATCCCACATCACTGTCGGTACGTCCAAATAACTTACCACCAGACAGCCGACCCTCCAACCGAGAGTCGCGGCAACATAATATAACATAATACTTGCACTCAAAGGCTATCACCAGCACACATAGGCTAATTCTCAATTAACCAAGCCAAAGTACTTATCAAGGCACAAAATAGAATAATTCTCTTTTAACAAGCCAAAGTACTTATCAGTGCACAAATAGAATAATTCTCATTTAACAAGCCAAAGTACTTATCAGGGCACAAATAGAATAATTCTCATTTAACAAGCCAAAGTACTTATCAGGGCACACATAGAATAATTCTCATTTAACAAGCCAAAGTACTTATCAGGGCAAATAGAATAATTCTCATTTAACAAGACAAAGTACTTATCAGGGCACAAATAGAATAATTCTCATTTAACAAGCCAAAGTACTTATCAGGGCACAAATAAAATAATTCTCATTTAACAAGCCAAAGTACTTATCAGGGCATAAATAGAATAATTCTCATTTCACAAGCCAAAGTACTTATCAGGGCACAAATAGAATAATTCTCATTTAACAAGCCAAAGTACTTATCAGGGCACAAATAGAATAATTCTCATTTAACAAGCCAAAGTACTTATCAGGGCACAAATAGAATAATTCTCATTTAACAAGTCAAAGTACTTATCAGGGCACAAATAGAATAATTCTCATTTAACAAGCCAAAGTACTTATCAGGGCACAAATAGAATAATTCTCATTTAACAAGCCAAAGTACTTATCAGGGCACAAATAGAATAATTATCATTTAACAAGCCAAAGTACTACGTACGTACATTCTTTTCAAAAGACTCTTTTTTATGTAAAACCTCAAGATACTAACACCCGTAGTATCAAGGCATGTCTATTTTTCAAAGTAAGTTACTACACTTTTGGAAAACTCATTTCAAAGTTTGAAATCAAGTAACTTCAAATTTTCACAATCTAGGCAACTTATGCCCATTAATAAAAAATAGACAACTTTCTTAACCTTCCATAAAGCCGTTATAACCCTTTATGGTTTTAGACATATCCATTCCTTTTTATAACCAAGAGACTTATACTTTAAAAATCAATTATCACATACTTGCAAAACAAGTTCTTAACTTTCAAAATTTCTTCAAGTCTCTTAATATATAGAAAACAAGTTTCTTCTCTTAAATCATGTCATTTCTCCTCTTTTAAATCAAATAAGTAAATCACTCCTTTGACTCCCCTAAAGTCATTATAATGACCTTTAGGTTTTGGAACTAAGGCACTAGCCAAAAGATTTGGAAACCACTTCCTTTTCAAGACTCTATGTACCTTAAGTAAAATACATTCACTTTTAAGAATCCAAACTTCACTAAGGAAAATGGATTATACAACTTACAATTTAAACATCAAAGTACAATCAAGGAAGTACATAGAACAAATTCTATTTTAGGCAATCCAAATACAACCAAGGAATGGATCATTTAAGGAGTAGGAAGTACTTTCTTTCTCTTAAGGAATCATGCTAGAAGAGGAGATAGTTCACATACCTTTTCGGCTAAATCCACAAGCTAAGCCGAATACGCCGTACGTAGAAGTGTCAACCTATAATGGTCACAACAAGACTATCAACTTCTAGTCTCTACCGTAGAATAATACTAAGTATACGGTCTCTAATTCTATGGAAAATCGGGCAGCACTTCCTTTGTTTCTACTCACTTTGCCACCTTTTTCAAGGTCGAATACAGTAACCAACACGCCACATTTAAGGCTCAAAACAACAACCAAACAAAGGGGATTACACGCCTTACAATACGTGTAAAATTCCGCCCCACAATTCATACCAAGTAGTTTAAAACTCCAAGCCCTTCTCGGCCAACTACATACTAACAATTCAAAGTCTTTTCCAATCCTTTTCCAATTCCAAGTTCTAAGGTCTAACATGTTATATAGTTATAAACCATTTCAACAACTACAATTTCCTTCTTACACAACATGCGACGACTTAAACGAATAATCAACTTGAATTGTAGTCTTAAGGCTAACATGCTAGTTTTCGGATTAGGGTTCCAATAGCCAATATAATAATCAAACTTCGTAATATATAACTCATGCTTGCTAATAACCATAGCTACAACAATAAGTAAACCTTAATTGCTAAAACGATAAGATTATACCTTTATAAGCCCTTAAAATTTCCAAGAATCAAAGTCGCGCCTTAGCAATTCTTAGCTCCTTTCCTTAAGTTCCAATCCGCTCCAAGCACTCCTTAGAGGCCTATGAAGAACCCATCTTCAAGTTCCAACTTCAAAGTTGAAGAACTTCTAAGTTTCCGCCATGACTAATACTAAAAACGCCGCTTCCAAATCTTTCTATTGAGATATCCTTACAACACTCTTAGGACATTGGGTTTAAGTCTTGTGGCTAATGGATCAAAATCACAAAATTTTCTCCTTTCTTCTTAGCAAACCCGAGAGCAATGGGCACACACAAGCTCTCTCAATTTTTCTAAGTGTTAAATGAGCTAGTCTTGCACTAGTAGTAACCTTATAAAACACAATGGAGGGCTTATATATCAACAAATGTGAGGCTCGGATGACTTTCACTTGGATTAAGCCTATGTGGACAAGTTGACTGGTCAAATATATCAAGCTTGCAAGACTTATCATCTACATAGGTCAAATGACCATTTTATCCTTGCAACATTTCGACCAAGACCATGTGGGTGCCACGTGTCGCCTCTCATTCGCCCATAAAATTCAGAACCTCATGGCCCCACAAAATGTAAAATTTCTGTGGGCCCCACGTGACCAAATCCAGAAAATAAATTTCCATAAGGTTAAGAGTTCCCTACTTTTTAAATAATGCATTTTGAGAATCCAATTCTCAACAACGAACCTTTTTCCTTTCCGACGTCCGGAAGATTTTCCGTCGGAAAAACAATTCTTCTTTTCGTACTAATTTCCAAGTCTTGATTCCTTACGCATATTCTCTTATACATGTCCCGGGCTTACTGGTGTAACATTCTTCCTTAGAAACATTCGTCCCGAATGTTCTTAGTCGGTTTCAAGATATACAAACTCCGGCATAATCTCTATACTATGCCTATCAATCAAAACTGCACAAGACCAACGATGCCACACATGGCCATCACCTAACATACGTAAACATAATAATGGACCTTCCGTCCGTGGTCCCTTCTCACAAAACTCGAAGGTTACAGTCTTCCCAAACACGGGATCCTTAGAGGTTCCTTTCTTTCCTTACTTGTCATACTTTCTCGTACTTTCAAACTCATCTAGTACACGTACAAAATCTCAAATTTTGTTTCTCTTCTCCAATCCTTGGAGTTACTATCCAAACTTGGCCATATAGTTACTTACCTTCCCGTTAAGGCTCTTCTCGGTCCTTACGACCTAGTTCCGGTGGAACGCATCCACGAACTCGTACAACGTTCAACTAGAATTGGGCCTAGCACCCTCGTGTCCCTATCACATAGAAGGACCATTTCTAACTGACATCACCCCATTCCATACTATCGGTTGACCCGAAATGAGTCCATAACCCGACTCATCGTCACACTTAACTTCTCACTTTACTAATCAAAGTATCCCTACCTCTGGGGTACTATCACTTTACAACTCATGCAATAAAGGGAAAACATATACGCTAGGGCAAAATCTGAATCTAACAATGCACGTATGATTCAAAAGAATCGAGATATACTCAGAACCCCGCGATGTCGCCTCGATCCCGCCGTAGTCACGTCATCTCGCGTTCGTAGGACCGCGAACTATAAACTCCACACCGACTCTACCACGGTGGCTAACATCCAACACCCGCTCGGGAACGCATACCGCGAGGAAAGGGAACCAACTACAAATTTCATAGCCGAGCCACTTCACCAAAGGTTTTTCTAAAAGGACATACCCTCAGCATATGGCCCGGACGGCCACAATAAAAACAAACACCTGTGCCATAACGGCATTTCCCCGAATGACGCTTACCACATCTGATACACTGAGGAATAGGTGGCCTCGACCGAGAAAATCCTCTGCTCCTCTGAGAACCTCGACCTCTGGAGCTTGGACCGGCTCCTAAATACCTTGTGGGGTCCAAAATCCCACCTGTGGAACCGCAGTGGTATGTACTAGGTAGGCCGACGAATATCTCACTGGCCGAGGCAGCTCGCCCAAAACTCACCGATAACCAACCGGCCTAGCCTCTTACGCAGATCTCCGCTACCGCCTCTACCCTCGTACACTGTCTGCATCGGGCCGAATAACCTCCGGTGATGAAATCAGAGTAATCGCTATCTTGGTCAATAACATAATGGCTTCCTTCATGACCCTAAAGTCTTCCCTTAACTGAGAAACTGGAGGCTCTGGTGCTGGGGCCTCAAAACTCGCGCAGAATAACTCGCCATCGCGAACAACATCCGCACTCGGGCATAAGCCCTATCAACTCTCCGAGTCCGACTAGTATCTCTCGCTACTCCTTGCCCTTCGGCGGCCGTTCTCCTCGAGGCATAATCAGAACACAACAATACGCCGAGAGGAATTATCTTACTAACACAGCTCTATGGCAACATCTTATAGTGAGAAGAATAGAAACCAACTCCTAAATGTCCTGTAGCCTCCTGTTTATGGGTGTGGCGCGCAACACACCGATAATCAAGACTCTACTAGACACGGTCTGTAGACATTCCGAGGATCGATCGCTCGATACCACTCTACAACCCGAACCTCAAGCTGGATGGTGCCCTACCTGGGCACCCTTCTACCTTAACAACACAAGTAAACTGCGGAAATTAAATAACACCTCATCTTTTATTTTTTAACCAGTGTACGTGCAAGGGCAAAGCCGACAAGGCTGCCATATATACACAAACAAAAGACACTACATCGTACATGAGTCCAATCCCACATATGAATACAGACCTCTAAGAGTTAAACTGAAATATGACGGGACAAGGCCCCGCCGTACCCATAACTGTACAAAAGCCTGTACTGAAAGAACTTATACCAAAAAGATAAACTCCAATGTATGAGCTATCCAAAACTCGAAAGGTGATCCTACACTGCCGATCACCAAACAAGGTACCTAAACTGCGGCATGAACGCACTTCGGGCGAGGTCAAGAAGAATGTACCAAGTATGTGAATCAAAATATCAGAGCAAAATCATAACAATCTAACAAAACAGAGACATGTATGATAATCAAATTACAAGATACAATACATAAACAATATATCAAGTCGTGACGCCCGCCTCAAAGTCATTACTAAAAACATAACCATGGGTCTCACGCCATAATATCAATCATGCCCGTGGAATCCTTCCTCACCGCTATCCATGATACAATATAACACCAATAGGCATACATGAACACCAAGTCCCACGGTGGTATAGCGTCTTGGGATTTACCTCACTTATACTCTTACTCGAGTAGGTGGTAAAGCGTGGTATAACATCTTGGGGTTTACCCTCACTTATACTCTTACCCCGGAGAAGGTGGTATAACGTCTGGGCTTGCTCTCATTTATACTCTTACCCTATCTCAACCTGGCCAAACAACACATAAAACAGTGGTACAGCGTCTGGGGTTTACCCTCACTTATACTCTTACCCTGGAGAAGCTGGTACAGCGTCTTGGGGGTTTACCCCTTACTTATACTCTTACCCTATCTCGACCGACCATCAAACAAGACATAAGGACTACCATGTCTTTTATAAAAATCCGGGAATTTAACCCAAGTACTACAGATAACGGAAGCATACCCGTGGAATCCCACATCACTGTCGGTACGTCCAAATAACTTACCACCAGACAGCCGACCCTCCAACCGAGAGTCGCGGCAACATAATATAACATAATACTTGCACTCAAAGGCTATCACCAGCACACATAGGCTAATTCTCAATTAACCAAGCCAAAGTACTTATCAAGGCACAAAATAGAATAATTCTCATTTAACAAGCCAAAGTACTTATCAGGGCACAAATAGAATAATTATCATTTAACAAGCCAAAGTACTTATCAGGGCACAAATAGAATAATTCTCATTTAACAAGCCAAAGCACTTATCAGGGCACAAATAGAATAATTCTCATTTAACAAGCCAAAGTACTTATCAGGGCACAAATAGAATAATTCTCATTTAACAAGCCAAAGTACTACGTACGTACATTCTTTTCAAAAGACTCATTTTTATGTAAAACCTCAAGATACTAACACCCGTAGTATCAAGGCATGTCTATTTTTCAAAGTAAGTTACTACACTTTTGGAAAACTCATTTCAAAGTTTGAAATCAAGTAACTTCAAATTTTCACAATCTAGGCAACTTATGCCCATTAATAAAAAATAGACAACTTTCTTAACCTTCCATAAAGCCGTTATAACCAACTTCCCATAAAGCCGTTATAACCATTTATGATTTTACACATATCCATTCATTTTTATAACCAAGAGACTTATACTTTAAAAACCAATTATCACATACTTGCAAAACAAGTTCTTAACTTTCAAAATTTCTTCAAGTCTCTTAATATATAGAAAACAAGTTTCTTCTCTTAAATCATGTCATTTCTCCTCTTTTAAATCAAATAAGTAAATCACTCCTTTGACTCCCCTAAAGTCATTATAATGACCTTTAGGTTTTGGAACTAAGGCACTAGCCAAAAGATTTGGAAACCACTTCCTTTTCAAGACTCTATGTACCTTAAGTAAAATACTTTCACTTTTAAGAATCCAAACTTCACTAAGGAAAATGGATTATACAACTTACAATTTAAACATCAAAGTACAATCAAGGAAGTACATAGAACAAATTCTATTTTAGGAAATCCAAATACAACCAAGGAATGGATCATTTAAGGAGTAGGAAGTACTTTCTTTCTCTTAAGGAATCATGCTAGAAGAGGAGATAGTTCACATACCTTTTCGGCTAAATCCACAAGCTAAGCCGAATACGCCGTACGTAGAAGTGTCAACCTATATTGGTCACAACAAGACTATCAACTTCTAGTCTCTACCGTAGAATAATACTAAGTATACGGTCTCTAATTCTACGGAAAATCGGGCAAAGACTTCCTTTGTTTCTACTCACTTTGCCACCTTTTCAAGGTCGAATACAATAACCAACACGCCACATTTAAGGCTCAAAACAACAACCAAACAGGGGATTACACGCCTTACAATACGTAAAATTCCGCCCCACAATTCATACCAAGTAGTTTAAAACTCCAAGCCCTTCTACCAACTACATACTAACAATTCAAAGTCTTTTCCAATCCTTTTCCAATTCCAAGTTCTATGGTCTAACATGTTATATAGTTATAAACCATTTCAACAACTACAATTTCCTTCTTACACAACATGCGATTTACTTAAACGAATAATCAACTTGAATTGTAGTCTTAAGGCTAACATGCTAGTTTTCGGATTAGGGTTCCAATAGCCAATATAATAATCAAACTTCGTAATATATAACTCACTTGCTAATAACCATAGCTACAACAATAAGTAAACCTTAATTGCTAAAACGACAAGATTATACCTTTATAAGCCCTTAAAATTTCCAAGAATCAAAGTCGCCTTCGCAATTCTTAGCTCATTTCCTTAAGTTCCAATCCGCCCAAGCACTCCTGGAGGCCTATGAAGAACCCATCTTCAAGTTCCAACTTCAAAGTTGAAGAACTTAAGTTTCCGCCTTGCTACTAATACGAAACGCCGCTTTCAAATCTTTCTATTGAGATATCCTTACAACACTCTTAGGGACATTGGGTTTAAGTCTTGTGGCTAATGGATCAAAATCACAAAATTTTCTCCTTTCTTCTTAGCAAACCCGAGAGCAATATGGGCACACACAAGCTCTCTCAATTTTTCTAAGTGTTAAATGAGCTAGTCTTGCACTAGTAGTAACCTTATAAAACACAATGGAGGGCTTAGATATCAACAAATGTGAGGCTAGGATGAATTTCACTTGGATTAAGCCTACGTTGACAAGTTGACTTGGTCAAATATATCAAGCTTGCAAGACTTATCATCTACATAGGTCAAATGACCATTTTACCCTTGCAACATTTCGACCAAGACCATGTGGGGGTGCCATGTGTCGCCCTCTCATTCATCCATAAAATTCTGTAACCCTCGTGGGCCCCACAAAAATGTAAAATTCCTCGGGTGGGCCCCACGTGACCAAATCCGTAATAATAAATTTCCATAAGGTTAAGAGTTCCATACTTTTTAAATAATGCATTTTGAGAATCCAATTCTCAACAACGAACCTTTTTCCTTTCCGACGTCCGGAAGATTTCCCGTCGGAAAAACAATTCTTCTTTTCGTACTAATTTCCAAGTCTTGATTCCTTAAGTACATTCTCTTATACATGTCCTGGGCTTACGGGGTGTAACATTCTTCCCCCCTTAGAAACATTCGTCCCCGAATGTTCTTAGTCGGTTGCCAAGATATACAAACTCCGGCATAATCTCTATACTATGCCTATCAATCAAAACTGCACAAGACCAACGATGCCACACATGGCCATCACCTAACATACGTAAACATAATAATGGACCTTCCGTCCGTGGTCCCTTCTCACAAAACTCGAAGGTTACAGTCTTCCCAAACACGGGATCCTTAGAGGTTCCTTTCTTTCCTTACTTGTCATACTTTCTCGTACTTTCAAACTCATCTAGTACACATACAAAATCTCAAATTTTGTTTCTCTTCTCCAATCCTTGGAGTTACTATCCAAACTTGGCCATATAGTTACTTACCTTCCCGTTAAGGCTCTTCTCGGTCCTTACGACCTAGTTCCGGTGGAACGCATCCACGAACTCGTACAACGTTCTGTCACGACCCGAACCCGGGCCCGTGACTGGTGCCTTACCCCGGGAACCCAAGTAGACATACATCAGAGTAATCAGCAGAATATAAAACAAGACATGAAATAAAAATAGTTCATCTGAGAAAACTTGCCTTGCGACATATATATATAACAACTAGAACAGTTACATCCCTTTTTACAACTCTGCCCACAACAGTACTACAGACCTCTAAGAATGATATGACAACAATGACGGGACAGGGCCCCGCCATACCCCTGAATGTAAGCACCTACAATGACAGGGGACTACACCACTAATAAGCCTCCGGAGAAACGGAGCTTCCCAAACGCTGAACTGTGACCCTATGAGCGAGGATCAAAACTGTAAAGTACTTTAAATGAAATCAAAGTTTTTTTTAAAACCATTTGCAAATACAATTAGTTCAATTTGCAGATAGTGCCATATCACAAACAAGAGCAATAATAGGTAAACTGTAACAGGTCTTTCCTAGGCCGCGAATGATCGAAGCAAGGCCAATCGCCCATAGTATCATTATGCATGCCTAACCCTGGACTCCCGCAGTCCGCATAGGTCACACATAGACCCGCATGAGGTATTCCTCGCATCGAGGGTAGCTAACCCCCGGTACCCTCCTGGACTCCCGCAGTCCGCATAGTCTCAATAGACCGCATAGTCACACAGACCGCATAGGGCATCCCCCGCATCGGGATAAAACACCCGGAATGATTAACCCTGGAACTCCCGCAGCTCCGCATAGTCACGCAGACCGCATAGGCCGTATAGACCCGCATCAAGGGTGGCAAGCCCTCGGTATAACAAGTCAAGGGGGTATGTGATATAATAACATAACAGCTTATCGTTAAACAACATAAGCACAACAAGGGGAACCCCTTTACACAAACATCACCAGATACTAACACACGTAGCATCTTCACATGTTTACTTATCAAATCAACAAGAAAGTATTACAAGGCTATCACAAACCAACACAATCAAGTTATTCATACAACGTACTTTCTACTTTATGTTAACAATTTCGGGTTTTTATCCCCAAAGTACTTCATACATTAACTCTTTTTAAAAGATCCGTTTCTTTCAAAAAGCCACACAATAACCGTAGTATAAAAATAGAGTGACTATCCTTTTAAGTAAACCAACACACTTCCCTTTGTAAATCAAGTAACAACATTATTTTCCAAACGTTCAAGTTTGCCTAATTCCAAATGCTTAAGTTTCTCATTTTCGAAAGGTTTCGTAGTTCATAGTTTTAATCGCATAATGATATAATTCTCCTTTAAAACAATTTGAGATACATATGCCTTATATGTGAGTAGGTTATTCTTGTTCATAATCAATCTTATTTAAGCATCCATGATCTAGGAAATGTAATATCATTTTGTCTCATCTTAGCTTCTATGCATATGGAGGTTTCTACTGGTTTTAATAATACTTAATTATTCAATACATTTCCCTTTATTAGCGCTGCAGTGGTTTGTTCGATACTTATTCTGATTTCCGAAATCAGTAAAACATTATTCCTTTTAAACACCAAGTACTCATTACTCACGAATGAGGTTTCACACTTTTTAACAAAATTCATATTAATTCAATTAAGTCAAGTCTCTTATCTTTTAAGATCAAGTCTCTTAACTTCTTAAAATCAATAAATCATTCTTTTTATCTCTCTTAAGTCGTTATACCTAACTTCCCATAAAGCTAGTATAACTCTTAAGCTTTCAAACCAAGTATTATTCTTCTTTCAAAAAGGATTCTTAATTCTTTTAAAATACTTCAAGATTCTTATTATTCAGGCTTAAGTCAAAAGACATTGCCGTAAAACTACATTAAGTTAACACACGTACGTCTACCGTACTATATATATATTCCTTTAAAATACTTCCAGATTCTTATTATTCAGGCTTAAGTCGAAAGACATTGCCGTACAACTACGTTCAGTTAACACACGTACGTCTACCGTACTATATATATATTCTTTTAAAATATCATGCTCAAGAGGATAGGAAGGATCACATACCTCGCGACGATTATCGACTATTAGCAAAACGCTCCACGGCTATAACCCGGCTAGCCTCGTCCACCTTTTAAGTAGTACATGCTACTCGCAGATCAATCAACCTATAAGGGTTATACAAGTCTATCAATGCCTAGACTACTCTTGTAGAATATTCTTCTGATGTGATTCCAGTTCAAGTATATTCTGTAATATCCTTCTATTACAGTTCAAACTCTTCTTTGAATCTTATATTCATTTCTATATAACTACAGTATGTAATTTCCAATTACAATAGAAGGATAGGATTATTTACCTCGGTAAGCCCAAAATTATCCAAGTTTAATGTCGATCCTGAGCAACGTTTAGCTCCTACTTCGGGTGCTCCAACCCGCTCCAAACAACCCTTAGAAGTTCTACGCAACTTCTACTTAACACTTCAACCAACTGTGAAGATTTTCCTTAGGGTTTCATTTAGTGACTGAAGGGAAGTATAATAGTATTTCTGGGCTTTTAGTATAACTGTAACCTTGGAATACTACAAGGTATATGGGCCAAGGTATTTTGGAATAGTAACAATACTTGGAGAGTATTTTCTACCAAGGTGGGGGTGTATTTTTCGAGAACAACTAGGCAAGGGGGGGGGGGGGGGGTACCCCTCGGCTTAGCACCACTAGGAGGGGGGGTGTGTCTCGGCCACACCACAAGGAGGGGGAGGTGACAACTCTCGGCCAAAGGGGCCTCACGAAATGGGGGAGGGACTTTCAAGACTAAGGAAGTGAGGAGTGGATGAAGAACTCTTCACAATGGGGGGGTATTTATAGGGAAACCAAGGGCCAAGATCATGCCAAGTAGTAGGCAAGTGTAGGGTCAAGATTTGGACAAGTGTGTGTGGGTCCCACTTGCTCATCTTCCACACAAAATATCTACAAAATATCCTACCAACCCTTGACTCCAAATCGTCCAAGTTGCCGTCCCACACTCCACCAACTTGAGGGGTGACAAGTGTCGCCCTCTCGTTGGTCCAAAACATTTCGTCTCTCGGAAAAATCCGCAAAAATTAAAAATGACATAGCCGGAATTTTCCCTTCGCAAGTTTTGTAAAACGTTTCGTCGAAAAACGATTCTAATCGGGTGTTGTGCACAAAAATATTTTCGTCCATGCCTACTTAAATTTCAAACTTTTCTACGTACGTCCTCACGTACATACTCTGGAAATACGGGGTATAACATTCTCCCCTCCATAGAAACATTCGTCCCGAATGTTCCTTCTAAGTCTCAAAACAAACATGCGCCAGTATAGTCTTCACTACTATACTTACGAGAACAATCCTGCCACACCTGGCCACAGAAACACCTGCGCAAATACTTACATCCAAGTCCACGAGGAAACACCTCTAACATCACAAAAGCCCTTACCCGTGGTCTAAAATATACTTCCTTCGCACCTTCTCCCTACAAAAGAAATGATCATATCAATGCTCGCAATACATGCTCGCTTCTTCCCATACGCGTCGTACCCTTCTCGTACACTCGAACTCTTTCTCATAACTTACCATATTTCTGTTACTGATTCAGTTTCCAAATCTCTGGGTTACTATCTCTAACTTGGTCATCATTAACTGGGAACACTCTGGATGGATCTCCGATACTTTCCCGAACATAGCAACACGAAAGACCGGACGTACTGCCTCCTAAGTCGGACGGCAATGCTAACTATATGCAACCTGGCCTATTCTTCACATGATCTGAAAGGGCTCCAAGTAACTCGGGCTAAGTTTCCTCTGTTTTCCGAAACTCGTCACACCCTTCCGGGGTGGTACCTTCAAGAAGACCCTCCGTCAACCTGAACTCCAAGCGTCGTCGCCGATTATCCGCCGCGACTTACGGTGACTCTGAGCTGCCAATAACCTCTTCTGGATAAGCTTCACCCTATCCATATCCTGCCGAGACAAGTATGAACCAACTATCTGAACTTTGCCAACATCGAACCAATCGACCGACAACTTGTACTTCCGCCCCTACAAGGCTTCGTAAGGCGATATCCGCATACTGAAATGGTAGTTATAAAAACACTCCCTCAACAGGAGGCAACAATACTCACAGCTACCCCTGAAATCCAAACACTGGCACGAGGGCGAGTGTGCTACTGAGACTCACCTGAGTTCCTAACCCTGCTTGGTAAAACTTCCAGAAAACGAAATAGCCACCACCTAGGCTTCACTGTCTGTCATAAGGTGAAAGTAGGCACCCCGTGCAGCCTTACAACCTTCCTGATAAAAACATCTCGCATAACTCTGCCGTAAATGCCTGATCGGCGAAGGACAAGATGGGTGACCTCGTCGGCCCGACATGGTCGAACGCATCTACGAACTCGTCGATGGTTAACTAAACTTGGGCCTAACACCTCATGACCCTACCACCGGAGGACCACCGAAGCCCGCCACCACAAAACAGGTCGCGGGTTGACCCGCTATTGGTCCTCAACCCGACCCGCTATCGCGCAAAAACTTTTGTTCCCCGATCCGGAACAATCTCACTAAGCAAGTCACGAAAAACCTAGTGGTCTTCTTAGCTCAACTACCCTTTTCATTTCATACCACTCAGGGACCTATCACACAAGTATATCTCACGTGCACTATGCACTCTGATAAGGGTCAAACGTAAAAATACATCTTATACTCGCGATGGCCTTACCTCTAAGGTCTTTACGTATAAAACTCTAAGGCTCACACTTTCCTTACCCCAATCTTACCCTTATTACTAACCATGATTTCTAATCACAATTAACACTTATGTTACCTGAACATAACACTTAAGATATACTCATCTTATCACAAATACTAATCTCTAGAGGGTTAAAGATATACCTGTATCTACTGCTTCACTACCCTCTGTCGTTCCAATAAATCACCTCGCCTGGTGCAAGCGTAACAATTTGTCGAAGAATGCGACACTCCCACAATGACACTTATCACAACGGCCACATCGAGGTGGGGTGGCCTCTCGCTAACACCCCTTCTCTCCGAACTCACGATTCATGGCGATGCGGTGGTGAGTCCTCCTACTAGGACATCCTTTCGACACATGGCCCTGACGGCCGCAGGTAAAATAATCATCAATAAAAGATGACATTCCCCGGGATGACGCCTGCCACATTTGTGAATCGAGAAACAATCGAATCCGGTCGGTGGAACTGCGTGTATCTGTGAACGGAAGCCTGGAGCTCGACCAACTCGGCATACTCAACGTCACGAACCACGCGGAGGACCACTGCACCTTGGAGGAGGTGCATATCTAATCTCTTCGAGGTGGTTCGCCTCGAAAGTTACCAAAGGACCTGTTTGCGGCCTCTTCTGCTGATCTTGATTAATCCGTCGATCTCTACATTTCTCGGCCTGCTGCGCATAAGCCCGTACACAGGCCATGCTCAAGCCTGACTGAAGAGCTACTCTAGTACAACCCTCTCTTAGATAGTCATCAAGACTCGTGATATATCGGTGCACTCTATATTCTCTGGCTGCTAACTCCCTAGCTAGTAACAGGGTCGCCTCTTTGCAATCTATACTGTCTGCTGTTGGTCGTGGAACTGAAGGTGTAAATGTCATGGCCGCAGTAGGAACTGCTGCCGCTGTGCTAAACTCTGCTGGGACTGGCGGCGTTGCCAAACTCCCTGAATGAAGCACCACCCTAGGTGATGATTGGGCCTGTGCCCTCGTAACCCTCTGTACTCTACTCGCAGCTCACTTACGCCTTACCTTCTGGGCGGGTTGCCTTGCGCGAGGCATAGCAGTGCGGAAAGAAATACGTTAGAGGGGTCCAACTTATAACACAGCTCTAAGGCACGATCTCAGAGTGAGAAGAATGGAAACCAATCCTAAATATCCTATAGCCTCCTGATTATTGGTGTGGTGCACAACACACCGATAATCAAGACTCTACTAGATACGGTCTGTAGACACTTTCCGAGGATTAGCGCTCGATACCACTTTTGTCACGACCGAACGGGCGGGCGTGATCGTGCCTTACCGGGCACCCAAGTAGACATACATCAGTAATCGTGGAATATAAAACAAGACATGAAATAAAAGCAGTTCATCTGAGAAAACTTGCCTTCGGCATATATATATAACAACTAGACGATTACATCCCTTTTTACAACTCGCCTGGCAAGATTACTACTGGACCTAAGAATGATATGACAATAATGACGGGACGGGGCCCGCCATACCCCAGATAGCACCTACAATGACAGGACTATACCACGATAAGCCTCGAGAAAGCGGAGCTTCCCAAGCGTTGAACAGTGACCACATGGCGAGGATCAACAACGGTGTACCTCTACCTGCGGCATGAACGCGGCCTCGAGGAGGTCGATTACAGTACCAAGTATGTTAAGCGTAAGTACTTTAAATGAAATCAAAGTTTTTTTAAAACCATTTGCAAATACAATTAGTTCAATTTGCACATAGTGCCATATCACAAACAAGAGCAATAATAGGTAAAATGCAGTCTTTCCTAGGCGCGAATGATCGAAGCAAGGCCAATCGCCCATAGTATCATTATGCATGCCTAACCTCGGACTCCGCGATCGCATAGGTCACACATAGACCGCATGAGGTATTCCTCGCATCGAGGTAGCTAACCCCGGTACCCTCACGGACTCCGCGATCCGCATAGTCTCAATAGACGCGTAGTCACATTGACCGCGTAGGGCATCCCCGCGTCGGGATAAAACACCGGAATGATCAACCTGGAACTCCGCGACTCTGCATAGTCACGCAGACCGCATAGGCCGTATAGACCCGCATCAAGGGTGGCAAGCCCTCGGTATAACAAGTCAAGGGGGTATGTGATATAATAACATAACAGCTTATCGTTAAACAACATAAGCACAACAAGGGGAACCCCTTTACACAAACATCACCAGATACTAACACACGTAGCATCCTAACATGTTTACTTATCAAATCAACAAGAAAGTATTACAAGGCTATCACAAACCAACACAATCAAGTTATTCACACAAGGTACTTTCTACTTTATGTTAACAATTTCGGGTTTTTATCCCCAAAGTACTTCATACATTAACTCTTTTTAAAAGATCCGTTTCTTTCAAAAAGCCACACAATAACCGTAGTATAAAAATAGAGTGACTATCCTTTTAAGTAAACCAACACACTTCCCTTTGTAAATCAAGTAACAACATTATTTTCCAAACGTTCAAGTTTGCCTAATTCCAAATGCTTAAGTTTCTCATTTTCGAAAGGTTTCGTAGTTCATAATTTTAATCGCATAATGATATAATTCTCCTTTAAAACAATTTGAGATACATATGCCTTATATGTGAGTAGGTTATTCTTGTTCATAATCAATCTTATTTAAGCAACCATGATCTAGGAAATGTAATATCATTTTGTCTCATCTTAGCTTCTATGCAGATGGAGGTTTCTACTGGTTTTAATAATACTTAATTATTCAATACATTTCCCTTTATTAGCGCTGCAGTGGTTT
Organism: Przewalskia tangutica; assembly: GCA_029844215.1. Taxonomy (NCBI): domain Eukaryota; kingdom Viridiplantae; phylum Streptophyta; class Magnoliopsida; order Solanales; family Solanaceae; genus Przewalskia; species Przewalskia tangutica. The sequence continues at coordinate 48,910,500 of CM056730.1, forward strand.
GTTCGATACTTATTATGATTTCCGAAATCAGTAAAACATTATTCCTTTTAAACACCAAGTACTCATTACTCACGAATGAGGTTTCACACTTTTTAACAAAATTCATATTAATTCAATTAAGTCAAGTCTCTTATCTTTTAAGATCAAGTCTCTTAACTTCTTAAAATCAATAAACCATTCTTTTTATCTCTCTTTAGTCGTTATACCTAACTTCCCATAAAGCTAGTATAACTCTTAAGCTTTCAAACAAAGTATTATTCTTCTTTCAAAAAGGATTCTTAATTCTTTTAAAATACTTCAAGATTCTTATTATTCAGGCTTAAGTCAAAAGACATTGCCGTAAAACTACATTAAGTTAACACACGTACGTCTACCGTACTATATATATATTCCTTTAAAATACTTCCAGATTCTTATTATTCAGGCTTAAGTCAAAAGACATTTCCGTACAACTACGTTCAGTTAACACACGTACGTCTACTGTACTATATATATATTCTTTTAAAATATCATGCTCAAGAGGATAGGAAGGATCACATACCTCGCGACGATTATCGACTATTAGCAAAACGCTCCACGGCTATAACCCGGCTAGCCTCGTCCACCTTTCAAGTAGTACATGCTACTCGCAGATCAATCAACCTATAAGGGTTATACAAGTCTATCAATGCCTAGACTACTCTTGTAGAATATTCTTCTGATGTGATTCCAGTTCAAGTATATTCTGTAATATCCTTCTATTACAGTTCAAACTCTTACCTCGGTAAGCCCAAAATTATCCAAGTTTAATGTCGATCCTGAGCAACGTTTAGCTCCTACTCCGGGTGCTCCAACCCGCTCCAAACAACCCTTAGAAGTTCTACACAACTTCTACTTAACACTTCAACCAACTGTGAAGATTTTCCTTAGGGTTTCGTTTAGTGACTGAAGGGAAGTATAATAGTATTTCTGGGCTTTTAGTATAAGTGTAACCTTGGAATACTACAAGGTATATGGGCCAAGGTATTTTGGAATAGTAACAATACTTGGAGAGTATTTTCTACCAAGGTGGGGGTGTATTTTTCGAGAACAACTAGGCAAGGGGGGGGGTACCCCTCGGCTTAGCACCACTAGGAGGGGGGGTGTGTCTCGGCCACACCACAAGGAGGGGGAGGTGACAACTCTCGGCCAAAGGGGCCTCACGAAATGGGGGAGGGACTTTCAAGACTAAGGAAGTAAGGAGTGGATGAAGAACTCTTCACAATGGGGGGGGGGGGTATTTATAGGGAAACCAAGGGCCAAGATCATGCCAAGTAGTAGGCAAGTGTAGGGTCAAGATTTGGACAAGTGTGTGTGGGTCCCACTTGCTCATCTTCCACATAAAATATCTACAAAATATCCTACCAACCCTTGACTCCAAATCGTCCAAGTTGCCGTCCCACACTCCACCAACTTGAGGGTGACAAGTGTGGCCCTCTCGTTGGTCCAAAACATTTCGTCTCTCGGAAAAATCCGCAAAAATTAAAAATGACATAGCCGGAATTTTCCCTTCCAAAGTTTTGTAAAACGTTTCGTCGAAAAACGATTCTAATCGGGTGTTGTGCACAAAAATATTTTCGTCCATGCCTACTTAAAGTTCAAACTTTTCTACGTACGTCCTCACGTACATACTCTGGAAATACGGGGTATAACACGTTCAACTAGACTTGGGCCTAGCACCCTCGTGTCCCTATCACATAGCGGGACCATTTTTAACTGACATCACCCCATTTCATACTATCGGTTGACCCGAAATGAGTCCATAACCCGACTCATCGTCACACTTAACTTCTCACTTTACTAATCAAAGTATCCCTACCTCTGCGGTACTATCACTTTACAACTCTTGCAATAAAGGGAAAACATATACGCTAGGGCAAAATCTGAATCTAACAATGCACGTATGATTCAAAAGAATCGAGATATACCTGTAACCCCGTGCGATGTCGCCTCCTGATCCTGCCCCGTAGTCACGTCATCTCTGCGGTTCGAAGGACCGCCAGAACTATAAACTTCACCCTGACCTCTACCACGGTTGGCTAACATCTGAACACCTCGCCTGGGAGCACGGTGTGGAGAAAGGAACCAACTCGGCCTCGTAGGTGAGCCACTTCACCAGTGCACTTTCTAAAAGGACATACCCTCAGCATATGGCCCGGACGGCCACAATAAAAACAAACACCTGTGCCATAACGGCATTTCCCCGAATGACGCTTACCACATCTGATACACTGAGGAATAGGTGGCCTCGACCGAGAAAATCCTCTGCTCTCGAGAACCTCGACCTCTGGAGCTTGGACCGACTCCTAAATACCTTGTGGGGTCCAAAATCCCACCTGTGAACTGCGGGGGTATGTACTGGGTAGGCTGGGACGAATATCTCACTCGGCTTGAGCGGCTCGCCCAAAACTCCTTTGGGATAACCAACCGGTCTAGCCCTCTTACATGCAGATCTCCGCGGCCCCTCTACCCTCTGTACACACTGCATCTTGGTGAATAACCTCGGTGATGAAATCTGTAGCTTCGCTATCTTGGTCAATAACATAATGGCTTCCTTCATTACCCTAAAGTCTTCCCTTAACTGAGAAACTGGAGGCTCTGGTGATGGGGCCTCAAAACCTGGCGCAGAATAACTCGCCGACTGCGGAACAACATCCGGTACCCTGGGCATAAGCCCTATCAACTCTCTGAGTCTGACTAGTAGCTCCTGCTACTCCTTGCCCTTCTGGGCGGCTGTTGCCCTCCTTGGAGGCATAACTGTAACACAACAATACGTCAGAGAGGAATTATCTTACTAACACAGCTCTATGGCACGATCTTAGAGTGAGAAGAATAGAAACCAACTCCTAAATGTCATGTAGCCTCCTGTTTATGGGAGTGGCGCGCAACACACCGATAATCAAGACTACTAGACACGGTGCAGAGACATTAGAGGCCTCGCTCACGATACCACTCTGTCACCCGAATGTCACGACCGTTCGGGGCCGGATGGTGCCTTAAGGGCACCAAGTAGTCATACATCGAGTAACCAGGCGGAATGTAAAACAAGACAGAAAGCGATTTATAAAATAGGACACGCTTTATGTGAGAAAACGTCGCCTTCGGCATATATAAATAAACATGGTTGTGATTACATCCCAAAGCATGCAACATGACTCTGAGACTCTAAGGAAAATATACAACTATGGCGGGACGGGGCCCGCCATACCACTGGCATACAAAACTATCTCTGAGGAGATCATACCCAAAGTAGAGCCTCGGAGAAGATGGAGCTCCCGACACCAACGCAAAGATCCTAAGGATGCGGATCTAGCACCTTTGCCTTTACTGCGGCATGAGCGCGGCCCGAAGGAGTCAAGATCACAGTACCAAGTATGTGAAACTATAAAGTACTTAAATGAAATCAAGTATTTAAAACCTTTTCACAAATACAATCGGTTCAATTGCACATAGTGCCACATCACAAACAACGATAATAGGAAAAGCATAGCAGTCTATTCTAGGCGCGAATGATCGAAGCAAGGCCAATCGCCCATAGTATCATTCTGCGTGCCTAGTCTGGACTTCGCGCCGCATAGGTCACACGGACCGCGTGAGGTTTTCCTCGCATCGGGGCAGACCCGGCATCCGCCTAGGCTCCCACGGCCGCATAGCCTCAAAAGCCGCGTAGTCTCAGCGGACCGCGTAGGAATCCCCCGCATCAGGCTAAACACCCAGAATGATCAATCCTGGAGCATACCGCTGCTCCGCATAGTCTCACGGACCGCATAGCCGTATAGACCGCATCGAGGCAAGCCACCGGTATAACGATCGAGGGTAGGTGATACAATAACGATACAACGGACTTACAGGTTAGCAACGTAAGCCTGGCAGAATGACCCCCTTACACAGCATTTCAAGACACTAACCCAGGTAGCATCATAATATGTCTACTTATCAAACAAATCTTACTACACTTAACAGAAATGAATACAAGGCTTTTATAAACAAACAAGTAAACAATTCCTTTTTATCTTTCTTAAGTTGTTATACCTAACTTCCCATAAAGCTAGTATAACTCTTAAGCTTTTGTTTTAAAAACCAAATATTTATCTTCTGTTAAAAAAATGATTCAGTAGTTCTTTTGAAATGCATCAGGATTCTTATTATTCAGGCTTAAGTCAAAAGACATTGTCGTAGTTATTATTCAGGCTTAAGTCAAACGACATTGCCGTAGTTATTATTCAGTTAACACATGTACGTCTACCGTACTATATATATGTGTTAAAATATCATGCTTAGGAAGAATCATATACCTTCTGGTGAAAACCTCTGCCAAGTTGAATATGCCGCAGAAGAATCGACTATAATAGTCACAGACATCTATCAAAGTCTAGACTACTCTGAAAATTCATTCTAAACAGAGGGTTCACAATTCTACGGAAAGTCGGGCAGCACAACCCTACCCGGTGAGCTATATAAGTCTCTTTGTGAAAGCAGTCCTTTGTAGTCTGATTCAATTCTATTAGTAATATTCTTCTAAGTATTTAATACTTATTCTTATACTACTACAGTATGTATTCTCTAATTCAAAAGAGGGTTAGGATTAGTTACCTCGGTAAGCCCAATAATATCCTAGATAAAGTCGCGCCTGAGCAAGGTTTAGCTCCTAAGTTGTATGCTCCGGTAGCTCCAAGAAACCTTAGAAGTTCTTCACAACTTCTACAAAGGACTAAGGGATTTGGGCTAGGGTATTTTGGGCATTATAACAATACTAGAAGACAACTTTTCTACCAAGGGAGGGGGGGTAGATTTCGGCTAGGCTAGGGGGGGTAGGCCCTCGGCCAAACTCACTCAAAGGGGGGGGGGGGAGGTGTTTGATGAAAAGGCTTAAGGGAGAGGAGAGGATTTTTCAAGACTTGGAAGTAATTTGTGGATGAAGAACTCTTCATCTTTAAGGGGGTATTTATAGCTCAAGCCATGGCCAACCAATGGCCAAGATGAAGACAAGTGCAAGGCAAGTGTAGGGTGAAGATTTACTACACACAAATATCCTACCAACTCCTTGACTTTGTGCAAGGCACAAAAAACGTGCCAAGCTTAGTCGGTCGTCCAAATGGGCGTTTTAAGTCCACCAATTGGAGGGTGACAAGTGTTGCCCTCCGTTGGTCCAAAATGTTTCGTCTCTCGGAAAAATCCGCAAAAATACTAAATGACATAGCCGGAATTTTCCTACAAAAGCTAATGGAAGCGTTTAGTCGGAAAGCGATTCTTTTAGCGAGTTGTGTACAATTTTGAACTTGGCCTAACTTTAAGTCTAAACTTTTTATGCGTCGTCCTCACGTACATACTTGAAATCTGAGGTATAACATTCTCCTCGCTTAGAAACATTCGTCGAATGTTCCTTCCCAAACGATTATCGATAAAGCTTAAGCGATTGCAAATGCCACACGCGGCCGTAGAAACAACACTTAGGCATATATGGTAATGGAAATTTACAAGTAGGAAAGTGAATTACGGAGGTGTGGGAATAGGTGAGATACTTACGCCTCATGTCCTCGCCGGCTTCCCACGTCATCTCTCCACGAGCTCGTTCGCCACGAGAACTTTGTGGAAGCCACGTCCTTGGTCGCAGGCGCCTAACACGACGATCGACTATCGCTATGGGAATCTCCTCATCGATAACCCTCGGTCACACTGGACATCGTCAATCGGGTGTACCACTAGATGTATCCGATACATCTCGCCGGCATAGATCGTGAAAAACCGGATGCTGCCTCCGGATCGGACGGCAGATCCAACTCATAGCAACCTTGCCTACCTGCGGACAATGCGAAGCGGCCCGATGTACCTTGGTGAGTTTCCTTCTTCCGAATCTCATCACACCGCCATGGGTGACACCTTTAGGAAAACCCAATCATGAACCTCGAACTCAAGATGCGGCGACGATGATCTGCATCGACTTACATGCGACTACGGTGTCGATAGCCGCTCTCGGATAAGCTTCACCTTATCCAGCACTCTGCTGTACCAAATCTGGTCCCACTAGTGCACCTCGCCCACATCGAACCAACCTATAGGCGATCTGCACTTCCTCCCATACAAGGCCTCATAAGGCGCCATCGAATCTTGGAGTGGTAGCTATTATTATCATGAAACTCAACTAGAGGCAAATGATCCTCCCAACTACCACTGAAGTCAATAACACGGGCTCGCGGCATATCCTCGAAGTGCGGATAGTGCGCTCTGCTGTCCGTGCATGCGTGGATGAAATGCGATACTCGAGGCTCACTGCGTCCTAAACCCCTCGGAAGGACCTCTGGAAGTTAGCGTAAAGCGGGCTCCTGCATGCGATATGATCGAAATAGGGACTCCATGCGATCGGCGATCTCTCGGATGTAAAGTCGGCATAATCCTCGGTAGAAAAAGTCGTCGGACGGGAAGAAAGTGGGCTGATTTCGTCGACTGTCGGCGATAACCCATATAGAATCATGTCTCCTCCGAGTGCGAGGTAATCTGTGATGAAGTCCGTGTTGATTACCTCCCACTTCCGGTCGGGATCTCTATCGCTGTAACAAACCACGGGCCTCGGTGCTCTACCTTCACTGCGACAACACGGGCCTTTGAGCTACGAACTCTGCAGCGTCCTCTTCAAGCCATCCCACCAATACACGGATCTAAGGTCGTGGTACATCTTGGTCGACCACGGATGGATGGATAGAGTAACGCTGTGTGTGCTTCCCCAGAACCTGCTGCGAAGTCACGAAACATCCGGGACACACGCCCTCAAACCTTAGCACCCATCGGTGCTACCTCGAAAGGACCCTTGCCCTCACGAAGAGGCGTATCACGATATCGAATCAAAGTGGATCCTCGAATCGTTGTCTCTTCACCTCGCCGGCGATGGAAGACTCGGCAACCTCACGAACTCTAACCGCTGCTATCGGGAATCAATCAAGCGGACACGAGGCTCGCTGGCGGTGCAAATCACGAACCATGTCCGCCTCTCTGCCGCGCACATCGATAGGCTCCCATCGACTACGACTAAGGCATACGCCTGACATTGGCCTTCCGGGTGGTACGGGATATCAACATCGTAATACTTAAGCAACTCTAACCACCGTCTGCCGTAAGTTCGGCTCCTGCGGTGAAGATATCTTGGAGGCTCTTGTGGTGCGTATAAATATCCACGTGAACCCGTACAAATAGTGCCTCGGATCTTGGCGTGAATCACGGTGCGACTCTAAATCATGGGTGGGGTAGTTCCTCGTGTTTTTCATTTGTCGAGATGCATATGCTATAACCTGCCATGTTGCGTCAACACATCCCAACCCGATGCACGACGCATCACAATACACGACATAACCATGGACCTGCGGAAGTAGAAGCGAGGCGATCGTCGGTCTCTTTCGAAGCTGGAAACCACGCTCCTGACATCGATCCACTGAAACTTGGTGCCTTACGAGTCACCCTAGTCAATGGTGCGAAGATAGAAGCAAACTTCTCTGAACCGCCGATAATAACTCGCAAGGCCCGAGCTGCGAACCTGCAGCCGGAGTAGTAGGTCTAGGCCAAGTCCATTGCCTCGATCTTGGCGTATCCACTCGAATGCCACGGCCGACAATATGCCCAGAAAAAGCCACGAAGCTAACCAAAACTCACATTTGGAAAACTTGGCGTATAGCTGCTGGTCGGAGAAGCTATCGGCCAAGATCGCCAAATGCTCGCGTGCTCGCTCTGGCGAGAATAAACCAAGATATCATCAATGAACACTATCACAAGCGTGTCAAAAATGGTTTGAACACTCGGTTCATCAAATCCATGAATCTGGCGGAGCATTGGTCAACCTAAAAGACATGACCACGAACTCATAATGCCCGTCTGGGGTCGGAATGCGATCTAGGGACATCCACCTCTCGACACGAACGATGATAGCGATCGCGGATCAATCTTGGAGAAACATCTCGCGCCACTGCAAGTGGTCGAACAAATCATCAATCACAGGAAGGGGTATACATTCTTAATGGTCACCTTGTTGGTGCACGTAGTCAACACCGCGTGCGCGGCGTCCGTCCTTCTTCTTCACGAACAATCTGGCGCCCCGGGGAGAAACACTAGGTCGATAAAACCGCTTCTCGACAAATCTCTCGGTGGTCCTTGACTCTCAACTCGGCGGTGCCATTACGTATGGCGGAATGGAAATAGGCGAGTGTCCGCAACACATCTATACAAAACTCGATCTCACTCTCGGGAGGATACGGGAGGTCGTGCGGAAACACGTCTGGAATTCTCGACCACTGGGCCCGAAAATCTGGTACGCGGCTTGTATCAAACACCCGAGCGAGATGGTAGATATACCGCCTGCACCATCTTCCTAGCCTTGAGGTAGGAAATAAACCTACCGCCGGCGTCTGCGTGTTCCTCCCACTCAACAATGGCTCGCCGAGCTGGAACCGTGCTACTCTCTCTGCGGTCTACATTGGCGTAGCGAAGCTAGCCAATCCGTCCTCATGATCACGTCGAAGTCAATCATCTCCACTCTATCAAGTCGGCTAGGGTCAGAGCGGCGTAAATAGTCACGGGACAAGCTCACATATACCGCCGAGCTACCACCGAATCACCGGCTGCGTAGCTACCTCGAAAGGGTCTATGGACTCGGGCTCATCCCATCCTACTACTAGCAATGAGGGAGATATATGGGGCAGTAGAACCGGATCTATCAAAGCATACACATCAAACCCGGCCCGATAAGGTACAGTGGCGACATCGGTGAGGCCTCACGATCTGTCGGTGGACAAAGCATAAATGCGGTTACGAGGACCGCTAGAACTAGGACCGCGCCACGACCTCTGCCGCGACCGCTGGTCCATGAGTACCTTGCCTCGGGCGAGTAGCTGTCGAGGATGAAGAAGCGGCAGACCACATGGCCCAGGCCTACTACGGCGCCGCCCCGGTCGGACAAACTCGCGAAATGACCTGCGGCCACAAGTATAGCGAGCTCCCAGTCTGACTCGAATGATATCTACCTGGCGGGCACCGAGAAGACCTCGAGCAGTTAGCACCCTGCTACGGAAATCAGAAGTCACGGGGCCACGACCTGCCCGGCTTGCTCTGTGTACCGAAAATGAGGTAGGGCGCTCTGCCGGTGTGGTGCAAATCGGACCTGGCGATCGCCCACCACGAGAACCACCAAAGAAGCCGGCCGTCTTGGCCTTTTACCTGCTGGCGATATCGCTCTGCCGTGGTCTCTACGCTCCTCGCATCTAGTGCATGAGCACGCATACGGGTTATGTCCATGCTGGTGAAGGGACACCGCACAAGACTTCGGCCATGTAATCATCTAGCCCGGTGACATAGCGATGCACGGTCCTCATATCTGCTACGGTGCGAGGACATATCGAGCCAAAGAATCAAACTCGACATTGTACTCCCTGTGCGTCCTCCTGTCTCGGCAACAAGAATCTATCGGCTCGTGCCCTCGCCATCTGCGGAGGCGAAGTGTGTGAGAAAAGCCTCGAAAACTCATCCCATCTGCTGGAGTGCATGCTCTCCCGGGAAAGCTCATGAATCAAACCAATCGATTGCGGTATCACGCGGCCGATGCGAACGAATATCACAGACTCGATCTCTGAAGCCTTGATCACCGCGTGATCCTCTGCGGTGACGGATGAACCTGCGGATCATCCTCGGCCTCGACCAGTAAAACTCTGGCGGGCTCTGACTAAGAAATCCGTAGTCTCAAACTATACGCCTCGGGTGCACCGGGTCTGTGGGTAGGCTGAGGCGAGGCTGCCGCGTCCGGCCTATCCTCGTGTCGCCTGACTACAGCCAAAGGCGGGCCGTCTCGCGTACCTAACTCCTCCGCCCGGTGTGGGGCGGGAGGTGTGGGTGCGTGGTCTCTTTGGGGCGGCGGCGTCATAGAACTTCGCCGTCTACGGTATAGGCGGGCACGAGCCCTCGTGACTCTGGGTGTCTGCTAGCGACTCCGCCTGCCTTGCCGCCACGGGCGGGTTGCCTTACGTGGAGGCATAAGCATTACGAGGAAAGGAATACGTTAGAGGGTCGACTATAACACGGCTCTAAAGCACGATCTCAAAATGAGAAGAATGGAAACCAATCCTAAATATCCTATAGCCTCACGATTATTGGTGTGGTGCACACACCGATAATCAAGACTACTAGATACGGTCTGTAGACACTTTCAGAGATAACCTTGCTCACGATACCACTTTTGTCACGACCCGTTCGGGGCGTGGTAGTGCCTCTGGGGGCACCCAGTAGTCATACATCGAGTAACGGCGGAATGTAAAACAAGGCGAGAAAGCTTGATTTATAAAATAGGACACGATTTATGTGAAAACGTCGCCTTTCGGCATATATAAATAAACATGGTTGTGATTTACATCCCAAACTGCAACATGACTACAGACCTCTAAGGAAAATATACAACTATGGCGGGGCGGGGCCCGCCATACCACGGTATACAAAACTATCTACAACGGGAGAGCATACCCAAGTAAAGCCTCGGAGAAGATGGAGCTCGACACCAACGCAAAAGATCCTAAGGATGCGGATCTAGCACTGCTTGCCTTTACTGCGGCATGAACGCGGCCCGAAGGAAGTCGATACAATTGCAAGTATGTGAAACTATAAAGTACTTAAATGAAATCAAGTATTTAAAACCTTTTCACAAATACAATCAGTTCAATTGCACATAGTGCCATCACAAACAACAACGATAATAGGAAAAGCGTAGCAGTGTCTATTCTAGGCGCGAATGATCGAAGCAAGGCGATCGCCCATAGTATCATTCTGCGTGCCTAGTCACGGACTTCCGCGGCCGCATAGGTCATACATGGACGCGTGAGGTATTCCTGCGTCGGGGCAGCGACCCCGGCATCCGCCTAGGCTCCGCGGCGCGCATAGCCTCAAGCGCGTAGTCTCAGCGGACGCGTAGGGAATCCCGCGTCAGGCTAAACACCGGAATGATCAATCACGGAGCATACCGCTGCTCGCGTAGTCTCACGGACCGCATAGGCCGTATAGACCCGCATCGAGGCAAGCCACCGGTATAACGATCGAGGGTAGGTGATACAATAACGATACAACGGACTTACCGGTTAGCAACGTAAGCCTGGCGAATGACCACTTTACGGCGTTTCAAGACACTAACCTGGTAGCATCATAATATGTCTACTTATCAAACAAATCTTACTACACTTGTAAATCAATACAAGGCTTTTATAAACAAACAAGTAAGCAGTTCCTTTTTATCTTTCTTAAGTTGTTATACCTAACTTCCCATAAAGCTAGTATAACTCTTAAGCTTTTGTTTTAAAACCAAATATTTATCTTACATTAAAAAAATGATTGATAGTTCTTTTGAAATGCATCGAGTTCTTATTATTAGGGCTTAAGTCAAAAGACATTGCGTAGTTATTATTCGGGCTTAAGTCAAGCGACATTGCGTAGTTATTATTCGATTAACACGTATGCGTCACCGTACTATATATATGTGTTAAAATATCATGCTTAGGAAGAATCACATACCTACCGTGAAAACCTCTGCGAGTTGAATATGCCGTATGAAGAATCGACTATAATTGTCACAGACATCTATCAAAGTCTAGACTACTCTGAAAAGTCATTCTAAGCAGAGGTTCACAATTCTACGGAAAGTCGGGCGGCCTGACCACCGGTGAGCTATATAAGTCTCTTGTGAAACAGATCCTTTGTGAAGTCTGATTCAATTCTATTCCGTAATATTCTTCTAAGTATTTAATACTTATTCTTATACTACTACAGTATGTATTCTCTAATTCAAAAGAGGTGTAGGATTAGTTACCTCGGTAAGCCCAATAATATCCTAGATAAAGTCGCGCCTGAGCAAGGTTTAGCTCCGAAGTTGTACGCTCCGGTAGCTCCAAGAAACCTTAGAAGTTCTTCACAACTTCTACAAAGGACTAAGGGATTTGGGCTAGGGTATTTTGGGCATTATAACAATACTAGAAGACAACTTTTCTACCAAGGGAGGGGGGTAGATTTCGGCTAGGCTAGGGGGGGTAGGCCCTCGGCCAAACTCACTCAAAGGGGGGGGAGGTGTTGGACGAAAAGGCTTAAGGGAGAGGAGAGGATTTTTCAAGACTTGGAAGTAATTTGTGGATGAAGAACTCTTCATCTTTAAGGGGGTATTTATAGCTCAAGACATGGCCAACCAATGGCCAAGATGAAGACAAGTGCAAGGCAAGTGTAGGGTGAAGATTTACTACACACAAATATCCTACCAACTCCTTGACTTTGTGCAAGGCACAAAAAACGTGCCAAGCTTAGTCCAATTCGTCCAAATGGACGTTTTAAGTCCACCAATTGGAGGGTGACAAGTGTTGCCCTCCCGTTGGTCCAAAATGTTTCTTCTCTCGGAAAAATCCGCAAAAATACTAAATGACATAGCCGGAATTTTCCCTACGAAAGTTGTGGAAACGTTTTGTCGGAAAACGATTCTTTTAGCGAGTTGTGTACAATTTTCGAACTTGGCCTAACTTTAAGGCTAAACTTTTGTACGTACGTCCTCACGTACATACTCCGGAAATACGGGGTATAACACCGAACCCCGAGCCCGTGACTGGTGCCCTACCTGGGCACCCTTTTACCTTAACAACACAAGTAAACTGCGGAAATTAAATAACACCTCATCTTTTTTTAACGATTATGCGTGCGAGGCAAAGCCGACAAGGCTGCCATATATACACAAACAAAATACACTACATCGTACATGAGTCCAATCCCACATATGAATACAGACCTCTAAGAGTTAAACTGAAATATGACGGGACAAGGCCCCGCCGTACCCATAACTGTACAAAATCCTGTACTGAAAGAACTTATACCAAAAAGATAAACTCGACGAGCGGCTATCCAAAAACTGCGGCGGGATCCTGCAACATCGATCACCAAACAGCGTACCTAAACTGCGGCATAAGCGCAGCCTCAGGAGAGTCGATCTGAAGAATGTACCAAGTATGTGAGCGAAAATCAGAGCAAAATCATAGATCTAACAAAGCAGGAGACATGTATGATAATCAAATTACGATACCAATACATAAGCGATCATATCAAGTCGGGGCGCGCGCCCAAAGTCATTACTAAAAACATAACCATGGGTCTCACGCCCATAATATCAATCATGCGTGGAATCCTTCCTCCTTGCGCGATCCATGATACAATATAACACCAATAGGCATACATGAACACCAAGTCCCACGGTGGTATAGCGTCTTGGGGATTTACCCCTCACTTATACTCTTACCCTGGAGAAGGTGGTAAAGCAGGTGGTATAGCATCTTGGGGGTTTACCCCTCACTTATACTCTTACCCTGGAGAAGGTGGTATAACGTCTTGGGGCTTGCTCCTCATTTATACTCTTACCCTATCTCAACCGGCCGTCAAACAACACATAAAGCAGGTGGTACAGAGTCTTGGCGGTTTACCCCTCACTTATACTCTTACCCTGGAGAAGCTGGTACAGCGTCTTGGGGGTTTACCCCTTACTTATACTCTTACCCTATCTCGACCGACCATCAAACAAGACATAAGGACTACCATGTCTTTTATAAAAATCCGGGAATTTAACCCAAGTACTACAGATAACGGAAGCATACGTGGAATCCCATCACCGTCGTGCGTCCAAATAACTTACCACGAGACGGTAGACCACCGAGAAGTCGCGGCAACATAATATAACATAATACTTGCACTCAAAGGCTATCACCAAAGACACATAGGCTAATTCTCAATTAACCAAGCCAAAGTACTTATCAAGGCACAAAATAGAATAATTCTCATTTAACAAGCCAAAGTACTTATCAGGGCACAAATAGAATAATTCTCATTTAACAAGCCAAAGTACTTATCGGAGCCTGAAATAGAGTAATTCTCATTTAACAAGCCAAAGTAATTATCGGGCACAAATAGAATAATTCTCATTTAACAAGCCAAAGTACTTATCGGAGCACAAATAGAATAATTCTCATTTAACAAGCCAAAGTACTTATCAGGCACAAATAGAATAATTCTCATTTAACAAGCCAAAGTACTTATCGAGCACAAATAGAATAATTCTCATTTAACAAGCCAAAGTACTTATCGGGCACAAATAGAATAATTCTCATTTCACAAGCCAAAGTACTTATCGGGCCTGAATAGAATAATTCTCATTTAACAAGCCAAAGTACTTATCGGGGCACAAATAGAATAATTCTCATTTAACAAGCCAAAGTACTTATCAGGGCACAAATAGAATAATTCTCATTTAACAAGCCAAAGTACTTATCAGGGCACAAATAGAATAATTCTCATTTAACAAGCCAAAATACTTATCAGGGCACAAATAGAATAATTCTCATTTAACAAGCCAAAGTACTTATCAGGGCACAAATAGAATAATTCTCATTTAACAAGCCAAAGTACTACGTACGTACATTCTTTTCAAAAGACTCATTTTTATGTAAAACCTCAAGATACTAACACCCGTAGTATCAAGGCATGTCTATTTTTCAAATTAAGTTACTACACTTTTGGAAAACTCATTTCAAAGTTTGAAATCAAGTAACTTCAAATTTTCACAATCTAGGCAACTTATGCCCATTAATAAAAAATAGACAACTTTCTTAACCTTCCATAAAGCCGTTATAACCAACTTCCCATAAAACCGTTATAACCCTTTATGGTTTTAAACATATCCATTCCTTTTTATAACCAAGAGACTTATACTTTAAAAACAAATTATCACATACTTGCAAAACAAGTTCTTAACTTTCAAAATTTCTTCAAGTCTCTTAATGTATAGAAAACAAGTTTCTTCTCTTAAATCATGTCATTTCTCCTCTTTTAAATCAAATAAGTAAATCACTCCTTTGACTCCCCTAAAGTCATTATAATGACCTTTAGGTTTTGGAACTAAGGCACTAGCCAAAAGATTTGGAAACCACTTCCTTTTCAAGACTTTATGTACCTTAAGTAAAATACTTTCACTTTTAAGAATCCAAACTTCACTAAGGAAAATGGATTATACAACTTACAATTTAAACATCAAAGTACAATCAAGGAAGTACATAGAACAAATTCTATTTTAGGCAATCCAAATACAACCAAGGAATGGATTATTTAAGGAGTAGGAAATACTTTCTTTCTCTTAAGGAATCATGCTAGAAGAGGAGATAGTTCACATACCTTTTCGGCTAAATCCACAAGCTAAGCCGAATACGCCGTACGTAGAAGTGTCAACCTATAATTGTCACAACAAGACTATCAACTTCTAGTCTCTACTGTAGAATAATACTAAGTATACGGTCTCTAATTCTACGGAAAATCGGGCAGCACTTCCTTTGTTTCTACTCACTTTTCTACCTTTTTCAAGGTCGAATACAATAACCAACACGCCACATTTAAGGCTCAAAACAACAACCAAACAAAGGGGATTACACGCCTTACAATACGTGTAAAATTCCGCCCCACAATTCATACCAAGTAGTTTAAAACTCCAAGCCCTTCTCGGCCAACTACATACTAACAATTCAAAGTCTTTTCCAAGTTCTAAGGTCTAACATGTTATATAGTTATAAACCATTTCAACAACTACAATTTCCTTCTTACACAACATGCGACGACTTAAACGAATAATCAACTTGAATTGTAGTCTTAAGGCTAACATGCTAGTTTTCGGATTAGGGTTCCAATAGCCAATATAATAATCAAACTTCGTAATATATAACTCATGCTTGCTAATAACCATAGCTACAACAATAAGTAAACCTTAATTGCTAAAACGACAAGATTATACCTTTATAAGCCCTTAAAATTTCCAAGAATCAAAGTCGCGCCTTAGCAATTCTTAGCTCCTTTTCTTAAGTTCCAATCCGCTCCAAGCACTCCTTAGAGGCCTATGAAGAACCCATCTTCAAGTTCCAACTTCAAAGATGAAGAACTTCTTAAGTTTCCGCCTTGCGACTAATACAGCAACGCTTTTCTGAAATCTTTCTATTGAGATATCCTTACAACACTCTTAGGGACATTGGGTTTAAGTCTTGTGGCTAATGGATCAAAATCACAAAATTTTCTCCTTTCTTCTTAGCAAACCCGAGAGCAATATGGGCACACACAAGCTCTCTCAATTTTTCTAAGTGTTAAATGAGCTAGTCTTGCACTAGTAGTAACCTTATAAAACACAATGGAGGGCTTAGATATCAACAAATGTGAGGCTAGGATGAATTTCACTTGGATTAAGCCTATGTGGACAAGTTGACTTGGTCAAATATATCAAGCTTGCAAGACTTATCATCTACATAGGTCAAATGACCATTTTACCCTTGCAACATTTCGACCAAGACCATGTGGGGGTGCCACGTGTCGCCGTCTCATTCGTCCATAAAATTCTGTAACCCTCGTGGGCCCCACAAAAATGTAAAATTCCTCGGGTGGGCACCACGTGACCAAATCCGTAAAAATAAATTTCCATAAGGTTAAGAATTCCATACTTTTTAAATAATGCATTTTGAGAATCCAATTCTCAACAACGAACCTTTTTCCTTTCCGACGTCCGGAAGATTTCCCGTCGGAAAAACAATTCTTCTTTTCGTACTAATTTCCAAGTCTTGATTCCTTACGTACATTCTCTTATACATGTCCTGGGCTTACGGGGTGTAACATTGATCCTCGCTCATAGGATCGCAGTTCAGCGTTGGGAAGCTCCGTTTCTCCGGAGGCTTATCTTTTGGTATAGTCCCCTTATCATTGTACATACTTGTACATTCAGGGGTATGGCGGGGCCCTGTCCCGTCATAACTGTTGTGGGCAGGGTTGTAAAGGATTTTAACTGTTCGGTTTTATATATATGTATATACATGAAGGTAACCGTTTTGGTTAGCCTGTTTTCTTATGTTGTCTCTTGTTTCCTGTTTAAATTTTATTTCCGCTGATTTTCTCTGATATTGTTATCACTAGGGTACCCGGGGTAAGGCACTAGTCGCGGGCCCGAGGTCGGGTCGTGACACCTTCCTCTTTGAACCACTGAATCTGCAACTGACTTGGTAGGCTAAGTCATTCCACCTGTATCCCTCCTACTAGGACATCCTCTCATCACATGGCCCTGACGGCCGCTGGTAAAACAAGCACCAGTAAAAAGACGACATTCCCCGGGATGACGCCTACCACATAGTGAACACTGAGGGAAACGAACTGGTGGCTAGAACCTATGTAAATCGTGAACGAAACCACGGAGTTCGACCAACTCCTAAATACCCGAGCGTCACGAAGTGCAGCGGAGGACCACTCTG
This sequence comes from Przewalskia tangutica, assembly GCA_029844215.1. Taxonomy (NCBI): domain Eukaryota; kingdom Viridiplantae; phylum Streptophyta; class Magnoliopsida; order Solanales; family Solanaceae; genus Przewalskia; species Przewalskia tangutica. The sequence continues at coordinate 48,927,827 of CM056730.1, forward strand.
TACTGGCGGAGGCGCATAACCAGTCTGCTGCTGAGAAGGTCCGCCTCGAAAGTTACCAAATGACCCTGCTGTTATGGCCCTCTTCTGCTGATCTTGGTTAATTCGTCGATCTCTACGTTCCTCAGTCTGCTGCGCATAAGCCTGTACGCGGGCAACGTCCATGCCTGACTGAAGAGTTACTCTTGTACCTCCCTTCACTAGATAATCGTCAAGTCCTGTGACATATTGGTGCACTCTATCCTCCATGTCTGCCACCAAAGCGGGGACATAACGAGCCAATGAGTCAAATTCGATACTGCATTCCCGAACCGTCCGCCCGTTCTGCCTCAACATCATAAATCTATCTGCCCGAGCTCTCCTCATCTGCGAGGGCAAGAAGCGTGTAGGAAATGCCTCTAAGGTCTTGATCACTTTCATGATCCTGCAGAATCGAATAAACTCACGAGGATCTTCGCCGGTTCTCAATCCATAGAACTCGGGTGGTGCAACTCGAAGTCGAAGTCTCAAAACTATCGGATCTAGGGTGAACTCTGATGCTGCCGGAACCACGGCTCCGTCGTCCTCATTCCCACCACGGACTAGCTAGTAACGGGGCCATCTCCTTAACTCATATCCTCGGCTCTGGCGGGTGGGACTAGAGGCTCAGTGTATCGTGGTCTGCGTAGCTCTGCTCTTGCTCTAAACTCTCTCGGGCTAGCGGCGTCGCAGAACTCCCGAATGAAGCAGCATCACAGATAATGGCCCGGGCGTGCCACGTAACCCTCTGTGCTCTACTCGCAGCTCCCTCTGTTGCCTTGTCCTTCTGGGCTCTGGTTGCCTTGCGTAGAGGCATAACTAGCACATATGAATACGCCAGAGGGAGTCCAACTTATGACACAGCTCTAAGGCACGATCTCAGAGTGAGAAGAATGGGAACCAATCCTAAATATCCTGCAGCCTCCTGATTATTGGTGTGGTGCACAACACACCGATAATCAAGACTCTACTAGATACAGTCTGTAGACACTTTCCGAGGATTAACTGCTCTGATACCACTTTTGTCACGACCCGACCGGGCGTGGTAGTGCCTATCCGGGAACCCTAGTGATACAACATCAGAGAAAATCAGCGGAAATAAAACTTACTTACACATGAAACAAGATATACAATAAGAAAAATAGGCTAACCAAAACGGTCACCTTTCTGCATATATATAAAAATGATTAAACACGAGCGATTACATCCCTTTTACAAACCACGCGCACAACAAGATTACTGAGACCTCTAGAATATAACCATAACTACGACGGGACGGGGCCGCCATACCACAGATGTAAGTACCTACGGCGGGACTATACGAAAGATAAGCCTCGAGAAGCGGAGCTTCCAAAGGGCTCGTGATCCTATGAGCGAGGATCGGCGATGGTGTACCTCTACGGCATGAACGCGGCCGAAGGAGGTCGATAACGGTACCAAGTATATGAAGCGTAAATCGAAATAAAATCATAATATTTTAAAACCAATTACAAAATCATTACGAACAACCAATTCAACCGCACATAGTGCCACAACATAACAAGTGCAAAAATAGGTATAACGTAACTGGTCTTTTCTAGGCCGCTAATGATCGAAGCAAGACCAATCGCCCATAGTATCATTATGCGAGCCTAATCCTGGAACTTCCGCAGTCCGCATAGACCACCTAGGTCCGCATGAGGTAATCCTCGCATCGGGGGTAGCTAACCCTCGGCATCAACCTGGACTCCCGCAGTCCGCATAGTCACACATACCGCATGAGGTATTCCTCGCATCGGCGTAACACACCCGGAGTGATCATCCTGGAACTCCCGCAGCTTCGCATAGGTCACACAGACCCGCATAAGGTATTCCTCGCATCGGGGGCGGCTAACCCTCGGCATAACAAGTCAGGGGGGTAAGTGATATAAAATCAGCAAAACTGCTTATCGTTAAACAACATAAGCACAACAAGAAAACCCCCTTACACAAACGTCGCAAGACACTAACACACGTAGCATCATAACATGTTTACTTATCAAACCAACAAGAAAGTATTACAAGGCTATCACAAGCCAACATAGTCAAGTTACTCACACAAAAGTCACACGATACCCGTAGTATCAAAATAGAGTAACTATCTTTTAAGTAAACCAAAACAATTTTCATACCTTCTTTTTAAACCAATCTTAAGACAAAAACATGCCTTCCTTTTTAAACCATTTTAAGACAAAACCATGCATTCCTTTAAAACAAAGACACTTTTTCCTTTTTAAAGTCAAGTAGCAATATACTTTTTAAACCAAGTGTCTTACTTTTTTAAAAACAAGTAACCTATACCTTTAAATCAAGTTACTTCTCCTTTCCCAAAATCAAGTTGTTTATAAGTCAAGTCTCTTTACTTTCAAAAATCAGGCTCTTAATCTTTAAATCATATCTTTTAAGGAGACCAACCTCCAACTTTTAAATGCCAAGTTATCATTTTAAATCCAATGATAAAACCATTCTTTTGTTTTCATAAAGTCGTTATAAATAACTTCCCATAAAGCTATTATAACACTTTATGTTTTAAACCAACCAAGGACAACTATTCTTATTTTCGAAATCAAGATAACTTTATTCTTTAAAAGACCACACACCCATTACTCATGGGTGAGGTTTTACAACTTTTTAACATAATTCAAGTCCTTAATATTTCATAACAAGTCACTTAACTTTAGAATCAAGTCAAGGACACAAAACGAAAATCAAATTCCTTTAAACACACGTGCGTATACCGCACTATATATATTTCACAAATATCATGCTAGAAAGGATAGGAAGAGGTTCACATACCTCGCGACGATTATCGACAATTAGCAAAACGCTCCAAAGTACTCTAACCTTGCTCGCCTTTTCCACCCTTCAAGTAGAATATGCTACTCATAGTACTTCAACCTATAAAGGCCACAAGACGTCTATCAACCTCTAGATCTCTTCGTAGAATAATTCTAAGTACAAGGTTCCTTATTCTACGGAAAATTCGGCAGCAACTACCCCCCCCCCCCCGCAACCACATAAATCTCCTCCTCTATCGAGGCCTGCTACCAAGCCAACAATTCCATGGGGGTTACACGTCTAACCAGACGTGTACAATTCTACTCCACAATAATACTACAAGTCTACTGTAAATACAGTCCAATGTAAATACAGTTCAATTCTTTTTTTAATCATCCTTCCATAAATCATATACTCAATTATACATTACTACAACATGTAATCTCCAATTACAATAGGGGGATAAAGATCATTACCTCGATAAGCCCAAAATTATCCAGGTTTATAAGTCGATCCTGAGCAACGTTTAGCTCCACTTCCTTACGCTCCAACCAGCTCCAAGCAACCCTTAGAAGTTTCTAAACAACTTCTCTTAACACTCCATCCATCTATGAAGATTTTCCTAGGGTTTCGTTTTACGACTATTGTAATAAAGTAGTATTTTCGGGCTCTTATGTTGGGATTTCTTTGGAATACCACAAGGGATTTAGGCTAAAGTATTTGGAATAACAACAATACTTGAAGAAATTTCTCTGGGGATTTTGGACGAGAGCTTCAGAGGGGGTGGGGAGATTTTTGTGACTTAGAAATATTTAAGTGGATGAAGAAGTCTTGAAATCAATGGGGTATTTATAGAGAAATCAATGGTCAAGATCAAGGCAAGTGTATGGTGAAGATTGGGTCCAAGTGTGTGGGAATTTTACCAACCAAGTGTCCACCACAAAAATGGGACCAAAACCGTCCAAGGCCATGTGTCCATCATCAATTCGGCCACATGGCCACATGGGGGTGACACGTGTCACCCCCCTACTCGTTAAAAATATTTCATCTTCCGAAAATATCCGTAATGCCAAAAATCTGAAAATAAAGTGGGCCCCACAAAACCGTAAATTTTCCCGTGGGCCCCACGTGACCAATTTCGGAAATAAAATTCCATAATACTCAAATATTCTAAAAAGTCCAAATACCAAATCTGGGAATCCAATTCCCATTATCGAACCTTTTTCCTTCACAAAAATCCGAAAACTTTTCCGTCGAAAAATCACATCTTTCTTCCTTTTAATTTAAATGTCGTATTCTCGTACGTACGTCCTCATATACATACCCTGTAACTATGGGGTGTAACATTCTTCCCCCCTTAGAAACATTCGTCCCGAATGTTCCTTCTAAGTCTCCAAACATACCTGTGCTGGTATAGTCTTCCCTACTATACTTACGAAACCAATTATGCCACACATGGCCATAATACAACCTACGCGCAAAAACTCACATCCGAGCCAACGAAGAATCATCTCTAAAGCGTATAACAATACTAGTAGCTCCACCCATGGTCCAAAGGATACTTTCTTCACATCTTTACTTTATAACAAGGACACTTCCATCTTCTTAACACATCTTTGCCTCTTTTCTTACCTGTCGTACCCTCATCGTACACTCGAACTCTTCCTAGTATACGTACCACATTTCTGTCATTGCTTCAGTTTCCAAAATCTCGGGGTTACTATCTCCAACTTGGTCATCATTAACTGGGAACACTCTGGATGGATCTCCGATACTCTTCCGAAACATAGCAACATGGAATACCGGACGTACTGCCTCCTAAGTCGGATGACAGTGCTAACTTATAGGCAACCTGGCCTATTCTACAACGATCTGAAAAGGCCTAAAGTACCTCGGGCTAAGTTTCCCCTGCTTTCCAAATCTCACACACCTTCCGGTGGTTCCTTGAAGACCCACCGTCAACTGAACTCCAAGTGTCGGCGTCGATTATCCACACAACTTCGCTGACTCGAGCCGCTAATAACTTCTTACGGATAAGCTTCACCTTATCCACATCCTCACAAAACAAGTAGGACCAACTATCTGAACCTTGCCAACATCGAACCAATCGGCCAAGAACCTACACTTCCGCCCATACAAGGCTTCATAAGGCACCATCCGAATACTGAAATGGTAGCTAGTATAATACTCACTCAACAAGAGGCAAATAATCCTCACAGCTACCCCTGAAATCAAAACACCGGCCCGTAACCTATCCTCAAATGTCTGGATAAAACGCGCTGTTGTCCGTCGGCCCGAGGGTGAATGCAATACTGAGACTCACCTGAGTTCCTAACCCCGCCTGGTAAAACCTCCAGAAAAAGAAATAGCCGTAAACTGGGCTCCACTGCCTGTCATAAAAAGTAGGAACCCCGTGCAGCCTTACAACCTTCCTGATATATAACATCTCGCATAACCCTCCGCCGAGTAAACATTCCTGACTGAAAGACAAGATAGGCTGACCTTATCGTCCCGACTACTGGTCGAACGCATCTACGACCCACTTCGTACTAAACTCTCGTTCCTGGTCCGGAACAATCTCACTATTCAAGTCATGAGAACCTAGTGGTCTTCTAAGCCCAACTACCCACTTCCCTTTCACACCACTCATGGACTTATCACCTGAAAATACTCCACGTATACAATGTACCCTGACAACGATCAAACGTACAATCCTTTACTCAAGATGGCCTTGCATCTAAGGTCTCCATGGTTATCTGTATTCTAATGGCTCAAAATTTTCTCGTCCCCAGACTTACCCTTTTCAACTACCCATGTTTTCTAATCCACACCTAACACCATGCTATGCGCATAAGACTCCACACGCATCTACCATAACGACATAAACAAGTCTCTTAAGGCACAAGATATCTCTCAGAACTCATCGCCTCACTTTCCCTTTGTCGCTCTAATCAAGTCCTGCTCTGCTGGGCGCATAACTACAGAAGGTGATGAACCATCCACTGATCCCGAAGGCTGAGTCGTAACATCCGCCCCACCTCTGGTCGGACAATTTCTCGCAAAATGGCCCTGCTGGCCGCAAGCCTAAAAAGCTATCTAAGTAGTACGACACTGCCCATAAGAACACCTACCACAACGGCCATACCGAGGTGGGTGGCTCTCCAGCTAACACCCCTTCCTCTCCGAACCACTGAATCCACAACTGACTTGGTAGGATAAGTCATTCCACCTGTATCCCTCCTACTAGGACATCCTCTCATCACATGGCCCTGACGGCCGCTGGTAAAACAAGCACCAATAAAAAGACGACATTCCCCGGGATGACGCCTACCACATAGTGAACACTGAGGGAAAACTGAATCTGGCTGGCTAGAACCTATGTAAATCGGAACGAAAACCACGGAGTTACGACCAACTCCTAAAGACCCCGAACGTCCTGAAGTCTGTGGAGGACCACTCTGTACTGGCGGAGGCGCATAACCAGTCTGCTGCTGAGAAGGTCCGCCTCAAAATTTACCAAAGGACCCCATTGCTCGCCCTTCGCTGATCTTGGTTAATTGGCCGATCTCTACGTTCCTCGATCTGCGCATAAGCTCAGACGCTGAAACGTCCATGCTCGATGAAGAGTTACTCTTGTACCTCCTTCACTAGATAATCGTCAAGTCTCGTGACATATTTGTTCACTCTATCCTCCATATACGCCACCAAAGCGGGACATAACGAGCCAATGAGTCAAATTGACATCGCGTTCCCAACCGTCCCGCCTGCTTCTTCCTCAACATCATAAATCTATCTGTCCGAAGCTCTCATCCGCGAGGGCAAGAAGCGTGTAGGAAATGCCTCTAAGGTCTTGATCACTTTCATGATCCGCAGAATCGTCGAATAAACTCCCGAGGATCTTCTCGCTCAATCCATAGAACTCAGTGGTGCAACTCAAGAAGTCGAAGTCTCAAAACTATCGGATCTAGGGTGAACTCATCGCATCGGAACCACCGCTCCGTCCGTCCTCATTCCGACCACGGACTAGCTAGTAACGGGGCCATCTCCTTGTAACTCATATCCTCGGCTCCTGGCCGTGGGACTAGAGGCTCAGGTATCGTGGTCTCTGTAGCTACTGCTACTGCTCTAAACTCTCCTGAGGCTAGCGGCGTCGCAGAACTCCCCGAATGAAGCATTGTCTCAGATAATGACTGGGCCCGTGCCCTGGTAACCCTCTGTGCTCTACTCGCAGCTCCCTCTGTTGCCTTGCCCTTCTGGGCTCTGGTTGCCTTGCGTAGAGGCATAACTAGCACATATGAATACGCCAGAGGGAGTCCAACTTATGACACATCTCTAAGGCACGATCTCAGTGTGAGAAGAATGGGAACCAATCCTAAATATCCTGCAGCCTCCTGATTATTGGTGTGGTGCACAACACACCGATAATCAAGACTCTAATAGATACGGTATGTAGACACTTTCCGAGGATTAACTGCTCTGATACCACTTTTGTCATGACCCGACCCCGGGTCCGTGACTGGTGCCTTACCCCGGGCACCCTGGTGATACAACATCAGAGAAAATCAGCGGAAATAAAACTTACTTACACATGAAACAAGATATACAATAAGAAAAATAGGCTAACCAAAACGGTCACCTTTCTGCATATATATAAAAATGATTAAACCTGAACAGTTACATCCCTTTTACAAACCCTGCCCACAACAGTACTACATACCTCTAAGAATATAACCATAACTACGAGGGGACAGGGCCCCGCCATACCCCTGAATGTAAGTACCTACAACGACAGGGGACTATACCAAAAGATAAGCCTCCGGAGAAACGGAGCTTCCCAAAACGCTGAACTGTGATCCTATGAGCGAGGATCGACGACTGGTGTACCTCTACCTGCGGCATGAACGCAGCCTCAGAAGGTCGATAACAGTACCAAGTATGTGAAATCAGAAAGTATCAAATAAAATCATAACATTTTAAAACCAATTACAAATACGCATTTAACAACCAATTCAACCGCATATAGTGCCACAAAGATAACAAGAGCAAAAATAGGTATAACGTGAATCGTCTTTTCTAGGCCGCTAATGATCGAAGCAAGGTCAATCGCCATAGTATCATTATGCGAGCCTAATCTCGAACTTCCGCATCGCATGTACCACCTAGGTCCGCATGAGGTATTCCTCGCATCGGGGTAACTAACCTCGCGATCAACTGGACTCCGCGGTCCGCATAGTCACACGTGCATCGCATGAGGTATTCTCGCGACGGCGAACACACCCGAGTGATCATCCCGAACTCCCGCAGCTCCGCATAGGTCACATGCACCGCGTGAGGTATTCTCGTGACGGGGCGCTAACCCTCGACATAACAAGTCAGGGGGGTAAGTGATATAATATCAGCATAACTGCTTATCGTTAAACAACATAAGCACAACAAAAAAACCCCCTTACACAAACGTCGCAAGACACTAACACACGTAGCATCATAACATGTTTACTTATCAAACCAACAAGAAAGTATTACAAGGCTATCACAAGCCAACATAGTCAAGTTACTCACACAAAAGTCACACGATACCCGTAGTATCAAAATAGAGTAACTATCTTTTAAGTAAACCAAAACAATTTCCATACCTTCTTTTTAAACCAATCTTAAGACAAAAGCATGCCTTCCTTTTTAAACCATTTTAAGACAAAACCATGCATTCCTTTAAAACAAAGACACTTTTTCCTTTTTAAAGTCAAGTAGCAATATACTTTTTAAACCAAGTATCTTACTCTATTAAAAACTAGTAACCTATACCTTTAAATCAAGTTACTTCTCCTTTCCCAAAATCAAGTTGTTTATAAGTCAAGTCTCTTTACTTTCAAAAATCAGGCTCTTAATGTCACGACCCGACTTCGGGCCCGCGACTGGTGCCTTACCCCGGGCACCCTAGTGATATAATCATCGGAGAAAATCAGCGGAAATAAAAACTTAAACATGAAACACGACATAAAGTAAGAAACAGGCTAACCAAAACGGTCACCTTCCTGTAATATATATCAAACCGAACAGTTAACTCCTTTACAAACCCTGCCCACAACAGTACTGCAGACCTCTAAGAATGTAACAACAACTATGATGGGACAGGGCCCCGCCATACCCCTGAATGTACAAATACTTACAATGACAGTGGACTATACCAAAAGATAAGCCTCCGGAGAAACGGAGCTTCCCAAAACGCTGAACTGTGATCCTATGAGCGAGGATCCACAACCGATGTACCTCTACTCGCAGATGAACGCACTTCGGGCGAGGTCGATAACAGGTACCAAGTATGTGAAACTGAAAATACTGTAAATGAAATCATAACAATCTATATAAAACAGGAGACATGTATGATAACCAAACTACAGTTCACAACATAAAAGCAGTCATGTCAAGTCAGGGACTCACGCCCTCAAAGTCATCCCTCATGCCCGTGGAACTCCTTCCTCACTACCGGCAGTCTACGTATAAATCGTATGATACGTATAACATGTCTCGGCCCATCCCATGGGACTCGAGGTGGAATCGTGTGGTATACATGTCTCGGCCCATCTCATGGGACTCGATGAAGAATCGTATGAAATACATGTCCCGGCCCATCCCATGGGACTCGGTGTGAAATCGTATGGTATACATGTCCTGGCCCATCCCATGGGACTCGGTGTAGAATCGTGTGGAATACATGTCCCGGCCCATCCCATGGGACTCGGTGTAGAATCGTGTGGAATACATGTCCCGGCCCATCCCATGGGACTCGGTGTAGAATCGTGTGGAATACATGTCCCGGCCCATCCCATGGGACTCGGTGTAGAATCGTGGAATACATGTCCCGGCCCATCCCATGGGACTCGGTGTAGAATCGTGTGGAATACATGTCCCGGCCCATCCCATGAGACTCGGTGTAGAATCGGCCATAACATTTAAACCCTCTTTTAAGACAGATTAAGACAATACCATGCCTTCCTTTTAAACCAAAACACTTTCCCTCTTAAAGTCAAGTAACAATATTCTTTTCCAATAGTTCAAGTTGCATAACTTCAAATACTCAAGTCTCTTATTTTCGAAAGATTTCATAGTTCATAGCCTTAATCACTTAATAACGTAATCTCTTTTTAAAAATTGAGTAACATATGCCTATGTGTGAGTAGGTTATACTTGTTTAAAACGATCTTATTAAAGCATCCATGATCTAGAAAATGTAATACAATTTTGTCTTATCTTAGCTTCTATGCAGATGGAGGATTCTACTTGTTTTAATATAATTATTTGTCATTACATTTTCCTTTATTAAAGTTGCAGTGGTTTGTTCGATACTTATTCCCATTTCCGAAATCAATATAACATTATTCTTTAAAAACCAAGTACTCATTACTCCCGAATGAGGTTTCACAACTTTTTAACAAAATTCATATCAAGTCAATTAAGTCAAGTCTCTTATCTTTCAAGATCAAGTCTCTTAACTTCTAAAATCAATAAACCATTCTTTTACCTACATAAAGTCGTTATAACTAACTTCCCATAAAGCTATTATAACACTTTATGTTTTAAACCAACAAAAATTCGTTTAGCACACGTACGTCTACCGTACTACATAGTTCACAACAAACATGCTAGAAAAGATAGGAAGAGGTTCACATACCTCACGACGATTATAGACAAATAGCAAAATGCTTCAAAGTACTATAACCCTGCTAGCCTTTTCCACCCTTCAAGTAGAATATGCTACTCGCAGTATTTCAACCTATAAAGGACACAAAACGTCTATCAACCTCTAGATCTCTTCATAGAACAATTCTAAGTACAAGGTTCCTTATTCTATGGAAAAATTGGGCAGCACCTCCCCCCCCGCAACCACATAAATATCCTCCTCTATCAAGTCCCGCTACCAAGCCAACAACTCCAAGGGGGGGGGGGGGGGGTTACACGTCTAACCGGACGTGTACAAATCTGCCCCACAATAATACTACAAGTCTACTATAAATACAGTCTAATGTAAATACAGTTCAATTCTTTATAAACATCCTTCCATAAATCTTATACTCAATTCTAAACTAATACAACATGTAATATCCAATTACAATAGAAGGACTAAGATCATTACCTCGATAAGCCCAAAATTATCCAAGATTTATAAGTCGATCCTGAGCAACGTTTAGCTCCAAATCCTTACGTTCCAACCCGCTCCAAGCAACCCTTAGAAGCTCCTAACCATCTCCTCTTCAAGATCCAACTCTAAAAAGTGAAGAACACTTAGGCTCAAACTATGGCAAGTTTCGGCAAGGCAAGTTTTCAAGGTTAGGGGTGTGAAATCTTTTCCAACTCTTGGTACACAATATTCCTAACACCCTAAGGAAGAACACTTATAAGTTTAAGGATTTTTGGACAACAATTTGGTCAAGAAATATGGCCAAAACCGAGAGCACTACAAGGGAAGGGAGGGAATTTTCAAGACTTGGAAAATCTCCAAGTGTTGGATGAATAAGTCTTGCATCAAGGGAGTATTTATAGAGAAATCAAGGGCCAATATCAAGGCAAGTGTGTGGTGAGATTGGGGTACAAGTGTGGTGCAACAAGTCTACACAAGCTTGGGACAAGTGGCTTGCCACTTGGCTAGCCATTTCGGCCAAGGCCACTTGTCCACAAGATTTCGGCCACCCTTGGCCACATGGGGGTGACACATGTCGCCCCCTACTCGTCCAAAATATTTTCATCTCCCAAAAATATCCGTAATATCCAAAACCCCGAAAACAAAGTGGGCCCCACAAAACCGTAAATTTTTCCCGTGGGCCCCACGTGACCATTTCCAGAAATAAAATTCCATAATTCTAATATAATCCAGGAAGTCCAAATACCAAATCTGGGAATCCAATTCCCAATAACGAACCTTTTTCCTTCACAAAATCCGGAAACTTTTCCGTCGAAAAATCACATCTTTCTTCCTTTCCAAAATTACTGTCGTATTCTCGTACGTACGTCCTCACATACATACCCTGGAACTATGGGGTGTAACATTTTTCCCCCCTTAGAAACATTCGTCCCGAATGTTCCTTCTATGTCTCCAAACGTACATGCGCCGGTATAGTCTTCACTACTATACTTACAAAACCAATTATGTCACCAATGGCCATAATATAACATACGCGCAAAACTCAAATCCAAGCCAACGAGGAATCACCTCTAACATCACAAAAAGTTCCCACCCAAGGTCTAAAGGATACTCCCTTCGCATCTTCACTTCACAACAAAATGATCACTTTTTATTTTGTTAACACACGTTCACTTCTTTCCTTACTCGTCGTACCCTTCTCGTACACCCGAACTCTTTCTAGTACACGTACCATACTCCAGTCATCGCTTCAGTTTCCAAAACCTTGGAGTCACTACCTCCAAACTTGGTCATCTTACTAGCCTCAAATTCCTTTAAGGCCATTCCCAGCCTTCACGATCCGATTCTGGTCGAACAGATCCACGAACTCATACGATGGTTACCTAAACTTGGGCCTAGCACCCTCGTGACCCTACCACCTGGAGGGACTACCTCGAACTGACCCCACCTCAATCCGGGCTGCGGGTTGACTCGCGATCTGGCCTCAACCCGACCCGCTATCGCGCCAAACTCTCGCGTTCCCCGATCCGGAATAATCTTACTAATTCACGTCATGAAAGCTACCACTTCCATCTCACACTACCCATGGAATTATCCCACAATATATTTCACGCATACCAAGTACTTCGACAAAGACCAACCGTAAAATCATCCACTCAAGATGGCCTTGCATCCAAGGTCCTAACTGTTATAAATTCTAAGGCTCACAATTGTCTCGTCCCCAGACTTACCCTTTTCAACTACCCATGTTTTCTAATTCACACTTAACACAATGCTATCCGTACATAGCACTTAACATGTATCCACCATAACAACATAAATCAGTCTTTTAAGGGTCAAGATATCTCAGAACTCATCGCCTCACTTTCCTTTGTCGCTCTAATCATAATTACGCCGCAGTATGCCTAGCTATATAAGCGATGAACCACCACCGATCCCGGCGTCGAGTCTCTACATTTGTGCTACCTGCCTGACAAACTCTCACCAACTGGCCCTGTTGGCTGCAAGCATACAAGCTATCGAAGTAGTACGACACTCCCCATAATGGAGTCTATTACAACGGCCACAACGAGGTAGGGGTGACCTCATCTGACTAACACCCCCTTCTCCCGAACAACTGAATCAAGAATCGACTGTGAGGTCGAGTAATCCTCTTGTATCCCTCCTACTTGGACATCCTCCCATCACATGGCCCTGACGGCCGCAGTATAACAATCTCCCAAACTAGCACGACACCCTGAGAATCATCCTCAACTCTCTATCCATAGAACTCTGGCGAACTGCAACTCAAGAAATCCCAAGTCTCGACTATCGGATCTAGGGTGAATCATCGGTATGCACGGATCCACCGGCTCCGTCTGCCTCATTCCGGCCACCACCTAGCTAGTAATCGGGCCATCTCCATGAACTCATATCCTCGGCTCCGGCCGTGGAACCGAGGCTCAGTATCGTGGCCTCGTGAGAAACTGCCGCCTAAACTCGCTGGGCTAGCGACGCCATAAAACTCGCCGTCTCAAGTACTATCTCAGAAATGACCGTGCTCGTGCCTCGTAACCTCTCGTGTTCGCTTCGTAGCTCCTCGCCGCCTTGCCCATCTCGCCCCGGTTGCCTGCGTAGAGGCATAACGGTACATAAGAATACGCTGAGGAGTCCAACTTATAACACAACTCTAAGGCACGATCTCGAGTGAGAAGAATGGAAACCAATCCTAAATATCTCGCCTCACGATTATAGGTGTGGTGCACAACACGCCGATAATCAAGACTTACTAGATACGGTTCAGAGACACTTTCCGAGGATTAACTGCTCTGATACCACTTTTGTCACGACCCGACTTCGGGCCCGCGACTGGTGCCTTACCCCGGGCACCCTAGTGATATAATTATCAGAGAAAATCAGCGGAAATAAAAACTTAAACATGAAACACGACATAAAGTAAGAAACAAGCTAACCAAAACGGTCACCTTCCTGTAATATATATCAAACCGAACAGTTAACTCCTTTACAAACCCTGCCCACAACAGTACTACAGACCTCTAAGAATGTAACAACAACTATGACGGGATAGGGCCCCGCCATACCTCTGAATGTACAAATACTTACAATGACGGGGGACTATACCAAAAGATAAGCCTCCGGAGAAACGGAGCTTCCCAAAACGCTGAACTGTGATCCTATGAGAGAGGATCCACAACCGATGTCTCGGTCCATCTCATGGGACTCGATGTAGAATCGTATGGAATACATGTCCCGGCCCATCCCATGGGACTCGGTGTGAAATCGTATGGTATACATGTCCCGGCCCATCCCATGGGACTCGGTGTAGAATCGTGTGGAATACATGTCCCGGCCCATCCCATGGGACTCGGTGTAGAATCGTGTGGAATACATGTCCCGGCCCATCCCATGGGACTCGGTGTAGAATCGTGTGGAATACATATCCCGGCCCATCCCATGGGACTCGGTGTAGAATCGTGTGGAATACATGTTCCGGCCCATCCCATGGGACTCGGGGTAGAATCGGGTGGAATACATGTCCGCCCATCCTACGGGACTTGGTGTAGAATCGTGTGGAATACATGTCCCTACCCATCCTACGAGACTCGGTGTAGAATCGCCATAACATTTAAACCCTCTTTAAGCATGATTAAGACAATACCATGCCTTCCTTTTAAACCAAAACACTTTCCCTCTTAAAGTCAAGTAACAATATTCTTTTCCAATAGTTCAAGTTGCATAACTTCAAATACTCAAGTCTCTTATTTTCGAAATATTTCATAGTTCATAGCCTTAATCACTTAATAACGTAATCTCTTTTTAAAAATTGAGTAACATATGCCTATGTGTGAGTAGGTTATACTTGTTTATAACGATCTTATTAAAGCAGCCATGATCTAGAAAATGTAATACAATTTTGTCTTATCTTAGCTTCTATGCAGATGGAGGATTCTACTTGTTTTAATATAATTATTTGTCATTACATTTTCCTTTATTAACGCTGCAGTGGTTTGTTCGATACTTATTCCCATTTCCGAAATCAATATAACATTATTCTTTAAAAACCAAGTACTCATTACTCCCGAATGAGGTTTCACAACTTTTTAACAAAATTCATATCAAGTCAATTAAGTCAAGTCTCTTATCTTTCAAGATCAAGTCTCTTAACTTCTAAAATCAATAAACCATTCTTTTACCTACATAAAGTCGTTATAACTAACTTCCCATAAAGCTATTATAACACTTTATGTTTTAAACCAACCAAAATTCGTTTAGCACACGTACGTCTACCGTACTACATAGTTCACAACAAACATGCTAGAAAAGATAGGAAGAGGTTCACATACCTCGCGACGATTATCGACAAATAGCAAAACGCTCCAAAGTACTATAACCCTGCTAGCCTTTTCCACCCTTCAAGTAGAATACGCTACTCGCAGTATTTCAACCTATAAAGGACACAAAACGTCTATCAACCTCTAGATCTCTTCGTAGAACAATTCTAAGTACAAGGTTCCTTATTCTACGGAAAAATTCGGCAGCACCTCCCCCCCCCAGCAACCACATAAATCTCCTCCTCTATCAAGGCCCGCTACCAAGCCAACAACTCCAAGGGGGGGGGGGGGGTTACACGTCTAACCGGACGTGTACAAATCTGCCCCACAATAATACTATAAGTCTACTGTAAATACAGTCTAATGTAAATACAATTCAATTCTTTATAAACATCCTTCCATAAATCTTATACTCAATTCTAAACTACTACAACATGTAATATCCAATTACAATAGAAGGACTAAGATCATTACCTCGATAAGCCCAAAATTATCCAAGATTTATAAGTCGATCCTGAGCAACGTTTAGCTCCAAATCCTTACGTTCCAACCCGCTCCAAGCAACCCTTAGAAGCTCCTAACCATCTCCTCTTCAAGATCCAACTCTAAAAAGTGAAGAACACTTAGGCTCAAACTATGGCAAGTTTCGGCCAAGGCAAAGTTTCAAGGTTAGGGGTGTGAAATCTTTTCCAACTCTTGGTACACAATCTTCCTAACACCCTAAGGAAGAACACTTATAAGTTTAAGGATTTTTGGACAACAATTTGGTCAAGAACTATGGCCAAAACCGAGAGCACTACAAGGGAAGGGAGGGAATTTTCAAGACTTGGAAACTCTCCAAGTGTTGGATGAATAAGTCTTGCATCAAGGGGGTATTTATAGAGAAATCAAGGGCCAAGATCAAGGCAAGTGTGTGGTGAGATTGGGGTACAAGTGTGGTGCCACAAGTCTACACAAGCTTGGGACAAGTGGCTTGCCACTTGGCTAGCCATTTCGGCCAAGGCCACTTGTCCACAAGATTTCGGCCACCCTTGGCCACATGGGGGTGACACGTGTCGCCCCCTACTCGTCCAAAATATTTTCATCTCCCGAAAATATCCGTAATATCCAAAACCCCGAAAACAAAGTAGGCCCCACAAAACCGTAAATTTTTCCCGTGGGCCCTACGTGACCATTTCCAGAAATAAAATTCCATAATTCTAATATAATCCAGGAAGTCCAAATACCAAATCTGGGAATCCAATTCCCAATAACGAACCTTTTTCTTTCACAAAATCCGGAAACTTTTCCGTCGAAAAATCACATCTTTCTTCCTTTCCAAAATTATTGTCGTATTCTCGTACGTACGTCCTCACATACATACCCTGGAACTATGGGGTGTAACACTTAATCTTTAAATCATATCTTTTAAGGAGACCAACCTCCAACTTTTAAATGTCAAGTAATCATTTTAAATCCAATGATAAAACCATTCTTTTGTTTTCATAAAGTCGTTATAAATAACTTCCCATAAAGCTATTATAACACTTTATGTTTTAAACCAACCAAGGACAACTATTCTTATTTTCGAAATCAAGATAACTTTATTCTTTAAAAGACCACACACCCATTACTCATGGGTGAGGTTTTACAACTTTTTAACATAATTCAAGTCCTTAATATTTCATAACAAGTCACTTAACTTTGGAATCAAGTGAAGGACACAAAAGGAAAATCAAATTCCTTTAAACACACGTGCGTCTACCGCACTATATATATTTCACAAATATCATGCTAGAAAGGATAGGAAGAGGTTCACATACCTCGCGACGATTATCGACAATTAGCAAAACGCTCCAAAGTACTCTAACCTTGCTCGCCTTTTACACCCTTCAAGTAGAATACGCTACTCGTAGTACTTCAACCTATAAAGGCCACAAGACGTCTATCAACCTCTAGATCTCTTCGTAGAATAATTCTAAGTACAAGGTTCCTTATTCTACGGAAAATTGGCGACACCTCCCGCAACCACATAAATCTCCTCCTCTATCGAGGCTGCTACCAAGCCAACAATTCCAGTGGGTTACACGCCTAACCTGGACGTGTACAATTCTACTCCACAATAATACTACAAGTCTCATCAGAAATACAGTCCAATGTAAATACAGTTCAATTCTTTTTTTAATCATCCTTCCATAAATCATATACTCAATTATACATTACTACAACATGTAATCTCCAATTACAATAGGGGGATAAAGATCATTACCTCGATAAGCCCAAAATTATCCAAGTTTATAAGTCGATCCTGAGCAACGTTTAGCTCCACTTCCTTACACTCCAACCCGCTCCAAGCAACCCTTAGAAATTTCTAAACAACTTCTCTTAACACTCCATCCATCTATGAAGATTTTCCTAGGGTTTCGTTTTACGACTATTGGAATAAAGTAGTATTTCCGGTCTCTTATTTAAGTGGATGAAGAAATCTTGAAATCAATGGGGTATTTATAGAGAAATCAATGGTCAAGATCAAGACAAGTGTATGGTGAAGATTGGGTCCAAGTGTGTGGCAATTTTACCAACCAAGTGTCCACCACAAAAACCGTCCAAGGCCATGTGTCCATCATCAATTCGGCCACATAGCCACATGGGGGTGACACGTTTCGCCCCCTACTCGTCCAAAATATTTCATCTTCCGAAAATATCCGTAATGCCAAAAATCCGAAAATAAAGTGGGCCCCACAAAACCGTAAATTTTCCCGTGGGCCCACGTGACCAATTTCGGAAATAAAATTCCATAATACTCAAATATTCTAAAAAGTCCAAATACCAAATATGGGAATCCAATTCCCATTATCGAACCTTTTTCCTTCACAAAAATCCGGAAACTTTTCCGTCGAAAAATCACATCTTTATTCCTTTTAATTTAAATGTCGTATTCTCGTACGTACGTCCTCATATACATACCCTGGAACTACGGAGTGTAACAATGACCGGGGCAAGTACGAGAGCCAACTACCAGATACCAAGGCCGATGTCACGACCGGACCCCGGGCCCGCGACTGGTGCCTTACCCCGGGCACCCTAGTGATACAACATCAGAGAATATCAGCGGAAAAAAAAAACATACACATGAAACAAGATATACAATAATGAAATAAGAAAACAAAGCAACCAAAGCGGTTACCTTTACGAATATATAAATAAAACTTGAACCCGACGATACATCCCTTTACAAACTCGCCCACAACAAGATTACATGCACTCTACGAATGTTATAATAACAACGACGGGACAGGGCCCCGCCATACCCCTGAATGTAAGTACCTACAACGACAGGGGACTATACCAAAGATAAGCCTCCGGAGAAACGGAGCTTCCCAAAACGCTGAACTGTGATCCTATGAGCGAGGATCGACGATCGTGTACTTCTACCGCGGATTAACGCACTCAAGGAGGTCGATAACAGTACCAAGTATGTGAAATCGTAGCATCAAATCAAATCATAATATTTTAAAACCAATTACAAATACGCATTTAACAACTAATTTAATCGCATATAGTGCCACAACATAAACAAGAGCAAAATAGATATAACGAATCGTCTTTTCTAGGCCGCTAATGATCAAAGCAAGGCCAATCGCCCATAGTATCATTATGCGTGCCTAATCTCGAACTCCCGCACCGCATAGTCACACACTGCACCCGCATGAGGTATTCTCGTGACGGGGCAGCTAACGCGACATCCTCCGACTCCGCACCGCATAGTCACATAGACCGCATAGTCACATTGCATCGCGTGAGGCATTCCTCGACGGATAACACACCCGAATGATCAATCACGGAACTCCGCAGCCCGCATAGTCACACGCATCGCATGAGGTATACCTCGCATCGAGGTGGCAAGTCCTCGATCATAACAAGTCGTGGGTATGTGATATAATAGCGATAACCGCTTATCGTTTATCAACGTAAGCACAACAAGAATAACCCCCTCACACAAACATCACAAGACACTAACACACGTAGCATCGTAACATGTTTACTTATCAAACCATCTTACTACACTTTCGAGACATCAATACAAGACTTTCATAAACAAATAAGTAAACCGTTCCTTCTATCTTCCTTAAGTCGTTATACCTAACTTCCCATAAAGCTAGTATAACACTTAAGCTTTTAAAACCAAGTATTTCTTTTCTTTCAAAAATGATTCATAACTCTTTTGAAATACTTCAAGATTCTTATTATTTAAAACTCAAGTCAAAAGACATCAAAGTAAAACCAAAACAATTTCCATACCTTCTTTCTAAACCAACCTTAAGACAAAAGCATGCCTTCCTTTTTAAAACCAAGGCACTTTTTCCTTTAAAAGTCAAGTAGCAATATACTTTTTAAACCAAGTGTCTCACTCTTTTAAAAACAAGTAACCTATACCTTTAAATCAAGTTACTTCTCCTTTCCAAAAATCAAGTTGTTTATAAGTCAAGTTATCATTTTAAATCCAATGATAAAACCATTCTTATTTTCGAAATCAAGGTAACTTTATTCTTTAAAAGACCACACACCCATTACTCATGAGTGAGGTTTTACAACTTTTTAACATAATTCAAGTCCTTAATATTTCATAACAAGTCACTTAACTTTGGAATCAAGTCAAGGACACAAAAGGAAAATCAAATTCTTTTAAACACACGCGTCTTCACCGCACTAAATATATTTCACAAATATCATGCTAGAAAGGATAGGAAGAGGTTCACATACCTCGCGACGATTATCGACAATTAGCAAAACGCTCCAAAGTACTCTAACCTTGCTCGCCTTTTCCACCCTTCAAGTAGAATACGCTACTCGTAGCACTTCAACCTATAAAGGCCACAAAACGTCTATCAACCTCTAGATCTCTTCGTAGAATAATTACGATACAAGATTCCTTATTCTACGGAAAATTCGGCAAAGACCTCCCCGCAACCACATAAATCTCCTCTCTAACGAGGCCTGCTACCAAACCAACAATCCTGCAGGGGGTTACACGCCTAACCTGACGTGTACAATTCTACTCCACAATAATACTACAAGTCATCAGAATACAAATTCTATGTAAATACAGTTCAATTCTTTATAATCATCCTTCCAATATATCTTATACTCAATTCTAAACTACTACAACATGTAATCTCCAATTACAATAGGGGGACAAAGATAATTACCTCGATAAGCCAAAAATTATCCAAGATATAAGTCGATCCTGAGCAACGTTTAGCTCCAATTCCTTACGCTCCAACCCGCTCCAAGCAACCCTTAGAAGTTTCTAAACAACTTCTCTTAACACTTCATCTAAGCTATGAAGATTTTTCTAGGGCTTCATTTTGCGACTATGGAATAAAGTAGTATTTTTCCGGGCTCTTAGTATTGAAATAACTTTGGAATACTACTAGGAATACTAGGCTAAGGTATTTTGGGAAATTACAACAATACTTGAAGAATTCTACTCAAGGTGGGGGGGGGGGGTGTTTGGACGAGAACTCACTAAGGGAGGGAGGGAAATTTTTTGCCTTGGAAACTTTTTAATGTGGATGAAATAAAGTCTTGCACACAAGGGGTATTTATAGGGAAATCAATGTCCAAGATCTAGGCAAATGGATGGTGAGGATGGGGTACATGTGTGTGGGTAGTTGGTCAACCATTTGGCTACCACAAAAATGGGACAAGTGGCCACCACAAAAATGGGCCACTTGTCCACCAAAAAAGCGTCCCACTGTCTCTTCTCCACCGGCCAACATGGCCACACGGGGTGACACGTGTCGCCCCTTACTCGGGCCCAAAATATTTCATCTTCCAAAATATCCGTAATGCCAAAAAAATCCAAAATAAAGTGGGCCCCACAAAATCAGAATTCTCAGTGGCCCACGTGACCAATTTCGGAAATAAAATTCCATAATTCTCAAATATTCCAAAAATTCCGAATACCAAATCTGGGAATCCAATTCCCATTAATGAACCTTTTTCCTTCACAAAATCCGGAAACTTTTCTGTCGAAAAATCACATCTTTCTTCCTTTCCAATTTTAATGTCGTATTTACGTACGTACGTCCTCATATACATACTCTGGAACTACGGGGTGTAACATTCTTCCCCCTTTAGAAACATTCGTCCCGAATGTTCATTCTAAGCCTCTAATCATACAAGGGCCGGTATAGTCTTCACTACTATACTTACAAAACCAATTATGCCACACATGGCCATAATATAACATACGCGCAAAACTCAATCCAAGCCAACGAGGAATCACCTCTAACGTGTATAACAACACAAAAACTTCCACCCATGGTCCAAAGAATACTTTCTTCACATCTATACTTATAAAAATGACACTTCACATCTTCGCCCCTTTTATTACTTGTCGTACCCTCCTCGTACACTCGAACTCTTCCTCATATACTTACCACATTTCTGTCATTGCTTCCAAAATCTCGGGGTTACTATCTCTAACTTGGTCATCATTAACTGGGAACACTCTGGAGGGATCTCCGATTACTCTTCCGAAACATAGCAACATGGAATACCGGACGTACTGCCTCCTAAGTCGGACGACAGTGCTAACTTATAGGCAACCTGGCCTATTCTACTATGATCTGAAAATGCCCAAAGTACCTCGGGCTAAGTTTCCCCTTCTTTCCAAATTTCGTCACACCCTTCCGGGGTGGTACCTTCAAGAAGACCCACCGTCAACCTGAACTCCAAGTGTCGACGCCGATCGTCCGCACGACTTCTGTTGACTCTGAGCTGCTAATAACTTCTTCTGGATAAGCTTCACCTTATCCACATCCTGCTGAAATAAGTAGGGACCAAACTATCTGAACCTTGCCGACATCGAACCAATCGACCGACAACCTACACTTCCGCCCATACAAGGCTTCATAAGGCACCATCCGAATACTGAAATGGTAGCTAGTATAATACTCACTCAACAAGAGGCAAATAATCCTCACAGCTACCCCTGAAATCAAAACACCGGCCCGTAACCTATCCTCAAATGTCTGGATAAAATGCGTTGTTCGTCCGTCGGCCCGAGGGTGAATGCAATACTGAGACTCACCTGAGTTCCTAACCCCGCCTGGTAAAACCTCCCGAAAAAGAAATAGCCATAAACTGGGCTCCACTGCCTGCCATAAAAATAAAAGTAGGAACCCCGCACTTTACAACCTTCCCGATATACAATATCTCATAACCTTCCGCCGAGTAAATGCCCCGACTAAAAGACAAGATGGGCTGACCCCATCGCCCTACTATCGTCGAACGCATTCACAAACTCGCACGATGGTTACCTAAACTTGGGCTTAACACCTTCGTGACTTATCATCTAGCGACCACCTCAACCGACCCCACCACATTCGGCCGGGTTGACTCGCGAAATGGCCTCAACCCGACCCACTTCAGACTAAACTCGTTCCGATTCGAACAATCTTACGATTCACGTCATGAAAGCTACTACTTCCATCTCACACTACCCATGGATTTATCACAACTTACACCATGCTAACCGAACATAGCACTCCACATGTATCTACCATAACGACCTAAACAAGTCTCTTAAGGTCAAGATCTCCTCGTAACTCTTCGCTCACTTTCCTTTGCCGCCTAATCAAATCTTGCTCTGTTGGGCGATAACTACGTAAGGTGATGAACCAGCCATCGATCCCGGCGTTGAGTCGTAACATCCGCGCCACCTCTGTTCGGACAATTTCTCGCAAAATTGCCCTGCTGGCCGCAAGCCTAACAAGCTATCTAAGTAGTACGACACTCCCCATAAGAACCCCTACCACAACGACCATACCGAGATGGGGGTGGCCTCCTCTGGCTAACACTTATTCCTCTCCGATCCATCGAATCAAGAATCGACTGTAGGCTAAGTCATCCCACCTGTATCCCTCCTACTAGGACATTCTCTCCTCACATGGCCCTGACGGCCGCTGGTAAAACAAGCATTAGTAAGAAAGATGACATTTCCTCGGGATGACGTCTACCACATAGTGAACACTGAGGGAAAACTGAATCTGGATGGCTAGAACCTATGCAAATCTGTGAACCAGAAACCCTGGAGTTCTGACCAACTCCTAAATACCCCGAACGTCCTGAAGTCCGTGGAGGACCACTCTGTACTGGCGGAGGCGCATAACCGGGCTTCACGAGAAGGTCCGCCTCGAAAGTTACCAAAGGACCTGCTGCTCGCCTCTTCGCTGATCTTGTTAATCCGTCGATCTCTACGCCTCGTCACGCGTAGCTTATACGCGGGCAATGTCTATGTCTGACTGAAGAGCTACTCTTGTACAACTCTCTGCTAGATAATCGTCATGTCCTGTGACATATCGGTGCACTCTATCCTCCATGTCTGCCACTAACGCGGGGACATAACGAGCCAATAAGTCAAACTCTATATCAGATTCCCGAACTATCCGCCTGCTCGCCTCAACCTCATAAATCTATCTCGCCCGAAGCTCTCCTCATCCGCGAGGCAAGAAGTGTAAGAAATGCCTCGAGGTCTTGATCACTTTCATGATCCGCTGAATCGCCGAATAAACTCCCGATGATCTTCCTCGCCCTCAATCCATAGGACTCGGGTGGATCAGAATCAAGAAGTCCTGAAGTCTCAAAACTATCGGATCTAGGGTGAACTACTGATACTACCGGAACCTCTGACTCTCGTCTGTCCTCATGCCGCTACAAGCCTAGCTAGTAACTGGCCATCTCCTAGTAACCATATCCTCGGCTCCTGGCCGTGGAACTAGAGGCTCAGGTATCGTGGTCTCAGTAGCTACTGCTACTGCTCTAAACTCTCCTGGGGCTAGCGGCGTCGCAGAACTCCCCGAATGAAGCTGTCTCGATAATGACCGCCCGTGCCCTAGTAACCCCTCGTGCTCGACTCGCAGACTCCTCTCGCCTTGCCCTTCACGGGCTCGTTGCCTTGCGTAGAGGCATAACTAGCACATACGAATACGCCAGAGGGAGTCCAACTTATAACACAACTCTAAGGCACGATCTCAGAGTGAGAAGAATGGAAACCAATCCTAAATATCCTGCAGCCTCCTGATTATAGGTGTGGTGCACAACACACCGATAATCAATACTCTACTAGATATGGTCTGTAGACACTTTCCGAGGATTAACTGCTCTGATACCACTTTTGTCACGACCCCGGGCCCGCGACTGGTGCCTTACCCCGGGCATCCTAGTGATACAACATCAGAGAAAATCAGCGGGGAAAAAATAAATACACATGAAACAAGATATACAATAATGAAATAAGAAAACAGGCTAACCAAAACGGTTACCTTTCTGAATATATAAATAAAACTTGAACCCGAACAGTTACATCCCTTTTACAAACTCTGCCCACAACAGTACTACAGACCTCTACGAATGTTATAATAACAACGACGGGACAGGGCCCCGCCATACCCCTGAATGTAAGTACCTACAACGACAGGGGACTATACCAAAGATAAGCCTCCGGAGAAACGGAGCTTCCCAAAACGCTGAACTGTGATCCTATGAGCGAGGATCGACGACTGGTGTACCTCTACCTGCGGCATGAACGCAGCCCCCCGAAGGAGGTCAGTACAACAGGTACCAAGTATGTGAAACTGTAAAGTACTGAAATCAAATCATAATATTTTAAAACCAATTACAAATACGCATTTAACAACCAATTTAATCGCATATAGTGCGCAACATAAACAAGAGCAAAATAGATATAACGAATCGGTCTTTTCTAGGCCGCTAATGATCGAAGCAAGGCCAATCGCCCATAGTATCATTATGCGTGCCTAATCCTGGAACTCCCGCAGTCCGCATAGGTCACACACAGACCCGCATGAGGTATTCCTCGCATCGGGGGCAGCTAACCCGCGACATCCTCCTGGACTCCCGCAGTCCGCATAGTCACATAGACCGCATAGTCACACAGACCGCATGAGGCATTCCTCGCATCGGGATAACACACCCGGAATGATCAATCCTGGAACTCCGCGACTCGCATAGTCACACGCATCGCATGAGGTATACCTCGCATCGAGGGTGGCAAGTCCTCGGCATCATAACAAGTCAGGGGGGTATGTGATATAATAGCAGTACAACGGGCTTATCGTTTATCAACGTAAGCACAACAAGAATAACCCCCTCACACAAACATCACAAGACACTAACACACGTAGCATCGTAACATGTTTACTTATCAAACCATCTTACTACACTTTCCAGAAATCAATACAAGACTTTCATAAACAAATAAGTAAACCGTTCCTTCTATCTTCCTTAAGCCGTTATACCTAACTTCCCATAAAGCTAGTATAACACTTAAGCTTTTAAAACCAAGTATTTCTTTTCTTTCAAAAATGATTCATAACACTTTTGAAATACTTCAAGATTCTTATTATTTAAAACTCAAGTCAAAAGACATCAAAGTAAATCCAAAACAATTTCCATACCTTCTTTTTAAACCAACCTTAAGACAAAAGCATGCCTTCCTTTTTAAAACCAAGGCACTTTTTCCTTTAAAAGTCAAGTAGCAATATACTTTTTAAACCAAGTGTCTCACTATTTTAAAAACAAGTAACCTATACCTTTAAATCAAGTTACTTCTCCTTTCCAAAAATCAAGTTGTTTATAAGTCAAGTTATCATTTTAAATCCAATGATAAAACCATTCTTATTTTCGAAATCAAGGTAACTTTATTCTTTAAAAGACCACACACCCATTACTCATGAGTGAGGTTTTACAACTTTTTAACATAATTCAAGTCCTTAATATTTCATAACAAGTCACTTAACTTTGGAATCAAGTCAAGGACACAAAAGGAAAATCAAATTCCTTTAAACACACGTGCGTCTACCGCACTAAATATATTTCACAAATATCATGCTAGAAAGGATAGGAAGAGGTTCACATACCTCGCGACGATTATCGACAATTAGCAAAACGCTCCAAAGTACTCTAACCTTGCTCGCCTTTTCCACCCTTCAAGTAGAATACGCTACTCGTAGCACTTCAACCTATAAAGGCCACAAAGCGTCTATCAACCTCTAGATCTCTTCGTAGAATAATTCTGGATACAAGATTCCTTATTCTACGGAAAATTCGGCAGCACCTCCCCGCAACGACATAAATCTCCTCCTCTAACGAGGCCTGCTACCAAACCAACAATCCTGGGGAGGGGGTTACACGCCTAACGGACGTGTACAATTCTACTCACAATAATACTACAAGTCTCATCAGAAATACAGTTCAATTCTTTATAATCATCCTTCCAATATATCTTATACTCAATTCTAAACTACTACAACATGTAATCTCCAATTACAATAGGGGGAAAAAGATAATTACCTCGATAAACCCAAAATTATCCAAGATATAAGTCGATCCTGAGCAACGTTTAGCTCCAATTCCTTACGCTCCAACCCGCTCCAAGCAACCCTTAGAAGTTTCTAAACAACTTCTTTTAACACTTCATCTAAGCTATGAAGATTTTTCTAGGGCTTCATTTTGCGACTATGGAATAAAGTAGTATTTTTCCGGGCTCTTAGTATTGAAATAACTTTGGAATACTACTAGGAATACTAGGCTAAGGTATTTTGGAATAATACAACAATACTTGAAGAATTCTACTCAAGGTGGGGGGGGGGGGGTGTTTGGACGAGAACTCACTAAGGGAGGGAGGAGAATTTTTTGCCTTGGAAACTTTCTAATGTGGATGAAATAAAGTCTTACACACAAGGGGTATTTATAGGGAAATCAATGGCCAAGATCTAGGCAAGTGGATGGTGAGGATGGGGTACATGTGTGTGGGTAGTTGGCCAACCATTTGGCTACCACAAAAATGGGACAAGTGGCGTGCCACTTGTCCCCCAATAAATCGTCCCCCTTGTCCTTCTCCAATTCGGCCAACATGGCCACAGGCGACACGTGTCGCCCCTACTGCCCAAAATATTTCATCTTAGAAAATATCCGTAATGCCAAAAAATCCGAAAATAAAGTGGGCCCACAAAATCAGTAAATTCTCCCGTGGGCCCCACGTGACCAATTTCGGAAATAAAATTCCATAATTCTCAAATATTCCAAAAAGTCCGAATACCAAATCTGGGAATCCAATTCCCATTAATGAACCTTTTTCCTTCACAAAATCCGGAAACTTTTCCGTCGAAAAATCACATCTTTCTTCCTTTCCAATTTTAATGTCGTATTTACGTACGTACGTCCTCATATACATACTCTGGAACTACGGGGTGTAACATTCTTCCCCCCTTAGAAACATTCGTCCCGAATGTTCCTTCTAAGCCTCTAATCATACAAGGGCCGGTATAGTCTTCACTACTATACTTACAAAACCAATTATGTCATACATGGCCATAATATAACATACGCGCAAAACTCAATCCAAGCCAACGAGGAATCACCTCTAACGTGTATAACAACACAAAAACTTCCACCCATGGTCCAAAGGATACTTTCTTCACATCTATACTTATAAAAAGGACACTTCACATCTTCGCCCCTTTTCTTACTTGTCGTACCCTCCTCGTACACTCGAACTCTTCCTCATATACTTACCACATTTCTGTCATTGCTTCAGTTTCCAAAATCTCGGGGTTACTATCTCTAACTTGGTCATCATTAACTGGGAACACTCTGGAGGGATCTCCGATTACTCTTCCGAAACATGGAATACCGGACGTACTGCCTCCTAAGTCGGACGGCAGTGCTAACTTATAGGCAACCTGGCCTATTCTACTATGATCTGAAAATGCCCAAAGTACCTCGGGCTAAATTTCCCCTTCTTTCCAAATTTCATCACACCCTTCTGGGGTGGTACCTTCAAGAAGACCCACCGTCAACCTGAACTCCAAGTGTTAACGCCGATCATCCGCACGACTTCTGTTGACTCTGAGCTGCTAATAACTTCTTCTGGATAAGCTTCACCTTATCCACATCCTGCTGAAACAAGTAGGGACCAAACTATCTGAACCTTGCCGACATCGAACCAATCGACCGGCAACCTACACTTCCGCCAATACAAGGCTTCATAAGGCACCATCCGAATACTGAAATGGTAGCTAGTATAATACTCACTCAACAAGAGGCAAATAATCCTCACAGCTACCCCTGAAATCAAAACACCGGCCCGTAACCTATCCTCAAATGTCTGGATAAAATGCGTTGTTCGTCCGTCGGCCTGAGGGTGAATGCAATACTGAGACACACCTGAGTTCCTAACCCCGCCTCGTAAAACCTCCCGAAAAAGAAATAGCCATAAACTGGGCTCCACTGCCTGCCATAAAAATAAAAGTAGGAACCCCGTGCAGCCTTACAACCTTCCTGATATACAATATCTCACATAACCCTCCGCCGAGTAAACAAATCGACTAAAAGACAAGATGGGCTGACCCCATCGGCCCTACTACTGGTCGAACGCATTCACAAACTCGTACGATGGTTACCTAAACTTGGGCTTAACACCCTCGTGACCCTATCATCTAGTGGGACAACCTCAAACTGACCCCACCACATTCCGGGTTGCGGGTTGACTCGCGAAATGGCCTCAACCCGACCCACTTCGTACTAAACTCTCGTTCCCCGATCCGGAACAATCTTACCAGTTCACGTCATGAAAGCTACTACTTCCATCTCACACTACCCATGGATTTATCACAACTTACACCATGCTAACTGAACATAGCACTCCACATGTATCTACCATAACGACCTAAACAAGTCTCTTAAGGCTGAAGATCTCCCTGTAACTACTGCTTCACTTTCCCTTTGCCGCTCTAATCAAATCTTGCTCTGCTGGGCGCATAACTACAGAAGGTGATGAACCAGCCACTGATCCCGAAGGTTGAGTCGTAACATCCGCGCCACCTCTGTTCGGACAATTTCTCGCAAAATGGCCCTGCTGGCCGCAAGCCTAACAAGCTATCTAAGTAGTACGACACTCCCCATAAGAACCCTACCACAACGACCATACCGAGGTGGGGGTGGCCTCCTCTGGCTAACACCCATTCCTCTCCGATCCACTGAATCATGGCCCACGGTAGGCTAAGTCATCCCACCGTATCCTCCTACTAGGACATTCTCTCTCACATGGCCTGACGGCATTGGTAAAACAAACATTAGTAAGAAAGACGACATTTCTCGGGATGACGTCTACCACATAGTGAACACCGAGGAAAATCGAATCGACGGCTAGAACCTATGCAAATCTGTGAACTGAAACCACAGGTTCGACCAACTCCTAAATACCCGAACGTCCCGAAGTCCGTGGAGGACCACTCAGATCTTGGCGGAGGCGCATAACCGATCTAGCTGAGAAGGTCCGCTCGAAAGTTACCAAAGGACCTCGCTACGGCCTCTTACGCGATCTTGGTTAATCCGTCGATCTCCATGTTCCTAAGTCTGCTGTGCGTAAGCTTTGTCTGGGCAATGTCCGTCCGATCAAGAGCTACTCTTGTACAACTCTCGCTAGATAATCGTCATGTCTCGTGACATATCGGTGCACTATATCCTCCGTATGCGCCACTAACGCGGGACATACCGAGCGATAAGTCAAACTCTATCTGTATTCCGAACAATCGCCTGTTCGCCTCAACCTCATAAATCCATCGCGAAGCTCTCGCCGCGAGGGCAAGAAGTGTAAGAAATGCCTCGAGGTCTTGATCACTTTCATGATCCGCCGCTGTCGAATAAACTCGATGATCTTCCGGTCCTCAATCCATAGGACTCGGTGGATCAGAACTCAAGAAGTCCTGAAGTCTCAAAACTATCGGATCTAGGGTGAACTACTGATACTACCAGAACCTCTGACTCTCGTCTGTCCTTATGCCGCTACAAGCCTAGCTAGTAACTGGCCATCTCCTAGTAACCATATCATCGGCTCCTGGCCGTGGAACTAGAGGCTCAGGTATCGTGGTCTCAGTAGCTCCGCTCTTGCTCTAAACTCTCACAGGGCTAGCGGCGTCGTGAACACCCGAATGAAGCGTCTCGGATAATGATCGGGCTCGTGCCACGGTAACCCCCTGTGCTCGACTCGCAGCTCCTTCTGCTGCCTTGCCATTCTGGGCTCTGGTTGCCTTGCGTAGAGGCATAACTAGCACATACGAATACGCCAGAGGGAGTCCAACCTATAACACAACTCTAAGGCACGATCTCAGAGTGAGAAGAATGGAAACCAATCCTAAATATCCTGCAGCCTCCTGATTATAGGTGTGGTGCACAACACACCGATAATCAAGACTCTACTAGATACGGTCTGTAGACACTTTCCGAGGATTAACTGCTCTGATACCACTTTTGTCACGACCCGACCCCGGGACCGCGACTGGTGCCTTACCCCGGGCATCTTAGTGATACAACATCAGAGAAAATCAGCGGGAAAAAAAAAACATACACATGAAACAAGATATACAATAATGAAATAAGAAAACAGGCTAACCAAAACGGTTACCTTTCTGAATATATAAATAAAACTTGAACATGAACAGTTACATCCCTTTTACAAACTCGCCCAGCGGTACTCTGCACCTCTACGAATGTTATAATAACAACGAGCGGGGCCGCCATATACCACGAATGTAAGTACCTATTACGACGAGGACTATACCAAAGATAAGCCTCGAGAAACGGAGCTTTCAAAACGAATCGTGATCCATGGCGAGGATCGACGATCGTGTACCTCTACTGCGGCATGAACGCGGCCGAAGGAGGTCGATAACAGTACCAAGTATGTGAAACTGTAAAAGTACTGAAATCAAATCATAATATTTTAAAACCAATTACAAATACGTACGAACAACCAATTTAACTGTACATAGTGCCACAGCATAAACAAGAGCAAAATAGATATAACGTAACTGGTCTTTTCTAGGCCGCTAATGATCGAAGCAAGGCCAATCGCCCATAGTATCATTATGCGTGCCTAATCCCGAACTCCGCATCGCATAGGTCACACACAGACCCGCATGAGGTATTCCTCGCATTCGGGGGCAGCTAACCCGCGACATCCTCCTGGACTCCCGCAGTCCGCATAGTCGCATAGACCGTTCAATTCTTTATAATCATCCTTCCAATATATCTTATACTCAATTCTAAACTACTACAACATGTAATCTCCAATTACAATAGGGGGACAAAGATAATTACCTCGATAAGCCCAAAATTATCCAAGATATAAGTCGATCCTGAGCAACGTTTAGCTCCAATTCCTTACGCTCCAACCCGCTCCAAGCAACCCTTAGAAGTTTCTAAACAACTTCTCTTAACACTTCATCTAAGCTATGAAGATTTTTCTAGGGCTTCATTTTGCGACTATGGAATAAAGTAGTATTTTTCCGGGCTCTTAGTATTGAAATAACTTTGGAATACTACTAGGAATACTAGGCTAAGGTATTTTGGGATAATACAACAATACTTGAAGAATTCTACTCAAGGTGGGGGGGGGGGTGTTTGGACGAGAACTCACTGGGAGGGAGGGAATTTTTGCCTGGAAACTTTCTAATGTGGATGAAATAAAGTCTTGCACAAGGGGTATTTATAGGAAATCAATGGCCAAGATCTAGGCAAGTGGATGGTGTGGATGGGTACATGTGTGTGGGTAGTTGGCCAACCATTTGGCTACCACAAAATGGGACAAGTGGCCACCACAAAATGGCCACTTGTCCAAAGAAAAAGTCCCCACTTGTCCTTCTTCTCCACTCGCCAACATGGCCACACCGGGGTGACACGTGTCTCCCTACTCGCCCAAAATATTTCATCTTCGAAAATATCCGTATTGCCAAAAAATCCGAAAATAAAGTGGGCCCACAAAATCAGTAAATTCTCCGTGGCCCCACGTGACCAATTTCGGAAATAAAATTCTATAATTCTCAAATATTCCAAAAAGTCCGAATACCAAATCTGGGAATCCAATTCCCATTAATGAACCTTTTTCCTTCACAAAATCCGGAAACTTTTCCGTCGAAAAATCACATCTTTCTTCCTTTCCAATTTTAATGTCCTATTTACGTACGTACGTCCTCATATACATACTCTGGAACTACGGGGTGTAACAGCCGAATCAGTAAAACCTCATGGAGAGCTAGTCCATGGAATAACAATAATGGTCATATGCCCCCGGAATCCCTCATCGGTGTAGACATGCCCATGTGACAATAATAATGGAAGCATACCCGTGGAATCCTCCGTCACTGCCGGTACGTCCAAGTAAGTTCACAACAAGTCAGCCGGCCCTCCATCGAGAGACGCGGTGGTATAGAAATACAATACTTGCACAACAAAAGATATCACAACTAGCATAGGCAAGTTCAACATACTTTTAGACTTTCATTAACATGTAAATTGATTCACCATTTATATAATTCAAGTACTTCCATTTTGTGCCAATAATCCGGGTTTTAACCCTAAAGTACTACGTATTTTAATTCTTTCGAAAAGATCTCTTTTTACGTAAAAACAACTCGATACTAATATCCGTAGTGCCAAACACGTTCATGTTTAAATCAAGTACTTATACTTTTCAAACCAAGTGGCTTACATTTTTAAAACAACGTCAAGTATACTTTTAAAACCCAAGTTACTTCTCTTTTCCCAAAATCAAGTTACCATTTTAAAACCAATAATAAAACCATTCTTTTGTTTTCATAAAGTCGTTATAACTAACTTTCCATAAAGCTATTATAACACTTTATGTTTTAAACCAATTTAAGACAAGACCATGCCTTTCTTTTAAACAAAAAACTCTTTAATTCCTCAAGTCTCTTTTCTTTTAGAAATCAAGTTCCTTACTGTGGAATTTAAGAAAAATCAATACTTGTTATTAATGGTCTTATTAAAGCAGCCATGTCTAAGGAAATGTAATACAATTTTGTCTTATCTTAGCTTCTATGCAGATGGAGGTTTCTACTTGTTTTAATGATAATTAATTAGTCAATACATTTTCCTTTATTAACACTGCAGTGGTTTGTTCGATACTTATTCTCCTTTCCGAAATCAATATAACTTATTCCTTTTAAAACCCAATTACCCATTTCTCATAAATGCGGTTTCACAACTTTTTAACACAAACCAAGTCCTTAATATTTCACATCAAGGCAATTATCTTTTTAAAAACCACAAACCATTTCTTTACCTACATAAAGTCGTTATAACAAACTTCCCATAAAGCCGTTATAACACTTTATGTTTTAAACCAACCAAATTCGTTTAGCACATGTACGTCTGCCGTACTACATAGTTCACAACAATTATGCTAGAAAGGATAGGAAGAGGTTCACATACCTCGCGATGATTATCGACAATTAGCAAAACGCTCCAAAGTACTATAACCTTGCTAGCCTTTTCCACCCTTCAAGTAGAATACGCTACTCGTAGTACTTCAATTCTTTATAATCATCCTTCCAATATATCTTATACTCAATTCTAAACTACTACAACATGTAATCTCCAATTACAATAGGGGGACAAAGATAATTACCTCGATAAGCCCAAAATTATCCAAGATATAAGTCGATCCTGAGCAACGTTTAGCTCCAATTCCTTACTCTCCAACCCGCTCCAAGCAACCCTTAGAAGTTTCTAAACAACTTCTCTTAACACTTCATCTAAGCTATGAAGATTTTTCTAGGGCTTCATTTTGCGACTATGGAATAAAGTAGTATTTTTCCGGGCTCTTAGTATTGAAATAACTTTGGAATACTACTAGGAATACTAGGCTAAGGTATTTTGGGATAATACAACAATACTTGAAGAATTCTACTCAAGGTGGGGGGGGGGGTGTTTGGACGAGAACTCACTAAGGGAGGGAGGGGAATTTTTTGCCTTGGAAACTTTCTAATGTGGATGAAATAAAGTCTTGCACACAAGGGGTATTTATAGGGAAATCAATGGCCAAGATCTAGGCAAGTGGATGGTGAGGATGGGGTACATGTGTGTGGGTAGTTGGCCAAAAACAAAGTGGGCCCCACAAAACCGTAAATTTTCCCCGTGGGCCCCACGTGACCAATTCCGAAAATAAAATTCCATAATTCTAATATAATCCAGGAAGTCCAAATACCAAATCTGGGAATCCAATTCCCATTAACGAACCTTTTTCCTTCACAAAATCCGGAAACTTTTCCGTCGAAAAATCACATCTTTCTTCCTTTTCAATATTACTGTCGTATTCTCTTACGTACGTCCTCACATACATACCCTGAAACTACGGGGTGTAACACAAAGCCGAGAGCAACATTGCCCTTAGCTCAAGTTTCTCAAATTTTTCTAAGTGTTGGAAGACTTGTCTTGCTACTAGTGTGCTTATATAACACATTGGAGGGTCTAGATTATAACACTTGTTAGGTTGGGATGAAAGAGATCAAGCCAAGTGGCTCTTTGACTTAGTCAATTATCTAAAGCTCTTAGCTTGCAAGACTTGGTCATCCATACTTGATCAAATGACCATTTTATCCTTGGTCAATTTCGTCCAAGACCATGTGGGGGTGACACGTGTCGACCTCTCATTCGTCCATAAAATTTTGTAACCCTCGTAGGCCCCACAAAACGTAAAATTTCTCTGGTGGGCCCTATTTGACCAAATCCGTAAAATACATTTCCACAATGTTCATAAATTCCATATTCCTCAAATAATGCATTTTGAGAATCTAATTCTCATCAACGAACATTTTTCCTTTTCGACGTTCGGAAGATTTTCCGTCGGAAAAACAATTCTTTCTGTCACGACCCGATCCCGGGCCCGTGACTGGTGCCTTACCCGGGCACCCAAGTAGATATACATCAGAGTAACCAGCGGAATATAAAAACAAAGACATGAGATAAAGAGTAAAATACGAAACAGTCTATCCAAGAAAAGTTGCCTTTCGGCATGTATATATATACCAAGTCTGACAGTTACATCCCCAAAATTTACAACAGGACTACAGATCTCTAAGAAAGTAAGCAACTATGGCGGGACAGGGCCCTGCCATACCCTGAATGTACATAAAGCTACAATGACAGGGAGATCATACCCAAAAGATAAGCCTCCGGAGGAACGGGGCTTTCCCAAAAGCGGAAACGGCGATCCTAGGAGCGGGGACCAACAACAGGAGTACCTCTACCTGCGGCATGAACGCAGCCCCCCGAAGGAGGTCAGTACAACAGGTACCAAGTATGTGAAACTGTAAAGTACTGAAATAAAATCATAACATTTTAAAACCAATTACAAATACGTACGAACAACCAATTTAACTGCACATAGTGCCACAGCATAAACAAGAGCAAAATAGATATAACGTAACTGGTCTTTTCTAGGCCGCTAATGATCGAAGCAAGGCCAATCGCCCATAGTATCATTATGCGAGCCTAATCCTGGAACTCTCGCAGTCCGCATAGACCACCTAGAACAGCAACGTCTAGACTACTTCGTAGAATATTCTAAGCAGAAGGTTCTTTATTCTACGGAAAATTGGGCAACACCTCCCTACCCGCAAACTACACAAGTCTACTGTAAATACAGCCCAATGTAAGTACAGTTCAATTCTCTTCTTTTATACCATCCTTCTATATATCTTATACTTAATGCTAAACTACTACAATATGTAATCTCCAATTACAATAGAAGGACAAAGATTATTACCTCGATAAGCCCAAAATTATCCAAGATTATAAGTCGATCCTGAACAACGTTTAGCTCCTATTCTGCACGCTCCAATAGCTCCAAGAAACCCTTAGAAGTTTCTAAACAACTTCTCCTAATACTTCATCCAACTATGAAGATTTTCCTAGGGTTTCGTTTTGTGACTAAAGGAAATAAAGTAGTATTTCCGGGCTCTTAGTATAGAGGTAACTTTGGAATACTATAAGGGATTTTTGGCTAAGGTATTTTGGGATAGTAACAATACTTGAAGACAATTTTTCTACAAGGGGGGGGGGGGGGGTTGTGTTTCGGACGAGAGCTACTTCAAAGGGGGGGAGGGTGTTCTGGACGAGACAACTACAAGGGGGAAGGATTTTTGAGACTTGGAAATTGTTAAGTGGATTAAGAAGTCTTGCAACTTAAGGGGGGTATTTATAGGACATTCAAGGGTCAAGATTAAAACATGTGTAAGGTGAAGATTTGGTTGCTAGTGTGAGTGGAGTATTCCAACCAAGTGTCCACCACAACTTTGGGACATATGTCCACCACAACTTTGGGACATATGTCCACCACAAAAATGAGACATGTGGCTGGTCACTTGCTCCAAAACAACGTCCAAGGCCTTCCCACTTGCTCCACAAAAATATCTTTCAAGACTTTGACTACTTGACTTGGCCACTTGCCCACAATTTTCGTCCAACATGTGCCACCTAGGGGTGACACATTGTTATACCTCGTATTTCCAGAGTATGTATGTGAGGACGTACGTACAAGTATATAAGCCTTAATTAGGCAAAGGACGAAATTGTGAACTTCCAACGGAAAAGATTCCGAACCTTGTGAAGGAGATTTTACGGTTTTAATATTTTAATTTATTGCGGATTTTTCCGAGAGATGAAATATTTTGGACCAATAGGAGGGCTACATGTGTCACCCCTAGGTGGCAAGGTTGGACGAATTGGTGGACAAGGTGTGGCACGTTTTTTTCATTTTAAAGGCCATACACATTTGGTCAATGTCTTGCAAGATATTTGTGGAGTAGATAGATAAGTGGGACCCACACAACACTTGTCCAAATCTTCACCCTCCACTTGCTTGAATCTTGGCCCTTGAATGTCCTATAAATACCCCCCTTAAGTGCAAGACTTCTTCATCCACAAAAACAATTTCCAAGTCTCAAAATCCCTCCCCCTTTTGTAGTAGTTCTCGTCCAACACCCCTCTCCCTTACACAAACTTTGTCCAAAAGTTCTTAAACTCTTAAGTGTTCTTCCTTAGTATATTAGGAAGATTGTTAGCCAAAAGTTAGAAAAGATTTCACACCCCTAGCCACAAAGTAACCCCTTGGCCGAGAGCTTGCAAGTGTGGAACCTTAGTGTTCTTCACTTGTTTGAGTTGATTATAGAATAGAAGTTGGTTAGGAGCTTCTAAGGGTGATTTGTGGTGGATTGGAACACAAAGATTTGGAGCTAAACCTTGCTTAGGAGCGACTTATAATCTTGGATAATTTTGGGCTTATCGAGGTAACTATCTTTGTCCTTCTATTGTAATTAGAGATTACATACTGTAGTAGTATAGAAATGAGTATAAGTTATATAGAAGGATGGTATAAAAGAAGAGAATTGAATCAGATTTTACATAGGACTGTATTTACAGTAGACTTGTGTAGTTTGACGGGTAGGGAAATGCTGCCCAATTTTCCGTAGAATAGAGAACCCTCTGCTTAGAATATTCTACAGAGTAGTCTAGACGTTGATAGACGTATTTGACTATTATATGTTGATACTCTGGGCGCGACATATTCGACTTGGCAGGTGGATTTCGCCGAGGAGGTATGTGATTCTTCCTATCCTCTTGAGCATGATACTTTTGAAATATATATAGTACGGTAGACGTACATGTGTTAACTAAACTTGGTTTTACTTTGATGTCTTTTGACTTGAGTTTTAAATGATAAGAATCTTGGAAATATTTCAAAAGAGTTATGAATCATTTTTGAAAGAAAAGTAATACTTGGGTTTAAAAGCTTAAGAGTTATACTAGCTTTATGGGAAGTTAGGTATAACGACTTAAGAAAGATAAAAGGAACGGTTTACTTATTTGTTTATAAAAGTCTTGTATTGATTTCTGGAAAGTGTAGTAAGATGGTTTGATAAGTAAACATGTTATGATACTGTGTGTGTTAGTGTCTTGTGATGTTTGTAAGGGGTTATTCTTGTTGTGCTTACGTTGTTAAACGATAAGCCCGTTAATCGCTATTATATCACATACCCCCCTGACTTGTTATGATGCCGAGGACTTGACACCCTCGATGCGAGGAATACCTCATGCGGGTCCATGTGACCTATGCGGAGCTGCGGGGATTCCAGGATTGATCACTCCGGGTGTGTTACGCCGATGCGAGGAATACCTCATGCGGTCTATGTGACTATGCGGACTGCGGGAGTCCAGGAGGATGTCGCGGGTTAGCTGCCCCCGATGCGAGGAATACCTCATGCGGGTCTGTGTGTGACCTATGCGGACTGCAGGAGTTCCAGGATTAGGCACGCATAATGATACTATGGGCGAATGGCCTTGCTTCGATCATTAGCGGCCTAGAAAAGACCAGTTATGTTATATCTATTTTGCTCTTGTTATCGCCGCACTATGTGCGGTTACATTGGTTGTTTCGTAAATATTTGTAAAATTGGTTTTAAAATGATATGATTTCATTTAAGTACTTTACAGTTTCACATACTTGGTACCTGTTGTACTGACCTCCTTCGGGGGGCTGCGTTCATGCCGCAGGTAGAGGTACTCCTGTTGTTGATCCCCGCTCCTAGGATCACCGTTTCTGCTTTTGGGAAAGCCCCGTTTCTCCGGAGGCTTATCTTTTGGGTATGATCTCCCTGTCATTGTATATTTATGTACATTCAGGGTATGGCGGGGCCCTGTCCCGCCATATTTATTTACTTTCTTAGAGGTCTGTAGTCCTGTTGTAAAGTTGGGATGTAACTGTTCACTCTTGATGTATATATACATGCCGAAAGGCAATCTTTTCTTGGATAAACTGTTTCTCATTTCATAATTGTTTCATGTCTTGTTTTTATATTCCGCTGGTTACTCTGATGTATGTCTACTTAGGTGCCCGGGTAAGGCACCAGTCACGGGCCCGGGTTCGGGTCGTGACAAAAGTGGTATCGAAGCGATTAATCCTCGGAAAGTGTCTACGGCTTCGTATCTAGTAGAGTCTTGATTATCGGTGTGTTGTGCACCACACCAATAATCGAGAGGCTATAGGATATTTAGATTGGTTTCCATTCTTCTCACTCGAGATCGTGCCTTAGAAGCGTGTTTATAAGTTGGACCTCTAACGTATTTCTTTTCTTTACCGTTATGCCTCCCGCAAGGCAACCCGGCGAGAAGGGCAAGGCGGCGAGAGCTCCTAGTAGACAGAGGGGTTTTCCGAAGGTGGGCGGCCAGATCTTTGGTAGCTCTCGGGGTGGGCGATCTCGTGCAGACTAGATTTGCACCACAACGGCTCAGAGCACTCCTACACCGTCTTCAGGGCAGCTAGGGTATTCGGGGCGGTCAGGCCCTGTGGCTTGGACTTCGAGGTAGCAGGTGCTAACCGATCGAGGTCCTCTCGGTGTGTCGGTGTGGTAGATTCCATCACGGGATTTGTGGTACTACTGGAGTTTGTTACACTTGCGGCGGCGGTCACTATGCGCGGTATCGGACGAGCAGCGCGATTGGTAGGAGTCACCTACGGTCTTTCGCGGTCTTCATCACTCACTGATTTACTCGCCCGGGCAAGGTGCTCGAGGACCAGCGATCGCGGCGAGGTCGTGGCGGGGTCTAGTTCTAGCGGTCCTCGAGCGCATTTATGCCTTATCCGGTAAGCGAGAGCAGGCGTCACGGATGTCGTCCACGGGTACTTTATCGATTTCATGTTGTGACGTATATGCCTTGATAGATCGGGTTCTACCTTGTCCTATATATCTCCCCATTGCTAGTAGGATAGGGATAGAGCACGAGTCCATAAACCGCACGAGGTAGCTACGCGATGGGTGATTCGGTGGTAGCGGCGGGTATATAGGGCTTGTCCGGTGACTATATGCGATCGTCGGACCTAGCCGACTTGATAGAGTTGGATATGATGATTTCGATGTGATCATGGGTATGGATTGGCTAGCTTCACTTTCGCCAATGTGGACCGCAGGCGAGGTTGGTACAGTTCCGATTTCTGAGGCCGGTTGTTGAGTGAGAGGGGAACACTGTGTCGCCGGGGGGTAGGTTTATTTCTTACCTCAAGGCTAGGAAGATGGTGCAGAAGGGGTATATCTACCATCTCATTCGGGTATTTGATCACGAGTGCGATACAGATTTTGATCGATTCGAGTCGAGAGAGTTCCCATATGTGTTTCCAGACGACCTCCCGGGTATCCCTCCTGAGAGGGAGATAGAGTTTTGTATCGATGTGCTGCCAGACACTCGGCCTATATCCATTCCTCCATACAGAATGGCACCTGCCAAATTGAGAGAGTTGAAGGACCAGCTGAGAGATTTGCTGGAGAAGGGCTTCATCAGGCCTAGTGTTTCTCCCTGGGGAGCGCCGGTATTGTTCGTGAAGAAGAAGGACGGGACGCTGCGTATGTGTGTTGATTATAGGCAGCTGAACAAGGTGACTATTAAGAACAGATACCCCCTTCCCAGGATTGATGATTTGTTCGACCAGTTGCAGGGTGCGAGATGTTTCTCCAAGATTGATCTGCGATCGGGCTATCATCAGGTGCGAGTTAGAGAGGGGGATGTCCCAGGATGCATTCGGACGTGCGAACACTATGAGTTTAGGGTTATGTCTTTCGGTTTGACCAATGCTCCGGCGGTATTTATGGACTTGATGAACCGAGTGTTCAAGCCATTTTTGGATACGTTTGTGATAGTATTCATTGATGACATCTTGGTTTATTCTCGCTCAGAGCGAGAGCACGCGAGCATTTGAGGATCTTTGAGAGTTCTCCAGACCAGCGATTTACGCCAAGTTTTCCAAATGTGAGTTTTGGTTGGCTTGGTGGCTTTTCTCGGCACATTGTCGGGCAATGGTATTCGGGTGGATCTGGCTAAGATCGGCGATCCAGGACTTGGCCTGAACCTCTTACACCGGCAGGTATGCAGCTTTCTGGGCCTTGCGGGTTATTATCGGCGGTTCGTGGAGAAGTTTGCTTCTATTTCTGCACCATTGACTAGGCTGACTCGAGAAAGCGGCTAAGTTTGATGGATGATGCTTGTGAGCGTGTTTTCGGCATCGAATGAGAGATTGACATCGCCTTGATTCTTACTCTTCGGAGGTCCAGACGGTTATGTGGTGTATTGTGATGCGTCAGGCGTTGGGCTTGGATGTGTGTTGATGCAGCAGGGTAAGGTTATAGCGTACGCATCTCGACAACTCAAGAAGCATGAGAAGAACTACCCCACCCATGATTTGGAGTTGGCAGCGGTGATTCACGCCTTGAAGATCTGGAGGCACTATTTGTATGGAGTTCATGTGGATATTTACACAGACCACAAGAGCCTCCAGTATATCTTCATCCAGAAGGAGCTGAACTTAGGACAGAGACGGTGGTTAGAGTTACTCAAGGATTATGATATCGATAGCCTATACCACCCAGGGAAGGCCAATGTAGTGGCAGATGCCCTTAGTCGTAGGTCGATGGGTAGTCTATCAGAGGTGCAGCCAGAGAGGAGGGGCATGGTCCGCGAGATACATCAGCTAGCGAGCCTTGGAGTCCGATTGATTGGTTCTGATAGCAGTGGGGTTCGGGTTCGAGAGGTTGCCGAGTCTTCCATCGTCGAGGAGGTGAAGAGGCAACAATATGAGGATCCAATTTTGACACGGTATCGTGATACGACTCTTCGTGAGGGGAATGGTCCTTTTGAGGTAGCACCTGATGGGGTGCTATGGTTTGAGGGCAGGTTGTGTGTTCCAGATATTGCAGGACTTCGGCAGCAGGTTCTGGGGGAAGCACACAGCGCGTGTTACTCTATCCATCCGGGGTCGACAAAGATGTACCACGACCTCAGATCTGTGTATTGGTGGGATGGACTGAAGAGGGACGTTGCAGAGTTTGTTGCTCAGTGCCCGTGTTGTCAGCAGTAAGGTAGAGCACCGAGGCACGGTGGATTATTGCGACGATAGAGATCCCGACACGGAAGTGGGAGGTGATCAACATGGACTTTATCACGTGATTACCTCGCACTCGGAGGAAGCATGATTCTATCCGGGTTATCGTCGACAGTGTGAAATCAGCCCACTTTCTTCCAATCGTGACGACTTTTTGGCGAAGATTATGCGGACTTTACATCCGAGAGATCGTGAAATTTGCATGGGGTCCCTATTTCTATCATATCATCGAGAGCCCGGTTCTGGCTAAATTCGGAGGTCTTTCCGAAGGGATTAGGGGCGAGTGAGCCTCAATCGCATTCCATCCTCGTGATCGACGGACAGCGAGCGCACTATCCGCACAACGAGGATATCTGCGAGCTGTGTTATTGATTTCGTGGTAGTGGGAGGATCATTTGCGCTAGTGGAGTTTGCGTATAATAACAACTACCATTCCATATCGGATGGCGCCTTACGAGGCTTTATATGGGAGAAGTGCAGATCACCGATAGACCGGTTCGATGTGGCGAGTTGA
Source organism: Przewalskia tangutica (assembly GCA_029844215.1). Taxonomy (NCBI): domain Eukaryota; kingdom Viridiplantae; phylum Streptophyta; class Magnoliopsida; order Solanales; family Solanaceae; genus Przewalskia; species Przewalskia tangutica. The sequence goes on from CM056730.1 coordinate 48,970,420, forward strand.
TTGGTTGGGCGGACTTGATCTGACAGCATGGATAAGGTGAAGCTTATCCAGAGCGATTATTGACATTTCGAGTCGGCGAGTCGTATCACGGATCATCGTCGTCGGCATCCGAGTTTGAGTTGATGATTGGGTTTTCTGAAGGTGTCACCCATGAAGGGTGTGATGAGATTCGGGAAGAAAGAAACTTCGGCCAGGTACATTGGGCCTTATCAGTTGTCGCATGGTAGGCAAGGTTGCCTATGAGTTGGATCTGCCGTCCGATCCGGAGGCGGTGCATCCATTTCCATGTTTCTATCTTTGAGAGATGTATCGAAGATCCATCTAGAGTGCACCCGATTGACGATGTACAGGTGACCGAGGGGTTATCGTATAAGGAGAGTCCCATAGCGATACTCGATCGTCAGGTTAGGTGACTTCGGACTAAGGATGTGGCTTCCGTCAAGGTCTTATGGCGGAACGAGCACAGATAGGAGATGACGTGGGAAGCAGAGGAGGACATGAGGCAGAGGTATCCTCACCTATTCCCCACACCTCCAGGTAACTCACTTTCCTACTTGTAAATTTTCTTTGGCATATGTACTTAAGTGTTGTATTGTGGCCATGTATGGCATCTGCAAATTGTTTAATTTATGAGGAACTATATCGTTATCTTTGTGAGAAGGAACATTCGGGACGAATGTTTCTAAGGGGGGGAGAATGTTATACCCCGTATTTCCAGAGTATGTATGTGAGGACGTACGTACAAGTATATAAGCCTTAATTAGGCAAAGGACGAAATTGTGAACTTCCAACGGAAAAGATTCCGAACCTTGTGAAGGAAATTTTACGGTTTTAATATTTTAATTTATTGCGGATTTTTCCGAGAGATTAAATATTTTGGAACAATAGGAGGGCGACATGTGTGTTATACCCCGTACTTCTAGGGTATGTACGTGAGGACGTACGTAGAAAAGTTGAAGCTTAAAGTAGGCTAGGGCCGAAAACTTTTGTGCACAACACCCGATTAGAGTCGTTTTTCGACGAAACGTTTTACTAAACTTGCGAAGGGAAAAATACGGCTATGTAATTTCTAATTTTTGTGGATTTTTCCGAGAGACGAAACATTTTGGACCAACAAGAGGGCGACACTTGTCACCCTCTAATTGGTGGACGTTGGGGCGACAATAGGGGACGAAAAGTGTGGCTTTTTGTCAAGGAGTTGGTAGGATATTTTTGTGTAGTAGATAGAATGGAAACTTGCCTAAATCCTCACCCTACACTTGCATAGCACTTGGCTTCATCTTGGCCATTGGTTGGCCTATAAATACCCCCCTAACTTGAAGAGTTCTTCATCCACAAATCAAACTTTCCAAGTCTTGAAATTTCCTCCCCTCTCTTGAAGTATTTCGTCCAACACCCTCTCCCCCCCTCTAGCCTAGTGGCTTGGCCGAGAGCTCCCCATAGCCTAGTAGTCCTAGCCGAAATCTACCCCCCCTCCCTTGGTAGAAATGTTGTCTTCCAAGTATAGTTACTATTCCTAAATACCCTAGCCCAAATCCCTTATAGTATTTAAGTAGAAGTGGTGTAGAACTTCTAAGGGTTCTTGGAGCTATCAGAGCGTGCATTTAGGAGCTAAACCTCGCTCAGGATCGACGTTTATACTTGGATAATATTGGGCTTATCGAGGTAAATAATCTTATCCTCCTTTTGTAATTAGAATATACATACTGTAGAAGTATAGGAATAAGTATAAAATACTTAGAAGGTATTACAGAATAGAATTGAATTGTTATCACTGTAGAAGGGTATAAAAGATGAATAATTGAACTGTACTTACATAAGATCGTATTCTGATGTTGTATAGTTCTGGGTAGGGAAGTGCTGCCCAAATTTCCATAGAATAGAGAACCCTCGCTAGAGCTTTATGCAGATCTGATCTAGACGTTGATAGACGTATTGGTATTATAGGTCGATTCTCTGCGCGCGACATATTCGACTTGGCAGGTGGATTTCGCCGAGAAGGTATGTGATTCTTCCTATACTCTTGAGCATGATATTTTAAAGGAAATATATATAGTATGGTAGACGTACGTGGGTTAACTGAACGTAGTTTATTGGCAATGTCTTTCGACTTAAGCCTGAATAATAAAGAATCTTGAAGTATTTCAAAAGAGATAAGAAACCTTTTTGAAAGAAGAGTAATGCTTGGTTTTAAAAAGTTATACTGACTTTATGGGAAGTTAGGTATAATGACGTAAGAGAGATAAAAAGAATGGTTATTGATTTTAGAAGTTAAGAGACTTGATCTCATAAGACAATAGACTTAACTTAATTGAATTAACATGAAGTTTGTTAAAAAGTGTGATACCTCATTCGTGAGTAATGAGTACTTGGTTTTTTAAAAGGAATAATCTTTTACTGATTTCGGAAATCAGAATAAGTATCGAACAAACCACTGCAGCGCTAATAAAAGGAAATGTACTGAATAATGAAGTATTATTAAAACCAGTAGAAACCTCCATCTGCATAGAAGCTAAGATGAGACAAAATGATATTTCCTAGATCATGGCTGCTTTAATAAGATTGTTATAAATAAGAATAACCTACTCACATATAAGGCATATGTTTCTCAAATCTTTTTAAAGGAGAATTATATCATTATGTGATTAAAACTATGAACTACGAAACCTTTCGAAAATGAGAAACTTGAGCATCTGAAATTAGGCAAACTTGAACGTTTAGAAAAGAATGTTGTTACTTGATTTATAAAAAGGAAAGTGTTCTGGTTTACTTAAAAATGTTAGTCACTCTATTACTACGGGTATCGGGTGACCTTTATAAAGAAATGGATCTCTTAAAGAATTAATGTATGTAGTACTTTGGAGTTAGAACTTGGTTTTGTTAACGTAAACATTAAAGTACCTTGTGTGGTTAGCTTGTCTATGTTTTGCTGGTAATAGCCTTGTGATACCTTCCTGCTGGTTTGATAAGTGCCCATGTTATGATACTACGTGTGTTAGTGTCTTGTGATGTTATTCTTGTTGTGCTTACGTTGTTAAACGTTAAGCCCGTTGTACTGTTATTATATCACATACCCCCTTGACTTATTATACCGAGGGCTTGCCACCCTTGATGCGGGTCTCTACGGCCTATGCGGTCTGTGTGACTATGCGGAGCAGCGGTATGCTCCAGGATTGATCATTCCGGGTGTATTAGCCCGATGCGGGGATGCCCTATGCGATGCAATGTGACTATGCGGTCTATTGAGACTATGCGGACTGCGGGAGTCCAGGAGGGTACCGGGGTTGGCTACCCCCGATGCGAGGAATACCTCATGCGGGTCTATGTGTGACCTATGCGGACTGCGGGAGTCCAGGATTAGGCATGCATAATGATACTATGGGCGATTGGCCTTGCTTCGATCATTCGCGGCCTAGGAAAGACCTGTTACAGTTTACCTATTATTGCTCTTGTTTGTGATATGGCACTATGTGCAAATTGAACTAATTGTATTTACAAATGGTTTTAAATACTTTGATTTCATTTAAAGTACTTACAGTTTCACATACTTGGTACCTGTTGTACTGACCTCCTTCGGGGGGCTGCGTTCATGCCGCAGGTAAAGGTACTCCTATTGTTGATCCATTCTTAGGATCATCGTTTGATTTGGGAAAGCTCCGTTTCTCGAGGCTTTGCTTTTGGTATGGTCCCCGCCGTTGTAGGTATTTGTATTCAGGTATGGCGGGGCCTGTCCATCATTGTTGTTATAAATCATTAAGTGCAGCCTGTTAAAGGTTGGGATCTTGTTCACTTTGGGTATTTATATATATATGCCGAAGGCAACTTTTCTTCGTATAAGCGTGTCTCAATTTATCTTGTTTCATATCTTGGTTGTTTTATATTCCGTGATTACTCGATGTATGACTACTTGGGTGCGGGTAAGGCACGATCCACGAACGGGCAGGTCGTGACAATGTGTCACCCTAGGTGGCAAGGTTGACGAATTGGTGGACAAGTGTGCACGTTTTTTCATTTTAAAGGCCATACACATTTGGTCAATGTCTTGCAAGATATTTGTGGAGTAGATAGATAAGTGGGACCCACACAACACTTGTCCAAATCTTCACCCTCCACTTGCTTGAATCTTGGCCCTTGAATGTCCTATAAATACCCCCCTTAAGTGCAAGACTTCTTCATCCACAAAAACAATTTCCAAGTCTCAAAATCCCTCCCACTTTTGTAGTAGTTCTCGTCCAACACCCCTCTCCCTTAACCAAACTTTGTCCAAAAGTTATTAAACTCTTAAGTGTTCTTCCTTAGTATATTAGGAAGATTGTTAGCCAAAAGTTAGAAAAGATTTCACACCCCTAGCCACAAAGTACCCCCCTTGGCCGAGAGCTTGCAAGTGTGGAACCTTAGTGTTCTTCACTTGTTTGAGTTGATTATCGAATAGAAGTTGGTTAGGAGCTTCTAATGGTGATTTGTGGTGGATTGGAACACAAAGATTTGGAGCTAAACCTTTCTTAGGAGCGACTTATAATCTTGGATAATTTTGGGCTTATCGAGGTAACTATCTTTGTCCTTTTATTGTAATTAGAGATTACATACTGTAGTAGTATAAAAATGAGTATAAGTTATATAGAAGGATGGTATAAAAGAAGAGAATTGAACTGTACTTACATAGGATTTGTATTCTGATGAACTTGTGTAGTTTGACGGGTAGGGAAATGATGCCCAATTTTCCGTAGAATAGAGAACCCTCTGCTTAGAATATTCTACAGAGTAGTCTAGACGTTGATAGACGTATTTGACTATTATAGGTTGATACTCTGCGCGCGACATATTCGACTTGGCAGGTGGATTTCGCCGAGGAGGTATGTGATTCTTCCTATCCTCTTGAGCATGATACTTTTGAAATATATATAGACGGTGAAGCGTCATGTGTTAACTAAACTTGGTTTTACTTTGATGTCTTTTGACTTGAGTTTTAAATGATAAGAATCTTGGAAATATTTCAAAAGAGTTATGAATCATTTTTGAAAGAAAAGTAATACTTGGTATTAAAAGCTTAAGAGTTATAATAGCTTTATGGGAAGTTAGGTATAACGACCTAAGAAAGATAAAAGGAACGATTTACTTATTTGTTTATGAAAGTCTTGTATTGATTTCTGGAAAGTGTAGTAAGATGGTTTGATAAGTAAACATGTTATGATGCTACGTGTGTTAGTGTCTTGTGATGTTTGTGTAAGGGGGTTATTCTTGTTGTGCTTACGTTGTTAAACGATAAGCCCGTTGTACTGCTATTATATCACATACCCCCTGACTTGTTATGATGCCGAGGTCTTGCCACCCTCGATGCGAGGAATACCTCATGCGGGTCCATGTGACCTATGCGGAGCTGCGGGAGTTCCAGGATTGATCACTCCGGGTGTGTTCTGGCCGTCACGAGAATACCACGCGTCCATAGGACTATCTGACTCGGGGTCGGATGATTTCGCGGGTTAGCTACCCCGATGCGAGAATACCTCATGCGGGCCTATGGGGCCTATGCGGTATGGGAGTTCGAGATTAGGCACGCATAATGATACTATGGGCGAATGGCCTTGCTTCGATCATTAGCGGCCTAGAAAAGACCAGTTATGTTATATCTATTTTGCTCTTGGTTATGATGTGGCACTATGTGCGGTTACATTGGTTGTTTCGTACATATTTGTAAAATTGGTTTTAAAATGATATGATTTCATTTAAGTACTTTACAGTTTCACATACTTGGTACTGTTATCGACCTCCTTCGGGCTGCGTTATCTGCGCAGTAGAGGTACTCCTGTTGTTGATCCCCGCTCCTAGGATCACCGTTTCTGCTTTTGGGAAAGCCCCGTTTCTCCGGAGGCTTATCTTTTGGGTATGTTCTCCCTGTCATTGTAGATTTATGTACTTTCAGGGTATGGCGGGGCCCTGTCCCGCCATAGTTGTTTACTTTCTTAGAAGTGTAGTCACATTTGTAAAGTTGGGATGTAGCTGTTCCTTTGTTGATGTATATACATCTTGGAAGGCAATCTTTTCTTGGATAAACTGTTTCTCATTTCATAATTGTTTCATGTCTTGTTTTTATATTCCGGTTACTCGATGTATGTCTACTTAGGTGCGGGTAAGGCACGATCCAGGCAGGTTCGTCGTGACACATGTCGCCCTCCTATTGGTCCAAAATATTTCATCTCTCAGAAAAATCCGTAATAGGTTAAAATAAAAACGTAAAATTTCCTTCACAAGGTTCGGAATCTTTTCCGTCGAAAGTTCACAATTTCATCCTTAACCTAATTAGGGCTTACATAATTGTACGTATGTCCTCACATACATACTCTGGAACTACGGGGTATAACATTTGTTATACCCCGTATTTCCAGAGTATGTACGTGAGGCGTACGTACAAAAGTTCAAAACTTAAGTTAAGGCATAGGACGAAAATTTGTGCACAACCCACGAAAAGAATCGTTTTCCGACGAAACGTTTTCCAAAACTTGCGTAGGGAAAATTACGGCTGTGTCATTTATATTTTTTGCGGATTTTTCCGAGAGATGAAATATTTTGGACCAACGAGAGGGCGACACTTGTCACCCTCAAGTTGGCGGAACTTGGACGACCTTGGCACGTTTTTGTGGCCTTGCTTTAGTCAAGGTTAGGTAGGATATTTTGTGTAGTAGATGGATAAGGACACATGGGTGAATCCACACCCTCCACATGCCTTAATCTTGGCCCTTGAAAGCCCTATAAATACCCGGCAGGTTGAAGACTTCTTCATCCACAAATATTTTACAAGTCTTTAAAACTCCTTTCCCTCTGAGAGCTTTCGTCAAGCCTCCTTCCCCTCTTGAGGAGCTAAACACCACTCCCCCTTCCTAGTTGTCTCGTCTAAACCCCCCCTCTTGGTAGAAAATACTCTCCTAGTATTGTTACTATCCCCAAAATACCCTAGCCGTATATCTAGTAGTATTCCAAAGTAACCTCTATACTTAGAGCCCGAAAAATACTACTATACTTCCTTTAGTCACTAAACGAAACCCTAGGAGAAACTTCATAGTTGGTTGAAGTAGTAGAAGTTGTGTAGAAACTTCTAAGGGTTTCTTGGAGCGGATTGGAGCGTACAAATTAGGAGCTAAACCTTGCTCAGGATCGACTTATATCTTGGATAATTTTAGGCTTATCGAGGTAAATAATAATCTTATCCTTCTATTGTAATTGGAGAATACATACTGTAGAAGTATAGAAATAAGTATAAAATACATAGAAGGATATTAAAGAAGATTGAACTGTAATCACATCAGAAGAATTAAAGAAGATTGAACTGTACTTATATAGAATTTGTATTCTGATGAGACTTGTATAGTTTAGGGTAGGGAAGTCTGCCCGATTTTCCGTAGAATAGAGAACCCTCTGCTTAGATTATCCTACAGAGTAGTCTAGACGTTGATAGACGTATTTGACTATTATAGGTTGATACTCTGCGCGCGACATATTCGACTTGGCAGGTGGATTTCGCCGAGAAGGTATGTGATTCTTCCTATACTCTTGAGCATGATATTTTAAAATATATATATAGTACGGTAGACGTACGTGTGTTAACTGAACATGGTTTTACTTGACGTCTTTCTGACTTGAGTCTAAATAACAAGAATCTTGAAGTATTTCAAAAGAATTATGAATCATTTTTTAAAGAAGAGTAATACTTGGTTTTTAAACAAAAGCTTAATAGTTATACTAGCTTTATGGGAAGTTAGGTATAACGACTTAAGAAAGATAAAAGGAACGGTCTACTTATGTGTTTATAAAAGACTTGTATTGATTTCTGGAAAGTACAGTAATATGGTTTGATGAGTAGACATATTGTGATGCAATGTGTGTTAGTATCTTGTAACGTTTGTGTAAAGAGGTTATTCTTATTTGTGCTTATGTTGTTTAACGGTAAGCCGTTATGTTAGTATTACATCACTCACCTCTTGACATGATACCGGGGGTTAAGCTGCCCCCCGATGCGGGGTATATCTCAGGCAGTCTGGGACTATGATTCGAGAATACCTCATGCGGGTCCAGGGGGCCTATGCGGAGCTACGAGAGCTCTAGGTTAGTGTGCGGTCTATGTGGCCATGCGGACTACGACTCCAGGACGATGCTGAGGAGTAGCTACCCTCGATGCGGGGAATACCTCATGCGGGCCTATGTGGCTATGCGGACTCTGAGTCGTGATTAGGCATGCATAATGATACTATGGGCGATTGGCCTTTCTTCGATCATTCGCAGCCTAGAAAAGACCTGTTACAGTTTACCTATTGTTGCTCTTGTTTATGATGTGGCACTATGTGCGGTTACCTTGGTTGTTTCGTACATATTTGTAAAAATTGGTTTTGAAAGGATATGATCTCATTTAAGTACTTCTGATTTCACATACTTGGTACTGTTATCGACCTCCTTGGGCTGCGTTCATGCCGCAGTAAGGAAGCGAGTGCTAGATCCGCATCCTTAGGATCTTTTGCTTTGGTGTCGGGAGCTCCATCTTCTCGGAGGCTCGACTTTTAGGTATGATCTCCTGTTGTTGTAGATAGTTTTGTACATTCAGGGTATGGCGGGCCCTGTCGCTATAGTTGCTTATCTTCTTAGAAGTGCAGTAGTCCTATTATGCAGTTGTGATGTAGCGCGATTTTGATTATATATATATATATGCCGAAAAGCGACCTTTTCTCGAACAAAGCGTGTCTCATTTACAATTGTTTCATGTCTTGTTTTTATATTCCGATTACTCGATGTATGACTACTTGGGTGCGGGTAAGGCACGATCCACGATCCGAGCAGGACGTGACAAAAGTGGTATCGAGCGATTAATCCTCGGAAGGTGTCTGAGACCGTATCTAGTAAGTCTTGATTATCGGTGTGTTGTGCACCACACCAATAATCGAGAGGCTATAGGATATTTAGGATTGGTTTCCATTCTTCTCACTCACGAGATCGTGCCTTAGAGGCGTGTTATAAGTTGGACCCTCAACGTATTTCCTTTCTTTATGATTATGCCTCCACGTAAGGCAACCCGGGCCAGAAGGGCAAAGCGGCCGAAGGCGCTAGTAGGACACCGAGAGTCATGAGGCTCGTGCCCGATCTATACGAGGCGGCGAGTTCCACGACGTCGCCGGCCTGCGAGTTTAGAGCGCAGCGATGGTGATGAGACCACAAGACTGCACCTCCACCCGCGGCCGGAGCAAATGAGATGGGTTCTGAAGAGATGGCGATTCGGCGGGATCGTGGCGAACATGAGATAGGTTGGATCTGGCGATTCGATTCAGCAGATACACTGTGGTTCACGAGATCGGACGATTTGAGGCTACGGGATTTTACGAGTTGTAGCCCGCGAGTTCTGGGTTGAGGCACGAGGATGATCGCGAGGAGTTTATCCGTCGATTCTGAGAGGATCATCGCGAGTGATCAAGGCTTCGAGACCGAGTCCGTGATCTTGGTTCGCATCGGCTGCGTGATACCGCGATCGTGGTTTGACTTCGTGGGAGTTGTCGGGGAGAGCGCGTCCCAGCTACTGGGACGAGTTCTCGGAGGCTTTTCTCACTCACTTCTTGCCTCGCAGATGAGGAGGGCACGGCGACAAGTTTTGTTCTTTGAGACGAGAGGACGCACGATTAGAGTACAACGTTGAGTTCGATTCGTTGGCTCGATATGTCCCTGCGTTGGTAGCAGATATGGAGGACAGGGTACATCGCTACATCACCGGGCCAGATGATTATATGGCCGAGTCTTGTGCGGGTGTGGCTCTTCAGCCAGGTATGGACATTACCCGCATGCGATCTCATGCACTTGGATGCGAGGCGTAGAGGCGGCGGGTTGTGACAGCGGCGAGAAGAAGGCGGGCAGCGTGGTCTTTAGTAGCTCTCGGGGTGGACGGCCTCAGCAGCAGTCTAGATTTGCACCACGGCCCGGCTCGAGCACTCCTACCGTCCTCGGGGCGGCCATGGTATTCGAGGCGGACCGGGGCCCCGGGACCCGGCGTCGAGGTAGCAGAGGTGATAACCGATCGGGACCACCCCCCCCCCTCAGTGTGTCCGATGCGGTAGGTCCCATTACGGGAATTGTGGTACTGCTCCGGGAGTTTGTTACAGTTGCGGCCAGCCGGGTCACTTTGCGAGCTGTCAGGCCAAGGCGTATGAGAGGGTAAGTCGACCTATAGGGTCTTTCACCGGGTCTTCTTCATCTCCTATAGTTACTCGCCGGGCGTGGTACTCGTGGGCGGCCAGTCGCGGCAGGTCGTGCGCGGGTCGATTCTAGCGGTCCTCGAGCGCATATATGCCTTGTCGGTAGCGGGACCAGGAGGCCTCACCTGATGTCGTCACAGGTACTTTATCAGTTTCATGTTGTGACGTGTATGCCTTGATAGATCCGGATTCTACTCTGTCCTATATATCTCCCCATATTGCTAGTAGGATAGGGATAGAGCCTGAGTCCATAGACCCTTCGAGTAGCTACGCGATGGGTGATTCGGTGGTAGCTCGGCGGGTATATAGGGCTTGTCCGGTGACCATATGCGATCGTCGGACCTAGCCGACTTGATAGAGTTGGACATGACGATTCGATGTGATCATGGGCATGGATTGGTTAGCTTCTTGCTACGCCGGTGTAGGCTGCGAGGAGAGAGTGGTACGGTTCCGGTTTCTGAGGGCGGTTATTGAGTGGGAGGAACACCGTGTGTCGAGGGTAGGTTTATTTCCTACCTCAAGGCTAGGAAGATGGTGCGAAGGGTATATCTACCATCTCATTCGGGTGTTTGATCACGAGGCTGCGGTACAGATTTTGATCGATTCGAGTCGAAGAGTTCCCAGATGTGTTTCCAGACGACCTCCCGGGTATCCCTCATGAGAGGGAGATAGAGTTTTGTATCGATGTGCTACCAGACACTCGGCATATTTCCATTCCGCCATACAGAATGGCACCTGCCGAGTTGAGAGAGTTGAAGGACCAGCTGAGAGATTTGCTGGAGAAGGGATTCATCAGGCCTAGTGTTTCTCTATGGGGAGCGCCGGTATTATTCGTGAAGAAGAAGGGCGGGGCCAGCTGCGCATGTGTGTTGATTACGGTGAACAAGGTGACCATTAAACGAATACCCTTCCGGGATTGATGATTTGTTCGACGATTGCGAGCGCGAGATGTTTCTCAAGATTGATCTGCGATCGGGCTATCATCAGTGCGAGTCGAGGCGGATGTCCTAGATCGCATTCGGACGATGCGGGCACTATGAGTTCGAGGTTATGTCTTTGGGTTGACCAATGCTCGCGGTATTTATGGATTTGATGAACGAGTGTTCAAGCCATTTTGGACACGCGTTTGTTATAGTGTTCATTGATGACATCTTGGTTTATTGCCGCTCGAGCGAGAGCACGCGAGCATTTGAGGCTATCTTTGAGAGTTCTCCAGACCAGCGATTATACGCCAAGTTTTCCAAATGTGAGTTTTGGTTGGCTTGGTGGCTTTTCTTGGGCATATTGTCGGGGCGATGGTATTCGGGTGGATACGACCAAGATCGAAGCGATCGAGAGTTGGCCTAGACCTCTTACTCCGGCAGCAGTGCGCGATTTTACGGGCCTCGCGAGTTATTATCGGCGATTCGTGGAGAAATTTGCTTCTATCTACGCACCATTGACTAGGTGACTCGGAAGCGGCTAAGTTTGATGGTGATGCTTGTGAGTAGGGTTTCGATTCTTGAAGGAGGCGACGGCCGCCCGTTCTTTCTCTTCGGAGGTCGAGACGGTTATGTAGTGTATTGTGACGCGTCGGCGTCGGGCTCGGATGTGTGTTGATGCGGTGGGTAAGGTTATAGCGTCGTATCCGGCGGCTTAGAAGCATGAGGAACTACCCGCATGATTTGGAGTTAGCGGTGATTCACGCCGAAGATCCGGAGGCACTATTTGTATGGGGTTCATGTGGATATTTATAGACCACAAGAGCCTCGGTATATCTTCACCTGGAGGAGCTGAACTTACGGCGAGGCGGTGGTTAGAGCTCGAGATTACGATGTCGACATCTGTACCACCCGGGGAAGGCCAATGTTGTGGCGGATGCCCTTAGTCGTAGTCGATGAGTCTATCGGATGTCTGACCCGGAGGCGGAGCATGGTCCGCGAGTTGCATCAGCTAGCGAGCCTTGGAGTTCGATTGATTGATTCTGATAGCAGTGGGGTTCGAGTTTGAGAGGTTGCCGAGTGTTCCATCGTCGAGGAGGTGAAGAGGCAACAGTTTGAGGATCCGGTTTTGACGCGGTACCGTGATATGGCTCTTCGTGAGGGGAAGGGTCCTTTTGAGGTAGCACCTAATGGGGTGCTAAGGTTTGAGGGCAGGTTGTGTATTCCAGATATTGCAGGACTTCGGCAGCAGGTTCTAGGGGAAACACGGCGCAAGCGTTACTCTATCCATCCGGGTCGACCAAGATGTACCACGACCTCGGATCGTGTATTGGTGGGATGGCTTAAGAGGGGCGTTGCGAGTTTGTGGCTCGGTGCCGTGTTGTCGCAGTGAAGGTAGAGCACCAGAGGCACGGTGGTTTGTTGCGACGATAGAGATCCCGACACGGAAGTGGGAGGTGATCAACATGGACTTTATCACGGGATTACCTCGCACTCGGAGGAAACATGATTCTATTTGGGTTATCGTCGACGGTGTCGAAATCAGCCCACTTTCTTCCGTCGGACGACTTTTGGTGAGGATTATGCGGACTTTACATCAGAGAGATCGTCGATGCATGGGGTCCCTATTTCTATCATATCGCACAGAGAGCCGGTTCTGGCTAACTTCGGAGGTCTTTCGAGAAGGGTCTAGGGGCGGTGAGCTCGAGATCGTATTCCATCCTCGCATGACAGACGGGCGAACGCACTATCCGCACTCTTGAGGATATCTTTGCGAGCTGTGTTATTGACTTGAGGGTAGTGGGAGGATCATTTTCCTCTAGTTGAGTTTGCGTATAATAATAGCTACCACTCCAGTATTCAGATGGCGCCTTATGAGGCTTTGTATGGGAGGAAGTGCAGATCGCCGATAGGCTGGTTTGATGTAGGCGAGGTGCAGTTAGTGGGACCAGACACAGTTGTGGCGATGGATAAGGTAAAGCTTATCCAGGAGCGGTTACTGACAGCTCAGAGTCGACAGAAGTCGTATGCAGATCATCGTCGTCGGCATCTAGAGTTCGAGGTTGATGATTGGGTTTTCCTGAAGGTGTGACCCATGAAGGGTGTGATGAGATTCGGGAAGAAAGGGAAACTCAGCCCAAGGTACATTGGGCCGTATCAGATTGTCCGCAGGGTAGGTAAGGTTGCCTATGAGTTAGATCTACCGTCCGATCTTGAGGCAGTGCATCCGGTTTTTCATGTTTCTATGCTGAGGAGATGTATCGGGGATCCATCTAGGGTTCACCCTATTGACGATGTCCAGGTGACCGAGGGGTTATCGTATGAGGAGATTCCCATAGCGATAATCGATCGTCAGGTTAGGCGTCTGCGGACCAAGGACGTGGCTTCCGTCAAAGTCTTGTGGCGGAACGAGCTCAGGGATGAGATGACGTGGGAAGCTGAGGAGGACATGAGGCAGACGTATCCTCACCTATTCCCCACACCTCCAGGTAACTCACTTTCCTACTTGTAAATTTTCATTGATACTTTTGCTTAAGTGTTGTATTGTGGCCATGTGAGGAATTTGCAAACTGTTTAAGTTATGAGGAACCTTATCGTTGTGTGTCTTGGGAAGGAACATTCGGGACGAATGTTTCTAAGGAGGGGAGAATGTTATACCCCGTATTTCCAGAGTATGTACGTGAGGGCGTACGTACAAAAGTTCAAAACTTAAGTTAAGGCATATGACGAAAATTTGTGCACAACCACGAAAAGAATCGTTTTCCGACGAAACGTTTTCCAAAACTTGCGTAGGGAAAATTACGGTTGTGTCATTTATATTTTTTGCGGATTTTTTCGAGAGATGAAATATTTTGGACCAACGAGAGGGCGACACTTGTCACCCTCAAGTTGGCGGAACTTGGACGACCTTGGCACGTTTTTGTGGCCTTGCTTTAGTCAAGGTTAGGTAGGATATTTTTTGTAATTAGATGGATAAGGACACATGGGTGAATCCACACCCTCCACTTGCCCTCCACATGCCTTAATATTGGCCCTTGAAAGCCCTATAAATACCCCCCTTGAGTTGAAGACTTCTTCATCCACAAATATTTTCCAAGTCTTGAAAACTCCTTCCCTCTGAGAGCTTTCGTCCAAGCCTCCTTTCCCCCTCTTGAGGAGCTAAGCCGAAACACCCTCTCCCCCTTCCTAGTTGTCTCGCCTAAACCCACACTCTTGGTAGAAAATACTCTCCTAGTATTGTTACTATCCCCAAAATACCCTAGCCGTATATCTAGTAGTATTCCAAAGTCACCTCTATACTTAGAGCCCGGAAAATACTACTATACTTCCTTTAGTCACTAAACGAAACCCTAGGAGAAACTTCATAGTTGGTTGAAGTAGTAGAAGTTGTGTAGAAACTTCTAAGGGTTTCTTGGAGCGGATTGGAGCGTACAGATTAGGAGCTAAACCTTGCTCAGGATCGACTTATATCTTGGATAATTTTGGGCTTATCGAGGTAAATAATAATCTTATCCTTCTATTGTAATTGGAGAATACATATTGTAGAAGTATAGAAATAAGTATAAAATACATAGAAGGATATTAAAGAAGATTGAACTGTAATCACATCAGAAGAATTAAAGAAGATTGAACTGTACTTACATGGGATTTGTATTCTGATGAGACTTGTATAGTTCTGGGTAGGAAGTCTTTGCCCGATTTTCCGTAGAATAGAGAACCCTACGCTTAGATTATCCTCTGAGTAGTCTAGACGTTGATAGACGTATTTGACTATTATAGGTTGATACTCTGCGCGCGACATATTCGACTTGGCAGGTGGATTTCGCCGAGAAGGTATATGATTCTTCCTATACTCTTGAGCATGATATTTTAAAATATATATATAGTACGGTAGACGTACGTGTGTTAACTGAACATGGTTTTACTTGACGTCTTTCTGACTTGAGTCTAAATAACAAGAATCTTGAAGTATTTCAAAAGAATTATGAATCATTTTTGAAAGAAGAGTAATACTTGGTTTTTAAACAAAAGCTTAATAGTTATACTAGCTTTATGTGAAGTTAGGTATAACGACTTAAGAAAGATAAAAGGAACGGTCTACTTATGTGTTTATAAAAGACTTGTATTGATTTCTGGAAAGTACAGTAATATGGTTTGATGAGTAGACATATTTTGATGCAATGTGTGTTAGTATCTTGTAACGTTTGTGTAAAGAGGTTATTCTTATTTGTGCTTATGTTGTTTAACGATAAGCCGTTATGTTAGTATTACATCACTCACCTCTTGACATGATATCACGGGGTTAATGCCCTCCGTCACGGGGTATACCTCGTGCGATGCAGGACTATGATTCGAGAATACCTCATGCGGGTCCAGGGGACCTATGCGGAGCTACGAGAGTTCCAGGTTAGTGTGCGTTCTATGTGGCCATGCGGTCTATATGGCCATGCGGACTACGAGTCCAGGACGATGCCGAGGAGTAGCTACCCTCGATGCGGGGAATACCTCATGCGGGCCTAGGTGGCCTATGCGGACTACGGGAGTCCAGGATTAGGCATGCATAATGATACTATGGGCGATTGGCCTTGCTTCGATCATTCGCATCCTAGAAAAGACCTGTTACAGTTTACCTATTGTTGCTCTTGTTTATGATGTGGCACTATGTGCGGTTACCTTGGTTGTTTCGTACATATTTGTAAAATTGGTTTTGAAATGATATGATCTCATTTAAGTACTTTACAGTTTCACATACTTGGTACCTGTTGTACTGACCTCCTTGGGCTGCGTCATGCGCGAGTAAGGGAAGCAGTGCTAGATCCGCATCCTTAGGATCTTTTGCTTTGGTGTCAGGAGCTCCATCTTCTCCGGAGGCTCGACTTTTGGGTATGATCTCCCTGTTGTTGTAGATAGTTTTGTACATTCAGGGTATGGCGGGGCCCTGTCCCGCCATAGTTGCTTATCTTCTTAGAGGTCTGTAGTCCTATTGTACAGTTGGGATGTAACTGCCAGATTTTGATTATATATATATATGCCGAAATGCGACTTTTTCTCAGAGAAACTGTGTCTCATTTACAATTGTTTCATGTCTTGTTTTTATATTCCGCTGATTACTCTGATGTATGACTACTTGGGTGCCCGGGTAAGGCACCAGTCACGGGCCCCGGAACGGGTCGTGACAACATTCTCCCCTCCTTAGAAACATTCGTCCCGAATGTTCCTTCTAGATTCAATTAAATCAGAAACGACATAGCTCCTCACAACTTAAACAGTTTGCAAATGCCACACATGACCATAATACAACACTTAAGTACATATGAAAATTAAAATCAAGTAGGAAAGTGAGTTACCTGGAGGTGTGGGGAATAAGTGAGGATACTTCTGCCTCATGTCCTCCTCTGCTTCCCACGTCATCTCCTCTCTGTTCTCGTTCCGCCATAAGACTTTGACGGAAGCCACATCCTTCGTCTGTAGTCGCCTAACCTGACGATCGAGTATCGCTATGGGAATCTCCTCATACGATAACCCCTCTGTCACCTGGACATCATCAATCGGGTGCACTCTAGATGGATCCCCGATAATCTCCTCAGCATAGAAACATGAAAAACCGGATGCACTGCCTCCAGATCGGACGGCAGATCCAACTTATAGGCAACCTTGCCTACCCTACGGACAATCTGATAAGGCCCAATGTACCTTGGGCTGAGCTTCACTTTCTTCCCAAACCTCATCACACCCTTCATAGGTGACACCTTCAGGTAAACCCAATCATCAACCTCAAACTCCAGATGCCGACGACGATGATCTGCATACGACTTACATGCGACTCGAGTATCAACAACCGCTCCTGGATAAGCTTCACCTTATCCACCGCCTGCTGTATCAAGTCCGGCCTAACCAACTGAACCTCGCCCACATCAAACCATCCTATCGGCGACCTGCACTTCCTCCCATATAAGGCCTCATAAGGCGCCATCTGGATACTGGAATGGAAGCTGTTATTATACGCAAACTCTACTAGCGGCAAATGGTCCTCCCAGCTACCCCTGAAATCAATAACACAAGCTCGCAGCATATCCTCAAGTGTCTGGATAGTATGCTCTGCTGCCGTCTGCGAGGATGGAATGCGATCGAGGCTTACTGCGTCCTAATCCCTACGGAAAGACCTCAGAAGTTAGTAAATCGGGCTTCTGCATCGATATGATAGAAATAGGGACCCATGCGGTCTCACGATCTCTCGGATGTAAAGTCTAGCATAATCCTCGGTAGAAAAGTCGTCCAGACGGGAAGAAAGTGGGCGTATTTCGTCAGCCTGTCGACGATAACCCAGATAGAATCATGCTTCCTCTGAGTGCGAGGTAACCCTGTAATAAAGTCCATGTTGATCACCTCCCACTTCCACGTCGGAATCTCTATAGCCTGCAACAACCCACCAGGCCTCTGGTGCTCCACCTTGACCTGCTGACAACTCGGGCACTGAGCAACAAACTCTGCAACGTCCCTCTTCAGGCCATCCCACCAATACCCAGATCTGAGGTCGTGGTACATCATTGTCGACCCCGGATGGATAGTGTAACGCGCGCTGTGTGCTTCCCCTAGAACCTGCTGCCGAAGTCCCGCAATATCTGGAACACACAACCTGCCCTCAAATCATAGCACCCCATCAGGTGCTACCTCAAATGGACCCTTCCCCTCACGAAGAGTCGTATCATGATACCGTGTCAAAATCGGATCCTCATACTGTCGCATCTTCACCTCCTCGACGATGGAAGACTCGGCAACCTCTCGAACCCGAACCCCACTACTATCAGAATCAATCAATCGGACTCCAAGGCTCGCTAGCTGATGCAACTCGCGGACCATGCCCCTCCTCTCTGGCTGCACCTCTGATAGACTACCCATCGACCTACGACTAAGGGCATCTGCCACTACATTGGCCTTCCCTGGGTGGTATAGGATATCGACATCATAATCCTTGAGTAGCTCTAACCACCGTCTCTGTCGTAAGTTCAGCTCCCTCTGGCTGAAGATATACTGGAGGCTCTTGTGGTCTGTGTAAATATCCACATGAACTCCATACAAATAATGTCTCCAGATCTTCAAGGCGTGAATCACCACGCGACTCTAAATCATGTGTGGGGTAGTTCTTCTCATGCTTCTTGGTGTCGAGATCGCGTAAGCTATAACCTTACCTCGCATCGTGACACATCTAAGCCCGATGCCCGACGCATCACAATAAACCACATAGCCGTCTGGACCCTCTGGAAGAGTAAGAACTGGGGCGGTCGTCAACCTCTCCTTCAGTAACTGGAAGCCCTCCTCACAAGCATCCGTCCACTGAAACTTAGCCGCTCGAGTCGACTTAGTCAAAATCTTTGAAATAGAAGCAAACTTCTCTGTGAACCTCCGATAATATACTACAAGGCCTAGAAAGTTGCGCACCTCTGTCGGTGTAGTAGGTCTAGGCCAAGTCTTGACTGCCTCGATCTTTGCCGTATCAACCCGAATACCATCAGCCCCGACAATGTGCCCTAAGAACTCCACCAAAGTCAACCAAAACTCACACTTCGAAAACTTGGCATACAACCGCTGGTCCTGGAGAACTCTCAGCACCGTCCTCAAATGCTCCGCATGATCCTGCTCTGAGCGAGAATAAACCAAGATGTCATCAATGAATACTATCACAAACGTATCCAAAAATGGCTTGAACACTCGGTTCATCAAATCCATAAATACTGCCGAAGCATTGGTCAAGCCGAAAGACATGACCCTGAACTCATAGTGCCCGTACCGGGTCCGAAATGCAGTCCTAGGGACATCCGTCTCCCTAACTCGACTTTGATGGTAACGGATCGCAGTCTATCTTGGAGAATCATCTCGCACTTCGCAATCGGTCGAACAAATCGTCAATCCTAGGGGTATCTGTTCTTAATAGTCACCTTGTTGGTGCTGTAATCAACACACATACGCAGCGTCCCATCCTTCTTCTTCACGAACAATACCGGCGCTCCCCAGGGAGAAATACTAGGCCTGATGAAGCCCTTCTCCAGCAAATCTCTCAGCTGGCCCTTCAACTCTCTCAACTCTGCAGGTGCCATTCTGTATGGCGGAATGGATATCGGTCGGGTATCAGGCAGAACATCAATGCAAAACTGTCACGACCCGATCTCGGGCCCGCGACTGGTGCCTTACCCCGGGCACCCTAGTGATAACAACATCAGAGAAAATCAGCGAAAATAAAATTTAAACAGGAAACAAGAGACAACATAATAAAACAGGCTAACCAAAAACGGTTACCTTCATGTATATACATAAAACCGAACAGTTACAATCCTTTACAAACCACCGCCAACAAGATTACTCTGCACTTAAGAATGTAATAACAACTATGACGGGACGGGGCCGCCATACCACAGATGTACAAGTATACAATGACAGGGACTATACCAAAAGATAAGCCTCAGAAAGCGGAGCTTCCTAACGCTGAATGCGATCCTATGGCGAGGATCAACAATCGGTGTACCTCTACTGCGGCATGAACGCAGCCCGAAGGAGGTCGATAACAGTACCAAGTATGTGAAATCGAAAAATCGTAATGAAATCTCATTTCATCATTTTATAAAACCATTTTGCGATAAGTAAGATTATGTCAAGTAAGGACTCATGCCCCAAAATAATCACTCACACATAACTATGGGTCTCATGCCCATAATATCAATCGTGCGTGGAACTCATTCTCATCACGGTGATACGTGATGTAAAACAACACGGTATGTGAACTCGAACACTAGATCTCGCTGCGTCTATCAAACCGTCGGGCAAGTAGAATAGCCAACTACCAGTTCAAAAGCTAGTTGTTATACCCGTAGTTTCGTGGTATGTATGCGAGGACGTGCGACGAGAATCGACATGGAATTGGAATGGAAGAAAGAGGTGATTTTTCCACGGAAAAGTTTTGGTTTTGTGAAGGAAAAAGGTTCGTTAATGGGAATTGGATTCCCAGATTTGGTATTCGGACTTCTTGGAATATTAGAGAATTATGGAATTTTATTTTTCGGAAATGGTCACGTGGGGCCCACGGGAGAAAATTCTGTTTTGTGGGGCCACTTTGTTTTCAAGATTTTGGCCATTGTGGATATTTTGGAAGACGAAATATTTTGGACGAGTAGGAGGCGACACGTGTCACCCCACTAGTTGGCTTGGGCGAATTCCACTTTGTACACAACACCCGCTTAGAGTCGTTTCGACGAAACGTTTTACACAACTCGCGTAGGATAAATTAGGCTATGTCGTTTCTAATTTTTGCGGATTTTTCCAGAGACGCAACACGTTGGATCAACGAGAGGCGACACTTGTCACCCTCTCATTGGTGGATGTCACACGGCAATAGGGCCGATTGGGTTGGCTTGTTTTGTCTTGGAGTTGGTAGGATATTTTGTGTGCAAGTTGGCCAAGGACACTTGCCTAAATCCTCACCCTACACTTGCCTTGCACTTGGCATAATCTTGGCCATTGGTTGGTCATGTCTTGACCTATAAATACCCCTTGTTGAAGAGTTATTTCATCCTAAATTGAGCAATCTATCTAAGTCTCAAATCCCTCCCTCTCCCTCTTGTTGTTTCGTCCAAACACACCCCTCCCCTTTGAGAAGCCCTAGCCGAAACACTACCCCCCCCTCTAAAGCTAGCCTAGCCGAAACACTACCCCCTCCCTTGGTAGAAAAGTTGCCTTAGTATTGTTATAATGCCCAAATTACCCTAGCCCAAATCCCTTAGTCCTTAGTAGAAGTTGTGAAGAACTTCTAAGGTTTTCTTAGACTCTGAGCGCACAACTTAGGAGCTAAACCTTGCTCAGGCGCGACTTTTATCTAGGATATTATTGGGCTTACCGAGGTAAATAACCTTATCCTCCTTTTGTAATTAGAATATATATACTGTAGAAGTATAGGAATAAGTATTAAATACTTAGAAGGATATTGCAGAATAGAATTGGTATTATCACATGAAGGGTTTAAAAGATGAATAATAGAGCGTACTTACATAGGGTGTTTTCACTGATGAGACTTGAGTAGCTCAGGGTAGGAAGTGCTGCCCAAATGACCATAGAATAACGAACCCTCTGCTTAGAACTTTGTACAGTACAGTCTGGACGTTGATAGACGTATTTGACTGTTATAGGTCGATACTCTGCGCGCGACATATTCAACTTGGCAGGAGGTTTTCGCCGAGAAGGTATGTGATTCTTCCTATCCTTTTGAGCATGATATTTTAAAGAATATGTATATAGTACGGTAGACGTACGTGTGTTAACTGAATAATAATTACGGCAATGTCTTCGGACTTAAGCCTGAATAATAATTACGGCAATGTCTTCGGACTTAAGCCTGAATAATAAGAATCTGAAGTGGTTCAAAAGAATTAAGAAACCCTTTTTGGAAAGAAGAGTAACACTTGGTTTTAAAAGCTTAAGAGTCATACTAGCTTTATGGGAAGTTAGGTATAACGGCTTAAGAGTAACAAAAAGGAATAATGTTTCTTGATTTGAATCGAGAATGAATGTCGAACAAACCACAGCAGCGCTAATAAAGGGAAAATGTTTTGACTAATAATGTATTTAAACCAGTAGAAACTTCCATCTGCATAGGATCTAAGATGAGACAAAATGATATTACATTTCCTAGATCATGGTTGCTGTAATAAGATTGTTATGAACAATAATAAACTACTCACACATAAGGTATATGTTTCCCAAATTGTTTTAAAGGATTAAAACTATGAACTACAAACCCTTTCGAAAATGAGAAACTTGAGTAATTGAAATTAGGCAAACTTGGACGTTAGGAAAAGAATGTTGTTACTTGATTTTACAAGGAGAAGTGTTTTAATGTACTTCAAAAGATAATTACTCTATTTTTATACTACGGGTATTGTGTGACTTATGAAAAAGAAACGGATCTTTTAAAAGAGTAATACATGAAGTACTTTGGGGCTAACAACCCGAACTTGTTAACATAATGTAGAAAGTACCTTGTGTGAATAACTTGATTGTATTGATTTGTGATAGTCTTGTAATATTTTCTTGTTGACTTGATAAGTAAACATGTTAGGATGCTACGTGAGTTAGTATCTTGTGATATTTGTGTAAAGGGGTTTTTTCCTTGTTGTGCTTATGTTGTTTAGCAATAAGCGGTTATGTTGATATTATATCATTCATAACTCCGGGGGTTAAGCTGCCCTCCGATGCGGGGTAGACTCAGGCGGGTCGATGGACCTATGATTCGAGAATACCTTATGCGGGTCTGTATGGCCTATGCGGAACTGCGGGAGTTCCAGGTTAGTATGCGGCCCTTGTGGTCATGCGGTTCTTGTAGCCATGCGGACGACGAGTCTAGGACGCTGCCGGGGAGTAGCTACCCTCGATGCGGGGTTATACCTCATGCGAGCCTATCTGTTTGGCCTATACGGAGCTGTGGGAAGTTCCAGGACTAGATGCGCACATTAGATACTGCGGGCGAGTGGCCAGTTTTGATCATGTGACGGTCTAGACAGATCTCATGATACAGTTTATGACCTTGTTGGTACTGTGGGTTTTAGTAGTCGGCTATGCCTTCGTACTTACCCCGTACGGTTCTATTGTGATGACTTTGAGGGCATGAGTCCCTGACTTGACATGACTGCTTATTTATTGTGAACTGTAGTTTTGGCTTACCATACATGTCTCCTGCCTTATATAGACTACTATGATTTCATTTCTGATATTTTGATTTCACATACTTGGTACTGTTAGATCGACCTCCTTGGGGCTGCGTTCATCTGCGCAGTAAAGGTACTCTACCGTTGATCCGTTCTTAGGATCACCGCTTGGCGTTGGGAAAGCTCCGTTTCTCGGAAGCTTAGCATTTTGGTATGGTCCTGTCGTTGTAGATATTTGTATTCAGGGTATGGCGGGGCCTGTCCGCCATTGTTGTTTTAAACTCTTAAGTGCATAGACTGTTGTAAGGTTGGGATGTAGCTGTTCATTTTGGGTTGTTTATATACATTATGCGAAAGGCAATTTTTTTCCGAACCGTGTCTTATTTATCTTGTTTCATATCTTGGTTGTTTTATATTCCGCCGTTTTTCTCGATGTATGACTACTTGGGTGCGGGTAAGGCACGATCCACGAACCGGGCAGTCGTGACAAAAGTGGTATCGAGCGATTAATCCTCGGAAAGTGTCTACAGACCGTATCTAGTAGAGTCTTGATTATCGGTGTGTTGTGCACCACCAATAATCGTGAGGCTATAGGATATTTAGGATTGGTTTCCATTCTTCTCACTCGAGATCGTGCTTTAGAGTCGTGTTATAAGTTGGACCTCTAACGTATTCCTTTCCTTTACCGGTGATGCCTCGCGCCAGCAACTCGGGCCTGAAGGCAAGCGTGAAGGAGGCTGCGAGTAGATTACGAGATTTAGAAGCATCGCCCAATCATCACCAGGGTGATGCTTCACGCGAGGAGTTACGAGGCGTCGCCAGCAGCAGAGTTTGTACAGCGGCGATTCCTACTGCGGTCATGACATCTGGACTTTCAGTTCCACGACTTGGAGCAGAAAATATGGATTGGAAGGAGACGACCCTGTTGCTAGCAAAGGACTTGGCAGCCAGAGAGTATTTTATGTACCGATATTCCAAGGATATTGATGCTTATCTAAAGAAGGGTTGTGAGGGAGTAGCTCTTCAGTCAGGAACGAGCCAGGCTTGCGTTCAGGATTATGTGCCGCGGGCTGAGAGAGGTAGAGATCGACAGAGTGTGTAACGACCCGTTCCGGGCCCCGTTACTGGTGCCTTACCCCGGGCACCCTAGTGATACAACATCAGAGAAAACCAGCGGAAAATAAAACATGAGTCATGAAACAAGAGATATAATAATAAACAGGCCAACCAAAACGGTTGCCTTCAGTATATACATAAAACCTGAACAGTTTAATCCTTTACAACCTGCCACACTTGCGATTACTACGGACTTAAGATTTACAACGACTATGACGGACAGGGCCTCGCCATACCACGAATGTACAGAACCTACAACTCGGGGAACACATACCAAAAGATAAGCCTCCAAGAAACGGAGCTTCCCAATCTGTTGGCGTGATCCTAAGAGCGGGGATCCACGATCGATGTACCTACTCATGCATGAACGCGGCCGAAGGTCGATCATAACAGTACCAAGTATGTGAAATTAAAAATCGTAATGAAATCATACTAGTCTATATAAAGCGAGACATGTATGATAACCAAACTCTGATTCACAACATAAAAGCGATCATATCGGCCGAGGACTCACGCCTCAAGTCATCACTCAAATATAACTATGGGTCTCACGCCCACAACATCAATCATGTTCGCATCACGGCCGCGTGCCCGGAGTCTGCATCGGTGTAGACATGTCCATGATGCAACAATAATACCAATGCCCCGGCATGCCCGGAATTCTACCTCGGTGTAGACACGTCCATGTGACATCAACAATAATATCTTGGGTGATCAACCTGCCGCGCGTGGCACATGCCCGGAATTCTACCTCGGTGTAGACATGTCCATGTAACCACAATAACAATATATCGGGTGTCGACCGACCGCGTAACGCATGCCGGAGTCTGCATCGGTGTAGACATGTCCATGTGACATCAACAACAGCGATAATCAAAATGGAAACATACCCGTGGAATTCTCCATCACCGCCAAAGACGTCCAGTAAGTTCTCGACAAGTCGTGGCCTCTATCGAGACGCGGTAACGTAAATACCACACTTGCACAACAAAGGCTATCATCACAAGCATAGGCAAGTTTCACAAAGAACAAGCATAGGCAAGTTTCACAACAACAAGCATAGGCAAGTTTCACAACAAGCATAGGCAAGTTTCACACAACTCAAAGTACTTTCATTTTATGCCAAGGTCCGGGTTTTTAACCCCAAAGTACTACATACGTTAAGTTCTTTTAAAAGAGATCCATTACTTATAAAAGTCACCCGATACCCATAGTATTAGAATGACCAACCCACATTCCTTTTCAAAATCAAGTAACAACATTCTTTTCCTAAGTTCGGTTTGCCTAGTTTCATTACTCAAGCTTCTCATTTTCAAATGGTTTCATAGTTCCCAAACTTAATCACTTGATTCCTTTTTAGAACAATTGAGTAACATATGTCATATATGTGAGTAGTTTATTCTTGTTATAACGATTTTATTACAGCAGCCATGATCTAGAAAATGTAATATCATTTTGTCTCATCTTAGCTTCTATGCAGATGGAGGTTTCTCTTGGTTTTAATACAACATCATTATTCAATACATTTTCCTTTATTAACGCTGCAGTGGTCTGTCGATACACATTCTGATTTCCGAAATCAGTAAAACATTATTCCTTTAAAAACCAAGTACTCATTACTCACGAATGAGGTTTCACACAACATCCACATTAAAACAAATAAGTTAAGTCTCTTATCTTCTAAGATCAAGTCTCTTAACTTCTAACATCGAGAAACCATTTTCACTACATAAGGTCGTTATAACTAACTTCCCATAAAGCTATTATAACACCTATGTTTTAAACCAACCAAATCACTTAGCACGTATGCGTCTACCGTACTACATAGTTCACATATCATGCTAGAAGAGATAGGAAGAGGTTCACATACCTCGCGACGATTTATCGACAATAAGCAAAATGCTCCAAGTACTACAACCTTGCTAGCCCTTTCCACTCCTCAAGTAGAATACGCTACTCATAGTACTTTCACCTAAAAAGGTCACAAACGTCTATTAACATCAAAACACAAGGTTCCATTTCTCTACAGAAAATTGGCGACACCTCCCGCACATGGCGTAAATCTCCTCTCTATCGAGGCGGCTACCAAGCCAACCGGGGGTTTACGTCTAACGGGCGTGTACCATTCTACTACACAACAATGCTACACAAGTCTCATGTCTGATCCTATGTAATTACTGATTCGATTCTCTTCTTTAAATTCAGCTTAAGTCAAACGACATTGCGCGCATAATAATGATTCTATATATAGTATACCTCAACTATATATTCCTACTACATGTAATCTCCAATTACAATAAGGGGACAAGAATATTTACCTCGACAAGCCCAAAATTATCCAAGTTATAATGTCGATCTGAGCAAGGTTTAGCTCCTACTCCGTGCGCTCCAATCCGCTCCAAACAACCCTTAGAAGTTCTAACCAACTTCTACTCAAATACTTCAACCGACTATGAAGATTTCCTTAGGGTTTCGGTTTGAGACTAAAAGGACAAAAGGTAGTATTTTCGGGCTCTACGTATAGAGGTAACTTTGGAATACAACAAGGTAAAGGCTAAGGTATTTTGGGCATTATAACAATACTGAGAGTATTTCTACCAAGAGGGGGTGTATTATACGAAACAACTAGGCAGGGGGTACCCGGCTAGCACCACAGCGAGGAACCGCCTCGGCCAAAGGCCACAAGGAGGAGGGAGGGGGAGAGGCTTAGGATGAGAGCTACTAGAGGGAGGGGAGGGATTTCAAGACTTAGACAAAGTGAGGAGTGAATGAATAAGTCTTCACAAGGGAGGGGTATTTATAGCAAAACCAAAGGCCAACCAATGGCCAAGATCAAGCCATGTGCAAGGCAAGTGTAAGGCCAAGATCAAGCCAAGTGCACCCTAGCCCCTACTCCTTAAAACCCTCACAAATATCTACACAAATATCTAGCACAACTTGCCCCTCCAAATCGGCCAAGTGCCGCCCCACTTGTTTCCATTGTGAGGGTGACACATGTCACCCTCCCGTTGGTCCAAAATGTTTCGTCTCTCGGAAAAATCCGCAAAAATAAGAAAAGACATAGCCGGAATTTTCCCCTCGCAAGTTATGTAAAACGTTTCGTCAAAAAACGACTCTAACCGGGTGTTGTGCACAAATGTCATTTCGGCCAAGCCACCTAGGCGGGGGTGACACGTGTCACCCTCCTATTGGCCCTCATAAAACGTCTTCCGAAAAATATCCACAATGGCCAAAATCTCGAAAACAAAGTGGGCCCCACAAAACCGTAAATTTCTCCCGTGGGCCCCACGTGACCATTTCCGAAAATAAAATTCCATAATTCTAATATAATCTAAGAAGCCCAAATTCCAAATCTGGGAACCCAATTCCCATCAACGAACATTTTTCTTTACAAAAACCGAAAACTTTTTCCGTGGAAAAATCACCTCTTTCTTCCTTTCCAATTTTTTGTCGTGCTCTCGTACGTACGTTGTAACGCCCCGAACCCGGGCCCGTTACTGGTGCCTTACCCCGGGCACCCTAGTGATACAACATCAGAGAAAACCAGCGGAAAATAAAACACGAGTCATGAAACGAGAGATATAATAAATAAACAGGCCAACCAAAAGCGATTTGCCGGTATATACATAAAAACCCAGCAGTTATCCTCAACCACGCCAGCAGTACTACGGACCTCTAAGATTTACAACAACTATGACGGGACGGGGCCCACCATACCACAGATGTACAAGAACCTACAACTCAGGGAAACATACCAAAGATAAGCCTCAGGAAGGAACGGAGCTTTCAACACGCGAAATGAGATCCTAGGAGGCGGGGATCCACGGCCGATGTACCTCTACTGCGGCATGAGCGGCCCCGAAGGAGAGTCAAGACAACGGTACCAAGTATGTGAAATCGTCAAATCGTAAATGAAATCATAATAGCTTAAAAAGCGGAGACATGTATGATAACCAAAATACGACGCAACATAAAAGCGATCAGTCGGGGACTCACGCCTCAAAGTCACCACTCAAATATAACTATGGGTCTCACGCCCACAACATCCATCATGTTCGCATCATGGCGCATGCCGGAATCTGCATCGGTGTAGACATGTCCGTGATGCCACAATAACAAGGCCGCGTGGCCACGTGCCGGAATACTGCATCGGTGTAGACATGTCCATGATGCAACAATAATAACAAGGCCGCATGGCCACATGCCCCCGGAATACTGCATCGGTGTAGACATGTCCATGATGCCACAATAATAACAAGGCCGCATGGCCACATGCCGGAATCTGCGTCGGTGTAGACATGTCCATGATGCAACAATAATAAGGCGCGTGGCGCGTACCGAATCTGCGCCGGTGTAGACATGCCCATGTAACCTCAATAACAATATCTTGGGTGGTCAACCACGCGCGTGGCCACGTGCCCCGGAATCTGCGTCGGTGTGAACCGTCCATGTTGCGGTAATAACCATATATCGGGTAATCAACCCGGCGTGGCCGCGTGCCGGAATCTGCGTCGGTGTAGACATGTCCATGTGACATCAACAACAAGGCGATAATCAAAATGGAAACATACGTGGAATTCTCCTTCACTGCCAGCACGTCCAAGTAAGTTCTCAACAAGTCAACCGGCCCTCGGTCGAGAGACACGGTCACTCCGAAATACCACACTTGCACAACAAAGGCTATCATCACAAGCATAGGCAAGTTTCACAACAAGCATAGGCAAGTTTCACAACAACAAGCATAGGCAAGTTTCTGACAACAAGCATAGGCAAGTTTCACAACAACTCAAAGTACTTTCATTTTATGCCAAAGTCGGGTTTTAACCCCAAAGTACTACATCGTTAAGTTCTTTTAAAGAGATCCATTACTTTTATAAAAGTCACCCGATACGTAGCCTTAGAATGACCAACCCATTCCTTTCCAAAATCAAGTAACAACATTCTTTTCCTAAGTTCGGTTTGCCTAGTTTCATTACTCAAGCTTCTCATTTTCAAATGGTTTCATAGTTCATAAACTTAATCACTTGATTTCTTTTTAGAACAATTGAGTAATATATGTCTCACGTGAGAGTAGGTTATTCTTGTTTACAACATTCTTATTACAGCAGCCATGATCTAGAAAATGTAATATCATTTTGTCTCATCTTAGTTTCTATGCGGATGGAGGTTTCTCGGTTTTAATACGATACATCATTATTCAATACATTTTCCTTTATTAACGCTGCGGTGGTGCTGTCGATACGTTACGATTTAGAAATCAGTAAAACATTATCCCTTTAAATAAAACCAAGTACTCATTACTCACGAATGAGGTTTCACACAAACATTCACTTTAAAACAAATAAGTTAAGTCTCTTATCTTATAAGATCAAGTCTCTTAACTTCTAACATGATAAACCATTCTTAAGCGTTATACCTAACTTCCCATAAAGCTAGTATAACTCTTAAGTTTTCAAAACACAATACTACACTTCGTTCAAAGCGATTCATAAATCTTTTGAAATACTTCAAGTTTTATTATAACGCCCAAGCGATTATAAATCAAATCGATTATCTTTTAAAAACCACAACCCATTTTCTTACCTACATAAAGTATTATAACCAACTTCCCATAAAGCCGTTATAACCTTTTATGTTTTACGACAATCAAATATAATTAACACGTATGCGTCTCGTACTACATAGTTCACACATATCATGCTAGAAGAGATAGGAAGAGGTTCACATACCTCGCGGCGGTTGTCGACTAATAGCAAAAGCGCTCAAGTACCTCAACGTCGGCTACTCCTTAGTCGGAAGATTACGTCACGTAGCACTTCAACCTATAAGGCCACAAGTGACTTATTAACATTTAGATCTCATCGTAGAACATTCTAGAAAATTGTGGCACTCTCCCCATAACGGCGTAAATCTCCTCCTCTATCGAGGCTGCGAAGCCAACCAGGGGTTATACATCTAACCTAACGGTACAATTCTACTCCACGGTACTACTACACAAGTCTCATGTCTGACCTATGTAATTCTGATTCGATTCGATTCTTGGGCTTAAGTCGCAAGACATTGCGTAAGTATTATCGAGCTTAAGTCGCAAGACATTGCCGATAACTACGTTGATACTATATATAGTATACAACAACTATATATTCAACACTTATGTAATTTCCAATTACAATAGAGGACAAGATAATTACCTCGATAAGCCCAAAATTATCCTAGTTTAAAGTCGCTCACGAGCAAGGTTTAGCTCGACTCGTGCGCTCAACCCGCTCCAAACTACCCTTAGAAGTTCTAACCAACTTCTACTTACAACTTCAACGGGTGAAGATTTCCTTAGGGTTTCGTTTTAGTGGTGAGGAAAGTATAACGGTATTTTACGGGCTTGTATAAGTGTAACCTTGGGAATACTACAAGGTATTTGGGCCAGGTATTTGGACATTATAACAATACTAGGGAGTATTTCTATACCACAACAAGGGGTATTTATACGAGACAACTAGGCTAGGGGGTACCCTGGGCAAGCTTCACAAAAGGGGGTGTGCTCTCGGCAGGGCCTTTCTCAAGGGGAGGGCTTTGGGAGGAAAGCAAGACAAGAGGAGGGAGTAGTTTGAGACTTAGATAGATTGCTCAAGTTTAGGATGAAGAATGTCTTCAACTAGAGGGTATTTATAGGTCAAGTGAAGGCCAACCAATGGCCAGATGAAGACAAGTGCATAGCAAGTGTAAGGCCAAGATTTAGCCATGTGCTACCTTATCCATCTACCACACAACTTGCGAAATATCCTACCAACTAAAGTAGCCCCAAATCGTCCCAATTGCGTCGAGCCTTCCAATGTGAGGGTGACACATGTCACCCTCCCGTTGGTCCAAAATGTTTAAATCTCTCGGAAAAATCCATAAAAATTATAAATGACATAGCGGAATTTTCCTACGAAAGTGGAAACGTTCGTCGAAGAACGACTCTTTTGCACTTGTGTACAAATTCGAACCTTGTCTAGTCTTTAAGGCTAAAATTTTATCGTGCGCCCTCACGTACATACTGCGGAAATACGAGGTATAACATTCTCCCCTCGTAGAAACATTCGTCGAATGTTCCTTCTCGAAAGCAGATAACGAAGAAGTTCCTTCTAACAAGTTGTCAAAGCCACACCGCCACAAACATAACACACGTTCTCTTCCCTCCTTACTCGTAGTGCCCTCGCCGAA
Source organism: Przewalskia tangutica (assembly GCA_029844215.1). Lineage (NCBI taxonomy): Eukaryota > Viridiplantae > Streptophyta > Magnoliopsida > Solanales > Solanaceae > Przewalskia > Przewalskia tangutica. Next base: position 49,001,572 of record CM056730.1, read on the forward strand.
CACTTGAATTCTTCTAGTATCGTACCATACTTGATCATCATTTGGTTCCCAAAACTTTGGAGTCACTACCTCAAACTTGGTCATCTTACTCGCCTCGATCTTCCTTAAGGCCATTCCGGCCTTCACGATCTACGGTCGAGCGTATCCACGAACTCATCTGCTGGTCATTTAAACTTGGGCCTAGCACCCTCGTGACCACCGCGCTGGCGGGACCACCCAGTGACCGCCGCCGAAGCGGGGCGGGTTGGCCCAACATGGCCCAACCCGACCAGCTATCGCGCCAACTCTTGCTCGCCGACGCGGAACAATCTTGCTAAATCACATCATGAAAGCTACCACTTTCATTTACTCAACCAGGACTTATCACACAATACATTCTAGGCATAAAATGCACTCGACAAGGATCACTTGCAAAAACTTGTACTCAAGCGGCCTTACATCTAAGGTCTCCTCTGTAATATTCTAAGGTTCATCATTTTCTCACCCAGCTTACCCTTTCACTAAGCATGCTTCTAAGTCACTTTTTAGCACAAAGCTATCCGAACATAACACTTAACACATTATCATAACATACAAAACTCTAGATGGTTAAGGATATACCTGAAAGTAGGCGGTTCAAAGGACCGCTAGGCTGAACTCCAGCGACCTCTAGGGGGCTGTAGTGTCTGAACGATCTGCACAGCTATGGAAGGTGAAGAACCATAGCTGCTCGATGATCTGTGCTATCCTACCAGCGCTACCCCAGGTCGGACAGTCTCTCGACATATGGAACTGTTGGCCGCAAGAATAAAAAGCTCCTTGGTACTACGACCTTTCACGAAATGCGGTCTACCATCGACCACACCGAGGTAGGGGTATTGCATCCGCCAACACCCTACTCCGAACATCGAAGCACAGGAGCCACGACACGCTCTGAATCTCCCAAGGGTCCCGAAGGCTGCGGGGGACCACTCTGCAATGGCGGAGGTACATAACTAGACTGCTGCTGAGGCGGTCCGCCTCGAAAGTCGCCAAAATATCCGGCCGTCTTGGCCTTCTTCTGGCGGTCCACGCGTCGATCTCTGCTCTCGCACCCAGTGCATGAGCACGAATGCGGGCAATGTCCATGCGGTGAAGAGAAACACGAACAACTCTGCTAGGTAATCATCGAGCCACGTAACATATCGGTGCACTCGATCCTCCATACTAGCTACTAATGCGGGAACATCTGGGCGATGAGTCGAACTCACATTGTACTCCGGCTATGCGCGTTACGCCTCAACATCAAAAATCTGCCGGCCCGAGCCCTCGCCGTTTGTGGAGGCAAGAAATGTGCGGAAGGCCCGAAAACTTCGTCCCAAGCGGTGGAAGTGAATGCTCCCGGGAAAGCTCGCGAGTCAAACGATCATTGCGGTATCACGCGGCCGATGCGAACAAATGTCACGACTCGGTCTGAAGCCTTGATCACCGCGTGATCCTCTGCAGGTAGCGGATGAACTCCTGCGGATCATCCTCCGGCCTCGACGTAAAACTTCGGGCGGGCTACAACTAAGAAAATCCGTAGCCTCAGCTATGCGCCTCGGGTGCACTACAGTCTTCTTTGGAGCGAGGCTGCTGCGTCGGCCTATCGCCATATCGGCCTGACCACGGCGAATAGCGGGCCGTCTCGCGTGACCCGTCTCCCCGCTCGGTGTGGGGTGGAGGCTCAGTCTTGTAGTCTCGGCGGCTGCTGCGGCTCTAAACTCTCTTTGGTCTTTGCGGCGCGCAAAACTTCGCCGTCTGAAGCACTACCTCAGTCTTGGCCAGGGCTGCGCCTCGTACTCCTCTGAATCCCACTAGCGGCTCCGCCATTGCCTTGCCTCCCGGGCCTGGTTGCCTTCGCGAGGCATAGCGGTAAAAGCGAAACACGTCGGAGGGTCGACTTACAACACGACTCTAAGGCACGATCTCGGAATGAGAAGAATGAAACCAATCCTAAATGTCCTATAGCCTCACGATTATAGATGTGGTGCGACACACCGATAATCAAGACTCTACTAGACACGATGCGTAGACACTTTCAGAGGACTAAGCGCTCGATACCACTTTGTAACGCCCGAACGGGCGTTCATCGTGCTTACCGGGCACCCTAGTGATACAACATCGGAGAAAACCGGCGGAAAATAAAACACGAGTCATGAAGCGAGAGATATAATAAATAAGCAGGCAACCAAAGCGATTTGCCTTGGTATATACATAAAAACCCAAGCAGTTATCCTCAACGCCACACTTGCGATTACTCTGGACCTCTAAGATTTACAACAACTATGGCGGGACGGGGCCCGCGTACCACGAATGTACAAGAACCTACAACTCGAGGAAACATACAAAGATAAGCCTCGAAGGAACGGAGCTTTCAACCTGAAATGAGATCTAGGAGCGGGGATCCACGGCCGATGTACCTCTACTGCGGCATGAGCGCAGCCCGAAGGAGGTCGATCTGACAGTACCAAGTATGTGAAATCAAATCGTAAATGAAATCATAATAGCTTAAAAAGCGGGAGACGTGTATGATAACCAAAATCTGATGCAGCGACATAAGCGGTCAAGTCGGGGACTCACGCCTCAAAGTCACCACTCAAATATAACTATGGGTCTCACGCCACAACATCCATCATGTTCGCATCATGGCGCGTGCCCCGGAATCTTGCATCGGTGTAGACATGTCCATGATGCCACAATAATAACAAGGCGCGTGGCGCGTACCCGGAATCTGCATCGGTGTAGACATGTCCATGATGCGACAATAATAACAAGGCGCGTGGCCACGTACCGGAATCTGCGCCGGTGTAGACATGCCCATGTAACCTCAATAACAATATCTGGGTGGTCAACCACGCGCGTAGCCACGTGCCCGGAATCTGCATCGGTGTAGACCGTCCATGTTGCGGTAACCATATATCGGGTAATCAACCCGGCGTGGCGCGTGCCGGAATCTGCGTCGGTGTAGACATGTCCATGTGACATCAACAACAGCGATAATCAAAATGGAAACATACAGTGGAATTCTCGCCCGGCGCGGCCGTCGAGTAAGTTCTCACAAGTCAACCAACGGCTATCATCACAGAAAGCGTAAATACCACACTTGCACGCAGCTAGGCTATCATCACAAGCATAGGCAAGTTTCACAACAACAAGCATAGGCAAGTTTCACAACAAGCAACAAGCATGAAGCAAGTTTCACAACAACTCAAAGTACTTTCATTTTATGCCAAAGTCGGGTTTTAACCCCAAAGTACTACATACGTTAAGTTCTTTTAAAGAGATCCATTACTTTTATAAAAGTCACCCGATACAGTAGCCTTAGAATGACCAACCCACATTCCTTTCCAAAATCAAGTAACATTCTTTTCCTAAGTTCGGTTGCCTAGTTTGATTACTCAAGCTTCTCATTTTCAAATGGTTTCATAGTTCATAAACTTAATCACTTGATTTCTTTTAGAACAATTGAGTAATATATGTCTCACGTGAGTAGGTTATTCTTGTTTACAACATTCTTATTACTGACCATGATCTAGAAAATGTAATATCATTTTGTCTCATCTTAGTTTCTATGCGGATGGAGGTTTCTCTTGGTTTTAATACGATACATCATTATTCAATACATTTTCCTTTATTAGCATTTGCGGTGGTGCTGCCGATACGTTCGATTTCGAAATCGGTAAAACATTATCCCTTTAAATAAAACCAAGTACTCATTACTCACGAATGAGGTTTCACACAAACATTCACTTTAAAACAAATAAGTTAAGTCTCTTATCTTATAAGATCAAGTCTCTTAACTTCTAACATCGATAAACCATTCTTAAGCCGTTATACCTAACTTCCCGTAAAGCTAGTATAACTCTTAAGTTTTCAAAACACAATACTACACCGTTCAAGCGATTCATAAATCTTTTGAAATACTTGAATTTTATTATAACGCCCCAAGCGGTTATAAATCAAATCGATTATCTTTTAAAAACCACAACCCATTTTCTTACCTACATAAAGTTTTATAACCAACTTCCCATAAAGCCGTTATAACACTTTATGTTTTACGACAATCAAATATAATTAACACGTATGCGTCTAGTACTACATAGTTCACACATATCATGCTAGAAGAGATAGGAAGAGGTTCGCATACCTCGCGGCGGTTGTCGACTAATAGCAAAACGCTCAGTACCTCAACGTCGGCTACTCCTTAGTCCGAAGATTACGTCACACGTAGCACTTCAACCTATAAGGCCACAAGTGACTTATTAACATTTAGATCTCATCGTAGAACATTCTAGAAAATTGGCAACCTCCCCATGCAGCGTAAATCTCTCTCTATCGAGGCTACCAAGCCAACCGAGGGGTTATCATCTAACCTAACGGGTACAATTCTACTCCACGGTACTACTACACAAGTCTCTGTCTGTAATACAACCCTATGTAATTACAGTTCGATTCGATCTTGGGCTTAAGTCGCAAGACATTGCGTAAGTATTATTCGGGCTTAAGTCGCAAGACATTGCCGATAACTACGTTCGATTACTATATATAGTATACAACAACTATATATTCAACACTTATGTAATTTCCAATTACAATAGAGGACAAGATAATTACCTCGATAAGCCCAAAATTATCCTAGTTTAAAGTCGCTCACGAGCAGGTTTAGCTCGACTCCGTGCGCTCGACCGCTCCAAACTACCCTTAGAAGTTCTAACCAACTTCTACTTACAACTTCAACAACGGGTGAAGATTTCCTTAGGGTTTCGTTTTAGTAGTGAGGAAAGTATAACGGTATTTTACGGGCTTGTATAAGTGTAACCTTGGGAATACTACAAGGTATTTGGGCCAAGGTATTTGGACATTATAACAATACTAGGGAGTATTTCTATACCACAACAAGGGGTATTTATACGAGACAACTAGGCTAGGGGGTACCCTCGGCAAAGCCCAAAAGGGGTGTGCTCTCGGCAGGGCCTTTCTCAAGGGAGGGCTTTGGGACGAAAGCAAGACAAGAGGAGGAGTAGTTTGAGACTTAGATAGATTGCTCAAGTTTAGGATGAAGAATGTCTTCAACTAGAGGGTATTTATAGGTCAAGTGAAGGCCAACCAATGGCCAAGATGAAGACAAGTGCATAGCAAGTGTAAGGCCAAGATTTAGCCATGTGCTACCTTATCCATCTACCACACAACTTGCACAAAATATCCTACCAACTAAAGTAGCCCCAAATCGTCCCAATTGCCGTCAAGCCTTCCAATGTGAGGTGACACATGTCACCCTCTCGTTGTTCCAAAATGTTTCGTCTCTCGGAAAAATCCGCAAAAATTATAAATGACATAGCGGAATTTTCCCTACGGCTAATGGAAAGCGTTTAGTCGAAGAACGACTCTTTCGGCACTTGTGTACAAATTCGAACCTTGTCTAGTCTTTAAGGCTAAAATTTTATACGTACGCCCTCACGTACATACTCTGGAAATACGGGGTATTACATTCTCCCCTCGTTAGAAACATTCGTATCTTATGTTCCTTATCTATACAGATAACGAAGAAGTTCCTTCTAACAAGTTGTCAAAGCCACACGCGGCCACAAACATAACACGTTCTCTTCCTCCTTACTCGTAGTGCCCTCGCCGAACACTTGAATTCTTCTAGTATCGTACCATACTTGATCATCATTTCGGTTCCCAAAACTTTGGAGTCACTACCTCGAACTTGGTCATCTTACTCGCCTCGATCTTCCTAAGGCCATTCCGGCCTTCACGATCTACGGTCGAGCGTATCCACGAACTCATCTGCTGGTCATTTAAACTTGGGCCTAGCACCCTCGTGACCACTGCCACTGGCGGGACCACGGTGACCGCCGCCGAAGCGGGGCGGGTTGGCCCGACATGGCCCAACCCGACCATTATCGCGCCAACTCTTGCTCGCCGACACGGAACAATCTTGCTAAATCACATCATGAAAGCTACCACTTTCATTTACTCAACCAGGGACTTATCACACAATACATTCTAGGCATAAAATGCACTCGACAAGGATCACTTGCAAAAACTTGTACTCAAAGCGGCCTTACATCTAAGGTCTCTCTGTAATATTCTAAGGTTCATCATTTTCTCACCCGGGCTTACCCTTTCACTAAGCATGCTTCTAAGTCACATTTTAGCACAAAGCTATCCAAGACATAACACTTAACACATTATCATAACATACAAAACTCTAGATGGTTAAGGATATACACGAAAGTAGGCGGTTCAAAGGCCGCTAGGCTGAGGAACTCCGCGCGACCTCTCAGGGGCTGCCGGTGTCTGAACATTCTGCTGGCTATGGAAGGTGAAGAACCATAGCTGCTCGATGATACGTGCTATCCTACCAGCGCTACCACCTGGTCGGACGGTCTCTCGTCATATGGCCTGTTGGCGCAAGAATAACAAGCTCCTTGGTACTACGACACTCCGAAATGCGGTCTACCACATCGACCACCGAGGTAGGGGTGATCTGCGCCAACACCCTACTCGCGAACATCGAAGCACGGGAGCCACGACGCTCTGAATATCCCGAGGTCGAAAGGCTGCGGGGACCACTCTGCAATGGCGGAGTACATAACTAGTCTGCTTCTTTGAGGCGGTCCGCCTCGAAAGTCGCCAAAATATCCGACCGTCTTGGCCTTAACCTGTGAAAGCGGTCCACTGCGTCGATCTCTGCGCTCGCCGCACCCAGTGCATGAGCACGAATGCGGGCAATGTCCATGCGGTGAAGAAAACACGAACAACTACGCTAGGTAATCATCGAGCCTGTAACATATCGGTGCACTCGATCCTCCATACTAGCTACTAATGTGGGAACATACCGGGCGATGAGTCGAACTCCACATTGTACTCCCGAGCTATGCGCGTTGCGCCTCAGCATCAAAAATCGCCGGCGAGCCCTCGCCGTTTGTGGAGGCAAGAAATGTGCCGGGAAGGCCCAAACTTCGTCCCAAACGGCTGAAGTGAATGCTCCCGGAAAGCTCGCGAGTCAAACCAATCGATTGCGGTATCACGCGGCCGATGCGAACAAATGTCCGCAGACTCGATCTCGAAGCCTTGATCACGCGTGATCCTCTGCATCGGCGGATGAACTCCTGCGGATCATCCTCCGGCCTCGACCCGTAAAACTCAGGCGGGCTACAACTAAGAAAATCCCGTAGCCTCAAACTGTATGCCCTCGGGTGCACTACAGTCTTCTTTGGAGCGAGGCTGCTGCGTCGGCCATTTATCGCCATATCGGCCTGACCACGGCGATAATCGGGCCATCTCGCGTGACCCGTCTCCGCTCGGTGTGGGGCTGGAGGCTCAGTCTTGTAGTCTCGGCGACCGCTGCTGCGGCTCTAAGCTTCTTTGGTCTTTGGCGGCGCCAAAACTCGCCGTCTGAATCACTACCTCAGTCTTGGCCGGGCTGCGCCTCGTACTCCTCTGAATCCCACTAGCGACTCGCCGGCCTTGCCCGCACAGGCCACTGGTTGCCTTCGCGAGGCATAGCGGTAAAAACGAAACACGTCAGAGGGGTCCAACTTACAACACAGCTCTAAGGCACGATCTCAGAATGAGAAGAATGGAAACCAATCCTAAATGTCCTATAGCCTCACGATTATAGATGTGGTGCACAACACACCGATAATCAAGACTACCTGAACACGATGCGTAGACACTTTCAGAGGACTAAGCGCTCTGATACCACTTTGTAACGGCCCGAACCGGGCGTTCATGGTGCCTTACCGGGCACCCTAGTGATACAACATCGAGAAAACGGCGGAAAAATAAAACACGAGTCATGAAGCAGAGATATAATAAATAAGCAGCCAACCAAAGCAGTTGCCTTGGTATATACATAAAAACCCAAGCGATTATCCTCAACCACGCCCAGCGATTACTCTGGACCTCTAAGATTTACAACAACTATGACGGGACGGGGCCGCATACCACAGATGTACAGAACCTCTGACTCGTGGAAACATACAAAGATAAGCCTCGAAGGAACGGAGCTTTCAACACGCTGAAATGAGATCCTAGGAGGCGGGGATCACGGCCGATGTACCTCTACTGCGGCATGAGCGCGGCCGAAGGAGGTCGATCTAACAGTACCAAGTATGTGAAGCGTCAAATCATCGTAAATGAAATCATAATAGCTTAAAAAGCGGGAGACATGTATGATAACCAAAATACGACGCAACATAAAAGCGATCAAGTCGGGGACTCACGCCTCAAAGTCACCACTCAAATATAACTATGGGTCTCACGCCCACAACATCCATCATGTTCGCATCATGGCGCATGCCGGAATCTTGCATCGGTGTAGACATGTCCGTGATGCCATAATAACAAGGCGCGTGGCCACGCGTACCCGGAATCTGCATCGGTGTAGACATGTCCATGATGCGACAATAATAACAAGGCGCGTGGCCACGTACCCGGAATCTTGCATCGGTGTAGACATGTCCATGATGCCACAATAATAAGCCGCGTGGCCACGTACCGGAATCTTGCATCGGTGTAGACATGTCCATGATGCGACAATAATATGGCGCGTGGCGCGTACCGGAATCTGCGCCGGTGTAGACATGCCCGTGTAACCTCAATAACAATATCTTGGGTGGTCAACCTGCCGCGTGGCCACGTGCCCCGGAATCTTGCGTCGGTGTAGACATGTCCATGTGACATCAACAACAAGATAGTAATCAAAATGGAAACATACGTGGAATTCTCCTTGCCCGCCGCGTCAAGTAAGTTCTCGACAAGTCAACCTCTATCGAGAGACACGGTAATACAGAAATACCACACTTGCACAACAAGGCTATCATCACAAGCATAGGCAAGTTTCACAACAACAAGCATAGGCAAGTTTCACAACAACAAGCATAGGCAAGTTTCACAACAACAAGCATAGGCAAGTTTCACAACAACAAGCATGGCAAGTTTCACAACAACTCAAAGTACTTTCATTTTATGCCAAAGTCGGGTTTTTAACCCCAAAGTACTACATCGTTAAGTTCTTTTAAAGAGATCCATTACTTTTATAAAAGTCACCCGATACCGTAGCCTTAGAATGACCAACCCACATTCCTTTCCAAAATCAAGTAACAACATTCTTTTCCTAAGTTCGGTTTGCCTAGTTTCATTACTCAAGCTTCTCATTTTCAAATGGTTTCATAGTTCATAAACTTAATCACTTGATTTCTTTTTAGAACAATTGAGTAATATATGTCTCACGTGAGAGTAGGTTATTCTTGTTTACAACATTCTTATTACTGACCATGATCTAGAAAATGTAATATCATTTTGTCTCATCTTAGTTTCTATGCGGATGGAGGTTTCTTGGTTTTTAATACGATACATCATTATTCAATACATTTTCCTTTATTAACGCTGCAGTGGTGCTGCCGATACACATTCGATTTCGAAATCGGTAAAACATTATCCCTTTAAATAAAACCAAGTACTCATTACTCACGAATGAGGTTTCACAAACATTCACTTTAAAACAAATAAGTTAAGTCTCTTATCTTATAAGATCAAGTCTCTTAACTTCTAACATGATAAACCATTCTTAAGCGTTATACCTAACTTCCCATAAAGCTAGTATAACTCTTAAGTTTTCAAAACACAATACTACGCCGTTCAAAGCGATTCATAAATCTTTTGAAATACTTCAAGTTTTATTATAACGCCTGAAGCGATTATAAATCAAATCGATTATCTTTTAAAAACCACAACCCATTTTCTTACCTACATAAAGTTGTTATAACCAACTTCCCATAAAGCCGTTATAACACTTTATGTTTACGACAATCAAATATAATTAACACGTATGCGTCTGCGTCTTACATAGTTCACATATCATGCTAGAAGAGATAGGAAGAGGTTCACATACCTCGCGACGGTTGTCGACTAATAGCAAAGCGCTCAGTACCTCAACCGTCGGCTACTCCTTAGTCGAAGATTACGTCACACGTAGCACTTCACCTATAAGGCCACAGGCGCTTATTAACATTTAGATCTCATCGTAGAACATTCTACGAAAATTGGCGGCCTCCCCATGGCAGCGTAAATCTCCTCTCTATCGAGTAGGCTACCAAGCCAACCAGGGGTTATACATCTAACCTAACGGGTACAATTCTACTCCACGGTACTACTACACAAGTCTCATGTAATACAACCTATGTAATTACTGATTCGATTCGATTCTTGGGCTTAAGTTGCAAGACATTGCGTAAGTATTATTCGGGCTTAAGTCGCAAGACATTGCCGATAACTACGTTCGATTACTATATATAGTATACAACAACTATATATTCAACACTTATGTAATTTCCAATTACAATAGAGGGACAAGATAATTACCTCGATAAGCCCAAAATTATCCTAGTTTAAAGTCGCTCCTGAGCAAGGTTTAGCTCCACTCATGCGCTCAACCCGCTCCAAACTACCCTTAGAAGTTCTAACCAACTTCTACTTACAACTTCAACAACGGGTGAAGATTTCCTTAGGGTTTCGTTTTAGTAGTGAGGAAAGTATAACGGTATTTTCTGGGCTTGTATAAGTGTAACCTTGGGAATACTACAAGGTATTTGGGCCAAGGTATTTGGACATTATAACAATACTAGGGGAGTATTTCTATACCACAACAAGGGGTATTTATACGAGACAACTAGGCTAGGGGGGGGGTACCCCTCGGCCAAAGCTTCACAAAGGGGGTGTGCTCTCGGCAGGGCCTTTCTCAAGGGAGGGCTTTGGGGACGAAAGCAAGACAAGAGGAGGAGTAGTTTGAGACTTAGATAGATTGCTCAAGTTTAGGATGAAGAATGTCTTCAACTAGAGGGTATTTATAGGTCAGTGAAGGCCAACCAATGGCCAAGATGAAGACAAGTGCATAGCAAGTGTAAGGCCAAGATTTAGCCATGTGCTACCTTATCCATCTACCACACAACTTGCACAAAATATCCTACCAACTAAAGTAGCCCCAAATCGTCCCAATTGCCGTCGAGCCTTCCAATGTGAGGTGACACATGTCACCCTCCGTTGGTCCAAAATGTTCGTCTCTCGGAAAAATCCGCAAAAATTATAAATGACATAGCGGAATTTTCCCTACGAAAGTAATGAAACGTTTGTCGAAGAACGACTCTTTTCGGCACTTGTGTACAAATTCGAACCTTGTCTAGTCTTTAAGGCTAAAATTTTATACGTACGCCCTCACGTACATACTCTGGAAATACGGGGTATAACATACGTCCTCGCATACATACCCTGAGAATACGGGGTATAACATTCTCCCCTCCTTAGAAACATTCGTCCCGAATGTTCCTTCTCAAGACGGATATCGATGAAGTTCCTCTAACAAGTTGTCAACGCCACAGCTTGGCCACGAAATAACACACGTTCTCTTTCTTCCTTACTCGTCGTGCCCTTCTCGAACACTTGAACTCTCGATGCGCACCAAACTTGGTCATTACTTAGTTCCCAAAAATCTGCGGAGTCACTACCTCCAAACTTGGTCATCTTACTAACCTCAAACTTCCTTAAGGCCATTCCGGCCTTTACGAACCGCTCGTCGAACGCGTCCACGAACTCATACGATGATCATACAAACTTGGGCCTAGCATCCTCGTGACCTACCACTGGCGGGACCACCCGGCCCCACCCCAAACCGGGTTCTGGTTGACGCAAATGGTCCTCAACCCGACTTCAACCGCAGAACTCTTGTTCCCCGATCCGGAAATCTTACTAATTCACATCATGAAAGCTACCACTTCCATCTCACACTACCCACGGACTTATCACACAAATAAATCCCACGTATACCACTACTCTGATAAGGGTCAAACATAAAATAAATCTTTAATCTCAAGACGACCTTACCACAGGTCTCGATCGTGACATAGTCTAAGGTTCACACTTACCATGCCCCATCGTAACCTCCCAACTAAACATGTTTTCAAACTCACAATTAACACAACGCTTATTCGTACATAGCACACAATAATGAGACCATCATAACAAGCATACCAAAACTCTAGAGGGTTAAGGATAAACCTGAAGCTACCGCTCCACTCTAATCATAGGCACGCCTGCAGGCGCATGTATAGAAGGCGATGAACCAGCCGCTGATCCTGAAGGCTGAGTCGTAACATCCGTGCTACCCTTGGTCGGACAGTTCCTCGCAAAATGGCCTGCGCCGCAAAAATAACAAGCTCCTTGGCACCACGACACTCCGAAATCGGCCTACCACATCGCCACCGAGGTAGGGGTGACCGCGTCGCCAACACCCTTACTTCGGAAACTGAACCCTCGAGCCACGACCGCTCACGAAGACGGAGGACCACTGCATGCTTGGCGGGGTACAAAACTAGTCTGCTTCGAGGCGGTCGCCTCGAAAGTCGCCAAAGACCACGATGTCTCGGCCTCTTCTGGCGATCCAGTCATTCCGTCGACCTCTCCGTACCTCACATCCTAGTGCATGAGCCTGCATGCGGGCAATGTCCATGCCCGGCTGAAGAGCTACACCCGAACAAGCCTCTGTCAAGTAATCATCTAATCCGGTGACGTAGCGGTGCACTCTATCCTCCATAGTTGCCACTAAAGCGGGGACATACCGAGCCAACGAGTCAAACTCCACGTTGTACTCTCGAATCAGCGCCTCTGCGTCTCAAAGATCATAAATCGCCGGCCGTGCCCTCGCCATCTGCGGAGGCAAGAAGTGAGTGAGGAATGCCTCTGAGAACTCGTCCCATACTGCTGGAAGCGCATGCTCTCCCCGGGACAACTCCCATGAATCAAACCAGTCGACTGCGGTATCACGCAGCCGATGCGAACCTAAAACCACCGACTCGGTCTCCGAAGCCTTGATCACTCTCATGACCCGCTGTAACTGCCGGATGAACTCCTGCGGATCATCCTCAGGCCTCGACCCATAAAACTCTGGCGGGCTACAACTCAGAAAGTCCCGTAGCCTCAAACTATCTGCTCGGGGGTGAACCACTGGTGCTATTTGGGCCCAGGCTGCTGCATCGGCCTATCCTCATATCGTACGACCACGACCCGGCAATGGGCCATCTCGCGTAACCCATCTCCTGCCCGGTGTGGGACTGGAGGCTCAGGTATTGTGGTCTCAGCAGCCACTGCTGCGGCTCTAAACTCTGCTGGGGCTGGCGGCGTCACAAAACCCGCCGTCTGAAGCACAACCTCAGGTACTGTCCGGGCCTGCGCCCTCGTACTCCTCTGTATCTCACTAGCAGCACCCTCGGCTGCCTTGCCCTTCTGGGCTCTGGTTGCCTTGCGCGGAGGCATAACTGGTAAAAACGAGATACGTCAGAGGGGTCCAACTTACAACACAGCTCTAAGGCACGATCTCAGAATGAGAAGAATGGAAACCAATCCTAAATGTCCTATAGCCTCCTGATTATAGATGTGGTGCACAACACACCGATAATCAAGACTCTACTAGACACGGTCTGTAGACACTTTCCGAGGATTAACTGCTCTGATACCACTTTTGTAACGACCCGTTCCGGGGCCCGTTACTGGTGCCTTATCCCGGGCACCCTAGTGATACAACATCAGAGAAAACCAGCGGAAAATAAAACATGAGTCATGAAACAAGAGATATAATAATAAACAGGCCAACCAAAACGGTTGCCTTCAGTATATACATAAAACCTGAACAGTTTAATCCTTTACAACCCTGCCCACAACAGTACTACAGACCTCTAAGATTTACAACGACTATGACGGGACAGGGCCCCGCCATACCCCTGAATGTACAAGAACCTACAACTCAGGGAACACATACCAAAAGATAAGCCTCCGAAGAAACGGAGCTTCCCAATCTGTTGGCGTGATCCTAAGAGCGGGGATCCACGATCGATGTACCTCTACTGCGGCATGAACGCGGCCCGAAGGAGGTCGATCTGGCAACAGTACCAAGTATGTGGCAGTAAAAATCGTAATGAAATCATACTAGTCTATATAAAGCGGGAGACATGTATGATAACCAAACTACGATTCACAACATAAAAGCGATCATATCGGCCGGGGACTCACGCCTCAAGTCATCACTCAAATATAACTATGGGTCTCACGCCCACAACATCAATCATGTTCGCGTCACGGCGCATGCCGGGTGCGCATCGGTGTAGACATGTCCATGATGCAACAATAATACCAATGCCCCACGGCACATGCCGGAATTCTACCTCGGTGTAGACACGTCCATGTGACATCAACAATAATATCTTTGGGTGATCAACCTGCGCGTGGCCACATGCCCCGGAATTCTACCTCGGTGTAGACATGTCCATGTAACCACAATAACAATATATCGGTGTCGACGACCGACCGCGTAACGCATGCCGGAGTCTGCGTCGGTGTAGACATGTCCGTGACATCAACAACAAGACGATAATCAAAATGGAAACATACGTGGAATTCTCCATCACCGCCAAGACGTCCAAGTAAGTTCTCAATAAGTCGACCAGGCCTCTATCGAGACGCGGTAACACAGAAATACCACACTTGCACAACAAAGGCTATCATCACAAGCATAGGCAAGTTTCACAGCAACAAGCATAGGCAAGTTTCACAACAACAAGCATAGGCAAGTTTCACAACAACAAGCATAGGCAAGTTTCACACAACTCAAAGTACTTTCATTTTATGCCAAGGTCGGGTTTTAACCCCAAAGTACTACATACGTTAAGTTCTTTTAAAGAGATCCATTACTTATAAAAGTCACCCGATACGTAGTATTAGAATGACCAACCCACATTCCTTTTCAAAATCAAGTAACAACATTCTTTTCCTAAGTTCCAGTTTGCCTAGTTTCAATTACTCAAGCTTCTCATTTTCAAATGGTTTCATAGTTCCCAAACTTAATCACTTGATTCCTTTTTAGAACAATTGAGTAACATATGTCATATATGTGAGTAGTTTATTCTTGTTATAACGATTTTATTACGACCATGATCTAGAAAATGTAATATCATTTTGTCTCATCTTAGCTTACATGCGGATGGAGGTTCTCTTGGTTTTAATACAACACATCATTATTCAATACATTTTCCTTTATTAACGCCGTGGTGCGTCGATACACGTTACGATTTCCGAAATCAGTAAAACATTATTCCTTTAAAAACCAAGTACTCATTACTCACGAATGAGGTTTCACACAACATCCACATTAAAACAAATAAGTTAAGTCTCTTATCTTCTAAGATCAAGTCTCTTAACTTCTAACATCGATAAACCATTTTCACTACATAAGGTCGTTATAACTAACTTCCCATAAAGCTATTATAACACCCTATGTTTTAAACCAACCAAATCACTTAGCACGCGTCTACGTACTACATAGTTCACACATATCATGCTAGAAGAGATAGGAAGAGGTTCACATACCTCGCGACGATTTATCGACAATAAGCAAAATGCTCCAAGTACTACAACCTTGCTAGCCCTTTCCACTCAAGTAGAATACGCTACTCATAGTACTTTCACCTAAAAAGGTCACAAACGTCTATTAACTTCAAAACACAAGGTTCCATTTCTACGAAAATTGGCGGCACTCACATGGCAGCGTAAATCTCCTCTCTATCGGTAGGCTACCAAGCCAACCAGGGGGTTTACGTCTAACCGGACGTGTACCATTCTACTACACAACAATGCTACACAAGTCTCATGAATACACCCCATGTAATTGATTCGATTCTCTTCTTTAAATTGAGGCTTAAGTCAAACGACATTGCGCGCAATAATGTTGATTCTATATATAGTATACCTCAACTATATATTCCTACTACATGTAATCTCCAATTACAATAAGGGGACAAGAATATTTACCTCGACAAGCCCAAAATTATCCAAGTTATAATGTCGATCTGAGCAAGGTTTAGCTCCTACTCCGTGCGCTCAATCCGCTCAAACAACCCAGAAGTTCTAACCAACTTCTACTCAAATACTTCAACCGACTATGAAGATTTCCTTAGGGTTTGGTTTGAGACTAAAAGGACAAAAGGTAGTATTTCAGACTCACGTATAGAGGTAACTTTGGAATACAACAAGGTAAAGGCTAAGGTATTTTGGGCATTATAACAATACTCGGAGAGTATTTCTACCAAGGGGGGGTGTATTATACGAAACAACTAGGCTAGGGGGTACCCACTAGCACCACAAAGGGGAACCCTTCTCGGCCAAAGGCCACAAGGAGGAGGAGGAGAGGCTTAGGACGAGAGCTACTAGAGGAGGAGGGATTTCAAGACTTAGACAAAGTGAGGAGTGAATGAATAAGTCTTCATGAGGAGGGTATTTATAGCAAAACCAAAGGCCAACCAATGGCCAAGATCAAGCCATGTGCAAGGCAAGTGTAAGGCCAAGATCAAGCCAAGTGCACCCTAGCCCTACTCCTTAAAACCCTCACAAATATCTACACAAATATCTAGCACAACTTGCCTCTCCAATCGGCCAAGTCGCCCACTTGTTTCCATTGTGAGGTGACACGCCACCCTCCGTTGGTCCAAAATGTTTCGTCTCTCGGAAAAATCCGCAAAAATAAGAAAAGACATAGCGGAATTTTCCTCGCAAGTTATGTAAAGCGTTTAGTCAAAAACGACTCTAGCAAGTGTTGTGCACAAATGTCATTTCGGCCAAGCCACAAGCGGGGTGACACGTGTCACCCTCCTATTGGCCCTCAAAAACGTCTTTAGAAAAAATATCCACAATGGCCAAAATCTCGAAAACAAAGTGGGCCCCACAAAACCGTAAATTTCTCCCGTGGGCCCCACGTGACCATTTCCGAAAATAAAATTCCATAATTCTAATATAATCTAAGAAGCCCAAATTCCAAATCTGGGAACCCAATTCCCATCAACGAACATTTTTCTTTACAAAAACCGAAAACTTTTTCCGTGGAAAAATCACCTCTTTCTTCCTTTCCAATTTTTTGTCGTGCTCTCGTACGTACGTCCTCGCATACATACCCTGAGAATACGGGGTATAACAGAGTGACCGAGAGCAGCAGAAGAGGGCCCGATTGGCAGGATCATTTGGTAACTCTCGAGGCGAACCGCCAGTGGCCAATTAGACATGCGCGCCCGGTCAGAGTGTCCCTCCACCAAGTTCAGTTTTTCCTCAGTGTTCGCGATGTGGCAGGCGTCATCCCGGGGGATGTCGTCTCTTCACTGGTGCTTGTTTTACCTGCGGCCGTCAGGGCCGTGTAGCGAGGAATGTTCATGAGGAAGGATGCAAGTAGGAGGACTCGGCTACGGATCGATGGCGGTCGGTGGTGCGAGAGAGGAAGGGGTGTTAGCGAGGCCACCCCACTCGGTGTGGCGTTGTGGTCGATGTCGTCATCGGGAGTGTCGTGCTGCGTCGGCTTGTTATTTTGCGGCCACCGCGTTTGCGAGGAATTGTCCAACCAAGGGTGGTGCGGATGTAGAGACTCGGCCTTCAGGATCAGTGGATAGTTCATCACCTTCCCCAGCTATGCGCCCAGCAGGGCGGGATTGACTAGACGACCTAGGGGAAGTGTCGCGTAGATACAGGTATATCCTTAACCCTTTAGAGATTTATATGTATAGTAAGATGTGAATATCTTAAAGTATTGTTTTCAGTTAACATGGTGTTAGTGTGATTAGAATTATTTTAGTTAACCTGATGAGATATTTTTGTGGGATGAATCCTTGAGTGTTGTGAAACGAAAGAGGACGGTTGAGCTTAGAAGACCTCTAGGTTTTCGTAACGTGATTGGTGAGAATGTTCCGGATCGAGGAGCTAGTGTTTGGCGCGTTGCCGGGTCGGGTTGAGGTCGTGTTGCGGGTCGACCCACGTCCTGTTTGGTGATGGGGTCAGTTTGTGGTGGTACCGCTTTGTGTCAAGATCACGAGGGTGTTAGGCCCAGGTTTAGTTAACCAACGTACGAGTTCGTGGATACATTCGACCAGTAGTCGGGCCGAGGAGGTCAGCCCGTCTTGTCTTCTAGCAAAGACCGTGTACTCGTGAGGTGATTATATCAGAAAGGTTGTAAGGCTGCACGGGGTGCCTACCTTCACCTTATGATGCAGTGGAGCCAGTGCGGTGTTTCCTTTTTTGGAAGTTTTACCAGGCAGGGTTAAGAACTCAGGTAAGTCTCAGAATCGCATTCGCCCTCGGGCAGTGTTTGGATTTCAGGAGTAGTTGTGGGGATTGTTGTCTCCTGTAGAGGGAATGTTTAAGCTACCATTTTCAGTATTCGGATGTCGCCTTAGGAAGCCTTGTAGGGGCGGAAGTATAAGTTGCCGATCGATTGGTTCGATGTTGGCAAGGTTCAGATAGTTGGTTCAGGTTTGTTCCAGCAGACTGTGGATAGGGTGTGACGAGTTTTGGAAAACAGAGGAAACTTAGCCGTGTTACTTTGGGCCTTTTTGAGTTCATGTGAAGATTAGGCCAGGTTGCCTATATGTTAGCATTGCCGTCCGACTTAGGAGGCGACGTCCGATCTTCGTATTGTTATGTTCGGGAAAGTATCGGAAATCCACCCAGAGTGTTCCCAGTTAATGATGACCACGTTAGAGATAGTAACCCCGAGATTTGGAAACTAAAGCAGTAACAGAAAGGTGGTAAGAGTTCGAGCGTACAAGAAGTGTACGACATCCTCAAGGATCACAAGCGGCGGTACCATTTGTTGGGTCGTCGGAGCAAGGCTCGCGACAAAGTGACAAAAGTGGTATCACGACGAGTAAAGGAAGAAGCGGGCATATGTTACAGGCATAGGTGTGATCATTTCGTTTGTAAAGAGTAGGTGCGAAGGGAGTATCTTTTTAGACCTCTAGTAGGAGCTTTCGTGATAGAGGTGATTTCCTCGTGGACTTGGAGATAAGTATGTGCGCTAGTTGTGTTGTGGTCAGGTGTGGCATGGATGTTTCCGTAAGTATAGCAGTAAGGACTATACTGGCGCCTGTTCGTTTTGGAGACTTAGAAGGAACATTCGGGACGAATGTTTCTAAGGAGGGGAGAATGTTATACCCCGTAGTTTGTGGTATGTATGAGGGCGTGCATGCGAGAATACGACATTGGAATTGGAATGGAAGAAAGAGGTGATTTTTCCACGGAAAAGTTTCCGGTTTTTGTGAAGGAAAAAGGTTCGTTAATGGGAATTGGATTCCCGTTTGGTATTCGGACTTCTTGGAATATTAGAGAATTATGGAATTTTATTTTTGGAAATGGTCACGTGGGGCCACGGGAGAAAATTCTGATTTTGTAGGCCCACTTTGTTTTCAAGATTTTGGCCATTGTGGATATTTTGAGAGCTAAATATTTTGGGCGAGTAGGAGGCGACACGTGTCACCCCCCCCTAGTTGGCTTGGACGAATTCCACTTTGTACACAACACCCGTTTAGAGTCGTTTTTAGACGAAACGTTTTAAACAACTCGCGTAGGATAAATTACGGCTATGTCGTTTCTAATTTTTGCGGATTTTTACGAGAGACGCAACACGTTGGACCAACGAGAGGGCGACAATAGGGCCGATTGGGTTGGCTTGTTTTGTCTTGGAGTTGGTAGGATATTTTGTGTGCAAGTTGGCCAAGGACACTTGCCTAAATCCTCACCCTACACTTGCCTTGCACTTGGCATAATCTTGGCCATTGGTTGGCCATGTCTTGACCTATAAATACCCCCCTTGTTGAAGAGTTATTTCATCCTAAATTGAGCAATCTATCTAAGTCTCAAATCCCTCCCTCTCCCTCTTGTTGTTTCGTCCAAACACACCCCTCCCCTTTGAGAAGCCCTAGCCGAAACACTACCCCCCCCTCTAAAGCTAGCCTAGCCGAAACACTACCCCCCCCCCCCCCTCCCTTGGTAGAAAAGTTGCCTTCTAGTATTGTTATAATGCCCAAATTACCCTAGCCCAAATCCCTTAGTCCTTAGTAGAAGTTGTGAAGAACTTCTAAGGTTTTCTTGGACTCTGGGAGCGCACAACTTAGGAGCTAAACCTTGCTCAGGCGCGACTTTTATCTAGGATATTATTGGGCTTACCGAGGTAAATAACCTTATCCTCCTTTTGTAATTAGAATATATATATTGTAGAAGTATAGGAATAAGTATTAAATACTTAGAAGGATATTGCAGAATAGAATTGAACTGTTATCACGAGAAGGGTTTAAAGATGAATAATAGAATCAGATTTACATAGAATTTGTTTTCACGATGAACTTGAGTAGCTCACCGGGTAGGGAAGTGCTGCCCAAATGACCATAGAATAACGAACCCTCTGCTTAGAACTTTGTACAGTACAGTCTGGACGTTGATAGACGTATTTGACTGTTATAGGTCGATACTCTGCGCGCGACATATTCAACTTGGCAGGAGGTTTTCGCCGAGAAGGTATGTGATTCTTCCTATCCTCTTGAGCATGATATTTTAAAGAATATGTATATAGTACGGTAGACGTACGTGTGTTAACTGAATAATAATTACGGCAATGTCTTCGGACTTAAGCCTGAATAATAATTACGGCAATGTCTTCGGACTTAAGCCTGAATAATAATTACGGCAATGTCTTCGGACTTAAGCCTGAATAATAAGAATCTGAAGTGGTTCAAAAGAATTAAGAAACCCTTTTTGGAAAGAAGAGTAACACTTGGTTTTAAAAAGCTTAAGAGTCATACTAGCTTTATGGGAAGTTAGGTATAACGGCTTAAGAGTGATAAAAAGGAATAATGTTTTACTGATTTCGGAAATCAGAATGAATGTCGAACAAACCACAGCAGCGCTAATAAAGGGAAAATGTTTTGACTAATAATGTATTTAAACCAGTAGAAACTTCCATCTGCATAGGATCTAAGATGAGACAAAATGATATTACATTTCCTAGATCATGGCTGCTGTAATAAGATTGTTATGAACAATAATAAACTACTCACACATAAGGTATATGTTTCCCAAATTGTTTTAAAGGATTAAAACTATGAACTACAAACCCTTTCGAAAATGAGAAACTTGAGTAATTGAAATTAGGCAAACTTGAACGTTAGGAAAAGAATGTTGTTACTTGATTTTACAAGGAGAAGTGTTTTAATGTACTTCAAAAGATAATTACTCTATTTTTATACTACGGGTATTGTGTGACTTATGTAAAAGAAACGGATCTTTTAAAAGAGTAATACATGAAGTACTTTGGGGCTAACAACCCGAACTTGTTAACATAATGTAGAAAGTACCTTGTGTGAATAACTTGATTGTATTGATTTGTGATAGTCTTGTAATATTTTCTTGTTGACTTGATAAGTAAACATGTTAGGATGCTACGTGAGTTAGTATCTTGTGATATTTGTGTAAAGGGGTTTTTCCTTGTTGTGCTTATGTTGTTTAGCAATAAGCGGTTATGTTGATATTATATCATTCATAACTCCGGGGGTTAAGCTGCCCTCCGATGCGGGGTAGACTCAGGCGGGTCGATGGACCTATGATTCGAGAATACCTTATGCGGGTCTCAGATGGCCTATGCGGGCTGCGGGAGTTCCGTGTTAGTATCGGCCCTTGTGGTCATGCGGTTCTTGTAGCCATGCGGACGACGAGTCTAGACGGCTGCAGGGAGTAGCTACCCTCGATGCGGGGTTATACCTCATGCGGGCCTATCTGTTTGGCCTATGCGGCTGCGGGAAGTTCCAGGACTAGATCGCACATTAGATATCATGGCGAGTAGTGGCCGGCTTTGATCATGTGACGGTCTAGACAGATCTCATGATACAGTTTATGACCTTGTTGGTACTGTGGGTTTTAGTAGTCGGCTATGCCTTCGTACTAACCCCGTACGGTTCTATTGTGATGACTTTGAGGGCGTGAGTCACGACTTGACATGCTTATTTATTGTGAACGTAGTTTTGGCTTACCATACATGTCTCTGCCTTATATAGACTACTATGATTTCATTTACGTATTTTGATTTCACATACTTGGTACTGTTATCGACCTCCTTTGAAGTGCGTTCATCCGCAGTAAAGGTACTCCTACTTTGATCCTCGTTCTTAGGATCACCGCGTTGGGAAAGCTCCGTTTCTCGGAAGCTTAGCATTTTAGTATGGTCCCTGTCGTTGTAGATATTTGTATTCAGGGTATGGCGGGGCCTGTCCGCCATTGTTGTTTTAAACTCTTAGAAGTGCAGCAGACTGTTGTAAGGTTGGGATATCGCTATTCATTTTGGGTTGTTTATATACATTATGCCGAAAGGCAATTTTTTCCGTAAAGCGTGTCTTATTTATCTTGCTTTCATATCTTGGTTGTTTTATATTCCGGTTTTTCTCTCGATGTATGACTACTGGGTGCGGGTAAGGCACTACCACGCCCCGAACGGTCGTGACACTAGTCATAAAACTTCACGCAAAGTACGGAAGCCAACTACGGATCCAAAGCTAGCCACGCAATCGCCGAGGCAAGTACCATAAGCTAACGCACCATAGCCTACCGTCTCACGAGATATGACCGAGGCAAGTATCTTAAGCTATCTACGAGCCCGCCGATACACGAAATGACCAGACAAGTATCTAAAGTGTGCACGAACCACATGTACAAATCAAGCCCGTGATCGCTCGTCACCGCGCAAGCTTCATGGATTAGCGGTCCATGGACTAATAACAAAACCTCACAATGACCGCATGCCACGCATCTTACTCCTGAAACATGGCCATGAAACCATCCCATCGACGCATGCCCATGGACCATCCATCGTGTCGCATGTCCAAAGGAAATAACAAGATAATACCCAAAGTGGACGATACTCGCGACCATCCAACGCGGTCAAGATGTCCAAAAGAAATAACCGATAATACTCGATAGTGGACACATACTCGTGACCATCCAACGTGTCGGTATGTCCAAGCAATCAATCGATAGCCGCCTCCCGAGAGACACGGTAGCACACAATCAAATACTTGCACAACAAAGGCTATCACAACAAGCATAGGCAAGTTCAACGATTTTCATTTTATGTCAACAATACGTTTCAAACCCAAAAATAATACCTACTTTCATTCTTTCAAAAAGACCTTTTTTCAGAAAAGATACTAATACTCGTAGTATCAAAAACACATTTCCTTTTCAAACCAAATTACTTTACTTTCAGAAAAACCTTTACAAGACTTTTAAAATCAAATCAGATACTTTTAAACCAAGTTCCTTTCTTTTAAAACAACATCAAGTATACTCTTTAAAACTCAAATACTTACTTTTCAAAACAAGTAACCTATACTTAAATCAAGTTACTTCTTTTCTCAAATCAAGTTATTTATAAGTCAAGTCTCTTATCCTTTAAAATCGATGCTTATCTTTCAAAATCAAATCTTTCTTTTATCTTCATAAAGTCGTTATAACTAACTTCCCATAAAGCCATTATAACACTTTATGTTTTAAACAACAAAATTCATTTCACACACGACGTCTCACCGTACTATATAGTTCACAACAATCATGCTCAAGAGTATAGGAAGAATCACATACCTTTTAGCTTAAACCACAAGCCAAGTCAAGTATGCCGCGTAGAAGATCCACCTATAATAATCACAACAATCTATCAACCTCTAATTCTCTTCGTAGTATAATCTAAGTAAACAGCCTTTTCTACGGAAAATTCGCAGCACCTCCCCGCAAACACATAAATAACCTCCCTAACAAGGCTCGCTACCAAGCCAACAACTCATGGGATTACACGCCTAACCTGACGTGTTCAAAATCGCTTCACAATAATACTACACAAGTCCATCAGAATACATACCCAATGTAAATACAGTTCAATCCTTTATAATCATCCTTCCAATATATCTAATACTCAGTTCTAAACTACTACAATATGTAATATCCAATTACAATAGGGGGGACATAGATCATTACCTCGATAAGCCCAAAATTATCCAAGATATAAGTCGATCCTGAGCAACGTTTAGCTCCAAATCCGTACGCTCCAACCCGCTCCAAGCAACCCTTAGAAGTTTCTAAACAACTTCTCTAAACACTTAAACCAAGCTAGGAAGATTTTTCTAGGGTTTCGTTTTGCGACTATTGGAATAAAGTAGTATTCCGGGCTCCTAGTATTGAAATAACTTTGGAATACAACTAGGGATACTAGGCTAAGGTATTTGGGATTTATACTACAATACTCAAAGTATTTTCTACTCAAGAGGGGGAGGGGGACGAAACAAGGCTAAAGGGAGGGAGTATTTTTGCTATGGAAAAATCTTTAAGTGTGAATGATAATAAGTCTTCAACTAAGGGGGGTATTTATAGAGGAATCAAGGGTCATGATCTATGCAAGTGGGTTGTCAATATTGGGCCATGTGTGTGTGGGTCCCACCACACCACATGGCCAACGAAATGAGCTTCCAAGTGTAGTGGCCATTTCGGCCAAGGGGACAAGTGGCTAGCCACTTGTCCCTCCAATTCGGCCAAGGTGCCACATGGGGGTGACACGTGTTGCCCCCCGACTCGTCCAAAATATTTCGTCTTCCGAAAATATCCAAAATATCGAAAATCCCAAAAACAAAGCGGACCCCACAAAACCGTAAATTTCTCCCGTGGGCCCCACGTGACCATTTCCGAAAATAAAATCCCAAAATTCTAATATAATCCAAGAAGTCCAAATACCAAATCTGGGAATCCAATTCCCATTAACGAACCTTTTTCCTTTACAAAATCCGGAAACTTTTCCGTCGAAAAATCACATCTTTCTTTCTTTCCAAAATTACTGTCGTATTGTTGCACGTACGTCCTCACATACATACCCTGGAACTACGGGGTATAACATTCTTCCCCCCTGAAAAACATTCATCCCGAATGTTCCTTCTAAGTCTCCAAACGTACTTGCGCCGGTATAGTCTCCACTACTACACTTACAAAACCGATCATGCCACCAATGACCAGAATATAACATGTGCGCAAAACTCAAATCCAAGCCAACGAGGAATCACCTCTAACATCACAAAAATCACCCACCCACGGTCTAAAGGATACTCCCTTCGCATTTTCACTTTTCAAAAGAAATGATCACTTCTGTTTTCATAACACGCGTCCGCTGCTTTTCTTACTCGTCGCATCTCTTCTCGCATACACGAACTCTCTATAGTACACGTTCCATACTTCAGTTACCGCTTCAATTTCCACAACCCTGGAGTTACTACCTCCAAACTTGGTCATCTTACTAGTTTCAATTTCCTCTAAGGCCATTCCCGGCCTTCACGATCCGATTCTGGTCGAACGCATCCACAACCCTGTACGATGGTTACCTAAACTTGGGCCTAGCACCCTCGTGACCCTATCACAAAGCGAGGCCACCACAAATTGACCCCACCCCAATCCGGGCTGCGGGTTGACCCGCGACCTTGCCTCAACCCGACCCATTTACCGCGCCAAGCTCTTGTTCCCCGATCCGGAACAATCTCACTAATCAAGTCACGAAAACCTAGTGGTCTTCTTAGCTCAACTACCCACTTATAATTCACCCCACTCAGGGACTTATCACCCAATTATACCCCATGTATACTATGCACTCCGACAAAGGTCAAATCGTAAACAAAATCTTTTACTCAAGACGGCCTCGCATCTAAGGTCTCCACGTATAATATTCTAAGGCTCACAATCTCTATGTACCCAACTCCCCCTTACTAACCAGGCCTCTAAATCACAATTTAACATAATGCTATCTGAACATCATACCTAGCACATCATCATACCATCAATGCATACTGGTCTCTAGAGGGTTAAGGATATACCTGTATCTACTGCTTCACTTCCCCTTTGTCGCTCTAATCATAATCCTGCTTGGGCGATAACTGCAGAAGGTGATGAACTATCCATCGATCTCCGGCGCGAGTCCCTACATCCGTGGTACCCGATCGGACAATTCCTCACAAATGGACTCGCTGGCCGCAAGCATAACAAGTCGCAAGTAGTACGACACTCCCTGCACGACACCTACCACAACGCCACACCGAGCTGGGTGGCCTCTCCGCTAACACCCTTCCTCTCCGAACCACCGACCAGAATCGACTGTAGCCGAGTCCTCCTACATGTATCCCTCCTACTAGGACATTCTCTCGTCACATGGCCCTGACGGCCGTAGGTGAAACAAGCACCAGTAAAAAGACGACATTCCCCGGGATGACGCCTGCCACATCGTGAACACTGAGGGAAAACTGAATCCGGCTGGCTAGAACCTATGTATATCCGTGAACCAGAAGCCCTGGAGCTCTAACCAACTCCTGCATACCCGAACGCCCCAAGCTCGCGAGGACCACTGCATCGGGCGAGGCGCATATCTAGTTCGCCACGAGGCGGTTCGCCTCGAAAATTACCAAAGGACCCTGCTGATCTGGCCCTCTTCTGCTGACCTTGGTTAATCCGTCGATCTCTACGTGCCTCCGCCTGCTGCACATAAGCTAGTACGCAGGCCATGCTCATGCCTGACTGAAGAGCTACTCTTGCACAACCCTTCTTTAGATAATCATCAAGACCCGTGATAAATCGGTACATCATAAACTCTCTGGTTGCTAAAACCATAACTAGTAACAGGGCCGTATCTTCACAATCCATATTCTCTGCCCCTGGTCATGGAACTGAAGGTTCAAATATTATGACCGCAGAGGAATCGCCGCCGTGCTAAACTCACCGGGCAGCGACGTCACGTAATCCCTCGAATGAAGCACCACCGGTGATGATTGGGCATGTGCTCGTAACCCTTCAGGTTTCTACTCGCAGCCTCCTCGCTTTTCCTTCCTTCGGGCCCTGGTTGCCTTGCGCATAGGCATGACTGGCATAAAAGAATACGTCAGAAGGAGTCCAACTTACAACACAGCTCTAAGACACAGATGCCGACGACGATGATCTGCATACGACTTCTGTCGACTCTGAGCTGTCAACAACCGCTCCTGGATAAGCTTCACCTTATCCACCTCCTGCTGTATCAAGTCCGGCCCAACCAACTGAACCTCGCCCACATCAAACCAAATTTATCGGCGACTGCACTTCTCCCATATAAGGCCTCAAGGCGCCATCCGATACCGGAATGGTATTTGTTATTATACGCAAACTCTACTAGCGCAAATGGTCCTCCCACTACCTCGAAATCAATAACACAGGCTCGCAGCATATCCTCAAGTGTCTGGATAGTATGCTCTGCCTGCCCGTCTGTCTGAGGATGGAATGCGATCGAGGCTTACTCGCGCCCCTAATCCCTTCTCGAAAGACCTCCGGAAGTCACAGAATCGGGCTTCGTCCGATATGATAGAAATAGGGACCCTATGCGGTCTCACGATCTCTGATGTAAAGTCTAGCATAATCCTCACCAAAAGTCGCCCGTGACGGAAGAAAGTGGCGTATTTCACCGTCGACGATAACCCGATAGAATCATGCTTCCTCCGAGTGCGAGGTAACCTCGTAATAAAGTCCATGTTGATCACCTCCTACTTCCACGTCGGAATCTCTATAGCTGCAACAACCCACTGTGCCTGCGTGCTCCACTGACGGCCGACAACTCGCACCGAGCAACAAACTCGCAACGCCCTCTTCGTGCCATCCCACCAATACCTGATCCGAGGTTGTGGTACATCATTGTCGACCGGATGGATAGTAACGCGCCGCGGTGCTTCCCTAGAACTCCGCCAAGTCCCGCAATATCCGAACACACAACTCGCCTCAAATCTTAGCACCCCATCGTGCTACTCAAATGGACCTTCCTCACGTAAGAGTCGTATCATGATACCGATGTCAAAATCGGATCCTCATATCGCCGCCTCTTCACCTCTCGACGATGGAAGACTCGGCAACCTCTCGAACCGAACCCCACTACTATCGTAATCAATCAATCGACTCCAAGGCTCGCTAATGATGCAACTCGCGACCATGCCCTCCTCTCTGCCGCACTCCGATAGACTACCCATCGACCTACGACTAAGGGCATACGCCACTACATCGCCTTCCCCGGTGGTATAGATATCGACATCATAATCCTTGAGTAGCTCTAACCACCGTCTCTATCGTAAGTTCAGCTCCCTCTGACTGAAGATATACTGGAGGCTCTTGTGGTCTGTGTAAATATCCACATGAACTCCATACAAATAATGTCTTCAGATCTTCAAGGCGTGAATCACCGCTGCCAACTCTAAATCATGTGTGGGGTAGTTCTTCTCATGCTTCGAGCCGCCGAGACGCGTAAGTTATAACCTTACCTCACGCATCAAGACACATCTAAGCCCGATGCCCGACGATCACAATAAACCACATAGCCGTCTCGACCTCCGAAGAGTAAGAATCGGGCGGTCGTCAACCTCTCCTTCAGTAACTGGAAGCCCTCCTCACAAGCATCCGTCTACTGAAACTTAGCTGCCTTCTGAGTCAGCTTAGTCAAAGGTGCTGAAATAGAAGCAAACTTCTCTGTGAACCTCCGATAATATACTACAAGGCCTAGAAAGTTGCGCACTGCTCGGTGCAGTAAGAGTGCAGGCCAAGTCTGATCGCTGATCTTTGCCGTATCCACCCGAATACCATCACCCGACAACGTGCCCTAAGAACTCCACCAAAGTCAACCAAAACTCACACTTCAAAACTTGGCATACAACCGGTCCCGAGAACTCTCAAGACTCCCTCAAATGCTCCGCATGCTCCCGCTCTGGCGAGAATAAACCAAGATGTCATCAATGAATACTATCACAAACGATCCAAAATGGCTTGAACACTGGTTCATCAAATCCATAAATCTCGCCAAGCATTGGTCAAGCCGAAAGACATGACTGAACTCATAGCGTTCGCACGGTCCGAATGCGATCTAGGGACATCCGCCTCCCTAACTCGCACTGATGGTAACGGATCGCAGTCTATCTTGAGAATCATCTCGCACTTCGCAACCGGGTCGAACAAATCGTCAATCCTGGGGTATCTGTTTAATTGTCACCTTGTTCACCGCTCGTAATCAACACACATACGCAGCTGGCCCCATCCTTCTTCTTCACGAACAATACGGCGCTCCCGGGAGAGAAATACTAGGCGATGAAGCCCTTCTCCAAAGAAATCTCTCACCGCCCTTCAACTCTCTCAACTCGCAGTGCCATTCAGACATGGCGGAATGGATATCGGTGTATCGTGCGTAACATCAATGCAAATCGCCACGACCCGATCTCGCCCGCGATCGTGCCTTACCGGGCACCCTAGTGATAACAACATCGAGAAAATCAAATAAAATAAAATTTAAACAGAAACAAGAGACAACATAATAAACAAAGCAACTAAAAGCGGTTACCTTCGTGTATATACATAAAACCGAACAGTTACAATCCTTTACAAACCCTGCCCACAACAGTACTACAGACCTCTAAGAAATAACAACAACTATAATGGGACAGGGCCCCGCCATACCCCTGAATGTACAAGTATCTACAATGACAGGGGACTATACCAAAAGATAAGCCTCCGAGGAAACGGAGCTTCCCAACGAATGCGATCCTATGAGCGAGGATCAACAATCGGTGTACCTCTACTCGCAGATGAAAGCACTCAAGGCGAGGTCAAGATAACAGTACTAAGTATGTGAAACTGAAAATACTGTAATGAAATCTCATTTCATCATTTTATAAAACCATTTTGCGATAAGTAAACAAGCATATGTCAAGTGGGACGATGCCTCAAAATAATCACTCACATAACTATGGGTCTCACGCCCATAATATCAATCGTGCGTGGAACTCATTCTCACCGGCCAGCATATGATGTAAAACAACACCGTATGTGAACTCGAACACTAGATCTCGCTGCGCTATCAAACCGACGGGCCAAGTAGAATAGCCAACTACCGGTTCAAAAGCTAGTCATAAAACTTCACTGCAAAGTACGGAAGCCAACTACCAGATCCAAAAGCTAGCCACGCAACTGGCCGAGGCAAGTACCATAAGCTAATGTACCATAGCCTACCGTCTCACGAGATATGACCGAGGCAAGTATCTTAAGCTATCTACGAGCGCCGATACACGAAATGACCAGACAAGTATCTAAAGTGTGCTCAACCACATGTACAAATCAAGCGTGATTGCTCGTCACCGCGCAAGCTTCATGGATTAGCGTCCATG
Source organism: Przewalskia tangutica (assembly GCA_029844215.1). Classification (NCBI taxonomy): domain Eukaryota; kingdom Viridiplantae; phylum Streptophyta; class Magnoliopsida; order Solanales; family Solanaceae; genus Przewalskia; species Przewalskia tangutica. The sequence goes on from CM056730.1 coordinate 49,031,673, forward strand.
GACTAATAACAAAACCTCACAACGACCGCATGCCGGCAAGATCATACCTCGGAAAACATGGCCATGAAACCATCCTACTGGACGCATGCCCGTGGACCATCCATCGTGTCAGCATGTCCAAAGGAAATAACAAGATAATACCCAAAGTGAACGCATACTCGTGGACCATCCAACGTGTCAGTATGTCCAAAAGAAATAACCAGATAATACTCGATAGCCGACGATACTGCGACCATCCAACGTGTCGCATGTCCAAGCAATCAATCGATAGCCTACTCTCCCGAGACACGGTGAGCACACAATCAAACACTTTCACAACAATGGCTATCACAACAAGCATAGGCAAGTTCAACGACTTTCATTTTATGTCAACAATACGGGTTTCAAACCCAAAATAATACCTACTTTCATTCTTTCAAAAAGACCTTTTTTTTCGTAAAAGATACTAATACTCGTAGTATCAAAAACACATTTCCTTTTCAAACCAAATTACTTTACTTCCGTAAAAACCTTTACAAGACTTTTAAAATCAAGTCAGATACTTTTAAACCAAGTTCCTTTCTTTTAAAACAACATCAAGTATACTCTTTAAAACTCAAATACTTACTCTTTTCAAAACAAGTAACCTATACTTAAATCAAGTTACTTCTCTTTCTCAAATCAAGTTGTTTATAAGTCAAGTCTCTTATCCTTTAAAATCGATCGTTTATCTTTCAAGATCAAATCTTTCTTTTATCTTCATAAAGTCGTTATAACTAACTTCCCATAAAGCCATTATAACACTTTATGTTTTAAACAACAAAATTCATTTCACACACGTACGTCTACCGTACTATATAGTTCACAACAATCATGCTCAAGAGTATAGGAAGAATCACATACCTGTTTAGCTTAAACCACAAGCCAAGTCAAGTATGCCGTAGAAGATCCACCTATAATAATCACAACAATCTATCAACCTCTAATTCTCTCGTAGTATAATCTAAGTAAACAGTTCCTTTTCTACGGAAAATTCGGCAAAGACCTCCCCGCAAACACATAAATAACCTCCCTAACAAGGCCTCGCTACCAAGCCAACAACTCTGGGATTACACGCCTAACCTGGACGTGTTCAAATCGCTTCACAATAATACTACACAAGTCTCATCAGAATACAAATTCAATGTAAATACAGTTCAATCCTTTATAATCATCCTTCCAATATATCTAATACTCAGTTCTAAACTACTACAATATGTAATATCCAATTACAATAGGGGGGACATAGATCATTACCTCGATAAGCCCAAAATTATCCAAGATATAAGTCGATCCTGAGCAACGTTTAGCTCCAAATCCGTACGCTCCAACCCGCTCCAAGCAACCCTTAGAAGTTTCTAAACAACTTCTCTAAACACTTAAACCAAGCTAGGAAGATTTTTCTAGGGTTTCGTTTTGCAACTATTGGAATAAAGTAGTATTCCGGGCTCCTAGTATTGAAATAACTTTGGAATACAACTAGGGATACTAGGCTAAGGTATTTGGGATTTATACTACAATACTCAAAGTATTTTCTACTCAAGAGGGGGAGGGGGACGAAACAAGGCTAAAGGGAGGGAGTATTTTTGCTATGGAAAAATCTTTAAGTGTGGATGATAATAAGTCTTCAACTAAGGGGGGTATTTATAGAGGAATCAAGGGTCATGATCTATGCAAGTGGGTGGTCAAGATTGGGCCATGTGTGTGTGGGTCCCACCACACCACATGGCCAACGAAATGAGCTTCCAAGTGTAGTGGCCATTTCGGCCAAGGGGACAAGTGGCTAGCCACTTGTCCCTCCAATTCGGCCAAGGTGCCACATGGGGGTGACACGTGTCGCCCCCCGACTCGTCCAAAATATTTCGTCTTCTGAAAATATCCAAAATATCGAAAATCCCAAAAACAAAGCGGGCCCCACAAAACCGTAAATTTCTCCCGTGGCCCCACTTGACCATTTCCGAAAATAAAATCCCAAAATTCTAATATAATCCAAGAAGTCCAAATACCAAATCTGGGAATCCAATTCCCATTAACGAACCTTTTTCCTTTACAAAATCCGGAAACTTTTCCGCCGAAAAATCACATCTTTCTTTCTTTCCAAAATTACTGTCGTATTCTTGCACGTACGTCCTCACATACATACCCTGGAACTACGGGGTATAACAAAAACTCTATCTCCCTCTCAGGAGGGATACCCGGGAGGTCGTCTGGAAACACATCTGGGAACTCTCTGACTACTGGAATGAATGAAGTTTTGGTATCTCGGCCTCAGTATCAAATACCTGAATGAGATGGTAGATATACCCCTTCTGCACCATCTTCCTGGCCTTGAGGTAAGAAATAAACCTACCCCTCGGCGACACAGTGTTCCCCTCCCACTCAATAGCCGCTCCCAGTAACCGGAACCGCATCACTTTCTCCTCATACTACATTGGCGTAGCAGGAAGCTAGCCAATCCATACTCATGATCACATCAAAATCGATCATATCCAACTCTATCAAGTCGGCTAGGGTCTGACGACTGCATATAGTCACTGGGCAAGCCCTATATACCCGCTCATCTACCACTGAATCACCCACTGGCGTAGCTACCTCAAAAGGGTCTATGGACTCAGGCTCTATCCCTATCCTACTAGCAATAAGGGGAGATATATATGACAAGGTAGAACCCGGATCTATCAAGGCATACACGTCACAACAAGAAACTGATAAGGTACCTGTGACGACATCCGGTGATGCCTCCTGGTCCTGGCGGCTGGACAGGGCATAAATGCGGTTCTGAGGACCGCTGGAACTGGGACCCGTGCCACGACCTGCCGCGACTGCTGGTCCATGAGTACCACGCCCGGCGAGTAATCGTAGGAGATGAAGACCGGCAAAAGACCACAGAGGTGACCCTACCATCTGCGCTGCCCCTGGTCGGACAGGCTCTCGCATAGTGACCCGGCTGAGAGGGGGGTGGTCTCGATCGGTTAGCACCTCTGCTACCCTGGAAGTCCGAAGTCCTGGGGCCCTGACATGCCCCCGAATACTCTGGCTGTCCTGAAGACGGTGTAGGAGTGCTCTGAGCTGGCTGTGGTGCAAATCTAGTCTGCTGCTGAGACCATCCACCCTGAGAGCTACCAAAAGACCCTGCCGTCCTGGCCTTCTTCTGCTGCTGATATCTGTCAACCCGTCGGCCTCTACGCTCCTCACACCCAAGTGCATGAGCCTGCATGCGGGCAATGTCCATGCCCGGCTGAAGAGCTACACCCGAGCAAGACACTGCCAAATAATCATCGAGCCCGGTGACGTAGCGGTGCACCCTGTCTTCCATATCTTCTACCAACGCAGGGACATATCGAGCCAACGAGTCAAACTCCACGTTGTACTCCGAATCAGGCGCCTCTCTCGCCAAAGATCAAAATTTGTCGGCCCGCGTTTCTCTCATCTGTGGCGGCAAGAAATGAGTGAGAAATGCCTCGGAGAACTCGTCCCAAACGGCCGGAGGCGCATGCTCTCCCCGGGACAGCTCCCACGAATCAAACCAGTCGACTGCGGTATCACGCAGCCGATGCGAACCTAAGACCACTGACTCGGTCTCCGAAGCCTTGATCACTCTCATGATCCGTCAGAATCGCTTCGGATGAACTCCTGCGAATCATCCTCGTGCCTCGACCAGAACTCGCGGCGCAACTCAGAAAGTCCCGTAGTCTCAAACTATCCGACCTCGGGTGAACCACGTGTACCATCGAATCGAATCGCTGCATCCACCTATCTCATGTTCGCCACGATCTCGGCTAGTAATTGGGCCATCTCTCAGAACCATCTCCTCGCTCCGCCGTGTGGATGGAGGCGCAGTCTTGTGGTCTCGTGAGCCTCGCTGCGCTCTAAACTCGCTGGGTTGGTGGCGTCGTGGAACTCGCCGTCGTAGCACCACCTCGTAAGGATCGGGCTTGTGCCCTCGTGGTCCTCTGTGTCCTACTAGCAGCTCCCTCAGCTGCCTTGCCCTTCTGGGCCCGGGTTGCCTTGCGTGGAGGCATAACTGGTACATAAGAATGTGTTAGAAAGAGTCCAACTTATAACATAGCTCTAAGGCACGATCTCAGAGTGAGAAGAATGGAAACCAATCCTAAATATCCTGCAGCCTCCTGATTATTGGTGTGGTGCACAACACACCGATAATCAAGACTCTACTTGATACGGTCTGTAGACACCTTCCGAGGATTAACTGCTCTGATACCACTTTTGTCACGACCCGATCCCGGGCCCGTGACTGGTGCCTTACCCGGGCACCCAAGTAGATATACATCAGAGTAACCAGCGGAATATAAAAACAAAGACATGAGATAAAGAGTAAAATACGAAACAGTCTATCCAAGAAAAGTTTCCTTTCGGCATGTATATATATACCAAGTCTGACAGTTACATCCCCAAAATTTACAACAGGACTACATACCTCTAAGAAAGTAAGCAACTATGGCGGGACAGGGCCCCGCCATACCCTGAATGTACATAAAGCTACAATGACATGGAGATCATACCCAAAAGATAAGCCTCCGGAGAAACGGGGCTTTCCCAAAAGCAGAAACGGTGATCCTAGGAGCGGGGACCAACAACAGGAGTACCTCTACCTGCGGCATGAACGCAGCCCCCCGAAGGAGGTCAGTACAACAGGTACCAAGTATGTGAAATCAGAAATATCGAAATGAAATCATAGCATTTTAAAACCAATTACAAATACGCATGAACAACCAATTTAACCGCACATAGTGCCACATCATAAACAAGAGCAAAGTAGATATAACGTAACTGGTCTTTTCTAGGCCGCTAATGATCGAAGCAAGGCCAATCGCCCATAGTATCATTATGCGAGCCTAATCCTGGAACTCCCGCAGTCCGCATGAGGTATTCCTCGCATCGGGGGTAGCTAACCCTCGGCATCAACCTGGACTCCCGCAGTCCGCATAGTCACCTGGACCGCATGAGGTATTCCTCGCATCGGCGTAACACACCCGGAGTGATCATCCTGGAACTCCCGCAGCTCCGCATAGGTCACATAGACCCGCATGAGGTATTCCTCGCATCGGGGGTGGCTAGCCCTCGGCTCGTAACAAGTCAGGGGGGTAAGTGATATAATATCAGCACAACTGCTTATCGTTAAACAACATAAGCACAACAAGGAAACCCCCTTTACACAAACGTCACAAGACACTAACACACGTAGCATCATAATATGTCTACTTATCAAACCAACTTACCACACCTTCAGAAATCATTATAAGGCTTTTATAAACAAATAAGTAAACCGTTTCCTCTTATCTTTCTCAAGTCGTTACACCTAACTTCCCATAAAGCTAGTATAACACTTAAGCTTTTTGAAAAACCAAGTATTACTTTTCTTTCAAAAATGATTCATAACTCTTTTGAAATACTTCAAGATTCTTATTATTTAAAAACTCAAGTCAAAAGACATCAAAGTAAAACCAATTTTAGTTAACACACGTACGTCTACCGTACTATATATATTTCACAAATATCATGCTCAAGAGGATATGAAGAATCACATACCTCCTCGGCTCAATCCACCTGCCAAGTCGAATATGTCGCGCGCAGAGTATCAACCTATAATAGTCAAATACGTCTATCAACGTCTAGACTACTTCGTAGAATATTCTAAGCAGAAGGTTTTTTATTTTATGGAAAATTGGGCAGCACCTCCCTACCCGCAAACTACACAAGTCTACTGTAAATACAGCCCAATGTAAGTACAGTTCAATTCTCTTCTTTAATACCATCCTTCTATATATCTTATACTTAATTCTAAACTACTACAATATGTAATCTCCAATTACAATAGAAGGACAAAGATTATTACCTCGATAAGCCCAAAATTATCTAAGATTATAAGTCGATCCTGAACAACGTTTAGCTCCTATTCTGCACCCTCTAATAGCTCCAAGAAACCCTTAGAAGTTTCTAAACAACTTCTCCTAATACTTCATCCAACTATGAAGATTTTCCTAGGGTTTCGTTTTGTGACTAAAGGAAATAAAGTAGTATTTTCGGGCTCTTAGTATAGAGGTAACTTTGGAATACTACAAGGGATTTTTGGCTAAGGTATTTTGGGATAGTAACAATACTTGAAGACAATTTTTCTACAAGGGGTGTGTTTGGAGAGCTACTTCAAAGGGGGGGGGGGGAGGGTGTTTTGGATGAGACAACTACAAGGGGGGAGGATTTTTGAGACTTGGAAATTGTTAAGTGGATGAAGAAGTCTTGCAACTTAAGGGGGGTATTTATAGGACATTCAAGGGTCAAGATTAAAACATGTGTAAGGTGAAGATTTGGTTGCTTGTGTGAGTGGAGTCTTCCAACCAAGTGTCCACCACAACTTTGGGACATATGTCCACCACAACTTTGGGACATATGTCCACCACAAAAATGAGACATGTGGCTAGCCACTTGCTCCAAAAAAACGTCCAAGGCCTTCCCACTTGCTCCACAAAAATATCTTTCAAGACTTTGACTACTTGACTTGGCCACTTGCCCACAATTTTCGTCCAACATTTGCCACCTAGGGGTGACACATGTCGCCCTCCTATTGGTCCAAAATATTTCATCTCTCGGAAAAATCCGTAATAGGTTAAAATAAAAACGTAAAATTTCCTTCACAAGGTTCGGAATCTTTTTCGTCGAAAGTTCACAATTTCATCCTTAACCTAATTAGGGTGTTATACCCCGTAGTTCCAGAGTATGTATGTGAGGACGTACGTACAAACGTATAAACCCTAATTAGGTTAAGAATAAACTTGTGAACTTTCAACGGAAAAGATTCCGAACCTTGTGAAGGAAATTCTACGTTTTTAATATTTTAACCAATTGCGGATTTTTCCGAGAGATGAAATATTTTGGACCAATAGGAGGGCGACACGTGTCACCCCTAGGTGGGCTAGGTTGGCCGAATTTCATTGACAAGTGGCCAAGACAAGTGGCCAAGTCTTGCAAGATATTTTGTGTGGACAGGTGGCTTGTGGGACCCCCACACACTTGTCCCCAATCTCAACCACACACTTGCCTTCATCCTAGCCCTTGGTTGTCCTATATATGCACCCTTTGTTGATGAAATCTTCCACACTTAGATAATTCAAGACTTGAAAAATATTTTCATCTCCCTCCCTCTCTCACTTGCTCTCGTCGACCACACCCCCCCCCCTAACCAAACCTTGTCCAATAATTCCTAAACTCTTAAGTGTTCTTCCCTAGTGTATTAGGAAGACTATTAACCAAAAGTTAGAAAAGATTTCACACCCTATCCCCTAAAACACCCCCTTGGCCGAGAGCTCTTGGAAGAGAAACCTAAGTGTTCTTCACTTGTTTGAGTTGGTTCTTGAAGAGATGATGGCTAGGAGCTTCTTAGGGTGATTTGTGGTGGTTTGTAACATAAATATTTGGAGCTAAGACTTGCTTGGAGCGACATTAAGTTCTTGGATAATTTTGGGCTATTTGAGGTAGTGAATCTTAAACCTCTTTGTGAATTGGTCATTATACATATATTATAAGTATATTATGAATATATAATATATGGAGTAAGGTTTGGAAGAGTTGGATCTTGTTAACTTGTTAAAAGAAAGGATTGGCCGTTAGCCATTAAAATGGTAAAAACGTATCCAACGTATCAAACGTATCTTACTTGTGAAGAAGTAATTAACAAAGTAACTATAACTTATATTAAGAATGGATTATAAGTTGGATGACTAATGAAGTAATTGGATAAGTAAAATGGACAAAGTTGGCCAAGGACCCCAACTTAAGGACTGTATTTACTTTGGACTGTATTTACTTTGGACTGTATTTACATTTCTGTTAAGGGGAAGATTTTTAAATCGCGTTCCGTTTGGGCGTGTGATCCCCTTTTTAATTATTGTATTGTATTGTTAAGGGGAAGATTGTTAAATCGCGTTCCGTTTGGGCGTGTGATCCCCTTCTTTATGTTGTGTAATTATTACGCCTTATATATGGCATATATATATTACGGTTATTCGGGCCTTGGAGAAAGATGGAAAAATGAGTAAAAGCGGGGGAAATGCTGCCCAAATTTCCGTAGAAAAGGAAATCTTACTTAGAAGAGTTCTACGACAAACTAGAAGTTAATCGGCGTATTTTGACTATTATAGGTTGACCCTCTACGCGCGACATATCCGACTTGGCAAGTGGATTTAGCCGAGGAGGTATGTGATTCTTCCTATCCTCTTAAGCATGATATTTGTAATATATATATAGTACGGTAGACGTACGTGTGTTGACTAAATTTGGTTTTACTTTGATGTCTTTTGACTTGAGTTTTAAAAGAATAAGAACCTTGAAATATTTCAAAAAGAGTTATTGGGAAGAAAAGTAATAATTGGTTTTTAAAAGGCTTAAGTGTTATACTAGCTTTATGGGGAGTTAGGTATAACGACTTAAGAAAGATAAAAGGGACGGTTTACTTATTGTTTATAAAAGCCTTGTATTAATTTCTAAAGGTGTAGTAGTTGGTTTGATAAGTAAACATGTTATGATGCTACGTGTGTTAGTGTCTTGTGATGTTGTATAAGGGGGTTACTCTCGTTGAGCTTACGTTGTTTAACGATAAGCCCGTTGTGCTGGTATTATATCACTTACCCCCCCTGACTTGTTATGAGCCGCGGGTTAGCTACCCCCGATGCGAGGAATACCTCATGCGGGTCTATGTGACCTATGCGGAGCTACGGGAGTTCCAGGATGATCACTCCGGGTGTGTTACGCCGATGCGAGGAATACCTCATGCGGTCCAGGTGACTATGCGGACTGCGGGAGTCCAGGTTGATGTCGCGGGTTAGCTACCCCCGATGCGAGGAGTACCTCATGCGGGTCCGAGGGATTAGGCTCGCATAATGATACTATGGGCGATTGGCCTTGCTTCGATCATTAGCAGCCTAGAAAAGACCAGTTATGTTACATGTATTTTGCTCTTGTTTATGCCGTGGCATTATGTGCAGTTAAGTTGGGTTGTTTCGTACATATCTGTGAACTTGTTTTAAAATGTTATAATTTCATTCAAGATTTACGATTTCACATACTTAGTACTTGTTATCCGACCTCCCGGGCTGCGTTCATGCCGCAGGTAAGGGAAAGCAGGTGGTAGATCCTCATTCTTAGGATCTTTACTCTGGTGTCAGGAGCTTCATTTCTCCGGAGGCTCGACTTTTGGTACGACTCGCCCTGGTGTTGTAGATACTTTTGTACATTCAGGGTATGGCGGGGCCCTGTCCCGCCATAGTTTTTTACTCCGCAGGTGCTGTAGTCACATTGTAAAGGTCGGGATGTAACTGCTCACTTTGGGTATATATATAAAATCTTGGGAAGGCAACTTTTCTTGGATAAACTGTCTTTCATTTTATACTGTTTCATGTCATGATTTTATTTCCGCTGGTTACTCTGATGTATATCTACTTGGGTGCCCGGGGTAAGGCACCAGTCACGGGCCCGGGATCGGGTCGTGACATAGGGCTTACACAATTGTGCGTACGTCCTCACATACATACTATGGAACTACGGGGTATAACACTTTCGTACTAATTTCAAGTCTTGTGTTCTCGCATCTACTCTCTTATTCATGTCCTGGAATTACGGGGTGTAACAGCGGATGACCCGATTTTGGCGGAACGCGTCCACGAACCCGTAAAACAATTAACTAGACTTGGGCCTTGCACCCTTGTGACCCTGTCACGTAGTGGAACTACTACCAATTGATCCCACTCCATTTCAGGCTATGGGGAGACTCGTAATAGGTCCTCAACCCAACCCACCGTCGCACTTAACTCTTACCCTTAGTCTGAATAATACCTTATTGCCCGAGAAAGACTTATATACCTAAGGTCTCGGCGGTTATCAATATTCTTAGGCTCGCAATTTCCATGCTCCAAGCTTACCTTATCAGTCCCCCCCCCGTAAACGGGTACAATAACTTCTCATAATACAATAACCATGTTGTCTTGATCACAACAACCATTACTTACTCTATACGGATCTCATCCATGCCATTCTCTTAAGCCTACCACGTAGTTTAATCTATTAACATGGCATTCCGTTAAGTTCCTTAACATGACTTCTTAAGGGTTCAATACCTTCTCAAGCAGCTCATCATTTACCAATTATCTCAAAATAAAACATAAGACCTTGGCGAGAATTCATTAACTGTTTCATACCTTCCCGATATCTATTTAGTCCTTACCAATTCCGGGTAATCTAAAATCATTCTAGGAAACACGCGTCTGACCCTCATACATAAATCCGTATAGCTGTACGTCATTATACCAACTATACAACAATTATTACCAACCTGGATACGCAATCCACATAGTCATTCCTGGGTCACTGTTGCCTTTCTCATAGTTGCAATCAACATAACTCGTTAGGGAGAGATGACCCTAACAACACATCTCTATCGCACGATCTCAGAGTGAGAAGAATGGAAACTAATCCTAAATGTCTTGTAGCCTCCTGATTATAGATGTGGTGCACAACACACTGATAATCAAGACTCTACTAGACACGGTCTGTAGACACTTTCCGAGGACTAACTGCTCTGATACCACTTTTGTCACGACCCGACCCCGAGCCCGCGACTGGTGCCTTACCTGGGCACCCTTATAGGTATACATCAGAGATAATCAGCGAAACATACATAAACTTAATAGAAAATAAATAACAGGCTAGCCGATAAGGCCACCTTCCAATAATATACACGTAACCCAAAAAGCAGTTACCTCTTTTTTTTTCTTTACACAACCCAATCCACAAGATATGACTACAGACCTTTAAGAATTTTTGACATAACAACTGTGAAGGAACAGGGCCCCGCCATACCCCTGAATGTACATAAATCTACAACCTCAGGGAACTGTACCAAAATACAAAGCCTCCGAAGTAATGGAGCTTTCCGACCAGCTGAATAGTGATCCTAAGAATGAGGATCAGCAAGCTATGTACCTCAACCTGCGGCATGAACGCAGCCCCCCGAAGGAGGTCAGTACGAAATATATACCAAGTATGTAAAACTGAAAGTACTGTAATGAAATCATAATAGTCTAAAATAAAGCTGGAGACATGTATGATAACCAAAATACAGTACACTGTGCCTTGCCGAAGTGAAAGTAATGAAAGTCAGTTTTTACCTTTTTAAAGACTATTTCAACACATGAACTATAGTCACATCAGGGCTATGGACACAAGCCCTCAGATATCATCACATAGTCTAGTAAGGGTCTCAAGCCCACAAATATCAAAGTGTGCCCGTGGAATCCCCCATCACTGTCGACAGTTGTAAGTGTAAAATATAACCATGTGACGCGCCCATGACATCCTACCTCACTGTCGGCGTACACACATACAATACATATATATATCTCCTTCCCGTGGAATCCCTCATCACTGCCGACAGTCGTAAGTGTAAAATATAACCATGTGACGTGCCCGTGGCATCCTACCTCACTGCTTACACACATATGCAATATATATATATATATATATATATATATATATATATATATATATATATATATATATATATATATATATATATATATATATATATATATATATATATATAGATATATATATATATCATGCCCGTGGAATCCCTCATTTTGGGTACATCACTTCATGGAGAGCTAATCCATGGGGTAATAATCGTATATAACATGCCCGTGGAATCCCTCATCTCGGGTACAAGTCTTCATGGGGAGCTAGTCCATGGAGTAATAATCGTATATAACATGCCCATGGAATCCCACATCTCAGGTACATGTCTTCATGGGGAGCTAGTCCATGGAGTAATAATCGTATATAACATGCCCATGGAATCCCTCATCTCGGGTACATGTCTTCATGGGGAGCTAGTCCATGGAGTAATAGTACATAACATGGTCGCATGCCCCAGAATCCCTCATCGTATATGCATGGCCATGGGGTAATAATAGAATCCGGGAATTTAACCTGCATCCTGGTTGCATGCCCCGGAATCCCTCATCGTATAAGCATGTCCAAGGATCAATCACAATGGAAGCATACCCGTGGAATCCTCCGTTACTGCCAGTACGTCCAAATAAATTTACAACAAGACGGCCGGCCCTCCAACTGATAGTCACGACAGCGTAAAAATATAATACTTGAACTCAAGGGCTATCACAAGCAAGCATAGGCAAGTTCATAAAATCTTTAGACTTTCATTTTATCAACTCAAGGCACTTCCACATCACATAAAAATCCGGGAGTTTAACCCAAAGTACTACGTACTTCCATTCTTTTCAAAAGACTCATTTTCATATAAAACCCCAAGATACTAACACCCGTATCAAGGCATGTCTACATTTCAAACAAGTCACTACATTTTTAGAAATACATTTCTAGGCTTCTAAATCAAGTGACCATTACTTTAAAACTTTAAGCAATTGATACCTTTAAATCAAATTGCCCTTCTTTATTTCAAGTCATTTCTTTGTTTACATTACCAGAGAAAACCATTTTTTTTTACCTTTCATAAAGTTGTTATAACCAACTTCTCATAAAGCCGTTATACTAACTTTATGCTTTAGAGACTAAAACATCTTTAACCTTTCATAACTAACTTCCCATAAAGCTGTTATAACTCTTTATGTCTTAGACAAATTCATTCTTTTTATAACCAAGAGACTTATACTTTCAAATCAAGTTTCATAGCTTTCAAAATACTTCAAGTCTCTTAACTTTAAGAAATCAAGTTTCTTAACTTAGAATATCAAGTCTCTTTAACTTAGAATATCAAGTCTCTTAACTTTAAGAAATCAAGTTACTTAACCTTTTAAGAATTGAAGGTTCATAGTCTTAAAACTTCATAACGTTCCCTTTAAATTAAGTAACATATACTTTTATGCGTTGTGAATAGGTTATACTCATTTATAACGATCTTATTAAAGCATCCATGATCTAGAAAATGTAATACAATTTTGTCTTATCTTAGTTTCTATGCAGATGGAGAAATTCTACTCATTTTAATATAATTGATTGTCGATACATTTTCTTTTATTAACGCTGCAATGGCTTGGTCGATACTTATTCTCATTCGTGCAGTAAATTAGCAAAGTCAACTCGACTACAATTACTTCCTAACGACTCTTACCAACATCCCCCATAAGACTTGGTAAGAACTTAGGATAACTTAGACATAACTTTTACATAGAGTAAATCAACATACATACCTCTTAACTTCTAAGAGTAGAGGAATCATGAAATAACACCACATGTATATTTCATACATAGAATCATGCCCAAAAGGAGGAAGAGGTTCACATATGTCACGACCGACCATGCGGCTGACCTCTACAATGGCACCCTGCCTGTATACATCGAGAATAAGCGGAACATACATAACACATAAACCTGTAGATAGTAAACATCACTGGCGAGCCGACAAGGCCGCCTTCCATAGAATATACTAAATCAAAGTAAAACAGTACAACTTGTTCTTACAGCCCAACCACAAACGTGACTACAGACCTCTAGGAATAACAACAGTGGCGGGATAGGGCCCCGCCATACCCCTGAATGTACATAATACCTATAGCATCAGGGAAAAAACCATACCAACAAAACAAGCCTCCGAGGAATGAGCTTCGACACTGCACCGGTGATCCTAAGAATGAGGATCCACAACTCGCTACCCTTACCGCGCATGAACGCACTTCGAGGAAGGGTCGATACAATATGTACTAAGTATGCGAACCGAAAATACCTCGTAAGTCTAAAATAACCGAGACATATATGATAATCAATTACGATAATCGCCTTTACTAATAATGAGAATATCAAGCATATACCATACTGCATGAAAATAGGAAGCTCATGATCAAAAAAAGGTCACCCACCCGCAGTATCATTAAGCAATCCTACTCCTGGGACTATTTCACCCGCATGGGTCGTGTGGACCCGCATGAGGTATTCCTCGCATAGGTGCACTACCGCACGTGGACTATTTCACCCGCATGAGCCCTACGGACTCGCATGAGGTATTCCTCATATCATGGGTAGCAAAGCCATGGAATATGCAAATGCCACAACCCGGGGAATGACCTCGTAATGAATAATATATCACTAGCACAAACCGGCTATCATACATAATATAAGCAAGTTAAGAAATCCCCTAACTTCTTATTAGTCCTGCTCATACACATTCTCATTTTAGTTTACTTAAGGCACTAACATGTCTTTATGAAATCCGGGAATTTAACCCAAAGTACTATGTACTTCTACTCTTTTAAAACCTTAGGCAATTGATGCCTTAAAATCACTTTGCCTTTCATTAATCCACGTCATTTATCCTTACATATTTTACTTAGAGTAAATCTCTCTTTTTAAATTTCCATAAGGCTAATATAACCAACTTCCCATAAAGTTGTTATATTAACTTCATACTAAAGTAAATTACATTTTTCTATATCCAAGGGACTTGTAGATTTAAAACGGAACAAGTATCAAATACTTAAAAACACTTCAAGTCCCTTAACCTTGAAAACTTAAGACATCCTTACTACTTTGAAACAAGTGAGTAAATCCCCCAACTCCACCGACTTGGACACTTTTAAAACGAGTAAAGGACACCAAAGTCTTGTACGTCTACCGTACCATATAGGTAAAACTATTTATGCTCAAGAGATAGGAAAGTTCCACATACCTCTTCGGGTCAATCCACTTGCTATGTCCAATATACCGCACGTAGTACGTCAACCTATAATGACCATAATACGTTTATTAACCTCTAGCTTCAACGTAGAATATTCCAAGTACAAATTCACTAAATTCTACGGAAAATCAGACAGCATTTTCTTTGTTTCTACATACTTTGCCACCTTTTTCAAGGCCGAATTCAACATCCAAACGCCACTTTTAAGGCCCAACAATCCAATCAATACAAAGGGGATTACACACCTAATCTTGGATGTGTAAAATTCTGCCCCACAATGCATATTAACTAAATCAATAAGTTAAAGGTAGTAACTTGGCTATAACATGCTCACATATCATTCTTATCCAATCCTTTCATATCCAAACCATATTTCCTACATGTAATGTATCTAAGAGCAATATTGACAACTACAAGTCCATTCTTCCTCACATGCAACATAATTTACTAGTAAAAAGAGAAAGGATTGTTACCTTAGAGTTTACCCAAATTAGTCCAACAATTTCACTAGCCTCCTTTCCACAATCACCTCCACAAAACCTCCTACAAGCTTGTTAACATGTTTCCTTCTTGCCACCTTTTCAGATTTTTCTCAAGCCTTGATTTCTTCTTGATTTTCTAGAGAAAAGGGAGAGCTTTTAATTTTAGAGAGAGGGGAGAGCTTGAAGAATGACCAAGTCTAGACTTGGTCAATAAATAGGACATGCAAAATCATATAGGGGGGGGGGGGGGGGACTTTTAACCCCCCCATGGCCTTTTTTAAAAAAAAAACGTTATGATTTTTCCCACAGATCCCGCCTCGCCGCCGCTGCGCGCAGCCGGCCATGGCGCTAAACATCCGAGACTCTTCAAGATTTCCGCCGCGCCCTCGCTTTCCGCGGCCACGCTCGTGGCTCACGACCGAAATATTTTTACGTCCGATTGCATCGAACTTGTAACTTCCATAACTTTCTACTTCGATATCCTATCGACGAACGGTTGGTTGAGTTGGGAACTAGACTCAACGAACTACGTACTAGGCATTTGAAACACCTAGGAACTCATAATGCAACTGGACATAAACCGCCTCAAAGTTGACTAACAACCCGTCCGAAACAATCCGTCAACCTATCTTTCTAAAATTTTAAGTCTTAATCCCTTTCGTACGTTCTCATACGCATGGCCTGAACTACGGGGTATAACATTCTCCCTCCCTTAGAAACATTCGTCCCGAATGTTCCTTCTATGTACAACAATACTTGAGCATAATTGCTAAATTTAAAAACTAACAATCAGGAAGGTGGGTTACCTGGAGGTGTAGGGAATAAGTGAGGATACTTCTTCATCATGTCCTCCTCTGCTTCCCATGTCATTTCCTCCCTGTTCTCGTTCCGCCATAAGACCTTGACGGAAGCCACATCCTTAGTTTGTAGTCTCCTAACCTGACGATCGAGTATCGCTATGGGACTCTCCTCATATGATAACTCCTCTGTCACCTGAACATCACGAATTGGGTGCACTCTAGATGGATCTCCGATACACTTCCGCAACATAGACACATGAAAAACTGGATGTACTGCCTCCAGATCGGACGACAGATCCAACTCATAGGCAACCTTGCCTACCCTACGGACAATCTGATAAGGCCCAATGTACCTTGGGCTAAGTTTCCCCTTCTTCCCAAATCTCATCACGCCCTTCATGGGTGATACCTTCAGGAAGACCCAATCATCTACCTCAAACTCCAAGTGTCGACGCCGATGATCCGTGATACGACTTCCGCCGACTCGGTGACAATAACCGCCTCACGATAAGCTTCACCTTATCCATCGTCACTGAATCAAGTCCGCCCGACCAACCGAACTTCTCCCACCTCAAACCAAATTATCGGTGACTGCACTTCCTCCCGTATAAGGCCTCATGGCGCCATCCGGATACTAGAATGGTAGTTGTTGTTATATGCAAACTCCACAAGAGGTAAATGATCCTCCCGACTACCCACGAAATCAATAACACAAGCCCGCAAAGATATCCTCGTTGTCTGGATAGTACGCCTACCGTCCGTCGGTCTGAGGATGAAACACAGTACTGAGACTCACCTGTGTCCCTAATCCTTCCGAAAGACCTCGAGTTAGCCGAGAAGCGGGCTCTCGTCCGAAATGATCGATATAGGCACTCCGTAGTCTCACAATCTCTCGATATACAACCTAGCATAATCCTCGGCGAAAAGTCGTCCCGATCGCGTAAAGTGGTCGATTTCAATCGTCGACAATAACCCATATGGAATCATGCTTCCTCTGAGTGTGAGGTAACCCTGTAATAAAGTCCATATTGATCACCTCCCACTTCCATGTCGGAATCTCTATCATCTGCAACAACCCACCAGACTTCTGGTACTCCACCTTGACCTGTTGACAATTCGGACACTGCGCCACAAACTCCGCAACGCCCCTCTTCAGGCCATCCCACCAATACACACATCTGAGGTCATTGTACATCTTAGTCGACCCCGGATGAATAGAATAACGAGAACTGTGTGCCTCCCCCAGAATCTGCTGACGAAGTCCTGTCACATCGGGAACACACAACCGGCCCTCAAATCATAGCACCCCATCAGGCGCTACCTCAAATAGACTCTTCTCTTCCTGAAGAGTTGCATCTCGATACCTTACCATAATCGGATCCTCATATTGTCGCCTCTTCACCTCCTCGACGATGGAAGACTCGGCAACCTCTCGAACCCGAAATCCATTACTATTAGAACCAATCAAACGAACCCCAAGGCTCGCTAGCTGATGTAACTCGCGGACCACACCCCTTTTCTCTGGCTGCACACCTGACAGACTACCCATCAATCTGCGACTAAGGGTATCTGCAACCACATTGGCCTTCCATGGGTGGTATAGGATATCGACATCGTAATCCTTAAGCAGCTCCAACCACCGTCTCTGCCGCAAGTTCAGCTCCCTCTGGCTGAAGATATACTGGAGACTCTTGTGGTCTGTGTAAATATCCACATGAACTCCATACAAATAATGTCTCCAGATCTTCAAGGCATGAATCACTGCTGCCAACTCTAAGTCATGTGTGGGATAGTTCTTCTCATGCTTCCTGAGCTGTCGAGATGCGTAAGCTATAACTTTGTCGTGCTGCATCAGTACGCACCCAAGCCCGACACCCGACGCATCACAATAAACCACATATCCGTCTAAACCCTCTGGAAGAGTAAGGACTGGGGCGGTCGTCAATTTCTCCTTCAAGAATCGAAACTCTCACAAGCATCCGCCCACCTAACATAGCCGCTTCGAGTCACCTAGTCAAAGGTGCTGAAATGGAAGCAAACTTCTTCATAAATCTCCGATAATAACCCGCAAGGCCCAAAAAGTTGCGCACCTCCGTTGGTGTAGTGGGTCTAGGCCAAGTCTTGATCGCCAATTTTTTGTCAGACAACTCGAATACCATCGGCCCCGATAACATGCCCTAAGAAAGCCACTGAATCCAACCAAAACTCGCATTTCGAGAACTTGGCATATAACTGCCGGTCCCTGAGGACTCCCAATACCGTCCTCAAATGATTTGCATGCTCCTGCTCTGTGTGCGAATACACTAGGATATCATTAATGAATACTATAACGAACATATCCAAGAAGGGCTTGAACACCCGGTTCATCAAATCCATAAATACTGCTGGGGCGTTGGTCAACCCGAAAGACATTACCCTGAACTCATAGTGCCCATATCGGGTCCTGAATGCAGTCTTTGGGATATCTGCCTCTCTAACTCGCACCTGATAATAACCAGACCGCATGTCTATCTTGGAAAAACACCTCGCCCCCTGCAACCGGTCAAACAAATCATCAATCCTGGGGAGGGGATATCTGTTCTTGATAGTTACCTTATTCAGTTGCCTGTAATCAACACACATACGCAGCGTCCCATCCTTCTTCTTTACAAATAAAACTGGCGCTCCCCAGGGAGAAACACTAGGTCTGATAAAGCCTTTTTCTAGCAAATCTTTCAGCTGGTCTTTCAATTCCCTCAACTCAGCAGGTGCCATCCTGTATGGTGGAATAGATATCGGTCGAGCATCTGGCGACATATCAATGCAGAACTCAATCTCCCTCTCAGGAGGGATACCCGGAAGTTTGTCTGGAATACGTGTGGAAACTCTCTAACAACCGAATCGATCAAGGTCCGTATCTCGACCTCGATGATCGAATACCCGAACCATATGGTAGATATACCCCTTCCGCACCATTTTCCTAGCCTTGAGGTAAGAAATAAACCTACCCCTCGGCGATGCAGTATTCCCTTTCCACTCGATAACCGGCTCACCAGAAAACTAGAACCGTACCAATCTCTCTCTACAGTCCACATTGGCATAGCAAGACGCTAGCCAATCCATACCCATAATCACATCAAAGTTCGTCATATCCAACTCTATCAAGTCGGCTAGTGGTCCGACGATCAGATATAGTCACCGGGCAAGCCTTATATACCCGCCTGGCTACCACCGAATCACTCATCGGCGTAGCCACCTCAAAAGGTTTTATGGACTCGGCTCTATCCCTATTCTACCAAAGAATATGAGGAGATATATAGGACAAGGTAGAACACGGATCTATCAAAGCATATACATCACAACATGAAACCAATAATTTCATGTGACGACATCCGTGACGCCTCCGGTCCCGATTACCGACATAACATAAATGCGGTTCGAGGACGGCTGAACTGGACCCCACCACGACCCCTCGCGCACTGGCCGCCCGTGAACACCCCGCCTCCGGCGCATAACCGCTAAGACGAAGATCCAAAGAATCGACTCGCTTACCGAACCATAACACTCCGCCACCTGCGTCGTGTCACGACCGAACCCGCCCGTGGATCGTGCCTTACCCCGGGCACCCTAGTGATACAACATCAGAGAAAAACCCGCGGAAATCAAAACTTAAACATATAAATAGACGCAGATCAAGATGAAAGAAAATAGGCCAACCAAAACGGTTGCCTTTCAGCATTTATATATATATCGACCTTTGAGCGCTTATAATCCTTACAACCCCGCCCACAACAATTACATGCACCTCTAAGATTTTTACAACAACTATGACGGACAGGGCCCCGCCATACCCCGAATGTACAAGAACCTCTGCACTCGTGGTAACATACCAAAGATAAGCCTCCGAAGGAACTGAGCTTCCCAATACGAAAGGTGATCCTAAAAGCGGATGATAACCAGAGACATGTAAATGAATCAGAAATCAGAAATGAAATCATAATAGTCTATATAAAGCAGAGACATGTATGATAACCAAACTACGATACACAAATAATGATTATATCAAGTCGTGGACTCACGCCTCCAAGTCATTACTCAAATATAAATATTGGGTCTCACGCCCACAACATCAATCATGCAGTGGAATACCTTCCTCACCACGGCAAGATATGATATGATAACACCAAGAAGTACACTGAACACCAAGTCCTACGATGCCAAAGCCGCACCAACAATACTATACAACCAAACCACGGTCGACATCGGCAAGTACGAAAGCCGACTACCAGATACCGCGCCGTGGTCACGAAATGACCGGCAAGTACGAGGGCTAACTACTGTACCAAGGCGTGGTCACGAGACTTCACAAAACATCCAAACCACGGTCGACACGGGCAAGTACGAAGCCGACTACCAGATACTGGCGCCGTGGTCACGAGCCGACCGGCAAGTACGAGGGCTAACTACTGTACCAAGGTCAGATCACGAGACTTCGCCACTACACCGAACGGCAAGTGCGAGGGCTAACTACCGTACCAAGGTCGAATCAGCCACGAAACGCGGCAAGTACAAAGCCACCACCGGTACCAAGGCCGAACAAGAAGAAACCTCGTGGAGAGCTAGTCCGTGGAATAACACTATCAATGCGAGCGCACTGCGGAATTCTCCGTCACCGCAGACGTCCAAGTAAGTTCTCAACAAGTCAACCGGCCCTCCATCGAGAGACGCGGTAGTATAGAAACACAATTCTTGCACAACAAAGGCTTTCACAACAAGCATAGGCAAGTTTCACAACAACAAGCATAGGCAAGTTATACACAACTCAAGGTACTTTCATTTTATGTCAAAGTCCGGGTTTTAACCCTAAAGTACTACGTACGTTAAATTCCTTTTAAGAGATCCATTCCTTTTATAAAAGTCACCCGATACCCTTAGTATAAAAAATAGAGTGACTTACATCTTTTTAAGTAAGCCAAAACAACTTCCATACTTTCCTTTTTAAAACCAAATTAAGGCAATACCATGCCTTCTTTTTGGACCAAAACACTTCTCTTTTTAAAGTCAAGTTACCACATTAAAATCAATGATAAAACCCTTCTTTTGTTCTCATAAAGTCGTTATAACTAACTTCTCATAAAGCTGTTATAACACTTTATGTTTTAAACCAATTTAAGACAAAACGATGCCTTTCTTTTCCCTAAAGTTCCAGTTTGCCTAATTTCAATTACTCAAGTCTCTTTATTTTAGAAAAGTTTCATAGTTCAATGTCTTAATCTCTTTTAAAACAATTGAGTAACATATGCCATATGTGTGAGCCGTTTTATTCTTGTTTATAACCATCTTATTAAAGCAGCCATGATCTAGAAAATGTAATATCATTTTGTCTCATCTTAGATTCTATGCAGATGGAGGTTTCTACTGGTTTTAATAATACTTCATTAGTCATTACATTTTCCTTTATTAGCGCTGCAGTGGTTTGTTCGATACTTATTCTGATTTCCGAAATCAGTAAAACATTATTCCTTTTAAAAGCAAGTACTCATTACTCGCGAATGAGGTTTCACACTAACATCCATATTAAGTCAAGTCTCTTATCTTTTAAGATTAAGTCTCTTAACTTTTAAAAATCAGTAAACCATTCTCTCTCTTAAGACGTTATACCTAACTTCCCATAAAGCTAGTATAACTCTTATGTTTTCAAAACCAAGTATTACTCTTCTTTCAAAAAGGTTTCTTAATTCTTTTGAAATACTTCAAGATTCTTGTTATTCAGGCTTAAGTCAAAAGACATTGCCATACGACTACGTTCAGTTAGCACACGTACGTCTACCGTACTATATATATATATTATTCAGGCTTAAGTCAAAAGACATTGCCGTACAACTACGTTCAGTCAACACACGTACGTCTACCGTACTATATATATATATATATATATCTTTAAAATATCATGCTCAAGAGTATAGGAAGAATCACATACCTCGGGACGATTATCGACTATAAGCAAAACGCTCCACGGCTATAACCCGGCTAGCCTTGTCCACCTTCCAAGTAACACATGCTACTCGCAGAACATTCAACCAATAAAGGTTATCAGTCTACTGTAAATACAGTCCTATGTAAGTACAGTTTATTCTTCTACTTATATATTCTTCTGATGTGATTTCAGTTCAAGTCTTTTTTGTAATATCCTTCTATTACCGTTCAATTCTCTTCTATGAATCTTATATTCATTTCTATACAACTACAGTATGTAATTCCCAATTACAATAGAAGGACAGTAGTATTTACCTCGATGAGCCCAAAATTATCCAAGTTTAATGTCGCTCCTGAGCAACGTTAAGCTCCTACTCCGAGTGCTCCAATCCGCTCCAAACAACCCTTAGAAGTTCTACGCAACTTCTACTTAACACTTCAACCGACTATGAAGGTTTTCCTTAGGGTTTCGTTTAGTGGTGAGGAAAGTATAATAGTATTTCCTGCTCTACGTATAGAGGTAACTTTGGAAAGTACTACAAGGTATTTGGGCTAAAGTATTTTGGTATAACAACAATACTGGAGAGTATTTCTACCAAGAGGGGGGGTGTGTATTATACGAAAACTACAAGGCAAGGGGGGGGGGGGTACTTTCGGCCACACCACTAGAGAGGGGGGGGTACCCTCTCGGCCAAGGCTCACAAAGGAGGGGGAGGACTTGGCCGATTGCTACACTTAAGGGGGAGGGATTTTTGAGACTTGGAGAATGATTTTTGGATGAAGAAGTTCATCAACTAAGGGGGGTATTTATAGGTCAAGCAATGGCCAACCAATGGCCAAGATGAAGACAAGTGTGGTGCAAGTGTAGGGCTAGGATTTACCCATGTGTCCTTATCCATCTACTACACAAAATATCCTACCTAACCCTTGACCAAGAAAAGCACAAAAAATGTGCCAAAGAAAGCCCTCTTTGCCGTCCATTGAGGGTCACCCTCCCGTTGGTCCAAAATATTTCATCTCTCGAAAAAATCCGCAAAAATAATAAATGACATAGCCGGAATTTTCCCTTCGCAAAGTTTGTAAAACGTTTCGTCGAAAAACGATTCTTTTTGGTACTTGTGCCCAAATTTCGATCCTAGCCTAACTTTAAGGCTTCAAACTTTTCTACGTACGTCCTCACGTACATACTCTGGAAATACGGGGTATAACATTCTCCCCTCCTTAGAAACATTCGTCCCGAATGTTCCTTCTTAAGATGGATAACGATAAAGTTCCTCTAATAAGTTGCCAACGCCACACTTGGCCACAAAATAACACACGTTCTCTTCCTTCCTTACTTGTCGTACCTTTCTCGAACACTTGAACTCTTCTAGTATACGTACCATACCTCAGTTTCTAAAACTTCTGGAGTCACTACCTCCAAACTTGGTCATCTTACTAGCCTCAAATTCCTTTAAGGCCATTCCCGGCCTTCACGAACCGATTCTGGTCTAACATATCCACGAACTCATACGATGGTCATCTAAACTTGGGCCTAGCACCCTCGTGACCCTACCACCTGGCGGGACCACCCAGAGCTGACCCCACCTCGAAACAGGCCGCGGGTTGGCCCGCAACATGGCCCCAACCCGACCCACTTAACGCATCAAGCTCTTGTTTCCCGATTCGGAACAATCTTACCTATACAGGTCATGAAAGCTACCACTTCCATTTTACACTACCCAAGGAATTTTCCCACAATCTCCACGTATACTTATACATTCTGACAAAGATCACCCGCAAAGTCTTGTACTCAATACGGCCTTACATCTAAGGTCTCAACTGTAATATTCTAAGGTTCATCATTTTCTCACCCCCAGGCTTACCCTTTCTCACTAACCAGGTTTGGAAATCACATTTTAGCACAAAGCTATCCGATACTAAACACATCATCATAACATCAATACATACAAGTCTCTAGAGGGTTAAGGATATACCTGAAATTAGGCGGTTCAAAGGACCGCTAAAACTGGGAACTTCCACCGCGACCTCTGTCGTGGCCTGCCGGTGTATGAACATCCTGCCTAGCTATAGAAGGTGAAGAACCCGCAACTGATCCCGTAGTCTGTGCTATCCTACCAGCGCTACCCTCGCCTGGACAGCCGCTCGGCCCCGCTGGCCGCAAGAATAACAATCTACCAAGTCAGTACGACACTCTCCCTGATGAAGTTTTCTACAACGGCCACACTGAGACAAGGGCAACATCATCCGTCGAGCACTCCTACTCCCCTGAAAATCTGAAACCTGGGAGCCCCGACCGCTCCGAATACCCCGGCGTCCCGGGCCGCGAGGACCACTGCATCGGGCGGAGGTACGAACTAGTTCGCCGAGGCGGTCCGCCTCGAAGTCACCAAAGGACCTGCTTGCTCGCCCGTCACTGATCTTGGTCATTCCGCCGATTTCTCCGCTCCTCACATCCAAGTGCATAAGCTCGCATGCGGCAATGTCCATGCCGGCCAAGAGCTACACCAACAACTTTCTCGCTAGGTAATCATCGAGCCTCAGAACATATCGTGCACTCGATCCTCCATACTAGCTACTAACGCGGACGTATCGCCAATGAGTCGAACTCCACATTGTACTCCCGAACCATATGCCCGCTCGCCGCAACACCAAAAACTGTTTACCCGAGCCCTCTCATCCGCGAGGCAAGAAATGTGCAAGAAATGCCCCGAGAACTCGGCCCAATATAGCCGGAAGTGCATCCTCTCCCGACAACTCCCACGACCAAAACCCGATCGCGGTATCACGCACGATGCGAACCTAGGACTACCGACTCGGTCTCCGATGTCTTGATCACTCATGATCCATCAGAATCGTCTGATGAACTCCTGCGATCATCCTCGTGCCTCGACCCATAAAACTCGGCGCCTACAACTCGTAAAATCCCAGCCTCAAACTATCTCGATCTAGGTGAACCATGGTGCTCTTTCGGCTGCGCCGCCCAAATTTATCTCAAGTCCGCCACAACTCGCCATTAATCGCCCACTCCTTGTAACCCATCCTCGCCTGCATCGCGGGCCGGAGGCTCAGTCTTGTGGTCTCTCAGAGCTGCGTTTGCTCGCAGCTCCTCTGCTTGCGCGCTTGCAGGGCGGGTTGCCTTGCGCGGAGGCATAATCGTAAACGAGATACGTCGGAGGTTCACTTACAACACGCTTAAGACACGATCTCTAATGAGAAGGAAACCAATCCTAAATGTCCTATAGCCTCCGATTATAGATGTGGTGCACAACACATCGATAATCAAGACTCTACTAGACACGGTCTGTAGTCACTTTCCGATGACTAACTGCTCTGATACCACTTTTGTCACGACCGAACCCGCCCGCGTGATCGTGCCTACCGGGTTTCGGAAGGCGCTGTCGCGCCCGAGATCGGTCGTGAAAAAGTGGTATCAGAGCGATTAATCCTCTGAAAGTGTCTGCATCGTATCTAGTAGTGTCTTTATTTTCGGGGTGTTGTGCACCACACCTATAATCAGGAGGCTATAGAATATCTAGGATTGGTTTCTATTTCTTCTCACTCTGAGATCGTGCCTTAGAGCGTGTTGTAAGTTGAACTCCCGACGTATTCTTTTTCGCCATGCCTATGCGAAGGCAACCAGGCCTGATGGCAAGGCAAATGGCGAGCGAGTAGAGCACGAGGGTTACTAGGGCACGGGCCCAATCATCACCCGGTGGTGCTTTATTCAGGGAGTTCGCGACGCCGCCAAATTTCAACAGAGTTTAGCACGGCAATTCCTTATCTGCGGCCATGATATCCGGACCTTCGCCCACGACCAGGAGCAAAAAATATGGATTGCGAAGGGATGGCCCGGTTACTAGCTAGGGATTCAGCAACCAGAGAGTATATAATGTACCGATTTATCACGGGTCTTGATGATTATCTAGTAAAGGGTTGTGCAAGAGTAGCTCTTCCGTCAGGCATGGACATGGCCCGCGTACGGGCTTATGCGCAGCGGGCTGAGGAACGTAGAGATCGACGGATTAACCAAGGGAAGCAGAAGAGGGCCAGATCAGCAGGGTCCTTTGGTAACTTTCGAGGCGAATCGCCTCAGCAGCAGACTAGATATGCGCCTCCGTCAGTGCAGAGTGGTCTTCCACAGGCTTCAGGACGTTCGGGGTATGCAGGAGTTGGTCAGAGCTCCAGGGCTTCTGGTTCACGGATATACATAGGTTAGCCGGCCGGATTCAGTTTTCCCTCAGTGTTCACAATGTGGCAGGCGTCATCCCGGGGAATATCGTCTTTTTGTTGGTGCTTGTTTTACCTGCGGCCGTCAGGGCCATGTGACGAGAGAATGTTCTAGTAGGAGGGATACAGGTAGGAGGACTCAGCCTACCAGGTCAGTTGTGGATTCAGTGGTTCGGAGAGGAAGGGGTGTTAGCCAGAGGAGGCCACCCCCACCTCGGTGTGGCCGTTGTGATAGGTGTCATTCTAGGGAGTGTCGTACTACTTCGACAACTTGTTATGCATGCGGCCAGCAGGGCCATTTTGCGAGGAATTGTCCGATCAGGGGTACCACGGATGTAGGGACTCAGCCTTCAGGATCAGTGGCTAGTTCATCACCTTCTCTAGCTATGCGCCCAACAGGGCAGGATTGATTAGAACGACAAAAGGGGAAGTGAAGCAGTAGGTACAGGTATATCCTTAACCCTCTAGAGATTAGTATGTGTGATAAAATGAGTATATTTTAAAGTGTTATGTTCAGATAGCATTGTGTTAATTGTGATTGAAAACATGGTTAGTTGAAAAGGTAAGATTGGGGACAGGGAAATTGTGAGCCTTAGAATATTATACGTGGAGACCTTGTAGAGCAGGCCGTCTTGAGTAAAAGATTTATTTTTATGATTAACCTTTATCGGAGTGCATAGTATTCGTGGGGTATATTTGTGTGATAAGTCCCTGAGTGGTGTGAAATGAAAGAGGGTAGTTGAGCTAAGAAGATCACTAGGTTTTCGTGACTTGATTAGTGAGATTGTTCCGGATTGGGGAACGAGAGTGTTTGGCGCGATAAATGGGTCGGGTTGAGGCAAGGTCGCGGGTCAACCCGCAGCCCGGATTGGGGTGGGGTCAATTTGTGGTGGTCCCGCTTTGTGATAAGGTCACGAGGGTGCTAGGCCCAAGTTTAGGTAACCATCGTACGGGTTCGTGGATGCGTTCGACCAGAATCGGATCGTGAAGGCCGGGAATGGCCTTAGAGGAAATTGAAGCTAGTGAGATGACCAAGTTTGGAGGTAGTGGCTCCAAAGTTTTGGAAACTGAAGCGATGACTGAAGTGTGGTACGTGTAATATAAAGAGTTCAGGTGTACGAGAAGGGTACGACGAGTAAGAAAAGAAGCGGACGCGTGTTATGAAAACGGAAGTGATCATTTCTTTTGTGAAGTGAAGATGCGAAGGGAGTATCCTTTAGACCATGTGTGGGAGCTTTTTTTTTGTGATGTTAGAGGTGATTCCTCGTTGGCTTGGATTTGAGTTTTGCGCACATGTTATATTCTGGCCATTGGTGGCATGATCGGTTTTGTAAGTGTAGTAGTGGAGACTATACCGGCGCAAGTACGTTTGGAGACTTAGAAGGAACATTCGGGACGAATATTTTTAAGGGGGGAGAATGTTATACCCCGTAGTTCCAGGGTATGTATGTGAGGACGTACATACGAGAATACGACAGAAATTTTGGAAAGAAAGAAAGATGTGATTTTTCGACGGAAAAGTTTCCGGATTTTGTGAAGGAAAAAGGTTCGTTAATGGGAATTGGATTCCCAGATTTGGTATTTGGACTTCTTGGATTATATTAGAATTTTGGGATTTTATTTTCGGAAATGGTCACGTGGGGTCCACGGGAGAAATTTACGGTTTTGTGGGGCCCACTTTGTTTTTGAGATTTTCGGTATTTTGGATATTTTCGGAAGACGAAATATTTTGATTTAGTCGGGCGACACGTGTCACCCCATGTGGCACCTTGACGACTGGAGGGACAAGTGGCTAGCCACTTGTCCCCTTGGCCGAAATGGCCATTACACTTGGAGCCTATTTTCGTTGGCCATGTGGTGTGGTGGGACCCACACACACATGGCCCAATATTGACCACACACTTGCATAGATCTTGACCCTTGATTCCTCTATAAATACCCCCTTAATGCAAGACTAATTTCATCCCTCACTTAAAGACTTTCCAAGGCAAAATATCCCCTCCCTTTGTAGTATTTTCGTCCCCCTCCCCCACTTGTGTAGAAAATACTTCTAGTATTGTAGTATAATCCCAAATACCTTAGCCTAGTATCTCTAGTTGTATTCCAAAGTTATTTCAATACTAGGAGCCCGGAAATACTACTTTATTCCAATAGTCGCAAAGTAAAACCCTAGAAAAATCTTCATAGCTTGGTTGAAGTGTTAAGAGAAGTTGTTTAGAAACTTCTAAGGGTCGCTTGGAGCGGGTTGGAGCATAAGGATTTGGAACTAAACGTTGCTCAGGATCGACTTATAATCTTGGATAATTTTTGGGCTTATCGAGGTAATGATCTATGTCCCCCTATTGTAATTGGATATTACATATTGTAGTAGTTTAGAATTGAGTATAAGGTATATTGGAAGGATGATTATAAAGGATTGAACTGTATTTACATTGGATTGTATTTACAGTAGACTTGTGTAGTATTATTGTGAAGCAGAATTGAACACGTGCGATTAGACGTGTAATCCCTTTAGAGTTGTTGGCTTGGTAGCAGGCTTTGTTAGGGGGAGGTTATTTATGTGATTGCGGGGGGGAGGTGCTGCCGAATTTTCCGTAGAATAGGGAACTGTTTACTTAGATTATGCTACGAAGCGAATTAGAGGTTAATAGATATATTGTGGTTATTATAGGTGGATCTTCTGCGCGCGGCATACTCGACTTGGCTTGTGGATTAAGCCGAAGAGGTATGTGATTCTTCCTATACTCTTGAGCATGATTGTGTGAACTATATAGTACGGTAGACGTACGTATGTGAAATGGATTTTGTTTGTTTAAAACATAAAGTGTTATAATGGCTTTATGGGATGTTAGTTATAACGACTTTATGAGAATAAAAGAAAGATTTGATTTTGAAAGCTAAAACGACTTGATTTTAAAAGATAAGAGACTTGACTTATAAACGACTTGATTTTAAAAGATAAGAGACTTGACTTATAAACGACTTGATTTCGGAAAAGGAGAAGTAACTTGATTTAAGTATAGGTTACTTGTTTTGAAAAGAGTAAGTATTTGAGTTTTAAAGAGTATACTTGATGTTGTTTTAAAAGAAAGCACTTGGTTTAAAAAGTATAGAGTACTTGATTTTAAAAGTCTTGTAAAGATTTTTACGAAAGTGAAGTAATTTGGTTTGAAAAGAAAACGTGTTTTTGATACTACGAGTATTGGTATCGTGTGGCTTTTACGTAAAAGAGGTCTTTTTGAAAGAATAAAAGTATGTAGTATTTTGGGGTTGAAACCCGGATTGTTGACATAAAATAAAAGTACATTGAACTTGCCTATGCTTGTTGTGATAGCCTTTGTTTTGCAAGTGTTTTGATTCTGTGCTACCGTGTCTCTCGGGAGGCCATTATCGATTGATTGTTTGGACATCTTGACACGTTGGATGGTCCACGGGTATCGCCCACTTTGAGTATTATCTTGTTATCTCTTTTTGGACATATCGACACGCCACGTTGGTGGCCCACGGGTATGCGTCCACTTTGAGTATTATCTTATTATTTCCTTTGGACATACTGACACGATGGGTGGCCCACGGGTATGCGTCCAGTAGGATGGTGTCATGGCCATGCTTATACCGAGGTAAGATGCCGGGGCATGCGGTCATTGTGAGGATTATGTTATTAGTCCATGGACGGCTAATCCATGAAACTTGCCGCGGTGACGAGCGATCACGGGCTTGATTTGTACATGTGGTTACAGGCACACTTTAGATACTTGTTCTGGTCATTTCTCGTGTATCGGCAGGCTCTGGTAGATAGCTTAAGATACTTGCCACGGTCATATCTCGTGAGACGGTAGGCTATTGTACGCTAGCTTTAGATACTTACATCGCCGATTCGCGTGGCTGGTTTGGAATCGGTAGTTCCGCAGTACCTTGCAGTGAAGTTGTATGACTAGCCTTCTGACCGTAGTTGGCTATTCTACTTGCCGATCGGTTTGACGACGCAGCAGATCTAGTGTTCAGTTCACATACGGGTGTTGTTTTACATCATATCTTTGCCTTGCGATGAGAATGAGTTCCACGGGCATGATTGATATTGTGGGCGTGAGACCCATAGTTATGTGTGAGTGATGATTTTGAGGACATGCGTCCCTTACTTGACATAACTGTTTACTTATCGCAAAATGGTTTTATAAAATGATGAAATGAGATTTCATTACAGTTTTTCAGTTTCACATACTTGGTAATTGTTGTACTGACCTCCTTCGGGGGGCTGCGTTCATGCCGCAGGTAGAGGTACACCAGTTGTTGATCCTCGCTCATAGGATCGCAGTCAGCGTTGGGAAGCTCCGTTTCTCCGGAGGCTTATCTTTTGGTATAGTCCCCTGTCATTGTAGATACTTGTACATTCAGGGGTATGGCGGGGCCCTGTCCCGTCATAGTTGTTGTTACATTCTTAGAGGTCTGTAGTACTGTTGTGGGCAGAGTTTGTAAAGGATTTTAATTGTTCGGTTATATGTATATACATGAAGGTAACCGTTTTGGTTAGCCTGTTTTCTTATGTTGTCTCTTGTTTCCTGTTTAAATTTTATTTCCGCTGATTTTCTCTGATGTTGTTATCACTAGGGTGCCCGGGGTAAGGCACCAGTCGCGGGCCCGAGATCGGGTCATGACACTAGTTGTGATAGCCTTGGTGGTATTACTATGTTACCGCGTCTCTTGGTTGGAGGGCCGACTGACTTTTTGTGAATCTGTTGGACGTACCGGCAGTGATGGAGGATTCCACGGGTATGCTTCCATTTTGTTTGATCTTGGCCATGCTTATACCGATGAGGGATGCCGGGGCATGCGACCAGGATGCGGGTTAGATGCCCGTACGTTTCATTGGATGTACCGGCAGTGACGGAGGATTCCACGGGTATGCTTCCATTTGATATTATCACATGGACATGTCTACACCGATGAGGGATTCCGGGGCGTGCGACGCTGTGAGTTAAACTCGTGATATTATTATTGTCACATGGGCATGTCTACACCGATGAGGGATTGCGGGGGCATGTGACCATTACTATTATTCCATGGGCTAGCTCACTGAAGACCGTCACACCGATGAGGATTAGGGGCATGGTATATACGATCATTATTCCATGGGCTAGCTCCCCATGAAGACCTGCACCTGCGATGAGGGATGCCGAGGGCACGTTATGGCCATGTTACACCGATGAGGGATTCCGGGACATGCGGCCGCGTATTATATATATATATATATATATTGTATATGTGTACGCCGACAGTGAGGTAGGATGCCACTGGCGGGTCACATGGTTATGTGCTACACCTACGGCTGCCGGCAGTGACGGAGGATTCCACGGGCAGGAGGTATATATATGTATTGTATATGTGTACGCCGACAGTGAGGTAGGATGCCACGGGCGCATCACATGAGTATGATTTATGTCATGGACTGCCGGCAGTGAGGAAGGAATTCCACGGGCATGAGTGATGACTTTGAGGGCGTGAGTCCCTGACTTGACATGACTACTTATATGTTGTACTGTAGTTTGGTTATCATACATGTCTCCTGCTTTATATAGACTATTATGATTTCATTCTGATTTTGATTTCACATACTTGGTACTGTTATCGACCTCTTCGGGTGCGTTCACGCCGCAGGTAGAGTACACCGGTTGTTGATCCTCGCTCATAGGATCACATTCAGCGTTTAGGAAGCTCCGCTTTCTCGGAGGCTTATCTTTAGTATAGTCCTGTCATTGTAGGTACTTGTACATTCGTGGGTATAAGCGGCCCCTGTCCGTCATAGTTGTGGTTACATTCTTAGAGGTCTGTAGTACTGTTGTGGGCAGGGTTTGTAAAAGGATATAACTGTTCGGGTTTTATGTATATATACAGAAAGGTGACCGTTTTGGTTAGCCTGTTCTCTTATATTTCACTGTTTCATGTATTTGAGTTTTTATTTCCGCTGGTTTTTCTCTGATGTATTATCACTAGGGTGCCCGGGGTAAGGCACCAGTCGCGGGCCCGAGGTCGGGTCGTGACAATTTTCTCCCCACAATGCGAGGAATACCTCATGCGAGTCCATAGGGCTCATGCAGGTGAAATAGTCCCATGCGGGGCGGACCAGTCCTATGCGAGGAAATTACCTCATGCGGGTCCACTTGGCCTATGCGGGTGAAATAGTCCCAGAAGTAGGATTACGTGATAATACTACGGGCGGATGGTCCTAGGTTAATCACAGGCTTCCTATTTTAAGAACCGGAAATATTTATTTTGTTACTCTCATTGTTAGTAAGGCACAGTATACTGTTAATTTGATTATCATACATGTCTCCAGCTTTATTTTAGACTTATGATGTAAATTACAGTATTTCAAGTTTTACATACTTGGTACATATTGTGTACTGACCCCCTTTCCTCGGGGGCTGCGTTCATGCCGCAGGTAGGGGTAAGCAGGTTGTGGATCCTCACTCTTAGGATCACTGATTAGTTGACAGAAGGCTCCATTTCTCCGGAGGCTTGTCTTTTGGTACGATTTCCCTGATGTTGTAGATCTATGTACATTCAGGGGTATGACGGAGCTTTGTCCCATCACAGTTGTTATGTAAAAATTCTTAGAGGTCTGTAGTCATATCTTGTGGATTGGGTTGTAAAAACAAAGATGTAACTATTTTTTTTGGGTTATGTATTTTTTTTCGGAAGGTGGCCTTATAGGCTAGTCTGTTGATATTTAATGTCTAGTACCTTATGAGTTTATGTATGTTCCACTGCTTTTCTCTGATGTATACCTGTAAGGGGTGCCTGTAGTAGGCACGATGCCCGGTCGGTCGTCGTGACACAGTACATCTGGTCTTTCATGTTTCTATGTTGCGGAGGTGTATCGGAGATCCATCCAGAGTGTTCCCGGTGAGTGATTTCCAGGTGACAGAGGGGTTATCGTATGAGGAGAGTCCCGTAGCGATACTTGATCGCCAGGTCAGGAGACTGCGGACAAGGGACGTGGCTTCCGTAAAAGTCTTGTGGCCATGTGTGGCGTGCTTGGTTATGTTTTTTTTTCTTTTTCGGGTAAATGCAAATATTATTACTAAAAAAGGAAAAGTTGGGAGCTATAATCAGTCTGTCACGACCCGAACCTGGGCCCGTGATTGTTGCCTTACCCGGGCACCCAAGTAGACATACATCAGAGTAATCAGCGGAATATAAAACAAGACATGAAACAATTATAGAATGACAACATTTTATCAAGAGAAGATTGCCTTTCGGCATGTATATACATAAAATTTTGAACCCGAACAGTTACATCCCTTTTACAACTCTGCCCACAACAAGATTACTGCACTTAAGATTTACAACAACTATGACGGGACAGGGCCCCGCCATACCCCTGAATGTACGAGAACTTACAAACTCGGGGAAACATATCAAAAGATAAACCTCCGGAGAAACGGAGCTTCCCAATACGCTGAACTGTGACCCTATGAGCGAGGATCAACAACTGGTGTACCTCTACCTGCGGCATGAACGCAGCCCCCCGAAGGAGGTCAGTACAACATGTACCAAGTATATGAAACTGGAAAATACTGTAAATGAAATCATAACAGTTTATATAAAACATGAGGCATGTATGATAATCAAACTACAGTTTACAACATAAAAGTAGTCATGTCAAGGCAGGGACTTACTCCCTCAAAGTCATCCCTCATGCCCGTGGAACTCGTTCCTCACTGCCGACAGTCTAGGTATAAATCGCATGATACGTATAACATGTCTCGGCCCATCCCATGGGACTCGATAGGAATCGTGTGGAATACATGTCTCGGCCCATCTCATGGGACTCGATAGGAATCGTATGGAATACATGTCTCGGCCCATCTCATGGGACTCGATAGGAATCGTATGGAATACATGTCTCGGCCCATCTCATGGGACTCGATAGGAATCGTATGGAATACATGTCACGCCACATCTCATGGGACTCGATAGGAATCGTATGAAAGACATGTCTCGGCCCATCTCATGGGACTCGCTAGGACTCGTATGGAATACATGTCTCGCCCATCTCATGGGACTCGATAGAATCGTATGGAATACATGTCTCGGCCCATCTCATGGGACTCGATAGGAATCGTATGGAATACATGTCTCGGCCCATCTCATGGGACTCGATAGGAATCGTATGGAATACATGTCTCGGCCCATCTCATGGGACTCGATAGGAATCGAATATAACATTTAAACTTCTTTTAAGACAGATTAAGACAATACCATGCCTTCATTTTACACCAACACATTTTCCCGTTTTAAAGTCAAGTAACAACATTCTTTTCCAAAAGTTCGAGTTGCATATCTTTAAATACTTAAGTCTCTTATTTTCGAAAGATTTCATAGTTCATAGTCCTAACAACGTAATTTCTTCTTTTAAACAAATTGAGTAACATATATCTTATGCGTGAGTAGTTCATTCTTGTTTACAACAATCTTTATTAAAGCGGCCATGATCTAGAAAATGTAATACAATTTTGTCTTATCTTAGCTTCTATGCAGATGGAGGTTTCTACTAGTTTTAATAATACTTAATTAGTCAATACATTTTCCTTTATTAGCGCTGCAGTGGTTTGTTCGATACTTATTCTCATTTCCGAAATCAATACAAGGCTTTCATAACAATTAAGTAAACCGTTTCTTTTATCTCTCTTAAGCCGTTATACCTAACTTCCCATAAAGCTAGTATAATTCTTAAGCTTTTAAAACTAAGTATTACTCATCTTTCAAAAACGATTCATAATTCATTCGAAATACTTCAAGATTCTTATTACTTCACATCAAGTCCTTTATCTTTTAAAAACCACAAACCATTTCTTTGCCCACATAAAGTTGTTATAACAACTTCCCATAAAGCCGTTATAACACTTTATATTTTAAATCAACCAAATTCGTTTAACACATCTACGTCTACCGTACTACATAGTTCACGACATATCATGCTAGAAAAGATAGGAAGAGGTTCACATACCTCGCGACGATTATCAACAATTAGCAAAATGCTCCAAGTACTACAACCTTGCTAGCCTTTTCCACCCTTCAAGTAGAATACGTGTTATACCCCGTAAATTCTAGAAGTTAAGATAATGACATACCAAGGATTATAAGATTGAAAGTTGAAAGATAAGTTGACAAACATGTGTTGGACGGATTTTGAGTTAACCTTGGAGTGTTGTACCCCAGTTGTTAAGAGTTTCGAGGTGTTTAAAGGCCTAATATGTAGTTCGTTAAATCTAGATCCCAACGCAACAAACCGTTCGTCGATTGGACATCGGAGTCAAAAGTTATGGAAGTTTCAAGTTTGGTGCGCAGGCAGGCAGCAACAGTTTTCGGTTCAGGGGTACAGTACGGCTACGGACGCGAATGGCGCGCCGTTGTACTGGGGGTCCGCGGGGGTTTCAGCGCCGCTGCGGAATCAGGTCGCGCGCCGAATGCTGGAACATTTTCTGGGAAGTGGCGCGCGCCAAGCGCGGATTTTTCGCGATAAAAGACTGAAATCAGGAGATATTTTGTTAAAAACCTATGGGAGGGTGACAAGTGTCCCTCCCATCCTTTTTTACCAGATTAGGGCCTATTTTAGGGCCAAGTCTTGCAAGACTTGGCCATTTCATTTCAAAACCCTCCTAAGAAAAACCCTCTCCCTTCTCTCTAGTTTTTGGAAGGAAACCTAGCTTTAGAGGAGATTGTTGGAGCGACGGCAAGAAGAAAAAGTGTGGGTAAACTTGTGGGTAACGCTGGTGGGCGATTTTTGACGAAAAGATGTGGAAGAAAAAGGGGCTTTTGTGGGCTATTCCTTAAGGTAAAAGTTTCCCCTTTCTCTTGATTATGAGCCTAAGGCTGTTTTATTTTAGTAGTATAGATGTGAGCACAGTTTGCTTTTATTTTAGTAGTTTAGAGTTGAGCCTAAGGTCGTTATATTGTAGTAGTATAGAATTGAGCCCGAGGTTGTTTTATATTGTATAGATTTGGATCTTGTTGTCTTGTTAAAAAGCTGAAATGGGCACGTTAGCCTTAAGATTGTAACTTCAATTGGATTTCTAATCGACGCCACACGTTGTAAAGGGAGATTGTAATTGTTAAAGATGTCTAGGGCTAGAAATCATGTTAGGCCTAAGAACTTGGATTAGAAAGAAATGAAAGGGATTAAGAATTGGTTTATGGTTGGCCAAGTATGGCATGGAAAGTATTGGGTTATTTTGTATTATTGTGGGGCGTTTGTTATTGAATTCGACCTTGAAAGAGGTGGCAAGTTAGTAGAAACAAAGGAAGTGCCATCCAAATTGTCGAGGATTTGTGGACTTTGCACTTAGTTTATTCTACGCTCAAGCTAGAGATTGATAGACGCTTTTATGACTTTATAGGATTGAAGTACTACGTGTAGCATATTCCTCTTAAGGAGATAGTCTTGTGGAGCATTTTGCTTATTGTCGGCCCGTCGCGAGGTATGTGATTCTTCCTATCCTCTTCAAAGATGACTATTTGTGAAATATATAGTGCGAGACGACGCGTGTTAAAGGAATTAAATTTTCCTTTTGTGCTTTGACTTGATATGAAGTGTAAGGGTCTTGATTGTTTGAAGAAAAGAGTAGGAAAAATCTTATTCGTTAGTAATAAGTGCTTGGTTGTTAAAGAATAAGCCCTTTTGATCTCATAAGGGCTTATAGTTGTAATTGGTTGGGTTAAAACATAAAGTGTTATAACGGCTTTATGGGAAGTTGGTTATAACCACTTTATGTAAGTAAAAGAATGTTTTGTTGATTTCAAAGGACAAGTGATTTGACTTAAATGGTGTCAAAAAGTGTGAAACCTAATTCGTGAGAAATGAATACTTGGTTTTTAAAAGAATAATGTTACAAATTTCGGAAATGGGAATAAGGATCGAACAAGCCAATGCAGTGTCGATAAAGGAAAGAAGTAATGACAATTAATCATATTAAAACCAGTAGAAACCTCCATCTGCATAGAAGCTAAGATAAGACAAAATTGTATTACATTTCCTAGATCATGGCTGCTCTAATAAGAATTATTGTAATCAGGTTTTGATCTTCTTAAAAATTCCAAAGTAAGGAATTCGATTTTCTAAAAGAAAAGAGACTTAAGAATTTGAAGTATTTTGGTTTAAAAGAAAGGCATGATTTTGTCTTGACTTGTTTTATTAATCATAAAGTGTTGTAATAGCTTTATGGGAAGTTAGTTATAACGACTTTATGGAAAATAAAGAAATGGACTCATTATTGGATTTAGAATGGTAACTTGATTTTGGAAAAAGGGAAGTAACTCGCTTTCAAATATTGAACTCCTTGTGATGGAAAAACATAAGTGACTTGTTTATAAAAGGTAGGAGTACCTTGATCCTAAAGGGGTTAAGTACTTGGGTTTTAAATGGTATACTTGACGTTGTGTTAAGAAGTATTTATAGTACCTTGAGTTGTGTGTACTAGCCTATGCTTGTTGTGGTAGCCTTTGTTGTGCAAGTGTTTGGTTGTGTGCTACCGAGTCTCTCGATGGAGGGTCGGCTATCTTGTTGATTGATGTACATACCGACGCGTTGGGTAGCCCACGCATGCTTCCATCAGATCGATCCTCTTGACATGCCGACACGTTGGGTAGCCCACGTATGCTTCCATTAGGAGTGTTATCCGTTAGTTGTTTGGACATACTGACACGTTGGGTAGCCCACGGGTATGCTTCCACAGTGAGTATCATCTTGTTATTTCCTTTTGGGCATACTGACACATTGGATGGTCCACGGGTATGGGCCCACTAGGATGGTTCCATGGTCATGCTTATACCGAGGTGAGATGTCGGGCACGCGCTATCATGCGTTAAATTCCCGTTGTATTTGAGTGATGATTTCACGCATGAGTCCCCGACTTGACATGATCGCTATATGTTGGTAATCGTAGTTTGCTATCATACATGTCTCCCGCTTTATATAGACTATTATGATTTCATTTACGATTTTACGCTTCACATACTGCACTGCCAGATCGACTCCTTCGGGCCGCTCATGCCGCAGTTGAGGTACATAGCTTGTCGATCCACTCTCTTAGGATCGTTGTTCGGTTCCTGAAAGCTCCATATCTCCTAAGCTTGTCTTGTGGTACGGTTCCTCAAGTAGTAGGCTTTGTATATTCAGAGGCATGGCGGCCCCGTCCGTCATTATGGTTTCAAAATTCTTAGAGGTCTCAGTAGATCACAGGCAGGTTTGTAAGGGATGTAACTGTTCAAGTTTTAATTTATGTACAAAAAGGTAATCGTTGGGTTAGCCTGCTTTCTTATTTCACTGTTTTATATGTTTAAGTTTTTATTTCCGCTGGTTTTGTTTGATGGTGTATCACTAGGGTGCCCGGGGTAAGGCACCAGTCACGGGCCCGGGTTCGGGTCGTGACAAAAGTGGTATCAGAGCAGTTAATCCTCGGAGAGTGTCTACGCATCGCATTCAGAGAATCTTGATTATCTGTGTTGTGCACCACATCTATAATCATGAGGCTATAGGATATTTAGTATTTGTTTCCATTCGTCTCACTCTGAGATCGTGCCTTAGAGCGGTGTTATAAGTTGGACTACCTCTGACGTGTTCTTTGTATACCAGTGATGCCTCCACGCAAGACAACCGTGAGCCCGTGGCGGCAAGGCAGCAGAGGGAGTCGCAGTAGCCAGCGGTCTCTCCCGAGACTACGGCACTGAGCTTCACCCCGCACCGGGCAGGAGATGGGTTACGCGAGACGGCCCGCTTATTGGCCAGGATCGTGGCCAGGCACGAGGATAGACTGGATGCAGCAGTTCCAGTAGCACCCATAGTTCACCCGAGGTCAGATAGTTTGAGGCTACGGGATTTTCTGAGTTGTAGCCCACCTGAGTTCTACGGGTCGAGGCCTGAGGATGATCCGCAGGAGTTCATCCGACAGCTACAGCGGATCATGAGAGTGATCAAGGCTTCGGAGACTGAGTCAGTGGTTGAGCTGTCCCGGGGGGAACATGCACCTCCAGCTGGTTGGGGTGAGTTCTCCGAGGCTTTCCTTGGCCATTTCTTGCCTCCATGACGGCGAGGGCACGCCGATGATTTTTGATGCTAAGACAAAGAGGGCGCACAGTTCGGGAGTACAATGTAGAGTTTGACTCATTGGCCCGGTATGTCCCCGCTTTGGTGGCCAATATGGAGGATAGAGTGCACCGTTATGTCACCGGACTCGATGATTATTTAGCGGAGGGATGCACAGCTGTAGCTCTTCAGCCGGGCATGGACATTGCCCGCATCCAGGCCTATGCGCAGCAGGCTGAGGAACGTAGAGGTCGACGGAATAACCAAGATCAGCAGAAGAGTGCCGTGACAAGAGTCCTTCGTGACCTTTCGAGGCGTGCAAATTTCAAGAAGAGCTAGTTATTTACCTCAGCCAGTACAGAGTGCCCCATCACGCCTTGGGACGCTCAGAAATTCGTGAGCAGGTCGTGGCTCCTGTGCTCTGTGTTTTTGGAGCAGGACGTTATTCGACGGACCACCCCTACCTCGTTGTGGCTGTGGTAGGCTCCATGGTGGGAGTGTCGTGGCCGAATGGGGTTTGTTTTGCATGCGGACAACAGGTCCATTTTGCGAGGAATTGTCCAACGAGTGTTAGCGCGGATGTAGAGACTGAGCCTTCGGGATCAGTGGTTGATTCATCTCCTCCTTTTGTGCGCCGTGCAGGGAAGGAACATGAGTAGAACGGCATGGCGATGAAGTAATAGTTACAGGTATATTCTTAACCCACTAGAGACTAGTATGCATTGATGTTATAGTGATGTGTTAGGTGTTATGTTCGGATAACTTTGTGTTAAAAATGTGAATTAGAAGCCTGATTAGTGAAAAGGGTAAGTCTGAGGATGAGAAGATTTTGAACCTTAGAATTTATAACAATTGAGACCTTAGAGGTAAGGCCGGCTAGAGTAAAAGATTTTACAGTGATCCTTGTCGGAAGTGCATAGTATATGGGGAGTATTTTTTTTCGGGTGATAAGTCCATGAGTGGCATGACTGATTCTTGTGTGAGTGGAGTAGTGAAGACTATACCGACACCTGCGTTTTGGAGACTTAGAAGGAACATTCGGGACGAATGTTTCTAAGGTGGGAATGTTATACCGTAAATTCTAGAAGTTAAGATAATGACATACCAAGGATTATAAGATTGAAAGTTGAAAGATAAGTTGACAAACATGTCGACGGATTTTGAGTTTACCTTGGAGTGTTGTACCCAGTTGTTAAGAGTTTCGAGGTGTTTAAAGGCCTAATATGTAGTTCGTTAAATCTAGATCCCAACGCAACAAACCGCTCACGATCGACATCTGAGTCAAAAGTTATGGAAGTTTCAAGTTTGCGCGCAGCAGCAGCACCGCTGGTTCAGGTACAGCGCGCCGGACGTGGCCGCGCGCCGGTTAGATCGGGGTCCGCTGGTTTCAGCGCTGCGCGCCGAATGCAGGTCGCGCGCGAATGCCGGAACATTTTCTGAAGTGGAGCGCATGGCGCCGCGGCAAGTGCAAGGCGGGATTTTTTCGCGATAAAAGACTGAAATCAGGAGATATTTTGTTAAAAACCTATGGGAGGGTGACAAGTGTCCCTCCCATCCTTTTTTACCAGATTAGGGCCTATTGTAGGGCCAAGTCTTGCAAGACTTGGCCATTTCATTTCAAAACCCTCCTAAGAAAAACCCTCTCCCTTCTCTCTAGTTTTTGGAAGGAAACCTAGCTTTAGAGGAGATTGTTGGAGCGACGGCAAGAAGAAAAAGTGTGGGTAAACTTGTGGGTAACGCTGGTGGGCGATTTTTGACGGAAAGAGGTGGAAGAAAAAGGGGCTTTTGTGGGCTATTCCTTAAGGTAAAAGTTTCCCCTTTCTCTTGATTATGAGCCTAAGGTCGCTTTTTATTTTAGTAGTATAGATGTGAGCCCGAGGTTGTTTTATTTTAGTAGTTTAGAGTTGAGCCTAAGGTCGTTATATTGTAGTAGTATAGAATCGAGCCCGAGGTCGCTTTTATATTGTATAGATTTGGATCTTGTTATCTTGTTAAAATGAAATGGGCATGTTAGCCTTAAGATCAGAACTTCAATTGGATTTCTAATCGACGCCGACGTTGTAAAGGGAGATTGTAATTGTTAAAGATGTCTAGGGCTAGATATCATGTTAGGCCTAAGAACTTGGATTGGAAAGAATTGAAAGGGATTAAGAATTGGTTTATGGTTGGCCAAGTATGGCATGGAAAGTATTGGGTTATTTTGTATTATTGTGGGGCGTTTGTTATTGAATTCGACCTTGAAAGAGGTGGCAAGTTAGTAGAAACAAAGGAAGTGCCGTTCCAAATTGTCGTAGATTTAGGGACTTTGCACTTAGTTTATTCTACGCTCAAAGCTAGAGATTGATAGACGCTTTTGCACTTTATAGGATTGAAGTACTACGTGTAGCATATTCCTCTTAAGGGAGATAGTACTGTGGAGCATTTTGCTTATTGTCGACAATCGTCGCGAGGTATGTGATTCTTCCTATCCTCTTCAGCATGACTATTTGTGAAATATATAGTGCGGTAGACGCACGTGTGTTAAAGGAATTAAATTTCCCTTTTGTGCCTTGACTTGATATGAAGTGTAAGGGTCTTGATTGTTTGAAGAAAAGAGTAGGAAAATCTTATTCGTTAGTAATAAGTGCTTGGTTGTTAAAGAATAAGCCCTTTTGATCTCATAAGGGCTTATAGTTGTAATTGGTTGGGTTAAAACATAAAGTGTTATAACGGCTTTATGGGAAGTTGGTTATAACCACTTTATGTAAGTAAAAGAATGTTTTGTTGATTTCAAAGGACAAGTGATTTGACTTAAATGGTGTCAAAAAGTGTGAAACCTAATTCGTGAGAAATGAATACTTGGTTTTTAAAAGAATAATGTTACAAATTTCGGAAATGGGAATAAGGATCGAACAAGCCAATGCAGCGTCGATAAAGGAAAGAAGTAATGACAATTAATCATATTAAAACCAGTAGAAACCTCCATCTGCATAGAAGCTAAGATAAGACAAAATTGTATTACATTTCCTAGATCATGGCTGCTCTAATAAGAATTATTGTAATCAGGTTTTGATCTTCTTAAAAATTCCAAAGTAAGGAATTCGATTTTCTAAAAGAAAAGAGACTTAAGAATTTGAAGTATTTTGGTTTAAAAGAAAGGCGTGATTTTGTCTTGACTTGTTTTATTAATCATAAAGTGTTGTAATAGCTTTATGGGAAGTTAGTTATAACGACTTTATGGAAAATAAAGAAATGGACTCATTATTGGATTTAGAATGGTAACTTGATTTTGGAAAAAGGGAAGTAACTCGCTTTCAAATATTGAACTCCTTGTGATGGAAAAACATAAGTGACTTGTTTATAAAAGGTAGGAGTACCTTGATCCTAAAGGGGTTAAGTACTTGGGTTTTAAATGGTATACTTGACGTTGTGTTAAGAAGTATTTATAGTACTGAGTCGTGTGTACTAGCCTATGCTTGTTGTGGTAGCCTTTGTTGTGCAAGTGTTTGGTTGTGCTACCAGTCTCTCGATGGAGGTCATTATCCGGTTGATTGATGGACATATCGACGCTTGGGTAGCCCACGGCATGCTTCCATCAGACGATCCTCTCGACATGCCGACACGCTGGGTAGCCCACTGCATGCTTCCATTAGTGTTATCCGGTTAGTTGTTTGGACATACCGACACGCTGGGTAGCCCACGTATGCTTCCACGATGAGTATCATCTTGTTATTTCGGGGGCATACCGACACGTTGGACGGTCCACGGTACGGGCCCACTAGGACGGTTCCATGGCCATGCTTATACCGAGGTGACGCCGGTACGCGCCATCAGGCGTTAAATTCCCGGTTGTATTTGAGTGATGATTTCACCGCACGAGTCCCCGACTTGACATGATCGCTATATGTCAGGTAATCGTAGTTTGGTTATCATACATGTCTCCCGCTTTATATAGACTATTATGATTTCATTTACTGATTTACGCTTTCACATACTGCAATTGTCAGATCGACTCCTTCGGGCCGCTCATGTCGCAGTCGA
Source organism: Przewalskia tangutica (assembly GCA_029844215.1). NCBI lineage: Eukaryota > Viridiplantae > Streptophyta > Magnoliopsida > Solanales > Solanaceae > Przewalskia > Przewalskia tangutica. Next base: position 49,074,981 of record CM056730.1, read on the forward strand.
GGTACATAGCTTGCCGATCCACTCTCTTAGGATCGTTGTTCGGTTCTGGAAAGCTCCATATCTCCTAAGTTTGTCCCGTGGTACGGTTCCTCAAGTAGTAGGCTTTTGTATATTCAGGGCATGGCGGCCCCGTCCCGTCATTATGGTTTCAAAATTCTTGAGGTGCAGAGTAATCGCTGCAAGTTTGTAAGGGATGTAATCGCTCAAGTTTTAATTTATGTACAAAAAGGTAACCGTTGGGTTAGCCCGCTTATTTCACCGCTTTATATGTTTAAGTTTTTATTTCCGCTGGTTTTCTCTGATGTTGTATCACTAGGGTGCCCGGGGTAAGGCACCAGTCACGGGCCCGGGTTCGGGTCGTGACAATACGCTATTCGTAGTACTTCCACCTATAATGGCCATATATGTCTATCAACGTCTAGACTACTCTGTAGAATATTCTAAGCAGAAGGTTCTTAATTCTATGGAAAATTGGGCAGCACTTCCCTACCCGTCAAATTACACAAGTTCATCAGAATACACCCTATGTAAGTACAGTTCAATTCTCTTCTCTTATACCATCCTTCTATAACTTATACTCATTTCTATACTACTACAGTATGTAATCTCCAATTACAATAGAAGGACAGGATTAATTACCTCGATAAGCCCAAAATTATCCAAGATTTAATGTCGATCCTGAGAAACGTTTAGCTCCTAATTTGCACGCTCCGATAGCTCCAAGAAACCCTTAGAAGTTTCTAAACAAATTCTACTTAATACTTCAACCCACTATGAAGATTTCCCCAGGGTTTCGTTTTGTGACTAATGGATATAAGGTAGTATTTCTGGGCTTTTAGTATAGAGGTGACTTTGGAATACTACAAGGTATTTGGCTAAGGTATTTTGGGATAGTAACAATACTTGGAGAATATTTTCTACCAAGGGGGGGGGGGTATTTTGGACGAAAGCTTCAAGGAAGGGGGGGGGGGGGGGTAGTGTTTCGGCCGAGAGCTTCCAAGAGGGGGGGGGGGTGTGTTTGGACGAGAGCTTCACAAAGGGCGGGACGGATTTTAAGACTTGGAAAATGTTTAAGGGATGAAGATTTAGTCTTGCACTTGAGGGGTATTTATAGAACCTTCAATGGCCAAGATCAAAGCAAGTGGATGGTGGAGATTTGGATCCATGTGAAGAGTGAGGTCTTCCAACCAAGTGTCCTCCACAACCTTGGGACATATGTCCACCACAACCTTGGGACATATGTCCCCCACAACAAAGAGCCATGTGGCCTTCCACTAACACACAAAAATCGTCCAAGGCAAGCCTCCCACTTGCCCAAAAAACGCCTCTACCTACTCCCACTCACCCTAAAGAAATATCTTCCAAGACTTGACCATTTGACTTAGTCCACTTGGCCAACATTTTCGTCCAATCCCATGCCAACTAAGGGTGACACATGTCGCCCTCCTATTGGTCCAAAATATTTCGTCTCTCGGAAAAATCTGTAATCGGTTAAACTATTAAAAACGTAGAATTTCCTTCACAAGGTTCGGAATCTTTTCCGTCGAAAGTTCACAATTCCATCCTTAACCTAATTAGGGTTTGTACAAATGTATGTACGTCCTCACATACATACTCTGGAAATACGGGGTATAACACAGTCATTGAGGGTTCTCAATCCTCAACGTAAGCATAAACAAGAAATGAAAGAGGGATGGGAGTGGGACGCTCACTCTTGGGTGACGTTACAATAGGGGATTAAGTCATAAAGAACTCTATAAGTTGTTGTTTTGACTTTTGCAACAACCTCATCCGTCGTTAAACTAATGCCCTCGAATAGCAATTCATTTCTTGTTCTCCAAATCTCATATATCATAGTGCAAAAAGCGAGTGAGATGGCTTTGGATCGGATGCCTGTCCCGCGATGCTCTTTTTTGATCCACTTGAGTGCGCTTTCAATAGTTGTCATTTCTCTTCTAATACCCAACCATTCCTTTGTGTGCTTCCAAATCATGTGGGTGTAGGGGCAAGAAAAGAAGAGGTGAGCCCTTGTATCATTAGCCCGCTTGCAGAACCCGCAAGTCCTATCTTCCAAGTTTAGGTAGGAGAGAGTGTCTTTGGTAGTTAGACGCTTCCTACAAGTGAGCCAGACTGTGAATGAGAATTTAGGCGGAATAAAGCCTTTCCAAATTTGAGACATCCAAAGCTTTTTCTCCCGCGGGGTGCGCAAGACCTCATACACAAGGCTAGAATCAAATCTTCCATTGGTGCAACACTTTTCCAAGCCGGCAATTGTGTTTCCTTGACTACCAAAGATGGTAATGAATGTGTCGCGAATGCCACAAATTTTCTTGAATAAGGGGAGTCCCTAGCACGTACCTCATAATCCCAAAAGGATTGGTCTCTCAAGTAGTAACTATTAATCCATTGGACCCATAAGGTATCCACCTTATTGTGGGTTTGCCAGATGGTCCGGGAGAGTAAGGCATGATTCCATTCTTTGATGTTCATAAGACCCAGGCCTCCTTCGGATTGAGGCACACAAATGTCATCCCAAGCGACTCTTGGTGGCTTACCACCCCATAAGAACTGAATGCAAGCTGACCGTACCTTGTTGAGAACTGAAGAGGAAATAGGAAGTGCCCGAAACCAAAAGCTCTCAACACCCTGAATAACCGATCTGATTAGTTCCAGTTTTCCCGCATAAGAGAGTGAGTGATGCCCCCATTTCTGAATGTATTCAGAGATTGCATTAGTGAATGGGGCAAACTGATCTACGGAGACAGAAATTGGGGACAAAGGGATCCCTAAGTACCGCACGGGAAAGACTCCAATGCCGAAACCCACTCTAGTCAAGATCAAGTCACGAATGGCACCTTTCACTCCTGCTAAGTAGATGGAGGATTTAGATGGGTTAAGCGTTAGCCCAGAAGAAGCCTCCAATTCTTCAAGACACTCCATAAGAACATCAACCGAAGATACATCCCCTTTGGCAAACAGCATGAGGTCATCTGCAAAGGCAAGGTGAGTGATGCCCAACCTCTTACACTTAGGGTGATAGGAAAAAGCTTTTTCCGAAGTCTTTAGCTTTAGCGACCTTGAAAGGTATTCAATGCACAAGATAAAGAGCATAGGAGACATAGGATCACCTTGCCTTAAGTCGCGTTTACCCGCAAAATAACCATGTAGCTCACCATTGATTGAAAGAGAGAAAGAGGTTGAGCTAACACATTCCATGATCCATCTTACAAATCTGTCCGGAAATTTGAGTCCTCTTAGTACTGACTCAAGGAAGTCCCAAGAGACCATATCAAATGCTTTCCGTAGATCCACCATACGCATACACCTTGGTGAGACTCTAGCTCTGTTAAAACCTCTCACAAGTTCTTGGGCAATAAAGACATTGTCCACCATGTTTCTTTCTTTCACAAAAGCTCCTTAGGATTTATCAACAAGAGTGGGAAGAACCTTTGCCATCCGGTTAGCTAAAATCTTTGTTATGATCTTGTAGACCACATTGGTCAATCCGATAGGCCTAAAGTCATTTACCTTGGGGTCCCGATCAGTCTTGGGCAGGAGGGTAAGTATGGTATGATTCACTTGCTTCAAAAAAAACTCCGGATGAGAAGAATTCCTGTACACTTCTTACTACATCATGCCCCACATCCCTCCATCTTTTCTTGAAGAAGGCGGCTGAAAAACCATCTGGGCCAGGTGCCTTGTCATTGCCTATATCGGCAAGAGCCTCCCAAATTTCCTTTGGGGAGATAGTATTCAAAAGGTGTAGTCCATCATCCTCTCCTAGCTTCGGGCCACAATCCAATACCGCGGGATCAAAGTTGGTTGAGGACCGAGATGAGCCTAAAATATCTTTATAAAACTCTACAAGTATCTCTCTTACTTCCCAGGGAGATGTTGTGATGGTTCCATTGGCCTTAACAAGATAGTTGATTGAATTCCTGACATTACTCCTCTTGATCAAGCTGTGAAAATATTTGGAGCATCTATCACTCCCAATCAAGTGTTTTTGCCTCGACTTTTGTCTTATGAAATGTCTCTCGGCTTCAAGCAAGAGGTTTGCTCTAGCTCTTAAGGACTTAACATTGGCTTTTAGTTCCTCATCAAAGGGATCTTCCATATGCGCATTGATAGCCTCCTTGAACTCCATGTTTGCCGCATTTTCTCTTTGTTCTATGCTTCCAAATTCACTCGTGTTCAATTCTCGCAATGGCTTTTTCAAAGACTTCAATTTTGTGGCTAATATGAATTGGGCAGATCCCAATATGCGCTGCTCCAGCATGAAGTTAGTATGTTATCGAATGCGGGATGTGAGAGCCATGTGTTCATGAACTTGAAAGGTCGTTTCCCAATACTAGCGGATGCAATTACCGAAGCTACCACGGGGCAATGATCCGAGACAGGTTCCATAGGCAAGTAGTTGGCAGTGCATTCTAGATTCAAATCACTCCAATGATGATTCATCATCACTCTATCACGCTTGGACCATATCGAACCATTCGTCCAAGTGTAGAAGGAACCGGAAGAAGGAGTGTCGTCTAGTCCATGAGCATTTCTGAATTCTCCAAGATCCTAAGTGCATAAGGCGTGAGAGGAGGACCACCCGCCTTATCATGTGGGTAGCAATAGGTGTTAAAATCTCCAATAATCATCCAAGGCTTGACAATGCCGATACCCAAGTGGGTAAGGTGATGCCAAAGTTTTCTTCTTTCCGGGATGCTGTAAACCGGATACACAAATGTGGCAAGGAAGGACACTTGTGTTGTATTACATCTTGCTTGGACATGAATATGTTGAGAGTCCATTCCAAGCACTTCACAACTAACTTTGGAGGAATCCCAAAGTATTAACATTCTTCCGCCATCAATGAAATCTATGTTGGAGCAAAATTTCCAAGCAAGGAATCTTTGAGATGTAAAAGAGTATATTCGTGCTCGAGAGAATTTTGTTTCAATTAGACAAACCATTGCAACATCATGTTGTTTTGTGAGCCTACACACAAGAGTTTGTGTGGCTGCCCTATCCCTTTGTCCGCAAAGACCCCGGACATTCCAACAAAGTACTTTCATTAAGAAATAAAGGAGGTTTTGGTAGCACCTCCGCGCTTCGCTGTCTTTGCCATACTACTACCTTTTGGCGTATTTTTCCATGAAATTACTTCTTTCCATCCCTCGTCCGTGTTGTTGGAATTAAAGGCAGGGGTCCCAGCCAGGCTATGTTCCCCGCGTTCAAAGTTTATGTACCGTGATGCATAATTAGAATCTTCCGTAGTACTCTTGCAGATTACCTCATCTAGTGAAGTTTGCGGGTCCATTGCTTGTTACACCCCGTAGTTACAGAGTATGTATATGAGGACGTACGTACGATAATACGACATTTAAATTGGAAAGGATGAAAGATGTGATTTTTCGACGGAAAAGTTTCCGAATTTTGTGAAGGAAAAAGGTTCGTTAATGGGAATTGGATTCCCAGATTTGGTATTCGGACTTTTTGGAATATTTAAGAATTATGGAATTTTATTTCCGAAATTGGTCACGTGGGACCCACGGGAGAATTTACGGTTTTGTGGGGCCCACTTTATTTTCAAATTTTTGGCATTACGGATATTTTCGGAAGATGAAATATTTTGGACGAGTAGGGGGAGACACATGTCACCCCCGTGTGGCCCTATGGCCGAATTCAAGGGGACACTTGGACGTTTTTATGTGGGGGACAAGTGGCAAGCCACTTGTCCCATTTTTGTGGTGAACAAATGGTTGGCAAACTACCCACACACATGTACCCCATCCTCACCTTACATTTGCTTTAATCTTGGCCCTTGATTTCTCTATAAATACCCCCCCCCTTTGTAGTGAAGACTCCATCCACACTTGAGATAATTTCCAAGACAAAATACTCCCTCCCCTTTGTAGTTGCTCTCGACTTTGCCTTGATTTCTTGAGCAAAAGTTGTCCAAAAATCCCTAAACTTATAAGTGTTCTTCCTTAGGGTGTTAGGAAGATTGTGTACCAAGAGTTGGAAAAGATTTCACACCCCTAGCCTTAGATATGCCCCTTGGCCGAAACATTGCCAATTGTAGCCTAAGTGTTCTTCACTTTTTGGAGTTGGATCTTGAAGAGGAGTTGGTTAGGAACTTCTAAGGGTTGCTTGGAGCGGGTTGGAGCGAAAGGAATTGGAGCTAAACGTTGCTCAGGATCGACTTATAATCTTGGATACTTTTGGGCTTATCGAGGTAATGATCTATGTCCCTCTATTGTAATTGGATATTACATATTGTAGTAGTTAAGAATTGAGTATAAGATATATTGGATGGATGATTAAAAAGAATTGAATCAGATTTACATTGATGTATTCTGATGAGACTTGTAGTATTATTGTGGAGTAGAATTGTACACGTCCGGTTAGACGTGTAACCCCCCCTCCTTGGAGTTGTTGGCTTGGTAGCAGGCCTGGGTAGAGGAGGAGATTTATGTGGTTGCGGGGGGGAGGTGCTGCCGAATTTTCCGTAGAAATAGGAACCTTGTACTTTGAAATGTGCTACAAAGTGTTCGAGAAGTTGATAGACGTTTTGTGGCCTTTATAGGGTGAAGTACTACGAGTAGCGTATTCTACTTGAAGGGTGGAAAAGGCTAGCAAGGTTATAGTACATGGGAGCGTTTTGCTAATTGTCGATAATCGTCGCGAGGTATGTGAACCTCTTCCTATCTTTTCTAGCATGATTGTGTGAACTATGTAGTACGGTAGACGTATGTGTGCTAAACGAATTTGGTTGGTTTAAAACATAAAGTGTTATAACGGCTTTATGGGAAGTTTGTTATAAAAACTTTATGTAGGTAAAGAAATTGTTTGTGGTTTTTAAAAGATAAAAGACTTGACTTATAAATGACTTGATGTGAAATATTAAGGAACTTGATTTCTAAAAGAAAAGAGACTTGAGAATTTGAAGTGTTTTGGTTTAAAATAAAGGCATGGTTTGTCTTAAATTGGTTTAAAACATAAAGTGTTATAATAGCTTTATGAGAAGTTAGTTATAACGACTTTATGAAAACAAAAGGATGGTTTTATTATTGGATTTAAAATGGTAACTTGACTTTAAAGGGAGAAATGATTTGGTTTAAAAAGGAAGTATGGAAATTGTTTTGGTTTACTTAAAAAGACAGTTACTCTATTTTGATACTACGGGTATCGTGTGACTTTTTGTGAAAGAAATGGATCTTTTAAAGAGTTAAAATACGTAGTACTTTGGGGTTAAAAATCCGGATTTGTTGTAATAAAATGAAAGTCTATGAGTACGTTGAACTTGCCTATGCTTGTTGTGATAGCCTTTGTTGTGCAAGTGTTTTGATTCTGTGCTACCAAGTCTCTCGATGGAGGGCCGGTTATCTTGTTATATCCTTGGACCTCTCGACGTTGGGTGGCCCACGGGTATGGTTCCATTAGGATTGTCGTTCCATGGACTAGCTCTCCATGAGGTTTTACTGATTCGGCTTTGGTATCTGGTAGTTGGCTCTCATACTTGCCCCGGTCGTGGCTGATTCAGCTTTGGTTCTGGTAGTTAGCCTTCGTACTTGCCCCGTTCAGTTTTGTGGTGAAGTCTCGTGACTTACGGTTGTGATCTGGTGGTTAACCTGGTTACTTGCCCCCGTCAGCTACATGACGCAGGTGGATCTGGTAGAGGTTATCGCACTTGCCACGTGTCAGCTTCGCGGCGAAGTATCGTGACTTACGGTTGTGATCTGGTGGTTAGCCTGGTTACTTTCCCCGCCTACGTGGCGCAGGTGGATCTGGTAGAGGCTATCGCACTTGCCACGTGTCAGCTTCGCGAGTCAGTGTTTGGACGAAGCTTCGTGACTTACGATTGTGATCTGGTGGTTAGCCTGGTTACTTGCCCCCGTCAGCTACGTGGCGCAGGGAGGATCTGGTAGAGGCTATCGCATTTGCCACGTGTCAACTTCGTGATATGGTTGTTTAGTATTGTTGGTACGGTAGGTTCGGTAGTCTTTCGCACTTGCCGATCGATTGATGATGCAGTTGGATCCGTAGCTATGCCCGCACTTGCCGTCACGGTTTCTATGACACAGGTGGGACCTGGTGTTCATGTATACTTCTTGGTGTTATTATTTCAGAGACTGCCGGCAGTGAGGAAGGTATTCCACGGGCATGATTGATGTTGTGGGCGTGAGACCCATAGTTATATTTGAGTGACGACTTTGAGGGCTTGAGTCCCTGACTTGACATGACTGCTTATATATTGTGGACTGTAGTGTGGTTATCATACATGTCTCCAGTTTTTATATAGACTGTTATGATTTCATTTACAGTATTTTCAGTTTCACATACTTGGTACCTGTTGTACTGACCTCCTTCGGGGGGCTGCGTTCATGCCGCAGGTAGAGGTACACCAGTTGTTGATCCTCTCTCATAGGATCACAGTTCAGCGTTCGGGAAGCTCCGTTTCTCCGGAGGCTTATCTTTGGTATAGTCCTCTGTTGTTGTAGGTACTTACATTCAGGGGTATGGCGGGGCCCTGTCCCGTCGTAGTTGTGGTTACATTCTTAGAGGTTTGTAGTACTGTTGTGGGCAGGGTTTGTAAGGGATTTAACTGTTCAATTTTGATATATATACAGGAAGGTAACCATTTTGGTTAGCCTATTGCTTATTTTATGTCTTGATTCATGCTTAAGTTTTTATTTCCGCTGATTTTCTCTGATGATTGTATCACTAGGGTGCCCGGTAGGCACGATCCACGGGCCAGTCGGGTCGTGACAAAAGTGGTATCAGAGCAGTTAATCCTCGGAAAGTGTCTACAGACCGTGTCTAGTAGAGTCTTGATTATCGGTGTGTTGTGCACCACATCTATAATAAGGAGGTTACATGATATTTAGGATTGGTTTCCATTCTTCTCACTCTGAGATCGTGCCTTAGAGCTGTGTTATAAGTTGGACTCCCTCTGGCGTATTCTTATGTACCCGTTACGCCTCTACGCAAGGCAACCAAAGCCGAGAGAGGCAAGGCAGCAGAGAGAGCTGCGAGTAGAGCACATAGGGTTACGAGGGCACAGGCCTGGTCATTACCTGAGATAGTACTTCAGACGACGAGTTTTATGACGCCGCTAGCCCCAGGAGAGTTTAGAGCAGTAGCAGTAGCTACTGAGACTACGATACCTGAGCCTCTAGTCCCACGGCCAGGATCAGAGGATGTGAGTTACAAGGAGATGACCCAGTTACTAGCTAGTCTGGTGGCTGGGGAATGAGGACGGACGGGAGCCGGTGGTTCCGGCAGTACCAGTAGTTCACCCTAGATCCGATAGTTGAGATGTCAGGACTTCTTGAGTTGCAGTCCACCCGAGTTCTATGGATTGAGAACTGAGGAAGATCCTCAGGAGTTTATTCGATTCTGTGGATCATGAAAGTGATCAAGACCTTAGAGGCATTTCCTACACGCTTCTTGCCCTCGCAGATGAGGAGAGCTCGGGCAGATAGATTTATGATGTTGAGGCAGAACGGGCGGACGGTTCGGGAATACAGTATAGAGTTTGACTCATTGGCTCGTTATGTCCCCGCTTTAGTGGCAGACATGGAGGATAGTGTGCACCGATATGTCACAGGACTTGACGATTATTTTTACAGAGGGTTGTACAAGAGTAGCTCTTGATCGAGCATGGACATTGCCCGTCTGAGCTTACGCCGTAGATCGAGGCGTAGAGATCGACGGATTAACCAAGATCAGCAGAAGAGGGCCGGGACAACAGGGTCCTTTGGTAACTTTCGAGGCGGACCTTCTCAGCAGCAGACTGGTTATGCGCCTCCGCCAGTACAGAGTGGTCCTCCACAGACTTCAGGACGTTCGGGGTATTTAGGAGTTGGTCAGAACTCCAGGGTTTCTGGTTCACAGATTTACATAGGTTCTAGCCAGCCAGATTCAGTTTTCCCTCAGTGTTCACTATGTGGTAGGCGTCATCCCGGGGAATGTCGTCTTTTTACGGGTGCTTGTTTTACCAGCGGCCGTCAGGGCCATGTGAGGAGAGAATGTCCTAGTAGGAGGGATACAGGTGGGATGACTTAGCCTACCAGGTCAGTTGCGGATTCAGTGGTTCGGAGAGGAAGGGGTGTTAGCCAGAGGAGGCCACCCCCACCTCGGTATGGCCGTTGTGGTAGGTGTTCTTATAGGGAGTGTCGTACTACTTAGATAGCTTGTTAGGCTTGCGGCCAGCAGGGTCATTTTGCAAGAAATTGTCCGACCAGAGGTGGCGCGGATGTTACGACTCAGCCTTCGGGATCGGTGGTTGGTTCATCACCTTCTGTAGTTATGCGCCCAGCAGAGCAGGATTTGATTAGAGCGACAAAGGGAAGGTGAGGCAGTAGTTACAGAGATATCTTCAGCCCTTAAGAGACTTGTTTAGGTCGTTATGGTAGATACATGTGAAGTGCTATGTACGGATAGCATTGTGTTAGGTGGGTTAATTGCATGGGTATTTGAAAAGGGTAGTATGGGGACATGGTAGGTGTGAGCCTTAGAATATTACACGTGGAGTATATTCAGGTGAGTCTCAGTATTGCATTCACCCTCGGGCCGACGGACAACAGCGCGTTTTATCCAGACCTTTGAGGATAGGTTACGGGCCGGTGTTTTGATTTCAGGGGTAGCTGTAAGGATTATTTGCCTCTTGTTAAGTGAGTATTGTAATAGCTACCATTTCAGTATTCGGATGTCGCCTTATGAAGCCTTGTATGGGCGGAAGTGTAGGTTGCCGATCGATTGGTTCGATGTTGGCAAGGTTCAGATTGTGGGTCCATACTTGATTCAGCAGGAGGTGGATAGGGTGAAGCTTATCCAGAAGAGGTTATTAGCAGCTCAGAGTGTCACGACCCGATCCCGGGCCCGTGACTGGTGCCTTACCCCGGGCACCCTAGTGATACAACATCAGAGAAAATCAGCGGAAATAAAAACATGAACATAAATCAAAAGACATGATAAATAAACAGGCCAACCAAAACAGTTGCCTTCAGTATATATACATAAATACGACGCTTATCCTTTCTTACAAACTCGCCACAACAATTACTCTGCACCTCTAAGATTTTTACAACAACTATGACGGGACAGGGCCCCGCCATACCCCTGAACGTACAAGAACCTACAGACTCAGGGTAACATACCAAAGATAAGCCTCCGAAGGAACGGAGCTTCCCAACACGCTGAAATGTGATCCTAAAAGCGGGGATCGACAGTCGATGTACCTCTACCTGCGGCATGAACGCAGCCCCAAGGAGGTCGATCAACAGTACCAAGTATGTGAAATCAGAAAAATCAGAAATGAAATCATAACAGTCTATATAAAGCAGGAGACATGTTTGATAACCAAACTACAGTTCATAACATAAAAGCAGTCATGTCAAGTCAGGGTCTCACGCCCCCAAGTCATCCCTCATGCCCGTGGAACTCCTTCCTCACCGCGAGCCTAGGTACAAATCATGTGATACGTATAACATGTCTCGGCCCATCTCATGGACCCAGATAGAAACGTGTGGAATACATTCCTGCTCATCTCATGAACTCGGTAGTCGGATGGAATACATTCGGCTCATCCTACGAACGCGGTAGTCGAGTGAAATACATTCGGTTCATCCTATGAACGGTAGTCGAGTGAAATACATTCGGCTCATCCTACGAACGCGGTAGTCGAGTGAAATACATTCCTGCTCATCCTATAACGCGGTAGTCGAGTGAAATACATTCGGCTCATCCTGAACACGGTAGTCGGGTGGAATACATTCCCGGTTCATCCCATGAACCGGTAGTCGAGTGAAATACAGTACTTGCACATCAGGTCTATCACACGCAAACATAGGCAAGTTACTCACAACTTAAAGTACTTTCATTTTTTTTGACAAAGTCCGGGTTTTAACCCTAAAGTACTACGTACGTTAAATTCCTTTTAAGAGATCCATTCCTTTTATAAAAGTCACCCGATACCCGTAGTATAAAAATAGAGTGACTTACATCTTTTGAGTAAACCAAAACAACTTCCATACTTTCTTTTTTTTAAAACCAAATTAAGGCAATACCATGCCTTCTTTTTAGACCAAAACACTTCTCTTTTTAAAGTCAAGTTACCACATTAAAACCAATGATGAAACCCTTCTTTTGTTTTCATAAAGTCGTTTACAACTAACTTCCCATAAAGCTGTTATAACACTTTATGTTTTAAACCAATTTAAAACAATGCCTTTCTTTTCCCTAGAGTTCCAGTTTGCCTAATTTCAATTACTCAAGTCTCTTTACTTTAGAAAAGTTTCATAGTTCAATGTCTTAATCTCTTTTAAAACATTTGAGTAACATATGCCTTATATGAGTGTAGGTTGTTCTTATTCATAATCAATCTTATTAGGCAGCCATGATCTAGGAAATGTAATATCATTTTGTCTCATCTTAGTTTCTATGCAGATGGAGGTTTCTACTGGTTTTAATAATACTTCTTTATTCATTACATTTTCCTTTATTAACGCTGCCGTGGTTTGTCGATACTCATTCTGATTTCCGAAATCAGTAAAACATTATTCCTTTTAAAACCAAGTACCCATTACTCACGAATGAGGTTTCACATTGTTAACAAACTTCATATCAATACAATTAAGTCAAGTCTCTTATCTTTTAAGATTAAGTCTCTTAACTTCTAAAATCAGTAAACCATTTTCTTTACCTGTTTTAAGACGTTATACCTAACTCCCCATAAAGCTAGTATAACTCTTTTTAAAACCAAGTATTACTCTTCATAAAGGTTTCTTAATTCTTTTGAAATACATTCAAGGTTCTTATTATTCAGGCTTAAGTCAAAAGACATTGCCAATAACACTACATTCAGTTAACACGTCGTCTACCGCATATATATTATTCAGGCTTAAGTCAAAAGACATTACCATACGTACGTCTACCGTACTATATATATATTCCGTTAAAATACTTCATGCTCAAGAGTATAGAAAGAATCACATACCTCGCGACGATTATCGACTATAAGCAAAACGCTCCACGGCTATAACCCGGCTAGCCTTGTCCACCTTCTAAGTAGCACATGCTACTTGCAGAACATTCAACCAATAAAGGTTATCAGTCTACTGTAAGTACAGTCCTATGTAAGTACAGTTCAATCTTCTACTTAAATTCTTCTGATGTGATTTCAGTTCAAGTTTATTCTGTAATATCCTTCTATTACAGTTCAAACCTCTTCTATGAATCTTATATTCATTTCAATTCAACTACAGTATGTAATTTCCAATTACACTAGAAGGATAGGATTATTTACCTCGATGAGCCCAAAATTATCCAAGTTTAATGTCTCTCCTGAGCAACGTTAAGCTCCTACTCCGAGTGCTCCAATCCGCTCCAAACAACCCTTAGAAGTTCTACGCAACTTCTACTTAACACTTCAACCGACTATGAAGGTTTTCCTTAGGGTTTCGTTTTTGTGACTGAGGGAAAGTATAATAGTATTTCCGGACTCTACGTATAGAGGTAACTTTGGAAAGTACTACAAGGTATAGGGCTAAAGTATTTGGGCATTATAACAATACTTGGAGAGTATTTCTATACCACAAAAGGGGTATTTATACGAAAACAACTAGGCTAGGGGGGGGGGGGTACTTTCGGCCAAGGGGCCTTCTCAAAGGGGGAGGGTGGTGGCGGACGAAACACTAGAAGGGAGGGAGTATTTGAGACTTAGAAAGATTGCTCAAGTTAGGATGAAATAACTCTTCAACAAGGGGGGTATTTATAGGTCAAGAAATGACCAACCAATGGCCAAGATTCATCCAAGTGTAAGGCAAGTGTAGGGCTAGATTTAAGCCAAGTGCACCTTATCCATCTACCACACCAACTTGCACAAAATATCCTACCAACTAAAGTAGCCCAAATCGTCCACCTTGCCGTCCCTAAGCTTCCAATGTGAGGGTGACACATGTCACCCTCCCGTTGGTCCAAAATATTTCGTCTCTCGGAAAAATCCGCAAAAATTAAAAATGACATAGCCGTATTTTTCCCTACGCAAGTTTAGTAAAACGTTTCGTCGAAAAACGACTCCTTTCGGCACTTGTGTACAAATTTTCGAAACTTGCCAAGTCTTTAAGGCTCAAATTATTATATGTACGCCCTTACGTACATACTCTGGAAATACGGGGTATAACATTCTCCCCTCCTTAGAAACATTCGTCCCGAATGTTCCTTCTCAAGATGGATAATGATAAAGTTCTTCTTAACAAGTTGCCAATGTCACACCTGGCCACAAAATAACACACGTTCTCTTCCTTCCTTACTCGTCTTACCCTTCTCGAACACTTGAACTCTTTTAGTATACGTACCACACTTTAGTCATCGCTTTAGTTTCCAAAACTTTGGAATCACCACCTCCAAACTTGGTCCTCCTTACTAGCATCAATCTCCCTTAAGCCTATTCCCGGCCTTCACGATCCGCTTCTGGTCGAACATATCCACGAACTCATACGATGGTCATCTAAACTTGGGCCTAGCACCCTCGTGACCCTACCACCTGGCGGGACCACGCAGAGCTGACCCCACCTCGAAACAGGTCGCGGGTTGGCCCGCAACATGGCCCCAACCCGACCCACTTAACGCATCAAGCTCTTGTTCCCCGATCCGGAACAATCTTACCTATACAGGTCATGAAAGCTACCACTTCCATTTTACACCACCCCAGGAATTTTCCCACAATACTCCACGTATACTTATACATTCTGACAAAGATCACCCGCAAGATCTTGTACTCAAGACGGCCTTACATCTAAGGTCTCAACTGTAATATTCTAAAGTTCATCATTTCTCACCCCCAGGCTTACCCTTTACTATCCAGGCTTCTAAATCACATTTTTGCACAAAGCTATCCGAACATAACACTTAACACACTATCATCATATCAAGCATGCAAAACTCTAGAGGGTTAAGGATATACCTGAATCTACCGCACCACTCTAATCATAGGCCTGCCCTGCAGGGCGCATAGCTGTAGAAGGCGATGAACACGCATCGATCCGGTAAGGCTGCGCCAGTGCGGTGCCCCTCTATAAGCACGATCTCGTCACATGGCCCTGACGGCCGCAGGTGAAACAAGCACCAGTAAAAAGACGACATTCCCCGGGATGACGTCTGCCACATCGTGCACACTGAGGGGGACATGAATCCTGCTGGCTAGAACTCACGTATACCTGTGAACCGTAAGCCACGAGCTCACTCACCGCCAATACCCCAAACGCCCCAAGATCGCGGAGGACCACTCAGATCGGGCGAGGTACATAACTAGCTCGCTGCCGAGGCGATCCGCCGAAAGTTACCAAAGGACCCCGCTGCCCCGCCCTCTTCTCGCGATCTCGGCCATTCCGTCGACCTCTCCGTGCCTCACATCCTAGTGCATGAGCTTTCACGCGGCAATGTCCATGCGGTGAAGAGCTACACCCGCACAAGCCTCGCCAAGTAATCGTCTCAGCCCGGTGACGTAGCGGTGTACTCGTCCTCCATATCGGCTACTACAATGGGACATACCGAGCTAATGAGTCGAACTCCACATTGTACTTCTAACCGCCCGCCCGCCCCGCCTCAACGTCAAATTGCCGCCCGAGCCTCATCATCCGCGAGGCAAGAAGTGTGCAAGAAATGCCTTTGAGAACTCGTCCCATATAGCCGGAAGTGCATCATCTCCCGACAGCTCCCACGATCAAACCGGGCCGATCGCGGTATCACGCAGCCGACGCGAACCTAGACCACCGACGGTCTCAATGCCTCGATCACTCACGACTGGTCAGAATCGCCGATGAACTCCTCGCGATCATCCTCAGCTCTGTTATACCCCGTAGTTGCAGTGGTATGTGAGGACGACGCACGAGAGTACGGTAAATTTTGAAAAGAAAGAAAGATGTGAGTTTTCACTAAAAGTTTCCTGTTATTTGTGAAGAAAAGGTTCGTTAACGGAATTGATTCCCAGATTTGGTATTTGGACTTCATAGATTATATTAGAATTTTGAGATTTTATTTTCTGAAATGGTCACGTGGGCCCACGAGAAATTTACTGCCATGGGCCCACTTTGTTTTGAGATTTTGGCCATTGTGGATATTTTTTCTGAAGACGTTTTTGAGGGCATAGGAGGGTGACACGTGTCACCCCGCCAGTGGCTTGGCCGAATGACCTTTGTGCACAACACCCGGTTAGAGTCGTTTTTCGACGAAACATTTTACACAGCTTACGTTGGGAAAATTCCGGCTATGTCATTTAGTATTTTTGCGGATTGTTCCGAGAGACGGAACATTTTGGACCAACGAGAGCGCACTTGCACCCTCTCATTGAGTGGGCAAGTGTGGCGCATGGGACGATTGGGAGATAAGGTTGGGCAAGATATTTGTGAGGGTTTTAAGGATTAGGGTTTAGGGTGCACTTTGCTTAATCTTGCCCTTACACTTGCTATACACTTGAAGGATCTTGCCCTCGTTGGCCTTTGGTTTTGCTATAAATACCCCTAAGTGTGAAGACTTCATCCATTCCAAAACTTCCAAGTCTTGAAACCCTCTCCTCCCCTTTGTGAGCTCTTAGCGAGAGCCTCCCCTCCCCTTTTCGTGGCTTTGGCCGGGGGTTCCTCCCCTCAGGTGCTAGCCGTGGGTACCCACTAGCCTAGTTGTTTTCGTATAATACCCCTCCCTTGTGGTATTGAAATACTTCTCCTAGTATTGTTATAATGCCCAAAAATACCTTAGCCGTATGCCTTGTAGTATTCCAAAGATACCTCTATACGTAGAGCCCGGAAATACTACCTTTTGTCCTTTTAGTCTCAAACTGAAACCCTAAGGAAATCTTCATAGTTGGTTGAAGTATTTGAGTAGAAGTTGGTTAGAACTTCTAAGGGTTGTTTGGAGTGGTTTGGAGCGCACGGAGTGGAGCTAAACCTTGCTCAGGATCGACATTATAACTCGGATAATTTTGGGCTTATCGAGGTAATTATCTTGTCCCTCTATTTGTAATTGGAAATTACATGTTATTAGAATATATAGTTGAAGTATACTATATATAGAACTAAGCTTAGTATTGCGGCAATGTCTTTTGACTTAAGCCTGAAGAATAAAGAAAAGAACTACACTGTATTTACATAGGGTATCAGCAGAGACTTGTGTAGTACATCGAGTAGAATTGTACACGTCAGGTTAGACGTAAACCCCCTGGTTGGCTTGGTAGCCTACCGATAGAGAGGAGATTTACGCCATGTGCGGGGAGGCCGAATTTTCTATTGAAAGATAGAAACTTGTGTTTTGGGGTTAATAGACGTTTGTGACCTTTATAGGTGAAAGTACTAAGAGTAGCGTATTCTACTCGAGGAGTGGAAAGGGCTAGCAAGGTTGTAGTACTTGGAGCATTTTGCTTATTGTCGATAAATCGTCGCGAGGTATGTGAACCTCTTCCTATCTTTTCTAGCATGATTGTTGTGAACTATGTAGTACGGTAGACGCATACGTGCTAAGTGATTTGGTTGGTTTAAAACATAGGGTGTTATAATAGCTTTATGGGAAGTTAGTTATAACGACCTTATGTAGTGAAAATGGTTTATCGATGTTAGAAGTTAAGAGACTTGATCTTATAAGATAAGAGACTTAACTTATTTGTTTTAATGTGGATGTTTGTGTGAAACCTCATTCGTGAGTAATGAGTACTTGGTTTTTAAGGGATAATGTTTTACTGATTTCGAATCGAATGTGTATCGGCTGCACCATTGCAGCGTTAATAAAGGAAAATGTATTGAATAATGATGTGTTGTATTAAAACCAAGAGAAACCTCCATATGCATAAGCTAAGATGAGACAAAATGATATTACATTTTCTAGATCACGGTCTTTGTAATAAGATCGTTATAAACAAGAATAAACTACTCACATATATGACATATGTTACTCAATTGTTTTAAAAGAGATTAAGACTATGAGTTATGAAACCTTTCTAAAATAAGTGACTTGAGCATTTGAAAATGAGAAGCTTGAGTAATTGAAACTAGGCAAACTGGAACTTAGGAAAAGAATGTTGTTACTTGATTTTGAAAAGGAATGTGGGTTGGTCATTCTAATACTATGGGTATAGGGTGACTTTTATAAAAGTAATGGATCTCTGTTAAAAGAACTTAACGTATGTAGTACTTTGGGGTTAAAAACCCGGACTTTGGCATAAAATGAAAGTACTTTGAGTTGTGTGAAACTTGCCTATGCTTGTGGTGATAGCCTTTGTTGTGCAAGTGTGGTATTTCTGTGTTACCGCGTCTCTCGATAGAGGTACGACTTGTTGAGAACTTACTTGACGCGTCGGGCGGTGATGGAGAATTCCACGTATGTTTCCATTTTGATTATCGCTTGTTGTTGATGTCACATGGACATGTCTACACCGACGCAGATTAGGGCACGCGGCCACGCGCCGGGTTGATTACCCGATATATTGTTATTGTGGTTACATGGACATGTCTACACCGAGGTAGAATTCCGGGCATGTGGCTACGCGCGCAGGTTGATCACCCAAGATATTATTGTTGATGTCATACGGACGTGTCACACCGAGGTAGAATTCCGGCATGTGCCATGGGCATTGGTATTATTGTTGCATCATGGACATGTCTACACCGGCGCACTCCGGGCATGCGGCCATGATGCGAACATGATTGATGTTGTGGGCGTGAGACCCATAGTTATATTTGAGTGATGACTTGAGGCGTGAGTACCGATCGACATGATCGCTTATGTTGTGAATCGTAGTTTGGTTATCATACATGTCTCCCGCTTTATATAGACTAGTATGATTTCATTCTGATTTTTACGATTTCACATACTTGGTACCAGATCGACCTCCTTCGGGGCTGCGTCATGCCGCAGTGAGGTACATCGGCCGTGGATCCTCGCTCTAGGATCTCGGTCAGCGTTGGGAAGCTCCGTTTCTCCGAGGCTTATCTTTTGCATGTGTTCCTCGAGTTGTAGGTTCTTGTACATCTGTGGTATGGCGGGCCCCGTCCGTCATAGTTGTAAATCTTAGAGGTCCGTAGTCTTGTGTGGCGGGTTGTAAAAAGGATTAAACTGCTCGCTTTGAAAGAGTTGTATTTATTTATGTTATTGGAAGGTAACCGTTGGGTTGGCCTGCTTTATGTTCATATATCTTGTTTCTGTGTAAAGTTTTATTTCCGCTGGTTTTCTCGATGATTGTATCAGATTACTAGGGTGCCCGATAAGGCACGATGAACGCCCGAACGGGTCGTTCTGACCACCCATAAAACTCTGGCGTTACATCTCGTAAAATCCCGTAGTCTCAAATCGCTCGCCGGTGAACTATGGTGCTATCGATCGAATCACGTGATCCAAATTATCTCATATTCGCCACGACTCGCCGAATCGGGCCATCTCCTTGTAACCCATCTCCTCGCCTCTGCATCGTGGATCGAGGCCGAGGTATCAGAGTCTCGCCAGCATCGCTGCGCTAAACTCGCTGGTCTTGCGGCGTCGCGAAACTCGCCGCTTAAGCACTGCCTCGTAATCGACCGGCTCGCGCTTCTCCTCCTCTGTATCCCACTAGCAGCCTCCTCGGCCGCTTGCCTCGGGCGGGGTTGCCTTGCGCAGAGGCATAACTGGTAAAGGAAAGGAATACGTCAGAGGGGTCCAACTTATCACACAGCTCTAAGGCACGATCTCAGAATGAGAAGAATGGAAACCAATCCTAAATGTCCTATAGCCTCCTGATTATAGATGTGGTGTACAACCCACCGATAATCAAGACTCTACTAGACACGGTCTGTAGACACTTTCCCAGGATTAACTGCTCTGATACCACTTTTGTCACGACCCGATCCCGGGCCCGTGACTGGTGCCTTACCCCGGGCACCCTAGTGATACAACATCAGAGAAAATCAGCGGAAATAAAAACCTGAACATAAATCAAAAGACATGATAAATAAGCAGGCCAACCAAAACAGTTGCCTTCAGTATATATACATAAATACCCGAACAGTTATCCTTTCTTACAAACTCGCCACAACAAAGCATGCACCTCTAAGATTTTTACAACAACTATGACGGACAGGGCCTCGCCATACCCCGAACGCATGAACCTCTGCACTGTGGTAACATACCAAAGATAAGCCTCCAAGGAACGGAGCTTCCCAACACGCTGAAATGTGATCCTAAAAGCGGATCGACGGTCGATGTACTCTACTGCGGCATGAACGCACCCAAGGCGAGGTCGATAACAGTACCAAGTATGTGAAATCAGAAAATATCAGAAATGAAATCATAAGTCTATATAAAGCGGTGACATGTTTGATAACCAAACTACGATTCATAACATAAGCGATCATGTCAAGTCGTGGTCTCACGCCCCAAGTCATCCTCATGCCCGTGGAACTCCTTCCTCACCGCCAGCCTAGGTACAAATCATGTGATACGTATAACATGTCTCGCCCATCTCATGGACCCGATAGAAACGTGTGGAATACATTCCCGCTCATCTCATGAACTCGTAGTCGGATGGAATACATTCGGTTCATCCATGAACGCCGGTAGTCGAGTGAAATACATTCCCGCTCATCCCATGAACGCGTGAGTGAGTGAAATACATTCCCGCTCATCCTATGAACGCGGTAGTCGAGTGAAATACATTCGGCTCATCCTACGAACGCGGTAGTCGAGTGAAATACATTCCTGCTCATCCTATGAACGCGTAGTCGAGTGAAATACATTCCCGTTCATCCCATGAACGCGTGAGTCAGTGAAATACATTCTGGTTCATCCCATGAACGCGTAGTCGGTGGAATACATTCCTGTTCATCCCATGAACCGTAGTCGAGTGAAATACGACTTGCACATCAGTCTATCACACGCAAAACATAGGCAAGTTACTCACAACTTAAAGTACTTTCATTTTTTTGACAAAGTCGGGTTTTAACTCAAAGTACTACGTGACGTTAAATTCCTTTTAAGAGATCCATTCCTTTTATAAAAGTCACCCGATACCCGTAGTATAAAAATAGAGTGACTTACATCTTTTGAGTAAACCAAAACAACTTCCATACTTTCTTTTTTTTAAAACCAAATTAAGGCAATACCATGCCTTCTTTTTAGACCAAAACACTTCTCTTTTTAAAGTCAAGTTACCACATTAAAACCAATGATGAAACCCTTCTTTTGTTTTCATAAAGTCGTTTACAACTAACTTCCCATAAAGCTTTTATAACACTTTATGTTTTAAACCAATTTAAAACAATGCCTTTCTTTTCCCTAGAGTTCCAGTTTACCTAATTTCAATTACTCAAGTCTCTTTACTTTAGAAAAGTTTCATAGTTCAATGTCTTAATCTCTTTTAAAACATTTGAGTAACATGTGCCTTATATGAGTGTAGGTTGTTCTTATTCATAATCAATCTTATTAGGCAGCCATGATCTAGGAAATGTAATATCATTTTGTCTCATCTTAGTTTCTATGCAGATGGAGGTTTCTACTGGTTTTAATAATACTTCTTTATTCATTACATTTTCCTTTATTAACGCTGCCGTGGTTTGTCGATACTCATTCTGATTTCCGAAATCAGTAAAACATTATTCCTTTTAAAACCAAGTACCCATTACTCACGAATGAGGTTTCACATTGTTAACAAACTTCATATCAATACAATTAAGTCAAGTCTCTTATCTTTTAAGATTAAGTCTCTTAACTTCTAAAATCAGTAAACCATTTTCTTTACCTCTTTTAAGACGTTATACCTAACTCCCCATAAAACTAGTATAACTCTTTTTAAAACCAAGTATTACTCTTCATAAAGGTTTCTTAATTCTTTTGAAATACATTCAAGGTTCTTATTATTCAGGCTTAAGTCAAAAGACATTGCCAATAACACTACATTCAGTTAACACACGTACGTCTACCGTACTATATATTATTCAGGCTTAAGTCAAAAGACATTGCCATACGTACGTCTACCGTACTATATATATATTCCGTTAAAATACTTCATGCTCAAGAGTATAGAAAGAATCACATACCTCGCGACGATTATCGACTATAAGCAAAACGCTCCACGGCTATAACCCGGCTAGCCTTGTCCACCTTCTAAGTAGCACATGCTACTTGCAGAACATTCAACCAATAAAGGTTATCAGTCTACTGTAAGTACAGTCCTATGTAAGTACAGTTCAATCTTCTACTTAAATTCTTCTGATGTGATTTCAGTTCAAGTTTATTCTGTAATATCCTTCTACTACAGTTCAAATCTCTTCTATGAATCTTATATTCATTTCAATTCAACTACAGTATGTAATTTCAAATTACACTAGAAGGATAGGATTATTTACCTCGGTAAGCCCAAAATTATCCAAGATTAAATATCGATCCTGAGCAAGGTTTAGCTCCTACTCCGAGTGCTCCAATCCGCTCCAAACAACCCTTAGAAGTTCTACGCAACTTCTACTTAACACTTCAACCGACTATGAAGGTTTTCCTTAGGGTTTCGTTTTTGTGACTGAGGGAAAGTATAATAGTATTTCCGGACTCTACGTATAGAGGTAACTTTGGAAAGTACTACAAGGTATAGGGCTAAAGTATTTGGGCATTATAACAATACTTGGAGAGTATTTCTATACCACAAAAGGGGTATTTATACGAAAACAACTAGGCTGGGGGGGGTACCCCACGGCTAGCACCACAAGGAGGGGGGGATACTTTCGGCCAAGGGGCCTTCTCAAAGGGGGAGGGTGGTGGCGGACGAAACACTAGAAGGGAGGGAGTATTTGAGACTTAGAAAGATTGCTCAAGTTAGGATGAAATAACTCTTCAACAAGGGGGGTATTTATAGGTCAAGAAATGACCAACCAATGGCCAAGATTCATCCAAGTGTAAGGCAAGTGTAGGGCTAGATTTAAGCCAAGTGCACCTTATCCATCTACCACACCAACTTGCACAAAATATCCTACCAACTAAAGTAGCCCAAATCGTCCACCTTGCCGTCCCTAAGTTTCCAATGTGAGGGTGACACATGTCACCCTCCCGTTGGTCCAAAATGTTTCGTCTCTCGGAAAAATCCGCAAAAATTAAAAATGACATAGCCGTATTTTTCCCTACGCAAGTTTAGTAAAACGTTTCGTCGAAAAACGACTCCTTTCGGCACTTGTGTACAAATTTTCGAAACTTGCCAAGTCTTTAAGGCTCAAATTATTATACGTACGCCCTTACGTACATACTCTGGAAATACGGGGTATAACACAGAGTCAACAGAAGTCGTGCGGATAATCGGTGTCGACACTTGGAGTTCTGGTTGACGGTGGGTTTTCTTGAAGGTACCACCCCGGAAGGGTGTGACGAGATTTGGAAAGCAGGGGAAACTTAGCCCGAGGTACTTTGGGCATTTTCAGATCGTTGTAGAATTGGCCAGGTTGCCTATAAGTTAGCACTACCGTCCGACTTAGGAGACAGTACGTCCGGTATTTCATGTTGCTATGTTTCGGAAGAGTATCGGAGATCCATCCAGAGTGTTCCCAGTTAATGATGACCAAGTTGGAGATAGTAACCCTGAGATTTTGGAAACTGAAGCAATGAAAGAAATGTGGTACGTATAGTAGGAAGAGTTTGAGTGTGCGAGGAGGGTACGTCGAGTAATAAAAGAGGCGTAGATGTGTTAAGAAGATGGAAGTGTCCTTTTTATAAGTAAAGATGTGAAGAAAGTATCCTTTGGACCATGGGTGGAGCTAATGGTATTGTTATACGCTTTAGAGATGATTCTTCGTTGGCTTGGATGTGCGTTTTTGCGAGTATGTTGTATTATGGCCATGTGTGGCATAATTTATTTCGTAAGTATAGTAGGGAAGACTATACCGACATGTATGTTTGGAGGCTTAGAAGGAACATTCGGGACGAATGTTTCTAAGGGGGGAAGAATGTTACACCCCGTAGTTCCAGAGTATGTATATGAGGACGTACGTACGAGAATACGACATTTACATTGGAAAGGATGAAAGATGTGATTTTTCGACGGAAAAGTTTCCGAATTTTGTGAAGGAAAAAGGTTCGTTAATGGGAATTGGATTCCCAGATTTGGTATTTGGACTTTTTGGAATATTTAAGAATTATGGAATTTTATTTCCGAAATTGGTCACGTGGGGCCCACGGGAGAATTTACGGTTTTGTGGGGCCCACTTTATTTTCGGATTTTTGGCATTACGGATATTTTCGGAAGATGAAATATTTTGGACGAGTAGGGGGGAGACATGTGTCACCCCCGTGTGGCCCTATGGCCGAATTAAAGGGGACACTTGGACGTTTTTATGTGGAGCCACTTGTCCCATTTTTGTGGTGAACAAATGGTTGGCAAACTACCCACACACATGTACCCCATCCTCACCTTACATTTGCTTTAATCTTGACCCTTGATTTCTCTATAAATACCCCCCCCCCCCCTTTGTAGTGAAGACTTCATCCACACTTGAGATAATTTCCAAGACAAAATACTCCCTCCCCTTTGTAGTTGCTCTCGGCTTTGCCTTGATTTCTTGAGCAAAAGTTGTCCAAAAATCCCTAAACTTATAAGTGTTCTTCCTTAGGGTGTTAGGAAGATTGTGTACCAAGAGTTGGAAAATATTTCACACCCCTAGCCTTAGATATGCCCCTTGGCCGAAACATTGCCAATTGTAGCCTAAGTGTTCTTCACTTTTTGGAGTTGGATCTTGAAGAAGAGTTGGTTAGGAACTTCTAAGGGTTGCTTGGAGCGGGTTGGAGCGTAAGGAATTGGAGCTAAACGTTTCTCAGGATCGACTTATAATCTTGGATAATTTTGGGCTTATCGAGGTAATGATCTATGTCCCTCTATTGTAATTGGATATTACATATTGTAGTAGTTAAGAATTGAGTATAAGATATATTGGATGGATGATTAAAAAGAATTGAACTGTATTTACATTGGACTGTATTTACAGTAGACTTGTAGTATTATTGTGGAGTAGAATTGTACACGTCAGGTTAGGCGTAACCCTCCTCGGAGTTGTTGGCTCGCAGCAGCCCGGCAGGAGGAGAGATTTATGTGGTCATGGGAGGTGCCGAATTTTCCGTAGAAATAGGAACCTTGTACTTTGAAATGTGCTACAAAGTGTTCGAGAAGTTGATATACGTTTTGTGGCCTTTATAGGGTGAAGTACTACGAGTAGCGTATTCTACTTGAATGGTGGAAAAGGCTAGCAAGGTTATAGTACATTGGAGCGTTTTGCTAATTGTCGATAATCGTCGCGAGGTATGTGAACCTCTTCCTATCTTTTCTAGCATGATTGTGTGAACTATGTAGTATGGTAGACGTACGTGTGCTAAACGAATTTGGTTGGTTTAAAACATAAAGTGTTATAACGGCTTTATGGGAAGTTTGTTATAACAACTTTATGTAGGTAAAGAAATTGTTTGTGGTTTTTAAAAGATAAAAGACTTGACTTATAAATGACTTGATGTGAAATATTAAGGAACTTGATTTCTAAAAGAAAAGAGACTTGAGAATTTGAAGTGTTTTGGTTTAAAAGAAAGGCATGGTTTGTCTTAAATTGGTTTAAAACATAAAGTGTTATAATAGCTTTATGAGAAGTTAGTTATAACGACTTTATGAAAACAAAAGGATGGTTTTATTATTGGATTTAAAATGGTAACTTGACTTTAAAGGGAGAAATGATTTGGTTTAAAAAGGAAATATGAAAATTGTTTTGGTTTACTTAAAAAGACAGTTACTCTATTTTGATACTACGGGTATCGTGTGACTTTTTGTGAAAGAAATGGATTTTTTAAAGAGTTAAAATACGTAGTACCTTGGGGTTAAAAATCCGGATTTGTTGTAATAAAATGAAAGTCTATGAGTATGTTGAACTTGCCTATGCTTGTTGTGATAGCCTTTGTTGTGCAAGTGTTTTGATTCTGTGCTACCGAGTCTCTCGATGGAGGGTCGGTTATCT
Source organism: Przewalskia tangutica (assembly GCA_029844215.1). Classification (NCBI taxonomy): domain Eukaryota; kingdom Viridiplantae; phylum Streptophyta; class Magnoliopsida; order Solanales; family Solanaceae; genus Przewalskia; species Przewalskia tangutica. Next base: position 49,100,963 of record CM056730.1, read on the forward strand.
TGTTATATCCTTGGACCTACTGACACGTTGGGTGGCCCACGGGTATGGTTCCATTAGGATTGTCGTTCCATGGACTAGCTCTCCATGAGGTTTTACTGATTCGGCTTTGGTATCGGTAGTTGGCTCGCATTTGCCCGGCCGTGGCTGATTCGCTTTGGTTACGGTAGTTAGCCTTCGTACTTGCCGTTCAGTTTTGTGGCGGTCTCGTGACTTACGGTTGTGATCCGGTGGTTAACACGTTACTTGCCCCGTCGCCACGTGACGCAGTGGATCTGCAGAGGTTATCGCACTTGCCACGCGTGTCGCCTTCGCGCAAGTATCGTGACTTACGGTTGTGATCCGTGGTTAGCTCGTTACTTGCCCCGCCGCCACGTGGCGCAGGAGGATCTGGTAGAGGCTATCGACTTGCCACGTGTCGCCTTCGCGAGTCGGTGTTTGGACGGCCGTGACTTACGGTTGTGATTCGGTGGTTAGCACGTTACTTGCCCGTCATGTCACGACCCGACCTCGCCCGCGATCGTGCCTTACCGGGCACCCTAGTGATACAACATCGAGAAAATCAGCTAAACAAAACTTAAACAGAAATAAGATACAAGACAAGAAAACAGTTAACCAAAGCGGCCACCTTCATGTATATTCAATATAACCGAACGATAATCCTTTACAAACACCGCCACAACAAGATTACTGCACCTCTAAGAATGTAACAACAACTATGACGGACAGGGCCCCGCCATACCTCAATTTACAAGTACCTATAGTGACAGGGACTATACTAAAAGATAAGCCTCGGAGAAACGGAGCTTCCCAAACGCCGAACGTGATCCTATGGCGAGGATCAACAAGCGTGTACCTCTACTGCGGATAAACGCAGCCCCGGGCGAGGTCAAGATAATCATCACGACCCGATCCGCCCGTGGCGTGCCTTACCGGGCACCCTAGTGATACAACATCGAGAAAAACCAATGGAAATAAAAACTCAAGAAAGAAATGAAATAAGAAAGAAAGCAACCCAAACGGTTACCTTTTTGTACATAAATTAAAACTTGAGCAGTTACATCCCTTACAAACTCGCCACAACAAAGTGCTGCACTTAAGAATTTTGAAACCATAATGACGGACAGGGCCCGCCATGCCTGAATATACAAAAGTCTACTACTTGAGGAACCGTACCACAGACAAGCTTAGGAGATATGGAGCTTCCGAGAACCGAACAGCGATCCTAAGAGTGCGGATCGCCAGCTATGTACCTCAACTGCGGCATGAACGCAGCCCGGGCGGGGTCGATAACAGTACCAAGTATGTGAAATCAAAATATCAGTAAATGAAATCATAATAGTCTATATAAAAACAGGAGACATGTATGATAACCAAACTACAGTTCACAATATATATTAGCAGTCATGTCAAGATAGGGACTCATGCCCGTGAAATCATCACTCAAATACAACCCAGGAATTTAACCCGCACAATGGTCGCATGCCCCGGCATCTCACCTCGGTATAAGCATGGCCCTGGAACCGTCCTAGTGAGCCCATACCCGTGGACCATCCAACGTGTCGGTATGCCCAAAGGAGATAACAGATAACAATCCCTGTGGAAGCACACCCGTGGGCTACCCAACGTGTCGGTATGTCCAAACAACTAACAAGATAATACTCACCGTGGAAGCATACCCGTGGGCTACCCAACGTGTCAGTATGTCCATCAATCAACCACAAGATAATACTCACCGTGGAAGCATACCCGTGGGCTACCCAACGTGTCAGTATGTCCATCAATCAACCACAAGATAATACTCACCGTGGAAGCATACCCGTGGGCTACCCAACGTGTCAGTATGTCCATCAATCAACCACAAGATAATACTCACCGTGGAAGCATACCCGTGGGCTACCCAACGTGTCAGTATGTCCATCAATCAACCAGATAGCCGGCCCTCCAACGAGAGACGCGGTAGCACAGAAATACAACAACTTGCACAACAAAAGCTATCACAACAAGCATAGGCCAGTTCAACGTACTTTCATTCCTTCAAAACAAAGACCTCTTTCTACGTAAACGCCACCCGATACTAACACCCGTAGTATAGAACACATTCAGGTTTAAATCAAGCACTTTAAACACTTTTTAGCACAACGTCAAGTATACCAATCTAAATCCAATTATAAAAACCATTCATTTGTTTTCGTAAAGTCGTTATAACTAACTTCCCATAAAGTTATTATAACACTTTATGCTTTAAAACAATACAAGACAAAACCATGCCTTTCTTTTTAAAACAAAACACTTCAAATTCTTAAGTCTCTTTTCTTTTAGAAATCGAATTCCTTACTTTGGAATTTTTAAGAAGATCAAAACTTGATTTCAACAATTCTTATTAGAGCAGCCATGATCTAGGAAATGTAATACCATTTTGTCTTATCTTAGATTCTATGCAGATGGAGGTTTCTACTGGTTTTAACATGATAAATTGTCATTACTTCTTTCATTTACTAACGCTGCATTGGCTTGTTCGATCCTTATTCCCATTTCCGAAATTTGTAACATTATTCTTTTAAAAACCAAGTATTCATTTCTCACGAATTAGGTTTTATACTTTTCAACACCATTTAGGTCAATTACAAGTCAAGTCTCTTATCTTTTGAAAACAACCACCCATTCTTTTACCTACATAAAGTGGTTATAACAAACTTCCCATAAAGCCGTTATAACACTTTATGTTTTAAAACAACCAAATTACAACTATAAGCCCTTATGAGACCAAGAGGGCTTATTCTTTAACCACCGAGTACTTATTACTAACGAAGAAGATTTTCCTACTATTTCAAACAATCAAGACTTTTACACTTCATATCAAGTCAAGGCACAACAAGGGAAATCAAATTCCTTTAACACATGTGCATCTACTGCACTATATATTTCACAAATAATCATGTTGAAGAGGATAGGAAGGATCACATACCTCGCGACGATTGCCGACAATTAGCAAAATACTCCACCGTACTATCCCCCTTAAGTAGAATATGCTACCGTAGTACTTCAATCCTATAAGGGTCATAAAACGTCTATCAATCTCTAGCTTCGAACGTAGAATAACTAAGTGCAACGTCCCTACATTCTACGAAAAGTCGGACAACACTTCCTTTGGTTCTACTTACTATGCCACCTCTTTCAAGGCCGAATTTCAATAACCAACGCCACATTTAAGGCACACAATTTAGCTAACCACAAAGGGGATTACACGCCTCTACAGGACGCGTAAAATTCCTCCCCACAACAACACAAAATAACCCAATAATTTCCATGCCATTCTTGGCCAACAATAAACAAATCCTAAACCCCTTTCTAACTCTTTCCAATCCAAGTTCTTAGGTCTAACATGATATCTAGCCCTAGACATCTTCAACAAGATCCAAATCTATTCAAATAAACAGCCTCAGGCTCAATTCTAAACTACTAAAATATAACAGCCTCAGGCTCATTCTAAACTACTAAAATATAACAGCCTCAGGCTCATTCTAAACTACTAAAACAAGTATTAACCCAAATCCAAGAGAAGGGAAACTTTTACCTTTGGAGAAACTCATAAAAGCCCATTTCTTCCACTTCTTTTCCGTCAAACTCGTCCACCATCACTTCCCACAAGTTTCCCACACTTTTCCTTCTTTCCGCCGCTCCAACAATTTCTCCTAAGGCAAGGTCTTCTTCCAAAAACTTAGAGAGAAGGGAGAGGGTTTTTCTTGGGAGGGTTTGAGAAGAAATGGCCAAGTCTTCCAAGACTTGGCCCTAAAATAGGACCACTTTCTGGTCAACATGATGGGAGGGACACTTGTCACCCTCCCATAGGCTTTTAAACAAATATCCCCTGATTTTCGTCTTTTCCAGCAGAAAATCCCGCCTGGCTGCCGCACATGGCCGCGGCGCTCCACTTCGTAAATTAATTTCCGATTCCGGCGCGGCCTCGCATTCGGCGCCTCGGCTGCAACCCCGCGACTTCAAGCATAACCGGCGCTGCCTCAGATTCTGGCCAGCGCTGCACTTCGAACCGAAATCGCTTTCGATCAAGCACCAAACTTGAAACTTCCATAACTTTTGACTCTGATGTCCTATCGACGAACGGTTTGTTGCGTTGGGATCTAGATTTAACGAACTACACACTAGGCTCTTTAACACCTTGAAATTCTTAACAACTGGGGTACAACACTCCAAGGCAAACTCAAAATCCGTCCAACACATGTTTGTCAACTTATCTATCAACTTCCAAATCTTATATTCCTTGGTATGTTCTTATCTTAACTCCTTGAATTTACGGGGTGTAACAACAACAGGTACCAAGTATGTGAAACTGAAAATACTGTAATGAAATCACATTTCATCATTTTATAAAACCATTTCGCAATAAGTAAACAGTTAGGTCAAGTAAGGGGACGCATATCCCCAAAATGATCACTCACACATAACTATGGGTCTCACGCCCATAATATCAATCATGCCCGTGGAACTCATTCCTCACTGCCGGCAGTACATGATGTAAAACCACACCCATATGTGAACCTGAACACTACATCCTGCCTGCGTCATCAAACCGATCGGGCCAAGTAGAATAGCCAACTACGGTCAAGGCTAGTCATATCCCTTCACGCAAGGTACGGAAGCCAACTACTACCAAAAGCTAGCCACGCAATCGCCGGGCAAAGTATCTTAAGCTAACGCATAATAGCCTACCGTCTCACGAGATATGACCATGGCAAGTATCTTAAGCTATCTACGAGCCCGCCGATACACGAAATGACCAGGACAAGTATCTAAAGTGTGCCTGAACCACATGTACAAATCAAGTCCGTGATCGCTCGTCACCGCGGCAAGCTTCATGGATTAGCCGTCCATGGACAAATAACATAATCCTCATAATGACCGCATGCCCCGGCATCTTACCTCGGTATAAGCATGGCCATGAAACCATCCCATCGACGATACCCGTGGACACCCATCGTGGTCGATGTCCAAAGGAAATAACAAGATAATACTCAAAGTGGACGCATACTGCGGACCATCCAACGTGTCGGTATGTCCAAAAGAAATAACCAGATAATACTCAAAGTGGACGATACTCGTGGACCATCCAACGTGTCGATGTCCAAACAATCAATCGATAGTCGCCCTCCCCGAGACACGGTGAGTACGTAAACAAAACACTTGCACATCAAAGGCTATCACAACAAGATAGGCAAGTTCAACGTACTTTCATTTTATGTCAACAATCCGGGTTTCAACCCCAAAATACTACATACTTTCATTCTTTCAAAAAGACCTCTTTTTACGTAAAAGCCACACGATACTAATACTCGTAGTATCAAAAACACGTTTTCTTTTCAAACCAAATTACTTCACCTTCGTAAAAATCTTTACAAGACTTTTAAAATCAAGTACTCTATACTTTTTTAAACCAAGTGCTTTTCTTTAAAAACAACATCAAGTATACTCTTTAAAACCCAAATAACTTACTCTTTTCAAAACAAGTAACCTATACTTAAATCAAGTTACTTCTCCTTTTCCGAAATCAAGTTGTTTAGCTTTCAAAATCACATCTTTCTTTTATCTTCATAAAGTCGTTATAACTAACTTCCCATAAAGCTATTATAACACTTTATGTTTTAAACAAACAAAATTCATTTCTCACACGTACGTCTACCGTACTATATAGTTCACAACAATCATGCTCAAGAGTATAGGAAGAATCACATACCTTTTTAGCTTAAACCACAAGCCAGGTCAAGTATGCCGCGCGTAGAAGATCCACCTATAATAATCACAATATATCTATCAATCTCTAGTTCCCTTCGTAGCATATTCGAAGTAAACAGTTCCTTTTTCTACAGAAAAATCGGCTGTACCTCCCCCCCCCCCCCCCCCCGCAAACACATAAATAACCTCCCCCTAACAAGGTCTGCTACCAAGCCAACAACTCCAAGGGGATTACACGTCTAACCGAACGTGTTCAATTCTGCCTCACAATAATACTACACAACTCTACTGTAAATACAGTCCAATGTAAATACAGTTCAATCCTTTATAATAATCCTTCCAATATATCTTATACTCAATTCTAAACTACTACAATATGTAATATCCAATTACAATAGGGGGGACATAGATCATTACCTCGATAAGCCCAAAATTATCCAAGATATAAGTCGATCCTGAGCAACGTTTAGCTCCAAATCCTTACGCTCCAACCCGCTCCAAGCAACCCTTAGAAGTTTCTAAACAACTTCTCTAAACACTTCAACCAAGCTAGGAAGATTTTTCTAGGGTTTCGTTTTGCGACTATTGGAATAAAGTAGTATTCCGGGCTCCTAGTATTGAAATAACTTTGGAATACAACTAGGCATAATAGCTAAGGTATTTGGGATTTATACTACAATACTCAAAGTATTTTCTACTCAAGAGGGGGAGGGGGACGAAATCAACTACAAAGGGAGGGAAAATATTTTGCTTTGGAAAGCTTAAGTGTGGATGAAATGAAGTCTTGCACTTAAGGGGGTATTTATAGAGAATTCAAGGGCCAAGATTAATGCAAGTGTGTGGTGAGATTGGGGTACAAGTGTGGTGCCACAAGCCACTTGTCTAAGCAAGACAAGTGGCTAGCCACATGGCAACAAAATCGCCAAGCCAAGTGTCAAGCCATTTCGGCCAAGGCCACCTAAGGGGGTGACACGTGTCGCCCCCCTACTCGTCCAAAATATTTCGTCTTCCGAAAATATCCAAAATACCGAAAATCTCAAAAACAAAGTGGGCCCCACGTGACCATTTCCGAAAATAAAATCTCATAATTCTAATATAATCCAAGAAGCCCAAATACCAAATCTGGGAATCCAATTCCCATCAACGAACCTTTTTCCTTCACAAAACCCGGAAACTTTTCCGTCGAAAAATCACATCTTTCTTTCTTTCCAAAATTTCTGTCGTATTCTCATACGTACGTCCTCACATACATACCCTGGAACTACGTGGTATAACACGTCAGCTATGTGGCGCAGGGAGGATCTGGTAGAGGCTATCGCATTTGCCACGTGTCAGCTTCGTGATATGGTTGTTTAGTATTGTTGGTACGGTAGGTTCTGGTAGCTGGCTTTCATACTTGCCCCGGTCAGTTGATGATGCAGGTTGGATCTGGTAGCTATGCCTTCTTACTTGCCCCGTACGGTTTCTATGACACAGGTGGGACCTGGTGTTCATGTGTACTTCTTGGTGTTATTATATCATAGACTGCCGGCAGTGAGGAAGGTATTCCACGGGCATGATTGATGTTGTGGGCGTGAGACCCATAGTTATATTTGAGTGACGACTTTGAGGGCGTGAGTACCTGACTTGACATGACTGCTTATATATTGTGGACTGTAGTTTGGTTATCATACATGTCTCCTGTTTTTATATAGACTATTATGATTTCATCTACAGTATTTTCGGGCCACATACTGTACTGGCCAGATCGACCTCCTTCGGGCCGCATTCATGCCGCAGTAGAGGTACACGATTGTTGATCCTCGCTCATAGGATCACAGTCAGCGTCGAAGCTCTGTTTCTCGAGGCTTATCTTTGTATAGTCCCCTGTTGTTGTGTACTACATTCGTGGTATGGCGGCCCTGTCCCGTCGTAGTTGTGGTTACATTCTTAGGTGCGTAGTAATCTTGTTGTGGCGGGGTTTGTAAGGGATTTAACTGTTCAATTTTGATATATATACAGGAAGGTAACCGTTTTGGTTAGCCTATTGCTTATTTTATGTCTTGATTCAGGCTTAAGTTTTTATTTCCGCTGATTTTCTCTGATGATTGTATCACTAGGGTGCCCGGGGTAAGGCACCAGTCACGGGCCCGAGGTCGGGTCGTGACATTGATGTGCTAGAATCAGTATGTCTTGTCTTAAATCTCCTCCTATCATAGTGCGCAAGACCAGTATAGGGGTGATGGCTTGAGGACCCCTCTTGTGCAACTCGTAAACTCGATGAGCCAGGTTGACCCACAACCAGAGGAATTGCAAAGTTTAGATCTTCTCCCACACTTCTGGGTATTTGAGGTAGTGTTTGCTCACTATTCTCTATATCAATCAAGTTATCACTACCTACGGGATGTTGACTAGGTGGCGGATCAGGGCAAGGAGGGCCGGTTTTACCCGTAGCAGTGTCAGCACCCGAACATGTAGAAACTCCACCATTGCAAGAAGGTACCAATGGATTACAGTTTTTCTGAGCTTCTTGAGCGTTGATACCTTGCATCAGTTTTCTACACTTCAAGTGGTTGTGTCCAAAAGACGCACAATGATAACAAAAATCCGGGTAGTTCTCATAGTTCACCTTTTGAGTATACCTTCTATTGTCGGGAAGTTTGACACAAAATTCCATAACCGGTTCTGTTATACCCCGTATTTCCAGAGTATGTACGTAAGGGCGTACGTACAAAAGTTTGAGCCTTAAAGTTAAGCATAGGACGAAATTTGTGCACAACCCACTAAAAGAATCGTTTTCCGACGAAACGTTTTACAAAACTTGCGTAGGGAAAATTACGGCTATGTCATTTATTATTTTTGCGGATTTTTCCGAGAGATGAAACATTTTGGACCAACGAGAGGCTCAAGTTGGCGGATTTGGGGCGTCCATTTGCACGATTTCAAGCCTTGGAGTAGGTAGGATATTTTGTTATATTTTGTGTGGTAGATGGATAAGGTACACTTGCCCAAATCTCCACCCTACACTTGCCTACCACTTGGCTTCATCTTGGCCATTGGTTGGCCTATAAATACCCCCCCTAACTTGAAGGTTTTCTTCATCCACAAATTGTCTTCCAAGTCTCAAAATTCCCTCCCCTCTCTTGTAGTGTTTCGTCCAACACCCTCTCCCCCTCTAGCCTAGTGGCTTACGAGAGCCCCACAGCCTAGTGGCTTGAGAGCCCCCTGGTAGAAAGTTGTCTTCCAAGTATAGTTACTATTCCTAAATACCCTAGCCCAAATCCCTTATAGTATTTAAGTAGAAGTTGTGTAGAACTTCTAAGGGCTTCTTGGAGCTATCGGAGCGTGCAAATTAGGAGCTAAACCTTGCTCAGGATCGACATTTAACTTGGATAATTTTGGGCTTATCGAGGTAAATACTCTTGTCCTTCTATTGTAATTGGATATTACATATAAGAATAGTTAAGACTTGAGTATAAGATATAGAAGGATATTAAAGAATAGAATTGAACTGTAATCACAGTAGAAGGGTATAACAGAAGAAGAATTAAATTGTACTTACATAGGACTGTATTTACAGTAGACTTGGGTATCTTGACGGGTAGGGAAGTGCTGCCCAATTTTCCGTAGAATAGAGAACCATCTACTTAGAACTTTATACAGTATAGTCTAGATGTTGATAGACGTATTTTACTGTTATAGGTCGATACTCTGCGCGCGACATATTCGACTTGGCAGGTGGTTTTCGCCAAGAAGGTATGTGATTCTTCCTATCCTCTTGAGCATGATATTTTAAAGTATATAGTACGGTAGACGTACGTGTGTTAACTGAACATGGTTTTACTTGACTTGAGTCTAAATAATAAGAACCTGGAAGTATTTCAAAAGAATTATAATCATTTTTGAAAGAAGAGTAATACTTGATTTTTAAACAGAAAGCTTAAGAGTTATACTAGCTTTATGGGAAGTTAGGTATAACGACTTAAGAAAGATAAAATGAACGGTTTTACTTATTTGTTTATGAAAATCCTGTATTGATTTCTGCAAAGTGTAGTAAGATGGTTTGATAAGTAACATGTTAGGATGCTACGTGTGTTAGTGTCTTGTGATATTGTTATTCTTGTTGTGCTTACGTTGTTAAACGGTAAGTCCGTTGTACTGTTATTATATCACCTACCCCCTTGACTTGTTATACCGAGGGCTTGCCGCCTCGACGCTGGTCTATACGGCTATGCAGTCTGGTGACTATGCGGAGTCTGCGTGTTCGAGATTGATCATTCCGGTGTTTTATCCGTCGCGGGGATGCCCTATGCGGTCCGTGTGACTACGCGTCTATGAGACTATGCGGATCGCGGAGTCCGGAGGGTACCGGGGTTAGCTACCCCGACGCGAGGAATACCTACGCGGTGCGTGTGACCTATGCGATCGCGGAAGTCCAGGATTAGGCACGCATAATGATACTATGGGCGATTGGCCTTGCTTCGATCATTCGCGGCCTAGATAAGACCAGTTACATTAATTCTATTTTGCTCTTGTTTATGTTGTGGCACTATGTGCAGTTGAACTGGTTGTATTTGCAAATGGTTTTAAATACTTTGATTTTACTTCAGTACTTTACAGTTTCACATACTTGGTACCTGTTGTACTGACCTCCTTCGGGGGGCTGCGTTCATGCCGCAGGTAAGGGCAAGCAGGTGCTAGATCCGCATCCTTAGGATCTTTGCTTTGGTGTCAGGAGCTCCATCTTCTCCGGAGGCTCGACTTTTGGTATGGTTCTCCCTGATGTTGTAGATATATGTACATTCAGGGTATGGCGGGGCCCTGTCCCGCCATAGTTGTTTACATTCCTAGAGGTCTGTAGTCATGTTGTAAAGTTGGGATGTAACTGTTCACTCTTTATATATATATGCCGAAAGGCGACTTTTCTCAGATAAATTGTGTCTCAATTTACATTTGTTTCATGTCTTGTTTTTATATTCCGCTGATTACTCTGATGTATGTCTACTTGGGTGCCGTAAGGCACGACCACGCCCCGAACGGGTCGTGACAAAAGTGGTATCAGAGCAGTTAATCCTCGGAAAGTGTCTACAGACCGTATCTAGTAGAGTCTTGATTATCGGTGTGTTGTGCACCACACCAATAATCAGGAGGCTATAGGATATTTAGGATTGGTTTCCATTCTTCTCATTCTGAGATCGTGCCTTAGAGTTGTGTTATAAGTTGGACCCCTCTAACGTATTCCTTTTCTGTAACAGTTATGCCTCCACGTAAGGCAACCCGGGCCCAGAAGGGCAAGGCAGCCGAGGGAGCTGCTAGTAGGACACCGAGAGTCACGAGGGCTCAGGCCCAGTCTATACCTGAGACGGCGAGTTCCATGACGCCGCCGGCCTCAGAGACCACGCACTGCACCTCTCCCGCCCCACACCGCGCAGGAGTTAGGGTACAAGGAGATGGCCCAGTTATTGGCCAGGATTGTGGCCAAACATGAGGATAGGCTGGATGCAGCAGTACCTGCGGTTCACCCGAGATCAGACAGTTTGAGGCTACGGGATTTTCTGAGTTGTAGCCCGCCAGAGTTCTACGGGTCGAGGCCTGAGGATGATCCGCAGGAGTTCATCCGTCAGTTACAGAGGATCATGCGGGTGATCAAGGCTTCAGAGACCGAGTTCGTGATCTTCGGTTCGCATCGGCTGTGTGATACCGCAGTCGATTGGTTTGATTCATGGGAGCTTTCCCGGGGAGAGCATGCGCCTCCAGCAGTATGGGATGAGTTCTCAGAGGCTTTCCTCACTCACTTCTTGCCTCCGCAGATGAGGAGGGCACGGGCCGACAAGTTTTTGTTGCTGAGACAGAGAGGGCGCACAGTTAGGGAGTACAACGTTGAGTTCGATTCGTTGGCTCGATATGTCCCTGCGTTGGTAGCAGATATGGAGGACAGGGTGCACCGCTACGTCACCGGGCTAGATGATTATATGGTCGAGTCTTGTGCGGGTGTTGCTCTTCAGCCGGGTATGGACATTACCCGCATGCAGGCTCATGCACTTGGATGCGAGGAGCGTAGAGACCGACGGGTCGACAGATATCAGCAGCAGAAGAAGGCCAAGACGGCCGGATCTTTTGGTAGCTCTCGGGGTGGGCGGCCTCAGCAGACGTCTAGATTTGCACCACAGCCAGCTCAGAGCACTCCTACATCATTTTCGGTACAACCAGAGTATTCGGGCGTGTCGGGGCCCCGTGACTTGATTTCGGGTAGCAGTGGTCGACCGATCGAGGTCCGCTCAGTGTGTCCGATGTGGTAGATTCCATTCGGGAGGTTGTGGTACTACTTCGGGAGCTTGCTACACTTGTGGCCAGCAGGGTCATTATGCGAGAGTCTGTCCGACCGTGGCTACGATGGTAGGGTCACCTGCAGGTGCTGCCGGTCTCATCCCTTCGATTACTCGCCCGGAGGCGTGGTACTCATGGACCAGCAGGTCGCGGCAGAGGTCGTGGCGCGGGTCCCAGTTCTAGCGGTCCTCAGAACCGCATTTATGCCTTGTCCAGCCGGCAGGACCAGGAGGCGTCGCCTGACGTCGTCACAGGTACCTTATCAGTTTCTGGTTATGATGTGTATGCCTTGATAGATCCGGGTTCTACTCTGTCCTATATATCTCCCCTTATTGCTAGTAAGATAGGGATAGAGCCTGTATCCATAGACCCTTTTGAGGTAGCTACGCCAGTGGGCGATTCGATGGTAGCTCGGCGGGTATATAGGGCTTGCCCAGTGACTTTATGCAGTCGTCAGACCCTAGCCGACTTGATAGAGTTGGACATGACTGATTTCGATGTGATCATGGGCATGGATTGGTTAGCTTCTTGCTACGCCAATGTAGACTGCAGGGAGAGAGTGGTACGGTTCCAGTTTCCTGGGGAGCCGGTTATTGAGTGGGAGGGGAACACTGTCGCTGGGGTAGGTTTATTTCCTACCTCAAGGCTAGGAAGATGGTGCAGAAGGGTACATCTACCATCTCGTCGGGTGTTTGATAATCGAGGCGCAGTGCGATTTTGATCGGCCCAGAGTCGAGAGTTCCCAGACGTGTTTCCAGACGACCTCCCGGGTATCCCTCCTGAGAGGGAGATAGAGTTTTGTATCGATGTGCTGCCAGACACTCGGCCTATTTCCATTCCGCCATACAGAATGGCACCTGCCGAGTTGAGAGAGCTGAAGGACCACCGAGAGATTTCTTTGGAGAAGGGCTTCATCAGCCTAGTGTTTCTCCCCGGGAGCGCGGTATTGTTCGTGAAGAAGAAGGATGGACGCCGCGCATGTGTGATTGATGTGCACGGTGAACAAGGTGACTATTAAGAACAGATACCCCTTCCTGATTGATGATTTGTTCGACCACCGCAGGTGCGAGTAGATGTTTCTCCAAGATTGATCTGCGATCGGGCTATCATCAGGTACGAGTCAGAGAGGCGGATGTCCCTAGGACTGCATTCCGGACCCGGTACGGGCATTATGAGTTCAGGGTCATGTCTTTCGGGTTGACCAATGCTCCGGCGGTATTCATGGATTTGATGAACCGAGTGTTCAAGCCATTTTTTGACACGTTTGTGATAGTGTTCATTGATGATATCTTGGTTTATTCTCGCTCAGAGCAGGAGCATGCGGAGCATTTGAGGACTGTGCTGAGAGTTCTCCAGGACCAGCAGTTATACGCCAAGTTTTCGAAATGTGAGTTCTGGTTGACTTCGGTGGCTTTTCTTGGGCATATAGTCGGGGCCGATGGTATTCAGGTGGATACGACCAAGATCGAGGCAGTCAGGAGTTGGCCTAGACCTACTACTCCGACAGAGGTTCGCAGTTTTCTGGGCCTTGCAGGTTATTATCGGCGGTTCGTAGAGAAGTTTGCTTCTATCTCTGCACCATTGACTAGGCTGACTCAGAAGGAAGCTAAGTTTCAGTGGACTGATGCGTGTGAGCAGGGTTTCCGCCATGAAGGAGAGATCGACGATCGCCTCGTTTACTCTTCCGCAGGTCCAGACGGCTATGTCGTGTATTGTGATGCGTCAGGCATCGAGTTGGGATGTGTGTTGATGCAGCAGGGCAAGGTTATAGCGTACGCATCCCGACAGCTTAAGAAGCATGAGAGGAACTACCCCACCCATGATTTGGAGTTGGCAGCGGTGATTCACGCCTTGAAGATCTGGAGGCACTATTTGTATGGGGTTCATGTGGATATTTATATAGACCACAAGAGCCTCCAGTATATCTTCAGCCAGAGGGAGCTGAACTTACGGCGCAGGCGGTGGTTAGAGTTACTTAAGGATTATGATGTCGATATCCTGTACCACCCGGGGAAGGCCAATGTTGTGGCAGATGGCCTTAGTCGTAGGTCGATGGGTAGCCTATCAGATGTGCAGTCGGAGAAGAGGGGCATAGTTCGTGATTTGCATCAGTTAGCGAGCCTTGGAGTCCGATTGATTGATTCTGATAGCAGTGGGGTTCGAGTTTGAGAGGTTGCCGAGTCTTCCATCGCCGGCGAGGTGAAGAGGCAACAGTTGAGGATCCGCTTTTGACGGTACCACGATACGGCTCTTCGTGAGGAAGGGTCCTTTGAGGTAGCACTTTGATGGGTGCTAAGGTTCGAGGGCGAGTTGTGTGTTCGGATATTGCAGACTTCGCAGCAGAGTTCTGGGAAGCACACAAGACGTTACTCTATCCATCCGGTCGACCAAGATGTACCACGACCTCGATCCGTGTATTGGTGGGATGGCTCAAGAGGACGTTGCGAGTTTGTGGCTCGCGCCGTGTTGTCGCAGTGAAGGTAGAGCACCGGAGGCACGTGGTTTGTTGCGACGATAGAGATCCCGACACGGAAGTGGGAGGTGATCAACATGGACTTTATCACAGATTAGCTCGCACTCGGAGGAAGCATGATTCTATCCGGTTATGGTCGACAGTCGACGAAATCAGCCCACTTTCTTCCCGTCGGGGCGACTTTTTCTACCGAGGATTATGCGCACTTTACATCCGAGAGATCGTCGATCGCATGGAGTCCCTATTTCGATCATATCGCATGCAGGAGCCCGTTTACGCTAACTGGAGGTATTTCGAATGGTTTAGGACGCAGTGAGCACGAGTTCGCATTCCATCCACGCAGCACGGGACAGCCGAGCGCACTATCCGCACTCTTGAGGATATCTGCGAGCTGTGTTATTGACCGTGGGTATGGCCCGATGATCATTTGCCTCTAGTTGAGTTTGCGTATAATAATAGCTACCACTCCAAAGATTCGACGGCGCCATGAGGCCTTGTATGGGAGGAAGTGCGGATCGCCGATAGTTGGTTTGATGGGGCGAGGTGCGATTAGTGGGACCCGATGGTGCAGCGAGCCGGATATGGTGAAGCCTATCCAGAGCGATTCTTGACACTCAGAGTCGACAGAAGTCATATGCAGATCATCGTCGTCGGCATCTAGAGTTTGAGGTTGATGATTGGGTTTTCCTGAAGGTGTCACCCATGAAGGGTGTGATGAGGTTCGGGAAGAAAGGGGAAACTCAGCCCAAGGTACATTGGGCCCTATCATATTGTCCGCAGGGTAGGCAAGGTTGCCTACGAGTTGGATCTGCCGTCCGATCTGGAGGCAGGGCATCCGGTTTTTCACGTTTCTATGCTGAGGAGATGTATCGGGGATCCATCTAGGGTATACCCGATTGACGATGTCCAGGTGACGAGGGGTTATCGTATGAGGAGATTCCCATAGCGATAATCGATCGTCGAGTTAGCGTCTGACCAAGGACGCGTGGCTTCCGTCAAAGTCTTGTGGCGAACGAGCTCGAGGAGGAGATGACATGGGAAGCCGGGAGGACATGAGGCGTAAGTATCCTCACCTATTCCCACACCTCCAGGTAACTCACTTTCCTACTTGTAAATTTTCATTGTCATATATGCCTAAGTGTTGTTTTGTGGCCGTATGTGGCATTTGCAAACTGTTTAAGTTATGAGGAACTTTATCATTATCTGTCTTGGGAAGGAACATTCGGGACGAATGTTTCTAAGGAGGGGAGAATGTTATACCCCGTATTTCCAGAGTATGTACGTAAGGGCGTACGTACAAAAGTTTGAGCCTTAAAGTTAGGCATAGGACGAAATTTGTGCACAACCCACTAAAGAATCGTTTTCCTAAGCGTTTTACAAAACTGCGTAGGGAAAATTCCGGCTATGTAATTTATTATTTTGGCGGATTTTTCCGAGAGATGACACGTTTTGTACCAACGAGAGGGCGACACTTGTCACCCTCGAGTTGGATTTCTTGGCCCATTTGCACGATTTCAAGCCTTGGAGTAGGTAGGATATTTTGTGATATTTTGTGTGGTAGGTGGATAAGGTACACTTGCCCAAATCTCCACCCTACACTTGCCTACCACTTGGCTTCATCTTGGCCATTGGTTGGCCTATAAATAGCCCCCCTAACTTGATGGGTTTCTTCCTCGACGAATTGTCTTCCAAGTCTCAAAATTCCCTCCCCTATCTTGAAGCGTTACGTCCAACACCCGCGCCCCCTCTCGACTAGTGGCGTCGGCCGAGCGCCCCCCCCCCCCTGGTAGAAAGTTGTCTACCAAGTATAGTTACTATTCCTAAATACCCTAGCCCAAATCCCTTATAGTATTTAAGTAGAAGTTGTGTAGAACTTCTGGGGCTTCTTGGAGCTATCTGAGCGTGCAAATTAGAGCTAAACCTTGCTCAGGATCGACATTTAACTTGGATAATTTTGGGCTTATCGAGGTAAATACTTTTGTCCTTCTATTGTAATTGGATATTACATATAAGAATAGTTAAGACTTGAGTATAAGATATAGAAGGATATTAAAGAATAGAATTGAACTGTAATCACAGTAGGGGTATATGAAGAAGAATTAAACTGTACTTACATAGGACTGTATTTACAGTAGACTTGGGTATCTTGACGGGTAGGGAAGTGCTGCCCAATTTTTCGTAGAATAGAGAACCCTCTGCTTAGAACTTTATACAGTATAGTCTAGACGTTGATAGACGTATTTGACTGTTATAGGTCGATACTCTGCGCGCGACATATTCGACTTGGCAGGTGGTTTTCTCCAAGAAGGTATGTGATTCTTCCTATCCTCTTGAGCATGATATTTTAAAGTATATAGTACGGTAGAGCGACGTGTTAAGCGAACATGGTTTTACTTGACTTGAGTCTAAATAATAAGAACCTGGAAGTATTTCAAAAGAATTATAATCATTTTTGAAAGAAGAGTAATACTTGATTTTTAAACAGAAAGCTTAAGAGTTATACTAGCTTTATGGGAAGTTAGGTATAACGACTTAAGAAAGATAAAAGGAACGGTTTTACTTATTTGTTTATGAAAATCTGTATTGATTTACGCAAAGTGTAGTAAGATGGTTTGATAAGTAACATGTTAGGATGCTACGTGTGTTAGTTTCTTGTGATATTGTTATTCTTGTTGTGCTTACGTTGTTAAACGGTAATTCCGATGTACTGTTATTAAATCACATACCCCCTTGACTTTTTATACCGAGGGCTTTCCACCCTTGATGAGGTCTATACGGCTATGCGATCTGTGTGACTATGCGGAGTCGCGGAGTTCGAGGATTGATCATTCGGTGTTTAATCCGTCGCGGGGATGCCCTATGCGGTTTGTGTGACTACGCGTCTATGAGACTATGCGGATCGCGGAGTCGGGAGGTGCCGGGGTTAGCTACCCCGTCGCGAGGAATACATCATGCGGGTCTGTGTGTGACCTATGCGGACTGCGGGAAGTCCAGGATTAGGCACGCATAATGATACTATGGGCGATTGGCCTTGCTTCGATCATTCGCGGCCTAGATAATACCAGTTACATTAATTCTATTTTGCTCTTGTTTATGTTGTGGCACTATGCGATTGAATCGTTGTATTTGCAAATGGTTTTAAATACTTTGATTTTACTTCAGTACTTTACAGTTTCACATACTTGGTACCTGTTGTACTAACCTCCTTCGGGGGGCTGCGTTCATGCCGCAGGTAAGGGCAAGCAGGTGTTAGATCCGCATCCTTAGGATCTTTGCTTTGGTGTCAGGAGCTCCATCTTCTCCGGAGGCTCGACTTTTGGTATGGTTCTCCCTGATGTTGTAGATATATGTACATTCAGGGTATGGCGGGGCCCTGTCCCGCCATAGTTGTTTACATTCCTAGAGGTCTATAGTCATGTTGTAAAGTTGGGATGTAACTGTTCACTCTTTATATATATATGCCGAAAGGCGACTTTTCTCAGATAAACTGTGTCTCAATTTACATTTGTTTCATGTCTTGTCTTTATATTCCGCTGATTACTCTGATGTATGTCTACTTGGGTGCCCCG
Source organism: Przewalskia tangutica (assembly GCA_029844215.1). Taxonomy (NCBI): domain Eukaryota; kingdom Viridiplantae; phylum Streptophyta; class Magnoliopsida; order Solanales; family Solanaceae; genus Przewalskia; species Przewalskia tangutica. Next base: position 49,119,059 of record CM056730.1, read on the forward strand.
GTAAGGCACCAGTCACGGGCCCCGGAATGGGTCGTGACATGTTCTTTGCTGACATCTACTTCCACTAATGTCACGACCCGACCTCGGGCCCGCGACTGGTGCCTTACCCCGGGCACCATAGTGATACAACATCAGAGAAAATCAGCGGAAATAAAAACTTAAACAGGAAACAAGATACAACATAAGAAAACAGGCTAACCAAAACGGTCACCTTCAAGTATATACATAAAACCGAACAGTTACAATCCTTTACAAACCCTGCCCACAACAGTGCTACAGACCTCTAAGAATATAACAACAACTATGACGGGACAGGGCCCCGCCATACCCCTGAATGTACAAGTTCCTACAATGACAGGGGACTATACCAAAAGATAAGCCTCCGGAGAAACGGAGGTTCCCAACGCTGAACTGCGATCCTATGAGCGATGATCAACAACTGGTGTACCTCTACCTGCGGCATGAACGCGGCCAGAAGGAGGTCGAACGGTACCAAGTATCTGGCCCGAAAAATACTATAATGAAATCACATTTCATCATTTGATAATACCATTTCGCAATAAGTAAACAGTTATGTCAAGTAAGGGGACGCATATCCTCAAAATAATCACTCACAAATAACTATGGGTCTCACGCCCGTAATATCAATCATGCCCGTGGAACTCATTCCTCACTGTCGGCAGTACATGATGTAAAAACAACACCCGTATGTGAACCTGAACACTAGATCCTGCCTGCGTCATCAAACCGATCGGGCCAAGTAGAATAGCCAACTACCAGTCCAAAAGCTAGTCATAAAACTTCACGGGCAAAGTACGGAAGCCAACTACCAGTCCAAAAGCTAGCCACGCAACTGGCCGAGGCAAGTATCTTAAGCTAACGTACCATAGCCTACCGTCTCACGAGATATGACCGAGGCAAGTATCTTAAGCTATCTACCAGAGCCTGCCGATACACGAGAAATTACCAGGACAAGTATCTAAAGTGTGCCTGTAACCACATGTACAAATCAAGCCCGTGATCGCTCGTCACCGCGGCAAGCTTCATGGATTAGCGGTCCATGGACTAATAACATAACCCGGGAATTTAACCCTCACAATGACCGCATGCCCCGGCATCTTACCTCGGTATAAGCATGGCCATGAAATCATCCTACTGGACGCATACCCGTGGACCATCCATCGTGTCAGTATGTCCAAAGAAAATAACAAGATAATACTCAAAGTGGACGCATACCCGTGGACCATCCAACGTGTCAGTATGTCCAAACAATCAATCAGATAGTCGGCCCTCCCCGAGAGACACGGTAGCACAGAAACAAAACACTTGCACATCAAAGGCTATCACAACAAGCATAGGCAAGTTCAACGTACTTTCATTTTATATCAACAATCCGGGTTTCAACCCCAAAATACTACATACTTTCATTCTTTCAAAAAGACCTCTTTTTATGTAAAAGCCACACGATACTAATACTCGTAGTATCAAAAACACGTTTTCTTTTCAAACCAAATTACTTCACCTTCGTAAAAATCTTTACAAGACTTTTAAAATCAAGTACTCTATACTTTTTAAACCAAGTGCTTTTCTTTTAAAACAACATCAAGTATACTCTTTAAAACCCAAATAACTTACTCTTTTCAAAACAAGTAACCTATACTTAAATCAAGTTACTTCTCTTTTTCCGAAATCAAGTCGTTTATAAGTCAAGTCTCTTAACTTTCAAAATCAAGTCGTTTAGCTTTCAAAATCAAATCTTTCTTTTATCTTCATAAAGTCGTTATAACTAACTTCCCATAAAGCCATTATAACACTTTATGTTTTAAACAAACAAAATTCATTTCACACACGTACGTCTACCGTACTATATAGTTCACAACAATCATGCTCAAGAGTATAGGAAGAATCACATACCTCTTCGGCTTAAACCACAAGCCAAGTCGAGTATGCCGCGCGTAGAAGATCCACCTATAATAACCACAATAAATCTATCAACCTTTAGTTCTCTTTGTAGCAAAATTCTAAGTACAGGGATCCTTATCCTACGGAAAATTCGGCAGCACCTCCCCCCCCCCCCCCCCGCAATCACATAAATAACCTCCTGCAACAAGGCCTGCTACCAAGCCAACAACTCCAAGGGGATTACACGTCTAACCGGACGTGTACAATTCTACCTCACAATAATACTACACAAGTCTACTGTAAATACAGTCCAATGTAAATACAGTTCAATCCTTTATAATCATCCTTCCAATATATCTTATACTCAATTCTAAACTACTACAATATGTAATATCCAATTACAATAGGGGGACATAGATCATTACCTCGATAAGCCCAAAATTATCCAAGATTATAAGTCGATCCTGAGCAACGTTTAGCTCCAATTCCTTACGCTCCAACCCGCTCCAAGCGACCCTTAGAAGTTTCTAAACAACTTCTCTTAACACTTCAACCAAGCTATGAAGATTTTTCTAGGGTTTCATTTTGCGACTATTGGAATAAAGTAGTATTTCCGGGCTCCTAGTATTGAAATAACTTTGGAATACTACTAGGGATACTAGGCTAAGGTATTTGGGATTATACAACAATACTTGAAGTATTTCTCTACACAAGTGGGAGGGGGACGAGAACAAGCTAAAGGGAGGGAGTATTTTGCCTTGGAAAATCTTTAAGTGTGGGATGATAATAAGTCTTGAACTAAGGGGGTATTTATAGAGGAATCAAGGGTCAAGATCATAGCAAGTGTGTGGTCAAGATTGGGCCATGTGTGTGTGGGTCCCACCACACCACATGGCCAACGAAAATAAGGGCCAAGTGCCATGGCCATTTCGTCCAAGGGGACAAGTGGCTAGACACTTATCCCTCCAATTCGGCCCACATGGCCACCTAGGGGGGGTGACACGTGTCTCCCCCTTACTCGTCCAAAATATTTCGTCTTCCAAAAAATATCCAAAATACCGAAAATCTCAAAAACAAAGTGGGCCCCACAAAACCGTAAATTTCTCCCGTGGGTCCCACGTGACCATTTCTGAAAATAAAATCTCATAATTCTAATATAATCCAAGAAGCCCAAATACCAAATCTGGGATCCAATTCCCATCAACGAACCTTTTTCCTTCACAAAACCCGGAAACTTTTCCGTCGAAAAATCTCATCTTTCTTTCTTTCCAATATTACTGTTGTATTCTCGTACGTACGTCCTCACATACATACCATGGAACTACGGGGAGTAACATTCTTCCCCCCTTAGAAACATTCGTCCCGAATGTTCCTTCTAAGTCTCTAAACATACGTGCGCCGGTATAGTCTCCAATACTATACTTACAAAACCGATCATGCCACCAATGGCCAGAATATAACATGTGCGCAAAACTCAAATCCAAGCCAACGAGGAATCATTTCTAATCTCACAAAAGCTCCCACTAGCTTCAATTTACTCTAAGGCCATTCCTGGCCTTCACGATCCGATTCTGGTCGAACGCATCCACGAACCCGTACGATGTCTACCTAGACTTGGGCCTAGCACCCTCGTGACCCTATCACAAAGCGGGACCACCACAAATTGACCCCACCCCAATCCGGGCTGCGGGTTGACCCGCGACCTTGCCTCAACCCGACCCATTTCGCGCCAAGCTCTTGTTCCCCGATCCGGAACAATCTCACTAATCAAGTCACGAAAACCTAGTGGTCTTCTTAGCTCAACTACCCTCTTATAATTCACACCACTCAGGGACTTATCACACAATTATACCCCACGTATACTATGCACTCCGACAAAGGTCAATCGTAAACAAAATCTTTTACTCAAGACGGCCTCACATCTAATGTCTCCACGTATTATATTCTAAGGCTCACAATTTCCCTGTCCCCAATCTTACCTTTTCAACTAACCATGTTTTCTAATCACAATTAACACAATGCTATCTGTACATAACACTTAAAATATACTCATTTTATCACACATACTAATCTCTAGAGGGTTAAGGATATACCTGTATCTACTGCTTCACTTCCCCTTTGTTGCTCTAATCATAATCCTGCCCTGTTGGGCGCATAGCTAGAGAAGGTGATGAACTAGCCACTGATCCAGAAGGCTGAGTCTCTACATCCGCGCTACCTCTGGTCGGGCAATTTCTCGCAAAATGGCCCTGCTGGCCGCATGTATAACAAGTTGTCGAAGTAGTACGACACTCCCCACAATGACACCTACCACAACACCCACACAGAGGTGGGGGTGGCCTCCTCTGGCTAACACCCCTTCCTCTCCGAACCACTGAAACCGCAACTGACCTGGTAGGCTGAGTCCTCCTACCTGTATCCCTCCTACTAGAACATTCTCTCCTCACATGGCCCTGACGGCCGCAGGTAAAACAAGCACTAGCAAAAAGACGACATTCCCCGGGATGACGCCTGTCACATCGTGAACACTGAGGAAAAACTGAATCCGACTGGCTAGAACCAATGTATATCTGTGAACCAGAAGCCCTGGAGCTCTGACCAACTCCTGCATACCCCGAACGTCCTGAAGTCTGTGGAGGACCACTCTGCACTGGCGGAGGCGCATATCTAGTCTGCTGCTGAGGCGGTTCGCCTCGAAAGTTACCAAAGGACCCTGCTGATCTGGCCCTCTTCTGCTGATCTTGGTTAATCCATCGATCTCTACGTTCCTCAGCCTGCTGCGCATAAGCCCGCACGCGGGCCATGTCCATACAACACCCATATGTGAACCTGAACACTAGATCCTGCCTGCGTCATCAAACCGATCGGGCCAAGTAGAATAGCCAACTACCAGTCCAAAAGCTAGTCATAAAACTTCACGGGCAAAGTACGGAAGCCAACTACCAGTCCAAAAGGTAGCCACGCAACTGGCCGAGGCAAGTATCTTAAGCTAACGTACCATAGCCTACCGTCTCACGAGATATGACCGAGGCAAGTATCTTAAGCTATCTACGAGCACGCGATACACGAAATGACCAGGACAAGTATCTAAAGTGTGACTGTAACCACATGTACAAATCAAGCCCGTGATCGCTCGTCACCGCGGCAAGCTTTTTGGATTAGCGGTCCATGGACTAATAACATAACCCGGGAATTTAACCCTCACAATGACCGCATGCCCCGGCATCTTACCTCGGTATAAGCATGGCCATGAAACCATCCTACTGGACGCATACCCGTGGACCATCCATCGTGTCAGTATGTCCAAATGAAATAACAAGATAATACTCAAAGTGGATGCATACCCGTGGACCATCCAACGTGTCAGTATGTCCAAACAATCAATCAGATAGCCGGCCCTCCCCGAGAGACACGGTAGCACAGAAACAAAACACTTGCACATCAAAGGCTATCACAACAAGCATACGCAAGTTCAACGTACTTTCATTTTATATCAACAATCCGGGTTTCAACCCCAAAATACTACATACTTTCATTCTTTCAAAAATACCTCTTTTTATGTAAAAGTCACACGATACTAATACTCGTAGTATCAAAAACACGTTTTCTTTTCAAATTAAATTACTTTACCTTCGTAAAAATCTTTACAAGACTTTTAAAATCAAGTACTCTATACTTTTTAAACCAAGTGCTTTTCTTTTAAAACAACATCAAGTATACTCTTTAAAACCCAAATAACTTACTCTTTTCAAAACAAGTAACCTATACTTAAATCAAGTTACTTCTCCTTTTCCGAAATCAAGTCGTTTATAAGTCAAGTCTCTTAACTTTCAAAATCAAGTCGTTTAGCTTTCAAAATCAAATCTTTCTTTTATCTTCATAAAGTCGTTATAACTAACTTCCCATAAAGCCATTATAACACTTTATGTTTTAAACAAACAAAATTCATTTCACACACGTACGTCTACCGTACTATATAGTTCACAATCAATCATGCTCAATAGTATAGGAAGAATCACATACCTCTTCGGCTTAAACCACAAGTCAAGGCGAGTATGCTGCGCGTAGAAGATCCACCTATAATAACCACAATAAATCTATCAACCTCTAGTTCTCTTTGTAGAAAAATTATAAGTACAAGGATCCTTATCCTACGGAAAATTCGGCAGCACCTCCCCCCCCCCCTCCCCCCCGCAATCACATAAATAACCTCCTGCAACAAGGCCTGCTACCCAGCCAACAACTCCAAGGGGATTACACGTCTAACCGGACGTGTACAATTCTACCTCACAATAATACTACACAAGTCTACTGTAAATACAGTTCAATCCTTTATAATCATCCTTCCAATATATATTATACTCAATTCTAAACTACTACAATATGTAATATCCAATTACAATAGGGGGACATAGATCATTACCTCGATAAGCCCAAAATTATCCAAGATTATAAGTCGATCCTGAGCAACGTTTAGCTCCAATTCCTTACGCTCCAACCCGCTCCAAGCGACCCTTAGAAGTTTCTAAACAACTTCTCTTAACACTTCAACCAAGCTATGAAGATTTTTCTAGGGTTTCATTTTGCGACTATTGGAATAAAGTAGTATTTTCGGGCTCCTAGTATTGAAATAACTTTGGAATACTACTAGGGATACTAGGCTAAGGTATTTGGGATTATACAACAATACTTGAAGTATTTCTCTACACAAGTGGGAGGGGGACGAGAACAAGCTAAAGGGAGGGAGTATTTTGCCTTGGAAAATCTTTAAGTGTAGGATGATAATAAGTCTTGAACTAAGGGGGTATTTATAGAGGAATCAAAGGTCAAGATCATAGCAAGTGTGTGGTCAAGATTGGGCCATGTGTGTGTGGGTCCCACCACACCACATGGCCAACGAAAATAAGGGCCAAGTGCCATGGCCATTTCGGCCAAGGGGACAAGTGGCTAGACACTTGTCCCTCCAATTCGGCCCACATGGCCACCTAAGGGGGTGACACGTGTCGCCCCCTTACTCGTCCAAAATATTTCGTCTTCCGAAAATATCCAAAATACCGAAAATCTCAAAAACAAAGTGGGCCCCACAAAACCGTAAATTTCTCCCGTGGGCCCCACGTGACCATTTCCGAAAATAAAATCTCATAATTCTAATATAATCCAAGAAGCCCAAATACCAAATCTGGGAATCCAATTCCCATCAACGAACCTTTTTCCTTCACAAAACCTGGAAACTTTTCCGTCGAAAAATCTCATCTTTCTTTCTTTCCAATATTATTGTTGTATTCTCGTACGTACGTCCTCACATACATACCCTGGAACTACGGGGTGTAACAACTAAGACTCTTGCATAATTCATTTTTGACCTCTCCTTAGTATATTGATCCGTGTATAGAGGCTTTCCCACACGCGAAGCAATCTTGCTAAGGCCTGTTGCACTCCAAATCGAGAGGGGGATGTCATGGAAAGTGACCCAGATAGGAATGTCCATGAATAAATCATCTGTTAATAAAACTCCCTTATTAATAGGTTTTAGCATCATAGTTTTACCGAAGACCATATATGGGCCGCCATGGAGTACATTTGTGCGATCTTCTTCCGTCATGAATTTGAAAACTGTCCATCCTTTGCCATACGGGATGATACGACACTTCACTCCCCATCCCTTCACAATAGAATTCAATATCTCTCTTCCCGGGAAAGGGCCCGTGAAGCACCCTATTAGGCAATATCCCCATGTTTCAATAAAGGGGACTTCATCTGTAGCTTCAAGTTCCACATCTTCTCCTTGTTGTTCAATAAATTGTAACTTCATACCCTTTTCTTCAAGTCTGGTACCCGCAAAAACTCCCGCATAGGTCTTCTTATGCGGAATGGAACCTTTGCGTTGATTCGGGGGTAAATCATTATTTGTTGCATCAACGGGTGGAGTCTCATGTTGGTTTCTAAATTCATTTGTGGCCAAATTATCAGTAGATTTCCCGTGAGGTGTAGACTGAGGGAAATGGTTAGAGTGAATAGAGCTCGGCCCCACTTTAGGAGATAGGATGCGTGTGCCATTTGGAATAGTAGGGAAATTATCATGAATTCCGGGAGGTATTGATGGTTGGGAGGAAATTGGGGGTGTGTCATCTTGGATTTCGGGGAACATTGAAGAAGTAGAAGATGAGAGAGGAGGATTGTTAATAACGTTTCCCATACCCAAGGAAGAAGTAAAAGCAAAAGAGCTATTGAGATTCTTGTGTTGGATACCACTAAGCAAGCCGGCTAAAGTAGGAAAGGCCTTATTAGTAACACTTAATGAATTCGAAGGAAGTTGCCTCATTAAGTGAGGTAACTCTTTGGTTCCCGCGGTATTAAAGTGTGACTCTTTGGTTCCCGCGATATTAATGTTTGGAGGGTAACTAGGCTCCTTGGGGGTAGATGACCCTTCGGTTCTCCCAACTTTCATTGAACCACGCATACCGGTAATATTCTTAGACCCATGGACTCCCTCCTGACCCGTCATAGCCATTTGACCCGTACCCTGACCCGGTTTTGACCCGAGGATACCATCATGCATAGTTTTGTCGATTGCAATTCCTGTCCCTGATTCTCTAACTTTTTCGGCTTGCCTGATTAAGTTTCCAGGCTGTGAAGAGATTATTTTAGCGTTGTGATTGCCATGCTCTTCCGTTATGGTCCCGGAGCTTACCAATTGACCCGTGATAGAATCGCCATCCCTAGGAGATAAAGGAGTGTCTTTAACCATCCGAATTTCCCTACCATTGCCGGGAGATTCGAAAGAGTCTTTTCCAAAAGGCTTGTGGACAGTGTTACAGTCATCTATTGTATTCACTTCTGGAGTAGTATTAGGAGAAATCATTTCCGGATTGATGGCTGACGGAACATGAACCTTTCCACCTTCGAACTCGCTTATATCCAAGCTCTCGATTTCTATACTTTTTCCCCATTCATGTATCCTTTGCAACGTAAACTCATCTACCACATGCTCAAGTGGAATGCACAAATCAGGCGGAACATGTACTAACACCGTGGGATCCGAAATTGCCGGAATTAAGTTTTCCTCAACTAAGGTTGGGCTTCCACCGTTCTTTTTCTTTTTCTTGGTTCTAGACTTCGTAGATCCTCCGGAACCTCCGGAATCATTGCTAGAGCGAGTATAACGCTTAGTCTTTTTCATGTCATGAACATTAAGCTTCGATCAGTGAAGAAACAATGGTTAATTTTAGAGGGAGACGGACAAACCGAAAGAGCAACTAAGGGAAAAAACGTTGAGAGTGTTTATATGATATGTGGAAGGAAGATTGAAAAGATTTGGACCTTATTAAGATGTTAAAAACTGAAATTGGCATGCTAGCCATTAAAGTTGTTAAAAATCGAGAATTGACATGCTAGCCATTAAAGTTGTTAAAACATTACCTATTACTTGTTGACATGAAGGAATCTTATTAATAACACGTTAATGTAACTTATATAAAGATTGGAATATAAGTTGGAATATTAAAGAAGTAATGAAACAAGTATAGGCATGCTAGCCGAAAACTGGACAGTTTTGATTGTAGTAGTTGACCAAGAACACCAACTAAAGGACTGGATTAATGGATTATATTAGTGGACTAATGGACTGTTTTTACATTGGACTATGGACTATTTTTACATTGGACTATGGACTAGTTTTAGTGGACAGTTTTGGTAGATTAAGGGGCTGAATTTTACACGTCAAGTTAGGCGTGTAATCCCCTTTGACTTGCTGTATTATTGCGCCTTAAATGTGGAAATTGGTTATTGATTTCGGGCCTTGAAAAAGGTGGAAAAGTACGTAGAAACAGGGGAAGTGCTGCCCAATTTTCCGTAGAATAAGAGACCTTATGCTTAGAAGTATTCTACGAAGAAAACTAGAAGTTGATAGACGTGTTATGGTTATTATAGGTTGATACTCTACGCGCGGCATATTCGACTTGGCAAATGGATTAAGCCGAGGAGGTATGTGAACTATTCCTATCCTCTTGAGCATGATTATTATGAAATATATAGTACGGTAGACGTACGTGTGTTAAATGAATTTGGTTGCATTTTGATGTCCTTGACTTGACTTCTAAATCTTAAGAGCCTTGAATTATTCTAAAAAGTTGTGAATTATTATTCGGAAAGAAATTGATACTTGGTTTTTAAAAGAATAAGTTCTTTGGTTTCTCAAAAGAGTGTGATTGTTTGAATTGCTTAAAATATAAGTGTTATAATAACTTTATGGGAAGTTAATTATAACGACTTAAGGAGGATAAAAAGAACGGTTTACTTACATGATTTTAAAGGCCTTGTAATGATTTCTGAAGGTGTAGTAACTTGGTTTGATAAGTAAACATGTCTTGATACTACGGGTGTTAGTGTCTTGAGACATTTTGTGTTAAGGGGGTTTTCTTGATTTGCCTATGTTGTTTACGATAAGTCGGTTGTGCTTGTATTATATCACTTACCCCCCTGACACGTTGCGTGACACATATTCGGCGGGAATTGCTCCTCCCGATGCGAGGAATACCTCATGTGGGTCCAAGGGGCTCATGCGGGACGAGGTCCTATGCGAGGAATACCCTCATGCGAGTCCAAGGGGCTCATGCGGGACATGGTCCTATGTATTACAGCGGTTTTGCTTCCCCCCATGCGAGAAATACCTCATGCGGGTCCACGCGACCTATGCGGATTGCGGGAGTCCAGGATTAGGGTTTGTACAATGATACTATGGGCGAATGGCCCTAGTTTGATCATTGGCTGCCTATTCAGAACCGGCCAGGTAACACCTATTTGCTCTCATATATACTATGGCACTGTGTACTGTTAATTGGTTTTTCATACATGTCTGTGGATTTGTTTTGGACTATTGCGATTTCATTACAGTACTTTCAGTTTCACATACTTGGTACCTGTTTTGTACCGACCTCCTTCGGGGGGACTGCGTTCATGCCGCAGGTAGAGGTACACCAGTTGTTGATCTTCGCTCATAGGATCACAATTCTGCGTTTTGGGATGCTCCGTTTCTCCGGAGGCTTATCTTTTGGTATGGTTCTCTGTCAGTGTATGTACAGGTACATTCAGGGGTATGACGGGGCCCTGTCCCGTCATAGTTTTTATGTCAAAAACTCTTAGAGGTCTGTAGTCCTGTTGTGAGTTGGGTTTGTAAATGATGTAACTGTTCGGGCTTTTTATATATATATGTTGAAAGACGACCTTTTCGGTTATCCTGTTTCCTATTTCTGCATTATTCCATGTCTTATTCCGCTGGTTTTCTCTGACGTATACCTATTAGGGTGCCCGGGTAAGGCACCAGTTGCGGGCCCGAGGTCGGGTCGTGACATGAGACCTTCAGCCCGGTTGTCAAACCGGCTACCATCCACACAGTTTTGAGCATTGTCATGGACAAACACTGGCCGATCCATCAGCTTGATGTGAAGAATGCATTATTACATAGGGATCTGAGAGAGACAGTTTACATACATCAACCATCAGGGTTCACCCATCCAGCAATTCCTCACTATGTGTGTCGTCTCCGTAAGTCACTATATAGCCTGAAACAGGCCCCCCGTGCGTGGTATGATCGTTTTGCCAGGTATATCTTGCAGATTTGGTTTTTATGCAGCAAGAGTGATACATCATTTTTCATTTTTCATCGAGGTAGTAACACTGCTTACTTATTACTTTACGTGGATGACATTGTTCTTACTGCATCCTCCGACGGATTAAAAAATAAGATTATTGCCTTGCTTAAGTCCGAATTTGCAATGACTGATTTGGGGAAGCTGAGTTACTTTTTGGGGATATCAGTGACCAGGTCTACCAATCATATGTTCTTGTGTCAGCGTAAGTATGCAGAAGATATTGTGTACAGGGCTAAGATGGCGAACTGCAAAGAGGTGCCTACTCCAGTTGATCCCAAATCTAAGCTCAGTGCCATAGATGGTGCTCCAGTCCCTGATCCTACTCTGTATATGAGTCTTGCAGGTGCACTTCAGTATCTCACCTTCACCAGGCCAGACATAGCTTATGCTGTTCAGCAAGTGTGCTTTTGTGTTTTTTAGGGGATAATCTGATTTCTTGGTCTGCCAAGCGACATGCTACCCTATCTCGCTCAAAGGTCTTGAAATCGAGTACAGAGGCGTTGCAAATGTAGTAGCTGAGATTTGTTGGCTCAGAAATTTACTGTTAGAATTTCAGTGTCCTTTGCGTCAGGCATCTATTGTGTACTGTGATAACATATCTGCCATCTATCTGTCTCATAATCCGGTTCAACATCAGCGAACCAAACACATTGAGATAGACCTACACTTTGTTCGTGAGAAAGTTGCACTAGGCCATGTCAGAGTGTTACATGTTTCATCATCCTATCAGTATGCAGATATATTTACCAAAGGACTTTCCAGACAACTATTTCTTGACTTCAGATCCAGTCTCAGCGTCCGACCTCCTCCCGCTCCGACTGAGGGGGTGTGTAAACGTGTATATGAGAAACATAATATTTCCTACCCATAATTAGAATATTTTCATATATTGTGTAAATATAATTATCGTAAGACTAGAATTCCTCTTTTGTATAGGCTTAGGATTCCTATTGTATAAGGAATGAATATTGTACTCTATATATACTTTAATATTAATGAGAAGACTCTCTAAGGGAGATTAATATCATCTTACAGCTAGCTTAGATGCCCATTGGCAGAATTGTTGTCTAGTCCGCTATCGTGACTGCTAAATTTGCAAGATTGATGCTGGCTCTTCTCATCTGGGTCCTCTTTATAGTACTGGGGAGTAGATTTCTCGAGGATCACATTGTATTCATAGTTGGGAATGGAGACTATAAGAATCTGTGGATAAAATAAACTGAGCATAATATCCCCAAACAAACACGCGTCGTGTTCCTCCATGTGGTCAATCACCTATAGCTGATCAAAATGTCCAGGTTTTACGATAAAAAATGAGTTAGTGCTTTACAGATTCTATAGAAGAAAGAAAACAAAAAACCCAAAAGTATATGCAGTACTACAGAAAAGCAAACATTCATCGAACCACCTAAACTGACGAAATGTCTCAAGTTAGGATCATAAAAAATTCTATAGAAGTATACATCACGATAGACAGAAAAGGCCACTTAAAGTGGAAACCTTTGTCCAATAGCTTATTGTATACATAAATAACATAGATAAGCGCCATCAAGAAAAGAGAGACGTTAAATGTTGGACTCACAAAAATAAATAATCTTGTATAAATTATACAAATCCATCATAATATTGGCTAAATGAAAGCTGAAAGCAGATTAACATCTAAGTCTATTTACAATGAGGTGATTGGTCAATATCATATCTACATTATATACATTCTGCATGTGGTAGACACTAAATGTTTCGAACGATGCTCCATCAGTGCAACAAAAGAAAAAGTTAATTGGAGCAGTTTTTAAGATCTTTGCGAGATTTATGAAGCTAATCAGAAATATCTTAGCATCTTCAGTTAACATTTTTTACCTCATTAGGTCTGATAGTCTAAAAAGCAGCCAATGATATATGGTACTTCTGCTATAAGTATAAAAGTTGGCACTGCTGTTGCTTTAATGCTAGTGCCAGTATTTACGTCATGTTCATTATCATGCTTGTGAACAACTTTCAAATTTCTGATATGCATTTACTTTCTGAAGGACTGGTATTCATTTTTTTTTTGATAACCCAGGTTTCCAGGCTTGCGCCTGACTACTTCACTGGTATTACCCAGACGTCCTGGAGGTAATAGCACCGGTCCTTCAACACTATCACCAGGTAAATCGCGGGATGTGCTCCTGTGGCCAAGTTTCTGGGAGCGTACAACTGATCAATGAGACAAGGTTCAATTCCCCAACATGCAGAATTTCTTCGTGCTTGCGGGGAATCGAACCCACGCTGTCCATGTCAGAGCGCCTTATAGCGCCCAGGCTTTTGCCACTGGACTATGCCCCGGAGGACGACTGGTATTCATTTCCTCGTACCATAAATAAGAAAAACGATAAATCTAATAAAAGGATACTCAGTCGATGTTTTCGAGTTATTCAGCATGTGAAACACATCAAAGACAAAAAAAATCAATGAAGAAAAAGTACCCGCATCCATGGCGATTTTCTTAATTTTCTGTATGGAAGTATATTATAGTGAGCAGAGATATCAATGATGAAAATATAGTTCTTGACAAAGATAATTCGAAGTCTGATATTTCAGGGAGTCAAAGGGTAGAAGATAACTATTTTCTTAGGCTGAAATTTTCAGAGTATATCCTTGTCCAGGGCTGGAACGAATACACCTCGAGGGATGTAGACTATCACATCCCGTAATTCCAGGGCATGTATTTAAGAACTTACGAAAGAAATAAGATTTGAATCTGGGAAGATAAGTTGGCGGAAGGTTTTGGACAAATTTTTAGTCAACTTTGGAGCAGTATATATAAAGGTATATTAGGAGTTTTTGGGTGTTTCAAAGGCCTAATATGAGGTTCGGTGAGTCTTGTTTCCAACGCAACCAACCGCTCGTCGATAGGACATCGGAGTAGAAAGTTATGGACGTTACAAGTTCAGCGGGCAGATGAACAGGAAAATGTTTTCAGTCAGGCGCCACAGCGCCACGGCGCCGGCTGCAGGGCCGCGGCGCCGAGGCGGGATTTTTTGCGGAAAATGGGAAAAGTTAGAAGATATTTTGTGTAGAGGACCTATGGGAGGGTGACAAGTGTCCCTCCCAACTTGTAGAACAAGATAGCCTATATCTTGGCCAAGTCTTGCAAGACTTGGCCATTCTTCACAAATTAATCCAAGCACTTGCTCTCTTCTCTCAAAATATTGTGAGAAAAAAAACCCTAAGCCTAAATGAGATTTTTGGAAAGGCGACAAGAAGAAAATATGTTGGCTAGCTTGTAGGGGGTTAGTAGAGATGATTTTAACGTGAAGAAGCATTTCAGAAAGAGGGCTAAAAAGGGCGAAATTGTTGGACTGTTTTGGGCTTATCAAGGTAGCAATCTTGTCGTTTTAATGATTGAAGATTACTTATTGTTGAAGTTATGGATATAAACACGCATGAAATGTATGTATTGAAGTTTGATATGTGTTATGGGTATTGGAACCACTAATCTGAAACTAGCATGTTTAGCCTTTGAGATTGAAATTCAATTTGGTTATTAGTTTAGTCGTCGCATGTTATATAAAGAAGGATTGTAGTTGTTAAAAGTTGTTTACGACTATATAACATGTTAGACTTAACAACTTGGATTAAAAAAAAAAATTGGAAAAGACTTTGTGTTGTTGTACATGTTAGCCGAAAATGGCTTTGGATATTGAACTACTTGGTATTAATTGTGGGGCAGAATTTTACACGTATTGTAAGGCGTGTAATCCCCTTTGATTGGTTGATGTGTTGAGCCTTAAATGCGGCATGTTGGTTATTGATTTCGGGCCTTGAAAAAGGTGGAAAAGTGCGTAGAAACAAAGGGATTGCTGCCCAATTTTCCGTAGAATAAGAGACTGTATACTTAGTATCATTCTACGTTAGAAACTAGAAGTTGATAGTCGTGTTGTGGTCATTATAGGTTGACAATTCTACGTGCGGCGTATTCAACTTAGCTTGTGGATTAAGCCGAAAAGGTATGTGAACCATCTCCTCTTCTTCTAACATGATTCTTTCTGGTAAAGTTAGTAAATCCTACTCCTTAAATGATCTACTCCTTGATTGTACTTGGATTGCCTAATATAGATGTGGTTCTATATGTCACGACCCGACCCCGGGCCCGTGACTGGTGCCCTACATGGGCACCCTTACCGGTAAACATCAGAGATAATCAGCGGAACATACATGAAACTTATAACATAGAACAACAGAAATAAACAACAGGTCAGCCGATAGGACTACCTTCCTGGACGTACATACATGAACGAAGCAGTTGCCTCCTTTCTTTACAAACAGACCCACAATATGTGACTACAGACCTCTAAGAGTTTTAACATAACTGCTGTGGCGGGACAGGGCCCCGCCATACCCCTGAATATACATAGCCATGACAACTCCGGAACATCGGAGCCATCAAAATCTTGAACCAGATCCTAAGCTCGCGGATCCACCGTAATACCTAAACCACGGACATGACGCAGCCGAAGAAATCGATAACAATGCGAATATGGAACAGAAATAACGTGCAAGAATCAAATCATAACTGTACAAAGAACGTCCTTTTAACTCCTGAAATCAATCATATATTAACCGTTCCTTTCCTTCTTTCGATAAGATTTAACAACATATTCTTACATACTTACTTAAGAGCTTAATCCAGTCTTTTTCACATAACTTACATATCTTACATAACATAATCCGACCCATTTGCGGGACACGGTGTACTGATGAATCATGTGACATAATCCGGCCCGCCTGTGGGGCTCGATTATCTTGTGGAATCATATAACATAATCCGGCCCGCCTGTGGGGCTCGGTGTACTGTGGAATCATGTAGCATAATCCGGCCCACCTGTGGGGCTCGGTGTACTGTGGAATCATGTAGCATAATCCGGCCCACCTGTGGGGCTCGGTGTACTGTGGAATCATGTAGCATAATCCGGCCCACCTGTGGGGCTCGGTGTAAGATGACGTAACCCGGCCTATGTGTAGGCTCGGGGTAATATGGCATAATCCGGCCTATGTGTAGGCTCGGTGTATCTCATAACGTAATCCGGCCTATTTGTAGGCTCGGTGTATTTCATAACGTAATCCGGCCTATTTGTAGGCTCGGTGTAATTTTCCTTACGTAACATTTTAAAACGTATTGTTACCTCTTCTTAAGTCGTTATAACAACTTCCCATAAAGCTATTATAACAACCCTTCATTTTAGAGAACTCAAGGCACTTTTATTCTTACAACATTAGGGAAACTAGACCCAAAAATACCACGTACATACGTACTTAAAAGAATCATAAACTTCTTCTTTTTTTTTTTAAAACTCAAGTCACATACTCTTAAAATCATGTCATCAGTACTTTTAGAAATCAAGTCCACAACTTGAAAAATAAAGTTTCATAATCCTTAGAAGACAACCAAAGTTCATAGTCTTAAAACCTTATATCATACATTCTTTAAAAATCCACTTACTTATACTTATACAAAACAAATATAAAGTTCCATACACTTCCAAAACCAAGTAACTTATTCTCTTAAAACCATATAACTTTCACTTTTAAAATCAATCCCCTTTTCACATATAAATTCAAGTCATTTTTGAACGTAAAATCCACTTACTTATTTTAAATAAATCAAGACACATAGTTTTAAATCAAATCTCATATTTTCCTAACCATTCTTACCAACATCTCCCATAAGACTTGGTAAGGACTTAGGACAATTTAACATACTTATAATTTAGGGTAACTTAGACATAACCCTTACGTAGAGTAAATCAACATACATACTTCTTAACTTCTAAGAATAGAAGGAATCATGAAATAATACCACATGTATATTCCATACATAGAACCATGTCTAAAGAAGGAAGAGGTTCACATACCTCGCGACGACTAGCGACAAGTAGCAAAATGCTCCAAAGTACTTCAACCTTGAGCTATTCCATTCTTCAAGTAGGATACGCTATACTTAGTACTTCAACCTATCATGGTCACAATACGTCCATTAACCTCTTACTTCAAACGTAGAATATTCTAAGTGCTAAGTCGCCAAATTCTACGGAAAATCGGACAGCACTTCCTTTGTTTCTACTTACTTTGCCACCTTTTTCAAGGCGAATACAATAACCAAACAGCCCCAATTGGCTCACAATTTCTATAAGGTACTCGATACAAATAAAAACTAAATGACCCCAATTGGCTCACAATTTAGAAAGTAGTCCAATACAAATGAAAAACAAACTAAAAGTCCAAATTCGGCCACCTTGAGTTCAACCTTACCAATTCTTATCAAATTTCTATTTCAATCCAAATTGGTAGCATAACTTGATATGAAGTCGTATTTGATTATAATAACCATAATCTTTTAAGTAAGTAACATGCGACGATTTCTAATAAACGACCAACTAGTAATCCAATTTCAAGTGGCTTGCACAACATTTCGGATTAAGCTACAAGCAATCCATAATACTTATAAACTTCAACATACCAACTTCATGCTATCAACAAGTAAAGCTAACAACAACAAAATAAATATATAATCTTGTAACAACTTAAAAGACAAGATAATACCTTAACGCTTCCTTAACTGATTCCAATCAAAGTCGCTCCTTAGTAGTTTAGAGCCTCTCCAAGACACTTCAATCCGCATTTGAGGCACTTAGAACCACACCAACAATTATCCTTCAATTCTCCAAACAAAACCTAGAAAGACCATTAGGTTTTCACTTTGCGACTAATACGAAAACTCTCTTTTTCTGGGATTTTTCTATTGAGATACTCTTACATAACACTCATGAACCTTGGTTTAAAGTGGGAATTATTGACAACAATTGAAAATCTTTCCTTTGGAAACCTAGGTTGGCCGAGAGCTTCCCATCAATTTCTTGAAAAAAAATGCTAAGTGTTAAGCCTTGTCTTGCACTAGGGAGCTTATATAAAAAAATGGAGGGTCAAGATTAGAACAAATGGGTGGTTTGGATGCTTTTCACATGGATCAAGCCAAGTGGCATTGACCTAGTCAACAATGTCATGCTAAATGTCTTTGCAAGACTTGATCTTTTAATTTGTGGTCAAAAGACCATTTCCTCCATGTCACTTCGTCCAAGACCATATAGGGGGTGACACGTGTCGCCCTCCCGTTCGTCGCAATATTTCGTTTTCCGACAAATTTCATAATTCCGATAAAAAAATTTACAAGTCTCAATTTTCAACACTTTCGAGATCTTACGTACGTTCTTAAAACATGTCCTGTAAATACGGGGTGTAACATTCTTCCCCCCTTAGAAACATTCGTCCCCGAATGTTCTTTCGGAGCCAACCTTTATAATTTGCGACATAGTTTCCTTTCACAACCCCGACATACTAATAATGCCACACATAGCCCTAATACCTCGCACACGCATATCCGTCCATCAAGCCCAAAAGAGGTTATCTTTTCGTACTTCCAATTCATACTAGCATACATACATAACTTCCATACCAATTCTGGCCTCAAATCTTTGGAGTCACTCTATAAAACAATATAAGGCCATTTCCGGCTTTCACGACCTGGTTCCGGTGGAACGCGTCCACGAACCCGTAAAACAATTAACTAGACTTGGGCCTTGCACCCTCGTGACCCTGTCACGTAGCGGAACTACTACCAACTGATCCCACTCCATTCCAGGCCATGGGGAGACCCGTAACAGGTCCTCAACCCGACTCAGCGTCGCACTTAACTCTTATCCTTGGTCTGACTTAAAATCTTATTGCCAGAGAAAACCTTATATACCTAAGGTCTCGGCAGTAATCAATATTCTTAGGCTCGCAATTTCCATGCTCCACGCCTACCTTACCAGTCCCCCAGTAACCGGGTACAAAAACATCTCATAAAACCATAACCATGTTGTCTCGATCACAACAACCATTACTTACTCTATCCAGACCTCATCCGTATAATTCTCTTAAGCTTAATACGCAGCTTAATCTATTAACATGACATTCCGTTAGGTTCCTTAATCAAGGCTTCTTAAGGGTTCACTACCCTATCAGACAGCTCATCCTTTCCCAATTACCTTAAATAAAACATAAGACCTTGGCGAAAATTCATTAACTATTCCATACCTTCCCGGTATCTAGTTAGTCTTTACCAATTCCTGGTAATCTAAAATCATTCTAGGCAACACGCGTCTGACCCTCATACATAACTCCGTATAGATGTATGTCACAATACCAACTATACTATAATCATTACCAACCTGGATACGCAATCCACATAGTCTTTCCTGGGTCACTGCTGCCTTTCTCGTAGCTGCAATCAACATAACTCGTTAGGGAGGGACGACCCTAACAACACAGCTCTATCGCACGATCTCAGAGTGAGAAGAATGGAAACCAATCCTAAATGTCCTGCGACCTCACGATTATAGATGTGGTGCACAACACACCGATAATCAAGACCTACTAGAACCGCGATGCAGTAGACACTTTCAGAGGACTAATCGCTCGATACCACTTTTGTCACGACCGAGCCGGGCGTGGATCGTGCCTACAGGCACCCTACCGTAAACATCAGAGATAATCAGCGGAACATACATGAAACTTATAACATAGAACAACAGAAATAAACAACAGTCGGTAGATGGACTACGCCGCGGGCGTCATCGTGAGCGAAGCGGTTGCCTCCTTTCTTTACAAAGCGGACCCACGATATGTGACTACGGACCTCTAAGAGTTTTAACATATCGCTGTGGCGGGGCGGGGGCCCATACCCTGAATATACATAGCCATGACAACTCGGAACATCGGAGCCATCAAAAATCGAACCAGGATCCTAAGCTCGCGGATCCACACTGTAATACCTAAACTGCGGACATGAACGCATCCCGAAGAAGTCGATAACAATTGCGAATATGGAGCGAAATAACGTGAGAATCAAATCATAAGCTGTACAAAGAACGTCCTTTTAACTCCTGAAATCAATCATATATTAACCGTTCCTTTACTTCTTTCGATAAGATTTAACAACATATTCTTACATACTTACTTAAGAGCTTAATCCAGCCTTTTTCACATAACTTACATATCTTACATAACATAATCCGACCCATTTGCGGGACACGGTGTACTGATGAATCATGTGACATAATCCGGCCCGCCTGTGGGGCTCGGTGTACTGTGGAATCATATAACATAATCCGGCCCGCCTGTGGGGCTCGGTGTACTGTGGAATCATGTAGCATAATCCGGCCCACCTGTGGGGCTCGGTGTACTGTGGAATCATGTAGCATAATCCGGCCCACCTGTGGGGCTCGGTGTACTGTGGAATCATGTAGCATAATCCGGCCCACCTGTGGGGCTCGGTGTACTGTGGAATCATGTAGCATAACCCGGCCTATGTGTAGGCTCGGGGTAATATGGCATAATCCGGCCTATGTGTAGGCTCGGTGTATTTCATAACGTAATCCGGCCTATTTGTAGGCTCGGTGTATTTCATAACGTAATCCGGCCTATTTGTAGGCTCGGTGTAATTTTCCTTACGTAACATTTTAAAACGTATTGTTACCTCTTCTTAAGTCGTTATAACAACTTCCCATAAAGCTATTATAACAACCCTTCATTTTAGAGAACTCAAGGCACTTTTATTCTTACAACATTAGGGAAACTAGACCCAAAAATACCACGTACATACGTACTTAAAAGAATCATAAACTTCTTTCTTTTTTTTTTAAAACTCAAGTCACATACTCTTAAAATCATGTCATCAGTACTTTTAGAAATCAAGTCCACAACTTGAAAAATAAAGTTTCATAATCCTTAGAAGACAACCAAAGTTCATAGTCTTAAAACCTTATATCATACATTCTTTAAAAATCCACTTACTTATACTTATACAAAACAAATATAAAGTTCCATACACTTCCAAAACCAAGTAACTTATTCTCTTAAAACCATATAACTTTCACTTTTAAAATCAATCCCCTTTTCACATATAAATTCAAGTCATTTTTGAACGTAAAATCCACTTACTTATTTTAAATAAATCAAGACACATAGTTTTAAATCAAATCTCATATTTTCCTAACCATTCTTACCAACATCTCCCATAAGACTTGGTAAGGACTTAGGACAATTTAACATACTTATAATTTAGGGTAACTTAGACATAACCCTTACGTAGAGTAAATCAACATACATACTTCTTAACTTCTAAGAATAGAAGGAATCATGAAATAATACCACATGTATATTCCATACATAGAACCATGTCTAAAGAAGGAAGAGGTTCACATACCTCGCGACGACTAGCGACAAGTAGCAAAATGCTCCAAAGTACTTCAACCTTGAGCTATTCCATTCTTCAAGTAGGATACGCTATACTTAGTACTTCAACCTATCATGGTCACAATACGTCCATTAACCTCTTACTTCAAACGTAGAATATTCTAAGTGCTAAGTCGCCAAATTCTACGGAAAATCGGACAGCACTTCCTTTGTTTCTACTTACTTTGCCACCTTTTTCAAGGCCGAATACAATAACCAAACAGCCCCAATTGGCTCACAATTTCTATAAGGTACTCCAATACAAATAAAAACTAAACAGCCCCAATTGGCTCACAATTTAGAAAGTAGTCCAATACAAATGAAAAACAAACTAAAAGTCCAAATTCGGCCACCTTGAGTTCAACCTTACCAATTCTTATCAAATTTCTATTTCAATCCAAATTGGTAGCATAACTTGATATGAAGTCGTATTTGATTATAATAACCATAATCTTTTAAGTAAGTAACATGCGACGATTTCTAATAAACGACCAACTAGTAATCCAATTTTCAAGTGGCTTGCACAACATTTCGGATTAAGCTACAAGCAATCCATAATACTTATAAACTTCAACATACCAACTTCATGCTATCAACAAGTAAAGCTAACAACAACAAAATAAATATATAATCTTGTAACAACTTAAAAGACAAGATTATACCTTAACGTTCCTTAATCCGATTCCAATCCGAAGTCGCTCCTTAGTAGTTTAGAGCCTCTCCAAGACACTTCAATCCGCTTGTTGAGGCCCTTAGAACCACACCAACAATTATCCTTCAATTCTCCAAACAAAACCTAGAAAGACCATTAGGTTTTCACTTTGCGACTAATACGAAAACTCTCTTTTTCCGGGATTTTTCTATTGAGATACTCTTACATAACACTCATGAACCTTGGTTTAAAGTGGGGGAATTATTGGACAACAATTGAAAATCTTTCCTTTGGAAACCTAGGTTGGCCGAGAGCTTCCCATCAATTTCTTGAAAAAAAATGCTAAGTGTTAAGTCTTGTCTTGCACTAGGGAGCTTATATAAAAAAATGGAGGGTCAAGATTAGAACAAATGGGTGGTTTGGATGCTTTTCACATGGATCAAGCCAAGTGGCATTGACCTAGTCAACAATGTCATGCTAAATGTCTTTGCAAGACTTGATCTTTTAATTTGTGGTCAAAAGACCATTTCCTCCATGTCACTTCGTCCAAGACCATATAGGGGGGTGACACGTGTCGCCCTCCCGTTCGTCGCAATATTTCGTTTTCCGACAAATTTCATAATTCCGATAAAAAAAATTTACAAGTCTCAATTTTCAACACTTTCGAGATCTTACGTACGTTCTTAAAACACGTCCTGTAAATACGGGGTGTAACACTATATACTTCCTCGATTGTACTTGGATTGCCTAATATAGAAGTGGTTCTATATACTTCATTGATTGTACTTTGGATGTTTTAATTGGAAGTTGTTATAATCCATTCCCTTGATGAAACATGGATTTTCAAAAGTGAAAGTGTTTTACTTGAAGTACTTAGAGTCTTAAAAAGGAAGTGGTTCCTAATCTCTTGGATAATGCCTTAGTTTCAAACCCTAAAGGTTGTTATAACGGCTTTAGGGGAGTCAAATGAGTAATTTACTTAATTGATTTAAAAGAGGAGAAATGACATGATTTAAAAAGAAGTAACTTGTTTTAAAGGTGTGAGTTACTTGGGATTTAAAAGTAGAAGCAACTTGATTTCTAAAGTTAAGAAACTTGATTTCTAAAGTTAAGAGACTTGAAGTATTTTGAAAGTTATGTAACTTGATTTGAAAGTATATGATACTTGGTTTTAAAAGTATAAGACTCTTGGTTATAAAAAGAATGAATTTGTCTAAAACCATAAAGAGTTATAACGGCTTTATGGGAAGTTAGTTATAACGGCTTTATGGAAGGTTAAGAGAATTGTTTATTTTGATTGATAGGCACGAGTTGCCTAGGTTGTGAAATTAGAAGTTACTTGGTTTCAAAGTCTTGAAATGAATTTCTAAAGGTGTAGTAACTTAATTTGAAAAATAAACATGCCTTGATACTACGGGTGTTAGTATCTTGGGGTTTTATATAAAAAGAGCCTTTTGAAAAGAATGGAAGTACGTAGTACTTAGGGTTAAATTCCCGGATTTTTATGTGAAACGAAAGTGCCTTGAGTTTATAAAATGAAATTCATTTTTGTATGATAATAAAAGTCTAAAGATTTTATGAACTTGCATATGCTTGCTTGTGATAGCCTTTGGGTGTAAGTATTATATTTTTACGCTGTCGCGACTCTCAGTTGGAGGGCCGGCTGTCTTGTTATGAATTTACTTGGACGTACCGACAATGATGGGGGATTCCACGGGTATGTTTCCATTGTGATTGATCCTTGGACATGCTTATACAATATGGGATTCCAGGGCATGCGACCAGGATGCGGGTTAGTTTGTCGGATTGTTTTTATTACTCCATGGACATGCTTATACGATGTGGGATTCCGGGGCATGCGACCATGTTAGATATTGTTATTCCATGGACTAGATCTCCATGAGGTTTAGTGACGCAGGATGGTCTGGTAGTTAGCTTCCGTACTTGCCGATCGATGGTAGCCGGATCTGGTAGTTGGCTTTCGTACTTGCCCCCGTCAGTTCTATGGCACAGTTTAGTACGGTAGACTCTGGTAGATAGCTTTCGCACTTGCCTCGGTCATATCTCGTGACGACAGGCTGGATCTGGTAGTTGGCTTTCGTACTTGCCGGTCGATTGTTGGCCTTGTGGATCAGTAGTTGGCTTCGTACTTGCCGGTCGGTTTATGATGCAGGCTGGATCTGGTGGTTCGCTTTCCTACTTGGCCCGTACCGTTTTTATGACACAGGTGGGACTTGGTGTTCATGTATACTTATTGGTGTTATATTATATCATGGACTGCCGACAGTGAAGAAGGGATTCCACGGGCATGATAGATATTATGAGCGTGAGACCCATGGTTATATGTGAGTAATGACTTCAGGGCATGCGTCCCTGACTTGACATGACTGCTTATATATTGTGTGCTGTAGTTTGACTATCATACATGTCTCCTGTTTTATATAGACTGTTATGATTTCATTACAGTATTTTCAGTTTCACATACTTGGTACATCTTTCGTACTGACCTCGCCCTTGGAAGTGCGTTCATCTGCGAGTTTAGGTCTGTGATTTGGTGATCGGCAGATGTAGGACCCTTGCTCGAGTTTTGGATAGCTCCATACATTGAGAGTTTATCATTTTGGTATAGATCCTTGATACATGCTTTTATCTGATTATGGGTACGGCGGAGCCTTGTCCCGTCATAGTTCGGTAAAACTCTTAGAGGTCTGTATTCATATGTGGGATTGGACTCACGTACAATGTAGTGCCTTTTTATTATGTATATTATATGGCAGCCTTGTCGGCTTTGCCCTTGCATGTTCGTTGGTTTTAAAAAAAACGAGGTGTTATTTAGTTCCACGGTTTACTTGTATCAGTTAGGTAGAAGGGTGCCCAGGTAGGGCACCAGTCACGGGCCCGGGGTTCGGGTCGTGACATAGACATTATGAGTAAAAATGTAAGTACAATAGTTACTTACTTTCCGTTCATCCAATTTTTTTTTTTTAGGTAAATGCAAATATTATTACTAATAACGGAAATAAAGATGGCTACAATCAGTCATTGAGGGTTCTCAATCCTCAACGTTATGCAAACAAGAAATGGGGGAGGGGAGCAGTGGTCACTCAAAGGTGCCATTACAAGATGGGATAAGATCATAATAGATTTAAGTCCTTTTGATTCTAGACGAGGACGAGGACTTGTAAAGATTCCCGCATAAGTTTCCTTCATTGAATTAAACTCCTTGCACGCTTAGTAGGTGCATTAGTTGCATTCGTGGGGGAATTCAAGAGTAGTGCACTATTGGGAAAGGTTGCCATAAATGGCTCAAGTCCTTTGGCATTAAATGCTCCATTGGCCGAGACCAAATGAGAGGTCTTAGGCAAATTGGAAAAGAGTGACCCTTCGATTTCCACATTAGTTGATCTTCCAAGACTCGAATGAAGAGTAGTCCCTTCGGATCCCGTAGCCATCAAGTTTCCAAACCTCTTTTGACGAGCTGCCCCTTTGGTTTCCGCAACCTTTGAATTCATTAGAAGAGTTGACTCTTCGGTTCTCACCCTTATCAATTTTCGATGTCCCATTGAATGAGATGTTTCCTTGGTTCTCTCAGCAATTAAATGCCCCAATTTACCAAGTCTCGTTTGAAGGGTAGGCTGTTCGACTTCCACACGATTTGTAATACCAAGAACCATGGGAAATGAACCATCATCGGGTTCTACATTCTTTAACCGAAGACCCTTAGGCTGCAGCCATGACCCGCGACCACCAACGTGACCAATCGGCCCGGCGACCACCCGACCCTCCTTCGACCGGAACCACCTTCGATCCGCCATAGACCCATGCCCACCCATGCGACCCGTCGTTCCCTCGAGAAGGGTGGGGCTTGAGCCGCAACATTTGCATTCTCGATGTCCGTGGGAAATGAAGTCGACGAACTTCACCAACCTTTGACTGATGCCTCATGGACATGAACACTGACCCATGACCACCGTCCTGACCCGCCATCGACCCGGGATCATCCACATGGCCCGTTTCTTCTCCGACCTCCATGTTGCTAGTCGGAAAACAACTATAAGCCACACCATTATCCTTCATATGATTACCCTTCATACAGTGACCCATGGGTTCCATCCACAACCCATGACCACTATCACGACCCTCTTGCAACCCGGGACCCCCCACCATACCCACCTTTGACCCGGGATCTCTATCAAGATCCGCAAAACATCCAGTGTCAAAAGTTGTTTGAAGAGTAGTCCCTTCTAATCCCGTAGCCATCAAGTTTCCAAACCTCTTTTGACGAGCTGCCCCTTTGGTTTCCGTGACCTTTGAATTCATTAGAAGAGTTGACTCTTCGGTTCTCACCCTTATCAAGTTTCGATGTCCCATTGAATGAGATGTTTCCTTGGTTCTCTCAGCAATTAAATTCCCCAATTTACCAACTATCGTTTGAAGGGTAGGCTGTTCGACTTCCTCACAATTTGAATTACCAAGAACCATGGGAAATGAACCATCATCGGGCTCTACAAGGCCCTTAGGCTACAGCCATGACCCGATACCACCAACGTGACCCATCAGCAGCCCATGACCACCCTTCTGACCCTCCTTCGACCCGAGACTAACCTTGAGACCCGCTTTCACCTTGGCATCCAAAGTGCCCGCCGGAAAAACCTCTTTGTACTCAGAAACCAAGGATCGGCGATCCAAGGGTTCAAACCACAAATCATGAACATCAACACCATCCTCCTGCAACCCGGGACCACCCTCCATACCCACTTTCGACTCGGGATCCCTATCAAGATCCGCGATCCCCCCAGAGTCAAGAGAGCCTACCGGAACCGCAACTGCCTTTCCGACTTCCAAGGAGTCTGCCGGAAAAGCCACTTTGGACTTAAACACTATAGAACGGTGACCCATGGGTTTCAACCACAATCCCTTATCACCATCACTATCCTCCTGCAACCCGGGACCACCCAACATACCCGCAAAAGACCCGGGATATCCGTCAAGACCCGTATGCCTTCCAGTGTCAAGTTTTCCAACCGGAACACCAGTAGAGGATGCCACCGGAAGGTTGGGAGAAACAAAGAGCTGCATCCTCGGCCCAGGACCACCAACATGACCCTCATGCACACCAAGATCACCCTCCTGACCTACTAACAATCCTGCAATACCCGCCTGACCCGAATACTCCACAAAGTTCAGAGAAGCACACTGGCCACCGCCGGAAGCTGCCCCCCCGGAAATGCACTCTTCAAATTCAAATCTTGAAAAATCAAACTAATCTCTTTCTTTCTTTTGGCTGAAATATTTATATTCTTTCTCATGGCTAGAAGGAAGATAACTCACTCTATAACAAATCGATTAAAGTGAACGTGAAATGAACACACAAACTTCAACGTAGGACGGATTAGATCAAAGAACAATCCGTGTAGTATATCAGTTGATGAAAATCATAGAAGAAGTGAGACGTAGAAGAGCGACTAGGGAAAAATGTTGAGAGCATTTTCGCCTAGTGAGAGAAACATCTCTCTAACTCTTGGTCAAAAGGAAATGATTAAAGATTACAATCTGGAAATGAGAATAAAACAAGGTTTGCTGAGTCGAGTGATATTCACTCTATCCTTAAGACAATATTGCCCCGTATAAATCCTTTTACGTTAATTGACAACTTGTCTCCCAAGATAAAACAACAACTAACAAGTGAGCAAAGGAAACTCAAATATTTACTAAAAGAAGAACCTTTGAGTTTGTGAGGGATTTAGAGAGAAAGAAACTCAGAAAATCTGAATTATGCAAGTGTGAAGTGTGTTCTCCAATTGAGTCAAAGCCTCAATTTATAGTGCTAGGAAGATGACCACTCAATTAGAACACTAATGACTTTCAATAGCCATGTAATGCCAGTTAATTGAGAGGTTATAATCAACCAATAATGCAGCCAAACAATGGTTGAGTTATGGAGGAAAAACTTTCATTTGAATGCTCCAAAACATCCTCATAATCAGCCAACTTTTGGACTTCCGTCGCACAAACACTGCCGGGTTAGCGCCGCGGCTCATCTCAGAGGCGCCGCTACTCGGGTCCTTGGGCACCGCGGCTCAGTCGCGCTGCGGCCCTTGCGGCTTGGGCGTCGCGGCTCTCCGACTCCGTGACCCTTTTCCGACCTGTTTCGATATTTACACTTCGTACGCTTCTTCCTTCATTTACGTTACGTGAAACATTCGTCATTTGGACAACAAACGTCTATCATTTCATGTCTCAAACATTTTGTTTACGTACCAATATCTCTTTCACTAAGAAAATTTACAATCCTTGGTACAATGTGTGCACATGTGTGGAAATGACGTTTCTGACAAGCGGGCCCCAATTGTTTGAGTCATAAATAATAGGATAAACTTTATTTCACGTTAATAAATTTCCAACAATCCCCTATTGAAAGAGATTTTGGCGCACTCACACGGTGTCTTTCTCGCAATCTTTCGATGGATCGATGTTGCATCTGGATAGATAGTCGTTGATTAGAACCTTCCATATTTGAATACCATCGGACTTACTGTGCGGTGAACATGATGTCTTGAACCGTTAGTGTTTAATGTAAGCCAAGACAACAGTACCAACATAACAACTTTCCTTACTCTGTTCTTTTTTAATATTTTTGTCCATTGTGGTCGTGGACACGTCTTGGATTCTTAAGTGCGTTCATTTGAGGCGGCCTGTCCTCGCACTTAAATAGGTGGTCTCCTACAAGGTATCCTGTTATACCCTACCTAACCTCAACCGTTGAGGATCATTAAAGGATTTGGAAACTTAAGCTCTACCCACACTACAAATAACACTTAATATCTATACGGGAACGACTTTGGATTCATATGTTTTTACATAAATCATCATCCGAAGTGCTCTTGCTTCCACCGAAGCGCTCAATTGAACCTTTACGATTTAGTTTTCCCACTGAACCTAATTCTTGGGATCTCCAGTCAGTAAGGTTGGGTATCCACCGTATCAGTTCTTATTGATTGAGTTTTAAGCCCATTCCCCTAGACAGGTAAAACATCTGATCTACGGGTATGCTCTTATTCAAAAGGTCTGCTATGTTTTCCTTTGATTTTATATAATCAATGGAAATAATACCCGTGGTGATCAGCTGCCTAATGGTCTTATGTCTCCGTAGGATATGACAAGATTTGTCGTTGTACATAGAACTTTGTGCCCTTCCTAGAGCCGATCGCGCCGATGGATAATTACGGAAGTGCGGGTTTATCTCGTGAGGATATCCTCTAAAAAGTCATGAAGCCACTCAACTTCTTCTCCTTCTTTGTCTAAAGCAATGAACTTCGATTCCATCGTGGATCGGGCGATGCAAGTTTGCTTAGAGGATTTCTGTCACGACCCGACCCCGGGCCCGCGACTGGTGCCCTACCTGGGCACCCCTTACAGGTATACATCAGAGAATAGCAGCGGAACATAAAAAATTCATAAAATACTTAGACAGTAAATATCAACAGGCTAGCCGATAAGGCCACCTTCCGGGAAATATACATAACCCAAAATAAAAACAGTTACATCTTTGTTCTTACAACCCAAACCACAAGATATGACTACAGACCTCTAAGAATAACAACTGTGACGGGACAGGGCCCCGCCATACCCCTGAATGTACATAAATTTACAACATCAGGGAAACCGTACCAAAAGACAAGCCTCCGGAGAAATGGAGCTTCTGACACCTGATCAGTGATCCTAAGAATGAGGATCCACCACCTGCTTACCCCTACCTGCGGCATGAACGCAGCCCCCGAGGAAGGGTCGACACGATATGTACCAAGTATGTAAAACTGGAAAATACTGCAATTTACATCATAAGTCTAAAATAAAGCTGGAGACATGTATGATAATCAAATTAACAATATACTGTGCCTTACTAACAATGAGAGTAAAATATACATTTCCGGTTCTTAAAAATAGGAAGCCTGTGATTAACCTAGGACCATCCTCCCGTAGTATTATCACGCAATCCTACTCCTGGGACTATTTCACCCGCATAAGCCGTATGGACCCGCATGAGGAAATTTCCTCGCATAGGACTGGTCCGCCCCGCATAGGACTATTTCGCCCGCATGAGCCCTACGGACTCGCATGAGGTATTCCTCGCATCGTGGGTAGCAAATCCACGGAATATGCAAATGCCACAAGCCCGGGGAATGACCCCGTAATGAACAATATATCACAAGCACAACCGGCTACTATAAATAACATAAACAAGTTAAGAAACCCCTTAACTTCTCATTGACTTAATTAGCATACACTCTCATTTCTTTTAACTTAAGGCACTATCGTATCATGAAAGATCCGGGAATTTAACCCAAAGTACTACGTACTTCTATTCTTTTAAAATGACTCTTTTTCATATAAAACTCCAAGATACTAATAACCGTAGTATCAAGTCATTTCTACTTTTCAAGACATGTCACAATACCTTTTAGAAATACATTTATAGACTTCTAAATCAAGTGACTTTTCACTTTAAAACTATAAGCAATTGATGCCTTCAAATCAATTTGCCTTTCTTCATTTCAAGTCATTTATCCTTATTTACATCACGAGTAAACCATTCTTTCAACTTTCCATAAAGTTATTATAACCAACTTCCCATAAAGCCGTTATACTAACTTTATGCTTTAGACACTTACATTCTTTTTTATAACCAAGAGACTTATACTTTCAAAAACCAAGTATCATATACTTTCAAAATACTTCCAAGTCTCTTAACTTTAGAAACTAAGATATCCTTAATCTTTAAAACAAGTGAGTTAATTCCCTAACTCAACCAACTTGGACATTCTTAAAACAAGTCAAGGATATCAAATGAAACTAAATTCATCAAAATCCCGTACGTCTACCGTACTATATATTTACAACTACTCATGCTCAAGAGATAGGAAAGTTCCACATACCTCTTCGGTTCAATCCACTTGCTAAGTCCAATATGTCGTACGTAGTATGTCAACCTATAATGACCATAATACGTCTATTAACTTCTAGCTTCAAACGTATAATATTCTAAGTGTAAAGTCACCAAATTCTACGGAAAATCGGGCAACACTTCCTTTGTTTCTACGTACTTTTCCACCTTTTTCAAGGCCCGAATTCAATATCCAAACATGCCACATTTAAGGCTCAACAATGTAGCTAACAACAGGGGATTACACGCCTAACAAGACGTGTAAAATTCTTCCCACAATTGATATCAAACTAGTCCAAAAGACAATGTCATTTTCGGCAATTGAGGTACAACAACACAAAGTCTTTTCCAATTCTTTTTCAATCCAATTTGTTTAGTCTAACATGTTATATAGCCGCAATCGATTATAACAACTACAATCTTCAATTAGATAACATGCGACGATTCTAACTATCGACCAAATTGTATTTCAATTTCAAATGGCTAACAAGGCATTTCGGATTTAGGCTTCCAACAATATGTAATCTTATAACAATAAGAGAACAAGATTGTTACCTTGAAAACGTAATCCAACTTCAAGATGCGAAGTCGCTCCTTAGAAACTTAGCTCCTCTCCTTGACACTCCAATCCTCCTCTTGAAGCCCTTAGAAGTTCACAACAACTTACCTTCAATTTCCAATCCAAACGACTTAGGTTTTCACCTTGCGACTAATGCAAAAACGACACTTTTCCGGGATCTTTCTATTGAGATACCCTTACAATACCCTTAGGAACATTGGTTTAAAGTATTGAGATTATTGAACAACAATCGAAATTTTTTCATGTTCACTTGAACCCTAACCCGAGAGCTCTCATTGAAGTCTTCAAAGTTTTAAATTTTTTCTAAGTGTGGGAAGCTTGTCTTGCTACTAGTGTGTTTATATAACAATATGGAGGGTCAAGATTAGAAAAAATGGGTGGCTTGGATGCATTTCATTAAAAGATCAAGCCAAGTGGGCTTTTTGACCTAGTCAATAAACTCAAGCTCTTAGCTTGCAAGACTTGGTCATCATTACTTTGGTCAAATGACTTTTCTATCCATGGTCAATTTCGACCAAGACCAACCAAGGGGGGTGACACGTGTCACCCTCCCATTCGTCGCAATATTTCGTTTTCCGATATTTCAATAATTCCGATAAATTTTTACTAGTCTCAAATCTTAACATTTTTGAGTTCTTACGTACGTTCTTATAAACATGTCCTTGAATTACGGGGTGTAACATTCTCTCCCCCTTAGAAACATTCGTCCCCGAATGTTCTTTCGGAGTCAAACTTATAAATAGCGACATAGTCTCCTTTTATAACCCCTACATACCAATAATGCCACACGTGGCCACATAATATCACTTAAGCAAAATACTTCAATTAAAACTTGACAAGTAAGGGAAATGAATTACCTGAAGGTGTAGAGAATAAGTGAGGATACTTCCTCAACATGTCCTCCTCCGCTTCCCAAGTCATCTCCTCCCTATTATCGTCCCGCCACAAGACTTTGACGGAGGCCACATCCTTGTTCCACAGTCGCCTGACCTGGCGATCGAGTATCGCTATGGGACTCTACTCATACGATAACCCCTCTGTCACCTGGAACTCGCTAGCTGGGAAAACTCTCGATGGATCTCCGATACACTTCCGTAACATAGAAACATGGAAGATCGGATGTACTGCCTCTAAATACGATGACAGATCCAACTCATAGGCAACCTTGCCTACTCTACGGATGATCTGGTAGGGACCAATATACCTTGGTCTAAGTTTCCCCTTCTTTCCGAACCTCATCACACCCTTCATGGGTGATACCTTCAAGAAGACCCAATCGTCTACCTGAAACTCCAAATGTCGACGCCGATTATCTGCATAAGACTTCTGCCGACTCTGAGCTGCTAACAGTCTCTCCTGGATAAGCTTCACCTTATCCAAAGCCTGCTGAATCAAGTCTGGGCCAACTAACTGAACCTCACCCACGTCGAACCAACCAATCGGCGACCTACACTTCCGCCTATACAAAGCCTCATATGGCGCCATCTGAATGCTAGAATGGTAGCTGTTATTATAAGCAAACTCCACAAGAGGCAAATGATCCTCCTAGCTACCCCTGAAATCAATAACACAGGCCCACATCATATCCTCAAGTGTCTGGATAGTACGCTCTGCCCGTCGATGGCCCGAGGATGAAACGCGATCGAGACTCACATGTGTCCCTAACCCCTTCTGAAAAGACCTCCAGAAGTTAGCCATAAACTGGGCTCCCCTGTCTGATATAATAGATATAGGAACTCTGTGCAGTCTCACAATCTCCCTGATATACAATCTAGCATAATCCTCAGCCGAATACGTAGTCCTGACTGGAAGAAAGTGGGTTGATTTTGTCAGCCTGTCTACAATAATCCAGATGGAATCACACTTCCTCTGAGTATGAGGTAACCCTGTAACAAAATCCATGTTGTTCACCTCCCACTTCCATGTTGGAATATCAATTGCCTGCAATAGCCCACCGGGCTTCTGGTGCTCAACCTTGACATGCTGACAATTCGGACACTGAGCAACAAACCCCGCCACGTCCCTCTTCAGGCCATACCACCAGTACATACATCTGAGGTCATGGTACATCTTAGTCGACCCCAGATGAATAGAGTAACGAGCATTATGTGCCTCCCCCAGAATCTGCTGACGAAGACCTGCAACATCGGGAACACACAACCTGCCCTCGAATCTTAGCACCCCATCAGGCGCTACCTCAAACAAACTCTTCTCCTCTCGAAGATCTGTATCTCGATACCGTATCATAAATGGTTCCTCATACTGTCGCCTCTTCACCTCATCAACGATGGAAGACTCGACAACCTCACGAACCCATACCCCACTATCATCGATATCGACCAACCGAACCCCAAGGTTCGCTAGCTGATGGATCTGACGGATCATGTCCTGTCTATCTGGCTGCACCTCTGACAGACTCCCCATAGATCTACGACTCAAAGCATCTGCAACCACGTTGGCTTTCCCCGGATGGTATAGGATATCAACATCATAATCCTTCAACAACTCTAACCATCGTCTCTGCCCCAAGTTTAGCTCCCTCTACCTGAAGATGTACTGGAGGCTCTTGTGGTCTGTATAAATATCCACATGAACCCCGTACAAATAATGTCTCCAAATCTTCAAGGCATGAATAACTGCGGCCAACTCTAAGTCGTGAGTAGGGTAATTCCTCTCATGCTTCCATATCTGCCGGGAAGCATAGGCTATTACTTTTCCATGTTGCATCAATACGCACCCTAGCCCGATATCCGAGGCATCACAATAAATCATGTAGCCCTCTAACCCCTCGGGAAGAGTAAGAACTGGAGCCGTCATCAACAGTTCCTTCAGTAACTGGAAGCCCTTCTCACAAGCTTCTGTCCACTGGAACTTAGCTGCTTTCTGAGTCAGCCTAGTCAATGGTGCTGATATCGAAGCGAACTGCTCCATAAACCTACAATAATTACCTGCCAGCCCTAAGAAACTACGCACCTCCGTCGGAGTAGTAGGTCTCGGCGAAGACTTGACCGCCTCAATCTTTGCCGTATCAACCTGAACACGGTTATCCCCGATAATGTGCCCCAAGAATGCCACTGAGGCTAACCAAAACTCACACTTGGAGAACATGGCGAACAACTGCCGGCTCCGGAGGACCCCAAGTACCGTCCTCAAGTGTTCAGCATGCTCCTGCTCTGTGCGTGAATAAACCAGGATGTCATCAATGAATACTATAACAAACGTATCCAAAAATGGCTTGAACACCCGGTTCATCAAATCCATAAATACCGCTGGAGCGTTTGTCAAACCGAAAGACATCACCCTGAACTCATAGTGCCCATACTGGATCCTGAATGCAGTATTTGGGATATCTGCCTCTCTAACTCGCACCTGATTATAACCAGACCGCAAGTCTATCTTGGAGAAACACTTCGCACCCTGCAATTGGTCAAACAAATCATCAATCCTGGGGAAGGGGTATCTGTTCTTGAAGGTTACCTTATTCAGTTGCCTGTAATCAACACACATACGCAGGTCCCATCCTTCTTCTTTACAAACAAAATCGGCGCTCCCCAGGGAGAAACATTAGGCCTGATAAAGCCTTTTCCAGCAAATCTTTCAGCTGGTCCTTCAACTCCCTCAACTCAGCAGGTGCCATCCTGTACGGCGGAATAGATATAGGCCGAGTGTCTGGTAACGTGTCAATACAGAACTATATCTCCCTCTCGGAAGGAATACTTGGGAGATCATCTTTGAATACATCCGAAAACTCTCTAACCACTAGAACTGACTGAAGAACTGGCACCTCAGCCGCTGTATCAAATACCCGAACCAGATGATAGATGTACCCTTTCTGCACCATCTTCCTAGCCTTGAGGTAAGAAATAAACCTACCCCTCGGCAACACTGTATTGCCCTTCTACTCGATAACTGGCTCACCAGGAAATTGGAATCGGACCAACCTGTCTCTACAGTCAACTTTGGCATAATAAGAAGCCAACCAATCCATACCCATAATGACGTCAAAATATGTCATCTCCAACTCTATCAAGTCTGCTAGGGTCTGACGACTGTATATAAACACCGGGAAATCTTTGTACACCCGCTCAGCTAACACCGAATCACCCACTGGCGTAGCTACCACAAAAGGCTCTATCGACACCGGCTCTATCCCTATTCTACCAGCAATAAGAGGGGACACATAGGACAAGGTAGAACCTGGATCTATCAAAGCATAAACGTCAGCATGAAATTAATAATGTACCAGTGACGACATCTGGGGAAGCCTCATGATCCTGTCGGCTGGCTAAGGAATATATGTGGTTCTGTGGACCGCTAGAACTAGGACCTCCACCACGACCTCTGACGCGGCCTGCCGGTCCGTGAACACCCTGCCCTCCGGGGCGCATAACCACAGAAGAAGAAGACCCGAAGAATCGACCGCCGGCTGAACCATACCACGCGCCGCCTGCGGTGGACAATCCCTCTTCATATGGCCCTGCTGGCCACAAGAGAAACAAGCTCCCGAAGCAGAACGACACTCGCCCGGGTATGATCTACCGCATCGAACACACCGAGAAACATGCGGTCTCGATCGGTTACGGTCTCTGCCTCCCTGAAACCCCGAAGTCCTGGAGCACGACTGCTCTCGAAAAACTCGGTGATCAAACCTCCCGCGAGAAGAGAAGGAGCACTGCTGCGGCTGAAATGTGGACCTAGCTGCACGAGGCTTGTCGCCTCGAGTTACCGGAACCACGCTTTCGCCCTCTTGGCTGGGTGGTCTGGCTGATCCTCTCTCTCTCTGTCCTCTATCCCCTGTGCATAAGTCTGTATCCTGGCAATATCCATACTTGGCTGAAGGGCCACTCCCAGGCATACAATAATCATATAATGGTCTAGCCCCATCACATAGCGATGAACTTTGTCCGCCGTATCGGCCCACGATAGTGGCGCATACAGCCAATGAGTCAAACTCCAGGTTGCACTCTCTGATAGTCCTCCCATTCTGTCTCAATGTCAAGAATATATCCACGAGGGCTCTCATCATCTCAGGAGGCAAAAAGTGATCAAGAAAGGCCTTTGTGAACTAATTCCAAACAGTTGGAAGAGCATCCACTCCTCTAGACAGCTCACATGACTCAAACCAGTTCAACGCAATATCGCGTAACCGGTAAGAATCTAACACAACTGACTCTGTCTCCGAGGCCCTAAGCACCTGCATAGTCGTATGCTTCTTTGAATAAACTCACGAGGATCCTCGCCGGATCTCGAACCATAGAACTCGGGTGGATTGCAACCCGAAAATCCGAATCCACTGGCATCGGCTCTGGGTTAGCTACACCTTACATCGTGCCGCTTGCACTATGCTAGTCAATAACCTGATCTGCTCTCCATAATCTCTATACTCTGCCCCTGGCTGCGGAACTGGAGGCTCAGGTATCGAAACCTCTGGAGCTATGGCCGCTCTCGGTTCCCCTAATACTGCCGGCGTTGTTACACCCCGTAGTTCCAGAGTATGTATGTAAGGACGTACATACAAGAATACGACATTTAAATTGTAAAGGAAGAAAAATGTGATTTTTCGACGGAAAAGTTTCCGGATTTTGTGAAGGAAAAAGGTTCGTTAATGGGAATTGGATTCCCAGATTTGGTATTCGGACTTTTTGGAATATTTGAGAATTATGGAATTTTATTTCCGAAATTGGTCACGTGGGGCCCACGGGAGAATTTACGGTTTTGTGAGGCCCACTTTATTTTCAGATTTTTGGCATTACGGATATTTTCGGGAGATGAAATATTTTGGATGAGTAGGGGGGCGACACGTGTCACCCCCATGTGGCCCATGGCCGAAAGAGTGTGGCACTTGGACGTTTTTTTGTGGGGACAAGTGGCAAGCCACTTGTCCCATTTTTGTGGTGGACACTTGGTTGGCAATTACCCACACAACATGTCCCCAATCCTCACCTTACATTTGCTTAAATCTTGACCCTTGATTCTTCTATATATACCCCCTTAAGTTGAAGACAATTTTCATCCCACACTTAAGCTTCCAAGGCAAAATACTCCCCTCCCCTTTGTAGTTGTTTCGTCCCCCTCCCACTTGAGTAGAAAATACTTTGAGTATTATAGTATAATCACAAATACCTTGGCCTAGTAGCCCTAGTAGTATTCTAAAGTAATTTCAATACTAGAGCAGGAAATCGCTTTATTCCAATAGTCGCAAAATGAAGCTCACAGAAAAATCTTCATAGCTTAGATGAAGTGTTAAGAGAAGTTGTTTAGAAACTTCTAAGGGTTGCTTGGAGCGGGTTGGAGCGTAAGGAATTGGAGCTAAACGTTGCTCAGGATCGACTTTTAATCTTGGATAATTTTAGGCTTATCTAGGTAATGATCTATGTTCCTCTATTGTAATTGGATATTACATATTGTAGTAGTTTAGAATTGAGTATAAGATATATTGGAAGGATGATTAAAAAGAATTGAACTGTATTTACATTGAATTTGTATTCTGATGACTTGTAGTATTATTGTGGAGTAGAATTGTACACGTCCGGTTAGACGTGTAACCCCCCCCCCCCCGGGAGTTGTTGGCGTGGTAGCAGGCCGTGTTAGAGGAGGATAGTTTTGTGGTTGCGGGAATCTGCCGAATTT
Organism: Przewalskia tangutica; assembly: GCA_029844215.1. Classification (NCBI taxonomy): domain Eukaryota; kingdom Viridiplantae; phylum Streptophyta; class Magnoliopsida; order Solanales; family Solanaceae; genus Przewalskia; species Przewalskia tangutica. The sequence continues at coordinate 49,157,731 of CM056730.1, forward strand.
TCCGTAGAATAAGGAATATTGTACTTAGAATTATTCTACGAAGAGATCTAGAGGTTGATAGACGTTTTGTGGCCTGTATAGGTTGAAATACTACGAGTAGCGTATTCTACTGGAAGGGTGGAAAAGGCTAGCAGGGTTACAGTACTTTGGAGCTATTTGCTAATTGTCGATAATCGTCGCGAGGTATGTGAACCTCTTCCTATCCTTTCTAGCATGATGTTTTGTAAACTATGTAGTACGGTAGACGTACATGTGCTAAACGAGTTTTGGTTGGTTTAAAACATAAAGTGTTATAACAGCTTTATGGGAAGTTAGTTATAACGACTTTATGTAGGTAAAAGAATGGTTTATTGATTTTAGAAGTTAAGAGACTTGATCTTAAAAGATAAGAGACTTGACTTAATTGACTTGATATGAATTTTGTTAAAAAGTGTGAAACCTCATTCGTGAGTAATGAGTATTTGGTTTTTAAAGAATAATGTTTCTTGATTTGGAAATGAGAATAAGTATCGAGCGAACCCTTTGCAGCGTTAATAAAGGAAAATATATTGACAAATAATTAATTATATTAAAACCAGTAGAAACCTCCATCTGCATAGAAGCTAAGATAAGACAAAATTGTATTACATTTCCTAGATCATGGCTGCTTTAATAAGATTGTTATAAACAAGAATAACCTACTCACACATAAGGCATATGTTACTCAAATTGTTTTAAAAAGGAGATTACGTTATTAAGTGTTTAAAACTATGATCTATAAATCTTTTGAAAATAAGAGACTTAAGTATTTAAAAATATGCAACTTGAACTTTTGGAAAAGAATGTTGTTACTTGACCTTAAAAAGGGAAAATGTGTTGGTTTAAAATGAAGGTATGTTATTGTCTTAATCTGTCTTAAAAGAGGGTTTAAATGTTATGGACGATTCTTCACAGAGTCCCATGGGATGGGCCGGGACATGTATTCCATACGATTCTTCACCGAGTCCCATGGGATGGGCTGGGACATGTATTCCATACGATTCTTCACCGAGTCCCATGCGATGGGCCGGGACATGTATTCCATACGATTCTTCACCGAGTCCCATGGGATGGGCCGGGACATGTATTCCATACGATTCTTCACCGAGTCCCATGGGATGGGCCGGGACATGTATTCCATACGATTCTTCACCGAGTCCCATGGGATGGGCCGGGACATGTATTCCACACGATTCCACCTCGAGTCCCATGGGATGGGCCGAGACATGTTATACGTATCACACGATTTTTATACCTAGACTGCCGGCAGTGAGGAAGGAGTTCCATGGGCATGAGGGATGACTTTGAGGGCGTGAGTCACGACTTGACATATTTGTTTTATGTTGTGAGCGTAGTTTGGTTATCATACATGTCTTACATTTTATATAGTATCGTGATTTCATTCTGATATTTTTGATTTGGCATACTTGGTACTGTTATGCGACCTCCTTGGCTGCGTTCATGCCGCAGGTAGAGGTACACCAGTCGTCGATCCTCGTTCATAGGATCGCAGTTCAGCGTTTGGGAAGCTCCGTTCCTCCGGAGGCTTATCTTTTGGTATAGTCCCCTGTCATTATAGGTACTTGTACATTCAGGGGTATGGCGGGGCTCTGTCCCGTCAATGTTATTGTTATAAAATTCTTAGAGGTCTGTAGTACTGTTGTGGGCAGAGTTTGTAAAAGGGATGTAAATGTTCAAGCTTTTTATGTATATACGGAAAGGTGACCGTTTGGTTGCCTGTTTCTTATTGTATATCTGTGTTATTTTTTATTTTCGTTGATTTTCTCTGATGTTGTATCACTAGGGTGCCCGGGGTAAGGCACCAGTCACGGGCCCGGGATCGGGTCGTGACAAAAGTGGTATCAGAGCAGTTAATCCTCGGAAAGTGTCTACAGACCGTATCTAGTAGAGTCTTGATTATCGGTGTGTTGTGCACCACACCTATAATCAGGAGGCTGCAGGATATTTAGGATTGGTTTCCATTCTTCTCACTCTGAGATCGTGCCTTAGAGCTGTGTTATAAGTTGGACTCCCTCTGACGTATTCTTTTCACCCGTTATGCCTCTGCGCAAGGCAACCAGAGCCCAGAAGGGCAAGCGTGAGAGGAGGCTGCGAGTAGAGCACGAGGGTTACGAGGCACGAGCCGGTCATTATCCGAGGCAGGTCATTCGGGGAGTTCTGCGGCGCGCTAGCCCTGGGAGAGTTTAGAGCGTGGCGGTAGCCTCGAGACCACGATACCCGAGCCTCTAGTCGCGGCCGAGCAGAGGATAGGACTTACAAGAGAGATGGCGATTACTAGCTAGTCGGTGGTGGAATGAGGACGAGCGAGTCGGAGGTTCCGGTAGTACCAGTAGTTCACCCTAGATCCGATAGTTGAGATTTCGGGACTTCTTGAGTTGCAGTCCACCCGACTTCTATGGATCGGGAACTGAGGAAGATCCTCAGGAGTTTATTCGACAGTTGCAGCGGATCATGAAAGTGATCAAGACCTAAGAGGCATTTCTTACACACTTCTTGCCCTCGCAGACGAGGAGAGCTCGGGCAGATAGATTTATGATGTTGAGGTAGAACGGGCGGACGGTTCGGGAATACAGTATAGGGTTTGACTCGTTGGCTCGTTATGTCCCCGCTTTGGTGGCAGACATGGAGGATAGAGTGCACCAATATGTCACAAGACTTGACGATTATCTAGTAGAGAGTGGTACAGGAGTAGCTCTTGGTAGGGCATGGGCGTTGCCGCGTCTGCACTTATGCGCCAGATTGAGAGCGTAGAGATCGGCAGATTAACCAAGATCAGCGAGAAGAGGGCGGCAATGAGGTCCTTTGGTAACTTTCGAGCGGACCTTCGGCGCAGATGGTTAGACGCCTCCGCCAAGATCTGAGTGGTCCTCCGAGTGCCGGGGCGTTCGGGGTATTTAGGAGTTGGTGAGCTCGGGGTTTCTGGTTCCGATTACATAGGTTACGGCGGCCAGATTGATTTTCCTCAAGTGTTCACTATCTGGTAGGTGTCATTGTGGGGAGTGTCTTCCTACTTCGATAGCTTGATATGCTTGCGGCCAGCAGAGCCATTTTGCGAGAAATTGTCCGACCAGAGGTGGCGCGGATGTTACGACTCGACGCCGGGATCGTGGTGGTTCATCACCTTTTATAGCTAGGCGCCTGCGGTGAGATTATGATTAGAACAACAAAGGGAAAGTGAGCGATGAGTTCTGAGAGATATCTTACGCCGCCAGAGACTTGTTTAGGTCGTTATAGTAGATACATGTGGAGTGCTATGTATGAGATAGCATTGTGTTAGCGCGGATTAGAAAGCGGGGTAGTTGAAAAGGGTAAGTGCAGGGACGAGAAAATGGTGAGCCTTAGAATTTATAACGATTGGGACCTTGGATGCAAGGTCGTCACGAGTGGATGTTACGGTTGGTTTTGTCGAAGTACTTGGTATCGTGATATATGTTGTGGGATAATTCCATGGGTAGTGTGAGATGGAAGTGGTAGCTTCCATGACGTGCCCAGTAAGATTGTTAGAATCGGGAGCGAGAGTTTAGTCTGAAGTGGGTCGGCTTGAGGCCATATCGCGAGTCAACCGCGGCCGGAATGTGGTGGTCGATTTGAGATGGTCCGCTAGATGATAGTCACGAGGTGTAAAGCCCAAGTTAGGTAACCATCGTGCGAGTTCGTGGACGCATCCGACCGATGGCGGGCGATGAGGTCAGCCCATCTTGTCTTCGATTAAGGCCGCATTTACTCGGCGGAGGGTTATGCGAGATGTTATCAGGAAGGTTGTAAGGCTGCACGGGGTTCCTACTTTTATTTTATGGCAGGCAGTGGAGCCCAGTTTACGGCTATTTCTTTTTCGGGAGGTTTTACCAGGCGGGGTTAGGAACTCAGGTGAGTCTCAGTATTGCATTCACCCTCGGGCCGACGGACGAACAGCGCATTTTATCCAGACATTTGAGGATAGGTTACGGGCCGGTGTTTTGATTTCAGGGGTAGCTGTAAGGATTATTTGCCTCTTGTTGAGTGAGTATTATAATAGCTACCATTTCAGTATTCGGATGTCGCCTTACGAAGCCTTGTATGGGCGGAAGTGTAGGTTGCCGGTCGATTGGTTCGAGGTTGGCAAGGTTCAGATAGTTGGTCCATACTTGATTCAGCAGGATGTGGGTACGGTGAAGCTTATCCAGAAGAGGTTATTAGCAGCTCAGAGTCAACAGAAGTCGTGCGGGTAATCAGCGTCGACACTTGGAGTTCAGGTTGACGTTGGGTCTTCTTGAAGGTACCACCCCGGAAGGGTGTGACGAGATTTGGAAAGCAGGGGAAACTTAGCCCGAGGTACTTTAGGCCTTTTCAGATCGTTGTAGAATAGGCCATGTTTCCTATAAGTTAGCACTGTCGTCCGACTTAGGAGGCAGTACGTCCGGTATTCCATGTTGCTATGTTTTGGAAGAGTATCGGACATCCATCCAGAGTGTTCCCAATTAATGATGACCAAGTTGGAGATAGTGACCCCGAGATTTTGGAAACTGAAGCAATGACAGAAATGTGGTACGTATAGTAGGAAGATTCGAGTGTACGAGGAAGGTACGATGAGTAAGAAAAGAGGCTAAGATGTGTTAAGAAGATGGAAGTGTCCTTTTTATAAGTGAAGAGGGGAAGAAAAGTATCCTTTGGACCATGGGTGGAAGTTTTTGTGTTGTTATACACGTTAGAGGTGATTCTTCGTTGGCTCGGATGTGAGTTTTGCGCGTATGTTGTATTGTGGCCATGTGTGGCATATTTGGTTTCGTAAGCATAGTAGGGAAGACTATACCGACAGTTATGTTTGGAGACTTAGAAGGAACATTCGGCACGAATGTTTCTAAGGGGGGAAGAATGTTACACCCCGCAGTTCCAGAGTTTGTTAATGGGAATTGGATTCCCAGATTTGGTATTCAGACTTTTTGGAATATTTGAGAATTATGGAATTTTATTTCCGAAATTGGTCACGTGGGGCCCACGGGAGAATTTACGGTTTTGTGAGGCCCACTTTATTTTCGGATTTTTGGCATTACGGATATTTTCGGGAGATGAAATATTTTGGACGAGTAGGGGGGCGACACGTGTCACCCCCATGTGGCCCATGGCCGAAAGAGTGTGGCACTTGACACTTGGTTGGCAATTACCCACACAACATGTCCCCAATCCTCACCTTACATTTGCTTAAATCTTGACCCTTGATTCTTCTATAAATACCCCCTTAAGTTGAAGACAATTTTCATCCCACACTTAAGCTTCCAAGGCAAAATACTCCCCGCCCCGTGGTGGTTGTTTTCGTCCCCACTCCACGAGTAGAAAATACTTTGAGTATTATTGTATAATCCCAAATACCTTGGCCTAGTATCCCTAGTAGTATTCTAAAGTTATTTCAATACTAGGAGCCCGGAAATACTACTTTATTCCAATAGTCGCAAAATGAAGCCCTAGAAAAATCTTCATAGCTTAGATGAAGTGTTAAGAGAAGTTGTTTAGAAACTTCTAAGGGTTGCTTGGAGCGGGTTGGAGCGTAAGGAATTGGAGCTAAACGTTGCTCAGGATCGACTTTTAATCTTGGATAATTTTGGGCTTATCGAGGTAATGATCTATGTTCCTCTATTGTAATTGGATATTACATATTGTAGTAGTTTAGAATTGAGTATAAGATATATTGGAAGGATGATTAAAAAGAATTGAACTGTATTTACATTGGGTGTATTCTGATGAGACTTGTAATATTATTTTGGAGTAGAATTGTACACGTCCGGTTAGACGTGTAACCCCCCCCCCCCCCCCTTGGAGTTGTTGGCTTGGTAGCAGGCCTTGTTAGAGGAGGAGATTGTTGTGGTTGCGGGAAGGAAATCTTCTTAGAATTTTCCGTAGAATAAGGAACATTGTACTTAGAATTATTCTACGAAGAGATCTAGAGGTTGATAGACGTTTTGTGGCCTGTATAGGTTGAAATACTACGAGTAGCGTATTCTCTTTGGAAGGGTGGAAAAGGCTAGCGAGGTTCTGATACTTTGAAGCTATTTGCTAATTGTCGATAATCGTCGCGAGGTATGTGAACCTCTTCCTATCCTTTCTAGCATGATGTTTTGTAAACTATGTAGTACGGTAGACGTACATGTGCTAAACGAGTTTTGGTTGGTTTAAAACATAAAGTGTTATAACAGCTTTATGGGAAGTTAGTTATAACGACTTTATGTAGGTTTAAATAATGGTTTATTGATTTTAGAAGTTAAGAGACTTGATCTTAAAAGATAAGAGACTTGACTTAATTGACTTGATATGAATTTTGTTAAAAAGTGTGAAACCTCATTCGTGAGTAATGAGTACTTGGTTTTTAAAGAATAATGTTTTACTGATTTCAGAAATGATAATAAGTATCGAACGAACCACTGCAGCGTTAATAAAGGAAAATGTATTGACAAATAATTAATTATATTAAAACCAGTAGAAACCTCCATCTGCATAGAAGCTAAGATAAGACAAAATTGTATTACATTTCCTAGATCATGGCTGCTTTAATAAGATTATTATAAACAAGAATAACCTACTCACACATAAGGCATATGTTACTCAAATTGTTTTAAAAAGGAGATTACGTTATTAAGTGTTTAAAACTATGATCTATGAATCTTTTGAAAATAAGAGACTTAAGTATTTAAAAATATGCAACTTGAACTTTTGGAAAAGAATGTTGTTACTTGACCTTAAAAAGGGAAAATGTGTTGGTTTAAAATGAAGGCATGGTATTGTCTTAATATGTCTTAAAAGAGGGTTTAAATGTTATGGACGATTCTTCACCGAGTCCCATGGGATGGGCCGGGACATGTATTCCATACGATTCTTCACCGAGTCCCATGGGATGGGCCGGGACATGTATTCCATACGATTCTTCACCGAGTCCCATGCGATGGGTCGGGACATGTATTCTATACGATTCTTCACCGAGTCCCATGGGATGGGCCGGGACATGTATTCCATACGATTCTTCACCGAGTCCCATGGGATGGGCCGGGACATGTATTCCATACGATTCTTCACCGAGTCCCATGGGATGGGCCGGGACATGTATTCCACACGATTCCACCTCGAGTCCCATGGGATGGGCCGAGACATGTTATACGTATCACACGATTTTTATACCTATGTTATACCCCGTATTTCCAGAGTATGTACGTAAGGACGTACGTAGAAAAGTTTGAGCCTTAAAGTAGGCTAGGGCCAAAAATTTTGTACACAACTAGCGAAAAGAATCGTTTTCCGATGAAACGTTTTCCGGACTTTGCGAAGAAAAAAATACGGCTATGTCATTTATAATTTTTGCGGATTTTTCCGAGAGACGAAATATTTTGGACCAACGAGAGGGTGACAAGTGTCACCCTCAAGTGGCGGAATTGTTGGGACGAAATGGCACGTTTTGCCTTGGCTATTTTGTCAAGTAGTTGGTAGGATATTTTGTGTAGTTGATGAGCAAGTGGGACCCACAAACACTTGTCCAAATCTTGACCTTACACTTGCCTAACACTTGGCTTCATCTTGGCCATTGAATGTCCTATAAATACCCCCCCTAAGTTGAAGGATTTCTTCATCCAAAAATCATTTCTCCAAGTCTTGAAATCCCTCCCCCTTTGTTGAAGTGTTCGTCCAAGTCCCCCTCCCCCTTGTGAGCCTTGGCCGAAACCACCCCCCCCCTTGCCTAGTTGTCTCGTATAAATACCCCCTTGGTAGAAAAGTATTCTGCAAGGGGTGTTGCTATACCCAAATATTTTAGCCCAAATACCTTGTAGTACTTTCCAAAGTTACCTCTATACGTAGAGCCCGGAAATACTACTATACTTCCTTTAGTCACAAAAACGAAACCCTAAGGAAAATCTTCATAGCCGGTTGAAGTTTTAAGAAGAAGTTGCGTAGAACTTCTAAGGGTTGTTTGGAGCGGGTTGGAGCGCACGGAGTTGGAGCTAAACCTTGCTCAGGATCGACATTTAATCTTGGATAATTTTGGGCTTACCGAGGTAAATAATCCTATACTTCTAGTGTAATTGGAAATTACATACTGTAGTTGTATTGAAATGAATATAAGATTCATAGAAGAGTATTGAACTGTAATAGAAGGATATTACAGAAAAGAATTGAACTGAAATCGCGTCAGAAGAATATTCTACAGTGTAGTCTAGACTTTGATAGACTGGTATAACCTTTATAGGTTGAATGTTCTGCGAGTAGCATGTGCTACTTGGAAGGTGGACAAGGCTAGCCGGGTTATAGCCGTGGAGCGTTTTGCTAATAGTCGATAATCGTCGCGAGGTATGTGATTCTTCCTATACTCTTGAGCATGATATTTTAAAGGAATATATATAGTACGGTAGACGTACGTGCGGCAATGTCTTTTGACTTAAGCCTGAATAATAAGAATCTTGAAGTATTTCAAAAGAATTAAGAAACCTTTTTGAAAGAAGAGTAATGCTTGGTTTTAAAAGCTTAAGAGTTATACTAGCTTTATGGGAAGTTAGGTATAACGACTTAAGAGAGATAAAAAGAATGGTTTATTAATTTTAGAAGTTAAGAGACTTGATCTTAAAAGATAAGAGACTTGACTTAAATGAATTAATATAAATTTTGTGTGAAACCTCATTCGTGAGTAATGAGTACTTGGTTTTTAAAAGGAATAATGTTTTACTGATTTCGGAAATCAGAATAAGTATCGAACAAACCACAGCAGCGCTAATAAAGGGAAATGTATTGACTAATAAAGTATTATTAAAACCAGTAGAAACCTCCATCTGCATAGAAGCTAAGATGAGACAAAATGATATTACATTTCCTAGATCATGGCTGCTTTAATAAGATTGTTATGAACAAGAATAACCTACTCACACATAAGGCATATGTTTCTCAAATTGTTTTAAAGGATTAAAACTATGAACTACGAAACCTTTTCGAAAATGAGAAACTTGAGCATTTGAAATTAGGAAAACTAGAACGTTTGGAAAATAATGTTGTTACTTGATTTTACAAAGGGAAGTGTTTTGGTTTACTTAACAATGTTAGTCACTCTATTTTTTATACTACGGGTATCGGGTGACCTTTGTAAAAGAAATGGATCTTTAAAAGGAATTTAACGTACGTAGTACCTTAGGGTTAAAACCCGGACTTTGACATAAAATGAAAGTACCTTGAGTTGTGTATAACTTGCCTATGCTTGTTGTTGTGAAACTTGCCTATGCTTATTGTGATAGCCTTTGTTGTGCAAGAATTGTGTTTCTATACTACCGCGTCTCTCGATGGAGGGCCGGTTGACTTGTTGAGAACTTACTTGGACGTGCAGCGGTGGCGGAGAATTCCACGCACGCCTCGTTGATAGTGTTATTCCATGGACTAGCTCTCATGAGGTTTTACCGCTCGCCTTGGTATCCGTGGTCGGCCAGACTTGCCCCGCCTCGTGGCTGATTCGCCCTGTACCGGTAGTTAGCCCTCGTGACTTGCCCCGCTCAGTGTAGTGACGAAGTCTCGTGATACGCCTTGGTACCGGTAGTTAGTCGTCAGATTGCCCGGCCACTACGTGACCGCCTTGGTATCTAGTAGTCGGCCAGACTTGCCCCGTGTCGCCCGTGGTTTGGTTGTATAGTATTGTTAGTACTGGACTTGGTGTTCATGTGTACTGTGGTGATAGTATATCATAACCGCCAGTGATGAGGAAGGTATTCCACGGCATGATTGATGTTGCGGCGTGAGACCCATAGTTATATTTGAGTGATGACTCGAGGCGTGAGTCACGACTTACATGATCGCTATTTATGGTGAACTGTAGTTTGGTTATCATACATGTCTCCTGCTTTATATAGACTGCTATGATTTCATTTACAGTATTTTTCAGTTTCATATACTTGGTACCTGTTGTACTGACCTCCTTCGGGGGGTTGCGTTCATGCCGCAGGTAGAGGTACATCGATTGCTGATCCTCGCTCTTAGGATCACAGTTCAGCGTTGGGAAGCTCCGTTTCTCCGGAGGCTTATCTTTGGTATGTTACCCTGAGTTGTAGGTTCTTGTACATCTGGGTATGGCGACGGCCCCGTCCGTCATGTTGTATAAAAACTCTTAGAGTGCGTAATCGCTGTTGTAGGCGGGGTTTGTAAAAGGATTAAACTGTTTCGGTTTGAAAGATTTGTATACATATATTTATTGGAAGGTAACCGCTTTGGTTGGCCTGTTTTATGATCTTATCTCTTGTTTCATGTTTAAAGTTTTATTTCCGCTGATTTTCTCTGATGTTGTATCACTAGGGTGCCCGGGGTAAGGCACCAGTCACGGGCCCGGGATCGGGTCGTGACAAAAGTGGTATCAGAGCAGTTAATCCTCGGAAAGTGTCTACATACCGTGTCTAGTAGAGTCTTGATTATCGGTGTGTTGTGCACCACATCTATAATCAGGAGGCTGCGGGACATTTAGGATTGGTTTCCCTTCTTCTCATTCTGAGATCGTGCCTTAGAGCTGTGTTGTAAGTTGGACCCCTCTGACGTATCTCGTTTTACGATTATGCTGCGCGCGAGCAACCTGTGCCCAGATGGGCAAGGCAGCCGAGGAGTCGCTAGTGAGATCTGAGAGTACGAGGCGCAGCCGACAAGACCGAGATTGTGCTTCAGACGGCGAGTTTTGCGACGCCACCGGCCTCAGCAGAGTTTAGAGCCGCAGCAGTGGCTGCTGAGACCACAGTTGTTATACCCCGTATTTCCAGAGTATGTACGTGAGGGCGTATGTATAAAAGTTTAAGCCTTAAGTAGGCAAAGGGACGAAAATTTTGTTCACAACCCACGAAACGAATTGTTTTCCGACGAAACGTTTTCCAAACTTTGCGAAGAGAAAATTTCGGCTATGTCATTTATAATTTTTGCGGATTTTTCCGAGAGATGAAATATTTTGGACCAACGAGAGGGTGACACTTGTCCCTCAAGTGGATGGCAATTTAGGGGTGAAGTTGGCACGTTTTTTGCCTTTCTTTTTGGTCAAGGATTAGGTAGGATATTTTGTGTAGTAGATGGATAAGGACACTTGGGTGAATCCACACCCTCCACTTGCCCTCCACTTGCCATCATCTTGACCCTTGAAAGTCCTATAAATACCCCCCCCCCCCTTAGTTGAAGGAATTCTTCATCCACACTTGTGAAAATCCAAGGCAAAATCCCTCCCTCCCTCTTTGTAGCTCTCGTCCTACCTCCCCCCTCCCCCTTTGAGAGGCCCTCGGCCAAGAATACCCCCCCCTCTTGAGTGTTGTTCTCGTGAAATACACCCCCCCTTGGTAGAAAATACTCTCCAAGTATTGTTACTATTCCCAAATACATCGCCCAACTACCTTGTAGTATTCCAAGGTTACACCTATACTAAAAGCCCGTAAATACTATTATATTTCCCTTGATACAAAAACGAAACCCTAAGGAAAATCTTCATAGTAGGTTGAAGTATAAGTAGAAGTTGTGTAGAACTTCTAAGGGTTTCTTGAGCGTATTGGAGCGCATGCAATAGGAGCTAAACGTTGCTCAGCATCTACATATAAACTTGTATAATTTTGGGCTTATCGAGGTAAATACTCTTGACCTTCTATTGTAATTGGAAATTACATCGTAGTAGTATAGAAATGAATATAAGATTCATAGAAGGATATTACGTAAGAGAATTGAATCGTAATAGAAGAATATTAAAGAAGACTGAATTGTACTTACATAGAATTTGCATTCTGATGAGACTTGTGTAGTTTGTGCAGGGAAGTCTTTGCCCAATTTTCCATAGAATAAGGAATCTGTATCTAGAATTATTCTACAGAATAGTCTAGACGTTGATAGACTTGTATGACCGTTATAGGTTGAAGTACTGCAAGTAGCGTATTCTACTCGAAGGGTGGAAATGGCTAGCGGATTCTGATTTTAGAGCTATTTGCTAATAGTCGATAATCGTCGCGAGGTATGTGATTCTTCCTATCCTCTTGAGCATGATATTTTAAAGTATATATAGTACGGTAGACGTACGTGTGTTAACTGAACATGGTTTTACTTGACGTCTTCTGACTTGAGTTTTAAATAATAAGAATCTTGAAGTATTTCAAAAAGAATTAAGGATCGTTTTGAAAGAAGAGTAATACTTGGTTTTAAAAGTTTAAGAGTTATACTAGCTTTATGGGAAGTTAGGTATAACGACTTAAGAGTAATAAAAAGAATGGGTTATTGATTTTAGAAGTTAAGAGACTAGATCTCAAAAGATAAGAGGCTTGACTTAATTGAATTGATATGAATTTTGTTAAAAAGCGTGAAACCTCATTCGTGAGTAATGAGTACTTGGGTTTTAAAAAGAATAATGTTTTACTGATTTCGGAAATGAGAATAAGTATCGAACGAACCACTGCAGCGTTAATAAAGGAAAATGTATTGACAAGTAAGTAATTATATTAAAACCAGTAGAAACCTCCATCTGCATAGAAGCTAAGATAAGACAAAATTGTATTACATTTCCTAAATCATGGCTGCTTTAATAAGGATTGTTATAAACAAGAATAACCTACTCACACATAAGGCATATGTTACTCAAATTGTTTTAAAAGAGAATTATGTTATTAAGTGATTAAGACTATGAACTACGAAACCTTTCGAAAATGAGAAACTTGAGTATTTGAAATTAGGCAAACTTGAACTTTTGGAAAAGAATGTTGTTACTTGACTTTAAGAAGGAAAGTGTTTTGGTTTAAAAAGAAGGGCATAATATTGCCTTAGTTGATTTTAAAAAGGAAAACATGGTATTATCTTAATCTAACTTAAAAGAGCGTTTAGATGTTAGGGCCACACGACACCGCGTTCATGGGATGAACCGGGAATGTATTTCACCTGATTCGATACCGAGTCCATGAGATGGACCGGGAATGTATTTCATGCGACACCGCGTTCATGGGATGAACCGGGAATGTATTCCATCCGATTTCTATCGAGTCCCATGAGATGGGCCGAGACATGTGCGATTTCTATCGAGTCCCATGAGATGGGCCTAGACATGTAAGATTTCTATCTAGTCCCATGAGATGGGCCGAGACATGTATTCCACACGATTCCACCTTGAGTCCATGAGATGGGCCGAGACATGTTACACGTATCACCTAACTTATACCTAGACTGCCGGCAGTGAGGAAGGAGTTCCACGGGCATGAGGGATGACTTTAAGGGCGTGAGTCCCTGACTTGACATGACTGTTTTTATGTTGCGAACTGTAGTTTTGTTATCATACATGTCTCCTGTTTTATTTATAGACTGTTATGATTTCATTTACTGATTTTTGGTTTCACATACTTGGTACCTGTTGTACTGACCTCCTTCGGGGGGCTGCGTTCATGCCGCAGGTAGAGGTACACCGGTTGTTGATCCTCGCTCATAGGATCACAGTTCAGCGTATTGGGAAGCTCCGTTTCTCCGGAGGCTTATCTTTTGGTATGTTTCCCTGAGTTGTAGGTTCTTGTACATTCAGGGGTATGGCGGGGCCCTGTCCCGTCATAGTTGTTATAACATTATTAGAGGTGCAGAGTATTGTTGTAGGCGTGTTTGTAAATGGGGATGTAAGCTTTCAAAGTTTTATTATATATACATGCGAAAGGCGATATTTTCATGGATAAATTGTTTTCATTTTATAATTGTTTCATGTCTTATTTTATAGTCCATTGACACTATGATGTATGACTACTGGGTGCCTGTAGGCACGATCCACGCCCGGTTCGGTCGTGACAAAAGTGGTATCGAGCGATTAATCCTCGGAAAGTGTCTACGACCGTGTCTAGCAGTAGTCTTGATTATCGGTGTGTTGTGCACCACATCTATAATCGTGAGGTCGCAGGACATTTAGGATTGGTTTCCATTCTTCTCATTACGAGATCGTGCCTTAGAGTCGTGTTATAAGTTGACCCTCCGACGTATTTCGTTTTTACGATTACGCCCACGCAAGGCAACCCGCCCAGATGGGCAAGGCAGCGGGAGCCGCTAGTAGATACAGAGGAGTACGGGAGCAGGCCCGCCATTACCCGAGATTCAGACGGCGAGTTTTGCGACGCCGCCACCAAAGAGAGTTTAGGGTCGCGGCGGTGGCTCACGAAACCACAAGACTGAGCCTCCATCCCACACCGGAGCAGAGGAGATGGGTTACAAAGAGATGGCGCCATCGCCGTGATCGTGGCGACATGAGGATAGCCGGACGCAGTAGCCCGAATACCATGGTTCACCCGAGATCGGATAGTTTGAGGCTACGGACTTTCGAGTTGTTGCCACCGAGTTCTACGGTCGAGGCACGAGGATGATCCGCAGGAGTTCATTCGGCGATTCTGACGGATCGCGAGAGTGATCAAGGCTTCGAGACCGAGTCGGTGGTCTTAGGTTCGCAGACGGCCGCGTGATCCGCAATGATCGTTTGATTCGTGGGAGCTGTCCCGGGGAGAGTATGCACTTCCAGCCGTATGGGACGAATTCTCAGGGGCATTTCTTGCACATTTCTTGCCTCCACAGATGAGAAGGGCTCGGGCCGACATATTTTTAACGTTAAGGCAGACCGGGCGTACGGTTCGGGAGTACAATGTGGAGTTTGACTCATTAGCTCAGTACGTCCCCGCATTGGTAGCCGACATGGAGGACAGAGTGCACCGCTACATCACCGGGCTCGATGACTACTTGGCAGAGGCTTGTTCGGGTGTAGCTCTTCAGCCGGGCATGGACATTGCCCGCATACAGGCTTATACACTTGGATGTGAGGAGCGGAGATGTCGACGAAATGACCGAGATCAGTAGAAGAGGGCCAGGACAGCAGGGTCCTTTGGTAACTTTCGAGGCGGACCGCCTCAGCAGCAGGTTAGTTATGTACCTCCGCCAAGATGCAGTGGTCCTCCACGCCTTCGGGACGTTCAGGTATTCGAGCCGGTCGAGCTCGTGGCTTCGTTCACAGGTATACATGGGTTCCAGCCAGTCGGGTTCATGCTTTCCTCAGTGTGCACGATGCGACAAACGTCATCCCGAGTGTCGCTTTCATCGGGTGCTTGTTTCACCGCGCCGTCAGGGCCATGTGACGAGGGACTGTCCTAAAAGGAGGGATACAGGTAGAATGACGCAGCCTACCGGGTCAGTGGCAGGATCATCGCCTTCTATAGCTATGCGCCCGGCAGGGCAGGATTATGATTAGAGCGACGAAGGGAAAATGAAGCAGATGATACAGGTATATTCTTACCCCTCTAGAGACTAGTATGCGTTGATGATATGATGAAGTGCTAAGTATTATGTTCAGATAGCATTATGTTAAAATTGTGTTTAGAAAACATGGTTAGTTAGAAGGGTAAGTTTGGGGACAGGGAAAGTGTGAGCCTTAGAGTTTTATACGTAGAGACCTTAGATGCGAGGCCATCTTGAGTAAAAGATTTATGTTTGTGTTGACCCTTATCAGAGTGCATAGTATACGTGGGATATATTTTTGTGATAAGTCCCTGAGTGGTATGAAATGAAAGAGGGTAGTTGAGCTAAGAAGACCACTAGGTTTTCCTGACTTGATTTGTGAGATTGTTCCGGATCGAGAAACAAGAGAGTTCGGCACGACAGAGGGTTGGGTTGAGGGTGTATTGCGGGTCAACCCGTAGCCCGGCTTAAGGTGGGGTCAGTTCTGGGTGGTCCCGCCAGGTGGTAGGGTCACGAGGGTGCTAGGCCCAGGTTTAGGTAACCATCGTATGAGTTCGTGGATATGTTCGACCAGAATCGGATCGTGAAGGCCGGGGATGGCCTTAAAGGAGATTGAGGTTAGTAAGATGACCAAGTTTGGAGGTAGTGACTCCAGAGACTTTGGAAACTGAAGCGATGACTGAAGTATGGTACGTATACTAGAAAGAGTTCAAGTGTTCGAGAAGAGTACGACGAGTGAGAAAAGAAGAGAACGTGTGTTAGCAGAATAAAATAAATCATTTTGTTGTGAAATGAAGATGCGAAGGGAGTATCCTTTAGACCAGGGTGGAAGCTTTTGTGATGTAGGAATGATTTCTCGTGGACTTGGGTTAAGTATTTTCGCGTATTTTATTTTGTGGCCAGGTGTGGCGTTGACAACTTGTTAGAGGAACTTTATCGTTATCCGTCTTGAGAAGGAACATTCGGGACGAATGTTTCTAAGGAGGGGAGAATGTTATACCCCGTATTTCCAGAGTATGTACGTGAGGGCGTATGTATAAAAGTTTAAGCCTTAAGTAGGAAAAGGGACGAAAATTTTGTTCACAACCCACGAAACGAATTGTTTTCCGACGAAACGTTTTCCAAACTTTGCGAAGAGAAAATTTCGGCTATGTCATTTATAATTTTTGCGGATTTTTCCGAGAGATGAAATATTTTGGACCAACGAGAGGGTGACACTTGTCCCTCAAGTGGACGGCAATTTAGGGGTGAAGTTGGCACGTTTTTTGCCTTTCTTTTTGGTCAAGGATTAGGTAGGATATTTTGTGTAGTAGATGGATAAGGACACTTGGGTGAATCCACACCCTCCACTTGCCCTCCACTTTTCATCATCTTGACCCTTGAAAGTCCTATAAATACCCCCCCCCCCCCCTTAGTTGAAGGAATTCTTCATCCACACTTGTGAAAATCCAAGGCAAAATCCCTCCCTCCCTCTTTGTAGCTCTCGTCCTACCTTCCCCCTCCCCTTCAGAGGCCTCACGAGAATACCCCCCCTCTTGAGTGTTGTTCTCGTGAAATACACCCCCCCCCTTGGTAGAAAATACTCTCCAAGTATTGTTACTATTCCCAAATACCTTGGCCCAACTACCTTGTAGTATTCCAAGGTTACACCTATACTAAAAGCCCATAAATACTATTATATTTCCCTTCAGTCACAAAAACGAAACCCTAAGGAAAATCTTCATAGTAGGTTGAAGTATAAGTAGAAGTTGTGTAGAACTTCTAAGGGTTTCTTGGAGCGTATTGAGCGCATGCAGGAGCTAAACGTTGCTCAGGATCGACATATAAACTTGGATAATTTTGGGCTTATCGAGGTAAATACTCTTGACCTTCTATTGTAATTGGAAATTACATACTGTAGTAGTATAGAAATGAATATAAGATTCATAGAAGGATATTACAGAAGAGAATTGAACTGTAATAGAAGAATATTAAAGAAGACTGAATTGTACTTACATAGGACTGTATTTACAGTAGACTTGTGTAGTTTGACGGGTAGGGAAGTGCTGCCCAATTTTCCGTAGAATAAGGAATCTGTATCTAGAATTATTCTACAGAATAGTCTAGACGTTGATAGACTTGTATGACCGTTATAGGTTGAAGTACTGCAAGTAGCGTATTCTACTCGAAGGGTGGAAAGGGCTAGCCGGATTACAGTACTTTGGAGCTATTTGCTAATAGTCGATAATCGTCGCGAGGTATGTGATTCTTCCTATCCTCTTGAGCATGATATTTTAAAGTATATATAGTACGGTAGACGTACGTGTGTTAACTGAACATGGTTTTACTTGACGTCTTCTGACTTGAGTTTTAAATAATAAGAATCTTGAAGTATTTCAAAAAGAATTAAGGATCGTTTTGAAAGAAGAGTAATACTTGGTTTTAAAAGTTTAAGAGTTATACTAGCTTTATGGGAAGTTAGGTATAACGACTTAAGAGTAATAAAAAGAATGGGTTATTGATTTTAGAAGTTAAGAGACTTGATCTCAAAAGATAAGAGGCTTGACTTAATTGAATTGATATGAATTTTGTTAAAAAACGTGAAACCTCATTCGTGAGTAATGAGTACTTGGGTTTTAAAAAGAATAATGTTTTACTGATTTCGGAAATGATAATAAGTATCGAACGAACCACTGCAGCGTTAATAAAGGAAAATGTATTGACAAGTAAGTAATTATATTAAAACCAGTAGAAACCTCCATCTGCATAGAAGCTAAGATAAGACAAAATTGTATTACATTTCCTAGATCATGGCTGCTTTAATAAGGATTGTTATAAACAAGAATAACCTACTCACACATAAGGCATATGTTACTCAAATTGTTTTAAAAGAGAATTATGTTATTAAGTGATTAAGACTATGAACTACGAAACCTTTCGAAAATGAGAAACTTGAGTATTTGAAATTAGGCAAACTTGAACTTTTGGAAAAGAATGTTGTTACTTGACTTTAAGAAGGAAAGTGTTTTGGTTTAAAAAGAAGGGCATAATATTGCCTTAGTTGATTTTAAAAAGGAAAACATGGTATTATCTTAATCTAACTTAAAAGAGCGTTTAGATGTTAGGGCCACACGACACCGCGTTCATGGGATGAACCGGGAATGTATTTCACCTGATTCGATACCGAGTCCATGAGATGGACCGGGAATGTATTTCATGCGACACCGCGTTCATGGGATGAACCGGGAATGTATTCCATCCGATTTCTATCGAGTCCCATGAGATGGGCCGAGACATGTGCGATTTCTATCGAGTCCCATGAGATGGGCCGAGACATGTGCGATTTCTATCGAGTCCCATGAGATGGGCCGAGACATGTATTCCACACGATTCCACCTCGAGTACATGAGATGGGCCGAGACATGTTACACGTATCACCTAACTTATACCTAGACTGCCGGCAGTGAGGAAGGAGTTCCACGGGCATGAGGGATGACTTTAAGGGCGTGAGTCCCTGACTTGACATCGTTTTTATGTTGCGAATCGTAGTTTTGTTATCATACATGTCTCTGCTTTATTTATAGATCGTTATGATTTCATTTACGATTTTTCGCCACATACTTGGTACTGTTATCTTGACCTCTCGGGGCTGCGTCATGCCGCAGGTAGAGGTACACCGTTGTTGATCCTCGCCATAGGATCACGTCAACAGATTGGGAAGCTCCGCTTTCTCCGAGGCTTATCTTTTGATATGTTTCCTCGAGTTGTAGGTTCTTGTACATCTGTGGTATGGCGGCCTGTCCGTCATAGTTATTATAACATTATTAGAGGTCTGTAGTAATGCAAGTGTGTTTGTAAATGGGATGTAATCGTTCAAAGTTTTATTATATATACATGCGGAAGGCGATATTTTCATGGATAAACTGCTTTCATTTTATAATTGTTTCATGTCTTATTTTATATTCCGATTACTCGATGTATGACTACTTGGGTGCGGTAAGGCACGATCCACGCCCGGTTTGGGTCGTGACAACGATACTGAGCCTCCACCCCACACCTGGAGCAGAGAGGAGATGGGTTACAAAGAGATGGCGCCATCGCCGGGATCGTGGCGCACATGAGGATAGCCGGACGCATAGCCCAGAGCACCCGTGGTTCACCCGAGATCGGATAGTTTGAGGCTACGGAACTTTCGAGTCAGAGCCCGCCGAGTTCTACGGTCGAGGCACGAGGATGATCCGCAGGAGTTCATCCGATTCTGCGGATCATGAGAGTGATCAAGGCTTGAGACCGAGTCGGTGGTCTGGTTCGCATCGGCCGCGTGATCTGCAATGATCGTTTGATTCGTGGAGCTGTCCCGGGAGAGCATGCACTTCCACCGTATGGAACGAGTTCTCGAGGCATTTCTTGCACATTTCTTACCTCCACAGCGGCGAGGGCTCGGCCGGCAGATTTTTGGTATTGAGGCGGATCGCGACGGTTCGGGAGTACAATGTGGAGTTCGACTCATTGCTCGGTATGTCCCCGTTAGTAGCCGTATGGAGGACGAGTGCACCTCCACGCCACCGGCTCGATGACTACTTGGCGAGGCTTGTTCGTGTAGCTCTTCACCGGCATGGACATTGCCCGCACGCAGCTTATGCACTGGAGGTGAGCGAGAGGTCGGCGGAATGACCAAGATCGCCAGAAGAGGGCCGCAAGCAGGTCCTTTGATAACTTTCGAGGCGGACCATCTCAGCAGCAGACTAGTTATGTACCTCCGTCGCTGCAGTGGTCCTCCACGCCTTCGGACCTTCGGATATTCGGAGCGTCGTGGCTCCTGTGTTTCAGATTTTCAGGGGAGTAGGAGTGCTCGCCGGATAAGGTCGCCCTTGTCTCAGTGTGGCCGTTGTGGAAAACTTCATAAGGGAGAGTGTCGTACTAACTTGGGAGATTATTATTCTTGCGCCAACAGGCCATCTGGCAGAGATCGTCCACTGTGGGTAGCACCGGGTAGGATAGCACAGACTACGAGATCGGGCCATGGGTTCTTCACCTTCCATAGCTAGGCAGATGTTCATACACCGCAGCCACGGCAGAGGTCGCGGTGGAAGTTCGATTTAATGGTCCTTTGAACCGCCTATCTTTTCAGGTATATCCTTAAACCCTCTAGAGTTTTGCATGCGTGATACAATGATTGTATGTTGAGTGTTATGTACAGATAGCTTTGTGTATATTGTGGTTTAGAGACATGGATAGTTGAAAGAATAAGTGTGGGGTCAGGGAAGGTATGAACCTTAGAATATTACACGTTGAGACCTTAGATATAAAGTCCTTGAATAAAAGATTTTACGGTTAGTCTTTGTCGAAATACTTGGTTTGCGTATAAATGTATTGTGGGATAATTCTGTGAGTTGTGTAAAATGGAAGTGGTAGCTTTCATGACCTGTATAGGTAAGATTGTTCCGGATCGGGAAACAAGAGCTTGATGCGTTAAGTGGGTCGGGTTGGGGCC
This sequence comes from Przewalskia tangutica, assembly GCA_029844215.1. NCBI lineage: Eukaryota > Viridiplantae > Streptophyta > Magnoliopsida > Solanales > Solanaceae > Przewalskia > Przewalskia tangutica. The sequence continues at coordinate 49,178,420 of CM056730.1, forward strand.
ATGTTGCGGGTCAACCCGTAGCCCGGTTTGTGGTGGGGTCAGTTCGAGGTGGTCCCGCCAGGTGGTAGGATCACGAGGATGCTAGGCCCAAGTTTAGTTAACCATCGTATGAATTCGTGGATGCGTTCGACTGATCGGTTCGTGAAGGCCGGGAATGGCCTTAGAGGAAAGTGAAGCTAGTAAGATGACCAAGTTGGAGGTAGAGACTCCAAAGTTTTGGCAACAGAAGCGTTGACTGAAGTGTGGTACGTGTACTAGGAAGAGTTCGAGTGTTCGAGAAGGGTACGGCGAGAAAGGAAAGAAGTGAACTTGTGCTGAAAGATGGAAGTAATTTTTTTTGTGAAATGAATGTGCGAAGGGAGTATCCTTTGGACCAGAAGCGAGAGTTGGTAATCGCTTTGCATCGCCGAGGTGATTCCTCGTTGGCTTGATTTAAGTATTTGCGCGCATGTTATTCGTGACCATGCGCATTTGCAAACCGTTAAGCTATGAGGAACTTGATCGTTATCCGTCTTAGAAGGAACATTCGGGACGAATGTTTCTGGCGAGGAGAATGTTATACCGTATTTCCGCAGTATGTACGTGGGACGACGAGAAAAGTTTGAGCCTTAAAGTAGGCTAGGGCCGAAAATTTTGTACACAACTAGCGAAAAGAATCGTTTTCCGACGAAACGTTTTCCGGACTTTGCGAAGAGAAAAATACGGCTATGTCATTTATAATTTTTGCGAATTTTTCCGAGAGACGAAATATTTTGGACCAACGAGAGGGTGACAAGTGTCACCCTCAAGTGGCGGAATTGTTGGGATGAAATGGCACGTTTTGCCTTGGCTATTTTGTCAAGTAGTTGGTAGGATATTTTGTGTAGTTGATGAGCAAGTGGGACCCACAAACACTTGTCCAAATCTTGATCTTACACTTGCCTAACACTTGGCTTCATCTTGGCCATTGAATGTCCTATAAATACCCCCCTAAGTTGAAGGATTTCTTCATCCAAAAATCATTTCTCCAAGTCTTGAAATCCCTCCCCCTTTGTTGAAGTGTTCGTCCAAGTCCTCTCCCTCGTGAGCCTTGGCCGAAACCAACCCCTTCCTAGTTGTCTCGTATAAATACCCCCTTGGTAGAAAAGTATTCTCCAAGTGTTGTTGCTATACCCAAATATTTTAGCCCAAATACCTTGTAGTACTTTCCAAAGTTACCTCTATACGTAGAGCCCGGAAATACTACTATACTTCCTTTAGTCACAAAAACGAAACCCTAAGGAAAATCTTCATAGCCGGTTGAAGTTTTAAGAAGAAGTTGCGTAGAACTTCTAAGGGTTGTTTGGAGCGGGTTGGAGCGCACGGAGTTGGAGCTAAACCTTGCTCAGGATCGATATTTAATCTTGGATAATTTTGGGCTTACCGAGGTAAATAATCCTATCCTTCTAGTGTAATTGGAAATTACATACTGTAGTTATATTGAAATGAATATAAGATTCATAGAAGAGTATTGAACTGTAATAGAAGGATATTACAGAAAAGAATTGAACTGAAATCGCGTCAGAAGAATATTCTACAGTGTAGTCTAGACTTTGATAGACTGGTATAACCTTTATAGGTTAAATGTTCTGCGAGTAGCATGTGCTACTTGGAAGGTGGACAAGGCTAGCCGGGTTATAGCCGTAGAGCGTTTTGCTAATAGTCGATAATCGTCTCGAGGTATGTGATTCTTCCTATACTCTTGAGCATGATATTTTAAAGGAATATATATAGTACGGTAGACGTACGTGTGGCAATGTCTTTTGACTTAAGCCTGAATAATAAGAATCTTGAAGTATTTCAAAAGAATTAAGAAACCTTTTTGAAAGAAAAGTAATGCTTGGTTTTAAAAGCTTAAGAGTTATACTAGCTTTATGAGAAGTTAGGTATAACGACTTAAGAGAGATAAAAAGAATGGTTTATTAATTTTAGAAGTTAAGAGACTTGATCTTAAAAGATAAGAGACTTGACTTAAATGAATTAATATAAATTTTGTGTGAAACCTCATTCGTGAGTAATGAGTACTTGGTTTTTAAAAGGAATAATATTTTACTGATTTCGGAAATCAGAATAAGTATCGAACAAACCACAGCAGCGCTAATAAAGGGAAATGTATTGACTAATAAAGTATTATTAAAACCAGTAGAAACCTCCATCTGCATAGAAGCTAAGATGAGACAAAATGATATTACATTTCCTAGATCATGGCTGCTTTAATAAGATTGTTATGAACAAGAATAACCTACTCACACATAAGGCATATGTTTCTCAAATTGTTTTAAAGGATTAAAACTATGAACTACGAAACCTTTTCGAAAATGAGAAACTTGAGCATTTGAAATTAGGCAAACTAGAACGTTTGGAAAATAATGTTGTTACTTGATTTTACAAAGGGAAGTGTTTTGGTTTACTTAACAATGTTAGTCACTCTATTTTTATACTACGGGTATCGGGTGACCTTTGTAAAAGAAATGGCTCTTTAAAAGGAATTTAACGTACGTAGTACCTTAGGGTTAAAACCCGGACTTTGACATAAAATGAAAGTACCTTGAGTTGTGTATAACTTGCCTATGCTTGTTGTTGTGAAACTTGCCTATGCTTATTGTGATAGCCTTTGTTGTGCAAGAATTGTGTTTCTATACTACCGCTCTCGATGGAGGCGGTTGACTTGTTGAGAACTTACTTGGACGCGTCGGCAGCGACGAAGAATTCCGCACGCGCTCGCGGTGATAGTGTTATTCCATGGACTAGCTCTCCATGAGGTTTTACCGTTCGCCTTGGTATCCGTGGTCGGCTTCAGACTTGCCCCGCCTCGTGGCTGATTCGCCCGTACCGGTAGTTAGCCCTCGCACTTGCCCCGCTCGGTAGTGACGAAGTCTCGTGATACGCCTTGGTACCGGTAGTTAGCCCTCGTATTGCCCCGGTCAGCTACGTGACCGGCCTTGGTATCTGGTAGTCGGCTTTCGTACTTGCCCCGTGTCAGCTTCGTGGTTTGGTTATATAGTATTGTTAGTACAGACTTGGTGTTCACGTGTACTCTGTGGTGATAGTATATCATAAACTGCCGGCAGTGAGGAAGGTATTCCACGGGCATGATTGATGTTGCGGGCGTGAGACCCATAGTTATATTTGAGTGATGACTCGAGGCGTGAGTCACGACTTACATGATCGCTATTTATGGTGAATTGTAGTTTGGTTATCATACATGTCTCTCGCTTATATAGATCGTTATGATTTCATTTACTGATTTTTCGCCATATACTTGGTACCAGATCGACCTTCGGGGCTGCGTTCATGCCGCAGGTAGAGGTATATCGATTGCTGATCCTCGCTCTTAGGATCACAGGATTCGTTGGAAGCTCCGTTTCCGAGGCTTATCTTTGGTATGTTACCCGAGTTGTAGGTTCTTGTACATTCGTGGTATGGCGGGGCCTGTCCACATGTTGTATAAAAATCTTAGGTCTGTAGTAATCTGTAAGGTGGTTTGTAAAAAGGATTAAACTGTTCGGTTTGAAAGATTTGTGTACATATATTTATTGGAAGGTAACCGTTTGGTTGGCCTGTTTTATGATCTTATCTCTTGTTTCATGTTTAAAGTTTTATTTCCGCTGATTTTCTCTGATGTTGTATCACTAGGGTGCCCGGTAAGGCACTACCACGCCCGGATCGGTCGTGACAACCTAGATCGCCAGTGGCGGAAGGAGTTCCACGGCATGAGGATGACTTTGAGGCGAGTCCCCGACTTGACATGATCGCTTTATGTTGTGAATCGTAGTTTGGTTATCATACATGTCTTCGCTTTATATGCATCGCCATGATTTCATTTACTGATTTTTCGCCGCATACTTGGTACCGCTGTATCGACCTTTCGGCTGCGTCATGCCGCAGGTAGAGGTACACTAGTCGTCGATCCTCGTTCATAGGATCGCAGTTCAGCGTTTGGGAAGCTCCGTTCCTCCGGAGGCTTATCTTTTGGTATAGTCCCCTGTCATTATAGGTACTTGTACATTCAGGGGTATGGCGGGGCCCTGTCCCGTCATAGTTATTGTTATAAAATTCTTAGAGGTTTGTAGTACTGTTGTGGGCAGGGTTTGTAAAAGGGATGTAACTGTTCAAGCTTTTTATGTATATACGGAAAGGTGACCGTTTGGTTGCTCGCTTTTATCAGTATATCTGTTTAAGTTTTTATTTCCGATTTTCTCCGATGTTGTATCACTAGGGTGCCGGGTAAGGTACGCCACGCCCGGATCGGTCGTGGATCGGCGTGGTGAACTCGACGACCCGCCCACAACCTCGTGCATAGTCCGGCACGAGTCCTAGTAACCCTCTGCGTACTCACTAGCAGCCTCGCCGCCGCTTGCCCTTCTAGGCCCCGGTCGCCTTCCGCGAGGCATAATCGATACATAAGAATAGGTCGAGAGGATTCAACCTAATAAGACAGCTCTCATCGCACGATCTCAGAGAGAAGAACGGAAACCAATCCTAAATGTCCCGCACTCCTCGACTATAGATGTGGTGCACAACACACCGATAATCAAGACTCTACTAGACACGATCAGACACTTTCCGAGGACTAATCGCTCGATACCATTTTTGTCACGACCGACCAAGCTCGCGATCGTGCCCTACTGGGCACCTCATGTGTATACATCAGAGAATAGCATCTAACATACAAAATTCATAAAATATTTAGACAAGAATATCAACAAAGTTAGCCGATAAGGCCACCTTCCGAAATATACATAACCCAAAAATAAAAACAATTTACATCTTTGTTCTTACAACCCAAACCACAAGATTTGACTCTGCACTTAAGAATAACAACTGTGACGGGACAGGGCCCCGCCATACACCTGAATGTACATAAATCTACAATATCAGGGAAACCGTACCAAAAGACAAGCCTACGGAGAAATGGAGCTTCTGACACCTGATCAGTGATCCTAAGAATGAGGATCCACCACCGCTACTCCCTACCTACGCATGAACGCAACCCCGAGGAAAGGGGGTCGACACAAGATGTACCAAGTATGTAAATCGAAAATACCGCAATTTACATCATAAGTCTAAAATAAAGTTGAGACATGTATGATAATCAAATTAACGATATCGTGCCTTACTAACAATGAGAGTACAATATACATTTCCGGTTCTTAAAAATAGGAATCCTGTGATTAACCTAGGACCATCCGCCCGTAGAATTATCACGCAATCCTACTCCTGGGACTATTTCACCCGCATAGGCCGTATGGACCCGCATGAGGTAATTTCCTCGCATAGGACTGGTCCGCCCCGCATAAGACTATTTCACCCGCATGAGCCCTACGGACTCGCATGAGGTATTCCTCGCATCGTGGGTAGCAAATTGTTACACCCCGTAGTTCTAGAGTATGTATATGAGGACGTACGTACGAGAATACGGCATGTAAATTGGAAAGAAAGAAAGATGTGATTTTTCGACGGAAAAGTTTCCGGATTTTGTGAAGGAAAAAGGTTCGTTAATGGGAATTGGATTCTCAGATTCGGTATTCAGACTTCTGGGATTATTTTAGAATTATGGAATTTTATTTCCGGAATTGGTCACGTGGGGCCCACGGGAGAAATTTACGGTTTTGTGGGGCCCACTTTATTTTTGGATTTTCGGCATTACGGATATTTTCGGGAGATGAAATATTTTGGACGAGTAGGGGGGCGACACGTGTCACCCCCATGTGGCCCTATGGCCGATTTGGAGTGCCACTTGGCATGTGGGGCGTTTTTGTAGTGGACAAGTGGCTAGCCACTTGTCCCAAATTTGTGGTGGACATGTGGTTAGTAGAACCCACACCCACATGTCCCCAATCTACACCTTACACTTGCTTTGATCCTAGCCATTGGTTGGCCTATAAATATCCCTTGATTTCAAGACTTTATTCATCCACTTAGAGAGTTTCCAAGGCAAAAATTATACTCCTCCTGTCACACGACCGACCTGCCCGCGACCGTGCCTTACCGGGCACCGCGTGATACAACATCGAGAAAATCGCGGAAATAAAAACTCATAAAAGATAAACAAAGGAAATAAGAAAACAAAGCTAACCAAAACGGCTACCTTTCTCAGATATATAAATAAAACTTGAATGCTACATCCTTTACAAACCCCGCCCACAACAAGATTACATGCACTCTAAGAATTTTTATAACAACGATGACGGGACAGGGCCCCGCCATACCCCTGAATGTACAAGTACCTACAATCTCAGGGAATCATACCAAAAGATAAGCCTCCGGAGAAACGGAGCTTCCCAAAACGCTAAACTGTGATCCTATGAGCGAGGATCGACAATCGCGTGTACTCTACTGCGGCATGAACGCACTTCGGCGAGGTCGATAACAGTACCAAGTATGTGAAATCAGAAATCATCAAATAAAATCATAACATTTTAAAACCAATTACAAATACGCATTTAACAACCAATTTAACCGCATATAGTGCCACAAAGATAACAAGAGCAAAAATAGATATAACGTAACTGGTCTTTTCTAGGCCGCTAATGATCGAAGCAAGGCCAATCGCCCATAGTATCATTACGCGAGCCTAATCCTGGAACTTCCGCAGTCCGCATACACCACCTAGGTCCGCATGAGGTATTCCTCGTGACGGGGTAGCTAACCCGGATCAACTCGACTCCCGCACCGCATAGTCACGTGGACCGCATGAGGTATTCCTCAGACGGCCAGAACACACCCGGAGTGATCATCCTGGAACTCCCGCAGCTCCGCATAGGTCTCATGGACCTGCATGAGGTATTCCTCGCATCGGGGGCGGCTAACCCTCGGCATAACAAGTCAGGAGGGTAAGTGATATAATACCAGCATAACTGCTTATCGTTAAACAACGTAAGCACAACAAGAAAACCCCCTTACACAAACGTCACAAGACACTAACACACGTAGCATCATAACATGTTTACTTATCAAACCAACAAGAAAGTATTACAAGGCTATCACAAGTCAACATAGTCAAGTTAAACAACATTCCATTTTTAAAAGGAGTTAGAGAGAAGTTTCTCTCACTAAGGAAAACGCTCTCAACGTTTTGCCTTAGTTGCTCCTTCGGTTGTTCTTCCCCCCCCCCCTATGCTAAACGATTGTACCCCCATGGTTTGAAGTTTTTCCGTTCTTAATATGAAGAAATCTAAACGTTGCACACGTTCCAACAATGATTCAGGAGGTTCAGGAAGTTCGACGAAGGCTAGAACAAGGAAAAAGAAAAAGAATGGAGGCAGTCCTATAATTGCCGAAGAAAATCTCATTCCGGCGACTTCGCACCTTCCGTGTTGGTCCATGTCGCCGGACTCACGTATCCTCTAGAAAATGTAATAGATGATGCTACGCTCAAAAGATTCATGAATGGGCAAAAGCATTGATTCAAAACTTGGATATTAGGGTATTTGAAGGTGGAAACTACTTGCTACTATGGTGGTTGATCCTACCACGGTCAACTAGTTGATTCAGGATTCCCACTGGAATCGGGCGATCACGGCGACTTTAGTACCCCAACACTACCCGGCAATTTGCTCGGGCATGCCGGAAAAGGGATAATTTCGGGCGGATAACGTGATTGATGCACAGGAGTGATGGGCTACTCGGTCGAACCGGGTATGGGCGCGGTCAAGTTCAAGACGGGTCGGGAGGATGTCAATGGGTCCGATGCTATTCACGTTTTGCATTCCAAGTCGATGGATAGCATTGATGATTCTCCCATTCCCAAAGATTCGGGCGGTGTCAAGGCTCCTACATTATTGCCTCGAAACAATGTGACCCTCCCATTCCGGCCTGGGCGTGGTCATAATGCTAAGGCGGTATGACGCAGAGTCCATACATCTGAGTTTACACCCATGATGTTAAGATCGAGGTTTGTTGCTGGACTCAAGGAAGTCTCCATCCCCAAAGAGCAAAGCATTAATTTTGAAGGAGCCGAGGCGTCTCAATTAATGACTGCGGGTACCAACGACCCTCTTTCAATTACGGATCTTTATGATTATCGACTACCAAGGCGGTCGAGGGCACCCAGTGGAACATTGATTACCCCGTTATTCAAGGAGTGAAGTCGGTTAGGGAAAGGAGCTGGCATTAATATTGTGATAGCCGAGGCGTCACAATTAAAGCGTCATGGATACCTATGGGTCTCTCTTAAAGACGGGTCTTAATGATGGTCAGATTGCCAAGGCGGGACAGGAGGGTGCCCATGGGTCATTTATTTTTCCCGTTATACAAGGATCAAAGTCAGTTGAGGGAAACAAAACGAATTCTATTTCTAAGGAGCCTAAGAACTACAAGTCCATTAATAACGCGGGAGCCAAGAGGTCTGAATTTAATGTCACGGGATCCAACGTGCCCTCTCGTGTAGTTAGACACCAACCCCAGAACTCTCTAAGTGTAACTAATGATGTCTTCCCCTCTTTAAGAAGTGTGCTTGAAGGAGCAACTATCAAGAACATAAATAAACCATTCGTCTTTAACTCTTCCTCGAGCACAAACATAGACTTTAACAAACACCCTCTCTCAACCAATACCCCCTCACTACTCCCTGATTTACACAACACCTCACCTCTTCTTTCTTCCCTTCCTTCTTTACCTACCAAAACCCAAGACACATTCCCTACCCTACCTAATGGCACGCGAATTCTTTCTCCTATTGCGGGACCAAGCACAAATCCCTCTACCCACCCCCCTCTGTCTACACCTCCAGAAATGCCTCCCAATGATTTACACACAAATGTTTCTTCAAAACAATATCATAAACCACCCGCGGATGCTGCTCCTAAGAACCACCCCCCGGATCATGGCAAAGGTCCCACCCCTCCAAAAAAGACTTATGCAGGAGTCTTCATGTACTAGGATTGAAGCAAAAGGAATGAAGTTGCAATTTATTGAACAGCAAGGTAAGGAAGTAGACATTGAAGTGGAGGATGAAGTCCCATTCATAGAAACTTGGGGTTATTGCTTAATTGGTTGCTTCACGGGTCCCTTCCCTGGAAGAGATGCATTGAACACCATTGTGAAAGGATGGGGAGTGAAATGTCGTATCATACCATATGGCAAAGGTTGGACAGTGTTCAAGTTCATGACGGAAGAAGAGCGCACTAATGTACTTCATGGTGGCCCTTATATGGTCTACGGGAAGACTATGATGCTCAAAGCTATCAATAAAGGAGTTCTCATAACGGATGAGTTGTTTATGGACATTCCTATTTGGGTCACTTTCCGGACATTCCCTTCCATCCGAGTGCAACGCCTTAGTAAGATTGTTTCCGTGTAGGAATACCTCTTTACACGGATCAATTCACTAAGGAAAGATCTAAAATGAACTATGCTAGAGTTCTTATAGAAGTGAATGTCGCCAAGAGCTACAAGTGAGTTTATTGTCAATCTTCCCGATGGCGTAAGGTACACTCAAAGGGTTAACTATGAAAATTATCAGACTTTTGCTTTCATTGTGCGGCTTTGGACACAACCATATGAAGTGTAAAATTCGATATGATGCCATCATGGAAGCCGCTCCTAAGAAGCGCACTCGTGGTTCCTCCTCACAATAAGGAAGTTCCTACTTGTGCTAATGCCAGCAGAGGCGCGGATGGTGCCACTCCCCCCACACCTTATCCACCAACCTCCCTACATCCAGCAGATACCGACAACTTGATGGATATTGAAGATAATGAGCATACAACACCTCCTGGTCCCGGTTGTGCGCAGGATGCCCCGCATTCTGCCGGTCCTTCGGTTTTGGGTAATCCTGGCCCAGCAACGTTGCGGAAACCACATCTATGCCCTCTAGGCCCACCACGGAAGGCAATGCACAAGCCGATAGGGTGCGTTATAAGTCTATGCATTCTCGATCCTGCAGTTCCATTGAACCCGCAACCTTCCTTGGACGAAGGTACTAACACGGGTGTTAAGGGAGTGTCCTTGCCGGCGTCTAAGAGTGTTACCTTTGAACGCGGGGAGCATAGCTTGGCTGATACACACGCTATGGCTTCCGGCAGGAAAGATGATGGCTGGAAAGAAGTTATGCCAAAGAAGTTCATGTCAAAGGTCAGTGGAAAGACTAAGGCAGCAAAGCGCGGAGGTGCTGGAAAAACCTCCTTTGTTTCCTAATGAAAATACTTTGTTGGAATGTCCGCGGTCTTTGCGGACTAAGGGACAGGGCAGCCACGCAAGCTCTAGTGTGTAGTCTCACTAAACAGCATGATGTGGCATTGATTTGTCTTCTGGAAACAAAACTCTCTAAGGAAAGGATTGAGTCTTTCTCTTCTAAAAGATTCAAAGGTTGGAATTTATGCTCAACCGAATTCATCGATGGTGGAAGAATGCTACTCTTGTGGGATCCCTCTAGGGTTTGTTGTGAAGTGCTTGGAATGGATTCTCAACATATCCATGTTCAGGCAAGTTGTAAGATTACTCAAGTGTCCTTCCTTGCAACATTCGTGTATCCGGTTTATAGCATCACGGATAGGAGGATCCTTTGGCATCACCTTTCACATGGGCATTGGCATCACTAAACCTTGGATGATTATGGGAGATTTCAACACTTCATCGCTACCCTCAAGACAAGGCGGAGGCCCTCCTCTAACGCCGTATGCACTTCAGACCTCGAGATTTCAGAATGCTCATGGACTAGAAGACACTCCATCTTCCGGTTTTTCTACACTTGGACAAATGGTTCGATTTGGTCCAAGCTTGATAGAGTAATGATGAATCAAAATTGGGGCGATTTGACCTTAGAATGCACACCAATTTCATGCCTATGGAACCCGTCTCGACCACCGTCCCGTGATGGCTACTGCTATCGTGATCCTATAATATTGGGAAGCGGCCTTTCAAGTTCATGAATATGTGGCTTTCACAACGCTTTTGACAACATTATGACTTCACCGAGACAAGACATTCTAGGTAATCGCTTCAATTCGTTCTAGCATCGAACCGAAAGCCTTGAAACAACCACCGAGGCATTGAATATAAGTGAGTTCAAAGATTGATCAAAGAGCGAAGGAGGCAAACATGGAGTTTAAGGAGGCTATTAGTGCACATATGGGAGACCCTTTGATGAGGAGCTTAAATCCAAGGTTAAGTCCTCAAGAGTTAAAGCCAACACCTTAATGGAAGGCGAGAGACATTTCATTAGGCAAAAGTCGAGACGAAACACTTGATTGGAAGTGATAAATGCTCCAAATACTTCCATAGCTTGATCAAGAGAAGTAATGTCAAGAACTCCATCAACTTTCTTGTCAAAACTAATGGTGTTATCACTACATCACCAGGGGAGGTAAGAAAGCTTCTAAAGGAATTTTACAAGGATCTTCTTGGCACATCTCGACCCACATCGAACTTTGATCTGAAGTGTGCAACTTTGCCCGAAGCTAAGCGAAGAGGACAGTCTACAACTTTTGCACTTCGTATCCCCAAAGGAGATTTGGGAAGCTCTTTCTGATATTGGAAATGATAAAGCTCCTGGACCAGATGGGTATTCAGCAGCCTTCTTCAAGAATAGATGGAGAGATGTGGGACATGATGTAGTAAGAAGCTGCGGCAGAGTTCTTCTCTTCGTGGGTTCTTTTGAAACAACTTAATCATACCATCATTGCATTGCTGCCCAAGACCGATAGGACCCTAAGGTAATCGATTTTAGGCCTATTGGATTGACTAATGTGGTCTATAAGATTATTACAAAGATTCTAGCTAATGTAATGGCAAAGATTCTTCCTTCTATCGTTGACAAATCACAAGGGCTTTTGTGAAAGGGAGAAATATGATGGACAATGTCTATTTAGCACGTGAGCTTGTGAGAGGATTTAATAGAGCGAGTCTCACCTAGGTGCATGCTCATGGTGGATCTTAGGAAAGCTTTTGACACGGTCTCTTGGAGTTTCCTTGATTCAAGATAAGAGGCTCAACTTTCCGCATATTTGTCGTGGATCATGGAGTGTGTTTGCTCAACGCCCTTCTCTCTTTCTATCAACGGTGAGTTGCATGGTTACTTCAAGGGTAAGCGCGACTTAGACAAGGTGATCCTATGTCCCCAACGCTTTTATCTTGTGTATGGATTACCTTTCGAGATGCTTAAAATGAGGATCGAGGCTAGAGCTTTCTCTTATTATCCAAAATGTAAAAGGATGGGTATTACTCATCTTGCCTTCATGACGACCTCATGCTCTTTGCCAAAGGTGATATTTCTTCGGTTGAGATTCTTATGAATCGTCTGCAGAGGAGTTGGAGGATGTCTCTGGTTAACTCTTAATCCATCCAAATCCTCCGTCTACTTAGCAGGAGTACATGATGAGGTACGTGATTTGATCTTGGCCAGGGTTGGATTCGGCATTGGTAGTTTTCCGGGACGGTACTTGGGGATCCCTTTGTCCCCAATTTCAGTCTCGGTGGAACAATTTGCTCTTTCACTAATGCTATTTCGAATTACATTCAGAAATGGGACACCACACTCTTTCCTATGCGGCAAGCTAGAGCTTATTAGGTCATCATCCAAGGGGTTGAGAGTTTTGGTTCCGGCCCTTCCTATTCCGCCATTGTACTCAACAAGGTAAGGTCTGCTCAGTATCCAGTTCTTATGGGTGGGAAACCACCAAGAGTTGCTTGGGAGACCATTTGCCCGCCTCAATCGGAAGGAGGTTTGGGCCTTATGAATATCAAGGATTGGAACCATGCCTGCTATCCCTGGGCCTATATGGCAAACCCACACGAAGCAAACTCACTTGGGTCGATGGATCAACAATTTTTATTTGAGAGGCGCTTCTTTTGGGACTATGAGGTACGCCCAGAGACTCCCTATTCGAGAAAGATTTGCGGGATACGCGACAAACTTGTTTCCATCTTTGGTAGCCAGAGTTGCAATTGCCGGATTAGCAAAGTGTTGTAACCAGCGGTAAATTTGATTCAAGCTCAGATATGAGATCTTGCGCTCTAAGCAAGATAAAAAGCCTTGGATGTCACAACCGGAGAGGATTCATCCCCTAAGTTCTCGTTCACCATGTGGATAAATTGTAGAAAGCGGTTAGCTACAAAGGACACCCTTTCCTATCTCAACCTGGAGGATAAGTCTTGTGGTTCTGCAAGCAAGCAAATGAAACAAGAGAGCACCTCTTCTTCACATGCCCCTACACCCGTTTGATTTGGAAAAGCATAAGAGACTGGTTGGGAATTAAGAGAGAAATGACCACTGTTGAAAGTTCTCTCAAATGGATTAAAAAAGACTACCGCGAATGCATCCGAGCAAAAGCAACCTTAATTGCCTTCTCAGACATGGCTCATGAGATTTGGAGGACAAGGAACACACTGCTCTTTGAAGGCACAAACTCACCGGCAGAAGAGGTCATTACCAAGATTAAAACAACATCCTATAGAGTACTCTATGATTTTATCCCTTCTTGTAATGGCACCTTCGAGTGACAACTCCTTACTCCCCCGTTTCTTCTTTAAATTACGTTGAGGACTGAGAACCCTCAATGATTGATTGTAGCCACTTTTCTTTCAGTTTCTAGTAATAATATTTGCATTTACCTAAAAAAAAAAAAAAACATAGTCAAGTTACTCACACAAGGTACTTTTATTTCATGTCAACAAATCCGGGTTTTAACCCTAAAGTACTACATACTTCAACTCTAAAAAAAAAGATCCATTTCTTTCACAAAAGTCACACGATACCCGTAGTATCAAAATAGAGTAACTATCTTTTAAGTAAACCAAAACAATTTCCATACCTTCTTTTTAAACCAATCTTAAGACAAAAGCATGCCTTCCTTTTTAAACCATTTTAAGACAAAACCATGCCTTCCTTTAAAACAAAGACACTTTTCCTTTTTAAAGTCAAGTAGCAATATACTTTTTAAACCAAGTGTCTTAATCTTTTAAAAACAAGTAACCTATACCTTTAAATCAAGTTACTTCTCCTTTCCCAAAATCAAGTTGTTTATAAGTCAAGTCTCTTTACTTTCAAAAATTAGTCTCTTAATCTTTAAAACATATCTTTTAAGGAAACCAATAAGTTATCATTTTAAATCCAATGATAAAACCATTATTTTGTTTTCATAAAGTCGTTATAAATAACTTCCCATAAAGTTATTATAACACTTTATGTTTTAAACCAACCAAGGACAACTATTCTCATTTTCGAAATCAAGATAACTTTATTCTTTAAAAGACCACACACCCATTACTCAGGAATGAGGTTTTACAACTTTTTAACATAATTCAAGTCCTTAATATTTCATAACAAGTCACTTAACTTTGGAATCAAGTCAAGGACACAAAAGGAAAATCAAATTCCTTTAAACACACGTGCGTCTACCGCACTATATATATTTCACAACAATCATGCTAGAAAGGTTAGGAAGAGGTTCACATACCTCGCGACGATTATCGACAATAAGCAAAATGCTCCAAAGTACTATAACCCTGCTAGCCTTTTCCACCCTTCAAGTAGAATACACTACTCGTAGTACTTCAACCTATAATGGCCATAAAATGTTTATTAACTTCTAGATCCCTTCGTAGAATATTTTTAAGTACAAGGTTCCATATTCTACGGAAAATTCGGCAGCACCTCCCCCCCGTAACCACAGAAATAACCTCCACTATCAAGGCCCGCAACCACGCCAACAACTCAGAGGGGATTCCAAGTCTATCCGGACGTGTACAATCGCCCCACAATAATACTACAAGTCTCATCAGAATACACCCAATGTAAATACAGTTCAATTCTTATCAATATTCATTCTATATATAGTATACTCAACTATACATTACTACAACATGTAATCTCCAATTACAATAGGGGGACAAAGATCATTACCTCGATAAGCCCAAAATTATCCAAGATTTATAAGTCGATCCTGAGCAACGTTTAGCTCCAATTCCTTACGCTCCAACCCGCTCCAAGAAACCCTTAGAAGTTTCTAAACAACTTCTCTTAACACTTCAACTCCAAAAAGTGAAGAACACTTAGGCTTTAAAAATGGCCATTTTCGGCCAAGGCAAGGTTTCAAGGCTAGGGGTGTGAAATCTTTTCCAACTCTTGGTACACAATCTTCCTAACACCCTAAGGAAGAACACTTAAAAGTTTAAGAATTTTTGGACAACATTTTGGTCAAGATCTTAGCCAAAAACGAGAGCACTCACTAAAGGGGAGGGAGTATTTTACCTTGGAAATTCTTAAGTGGATGAATAAAGTCTTGCAAACAAGGGGGTATTTATAGGCCAACCAATGGCTAGGATCAAAGCAAGTGTAAGGTGAGGATTTGGTCCAAGTGGGAGTGGAGTCTTCCAACCAAATGTCCACCACAACAATGAGACATATGTCCACCATTAAAATGGGACAAGTGGCTTGCCACTTGTCCACCAAAAACGTCCAAGACACATGTCCTCTAACCATTCGGCCAACATGGCCACATGGGGGTGACATGTGTCGCCCCCTACTCGTCCAAAATATTTCATCTTCCGAAAATATCCGTAATGCCAAAAATCCGAAAATAAAGTGGGCCCCACAAAACCGTAAATTTTCCCTGTGGGCCCCACGTGACCAATTCCGGAAATAAAATTCCATAATTCTCAAATATTCCAAAAAGTCCGAATACCAAATATGGGAATCCAATTCCCATTAACGAACCTTTTTCCTTCACAAAATCTGGAAACTTTTCCGTCGAAAAAAATCACATCTTTCTTCCTTTCCAATTTTTGTGTCGTATTCTCGTACGAACGCCCTCATATACGTATTCTGGACTACGGAGTATAACATTCTTCCCCTCTTAGAAACATTCGTCCCGAATGTTCCTTCTAAGTCTCCAAACATACCTGCCGGTATAGTCTTCCCTACTATACTTATGAAACCAATTATGCCACACATGGCCATAATACAACATACGCGCAAAAATTCACATCCAAGCCAACGAAGAATCATCTCTAAAGCGTATAACAATACTAATAGCTCCACCCATGGTCCAAATGATACTTTCTTCATATCTTTACTTATAAAAAGGACACTTTCATCTTCTTAACACATCTTCGCCTCTTTTCTTACTTGTCGTACCCTCCTCGTACACTCGAACTCTTCCTAATATACGTACCACATTCCGGTCATTGCTTCAGTTTTCAAAATCTCGGGGTTACTATCTCCAACTTGGTCATCATTAACTGGGAACACTCTTGATGGATGTCCGATACTCTTCCAAAACATAGCAACATGGAATACCGGACGTACCGCCTCCTAAGTCGGACGACAGTGCTAACTTATAGGAAACCTGGCCTATTCTACAACGATCTGAAAAGGCCTAAAGTACCTCGGGCTAAGTTTCCCCTGCTTTCCAAATCTCGTCACACCCTTCCGGGGTGGTACCTTCAAGAAGACCCACCGTCAACCTGAACTCCAAGTGTCGACGCTGATTACCCGCACGACTTCTGTTGACTCAGCCGCTAATAACCTCTTACGGATAAGCTTCACCTTACCGCATCCCGCTGAATCAAGTATGGACCAACTATCCGAACCTTGCCAACCTCGAACCAATCGACAAGCAACCTACACTTCCGCCCATACAAGGCTTCGTGGCGACATCCGAATCTTGAAATGGTAGCTATTATAATACTCACTCAACAAGAGGCAAATAATTCTTACAACTACCCTCAAATCAAAACACGGCGTAACCTATCCTCAAATGTCGGATAAAATCGATGTTCGTCCGTCGGCCGAGGTGAATGCACATCGAGACTCACCGAGTTCCTAACCACTTTGGTAAAACCTCAGAAAAAGAAATAGTCGTAAATGGCGGGCTCGCTGCTGTCATAAAAAGGAGGAATCCCGTGCAGCCTTACAACCTCCCTGATACATAACATCTCGCATAACCCTCCTTCGAGTAAGCAGTCCTAACTGAAAGACAAGATGGGCTGACCTCATCGGCCCGACTACTGGTCGAACGCATCCACGAACTCGTACGATGGTTACCTAAACTTGGGCCTAACACCCTCGTGACCCTACCACCTGGCGGGACCACCTCAAACCGACCCACCACATTCGGTGCGGGTTGACCCGCGATATGGCCTCAACTCGACCCACTTCGCGCCAACCTCTCTCGTTCCCCGATCCGGAACAATCTTACCAATTCACGTCATGAAAGCTACCACTTCCATCTCACACTACCCATGGAATTATCCCATAATATATTTCACGCATACCAAGTACTTCGACAAAGACCAACCGTAAAATCATCCACTCAAGATGGCCTTGCATCCAAGGTCCCAACTGTTATAAATTCTAAGGCTCACCATTTTCTCGTCCCCAGACTTACCCTTTTCAACTACCCATGTTTTCTAATCCACACCTAACACAATGCTATCCGTACATAGCACTCCACATGTATCTACCATAACGACCTAAACAAGTCTCTTAAGGGCTGAAGATATCTCTGTAACTACTGCCTCACTTTCTCTTTGTCGCTCTAATCAAATCCTGCTCTGCTGGGCGCAAGCATAACAAGCTATCGAAGTAGTATGACACTCCCCATAAGAACACCTACCACAACGGCCATACCGAGGTGGGGGTGGCCTCTCTCAGCTAACACCCTTCCTCTAGAACCACCGAATCCATGAATCGACTGGTAGGCTAAGTCATCCCACCTGTATCCCTCCTACTAGGACATTCTCTCCTCACATGGCCCTGATGGCCGCTGGTAAAACAAGCATTAGTAAAAAGACGACATTTCCCGAGATGACGTCTACCACATAGTGAACACTGAGGGGAAACTGAATCTGGCTGGCTAGAACCTATGTAAATCTGTGAACCAGAAACCCTGGAGTTCTGACCAACTCCTAAATACCCCGAACGCCACGAAGTGCGGAGGACCACTCAGATCGGGCGGGCGCATAACGATCTCTTGAGAAGGTCCGCCTCAAAAGTTACCAAAGGACCCTGCTGTTCTGGCCCTCTTCTGTTGATCTTGGTTAATCCGTCGATCTCTACGTTCCTCAGTCTGCTGCGCATAAGCCTGTACGCAGGCAATGTCCATGCCTGACTGAAGAGCTACTCTTGTACAACCCTTTACTAGATAATCGTCAAGTCCTGTGACATATCGGTGCACTCTATCCTCCGTATGCGCCACTAAAGCGGGGACATAACGAGCGATGAGTCAAACTCGATCAGTATTCCCGAACCGTCCGCCTGCGCCTCAACATCATAAATCTATTCGCCCGAGCTCTCGCCGTGCGAGGGCAAGAAGTGTGTAAGAAATGCCTCTGAGAACTCGTCCCAACCAGCTGGAGGCGCATGCTCCCCTGGGATAGTTCCCATGAATCAAACCAGTCGACTGCAGTATCACGCAGCCGATGTAAACCTAATACCACCGACTCTGTCTCTAAGGCCTCGATCACTCTCATGATCCGCTACAACTGTCGTATAAACTCCTGAGGATCATCCTCAGCCCTCGACCCATAGAACTATGGTGGACTGCAACTCCAAAAAGTCCCGAAGTTTCAACCCGTCGGCTCTGGGGTGTATTACCGGTACCACCGGCCCCCCCGTCTATCCTCATGCCTCGCTACAAGCCGAGCTAGTAACTGGGCCATCTCCTCGTAACCATATCCTCTGTTCCTGGCCATGGGACTAGAGGCTCAGGTATCGTGGTCTCAGTAGCTACTGCTACTGCTCTAAACTCTCCTGGGGCTAGCGGCGTCGCAGAACTCCCCGAAAGAAGCACTATCTCAGGTAATGACTGGGCCTGTGCCCTCGTAACCCTCTGTATTCTACTCGCAGCTCCCTCTGCTGCCTTGCCCTTCTGGCTCTGGTTACCTTGCGTAGAGGTATAACTAGCACATACGAATACGCCAGAGGGAGTCCAACTTATAACACAGCTCTAAGGCCCGATCTCAGAGTGAGAAGAATGGAAACCAATCCTAAATATCCTGCAGCCTCCTGATTATAGGTGTGGTGCACAACACGCCTGTCATGACCCGACTTCAGGCCCGTGACTGGTGCCTTACCCCGGGCACCCTAGTGATACCACATCAGAGAAAATCAGCGGAAATAAAAACTTAAACAGGAAACAAGATATAACATAAGAAAACAGGCTAACCAAAACGGTCACCTTCATGTATATATATAACCGAACAGTTACATCCTTTACAAACCACGCTTGCAATGACTACGGACCTCTAGAGTTTTATAACAACAATGACGGGACAGGGCCACGCCATACCCCTGAATGTACAAGAACCTCCAATCTCAGGGAAACATCCCAAAAGATAAGCCTACGGAGAAACGGAGCTTCCCAGCTGACGTGATCCTATGGCGAGGATCAACAACCGGTGTACCTCTGCACGTGGCATGAGCAACCCCGAAGGAGGTCGATCAACATGTACCAAGTATGTGGCGAAAATCGTAAATGAAATCATAACAGTCTATATAAAGCAGGAGTCATGTATGATAACCAAACTACAGTGCAATAGTTAACCAGTCATGTCAAGTCACGGACTCTCGCCCTCAAAGTCATCACTCAAATATAACGATGGGTCTCACGCCACAACATCAATCATGCGTGGAATACCTTCCTCGCTGGCGATCTATGATGTAATATCACGAGAGTACATGAACACCGTGTCCCACTGTGTCATAAAAACCGTACGGGGCAAGTACGAAGGCATAGCTACCAGAACCAGCCTGCATCATCAACTGACCGGGGCAAGTACGAAATCCAACTACCAGAACCTACCGTACCAACAATACTAAATAAATGTATCACGGTGGCGGGGCAAATCGATAGCCTCTACGGATCCACCTGCATCACGTCGGCGGGGCAAGTGCGTAAGCTAACTACGAGATCCACTGCATCACGAGACTTCGTCTAACATCGAAAAGCTGCGTCACGGTGGCGGGGCAAGTGCGATAGCCTACCAGATCCACCTGCATCACGTCGGCCAGGGCAATGCGTAGGCTAACCTCCAGATCCACCCTGCATCACGAAACTTAGTCCAAACACTGACTCACGAAGCTGACACGGGGCAAGTACGAAGGCCTCTACCAGATCCACCTGCGTCACGTCGGCCGGGCAATCGTGAACCAACTACCAGATACCAAAGCCGTAATCACGAGACTTCGCCACAAAACTGAATGGGGCAAGTACGAAGGCTAACTACCAGATACCAAAGATGAATCAGCCACGACCGGGGCAAGTACGAGAGCCAACTACCAGATACCAAAGCCGAATCAGTAAGACCTCATGGAGAGCTAGTCTATGGAACAACAATCCTAATGGAACCATACGTGGGCACCCAACCAACGTGTCGATGGAGTCCAAGGATATAACAAGATAACATTCCTAGTGGAAGCATACCCGTGGGCCACCCATCGTGTCAGTATGTCCAGAAGGAAAATAACAAGATAACGCTCATGGTGGAAGCATACCCGTGGGCCACCCATCGTGTCAGTATGTCCAGAAGGAAAATAACAAGATAACGCTCATGGTGGAAACATACCCGTGGGCCACCCATCGTGTCAGTATGTCTACCAATCAACCAGATATCCGACCGTCCATCGAGAGACTCGGTAGCACAGAATCAAAACACTTGCACAACAAAGGTTATCACAACAAGCATATGCAAGTTCAACGTACTCATAGACTTTCATTTTATTACAACAAATCCGGGTTTTAACCCCAAAGTACTACACACTTAAATTCTTTCAAAAGATCCTTTTCTTTTAAAAAAGTCACACGATACCCGTAGTGTCAGAAATAGAGTAACTATCATTTCAAGTAAACCAAAACCATTTCCACACCTTCTTTCGAAATAAACCAAGACAATATCATGCCTTCCTTTTTAAACCATTTTAAGACAAAATCATGCCTTTCTTTTTAAACCATTTTAAGACAAAACCATGCCTTTCTTTTTAAACCATTTTAAGACAAAACCATGCCTTTCTTTTTAAACCAAAACACTTCAAATTCCTCAAGTCTCTTTTCTTTTTAGAAAACAAGTTCCTTACTTTGGAATTTAAGAAAAATTAATACTTGTTATTAATGATCTTATTAAAGCAGCCATGATCTAGGAAATGTAATACAATTTTGTCTTATCTTAGCTTCTATGCAGATGGAGGTTTCTACTGGTTTTAATATAATTAATTATTTGTCAATACATTTTCCTTTATTAACGCTGCATTGGTTTGTTCGATACTTATTCTCATTTCCGAAATCAATATAACTTATTCCTTTTTAAAACCCAATTACCCATTTCTCATAAATGCGGTTTCACAACTTTTTAACACAAACCAAGTCCTTAATATTTCACATCAAGTCATTTATAAGTCAAGTCTCTTATCTTTTAAAAACCACAAACCATTTATTTATCTACATAAAGTTGTTATAAAAAACTTCCCATAAAGCCGTTATAACACTTTATGTTTTAAACCAACCAAATTCGTTTAGCACACGTACGTCTACCGTACTACATAGTTCACAACAATCATGCTAGAAAACATAGGAAGAGGTTCACATACCTCGCGACGATTATCGACAAAAAGCAAAAAGCTCCAAAGTACTGTAACCCTGCTAGCCTTTTCCACCCTTCAAGTAGAATACGCTACTCGTAGTACTTCCACCTAAAAAGGCCAAAAAACGTCTATCAACCTCTAGATCTCTTCGTAGAACAATTCTAAGTACAAGGTTCCTTATTCTACAGAAAAATTCGGCAGCACCTCCACCCCCGCAACCACATAAATCTCCTCCTCTATCAAGGCCTGCTACCAAGCCAACAACTCCAAAGGGGGGGGGTTACACGTCTAACCGGACGTGTACAATTCTACTCCACAATAATACTACAAGTCTACTGTAAATACAGTCCAATGTAAACACAGTTCAATTCTATCAATCTTCTTTCCTCTTATAATATACTCAAGTATAACTACTACAACATGTAATATCCAATTACAATAGGGGGACATAGACCATTACCTCGATAAGCCCAAAATTATCCAAGATATTTAAGTCGATCCTGAGCAACGTTTAGCTCCAATTCCTTACGCTCCAATCCGCTCCAAGCAACCCTTAGAAGTTTCTAACCAACTCCTCTTCAAGATCCAACTCCAAAAAGTGAAGAACACTTAGGCTACAATTTGGCAACTTTCGGCCAAGGCAACATTTCTAGGCTAGGGGTGTGAAATATTTTCCAACTCTTGGTACACAATCTTCCTAACACCCTAAGGAAGAACACTTAAAACTTTAAGAATTTTTGGACAACTTTAGCTCCTAAAATCAGCCCATGGCCGAGAGCTACACTCAAGAGGGAGTGAGTATTTTGCCTTGGAAATTATCTCAAGTGTGGATGAAGTCTTCACTACAAGGGGGGGGGGGGGGTATTTATAGAGAAATCAAGGGCCAAGATCAAAGCAAGTGTGTGGTCTAGATTGGGCCATGTGTGTATGGATTTAACCAACCATATGTCTACCACAAAAAGGGGACAAGTGGCTTGCCACTTGTCCACCACAAAAAACGTCCAAGTGGCCCCTAATTTCGGCCATAGGGCCACATGGGGGTGCCATGTGTCGCCCTCCTACTCGTCCAAAATATTTCATCTCCCGAAAATATCCGTAAAAATCCAAAATCTCCAAAACAAAGTGGGCCCACAAAACCGTAAATTTTCCCCGTGGGCCCCACGTGACCAAATCCGGAAATAAAATTCCATAATTATATAATAATCCAAGAAGTCCAAATACCAAATCTGGTAATCCAATTCCCATTATCTAACCTTTTTCCTTCACAAAATCCGGACACTTTTCCGTCGAAAAATCACATCTTTCTTCCTTTCCAAAATTACCGTCGTATTCTCGTACGTACGTCCTCACATACATACACTGGAACTACGGGGTGTAACATTCTTCCCCCCTTAGAAATATTCGTCTCGAATGTTCCTTCTAAGTCTCCAAACGTACATGCGCCGGTATAGTCTTCACTACTATACTTACGAAACCCATCATGCCACCAATGACCATAATATAACACACGTGCAAAACCCAAATCCAAAACCTGGGAGTCACTACCTCCAAAATTGGTCATCTTACTAACCTCAAATTCCTTTTTAGGCCATTCCCGGCCTTCACGATCTGATTTTGGTCGAACATATCCACGAACTCATCCGATGGTTACCTAAACCTGGGCCTAGCACCCTCGTGACCCTACCACCTGGCGGGACCACCTCAAACTGACCCCACCTCATTCTGGGCTACGGGTTGACCCGCGATCTGGCCTCAACCCGACCCGCTATTGCCCAAACTCTCTCGTTCCCCGATCCGAAACAATCTTACTAATTCATGTCCTGAAAGCTACCACTTCCATCTCACACTACCCATGGAATTACCCCACAATATATAACACGCATACCAAGTACTTCGACAAAGACCAACCGTAAAATCATCCACTCAAGACGGCCTTGCATCCAAGGTCCCAACTGTTATAAATTCTAAGGCTCACAATTGTCTCGCCCTCAGACTTACCCTTTTCAACTACCCATGTTTTCTAATTCACACTTAACACAATGCTATCCGTACATAGCACTCCACATGTATCTACCATGACAACATAAACAAGTCTCTTAAGGGCTGAAGATATCTCTGTAACTACTACCTCACTTTCCTCACGCCTTTAATCATAATCCTCACCGCAGGCGCTTAGCTATATAAGGCGATGAACCACCCACCGATCCCGGCGTCGAGTCTCTACATCCGTGCTACTGCCTGACAAACTCACCAAATGGCCCCGTTGCCGCAAGCATACAAGCCGCCTGGCAAAGACGACACTCCCCATAATGGAGTCTATTACAACGGCCACAACAAGGTAGGGGTGACCTCATCTGACTAACACCCCCTTCTCCCGAACAATCAACCCAAGAATCGACGGCAGAGTCGAGTCATCCTCTTGTATCCTCCTACTGACATCCTCCCATCACACGGCCCCCGACGGCCGCAAGTATAACAATCTCCCAAACTAGCACGACACTCGGGATCATCCTCGCCTCTCTATCCATAGAACTCGTGAATCGCAACTCAAGAAATCCCGGTCTCGGACATCGGATCTAGGGTGAATCATCGGTATCGCTTTGGAACCACCGACTCCGTCCGCCTCATTCCCACCACCGCCTTGCTAGTAATCGGGCCATCTCCTTGAACTCATATCCTCGCCCCGGCCGTGGAACTAGAGGCTCGTATCGTGGCCTCGTGAGAAATCCGCCGCTCTAAACTCACGGGGCTAGCGGCGTCATAAAACTTCGTCGTCAAGTACTATCTCGTAATGACTGTGCTGTGCTCATAACCCTCTCGTGTTCTACTCGTAGCTCCTCTCACGCTTGCCCATCCGGGCCTTGGTTGCTCAAGGCAGAGGCATAACTGGTACATAAGAATACGCCAGAGGGAGTCCAACGTATAACACAGCTCTATCGCACGATCTCAGAGTGAGAAGAATGGAAACCAATCCTAAATATCCGTAGCCTCCTGATTATAGATGGTGCACAACACACCGATAATCAAGACTCTACTAGACACGGTCAGACACTTTTCGAGGATTAATCGCTCGATACCGCTTTGTCACGACCCGACTTCGGGCCCGTGACTGGTGCCTTACCCCGGGCACCCTAGTGATACAACATCAGAGAAAATCAGCGGAAATAAAAACTTAAACAGGAGACAAGATATAACATAAGAAAATAAGCTAACCAAAACGGTCAACTTCATGTATATATATAACCGAACAGTTACATCCTTTACAAACCCTGCCCACAACAGTACTACAGACCTCTAAGAGTTTTATAACAACAATGATGGGACAGGGCCCCGCCATACCCCTGAATGTACAAGAACCTACAATCTCAGGGAAACATACCAAAAGATAAGCCTCCGGAGAAACGGAGCTTCCCAAACGCTGAACTGTGATCCTATGAGCGAGGATCAACAACCGGTGTACCTCTACCGCGTAGATGAACGCAGCCTGAAGGAGGTCGATAACAGTACCAAGTATGTGAAACTGAAAATACTGTAAATGAAATCATAACAGTCTATATAAAGCAGGAGACATGTATGATAACCAAACTACAGTCCAATAGATAAACAATCATGTCAAGTCAGGGACTCACGCCCTCAAAGTCATCACTCAAATATAACGATGGGTCTCACGCCCACAACATCAATCATGCCCGTGGAATACCTTCCTCACTGCCGGCAGTCTATGATGTAATATCACCAAGGAGTACACATGAACACCAGGTCCCACCTGTGTCATAAAAACCGTGACGGGCAAGTACGGCGCATAGTTACCGTAACCACCGCATCATCAATCGATCGGCAAGTACGAAAGCCAACTACCAGAACCTACCGTACCAACAATACTAAATAACTGTATCACGAAGCTGACCGGGGCAAGTACGATAGCCTCTACTAGATCCACCCTGCATCACGTCGCTGACCGGGGCAAGTACGTAAGCTAACTACCAGATCCACCCTGCATCACGAGACTTCGTCCTAACATCAAAAATCACACGGTCGACCGGCAAGTGCGAGAGCCTCTACCAGATCCACCCTGCATCACGTCGCTGACCGGGGCAAGTACGTAGGCTAACCACCAGATCCACCCTGTATCACGAAACTTCGTCCAAACACCGACTCACGGTCGACACGGCAAGACGGGCCTCTACCAGATCCACCTGCATCACGCCGCGACCGGCAAGTACGTGACCAACTACCGATACCAAGCGTCAGAATCACGAGACTTCGCCACAAACCGAACTGGCAAGTACGGCTAACTACCGGATACCAAAGTCGAATCAGCCACGGCCGGCAAGTACGAGAGCCAACTACCGATACCAAAGCCGAATCGCAAGACCTCGCGAGAGCTAGTCCATGGAACAACAATCCTAATGGAACCATACCCGTGGCCACCCAACGCGTGTCAAGAGTCCAAGGATATAACAAGATAACATTCCTAGTGGAAGCATACCCGTGGGCCACCCATCGTGTCAGTATGTCCAGAAGGAAAATAACAAGATAACGCTCATGGTGCAAGCATACCCGTGGGCCACCCATCGTGTCATTATGTCCAGAAGGAAAATAACAAGATAACGCTCATGGTGGAAGCATACCCGTGGGCCACCCATCGTGTCAGTATGTCTACCAATCAACCAGATATCCGACCCTCCATCGAGACTTCGGTAGTACGTAATCAAAACACTTGCACAACAAAGGCTATCACAACAAGCATAGGCAAGTTCAACGTACTCATAGACTTTCATTTTATTACAACAAATCCGGGTTTTAACCCCAAAGTACTACACACTTAAATTCTTTCAAAAGATCCTTTTCTTTTACAAAAGTCACACGATACCCGTAGTGTCAGAAATAGAGTAACTATCATTTCAAGTAAACCAAAACCATTTCCACACCTTCTTTCGAAATAAACCAAGACAATACCATGCCTTCCTTTTTAAACCATTTTAAGACAAAACCATGCCTTTCTTTTTAAACCATTTTAAGACAAAACCATGCCTTTCTTTTTAAACCATTTTAAGACAAAACCATGCCTTTCTTTTTAAACCAAAACACTTCAAATTCCTCAAGTCTCTTTTCTTTTTAGAAAACAAGTTCCTTACTTTGGAATTTAAGAAAAATCAATACTTGTTATTAATGATCTTATTAAAGCAGCCATGATCTAGGAAATGTAATATAATTTTGTCTTATCTTAGCTTCTATTCAGATGGAAGTTTCTACTGGTTTTAATATAATTAATTATTTGTCAATACATTTTCCTTTATTAACGCTGCAGTGGTTTGTTCGATACTTATTCTCATTTCCGAAATCAATATAACTTATTCCTTTTAAAAACCCAATTACCCATTTCTCATAAATGCGGTTTCACAACTTTTTATCACAAACCAAGTCCTTAATATTTCACATCAAGTCATTTATAAGTCAAGTCTCTTATCTTTTAAAAACCACAAACCATTTCTTTATCTACATAAAGTTGTTATAACAAACTTCCCATAAAGCCGTTATAACACTTTATGTTTTAAACCAACCAAATTGCTTAGCACACGACGCTCACCGTACTACATAGTTCACAACAATCATGCTAGAAAAGATAGGAAGAGGTTCACATACCGCGACGATTATCGACAAAAAGCAAAAGCTCCAAAGTATCAGAACTCGCTAGCCTTTTCCACCCTTCAAGTAGAATACGCTACTCGTAGTACTTCCACCTAAAAAGGCCACAAAACGTCTATCAACCTCTAGATCTCTTCGTAGAACAATTCTAAGTACAAGGTTCCTTATTTTACAAAAATTAAGAAGATTTTCCCCGCATGACCAAATAAATCTCCTCCTCATCAAGGCCTACTACCAAGCCAAAGAACTCCAAAGGGGTTACACGTCTAACCGGACGTGTACAATTCTACTCCATAATAATACTACAAGTCTACTGTAAATACAGTCCAATGTAAACACAGTTCAATTCTATCAATCTTCTTTCCTCTTATAATATACTCAAGTATAACTACTACAACATGTAATATCCAATTACAATAGGGGGACATAGACCATTACCTCGATAAGCCCAAAATTATCTAAGATATTTAAGTCGATCCTGAGCAACGTTTAGCTCCAATTCCTTACGCTCCAATCCGCTCCAAGCAACCCTTAGAAGTTTCTAACCAACTCATCTTCAAGATCCAACTCCAAAAAGTGAAGAACACTTAGGCTACAATTTGGCAACTTTCGGCCAAGGCAACATTTCTAGGCTAGGGGTGTGAAATCTTTTCCAACTCTTGGTACACAATCTTCCTAACACCCTAAGGAAAAACACTTAAAACTTTAAGAATTTTTGGACAACTTTAGCTCCTAAAATCAGCCCATGGCCGAGAGCTACACTCAAGAGGGAGGGAGTATTTTGCCTTGGAAATTATCTCAAGTGTGGATGAAGTCTTCACTACAAAAGGGGGGGGGGGGGGTATTTATAGAGAAATCAAGGGCCAAGATCAAAGCAAGTGTGTGGTCTAGATTGGGCCATGTGTGTATAGATTTAACCAACCATATGTCTACCACAAAAGTGGATGTTGGTCACACTTGTCCACCACAAAAAACGTCCAAGTGGCCCCTAATTTCGGCCATAGGGCCACATGGGGGTGCCATGTGTCGCCCTCCTACTCGTCCAAAATATTTCATCTCCCGAAAATATCCGTAAAAATCCAAAATCTCCAAAACAAAGTGGGCCCCACAAAACCGTAAATTTTCCCCGTGGGCCCCACGTGACCAAATCCGGAAATAAAATTCCATAATTATATAATAATCCAAGAAGTCCAAATACCAAATCTGGGAATCCAATTCCCATTATCTAACCTTTTTCCTTCACAAAATCCGGAAACTTTTCCGTCGAAAAATCACATCTTTCTTCCTTTCCAAAATTACCGTCGTATTCTCGTACGTACGTCCTCACATACATACCCTGGAACTACAGGGTGTAACAACGCCGATAATCAAGACTCTACGGTCTGTAGACACTTTCCGAGGATTAACTGCTCTGATACCACTTTTGTCACGACCCGACCTCGGGCCCGCGACTGGTGCCTTACCCCGGGCACCCTAGTGATACAACATCAGAGAAAATCAACGGAAATAAAAACTCATAAAAGATAAACAGTGAAATAAGAAAACAGGCTAACCAAAACGGTTACCTTTCTGTATATATAAATAAAAACTTGAACAGTTACATCCTTTACAAACCCTGCCCACAACAAGATTCATGCACTTAAGAATTTTTATAACAACTATGACGGGACAGGGCCCCGCCATACCCCTGAATGTACAAGTACCTACAATCTCAGGGAATCATACCAAAAGATAAGCCTCCGGAGAAACGGAGCTTCCCAAAACGCTGAACTGTGATCCTATGAGCGAGGATCAACAACTGGTGTACCTCTACCTGCGCAGATGAACGCAGCTCGGGCGAGGTCGATAACAGTACCAAGTATGTGAAACTGTAAAGTATTGAAATAAAATCATAACATTTTAAAACCAATTACAAATACGTACGAACAACCAATTTAACCGCACATAGTGCCACAACATAACAAGAGCAAAAATAGATATAACGTAACTGGTCTTTTCTAGGCCGCTAACTATTGAAGCAAGGACAATCGCCCATAGTATCATTACGCGAGCCTAATCCTGGAATTTCCGCAGTCCGCATAGACCACCTAGGTCCGCATGAGGTATTCCTCGCATCGGGGGTAGCTAACCCTCGGCATCAACTCGACTCGCACCGCATAGTCACATGGACCGCATGAGGTATTCCTCGCATCGGCGTAACACACCCGGAGTGATCATCCTGGAACTCCCGCAGCTCCGCATAGGTCTCATGGACCCGCATGAGGTATTCCTCACATCGGGGGCGGCTAACCCTCGGCATAACAAGTCAGGGGGGTAAGTGATATAATACTAGCATAACTGCTTATGATTAAACAACGTAATCACAACAAGAAAACCCCCTTACACAAACGTCACAAGACACTAACACACGTAGCATCATAACATTTTTACTTATCAAACCAACAAGAAAGTATTACAAGGCTATCACAAGTCAACATAGTCAAGTTACTCACACAAGGTACTTTTATTTCATGTCAACAAATCCGGGTTTTAACCCTAAAGTACTACATACTTCAACTCTAAAAAAAAGATCCATTTCTTTCACAAAAGTCACACGATACCCGTAGTATCAAAATAGAGTAACTATATTTTAAGTAAACCAAAACAATTTCCATACCTTCTTTTTAAACCAATCTTAAGACAAAAGCATGCCTTCATTTTTAAACCATTTTAAGACAAAACCATGTCTTCCTTTAAAACAAAGACACTTTTCCTTTTTAAAGTCAAGTAGCAATATACTTTTTAAACCAAGTGTCTTACTGTTACACCCCGTAGTTCCAAGGTATGTATGTGAGGACGTACGTACGAGAATACGACTGTAATTTTGGAAAGAAAGAAAGATGAGATTTTTCGACGGAAAAGTTTCCGGTTTTTGTGAAGGAAAAAAGTTCGTTAATGGGAATTGGATTCCCAGATTTGGTATTCGGACTTCTGGGATTATTTAAGAATTTTGGATTTTATTTTCCGGAATTGGTCACGTGGGCCATGGAGGAATTTACTGGTTGTAGGCCCATTTTATTTTCGAGATTTTTGGCATTACGGACATTTTCTAAGATGAAATATTTTGACGAGTAGGAGGCGACACATGGCACTTACGTGGCCCTATGGCCAAAAATTGTGGGGCCTGACGCGTTTTGTGAGACATGTGGTTAGCCACATGTCTCATTGTTGTGGTGGACACTTGTCTCAAAGTTGTGGTGGACATTTGGTTGGAAGAACCCACACACACTTGTCCCTAATCCTCACCATACACTTGCTTTGATCTTGACCATTGATTTCTCTATAAATACCCCTTGAGTGCAAGACTAATTTCATCCACACTTGAGATAGTTTCTTAGGCAAAAAAAAATATACTCCCTTCCTTTTGTAGTTCTCGTCCAAACACCCCCCCCCCCCCTTTGGGTAGAAAAATCCTTCAAGTGTTGTTGTTATCCCAAATACCTTAGCCTAAATCCCTTGTAGTATTCCAAAGTTATCCCAACATTAAGAGCCCGAAAATACTACTTTATTCCTTTAGTCGCAAAACGAAGCCCTAGGAAAACCTTCATAGATGGATGAAGTGTTAAGAGAAGTTGTTTAGAAACTTCTAAGGGTTGCTTGGAGCGGGTTGGAGCGTAAGGAAGTGGAGCTAAACGTTGCTCAGGATCGACTTATAAATCTTGGATAATATTGGGCTTATCGAGGTAATGATCTTTATCCCCCTATTGTAATTGGAAATTACATGTTATAGTAGTTTAGAATTGAGTAGAAGATATATTGGAAGGATGATTAAAAAGAATTGAACTGTATTTACATCGGACTGTATTTACAGTAGACTTGTAGTATTATTGTGAGACAGAATTGTACACGTCCGGTTAGACGTATAATCCCCTTGGAGTTGTTGGCTCGGTAGCAGGCCTTGATAGGGGAGGAGATTTATGTGGTTACGAGGGGGGGGGGGAGGTGCTGCCGAATGTTCCGTAGAATAAAGAACCTTGTACATTGAATTGTTCTACGAAGAGATCTAGAGGTTGATAGACGTTTTGTGACCTTTATAGGTTGAAGTTCTACGAGTAGCGTATTCTACTTGAAGGGTGGAAAAGGATAGCTGGGTTATAGTACTGTGGAGCGTTTTGCTAATTGTCGATAATCGTCGCGAGGTATGTGAACCTCTTCCTATCCTTTCTAGCATGATTATTGTGAACTATGAAGTACGGTAGACGTACGTGTGCTTAACGAATTAAGTTGGTTTAAAACATAAAGTGTTATAATGGCTTTATGGGAAGTTAATTATAACGACTTTATGTAGTTAAAAGAATGGGTTATTGGTTTTAAAAGATAAGAGACTTGATTTATATTTGACTTAATATAATATGTGAAGAACTTGAATTGTGTAGAAAGTTGTGAAACTTCATTCATGAGTAATGAGTACTTGGTTTTTAAATAAAAATGTTATATTGATTTCGGAAAGGGGAAAGAATATCGAACAAGCCAATGCAGCGTTAATAAAGGAAAAGGTAATGACTATTAATTAACTTAAAACAAGTAGAATCTTCCATCTGCATAGAAGCTAAGATAAGACAAAATTGTATTACATTTTCTAGATCATGGCTGCTTTAATAAGATCATTAATAAACAAGTTTTGATTTTCTTAAAATTACAAAGTAAGGACTTGATTTATAAAAGAGAAAGACTTGAGAATTTGAAGTGTTTTCGTTTAAAAGGAAGGCATGCTTTTGTCTTAAGTTGGTTTAAAAAGACGGTATGGAAATTGTTTTGGTTTACCTAAAAAGATAGTTGCTCTATTTTGATACTACTGGTATCGTGTGACTTTTGTGAAAGACATGGAACTTTTTAAAAGAATTAAAGTATGTAGTACTTTAAGGTTAAAAACCCGGATTTGTTGACATGAAATAAAAGTACCTTGTGTGAGTAACTTGCCTATGTTTTGCCTGTGATAGCCTTGTAATACTTTCTTGTCGGTTTGATAAAGTGAACATGTTATGATGATACGTGTGTTAGTATCTTGTGATGTTGTGTAAGGGGGTTATTCTTGTTGTGCTTACGTTGTTTAACGACAAGCCCATTGTACTGGTATTATATCACATACCCCCCTGACTTGTTATGTTGCCGAGGGTTAGCTACCTCCGATGCGAGGAATACCTCATGCGGGTCTATGTGACATATGCAGAACTGCGGGAGTTCTTTGATGATCACTCCGGGTGTGTTACGCCGATGCGAGGAATACCTCATGCGGTCCAGGTGACTATGCAGATTGCGGGAGTACAGGTTGATGCCGAGGGTTAGCTACCCCCGATGCGAGGAATACCTCATGCGGGCCTAGGTGGCCTATGCGGACTGCGGGAGTTCCAGGATTAGACGCGCACATTGATACTGAGGGCGAGTGGCCCGCTTCGATCATGTGGCGGTCTAGAAAGACCTCGTGATACAGTTTTATAGCATTGTTGGTACGGTGGGTTCTAGTAGTCGGCTATGCCTTCGTACTTACCCCGTACGGTTTTATTATGACACAGGTGGGACCTGGTGTTCATATGTATTCCTTGGTGTTTTTATATCATGGACTGCCGGCAGTGAGGAAGGAATTCCACGGGCATGATTGATATTGTGGGCATGAGACCCATGGTTATATTTGAGTGATGACTTTGAGGGCGTGAGTCCCTGACTTGACATATCGCATACATGTGTGTATCGTAAATTGGTTATCATATATGTCTTCGCTTTATATAGACTATTATGATTTCATTTCTGATATTTTGATTTCACATACTTGGTACTGTTGTTATCGACCTCGCCCGGGCTGCGTTCATGCCGCAGGTAGAGGTACACCAGTTGTTGATCCTCGCTCATAGGATCACAGTTTAGCGTTTTGGGAAGATCCGTTTCTCCGGAGGCTTATCTTTGGTATAGTCCCCTGTCGTTGTGGGTACTTACATTCAGGGGTATGGCGGGGCCCTGTCCCGTCGTTGTTGTTATAAAACTCTTAGAGGTCTGTAGTACTGTTGTGGGCAGAGTTTGTAAAAGGGATGTAACTGTTCAGGTATATATATATGCAGAAAGGTAACCGTTTTGGTTAGCCTGTTTCTTATTTTATCTTGTTTCATGTTTAAGTTTTTATTTCCGCTGATTTTCTCTGATGTTGTATCACTAGGGTGCCCGGGGTAAGGCACCAGTCACGGGCCCGGGGTCGGGTTGTGACAAAAATGGTATCAGAGCAGTTAATCCTCGGAAAATGTCTACAGACCGTATCTAGTAGAGTCTTGATTATCGGCGTGTTGTGCACCACACCTATAATCAGGAGGCTGCAGGATATTTAGGATTGGTTTCCATTCTTCTCACTCTGAGATCGTGCCTTAGAGTTGTGTTATAAGTTGGACACCCTCTGGCGTATTCTTATGTACCCGTTATGCCTCTACGCAAGGCAACCAGGGCCCAGATGGGCAAGGCAGCGGAGGGAGCTACGAGTAGAACACGGAGGGTTACGAGGGCACAGGCCTGGTCATTACCTGAGATAGTACTTCCGACGACGAGCTTTATGACGCCGCTAGCCCCAGCAGAGTTAAGCGCGGCAGCAGTATCTACTGAGGCCACGATACCACAGCCTCTAGTCCCACGGCCAGGAACAGAGGATATGGTTACAAAGAGATGGCCCAACTACTAGCTAGGCTGGTGGCTGGGAATGAGGACGGACGGGAGCCGGTGGTTCCGGTAGTACCAGTAGTTCACCCTAGATCCGATAGTTGAGATTTCGGGACTTCTTGAGTTGCAGTCCACCCGAGTTCTATGGATTGAGAACTGAGGAAGTTCCTCAGGAGTTTATTCGACAGTTGCAGCGGATCATGAAAGTGATCAAGACCTCAGAGACATTTCTTACACACTTCTTGCCCTCGCAGATGAGGAGAGCTCGGGCAGATAAATTTTTGATGTTGAGGCAGAACGGGAGGACGGTTCGGGAATACAGTATGGAGTTTGACTCATTGGCTCGTTATGTCCCCGATTTTTGTGGCAAACATGGAGGATAAAGTGCACCGATAGGTCACAGGACTTGACGATTATCTAGTAAAGGGTTGTACAAGAGTAGCTCTTCAGTCAGACATGGACATTGCCCGCGTACAGGCTTATGCGCAGCAGACTGAGGAACGTAGAGATCGACGGATTAACCAAGATCAGCAGAAGGGCGAGCAATGAGGTCCTTTGGTAACTTTCGAGGCGGACCTTCCGGTGAGGCCCGGTTATGCGCCTCCGCCAAGATCTGAGTGGTCCTCCACGAGCTTGTGACATTCGGGGTATGCAGGAGTTGGTCAGAGCTCCAGGGTTTTTGGTTCACAGATTACATAGGTTCTAGCCAGCCAGATTCAGTTTTTCCTCAAGTGTTCACTATGTGGTAGGTGTCATTGTGGGGAGTGTCGTACTACTTCGACAGTTTGTTATGCTTGCGGCCAGCAGGGCCATTTTGCGAGAAATTATCCGACCAGAGGTGGCGCGGGTGTTACGACTCAGCCTTCGGGATCGGTGGCTAGTTCATTGCCTTATATAGCTAGGCGCCCTGCAGGGCAGGATTATGATTAGAGCGACAAAGGGAAAGTGAGGCAGTAGTTACAGAGTTATCTTTAGTCCTTAAGAGACTTGTATGTGTTGTTATAGTGATTACATGTTGAGTGCTTTGAATGGGTAGTTTGGTATAATTGTGATTTAGATTCCTGGTTAGTAAAGGGGAAGTTGGGTACATAGAGATTGTGAGCCTTAGAATTTTGATAACAGTTGAGATCTTAGATGCGAGGCCATCTTAAGTGAAAGAGTTACGATTAATCTTTGTCGGAGTGCATAGTATACGTGGTGTATTTGTGTAATAATTCCATGGGTAGTGTGAGATGGAAGTGGTAGCTTTCATGACGTGAATTAGTAAGATTGTTCCGGATCGGGGAACGAGAGTTTAGTACGAAGAGGGTCGGGTTGAGCCATATCCCGGGTCAACCCGTAGCCCGGAATGTGGTGGGATCAGGTTGAGGTGGTCCCGCTAGGTGATAGGGTCACGAGGGTGTTAGGCCCACGTTAGGTAACCATCGTACGAGTTGTGGATGCGTTCGACCAGTAGTCGGGCCGATGGGGTCAGCCCATCTTGTCTTTCAGTCAGGACTGTTTACTCGGCGGAGGGTTATGCGAGATGTTATATATCAGGATGGTTGTAAGGCTGCATGGGGTTCCTACTTTTAATTTATGGCAGGCAGTGGAGCCCAGTTTATGGCCATTTCGTTTTTCTGGAGGTTTTATCAGGCGGGGTTAGGAACTCCGGTGAGTCTCGATGTGCATTCACCCTGGGCGGTGTTTGATTTCGTGGGTAGTGAGGATTATTGCCTCCTGTTGAGGGAGTTTTATAATAGCTACCATTTCAGTATTCGGATGACGCCTTATGAAGCCTTGTATGGGCGGAAGTGTAGATTGCCGGTCGATTGGTTCGATGTTGGCAAGGTTCAGATAGTTGGTCCATACTTGATTCAGCAGGATGTGGATAAGGTGAAGTTTATCCAGAAGAGGTTATTAGCAGCTCAGAGTCAACAGAAGTAGTGCGGATAATCGGCGTCGACACTTGGAGTTCAGGTAGACGGTGGGTCTTCTTGAAGGTCCCACCCCGGAAGGGTGTGACGAGATTTGGAAAACAGGGGAAACTTAGCCCGGGGTACTTTGGGCATTTTCAGATCGTTTGTAGAATAGGCCAGGTTGCCTATAAGTTAGCACCGCCGTCCGACTTAGGAGACTGTACGTCCGGTCTTTCATGTTGCTATGTTCGGAAGAGTATCGGAGGTCCATCCAGAGTGTTCCCAGTTAATGATGACCGGGTGACAGGGGGGTTATCGTATGAGGTTAGTCCTATAGCGATGACAGAAATATGGTACATATACTATAGGGAGTTTGGGTACGAGAAGGGTACAACGAGTAAGGGAAGAAGCGAGCATGTGTTAAGAGAATAGAAGTGATCATTTCTTGTGTGAAGAAAGTATCCTTTGGACCATAGGTGGAGCTAATAGTATTGTTATACGATTAGTGGTGGTTCCTCGTTGGCTTGGATTGGTGTTTTGCGCATGTGTTATATTATGGCCATGGGTGGCGTGATTGGTTTTGTAAGTGTGGTAGTGAAGACTATACCGGCACAAGCGTGTTTGGAGACTTAGAAAGAACATTCGGGACGAATGTTTCTAAGGGGGGAAGAATGTTACACCCCGTAGTTCCAGGGTATGTATGTGAGGACGTACGTACGAGAATACGACTGTAATTTTGGAAAGAAAGAAAGATGTGATTTTTCGACGGAAAAGTTTCCGGTTTTTGTGAAGGAAAAAGGTTCGTTAATGGGAATTGGATTCCCAGATTTGGTATTCGGACTTCTGGGATTATTTAAGAATTTTGGATTTTATTTTCCGGAATTGGTCACGTGGGGCCCGCGAGAGGAATTTACGGTTGTAGGGCCCACTTTATTTTCGAGATTTTTGGCATTACGGGCATTTTCGGAAGATGAAATATTTTGGACGAGTAGGAGGGCGACACATGGCACCCCATGTGGCCCTATGGCCGAAAATTAGGGGGCCTTGGACATTTTTTTTGAGACATGTGGCTAGCCACATTGTCACGACCCGAACCCGAGCCCGTGACTGGTGCCTTACCCCGGGCACCCAAGTAGACATACATCAGAGTAATCAGCGGAATATAAAACAAGACATGAAATAACATGAAGTGTGAAACAGTTATCTGAGAAAAGTTGCCTTTCGGCATATATATATATAAAAACTTAAATCCGAACAGTTACATCCCTTTTACAAACTCTGCCCACAACAGTACTACAGACCTCTAAGAATGATATAACAACAATGGCGGGACAGGGCCCCGCCATACCCCTGAATGTAAGTACTTACAACGACAGGGGACTATACCACTGATAAGCCTCCGGAGAAACGGAGCTTCCCAAAACGCTGAACTGTGATCCTAAGAGCGAGGATCGACGACTGGTGTACCTCTACCTGCGGCATGACGCGGCCCGAAGGAGGTCGATCATAACAGTACCAAGTATGTGAAATCGAAAATCGTAAATGAAATCATAGTAGTTTATATGAAGCAGGAGACATGTATGATAACCAAACTACAGTTCACAATAAATAAGCAGTCATGTCAAGTCAGGGACTCACGCCCTCAAAGTCACCACTCAAATATAACTATGGGTCTCACGCCCACAACATCAATCATGCCTGTGGAATACCTTCCTCACTGCCGGTAGTCTATGATATAAAAGCACCAAGGAATACACATGAACACGGGTCCCACGTGTCATAATAAAGCATGCGGGGTAAGTGCGAAGGCATAGCCGACTACTAAAACCCACGGTACCAACAAGGTCATAAAGCGTATCACGAGGTCTTTCTAGACCGCCACATGATCGAAGGCGGTCACTCGCCGCGATATCAAATGTGCATCTAGTCCTGGAACTTCCGCGACTCGCATAGGCCACTCACATAGGCTCGCATGAGG
Organism: Przewalskia tangutica; assembly: GCA_029844215.1. NCBI lineage: Eukaryota > Viridiplantae > Streptophyta > Magnoliopsida > Solanales > Solanaceae > Przewalskia > Przewalskia tangutica. Next base: position 49,216,158 of record CM056730.1, read on the forward strand.
TATTCCCCGCATCGAGGGTAGCTACTCCCCGGCATCGTCCTGGACTCGCAGTCCGCATGGCCACATAGACCGCATGGCCATAAAGACCGCACACTAACACGGAACTCGTAGCTCGCATAGGTCCCTGGACCGCATGAGGTACTCTCGAATCATAGTCACACGCATGCTCGAGGTATACCCGCGTGGAGGCGACTTAACCCGGTATCATGTCAAGAGGTGAGTGGTACAATACTATCATAACAGCTTATCGTTAAACAACATAAGCACAATCAAGGGAAACCCCTTTACAAAAATCACAAGACACTAGCACACGTAGCATCCTAACATGTTTACTTATCAAATCAACAAGAAAGTATTACAAGGCTATCACAAACCAACATAGTCAAGTTATTCACACAAGGTACTTCATACATTATCTCTTTAAAAGAATATTTTGTTTCTTTCACAAGAGTCACACGATACCCGTAGTATTAAAATAGAGTGACTATCTTTTTAAGTAAACCAAAACACTTCCCTTTGTAAAATCAAGTAATCAACATTATTTTCCAAACGTTCAAGTTGCCTAATTTCAAATGCTCAAGTTCCTCATTTTCGAAAGGTTTCGTAGTTCATAGTCTTAATCACTTAATAATATCATTCTCTTTTAAAACAATTTGAGAAACACATGCCTTATGTGTGAGTAGGTTATTCTTGTTTATAACAATCTCATTAAAGCAGCCATGATCTAGGAAATGTAATATTATTTTGTCTCATCTTAGCTTCTATGCAGATGGAGGTTTCTACTGGTTTTAATAATACTTAATTAGTCAATACATTTCCCTTTATTAACGCTGCAGTGGTTCGTTCGATACTTATTCTGATTTCCGAAATCAGTAAAACATTATTCCTTTAAAAAAAAACCAAGTACTCATTACTCACGAATGAGGTTTCACACTTTTTAACAACTTCATATTAAATTAATTAAGTCAAGTCTCTTATCTTTTAATATCAAGTATGTTAACTTCTAAAATCAATAAACCATTCTTTTTATCTCTCTTAAGTCGTTATACCTAACTTCCCATAAAGCTAGTATAACTCTTAAGCTTTTAAAACCAAGTATTACTCTTCTTTCAAAAAGGTTTCTTAATTCTTTTGAAATACTTCAAGATTCTTATTATTTAAACTCAAGTCAAAAGACATCGGAGTAAAACCACGTTCAGTTAACACACGTACGTCTACCGTACTATATATATATTCTTTTAAAATATCATGCTCAAGAGGATAGGAAGAATCACATACCTCGCGACGATTATCGACTATTAGCAAAACGCTCCACCGCTATAACCCGGCTAGCCTTGTCCACCTTTCAAGTAGAACACGCAACTCGCAAGATTTCAACCTATAAAGGCCATATACGCCTATCAACGTCTAGACTACTCAGAATATTCTAAGCAGAGGTTCTCTATTCTACGGAAAATCGGGCAGCACTTCCCTACCCGTTAAACTACACAAGTTCCTATGTAAGTACAGTTCAATCCTCTTCTGTAATATCCTTCTATGAATCTTATATTCATTTCTATACTACTACAGTATGTAATTTCCAATTACAATAGAAGGTCAAGAGTATTTACCTCGATAAGCCCAAAATTATCCAAGTTTAAATGTCGATCCTGAGCAACGTTTAGCTCCAACTCTTGGTGCTCCAACCCGCTCCGAACAACCCTTAGAAGTTCTACGCAACTTCTTCTTAATACTTCAACCAACTATGAAGATTTTCCTAAGGGTTTCATTTTGTGACTGAAGGAAAGTATAATAGTATTTCTGGGCTTTTAGTATAGGGGTAACCTTGGAATACTACAAGGTATTTAGGCCAAGGTATTTTGGAATAGTAACAATACTTGGAGAATACTTTTCTACCAAGAGGGGGGGTATTTCACGAGAACAACTCAAGGTAGGGGGGGGGTACTTTCGGCTAGCACCACAAAGGAAGGGGGGGAGTACTTCTCGGCCAAAAGGCCTCACAAAGGGGGAGGGGTGCTCTTTGGACGAGAGCAACAAGAAGAAGGGGGGGAGGATTTTCAAGACTTGGAAAAGTGTGGAGTGGATGAAGAAGTCTTCCACTAAGGGGGGTATTTATAGGGAAACCAATGGACAAGATCAAGACAAGTGGTGGGCAAGTGGAGGGTGAGGATTTGCCCAAGTTCCCCCTAGCCATCTACTCCTCAATTCACTCCAAACATTGACCCATGGTTTAGGCCACAAAACATGGCACAAAACGTGCACCCAATCGGCCACCACATCCGTCCACTTGAGGGTGACAAGTGTCTCCCTCTCGTTGGTCCAAAATATTTAATCTCTCGGAAAAATCCGCAAAAATAATAAATGTCGCAACCGTAATTTTCCCCTCGCAAAGTTTGGAAAACGTTTCGTCGGAAAACAATTCTTTTCGGGGGTTGTGAACAAAATTTTCGCCCCTTGCCTAATTTAAGGCTCAAACTTTTGTACGTACGTCCTCACGTACATACTCTGGAAATACGGGGTATAACATTCTCCCCTCCTTAGAAACATTCGTCCCGAATGTTCCTTCTAAGTCTCAAAACATACTTGCGCCAGTATAGTCTTCACTACTATACTTACGAAAACAAATATGCCACACCTGGCCACAAAATAACACACGCGCAAATAATTAATCCAAGTCCACGAGGAATCACCTCTAGCATAACAAAAGCTCCCACCCAAAGTCTAAAATATACTCCATTCGCACCTTCACTTTACAAAAGAAATGATCACATCTATGTTCATAACACATGCTCGCTTCTTCCCTTACTCGTCGTACCCTTCTCGTACACTCGAACTCCTTCTCATAACTTACTACATTTCTATTACTGCTTCAGTTTCCAAAATCTCTGGGTTACTACCTCCAACTCGGTCATCATTAACTGGGAACACTCTGGATGGATCTCCGATACTTTTCCGAACATAACAACATGAAAGACCGGACGTACTGCCTCATAAGTCGGATGACAAATGCTAACATATAGGCAACCTGGCCTATTCTTCACATGATCTGAAAAGGCCCAAAGTAACTCGGGCTAAGTTTCCTCTGTTTTCCAAAACTCGTCACACCCTTTCCGGGGTGGTACCTTCAAGAAAACCCACCGTCAACCTGAACTCTAAGTGTCGACGTTGATTATCCGCACGACTTCTGTTGACTCTGTGCTGCCAATAACCTCTTCTGGATAAGCTTCACCCTATCCACATCCTGCTGAACCAACTATGAACCAACTGTCTGAACCTTGCCATCATCGAACCAATCGACCGGCAAATTACACTTCCGCCCCTACAAGGCGTCAAAGCGATATCCGAATACTGAAATGGTAGCTATAAAACACTCCCTCAACAGGAGGCAACAATCCTCACAGCTACCCCTGAATTCCTAACACTGGCCCGAGGGCGAATGCGATTCTGAGACTCACCTGAGTTCCTAACCCTGCTTGGTAAAACCTCCAGAAAAGAAATAGCCGTAACAGGCTCCATCGTCACATAAGGTGAAAGTAGGCACCTCGTGTAGCCTTACAACCTCCCTGATATAACATTTCGCATAACCCTCTGCCGAGTAAATGGCCTTGAATAAAAGACAAGATGGGCTGACCTCATCGGCCCGACTACTGGTCGAACGCATCCACGAACTCGTACGATGGTTAACTAAACTTGGGCCTAACACCCTCGTGACCCCACCACCTGGAGGGACCACCTCGAACTGACCCCACCACATTGCAGGCCGCGGGTTGACCCGCGACGGTCCTCAACCCGACCGCTATCGCAAGAAAACTCTTGTTCCCCGATCCGGAACAATCTCACTAATCAAGTTACGAAAACCTAGTGGTCTTCTTAGCTCAACTACCCTCTTTCATTCCACACTACTCAGGGACTTATCACACAAATATATCTCACGTGCACTATGCACTCCGATAAGGGTCAAACATAAAAATACATCTTTTACTCGAGATGGCCTTACCTCTAAGGTCTCCACGTATAAAACTTTAAGGCTCACAATTTTCCTATCCCCCAATCTTACCTTTTTAACTAACCATGATTTCTAATCACAATTAACACAATGCTAGCTGAACATAACACTTAAGATATACTCATCTTATCATACATACTAATCTCTAGAGGGTTAATGATATACATGTATCTACTGCTTCACTCCCCTTTGTCATTTTATCCATCCTGCCCTGTTGGGCGCATAGCTAGGGGAGGTGATGAACTAGCCACTGATCCTGAAGGCTGAGTCTCTACATCCGCGCCACCTCTGGTCGGACAATTTCTCGCAAAATGGCCCTGCTGGCCGCAAGCAAAACAAGTTGTCGAAGAAGTACGACACTCCCCACAATGACACTTACCACAACGGCCACACCGAGGTGTGGGTGGCCTCATGGCTAACAACACCCTTTCCTCTCCGAACCATCAACCGCAGAATCGACCGTAGGCTGAGTCCTCCTACTTGCATCCCTCCTACTAGGACACCCTGTTGTTCTGGCCCTCTTCTGCTGATCTTAGTTAACCCGTCGATCCCTACTTTTCGCCATCACAAGATAAGCCCGCACGCAGCCATGCTCACGCATGCCCGATCGAGAGCTACTTGCACAACCCTCTCTTAGATAGTCATCAAGACCCGTGATAAATCAGTACATAATATACTCTCTGGTTACTAACTCTCTAGCTAGTAACAAGGTCGTCTCTTTGCAATCTATTCTTTCGCGCATCGGGTGGGCGAAGGTCCAGATATCATGGCGCGATGAGGAGCGTGCCGCGTGCTAAACTATCTTTGAAATGGCGGCGCCACGTAACTCCCCGAATGAAGCACCACCCCAGGTGATGATTGGGCCTGTGCCCTCGTAACCCTCTGTGCTCTACTCGCAGCTCCCTAGGCTGCCTTGCCCTTCTGGGCCCGGGTTGCCTTACGCGGAGGCATAACGGTAAGGGAAAGAAATACGTTAGAGGGGTCCAACTTATAACACAGCTCTAAGCACGATCTCAGAGTGAGAAGAATGAAAACCAATCCTAAATATCCTATAGCCTCCTGATTATTGGTGTGGTGCACAACACACCGATAATCAAGACTCTACTAGATACAATCTGTAGACACTTTCTGAGGATTAACTGCTCTGATACCACTTTTGTCACGACCCGAACTCGGGACCGTGACTGGTGCCTTACCCCGGGCACCCAAGTAGACATACATCAGAGTAATCAGCGGAATATAAAACAAGACATGAAATAACATGAAGTGTGAAACAGTTATCTGAGAAAAGTTGCCTTTCGGCATATATATATAAAAACTTAAATCCGAACAGTTACATCCCTTTTACAAACTCTGCCCACAATAGTACTACAAACCTCTAAGGATGATATAACAACAATGGCGGGACAGGGCCCCGCCATACCCCTGAATGTAAGTACCTACAACGACAGGGGACTATACCACTGATAAGCCTCCGGAGAAACGGAGCTTCCCAAAACGCTGAACTGTGATCCTAAGAGCGAGGATCGACGGCGGTGTACCTACTGCGGCATGAGCGGCCTTGAAGAGGTCGATGCAACAGTACCAAGTATGTGAATCGAAATATCGTAAATGAAATCATAGTAGTCTATATGAAGCGGGAGACATGTATGATAACCAAACTACGATTCCTGATAAATAAGCGATCATGTCAAGTCGTGGACTCACACCTCAAAGTCACCACTCAAATATAACTATGGGTCATGCCCACAACATCAATCATGCGTGGAATACCTTCCACCGCTGGCGATCTATGATATAAAAGCACCAAGAATACACATGAACACCAGTCCGCTGTGTCATAATAAAACCGTACGGGGTAAGTACGAAGGCATAGCCGACTACTAAAACCCACAGTACCAACAAGGTCATAAACTGTATCACGAGGTCTTTCTAGACCGCCACATGATCGAAGCTGGTCACTCGCCCGCAGTGTCAAATGTGCGCGTCTAGTCCTGGAACTTCCCGCACTCGCATAGGCCACTCACATAGGCCGCATGAGGTATTCCCGCATCGAGGTAGCTACTCCCGGCGTCACGGACTCGCGATCCGCGTAGCGCCACATAGACCGCATGGCCATAAAGACCGCGACACTAACACGGAACTCTCGTAGCTCGCATAGGTCCCTCGACCCGCATGAGGTACTCTCGAATCATAGTCACTGCATCGCACGAGGTATACCCGCGTGAAGGCGGCTTAACCCCCGGTATCATGTCAAGAGGTGAGTGGTACAATACTATCATAACAGCTTATCGTTAAACAACATAAGCACAATCAAGGCAAACCCCTTTACACAAAATCACAAGACACTAGCACACGTAGCATCCTAACATGTTTACTTATCAAATCAACAAGAAAGTATTACAAGGCTATCACAAACCAACATAGTCAAGTTATTCACACAAGGTACTTCATACATTATCTCTTTAAAAGAATATTCTGTTTATTTCACAAGAGTCACACGATACCCGTAGTATTAAAATAGAGTGACTATCTTTTTAAGTAAACCAAAACACTTCCCTTTGTAAAATCAAGTAATCAACATTATTTTCCAAACGTTCAAGTTGCCTAATTTCAAATGCTCAAGTTCCTCATTTTCGAAAGGTTTCGTAGTTCATAGTCTTAATCACTTAATAATATCATTCTCTTTTAAAACAATTTGAGAAACACATGCCTTATGTGTGAGTAGGTTATTCTTGTTTATAACAATCTCATTAAAGCAGCCATGATCTAGGAAATGTAATATTATTTTGTCTCATCTTAGCTTCTATGCAGATGGAGGTTTCTACTGGTTTTAATAATACTTAATTAGTCAATACATTTCCCTTTATTAACGCTGCAGTGGTTCGTTCGATACTTATTCTGATTTCCGAAATCAGTAAAACATTATTCCTTTTAAAAAAAAACCAAGTACTCATTACTCACGAATGAGGTTTCACACTTTTTAACAACTTTATATTAAATTAATTAAGTCAAGTCTCTTATCTTTTGAGATCAAGTCTCTTAACTTCTAAAATCAATAAACCATTCTTTTTATCTCTCTTAAGTCGTTATACCTAACTTCCCATAAAGCTAGTATAACTCTTAAGCTTTTAAAACCAAGTATTACTCTTCTTTCAAAAAGGTTTCTTAATTCTTTTGAAATACTTCAAGATTCTTATTATTTAAACTCAAGTCAAAAGACATCGGAGTAAAACCACGTTCAGTTAACACACGTACGTCTACCGTACTATATATATATTCTTTTAAAATATCATGCTCAAGAGGATAGGAAGAATCACATACCTCGCGACGATTATCGACTATTAGCAAAACGCTCCACCGCTATAACCCGGCTAGCCTTGTCCACCTTTCAAGTAGAACACGCTACTCACAGTACTTTCAACCTATAAAGGCCATATACGTCTATCAACGTCTAGACTACTCTGTAGAATATTCTAAGCTGAGGGTTCTCTATTCTACGGAAAATCGGGCAACACTTCCCTACCCGTTAAACTACACAAGTCTACTGTAAATACAGTCCTATGTAAGTACAGTTCAATCCTCTTCTGTAATATCCTTCTATGAATCTTATATTCATTTCTATACTACTACAATATGTAATTTCCAATTACAATAGAAGGTCAAGAGTATTTACCTCGATAAGCCCAAAATTATCCAAGTTTAAATGTCGATCCTGAGCAACGTTTAGCTCTAAGTCTGGGTGCTCCAACCCGCTCCGAACAACCCTTAGAAGTTCTACGCAACTTCTTCTTAATACTTCAACCAACTATGAAGATTTTCCTAAGGGTTTCGTTTTGTGACTGAAGGAAAGTATAATAGTATTTCTGGGCTTTTAGTATAGGGGTAACCTTGGAATACTACAAGGTATTTGGGCCAAGGTATTTTGGAATAGTAACAATACTTGGAGAATACTTTTCTACCAAGGGGTATTTCACGAGAACAACTCAAGGTAGGGGGGGTACTTTCGGCTAGAACCACAAAGGAAGTGGGGGGGGAGTACATATAGGCCAAAAGGACTCACAAAGGGGGAGGGGTGCTCTTTGGACGAGAGCAACAAAAAGAAGGGGGGGGGGGGGAGGATTTTCAAGACTTGGAAAAGTGTGGAGTGGATGAAGAAGTCTTCAACTTAGGGGGGGTATTTATAGGGAAACCAATGGATAAGATCAAGACAAGTGGTGGGCAAGTGGAGGGTGAGGATTTTCCCAAGTGCCCCCTAGCCATCTACTCCTCAATTCACTCCAAACATTGACCCATGGTTTAGGCCACAAAACATGGCACAAAACGTGCACCCAATCGGCCACCACATCCGTCCACTTGAGGGTGACAAGTGTCGCCCTCTCGTTGGTCCAAAATATTTCATCTCTCGGAAAAATCCGCAAAAATAATAAATGTCGCAACCGTAATTTTCCCCTCGCAAAGTTTGGAAAACGTTTCGTCGGAAAAAAATTCTTTTCGGGGGTTGTGAACAAAATTTTCGCCCCTTGCCTAATTTAAGGCTCAAACTTTTGTACGTATGTCCTCACGTACATACTCTGGAAATACGGGGTATAACACACATGTCTCATTGTTGTGGTGGACACTTGTCTCAAAGTTGTGGTGGACATTTGGTTGGAAGAACCCACACACATTTGTCCCTAATACTCACCATACACTTGCTTTGATCTTGACCATTGATTTCTCTATAAATACCCCTTGAGTGCAAGACTAATTTCATCCACACTTGAGATAGTTTCTTTGGCAAAAAAAAATATACTCCCTCCCTTTTGTAGTTCTCGTCCAAACACCCCCCCCCCTTTTGGGTAGAAAAATCATTCAAGTGTTGTTGTTATCACAAATACCATAGCCTAAATCCCTTGTAGTATTCCAAAGTTATCCCAACATTTAGAGCCCGGAAATACTACTTTATTCCTTTAGTCGCAAAATGAAGCCCTAGGAAAACATTCATAGATGGATGAAGTGTTAAGAGAAGTTGTTTAGAAACTTCTAAGGGTTGCTTGGAGCGGGTTGGAGCGTAAGGAAGTGGAGCTAAACGTTGCTCAGGATCGACTTATAAATCTTGGATAATATTGGGCTTATCGAGGTAATGGTCTTTATCCCCCTATTGTAATTGGAAATTACATGTTGTAGTAGTTTAGAATTGAGTAGAAGATATATTGGAAGGATGATTAAAAAGAATTGAACTGTATTTACATAGTTTGTATTCTGATGACTTGTAGTATTATTGTGAGACAGAATTGTACACGTCCGGTTAGACGTATAATCCCCTTGGAGTTGTTGGCTCGGTAGCAGGCCTTGATTCCTCTGTATCTCACTAGCAGCTCCCTCGGCTGCCTTGCCCTTCTGGGCTCTGGTTGCCTTGCGCGGAGGCATAACTGGTAAAAACGAGATACGTCAGAGGGGTCCAACTTACAACACAGCTCTAAGGCACGATCTCAGAATGAGAAGAATGGAAACCAATCCTAAATGTCATGCAGCCTCCTGATTATAGATGTGGTGCACAACACATCGATAATCAAGACTCTACTGAACCGCGATGCAGACACTTTTCGAGGATTAATCGCTCGATACCACTTTTGTCACGACCGATCCGGGCGTGATCGTGCCTACCGGACACCCTAGTGATACAACATCAGAGAAAACCAGCGGAATATAAAACTTAAACAAGAAACAAGATATATGATCATAAAACAGGCCAACCAAACGGTTACCTTCCAATAAAATATATATATAAACAACTCTTTCAAAACGAACAGTTTAATCCTTTTTACAAACCCTGCCCACAACAGTACTACAGACCTCTAAGAGTTTTTATACAACATGACGGGACAGGGCCCCGTCATACCCCTGAATGTACAAGAACCTACAACTCAGGGTAACATACCAAAAGATAAGCCTCCGGAGAACGGAGCTTCCCAATACGCTGAACTGTGATCCTATGAGCGGGGATCCACTACCGATGTACTCCTACCTGCGGCATGAACGCAGCCCGAGGTCGAGGCATAACAGTATGCGGCTGTAAAAATATCGTAAATGAAATCATAACGGTCTATATGAAAACAGAGACATGTATGATGACAAAACTACGATTCACAACATAAAAGCGATACGCCAAGTCGTGGACTCACGCCTCAAGTCATCACTCAAATATAACTATGGGTCTCACGCCCACAACATCAATCGTGTTCGCATCACGGCTGCATGCCGAATTCTGCATCGGTGTAGACATGCCCATGATGCAACAATAATAACAATGCCCACGGCCACATGCCCCGGAATGCAGACGGTGACACGCCCAAGTGACATTATCAACAATAATCGGGTGATTAACCCCGCCGCACGCCACACGCCCGAGTGCATCGGTGTAGACATGTTCATGTAACCACAATAACAATATATCAGGTAATCAACCCTGCCACATGGCCACATGCCCCCGGAATTCTGCATCGGTGTAGACATGTCCATGTGACATCAACAACATTATACCGCACAACCAGGCTATCGCAAACAAGCTCAAGCAAATTATCATACTTCTAGACTTTTATAAAAAGATCCACTCCTTCCCAAGAAGTCACCTGATATCAACACTTGCACAACAAAGGCTATCACAACAAGCATAGGCGAGTTACACAACAACAAGCATAGGCGAGTTACACAACAACAAGCATAGGCGAGTTACACAACAACTCAAGGTACTTCCATTTCGTATCAAAGTCTGGGTTTTAACCCTAAAGTACTACGTACGTTAAATTCCTTTTTAAGAGATCCATTCCTTTCATAAAGGTCACCCGATACCCGTAGTATAAAAATAGAGTGACTCACATTTAGGTAAACCAAAATAATTCCCTTTTGTAAAATCAAGTAACAACATTATTTTCCAAACGTTCAAGTTTGCCTAATTTCAAATGCTCAAGTTTCTCATTTTAGAAAGGTTTCATAACTCATAGTCTTAATCTCTTTTAAAACAATTGAGTAACATATGTCTTGTACGTGAACCGTTTATTCTTGTTTACAACAATCTTGTTACAGCAGCCATGATCTAGGAGATGTAATACAATTTTGTCTTATCTTAGCTTCTATGCAGATGGAGGTTTCTCGGTTTTAATAACAATTAGTTAATTGTCAATACACCTTCCTTTATTAGTATTTGTTGTGGTTTGCTCGACACTTATTCTCATTTCCAAATCAAGAAACATTATTCTTTTAAAACCAAGTACTCATTACTCGCGAATGAGGTTTCACAACACATTTAACAAAATGTTAATAACCAAGTAAAACAAGTTAAGTCTCTTATCTTTCAAGATCAAGTCTCTTAACTTCTACAATCAACAAACCAATCTTTTACCTACATAGAGTCGTTATAACTAACTTCCCATAAAGCTATTATAACACCCTATGTTTTAAACCAACCAACTCATTTAACACATGTACGTCTACCGTACTACATAGTTTACAAAGCATCATGCTAGAAGGATAGGAAGAGGTTCACATACCTCGCGACGAGTATCGACAATAAGCAAAACGCTCCACAGTACTGTAACCTGGCTAGCCGTTTCCACTCTTCAAGTAGAATACGCTACTCGCAGTACTTCCACCTATAAGGCCACAAACGTCTATTAACTTCTAACCGCACGGTTCCATATTCTACAGAAAATTCGGCAGCACCTCCCCCCCGCAACAGCGTAAAATCTCCTCCTCAATCGAGGCCGGCTACCAAGCCAACCCGGGGGGGTTATACGTCTAACCGGACGTATACAATTCTACTATACAGCAATGCTACACAAGTCTCATGTCAGAATACACCCTATGTAATTACTGATTCGCTTCTTTTCTTTAAATTGTGCTTAAGTCAAAAGACATTGCCGCAAGCTATGTTCAGTTCTATATATAGTATACTTCAACTATATAATCCTACAACATGTAATCTCCAATTACAATAAGGGGACAAGAATATTTACCTCGACAAGCCCAAAATTATCCAAGTTATAATGTCGATCCTGAGCAAGGTTTAGCTCGACTCAGTGCGCTCCAAACCACTCCAAACAACCCTTAGAAGTTCTAACTAACTTCTACTCAAATACTTCAACCAACTATGAAGATTTCCTTAGGGTTTCGGTTTGAGACTAAGAGGACAAAAGGTAGTATTTCCGGGCTCTACGTATAGAGGTAACTTTGGAATACTACAAGGTATAAGGCTAAGGTATTTTGGGCATTATAACAATACTTGGAGAATACTTTCTACCAAGGGGGGGTGTATTATACGAAACAACTCGGCTAGGGGGGGGGGTACCCCACGGCTAGACCACTAGGAGGGAGAACCTCTCGGCCAAAGGCCACACGAAAGGGGGAGGAAGCTCTCGGCCAGAGCAACAAGAAGAGAGAGGAGGGTTTCAAGACTTGGAAGTTTTTGGATGAATGAAGTCTTCAAGCTTAGGGTATTTATAGCAAAACCAAAAGCCAACCAATGGCCAAGATCAAGCCATGTGCAAGGCAAGTGTAAGGCCTTGATCAAGCCAAGTGCACCCTAACCCCTACTCCACAAAACAAGGCACAAAACATGGCACCAAACAAGCCACAAAACAAGGCCAAAACAAGGAGCCCATTGGCAAGAAAACGTGACTGATTCATCCAAGGGTTGCGCCGCTTCCAATGTGAGGTGACACATGCCACCCTCCCGTTGGTCCAAAATATTTTATCTCTCGTAAAAATCCGCAAAAATATAAATGACATAGCCGGAATTTTCCTACGTAGTGTGGAAACGTTTCGTCGGAAAACGACTCTATTCGGCACTTGTGCCCAAATTTCGAACCAAAGCCAAACTTTAAGTCTCAAATGTTCGTACGTACGTCTCCACGTACATACTCTGGAAATACGGGGTATAACATTAAGTTGCTAACATAGTCTTCCACTTAGTCTCTTAATTAACTTCTTAAGGGTCCATTACCTTTTCCGATAACTCATCATTTCCTAATTATCTCAAATTAGCACGTAAAGCCTTGATGAGAATTCATTAAACTGTTTCATACCTTCCCGGTATTTATTTAGTCCCTTCCAAATCCTGGTAATCTAAATCATTCTAGGCAACACGCGTCTGGCCCTCATACATAAATTCGCATAGTTGTATGTCACAATACCAACTACAACCATTACCAACCTGGATACGCAATCCACGTAATCCTTCCTGGGTCACTGCTGCCTTTCTCGTAGCTGCAAACAATCATAACTTGTTAGGGAGAGACGACCCTAACCATACAACTTTATCGCACGATCTTAGAGTGAGAAGAATGGAAACCAATCCTAAATGTCCTGTAGCCTCCTGATTTTAGATGTGGTGCACAACACACCGATAATCAAGACTCTACTAGACACGGTCTGTAGACACTTTCCGAGGACTAATCGCTCACGATACCACTTTGTCACGACGACCGACCGGGCGCGGCGGTGCCCTACACTGGCACCCGCATGTATACATCGAGAGAATAGCACGGAACATACACAACATACAAAAACTTAGACAAGAACCAACAACGGCTAGCCGATAAGGCCACCTTCCGTAAAATATACTCAATCCGTAAATAGAAAAGACATTTTTTTTTTCTTACTGCCCAATCCACAATGTGACTACAAACCTCTAAGAATAACAACTCAAGCGGGGCGGGCCCCGCCATACCCCTGAATGTACAACAACCGACAATACCAGGGATAAGCCTCCGAAATGAAGGAGCTTCTCAACAGCTGAACAGTGATCCTAAGAGCGAGGATCAGCAACCTGTACTTTACCTGCGGCATGAACGCAGCCCCCCGAAGGAGGTCAGTACAACATGTACCAAATATGTGGCGAAATGCGTAATGAAATCATAAGTCTAAAATAAAACTGGAGACATGTATGATTACTCAATTAACAGTACACTGTGCCTTACTAACAATGAGAGTAAATAGGAGTATACTTACAATATAAAGTAGGAGGCTCACGATCAAAGCAGGACCACCCGCCCGCAGTATCATTAAGCAATCCTATTCCTGGGACTATTTCACCCGCATAGATCGCGTGGACCCGCATGAGGTATTCCTCGCATAGGCTGTACCCGCCCGCATGGGACTATTTCACCCGCATAAGCCCATAAGGACTCGCATGAGGTATTCCTCGCATCATGGGTAGCAAATCCACGGAAACAGGTGGTATAACGTCTTGGGGGTTTACCCCTCATTTATACTCTTACCAGGCGGTGGTATAACGCCTCGGGGTTTACCCCTCATTTATACTCTTACCCTAGCTCAACCGGCCATCATACATAACATAAGCCCTACCGGCTTATCATACAATAAATAAGCAAGTTAAGAAATCCCCCTAACTTCTTATTAGCCTTATTCATATACATTCTCATTTTAGTTTACTTAAGGCACTAACATGTCATTATAAAATCCGGGAATTTAACCCAAAGTACTACGTACTTCTATTCTTTTAAAAATGACTATTTCATTATATAACTTCCAAGATACTAATAACCGTAGTATCAAGTCATAACTACTTTTCAAGACAAGTCACGATACCTTTTAGAAATACATTTAGGCTTCTAAATCAAGTGACTTCTTTCCTTTAAAACCTTAGGCAATTGATGCCTTAAATCAAATTGCCTTTCAATAAAACAAGCCATTTATCTTTCCATAAAGCCAATATAACCAACTCCCCATAAAGTCGTTATATTCACTTTATGCATTAGTCAAGTACAATTTCTATCCAAGGGACTTATACGTTTAAAACGAAACAAGTATCGCATACTTTAAAACTCTTCAAGTCCCTTAACATACTTAAATTACTTAGAGTAAACCACTCTTTAAACTTTCCATAAAAACAAGTATCAAAATACTTTCAACATACTTAAAGTCTCTTAACTTTGAAAACCAAGATATCCTTAACATTTAAACAAGTGAGTTAATTCCTAACTCAATCAACTCGACATTCCTAAAATAAGCCAAGGATGTCAAATGGACTAGATTGTCAAAATCTTGTACGTCTACCGTACTATATACGTGAAACTAGTCATGCTCAAAAGATAGGAAAAGTTCCACATACCTCTTCGGGTCAAACCACTTGTCAAGTACAAATTCCCGCGTAGTATGTCAACCTATAATATTCACAATACGTCCATTAAGGCCTTACTTCAAACGTAGAATATTATAAGTGTTAAGTCTCTAAATTCTACGGAAAATCGGACAAAGACTCCTCCTTTGTTTTTACTAACTTTGCCACCTTTTCCAAGGTCGAAATACAATAATCAAACAAATTTCAATTGGCTCACAACAATATAGAAGGTAATCCAATGCCAATGAATAACCAAACAGCCCCAATTGGCTCACAATAATATAGAAGGTAATCCAATGCAAATGAATAACCAAACAGCCCCAATTGGCTCACAATAATATAGAAGGTAATCCAATGCAAATGAATAACCAAACAGCCCCAATTGGCTCACAATAATATAACAATACCAATTCTTATTCAATTTCCATTTCAATCCAAATGGTTTAGTATAACATGATATCAAGCCGCAATCGATTACAACTACTACAATTCTCAAGTAGGTAAACATGCGACGATTCTAAATTAACGACCAAAATTGCATTTCAATTTCAAAAGGCTAATCATGTCATTTTCGGTTCTAGGCTTCTACAATCCATGTCACTTATCAAACTTCATAACACAAATCACATGATCACTTCTAACTTATAATAACGTGGAATCTTCAATTACAAAAGTAAAACGAAGATTATACCTCAATTAGCCCAATTATGATCCAAGATCACAAGTCGCTCCTTAGCAACTTTAGCTCCTCCTTTCGACGGTCCAATCCACTCCAAGCAACCCTTAGAAGCTTAAGAATAACTCATCTTCAAGTTCCAACTTCAAAGTTGAATAACCCTTTAGGTTTTCGCCTTGCGACTAATACGAAAACGCCTCTTTTCCGAAATCTTTCTTTTGAGAAAACCTTACAATACTCTTAGGAACCTTGGTTTTAAAGTGGGGAATTATTGGACAAGAATTGGAAATTTTCCTCTTGGAAACTTGTCAAACCGTGAGCTTCCATAGTGAGCAAGACAAGATTTCAATTTTTTTCTAAGTGTAGAGAATGACAAAGTCTTGCTACTAGTAAGCTTATATAACAAAATGGAAGGTCTAGATTAGTACATATGGATGGCTCGGATGTGTTTCACATGGATCTTGCCCAAGTGGCCCTTGGACTTTTAGTCAACAATGTCAAGCTAAGTCATTTGCAAGACTTGTCTTCCTAACAATGGTCAAATGACCCTTTTGTCCTTGATAAATTTCGTCCAAGACAACATAAGGGGAGTGACACGTGTCGCCCTCCCATTCGTCACAATATTTCGTTTTCCGACAAATCCAAAATTCCGATAAAATTTTACTCGTCTCAAACCTTAACATTTGAGTTCTTACGTACGTTCTTAAAAACATATCCTGGAATTTCCGGGGTGTAACAAGAGGGTTACTAGGGCACAGGCCCAATCATCACCTGGGGTGGTGTTTCATTCGGGGAGTTCTGCTACGTCGCTAGCCCCAGCAGAGTTTAGCACGGCGGCAGTAGTTCCTACTGCGGCCATGACATTTACACCTTCGGCCCACGACCAAGAGTCAAAGTATAGTTTGCAAAGAGACGACCACATTAGCTAAGGATGTAGCTACCAGAGAGTATATGATGTACCGATTTATCACGGTCTTGATGACTATCTAAAGAAAGATTGTGCAAGAGTAGCTCTTGATCAGCATGGATATTGCCCGCAGACAGCTTATGCACAAAGACGCAGAGGAACGTAGGGATCAACGGGTTAACCAAGATCAGCAGAAGAGGGCCAGAACAACAGGGTCCTTTGGTAACTTTCGAGGCGAACCGCCTCAGCAGCAGATTAGATATGCACCTCCACCAGTGCAGAGTGGTCCTCCACAGGGTTCAGGACGTTCGGGGTATGCAGGAGTTGGTCAAGGCTCCAGGGCTTCGTGCACAGATACACGAGGTCCGCCAAATGATTCGCTTTTTCCCAATGTTCACAGCTGCGACAGCGCCATCCCGGGAATGTCATCTTTGTTGATGCTTGTTTTACTCGCGCCGTCGTGGCCATGTGTCGAAAGGATGTCCTAGTAGGAGGGATGCAAGTAGGAGGACTCAGCCTACCAGATCAGTTGCGGATTCAGTAGTTCGGAGAGGAAGGGGTGTTAGCCAGAGGAGGCCACCCCCACCTCGGTGTGGCCGTTGTGGTAAGTGTCATTGTGAGTGTCGACTTCTTCGACAAATTGTTATGCTTGCACAGCAGGCGTGATTGATTGGAACGACAGAGGGTAGTGAAGCAGTAGATACAGGTGTATCCTTAACCCTCTAGAGATTGTATGTGTGATAAGATAAGTATATCTTAAGTGTTACGTTCAGTTAACATTGTGTAGATTGTGATTAGAAATCATGGTTAGTTAACCAGGTAAGATTGGGGGATAGAGGAAGTGTGAGCCTTAGAGTTTTATACGTAGAGACCTTAGAGGCGAGGCCATCTCGAGTAAAAGATGTATTTTTATGTTTGACCCTTATCAGAGTGCATAGTACACGTGAGATATGTTTGTGTGATAAATCCCTGAGTGGTATGAAATGAAAGAGGGTAGTTGAGCTAAGAAGACCACTAGGTTTTTCGTGACTTGATTAGTGAGATTGTTCCGGATCGTGGAACAAGAGTTTTTGCACGATAGCGGGCAGTCATGGACCGATCGCGGTCAACCCGCGGCCTGCTTTCAAGTGGGTCGGTTTGTGGTCCTCCCGGGTGATAGGGTCATGAGGGTGTTAGGCCCAAGTTTAGTTAACCATCGTACGAGTTCGTAGATGCATTCGACCAGTAGTCGGGCCGATGAGGTCAGCCCCTCTTGTCTTTCAGTCAAGATCGTTTTACTCGGCAGAGGGTTATGTGAGATGTTATATCAGGAAGGTTGTAAGGCTGCACAAGGTGCCTACCTTCACCTTATGACAGCATGGAGCCCGCCATTTACTGCTTTTCTCGAGGTTTTACCAGCAGGTTAGGAACTCAGTGAGTCTCAAGATCGCATTCGCCGCCGCTGTTTGGTGTTCGTGGTAGTGCGAGGATTGTTGTCTCTGTTGAGGGAGTGTTTAATAACTACCATTTCAAGATTCGGATATCGCCACGAAGCCCTCGTAGGCGGAAGTGTAAGTTGTCGGTCGATTGTCTGATGTTGGCAAAGTTCAGATAGTTGGTTCATACTTGTTTGGCAGACGTGGATAGGGTGAAGCCTATCCGTGAGAGGTTATCGGCGGCTCTGAGTCAACATAAGTCGCGGATAATCGGCGACGACGCTTGAGTTCAGTGCCGACGGTGGGTCTTCTGAAGGTACCACCGGCGGTGTGACGAGATTCGAAAACAGAGGAAACTTAGCCCGAGTTACTTGGGCCTTTCAGATCATGTGAAGAGTAGGCGGGTTTCCTATATGTTAGCTTTGCCGTCCGACTTAGGAGGCGATGTCCTGGCCTTCATGTTGTTAGGTTCGTAAAAGTATCGGAGATCCATCCAGAGTATTCTCCACGACCCATTCCGGTTCGTGGATCGTGCCTTACCGGCACCCAAGTAGTCATACATCCGAGTAATCGGAAATATAAAACAAGACATGAAACGCTTTATGTGAGAAAACGTCGCTTTCGCATATATATATAAACATGGTTTAGCGAGCTACATCCGATCATCGCATAACATGACTCATGCACCTCTAAGGAAATATACGACTATCATGACAGGCCCCGCCATACCTCGATCAGACAAAACTATCTACAACATGGAGATCATACCAAAAGTAGAGCCTCCTAAAAGATGGAGCTCCCGACACCAACGTAGAGATCCTAAGAATGTGGATCTAGCACTGCCGCTCTCTTACCGCGGCAGATGAACGCAGCCTCAAGGAGGTCGATAACAGTACTAAGTATATGAAACTGTAAAATACTTAAATGAAAACATATAATTTTAAAATCAGTTTTGCTAGAATGTATGAATCAACCAATGGGACCGCACATAGTGCCACATCATAAACAAGAGCAACAATAGGTAAATCAGAATGTGTCTTTTCTAGGCTGCGAATGATCGAAGCAGGGCCAATTGCCCGTAGTATCACCATGCAAGCCTAATCCTGGACTCTCGTAGTCCGCATAGGCCACTCACATAGGCCCGTATAGGGTACATAACCCCGCATCGAGGGTAGCTACTCCTCGGCATCGTCCTGGACTCGTAGTCCGCATGGCCACATAGACCGCATGAGGTATAACCCCGCATCACTAACACGAACTCCCGTAGCTCTGCATAGGTCCCCTGGACCCGCATGAGGTATTCTCGAATCATGGTCCCAGACCGCCTGAGTCTACCCCGCATCGGAGGGCAGCTTAACCCCCGGTAATATGTCAAGAGGTGAGTGATAGTACACTAACATAACAGCTTATCTTTAAACAACATAAGCACAACAAGCACGTTACAAGACACTAACACACATAGCATCATATCATGTCTACTTATCAAACCATCTTATTATTCTTTTCACAATTCAATAAGTCTGTTATAAACACATAGGCGCATCGCTTCTTTTATCATTCTTAAGTGGTTATACTTAACTTCCCATAAAGCTAGTATAACTCTTAAGCTTCTGTTTTAAAAACCAATTAGTTCTCTTCTGTTAAAAATGATTCAGTATTCTTTTGAAATTCTTTCAGTTCTTTATTATTCAGGCTTAAGCCGTGAGGCATTGTCGTAAGTATTATTCAGGCTTAAGCCGTGAGACATTGTCGTAGTTATTATTCAGGCTTAAGCCGTGAGGCATTGCCGTAGTTATTATTCAGTTAACACATGTACGTCTACCGTACTACATATATATTGTAAAATATCATGCTTTAGGAAGAATCACATACCTTCTCAGCGAAAACCACCTGCCAAGTTGAATATGTCGTGCGCAGAGAATCAGCCTATAATAGTCAGAGACGTCTATCAACGTTCAAACTACTTTGTAAACAGTTCTAAACAGAGGGTTCTATATCCTACGGAAAATTGGGCAGCACTTCCCTACCCGGTGAGCTACTCAAGTCTACTGTGAAAACAGTCCTTTGTAAGTACAATTTGATTAATCTTCTTTAAACCCTTATCTCGTGATAACAGCCAATTCTATTCTGTGATATTCTTCTAAGTATTTATACTCATTCTTATACTACTACAGTATGTATTCTCTAATTCAAAAGAGGGTTAGGATTAGTTACCTCGGTAAGCCCAATAATATCCTAGATAAAGTCGCGCCTGAGCAAGGTTTAGCTCCTAAGTTGTACGCTCCCAGAGTCTAAGAAACCTTAGAAGTTCTTCACAACTTCTACTAAGGACTAAGGGATTTGGGCTAGGGTATTTTGGGCATTATAACAATACTAGAAGGCAACTTTTCTACCAACGGAGGGGGTAGATTTGCCAGGCTAGGGAGGGTTGCCTCGCCAAGCTCACTAAAAAGTGGGGTGTTGACTAAAAAGGCTACAAGGGAAAGGAGAGGATTTTCAAGACTTGGAAAGGAATTTGTGGATGAAGAACTCTTCATCTTAAGGGGGTATTTATAGGTCAAGACATGGCCAACCAAGGGCCAAGATTTAGCCAAGTGCTAGGCAAGTGTAAGGTCAAGATTAGGGCAAGTGTCCTTGGCCAACTTGCACACAAAATATCCTACCTAATCCTTGACTTGTGCAAAGGCACAAAAAACGTGCACTTCATTGTCCAATTCGTCCAATGGACAATTTCAAGTCCACCAATTGGAGGGTGCCAAGTGTCGCCCTCCCGTTGGTCCAAAATATTTCGTCTCTCGGAAAAATCCGCAAAAATTAGAAATGGCATAGTCGGAATTTACCCTACGAAAGCTGTGGAAATGTTTCGTCGGAAAACTATTCGTTTTGTGAGTTGTGTCCAAAAAAAACGTTTTGTGCCTAAACTTTAAGGCTAGACTTTTGTACATATTCCCTTACGTACATACTCTGGAAATACGGGGTATAACATTCTCCCCCCCTTAGAAACATTCGTCCCGAATGTTCCTTCCCAAGACAGTTAACGATAAGGTCCTTCATAACTCAAACAGTTTGCAAATGCCACACACGGCCACAAAACAACACTTAGGCATAAACGATAATGAAAATTTACAAGTAGGAAAGTGAATTACCTGGAGGTGTGGGGAATAGGTGAGGATACTTCTGCCTCATTTCCTCCTCAGCTTCCCACGTCATCTCCTCCCTGAGCTCGTTCCGCCACAAGACTTTGACGGAAGCCACGTCCTTCGTCCGCAGACGCCTAACCTGACGATCGATTATCGCTATGGGAACCTCCTCATACGATAACCCCTGGCCACCGACATCGCCAATCGGTGCACCCTAGATGGATCCCCGATACATCTCTTCAAAGATAGATACGTGAAAACCGGATGACCGCCTCCGATCGAACGGCAGATCCAACTCATAGGCAACCTTGCCTACCTCGCGCAATCTGAACGCCCAATGTACCTGGCCGAAGTTTCCCTTCTTCCCGAATCTCATCACACCTTCACGGGTGACACCTTCAGAAAACCCAATCATCAATCGCGAACTCCGGATGCCGACGACGATGATCCGTGATACGACTTGCCGACTCGAGTCATCAATAGCCGCTCTGATAAGCTTCACCTTATCCATCGCTCACGCACCAACCGTCCCACTAGCCGCACTCTCGCCCACATCGAACCAACCTATAGGCGACCGCACTTCCTCCCATACAAGGCCTCATAAGGCGCCATCTGAATACTGGAGTGGTAGCTATTATTGTACGCGAACTCAACTAGAGGCAAATGATCCTCCCAGCTACCCCTGAAGTCGATAACACAGGCTCGCAGCGTATCCTCAAGAGTCTGGATAGTGCGCCGCCCGCCTGCCTCTGCTGCGTGGATGGAATGCAAGATCAGCTCACCGCCCCTAAACCTCTCGAAATACCTCCGGTTAGCCGAACCGGGCTCTGTCTCGATATAATCGAAATAGGGACTCCATGCACCGACGACCTCTGATGTAAAGTCCGCATAATCCTCACCAAAAAAGTCGCCCCGACGGAAGAAAGTGGGCTGATTTCACCACCGTCGACGATAACCCATATAGAATCATGTCTCCTCCGAGTGCGAGGTAATCCTGATGAAGTCCATGTTGATTACCTCCCACTTCCGTGTCGATCTCAATCGTCAGAATAAAACCACCGTGCCTCGTGCTCTACCTTCACCCATCGACAACACGCACCGAGCTACGAACTCGCAACGCCCCTCTTCAAGCCATCCCACCAATACACGATCTAAGATCGTGGTACATCTTGGTCGACCACGATGGATAGAGTAACGCGCGCGTGTTCTTCCCCAAGAACTCCGCCAAGTCCTCAAACATCCGAACACACAACTCGCCTCAAACCTTAGCACCCCATCAAAAGCTACCTCAAAAGGACCCTTGCCATCACGAAGAGTCAGTATCACGATATCGAATCAAAGCCGATCCTCGAATCGTTGCCTCTTCACCTCCTCGACGATGGAAGACTCGGCAACCTCACGAACTCTAACCCCACCGCTATCGTAATCAATCAAACGGACACCAAGGCTCGCTAATCGATGCAAATCACGAACCATGTCCCTCCTCTCTAGCCGCACATCCGATAGGCTCCCATCGACCTATGACTAAGAGCATCCGCCACAACATTGGCCTTCCCGTGGTACAGATATCAACATCGTAATCCTTAAACAACTCTAACCACCGCCTCTCGCCGTAAGTTCGGCTCCTCTGCTAAAGATATACCGGAGGCTCTTGTGGTCTGTAAAATATCCACGTGAACCCCATACAAATAGTGCCTCCAGATCTTCAAAGCGTGAATCACAACCGCCAACTCCAAATCACGTGGGTAGTTCCTCGTGTTTCTTCACCGGGATGCATATGCTATAACCCCGCCATGCTGCATCAACACATCCCAACACGATGCCGACGCATCACAATACAAACATAACCATCCGACCTCCGAAGAGTAAGAACGGGCGGTCGCCTCTTTTCAAAGAATCGAAACCCCGCCACAAGCATCACCATCAAACTCGCCGCTCAGTCACTAGTCAACGGTGCGTAGATAGAAGCAAACTTCTCCACGAACCGATAATATCCTCGCAAGGCCCGTAAAATCGCGAACCTCTGCCGGAGTAGTAGGACTAGGCCAAGTCCCGATCGCCGATCTTGGCCAGATCCACCGAATGCCATCACCGGCATAATATGCCCAAGAAACGCCATCAAGTCAACCAAAACTCACATTTGGAAAACTTGGCGCATAATCAAGGTCTCGAGAATCACAAGACAGCCTCAAATGCTCCGCATGCCTCGCTTCGAGCGAATAAACCAAGATATCATCAATGAACACTATCACAAACGTGTCAAAAATGGTTTGAACACTCGGTTCATCAAATCCATGAATACCACGAGCATTGTCAACCCAAAAGACATGACCGAACTCATAATGCCCGCATCGTCCCGAATGCAAATTCTGTGGACATCCACCTCTCTCGACTCGCACTGATGATAGCCCGACCGTAGATCAATCTTGGAGAAGCATCTCGCACTCGCAACCGGTCGAACAAATCATCAATCCCGGGAAGCGGGTATTCGTTTTAATGGTCACCTTGTTCACCGCTCAGAATCAACACACATGCGCAGCGCCCCGCCCTTCTTCTTCACGAACAATACCGCGCTTCCTGTGGAGAAACACTAGGCCTGATGAAGCCCTTCTCCAGCAAATCTCTAAGTTGATCCTTCAACTTTCTCAACTAGGCAGGTGTCATTCTGTATGGCGGAATGGAAATAGGCCGAGTGTCTGGCAATATGTCAATACAAAACTCAATCTCCCTCTCAGGAGGGATACCCGGGAGGTCGTCTGGAAACATGCCTGGGAACTCTCTCGACCATCGAATCGACGGAAAATCTGGTACCGCAGCCTCGTGATCAAACACCAACGAGATGGTAGATATACCCTTCTCGCACCATCTTCCTAGCCTCGAGGTAGGAAATAAACCTACCCCTGGCGATACCGTGCTCTCCCACTCAACAACCGGCTCCTCAGAAACTGGAACCGCACTACTTTCTCTCAGCCTACATTGGCGTAGCAAGAAGCTAGCCAATCCATCCCCATGATCACGCCAAGTCAATCATCTCCAACTCTATCAAGTCGCCAGTGGTCCGACGATCAGTAAATGGTCACAGACAAGCTCTATATACCCGCCGAGCTACCACCGAATCACCCATCGCGTAGCTACTCGAAAGCGGTCATGGACTCGTGCTCTATCCCTATCCTACTAGCAACAAGGGAGATATATAGTGCAGAGTAGAACCCGATCTATCAAAGCATACACATCAAACCTGAACCGATAAGGTACCCGTGACGACATCGTAAGGCCTCCGATCCCGCTTACCGACAAAGCATAAATGCGTTCGAGGACCGCTAGAATCGGGACCCGCGCCACGACCTCGCCGCGACCGCCGTCCATGAGTACCTTGCCTCCGTATGCAGTAGTTGTCGGGATGAAGAAGACCGGCGAAAGAACTCGTAGGCCGACCCTACCATCAAGATCGCCTTTGCCTGACAGCTCGCATAGTGACCCGGCCGCCACAATCAAACAAGCTCCGTAGCACCACAACTCCCGGTGGGATCTACCGTCGGCCACACGAGGGGTGGTGGTCCGTCGCCGAGACCTCGCCGCTCGACGTCTCAAGTCCCGGGCCCCGGTTCGCTCTCGAATGTCTGGCTATCTTGAGGGCGGTGCAGGAGTGCTCTGAGTGGCCGTGGTGCAAATCTAGGCCGCTGCGAGGCCGCCACCACGATAGCCACCAAAAGACCTGCCGCCTGGTCTTCTTGCCGCTGTCACAACCCGTCGATCTACGCTCCTCACATCCAAGAGCATGAGCTGCGTGCGGGTAATGTCCATACGGTGAAGAGAAACACCCGCATGACTCGGCCATATAATCATCTAGCCCGGTGGCGTGGCGGTGCACCCTATCCTCCATATCTGCTACAATCTTTGGGACGATCGAGCCAATGAATCAAACTCGACATTGTACTCCCGACGGTCGTCCTCTCGCCTCGGCAGTAAAAATCTATCGGCCGCGCCCTCCTCATCCGCGGAGGCAAGAAGTGAGTGAGAAAGCCTCGAGAACTCATCCCAGTAGGCGGGGACGCGTGCTCTCCGGGATAACTCCATGAATCAAACCAATCGATCGCGGTATCACGTAGCCTATGTGAACCAAAGATCACGGACTCGGTCTCCGGCCCGATCACTCTCAAAATCCTTCAGTGGTAGCGGATGAACTCGCGGATCATCCTCGGCCTCGACCCATAAAACTCGGCGGGCTACAACTCGGAAGTCTCGTAGCCTCAAACTCTTCGCCTCGGGTGAACCACTGCACGATGGGGCTGAGCTCGCATCCGGCTGTCCTCATGTTCGGCCACGATCCCGGCGATGGTGGGCCATCTCCTTGTACCCTAACTCCTCCGCCCCAGGCTGTGGGACAGGAGGTGTGGGTACTGTGGTCTCTGCTGGGGCCGGCGGCGTCGTAGAACTCGCCATCTCTGGTATAGGCGGGCCGAGCCCTCGTGACTCGGTGTCCACGGCGGCTCCTCGGTTGCCTTGCCCTTCGGGCGGGTTGCCTTACGTGGAGCATAATCATTCTGAGAAAAGGAATACGTTAGAGGTCCAACTTAACACAACTCTAAAGCACGATCTCATAGTGAGAAGAATGTAACCAATCCTAAATATCCTATAGCCTCCTGATTATTGGTGTGGTGCACAACACACCGATAATCAAGACTCTACTAGATACGGTCTGTAGACACTTTCCGAGGATTAACTGCTCTGATACCACTTTTGTCACGACCCATTCGGGGGCCCGTGACTGGTGCCTTACCGGGGCACCCAAGTAGTCATACATCAGAGTAATCAGCGGAAATATAAAGCAAGACATGAAATGCTTTATAAAATAAGACACGCTTTATGTGAGAAAACGTCGCCTTTCGGCATATAGATATAAACATGGTTTAGCAGTTACATCCGATACTGTACAACATGACTCCTGACCTCTAAGGAAATATACGACTATGGCGGGACAGGGCCCCGCCATACCCTCGATCAGACAAAACTATCTACAACAGGAGATCATACCAAAAAGTAGAGCCTCCGGAAAAGATGGAGCTCCCACCAACGTAGAGATCCTAAGAATGTGGATCTAGCACTGCTTTCCCACTGCGGCATGAACGCAGCCCGAAGGAGTCGATAACAACAGTACTAAGTATATGAAATCTAAAATACTTAAATGAAAACATATCATTTTAAAATCAGTTTGCAAGTATGTATGAAACAACGAGGGACCGCATAGTGCCACATCATAAACAAGAGCAACAATAGGTAAATTGTAACAGTCTTTTCTAGGCTGCGAATGATCAAGCAGGCCAATTGCGTAGTATCACCATGCAAGCCTAATCTCGGACTCGTAGTCCGCATAGGCCACTCACATAGGCCCGCATAGGTACATAACCCGCATCGAGGTAGCTACTCCTCGGCATCGCCCTGGACTCGTAGTCCGCACGGCCACATAGACCGTGAGGTATAACCCGCATCACTAACACGGAACTCCGTAGCTCCGCATAGGTCCCCGGACCCGCATGAGGTATTCTCGAATCATGGTCCTGCATCGCTGAGTCTACCCCGCATCGGAGGGCAGCTTAACCCCCGTAATATGTCAAGAGGTGAGTGATAGTACACTAACATAACAGCTTATCTTTAAACAACATAAGCACAACAAGGACGTTACAAGACACTAACACACATAGCATCATATCATGTCTACTTATCAAACCATCTTATTATTCTTTTCACAATTCAATAAGTCCATTATAAACACATAGTGATCGTTTCTTTTATCATTCTTAAGTGGTTATACTTAACTTCCCATAAAGCTAGTATAACTCTTAAGCTTCTGTTTTAAAAACCAATTAGTTCTCTTCTGTTAAAAATGATTCAGTATTCTTTTGAAATGCTTTCAGTTCTTTATTATTCAGGCTTAAGCCGTGAGGCATTGCCGTAAGTATTATTCAGCTTAAGCGTGAGGCATTGCCGTAGTTATTATTCGTGCTTAAGCGTGAGGCATTGCCGTAGTTATTATTCGCTTAACACGTACGCGTCACCGTACTACATATATATTGTAAAATATCATGCTTTAGGAAGAATCACATACCTTCCGTGAAAACCACCGCCAAGTTGAATATGTCGCGCAGAGAATCAAGATATAATAGTCGACACGCCTATCAACGCTCGACTACTTTGTAAACGATTCTAAACAGAGGGTTCTATATCCTACGGAAAATTGGGCAAGACTTCCCTACGGTGAGCTACTCAAGTCTCTGTGAAAACAATCCTATGTAAGTACAATTTGATTAATCTTCTTTTAAACCCTTCTATGTGATAATTGATTCAATTCTATTCTGTGATATTCTTCTAAGTATTTATACTCATTCTTATACTACTACAGTATGTATTCTCTAATTCAAAAGATGGTTAGGATTAGTTACCTCGGTAAGCCCAATAATATCCTAGATAAAGTCGCGCCTGAGCAAGGTTTAGCTCCTAAGTTGTACGCTCAGAGCTCTAGAAACCTTAGAAGTTCTTCACAACTTCTACTAAGGACTAAGGGATTTGGGCTAGGGTATTTTGGGCATTATAACAATACTAGAAGGCAACTTTTCTACCAAGGGAGGGGGGATAGATTTCGGCTAGGCTAGGGGGAGGGGTTGCCTCGGCCAAGCTCACTAAAAAGGGGGGGGGGTTTTTGGACGAAAAGGATACAAGTGATAGGAGAGGATTTTCAAGACTTGTAAAGCAATTTTTGGATGAAGAACTCTTCATCTTAAGGGGGTATTTATAGGTCAAGACATGGCCAACCAAGGGCCAAGATTTAGCCAAGTGCTAGGCAAGTGTAAGGTCAAGATTAGGGCAAGTGTCCTTGGCCAACTTGCACACAAAATATCCTACCTAATCCGTGACTTGTGCAAAGGCACAAAAAACGTGCACTTCATTGTCCAATTCGTCCAATGGACGATTTCAAGTCCACCAATTGGAGGGTGCCAAGTGTCGCCCTCCCGTTGGTCCAAAATGTTTCGTCTCTCGGAAAAATCCGCAAAAATTAGAAATGGCATAGCCGGAATTTACCCTACGAAAGTTGTGGAAACGTTTCGTCGGAAAACTATTCGTTTTGTGAGTTGTGCCCAAAAAAAACGTTTTGTGCCTAAACTTTAAGGCTAGACTTTTGTACGTATTCCCTTACGTACACACTCTGGAAATACGGGGTATAACAATTCCCAGTTAATGATGATCAAGTTAGAGGTAGTAACCCGGAGATTTTTGAAATTGATGCAGTAACAGAAATGTGGTAAGTTATGAGAAAGAGTTCGAGTGTACGAGAAGGGTACGACGAGTAAGCGAGCATGTGTTAAGAACATAGAAGTGATCATTTCGTTTGTAAAGTGAAGGTGCGAAGGGAGTATCTTTTAGCCCTTGGGTGGGAGTTTTTGTGATGTTAGAGGTGATTCCTCGTGGACTTGGATGTAAGTATTTGCGCGGGTGTTTTCTGTGGCCATGTGTGGCATTTGCAAACTGGTTAAGCTATGAGGAACTTCGTCGTTATCCGTCTTGAGAAGGAACATTCGGGACGAATGTTTCTAAGGATGGGAGAATGCTATACCCCGTATTTCCGGAGTATGTACGTGAGGACGTACGTAGAAAAGTTTGAGCCTTAAAGTAGGCAATGGCCGAAAATTTTGTTCACAACTACCGAAAAGAATCGTTTTTCGACGAAACATTTTACACAACTTGCGAAGGGAAAATTACGGCTATGTCATTTATATTTTTTGCGGATTTTTCCGAGAGACGAAATATTTTGAACCAACGAGAGGGCGACACTTGTCACCCTCTAATTGGCGGATTCTTGGGCGTCCATTGGACGATTTGAAGACTTGGGTTAGGTAGGATATTTGTGATAGTTGGTGTGGTAGATGGATAAGGTACACATGGGTAAATCCTCACCCTACACTTGCCTACCACTTGGCTTGATCTTGGCCTTTGATTTCCCTATAAATACCCCCCCTTTGTGAAGACTTCTTCATCCACAAAAATCCCTAAGTCTTGAAAACCCTCTCCCTCCCTCTCTATGGTTCGTCCAAGCCTTCCCCCTCCCCCTTTGAGTAGGCCCTTGGCCGAGGGGTATACCCCCCCTCCTAGTGGCCTTGCCGAGTACCCCCACTCTTGAGAGTTGTCTCGTAAAATACTACCCCCCCCTCTTGGTAGAAACACTCTCCAAGTATAGTTACTATTCCAAAATACCTTGGCCCAAATACCTTGTAGTATTCCAAGGTTACACCTATACTAAAAGCCCAGAAATACTATTATACTTCCCTTCAGTCACTAAACGAAACCCTAAGGAAAATCTTCACAGTTGGTTGAAGTATTAGGAAGAAGTTTCGTAGAACTTCTAAGGGTTGTTTGGAGCGGGTTGGAGCACCCGGAGTAGGAGCTAAACGTTGCTCAGGATCGACATTAAACTTGGATAATTTTGGGCTTACCGAGGTAAATAATCCTATCCTTCTATTGTAATTGGAAATTACATACTGTAGTTGTATAGAAATGAATATAAGATTCATAGATGAGAATTGAACTATAATAGAAGGATATTACAGAATAGACTTGAACTGGAATCACATCAGAAGAATATTCTACAAGAGTAGTCTAGGCATTGATAGACTTGTATAACCCTTATAGGTTGATTGATCTGCGAGTAGCATGTACTACTTGAAGGGTGGACGAGGCTAGTCGGGTTATAGCCGTGGAGCGTTTTGCTAATAGTCGATAATCGTCGCGAGGTATGTGATCCTTCCTATCCTCTTGAGCATGATATTTTAAAAGAATATATATATAGTACGGTAGACGTACGTGTGTTAACTGAACGTAGTTGCACGACAATGTCTTTTGACTTAAGCCTGAATAATAAGAATCTTGAAGTATTTCAAAAGAATTAAGAAACCTTTTTGAAAGAAGAGTAATACTTGGTTTTAAAAGCTTAAGAGTTATACTAGCTTTATGGGAAGTTAGGTATAACGACTTAAGAGAGATAAAAAGAATGGTTTATTAATTTTAGAAGTTAAGAGACTTGATCTTAAAAAATAAGAGACTTGACTTAAGTAATTAATATGAGTTTTTGTGTGAAACCTCATTCGTGAGTAATGAGTACTTGGTTTGTAAAAGGAATAATGTTTCTTGATTTGGAAATGAGAATAAGTATCGAACAAACCACAGCAGCGCTAATAAAGGGAAATGTATTGACTAATAAAGTATTATTAAAACCAGTAGAAACCTCCATCTGCATAGAAGCTAAGATGAGACAAAATGATATTACATTTCCTAGATCATGGCAGCTTAAATAAGATTGATTATGAACAAGAATAACCTACTCACATATAAGGCATATGTATCTCAAATTGTTTTAAAGTAGAATTATATCATTAAGTGATTAAAACTATGAACTACGAAACCTTTCAAAAATGAGAACTTGAGCATTTGAAATTAGGCAAACTTGAACGTTTGGAAAATAATGTTGTTACTTGATTTTACAAAAGGAAGCGTTTTGGTTTACTTAAAAAGATAGTCACTCTATTTTAATACTACGGGTATTGTGTGACTTTTGTGAAAGAAACGAATCTTTTAAAGAGTTAATATATGGAGTACTTTGGGGATAAAAACCCGAAATTGTTAACATAAAGTAGAAAGTACCTCGTGTGAATAACTTGATTATGTTGGTTTGTGATAGCCTTGTAATACTTTCTTGTTGATTTGATAAATAAACATGTTAGGATGCTACGTGTGTTAGTATCTGGTGATGTTTGTGTAAAGGGGTTTCCCTTGTTGTGCTTATGTTGTTTAACGATAAGCTGTTATGTTATTATATCACATACCCTCGACTTGTTATACCAGGGCTTGCCACCCGATGCGGTCTATATGGCCTATGCGGTCTATGTGACTACGCGAGCAGCGGTATGCTCGTGATTGATCATTCGGGTGTTTATCCCGACGCGGGATGCCTATGCGATGCGTGACTACGCGGTCTATCGAGACTACGCGGTGCGCGAGTCGAGGAGAGTACCGGGGTTAGCTATCCGTCGCGAGGAATACCTCATGCGGGTCTGTGTGTGACCTATGCGGGCTGCGGGAAGTCCAGGATTAGGCACGCATAATGATACTATGGGCGATTGGCCTTGCTTCGATCATTCGCGGCCTAGAAAAGACCTGTTACAGTTTATCTACCTTGCTCTTGTTTATGTTGTGGCACTATGTGCAGTTGAACTGGTTGTATTTGCAAATGGTTTTAAATACTTTGATTTTACTTGATGCTTTCTGATTTCACATACTTGGTACTGTTATCGACCTCCTTCGGGGGGCTGCGTTCATGCCGCAGGTAGAGGTACACCAGTCGTTGATCCTCGCTCTTAGGGTCACAGTTCAGCGTTTGGGAAGCTCCGTTTCTCCGGAGGCTTATCAGTGGTATAGTCCCCTGTCGTTGTAGGTACTTACATTCAGGGGTATGGCGGGGCCCTGTCCCGCCATTGTTGTCATATCATTCTTAGAGGTCTGTAACACTGTTGTGGGCAG
Organism: Przewalskia tangutica; assembly: GCA_029844215.1. NCBI lineage: Eukaryota > Viridiplantae > Streptophyta > Magnoliopsida > Solanales > Solanaceae > Przewalskia > Przewalskia tangutica. Next base: position 49,247,990 of record CM056730.1, read on the forward strand.
AGTTGTAAAAAGGGATGTAACTGTTCTAGTTGTTATATATATTTATGCTGAAAGGCAAGTTTTCTCAGATGAACTGTTTCATATTTCATATTATGTCATGTCTTGTTTTATATTCGATTACTCGATGTATGTCTACTTGGGTGCCGGGTAAGGCACGATCCAGGCCCGTTCGGTCGTGACAAGAGTGATCGAGGCCTCGAGACGTAGTCGGTGGTATTAGGTTCACATCATCGCGTGATCTGCCGATCGGTTTGATTCATGGGAACTGTCCCAGGGGAGCATGCGCCTCCAGCTGGTTGGGACGAGTTCTCAGAGGCATTTCTTACACACTTCTTGCCCTCGCAGATGAGGAGAGCTCGGGCAGATAAATTTATGATGTTGAGGCAGAACGGGCGGACGGTTCGGGAATACAGTATCGAGTTTGACTCATTGGCTCGTTATGTCCCCGCTTTAGTGGCAGACATGGAGGATAGAGTGCACCGATATGTCACAAGACTTGACGATTATCCAGTAAAGAGTTGTACAAGAGTAGCTCTTGATCGAGCATGGACATTGCCGCGTGAGATTATGCACATGGCGAGAGCGTAGAGATCGACGGATTAACCCGGTCAGCGAAGAGGGCGAGCAGCATGGTCCTTTGGTAACTTTCGAGGAGGACCTTCTCGTGAGGCGGTTATGCGCCTCGGCCAAGATCTGAGTGGTCCTCGCTGACTTCGGGGCGTTCGGGTATTTAGGAGTTGGTCGAACTCCGTGATTTGGTTCCGCGATTTACATAGGTTCTAGCCGGCCATTCGATTTCCTCGGTGTTCACTATGTGGTAGACGCCATCCCGAAATGTCGTCTTTTTACTAATGCTTGTTTTACAGCCGTCGAGCCATGTGAGGAGAATGTCCTAGTAGGAGGGATACAGGTGGGATGACTGCCTACAGTCGATTCTTGATCGATGGTTGGAGAGGAAGGGGTGTTAGCGAGAGGCCACCCCACCTCGGTATGGCGATTGTGGTAGGTGTTCTTATGGGAGTGTCGTACTACTTGATAGCTTGTTATGCTTGCGGCCAGCAGGGCCATTTGCGAAATTGTCAGGCAGTGGCGCGGATGTTACGACTCGACGCCGGGATCGATGGTGGTTCATCACCTTCGTAGTTATGCGCCCGTGAGCAGGATTTGAGTAGAGCGATAAAGGAAAGTGAGGCGATGAGTTCTGAGAGATATCTTCACCGCAAGAGACTTGTTTAGGTCGTTATGGTAGATACATGTGGAGTGCTATGTACGGATAGCATTGTGTTAGGTATGGATTAGAAAACATGGGTAGTTGAAAAGGGTAAGTCTGGGGACGAGAAAATGGTGAGCCTTAGAATTTATAACAGTTGGGACCTTGGATGCAAGGCCGTCTTGAGTGGATGATTTTACCGTTGGTCTTTGTCGAAGTACTTGGTATGCGTGAAATATATTGTGGGATAATTCCATGGGTAGTGTGAGATGGAAGTGGTAGCCGTAGCGTGAATTAGTAAGATTGTTCGGATCGGGAACGAGAGGTTGGCGCGAAGTGGGTCGGGTTGAGGCCATATCGCGGGTCAACCCGCAGCCCGGAATGTGGTGGGGTCAGTTTGAGGTGGTCCCGCCAGGTGGTAGGGTCACGAGGGTGTTAGGCCCAAGTTTAGTTAATCGTCGTATGAATTCGTAGATGCGTTCGACCAGTAGTCGGGACGATGAGGTCAGCCTATCTTGTCTTTCAGTCAGGACTATTTACTCGGCTGAGGGTTATGCGAGATGTTATATATCAGGAAGGTTGTGAGGCTGCACGGGGTTCCTATTTTTATTTTATGACAGGCAGTGGAGCCCAGTTTACGGCTATTTCTTTTTTTTTCTAGAGGTTTTACCAGGCGAGGTTAGGAATTCAGGTGAGTCTCAGTATTGCATTTACCCTCGGGCCGACGGACAAACAACGCGTTTTATCCAGACATTTGAGGATAGGTTACGGGCCGGTGTTTTGATTTCAGGGGTAGCTGTAAGGATTATTTGCCTCTTGTTGAGTGAGTATTATAATAGCTACCATTTCAGTATTCGGATGTCTCCTTATGAAGCCTTGTATGGGTGGAGCTATTAGTATTGTTATACGTTTTAGAGATGATTCTTTGTTGGCTTGGATGTGAGTTTTTGCGCGTATGTTGTATTATGGCCATGTGTGGCATAATTGGTTCTGTAAGTATAGTAGGGAAGACTATACCGGCACAGGTATGCTTGGAGACTTAGAAGGAACATTCGGGACGAATATTTCTAAGGGGGGAAGAATGTTACACCCCGTAGTTCCAAGGTATGTATACGAAGACGTTCGTACGAGAATACGACACAAAAAGTGGAAAGGAAGAAAGATGTGATTTTTTCGACGGAAAAGTTTCCGGATTTTGTGAAGGAAAAAGGTTCGTTAATGGGAATTGGATTCCCAGATTTGGTATTCGGAATTTTTAGAATATTTGAGAAATATGGAATTTTATTTCCGAAATTGGTCACGTGGGGCCCACGGGAGAATTTACAGTTTTGTGGGGCCCACTTTATTTTCGGATTTTTGGCATTATGGATATTTTCGGAAGATGAAATATTTTGGACGAGTAGGGGGGCGACACGTGTCACCCCCATGTGGCCATGTTGGCCGAATGGTTGGTGGACAAGTGTTGGACGTTTTTGGTGGACAAGTGGCAAGCCACTTGTCCTATTTTTGTGGTGGACACATGTCTCATTGTTGTGGTGGACACTTGGTTGGAAGACTCTACTCCCACATGGACCAAATCCTCACCATACACTTGCTTTGATCCTAGCCATTGATTTCTCTATAAATACCCCCCTTGTTTGCAAGACTTATTCATCCCTCACTTGAAATAATTTCCAAGGCAAAAATTATCCCTCCCTCCTTAGTGTAGTTCTCGTCCAAACACCCCCCCCCCCCTTTGTGTAGAAAATTCTTCAAGTGTTGGTATTGTCCCAAATACCTTAGCCTTGTAATCCCTTGTTGTATTCTAAAGTAATCCCAACATAAGAGCCCGGAAATACTACTTTATTCCAATAGTCGCAAAAATGAAACCCTAGGGAAATCTTCATAGTTGGATGAAGTGTTAAGAGAAGTTGTTTAGAAACTTCCAAGGGTTGCTTGGAGCGGGTTGGAGCGTAAGGATTAGGAGCTAAACATTGCTCAGGATCGACTTATAAAACTTGGAAAATTTTGGGCTTATCGAGGTAATGATCTTTATCCCCCTATTGTAATTGGAAATTACATGTTGTAGTAATGTATAGTTGAGTATACTATATATAGAATGAATATTGATAATAATTGAACTGTATTTACATTGACTGTATTCTGATGAGACTTGTAGTATTATTGTGGAAGAATTGTACACGTCAGGTTAGGCGTGTAATCCTGGAGTTGTTGGCACGTAGCGGGCCTTGATAGTGGAGGTTATTTATGTGGTTACGGGGAGGTTCTGCGAATTTTCCGTAGAATATGGAACCTCAGACTTAGAAATATTCTACGAAGGGATCTAGAAGTTAATAAACGTGTTATGGCCATTATAGGTTGAAGTACTACGAGTAGCATATTCTACTTGAAGGGTGGAAAATTCTAGCAGGGTTATATTACTTTGGAGCATTTTGCTTATTGTCGATAATCGTCGCGAGGTCTGTGAACCTCTTCCTATCCTTTCTAGCATGATTGTTGTGAATATATATAGTGCGGTAGGCCTTGCGTGTGTTTAAAGGAATTTGATTTTCCTTTTGTGTCCTTGACTTGATTCCAAAGTTAAGTGACTTGTTATGAAATATTAAGGACTTGAATTATGTTAAAAAGTTGTAAAACCTCATTCATGAGTAATGGGTGTGTGGTCTTTTAAAGAATAAAGTTATCTTGATTTCGAAAATGAGAATAGTTGTCCTTGGTTGGTTTAAAACATAAAGTGTTATAATAGCTTTATGGGAAGTTTTTTATAACGACTTTATGAAGACAAAAGAATGGTTTTATCATTGGATTTAAAATGATAACTTGACATTTTAAAAGTTGGAGGTTGGTTTCCTTAAAAGATATGATTTAAAGATTAGGAGACTGATTTTTGAAAGTAAAGAGACTTGACTTATAAACAACTTGATTTTGGGAAAGGAGAAGTAACTTGATTTAAAGGTATAGGTTACTTGTTTTTAAAAGAGTAAGACATTTGGTTTAAAAAGTATATTGCTACTTAACTTTAAAAAGGAAAAGTGTCTTTGTTTTAAAGGAAGGCATGGTTTTGTCTTAAAATGAATCTTTTTAAAGAGTTAAAGTATGTAGTACTTTGGGGTTAAAACCCGGATTTGTTGACATCAAATAAAAGTACCTTGTGTGAGTAACTTGCCTATGTTTTGCTTGTGATAGCCTTGTAATACTTTCTTGTTGGTTTGATAAGTAAACATGTTATGATGTTACGTGTGTTAGCGTCTTGTGACGTTTGTGTAAAGGGGGGTTTTCTTGTTGTGCTTATGTTGTTTAACGATAAGCCCGTTGTGCTGGTATTATATCACTTACCCCCCTGACTTGTTATGAGCCGCGGGTTAGCTACCCCGTCACGAGAATACCTCACGTGGGTCCACGTGACCTACGCGAGTGCGGGAGTTCGGGATGATCACTCGGGTGTGTTACGCCGATGCGAGAATACCTCATGCGGTCCATGAGGCCGTGCGGGTGCGAGTCCAGGAAGATGTCGCGGGTTAGCTACCCCCGATGCGAGGAGTACCTCATGCGGGCCTATGTGGCCTTTGCGGAGCTGCGGTGAGTTCCAGGGTTAGATGCGCACAATGATAATGAGGGCGAGTGGCCCTGCTTCGATCATGTGGCGGTCTAGAAAGACCTCGCGATACAGTTTTATAGCATTATTGGTACGGTATGTCCTAGTAGTTGGTTATTCCTTCGTACTTACCCCGTACGGTTTTATGACACAGGTGGGACCTGGTGTTCATGTGTACTCTTTGGTGTTGTTATATCATAGACTGCCGGCAGTGAGGAAGGAATTCCACGGGCATGATTGATATGGTGGGCGTGAGACCCACGGTTATATTTGAGTGATGACTTTGAGGGCGTGAGTCTCTGACTTGACATATTATGTATCGTAGTTTGGTTATCATATATGTCTCTGTTTTATATAGACTATTATGATTTCATTTATGTATTTTGATTTCACATACTTGGTACTGTTGTCGACCTCCTTGGCCGCTGCGTTCATCCGCAGTGTAGGTACACGATTGTTGATCCTCGCTCATAGGATCACAGTTCAGCGTTTTGGGAAGCTCCGTTTCTCCGGAGTCTTATCTTTTGGTATGATTCCCTGAGATTGTAGGTACTTGTACATTCAGGGGTATGGCGGGGCCCTGTCCCATCATAGTTGTTATAAAAATTCTTAGAGGTCTGTAGTACTGTTGTGGGCAGGGTTTGTAAGGGATGTAACTGTTCAAGTTTTTATTTATATATACAGAAAGGTAACCGTTTTGGTTAGCCTGTTTTCTTATTTCACTGTTTATCTTTTATGAGTTTTTATTTCCGCTGATTTTCTCTGATGTTGTATCACTAGGGTGCCCGGGGTAAGGCACCAGTCGCGGGCCCGAGGTCGGGTCGTGACATATGCGATATCCGTTTAGATTGAACCTCGAAAGAACATTCGGGGACGAATGTTTCTAAGGGGGGGGAGAATGTTACACCCCGTAATTCCAGGATATTTTTAAGAGAATGTACGTAATGAAACAAGACTTTAAAATTGGTACGAAAGGAAGAATTATTTTTCCGAGGGAAAATCTCCCGAACTTCGGTAAGGAAAAATGTTCGTTGATGAGAATTAGATTCTCAAAATGCGTTATTGGAGACGTATGGAATTTATTAATATTGTGGAAATTTATTTACGAATTTTTTCATGTAGGGCCCACCCGGGAAATTTTTCGTTTTGTGGGGCCCACGAGGTTTTTGATATTTTGATCAATTATGGAAATTTCGGGAAATGAAATATTTTAGACCAATGGGAGGGCGACACGTGTCACCCTCCACATGGCCTTGTTGGATGAAAAGAAATGGACCAAGTCAAAGGGTCAAGATAGCTTGAGATATTTGACCTCATCCTAGCCTTCCATTTGGATTAAATCCTAGCCTTTGGTCTCATTATATATTACTACTACTACTAGTGAAAGACTAGCATTTCATACTTAGAAAAAAAATCAAGAACTTCTGCAAGGCTTTAGAGGCTCTCGGCCATAGCTCAAAAAAAAAGAATTTTTTTTGCAATCTTGCTTTATAAATCCCAATATTCAAACCTAAGATCCCTATAGGTATTCTAAGGATATCCCAATACAAAAATCCCGGAAAAACTACGTTTTTACGTTAGTCGCAACATGAAAACCTAAGGGTTTTTCATAGTTGGAGTTGGAACTTTAAGAGGAGTTTTTCGCAAGCTTCTAAGGGTTGCAAATAGCGGATTGGGACGCCAAGAAGAGGAGCTAAAGTTGCTAAGGACCGACTTTAGGTTTTGGATTGTATTTGGGCTTAAATAGGTAATAATCTCCGTCTTGCTATTGTAATTCAAGACTTCATGTTGTAGTAGTTGATAGATGAGCATGTGATATTTAGAATGAAGATTTATAAATAGTTGTTAAAATTGATTGCGACTATATAACATGTTAGGATAACAACTTGGATTGAAAAGGAATTGGAAAAGAATAGATGTGGTGTTATCCTTGTGATTACCTGTCACGACCCGACCCCGGGCCGCGACTGGTGCCCTACTTGGGCACCCTTCTAATCATACAACATAATAAACTGTGGAAGATAAATAACACTCTTTTTTTTTAAAAACCAAGGCCAAGCCGATAAGGCTGCCATAACATAAAAATTACTCGAAAGGGTCTACACTGTTTAACAATGAAAAAACAACTCTAGCCAGTCCAGCCCACAGATGAATACAGACCTCTAAGATTTGAACAACTACTATGACGGGACAAGGCCCCGCCATACCCCTGAATATACATAGCCATGACAACTCCGGAACATTGGAGCCATCTCAAAATGCTGAACCAGGATCCTAAGCTCGCGGATCCACAACTGTGTACCTAAACCTGCGGACATGAACGCAGCCCCGGGAAGTCGATAACAACAGTACCGAATATGGAACGGAAAATAAGGTACAGTAAACAAATCATAACTGTACCAAAGAATGACAGGGGCAAGTATAAAAGGGGTAAATACCAGATCCTACCGTGTCATTACCATCTCGTGAACTTAATCGTACCTTATTATCTTTCCCATATTTTTACATAAAAGTTATAGTCACTTTCTTACGTACATACTTAGGAAAATCATCAAGTTCATTACCATATAACTTACTTACCTTGCATAACATAATCCGACCCTTTATAGAGGGACGCCTATACTGCCCGGCCCAATCTGGGACGCGATAAAGTCACATAGTCTGCCCATAAAGGTATACTGCCCGGCCCATTCCTGGGACGCGATAAAGTCACATAGCCTGCCCATAAATGTATACTGCCCGGCCCATTTCTGGGACGCGATAAAGTCACATAGCCTGCCCATAAAGGTATACTGCCCGGCCCATTTCTGGGACGCGATAATGTCATATAGTCTGCCCATAAAGGTATACTGCCCGACCCATTTCTGGGACGCGATAATGTCATATAGTCTGCCCATAAAGGTATACTGCCCGGCCCATTTCTGGGACGCGATAATGTCATATATTCTGCCCATAAAGGTATACTGCCCGACCCATTTTTGGGACGCGATAAAGTCATATCTACTTTTCAAGACAAGTCACAATACCTTTTTAGAAATACATTTACCGGCTTCTAAATCAAGTGACTTCTTTCTTAAAAACCTTAAGCAATTGGTACCTTTAAAACAATTTGCCCTTCTTAATTTCAAATCATTTCTTTGCTTACATTACTGAAGAAAACTATTCTTTTAATCTTCCATAAAGTTGTTATAACCAACTTCCCATAAAGCCGTTATAACTCTTTATGTCTTAGACAAATTCATTCCTTTTATAAACAAGAGACTTATACTTTCAAATCAAATCACATAGCTTTCAAAATACTTCAAGTCTCTTAACTTTTAAGAAAACAAGTTTCTTAACTTTAGAATGGCAAGAAATCAATACTTTCCAAATCAAGTATTCTATACTTTTAAATCAATTCATTCATTCCTTTAAGAATCAAGTCCCATAACTTGAAAAATAAAGTCCCTTAACCTTTTAAAAATTTGAGGTTCATTGTCTTAAAACTTCATACGTAAATTCTTATAAATTAAGTAACATATACTTTGGTGCGTTGTGAATAAGTTATACTTATTTATAACGATCTTAATCTAGTAGCCATGATCTAGAAAATGTAATACAATTTTGTCTTATCTTAGCTTCTATGCAGATGGAGAATTCTACTCATTTTAACTTAATTGATTGTCATTACATTTTCCTTTATTAACGTTGCAGTGGCTTGTTCGATACTTATTCTCATTTGTGCCGTAACTTAGCCAAGTCAACTTGGCTCCAAATACCTCCTAACGACTCTTACCAACATCCCCCATAAGACTTGGTAAGAACTTAGGATAACTTAGACATAACCTTTACGTAGAGTAAATCAACATACATACCTCTTAACTTCTAAGAGTAGAAGGAATCATGAAATAGTACTACATGTATATTCCATACATAGAATCATGTCAAAAGAAGGAAGAGGTTCACATACCTCGCGACGATTATCGACAATTAGCAAAATGCTCTGAAGTACTTCAACCTTGATAGCTATTCCATCCTTCAAGTAGAATACGTTATACTTAGTACTTCAACCTATAATGGCCATAATACGTCCATTAAACCTCTAGCTTCAAACGTAGAATATTCTAAGTGTAAAGTCACTAAATTCTACGGAAAATCGGACAGCACTTCCTTTGTTTCTACATACTTTGCCACCTTTTTCAAGGCCGAATTCAATAACCAAATACGCCACATTTAAGGCTCAAATGCTCTCAACATTTTTTCCTAGTTGCTCTTCTACGTCTTCCTTCTTCTATGATTTTCAGCAACTGATATACTACACGGATTGTTCTTTGATCTAATCCATCCTACGTCGAAGTTTGTGTGTTCATTTCACGTTCACTTTAATCGATTTGTTATAGAGTGAGTTATCTTCCTTCTAGCCATGAGAAAGAATATAAAGATTTCAGCCAAAAGAAAGAAAGAGATTAGTTTGATTTTTCAAGATTTGAATTTGAAGAGTGCTTTTCCGGGGTGGGCAGCTTCCGGCGGTGGCCAGTGTACTTCTCTGAACTTTGTGGAGTATTCGGGCCAGGCGGGTTTTGCAGGATTGTTAGTAGGTCATGAGGGTGATCTCGGGGTGCTTGAGGGTCATGTTGGTGGTCCTGGGCCGAGGATGCAGCTCTTTGTTTCTCCCAACTTTCTGGTGGCATCCTCAACTGGTGTTCCGGTTGGAAAACTTGACACTAGAAGGCATACGGGTCTTGACGGATATCCCGGGTCTTTTGCGGGTATGATGGGTGGTCCCGGGTTGCAGGAGGGTAGTGATGGTGATAAGGGGTTGTGGTTGAAACCCATAGGTCACCATTCTATAATGTTTAAGTCCAAAGTGGCTTTTCCTGCAGACTCCTTGGAAGTCGGAAAGGCAGCTGCGGTTCCGGTAGGCTCTCTTGACTCTGGGGGGATCGCGGATCTTGATAGGGATCCTGGGTCGAAAGTGGGTATGGAGGGTGGTCCCGGGTTACAGGAGAGTGGTGTTGATGTTCATGATTTGTGGTTTGAACCCTTGGATCGCCGATCCTTGGTTTCTGAGTACAAAGAGGTTTTTCCGGCGGGCACTTTGGATGCCAAGGTGAAAGCGGGTCTCAAGGTTAGTCTCGGGTCGATTGAGGGTCAGGTGGGTGGGCATGGGTCTTGGGTGAAGTCCATGGACCACCAGTCTTTGGTTGTTGAGTCCGAGATAACTTCGTTTCCAATTGGCCTTGGAAATGCTAAGGTTTCGGAAGCCAAGGAGTTTTTTATCCAAAAGGGGTCTAGTAATTTGATGCATTCAATTGTTGCGGATGTCAATGGCACACCTCATTCATTAGGTGCTACAACCGAAGCTGCTCCTAATCCCATGGTTCTTGGGATTGTCAAGCCATCTCATTTAAGGCAACTTCGAAATTCGATTTCGGTGGGAACCGGTTTTGACAATGGCACGCCTCATTCAATGGGTGCTACAATCGAAATTGCTCTTATTCCAATGAATCTTGGTAAGGCAAAAGCTGCGGAAGCTGAGGGGTTTTCTCTCCAAAAGATGCCTATTAACTCAACACTTTTAATTGGCATGGGGAATGTAGAGTCATCTCGTTTAAATGAACTTCATAACTCGATTTGGGGGGCAACCGGTGTTGCCAAAACCGAGAGCCCTAGGAACTCTAATGCATTAATTGATAATGCATTAATACAACAAAAGACTTCTGATTCAAAGGTTGCGGAAACCAAAGGGGCAGCTCGTCAAAAGAGGTTTGGAAATTTGATGGCTACGGGATCCGAAGGGACTACTCTTCAAACAACATTTGACACTGGATGGTTTGCGGATCTTGATAGAGATCCCGGGTCAAAGGTGGGTATGGTGGGGGGTCCCGGGTCGAAGGAGGGTCAGAAGGGTGGTCGATGGCTGCTGATTGGTCACGTTGGTGGTCGCGAGTCATGGCTGCAGCCTAAGGGTCTTCGGTTAAAGAATGTAGAGCCCGATGATGGTTCATTTCCCATGGTTCTTGGTATTACAAATCGTGCGAAAGTCGAACAGCCTACCCTTCAAACGAGACTTGGTAAACTGGGGCATTTAATTGCCGAGAGAACCAAGGAAATATCTCATTCAATGGGACATCGAAAATTGATAAGGGTGAGAACCGAAGAGTCAACTCTTCTAATGAATTCAAAGGTTGCGGAAACCAAAGGGGCAGCTCGTCAAAAGAGGTTTGGAAACTTGATGGCTACAGGATCCGAAGGGACTACTCTTCCAACGAGTCTTGGAAGATCAACTAATGTGGAAATCGAAGGGTCACTCTTTTCCAAATCGCCTAAGACCTCTCATTGGGTCTCGGCCAATGGAGCATTTAATGCCAAAGGACTTGAGCCATTTATGGCAACCTTTCCCAATAGTGCACTAGTCTTGAATTCCCCCACGAATGCAACTAATGCACCTACTGAGCGTGCAAGGAGTTTAATTCAACGAAGGAAATTTATGCGGGAATCTTTACAAGTCCTCGTCTAGAATCAAAATGACTAAAATCTTTTATGATCCTATCCCCTCTTGTTATGGCACCTTTGAGTGACCACTCCTCCCCTCCCCCATTTCTTGTTTACATAACGTTGAGGATTGAGAACCCTCAATGACTGATTGTAGCCACCTTTATTTCCGTTACTAGTAATAATATTTGCATTTACCTAAAAAAAAAAATGGGGATTACACACCTTACAATACATGTAAAATTCCGCCCCACAATTAATACCAATTAAGTCCTTAATCAAGGCCATTCACGGCTAACTTATTCAATAACACAAAGTCCTTTCCAATTCTTTTTAAATCCAACTTCTTAAGGCTAACATGTTATATAGTCATAAACAACTTAACAATTATAATTCCTTCTTTATATAACATGTAACGACTTAAACTAATAATCCAATTGAATTACAATCTTAGGGGCTAAACATACTAGTTTTCGGATTAGGGTTCCAATATCCATAACACTTATCAACTTCATAATATATATCTCATACTTGCTAATATCCATAGCTACAACAATAAGTAATCTTAATTACTAAAACGACAAGAATTTTACCTTTACAAGCTCTTATAATTTCCAAGATTCAATGTCTCTCCTTAGCAATTCCTAGCTCCTTTCATTTACTCTCCAATCCGCTATTTGAAGCCTTTAGAAGCCCACAACCAACTTCTCTTCCATTTCCAATCAAAACCTATGAAAATGCCTTAGGTTTTTGCCTTGCGACTAACGTGAAAATGTCGTTTTTCCGAAATCTTTCTATTGAGATATCCTTACAATACCCTTAGGGACCTTGGGTTAAAGTCTTGTGAATTATGATCCACAATTGCAAAATTTTGTCTTCCATTAGAGCCTAAAACCGTGAGCTACAAGAACAACAAGACAAGTTTTCTTGAAATTTTCTCTAAGTATAGAATGATCAAGTCTTGCACTACTTGTGTATATATAATACAATGGGTGGCTTAGATTGCAACACTTGAGTGGCTAGGATGAGAGTAATTAATTAATTGGCCAAGTGGACAAGTTGACTAGTCAATAAACTCAAGCTTTGAAGACTTATCTTCCTTGATTGTCAATGACCATTTTACCCTTGCTTCAATTTCGTCCAAGACCAATGTGGGGGGGGGGGGTGCCACGTGTCGCCCTCCCATTCGTCCATAAAATTCCGTAACCCTCGTGGGTCCCACAAAATGTAAAATTCCTCGGGTGGGCCCCACGTGACCAAATCCGTCAAAAATAAATTTCCATAATGAAAATACATTCTATAATCCTCAACAAATGCATTTTGAGAATCCAATTCTCCTCAACGAACATTTTTCCTTTCCGACGTTCGGAAGATTTTCCGTCGGAAAAACAATTCTTCCTTTCGTACCAATTTCAAGTCTTGTGTTCCTTACGTACATTCTCTTAAACATGTCCTGGACTTACGGGGTGTAACATTACCGAAAATGACTTAAGTTGTTGGATAGTTTTACATTAATTGTGGGGCAGAATTTTATACGTCATGTTGGGCTTATAATCCCCTTTGAATTGTTGGTTTGTTGCGCCTTAAATGTGGCATGTTGGTTATTAATTTTGGGCATTGAAAAAGGTGGAAAAGTACGTAGAAACAAAGGAAATGCTGCCCAATTTTCCGTAGAATAAGAGACTTTACACTTAGTCATTAAGAATAAAATAGAACAACTTTCATTTAGAAAACTCAAGGCACTATCATGTCATTAAGGAATAAGATCCAAAAGAACTATGTACGTCTGTCGTACACTTACTTTATAAAAATCAACTTTCATTTTAGATCCTCATTTGGAAAATCAAAGCACTTATCATATCAAGTATCATTTTGGGATTAAGATCCAATAAAACTATGTACGTCCACCGTACACTTACTTCATATAAACAAATTTCATTCTTAGAAAAACCAAGGCACTATCATATCATTAAGGATTAAGATCCAAAAGAACTACGTACGTCCACCGTACGTTTACTTCATATAAACATGCCAAAAGAAGAAGGATAGTTCACATACCTTATCGGCTATACCCACACGATAAGTAAAATACGTCTCAATGTACTGCAACCTATAACAACAATAATACGTCTATCAACTTTATGCTTACTAGTATAAGACATATACCAAGTAAGGGTTCTCTTTTCATATAAAAATTTGGGCAGCACTTCCCCTCTTATACCTACGTTTTCACCTTACAAACAAGGCCAATAACATCAATAATCAAGTACTAATTAGGTACACAACCAAAACATCAACCAAGGTGATTCACACACCTACTTCTTATGTTAATCCGGCCTCTTAATCCTTATACAACAGTCCACTAAAAACAGTCCATAATCCAACACAACGAGGGTAGAATGTGAAACCTTTATACACCATTAATCCATTAGGACTTACATTAGCAATTACCACATTTAAACATGCATAATGGTAACTGAATTTTCAGAATTATAACCCCACAAAACAGCCCCTAAAACAGCACCACGACGTCTCACAGTTTCATGCAGTTCTCGGCCAACAACCAATACCATAACCCTTTCCATAATTCCTTATTATCCAATTCAAGTTTCAACACTTTAATATAAACCATTTCATCTTTTAATATTAAGATTTCATTCAATCAAACATGTAATAAGTGAAGATAACAACAACAATAACCAACATATCCAACAACATGAAAACTGTCCAGAATCGGCTAACATGCCAAATCTGTGACATGCATTTCTTATTCTCCATTTTACTTAACACAAGTTCATCTCTTAACTATAACATCATGTAACTTCCAATTACTTCAAGAGGAAGAAGAAATCTTACGTTAAACTTAGTGTTATACCCCGTAATTCTAGGATATGTTTAAGAGAATGTACGTAAGGAAACAGGACTTTAAAATTGGTACGAAAGGAAGAATTGTTTTTCCGAGGGAAAATCTCCCGAACTTCGGTAAGGAAAAATGTTCGTAGATGAGAATTAGATTCTCAAAATGCGTTATTGGAGACGTATGGAATTTATTAATATTGTGGAAATTTATTTACGGATTTTGTCATGTAGGGTCCACCCGGGAAATTTTACGTTTTGTGGGGACCACGAGGTTTTCGATATTTTGATCAATTATGGAAATTTCGGGAAATGAAATATTTTAGACCAATGGGAGGGCGACACGTGTCACCCTCCACATGGGCTTGTTGGATGAAAAGAAATTGACCTAGTCAAAGGGTCAAGATAGCTTGAGAAATTTGACCTCATCCTAGCCTTCCATTTGGATTAATCCTAGCCTTTGGTCTCATTATATATTACTACTACTACTAGTGAAAGACTAGCATTTCATACTTAGAAAAAAAATCAAGAACTTGTGCAAGCCTTTAGAGGATCTCGGCCATAGCTCAAAAAAAAAGATTTTTTTTTGCAATATTACTTCATAAATCCCAATATTCAAACCTAAGATCCCTATAGGTATTATAAGGATATCCCAATACAAAAATCCCAGAAAAACTACGTTTTTACGTTAGTCGCAACATGAAAACCTAAGGGGGTTTTCATAGTTGGAGTTGGAACTTGAAGAGGAGTTTTTCACAAGCTTCTAAGGGTTGCAAATAGCGGATTGGGATGCCAAGAAGAGGAGCAAAAGTTTCTAAGGATCGACTTTAGGTTTTGGATTGTATTTGGGCTTAAAGAGGTAATAATCTTCGTCTTGCTATTGTAATTCAAGATTTCATGTTGTAGTAGTTGATAGATGAGCATGTGATATTTAGAATAAAGATTGATAAATGTTATGGAATTAGGAAGCTCAAATCCGAGATTGGCATGATTAGCCATTAAGTTTGTAAATCAAATTAGTTGTTAATTACTATCGTCGCATGTCACATAAAGAAGAGATTATAGTTTTTAAAATTGATTGTCACTATATAACATGTTAGGATAACAACTTGGATTAAAAAGGAATTGGAAAAGAATAGATGTGGTGTTATCCTTGTGATTGCCGAAAATGGCTTAAGTTGTTGGACAGTTTTACATTAATTGTGTGGCAGAATGTTATACGTCATGTTGGGCGTATAATCCCTTTTGAATTGTTGTTTTGTTGCGCCTTAAATGTGGCATGTTGGTTATTAATTTCGGGCATTGAAAAGGTGGAAAAGTACGTAGAAACAAAGGAAATGCTGCCCAATTTTCTGTAGAATAAGAGACTTTACACTTAGTATGATTCTACCTTAAAAGGCTAGGAATTGATAGACGAATTATGGTTATTATAGGTTAAAGTACTGCCTATAGCGTATTCTACTTGAAGGGTGGAATAGCTATCAAGGTTAAAGTACTTTGGAGCATTTTGCAACTTGTCGCTATTCGTCGCGAGGTATGTGAACTTCTTCCTTATTTTGGCATGTTCTACGTATGAAATATACATGTGGTATTATTTCATGATTCCTTCTACTCTTAGAAGTTAAGAGGTACGTATGTTGATTTACTCTATGTAAAAGGTATGTCTAAGTTATCCTAAGTTCTTATCAAGTCTTATGGGGGATGTTGGTAAGAGTTGTTAGGAAGTATGTGGAGTCGAGGTGACCTTGCTAATTTACTGCACTAATGAGAATAGGTATCGAACAAGCCATTGCAGCGTTAATAAAAATGTATCGAAAATCAATTATATTAAAATAAGTAGAATTCTCCATCTGCATAGAAACTAAGATAAGATAAAATTGTATTACATTTTCTAGATCATGGCTGCTTTAATAAGATCGTTATAAGCGAGTATAACCTATTCACAACTCATAAAAGTATATGTTACTTAATTTAAAAGAGTTTATGTTATGAAGTTTTAAGACTATGGACCTTGATTTCTTAAAAGGTTATGAGACTTTATTTTTCAAATTATGGGGCTTGATTCTTAAAGAAAGGAATGACTTGATTTAAAAAGTATGGTTTCCATGATTGATTTCAAAAGTTAAGGTGCTTGATTTCAAAAGAGAATGTAACTTGAGTTTTCAAAAGAAGAATTTTATTGATTTAAAAGAGAAGGTGTGGCATGATTCTTTTATAAGTATGCATGTACGTAGTACTTTTGGGTGTAGTTTTCCCTAATGTTGTAAGAAATGAAAGTGCCTTAAGTTCTCCAAAATGAAAGGTTGTTATAATAGCTTTATGGGAAGTTGTTATAACAACTTAAGAAGAAGTAAGAAAAGATGGTTTAAAAATGTTATGGATATATTACACCGAGTCCCACAAAAGGGTCGGGTTATGTTATGAGATACACCGAGCCTACAAATAGGCCGGGTTATGTTATGAGACACACCGAGCCTACACATAGGCCGGGTTATGTTATGAGATACACCGAGCCTACACATAGGCCGGGTTATGTTATGAGAGACATCGAGCCTACAAATAGGTCGGGTTATGTTATAAGACACACCGAGCTTACACATAAGCCGGGTTATGTTATGAGATACACCGAGCCTACACATAGGCCGGGTTACGCCATATACACCGAGCCTACACAAAGGTCGGGTTACGTCATTTTACACCGAGCCCCACAAGTGGGCCGGATTATGCTATATGATTCCATAGTACACCGAGCCCCACAGGCGGGCCAGGTTATGCTACATGATTCCACAGTACACCGAGCCCCACAGGCGGGCCGGGTTATGCTACAAATTCCACAGTACACCGAGCCCCACAGGCGGGCCGGGTTATGCTACATGATTCCACGATGCGAGCCCGCGGCGGGCGGGTTATGCTACAAATTCCACAGTACACCGAGCCCCACAGGCGGGCCGGGTTATGCTACAAATTCCACAGTACACCGAGCCCCACAGGTGGGCCGGGTTATGTCACATGATTCATTAGTACACCGTGTCCTGCAAATGGGCCGGGTTACGTTATCACGTATGGATAATCAAAGTAAGCTCCCAAATAAGAAGTCCCACCATAAAGGGTCGGATTATGTTATGTAAGATATGTAAGTTATGTGGAAAAACTTGATCAAATTCTTAAGTATGTATGTAAGAATATGACGTTAATTCTTATTGAAAGAAGGAAAAGAACAGTTAATGTATGATTGATTTCATGAGTTAAAATGGCACGGTAGGATCTGGTATTTCATTTTTATACTTGCCCCTGTCATTCTTTGATACAGTTATGATTTGGTTACTGTACCTTATTTTCGTTCCATACTAAATTTTTGTTATGCGGCCCCCTTGAAGTCTTGTGTTCATGCCCGCAGGTGTTAGGTACACAGGTTGGTGACCCTTGCTCTTAGGATCTCTGTTCAGTTTTTGGGAAGAAGCTCCATTTAGTCCGGAGGCTTGTCTTTTGGTATGGGTCCCTATTGTTGTAGATTTATGTACATTCAGGTGTATGGCGGGGTCCTGTCCCGTCTTAGTTGTTATGTTCAAATTCTTAGAGGTATGTAGTCATGTATGTGGGTTGTACTTTAAAAAAATGTAAGTCCTTTTGTTATGTATGTATGTATGGTGGCAACCTTATCGGTTTTGCCTTTGTTAAAAAAAATGAGTGATATTTATCTTCCGCGTTTTACTTATGATGTATGATTAGAAGGGTACCCAGGTAGGGCACCAGTCACGGGCCCGGGGTTCGGGTCGTGACAGAGTGGTATCAGAGCAGTTAGTCCTCGAAAAGTGTCTACAGACCGTATCTAGTAGTCTTGGTTATCGATGTGTTGTGCACCTCATCTATAACCAGGAGGCTACAGGACATTTAGGATTGGTTTCCATTCTTCTCACTCTGAGATCATGCAATAGAGCTGTTTCATTAGGTTGATATGTCTCTGACGTATTCTTATGTATATGTATCAGCTATGCCTCCACGGAAGGCGACCAGGGCCCAGAAGGGCAGGGCAGCAATAGGAGATGCTAGTGGGACACAGAGAGTTACTAGGGCTCAGGCTCAGGCGGTGCCTGAGGTTGTGGCCCAAGCGGCGAGTTCGATTACCAGCGAGTACTAGAGGAGCCGAAGCGGCGCGGCTCGGGAGTCCCGATACGAGCCTCGGTCCACCGGCGGTAGAGTATAGAGATTATGGGGATCAGATCAGGTTGTTGACCAGCATAGTGGCAGGGCAACGCCGACAGGGGCCGGTAGTGAACCCTAGGGAAAATAGTTTGAGGGTTTGAGATTTTCTGGGTTGTGAGCCGCCAGAGTTCTATGGTTCTAAACCTGAGGATGATCCTCAGGAGTTTATTGCAGCGGACTATGCGGGTAATTAAGGCCTCAGAGGCCGAGTTAGTTGTAGTAGCTTCTTACCGGTTATGCGATGTTGCAGTAAACTGGTTCGAGTCATGGGAACTGTCCAGGGGCAAGGGTGGTCCTCCAGCTTTGTGGGACGAGTTCACAGAGGCCTTCCTTGATCGCTTTTTGCCTCCTGAGATGAGGAGAGCCCGTGTGGATAGGTTCTTGACGCTGAGGCAGAATAGAAGGACCATCAGAGAGTATAACCTGGAGTTTGACTCATTAGCTAGGTATGCACTCACTATTGTAGCTGACATGACTGATATAGTTCATGTTACACCCCGTAAGTCCAGGACATGTATAAGAGAATGTACGTAAGGAATCAAGACTTGGAAATTGGTACGAAAGGAAGAATTGTTTTTTCGACAGAAAATCTTCCGGACGTCGGAAAGGAAAAATGTTCATTGTTGAGAATTAGACTCTCAAAATGCATTATTTGAAGAGTATGGAACTTATTAACATTATGGCAATTTATTTTTACGGATTTGGTCACGTGGGGCCCACCCGAGGAATTTTACGTTTTGTGGGGCCCACGAGGGTTACAGAATTTTTATGGACGAATGAGAAGGCGACACGTGGCAACCCCCACACTTGGTCTTGGTCGAAATTAGTGAGGGTAAAATGGTCATTGACCATCTTGGAAGATAAGTCTTGCAAGCTTGATATAATTGACCAAGTCAACTTGCCACTTGGGCTTCATCCATGTGATCTTCATCTTAGCCACCCATTTGTTTAAGTCTAAGCCATCCAATGTGTTATATAAGCATGCTACTAGTGCAAGACTTGCTCTTCAACACTTAGAAAAATTAGACAACTCTTGTTCCTCACTAAGTGCTCTCGGGTTCACCATGGTATCCACACAAAATTTTTTAGTTTGTGATCCATTAGCCACAAGACTTTAAACCAAGGTTCCTAAGAGTGTTTTAAGGTTATCTCAATAGAAAGATTTCGGAAAAATGGCGTTTTCGTATTAGTCGCAAGGCGGAAACTTAAGGAGTTCTTCAACTTTGAAGTTGGAACTTGAAGATGGGTTCTTCATAGGCTTCTAAGGAGTGCTTGGAGCGGATTGGAACCTAAGGAAAGGATCTAAGAATTTGCTAAGGCGCGACTTTGAATCTTGGAATTTTTAAGGGCTTATAAAGGTATAAATTTTGTCGTTTTAGTAGTTAAGACTTACTTATTGTTGTAGCTATGAATTTTAGCAAGCATGAGTTATATAGTATGAAGTTTGATAAGTATATTGACTATTGGAACCCTAATCCGAAAACTAGCATGTTTAGCTTTAAGATTACAATTCAAGTCGATTATTAGTTTAAGTTGTCGCATGTTGTATAAAGAAGGAAATTGTAGTTGTTGAAGTTGTTCATGACTATATAACATGTTAGACCGTAGAACTTGGAATTGGAAAAGGATTGGAAAAGACTTTGAATTGGTGGTTAAGTAAGTTGGCCGAGAATGGCTTGATTATGGAACTACTTCGTATTAATTGTGGGCGGAATTTTACTCGTATTGTAAGGCGTGTAATCCCCTTTGTTTGGTTGTTGTTTTGAGCCTTAAATGTGGCGTGTTGGTTATTGTATTCGGCCTTGAAAAAGGTGGCAAAGTAAGTAGAAACAAAGGAAGTGCTGCCCGATTTTCCGTAGAATTAGAGACCGTATACTTAGTATTATTCTACGTTAGAGACTAGAAGTTGATAGTCTTGTTGTGACCATTATAGGTTGACACTTCTACGTACGGCATATTCGGCTTAGCTTGTGGATTTAGCCGAAAAGGTATGTGAACTATCTCCTCTTCTAGCATGATTCCTTAAGATAAAGAAAGTATTTCCTACTCCTTAAATGATCCATTCCTTGGTTGTATTTGGATTGCCAAAAATAGAATTTGTTCTATAAACTTCCTTGAGTGTACTTTGACGTTTAAATTGTAAGTTGTATAATCCATTTCCTTAGTGAAGTTTGGATTCTTAAAAGTGAATGTATTTTACTTAAAGTACATAGAGTCTTGAAAAGGAAGTGGTTTCCAAACCTTTTGGCTAGTGCCTTAGTTCCAAAACCTAAAGGTCATTATAATGACTTTAGGGGAGTCAAAGGAGTGATTTACTTAATTGTTTTAAAAGAGGAGAAATGACATGATTTAAGAGAAGTAGCTTGTTTTAAAGGTGTTAGTTACTTGAGGTTTAAAAGTAGAAGAAACTTGTTTTCTATATATTAAGAGACTCGAAGTATTTTTGAAAGTTAAGATACTTGATTTGAAAGTTTGTGATACTTGGTTTTAAGTATAAGTCTCTTAGTTATAAAAAGAATGAAATTGTCTAAAAACGATAAAGGGTTATAACGGCTTTAATGGGAAGTTGGTTATAACGACTTTATGGAAGGTTTAGAAAGTTGTCTATTTTGATTAATGGGCATAAGTTGCCTTGATTGTGAAAATTTGAAGTTACTTGATTTCAAGCTTTGAAATGAGTTTTCTAAGAGTGTAGTAACTTACTTTGAAAAATAGACACACCTTGATACTACGGGTGTTAGTATCTTGGGGTATTACATAAAAAGGAGTCTTTTGAAAAGAATGTACGTACGTAGTACTTTGGCTTGATTAATTGAGAATTAGTCTAAGTGTGCCTTGATAAGTACTTTGGCTTGATTAATTGAGAATTATTCCATGTGTGCCTTGATAAGTACTTTGGCTTGATTAATTGAGAATTATTCCATGTGTGCCTTGATAGGTACTTTGGCTTGATTAATTGAGAATTAGTCTAAGTGTGCCTTGATAAGTACTTTGGCTTGATTAATTGAGAATTATTCCATGTGTGCCTTGATAAGTACTTTGGCTTGATTAATTGAGAATTATTCCATGTGTGTCTTGATAAGTACTTTGGCTTGATTAATTGAGAATTATTCTATGTGTGCCTTGATAAGTACTTTGGCTTGTTTAATTGAGAATTGCATAGGTGTGCTGGTAATAGCCGGTTGTGTGCTATTGGTATATCAGTCATTTCGGGGTCATTCCCCGGGTTTGTGGCATTTGCATATTCCGTGGATTTGCTACCCACGATGCGAGGAATACCTCATGCGAGTCCGCAAGGGCTTACGCGGGTGAAATAGTCCCGTGCGGGCGGGTCCGACCTATGCGAGAATACCTCAAATGCGAGTGCGTAAGGGCTTATGAGTCTGAAATAGTCCCATGCGAGAAATACCTCACGCGGGTCCAAGCGACCTATGTGGGTGAAATAGTCCCAGGAGTAGGATTGCTTAATGATACTGCGGGCGGGTGGTCCTGCTTTGATCGTGAGCTTCCTAGTTATATTGTAAATATACTACTATTTACTCTCATGATTGCAAGGTTCAGTGTGCTTACTGATGTTGTATTATATCATGGACTGCCGGCAGTGAGGAAGGATTCCACGGGCATGATTGATATTATGTGCGTGAGACCCATGGTTATATTTTAGTAATGACTTTGAGGCACGCGTCACGACTTGATATATTTGTTTATGTATTATCGTAGGTTGGCTATCATACATGTCTCCTGTTTTGTTAGACTGTTATGATTTCATTGCAGTACTTACTGCTTCACATACT
This sequence comes from Przewalskia tangutica, assembly GCA_029844215.1. Taxonomy (NCBI): domain Eukaryota; kingdom Viridiplantae; phylum Streptophyta; class Magnoliopsida; order Solanales; family Solanaceae; genus Przewalskia; species Przewalskia tangutica. Next base: position 49,270,122 of record CM056730.1, read on the forward strand.
TGGTACATTCTTCGTATTGACCTCGCCCGGCTGCGTTCACGCATGAGTTTAGTGCGTTGTTTGGTGATCGGCGGTGTAGGACCGCCTTTCGAGTTTTGGATAGATCCTTCATTCGGAGTTTATCTTTTTGGTATAAGTTCTTTCGATGTGCTTTTATGCGATTATGGGTGCGGCGGGGCCTTGTCCGTCATAATTGATATAACTCTTAGAGTGCGTATTCATATGTAGGATTGGACTCGTATGCGATGTTGTGTCTTTTGTTTATGTATATTATGGCAGCCTTCGGCTTTGCCCTTACGCACGTTGGTTTAAAAAAATGAGGTGTTATTTAATTTTCGCAGATTTACTTAGTTGTTAAGGTAGAAGGGTGCCTGAGTAGGGCACGATCCGAGGCCGGGGTTGGGCGTGACAGTGATATCGAGCGATCGATCCTCGGAATGTCTGAGACCGTGTCTAGTAAGTCTTGATTATCGGTGTGTTGCGCGCCACACCCATAAACAGGAGGCTACAGGACATTTAGGAGTTGGTTTCTATTCTTCTCACTCGAGATCGTGCCACTAGAGCGTGTTAGTAAGATAATTCCTCTCAGCGTAATTTTGTGTTCTGATTATGCCTCGAGGAGGCAACAGCGCCCGGAAGGGCAAAGTAGTGCGAGAGCTACTAGTCGTAATCGAGAGAGAGTTGATAGGGCTTATGCCTGTGGTATCTGGATGTTGTCGCGATCGGCGAGTTCTTGCGCCAGTTTTGAGGCCCGGCACGAGCCTTGATTTCGATTAGGAGAAGACTATAGGGTCGTGAGGAAGCGATTATGTTATTGACCAAGATAGCGGTGCTCTGATTTCATCGGCAGGAGGTTATTCGGCCAAGACAAACGGTGTACAGAGGGTAGAGGCGGCGTAGAGATCGGCGTAAGAGGCTAGGCACATTGGTTATCGGTGAGTTTTGGACGAGTGCCTCGAATGAGTGAGATATTCGTCCCAGCCGACCCAGTACATACCCCCGTAGTTCACAGGTGGGATTTTGGACCCCACCAGGTATTTAGGAGCCGGTCTAAGCTCCAGGGGTCGAGGTTCTCATAGGAACAGGGGATTTTCTCAGTCGAGGCCACTTTTTCCTCAGTGTTTCAGATGTGGTAAGCGTCATTTGGGGGAATGCCGTTATGGCACGAGTGCTTGTTTTTATTGTGTCCGTCCGGGCCATATTCTGAGGCTATGTCCTTTTAGAAGGAGCACCGGTGAGGTGGCTCAGCCTATGAGGCCGGTAGTTGGTTCCCTTTCCTCGCGGTATGCGTCCCCGAGCGGGTGTTGGATGTCACCACCGTGGTAGAGTCGAGTGGAGTTTATAGTTCTGGCGATCCTTGAACCGAGAGATGACGTGACTCATGGGCGGGGATCGGGAGGCGACATCGCGGGGTTCTGGTATATTTCGATTCTTTTGAATCATACGTGCGTTGATAGATTGATTTCGCCTAGCATATATGTTTTCCCTTTGTTGCTAGTAGTTGTAAAGTGATAGTACCCCAGAGGTAGGGATACCTTGATTAGTAAAGTGAGAAGTTAAGAATATTGACAAGAATGGTAAGTGAACTGAGACTATAGTTGTGTAGAGTTCACAAGTTCTAATTACCCAGAATGTGATGTAAGGCCAGATAGGGAAGGATGTATAGTAGAAATACTTTGGCTTATGTGACGAACCTCTAGTGAATAGGGGATAGGGTAAGAAGTACCTTGAGATAAGAGAGAGTTTTAGTTCAGACTAAGAATAAGAGGTTAAGTGTGACGATGGGTCGGGTTATGGACTCATTTCGGGTCAGCCGATAGTATGGAATCGGGTGATGTCATTTGGTAATGGTCCCGCTATGTGATAGGGTCACGAGGATGTCAGGCCCAAGTTTAGTTAATCGTTGTACGAGTTTGTGGACGCGTTCCACCGGAATCAGGTCGTAAGGACCGAGAAGAGCCTTAACGAGAATGTAAGTAGCAATATGGCCAAGTTTGGGTAGTAACTCGAGTTGGAGAATAGAAACAATATTTGAGATTTTGTACGTGTACTAGATAAGTTTGAAAGTACGAGAAAGTATGACAAGTAAGGAAATAAAGGAACCTCTAGGGATCCCGTGTTTGAGGAAGACTGTAACCTTCGGGTTTTGTGAGAAGGGACCACGGACGGAAGGTCCATTGTTATGTTTACGTATGTTGTGGTGGCCATGTGTGGCATCGTTGGTCTTGTGCAGTTTTGATTGATAGGCATAGTATAGAGATTGTGCCGGAGTGTGTATATCTTGACAACCGACTAAGAACATTCGGGGACGAATGTTTCTAAGGGGGGAAGAATGTTACACCCGTAAGTCGGACATGTATAAGAGAATGTACGTAAGGAATCAAGACTTGGAAATTGAGTACGAAAGGAAGAATTGTTTTTCCATGAGAAAATCTTAGGATGTCGGAAAGGAAAAATGTTCATTGTTGAGAATTAGACTCTCAAAATGCATTATTTGAAGAGTATGGAACTTATTAACATTATGGCAATTTATTTTACGGATTTGGTCACGTGGGGCCCACAGGAATTTTACATTTTGTGGGGCCCACGAGGGTTCTGAATTTTATGGGCGAATGAGAGGCGACACGTGGCAACCCCACACTTGTTCTTGGTCGAAATTAGTGAGGTAAAATGGTCATTGACCATCTTGGAAGATAAGTCTTGCAAGCTTGATATAATTGACCAAGTCAACTTGCCACTTGGGCTTCATCCATGTGATCTTCATCTTAGCCACCCATTTGTTTAAGTCTAAGCCATCCAATGTGTTATATAAGCATGCTACTAGTGCAAGACTTGCTCTTCAACACTTAGAAAAATTAGACAACTCTTGTTCCTCACTAAGTGCTCTCGGGTTCACCATGGTATCCACACAAAATTTTTTAGTTTGTGATCCATTAGCCACAAGACTTTAAACCAAGGTTCCTAAGAGTGTTGTAAGGTTATCTCAATAGAAAGATTTCGGAAAAATGGCGTTTTCGTATTAGTCGCAAGGCGGAAACTTAAGGAGTTCTTCAACTTTGAAGTTGGAACTTGAAGATGGGTTCTTCATAGGATTCTAAGGAGTGCTTGGAGCGGATTGGAACCTAAGGAAAGGAGCTAAGAATTTGCTAAGGCGCGACTTTGAATCTTGGAATTTTTAAGGGCTTATAAAGGTATAAATTTTGTCGTTTTAGTAGTTAAGACTTACTTATTGTTGTAGCTATGGATTTTAGCAAGCATGAGTTATATAGTATGAAGTTTGATAAGTATATTGACTATTGGAACCCTAATCCGAAAACTAGCATGTTTAGCTTTAAGATTACAATTCAAGTCGATTATTAGTTTAAGTTGTCGCATGTTGTATAAAGAAGGAAATTGTAGTTGTTGAAGTTGTTCATGACTATATAACATGTTAGACCGTAGAACTTGGAATTGGAAAAGGATTGGAAAAGACTTTGAATTGGTGGTTAAGTAAGTTGGCCGAGAATGGCTTGATTATGGAACTCTTCATTATTAATTGTGGGGCGGAATTTTACACGTATTGTAAGGCGTGTAATCCCCTTTGTTTGGTTGTTGTTTTGAGCCTTAAATGTGGCGTGTTGGTTATTGTATTCGGCCTTGAAAAAGGTGGCAAAGTAAGTAGAAACAAAGGAAGTGCTGCCTGATTTTCCGTAGAATTAGAGACCGTATACTTAGTATTATTCTACGTTAGAGACTAGAAGTTGATAGTCTTGTTGTGACCATTATAGGTTGACACTTTTACGTACGGCGTATTCGGCTTAGCTTGTGGATTTAGCCGAAAAGGTATGTGAACTATCTCCTCTTCTAGCATGATTCCTTAAGATAAAGAAAGTATTTCCTACTCCTTAAATGATCCATTCCTTGATTGTATTTGGATTGCCTAAAATAGAATTTGTTCTATAAACTTCCTTGAGTGTACTTTGATGTTTAAATTGTAAGTTGTATAATCCATTTCCTTAGTGAAGTTTGGATTCTTAAAAGTGAATGTATTTTACTTAAAGTACATAGAGTCTTGAAAAGGAAGTGGTTTCCAAACCTTTTGGCTAGTGTCTTAGTTCCAAAACCTAAAGGTCATTATAATGACTTTAGGGGAGTCAAAGGAGTGATTTACTTAATTGTTTTAAAAGAGGAGATACTTGGTTTGAAAGTTTGTGATACTTGGTTTTAAGTATAAGTCTCTTAGTTATAAAAAGAATGAAATTGTCTAAAAACCATAAAGGGTTATAACGGCTTTATGGGAAGTTGGTTATAACGGCTTTATGGAAGGTTTAGAAAGTTGTCTATTTTGATTAATGGGCATAAGTTGCCTTGATTGTGAAAATTTGAAGTTACTTGATTTCAAGCTTTGAAATGAGTTTTCTAAGAGTGTAGTAACTTACTTTGAAAAATAGACACACCTTGATACTATGGGTGTTAGTATCTTGGGGTATTACATAAAAAGGAGTCTTTTGAAAAGAATGTACGTACGTAGTACTTTGGCTTGATTAATTGAGAATTAGTCTAAGTGTGCCTTGATAAGTACTTTGGCTTGATTAATTGAGAATTATTCCATGTGTGCCTTGATAAGTACTTTGGCTTGATTAATTGAGAATTATTCCATGTGTGCCTTGATAAGTACTTTGGCTTGATTAATTGAGAATTAGTCTAAGTGTGCCTTGATAAGTACTTTGGCTTGATTAATTGAGAATTAATCCATGTGTTCCTTGATAAGTACTTTGGCTTGATTAATTGAGAATTATTCCATGTGTGCCTTGATAAGTACTTTGGCTTGATTAATTGAGAATTATTCTATGTGTTCCTTGATAAGTACTTTGGCTTGTTTAATTGAGAATTGCCTAGGTGTGCTGGTAATAGTCGGTTGTGTGCTATTGGTATATCAGTCATTTCGGGGTCATTCCCCGGGTTTGTGGCATTTGCATATTCCGTGTATTTGCTACCCACGATGCGAGGAATACCTCATGCGAGTCCGCAAGGGCTTACGCGGGTGAAATAGTCCCATGCGGGCGGGTCCAGCCTATGCGAGGAATACCTCATGCGAGTCTGTAAAGGCTTATGCGGGTGAAATAGTCCCATGCGAGGAATACCTCACGCGGGTCCACGCGACCTATGCGGGTGAAATAGTCCCAGGAGTAGGATTGCTTAATGATACTGCGGGCGGGTGGTCCTGCTTTGATCGTGAGCTTCCTAGTTATATTGTAAATATACTACTATTTACTCTCATGATTGCAAGGTTCAGTGTGCTTACTGATGTTGTATTATATCATGGATCGCCGTGATGAGGAAGGATTCCACGGGCATGATTGATATTATGAGCGTGAGACCCATGGTTATATTTTAGTAATGACTTTGAGGGCATGCGTCCCTGACTTGATATGACTGTTTATGTATTGTACTGTAGGTTGGCTATCATACATGTCTCCTGTTTTGTTAGACTGTTATGATTTCATTCTGATGCATCGCTTCACATACTTGTACATTCTTCGTATTGACCTCGCCGGAGCTGCGTTCATGCCGCGAGTTTAGGTCTGTTGTTTGGTGATCGGCAGTGTAGGACCGCCTTTCGAGTTTTGGATAGCTCCTTACGTTGGGAGTTTATCTTTTGGTATAAGTTCTTTCGATCTGTGCTTTTATCTGATTATGGGTACGGCGGGGCCTTGTCCCGTCATAGCTCAGTATAACTCTTAGAGGTTTGTATTCATATGTGGGATTGGACTCATGTACAGTGTTGTGTCTTTTGTTTATGTATATTATGGCAGCCTTGTCGGCTTTGCCCTTGCACGCACGTTGGTTTAAAAAAAATGAGGTGTTATTTAATTTCCGCAGTTTACTTAGTTGTTAAGGTAGAAGGGTGCCCAGGTAGGGCACCAGTCACAGGCCCGGGGTTCGGGGCGTGACAGTTCATCGCTATGTGATGGGGCTAGACCACTACATGATTACTGCATGCCTGGGAGTGGCCCTTCAGCCAGGTATGGATATTGTCAGGATGCAGGCATACGCACAAGGAATTGAAGACAGAGAGAGAGAGGACCAGCCAGACCAAGGCCAGCCCAAGAGGGTCAGGACGATAGGGTTTTAGGTAACTTTCCAGGCGGACAGCCTCAGCAGCAGCCTAGGTCTACATTTCAGCCGGCACAAAATGCTCCTTCCCAGTTTTCTGGCAGGAGGTTTGATCAGCCGGGTTATTCAGGAGCTGGTCAGAGCTCCAGAGTTTCACGTTTGAGTGTGCACATGGGTTCTAGGCAGTCGGGACCACTTTTCCCTCAGTGTTCACTATGTGGCCGGCATCACCATGGGAAATGTCGTCGTGCTACTGGTGCCTGTTTTGCCTGTGGCCGTCAGGGCCATATAATGACGGATTGTCCTAGTAGGAGGGATACAGGTGGGATGACTCAGCCTGCTGGATCAGTAGCCGGTTCTTCACCTTCTATATCTATGCGCCCTGCAGGGCAGGATTACGAACAAGAGTGATAAAGGGGCAATGGAGCAATAGTTACAGGTATATCTTTGATCATTTAGAGACTTGTATGTATTGATAAGATTGTTGTATGTTTAAGTGTTATGTACGGGTAATATTAAGTTTTGTGATTAAGACAACCTGGTTATGTGGTAATGTAAGTTCGGGACATAGAATATTGAGGACCGTAGAATATTGATAACCGCAGAGACCTTGGATGTACAAGGCCTTCTCGGGTAGTAAGGTTTATGTCAGGCTAAAATGAGAATTAAGTACGAGGATGGGCCAGGTGTGGCATATGTGATTATGTTGGGTATGTAGTTAAAGGGGATGCGATATCCGTTTAGATTGAACCTCGAAAGAACATTCGGGGAAGAATGTTTCTAAGGGGGGGAGAATGTTACACCCCGTAATTCCAGGATATTTTTAAGAGAATGTATGTAAGGAAACAAGACTTTAAAATTGGTACGAAAGGAAACAAGACTTTAAAATTGGTACAAAACAACAACAGGGACCCATACCAAAATGACTAGGCTCCGGAATAATGGAGCTATCCCAAAATGCTGAGCAAGGATCCTAAGCTCGCGAATCACCAAACTGAGTATCTTTACCTGCGGGCATGAACGCAGCCTCCCGAAGGGGGTCAGTACAACAGGTACCAAGTATGTAAACATAAAGTGCAGTAAATAAGATCATAACTGGCGAAAAGATGAGAGGGACAAGTATGAAAATCAAATATCAGATCCAACCGTGCCATATAAAATAAGAGACAACTGTACCTTGTATCACTGTACCATTGTACCAATGTACCACTGTATCACTGTACCACTGTATCATTGTACCTTTTAAAAGTATGAGAGTCATTTTAAAATCATGAATGTCTGTCCATATACTCCTATACTGTCTTGGGTATCTACACCCACATCATGGATACATGTCCATGAAATCATATATTGTCGTGCGTATCTATACTCGCATCTTGGATACATGTCCATGAAATCATATATGTCATAGGTATCTATACCCGCATCATGGATACATGTCCATGAAATCATATACATATACTGCCCAGCCCTCAAGTGAAGGGCGCAGTGAACATATATTGCCCGCCCTTTCTGGGACACGTTAAACACTTTATCATATACTACCCGGCCTCTAGTGATGGACGCGGTAAACATATACTGCCCGACAATTTCTTAGACGCGGTAAACACTTTATCATATACTGCCCGGCCTCTAGTGAGGGATGCGGTAAACATATACTGTCTGGCCCTTTCTGGGACGCGGTAAACACTTTATCATATACTGCGCAGCCTCTGGTAAAGGACGCGATGAACATATACTGCCCGACCCTTTCTGGGATGCGGTAAACACTTTATCATATACTGCCCGGCCTCTAGTGAGGGACGCGGTAAACATATACTGCCTGGACCTTTCTGGGACGCGGTAAACACTTTATCATATACTGCCCGGCCTCTAGTGAGGGACGCGATAAACATATACTGCCCGACCTTTTATGGGACGTGGAAAAAATTTATCATATACTGCTCGGCCTCTAGTGAGGGACGGGGTAAACATATACTGCCCCACCCTTTCTGGGACGCGGTAAACACTTTATCATATACTGCCTGACCTCTGGTGAAGGACGCTGTGAACATATATTGTCATAGTATCCATGAAATCCTTATACATCTACTGTCAGGCCTTCTAGTGAAGGACGCGATAAACCTATGGGGAGATACGCATGAACTGCCCGACCCACTCGGGGCGGTAAAATCATATCTTGCCCGACCGCTTTCGGGGCGGTAAAATCATATCTTGCCGGCCGCTACGGGACGCGGTAACTACCTGGCCTTCTAGTGAAGGGCGCGATGAATGGAATATAACACTTGCACGAATAGCTATCATGAAAACCTTATGCAATTTAAATCATCTGTTGACTCTCAATAAAATCATATACTGCCCGACCCTTTCTGGTACGCGGTAAAATCCTTTTTGACTTTCAATAAAATCATATGTTGCCCGACCCTTTCTAGGACACGGTGAAATCATTTTTGACTCTCAATTGAATAAATAGAACACCTTTCATTTAGAAAACTCAATGCACTATCATGTCATTAAGGATTAAGATCTAAAAGAACTATGTACGTCCTCCGTACACTTACTTTATAAAAATCAACTTTCATTTTAGATCCTCATTTGGAAAATCAAAGCACTTATCATATCAAGTATCATTTTGGGATTAAGATCCAATAAAAGTATGTACGTCCACCGTACACTTACTTCATATAAACAACTTTCATTCTTAGAAAAACCAAGGCACTATCATATTGTTATACCCCGTATTTCCAGAGTATGTACGCGAGGACGTACGTAGGAAATTTCGAACTTCAAGTAAGGCTTGGCCGAATTAATGTTTGTTCACAACACCCGTTTGGAGTCGTTTTTAAATGAAGCGTTTTCCACGACTTTCGTAGGGGAATTTCCGAATATGTCATTTTTAATTTTTGCGGATTTTTCCGAGAGACGAAACATTTTGGACCAACAAGAGGGCGACACTTGTCACCCTCTCATTGGAACACCTTGGGCGGAAATGTGGTGGCCGAAAGTGTGGTGCAAATGGTCAAGGGTTGGTAGGATATTTTGTGTGCAAGTTGGCTAGGTACACATGGGTGAATCTTGGCCCTACACTTGCCTAACACTTGGTGTAATCTTGGCCATTGGTTGGCTTTCACTTGACCTATAAATACCCCCCCCTTTGAAGACTTCTTCATCCAAAATGCCTAAGTCTTGAGAGCCTTCTCCCTCCCCTTTGTGTGAGTTCGGCCGAGAGCACCCCCCCCCTCTAGGGGTGCTAGCCGAGAGTGTACCCCTCCCCCCTTGGCCGAGAGTACCCCAGTGGGTAGGCCGAGGGTATACACCCCCTAGCCTAGTTGTTTCGTATAATACCCCTTTGTGGTATAGAAATACTCTCCAAAGTATTGTTATAATGCCCTAATACCTTAGCCTTATACCTTGTAGTATTCTAAGGTTATACCTATACGAAAAGCCCAGAAATACTATTATACCTTCCTTCAGTCACTAAACGAAACCCTAAGGAAAATCTCCATTGTTGGTTGGAGTATTATTAAGAAGTTGAGTAGAACTTCTAAGGGTTATTTGGAGCGGGTTGGAGCACCGAGTAGAGCGAAACATTGCTAAGGATCGACTTTTAACTCGGATAATTATGGGCTTATCGAGGTAATTATCTTGTCCCCTATTGTAATTGGATATTACATGTTGTTAGAATATATAGTTGAAGTATACTATATATAGAATCAACGTAGTTAGTTGGCAATGTCTTTTGACTTAAGCTGAAGAATAAAGAATCGAATCGAATCAGAATTACATAGACCGTATTACGGTTGACTTGTGTAGTGGTGCTGTGAGTAGAATTGTACACGTCCGGTTAGGCGTGTAGAACCCCCTGGTTGGCTTGATAGCGGCCTCGATAGAGGAGGAGATTTACGCTGCGTGGGGAGGTGCCGAATTTTACGTAGAATGTTCTACGGGATCTAAATGTTAATAAGCGCCTTGTGGCCTTATAGGTTGAAGTACTACGTGTGGCGCGATCTACTTGGCTTAAGGAGTAGCCGACGGTTGGAAGTACTTGAGCGTTTTGCTTTTAGTCGATACTGCCGCGAGGTATGTGAACCTCTTCCTATCTCTTCTAGCATGATATGTGTGAACTATGTAGTACGGTAGACGCATACGTGCTAAATGTATTTGATTGGTTTAAAACATAAAGTGTTATAACGGCTTTATGGGAAGTTGGTTATATGACTTTATGTTGGTAAGAAAATACTTGGTTTTTAAAAAAAGGTAAGATTTGAACTATAAGCGGCTTGTTATATGTTAATAATGAACTTGAAGTATTTCAAAAGATTTTGAATCATTTTGAAAAGAAGAAGTAATAAAAGGTTTTAAAAGAGTTATACTAGCTTTATGGGAAGTTAGGTATAACGCTTAAGAATAGTTTCTTGATGTTAGAAGTTAAGAGACTTGATCTTATAAGATAAGAGACTTAACTTATTTGTTTTAATGTGAATGTTTGTGTGAAACCTCATTCGTGAGTAATGAGTACTTGGTTTTATTTAAAGGGATAATGTTTCTTGATTTGAAATCGAATGTGTATCGACAGACCAACGCAGCGTTAATAAAGGAAAATGTATTAAATAATGATGAATTGTATTAAAACCAGAGAAACCTCCATCTGCATAGAAACTAAGATGAGACAAAATGATATACATTTTCTAGATCATGGTCTTTGTAATAAGAATGTTGTAAACAAGAATAACCTACTCTCACGTGAGACATATATTACTCAATTGTTCTAAAAAGGAATCAAGTGATTAAGTTTATGAACTATGAAACCATTTGAAAATGAGAAGCTTGAGTAATTGAAACTAGGCAAACTGGAACTTAGGAAAGAATGTTGTTACTTGATTTTGAAAAGGAATGTGGGTTGGTCATTCTTATACTACGTATCGGTGACCTTTGTAAAAGGAATGAATCTTAAAAGGAATTTAACGGACGTAGTACTTTAAGGTTAAAATCCGGACTTTGATATAAAATGAAAGTACCTTGAGTCGTGTGTAACTTGCTTATACTTGTTGTTATGAAACTTGACCATGTTACGTGTGATAGCCTTGTTGTGTAAGTACTGTGTTCTACTCGACTACGGTTCATCCGGGAATGTATATCACTTGACTACCGGTTCATCCGGGAATGTATTTCACTTGAGGACCGGTTCATCCGGGAATGTATTTCACTTGATTACCGGTTCATCCGGAATGTATTTCACTTGATTCACGGTTCATCCGGAATGTATTTCACTTGAGGACCGGTTCATCCGGAATGTATTTCACTTGAGGACCGGTTCATCCGGAATGTATTTCACTTGAGGACCGGTTCATCCGAATGTATTTCACTTGACTACGGTTCATCCGGAATGTATTCCACTCGACTACGGTTCATGGGATGAACCGGAATGTATTCCACCATTTTCTATATTGGGTCCATAAGACGGGCCGAGACACATTATCGTATCACATGATTTGTACCTAGATCGCGGTGAGGAAGGAGTTCCACGCATGAGGATGACTTTTGGCGTGAGTCCACGACTTGACACGATCGCTTCTATGTTGTGAATCGTAGTTTGGTTATCATACATGTCTACCGCTTTATATAGACTACTATGATTTCATTTACTGATTTATTTTCGATTCACATACTGCACTGTTTATCGACTCCTTCTGGGCCGCGTTCATGCCGCAGTAAGGTACACGATCATTGATCCTCGCTCTAGGGTCACAGCCAAAGATTTGGGAAAGCTCTGTTTCTCGGAGGCTTATCAGTGGTATAGTCCTGTTGTTGTAGTGTTTACATTCGTGGTATGGCGGGCCCCGTCCGCCATTGTTGTCGATCATTTCTTAGAGGTGCAGTAATGCCGCAAGGTGGTTTGTGAAAAGGATTAAACTGCTCATTTGTAAAAGTTGTTATTTATATATGCCAAAAGGCAAGTTTTCCTCGACATCGTTTTGTACTTCACTTGTTTCATGTATATGTTTTATGTTCCGTGATTACTCGATGTTGTGTCACTAGGGTGCCCGGTAAGGCACGACCACGCCCGATTTGGTCGTGACAAAAGTGGTATCGTGAGCGATTAATCCTCGGAAAGTGTCTACGCATCAGATCCAAGAGAGTCTTGATTATCGGTGTGTTGTGCACCACGCCAATAATCAGGAGGCTATAGGATATTTAGGATTGGTTTCTATTCTTCTCACTCTGAGATCGTGCCTTAGAGCTGAGTTGTAAGTTGGACCCTCTGATGAAATTCTTCCCCTTATCATTATGCCTCCGCGTAGGGCAACCCGCCGGGAGGGCAAGGCGCGGCGGAGCCGCGAGTAGAGTTCGAGGGTTACGTGGGCACAGGCCAATCATTACCTAGGTAGTGCTTCACTCGGGAGTTCTGCGACGTCACTAGCCCGCAGAGTTTAGCACGGCGGCGGTTCCTCTGCGGCCATGATATTTGAACCTTGATTCGCGGCCGAAGCGAAAGTATAGAGTATACCGATGTACCGCAAGTCTTGATGACTATCTAAGAGAAGGGTTGTGCAAAGAGTAATTCTTGATTAGGCTTGAGCATGGCACGTGGTCGGGCTTATGCGCAGCAGCCGAAAGCGTAGAGATCGACGGGTTAACAAAGGGCGAGAGGCGGGCGGAAGGTCCTTTAGTAACTTTCAAGGCGAGTCGCCTCACCGCAGATTAGATATGCACCTCCGCGATGCAGAGTGGTCTTCCACGGATATCGGGGCGTTCGAGTATGCAGGAGTTAGTCGAACTCCGGGCTTCCGATTCAGCGATGTGACGTCATCCCTGGGTATGTCGTCTTTTAGTTGGTACTTGTTGTACGACCGCCGTGGTCTGCGATGTCGATAGAGTGTCCTTGTAGGAGGACTTAGCCTTCAGGATCGGTGGGTAGTTCGTCATCTTCCCTAGCTATGCGCCCTACGGGGCAGGTTTGATTAGAACGACTAAGGGGAGTGAAGCAGTAGATATAGATATATCTTTAACCCTCTAGAGATCAGTATGTGTGATAAGGTGAGTATACCTTAGGTGCTATGTTCTGATAGCGGTGTGTTAGTTGTGTTTAGAAATCATGGTAGGTTAACCGAGTAAGATTTTGGGGGATAGATAAGGTGTGAGCCTTAGAATGTTTTACGTAAAGACCTTAGAGGTAAGGCCATCTCGAGTAAAGGTGTAGTGTTATGTTTGATCCTTATCGGAAGTGCATAGTGCACGTGAGTTATGTTTGGGATAGGTCCCTAGTAAGTGTGGAATGAAAGGGGGTAGTTGAGCTAAGAAGACCGCTAGGTTTTCGTAACGTGATTAGTGAGACCGTTGGATCGGAACTAGTGTTGTGCTCGTTGGCCGGGTCGGATTGAGGCCATGATGCGGTCAACCCGCGGCCTTTTGGTGGTGGGGGTCAGTTTGTGGTGGTCCCGCCTTGTGGTAGGTCACGAGGGTGTTAGGCCCAAGTTTAGTTAACCAACGTCTGAGTTCGTAGATGCGTTCGACCGATGGTCGGGCGATGGGGCAGCCCATCGTGTTCTTGATCGGACCGTTTACTCGGTGTGTTGAGTTATCCGAAAGGTTGTAAGGCTGCACGGGTGCCTACCTTCACCTTATGACGCAGTGGAGCCAGTGGTACTGTTTTTGTTTCGGAAGTTTTACCAGTGGTGTTAAGAACTCGGTGAGTCTCGAATCGCATTTGCCTCGCCGGTGTTTGGATTTGAGGATAGTTGTGGGGATTGTTGTCTCCTGTGGAGGGAGCGTTTAAGCTACCATTTTAGTGTTCGGATGTCGCCTTATGAAGCCTTGTAAGGGCGGAAGTGTAAGTTGCCGGTCGATTGGTTCGATGTTGGCAAGGTTCAGATAGTTAGTTCAGCTTGTTCCGCAGATGTGGATAGTGAAGCTTGTCTAGAAGAGGTTCGCGGCTCGAGATATTGTGCGGATAATCGGCGACGCTTAGAGTTCGAGTTGTGGTCGGTCTTCTTGAAAGTACCACCGGTTAAGTGTGACGAGTTGTGGAAAAAGCGAGGAACTTAGCCCGAGTTACTTTGGGCCTTTGTGAGTTCATGTGAAGAATAGGCGGGTTGCCTATATGTTAGCATTTGCCGTCCGACTTAGGAGGAAGGGCGTCCGTCTTTCGTATTGTTATGTTCGGGAAAGTATCGAAGATCCATCCGGAATGTTCCCGATTAATGATGACCACGTTAGAGATAGTAACCGAGTTTTGGATACTAAAGCGATCGTAAATGTGGTAATAATTCGAGTGTACGACGGCTTGATCGCATGAGCGGCCGGTACCATTTGTTGGGTCGTCGAGCAAGGCTCGCGACAAAGTGACAAAGTGGTATCTCGCAAAGTGACAAAGTAGTATTATTTGTGGTGATGTTAGAGGTGTTTCCTCGTGGACTTAGATGTAAGTATTGTGCGATTGTTTACGTGGCCATGTGTGGCGAGTTTGTTCTCGTAAGTATAGTAGTGAAGACTATCTTGCGCGCGCTTGTTGTGAGACTTAGAAGGAACATTCGGACGAATGTTTCTAAGGAGGAGAATGTTATACCGTATTTCCGAGTATGTACGCGAGGGCGCACGAGGAAATTCGAACTTCAAGTAAGGCTTGGCGAATTAATGTTTGTTCACAACACCCGTTTGAGTCGTTTTTCGACGAAACGTTTTCACGACTTCGTAGGGAATTTCCGAATATGTCATTTTTAATTTTTGCGGATTTTTCAGAGGCGAAACATTTTGGACCAACAAGAGGCGACACTTGTCACCCTCTCATTGGAACACCTTGGGCGGAAATGTGGTGGTAAAGTGTGGTGCAAATGGTCGAGGGTTGGTAGGATATTTTGTGTGCAAGTTGGCTAGGTACATGGGTGAATCTTGGCCCTACACTTGCCTAACACTTGTGTAATCTTGGCCATTGGTTGGCTTTCACTTGACTATAAATACCCCTTTGAAGACTTCTTCATCCAAAATGCCTAAGTCTTGAGAGCCTTCTCCTCCCTTTGTGTGAGTTCGCCGAGAGCACCCTCTAGGGGTGCTAGCCGAGAGTGTACCCTCCCCTCGTCGAGAGTACCCCACAGTGGTAGGAGAGGTATACACCCCCCTAGTTGTTTTCAGATAATACCCCTTTGTGGTATAGAAATACTCTCCAAAGTATTGTTATAATGCCCTAATACCTTAGCCTTATACCTTGTAGTATTCTAAGGTTATACCTATCTGAAAAGCCCGAAATACTATTATACCTTCCTTCACTACTAAACGAAACCCTAAGGAAAATCTCCATTGTTGGTTGGAGTATTATTAAGAAGTTGAGTAGAACTTCTAAGGGTTATTTGGAGCGGGTTGGAGCACGGAGTAGGAGCGAAACATTGCTAAGGATAGACTTTTAACTCGGATAATTATGGGCTTATCGAGGTAATTATCTTGTCCCCCTATTGTAATTGGATATTACATGTTGTTAGAATATATAGTTGAAGTATACTATATATAGAATGAACGTAGTTAGTTGGCAATGTCTTTTGACTTAAGCTGAAGAATAAAGAAACTGTAATTACATGGGTGTATTACGGTTGACTTGTGTAGTGGTGCTTGTGGAGTAGAATTGTACACGTCAGGTTAGGCGTGTAGAACCCCTCGGTTGGCTTGATGGCGGCCTCGATAGAGGAGGAGATTTCTGTGGCGGGGAGGTGCCGAATTTTACGTAGAATGTTCTCTGAAGGGATCTAAATGTTAATAAAGCGCCTTGTGGCCTTATAGGTTGAAGTACTACGTGTGGCGCGATCTACTTGGCTTAAGGAGTAGCGGTTGGAAGTACTTGGAGCGTTTTGCTATTAGTCGATACTCGTCGCGAGGTATGTGAACCTCTTCCTATCTCTTCTAGCATGATATGTGTGAACTAGGTAGTACGGTAGACGTACATGTGCTAAATGTATTTGATTGGTTTAAAACATAAAGTGTTATAACGGCTTTATGGGAAGTTGGTTATATGACTTTATGTTGGTAAGAAAATACTTGTGGTTTTTAAAAAAGGTAACTGATTTGAACTATAACTGGCTTGTTATATGTTAATAATGAACTTGAAGTATTTCAAAAGATTTTTGAATCATTTTGAAAGAAGAAGTAATAAAAGGTTTTAAAAAGAGTTATACTAGCTTTATGGGAAGTTAGGTATAACGGCTTAAGAATGGTTTACTGATGTTAGAAGTTAAGAGACTTGATCTTATAAGATAAGAGACTTAACTTATTTGTTTTAATGTGAATGTTTGTGTGAAACCTCATTCGTGAGTAATGAGTACTTGGTTTTATTTAAAGGGATAATGTTTCTTGATTTGGAAATCGAATGTGTATCGACAGGACCATCGCAGCGTTAATAAAGGAAAATGTATTAAATAATGATGAATTGTATTAAAACCAGTAGAAACCTCCATCTGCATAGAAACTAAGATGAGACAAAATGATATACATTTTCTAGATCATGGCTGCTGTAATAAGAATGTTGTAAACAAGAATAACCTACTCTCACGTGAGACATATATTACTCAATTGTTCTAAAAAGGAATCAAGTGATTAAGTTTATGAACTATGAAACCATTTGAAAATGAGAAGCTTGAGTAATTGAAACTAGGCAAACTGGAACTTAGGAAAAGAATGTTGTTACTTGATTTTGAAAAGGAATGTGGGTTGGTCATTCTTATACTACGGGTATCGGGTGACCTTTGTAAAAGGAATGGATCTTAAAAGGAATTTAACGGACGTAGTACTTTAAGGTTAAAATCCGGACTTTGATATAAAATGAAAGTACCTTGAGTCGTGTGTAACTTGCTTATACTTGTTGTTATGAAACTTGACCATGTTACGTGTGATAGCCTTGTTGTGTAAGTACTGTGTTCTACTCGACTACCGGTTCATCCGGGAATGTATATCACTTGACTACCGGTTCATCCGGGAATGTATTTCACTTGAGGACCGGTTCATCCGGGAATGTATTTCACTTGATTACCGGTTCATCCGGGAATGTATTTCACTTGATTACCGGTTCATCCGGGAATGTATTTCACTTGAGGACCGGTTCATCCGGGAATGTATTTCACTTGAGGACCGGTTCATCCGGGAATGTATTTCACTTGAGGACCGGTTCATCCGGGAATGTATTTCACTTGACTACCGGTTCATCAGAATGTATTCCTCGACTACGGTTCATAGGATGAGCAGGAATGTATTCCACCATTTTCTATATTGGGTCCATAAGGCGGCCGAGACACATTATACGTATCACATGATTTGTACCTAGATCACGGCGGTGAGGAAGGAGTTCCACGGGCGTGAGGATGACTTTTAGGGCGTGAGTCACGACTTGACATATCGCTTCTATGTTGTGAATCGTAGTTTGGTTATCATACATGTCTACCGCTTTATATAGACTACTATGATTTCATTTATGTATTTATTTTGATTTCACATACTTATTTTGTTATCTTGACCTCCTTCGGGCTGTTCATGCCGCGAGTAAAGGTACACGATCATTGATCCTCGCTCTAGTGGTCACGGCCAAAGATTGGGAAAGCCCGTTTCTCGGAGGCTTATCGTGGTATAGTCCCCGTTGTTGTAGGTGTTTACATTCGGGGTATGGCGGGGCCCCGTCCGCCATTGTTGTCGTATCATTTCTTAGAGGTGCATGTAATCTATCGCAAGTGTGGTTTGTGAAAAGGATTAAACTGCTCATTTGTAAAAGTTGTTATTTATATATGCCAAAAGGCAAGTTTTCCTCGACATCGTTTTGTACTTCACTTGTTTCATGTATATGTTTTATGTTCCGCTGATTACTCTGATGTTGTGTCACTAGGGTGCCCGGGGTAAGGCACCAGTCACGGGCCCAGTTTCGGGTCGTGACACATATCATTAAGGATTAAGATCCAAAAGAACTACGTACGTCCACCGTACGCTTACAACATATAAACATGCCAAAAGAAGAAGGATAGTTCACATACCTTATCGGCTATACCCACACGATAAGTAGAATACGTCTCAATGTACTTCAACATATAACAACAATAATACGTCTATCAACTTCATGCTTACTAGTATAAGACATATACCAAGTAAGGGTTCTCTTTTCATATAAAAATTTGGGCAGCACTTCCCCTACTTATACATACGTTTACACCTTACAAACAAGGCCAATAACATTAATAACCAAGTACCAATTAGGTACACAACCAAAACAACAACCAAGGTGATTCACACACCTACTTCTTATGTTAATCCGGCCTCTTAATCCATATACAACAGTACACTAAAAACAGTCCATAATCCAACACAACGAGGGTAGAATGTGAAGCCTTTCTACACCATTCTACACCATTAATCCATTAGGACTTACATTAGCAATTACCACATTTAAACATGCATAATGGTAACTGAATTTTCAGCATTATAACCCCATAAAATAGTCCCTAAAACAGCACAACGTCTCACCGTTTCATGCAGTTCTCGACCAACAACCAATACCATAACCCTTTCCATAATTCCTTATTATCCAATTCAAGTTTCAACACTTTAATATAAACCATTTCATCTTTTAATATCAATATTTCCTTCAATCAAACATGTAATAAGTGAAGATAACAACAACAATAACCAACGTATCCAACAACATGAAAACTGTCCAGAATCGGCAAACATGCCAAATCTGTGACATGCATTTCTTATTCTCCATTTTACTTAACACAAGTTCATATCTTAACTATAACATCATGTAACTCCCAATTACTTCAATAGGAAGAAGAAATATTACCTTAAACTTAGCCCAAAACAGTCCAAAGCTCTCAGCCATTCCTCATTTTTTTCACCACTTCTACACGTTACAATCACACACACGTATCCTCTACAATCTTGTAACCATCTTGCTTTCTTATTTTACTTCCATAAAGTTCATAAACAAGCTTAGGATTTCAAGACATTTTCTTGGCCAAAACCGTGACCCTCTACTGAGATATATGTATTGGAGATTTATAAGTGTTATAGATATTGGAAGCCTAAATCTGAAATGACCTTGTTAGCCATTTGAAATTGAAATACAATT
The DNA here is from genome assembly GCA_029844215.1 of Przewalskia tangutica. Lineage (NCBI taxonomy): Eukaryota > Viridiplantae > Streptophyta > Magnoliopsida > Solanales > Solanaceae > Przewalskia > Przewalskia tangutica. The sequence continues at coordinate 49,289,311 of CM056730.1, forward strand.
TGGTCGATAGTTAGAATCGTCGCATGTTATCTAATTGAAGATTGTAGTTGTTATAATCGATTGCGGCTATATAACATGTTAGACTAAACAACTTGGATTGAATAAGAATTGGAAAATACTTTGCATTGTTGTACATTATGGCCGAAAATGGCATTGGTTATTAAATTACTTGGTATTAATTGTGGGGCAGAATTTTACACGTCTTGTAAGGCGTGTAATCCCCTTTGATTGGTTGATGTGTTGAGCCTTAAATGTGGCATGTTTGGTTATTGAATATGGGCCTTGAAAAGGTGGAAAAGTACGTAGAAACAAAGGAAGTGTTGTCCGATTTTCCGTAGAATTTGGTGACTTTACACTTAGAATATTCTACGTTTGAAGCTAGAGGTTAATAGACGTATTATGGTCATTATAGGTTGACATACTACGTACGACATATTGGACTTAGCAAGTGGATTGAACCGAAGAGGTATGTGGAACTTTGTTATCTCTTGAGCATGAGTAGTTGTAAATGTATAGTACGGTAGACGTACGGGATTTAAATGAATTTAGTTTCATTTGATATCCTTGACTTGTTTTAAGAATGTCCAAGTTGGTTGAGTTAGAGAATTAACTCACTTGTTTTAAAGGTTAAAGATATCTTAGTTTCTAAAGTTAAGAGACTTGAAGTATTTTGAAAGTATATGATACTTGGTTTTTGAAAGTATAAATGTCTTGGTTATAAAGAGAATGTAAGTGTCTAAAGCATAAAATTAGTATAACGGCTTTATGGGAAGTTGGTTATAATAACTTTATGGAAAGTTAAGAGAATGGTTTACTCTAGTAATGTAAATAAAGAGGAAATGACTTGAAATGAAGAAAGGCAAATTGATTTGAAGGCATCAATTGTTTAAGTTTTAAAGTAAAAAAAGTCACTTGGTTTAGAAGCCTATAAATGTATTTCTAAAAGGTATTGTGATTTGTCTTGAAAAGTAGATATGACTTGATACTACGGTTATTAGTATCTTGGAGTTTTATATGAAAAAGAGTCATTTTAAAAGAATAGAAGTACGTAGTACTTTGGGTTAAATTTTTGGATCTTTCATGATACGATAGTTCCTTAAGTTAAAAGAAATGAGAGTGTATGCTAATTAAGTCAATGAGAAGTTAAGGGGTTTCTTAACTTGTTTATGTTATTTATTGTAGCCGGTTGTGCTTGTGATATATTGTTCATTACGGGGTCATTCCCCGGGCTTGTGGCATTTACATATTCTGTGGATTTGCTACCCACGATGCGAGGAATACCTCATGCGAGTCCGTAGGGCTCATGCGGGTGAAATAGTCCTATGCGGGGCGGACCAGTCCTATGCGAGGAAGTTACCTCATGCGGGTCCATACGGCCTATGCGGGTGAAATAGTCCCAGGAGTAGGATTGCGTGATAATACTACGGGCGGATGGTCCTAGGTAATCACAGGCTTCCTATTTTTTAAAAGCGGAAAAGTATACTCTTGATTACACTCATTGTTAGTAAGGCACAGTGTACTGTTTATTTGAGTTATCATACATGTCTCCAGCTTTATTTTAGACTCTATGATTTCATTTAAGTACTTTCAGTTATACATACTTGGTACATCTGTTGTACTGACCCCCTTTTCTCGGGGGATGCGTTCATGCCGCAGGTAGGGGTAAGCAGGTGGTGGATCCTCATTATTAGGATCACTGATCAGTTGTCAGAAGCTCTATTTCTCCGAAGGCTTGTCTTTTGGTACGGTTTCCCTGATGTTGTAGATTTATGTACATTCAGGGGTATGGCGGGGCCCTGTCCCGTTACAGTTGTTATTCTTAGAGGTCTTTAGTCATATCTTGTAGATTGGGTTGTAAGAACAAAGATGTAACTATTTTATTTTTGGGGTTATGTATATTCCACGGAAGGTGGCCTTATCGACTAGCCTGTTGATATTTTTACTGTCTAAGTATTTATGAGTTTATGTATGTTCCGCTGCTATTCTCTGATGTATACCTGTGAGGGGTGCCCAGGTAGGGCACCAGTCGTGGGCCCGGGGTCGGGTCGTGACAAAAGTGGTATCAGAGCAGTTAGTCCTCGAAAAGTGTCTACAGACCGTGTCTAGTAGAGTCTTGGTTATCGGTGTGTTGTGCACCACATCTATAACCAGGAGGTTGCAGGACATTTAGGATTGGTTTGCATTCTTCTCACTCTGAGATCGTGCGATAGAGCTATGTTGTTAGGGTCGTCTCTCCCTAACGAGTTATGTTGATTGCATCTATGAGAAAGGCAACAGTGACCCAGGAAGGATTATGTGGATTGCGTATCCAGGTTGGTGATAATTGTTGTATAGTTGGTATTATGACATACAGCTATATGGAGTTATGTATGAGGGTCAGACGCGTGTTGCCTAGAATGATTTTGGATTATCAAGGATTGGTAAGGATTAAATAGATACCGGAAAGGTATGAAACAGTTTAATGAATTCTCATCAAGGTTTTACGTACTAATTTGAAATAATTAGGAGATGATGAGTTGCCTGAGAAGGTAATGGACCCTTAAGAAGTTATAATTAAGGGACTTAATGGAAGACTATGTTAATAGATTAAGTTACGTAGTATGCTTAAGAGAATTGTACGGATGAGATCTGTATGGAGTAAGTATGGTTGTTATGATTAAGACAACATGATTAAGAGCTTATGAGAAGTTGTTTTACCCGTTTACGGGGGGGCTGATAAGGTAGGCTTGGAGCATTGAAAATGCGAGCCTAAGAATATTGATAACCGCCGAGACCTTAGGTATATAAGGCCTTCTCGGCAATAAGACTTAAGTCAGACAAAGAGTAAGAAATAAGTGCGACGGTGGGTCGGGTTGAGAACCTATTACGGGTCGCCCCATAGCCGGATATGGAGTGGGGTCGGTTGGTAGTAGTCCCGCTACGTGACAGGGTCACGAGGGTGCAAGGCCCAAGTCTAGTTAATCATTTTACGGGTTCGTGGACACGTTCCACCGGAACCAGGTCGTGAGAGCTGAAAATGGCCTTAAATTGTTCGATATTGTAACTCCAAAGATTGGAGGCCATAATCAATATGGAGGTTATGTACGTATGTTAGCATAAGTTCGGAAGTACGGAAATAGTACGACCAGTAAGAAAGAGGGCAACCAAGTGTACAGGAATAGAGCCTGAATCCATGAGAACCTTTCGAGGTGACTACACCCGTGAGTGATGGGTGGTAGCTGAGCGGGTATATAATAATTGCCCGGTGACGATACAGTCGGACCCTAGCAGACCTAGTAGAGCTGATATGACAGACTTTGAGGTCATTATGGGTACGGGCTAGTTGGCCTCTTGTTATGCCAACGTTAACTACAGAGAGAGATTGGTTCGGTTCCAGTTTTCCGGTAAGCCGGTTATCGAGTGGAAAGGAAGTGAAGTGGTTGTAACCAGTGAATTATCCTTCCTTCTTTGACATCGTTGATTTTAATAAGTCTGTGTGAATTGTTCATTTGAGGTAAATTGATGCAGAAAGTAAGTAATACTTGAATTTGAAGGAGTTTATGTTAAGTGCCCTTGGAGGTACTTGAGTTGGTTGGGTGTGGCGGTCAGGGCCACGACCTTCCAGATAATTTCAGGAAAGCGCGCAAGGCAAGAATAAGATAAGTACGAGTGCTGTCTGCGGAAAACTGAAGACATCCTTGGTAGGTTTTGAGAATCTACACGATTCTTAAGGCGGTGCTTGATGATTAGATATTTACAGGACTGCAAGAGGACCCTGTGATTAGGGTTGTGACTTCAAGGAAAGATTATTAAAGGGAGATAAGTTATCTCCCCCACGTAACAGGATAGTTGTACGTAGTATTGAGGGTTATGCGTACCCTTTTATTTAAGCCATAGATATGGGACTGGTAAAGTCTCCAGCTTTGTTATGCAATAAGTTACAATTCTAAATAACCTTGGAAAAAGGTATTGTGTTGGGGTAATTGAGAACGACATTAGGAAATGGTCGAGGATGTGTCTTAAGGATATAAATGTTGGTTATAAGCATAAATGGAAATGTATGACCCAGGAGCGAGGTAGAAATATTTTGGGTTAGTAATTAGTATGATGAAGGGTTATGATAGAATAATAAGGAGAATGCAATTACAGTTATGAAGGTTTCCCAAGGCAAAATTGCCAGACTAGTGTAAAGGCCATTAGAAATTATGGGCAGTTAGGAACACCTCGACGATAGGTGGCAAGCCTGTAATGACGGGTCAGACCATATATATACGGGGATGTAAGAGACCCCAGGGCAACTTGTAATGAAAAATAAAGGTAAGACGAGTAGATACTCGAACGATAAGAAATCTTGGCAAGCCATTAGACTACGTAATACCATGAATTGAGGTTGAACACCTGACTATAAGCTCTATGAGCTGGAAGAAAATAATAGGATTACTACTTGACGAGATCAAGGAAGTCTCCCCCTAAATTGTGATTGGCAGGAAGTCTTAGCCATGAATCTAAGTATAGTGACCAAGTTTGGTTGCAACAGAGAAATGGAAACAGGAATCATAATTGAGATTATATCCCCGAATATTTCGGAAGTATAAGACAGGCTAAGCTGACTACGACTACAGTTCTAACCCCTCTTGAGGCCTGAGGGACTAGAGGGTTAGGTTATTATAACAACCTATATCGTGTTGCATCCGCACACGAACCAACCAAACAATCAAAGTGTTACCGGCAGCTACGGTAGCATGATAGTGGAGCTCAGATTCGAGAGATTGTCGAGTTTTTCCTCGTTGAGGAGGTGAAGATGCGACTGTATAAGGATCCAGTTCTAGCGCGAATTTGAGATACGGCTCTCCAAGAGGAGAAAGACATGTATGGGTAGCACCGGATAGGGTGTTGTGATATGAGGATAGATTGTGTGTGCCCGATGCTGCAGGACTTGTCAGCAGGTTTTAGGGGAGGTACGCAGTGCTCATTGCTCTATTTGTTCGGGGTCGACTAAGCTGTATTGTGACCTCAGATGTATGTGTTGGTAAGATGGCCTGAAGAGGGACGTAGCAGAGTTGTTGCTTAGTGTCCGAATTAGTAGCAGGTCAGGGTTGAGCACCAGAAGCCCAGTGGGCTATTACAGGCGATTGAGATCCCGACTTAGAAATGGGAAGGTGATTGATATGGAGTTGTTTCAGGGGTGCATCGTACTCAGAGGAAGTGCGACTCCCTGAGGGTCATAGTAAACAGGCTGACGAAACCAGCCTACTTTCTTCCAGTCAGGACTACGTATTCGACTGAGGATTATGCTAGATTGTATATCAGGGAGATTGTGAGACTGCACGGAGTCCCTATATCTATTATATCAGACAGAGGAGCCCAGTTTAAGGCTAACTTCTGGAGGTCTTTCCAGAATGGGGTTAGGGACACAGGTGAGTCTCAGTACTGCGTTTCATCCTCAGACCGACGGGCAGGCAGAGCGTACTATCCAGACACTTGAGGATATGATGCGGGCCTGTGTTATTGATTTCAGGGGTAGCTGGGAGGACCATTTGCCTCTTGTGGAGTTTGCTTATAACAACAGCTACCATACTAGCATTCAGATGACACCATATGAGGCTTTGTATGGGCGGAAGTATAGGTCGCCGATCGGTTGGTTCGATGTGGGCGAGGTTCAGTTAGTTGGCCTGCACTTGATTCGAAGCGTGGATAAGTGAAGCTTATCCAGAGATCGTAGCTTCGAGTCGGAAGTCTTATGCAGATAATCGGCGTCGATATTTGGAGTTTCAGGTAGACGATTGGGTCTTCTTGAAGGTATCACCCATGAAGGGTGTGATGAGGTTCGGAAAGAAGGGAAAACTTAGCCCACGTACATTGGGCCTTACCCGATCATCCGTAGAGTAGGCAATGTTGCCTATGAGTTGGATCTGTCATCGGATTTAGAGGCGGTACATCCGGTCTTCCATGTTTCTATGTTGCAGAAGTGTATCGGAGATCCATTGAGAGTTTTCCCAGCTAGCGAGGTCCAGGTGACAGAGGGATATCGTATGAAGAGAGCCCCATAGCGATATTCGATCGCCAGGTCAGGCGACTGCGGACCAAGGATGTGGCTTCTGTCAAAGTCTTGTGGCGGAATGATAATAGGAAGGAGATGACTTGGGAAGCAGGGGATGACATTGTTACACCCCGTATTTACAGGACATGTTTTAAGAACGTACGTAAGAACTCACAAGTGTTAAGATTTGAGACTAGTGAAAATTTATCGGAATTATGGAATTGTCGGAAAACGTAATATTGTGACGAATGGGAGGGTGACATGTGTCACCCCCCTTATTGTTGCCTTGGACGAAAATGTCATGGCCAAAATGGTCATTGACCATAGTCTTTGATGACTAAGTCTTGCAAGTAGTGAGCTTGAGATTCTTGACTAAGTCAAAGGACCCACAAGGCTTGATATTTAATAAGAGCTCATCCAAACCACCCATTTGGTTGCATCTTGACCCTCCATTGCACTATATATTACTACTAGTAGTGAGACAAGTTCCACACTTAGCCAAATTTACAAAAAAATTGGAAGAACATCACATATTGCTCTCGGGTTCACTCCATAGAGAAAAGAAAAAATTTTGTTTCTTGTCCAATAAGCTCCACACTTTAAACCAAGGTTCATGAGTGTATTGTAAGTGTATCTCAATAGAAAAATCCCAGAAAAAGAGAGTTTTCGTATTAGTCGCAAAGTGAAAACCTAGTTGCTTTCTAGGTTTTGGATTGGAAGTTTGAAGGAAAGTTGTTGGTATTGTTCTAAGGGTCTCAAGTAGCGGATTGAAGTGTCTTGAAGAGGCTCTAAGTTTCTAAGGAGCAACTTCGGATTTGGAGTTGGATTAAGATTCGTTAAGGTATAATCTTGACCCTTAAAAGTGTTACAAGATTATTTATATTGTTGTTAGCTTTACATGTTGCTAGCATGAAGTATATGTGTTGAAGTTTATAAGTATTATGGATTGCTTGTAGCCTTAAAATCCGAAATGTAATGTAAGCCTTGTGAAGTTGGATTACAATTTAGTCGTTTATTAGAATCGTCACATGTTACATACTTGAAGATTATAGTAGTATAATCGATTGCGACTTAATACCATGTTATGCTAACAATTTGGATTGAAATGGAAATTGGATAAGAATTGGTATTGTGGTACTCAATATGGCCGAAATTGGACTAGTAGTTGTATTAGTTTGATATCTATTGTGGGGCGGAATTTTACACGTCTAGTAGGCGTGTAATCCCCTATTGTTGATTGCATTGATTGGGCCTTAAATGTGGCGTGTTTGGTTATTGTATTCGGCCTTGAAAAAGGTGGCAAAGTAAGTAGAAACAAAGGAGGTGCTGTCCGATTTTCCGTAGAATTTAGTGACTTAGCACTTGGAATATTCTACGTTTGAAGTAAGAGGTTAATGGACGTATTGTGACCATTATAGGTTGAAGTACTAAGTATAGCGTATCCTACTTGAAGAATGGAATAGCTCAAGGTTGAAGTACTTTGGAGCATTTTGCTACTTGTCGACAATCGTCGCGAGGTATGTGAACCTCTTCCTTCCTTTGGCATGATTCTATGTATGGAATATACCTGTGGTATCATTTCATGTTTCCTTCTACTCTTAGAAGTTAAGAGGTAGTTGTGTGATTTACTCTATGTAAAGTTAATGTCAAAGTTATCCTAAGTCCTTACCGAGTCTTATGGGGGATGTTGGTAAGAGTCGTTAGGAGGTACTTTGGAGCCAAGTTGACTTGGCTAATTTATGGCACGAATGAGAATAAGTATCGAGCAAGCCATTGCAGCATTAATAAAGGAAAATGTAATGACAATCAATTATGTTAAAATGAGTAGAATTCTCCATCTGCATAGAAGCTAAGATAAGACAAAATTGTATTACATTTTCTAGATCATGGCTACTTGAAAAAGATCGTTATAAATAAGTATAACTTAGTCACAACGCACCAAGTATATGTTACTTAACTTATAAGAATTTACGTATGAAGTTTTAAGGCTGTGGATCTCAAATTCTTAAGGTTAAGAGACTTTATTTTTCAAGTTAGGAGACTTGATTCTTAAAGGAAGAAATGAATTGATTTACAAGTTTAGAATACTCGATTTGGAAAGACTTAATTTCTAAAGTTAAGAAACTTGTTTTCTTAAAAGTTAAGGGACTTGAAGTATTTTGAAAGTGTAAGTCTCTTGGTAATAAAAGGAATGAATTTGTCCAGAACATAAAGAATTATAACGGCTTTATGGGAAGTTGGTTATAACAACTTTATGGAAGATTAAAAGAATGGTTTTCTTCAGTAATGTAAGCAAAGAAATGATTTGAAATAAAGAAGGGCAAACTGTTTTTAAGGTACCAATTGCTTAATGTTTTTAAGAAAGAAGTCACTTGATTTAGAAGCTAGAAATGTATTTCTAAAAAGGTATTGTGACTTGTCTTGAAGGTAGATATGACTTGATACTACGGTTGTTAGTATCTTGGAAGTTTTATTTGAAAAAGAGTCTTTCTAAAGGAGTAGAGGTGCGTAGTACTTGGGGTTAAATTCCCGGATTTTTAAGTGAGAAACGGAAGTGCCATGAGTTTATAAAAATGGAAGTCTAAAGGTTTAATGAACTTGCCTGTGGTTGCTTGTGATAGCTTTAAGTGCAAGTATTATATGTTACGTTGTCGTGACTCTCGGTTGGAGGTGGCTGTCTTGTTATAAGTTTACTTGACGCGTGCAAGCGGTGATGGGATTCCACGGGTATGCTTCCATTATGATTGATCCTTGGACATGCTTATACGATGTGGGATTAGGCGTGTGACGAGATGCGGGTTAGATGCCCGGGCATTTTATTGGATGTACCGGCAGTGACGGGGGATTCCACGGGGATGCTTCCATTGTTATTGATCTTGGCCATTCATATACGATGAGGATGCGGCATGCGATGACGGGTTAGATGCCCGCGCGTTTTATTACTCCATGGCCATGCTTATACGATGTGGGATTCCGGGGCATGCGACCATGTTATACTATTACTCCATGGGCTAGCTCCCCATGAAGACCTGCACCTACGATGAGGGATGCCGAGGGCACGTTATGGCCATGCTTATACGATGAGGGATTTCGGGGCATGCGGCTGCGTTATATATATATATATATATGTGTTATATATGTGTACGCTGACAGTGAGGTGGGATGCCACGGGCGCGACACATGGTTATATGTTACACATACGGCTGTCGGCAGTGATGTGGGATTCCACGGGCAGGAGAGATATATATGTGTTGTGTATGTGTACGCCGACAGTGAGGTGGGATGCCACGGGCGCGTCACATGGTTACATTTTACATTTATAGCTGGCGGCAGTGATGGGGGATTCCACGGGCACGCTTTGATATTTGTGTGACTTGATCGCGTCCCAGATTGGGCCGGGTAGTATATGCGTCCCTCCTTAAAGGGTCGGATTATGTTATGAAAGATAAGTAAGTTATATGGTAATGAACTTAAAGATTTTTCCTAATCGTGTACGTAAGAATGTGGCTATAACTTTTATTGAAAATGGGAAATGATAATAAGGTACGATTAAGTTCATAAGTGGTAATGACACGGCAGGATCTGGTATGTACTTTTTATACTTGTCCCTGTCATTCTTTTGTACAGTTATGATCTGTTTACTGTACGTTATTTTTGTTCCATATTAAATTTTTGTTATCGACTTCTTCGTGGGCTGCGTTCATGCCCGCAGGTTTTAGGTAACCAGGTTGGTGATCCTTGCTCTTAGGATCTCGGTTCAGTTTTTGGGAAAAAGCTCCATTTGCTCTGGAGGCTTATCTCTTGGTACGGTTTTCCCTGAGGTTGTAGATTCATGTATATTCAGGGGTATGGCGGGGCCCTGTCCCGCCAAAGTTGTTATGTTAAAACTCTTAGAGGTCTGTAGTCACACATTGTGGGTCAGTTTATAAAGGAAAGGAGGCAACTGCTTCGGTTGTATATATATATATGTCCAGGAAGGTAGCCCTATCGGCTAACCTGTTGTTTTATTTTATAAGTTTCATGTATGTTCCACTGATTATCTCTGATGTATACCTGTAAGGGTGCCTGTAGGGCACGATGCCCGAGCAGTGGGTCGTGTGAACATGTTGAGGAAGTATCCTCACTTATTCTCTAAACCTTCAGGTAATTCATTTCCCTTACTTGTCAAGTTTTAATTGAAGTATTTTGCTTAAGTGTTATAATGTGGCCACGTGTGGCATTATTGGTATGAAGGGGTTGTAAAAGGAGACTATGTCGCTATCTATAAGATTGACTCCGAAAGAACATTCGGGGACGAATGTTTCTAAGGGGGAAAGAATGTTACACCCCATAATTCCAGGACATGTGTATAAGAACGTACGTAAGAACTAAAAAACGTTAAGATTTGAGACTCGTAGAATTTACCAGAATTATAAAAATGTCGGAAAACGAAACATTATGGACGACTGGGAGGGTGACACGTGTCACCCCCACTCTAATGGGCTTGGACGAAATGGACAAGGTCCAAATTGTCAAGTCTTGCAATGCCAAGGCTTGACATTGTTGACCAAGTCAATAAGCCCACCTAAGTCAAGATATTTAAATCTCATTCATCCTAACCCAATATGTGTTGTAATCTTGACCCTCCATGTTATTATATATTCATCCTTAGTAGCAAGACAAGCCTTAACACTTAGAAAAAAAATTGAAGACCCTTGTGGGAGCTCTCGGGTTAGGGCACCTTAGCAGGACAAAAAATTTCGTTTGTTGTCCACAATTCACAATACTTTAAACCAAGGTTCCTAAGGGTATTGTAAGGATATCTCAATAGAAAGATCCCGGAAAAATGTCGTTTTTGCATTAGTCGCAAGGTGAAAACCTAAGTCTCTTTCATAGGTTTTGTTTGGAACTTGAAGGAAAGTTGTTTGTGAACTTCTAAGGGCTTCAAGTGACAGATTGGAGTGTCAAGGAAAGGAGCTAAGTTGCTAAGGAGTTACTTCGGATCTTGAAGTCGGATTAAGGCTTGTAAAGGTAACCATCTTGTCCTCTTAAGTGATTGAAGATTACTTATTGTTGTAGTTATACATTTGAACAAGCATGAGATGTATGTATTGGAGATTTATAAGTGTTATGGATATTGGAAGCCTAAATCCGAAATGACCATGTTAGCCATTTGAAATTGAAATACAATTTGGTCCATAGTTAGAATCGTCGCATGTTATCTAATTGAAGATTGTAGGCGTTATAATCGATTGCGGCTATATAACATGTTAGACTAAACAACTTGGATTGAATAAGAATTGGAAAAAACTTTGCATTGTTGTACATTATGGCCGAAAATGGCATTGGTTATTGAATTACTTGGTATTAATTGTGGGCAGAATTTTACACGTCCTGTAAGGCGTGTAATCCCCTTTGATTGGTTGATGTGTTGAGCCTTAAATGTGGCATGTTTGGTTATTGAATATGGGCCTTGAAAAAGGTGGAAAAGTACGTAGAAACAAAGGAAGTGCTGTCCGATTTTCCGTAGAATTTGGTGACTTTACACTTAGAATATTCTACGTTTGAAGCTAGAGGTTAATAGACGTATTATGGTCATTATAGGTTGACATACTACGCACGGCATATTGGACTTAGCAAGTGGATTGAACCGAAGAGGTATGTGGAACTTTCTTATCTCTTGAGCATGAGTAGTTGTAAATGTATAGTACGGTAGACGTACGGGATTTAAATGAATTTAGTTTCATTTGATATCCTTGACTTGTTTTAAGAATGTCCAAGTTGGTTGAGTTAGAGAATTAACTCACTTGTTTTAAAGGTTAAAGATATCTTAGTTTCTAAAGTTAAGAGACTTGAAGTATTTTGAAAGTATGTGATACTTGGTTTTTGAAAGTATAAGTCTCTTGGTTATAAAAAAGAATGTAAGTGTCTAAAGCATAAAGTTAGTATAACGGCTTTATGGGAAGTTGGTTATAATAACTTTATGGAAAGTTAAGAGAATGGTTTACTCTAGTAATGTAAATAAAGAGGAAATGACTTGAAATGGAGAAAGGCAAATTGATTTGAAGGCATCAATTGCTTAAAGTTTTAAAGTAAAAAAAGTCACTTGGTTTAGAAGCCTATAAATGTATTTCTAAAAGGTATTGTGACTTGTCTTGAAAAGTAGATATGACTTGATACTACGGTTATTAGTATCTTGGAGTTTTATATGAAAAAGAGTCATTTTAAAAGATTAGAAGTTTGTGAGAAGGGATTCCAGTTACTGAAGGAAAAGTTGACGACGGCTCCAGTTCTTACTCTTCCCGAGGGATTAGAGGGCTATGTGATTTATTGTGATGCCTAGGGTATCGGGCTAGGGTGCGTATTGATGCAGCACGGCAAGGTTATAGCCTATGCTTCTCGGCAGCTACGAAAGCATGAGAGGAATTACCCTACTCACGACTTAGAGTTGGCCGCATTTATTCATGCCTTGAAGATTTGGAGACATTATTTATACGGGGTTCATGTGGATATTTATACAGACCACAAGAGCCTCCAGTACATCTTCAGGCAGGGGGAGCTGAACTTTCGGCAGAGACGGTGGTTAGAGTTGTTGAAGGATTATGATGTTGATATCCTATATCATCCGGGAAAAGCCAAGGTGGTTGCAGATGCTTTGAGTCGTAGATCTATGGGGAGTTTGTCAGAGGTGCAGCCAGAGAGACATGACATGGTCCGTCAGATTCATCAGCTAGCGAGCCTTGGGGTTCGGTTGGTCGATACCGATGATAGTGGGGTACGGGTTTGAGAGATTGTCGAGTCTTCCACCGTTGAGGAGGTGAAGAGGCGACAGTATGAGGACCCAATTATGATACGGTATCGAGATACGGCTCTTCGAGAGGAGAAGAGTTTATTTGATGTAGCGCCTAATAGGGTGCTAAGATTCGAGGGAAGATTGTGTGTTCCCGATGTTGCAGGACTTCGTCAGCATATTCTGGGGGAGGCACACAGTGCTCATTACTCTATTCATCCGGGGTCGACTAAGATGTACCATGACCTCAGATGTATGTATTGGTGTGATGGCCTGAAGAGGGACATGGCAGGGTTTGTTGCTCAGTGTCCGAATTGTCAGCAGGTCAAGGTCGAGCACCAGAAGCCCGGTGGGCTATTGCAGGCGATTGATATTTCGACATCGAAGTGGGAGGTGATCAACATGGATTTTGTTACAGGGTTACCTCGTACTCAGAGGAAGTGTGATTCCATCTGGGTTATCAGAGACGGTGAAATCAGTCCACTTTCTTCCAGTTAGGACTACGTATTCGACTGAGGATTATGCTAGACTGTATATCAGAGAGGTTGTGAGACTGCACAGAGTTCCTATATCTATTATATCAGACAGAGGAGCCAAGTTTATGGCTAACTTCTGGAGGTCTTTCCAGAAGGGGTTAGGGACACATGTGAGTCTCGATCGCTTTTTCATCCTCGATCGACGGACAGCAGAGCGTACTATCCGCATACACTTGAGGATATCTTTGCGGGCTGTGTTATTGATTTCAGGGGTAGCTGGGAGGATCATTTGCCTCTTGTGGAGTTTGCTTATAACAACAGCTACCATTCTAGTATTCAGATGGCGCCATATGAGGCTTTGTATGGGCGGAAGTGTAGGTCGCCGATCGGTTGGTTCGACGTGGGCGAGGTTCAGTTGGTTGGCCCAGACTTGATTCAGCAGGCTGTGGATAAGGTGAAGCTTATCCAGAGACCGTTAGCGGCTCGAGTCGGCGGAAGTCTTACGCAGATAATCGGCGTCGACATTTGGAGTTTCAGGTTGACGATTGGGTCTTCTTGAAGGTATCACCCATGAAGGGTGTGATGAGGTTCGGAAAGAAGGGGAAACTTAGCCCAAGGTACATTGGGCCTTACCAGATCATCCGTAGAGTAGGCAAGGTTGCCTATGAGTTAGATCTGCCATCGGATTTAGAGGCGGTACATCCGGTCTTCCATGTTTCTATGTTGAGGAAGTGTATCGGAGATCCATCGAGAGTTTTCCCAATGAAGCGAGTCCAGTGTGAGATGGGTTATCGTATGAGGAGAGTCCCATAGCGATACTCGATCGCCAGTCGCGATCGGACGAGGATGTGGCTTCCGTCAAAGTCTTGTGGCGAAATGATAATAGAGAGGAGATGACTTGGGAAGCAGAAGAAGACATGATGAATAAGTATCTTCACTTATTCCCTACACCTTCAGGTAATTCATTTCCCTTACTTACCAAGTTTTAATTGAAGTATTTTGCTTAAGTGCTACTATGTGGCCACGTGTGGCATTATTGGTATGTAGGGGTTGTAAAAGGAGACTATGTCGCTATCTATAAGATTGACTCCGAAAGAACATTCGGGGACGAATGTTTCTAAGGGGGAAGAATGTTACACCCCGAAATTCCAGGATATGTATATAAGAACATACGTAAGAAACTAGGATGCTAAAAGACTCATAGAATTTATCGGAATTATGGAAATATTGGGAAATGAAATATTACGACGAATGGGAGGGTGACACGTGTCACCCCCCCTTGGTTGGTCTTAGTCGAATTAGACCAAGGGCTAGAAGGTCTTTTGACCAAAGCTTGGATGAACAAGTCTTGCAAGCTCAAGCTTGAGATTATTGACTAAGTCAAAGAGTCCACTTGTCTTGATATTTAAATTCTTTCATCTAAGACCACACAAGTGTATTGATCTAGACCCTTCATTTAATTATATAAGCATACAAGTCTTCCACACTTAGAAAAATTTCAAGAAAACTTGTTCTTGTTCATTGAAGCTCTCGGGTTAGGCATCAACAAGAAGAGAAAAAATTTTGTTTGTGGTTCAATAATCCCAACACTTTAAACCAAGGTTCCTAAGGGTATTGTAAAGATATCTCAATAGAAAGATCCCGGAAAAGTTTGGTTTTTGCATTAGTCGCAAGGTGAAAACCTAAGTCGCTTTCATAGGTTTTGTTTGGAAATTGAAGGGAAGTTGTTTGTGAACTTTTAAGGTCTTCAAGTGGCGGATTGGAGTGTCAAGGAAAGGAGCTAAGTTTCTAAGGAGCGACTTCGGATCTTGAAGTTGGATTAAGGCTTGTCAAGGTAACAATCTTGTTCTCTTAGTGTTATAAGATTACATATTGTTGTAATTATGGATATAAACAAGCATGAGATATATATTGAAGATTGAAATGTTATGGATATTTGGATGGAATCCGAAAGTTGTATGTTTAACCTTAAGATTGTAATTTGATTTAGTTATTATTTAGTCGTCGCATGTTATCTAAAGAGAGGATTGTGGTTGTTATATCGATTGCGACTATATAACATGTTAGACTAAACAACTTGGATTAAAAAGGAATTGGAAAGGATTATATGTTGTTGCACCTATTAGCCGTGAATGGCATTGTCTTTTGGACTACTTTGACATCAATTGTGAGGCAGAATTTTACACGTCATGTTAGGCGTGTAATCCCCTTTTGTTAGCTATATTGTTGAGCCTTAAATGTGGCATGTTTGGTTATTGAATTCGGGTCTTGAAAAAGGTGGAAAAGTACGTAGAAACAAAGGAAGTGTTGTCCGATTTTCCGTAGAATTTGGTGACTTTACACTTAGAATATTCTACGTTTGAAGCTAGAGGTTAATAGACATATTATGGTCATTATAGGTTGGCATACTACGTACGGCATATTGGACTTAGCAAGTGGATTAAACCTAATAGGTATGTGGAACTTTCCTTATCTCTTGAGCATGAGTAGTTGTGAATGTATAGTACGGTAGACGTACGAGATTTAAATGAATTTAGTTTCATTTGATATCCTTGACTTGTTTTTTTAAGAATGTCCAAGTTAGTTGAGTTAGAGAATTAACTCACTTGTTTTAAAGGTTAAAGACTGTTATACCACGTAGTTCCAGAGTATGTATGTGAGGACGTACGTACAAATGTATAAGCCCTAATTAGGTTAAGGTTGAAGTTGAGAATTTCCAACGGAAAAGATTCTGAACCTTGTGAAGAAAATTTTACGTTTTTAATATTTTAACCAATTACGGATTTTTCCGAGAGATGAAATATTTTGGACCAATAGGAGGGCGACATGTGTCACCCCTAGGTGGCACATGTTGGACGATTTTCATGGGCAAGTGGCCAAGGCAAGTAGTCAAAGTCTTGCAAGATATTTGTGGGGCAAGTGGGAAGAGGGACCCACGCAAACACATGTCCCAATCTACACCATACACATGCTTCAATCCTAGCCCTTGGTTGTCCTATATAAACCCCTCTAGTTGATGAAATCTTCCACACTTAGTATATTTCAAGACTTGAAAATATTTCTCTCTCCCTTCTAGCTAGTTCTCGTCCAAGCCTCACTCTCTTAACCAAACATTGTCCAATAATTCTTAAGCTTCTAAGTGTTCTTCCTTAGTGTATTAGGAAGATTAGTAACCAAGAGTTAGACAAGATTTCACACCCTAACCTCTAAAAACTCCCCTTGGCCGAGAGCTTGCAAGTGTGGAACCTTAGTGTTCTTCACTTTTTGGAGTTAATTCTTGAAGAGAAGTTGGTTAGGAGCTTCTTAGGGTGACTTGTGGTGGATTGGAACATAAAGATTTGGAGCTAAAACTTGCTTAGGAGCGACTTTAAGAACTTGGATATTTTTGGGCTATTTGAGGTAGTGAACCTTAACCTCTTTGTGAAGTTGATTATTATACATATATTATAAGTATATTATGGAGTATAATATATGGAGTAAGGTTTGGAAAGATTTGGATCTTGTTAACTTGTTAAAAGAATTGGCATTTAGCCATTAAAATGGTAAAAATATATCCATTACTTGCTAAGAAGTTAATAACGAAGTAACTATAACTTATATTAAGATTGGAATATAAGTTGGAAGACTAATGAAGTAATTGGATAAGTAAAATTGTAAAAGTTGGCCAAGGACCCCAACTTAAGGATTGTATTTACTTTGGACTGTATTTACTTTGGACTGTATTTACTTTGGACTGTATTTACATTGTTGTTAAGGGGAAGATTGTTAATCGCGTTCCGTTTGGGCGTGTGATCCCCTTCTTTAATTATTGTTGTTGTTAAGGGGAAGATTGTTAATCGCGTTCCGTTTGGGCGTGTGATCCCCTTCTTTAATTATTATTGTTGTTAAGGGGAAGATTGTTAATCGCGTTCCGTTTGGGCGTGTGATCCCCTTCTTTAATTATTGTTGTTGTTAAGGGGAAGATTGTTAATCGCGTTCCGTTTGGGCGTGTGATCCCCTTCTTTAATTATTGTTGTTGTTAAGGGGAAGATTGTTAATCGCGTTCTGTTTGGGCGTGTGAACCCCTTCTTTAAATTTCGAAATTATTGCACCTTAAAGATAGTATGATTTATTACGGTTCGGGCCTTGAAAGAGATGGAAAAGTGAGTAGAAACGGGGGAAGTGCTGCCCAATTTTTCGTAGAAAAAGAGATCTTACTTAGAAGAATCCTACGTAGAACTAGAAGTTGATAAGCGTATTTTGGCTATTATAGGTTGACACTCTGCGCGCGACATATCCGACTTGGCAAGTGGATTTAGCCGAGGAGGTATGTGATTCTTCCTATCCCTTTGAGCATGATATTTGTGAAATATATATAGTACGGTAGACGTACGTGTGTTAACTAAATTTGGTTTCACTTTGATGTCTTTTGACTTGAGTTTTAAATAATAAGAATCTTGAATATTTCAAAAAGAGTTATGAATCATTTTTGGAAGAAAAAGTAATACTTGGTTTTAAAAAGCTTAAGTGTTATACTAGCTTTATGGAAAGTTAGGTATAACGACTTAAGAAAGATAAAAGGAACGGTTTACTTATTTGTTTATAAAAGCCTTGTAAAGATTTCTGAAGGTGTGGTAAGATGGTTTGGTAAGTAAACATGTTATGATGCTACGTGTGTTAGTATCTTGTGACGTTGTGTAAGGGGGTTTTTTATTGTGCTTATGTTGTTTAACGATAAGCCGTTGTGTTGTTATTATATCACTTACTCCCCTGATTTGTTACGAGTCGCGGGTTAGCTACCCCCGATGCGAGGAATACCTCATGCGGGTCCATGTGACCTATGCGGAGCTGCGGGAGTTCCAGGATGATCATTCCGGGTGTGTTACGCCGATGCGAGGAATACCTCATGTGGTCCATGTGTGGCCATGCGGACTGCGAGAGTCCAGGTTGATGCCGCGGGATATCTACCCCTGATGCGAGGAATACCTCATGCGGGTCCGAGGGACCTATGCGGACTACGGTAGTCCAGGATTAGGCTCGCATAATGATACTATGGGCGATTGTCCTTGCTTCGATCATTAGCAGCCTAGAAAAGACCAGTTATGTTACATCTATTTTACTCTTGTTTATGCTGTGGCACTATATGCAGTTAAATTGGGTTGTTTCGTACATATTTGTGAATTGGTTTTAAAATGTTATAATTTCGTTTCAGTACTTTACAGTTTCACATACTTGGTACCTGTTGTACTGACCTCCTTCGGGGGGCTGCGTTTGTCAAGACCTGCCCGGCCGTGGATGGTGCCTTACCTGTGCACCCAAGTAGTCATAAATCAGAGAAATCAGAGGAATATAAAACAACCATGATATGAAACAGTTTAAATAAGACACGCTTACGGGAAAAGCGCTTTCGCATATATGTATATAAGTACCCCAAAATGAGCGATTACATCCCAACCTTACAACAGTCTGGACCTGCACTAAGAGTTTAAAACAACAATGGCGGGACGGGGCCGCCCATACCCTGAATGCAAATATCTATAACGACAGGGGACCATACCAAAATGCTAAGACTCCGGAGAAACGGAGCTTTCCCAACGCTGAAACGGTGATCCTAAGAACGGGGATCAACAGTAGGAGTACTTTTATCTGCGGCATGAACGCAGCCCCCCGAAGGAGGTCGATCAGGTACCAAGTATGTGGCGAAAATGTAAATGAAATCATAGTAGTCTATATAAAGCGGGACATGTATGATAATCAAAACTACGATTCACAATAAATAGCGATCATGTCAAGTCGGGGACTCACGCCTCAAAGTCATCATAAAACCGTGCGGGGTAAATGCGAAGGCATAGCCGACTACTAAAACCAATACAAACAAGGTCGTAAATCGTATTATGAGATCTGCGGCCTGGAACTTCCGTAGCTCGCGTGGGCCACTCCAATGGCCCGCATGAGGTATTCCCGTCGAGGGTAGCCACTCCCGGCGTCATGGACTCGCCGTCGCGTAGCCACAACCGCGCGTGACCACAAGGGCGCGATACTAACTGGAACTCCGTAGTTCCGCAAGATACCATCTGCACTGCATAAGGTATTCTCGAATCATAGGTCACTAGACACTTTGAGTCTACCCGCATGGAGGCGGCTTAACCGGAATCATGAGTGATATAATATCAACATGACAGTTTATCGTTAAACAACCTAAGCACAATAAGGGAAAACCCCTTTACACAAACATCACAAGATACTAACTCACGTAGCATCCTAACATGTTTACTTATCAAGTCAACAAGAAAGTATTACAAGACTATCACAACTCATTACAATCAAGTTATTCACACAAGGTACTTTCTATATTAAGTTAACAAGTTCGGGTTTTTAGCCCCAAAGTACTTCATGTATTACTCTTTTAAAAGATCCGTTTCTTTCACAAAAGTCACACAATACCCGTAGTATAAAAATAAAGTGATTATCTTTTGAAGTAAATCAAAACATTTCTCTTTGTAAAATCAAGTAACAACATTCTTTTCCCAACGCTTAAGTTTGCCTAATTTCAATTACTCAAGTTTCTCATTTTCGAAAGGTTTCGTAGTTCATAGTTTTTAATCCTTTAAAACAATTTGAGAAACATATACCTTATGTGTGAGTAGGTTATTATTGTTCATAACAATCTTATTACAGCAGCCATGATCTAGGAAATGTAATATCATTTTGTCTCATCTTAGCTCCTATGCAGATGGAAGTTTCTACTGGTTTTAATAATACTTTATTAGTCAAAATATTTCCCTTTATTAGCGCTGCTGTGGTTTGTTCGACATTCATTCTGATCGGTAAAACATCATTCCTTTTGAAAACCAAAAATACTATTTACTCACGAATGAGGTTTCACACTTTTTCACATTAGTATAATTAAGTCAAGTCTCTTATTTTCTTAAATCATTAAATCATTCTTTTTATCACTCTTAAGCCGTTATACCTAACTTCCCATAAAGCTAGTATAACTCTTAAGCTTTTAAAACCAAGTGTTACTCTTAAAAAGGTTTCTTAATTCTTTTGAACTACTTCAGATTCTTTTTATTCAGGCTTAAGTCCGAAGACATTGCCGTAATTATTATTCAGGCTTAAGTCCGAAGACATTGCCGTAATTATTATTCAGGCTTAAGTCCGAAGACATTGCCGTTATTATTATTCAGGCTTAAGTCCGAAGACATTGCCGTAATTATTATTCAGGCTTAAGTCCGAAGACATTGCCGTAATTATTATTCAGTTAACACACGTACGTCTACCGTACTATATACATTGCAGCCATGATCTAGGAAATGTAATATCATTTTGTCTCATCTTAGCTCCTATGCAGATGGAAGTTTCTACTGGTTTTAATAATACTTTATTAGTCAAAATATTTCCCTTTATTAGCGCTGCTGTGGTTTGTTCGACATTCATTCTGATCGGTAAAACATCATTCCTTTTGAAAACCAAAAATACTATTTACTCACGAATGAAGTTTCACACTTTTTCACATTAGTATAATTAAGTCAAGTCTCTTATTTTCTTAAATCATTAAATCATTCTTTTTATCACTCTTAAGCCGTTATACCTAACTTCCCATAAAGCTAGTATAACTCTTAAGCTTTTAAAACCAAGTGTTACTCTTAAAAAGGTTTCTTAATTCTTTTGAACTACTTCAGATTCTTTTTATTCAGGCTTAAGTCAGAAGACATTGCCGTAATTATTATTCAGGCTTAAGTCCGAAGACATTGCCGTAATTATTATTCAGGCTTAAGTCCGAAGACATTGCCGTAATTATTATTCAGTTAACACACGTACGTCTACCGTACTATATACATATTCTTTAAAATATCATGCTCAAGAGGATAGGAAGAATCACATACCTTCTCGGCGAAATCCACCTGCCAAGTTGAATATGTCGTGCGCAGAGAATCGACCTATAACAGTCAAATACGTCTATCAACGTCTAGACTGTACTGTACAAAGCTCTAAGCAGAGGGTTCGCTATTCTATGGACATTTGGGCAGCACTTCCCTACCCGGTGAGCTACTCAAGTCTACTGTGAAAACAGTCCTATGTAAGTACAGTTCTATTATTCTTCTTTTAAACCTTCTACTGTGATATCAGTTCAATTCTATTCTTTAATATCCTTCTAAGTATTTATACTTATTCCTATACTTCTACAGTATGTATTTTCTAATTACAAAAGGAGGATAAGGTTATTTACCTCGGTAAGCCCAATAATATCCTAGATAAAAGTCGCGCCTGAGCAAGGTTTAGCTCCTAAGTTGTGCGCTCCGGTAGCTCCAAGAAAACCTTAGAAGTTCTTCACAACTTCTACTAAGGACTAAGGGATTTGGGCTAGGGTATTTTGGGCATTATAACAATACTAGAAGGCAACTTTTCAACCAAGGGAGGGGGTGTAGGTTTCGGCTAGGCTAGGGGGGGTTGCTCTCGGCTAGAGCTTCTCAAAGGGGAGGGGGTGTGGTGGACGAAAACAACAAGAGGGAGAGGGAGGGATTTGAGACTTAGAAAGATTGCTCAATTTAGGATGAAATAACTCTTCAACAAGGGGGGTATTTATAGGTCAAGGGATGGCCAACCAAGGGCCAAGATGGTGCCAAGTGCAAGGCAAGTGTAGGGTGAGGATTTAGGCAAGTGTCCTTGGCCAACTTGCACACAAAATATCCTACCAACTACATGACAAGAATGGCCATCCATTCGGCCCTAATGTCGTGTAACATCCATCAATGAGAGGGTGACAAGTGTCGCCCTCTCGTTGGTCCAACGTGTTGCGTCTCTCGGAAAAATCCGCAAAAATTAGAAATGACATAGCCGGAATTTATCCTACGCGAGTTTAGTAAAACGTTTCGTCGAAAAACGACTCTAATCGGGTGTTGTGCACAAAGTGAAATTCGGCCAAGCCACCTAGGGGGGGTGACACGTGTCGCCTCCTACTGCCCAAAATATTTCATCTTAGAAAATATCCACAATGGCCAAAATCTAGAAAACAAAGTGGGCCCTTAAAACCGTAAATTTTCTCCGTGGCCCACGTGACCATTTCAAAATAAAATTCCATAATTCTCTAAAATTCCAAGAAGTCCGAATACCAAATCTGGGAATCCAATTCCCATTAACGAACCTTTTTTCCTTCACAAAAACCGGAAACTTTTCCGTGGAAAAATCACCTCTTCCTTCCTTTCCAATTTCAATGTTGTATTCTCAAATGCGTCGCCCTCGCATACATACCAGGAACTACGGGTATAACATTCTCCTCCTTAGAAACATTCGTCGAATGTTCCTTCTGTATCAAAACAAGCAGCGCCGATATAGTCCTTCGCTATACTTACGGAAACAACCATGCCACACCTGGCCACAACACAACAAGCGCACATACTTATCTCCAAGTCCACGAGGAATCACCTCAATCACAAAAGAAACTCCTACTCGAGGTCTAAAAGATACTCCTTCGACCTACTCTTTACAAACGAAATGATCACACCTATGCATGTAATACATGCCGCTTCTTCCTTTCTCGTACCCTTCTTGTACACTCGAACTCTTTCTCATAACTTACCATGTTTCAGATCGCTTCCTACCGACTGAGCTGCCAATGACCTCTTACGGATAAGCTTCACTTTATTCACGCCCCTTGAACAAGTGCGAACCAATTATCGCACTCGCACATCGAATCAATCGATCGGCAATCTTACACTAGCGCTTATAAAAGGCTCCAAACGGCGACACGAATACTGAAATGGTAGCTATAAAATACATACTCAACAAGAGGCGAAGAGTCCTTACGCCTACTCCGAAATCCAAACAACGGCAGGGTGAATGCGACACTGAGATTCACCTGAGTTCCTAACCTTGCCTGGTAACTCTTCCAGAAAAGAAACAGCCGCAACTTGGACTCCCCTGTCAGCCATAAGGTGAAGGTAGGAACCCCGTGCAGCCTTACAACCTTCTTGAAATAATCATCTCGCAACTTACTACCGAGTACACGGTTTGACTAAAAGATAAGACGGGTTGACCCCATCGGCCCGACTACTGGTCGAACACATCCACGAACTCGTACAATGGTTAACTAAACCTGGGCCTAACACCCTCGTGATCCTAACACAAAGCGGGACCACCACAAACTAACCCCATCACCAAACAGGGCGTGGGTCGACCCGCAACACGGCCTCAACCCGACCCGGCAACGCGCAAAACACTAGCTCCCTGATTCGGAACAATACCACTAATCACGTTACGAAAACCTAGCGGTCTTCTAAGCTCAACTACCCTCTTTCGTTTCACAACACTCAGGGATTCATCCCACAAAAATATCTCACGTATACTATGCACCTCGATAAGGGTCAAACACGAAGTAATTCTTTTACCAAAGATGGCCTCGCCTCTATGGTCCCTACGTATACATTCTAAGGCTCCCACTTTCTCTATCCCCCAATCTTTCCCGACTAACTAATCATGATTCCCAATCACAGTTAACACAATGCTATCTGAAAATAATACTTAAGATATTCGCTACACATATAAATCTCTAAAGGGTTAAGGATATACAGTATCTACGCAACTTCCCAGTCGTACTAATCAATCATACTGCTGTGCATTGAGGAAGGTGATGAACTATCCATTGATCCCGAAGGCTGAGTCCCTACATCCCCTCCAACTCTGGTTGGACAATCTCTCGCAAAATGGCCCTACTGGCCGCAAACATAACAAGTCGACGAAGCACGACACTCCGCGATGACATCGACCAGCGGCCACACCGAGGTGGGGTGGCCTCACAGCTAACACCCTTCCTCTCCGCACCAGAATCAGAATCGATCCGGTAGGTGAGTCTTCCTACTTGCATCCTTCCTCATAGAACATTCCTCGCCATATGGCTCGACGGCGCAAAAAACAAGCACGATAAATAGACGGCACTTCCCGGGATGACGCCTGCCACACTGTGAACACTGAGGAAAAACTGAACCCTGTGGAGGGACACTCTTCACTGGCGGAGGCGTATGTCTAATCTGCTGCTGAGGCGGTTCGCCTCGAGAGTTACCAAATGATCCTGCCAATCGGGCCCTCTTCTGCTGATCTTGTTTAATCTGTCGATCTCTACCTCTCGGCCAGCGCACATAATCTGAGCATGGCTTTGGCTCGTTCGATCAAGAGCTACTTCCTCACAACCCTTCTTTAGATAAACATCAATATCCTTGGTATACCGGTACATAAAATACTCTCTGGCTGCCAAGTCCCTTGCTAATGTAGGCCGTTGTTATACCGCTTTTTCCAGTATATGCGTATGGACGTCGTCTGAATTTGAGCCTTAGGCTAGGCAGTGGAGTCGAAAATTGGGCACAAGCGCCGATTAGAGTCGTTTTCTGACGAAACGTTTCCACAGCTTACGATGGGAAAATTCCGGCTATGTCATTGAGGATTTTTGCGGATTTGTCCGGCGACGGAACATTTTGGACCAACGGGAGGGTGACACTTGTCACCTCGTTGACGGCAAAGAGGAGGCTTGGCCTTGGCCGATTGGCTCCCTCTTTTGTGCCTTGCTTTGTGGCTTGTTTTGTGGAGTGTTTTGTGGAGTGTTTTGTGGGTGCACTTGGCTTGATCTTGGCCTTACACTTGCCTTGCACATGGCTTGATCTTGGCCATTGGTTGGCTTTTGGTTTTGCTATAAATACCCCCTCTCTTTGAAGACTTCTTCATCCACTCTTCACTTGCCTAAGTCTTGAGAACCCCTCCCCTCCCTCTTGTTGACTCTCGTCCAAGAGCTCCTCTCCCCCTTGAAAGTGGCCTTTGGCCGTGAGGTCTCCCCCTTGTGAGGTCTAGCCGTGGGGTACCCCCCCCCTAGCCTAGTTGTTTTCGTATAATACCCCTTGTTGTGGTATAGAAATACTCCCCTAGTATTGTTATAATGCCCAAAATACCTTAGCCTTGTACCTTGTAGTATTCCAAAGATACCTCTTTACGTAGAGTCCGGAAATACTACCTTTTGTCCTTTTAGTCTCAAACCGAAACCCTAAGGAAATCTTCATAGTTGGTTGAAGTATGTGAGTAGAAGTTGGTTAGAACTTCTAAGGGTTGTTTGGAGTGGTTTGGGCGCGAGTGGAGCTAAACCTTGCTCAGGAGCGACATTAAACTCGGATAATTTTGGGCTTATCGAGGTAATTATCTTGTCCTCTATTGTAATTGGAAATTACATGTTTGGTTGACTATATAGTTGTTGTATACTATATATGGAACTACTTAGTATTCGATGTCTTTTGACTTAAGCTGAAGAATAAAGAATCTGAATCGTATTTACATAGGGTGTATGTGGTAGACTTGTGTAGTATTCTTGAGTAGAATTGTACACGTCCGGGTAGGCGTGTAAACCCCACGGTTGGCTTGGTAGCGGCCTCGATAGAGGAGGAGATTTCTGTTGTTGCGGGAGAGTCTTCGAATTTTACGTAGAAAGATAGAACTTGTGTTTTGGGGTTAATAGACGTTTGTGACCTTTATAGGTGAAAGTACTAAGAGTAGCGTATTCTACTCGAGGAGTGGAAAGGGCTAGCAAGGTTGTAGTACTTGGAGCTTTTGCTTATTGTTGATAATCGTCGCGAGGTATGTGAACCTCTTCCTATCCTTTCTAGCATGATTGTTGTGAACTATGTAGTGCGGTGAGCGTACATGTGCTAAGTGATTTGGTTGGTTTAAAACATAGGGTGTTATAATAGCTTTATGGGAAGTTAGTTATAACGACCTTATGTAAGTGAAAATGGTTTCTTGATGTTAGAAGTTAAGAGACTTGATCTTATAAGATAAGAGACTTAACTTATTTGTTTTAATGTGGATGTTTGTGTGAAACCTCATTCGTGAGTAATGAGTACTTGGTTTTAAAGGGATAATGTTTCTTGATTTCGGAATCGGAATGTGTATCGACAGACCACTGCAGCGTTAATAAAGGAAAATGTATTGAATAATGATGTGTTGTATTAAAACCGGTAGAAACCTCCATCTGCATAGAAGCTAAGATAAGACAAAATGATATTACATTTTCTAGATCATGGTCATTTGTAATAAGATCGTTATAAACAAGAATAAACTACTCACATATATGACATATGTTACTCAATTGTTCTAAAAGGAATCAAGTGATTAAGTTTGGGAACTATGAAACCATTTGAAAATGAGAAGCTTGAGTAATTGAAACTAGGCAAGCTGGAACTTAGGAAAGAATGTTGTTACTTGATTTTGAAAAAAGAAGGTGGGTTGGTCATTCTAATACTACGGGTATCGGGTGACTTTTATAACGATAATGGATCTCTTTTAAAGAACTTAACGTATGTAGTACTTTGGGGTTAAAACGGACTTTGGCATAAAATGAAAGTACTTTGAGTTGTGTGAAACTTGCCTATGCTTGTTGTTGTGAAACTTGCCTATGCTTGTTGTTGTGAAACTTGCCTATGCTTGTGATGATAGCCTTTATTGTACAAGCGTTGTGTTTACGTGTTAGCGTCTCGATAGAGTCGGTTGGTAGTTGAGAACTTACTTGGATGTCTGCGGCGTGCGGAGAAATTCCGCAGATGCGTTCGCGTTGATAGTATTATTGTCGTTAATCGCTTTGGACATCTTGACACGATCGTGGCGCGCGGGTATGCTTCCATTTTGGTTAAGGTCTTGTGGTTAATCGCTCTGGATATCTCGACACGATGCGTGGCGCGCGGGTATGTTTCCATTTCGATTATCGCCTTGTGATTTCCTTTTGGACATCGACCGACGATCGTGGCGCTGCGGGTATCGTCCATTTGGAAAGTTGTCTTATTGTTTTCCTTTGGACATCGACACGCGATCGTAGCGCGGGTATGCTTCCATTTGGATTCTTTGTCTTGTTGTTGAGGTCACATGGACATGTCTACACCGATCACGGTCCGGGGCATGTGGCCGTGGGACATTGGTATTATGGTTGCATCATGGACATGTCTACACCGATGCAGATTAGGGCATGCGGCCATGTCACGAACTCGATTGATGTTGTGGGCGTGAGACCCATAGTTATATTGGAGTGATGATTTTATGTGGTGAGCGTAGTTTGGTTATCATACATGTCTCTGCTTTATATAGACTAGTATGATTTCATTCTGATATTATGCAGTTTCACATACTTGGTACTGTTATCGACCTCCTTGAAGTGCGTTAAATCCGCGAGTAGAGGTACATCGATCGTGGATCCTCGCTCATAGGATCACGATTCAGTAGCATTTGAAGCTCCGTTTCTCGGAGGCTTATCTTTGGTAGGTGTTCCACGAGTTGTAGGTTCTTGTACATTCGGGGGTATGGCGAGCCACTGTCCGTCATAGTCATGTATATCTTAAGTGCATGAATCTTGTTGTGGGCGGGGTTGTAAAAGGATTAAAGCATTCGAGTTTTATGTATATCTTGAAGGCAACCGTTTTGGTTGCTTTGTTTATTTATTATATCTCTTGTATAATGACTCATGTTGTATGTTCCGCTGATTTTCTCGATGTATGTATCGCTAGGGTGCGGGGTAAGGCACGATGCGAACCGGGCAGTCGTTACAAAAGTGGTATCGAGCGATTAATCCTCGGAAAGTGTCTGCACCGTGTCTAGTAGAGTCTTGATTATCGATGTGTTGTGCACCATCTATAATCGAGGAGGCTGAGACATTTAGGATTAGTTTCCATTCTTCTCATTACGAGATCGTGCCTTAGAGTTGTGTTGTAAGTTGGACCCCTCGGCGTATCTCGTTTTTACGATTATGCCTCCGCAAGGCAACCAGAGCCCGAAGAAGGGCAAGGCGGCCGAGTGCTGCTAGTGAGATCTGAGAGATGCAGCGCGAGCCCGACGATACGAGTTGTGCTTGACGGCGGGTTACGTGCGCCGCCCGGCCCAGCGAGAGGTTAGAGCGCGGCAATGGCTGCGAGACCGCGATACTGAGCCTCCAGTCCGCGATGCAGGCGGAGGAGATGGGTTACAAGGAGATGGCGATTCTTTGGCGAGTCGTGGCGAATATGAGGATAAATTTGGATCACGGCGATTCAGTTCGATAGCACGATGGTTCACCCCGGCGAGATAGTTTGAGGCTACGGGACTTTACGAGTTGTAGCCGCGAGTTTTACGGGTCGAGGCACGAGGATGATCCGCAGGAGTTCATCCGGCGATTCTGACGGATCATGCGGGTGATCAAGCTTGAGACCGAGTGCGTGACCTTTGGTTCGCATCGTTTGCGTGATACATGATCGATTGGTTTGATTCATGGGAGCTTTCGGGAGAGCATGCACCTCCAGCGGTATGGGATGAGTTTTGGGGCTTTCTCACGCTTCTTGCCTCGCGGATGAGGAGGCACGCGGTAAACGATTTTTGTTCTTGAGGCAGAGAGCGCTGTCGGGAGTACAATGTCGAGTTCGATTCTTTGGCTCGATATGTCCACTGCGCTAGTTGCGAATATGGAGGATAGGGTGCATCGCTACGTCAGGCTAGATGATTATATGGTGAGTCTTGTTGGGTGTTTCTCTTGGTGGGCATGGACATTGCCGCGTGCGAGCTCATGCACTAGGATGTGAGTGCGGAGGGTCGACGGAATGACTGGATCGCGAGAAGAGGGCGGGGCGGCAGGTCCTTTGGTGGCTTTCGAGGCGGACCGCCTCGTGTGAGCTAGTTATATACCCCAGCGATGCAGTGGTCCTCCACCGTCTTGAGGCGGTCGGGGCTCGAGGTTGATTTTGGCGAAGCGGGGTGTTAACGGTGAAGCCACCCCTACCTCGTTGTGACCATTGTGGTAGACTCCATTTTGGAGAGTGTCGTGCTAGATTGGGAGTTTGTTTTGCATGCGGCCAGCAGGGCCATTTGCGAGAACTGTCTATCAAGGAAGCGCGGATGTTACGACTCGACGCCGAGGATCTGTGGCTGGTTCATCACCTTCTACAGCTATGCGCCCTGCAGGGCAGGCCTATGATTAGAGTGGAGCGGTAGCTTCAGGTATATCCTTAACCCTCTAGAGTTTTGGTATGCTTGTTATGATGATCTCATTATTGTGTGCTATGTACGGATAGCATTGTGATATGTGTGAGTTAGAATGCATGGTTAGTTGGAAGGATACGTATGGAGGCATGGTAAGTGTGAACCTTAGACTATGTCACGACTGAGACCTTAGGGGTAAGGTCGTCTTGAGTTAAAGATTTATTTTTGACCCTTATCAGAGTAGTAGTATACGTGGGATTTATTTGTGTGATAAGTCCGTGGGTAGTGTGAGATGGAAGTGGTAGCTTTCATGATGTGAATTAGTAAGATTGTTCCGGATCGGGGAACAAGAGTTTGGCGCGGTTGGGGGGTCGGGTTGAGGACCATTTGCGGGTCAACAGTAACCGGTTTGGGGTAAGTCGGTTCGGGTGGTCCCGCCAGTGGTAGGTCACGAGGATGCTAGGCCCAAGTTTGTATGATCATCGTATGAGTTCGTGGACGCGTTCGACCGAGCGGTTCGTAAAGGCGGGAATGGCCTTAAGGAAGTTTGAGGTTAGTAAGATGACCAAGTTTGGAGGTAGTGACTCGGAGATTTTCGGAGCGGAAGTAATGACGGAAGTATGGTACGTACTGGGAGAGTTCAAGCGTTCGAGAAGGGCACGACGAGTAAGGAAAGAAGAGGACGTATGTTATTTCGTGGCCAAGCTGTGGCATTGGCAACTTGTTAGAGGAACTTTATCGTTATTCGACTTGAGAAGGAACATTCGGACGAATGTTTCTAAGGAGGAGAATGTTATACCCGTTTTCCGGTATGCGTATGGACGTGCGTGAGAAATTTGAGCCTTAGGATAGGCATTGGATTCGAAATTTGGGCACAGTGCGATTAAGTCGTTTCGACGAAACGTTTCCACGACTTACGTTGGGAAAATTCGGCTATGTCATTTAGTATTTTTGCGGATTTTTAGAAGCGACGGAACATTTTTGGACCAACGGAGGTGACACTTGTCACCTCGTTGACAAAGAGGAGGCTTGGCTTGGCGATTGGCTCCTCTTTTGTGCCTTGCTTTGTGGCTTGTTTTGTGGAGTGTTTTGTGGAGTGTTTTGTGGGTGCACTTGGCTTGATCTTGGCCTTACACTTGCCTTGCACATGGCTTGATCTTGGCCATTGGTTGGCTTTGGTTTTGCTATAAATACCCTCTCTTTGAAGACTTCTTCATCCACTCTTCACTTGCCTAAGTCTTGAGAACCCTCCTCCCTCTTGTTGACTCTCGTCCAAGAGCTCCTCTCCCTGAAAGTGGCCTTTGGCGGGTGAGTCTCCCCTCCCCTTGAGGTCTAGCAGTAGGGTACCCACTAGCCTAGTTGTTTCGTATAATACCCTTGTTGTGGTATAGAAATACTCCTAGTATTGTTATAATGCCCAAAATACCTTAGCCTTGTACCTTGTAGTATTCCAAAGATACCTCTTTACGTAGAGTCGGAAATACTACCTTTTGTCCTTTAGTCTCAAACCGAAACCCTAAGGAAATCTTCAGTTGGTTGAAGTATGTGAGTAGAAGTTGGTTAGAACTAAGGGTTGTTTGGAGTGGTTTGGGCGCGCGCAGTGGAGCTAAACCTTGCTCGGGAGCGACATTAAACTCGGATAATTTTGGGCTTATCGAGGTAATTATCTTGTCCCTCTATTGTAATTGGAAATTACATGTTTGGTTGACTATATAGTTGTTGTATACTATATATGGAACTACTTAGTATTCGGCGATGTCTTTTGACTTAAGCCTGAAGAATAAAGAATCCAGCTGTATTTACATAGGGTGTATTGCGGTAGACTTGTGTAGTATTCGAGTAGAATTGTACACGCCCGGTAGGCGTGTAAACCCCCTGGTTGGCTTGGTAGCCGGCCTCGATAGAGGAGGAGATTTACGCTGTTGCGGGGGGGGGGAGGTGCTGCCGAATTTTCTGTAGAAAGATAGAACTTGTGTTTTGGGGTTAATAGACGTTTGTGACCTTTATAGGTGAAAGTACTAAGAGTAGCGTATTACTCGAGGAGTGGAAAGGGCTAGCATGGTTGTAGTACTTGGAGCTTTTGCTTATTGTCGATAATCGTCGCGAGGTATGTGAACCTCTTCCTATCTTTTCTAGCATGATTGTTGTGAACTATGTATGCGGTGAGCGCATGTGCTAAGTGATTTGGTTGGTTTAAAACATAGGGTGTTATAATAGCTTTATGGGAAGTTAGTTATAACGACCTTATGTAAGTGAAAATGGTTTCTTGATGTTAGAAGTTAAGAGACTTGATCTTATAAGATAAGAGACTTAACTTATTTGTTTTAATGTGGATGTTTGTGTGAAACCTCATTCGTGAGTAATGAGTACTTGGTTTTAAAGGGATAATGTTTCTTGATTTGGGAATCGAATGTGTATCGACAGCACCAACTGCAGCGTTAATAAAGGAAAATGTATTGAATAATGATGTGTTGTATTAAAACCGGTAGAAACCTCATCTGCATAGAAGCTAAGATAAGACAAAATGATATTACATTTTCTAGATCATGGTCTTGTAATAAGATCGTTATAAACAAGAATAAACTACTCACATATATGACATATGTTACTCAATTGTTCTAAAAGGAATCAAGTGATTAAGTTTGGGAACTATGAAACCATTTGAAAATGAGAAGCTTGAGTAATTGAAACTAGGCAAACTGGAACTTAGGAAAAGAATGTTGTTACTTGATTTTGAAAAAAAGAAGGTGGGTTGGTCATTCTAATACTACGGGTATCGGGTGACTTTTATAACAGTAATGGATCTCTTTTAAAAGAACTTAACGTATGTAGTACTTTGGGGTTAAAACCCGGACTTTGGCATAAAATGAAAGTACTTTGAGTTGTGTGAAACTTGCCTATGCTTGTTGTTGTGAAACTTGCCTATGCTTGTTGTTGTGAAACTTGCCTATGCTTGTGATGATAGCCTTTATTGTACAAGCGTTGTGTTTCTGTGTTACCGCGTCTCTCGATAGAGGGTCGGTTGACTGGTTGAGAACTTACTTGGATGTCTTGGCGTGTGGAGAAATTCCGCAGTGCGTTCGCATTGATAGTATTATTGTCGTTAATCGCTTTGGACATCGACACGACGCGTGGCGCGCGGGTATGCTTCCATTTTGGTTAAGGTCTTGTGGTTAATCGCTCTGGATATCTCGACACGATCGTAGCGCGCGGGTATGTTTCCATTCGATTATCGCGCGTGATTTCCTTTTGGACATACCGACACGATGCGTAGCGCTGCGGGTATCGTCCATTTGGAAAGTTGTCTTATTGTTTTCCTTTGGACATACCGACACGATCGTAGCGCTGCGGGTATGCTTCCATTTGGATTGATGTCTTGTTGTTGAGGTCACATGGACATGTCTACACCGGCGCAGAATTCCGGGGCATGTGGCCATGGACATTGGTATTATGGTTGCATCATGGACATGTCTACACCGATGCAAGATTCCGGCATGCGCCATAATGCGAACTCGATTGATGTTGTGGCGTGAGACCCATAGTTATATCGAGTGATGATCGCTTTATGTGCGAATCAGAGTTTGGTTATCATACATGTCTCCCGCTTTATATAGACTAGTATGATTTCATTTACTGATTGTACAGCCACATACTTGGTACTGCTTGACCTCCTTCGGGGCTGCGTTCATGCCGCAGTAGAGGTACATCGGCCGTGGATCCTCGCCATGTGATCACGGTCAACATTTGAAGCTCCGTTTCTCGAGGCTTATCTTTGCAGGTGTTCCCGAGTTGTAGGTTCTTGTACATTCGTGGGTATGGCGGGCCCTGTCCGTCATAGTCATCAGATATCTTAGAGTGCGTAGTAATCTTGCTGTGGGCGTGGTTGTAAAAGGATTAAACTGCTCGTTTTATGATATACCTTGAAGGCAACCGCTTTGGTTGCCTGTTTATTTATTATATCTCTTGTATAATGACTCATGTTGTATGTTCCGCTGATTTTCTCTGATGTATGTATCGCTAGGGTGCCCGGGGTAAGGCACCAGTAACGGGCCCCGGAACGGGTCGTTACAGCCGTCTCCTTCCAATCCATATTTTCTTCTCCAAGTCGTGGAACTGAAAGTCCAGATGTCATGGCCGCAGAGAATCCGCCGCCAGGCAAACTCTGCTGCCTGGCGACGCCTCCGAACTCCTCAGACAAGCATCACCTCAGTGATGATTGGGCTCAGGTTCTTCTAAATATCTCAGATTTACTCGCAGCCTCCTACTGCTTGCCTTTCCGCCCGGGTTGCCTTACGTGAGGCATAATCACATGTAAAAGGAATACGTTAGAGGTCCAACTTATAACACGACTCTAAAGCACGATCTCAGAGTGAGAAGAATGGAAACCAATCCTAAATATCCTATAGCCTCACGATTATTGGTGTGGTGCACAACACACCGATAATCAAGACTTACTAGATACTCAGAGACACTTTCCGAGGATTAATCGCTCGATACCACTTTGTCAAGACCTGCCCGGTTCGTGGATCGTGCCTTACCCGGCACCCAAGTAGTCATACATCGAGAAATCGTGGAATATAAAACAACCAAGATATGAAACAAGATAAATAAGACACGCTTCTGGAAAAGTTGCCTTTAAGATATATGTATATAAGTACCCCAAAATGAACAGTTATATCCCAACCTTACAACAGTCTACAGACTCTAAGAGTTTAAAACAACAATGGCGGATGGGGCCCCGCCATACCCTGAATGCAAATATCTATAACGACAGGACCATACCAAAATGCTAAGACTGAGAAACGGAGCTTTCCCAACCAAACGGTGATCCTAAGAACGGATCAACGAGGAGTACTTTTACTGCAGATGAACGCACTCCGGGCGAGGTCAAGACAACAGTACCAAGTATGTGAAATCAAAATATCAGTAAATGAAATCATAGTAGTCTATATAAAGTGAGACATGTATGATAATCAAAACTACGATCAATAAATAAGCGATATGTCAAGTCGTGACTCACGCCTCAAAGTCATCATAAAATCAGACGGTAAGTACGAAGGCATAGCCGACTACTAAAACCTACAAGATAAACAAGGTCAGAATCAGATTACGAGATCTGCTTGCAGACCGTCACATGATCAAAGCCGCCACTCGCGCGCAGATCTAATGCGCGCGTCAGCCCCGAACTTCCCGTAGCTCTGCATGGGCCACTCCAATGGCCCGCATGAGGTATTCCCCGCATCGAGGGTAGCTACTCCCCGGCAGCGTCCTGGACTCGCCGTCCGTATGGCCACAAATACCGCATGACCACAAGCGGCCGTGATACTAACCTCGAACTCCGTAGTTCCAAGATAGGCCATACTGCACTGCATAAGGTATTCTCGAATCATAGGTCACTAGACCTCGAGT
The DNA here is from genome assembly GCA_029844215.1 of Przewalskia tangutica. Lineage (NCBI taxonomy): Eukaryota > Viridiplantae > Streptophyta > Magnoliopsida > Solanales > Solanaceae > Przewalskia > Przewalskia tangutica. The sequence continues at coordinate 49,323,935 of CM056730.1, forward strand.
CTACCCCGCATCGGAGGGCAGCTTAACCCCCGGAATCATGAGTGATATAATATCAACATGACAATTTATCGTTAAACAACCTAAGCACAATAAGGGAAAACCCCTTTACACAAACATCACAAGATACTAACTCACGTAGCATCCTAACATGTTTACTTATCAAGTCAACAAGAAAGTATTACAAGACTATCACAACTCATTACAATCAAGTTATTCACACAAGGTACTTTCTATATTAAGTTAACAAGTTCGGGTTTTTAGCCCCAAAGTACTTCATGTATTACTCTTTTAAAAGATCCGTTTCTTTCACAAAAGTCACACAATACCCGTAGTATAAAAATAAAGTGATTATCTTTTGAAGTAAATCAAAACATTTCTCTTTGTAAAATCAAGTAACAACATTCTTTTCCCAACGCTTAAGTTTGCCTAATTTCAATTACTCAAGTTTCTCATTTTCGAAAGGTTTCGTAGTTCATAGTTTTTAATCCTTTAAAACAATTTGAGAAACATATACCTTATGTGTGAGTAGGTTATTATTGTTCATAACAATCTTATTACAGCAGCCATGATCTAGGAAATGTAATATCATTTTGTCTCATCTTAGCTCCTGCACGGATGGAAGTTTCTCTTGGTTTTAATAATACTTTATTAGTCAAAATATTTCCTTTATTAGCGCTGCGTGGTTTGTTCGACATTCATTCCGACGCAGAAACATCATTCCTTTTGAAAACCAAAAATACTATTTACTCACGAATGAGGTTTCACACTTTTTCACATTAGTATAATTAAGTCAAGTCTCTTATTTTCTTAAATCATTAAATCATTCTTTTTATCACTCTTAAGCCGTTATACCTAACTTACCATAAAGCTAGTATAACTCTTAAGCTTTTAAAACCAAGTGTTACTCTTAAAAAGGTTTCTTAATTCTTTTGAACTACTTCAGATTCTTTTTATTCAGGCTTAAGTCCGAAGACATTGCCGTAATTATTATTCAAGCTTAAGTCCGAAGACATTGCCGTAATTATTATTCAGGCTTAAGTCCGAAGACATTGCCGTAATTATTATTCAGTTAACACACGTACGTCTACCGTACTATATACATATTCTTTAAAATATCATGCTCAAGAGGATAGGAAGAATCACATACCTTCTCGACGAAATCCACCTGCCAAGTTGAATATGTCGCGCGCAGAGAATCAACCTATAATACCAACACGCCTATCAACGTCAGCATCAGATCGCATAAAAGCTCTAGCGCAGGGTTCGCTATTCTATGGACATTTGGGCAGACTTCCTACCGGTGAGCTACTCAAGTTCATCGTGAAAACAATCCATGTAAGTACGCTTTCTATTATTCTTCTTTAAACCCTTCTACTGTGATATCGCTCAATTCTATTCTTTAATATCCTTCTAAGTATTTATACTTATTCCTATACTTCTACAGATGTATTTTCTAATTACAAAAGGAGGATAAGGTTATTTACCTCGTAAGCCCAATAATATCCTAGATAAAAGTCGCACTGAGCAAGGTTTAGCTCCTAAGTCAGGCGCTCCCAGAGTCTAAGAAAACCTTAGAAGTTCTTCACAACTTCTACTAATGACTAAGGGATTTGGGCTAGGTATTTTGGGCATTATAACAATACTAGAAGGCAACTTTTCAACCAAGGGAGGGGGTAGGTTTCGGCTAGGCTAGGGGTTGCTCTGCCAGAGCTTCTCAAAGGAGGGGGTGTGGTGGACGAAAACAACAAGAGGAGAGGGAGGGATTTGAGACTTAGAAAGATCGCTTCAATTTAGGATGAAATAACTCTTAAACAATGGGGGTATTTATAGGGCAAGGGATGGCCAACCAAGGGGGAAGATGGGGCCTAGTGCAAGGCAAGTGTAGGGTGAGGATTTAGGCAAGTGTCCTGGCCAACTTGCACACAAAATATCCTACCAACTACATGACAAGAATGGCCATCCATTCGCCCTAATGTCGTGTAACATCCATCAATGAGGGTGACAAGTGTCGCCCTCTCGTTGGTCCAACGTGTTGCGTCTCTCGGAAAAATCCGCAAAAATTAGAAATGACATAGCCGGAATTTATCCTACGCGAGTTTAGTAAAACGTTTCGTCGAAAAACGACTCTAATCGGGTGTTGTGCACAAAGTGAAATTCGGCCAAGCCACCTAGGGGGGTGACACGTGTCGCCCTCCTACTCGTCCAAAATATTTCATCTTCCGAAAATATCCACAATGGCCAAAATCTCGAAAACAAAGTGGGCCCCACAAAACCGTAAATTTTCTCCCGTGGGCCCCACGTGACCATTTCCGAAAATAAAATTCCATAATTCTCTAATATTCCAAGAAGTCCGAATACCAAATCTGGGAATCCAATTCCCATTAACGAACCTTTTTCCTTCACAAAAACCGGAAACTTTTCCGTGGAAAAATCACATCTTCCTTCCTTTCCAATTTCAATGTCGTATTCTCGTACGTACGTCCTCGCATACATACCCTGGAACTACGGGGTATAACAGCGTTCATGTCGCAGGTAGAGGTACTCCAGTTGTTGATCCCCGCTCCTAAAATCACCGTTCTGCTTTTGGGAAAGCCCCGTTTCTCCGGAGGCTTATCTTTTGGGTATGATTTTCCCTGTCACTGTAGATTTGTGTACATTCAGGGGTATGGTGGGGCCCTGTCCCGTCATAGTTGTTTACATTCTTAGTGGTCTGTAGTCCTGTTCTAAATTTGGGATGTAACTGTTCAGTTTTGGGTATATATATACAGCCGAAAGATAACTTTTTCTTGATTAAACTGTTTCTCATTTTACACTGTTTTATGGTTGTAAGTTTATATTCCGCTGGTTACTCTGATGTATGTCTACTTGGGTGCCCGGGTAAGGCACCAGTCACGGGCCCGGGAACGGGTCGTGACAAAAGTGGTATCAGAGCATTTAATCCTCGGAAAGTGTCTACAGACCGTATCTAGTAGAGTCTTGATTATCGGGGTGTTGTACACCACACCAATAATCAGGAGGCTACAGGATATTTAGGCTTTGTTTTCATTCTTCTCACTCTGAGATCGTGCCTTAGAGCTGTGTTATAAGTTGAATTCTTTCTAACACATTCTTATGTACCAGCTATGCCTCCACGCAAGGCAACCCGGGCCCAGAAGGGCAAGGCGGTGAGGAGTCGCTAGTAGACACGAGGGCCACGAGGCACAAAGCATCGAGACCACAATACCGCGCCTCACCCCACACCGAGCAGAGATGGGTTACTGAGGAGATGGCCCGATTACTAGCCAGATCGTGGCGACAGGATAAGCCGGACGCAGCAGCCCCGAAGAGTACCCATGGTTCACCCGAGGTCGGATAGTTTGAGACTACGATTTCTCGAGTCGCACCGCGAGTTCTACGGCCGAGGCACGAGGATGATCCGCAGGAGTTCATCCGACGCCACGGATCGAGAGTGATCAAGGCTTCGGAGACTGAGTCGGTGGTCTTAGGTTCGCATCGGCTGCGTGATACTGCAGTCGACTGTTTCGATTCGTGGGAGCTGTCCCGGGGAGAGCATGCACCTCCCGCTGTTTGGGATGAGTTCTCTGAGGCATTCCTTGACCATTTCTTGCCGCCACAGATGAGGAGGGCACGGGCCGACAGATTTTTGATGCTGAGACAGAGAGGGTGTACGGTTCGGGAGTACAACATGGAGTTCGACTCGTTGGCTCGATATGTCGTTGTGTTAGTGGCAGACATGGAGGATAGAGTGCACCGCTACGTCACCGGGCTCGATGACTATTTGGGAGAGGGTTGCTCGGGTGTAGCACTTCAGCCGGGCATAGACATTTCCCGCATGCAGGCTTATGCACTAGGATGTGAGGAGCGTAGAGGCCGACGGATTGACAGATATCAGCAGCAGAAGAAGGCCAGGACGGCAGGGTCTTTTGGTAGCTCTCGGGGCGGACGGTCTCAGCAGCAGACTAGATTTGCACCTCAGCCAGCTCAGAGCACTCCTACACCGTCTTCAGGGCAGCCAGGGTATTCGGGGGCAGGTCAGGGCCCCAGGGCTTCGGACTTCCAGGGCAGCAGGGATACTAACCGATCGAGACCACCCTCCTCTCAGTATGGCCGATGCGGTAGATCCCATTTCGGGAGATGTGGTGATACCTCAGGAGCTTGTTATACTTGTGGCCAGCAGGGTCATATTTCGAGGAACTGTACGACCAGAGGCAGTGCAGATGGTAGGGCTCAGCCTACATGGTCTTTTGCCGGGTCTTCATCTCCTACAGTTACTCGCCCCGGAGGGCAAGGTGCTCATGGGCCAGCAGGTCGCGGCAGAGGTCGTGGCAGGGGTCCTAGTTTCAGCGGTCCTCAGAACCGCATTTATGTCATGTCCAGCCGCCAGGACCAGGAGGTGTCACCGGATGTAGTCACAAGTACTTTATTAGTTTCATGTTGTGACGTGTATGCCTTGAAGATCCGGGTTCTACCTTGTCCTATATATCTCCCCATATTGCTAGTAGGATAGGGATAGAGCCTGAGTCCATAGACCCTTTTGAGGTAGCTACGCCAGTGGGTGATTCGGTGGTAGCTGAGCGGGTATATAGGGTTTTCCCAGTGACTATATGCAGTCGTCAGACCCTAGCCGAATTGATAGAGTTGGATATTGTTACACCCCGTAATTACAGGACATGCCTTAAGAACGTAAGTAAGAACTCACAAATGTTAAGGATTTGAGACTTGTAAAAATTTATCGGAAATTATGAAATTGTCGGAAAACATTGTGTTGTGTCGAATGGGAGGGCGACACGTGTCACCCCCCCCCCCCCTTAGCTATGCCTTGGACGAAATGGCATGGCCAATATGGTCATTTACCATAAGTCTTCTAAGGCTAAGTCTTGCAACTTGTAGCATGAGTTTATTGACTAAAGTCAAAGGTCCCACCTTGGTCTTGATATTTAGCAAGACTACATCTAAACCACCCATGTGTTATTATCATAACCCTCCAAGGTGCTATATATTACTACTAGTAGTGCTAGAGAGAGCCAACACTTAGAAAAAATTGCACAAATTGAAGAACATAGAGCTTGAGCTCTCGGCTTCTCTTCAAAAAAAAAAGGAAAATCTTTGTTCCTTGTTCTTTTAATTCCCCACTTTAAACCAAGGTTCTTAGGTGTATTGTAAACACATCTCAATAGAAAAATCTTGGAAAAAGATTGTTTACGGGTTAGTCGCAAACGAAAACCTAAGGGTCTTTCTAGGTTTTATTTGAAGATTTGAAGGATAATTGTTGGTATTGTTCTAAGGGCCTCAACAAGCGGTTTGAAGTGTCGTGGAGGGGCTATAAACTACTAAGGAGCGACTTCGGATTGGAGTTGGATTAAGAATCATTGAGGTATAATCTTGTTCTTTGAAAGTATTACAAGATTATTTATATTGTTGTTGTTAGCTTTGTATGTTGCGAGCATGAAGTTGTTATATTGAAGTTATAAGGATTATGGATTGATTATAGCCTTGGAAATCCAAAATGTAATGTAAGCCATGACTAAGTTGAATTACAATTTAATCGTTGTTAGAATCGTCGCATGTTATTAACTTGAAGATTTTGGTAGTTATAACCAAATGCGACTTGATATCTTATTATGCTACCAATTTTGGATTGAAATGGAAATTGGATAAGAATTGGTATTGTTGAACTCAAGGTGGCCGAATTTGGACTTGTAGTTTGTATTAGTTTGGTTATTCATTTGCATTGAACAACCTTCTATATTGTTGTGAGCCAATTGGGGCTGTTTAGTTATTCATTTGCATTGAACGACCTTCTATATTGTTGTGAGCCAATCAATGTTTAGTTATTCATTTGCATTGAACGACCTTCTATATTGTTGTGAGCCAATTGGGGCTGTTTGGTTATTCATTTACATTGGATTATCTTCTATATTGTTGTGAGCCAATTGGGGCTGTTTGGTTATTGTATTTCGACCTTGGAAAAGGTGGCAAAGTAAGTAAAAACAAAGGAGGTGCTGTCCGATTTTCCGTAGAATATAGAGACTTAACCCTTATAATATTCTACGATTGAAGTAAGGCCTTAATAGACGTATTGTGAATATTATAGGTTGACATACTACGGGCGGGACTTTGTACTTGGCAAGTGGTTGACCCGGCGAGGTATGTAGAACTTTTCCTATCCTTTGAGCATGACTAGTTTCACGTATATAGTACGGTAGACGTACAAGACTATGACATTCTTTACTTGTTTTATGAAATGCCAAGTCGGGTGAGTTAGGAGATTAACTCACTTCTTTAAGAATATTAAAGATGTCTTAAGTCTTGTTAAAGATAAGGGACTTGAAGAATTTTAAAGTATGTGATACTTGTGTCGTTTTTAACGTATAAGTCCCTTGGATAGGAAATGGTACTTGACTAAGGTATAAAGTGAATATAACGACTTTATGGGGAGTTGGTTATATTGACTTTATAGAAAGATAAATGACTTGATTTAATGGAAGGCAATTTGATTTTTAATGCATAAATTGCCTAAGGTTTTATAAGAAATGAGTCACTTGATTTAGAAACCTAACTTTATTTCTAAGGGTGTTGTGACTTGCCTTGAAATGTAATTTGGACTTGATACTAGGATTAATAGTATCTTGGAAGTTTCTACTAAAAAGAGTCATTTGTTTTAAAGAATAGAAGTACGTAGTACTTGGGTTAACTCCCGGATTTTTATAAAAGACATGTTAGTGCCTTGGATAAACTAAAAGGAGAGTGTCTATATATATGTAACAAGAATAATAAGAAGTTAGGGGATTTTCTTAACTTGCTTATTTATTATAAGCCGGTAGTGCTTATGTTATGTGTGATAGCCGGATTTGTGCTAGTGATATATTATTCGTTGCGGGGTCATTCCCTGGGTTTGTGGCATTGCATATGTCCGTGGATTTGCTACCCACGATGTGAGGAATACCTCATGCGAGTCCGTAGGGCTTATGCGGGTGAAATAGTCCCATGCGGGCGGGTCCAGCCTATGCGAGGAATACCTCATGCGAGTCCGAAAGGGCTTATGCGGGTGAAATAGTCCCATGCGAGGAATGCCTCACGCGGGTCCACTGGACCTATGTGGGTGAAATAGTCCCAGGAGTAGGAGTCAAATCCTATTATTTTTTTTTTGTAAGGATACCCTTATTTTGCTCTCATTGTTAGTAAGGCACAGGGTACTGTAATTTGATTATCATACATGTCTCCGGCTTGGATTTAGATTTATGATGTAATTACAGTACTTTCCAGTTTTACATACTTAGTACATATTGTGTATCGACCCCGCCTCTGGGTTGCGTTCACGCCGCAGAAAGTGGTAAGGTGCGGATCCACATTCTTAGGATCACTTATCGGACGCCTAAGCTCCATTCTCGGAGGCTTGTCTTTCTTTTGGTACAGTCTTGTCCCTGATGTTGTAGATTATGTACATTCAGGGTATGGCGGGGCCCTGTCCCGCCACAGTTGTTATTCCTAGAGGTCTGTATTCACCTATGTGGTTGGGCTATAAGAACTGTGTTGTAAAGTTGTACTTTTGACCTTGTTTATATTATGGAAGGCGGCCTTATCGGCTAGCCTGTGTTGTTATATTATTTACACATGTGTTTATGTTGTGTATGTTCCGCTGCTATTCTCTGATGTATACCTGAGCAGGGTGCCTGGTAGGCACCGCCGCGGCCCGGGTCGTGACAAAAGTGGTATCGAGCGCTTAGTCCTCGGAAAGTGTCTACGCCGCGTGTCTAAGTAGAGTCTTGATTATCGGTGTGTTGTGCACCACATCTATAATCGGGAGGCTGCGGGACATTTAGGATTGGTTTCCATTCTTCTTTCTCTAAGATCGTGCAGTAGAGCTGTCTTATTAGGTTGAATCCTCTCTGACCTCTTCTTATGAAACAGCTATGCATCCACGGAAAGCTACCAGGGCCCAGAAGGCAAAGCAAACAGCAGAGGCTAGCGGTACTCGAGAGTTACGGGCTCGTGCAGTGCGACTATGCCCGAGGTAGTAAGCAGTCGGCGAGTTCACCACGCCAGCTTTAGAGGAGCGAGAGCGGCAAGAGCTCCCAGAGGTTCCGGTATCGACTCTCAGTTCCTCACCAGGCCGAGTATAGAGACTACGGGAGCGATTCGTTATTGACCAAGATATAGTAGTCTGGCAGCACGGCAGAGCAGCGACCACCCTGTGAGCCGCCGGTTTGCGGATTAGGATTTTCTCGGGATGTCATCCACCGAGTATTATGGTTCGAGGTCGATGAGGATCCGCAGGAGTTCGCTCGGCTACAATGGACCATGCAGTCCTTAGGGCTTCGAGAGTAGTTCATTACACTAGCCTCTTACCGGTTGCGCGATATTGCGTTGAACTGGTTTGAGTCGTGGTTGCTTTCGAGAGGTGATGCTGCTCTTCCACCTGTTTGGGAGGAGTTTTCAGAGGCTTTCATGGATCACTTTTTGCCTCCTGAGATGAGGAGAGCCCGAGTAGACAGATTCTTGACCTTGAGGCAGAACGGGAGGACTATCAGGGAGTATAGCTTGGAGTTTGACTCCTTGGCCAGGCATGCGCATACTATTGTAGCTAGCATGGCGGATAGAGTTCATCGTTATGTGATGGGACTAGACCGTCATATGATTACAGCATGCTTGGGGGTGGCTCTTCAGCCCGGTATGGACATTGCTAGGATGCGCAGCCTATGCTCGGGATAGAGGATAGAGAGAGGGAGGACCAGATTGACGCAGCCACCAAGAGGCTGTGACATCGTGGTCTCAGGCGGTTCGAGGCGGATAGCCTCAGCAGACGGGTCCACTTTCCACCAAAGACAGAGTGCTCGTCACGATTTTACGCGGGAGGTCCGATCGCAGGTCGGTCAGAGCAGTCGTGGCTCCGTGTCTTCGGTTTCTGCGAGGCAGAGATTCTCGATCGAGACCACCACACCTCGGTGTGGTCGACGCGATAGATCTCACCAGCGAGTGTCGTGTTCTGCGGAGAGGTTGTTACTCTTGTGGCGGCCGCCACTTGAAGAGATTGTCCGTCAGAGGCATGGGTAGTACAAAGACACCGACGGATTAGTTCTCGGGTCTTCTCCTTCGTGGTTACGCCCGAGGCGTGGTACTCACGGACAGGCGCGCAGAGGTCAGTGGTGGTTCTAGTTCTAGCGGTCCCCAGAACCGCATTTATTCTCTAGCCAGCCGCCAGGATCAGGAGGCTTCCCCTGACGTCGTCACAGGTACATTACTGATTTCAGGCTGTGATGTTTATGCTTTGATAGATCCAGGTTCTACCTTTTCCTATGTTTCCTCTTGTGCGGGTAGAATCGGGATAGAGCCGGTGTCGATAGAGCCGTTTGAAGTAGCTACGCCAGTGGGTGATTCGGTGTTAGCTGAGCGGGTGTATAGAGGTTGTCCGGTATTCATTTACAGTCGTCAGACCCTTGCAGACCTGATAGAGTTGGAGATGACAGATTTTGATGTCATAATGGGTATGGGTGGTTGCTTCTTGTTATGCCAACGCTGACCGTAGGACAGGTTGGTTCGGTTCCAGTTTCTGGCGAGCCGATTATCGAGTGGAGGGCAACACAATACGCCGCGGTAGGTTTATTTCTTACCTCAAGGCTAGGAAGATGGTGCGAAAGGGTACATCTATCATGCAGTGCGGGTATTTGATACAGAGGCCGAGCGCTTCTTGATCTTCACCGGTGGTTAGGAGTTTGCAGATGTGTTCCCGGATGTTCTTCCGTATCCTCCCGAGAGGAGATCGAGTTTTGTATTGACACGTTGCGGACACTCGACCTATTTCCATTCCGCCATGTGACGGCACCGCCGAGTTGAGGAGTCAAGGATCACCAAAGATTTCCGGAAAAAGGCTTTATCGGGCCTAGTGTATCTCCCGGGAGCGCGGTGTTGTTTGTGAAGAAGAAGGATGACGCCGCAGATGTGTGTTGACTACGTGCTGAATAAGTTAACCATTAAGAATAGGTACCCTCCCGTGATTGATGATTTGTTTGACCATTGCGCGAGTGCGAGGTGTTTCAAAGATAGACTGCGATGCAGGTTATCATCGAGTTCGAGTTCGAGAGGAATATCCCAAAGATCGCATTCAGACCGTATGGGCACTATGAGTTCGTGGTTATGTCTTTCGGTTTGACCAACGCTCCGGTATTTATTTATGGATTTGATGAACCGTGTTCAAGTCATTGGATACATTTGTGATTTTATTCATTGATGACATCTGGTTTATTCGCGATGAGAGAGAGCACGCATCACTTCGAGGCGGTACTTGGGTTCTCCGAGCGCGATTGTTCGCCAAGTTCTCAGTGTGAGTTTTGGTTGGCCTCGTGGCATTCCCGGGCATATTATTGGCTGATGGTGTTCGGGTAGATACGCAAAGATTGAGGCATCAGTCTTGGCCGAGACTTACTACTCCGACCGTGCGCAGCTTTCTTAGATGGCGAGTTATTATCGCAGGTTTGTGGAGCGGTTGCTTCGATTTCAGACCGCTGACTAGTCGACTCGGCGCACCAAGTTCCAGCGACGAGGCTTGCGAAGGGTTTCCATTCTTGAAGGAAAAGTTGACTACACTCCAGTTCTACTCTTCCGGAGGGTTAGATGGGCACGTGATCTATTGTGATGCCTCGGCATCGGGCCAGGTGTGTTTTGATGCAAAGACGACAAGGTTATAGCCTATGCTTCGGCGATTCTGAAGCATGAGAGGAATTACCCTACCCATGACTTAGAGTTGCGCAGATTATACATGCCTTGAAGATTTGGAGACATTATTTGTACGGGTTCATGTGAATATTTATACACCACAAGAGCCTCCAGATATCTTCAGCAGGAGTCTGAACTTGAGAGAGACGGTTAGAGTCTGAAAGATTATGATGTTGATATTCTATACCATCCGGAAGGCTAACGTAGTTCTTGATGCCTTGAGTCGTAGATCGATGGGAGCCTATCGGAGGTACAACCGAGAGACAGATACGGTCCGTCAGATCCACGATTAGCGAGCCTGGGTTCGATTGATCGATGCCGACGATAGTGGAGTACGGGTTCGTGAGGTTGCCGAGTCTTCCATCGTTGATGAGGAAGAGACGGCAGTTGAGGACCCGGTTTGTATGCAGATCGACGCAGCTCTTCGGGAGGAGAAGAGTCTATACGAGGTAGCGCTGATAAGCCTTTGAGATTTGAGGGCCGGTTGTGTGTTCCCGATGTGGCAGGACTCCGGCAGCAGATTCTGGGGGAGGCACACAGTGCTCGTTATTCTATTCATCTGGGGTCGACCAAGATGTACCATGACCTCGATATTTGTATTGGTGGGATGGCACAAGAGGACGTGGCGAGTTTTGTTGCCTGATGTCCTAATTGCCAGCAGGTTAAGGTCGAGCACCAGAGGCCCAGTGGATTATTGCAGTCTATTGAGATTCCGACTTGGAAGTGGGAGATGATCAACATGGACTTTGTTACAGGATTACCTCGTACTCAGAGGAAGTGCGACTCCATTTGGGTTATTGTTGACAGTCGACAAATCAGCCCATTTCTTTCAACAGACGACGTTTACCGAGGACTATGCCGATTGTACATCGTGAGATTGTGAGATCGCACGGTGTCCCAAAGGTCGATTATTTCGATAGGAGCCCGGTTACGCTAACTTCGGAGGTCTTTCCGAATGGTTTGGGGACACAGTGAGTCTCAAGATTTCACCTCGATCGACGGCAGGCAGAGCGTACTATCCAGACACTTGAGGATATGCTGCGAGCCTGCGTGATTGATTTCAGTGGTAGCTGGGAGGATCATTTGCCTCTTGTGGAGTTTGCTTATAATAACAGCTACCATTCCAGTATACAGATGGCGCCATACGAGGCTTTATATGGGCGGAAATGTAGATCGCCGATTGGTTGGTTCGACGGGCGAGGTACGCTTAGTTGGCGGACTTAGTACTGGTGTGGATAAGGTGAAGCTTATCCAGAGAGATAGCGTGCGGCTTCGTAGTCGCAAGTCATACGCGGATAATCGGCGTCGGCATTTGTAGTTTGGTGCACGATTGGGTCTTCTTGAAGGTGTCCCATGGCGGGTATGATGAGATTCGAAGAAGGGGAAACTCACCAAGGTACATTGGGCCCTACCAGATCGTTTCGGGTGGGCAAGGCGCCACGAGTTGATCCGCCATCGAGTTAGAGGCGGTACATCCGGTCTTCCATGTCTCTATGTTGCGGAAGTGTATCGGTGATCCAATGAGAGTTTTCCTACTAGTGAGGTCCAGTGACAGGGTTATTGTATGAGGAGAGTCCCATAGCGATACTCGATCGCTGTGTCAGCGATCATGACCAAGGATGTAGCTTCCACAAAGTCTGTGGAGGAATGATAACCGAGAGGAGATGACTTGGGAGGAGGAGGACATGTTGAGGAAGTATCCTCACTTATTTCCTATACCTTCGTGTAATTCACTTCCTTACTTGTCAAGTTTTAAATTGAAGTATCTCTTTTGCTTAAATGTTTTTATGTGGCCATGTGTGGCATTTTTGGTATGTCGGGGTTGTGAAAGGAAACTATGTCGCTAATTAAGTTTGACTCCGAAAGAACATTCGGGGACGAATGTTTCTAAGGGGGGAAGAATGTTACACCCCGTAATTACAGGACATGCCTTAAGAACGTAAGTAAGAACTCACAAATGTTAAGGATTTGAGACTTGTAAAAATTTATCGGAAATTATGAAATTGTCGGAAAACATTGTGTTGTGTCGAATGGGAGGGCGACACGTGTCACCCCCCCCCTTAGTTATGCCTTGGACGAAATGGCATGGCCAATATGGTCATTTACCATAAGTCTTCTAAGGCTAAGTCTTGCAACTTGTAGCATGAGTTTATTGACTAAAGTCAAAGGTCCCACCTTGGTCTTGATATTTAGCAAGACTACATCTAAACCACCCATGTGTTATTATCATAACCCTCCAAGGTGCTATATATTACTACTAGTAGTGCTAGAGAGAGCCAACACTTAGAAAAAAATTGCACAAATTGAAGAACATAGAGCTTGAGCTCTCGACTTCTCTTCAAAAAAAAAGGAAAATCTTTGTTCCTTGTTCTTTTAATTCCCCACTTTAAACCAAGGTTCTTAGGTGTATTGTAAACACATCTCAATAGAAAAATCTTGGAAAAAGATTGTTTACGGATTAGTCGCAAACGAAAACCTAAGGGTCTTTCTAGGTTTTATTTGAAGATTTGAAGGATAATTGTTGGTATTGTTCTAAGGGCCTCAACAAGCGGTTTGAAGTGTCGTGGAGGGGCTATAAACTACTAAGGAGCGACTTCGGATTGGAGTTGGATTAAGAATCATTGAGGTATAATCTTGTTCTTTGAAAGTATTACAAGATTATTTATATTGTTGTTGTTAGCTTTGTATGTCATGAGCATGAAGTTGTTATATTGAAGTTATAAGGATTATGGATTGATTATAGCCTTGAAATCCAAAATGTAATGTAAGCCATGACTAAGTTGAATTACAATTTAATCGTTGTTAGAATCGTCGCATGTTATTGACTTGAAGATTTTGGTAGTTATAACCAAATGCGACTTGATATCTTATTATGCTACCAATTTTGGATTGAAATGGAAATTGGATAAGAATTGGTATTGTTGAACTCAAGGTGGCCGAATTTGGACTTGTAGTTTGTATTAGTTTGGTTATTCATTTGCATTGAACAACCTTCTATATTGTTGTGAGCCAATTGGGGCTGTTTAGTTATTCATTTGCATTGAACGACCTTCTATATTGTTGTGAGCCAATTGGGGCTGTTTGGTTATTCATTTACATTGGATTATCTTCTATATTGTTGTGAGCCAATTGGGGCTGTTTGGTTATTGTATTTCGACCTTGGAAAAGGTGGCAAAGTAAGTAAAAACAAAGGAGGTGTTGTCCGATTTTCCGTAGAATATAGAGACTTAACCCTTATAATATTCTACGATTGAAGTAAGGCCTTAATAGACGTATTGTGAATATTATAGGTTGACATACTACGGGCGGGACTTTGTACTTGGCAAGTGGTTGACCCGGCGAGGTATGTAGAACTTTTCCTATCCTTTGAGCATGACTAGTTTCACGTATATAGTACGGTAGACGTACAAGACTATGACATTCTTTACTTGTTTTATGAAATGCCAAGTCGGGTGAGTTAGGAGATTAACTCACTTCTTTAAGAATATTAAAGATGTCTTAAGTCTTGTTAAAGATAATGGACTTGAAGAATTTTAAAGTATGTGATACTTGTCGCTTTTTAACGTATAAGTCCCTTGGATAGGAAATGGTACTTGACTAAGGTATAAAGTGAATATAACGACTTTATGGGGAGTTGGTTATATTGACTTTATAGAAAGATAAATGACTTGATTTAATGGAAGGCAATTTGATTTTTAATGCATAAATTGCCTAAGGTTTTATAAGAAATGAGTCACTTGATTTAGAAACCTAACTTTATTTCTAAGGGTGTTGTGACTTGCCTTGAAATGTAATTTGGACTTGATACTAGGATTAATAGTATCTTGGAAGTTTCTACTAAAAAGAGTCATTTGTTTTAAAGAATAGAAGTACGTAGTACTTGGGTTAACTCCCGGATTTTTATAAAAGACATGTTAGTGCCTTGGATAAACTAAAAGGAGAGTGTCTATATATATGTAACAAGAATAATAAGTTAGGATTTTCTTAACTTGCTTATTTATTATAAGCATTAGTGCTTATGTTATGTGATAGGATTTGTGCTAGTGATATATTATTCGTTGCGGTCATTCCGGGTTTGTGGCATTGCATATGTCCGTGGATTTGCTACCCACGACGCGAGGAATACCTCACGCGAGTCCGTAGGGCTTACGCGGGTGAAATAGTCCCACGCGGCGGGTCCAAATTTACGCGAGAATACCTCATGCGAGTCCGAATGGGCTTATGCGGGTGATATAGTCCCATGCGAGGAATGCCTCACGCGGGTCCACTGGACCTATGCGTGAAATAGTCCCAGAAGTAGGAGTCAAATCCTATTTTTTGTTGTTGTAAGGATACCCTTATTTTGCTCTCATTGTTAGTAAGGCACAGTGGTAATCGTAATTTGATTATCATACATGTCTCGGCTGATTTAGATTTATGATGTAATTACGATTTTCGCTTTTACATACTTAGTACATATGTGTCGACCCCGCCCTGGGCCGCGTTACGCCGCAGAAAGTGGTAAGGTGTCATGGATCCACATTCTGGATCACTTATCGGACGTCGGAAGCTCCATTCTCGGAGGCTTGTCTTTCTTTTACGCATCTTGTCCCCGATGTTGTAGATTATGTACATTCAGTGGTATGGCGGGCCCCGTCCCGCCACGCTTGTTATTCCTAGAGTGCGTATTCACCTATGTGGTTGGGCTATAAGAAGCGGTTGTAAAGTTGTACTTTTGACCTTGTTTATATTATGGAAGGCGGCCTTATCGGCTAGCCTGTGTTGTTATATTATTTACACATGTGTTTATGTTGTGTATGTTCCGCTGCTATTCTCTGATGTATACCTGAACGGGTGCCTGGTAGGCACCGGGCCGCGCCCGGTCGGGTCGTGACAGATATGACCGATTTTGATGTGATCACGGTATGGATTGGCTAGCTCGCCACGCCAATGTAGATCGTAGGAGAGAGTGGTACGGTTCCGCTCGGGAGCCGGTTATTGAGTGGGAGGGGAACACTGTGTCGCCGAGGGGTAGGTTTATTTCTTACCTCAAGGCCAGGAAGATGGTGCAGAAGGGGTATAGTATCATCTCATTAGGGTATTTGATATTGAGGCCGACATACCAGACCTTCATTCGGCCCAGCTTGTCGAGAGTTCCCGGATGTATTCCCGCACGACCTCCGCATCCTCCCGAGGGAGATAGAGTTTTGCATTGATATTCTGCCTGATACTCGACCTATATCCATTCCGCCATACAGAATGGCACCGGCCGAGTTGAGAGAGTTGAAGGACTAGCTGAGAGATTTGCTGGAGAAGGGCTTTATCAGACCTAGTGTTTCTCCCTGGGAAGCGCCGGTATTGTTCGTGAAGAAGAAGGATGGGACGCTGCGTATGTGTGTTGATTACAGGCAGCTGAACAATGTGACTATTAAGAACAGATACCCCCTCCCTAGGATTGATGATTTGTTCGATCAGTTGCAGGGTGCGAGATGTTTCTCCAAGATTGACATGCGATCTGGTTACCATCAGGTGCGAGTTAGGGAGACGGATGTCCCTAGATCGCATTCGGACCAGACGCACTATGAGTTCAGGGTTATGTCATTCGGGTTGACGAATGCTCCGGCAGTGTTTATGGATTTGATGAACTGAGTGTTCAAGCCATTTTTGGATACGTTTATGATAGTATTCATTGATGACATCTTGGTTTATTCTCGCTCAGAGCAGGAGCATGCGGAGCATTTGAGGTCGATGCTGAGAGTTCTCTAGGACCAGCGGTTGTATGCCAAGTTTTCGAAGTGTGAGTTTTGGTTGGCTTCGGTGGCATTCTTAGGGCACATTGTCGGGGCCGATGGTATTCGGGTGGATACGGCAAAGATCGAGGCGGCAAGACTTGGCCTGCACCTACTACACCGGCTGCAGTGCGCAGCCTTTCGGGCCTCATGGGTTATTATCGGTTCGTGGAGAAGTTTGCTTCTATTTCAACACCTTTGACTAAGCCGACTCGGCGGCTAAGTTTCGTGACGGATGCTTGTGAGGAGGGCTTCCAGCCATGAAGGAGATATTGACGACCGCCTCGCTTCTTACTTCCGCAGGTCCGCACGGCTATGGTTTATTGTGACGTCGCATCGGGCTTGGATGTGTGTTGATGCAGCAGGAAAGGTCATAGCTTACGATCTCGACAGCTCAAGAAGCATGAGAAGAACTACCCCACACATGACTTAGAGTCGCGGTGATTCACGCCAAGATCCGAGACATTATTTGTATGGAGTTCATGTGGATATTTACACGCACCACAAGAGCCTCCAGATATCTTCACCGCAGGAGGAGCCGAACTTACGGCGAGACGGTGGTTAGAGCTACTCAAGGATTATGATGTTGATATCCTATACCACCCGGAAGGCCAATGTAGTGGCGTATGCCTTAGTCGTAGTCGATGGGTAGTCTATCGATGTGCATCCGCAGAGAAGCGGCATGGTCCGCGAGTTACATTAGCTAGCGAGCCTGAGTCCGATTGATTGGTTACGATAGTAGTAGGTTCGGTTCGAGAGGTTGCCGAGTCTTCCATCATCGAGAAGGTGAAGAGGCGATGAGGATCCGATTATAACACTCGTATCACGATACGGCTCTTCGCGGCGGGAAGCGGTCCATTTGAGGTAGCACGATGGCAATGCGAGGTTTGAGGCGGTTGTGTGTTCCAAATATTGCAGACTTCGGCGAGTTCTAGGGGAAGCACATAGCGCAGCGTTACTCATCCATCCGGTCTACAAAGATGTACCACGACCTCGATCCGTGTATTGCGGATGGCACGAAGAGGACGTTGCGAGTTTGTTGCTCAAGGCCCGAGCCCGCAGAGTCAAGGTAGAGCACCGCCGGTGGGTTGTGCGATTGATAGAGATTCCGACGTGGAAGTGGGAGGTGATCAATATGGACTTTATTACGGTTACCTCGCACTCGGAGAAGCATGATTCTATCCGGGTTATCGTTGACAAAGCAACGAAATCCGCCCACTTTCTTCCGTCGATGACTTTTTCACGAGGATTATGCTAGACTTTACATCAGAGATCGTGAGATCGCATGGGTCCCTATATCTATCATATCGCATGCAGGAGCCCGTTTACGCTAACTTCGGAGGTCTTTCTAGAAGGGATTAGGGACGCAGGTGAGCCTCAAGATCGCATTCCATCCTCGCATCACGGACAGCAGAGCGCACTATCCGCACAACGAGGATATCTTTGCGAGCTTGTGCTATTGATTTCGTGGGTAGGGAGGATCATTTGCCGCTAGTGGAGTTTGCGTATAATAACGGCCTACCATTCCAAAGATCCGATGGCGCCATGAGGCCTTATAGGAGGAAGTGCAGTCGCCGATAGGCTGGTTTGATAATGGCGAGGTTGATTGGTTGGTCGGACTTGATACAAAGCGGATAAGGTGAAGCTTATCCAGGAGCGATTATTGACAGCTCAGAGTCGACAGAAGTCGTATGCAGATCATCGGCGTCGACATTTGGAGTTTGAGGTTGATGATTGGGTTTTCCTGAAGGTGTCACCCATGAAGGGTGTGATGAGATTTGGGAAGAAGGGGAAACTCAGCCCAAGGTACATTGGGCCTTATCAGATTATCCGTAGGGTAGGCAAGGTTGCCTATGAGTTGGATCTGTCGTCCGATCTGGAGGCAGTACATTCGGTTTTTCATGTTTCTATGCTGAGGAGATGTATCGGAGATCCATCCAGAGTGCACCCGATTGAGGATGTCCAGGTGATAGAGGGGTTATCGTGTGAAGAGAGTCCCATAGCGATACTCGATCATCAGGTTAGGCGACTGCGGACAAAGGATGTGGCTTCCGTCAATGTCTTATGGCGGAAAGAGAACAGAGAGGAGATGACGTGGGAATCAGAGGAGGACATGAGGCAGAAGTATCCTCACTTATTCCCCACACCTCCAGGTAACTCACTTTCCTACTTGCTGATTTTAATTGACATATATGCTTAAGTGTTATTCGACGTGTGTACTTAAGTATTGAATTGTGGCATTTGCAAATTGTTTAAGTTATAAGGAACTATGCCGTTATCTGATTTAATTAAATCTAAAAGGAACATTCGGGATGAATGTTTCTAAGGGGGGGAGAATGTTATACCCCGTAGTTCCAGAGTATGTATGTGAGGACGTACGTACAAATGTATAATCCCTAATTAGGTTAAGGTTGAAGTTGAGAATTTCCAACGGAAAAGATTCCGAACCTTGTGAAGAAAATTTTACGTTTTTAATATTTTAACCAATTACGAATTTTTTCGAGAGATGAAATATTTTGGACCAATAGGAGGGCGACATGTGTCACCCCTAGGTGGCACATGTTGGATGATTTTCATGGGCAAGTGGCCAAGGCAAGTAGTCAAAGTCTTGCAAGATATTTGTGGGGCAAGTGGGAAGAGGGACCCACACAAACACATGTCCCCAATCTACACCATACACATGCTTCAATCCTAGCCCTTGGTTGTCCTATATAAACCCCTCTAGTTGATGAAATCTTCCACACTTAGTATATTTCAAGACTTGAAAATATTTCCCTCTCTCTTCTAGCTAGTTCTCGTCCAAGCCTCACTCTCTTAACCAAACATTGTCCAATAATTCTTAAGCTTCTAAGTGTTCTTCCTTAGTGTATTAGGAAGATTAGTAACCAAGAGTTAGACAAGATTTCACACCCTAACCTCTAAAAACTCCCTTTGGCCGAGAGCTTGCAAGTGTGGAACCTTAGTGTTCTTCACTTTTTGGAGTTAATTCTTGAAGAGAAGTTGGTTAGGAGCTTCTTAGGGTGACTTGTGGTGGATTGGAACATAAATATTTGGAGCTAAAACTTGCTTAGGAGCGACTTTAAAAACTTGGATATTTTTGGGCTATTTGAGGTAGTGAACCTTAACCTCTTTGTGAAGTTGATTATTATACATATATTATAAGTATATTATGGAGTATAATATATGGAGTAAGGTTTGGAAAGATTTGGATCTTGTTAACTTGTTAAAAGAATTGGCATTTAGCCATTAAAATGGTAAAAATGTATCCATTACTTGCTAAGAAGTTAATAACAAAGTAACTATAACTTATATTAAGATTGGAATATAAGTTGGAAGACTAATGAAGTAATTGGATAAGTAAAATTGTAAAAGTTGGCCAAGGACCCCAACTTAAGGATTGTATTTACTTTGGACTGTATTTACTTTGGATGATTTACTTTGGATCAGTATTTCCATTGTTGTTAAGGGAAGATTGTTAATCGCGTTCGTTTGGGCGTGTGATCCTTCTTTAATTATTGTTGTTAAGGGAAGATTGTTAATCGCGTCCGTTTGGCGTGTGATCCCCTTCTTTAATTATTGTTGTTGTTAAGGGGAAGATTGTTAATCGCGTTCCGTTTGGGCGTGTGATCCCCTTCTTTAATTATTGTTGTTGTTAAGGGGAAGATTGTTAATCGCGTTCCGTTTGGGCGTGTGATCCCCTTCTGTAATTATTGTTGTTGTTAAGGGGAAGATTGTTAATCGCGTTCCGTTTGGGCGTGTGATTCCCTTCATTAATTATTGTTGTTGTTAAGGGGAAGATTGTTAATCGCGTTCTGTTTGGGCGTGTGATCCCCTTCTTTAAATTTCCAAATTATTGCACCTTAAAGATAGTATGATTTATTACGGTTATCGGGCCTTGAAAGAGATGGAAAAGTGAGTAGAAACGGGGGAAGTGCTGCCCAATTTTCCGTAAAAAAGATCTTACTTAGAAGAATCCTACGTAGAACTAGAAGTTGATAAGCGTATTTTGGCTATTATAGGTTGACACTCTGCGCGCGACATATCCGACTTGGCAAGTGGATTTAGCCGAGGAGGTATGTGATTCTTCCTATCTCTTTGAGCATGATATTTGTGAAATATATATAGTACGGTAGACGTACGTGTGTTAACTAAATTTGGTTTCACTTTGATGTCTTTTGACTTGAGTTTTAAATAATAAGAATCTTGGATATTTCAAAAAGTGTTATGAATCATTTTTGGAAGAAAAAGCAATACTTGGTTTTAAAAAGCTTAAGTGTTATACTAGCTTTATGGGAAGTTAGGTATAACGACTTAAGAAAGATAAAAGGAACGGTTTACTTATTTGTTTATAAAAGCCTTGTAAAGATTTCTGAAGGTGTGGTAAGATGGTTTGGTAAGTAAACATGTTATGATGCTACGTGTGTTAGTATCTTGTGACGTTGTGTAAGGGTTTTTTTTGTTGTGCTTATGTTGTTTAACGATAAGCCGTTGTGCTGGTATTATATCACTTACCCCCCTGACTTGTTACGAGTCGTGGGTTAGCTACCCCCGATGCGAGGAATACCTCATGCGGGTCCATGTGACCTATGCGGAGCTGCGGGAGTTCCAGGATGATCACTCCGGGTGTGTTACGCCGATGCGCGAATAATACCTCACGCGTCCATGTGGCACGTGCGGTGCGGAGTCGAGTTGATGTCGCGGGATAGCTACCCCCGATGCGAGGAATACCTCATGCGGGTCCGAGAGACCTATGCGGACTACGGTAGTCCAGGATTAGGCTCGCATAATGATACTATGGGCGATTGGCCTTGCTTCGATCATTAGCAGCCTAGAAAAGACCAGTTATGTTACATCTATTTTACTCTTGTTTATGTTGTGGCACTCTGTGCAGTTAAATTGGGTTGTTTCGTACATATTTGTGAATTGGTTTTAAAATGTTATAATTTCGTTTCAGTACTTTACAGTTTCACATACTTGGTACTTGTCAGACCGACCTCCTTGAGGCCGTGTGTTCATGCCACAGTAGAGTACTCGATTGTTGATCCCCGCTCCTAGGATCACCGCTCGCTGGGAAAGCCAGTTTCTCGGAGGCTTATCTTTTGGGTATGATTTTCCTCACATCGTAGATTTGTGTACATTCGTGGTATGGCGGCCCCGTCGTCATAGTTGTTCACATTCTTAGGTGCGTAGTCTGTTCTAAATTTGGGATGTAATCGCTCGATTTGGGTATATATATACAGCCGAAAGGCAACTTTTCTTGATTAAACTGCTTTCATTTTACATCGTTTTATGGTTGTAAGTTTATATTCCCGTTACTACGATGTCTACTTGGGTGCGGGTAGGCACGATCACGCCCGAAACGTCGTGACAAAGACGTCTTAGTTTCTAAAGCATAAAGTTAGTATAACGGCTTTATGGCAAGTTGGTTATAACAACTTTATGGGAAGATAAAAGAATGGTTTATTCTAATAAATTAAGCAAGGATAAATGACTTGAAATGAAGAAAGGCAAATTGATTTAAAGGCATCAATTGCTTAAAGTTTTAAAGTAAAAAGTCACTTGGTTTAGAAGCCTATAAATGTATTTCTAAAAGGTATTGTGGGTTGTATTGAAAAGTAGATATGACTTGATACTATGGTTATTAGTATCTTGGAGTTTTATACGAAAAAAAGTCATTTTAAAAGAATAGAAGTACGTAGTACTTTGGGTTAAATTCCCGGATCGTTCATGATACGATAGTGCCTTAAGTTAAAAGAAATGAGAGTGTATGCTAATTAAGTCAAATGAGAAGTTAAGGGGTTTCTTAACTTGTTTATGTTATTTATAGTAGCCGATTGTGCTTGTGATATATTGTTCATTACGGGGTCATTCCCCGGGCTTGTGGCATTTGCATATTCCGTGGATTTGCTCCCCACGATGCGAGAAATACCTCATGCGAGTCCGTAGGGCTCATGCGGATGAAATAGTCCTATGCGGGGCGGACCAGTCCTATGCGACGAAATTACCTCATGCGGGTCCATACGGCCTATGCGGGTGAAATAGTCCCAGGAATAGGATTGCGTGATAATACTTCTGGCGGATGGTCCTAGGTTAATCACAGGCTTCCTATTTTAAGAACCGAAAATGTTTATGTTGTTACTCTCATTGTTAGTAAGGCACAATATACTGTTAATTTGATTATCATACATGTATCCAGCTTTATTTTAGACTTATGATGTAAATTACAGTATTTTTCAGTTTTACATACTTGGTACATATTTTGTACTGACCCCCTTTCCTCGGGGCCTGCGTTCATGCCGCAGGTAGGGGTAAGTAGGTGATGGATCCTCACTCTTAGGATCACTGATCAGGTGTCAGAAGCTCCATTTCTCTGGAGGCTTGTCTTTTGGTACGATTTCCCTGATGTTGTAGATTTATGTACATTCAGGGGTATGGCAGGGCCCTGTCCCGTCACAGTTGTTATTCTCAGAGGTCTGTAGTCATATCTTGTGGATTGGGTTGTAAGAACAGAGATGTAACTGTTTTTTTTTTTGTTATGTATATTTCACGGAAGGTGGCCCTATCGGCTAGCCTGTTGATATTTACTGTCTAGTATTTTAGGAGTTTTTGTATGTTCCGCTGCTATTCTCTGATGTATACCTGTAAGGGGTGCCCAGGTAGGGCATCAGTCGCGGGCCCGGGGTCGGATCCTGACAAAAACTACGTTTTTACATTAGTCGCAGGTGAAAACCTAAGTTGTTTTCATAAGTTTTGATTGGAAATTGAAGGGAAGTTGTTTATGAACTTCTAAGTACTTCAAATAGTGGATTGGAGCGTGAAGGAAATGAGCTAAGTTGCTAAGGAGCGACTTTGAATCTTGGAGTTATATTTGGGCTTATCAAGGTAAATCTTCATCTTACCTTTGTAACTAAAGACTACAAGTTGTAGTAGATTGGTAATTGATCATGTGAATTACATTATGAAGATTTATAAGTGTTATGGAATATTTGGAACCAAAATTCGAAACTAGCATGATTAGCTTTTAAGATTGTAATTCAATTTAGTTATTGGTTTTAGTCGTCGCATGTTATATAAAGAATGAATTATAGTTGTTAAAGATGGTTGCAACTATATAACATGTTAGAACGACAATTTGGATTGAAAAAGAATTGGAAAAGACTTTGTGTTGTTGTACATTGTTAGCCGAGAGTGGCATTGACTATTGAACTACTTGATATTAATTGTGGGGCAGAATTTTACACGTCATGTAAGGCGTGTAATCCCCTTTGATTGGTTGATTTGTTGAGCCTTAATATGGCATATTGGTTATTGATTTCGGGCCTTGAAAAAGGTGGAAAAGTATGTAGAAACAAAGGAAATGTTGCCCACATTTCCGTAGAATAAGAGACTTTACACTTAGTATGATTCTACCTTAAAAGGCTAGGAGTTGATAGACGTATTATGACTATTATAGGTTGAAGTACTACGAGTAGCGTATTCTACTTGAAGGGTGGAAAAGCTAGCAAGGTTAAAGTACTTTGGAGCATTTTGCAACTTGTCGCTAGTCGTCGCGAGGTATGTGAACCTCTTCTTTCTTTTGGCGTGATCCTACGTATGAAATAGCCATGTGATATCATTTCATGATTTCTTCTACTCTTAGAAGTTAAGAAGTATCCACGTTGTTGATTCTAAGTTAAAGGTATGTCTAAGTTATCCTAAGTCCTTACCAAGTCTTATGGGAGATGTTGGTAAGAATGGTTAGGAAGTTATGAGGTTTGATTTAAAGCTATGTGCCTTGATTTATATGAAGTAAGTAAGTTGATTTTTATATTTAAAAATGACTTGAATTTATAATTGAAAAGGGACTTGTTGTTATAAGTGAAAGTTATATGATTTTAAAGAGTATATGATACGAGGTTTTAAGACTATAAGCCTTGATTTTATAAGTGGAAATGACTTGATTTAAAAAGCATGGCATCTTAATTTATTTCAAAAGTTAAGAAGATTGATTTCAAAAGAGTATGTGACTTGAGTTTTAAAACGAAAAGAGTTTTATGATTCTTTTTAAGTATGAATGTACGTAGTAATTTTGGGTTTAGTTTCCTCAATGTGTAAGAAATAAAAGTGCCTAAAGTTCTCTAAAATGAAAGGTTGTTATAATAGCTTTATGGGAAGTTGCTATAACGACTTAAGAAGAAGTGGAAGGGTGGTTTAAAATGTTATGTAAGGAAAATCACACCGGGCCCCACAGGCGGGCCGGATTATGCTACATGATTCCACAGTACACCGAGCCCCACAGGCGGGCCGGATTATGTTACATGATTCCACAGTACACCGAGCCCCACAGGCGGGCCGGATTATGCTACATGATTTCACAGTACACCGAGCCCCACAGGCGGGCCGGGTTATGATACATGATTTCACAGTACACCGAGCCCCACAGGCGGGTCGGATTATACTACATAATTCCACAGTACACTGAGCCCCACAGGCGGGCCGAATTATGCTACATGATTCCACAGTACACCGAGCCCCACAGGCGGGCCGGATTATGCTACATGATTCCACAGTACATCGAGCCCCACAGGCGGGCCGGATTATGCTACATGATTCCACAGTACACCGAGCCCCACAGGCGGGCCGGATTATGCTTCATGATTCCACAGTACACCGAGCCCAACAGGCGGGCCGGATTATGCTACATGATTCCAAAGTACACCGAGCCCCACAGGCGGGCCGGATTATGCTACATGATTCCACAGTACACCGAGCCCCACAGGCGGGCCGGGTTACGTTATCACGTATGGATAATCAAAGTAAGCTCCCAAATAAGAAGTCCCTCCATAAAGGGTCGGATTATGTTATGTAAGATATGTAAGTTATGTGGAAAAACTTAATCGAATTCTTAAGTATGTATGTAAGAATATGATGTTAATTCTTATTGAAAGAAGGAAAAGAATGATTAATGTACGATTGATTTCATGAGTTAAAATGGCACGGTCGGATCTGATAATTTAATTTTTACACTTGCCCCTGTCATTCTTTCATACAGTTATGATTTGGTTACTGTACCTTATTTCCGTTCCATACTTGCACTGTTATCGATTTCTGGCCGTGGTTCATGCCCGCAGGTATTAGGTACCTAGGTTGGTGATCCTCGTTCTTAGGATCTCTGTTCAGTTTTTGGGAAGAAGTTCCATTCACTCTGGAGGCTTATCTTTTGATACGGATCCCTGTTGTTGTAGATTATGTATATTCAGGGGTATGGCGGGGCCCTGTCCCGTCACAGTGGTTATGTCAAAAATTCTTAGAGGTCTGTAGTCATATCTTGTGGGTCGGTTTGTAAAGAAGAAGGATGTAACTGCGTTTGGTTGTGTATATATATGTATGTCTACGGAGGTAGCCTTGCCTGTTGTTTATTCTTTTTCTATTAAATGTACGTTATGAATTTCATGTATGTTCCGCTGATTTTCTCTGATATATACTTGTAAGGGTGCCCAGGTAGGGCACCAGTCGCGGGCCCGAGGTTGGGTCGTGATATTATTGGTGTGTTAGCTTGGCTTAACACTTGGTTAGGGTTCTTGATCTTGTATTAGTGAACTAAGCTTGAAAGATTATAAATCTTGGTCTTCAAAGACCCCTATGGCCGAGAGCAACATTGAGAGGAAGAGAGAGATATTATTTCTTGAAAATGACTAAGTGTGAGAAGTCTTGCAAGCTAATCTATATATATAAATATCTATCCAAGTGTATGGACAAGTGGAGTGGGACCCACTTGTCTCCAAAATATCTAAAGTGATGAAGTCTTTCAAGACAAGTGGAGGGGTGACACGTGTCACCCTCATATTGGTCCAAAATTATTTCTTCACAAAAATATTCTATACTTGGCCAAAATATCTAAAAATCTTGTGGGCCCCACAAAATCGTAAAATTTCCTATGGGCCCCACATGGCCAAATTCGAGACTTAAAAATCCAAAACTTCAATATACTATAATAATTCCATATACCAAATTTGAGAATCAAATTCCAAGTTATAAAATTTTTCCTTCACAAATTTTCCGGATTTCCTTAAGAAAAAGTAATTATTCTTTCCTTCCAAAATTCAAATCTTAAATCCTTAATCACGTTCTCAATTAGTAGCCCTGATATTACGGTGTGTAACAGTTATTCAGATACACTTACCTTCGGGGCTATGCACTTATACACCGGATCCCTTGTGAGGCCGAAATCTTGTGTTCAGTATTACAGATATGATAAGTCACTTTATATTTAGTTTGTATGATATACAACCATGTAGTAAAGATCACTAATTAGAGTTAGTAGAGATAGTACAAAGAGTTATGATAATATAAATTGTATAGTTAGACAGAGGGACAAGCGGTCCAAGCGACAGTGATCTGGTAAACCGAGCTAGAGTACGTGGTTAGTCCACCCCCGTTTTTAGTAGATTTCATTACATTTATTCATGTTCTTCAACTTTAGAGTTTAGATAAATATATTATTTTCTGCCTTACATATTTGGTACATTCATTGTACTAATGTCCCATTTTTGCAATGTTGCATTTCATGTCGGCAAGTACAAGTAATCAGTTTGATGAGCCCTTTCAATAGATGAGGTTGATATTCAGCGGAGGATCAGTAAGAATCCATTTCTTCTGAAGTGCAGCCGAGTCTAAAGGTCATGTAACAAATTTTCTACAGACTATGGGTAGGTCGGGGCCCTATCCCAATCATGTTTGATGTCAGTTATCTTTAGAGACTTTGTAGACACAAGTTCAATATATATAGTATGTCAGTGGCCTTGTCGACCCATGTTTATGTTTCTTTTGGAATTTTCTAGTATGGATACTGATAGTGCCTTCTCGGCCCATGATAACTTATAGCAAGAGCGAGTTCGGCCAATTGGCCTATGTAATTCTGGTTACATCCAGTAGTCATGAGTGACAGGGTGATTCTCTTGAGGCAGTATGGCACCAGGTGCTAGCCACGCTTACCTAGGTTGGGATATGACAGAGTAGAATAAAACCCACCAACTTTAGAGCCAATAGCACCTTATTTCACCAAAATTCACTTTTAAGTTTCAAACCTTCAAGCTTCAACATTGGTAGAATATTCAAACACCTCTAAATGCCACGAAATTTGAAATCTATGGGTTTTTTTATATCAAGGAATTCAAATTTGACCTCAAATCCATCAAAAACAACAACACATTTTTGGATGTTTTTGGGAATTCCAATTTTTTAATTTTTTTTTTGAGATTTTAAATTAGAAGAACCTAGGATTAAGAATTATAGAGACAATCCCTGATACCAAATGATACGAATCGACTTGGGAGAAATGCAAAATTAAACAACGCAAAGTAAGGTAGATTTAATAGAAGAAATATATGTGAGAATGGAATAAAGAAAGGATTGAAATCAAGAAATTGATCACAAATCAAGGGAAAAGAAACATGAACTCGTGCTTGAATTCCCACTAGGATATATTCATAAAGTGGTTCAATTGAAGAGTTTAAAAACTAATTCTACATAAATCTCTATACTCCCTTAGGAGCACTACCCTAACTCTAGATAATAAAGAATCACTCTCAATCAATATTCATAACTCATCATATAGTTTTTCCTATTACAACAAAGGCCCAAAAATTGGTCTTTGCACAAATACTTGGACCTTCGAGCCTTCACACGCCCTAGCCACTTATTATGGCCTCCACTCTTGTGCCTTTATCTTCAACATCCTTCCAAGAAATCATTCATGTGATGTACACACTTGTGCCTTGCTCATCAATGACCTTCAAAGGTCTTATCTTCATCATCAAGTGGTGTGCCATGCCAATACACACTTGAATCTCCATCACGAATATTTGCCCTCATAATTGTCCATGAGCCTCCTCGAATTATATCATCCTCCCCTTCTCGAAAAGGATTCGTCCTAGAATTCAAAATTTGAAAAAATCAAGGAAAGATATGTGAAAACATGATCCTCAAAGCATGAGGGTTAGCACAAAAAAAACATCATACTTTCACTCCAAGTATGGATAAGCTTGTGGTACAACCACATATCAATGATTATCATAAATAAAACTCCAAATATCATAAAATAAGGATTCAACAGAGAAACCAATGAATTCAAAATATGAAGCATGTAATGCTACATCAGTTCTAGAAGATATGAAACACCTTTGATCCTCTTTTTTCAAACAAGAACACCTCTAAGGTTGTACCATGACCAAGTCACAAAAAACTTCTCCGGGATCAAAAGAGAAGAATATCCACACATTTTGGTCAAGAACACTAATATTTGTCCCATAAGAACCACTTTCAATATATCCTTTGCACAAATAATCCAAAAAGTAGCTTTTGCATAAATAATCCAAAAGGTAGCTTTTGCATAAATAGGTCAAACATGGGACCTTCAAGCCTTCATAATCCCTAGCCACTTATTGTGGCCTCCACTCTTATGCATTTATCTTTAACTTCCTTTCAAACAATCATCCACATGATGTACATACTTGTGGCTGCTCATCAATGGCCTCTAAAGGCCCAATCATCATCATCAAGAGATATGTGATATGTCAATACACGCTTGAAGCTCCATCATGAATATTAGCTCTCATAATTGTCCATGAGCCTCTTAGGATCATATCACTTCTTCAATTAGAATTGTGATATTGATGTGTTAAATAATGTATTAGTGTCTATCTACTTAATTGAAGAAGATAGGTCAATAGATGCTATAATTTGGAAAGAGACCATTAAAAGTAAATTAGACTCTATAATTTCTAATCATACTTGAAATTTGCATGATTTTCCTAAAGGTTATAAACCCATAAATAGCAAGTGGATACTTAAGAAGAAATTGAGACGATAAATATAAGGCTAGACTTATGATTAGGGGGTTTAACCAAAAGAAAGATGATGATTACTTTGATACTTATTCTCATGTGACTAAAATAACGATCATAAGAACTCTTATTGCTTTAGTCATTATTCATAGTTTAGTGGTACACCAAATGGATGTTAAAATATCATTTCTAAATGGTAATTAAGAGAAAGAGATCTATATGACTCAACCTGAGGATTTCGTGGTTCCATGACAGGAAGATAAAGTATGCAAATTGAGAAAATCCCTGTATGATTTAAAACAGACACCTAAGCAGTAGTATGAAAAGTTTAATGGCACACTAGTGGATGATAATTTTGTTGTTAATGCATATGATACCTGTGTTTATTCCAAAATATTGGATCAGATTGTGTGATTATATGTTTATATGTGGATGGCATGTTAACCTTTAGCCCTAATGTGAATGTTTTTAATGATCTTCTAAGTTTGAAATGAAAGTCCTTGGAGAAGCAGATGTGATTTTAGGGATTAAAATCAAAAGAATTGTTAATAGCTTCTCTTTATGTCAGTCCCATTACATTGAAAAGATGTTGAAAACATTTACTTGTTTTGATGTTATTTCAGTGAAAACTCCTTATGATCCTAGCATATACTTGTTACACCCCGTAGTTCCAAAGTATATATGTGAGGACATACGTACGAGAATACGACATTAAATTTGAGAGGAAGAAAAGATGTGATTTTTCGACGGAAAAGTTTCCGGATTTTGTGTAGGAAAAAGGTTCGTTAATGGGAATTGGATTCCCGGATTCGGTATTCGGACTTTTTGGAACATTTGAGAATTATGGAATTTTATTCTTTCCGGAATTGGTCACGTAGGGCCCACAAGAGGAATTTACGGTTTTGTGGGGCCCACTTTATTTTCGGATTTTTGGCATTACGGATATTTTCGGAAGATGAAATATTTTGGACCAATAGGAGGGCGACATGTGTCACCCCTAGGTGGCAAGGTTGGACGAAATTGTTGGACATGTTGAAAACGTTTTTGGCATGAAAAAGGCTTAAAACATTTGGTCAAAAGTCTTGCAAGATATTTGTGTAGTAGATAGATAAGTGGGACCCACACACACATGGCTCAATCTAGACCACACACTTGCTTCAATCCTAGCCCTTGAATGTCCTATAAATACCCCCTTAAGTTGCAAGACTTCTTC
Organism: Przewalskia tangutica; assembly: GCA_029844215.1. Taxonomy (NCBI): domain Eukaryota; kingdom Viridiplantae; phylum Streptophyta; class Magnoliopsida; order Solanales; family Solanaceae; genus Przewalskia; species Przewalskia tangutica. The sequence continues at coordinate 49,354,453 of CM056730.1, forward strand.
ATCCACACTTGAGAAATTCCAAGGCAAAAATACTCCCTCCCTTTGTAGTAGTTCTCGTCCAAACACCCCTCTCCCTTAACCAAACTTTGTCCAAAAATTCTTAAAGTCTTAAGTGTATTAGGAAGATTAGTAACCAAAGGTTAGAAAATATTTCACACCCTTAGCCTAAATACACCCCCTTGGCCGAGAGTTGCCACAAGTTTAGCCTAAGTGTACTTCACTTTTTGGAGTTGAAGTGTTTAAGAGAAGTTATTAGAAACTTCTAAGGGTTGCTTGGAGCGGTTTGGAGCATACAGATTAGGAGCTAAACGTTGCTCAGGATCGACATATAATCTTGGATAATTTTGGGCTTATCGAGGTAATGATCTTTATCCCCCTATTGTAATTGGAAATTACATGTTGTAGTAATGTATAGTTGAGTATACTATATATAGAATGGATATTAAAGAAGAGAATTGAACTGTAATTACATAGGACTGTATTTACAGTAAACTTGTAGTATTCCTGTGAAGTAGAATTGAACGCGTCCGGTTAGACGTGTAATCCCCTGGGAGTTGTTGGCCTGGTAGCGGGCCTTGATAGGGGAGGAGATTTATGTGATAGTGGGGGGAGAGGTGCTGCCGAATTTTCCGTAGAAATATTCTACGAAGAGAACTAGAAGTTAATAGACATTTTATGGCCATTATAGGTGGAAGTACTACGAGTAGCGTATTCTACTTGAAGGGTGGAAAAAGGCTAGCAAGGTTGTAGTACTTGGAGCATTTTTCTAATTGTCGATAATCGTCGCGAGGTATGTGAACCTCTTCCTATATTTTCTAGCATGATATGTTGTGAACTATGTAGTACGGTAGACGTACATGTGTTAAATGAATTTGGTTGGTTTAAAACATAAAGTGTTATAACGGCTTTATGGGAAGTTGGTTATAACAACTTTATGTGGGCAAAGAAATGGTTTGTGATTTTTAAAAGATAAAAGACTGGATGTGAATTAATAAGGACTTGGGTTGTGTTATAAAGTTGTGAAACCGTTTTAATGAGAAATGGGTAATTGGGTTTTAAAAGGAATAATGTTATATTGATTTCGGAAATGAGAACAAGTATCGAACAAACCACTGCAGCGTTAATAAAGGAAAATGTATTGACTAATTAATTATTATTAAAACCAGTAGAAACCTCCATCTGCATAGAAGCTAAGATAAGACAAAATTGTATTACATTTTCTAGATCATGGCTGGTTTAATAAGATTGTTATAAACAAGAATAACCTACTCACACATAAGGCATATGTTACTCAAATTGTTTTAAAAAAGAATTATGTTATTAAGTGATTAAGACTATGAACTACGAAACATTTCGAAAATAAGAGACTTGAGTATTTGAAATTAGGCAAACTTGAACTTTTGAAAAAGAAGGTTGTTACTTGTCTTTAAAAAGGGGAAACTATTTTGGTTTACTTAAGATAATAGTTACTCTGTTTTGGATACTACGAGTGTTGGTATCAGATGACTTTTTGTGAAAGAATGGATATTTGTAAGGGAATTGAAGTATGGTAATTTGCTTGTGCTTGCTTGTGATAGCCTTGTTGTGTGAAAAGTTGTATTCCTATGCTACCGCGTCTCTCGATGGAGGGTCGGTATATTGTTATTGTTGTTACATGGACATGTCTGCACCGATGAAGAATTAGGGCATGCGGCCACGCGCGTTAATCACCCAAAGATATTGTTATTGTTGTTACATGGACATATACGCACCGATGAAGAATTAGGGCATGCGGTACGCGGGCGTTAATCACGGTATATTGTTATTGTTGTTACATGGACATGCTCGCACCGATGAAGAATTCCGGCATGCGGCCGTACGCGGGGTTAATCACCCGTATATTGTTATTGTTGTTACATGGACATACGCTCGCACCGACGCAGTCGGGGCATGTGGCTACGCGCAGGTTGATTACGATATATTGTTATTGTTGTTACATGGACATATCGCACCGACGCAGAATTCCGGGGCATGTACGCGGCAGGTTGATTACGATATATTGTTATTGTTGTTACATGGACATATCGCATCGATGAAGAATTAGGGCATGTGGCTACGCGCGCAGGTTGATTACGATATCGTTATTGCATCTGGACATGTCTACACCATGGAGAATTCCGGCGCGTGCGCCGTGACGGGCATGATTGATATTGTGGGCGTGAGACCGCTTTGTTATATTTGAGTGATGACTTTGGCGGCGTGAGTCCCCGCTTGACATATCGCTTTTATGTCGTGAATCGTAGTTTGGTTGTCATACATGTCTCTGCTTTATTTAGATCATTATGATTTCGTTCTGATTTTCGCCACATACTTGGTACATGTTGTCCGACCTCCTTCGGGCCGCGTTCACGCCGCAGTAGAGGACGCGATTGTTGATCCTCGCCATAGGATCACGATCAGCGTTTTGGGAAGCTCCGTTTCTCCGAGGCTTATCTTTCGTATAGTCCCTCGTTGTAGGTACTTACATTCGTGGTATGGCGGCCCCGTCCCGTCATTGTTGTTATAACACTCTTAGGTCCGTAGTAATCTTAAGTGTGGCGGGGTTGTAAAGGTTGTAACTGTTCAATTTCTGTATATATGCAAGAAGGCAACCGTTTTGGTTGGCCTGTTTTATTATCATATCTCTTGTTTCATGTTTAAGTTTTTACTTCCGCTGATTTTCTCTGATGTTGTATCACTAGGGTGCCCGGGGTAAGGCACCAGTCACGGGCCCGGGGTCGGGTCGTGACAATACTTAAGAAAAAATAAAGAATCTAGTGTTTTCAAACTGAATATACTAAAATAATTGAGAGTGTAATGTTTCTCATGAACTATACTCGGCCTGATATAGCTTATGTTAGCAGATTAAGTAGATATACTCATAATACCAGTAGTGAACATTGGAATGCTTTTCATCGTTTCTTAAGATATTTGAGAGGTACTATGGGTTAGTGTTGTATTTTAATAAATTTTCTGCTATTTTAGAAGGTTTCTGTGATGCAAATTGGGTAACTGACAATGATGAAGTTAGCTCCACCAGTGCCTATGTGTTTACTTTGGGTTCAGGTGATATTTCATAGAAGTCTTCCAAACAGACTTGCATAACATGTTCTACCATGGAATATGAGTTTATTGCTCTTGAGTTGGCAGGGCAAGAAGCTGAGACCTTTTGACAGATGTGCCATTGTAGGGAAGACGAGCTTCACCAATCACTTTGTATTGTGATTCACATGCGGCAATTGGGATTGCAAAGAACAGTGTGTACAATAAAAAAATAAGACATATTCGCATCAGACATGGTGCGGTTAAATAATTATTGAAACATGTTATTTCCTTGGAATACGTACGGTCTGAAAGAATTTTGCCGGATCCTTTAACTAAAGATTTGGCAAGAAAAATTATCCTTGAAACGTCGAGGGAAATGAGACTAAAGCCTATGGATTGGGGTAATATGGTGGATATCCATTTGTGGTCAAACGAACTCATATAGTCCATCAATATAACTACATTTCATATCCCTATGGCGTGTGATAGTGTTTTGTAAGGTTGAGTTTTACTCTTATTCCATAGTCGTTGTGGTGGTGCGTTTGAAACACACTTGATGGATTTACTTGAGTTTTACTCTTAATGTTTCCATAACTCATTGTGGTGGTGCTATTGAGAAGCACTTAATGGATCCACCTCTTGATATGAAAGGTTGAGCTTATTCCACTTTTAATGATTCCTAAGGTAGTTTATTTGAGATAGACTTGACGGAATCACCTACGTGAGTGTAAAGGTGTGATCGCCTATTATGAAAGACTTAGGCCGTCTTTTTAGAGCACTCATTAGATTCAAGCTGTGTGCATGATCATAAAAGTACGTTGTTAGTATCGCGGAGTTTACATAAAATTAAGGATATGATATGTGTTATGGGATCTCAACTTATGTCCATTCAGTTCAAGAGTACTTCAATTTTTGGATACTAGTTGTTGCCTCATTTCACTACGTGTTAATTCAAATCGAAAGATATTAACACTTAAGTACATGTTTCTTCCCTTTACCTAGAAATTCATTCGAAGTAGGAGCTGGGGTTGCAGACAGTTGTTCTTATTTATCTCTGCATTAATAGGGAATTGTTGAAAATTGTAATGCAAAGAACAAATAAATTAATGTCGTGTCCAAATACATCCCCTGAGATAATGGACAACCAAACTTCATCCAAATACATGTTTTCGAAATACTGAACACTCGAGGTTCATTACTTAAGATTCAATGGTCCAGCACACTAAACGTATTCATGCAAATACATCTTCTTTGAATAATGAACAATCAATCTTCATTACTGAAGATTCAATGATTTAACACATTAAACATATCTTGTCTTGACATCTAGTTGTCATCTACATATATAAAGAGGTTCAGGGGTCTCTTATCAACAAACTACAAAATATATTTCTTTTTTCTTCAAAAGTTCTTCTCTGGGAAATCTTCTTTGTGCAGACTCCAAACTTTCAGCCACTAGTGCAAGTGTTTGGGAATGTTGTGGAACATTGGGGAGCGATCAGACTAAATGATTTGCACCACAGTCGATCCGAAATCGCTTTTATGACAATGGCTTGTCACGATGCATCGTTTATTCGATAAGTTATTTTCTTGTTGTACTTGTTTTTTATGAATATTATTCGAATTTTTCCTACACCCTCTACCACCATCCACTCCACCCACCCACCATTCATCTCACTTCCACCTCAGCCCTACTCCACCCCAACTCTCATAATATTTATCTAGACTATATATAAATACTTAATAATTTTTACTTATTTATCGAATACGAGAAAATAAATAATAAAAACAACTTATTTTACTAGAAAATCATTTCTAACATATGTGACTGAGAATAGTCGAGCAATTATGAAGGGAGGCTGCTTAGTGCATGTTTGGATTAGCTTTTGGGTACCCAGAATCAATTCTGCGTGCCTACTTTCGTGAAAATCAGAAAATTGACATGTTCGACTGACCAAAATCAATTCTACCATCTGGCCCGAATCAATTTGCCATTAATTTCAATTTGAATTTTACCCTTTCCTTTATTACCCTCTTTAATTTTCATCAACAACTCTATCCACTTTCATTACTCTCTTTAAATATCTAGAAATAATTAATAAAAAAAATTCAAATATACAACTTTCATTATCCTCTTTAAATATCTAAAAATAATTACTAAAAAAACATTCAAATATACAACTTTCATTACCCTATTTAAATATCTAAAAATAATTACTAAAAAAATTAAACTACTCATGTTCTGTTTTGAGTATGCTATTATTAATTTTAGGACCTTTCTCGTACTTAGGAATGAGAATAATGCAACTCATTTGAATTATCCTTCTCCTTTTTCTATTGTCTTATTTCAAATACTCCGAATATTATTAATATTTTAAATGCGATAAAATATGCTCTACAATTTTAACTGAAATCGATTTCAAGGTACTTTTTAAAATAACTATTAAGTATAATATTATTCCTTTTTCTATAATGTATTATTAATATAAATGAAGCTAGTCCCGAGAAATGCGGCAAAATGTGCTTTACAATTTTAACTGAAAATCGATTCCAAGGTATTTTTTAAAATAACTATGAAGTATAATATTATTCCTTTTTCTATAATGTATTATTAATATAAATGAAGCAAGTCCAAGAATTTTAAATGAAGCTAGTCCCGAGAAATGCGGCAAAATGTGCTCTACAATCTTAACTGAAAACCGATTCCAATGTACTTTTTAAAATAACTATTAAGTATAATATTATTCATTTTTCTATAATGTATTATATTAATGAGTACATGCAAAATTAGTATTGTAATAATATTTAAATACTACTTGCACTTTAAATTAGTATGTAATAATATTCTACTAATATTTAAGTATTATATTGCACTTTAAATTTCTATTATCTATTTGTATTTTTTATTTCCATACTTCAATCTATTTATATGTATGTCAATTTTGATAATTCCACATTTAAAAGCAATTTTGATAAAAAACTATCCAAACATAAATCAATTATAAGAATCACTTTTACATTGTTGCATCCAAACATAAAGCAGTTCTGTCAGAATCAATTCCAGCCAGAATCACTTCTGCCAGAATCAATTCTGTCCACCGCTAATCCAAACACACATTTAACATGCTCCAAACCCCATATTAGCGTAACAACTGTCATTAATGCTTTGATTAAATTGCAATTAGGAATAGACAACTGAGCACCAACTCCCCACCAGCTGACAATGTGCAGCAGATTCCAGATCGAAGACTTGCTGCCACTTCGTTACCACCTTCCAATTTTCCCAATATATATCTAAGTATCATGTAAATTTGGAGAAGAAGAAGAAAATGGGTTGGGGGAAAATGTTCTTCACAGTGGTGATTACGTTTTCAGCAGCATTGATCACCTACAACATCCTCATCTCAGCAAATGCTTCTTTCAAGCAAGAATTCCCAGGCCCTTCTAGAAAAACATTTTCTGAAGACCCAATTATCAAGATGCCGTTAGACAGATCAAAAACGAAGAAGAGGTTGTTCCACACAGCAGTGACGTCATCTGATTCAGTTTATAACACATGGCAGAGTAGGATTATGTATTATTGGTTCAAGAAGTTCAAGGATGAGGCTAATTCAGAGATGGGTGGGTTTACAAGGATCTTGCACTCTGGGAAGCCAGATAAGTTCATGGATGAGATCCCTACTTTTGTTGCTCAGCCACTTCCCTCTGGAATGGATCAGGTATCACCAATTGTTGTTTTTTTCTGAATAAACTGGTAAGTGATAACTCACTTGTCACATCCCATTTGTCAATTTCAGGGGTATATTGTCCTTAATAGACCATGGGCTTTTGTTCAGTGGCTTCAACATGCACAAATTGAAGAAGAGTATGCAAACATACACTCCTAAAAGTAGCACAAATTTCTTGTTAGTATTACTCATTAGTAACTCTTTTGTGCAGCTACATATTGATGGCAGAGCCAGATCATGTTATTGTCAAGCCCATCCCAAACCTATCTAAGGATGGCTTTGGAGCGGCATTCCCTTTCTTTTACATAGAACCCAAAAAGTATGAGTCTGTACTGAGAAAGTTCTTCCCTGAAGAAAACGGACCTATAACTGAGATTGATCCCATAGGAAATTCCCCTGTAATTGTTGGGAAGGTACTATATTATTGTATAAGTTAGTTAATTTTCGCTTTTCTTTTCTAAATGCAATATTTTTTTTCCCTTTCTCCTTCTACTACACGATTATGATAGGAAGCTTTAAAGAATATAGCTCCGACATGGATGAATGTTTCTTTGGCCATGAAGAAGGATCCTGAAGCAGACAAAGCCTTTGGTTGGGTGCTTGAGATGTAATCAACCTATACTCTAATTATTACACATGCCCTAGTTACTGAAAAATATAATGGAAAATTAGAATTTGCCTGACCTTTATTAATTCGTATGCAGGTATGCCTATGCAGTTTCATCTGCTTTGCATAATGTGGGCAATGTATTGCACAAGGAGTTCATGATTCAGGTATGATCATTTGTTTTCCTATTCATGTTTTCCATTATAAAGTACATATTTAAGATGTTGATAGTTTATATTATCGCCTCTTCCTTTCCAAGGCAAAACAGAGATAAAGAAGATATGCTGTTGGCACTGGCGGATCCATTAGCAACATGGTGGTGCAGTTGCACCACCAGATTTTTTAAAAAAATTTGGCTTCTAGGCATAAAAAAAAAAAAAAATTCTTCTAGGCATACAAATTAAAAAAATAAATTTGCACCACCAAATTTTGTCTCCTGGATCCGCCACTGGGCCTGTTGGCCATTTGATCACTATCTTTACTGTGAAATGGTATTTGATAACTAATTATCATATCTTTACATACTCTGGAATTCTTGTACAACTTGAAAAAACCTTTGAATAAAGGAACTTATGTTACAAGTGCTCAACACCCAAACAAATTATTCAGATATGGTGTGTGGGTTACTTTTCTTTGATCAGGTAAAGTGCAAGTTTCATTACTGAAAAAGCACCCAGAAGATGCTTGCAATGTACACCAAAAGGAATCGCCTGTGTCAAGTACTAATGCATTTCCAGATGTTATGCTCAGTAACTATCTAGTATAGAATATTAACCTAACTACTATAAGGACAGACTACTAGTTCTAAGAAGTGCTAAGGAATGTGGAATATTGCTAAGGAAAAACCAAGTGAACGTGATATGTTTCAGCATACACCATTTCCATCTGATTTGGGTGCCTATTGAAGAACTTTCAATGTATATCGTGCATTAGGGACTTGCTTATAGCTCCGAGATTTTTCTGGGTATAAACATAGGCCATTTTGAAGAGGATTTCTGAGAAAAGGCTATCATAGCATCCGGGTTCTAGAATAAGTCATTTGTTACTCTATACATGATGAAACCAAAGATTTGATATTAATATGTCATCTGCTGATGTGGGGGTTAGACTCTCTGTTGAGATGTTTTTTCTCCCTTTAGCAATATAGCCAAAAAGAGTTGCATAAGTATGAATTTTAGTAAAACATTAGACCTTTTTAATAAAAATTATTTGTTGCTTCACGAAAACCCTTATTGTCTATAAATTTTGATTCTACGTCTGAAACATGTGTAAAGAGGAGTTATAATTTGAAGGGAAATTCAAGTTCCATGAGAAGTAACAATTTCCTGATGGAGCTTTTTCTTTTTCCTCCTAATTTTCATGCCAACTTTAGAAGCACTTCCTTGAGAAAACTGAAATAGCATACCTCTCCTCATTTACTTTTGAACTTTCATCTGTTCCATATATGCATCTGCTGAAACAGTAATATTTATCTCAGATAGACCTGATTTCGTTCCTTTCTCCTTTTCGTCGGTGTGCTTAGCAGCATTACTTTTCTGCATTTCATATAACAAAGTTGCAAAGGCTTCCTTCTTATTATGGTTCTTTTTGTTTCATGGGGAGTACATCTAGAATTTTAAGATCATCATGTGCTTGTCGTTGTTTTGGTTGCCAGGTGAATTCATTGCATTATTTCCTCCTTGTGTACCTGAAACCTAACTTTTCATGTATTGTTGAATGTTTTCAGCCTCCGTGGGATACAGAAATCGGCAAGACGTTCATAATTCATTACACATATGGATGTGACTATGATATGAAGGGAAAGATGACCTACGGAAAAATTGGAGAGTGGAGATTTGACAAAAGGTCATATTCTGATAAATGGCCTCCGAAGAACCTTTCTCTGCCTCCACCTGGTGTTCCAGAGAGCGTGGTATGTTTTATCCTGTCTTTGTAGCTCTCCATCTTAAGCTTTAATACCGCGTCATAACAGGACGGGAACCAGGCGTCCAGGGGGCATGTTTTTCTTCTTATTATTATTATTGTTATTATTAGTAGTATTATCAAATTATTCATCTAATAATTAAAAGTCGTATGTTATTGTGCAAGTATATTTCAAAAATAAAGCTCATAATTAGTTTACTGATAAACTTTCATTTCTATTTTGTTGCTTTCTCTATTGCTGTTAATATTGCTAACTTTTTACTGAATGGATGAGTTACTATGAATAAATGATGGTTGAAGTGGACAGGTACAAAAGAGTCTATCATCATCTAATAATTTTTTTACTAGTAGCATGTACATTTTTCCAAATTCTAAACTCCGATAAGATTTTCCAAAAGGTTTTAAAGCATCAGAAGAAGTTACTATCAATTAAAGTAGCCCTCAAATTCCGGAAACAGTGAGCAGGGATGATTTCCTTCATCTTCATTTGCATCATGCTCTTGGTGAGGGATAGCATTCTTCTTCATTTTATCAGAAGTTGAAGCCTTGAATTTGTAGAGAACAAAAATCATCTTCTGTCATGATTACCTTTTAAAGTTTGTTCAATATGCTAGTTTCTTTGTTAACTCTCTTCAATACACTCAATCAGATACTTCAAAATCAGATTGAATTATTCAATAGTTTTTCTTTTTTCCAACTTAATGCACTAACTCCACAAATATTAAATTTCCCTTATAGATTCACCTAATTTGTTTTTACTTTTTTTCTTTTATGTGTCTAAGTAAAACCGTTGACCTAGTTGGCAGCTTAAATATTCGTAACTGTGTACAATTCAGTAACTTTCTCTTAGAAGTGAGCTTATTTCGATAGAAGTTCTAACAGTGAATTAGAGTTGGATGAAAAGGTGTTTGACCTGAAACAAGGCTTATCTAAGCAACAATAATTATTAGATACTTTATTTGTGAAATATACTTCATCTTTGGAAGTTCGAGTGCAAAATGTCCCTATTCTTCTGTTCTATGAATGAGCATTGGATGACATATCTTTTTCTTTTCCATAATGGTGTCACATTAAATTTCCAACCAGATTTACAACATATATGTATCTGTTAAGAGATCTATTTTGATGTTGTGGCATGCATGCAGTGCCTGTGGTCAATGAAAGAAATCTTATTTTGACCTTTCATCCTATTTCTATGTATTTCGTTTTGGCAGGTTACTCTGGTAAAAATGGTGAATGAAGCCACCGCTAACATTCCGAACTGGGGTTCTTAGAACGGTGTTGTGATTGAAGCTGTTTCACTCAAGCAAGATGTATGATGAATTCGTAATTTGTACTTTTTATAGCAATGCATATGCTGCACACGATTGTTGGAATATTTGAAACTTCTTGTATGCAGTTCCATCTGTCCTTTATCCTGTAGGTTTCAGAACCTCAGTGTACAGTTGCAAATCTTATCCATATGCAGTAGGTTGCAATGTTGAAACTACCAGTTTACTAGTTGCAGCTCTTCCCATTGCTAAGTAAACTAGTAATCTAATGGCAATGATGGGAGATCTTAAGTTTGCTGTTAATTGTTGCTTTCAGTTAAGCAGGATCTTACGCATAGAGCAACAATTTGGATAACTTCAAGGTTTTGCTTGTTATCGATTGACTACGTCGTTGTTAAAGTGAGCTATATAGATCCTCTGCACTCATTCTGTTCTGTTCAGGTCTGAGCTCATCATATTGAAAACTATCTTTATGCTGAGCATCATTATATCACAACATTCCTCGTGCTTTGCGAAACATACTTAGGTTTCCTGTTGGCCCAAAAAATTAGCCAGAATTTATGCCTACAGTAATGCTTCACCCACCAAACACCACATAGCCTTCCAAGTTACAGAATGAAGATGGTCTATATTTCATACAGAAATTTAGGCATATATACTAGATACTAATTCCTTGGTTTCTTGAGCTTGGTGATCAGTTAAGACTCAAGTTGCTTACAGCATTGATTACCTTCTGGTTGTTCAACTCGAACTTAGATTATTAGACAGTAAACCAATTTGTGTGTTCAATTATAACAACATACCCAATATAATCCCACAAGTGAGTTCTAAGGCGGGTAGTTTGTCCGGCAGATCTTACCCCTATCTCGAGTGGTAGAGCTGTAATTTTAATTTTATTTTGTAAAACATTTGCTAGAGATGAACTTATATGGAGCGATGTTATCAGTTAAATATATATATATATAGTCAACTCTAGCTTGTTTAGAATTGAGGTGGTGTTATTGTTGGGGTACATGCATTCAGTATTGCAAGATTTGTTTGGTACTATAACTTGAATCAAGAACCCAAAAGAATCGGTGAGAAACTGTAGATCTAAATGTTAACGCAGAAAGAAAATATTTATTTACATACATATGAATGTACAAAGATTACAGGGAAAAGGCTAAAATATATCCTAAAATTTTAGTAAAAGAATCATATATACCCTATGGGTTATATATACCCTCCGTTAGGGTAAACTTATAAATTTACCCTTTTTTAACGGATTGGACACGTGACAGCCACGTCATCCACTGGAACAGAGAACCCAGTCACTGCCACATCCATTCCCTCTAGCTGCTGGACGGAAAAAATGGTGTTTCTCTTCCAAGTTGAAATCGATCTTCAGGAGTGGGTGTATGATGAAGAGGATGAAGAAACAAACACAATGGTACCACCCACCGCCGCTGTCAATGCCGGAGATGACCGGAAAATGCAAACACATATCGGAAAAGCTGAGTTGGTCGACCGGACGTTTGATGAAAAATTGAGGGTGATGGGTTGGTGTAGAATGTCGGCAAGACGACGGTGAATCTACTGGTACTAGCCTCGATCGTGGACTGAAGCTCAGGTGGCCGGAAATCAATCGGCGGCGGCTAGGGTTTGCAGAGTTGCGATTTGGTGGTTGTTTCGATTTGGGTCGAATTGAACTACGGGGTGGGTATAGAAATGGCGGGGAGGAGAGGGCGGTCACAGTGGTATAAACCACTGCCTTCGATTCTCACTCAGGTCGCCGGAATTTGCAAATCTCCGTCAGGGTCAATTTCGTCCAAAAACTTCGAACATCAAATCGAGACTGAAAATGATGAAATGGTGTTGGGTAGTATAGACGCGTAGAGGGTGACGAGACGAGTCTTTTGGTATAAGACTCGTCGGCGTTGGCTTGCTGTGGTGGCCGGAATCACTGTAGCGGCAACGACGTTACTTTAGCTTTTCTGTAGCGGTGGTGGTGGACTGTGTTCCGGTGGATGACGTGGCTGCTATGTGTCCAATCCGTTAAAACAGGGTAAATTTGATATGTTTACCCTAACGGATGATATATATGACCCTATACTTTGACATAGGATATATATGATTCTTTTACTAAAGTTTTAGGGTATATTTGATCATTTTTCCAAATTATAACATTCGCAAGGACATTGATGCCAGCCTTTCACGAGAATATTAGTACGTAACTACTGCAGAGGCCAAAGAATTTACATCCATGTACTTCAATTGGTTCCCAGATTAAGAACGAACGAACAAGTGTTAGCTCTCGGTTTAAATACCGTCGGCATTCTTCGAATTACAGTAGCAGGGGATCTTTTTGCCTTCATCTTCATGGTTAAAATTGTAATCTCTTCTCCAGGATAAATGTGTGTCTCAGCGAAAAATACTACCTGCATATTAGTCAATGCTAAGTATTTGAAATTCTAGTTTTCGTTATCACATATTAATTATATATTCTGATAGAAAAAACTATGAAATGTAACAAAATATAAGTGGAAAAAAAGGTAAAATGGATGTATACCTATTAGCGGATATTCTCCGAATATTCACAGTGTATATTATAATTATTATTGTCATGTATTTAATGTAACTTAAGATTCTTACTGTATTAGGAATCACCTTTGTACAACTATATATATTGTGATTAATGAAAGAAATCCCTAAGGGGAAATTATTCTAATTTCTTACATGGTATCAGTAGCCTAAAATCCCTAAATCCTAAAATTTCTTGAAACCGCCGCCGACCCCCCCCCCCCCTCTTCTCATCCGCGGCGGTTTCCCCCTCTACTCCAAATCATGTGGCTACCATGTCTCTTCCTAACTCCCCTAAAACCAATGGTTCTACCTCTTGTATAATTGACACACCCCTCATTCGTCAACGTCTTCTTTTCATCCGACGTTTGCAGTCACAAACATCAAGAATTTTGTCCCTATAATTCTTGATCAAGAAGACTGCCAATATTCTATGTGGGTAGAACTGTTCTGTATCCATGCTTGCGCGTATAACGTGCTCGATCACATTGATGATTCAATCCCTCGCCCCCTGAGATTGCAGACTCGACAGGGCGCCGTCTTGACGCCATTGTCAAGCCATGGATATATGGTACTATCTCAAAAGACTTGTTGTGTACTATCATGAAAACAGGTGCTTTGGCGCGCGAACTTTGGATACGTTTGGAGGAAATATTTCAGGACAATAAAAATACTCGGTCGTGTATTTAGAGGAGCAGTTCAACAACACGCGCGTCTTGAGAATTTTAACATGTCCGAATATTGCAAACAACTGAAACTCATTGCCGATCAACTTTCTAACGTAGGGACAACTGTTTCTGAGACTAAAATGGTACTACAACTAGTTGCAGGTTTACCGAAAGGGGAATATAATACTATTGTAACAATGATTCAACAGGCTATCCACTTCCACCTTTTAACAAGGCGCGTTCACAATTGTTATTGGAAGAAACACGACGTGCTAAACAGGATAAGCACAATCAAAAAGCACTTGTCGTTGAAAGAACTCAGCCTCCGACCAACAACATCACTCTACCACCGTCGGACCACCAGCAGCAGCAGAGGACGTGGCGACAGGGGCAGAGGGCAAGGTAACAAGGGGAAGGGCCGCGACAAAGGTCAGAAGGCCCAACAAGCAGCAGGCCCTCCACAAAATGGGTATTACCAATGTGATTGTTACACCCCGTAACTCCAGGACATGTTTAAGAGAATGTACGTAAGGAACTCAAGACTTGAAATTGGTATGAAAGGAAGAATTGTTTTTCCGACGGAAAATCTTCCGAACGTCGGAAAGGAAAAATGTTCGTTGAGGAGAATTGGATTCTCAAAATGCATTAATTGAAGAAGTATGAAACTTATTATCATTATGGAAATTTATTTTTACGGATTTGGTCATGTGGGGCCCACCCAAGGAATTTTACGTTTTGTGGGACCCACGAGGGTTACAGAATTTTATGGACGAATGGGAGGGCGACACGTGGCACCCCCCCCCCCCACATGGTGTTGGACGAAATTTGCAAGGTTAAAATGGTCATTGACCATTGAAGATGATAAGTCTTGCTAGCTTGACAATATTGACCAAGTCAACTTGTCCACTTGGCTATTTAATTAATGTTCTTCATCCTAGCCACACATTTGTTATAATCTTGACCCTTCATTGTGTTTTATATACACACTAGTGCAAGACCAAGTCTTCAACACTTAGAAATTTTTAGAGAACTAGAGCTTGAGACTAAAGAGCTCTCGGCCAAGGTTTCCTTTAGAGAGAATTTTTTTGTAGTTTTGATCCATTAGCCACAAGACTTTAACCCAAGGTCCCTAAGGGTATTGTAAGGATATCTCAATAGAAAGATTTCGGAAAAACGGCGTTTTCACGTTAGTCGCAAGGCGAAAACCTAAGGCATTTTCATAGGTTTTGATTGGAAATGGAAGAGAAGTTGGTTGTGAGCTTCTAAAGGCTTCAAATAGCGGATTGGAGCATAAAGGAAAGGAGCTAAGAATTGCTAAGGAGGGACTTTGAATCTTGGAAATTTTAAGGGCTTGTAAATGTATAATTCTTGTCGTTTTAGAAATTAAGATTACTTATTGTTGTAGCTATGAATATTAGCATGTATGAGATATATATTATGAAGTTGATAAGTGTTATGGATATTGGAACCCTAATCCGAAAACTAGTATGTTTAGCCTTGAGATTTCAATTCAATTGGATTATTAGTTTAATCGTCACATGTTATATAAAGAAGGAATTATAATTGTTAAGTTGTTTATGACTATGTCACGACCCGATCCCGGGCCCGTGACTGGTGCCTTACCCCGGGCACCCTAGTGATACAACATCAGAGAAAATCAGCGGAAATAAAACTTTAAACATGAAACAAGAGATAAGATCATAAAACAGGCCAACCAAACGGTTACCTTCCAAAAAATATATGTATACAAATCTTTCAAACCGAATAGTTTAATCCTTTTTACAAACCCTGCCCACAACAGTACTACAGACCTCTAAGAGTTTTTATACAACATGACGGGACAGGACCTCGCCATACCCCTGAAAGTACAAGAACCTACAACTCAGGGTAACATACCAAAGATAAGCCTCCGGAGAAACGGAGTGTCACGACCCGAACCCGGGCCCGTGACTGGTGCCTTACCCCGGGCACCCAAGTAGCCATACATCAGAGTAATCAGCGGAATATAAAACAAGACATGAATAAAGTGAAGTGAAAAACAGCTTATTCGAGAAAACTTGCCTTGCGGCATATATATATATCAACTAGAACGCTTATATCCCTTTACAATTCTCGCCACAACAGATTACTGCACTCTAAGAATGATACGACAACAATGGCGACAGGCCCCGCCATACCCCGAATGTAAGTACCTACTACGGCGGACTATACCACCGATAAGCCTCCCGAGGAACGAGCTTTCCAAGCTACAAACGGTGATCCTAAGAACGGATCAACGGTAGGAGTACCTCTACCGCGCATGAACGCGGCCTTCGGGCGAGGTCAAGACAACAGTACCAAGTATGTGAAATCGAAAATACGTAAATGAAATCATAGTAGTCTATATAACGCAGAGACATGTATGATAACCAAACTACGATCACAATAAATAAGCGATATGTCAAGTCGTGGACTCACGCTCAAAGTCATCACTCAATTATAACTATGGGTCTCACGCCCACAACATAAACGAGTGAAATAGATATATCAGAATCGGGTCTTTTCTAGGCCGCTAATGATCGGGCAAGGCCAATCGCCCATAGACGTGATGCTGTGCCTAATCCTCGACTTCCCGCACTCGCATAGTCACACATGACCCGCATAGTCGATAGACCGCGACGGTAGCTAACCCCTGCACTCTCCTCGACTCCCGCAATCCGCATAGTCTCAATAGACCGCATAGTCACATTGCATCGCATGGCATCCCCGTGACGGATAAAACACCCGGAATGATCAATCCTGGAGCATACCGCTGCTCCGCATAGTCACATAGACTGCATAGGCCGTAGACCCGCATCAAGGGTGGCAAGCCCTCGGTATAACAAGTCAAGGGGGTAGGTGATATAATAACATAACAGCTTATCGTTAAACAACATAAGCACAACAAGGGAAACCCCTTTACACAAACATCACCAGATACTAACACACGTAGCATCCTAACATGTTTACTTATCAAATCAACAAGAAAGTATTACAAGGTTAACACAAACCAACACAATCAAGTTATTCACACAAGGTACTTTCTACTTTATGTTAACCATTTCGGGTTTTTATCCCCAAAGTACTTCATACATTAACTCTTTAAAAGATCCGTTTCTTTCACAAAAGTCACACAATACCCGTAGTATTAAAATAGAGTGACTATCTTTTTTAAACCAAAACGCTTCCTTTTGTAAAATCAAGTGACAACATTACTTTCCAAACGTTCAAGTTTGCCTAATTTCAAATGCTCAAGTTTCTCCTTTTTTGAAAGGCTTCGTAGTTCGTAGTCTTAATCACTTAATAATATAATTCTCTTCTAAAACCATTTGAGAAACATATGCCTTATGTGTGAGTAGGTTATTCTTGTTTATAACAATATTATTAATGCAGCCATGATCTAGGAAATGTAATATCATTTTGTCTCATCTTAGCTTCTATGCAGATGGAGGTTTCTACTGGTTTTAATAATACTTTATTAGTCAATACATTTCCCTTTATTAACGCTGCAGTGGTGTGTTCGATACTTATTCGATTCAAATCAAGAAACATTATTCCTTTTAAAAACCAAGTACTCATTACTCACGAATGAGGTTTCACACAAAATTCATTTAAGTCAAGTCTCTTATCTTTTAAGATCAAGTCTCTTAACTTCTAAAATTTATAAACCATTCTTTTTATCTCTCTTAAGCCGTTATACCTAACTTCCCATAAAGCTAGTATAACTCTTAAGCTTTTAAAACCAAGCATTACTCTTATGTTAAAAAAATGATTCAGTATTCTTTTGAAATGCTTCAAGATCCTTATTATTCAGGCTTAAGTCACAAGACATTGCCGTAAGTATTATTCAGGCTTAAGTCAAAAGACATTGCCGTAATTATTATTCAGTTCACACACGTACGTCTACCGTACTATATATATATTTAAAATATCATGCTCAAGAGTATATGAAGAATCACATACCTCGCGACGATTATCGACTATTAGCAAAACGCTCCACGGCTATAACCCGGCTAGCCTTGTCCACCTTCCAAGTAGAACATGCTACTCGCAGATCATTCAACCTATAAAGGTTATACAAGTCTATCAAAGCCTAGACTACTCTTGTAGAATATTCTTCTGATGTGATTCCAGTTCAAGTCTATTCTGTAATATCCTTCTATTACAGTTCAAATCTCTTCTATGAATCTTATATTCATTTCTATACAACTACAGTATGTAATTTCCAATTACAATAGAAGGATAGGATTATTTACCTCGGTAAGCCCAAAATTATTCAAGTTTAATGTCGATCCTGAGAAACGTTTAGCTCCTACTCCGGGTGCTCCAACCCGCTTCGTTAACGGTCTTGAGAAGGAACATTCGGGACGAATGTTTCTAAGGAGGGGAGAATGTTATACCCCGTATTTCCAGAGTATGTACGTGAGGGCGTACGTACGAAAGTTTAGCCTTAAAGTTTAGGCATGGGACGTTTTTTTGGGCACAACTCACACAAAGAATCGTTTTCCGACGAAACGTTTTACAAGACTCGCGTAGGGTAAATTCCGGCTATGTCATTTCTAATTTTTATGATTTTTCCGAGAGACGAAACTTTGGTTAACGAGGGCGACACTTGTCACCCTCTAATTGATGGATGTGTGGGCGGTATAGGGCCGATTGGAATGGCTATTTTGTCATGGAGTTGGTAGGATATTTTGTGTGATAGTTGGATAAGGTACACTTGCCCTAATCTTGACCTTACACTTGCCTAGCACTTGGCTTAATCTTGGCCATTGGTTGACCATTTCTTGACCTATAAATACCCCCCTTAAGATGAAGAGTTCTTCATCCACAAATCTTTCTCCAAGTCTTGAAAATCCTCCTCTCCTCATGAGCCTTTTCGTCCAAGCCTTCTCCCCCCCCTTTGAGTGAAGCTTGGCCGAAGCAACCCTCTAGCCTAGCCGAAACCTACCCCCCCTCCCTTGGTAGAAATGTTGTCTTCCAAGTATAGTTACTATTCCTAAATACCCTAGCCTAAATCCCTTAGTACTTAGTAGAAGTTGTGAAGAACTTCTAAGGGTTCTTGGAGCTATCGGAGCGTACAAATTAGGAGCTAAACCTTGCTCAGGATCGACTTATATCTAGGATATTATTGGGCTTACCAAGGTAAATAAACTTATCCTTCTTTTGTAATTAGAGAATACATACTGTAGAAGTATAGGAATAAGTATAAAATACTTAGAAGGATATTACGTATCAGAATTGAACTGTTATCACAAAGAAGGGTTTAAAAGAAGAATAATTGAACTATACTTACATAGATCGCTTTCACAAGAGACTTGAGTAGCTTGGCGGGTAGGGAAGTGCTGCCCAATTTTCCGTAGAATAGAGAACCCTCTCGCTAGAATCGTTACGTAATAGTCTAGACGTTGATAGACGTATTTGACTATTATAGTCGATTCTCTCGCGCGACATATTCGACTTGGCAGGTGGTTTTCGCCGAGAAGGTATGTGATTCTTCCTATACTCTTGAGCATGATATTTTAAATATATATATAGTACGGTAGACGTACGTGTGTTAACTGAATAATAACTACGGCAATGTCTTTTGACTTAAGCCTGAATAATACTTACGGAATGCTCATGACTTAAGCCTGAAAAATAAGGATCTTAAAGCATTTCAAAAGAATACTGAATCATTTTTTTTCAGAAGAGAAATGTTTGGTTTTTAAACAAGAAGCTTAAGAGTTATACTAGCTTTATGAGAAGTTAGGTATAACAACTTAAGAAAGATAAAAGGAACTGTTTACTTATTTGTTTATAAAAACCTTGTATTGATTTCTGTAAGGTGTAGTAAGATTGTTTGAAAAGTAGACATAATATGATGCTATATGTGTTAGTGTCTTGTAACGTTTGTATAAGAGAGTATTCTTGTTGTGCTTATGTTGTTTAACGATAAGCTGTTGTGTTAGTATAATATCACTCACCTCTTGACATGATACCGGGGGTTAAGCTGCCCTACGATGCGGGGTAGACTCAAAGTGATGCGGGACCATGATTCGAGAATACCTCATGCGGGTCCAGTGGACCTACGCGAGCTACGAGTTCTGTGTTGTCACGACCGACCCAAGCTCGCGGATCGTGCCTACCCGGGCACCCCGCTGTATACATCGAGAATAGCAATGAACATACACAAAGATACAAAAACTTAGACAAGAACTAACAACAAAGTTAGCCGATAAGGCCACCTTCCGTAAAATATACTCAATCCGTAAATAGAATAAAGACATTTTTCTTTTCTTTACACCTCAATCCACAATGTGACTACGCACTCTAAGAATAACAACTCAAGTGACGGGCCCCGCCATACCCCGAATGTACAACAACCGACAATACTGTGGATAAGCCTCCAAATGAAGGAGCTTCTCAACAATCGAACAGTGATCCTAAGAGCGAGGATCAAGAATCTGCACTTTACTCGCAGATTTAACGCACTTCGGCGAGGTCAAGATAACATGTACCAAATATGTGAAATCAAAGTATCAGAATGAAATCATAAGTCTAAAATAAAACTGGAGACATGTATGATTACCCAATTAACAGCACACTGTGCCTTACTAACAATGAGAGTAAATAAGAGTATACTTACAATATAAAGTAGGTGGCTCACGATCAAAGCAGGACCACCCGCCCGCAGTATCATTAAGCAATCCTATTCCTGGGACTATTTCACCCGCATAGATCGCGTGGACCCGCATGAGGTATTCCTCGCATAGGCTGTACCCGCCCGCATGGGACTATTTCTCCCGCATAAGCCCATAAGGACTCGCATGAGGTATTCCTCGCATCATGGGTAACAAATCCACGGAAACAGGTGGTATAACGTCTTGGGGTTTACCTCATTTATACTCTTACCCCAAGCGGTGGTATAACGTCTTGGGGGTTTACCCCTTATTTATACTCTTACCCTAGCTCAACCGGCCATCATACATAACATAAGCCCTACCGGCTTATCATACAATAAATAAGCAAGTTAAGAAATCCCCCTAACTTCTTATTAGCCTTATTCATATACATTCTCATTTTAGTTTACTTAAGGCACTAACATGTCATTATAAAATCCGGGAATTTAACCCAAAGTACTACGTATTTCTATTCTTTTAAAAATGACTCTTTTTCATATATAAACTTCCAAGATACTAATAACCGTAGTATCAAGTCATAACTACTTTTCAAGACAAGTCACGATACCTTTTAGAAATACATTTAGGCTTCTAAATCAAGTGACTTCTTTCCTTTAAAACCTTAGGCAATTGATGCCTTAAATCAAATTGCCTTTCAATAAATCAAGCCATTTATCTTTCCATAAAGCCAATATAACCAACTCCCCATAAAGTCGTTATATTCACTTTATGCATTAGTCAAGTACAATTTCCTATCCAAGGGACTTATACGTTTAAAACGAAACAAGTATCGCATACTTTAAAACACTTCAAGTCCCTTAACATACTTAAATTACTTAGAGTAAACCACTCTTTAAACTTTCCATAAAAACAAGTATCAAAATACTTTCAACATACTTAAAGTCTCTTAACTTTGAAAACCAAGATATCCTTAACATTTAAACAAGTGAGTTAATTCCTAACTCAATCAACTCGACATTCCTAAAATAAGCCAAGGATGTCAAATGGACTAGATTGTCAAAATTCAGACGTCTACCGTACTATATACGTGAAACTAGTCATGCTCAAAAGATAGGAAAAGTTCCACATACCTCTTCGGGTCAAACCACTTGTCAAGTACAAATTCCCGCCGGTAGTATGTCAACCTATAATATTCACAATACGTCCATTAAGGCCTTACTTCAAACGTAGAATATTATAAGTGTTAAGTCTCTAAATTCTACGGAAAATCTGGACAAAGACCTCCTTTGTTTTTACTAACTTTGCCACCTTTTCCAAGGTCGAAATACAATAATCAAACAACCCCAATTGGCTCACAACAATATAGAAGGTAATCCAATGCCAATGAATAACCAAACAGCCCCAATTGGCTCACAATAATATGAAGGTAATCCAATGCAAATGAATAACCAAACATTTCAATCGCTCACAATAATATAACAATACCAATTCTTATTCAATTTCCATTTCAATCCAAATGGTTTAGTATAACATGATATCAAGCCGCAATCGACATAACTACTACAATTCTCAAGTAGGTAAACATGCGACGATTCTAAATTAACGACCAAAATTGCATTTCAATTTCAAAAGGCTAATCATGTCATTTTCGGTTCTAGGCTTCTACAATCCATGTCACTTATCAAACTTCATAACACAAATCACATGATCACTTCTAACTTATAATAACGTGGAATCTTCAATTACAAAAGTAAAACGAAGATTATACCTCAATTAGCCCAATTATGATCCAAGGTCACAAGTCGCTCCTTAGCAACTTTAGCTCCTCCTTTCGACGTTCCAATCCACTCCAAGCAACCCTTAGAAGCTTAAGAATAACTCATCTTCAAGTTCCAACTTCAAAGTTGAATAACCCTTTAGGTTTTCGCTTGCTACTAATACGAAAAACGCCTCTTTTCCGAAATCTTTCTTGTGAGAAAACCTTACAATACTCTTAGGAACCTTGGTTTAAAGTGGGGGAATTATTGGACAAGAATTGGAAATTTTCCTCTTGGGAACTTGTCAAAACCGTGAGCTTCCATAGTGAGCAAGACAAGATTTCAATTTTTTTCTAAGTGTAGAGAATGACAAAGTCTTGCTACTAGTAAGCTTATATAACAAGATGGAAGGTCTAGATTAGTACATATGGATGGCTCGGATGTGTTTCACATGGATCTTGCCTGGCCCTTGACTTTTAGTCAACAATGTCAAGCTAAGTCATTTGCAAGACTTGTCTTCCTAACAATGGTCAAATGACCCTTTTGTCCTTGATAAATTTCGTCCAAGACAACATAAGGGGGGTGACACGTGTCGCCCTCCCATTCGTCACAATATTTCATTTTCCGACAAATCCAAAATTCCGATAAATTTTACTCGTCTCAAACCTTAACATTTGAGTTCTTACGTACGTTCTTAAAAACATATCCTGGAATTTCCGGGGTGTAACATTCTTCCCCCCTTAGAAACATTCGTCCCCGAATGTTCTTTCGGGAGTCCAACTTAAAGATAGCGACATAGTCTCCTTACAACCCCTACATACCAATATTGCCACAGGTGGCCACATACTAAAATGCCAACCTGAACCCCATGTGTCAACGCTTGTTATCCGCATAAAGCTTCACGACTCTAAGCTTACAAATAATCTTTCCTGATAAGCTTCGCTTTATCCACACTTGAATCAAGTCCGACCAAATAACTGAACCTCGCCCATGCCGAACCCACCAACCGGCGATTTACACTTTCTTACATACAAGGCCTCATACAGGGTTATCCGAATACTGGAAGGGTAGCTGTTATTGTACTCAACACAACAAGAGACAATTAATCCTCCCGGCTATTTCTGAAATCAAGAACACAGGCCCGCATCCTATCCTCAGGTGCCCGATAGTACGCCTTTGCCCGTCCGCTTGTCCGAGGTGTAATGCAACACCGAGACTCACCGTGTCCCTAATCTCTCTGAAAAACCTCCGTAAGTTATCCAGAATCGAGCTCATCCGCCGGTCATCATAAACGTAGGAACCCCGTGCAGTCTCACAATCTCTCTGCTATACAAGCAAGCATAATCCTCAGCCGAGTAAGGGGTCCCAAATCCGAAAGAACACGGCTGGTTTCGCCAGCCTAATTACCATAACCCCCAGGGAGTCGCACTTCCTCCGAGTACGATGCCACCCTGTAACAAGATCTATATTAATTACCTCTCATATCTAGGTTGGGATTTCAATCGCTCGCAATAGCCCACTGGCTTCGTGCTCAACCATGACTGCTACTATCTCGGACACTAAGCAAGAATCCGCTATGTCCCTTTTCCGGTCATCTTACCCATACATACTTATGAGGTCACGACACGACTTAGTCGGCCCCAAACAATTAGGGCAATAAGCACCGCGTGCCTCCCTAAAACTCCGCCGACTAGTCCTCGCAAAGACCGGTACACGCAATCTATCCTCATCTCACAAAGACCCCATCCGTGCTACTCAACTGTGCTCTTCTCTCCTGAGAGTCGTATCTCGATATCAGATCATAATCGATCCTCATATCGCCGCCTCTTTACTTCCTCAACGATGGAAGACTCGGCAACCTCTCGATCTGAACTTCATTAACCTTGAAACCAATAATCGAACCCCAGGCTCGGTGAATCGAAGAATCTTACGACTACATCCTGCTTCATTTGGCTGCCCATCCGCGTACTACCCCAGGTCCATCACAAAGAGTATCTGTAACTGTCTTGGCTTTCCCCGGATGGTATAGGATATCAATATCACAATCTCTGAGTAACTCTAGCCACCATCGCTGTCGCAAATTGTACTGCCTCATTCTGCATTTATACCGGAGGCTTTTGTGGTATGCACAAGTATCCACATGAATTCTGTATATTCGTCATGCCCCCCCCCCCAAATCTTCAAGGCATGATTTAACTGCCGCCAGCTCTAAATCGTGAGTGGCGCACTTCTTTCCCGCTTCCCTAACTACCGGAAAACATAGGTTCTAACCTTATCGGGTTGCGTCAAAGACACAACCTAGCCCAACACCCAACGTGTTATCATCAAAACCTAACCTCTAGTCTTTCAGAGGAGTTAGAATCAGTAGTCGTGGTCAACTTGTCTTCCAATAATCGAAAGTCTTTCTCATTCCCGCGAAATATTCGGTATCCTTAATCTCACTTATGGTTCCTGCTTTCCTTTTGTTGCAACCAAACTTGGTCACTAAACTTAGACTTAATTCCTTTGCTTGCCTCATGGCTAAGACTTCATCACAATCACAATTTAGGGGAGGTTTCCTTGATCTCACAAGTAGTAACCCGGTTTTCCTTTCCCGGTTGTAGAGCCTATAACTAGGTGTTACCACATTTTCTCGAAATGTTCTTACTTCCCATTATTTACTAATGGTCTTTACACTAGTCTGGGTAAACATATCTCGTGCAACCTATTTTTAACCATAGTCGATTCTCCTTTATTATTCGTCATATCCTGCGCTAACAACATGGGTACATGCAACCCCATAATACGCAAATCGCCCTTTTCGTGGGAAGAGAACTTATCTCCTATCTTGAACTTTCTCGAGTCACAACCCTACTATCGGGTCCTTCATGTCCAAGAATTAGCTAATCATCACGCCCGCCTTTAAGTTCGTGTAGATTTTTTCCAACCTACCAAAGATGCCTCGACTTTCACTACAAAGACTGCATTTATTTTTATTCTTGCCTTGTACATTTTCCTGAAATTATCCAAGGTCGTGGCCCCGACCGCCACACCAAACCAACTCCAAGTACCTCAAAGGGCACTTAAAATAACTTCCTCCAAATTCAATTATTACATACTTCCCGCACTAATTTACTCCTAAGTAAACAAGTCACACAGACTTAAAAAGAAAACAATGTCAAAGAAGGAAGGATAATTCATCGTTACCACCACTTCTCTTCCTTTCCACTGATAACCGCCACGGAAACCGTACCGAATCAATCTCTCTTATGTAGTCCACGTTGGCATAACAAGAGGCCAACTAGCCCGAACTCATAATGACCTCAATGTTCACTATAATACTCTGGGTCCAACGACTTTATCGTTACCGGCCAATTATTATCTAACCGCCGCCTACCACCCAACACTCACGGGTGTAGTCACCTCGAAAGGTCCTCATGGATTCAGTTCCATTTCCTTATTCTTGGTTGCTCTCTTTCATCGGTCGCATTTTCCCGTACTCCCAAACTTATTCTAGCGCACGACATAGCCTTTATAATCGCTTTCGCCTCAAATCTCTGAGTTACTAAATTAAACAATACAAGGCCCATTCCGGCCTCACAACTGAACCCGGTGGAACACGCCCACGAACCCGTAAAATGACTAACTAAACTTGCCTTGCACCCTCGTGACTCGCACATAACGACTACTACTAATCGATCCCATTTCCTTTCAAGTTATGGGCGACCCTAAATAGATCCCCAACCACTCAAGGCCGCATTTAACTCTTTTCCTAGGTCTGTCTTAACTTTTTACTACCCGAGAAGGCCTTATATACCTAAGGTCTCGGTGGTTATCAACATTTTTAGGCTCGCAATTTCCATGCTCCAAGCCTATCTTATCAGCCCCCCGTAACCGGGTACAAGAACTTCTCGTAATATCATCATCGTGTTGTCTTGACCACATCAACCATCCTTTCTTCGTCCGATCTCGCCTGACAATTCCCTTAAGCATACCACGAGCTTAAGTTGCTAACATAGTCTTCCACTTAGTCTCTTAATTAACTTCTTAAGGGTCCATTACCTTTTCCGATAACTCATCATTTCCTAATTATCTCAAATTAGCACGTAAAACCTTGATGAGAATTCATTAAACTGTTTCATACCTTCCCGGTATTTATTTAGTCCCTTCCAAATCCTGGTAATCTAAATCATTCTAGGCAACTCGCGTCGACCCTTCATACATAAATTCGCATAGTTGTATGTCACAATACCAACTACAACCATTACCAACCCGATACGCAATCCACGTAATCCTTCCCGGTCATCACGCTTTCTCGTAGCTGCAAACAATCATAACTTGTTAGGGAGAGACGACCCTAACCATACAACTCTATCGCACGATCTTAGAGTGAGAAGAATGGAAACCAATCCTAAATGTCCTGCAACCTCCTGATTATAGATGTGGTGCACAACACACCGATAATCAAGACTCTACTAGACACGGTCTGTAGACACTTTCCGAGGACTAACTGCTCTGATACCACTTTTGTCACGACCCGACCCCGGGCCCGCGATCGTGACCTACCCGGGCACCCCGCTGTATACATCGGATAATAGCAAATGAACATACACAAAGATACAAAAACTTAGACAAGAACTAACAACAAAGAAGCCGATAAGGCCACCTTCCGTAAAATATACTCAATCCGTAAATAGAACAATACATTTTTCTTTTCTTTACACTTCAATCCACAATGTGACTACTGCACTTAAGAATAACAACTCAAGGGACAGGGCCCCGCCATACCCCGAATGTACAACAACCGACAATACCAGTGGATAAGCCTCCAAATGAAGGAGCTTCAACAAAGTAACAGTGATCCTAAGAGCGAGGATCAAGAATCTGCACTTTACTGCAGATGAACGCACTTCAAGGAGGTCAAGATAACATGTACCAAATATGTGAAATCGAAGTATCAGAATGAAATCATAAGTCTAAAATAAAATCGAGACATGTATGATTACTCAATTAACAGACATTGTGCCTTACTAACAATGAGAGTAAATAGAGTATACTTACAATATAAAGTAGAGGCTCACGATCAAAGCAGACCACCCGCCCGCAAAGATCATTAAGCAATCCTATTCCCGGGACTATTTCACCCGCATAGATCGCGTGGACCCGCATTTAGGTATTCCTCGTGATAGTCAGACTACCGCACGGGACTATTTCTCCCGCATAAGCCCATAAGGACTCGCATGAGGTATTCCTCGCATCATGGGTAGCAAATCCACTAAACAGTGGTATAACGCCTTGGGGTTTACCCTCATTTATACTCTTACCCCAAGCGGTGGTATAACGTCTTGGGGTTTACCCTCATTTATACTCTTACCCTAGCTCAACCGCCATCATACATAACATAAGCCCTACCGCTTATCATACAATAAATAAGCAAGTTAAGAAATCCCCTAACTTCTTATTAGCCTTATTCATATACATTCTCATTTTAGTTTACTTAAGGCACTAACATGTCATTATAAAATCCGAATTTAACCCAAAGTACTACGATTTCTATTCTTTTAAAAAGGACTCTTTTTCATATATAAACTTCCAAGATACTAATAACCGTAGTATCAAGTCATAACTACTTTTCAAGACAAGTCACGATACCTTTTAGAAATACATTTAGGCTTCTAAATCAAGTGACTTCTTTCCTTTAAAACCTTAGGCAATTGATGCCTTAAATCAAATTGCCTTTCAATAAATCAAGCCATTTATCTTTCCATAAAGCCAATATAACCAACTCCCATAAAGTCGTTATATTCACTTTATGCATTAGTCAAGTACAATTTCTATCCAAGGGACTTATACCTTAAAACGAAACAAGTATCGCATACTTTAAAACTCTTCAAGTCCCTTAACATACTTAAATTACTTAGAGTAAACCACTCTTTAAACTTTCCATAAAAACAAGTATCAAAATACTTTCAACATACTTAAAGTCTCTTAACTTTGAAAACCAAGATATCCTTAACATTTAAACAAGTGAGTTAATTCCTAACTCAATCAACTCGACATTCCTAAAATAAGCCAAGGATGTCAAATGGACTAGATTGTCAAAATTCAGACGCTCACCGTACTATATACGTGAAACTAGTCATGCTCAAAAGATAGGAAAAGTTCCACATACCTCTTGGTCAAACCACTTGTCAAGTACAAATTCCCGCCCGTAGTATGTCAACCTATAATATTCACACACGTCCATTAAGGCCTTACTTCAAACGTAGAATATTATAAGTGTTAAGTCTCTAAATTCTACGGAAAATCTGGACAAAGACCTCCTTTGTTTTTACTAACTTTGCCACCTTTTCCAAGGTCGAAATACAATAATCAAATAGCCCCAATTGGCTCACAACAATATAGAAGGTAATCCAATGCCAATGAATAACCAAACAGCCCCAATTGGCTCACAATAATATAGAAGGTAATCCAATGCAAATGAATAACCAAACAGCCACAATTGGCTCACAATAATATAACAATACCAATTCTTATTCAATTTCCATTTCAATCCAAATGGTTTAGTATAACATGATATCAAGCCGCAATCGATTACAACTACTACAATTCTCAAGTAGGTAAACATGCGACGATTCTAAATTAACGACCAAAATTGCATTTCAATTTCAAAAGGCTAATCATGTCATTTTCGGTTCTAGGATTCTACAATCCATGTCACTTATCAAACTTCATAACACAAATCACATGATCACTTCTAACTTATAATAACGTGGAATCTTCAATTACAAAAGTAAAACGAAGATTATACCTCAATTAGCCCAATTATGATCCAAGGTCACAAGTCGCTCCTTAGCAACTTTAGCTCCTCCTTTCGACGTTCCAATCCACTCCAAGCAACCCTTAGAAGCTTAAGAATAACTCATCTTCAAGTTCCAACTTCAAAGTTGAATAACCCTTTAGGTTTTCGCCTTGCTACTAATACGAAAACGCCTCTTTTCCGAAATCTTTCTTTTGAGAAAACCTTACAATACTCTTAGGAACCTTGGTTTAAAGTGGGGGAATTATTGGACAAGAATTGGAAATTTTCCTCTTGGGAACTTGTCAAAACCGTGAGCTTCCATAGTGAGCAAGACAAGATTTCAATTTTTTTCTAAGTGTAGAGAATGACAAAGTCTTGCTACTAGTAAGCTTATATAACAAAATAGAAGGTCTAGATTAGTACATATGGATGGCTCGGATGTGTTTCACATGGATCTTGCCCAAGTGGCCCTTGGACTTTTAGTCAACAATGTCAAGCTAAGTCATTTGCAAGACTTGTCTTCCTAACAATGGTCAAATGACCCTTTTGTCCTTGATAAATTTCGTCCAAGACAACATAAGGGGGGTGACACGTGTCGCCCTCCCATTCGTCACAATATTTCATTTTCCGATTAGGATTAGGCTTGCATAATGATACTATGGGCGATTGGCCCTGCTTCGATCATTCGCAACCTAGAAAAGACCTGTTACAGTTTACCTATTGTTGCTCTTGTTATGATAGGGCACTATGTGCGGTTACATTGGTTGTTTCGTGCATATTTGTAAATTGGTTTTAAAATGATATGATTTCATTTAAGTATTTTACAGTTTCACATACTTAGTACCTGTTGTACTGGCCTCCTTCGGGGGGCTGCGTTCATGCCGCAGGTAAGGGCAAGCAGGTGCTAGATCCGCATCCTTAGGATCTTTGCTTTGGTGTCAGGAGCTCCATCTTCTCCGGAGGCTCGACTTTTGGTATGGTTCTCCCTGTGTTGTAGATATATGTCCATTCAGGGTATGGCGGGGCCCTGTCCCGCCATAGTTGTTTATTTCCTTAGAGTTCTGTAGTCCTATTGTACAGTTGGGATGTAACTGCCAGAATTTGGGATTATATATATTATGCCGAAAGACGACTTTTCTCATATAAACTGTGTCTCAATTTTCATTGATTCATATCTTGTTTTATATTTTTGCTGATTTTCTCTGATGTATGACTGCTTGGGTGCCCGGGTAAGGCACCAGTCACGGGTCCCGGAACGGGTCGTGACAAAAGTGGTATCAGAGCAGTTAATCCTCGGAAAGTGTCTACAGACCGTATCTAGTAGAGTCTTGATTATCGGTGTGTTGTGCACCACACCAATAATCAGGAGGCTATAGGATATTTAGGATTGGTTTCCATTCTTCTCACTCTGAGATCGTGCTTTAGAGCTGTGTTATAAGTTGGACCCCTCTAACGTATTCCTTTCTCAGAATGCTTATGCCTCCACGTAAGGCAACCGCCCGTAAGGGCAAGGCAATGAGGAGCTAGTGGGACACCTAGAGTCACGAGGGCTCGTGCCCGCCTATACCCGGAGGCGAGTTCTACGACGCCGACCCTGCGAGGGTTTAGGGCGCAGCGATGGTGATGAAACCACAAGACCTACACCTCCACCCCACACCGGAGCAGATGAGATGGGTTACAGAGAGATGGCCCGCCATCGCCAGATCGTGGCGCATACGAGGATGTTCGACGCGGCGATTCAGCCCACCCAGTAGCACCCGTGGTTCACCCGAGGGCAGACAGTTTGAGGCTACGGGATTTCCTGAGTTGTAGCCCGCCAGAGTTCTACGGGTCGAGGCCAGAGGATGATCCGCAGGAGTTCATCCGTCAGTTACAGAGGATCATGCGGGTGATCAAGGCTTCAGAGACCGAGTCCGTGACCTTCGGTTCGCATCGGCTACGTGATACCGCAGTCGATTGGTTTGATTCGTGGGAGTTATCCCGGGGAGAGCACGCGTCCCCAGCTACTTGGGACGAGTTCTCAGAGGCTTTTCTCACTCACTTCTTGCCTCCACAGATGAGAAGGGCCCGGGCCGACATATTTTTGTTACTAAGACAGAGAGGACGCACAGTTAGGGAGTACAATGTCGAGTTTGATTCATTGGCTCGATATGTCCCAGCATTGGTAGCAGATATGGAGGATAGGGTGCACCGCTACGTCACCGGGCTAGATGATTATATGGCCGAAGTCTTGTGCGGGGTGTTTCTCTTCACCGGTATGGACATTACCCGCACGCAGCTCACGACTTGATGCGAGCGTAGAGGCCGACGGTCGATGTGACAGAAGCAGGTAAGACCAGACGGCAGGTCTTTTGGTGGCTATCGAGGTGGGCGGCCTCAGCAGCAGTCTAGATTTGCACCACAGCCAGCTCAGAGCACTCTTGCACCATACTCGGGATACCGGATATTCGAGGCGCACTGTGGCCCCGTGACTTCGTGACGCCCAGAGCAGAGAGATCGGCCGACGACCACCCCTCGGTGGGCCGATGCAGATCCCACCGGAATTGTGGTATCGCTACGGAGTTTGTTACGATTGTGGCTAACAGGTCACTTTGCGAATCGTCCACTGGGCGGCGATCGATGGTAGGGTCACCTGTGTTCTTTTCGCCGTCTTCATCTCTCCTACGCTATCGCCCGAGGGCAAGGTACTCATGGGCCAGCAGGTCGCGCAGAGGTCGTGGGCGCGGTCCCGATTCTAGCGGTCCTCGTAATCAGATTTATGCCTTGTCCACCGGGCAGGATCAAGAGGCCTCACCGATGTCGCCACGGTACCTTATCCGCTTCGGATTTGATGTGTATGCCTTGATAGATCCGGGTTCTACTGGCCCTATATATCTCCCTTATTACTAGTAGGATAGGGATAGAGCTCGAGTCCATAGACCCTTTCGAGGTAGCTACGCCATGGGTGATTCGGTGGTAGCTCGGGTATATAGGGCTTGTCGAAGACCATTTACGTCGGACCGCAGACGACTTGATAGAGTTGGATATGATTGATTTCGACGTGATCATGGGTATGGATTGGCTAGCTTCTTGCTACGCCAATGTAGACCGCAGGAGAGAGTAGTACGGTTCCGCCGCGTGAGGCCATTGTTGAGTGGGAGCAATCAGACGCCGGCGGTAGGTTTATTTCCTACCTCAAGGCTAGGAAGATGGTGCGAGCGGGTACATCTACCATCTCGTCGGGTGTTTGATAATCGAGGCCGCAGCCAGATTTTCACCGGGCCCAGAGTCGAGAGTTCCCGACGTGTTTCGCACGACCTCCGGGTATCCTCCCGAGAGGAGATTGAGTTATGTATAGATGTGTTGCGGACACTCGCCTATTTCCATTCCGCCATACGAATGGCACCGCCGAGTTGAGAGAGTCAAGGATCGCTTAGGATTTCTTTGGAGAAGCGGCTTCATCAGCCTAGTGTTTCTCCCGGGAGCGCCAGATTGTTCGTGAAGAAGGACGGACGCCGCGCATGTGTTGATTACGAGCGGTGAACAAGGTGACCATTAAGAACGATACCCTTCCCGTGATTGATGATTTGTTCGACGATTGCAGGGTGCGAGATGTTTCTCAAGATTGATCTGCGATCGGCTATCATCAGTGCGAGTCGAGAGGTGGATGTCCCTAGGATCGCATTCGGACCCAGACGCATTATGAGTTCAGTGGTCATGTCTTTGGTTGACCAATGCTCGGCGGTATTCATGGATCGATGAACCGAGTGTTCAAACCATTTTTGGACACGTTTGTGATAGTGTTCATTGATGATATCTTGGTTTATTCTCGCCAGAGCGAGCACGCGAGCATTTGGCGACCGTGGCCGAGAGTTCTCCAGACTAGCGGTTGTACGCCAAGTTTTCCAAATGTGAGTTTTGGTTAACTTCGTGGCTTTTCTTGGGCATATTGTCGGCCGATGGCATTCAGTGGATACGGCCAAGATCGAGGCGATCAGACTTGCCTGACCTACTACTCCGACAAAGGTTCGCAGCTCGGGCCTTGCAGTTATTATCGGTTCAGAGAAGTTTGCTTCTATCTCTCGCACCATTGACTAGCCGACTCGTAAGGCGGCTAAGTTTGATGGATGATGTCAGGAGCGTGGTTTCCGATCGAAAGAGAGATCGACGACCGCCTCGCTTCTTACTCTTCCGGAGGTCCGACGGTTATGTTGTGTATTGTGACGCGTCGGGCATCGGGTTGGGATGTGTGTTGACGCGGCAGGCAAGGTTATAGCGACGCATCCCCAGCCTTAAGAAGCATGAGAGGAACTACCCCACCCATGATTTGAGTCGGCGTGATTCACGCCAAGATCCGAGGCACTATTTGTATGGGTTCATGTGGATATTTATACGCACCACAAGAGCCTCCAAAGATATCTTCACCAGAGGAGCCGAACTTACGGCGAGACGGTGGTTAGAGTTGCTAAAGGATTACGATGTTGATATCTGTACCACCCGGGAAGGCCAATGTCAGGCGTATGCTCTTAGTCGTAGGTCGATGGGAGCCTATCGATGTGCGGCGCAGAGGAGGGACATGGTTCGTGATTTGCATCGGTTAGCGAGCCTTGGTGTCCGCTTGATTGATTACGATAGCGGGGGTTCGAGTTCGTGAGGTTGCCGAGTTTTCCATCGTCGGCGAGGAAGAGGCAACAGCTCGAGGATCCGCTTTGACACGTTATCGTGATACGACTCTTCGTGAGGAAGCGGTCCTTTTGAGGTAGCACGATGGGTGCTAAGGTTTGATGGCGTGTGTGTTCCGGATGTTTGAGACTTGGCAGCAGAGTTCTTGGGGGAAGCACACAACGCGTTACTCTATCCATCCAGGGTCGACCAAGATGTACCACGACCTTAGATCTGTGTATTGGTGGGATGGCTTGAAGAGGGACGTTGCAGAGTTCGTAGCTCAGTGCCCGTGTTGTCAGCAGGTGAAGGTAGAACACCAGAGGCCTGGTGGTTTGTTGCAGATGATAGAGATCCCGACCTGGAAGTGGGAGGTGATCAACATGGACTTCATCACAGTATTACCTCGCACTCAGAGGAGACATGATTCTATTTGGGTTATCATCGACAGGCTGACGAAATCAGCCCACTTCCTTCCCGTCAGGACGACCTTTTCGGCTGAGGATTATGCCAGACTTTACATCCGAGAGATCGTCAGACTGCATGGAGTCCCTATTTCGATCATATCAGACAAAGGAGCCTAGTTTACGGCTAACTTCTGGAGGTCTTTCCAGAAGGGTTTAGGGACGCGGGTGAGCCTGAGTACTGCATTCCATCCACGCATGACGACAGCAGAACGCACTATCCGCACTTCGAGGATATCTTTGCGAGCCCAGATATCGACTTCAGGGGTAGCTGGGAGGATCATTTGCCTCTAGTTGAGTTTGCATACAATAATAGCTACCACTCCAGTATTCAGATGACGCCTTATGAGGCCTTGTATGGGAGGAAGTGCAGATCGCCTATAGGCTGGTTCGATGTGGGCGAGGTGCAGTTAGTGGGACCAGATTTGGTGCAGCAGGCAGTGGATAAGGTGAAGCTTATCCAGGAGCGGTTGCTCACACTCGAGTCGATGGTCATACGCAGATCATCGTCGCGCAGATCCGGAGTTCGAGGTTGATGATTGGGTTTTCTGAAGGTGTCACCCATGGCGGTGTGATGAGATTCGGGAAGAAAGGAAAACTCAGCCCAAGGTACATTGGGCCCTATCAGATTGTCCGCAGGGTAGGCAAGGTTGCCTATGAGTTGGATCTGCCGTCCGATCTGGAGGCAGTGCATCCGATGTTTCATGTTTCTATCCGGCGAGATGTATCGGATCCATCCGTGGTACACCCGATTGACGATGTCGGTGTGACCGAGGGTTATTGTATGAGAGATTCCCAGCGATAATCGATCGTCGTTAGGCGTCTGCGACCAAGGACGTGGCTTCCGTCAAAGTCTTGTGGCGGAACGAGCTCGTGGAGGAGATGACGTGGGAAGGCGAGGAGGACATGAGGCGTATATCCTCACCTATTCCCCACACCTCCAGGTAATTCACTTTCCTACTTGTAAATTTTCATTATCGTTTATGCCTAAGTGTTGTTTTGTGGCCGTGTGTGGCATTTGCAAACTGTTTAAGTTATAAGGAACCTTATCGTTAACGGTCTTGAGAAGGAACATGCGGGACGAATATTTCTAAGGAGGGGAGAATGTTATACCCCGTATTTCCAGAGTATGTACGTGAGGGCGTACGTACGAAAGTTTAGCCTTAAAGTTTAGGCATGGGACGTTTTTTTGGGCACAACTCACACAAAGAATCGTTTTCCGACGAAACGTTTTACAAGACTCGCGTAGGGTTAATTTCGGCTATGTCATTTCTAATTTTTGCGGATTTTTCCGAGAGACGTAACACTTTGGGCCAACGAGAGGGCGACACTTGTCACCCTCTAATTGATGGATGTGTGGGCGGTATAGGGCCGATTGGAATGGCTATTTTGTCATGGAGTTGGTAGGATATTTTGTGTGATAGTTGGATAAGGTACACTTGCCCTAATCTTGACCTTACACTTGCCTAGCACTTGGCTTAATCTTGGCCATTGGTTGGCCATTTCTTGACCTATAAATACCCCCTTAAGATGAAGAGTTCTTCATCCACAAATCTTTCTCCAAGTTTTGAAAATCCTCCCCTCTCCCTTGTGAGCCTTTTCGTCCAAGCCTTCTCCCCCCCCCCCCTTTGAGTGAAGCTTGGCCGAAGCAACCCTCTAGCCTAGCCGAAACCTACCCCCCCTCCCTTGGTAGAAATGTTGTCTTCCAAGTATAGTTACTATTCCTAAATACCCTAGCCCAAATCCCTTAGTACTTAGTAGAAGTTGTGAAGAACTTCTAAGGGTTCTTGGAGCTATCGGAGCGTACAAATTAGGAGCTAAACCTTGCTCAGGATCGACTTAAATCTAGGATATTATTGGGCTTAGCAAGGTAAATAAACTTATCCTTCTTTTGTAATTAGAGAATACATACTGTAGAAGTATAGGAATAAGTATAAAATACTTAGAAGGATATTACAGAATAGAATTGAACTGTTATCACAGTAGAAGGGTTTAAAAGAAGAATAATTGAACTATACTTACATAGGACTGTTTTCACAGTAGACTTGAGTAGCTTGGCGGGTAGGGAAGTGCTGCCCAATTTTCCGTAGAATAGAGAACCCTCTGCTTAGAACTGTTTACAGAATAGTCTAGACGTTGATAGACGTATTTGACTATTATAGGCTGATTCTCTGCGCGCGACATATTCGACTTGGCAGGTGGTTTTCGCCGAGAAGGTATGTGATTCTTCCTATACTCTTGAGCATGATATTTTAAATATATATATAGTACGGTAGACGTACGTGTGTTAACTGAATAATAACTACGGCAATGTCTTTTGACTTAAGCCTGAATAATACTTACGGCAATGTCTTGCGACTTAAGCCTGAAAAATAAGGATCTTAAAGCATTTCAAAAGAATACTGAATCATTTTTTTTCAGAAGAGAAATGTTTGGTTTTTAAACAAGAAGCTTAAGAGTTATACTAGCTTTATGGGAAGTTAGGTATAACAACTTAAGAAAGATAAAAGGAACTGTTTACTTATTTGTTTATAAAAACCTTGTATTGATTTTTGTAAGGTGTAGTAAGATTGTTTGAAAAGTAGACATAATATGATGCTATGTGTGTTAGTGTCTTGTAACGTTTGTATAATAGAGTATTCTTGTTGTTCTTATGTTGTTTAACGATAAGCTGTTGTGTTAGTATAATATCACTCACCTCTTGACATGATACCGGGGTTAAGCGCCTCCACGCGGGTAGACTCGGTGATGCAGGACCATGATTCGAGAATACCTCATGCGGGTCCAGGGACCTATGCGAGCTACGAGAGTTCCACTTAGTGTGCGGGTTATACCTCACGCGGTCATGTGGCCATGCGGACTACGAGTCGGGGCGATGCCGAGGAGTAGCTACTCGATGCGGGTCATACCTCACGCGCCTATGTGAGTGGCCCATGCGGACTACGGAGTCCGTGATTAGGCTTGCATAATGATACTATGGGCGATTGACCGCTCGATCATTCGCACCTAGAAAAGACACATTACGCTTTACCTATTGTTGCTCTTGTTATGATAGGGCACTATGTGCGATTACATTGGTTGTTTCGCATATTTGTAAATTGGTTTTAAAATGATATGATTTCATTTAAGTGTTTCTACGATTTCACATACTTAGTACTGTTATCGACCTCCTTCGGGCTGCGTTCATGCCGCAGGTGGCAAAGCAGTGTGCTAGATCCGCATCCTTAGGATCTTTGTTTTGGTGTCGAGCTCCATCTTCTCCGAGGCTCGACTTTTGTATGGTTCTCCCGTGTTGTAGATATATGTCCATTCGGGTATGGCGGGGCCCCGTCCCTCCATAGTTGTTTATTTCCTTATGATTGTAGTCCTATTATGCATTGGGATGTAATCGCGTAATTTGGGATTATATATATTATGCCGAAAGCGACTTTTCTCATATAAACCGTGTCTCAATTTTCATTGATTCATATCTTGTTTTATATTTCCGTGATTATCTCGATGTATGGTGCCCGTAGGTGCGGGTAAGGCACTGCCCGAACGGGTCGTGACATTTTCCTTAGGTTTCGTTTAGTGATGAAGGGAAGTATAATAGTATTTCGGCTTTTAGATAAGTGTAACCTTGGAATACTACAAGGTATTTGGGCAAGGTATTTTGGAATAGTAACAATACTTGAGAGTATTTCTACCAAGAGGGTAGTATTTTACGAGAACAACTAGGCGTGGGTGCTCGCCAAGGCCACTAGGAGGGGTGTACCTCGGCCAAGGGCCTCACGAAAAAGGGGGTAGGGGGGAGGCTAGGACGAGAACTATACACAGCTGGGAAAGAGGGCTTTCAAGACTTAGAACAATTTTTGGATGAAAAAGTTCATCAACTAAGGGGGGTATTTATAGGCCAACCAATGGCCAAGATCAAGCCAAGTGTTATGCAAGTGTAGGGTGGGGATTTGGACATGTGTTTGTGGGTCCCACTTGCTCATCAACTACACAAAAATATCCTACCAACTACTTGACAAAATAGCCAAGGCAAAAACGCCCAAATCGTCCCAACTTTCTCGTCCACTTGAGGGTGACACTTGTCACCCTCTCGTTGGTCCAAAATATTTCGTCTCTCGGAAAAATCCGCAAAAATTAAAAACGACATAGCCGTATTTTTCCCTTCGCAAAGTCCGGAAAACTTTTCGTCGGAAAACGACTCTTTTCGCTAGTTGTGCACAAATTTCGCCACTTTGCTTACTTAAGGCTTAAACTTTTGTACGTACGCCCTCACGTACATACTCTGGAAATACGGGGTATAAAACGGAGCTTCCCAACGCTGAACTGTGATCCTAAGAGCGAGGATCTGCAATCGATGTACCTCTACCTGCGGCATGAACGCAGCCAAGGAGGTCGATAACAGTACCAAGTATATGAAATCAAAAATATCAGAATGAAATCATAGCGCTATATAAAGCGGTGAGACATGTATGATAACCAAACTACAGTTCACAATAAATAAGCAGGCATGTAAGTCAGGGACTCACGCCCTCAGAGTCATCACTAAAATATAACTATGGGTCTCACGCCCGCAACATCAATCATGCCCGTGGAATACCTTCCTCATTGCCGGCAGTCTATGATATAATAACACCACAGAGTACACATGAACACCAAGTCTGTACTAACAATACTATAGAACCAAACCACGGGCGACACGGCAAGTACGAAAGCCGACTACGGATACCAAGCGTCGCGGTCACGTGACCGGCAAGTACGAGGGCTAACTACTGTGTACCGGCCGTGTCACGAGACTTCGTAACTACACTGAACGCGGCAAGTGCGAGGGCTGACTACCAGGTACCAAGGCCGAATCAGCCACGAGACGGGGCAAGTACGAAAGCCGACCACCAGATACCGCGCCGATCAAGAAAAACCTCGGAGAGCTAGTCCATGGAATAACACTATCAACAGTGGAACGAACCTCATCATGGCCGTGATACCCGGACCATCCATCGAGTCAAGATGCCCATGGACTATCATAGTGGAAGCATACCCGTAGGCCACCCATCGTGTCAGGATGTCCAAAATGATCAAGAATAACACGACCGGCCCTCCATTCGAGACGCCAGAACATAAGAATACAACACTTTGCACAACAAGGCTATCATACACAAACATAGGAAAGTCACACACAACTCAAGGTACTTTCATTTTATGCCAAAGTCCAGGTTTTAACCCCAAAGTACTACGTATGTTAAACTCTTTTTAAAGGATCCATTTTTTTTACAAAGGTCACCCGACACTGCAGATAGAGTGACTAACATCTTTAAGTAAACCAAAACAATTTCCATACTTTCCTTTTAAAACCAAATTAAGGCAATACCATGCCTTCTTTTAGACCAAAACACTTCTCCTTTTAAAGTCAAGTTACCACTTTAAAACCAATGATAAAACCATTCTTTTGTTTTCATAAAGTCGTTATAACTAACTTCCCATAAAGCTGTTATAACACTTTATGTTTTAAACCAATTTTAAGACAAAACAATGCCTTTCTTTTGAACCAAAAACTCTTTAATTTCCTCAAGTCTCTTTTAGAAATCAAGTTCCTTACTTATTCTCATTTCCGAATCAAGAAACATTATTCTTTTAAAAACCAAGTACTCATTACTCACGAATGAGGTTTCACACTTCTTAATAACTTTCACATCAATTCAATTAAGTCAAGTCTCTTATCTTTTAAGATCAAGTCTCTTAACTTCTTAAAAGCAATAAACCATTCTTTTTATCTTCTTAAGTCGTTATACCTAACTTCCCATAAAGCTAGTATAACTCTTAAGCTTTCAAACCAAGTATTATTCTTCTTTCAAAAAGGATTCTTAATTCTTTTGAAATACTTCAAGATTCTTATTATTCAGGCTTAAGTCAAAAGACATTGCCGTAAAACTATATTCAGTTAACACACGTACGTCTACCGTACTATATATATATATTCTTGTAAAATACTTCCAGATTCTTATTATTCAGGCTTAAGTCAAAAGACATTGCCACACGTACGTCTACCGTACTATATATATTCCTTTAAAATATCATGCTCAAGAGTATAGGAAGAATCACATACCTCGATACGATTATCGACTATCAGCAAATAGCTCCAAAGTACTGTAGTCCTGTTAGCCTTTTCCACCCTTCGAGTAGAATTCGCTACTCGCAGTACTTCAACCTATAACGGTTATACAAGTCTATCAATGTCTAGACTACTCGGTAGAATAAATCTAGATACAAGATTCTTACGGAAAATTGGGCAGCATTTCCTACCACAAACTTCACAAGTCTATCAGAGATACACCCATGTAAGTACAGTTCAATTCTCTTCTTATATACCTTCCTTGTATATAAATTATACTTAAATCTTATACTTCAACAGTATGAAAACTCTAATCACAAAAGAAGGTCAAACGTATTTACCTCGGTAAGCCCAAAATTATCCAAGTTTAAATGTCGATCCTGAGCAACGTTTAGCTCCTACTCTGGGCGCTCCAACCCGCTCCAAACAACCCTTAGAAGTTTCTAAACAACTTCTCTTAACACTTCAACCAAGCTTATGAAGATTTCCTTAGGGTTTCGGTTTGAGACAAAAAGGACATAAGGTAGTATTTCCTGCTCTACGATAGATGTAACTTTTGGAATACTACAAGGTATAAGGCTAATGTATTTGGGTATAGTAACAATACTTGGAGAGTATTTCTCTACCAAAAAGGAGGTATTATACGAGAACCATACAAGGCAAGGGGTGTACTTCGCTTAGCACCACTAGGAAGGGGGGGGTACCCTCTCGGCCACAAGGCCTAACAAAGGGGAGGGAAGGCTAGACGAGAAGCTCACAAAGGGGAGAAGGGATTTCAAGACTTAGAGATTTGTGGAGTGGATGAATAAGTCTTCAAAGGGAGGGGGGGGGGGGTATTTATAGGGAAGCCAATGGCCATGATCAAGCTGTGGGGCGCTGAGGCCAAGATTTGCCCAAGTGCCCCCTAACCTACTCCTCAAATCACTCCACAAACAATGGCCCATGTTTTAGGCCCCAAATTCATGCCATTCGTCCAAGGCAAACCGCCCCTTGGCCGTCCACTTGAGGGTGACAAGTGTCACCCTCTCGTTGGTCCAAAATATTTCATCTCTCGGAAAAATCCGCAAAAATTATAAATGACATAGCCGGAATTTTCCCTTCGCAAGTTCTGTAAAACGTTTCGTCGAAAAACGATTCTTTACGGGGGTTGTGCACAAATTTCGAATCTTGCCTAACTTTAAGGCTCAAACTTTTCTACGTACGCCCACACGTACATACTCTGGAAATACGGGGTATAACATTCTCCCCTCCTTAGAAACATTCGTCCCGAATGTTCCTTCTCAAAACAGATAATGATCGATCTCATAACTTAAACCTGTTGCCAATGCCACACCTGGCCACAAAATAACACACGCTCAAATATTTAATCCAAGTCCACGAGAATTCACCTCAAGCATAACAAAAGCTCCCACCCAAGGTCTAAAAGATATTCCCTTCGCACCTTTACTTCACAACAAAATTATCACTTCTATGCTCTTAACACATGCTCGCTTTTTCCCTTACTCGCACCTTCGAACACTTGAACTCTTCTAGTATACGTACCATACTTCAGTCATTACTTCAGTTTCCAAAATCTCTGGAGTCACTACCTCCAAACTTGGTCATCTTACTAACCTCAATCTCCTTTAAGGCCGTTCCCGGCCTTCACGATCCGATTCTGGTCGAACATATCAACGAACTCATATGATGGTCATCTAAACTTGGGCCTAGCACCCTCGTGACCCTACCATCCGGGACCACCAGAATCGACCACCTACATCCGGCACGTTGACCCGCAATACGCCCTCAACCCGACCCTCCGTCGCGCCAACTCTTGCTCCTCGATACGGAACAATCTTACTAATTCACATCATGAAAGCTACCACTTTCATTTTACACAACTCACGGAATTATCCCACAATACATTATACGCAAACCAAGTAT
The DNA here is from genome assembly GCA_029844215.1 of Przewalskia tangutica. NCBI lineage: Eukaryota > Viridiplantae > Streptophyta > Magnoliopsida > Solanales > Solanaceae > Przewalskia > Przewalskia tangutica. The sequence goes on from CM056730.1 coordinate 49,396,579, forward strand.
TTCGACAAGGACTAACCGTAAAATCTTTTATTCAAGCCGGCCTTACATCTAAGGTCTCAACGTGTAACATTCTAAGGTTCATATCTTCCCTGCCCCCATACTTATTCTTTCAACTATCCATGTCTCTAAACCACAATACACACAAAGCTATCTGTACATAGCACTCAACATACAATCATCGTATCACACATGCAAAACTCTAGAGGGTTAAGGATATACCTGAAAAGATAGGCGGTTCAAAGGACCGCTAAATATGGGAACTTCCACCGCGACCGCCGTGGCTCGCCGGTATGAACATTCCGCCTAGCTATGGAAGGTGAAGAACCCACAACCGATCTCGTAGTGCGTGCTATCCTACCAGCTACCCGTGGTGGGCGGTCTCGCCGACGGCCTGCTGGCGCAAGAATAACAATCTCCCAAGTTAGTACGACACTCTCCTTATGAAGTTTTCCACAACGCCACACCGAGACAAGGGCGACTCATCCGGCGAGCACTTACTCCCCGAAAATCTGAAACACGGGAGCCCCGACCGCTCCCGAATATCCCGGCGTCCCGGCGCCGGAGGACCACTGCATCGACGGAGGCACATAACTAGTTCGGCCGAGGCGGTCCGCCTCGAAAGTTATCAAAGGACCCCGCTGTTCGCGCCTCTTCTCGCGATCTTGGTCATTCCGCCGACCTCTACGCCTCACATCCATGTGCATAAGTCGCATGCGGGCAATGTCCTGCCCTACCAAGAGCTACACCAACAAGCTCGCTGGTAGTCATCGAGCCGTGACGTAGCGGTGCACTCGCCTCCATATCGCCTACTAACGCGGGACATACCGAGCCAATGAGTCGAACTCCACATTGTACTCCCGAACCAGACGCCCGCTCGCCTCAACACCAAAAATCTTTACCCGAGCCCTCTCGCCGTGAGGTAAGAAATGTGCAAGAAATGCCTCTGAGAACTCGTTCCATACGGCTGGAAGTGCATGCTCTCCCCGGGACAGCTCCCACGAATCAAACCAGTTGACTGCAGTATCACGCAGCCGATGCGAGCCCAAGACCACTCTCATAATCCGCTATAACTTTCGGATGAACTCCTGCGGATCATCCTCAGGCCTCGACCCGTAGAACTCTGGCGGGCTACAACTCAGAAAGTCCCGTAGCCTCAAACTATCCGATCTCGGGTGAACCACGGGCATCGAATCGGCTGCTGGCCGGCAATTTATCCTCATGTTCGCCACGATCCCGCCAAGAATCGGGCCATCTCTTTGTAACCCATATCCTCCGCTCCAGCCGTGGACCGAGGCTCAGTCGTTGTCTCATCACCATCGCTGCGGCTCTAAACTCACTGGGGCGGCGTCGCAAAACTCGTCGTCAAGCACTATCTCGTGGCTCGCGCCAGATTCTCTCAGATCTCACCAGCCTCTCACGCTTTGCCCACTGGGCCGGTTGCGCGCGAGGCATAATCGTAAAACGAGATACGTCGAGAGGGTCCAACTTACAACATTTCTAAGGCACGATCTCGGAATGAGAAGGCGGAAACCAATCCTAAATGTCCTGCAGCCTCCTGATTATAGATGTGGTGCACAACACACCGATAATCAAGACTCTACTAGACACGGTCTGTAGACACTTTCCGAGGATTAACTGCTCTGATACCACTTTTGTCACGACCCGATCCCGGGCCCGTGACTGGTGCCTTACCCCTGGCACCCTAGTGATACAACATCAGAGAAAATCAGTGGAAATAAAACTTTAAACATGAAACAAGAGATAAGATCATAAACAAAGTCAACCAAAGCTTACCTTCCAAAAATATATGTATACAAATCTTTCAAACCGAACAGCTTTAATCCTTTTTACAAACCCCGCCTAAAACAAGATTACAAACCTCTAAGAGTTTTTATACAACATGACGACAGGTTCGCCATACCCCGAATGTACAAGAACCTACAACTCGGGGTAACATACCAAAGATAAGCCTCCGGAGAAACGGAGCTTCCCAACGCTGAACTGTGATCCTAGGAGCGAGGATCAGCAATCGATGTACCTCTACTGCGCAGATGAACGCAGCCTCAAGGAGGTCGATAACAGTACCAAGTATGAAATCAAAATATCAGAAATGAAATCATAGCGCCTATATAAAGTAGGAGACATGTATGATAACCAAACTACAGTTCACAATAAATAAGCAGTCATGTAAGTCAGGGACTCACGCCCTCAGAGTCATCACTCAAATATAACTATGAGTCTCACGCCCGCAACATCAATCATGCCCGTGGAATACCTTCCTCACTGCCGGCAGTCTATGATATAATAACACCACGGCGTACACATGAACACCAAGTCTGTACTAACAATACTATACAACCAAACCACGGTCGACACGGCAAGTACGAAAGCCGACTACCAGATACCAAGCGCCGTGTCACGAAATCGACCGGGCAAGTACAAGGGCTAACTACTGTGTACCAAGGCCGTGTCACGAGACTTCACACTACACCGAACCGGCAAGTGTGAGGGCTAACTACCAGGTACCAAGGCTGAATCAGCCACGAGACGGGGCAAGTACGAAAGTCGACCACCAGATACCAAGGCCGATCAGTAAAAACCCTCATGGAGAGCTAGTCCATGGAATAACACTATCAACAGGGAAACGAACCCTCATCATGGCCGCATACCCGTGGACCATCCATCGAGTCAGTATGCCCATGGACTATCATAGTGGAAGCATACCCGTGGCCACCCATCGTGGTCAAGATGTCCAAAATGATCAAGAATAACACGACCGACCCTCCATTCGAGACGCCAGTAATATAAGAATACAACACTTTGCACAACAAGGCTATCATACACAAACATAGAAAGTCACACACAACTCAAGGTACTTTCATTTTATGCCAAAGTCCGTGTTTTAACCCCAAAGTACTACGATGTTAAACTCTTTTAAAGGATCCATTTCTTTTACAAAGGTCACCCGATACCCGCAAAGATAGAGTGACTAACATCTTTTAAGTAAACCAAAACAATTTCCATACTTTCCTTTTAAACCAAATTAAGGCAATACCATGCCTTCTTTTTAGAGCAAAACACTTCTCCTTTTAAAGTCAAGTTACCACTTTAAAACCAATGATAAAACCATTCTTTTGTTTTCATAAAGTCGTTATAACTAACTTCCCATAAAGTCGTTATAACACTTTATGTTTTAAACCAATTTTAAGACAAAACAATGCCTTTCTTTTGAACCAAAACTCTTTAATTTCCTCAAGTCTCTTTTAGAAATCAAGTTCCTTACTTATTCTCATTTCCAAATCAAGAAACATTATTCTTTAAAACCAAGTACTCATTACTCACGAATGAGGTTTCACACTTCTTAATAACTTTCACATCAATTCAGTTAAGTCAAGTCTCTTATCTTTTAAGATCAAGTCTCTTAACTTCTTAAAAGCAATAAACCATTCTTTTATCTTCTTAAGTCGTTATACCTAACTTCCCATAAAGCTAGTATAATCTTAAGCTTTCAAACCAAGTATTATTCTTCTTTCAAAAAGGATTCTTAATTCTTTGAAATACTTCAAGATTCTTATTATTCAGCTTAAGTCAAAAGACATCCGTAAAACTATATTCGCTAACACACGACGCTCACCGTACTATATATATATTCTTGTAAAATACTTCCAGATTCTTATTATTCGTGCTTAAGTCAAAAGACATTGCCATACGACGCTCACCGTACTATATATATTCCTTTAAAATATCATGCTCAAGAGTATAGGAAGAATCACATACCTCGCGACGATTATCGACTATCAGCAAATAGCTCCAAAGTACTGTAGTCCTGTTAGCCTTTTCCACCCTTCGAGTAGAATTCGCTACTCGCAGTACTTCAACCTAAAATGGTTATACAAGTCTATCAATGTCTAGACTACTCGGTAGAATAAATCTAGATACAAGATTCTTACGGAAAATGGCGACAACTTCTACCACCAAACTTCACAAGTCTACTGTAGATACAGTCCTATGTAAGTACAGTTCAATTCTCTTCTTATATACCTTCCTTGTATATAACTAATACTTAAATCTTATACTTCAACAGTATGAAAACTCTAATCACAAAATAAGGTCAAGCGTATATACCTCGGTAAGCCCAAAATTATCCAAGTTTAAATGTCGATCCTGAGCAACGTTTAGCTCCTACTCTGGGCGCTCCAACCCGCTCCAAACAACCCTTAGAAATTTCTAAACAACTTCTCTTAACACTTCAACCAAGCTTATGAATATTTCCTTAGGGTTTCGGTTTGAGACAAAAAGGACATAAGGTAGTATTTCCGGGCTCTACGTATAGAGGTAACTTTTGGAATACTACAAGGTATAAGGCTAAGGTATTTTGGTATAGTAACAATACTTGGAGAGTATTTCTCTACCAAAAAGGAGGTATTATATGAGAACCATACAAGGCAAGGGGGTGTACTTCTGGCTTAGCACCACTAGGAAGGGGTACCCTCTCCGCCACAAGGCCTAACAAAGGGGAGGGGAAGGCTAGGACGAGACGTTCACAAAGGGGGGGGGGGGGGGAGAAGGGATTTCAAGACTTGGAGATTTGTGGAGTGGATGAATAAGTCTTCAAAGGGGGGGGGGGGGGGTATTTATAGGGAAGCCAATGGCCATGATCAAGCCAAGTGGGGGGCAAGTGGAGGGCCAAGATTTGCCCAAGTGCCCCCTAACCTACTCCTCAAATCACTCCACAAACAATGGCCCATGTTTTAGGCCCCAAATTCATGCCATTCGTCCAAGGCAAACCGCCCCTTGGCCGTCCTGTTATACCCCGTATTTCCAGAGTATGTACGTAAAGGAATACGTACAAAAAGTTTGGTCTTAAAGTTAGGCCTTGGACGATTTTTTTAGGCACAACTCAAAAGCGACAGCTTTTCCGACGAAACGCTTTCCACGACTTCGTAGGATAAATTCCTTATGTCATTTCTAATTTTTGCGTATTTTTCCTCGAGACGTAACACTTTGGACCAATGAGAGGTCGACACTTCCCACCCTCTCATTTGTGGACTTGTCACTGCTATAGGGCCGATTGGATGACAATCCTTGTCATAAAGTTGGATAGATATTTTGTGTGCAAGTTGGCTAGGTACACTTGCCCTAATCTTGACCTTACACTTGCCTAGCACTTGGCTAAATCTTGGCCATTGGTTGGCCATGTCTTGACCTATAAATACCCTCTTGAGATGAAGAGTTCTTCATCCACTAAAGCTTTCAAGTCTTGAAAATCCTCCCTCTCCCTTGTGAGCAATTCGTCCCAAACACCCTCCCCTTGAGTGAAGTCTTGGCGAGGCTACCCCACCCCTAGCCTAGCCTAAACCTACCCCCTCCCTTGATAGAAAAGTTGCCTTCTTGTATTGTTATAATGCCCAAAATACCTAGCCCAAATACCTTAGTACTTAGTAGAAGTTGTGAAGAACTTCTAAGGTTTCTGAGCATACAACTTAGAGCAAAACCTTGCTCAGCGCGACTTTTCTAGGATATTATTGGGCTTACCGAGGTAACTAATCCTAACCCTCTTTTGAATTAGAATTTATATCTTGTTGTAGTATAAGAATAAGTATAAATACTTAGAAGGTTGTTAAGAATAGAATTGAACTGTAACACCTTAGAAGGGTATAAAAGAAGAATATACGAATCAGATTTACATAGGGATTTTTCACAAAGAGACTTATATAGCTCACCGTAGGGTTGTGCTGCCCGACTTTCCGTAGAATTGAGGACCCTCTGCTTAGAATGACCTACGTAATAGTCTAGACTTTGATAGATATCTGTGACTATTATAGTTGATTCTCTGCACGACATACTCGACTTGGCGGTGGATTTCACGGTAGAAGGTATGTGATTCTTCCTAAAGCATGATATTTTACAATATGTATATAGTACGGTAGACGCATACGTGTTAATCGAATAATACTTACGGAATGCCTCACGCTTAAGCTGAATAATAAAGAATCAAAACAATTCAAAAGGACTCTTGAAACCATTTATTAATGTAAGAGAACTAGTTGGTTGTTAAACGTGCTTAAGAGTTATACTAGCTTTATGGGAAGTAAGTATAACCACTTAAGATTGATAAAAGAAACAAGTTTGCCTATGTGTTTATAATGGACTTATATTGTGAAAAGAATAATAAGATGGTTTGATAAGTAGACATGATATGATGCTATGTGTTAGTATCTTGTAACGCTTGTATAGGTGAGTATCCTTGTTATGCTTATGTTACTTAAAAGATAAGTTGTTATGTTAGTATACTATCACTCACCTCTTGAGATGATACCGGGGTTAAGTCGCCTCCGACGCGGGGTAGACTCGGTGATGCAGGACCATGATTCGAGAATACCTACGCGGTCGAGGGGGCCTATGCGAGCTACGAGTTCGGTGTTAGTATGCGGGTTATGCCTCATGCGGTCTATGTGGCCATGCGGACAATGAGTCGGGGCGATTTACGCCGAGGAGTAGCTACCGACGCGGGTTATACCTCACGCGCCCACGTGAGTGGCCCATGCGACCGAGTCGAGGATTAGGCTTGCGAATGATGATATGGGCGAGTGGCCTGCTTTCGATCGTTCGCAGCCTAGACAAGACTTATTACGCTTACCTATTGTTGCTCTTGTTTGTGATGTGGCACTACGCGGCTTTCCTCGGTTGTTTCACACATATTTGTAGATCGGTTTTAAAAATGATATGTCTTCATTTAAGTACTTTACGCTGCATACTTAGTACTGTTAGATCGACTCTTCGGGGCCGCTCATGCCGCAGTAAGGGCAAGCAGTGCTAGATCCGCATCCTTAGGATCTCTACGTTGGTGTCGTGAGCTCCATCTCTTCCGAGGCTCTACTTTTGGTATGATCTCCTGTTGTAGATAGTTTTTGTACAGGTATGGCGGGCCCCGTCCCGCCATAGTTGTATATTTCAGAGGTGCAGAGTCGTGTTGCGGTTTCGGATGTAATCGCTAAAACATGATTATATATATACGCCGAAGGCGATGTTTTCTCACAAAATCTGTGTCTTGTTTTATAAACTGCTTTCATGTCTTGCTTTATGTTTCCGATTACACTGATGTATGACTACTGGGTGCCCCTAAGACACGATCCACGGCCCTGAATGGGTCGTGACAAAAGTGGTATCAGAGCGATTAATCCTCGGAAAATGTCTACAGCATCGTATCTAGTAGTCTGATTATCGGTGTCGCACCACACCAATAATCGTGAGGCTATAGGATATTTAGGATTGGTTTCCGTTCTTCTCATTCCGAGATCGTGCTTTAGAGTCCGTGTTATAGGTCGACCCTCTAACGTATTCCTTTCCTCAGAATGCTTATGCCTCCACGTAAGGCAACCCGCCCGTGGCGGCAAGGCAACCGAGGAGCCGCTAGCAGAGACACCCAGAGTCACGAGGGCTCGTGCCCGCCTATACCGAGACGGCGAGTTCTATGACGCCGCCGCCCCAAAGAGAGACAAGACCCACACCTCCCGTCCCACACCGGGGCGGAGGAGTTAGGGTACAAGCGAGATGGCCCACCTTTTGGCTAAAGTCAGGCCCGACACGGAGAGGCCGACGCGGCAGCCTGGGCCCACCCAGGCTTCTGGCCGCACCGTTGTTCACCCGAGGCGAGAGAGTGAGGCTACGAGACTTCGAGCCAGAGCACGGAGTTTTATGGGTCGAGGCCGAGGATGATCCGCAGGAGTTCATCCGCTACCAGAGGATTTTGAGAGTGATCGTATGCCGAGACCGAGTGCGTGATCTTTGGTTCACATAGCCGCGTGATACCGCGATCGATTGGTTTGATTCATGGAGTTATCCCGGGAGAGCACGCGTCCCGCCTACTGGGATGAGTTCTCGAGGCTTTCTCACTCACTTCTTGCCTCCACAGATGGCGAGGGCGCGGGCCGATAGATTTTTACCATCGAGGCAGAGAGACGACCGCCGTGAGAGTACAATGTCGAGTTTGATTCATTGCTCGATATGTCCCAAAGATTGGTAGCAGATATGGAGGATAGGTGCACCGCTATGTCACCGGCAGAAGCGACTATATGGCCGAAGTCATGTGCGGGTTTCTCTCCACCGTATGGACATTACCCGACGCAGCTCACGCCTTGATGCGAGGAGCGCAGAGGTCGGCGAGTGGGCGACAAAGCAGGTTAAGGCCGACGGAGGGTCTTCTCGTGGTTATCGTGGTGGGCGGCCTCGGCAGCCTAGATTCGCACCACACCAAAGACAGAGCACTCCGCACCGCCCTCAAGACCCACGCTGAGGGCGGACTCAGGCCCTGTGGCTTCGGGACGTCGTGGTAGCAGAGTATCGGCGACGGACCACCCCAGTGTGGCCGATGCGCAGATCCCATTACGGAAGTGTGGTACTACTTTTGGATCTTGTTCTGATTGTGGCCAGCAGGTCACTTTGCGAGGATCGTCCCGACCGGGGCTACGTGGTAGGCTCACCTTCGTGTTCTGCTGCCGCTTCATCATCTCCTACGATTACTCGCCCGAGGCGTGGTACGCATGGGTCGCAGGTCGCGCAGAGGTCGTGGCTCGTCCTGCTTCTAGCGTCCTCGAACCGCATTTATGCTTTGTCCACCGACAGATCGTGAGGCCTCACCGATGTCGCCACGGTACCTTATCGGTTCGGGTTTGATGTGTATGCTTTGATAGATCCGGTTCTACTGTCCCATATATCTCCCTTGTTGCTAGTAGGATAGGGATAGAGCACGAGTCCATAGACCACTTTCGAGGTAGCTACGCCATTTGGTGATTCGGTGGTAGCTCGGCGGGTATTTAGAGCTTGTCCTGTGATGATTTACAGTCGTCAGACCCTAGCCGACTTGATAAAGTTGGAGATGATTGACTTCGACGTGATTATGGGGATGGATTGGCTAGCTTCTTGCGATGCCAATGTAGACCGCAGAGAGAGAGTAGCGGTTCCAGCTTCGGCGAGGTTGTTGAGTGGGAGGAGCACCAGACGCTGGAGGTAGGTTTATTTCCTACCTCAAGGCTAGGAAGATGGTGCAGAAGGGTATATCTACCATCTCGTTCGTGTTTGATAATCGGCTGCGTGCCAGATTTTCCGTCGGCCCGAAGAGTCGAGTTCCCGCACGTGCCTGCATGACCTCCCGCATCCTCCCGAGAGGCGGTCGAGTTTTGTATAGATGTGTTGCGGATACTCGGCCTATTTCCATTCCGCCATACGTGAATGGCACCGCCGAGTTGAGAGTCAAGGATCGCCTTAGGATTTGCAGAGAAGCGGCTTCATTAGGCCCGTGTTTCTCCCCGGGGCGCCAGATTGTTCGTGAAGAAGAAGGACGGACGCCGCGCGTGTTGATTACAGCACCGTGAACAAGGTGACCATTAAGAACAGATACCCTTCCTGGATTGATGATTTGTTCGACCGCAGGTGGCGCGAGGTGTTTCTCCAAGATTGATCTACGGTCTGCTATCATCAAAGTGAAGTCGAGAGTGGATGTCCCCAGGATCGCATTCCGACGATGTGACGCATTATGAGTTCAGTGGTCATGTCTTTGGTTGACCAATGCTCCGCCAGTATTCATGGATTTGATGAACCGAGTGTTCAAACCATTTTGACACGTTTGTGATAGTGTTCATTGATGATATCTTGGTTTATTCTCGCCAGCAGAGCATGCAGAGCATTCGGCGATCAGGCCGGCGCTTCTCCAGACGCAGCTGTACGCCAAGTTTTCCAAATGTGAGTTTTGTTGACTTGATGGCGTTTCTGGGCATATTGTCGGGCCGATGGCATTCGAGTTGATACGCCAAGATCGAGGCATCAGACTTGGCCTAGACCTACTACTCCGGCTGCAGGTTCGCAGCTCGGGCCTCGCAGGTATTATCGGCGTTCGTGGAGAAGTTTGCTTCTATCTTCGCACCATTGACTAGGTCGACTGTGGAAGCCAAGTTTGATGGATCGATGCTTGTGGAGCGGTGGTTTCCGATTCCGAAAGAGAGACCGACGACCGCCTCGTTCTTACTCTTCCGAGGTCCAGATGGTTATGTCGTATTGTGATGCGTCGTGCATCGGGTTGGGATGTGTGTTGACGCAGCATGGCGGGTTATAGCATATGCATCCCGGCGCTTGAAGAAACACGAGAGGAACTACCCCACCCATGATTTGGAGTCGCACCGTGATTCACGCTTTGAAGATCCGAGGCACTATTTATATGGGTTCACGTGGATATTTTTACGCACCACAAGAGCCTCCAAAGATATCTTGACCAGAGGAGCCGAACTTACGGCGAGACGGTGGTTAGAGTTGCTTAAGGATTACGATGTTGATATCCCGTACCACCCGGAAGGCCAATGTCAGGCAGATGCCTTAGTCGTAGGTCGATGGGAGCCTATCGGATGTGCAAACAGAGAGGAGGACATGGTTCGTGATTTGCATCGATTAGCGAGCCTTGTGTCCGCTTGATTGATTCCGATAGCGGTGGGGTTAGAGTTCGTGAGGTTGCCGAGTCTTCCATCGCCGGCGAGGTGAAGAGGCAGCTCGAGGACCCACTTTGATTCGATATCGTGATACTGACTCTTCGAGGGCAAGCGGTCCTTTTGAGGTAGCACCTGATGGGGTGCTAAGGTTCGAGGCGCATCGGTGTTCCAGATGTTTGAGACTTCGGCAAGGTTCTGGGAAGCACACACAGCGCGCGTTACTCTATCCATCCGGGGTCGACCAAGATGTACCACGACCTTAGATCTGTGTATTGGTGGGATGGTTTGAAGAGGGACGTTGCAGAGTTCGTAGCTCAGTGCCCGTGTTGTCAGCAGGTGAAAGTAGAGCACCAGAGACCTGGTGGTTTGTTGCAGGCGATAGAGATCCCGACCTGGAAGTGGGAGGTAATCAACATGGACTTCATCACAGGATTACCTCGCACTCAGAGGAGACATGATTCTATATGGGTTATCGTCGACGGTCGACGAAATCAGCCCACTTTCTTCCCGTCGGGGCGACTTTTTCTACCGAGGATTATGCGGACTTTACATCCGAGAGATCGTCGATCGCACGGAGTCCCTATTTCGATCATATCGCATGTGAGAGCCCGCCACGGCTAACTTCCGGAGGTCCTTCCGAGGGGTTTAGGACGCAGTGAGCACGAGCATCGCATTTCATCCACGCAGCACGGACAGCAGAGCGCACTATCCGCACTCTCGAGGATATGTCGCGAGCCCGTGTTATTGACTTCGGGTAGTTGGGAGGATCATTTGCCTCTAGTTGAGTTCGCGTATAATAATAGCTACCACTCCAAAGATTCGGATGGCGCCTTATGAGGCCTTGTATGGGAGGAAGTGCGATCGCCTATAGGTTGGTTCGAGGTGGGCGAGTGCGGCTAGTGGGACCAGATTTGGTGCAGCAGTGATGGATAAGGTGAAGCTTATCCGAGAGCGGCTATCGACACCGTGAGTCGATGAAGTCGTATGCAGATCATCGTCGTCGACATCCGAGTTTGCGATTGATGATTGGGTTTTCTGAAGGTGTCACCCATGAAGGTGTGATGAGATTCGGAAGAGGAAACTCACCCAGGTACATTGGGCCGTTTCGATTGTCCGCAGTGGTAGGCAAGGTTGCCTATGAGTTGGGTGCCGTCCGATCCGGAGGCGGTGCATCCATGTTTCACGTTTCTATCTTGAGGAGATGTATCGGGATCCATCTAGGTACATCCGATTGACGATGTCCAGTGACCAGGGGTTATCGATGAGGAGATTCCCATAGCGATAATCGATCGTCGTTAGGCGTCGCGACGAAGGACGGGCTTCCGTCAAAGTCTTGTGGCGCGAACGAGCTCGAGGAGGAGATGACGGGAAGCCGGGAGGACATGAGGCGTAAGTATCCTCACTGTTCCCACCCTCCGTAATTCACTTCCTACTTGTAAATCTTCATTATCATTTATGCCTAAGTGTTGTTTATGGCCGTGTGTGGCTTTTGCAAATTGTTTAAGTTTTGAGGAACCTTATCGTTATCCTGTCTTGGGAAGGAACATTCGGACGAATGTTTCTAAGGAGGAGAATGTTATACCCAGTATTTCAGTATGTACGTAAAGGAATACGTCTAAAAAGTTTGGTCTTAAAGTTAGGCCTTGACGATTTTTAGGCACAACTCTCAAAGCGAACAGCTTTCCGACTAAACGTTTCCACGACTTCAGAGGATAAATTCGGCTATGTCATTTCTAATTTTTGCGGATTTTTCCGAGACGTAACACTTTGGACCAATGAGAGGCGACACTTCCCACCCTCTCATTGGTGGACTTGTCACGCAATAGGGCGATTGGATGACAATCCTTGTCATAAAGTTGGATAGATATTTTGTGTGCAAGTTGGCTAGGTACACTTGCCCTAATCTTGACCTTACACTTGCCTAGCACTTGGCTAAATCTTGGCCATTGGTTGGCCATGTCTTGACCTATAAATACCCTCTTGAGATGAAGAGTTCTTCATCCACTAAAGCTTTCAAGTCTTGAAAAATCCTCCTCTCCCTTGTGAGCAATTCGTCCAAACACCCTCCTCCCTTTGAGTGAAGTCTTGCCGAGGCTACCCCACCCCTAGCCTAGCAGAAACCTACCCCTCCCTTGATAGAAAAGTTGCCTTCTTGTATTGTTATAATGCCCAAAATACCCTAGCCCAAATACCTTAGTACTTAGTAGAAGTTGTGAAGAACTTCTAAGGTTTCTGGAGCATACAACTTAGGAGCAAAACCTTGCTCAAAGCGACTTTTCTAGGATATTATTGGGCTTACCGAGGTAACTAATCCTAACCCTCTTTTGAATTAGAATTTATATCTTGTTGTAGTATAAGAATAAGTATAAATACTTAGAAGGTTGTTAAGGAATAGAATTGAAGTAACACCTTAGAAGGGTATAAAAGAAGAATATACGAATCAGATTTACATAGATTGTTTTCACAAAGAGACTTATATAGCTCACGGGTAGGGTTGTGCCCGACTTTCCGTAGAATTGAGGACCCTCTGTTTAGAATGACCTACTGAATAGTCTAGACTTTGATAGATATCTGTGACTATTATAGGCTGATTCTCTCACGCGACATACTCGACTTGGCGTGGATTTCGCGAGAAGGTATGTGATTCTTCCTAAAGCATGATATTTTACAATATGTATATAGTACGGTAGACGATACGTGTTAATCGAATAATACTTACGGAATGCCTCACGCTTAAGCACGAATAATAAAGAATCAAAACAATTCAAAGGACTCTCAACCATTTATTAATGTAAGAGAACTAGTTGGTTGTTAAGCGAAGCTTAAGAGTTATACTAGCTTTATGGGAAGTAAGTATAACCACTTAAGATTGATAAAAGAAACAAGTTTGCCTATGTGTTTATAATGGACTTATATTGTGAAAAGAATAATAAGATGGTTTGATAAGTAGACATGATATGATGCTATGTGTGTTAGTATCTTGTAACGTTTGTATAGGTAGTATCCTTGTTATGCTTATGTTACTTAAAAGATAAGTTGTTATGTTAGTATACTATCACTCACCTCTTGAGATGATACGGGTTAAGCCGCCTCCGACGCGGTAGACTCAGCGATGCAGGACCATGATTCGAGAATACCTCATGCGGGTCCAGGGGCCTACGCGAGCTACGAGAGTTCCGAGTTAGTATGCGGGGTTATGCCTCACGCGGTGCATGTGGCCATGCGGACAGCGAGTCCAGCGACGCCGAGGAGTAGCTACCCTCGACGCGGGGTTATACTCACGCGCCCACGTGAGTGGCCTATGCGGACTCGAGTCGTGATTAGGCTTGCGATGATGATATGGGCGAGTGGCCTGCTTTCGATCGTTCGCGGCCTAGACAAGACTTATTACGATTACCTATTGTTGCTCTTGTTTGTGATGTAACTACGCGTGCTTTCTCGGTTGTTTCACATATTTGTAGATGGTTTTAAAAATGATATGTCTTCATTTAAGTACTTTCTGATTCGCATACTTAGTACTGTTATCGACCTCCTTCGGGGTGCGTCATGCCGCAGGCGGCAAGGTGTGCTAGATCCGCATCCCAGGATCTCTACGTTGGTGTCGTGAGCTCCATCTCTTCCGAGGCTCTACTTTTGGTATGATCTCCTGTTGTAGATAGTTTTTCTGCAGTGGTATGGCGGGCCCGTCCCGCCATAGTTGTATATTTCTTAGAGGTGCTGTAGTCGTTGTATGATTGTCGGATGTAATCGCTAAAACATGATTATATATATATGCAAAGGCGATGTTTCACAAAATCTGTGTCTTGTTTTATAAACTGTTTCATGTCTTGCTTTATGTTTCCGCTGATTACTCTGATGTATGACTACTTGGGTGCCCCGGTAAGGCACCAGTCACGGGCCCCGGAATGGGTCGTGACACGTCCACTTGAGGGTGACAAGTGTCACCCTCTCGTTGGTCCAAAATATTTCATCTCTCGAAAAAATCCGCAAAAATTATAAATGACATAGCCGGAATTTTCCCTTCGCAAGTTCTGTAAAACGTTTCGTCGAAAAACGATTCTTTACGGGGATTGTGCACAAATTTCGAATCTTGCCTAACTTTAAGGCTCAAACTTTTCTACGTACGCCCACACGTACATACTCTGGAAATACGGGGTATAACAGACTATATAACATGTTAGGCCTAAGAAGTTGGATTGAAAAGAATTGGAAAAGGACTTTGTGGTGTTGTATATGCTTAGCCAAGAATGGCTTTAAATATGGAACTAGTTTCGTATTAATTTGTGGGGCGGAATTTTACACGTCCTGTTAAGGCGTGTAATCCCCTTTGGTTAGCTGAATTATTGGGCCTTAAATGTGGCGTGTTTGGTTATTGAATTCGGCCTTGAAAAAGGTGGCAAAGTATGTAGAAACAAAGGAAGTGCTGTCCGATTTTCCGTAGAATTTAGTGACTTTGCACTTAGAATATTCTGCATTTGAAGCTAGAGGTTAATGGACGTATTATGGCCATTATAGGTGGAAGTACTAAGTATAGCGTGTTCTTGCCATTCTAAAGTTAAGAAACTTGTTTTCTTAAAAGTTAAGAGACTTGAAGTATTTTGAAAGCTATGTGATTTGATTTGAAAGTATAAGTCTCTTGGTTATAAAAGGAATGAATTTGTCTAAGACATAAAGAGTTATAACGGCTTTATGGGAAGTTGGTTATAACAACTTTATGGAAGATTAAAAGAATGGTTTTCTTCAGTAATGTAAGCAAAAAAATGATTTGAAATAAAGAAGGGCAAATTGTTTTAAAGGTACCAATTGCTTAAGGTTTTAAAGAAAGAAGTCACTTCATTTAGAAGCCTATAAATGTATTTCTAAAAGGTATTGTGACTTGTCTTGAAAAGTAGATATGACTTGATACTACGGTAGTTAGTATCTTGGAAGTTTTATTTGAAAGAGAATCATTTTAAAGGAGTAGAGGCACGTAGTACGTTGGGTTAAATTCCCGGATTTTATATGACATTACCGCGTCCCAGGAATGGGCCGGGAAGTATACCTTTATGGGCAGACTATATGACATTATCGCGTCCCAGGAATGGGCCGGCATTATACCTTTATGGGCAGACTATATGACATTACCGCGTCCCAGGATTGGGCCGGGCAGTATACCTTTATGGGCAGACTATGTGACCTTACCGCGTCCCAGGATTGGGCCGGGCAGTATACCTTTATGGGCAGACTATGTGACCTTACTGCGTCCCAGGATTGGGCCGGGCAGTATACCTTTATGGGCAGACTATGTGACCTTACCGCGTCCCAGGATTGGGCCGGGCAGTATACCTTTATGGGCAGACTATGTGAATTTATCGTGTCCCAGATTGGGCCGGGCAGTATAGGCGTCCCTCCATAAAGGGCCGAATTATGTTATGTAAGGTAAGTAAGTTATATGGTAATGAACTTGACGGTGTTTCCTAAGCATGTACGTAAGAATGTGACTATAACTTTTATTGAAAAATGGGAAAAGATAATAAGGTACGATTAAGTTCACGAGATGGTAATGACACGGTAGGATTCGTATGTACCACTTTTTATATTTGCCTGTCATTCTTTTGTACGATTATGATTTGTTTATCGTACCTTATTTTCCGTTCCATATTAAATTGTTGATCGACTTCTTCTGGGCTGCGTTCATGTCCGCGAGTTTAGGTACGATTGTGGATCCGCGAGCTTAGGATCCTGGTTCAGCATTTTGAGATGGCTCCAATGTTCCGGAGTTGTCATGGCTATGTATATTCAGTGGTACGGCGGGGCCTTGTCCCGTCATAGTATTTGTTCAAATCTTAGAGGTCTGTATTCATCTGTGGGCTGGACCGGCTAGAGTTGTTTTTACATTGTTAAACAGTGTAGACCCTTTCGGGTAATTTTTATGTTATGGCAGCCTTATCGGCTTGGCCTTGGTTTAAAAAAAAAAGAGTGTTATTTATCTTCCGCAGTTTATTATGTTGTATGATTAGAAGGGTGCCCAGGTAGGGCACCAGTCGCGGCCCGGGGTCGGGTCGTGATAGTGATGTTCCAACATGCTGGCTCAATGTAGCGAACTGGGCCTCGCCTGCATGTCCTTACCCAACTACATGGACCCAGCTCCAGCCGTAGGGGGCCCCCAACTTTCTCGCTCTAGCACCAGCAGGCTCCCGAATGGGCCAACCTTCGCCTCAACAGGCCCATTTGATGTCGGCCCAACAGTTCCCTTCAGCCCAGCAGATGGCACCCACTGATTTGGGCCAAGCTTTCAACACTTTCAACCTTCAACATCCCGACAATAATTGGTATATGGACTCCGGAGCCACATCACACCTGACCAGCTCTTCAGGTGATTTCCCCAACTGCTTCGGTTAAAGTATTCTCAATACATTACAGTCGACAAATGGTCACCGCATTCCAATTGCAGGTTACGGTAATACACACATCAAACATTCACATTCACCCTTCTCACTTAACCATGTCCTCTACGCACCTCAAATCTTTAAAAATTCGATATCTGTTAGAAAATTCACTCGTAATAATTGGGTGTCTGTCAATTTTGACCCTTTTGGTTTCTCTGTGAAGGATCTCAATACGGGGATAATTCTTACGCGCTGCAGTAGTGTGGGAGACCTCTACCATTTCACTCACTCTTCCGCTGTCAGAACTCAACCACATGTCTCCCTTGCTGCACTGTCTCCATCCACCTGACACAATAGGCTCGGACATCCAGGAGATCATGTCTTTTCTTTTCTTAAAAATAATTTGTGTATTCAATGTAATAATGAGAAATTTACCCAAAATTGTTTTTCTTGCCCGCTTGGCAAGCATACTCGTCTTCCATTTATGTCTTTATTGAGTATTACAGTTTCACCATTTGATATTGTTCATGCTGACTTGTGGACATCTCTTGTTATTAGCTCACTTAGTCACAAATTTTATCTTGTTTTATTAGATGATTTTTCACACTTTTTATAGATTTATCCACTCAATTTCAAATCTGAGGTTTTTGCTAAATTTCTTGAGTTTCACAAATTTATTAAAACCCAATTTGAAAAATCCATAAAATTCTTTCAGTGTGATAACATACGTGAATTTAATAATTCAACATTCCATAATTTTTGCTCCCAACAGGGCATGGTGTTTCATTTCTCATGTCCCCATACCTCCCCACAAAATGTAAAAGCTGAACGAAATTATTCATACTATTAATAACATGGTCTGTACCCTCATCTTTCATGCTTGTCTTCCACCATCTTTCTGGGTCTACGCTATTAAAATGGTAGAATACCTCCTAAATATTTTACCCACTAGCACCCTACAAAACAAGACCCCTACCGAAATTTTATACCGTAGGACACATTCCTATGACCACTTATGAATTTTCGGTTGTCTGTGCTATCCCAATATGAGCTCTCACAAATTAGCTCCCCGAACTACACCGTGTGTATTCGTTGGTTTTCCACCAAATCACAGGGGATATCTGTGCTATGACTTCTCATCAAGTAAAATCACTGTTTCTCATCACGTCACTTTTGACAAGACAAGTTTTCCATTTTCCAATATCCAAAAATTTCCAAACACTAATTATACGTTCCTCGATGAGTCATAAATATCACCACTGGTTCACCACGTACGCCACCACAGTCCCGCTGCTCCAGCGTCTTCTTCGGCGTCAAATTTCGATGCGGGCTTTCCCATCTCGTCAGAACCTCACCATCGATTGTCCCTTTCATCGAGTGTCCGTCGAGCTACAATCTCCGAACATCCCATCAACTCTGGCACTCCGTCAGATCCATCTACATCTGACCCACCACTGCCAACCTTCCTCTCACCTGACCCGTCACATCCAGTCACAGGTCCCAGAGTCTCTGACACACCACAGTCACCACACCTCTACCCACTTCCGTCTGCCCATTACCCAGACCAGATCCCACAACTCCGACACTCCACAGTGGTTCCGACAATGTCGAACCCACTGTCGTCGACCAGTCCATCCGCTGTACACCCCGTACTTCAGACCACCCAGATCCCACACACCGCACCACCAACCACCCATTCCATAAACATGGGATCTTCAAACTCAAGGTCCACTTTAATATGGCTACTCAAACAATTTCACCTATTCTCTAAAACCCAAAACTAGCCAAACTGGACCCCAATTGGAATGCGACCATGTGTGAAGAATTTAATGCTTTAACCAAGCATCATACTTGGGATTTGGTACCGTGGCCGGATGGGGTGAATGTAATCCAATGCATGTGGCTATTTCATCACAAATTCAGAGACAGTGGTGACTTGGAGCGCTATAAGGCAAGACTTGTGGCAAATGGTATAAATCAGCAGGAGGGCATTGACTGTGGTGAGACTTTTAGCCCGGTTGTCAAACCGGCTACGATTCACATTGTTCTCAGTATTGCTATGGGTAAAAAGAGGCTGATTCATCAGCTGGATGTCAAGAACGCATTTCTTCATGTAGATTTGAAAGAAACTGTGTATATGTATCAGCCACCAGGATTTGTTCATCCTGCAGTTCCTCAGTATGTCTATCGTCTCAGTAAGTTAGAAACAGGCACTCGAGCTTGGTATGATCGCTTTGCCAGGTATATTATGCAGATTGAGTTTATATGTAGCAGGTGTGATACATATCTGTTCATTTTTTATCATGGTAGTGACATTGCTTACTTGCTGTTATATGGATGACATTGTTCTCACTGTCTCCTCTGACATTGAAAAATGACATCATTGCTCTACTCAAAACTGAATTTTCTATGACTGATTTGGGCAAGCTGAGTTACTTCTTGGGTATACCAGTGACTAGATCTGCAGATAATATGTTCCTGAGTCTGCGTAAGTATGCAGAAGAAATTATGTATAGGGCTAAGATGTCGAATTGTAAAGCTATGCCTACTCTAGTTGATTCGAAATCCAAGGTCAGTGATTCTGATGGTGATCCGGTGTCTGATCCTACTCTCTATAGGAGTCTTGCAGGTGCTCTTGAGTACCTCACATTTACAAGACCAGACATTGCATATGCAGTTCAACAGGTGTGTTTGTTTATGCATGGCCCGAGAGAACCTCATTTTTTGCTGCTCTTAAGCGTATTATTAGATACATTAAGGGTACTCCTGACTTGCATATCTACCTGTTATACCCCGTAGTTCTAGGGTATGTATGTGTGGACGTACGTACGAGAATACGACAAAAATTTTGGAAAGAAAGAAAGATGTGATTTTTCGATGGAAAAGTTTCCGGGTTTTGTGAAGGAAAAAGGTTCGTTGATGGGAATTGGATTCCCAGATTTGGTATTTGGGCTTCTTGGATTATATTAGAATTATGAGATTTTATTTTCGGAAATGGTCACGTGGGGCCCACGGGAGAAATTCTGGTTTTGTAGAACCACTTTGTTTTTGAGATTTTCGGTATTTTGGATATTTTCGAAAGACAAAATATTTTGGACGAGTATGGGGCGACACGTGTCACCCCCTTAGGTGGCCTTGGCCGAAATGGCTTGACACTTGGCTTGTGGCCGATTTATGTTGCCATGTGGCTAGCCACTTGTCTTGCTTAGACAAGTGGCTTGTGGCACCACACTTGTACCCCAATCTCACCACACACTTGCATTAATCTTGGCCCTTGAATTCTCTATAAATACCCCCTTAAGTGCAAGACTTCATTTCATCCACACTTAAGCTTTCCAAAGCAAAATATTTTCCCTCCCTTTGTAGTTGATTTCGTCCCCCTCCCCCTCTTGAGTAGAAAATACTTTGAGTATTGTAGTATAAATCCCAAATACCTTAGCCTAGTATCCCTAGTTGTATTCCAAAGTTATTTCAATACTAGGAGCCCGGAATACTACTTTATTCCAATAGTCGCAAAACGAAACCCTAGAAAATTCTTCCTAGCTTGGTTGAAGTGTTTAGAGAAGTTGTTTAGAAACTTCTAAGGGTTGCTTGGAGCGGGTTGGAGCGTAAGGATTTGGAGCTAAACGTTGCTCAGGATCGACTTATATCTTGGATAATTTTGGGCTTATCGAGGTAATGATCTATGTCCCCTATCATGCGTGGATATTACATATTGTAGTCGTTTAGAATTGAGTATAAGATATATTGGAAGGATTATTATAAAGTATTGTCCTGTATTTACATTGGACCGTATTTACAGTAGACTTGTGTAGTATTATTGTGAGGCAGAATTGAACACGTCCGGTTAGACGTTTAATCCCCTTGGAGTTGTTGGCTTGGTAGCAGGACTTGTTAGGGGGAGGTTATTTATGTGTTTGCGGGGGGGGGGGGGAGGTGGTGCCGAATTTTCCGTAGAATAAGGAGGCTATTTACTTGAATATGCTACTGAAGGGAACTAGAGATTGATAGATATATTGTGATTATTATAGGTGGATCTTCTACGCGACATACTTGACTTGGCTTGTGGTTTAAGCTAAAAGGTATGTGATTCTTCCTATACTCTTGAGCATGATTGTTGTGAACTATATAGTACGGTAGGCGTGCGTGTGTTAAATGAATTTTGTTTGTTTAAAACATAAAGTGTTATAATAGCTTTATGGGAAGTTAGTTATAACGACTTTATGAAGATAAAAGAAAGATTTGATTTTGAAAGCTAAACAACTTGATTTCGGAAAAGGAGAAGTAACTTGATTTAAGTATAGGTTACTTGTTTTGAAAGAGTAAGTTATTTGGGTTTTAAGAGTATACTTGATGTTGTTTTTAAAGAAAAGCACTTGGTTTAACAAAAGTATAGAGTACTTGATTTTAAAAGTCTTGTAAAGATTTTTGAAGGTGAAGTAATTTGGTTTGAAAAGAAAGCGTGTTTTTGATACTACAGTATTAGTATCGTGTGGCTTTACGTAAAGAGGTATTTTGAAAGAATGAAAGGATGTAGTAGTTTGGGGTTGAAACCCGGATTGTTGACATAAAATGAAAGTACGCTGAACTTGCCTATGCTTGTTGTGATAGCCTTTGATGTGCAAGTGTTTTGTTTCTGTGCTACCGTGTCTCTCGGGGAGGTAGGTTATCGATTGATTGCTTGGACATCGACACGTTGGATGGTCCACGGTATCGTCCACTTTGAGTATTATCGGTTATTTCTTTTGGACATCGCGACACGTTGGATGGTCCACGGTATCGTCCACTTTGAGTATTATCTTGTTATTTCCTTTGGACATCACCGACACGATGGATGGTCCACGGGTATGCGTCCAGTAGGATGGTTTCATGGCCATGCTTATACCGAGGTAAGATGCCGGGGCATGCGGTCATTGTGAGGATTATGTTATTTGTCCATGGACCGCTAATCCATGAAGCTTGCCGCGGTGACGAGCGATCACGGGCTTGATTTGTACATGTGGTTCAGGCACACTTTAGATACTTGTCCTGGTCATTTCTCGTGTATCGGCAGGCTCTGGTAGATAGCTTAAGATACTTGCCACGGTCATATCTCGTGAGACGGTAGGCTATTGTACGTTAGCTTAAGATACTTGCTTCGGCCAGTTGCGTGGCTAGCTTTTTGACTGGTAGTTGGCTTCCGTACCTTGCCCGTGAAGGGATATGACTAGCCTTCGGACTGGTAGTTGGCTATTCTACTTGGCCCGATCGGTTTGATAGCGCGCGAGGATCTAGTGTTCAGGTTCACATATGGGTGTGGTTTTACATCATGTACTGCCGACAGTGAGGAATGAGTTCCACGGGCATGATTGATATTATGGGCGTGAGACTCATAGTTATGTGTGAGTGATCATTTTGGGGATATGCGTCCCCTTACTTGACCTGTTTACTTATTGCGAAATGGTTTTATAAAATGATGAAATGTGATATCATTACGGTATTTTGATTTCACATACTTGGTACCTATTATCGACCTCCTTGAAGTGCGTTCATCATGCCGTGGTAGAGGTACACGATTGTTGATCTCGCTCATAGGATCGCAGATTCAGCGTTTGGGAAGCTCCGTTTCTCGGAGGCTTATCTTTTAGTATAGTCCTGTCACTATAGGTACTTGTACATTCAGGGGTATGGCGGGGCCCTGTCCCGTCATAGTTGTTGTTACATTCTTAGAGGTCTGTAGTACTGTTGTGGGCATGGTTTGTAAAGGATTGTAACTGTTCGGTTATATTGTATATACATGAAGGTGACCGTTTTGGTTAACCTGTTTTCTTATCTTGTATCTTGTTTCCTGTTTAAGTTTTTGTTTCCGCTGATTTTCTCTGATGTTGTATCACTAGGGTGCTCGGGGTAAGACACCAGTCACGGGCCCGAGGTCGGGTCGTGACAAAAGTGGTATCAGAGTAGTTAATCCTCGGAAAGTGTCTACAGACCGTATCTAGTAGAGTCTTGATTATCGGCGTGTTGTGCACCACACCTATAATCAGGAGGCTATGAGATATCTAGGATTGGTTTCTATTTCTTCTCACTCTGAGATCGTGCCTTAGAGCTGTGTTGTAAGTTGGACTCCTTCTGACGTATTCTTTTATGCCAGTTATGCCTCCACGCAAGCAACGAGCCCGAGAAGGCAAGCGGCGAGAGGAGGCTGCGAGTAAGCGACAGCGGTCTCTCACGAGGCCACAATACCTAAGCCTCCAGTCCCACGGCCAGGAACAGAGGATATAGGTTATAAGGAGATGGCCCAGTTACTAGCTAGGATTGTGGCTAGACACGAGGACAGACGAGAGTTAGAGGTTCCGGTAGCACCCGTAGTTCACCCCAGATCAGATAGTTTGAGACTACGGGACTTTTTGAGCTGACCCGAGTTCTATGGGTCGAGGCACGAGGATGATCCGCGGGAGTTCATCAAGCGATTCTGACGGATCATGAGTGATCAAGGCTTCCGAGACCGAGTCGGTGGTCTTAGGTTCGCATCGGCTGCGTGATACTGCAGTCGACTGGTTTGATTCGTGGGAGCTGTCCCGGGGGGAGCATGCGCCTCCAGCTGTGTGGGACGAGTTCTCGGAGGCATTTCTCAGCCATTTCTTGCCTCCGCAGATGAGGAGAGCACGGACCGACATATTTACGATCTTTGAGGCAGAGAGGCGTATGGTTCGGGAGTACAACGTGAAGTTCGACTCGTTGGCTCGATATGTCCCTGCGTTAGTGGCAGATATGGAGGACAGAGTGCACCGTTATGTCACAGGACTGGACGATTATCTAGCGAGTTGCTCGGGTGTAGCTCTTGTTGGCGCATGGACATTGCCGCGTGCGAGCTTATGCACAGGTGTGAGCGGAGGCCGGCGGATTGACCAATACCGAGAAGAAGGCCGGGGCGGGGTCCTTTGGTAACTTTCAAGGCGGACGCGCGCGTGAACTAGTTATGCGCCTCCGCCCGATCTGAGTGGTCCTCTGATCTTCACGAGAGGTCGGGGCTCGAGGTTCGAGTTTCGGGGAGTTGGGGTCTTGGCGGATAAAGCCACCAGACCAAAGTGTAGCGGTGTGGTAAACCCATGTGAAGTGTCACGGTATTCAGAAGGGTTGTTTTACATGCGGCCAGCAGGGCCATTTTGCGAGAAATTGTCCAACCAGAGGTAGCTCGGATGTAGAGACTCGGCCTTCGGGATCAGCGGCTGGTTCATCTCCTTCTTTTGTGCGCCGTGCAGGGAAGGAACATGTTTAGAACGACAAAAGGGAAGGTGAAGCAATAGTTCTGGTATATTCTTAACCCTCTAGAGACTAGTATGCATTGATGTTATGGCGATGTGTTAAGTGTTATGTTCGGATAGCTTTGTGTTAAAATGTGATTTAGAAAACATGGTTAGTTGAAAAGGTAAGATTGGGGACAGGGAAATTGTGAGCCTTAGAATATTATACGTGGAGACCTTAGATGCGAGGCCGTCATGAGTAAAAGATTTTGTTTACGATTGACCTTTGTCGGAGTGCATAGTATACGTGGGGTATATTTGTGTGACAAGTCCCTGAGTGGTGTGAATTATAAGAGGGTAGTTGAGCTAAGAAAACCACTAGGTTTTCGTGACTTGATTAGTGAGATTGTTCCGGATTGGGGAACGAGAGAGTTTGGCGCGAAATGGGTCGGGTTGAGGCAATGTCGAGGGTCAACCCGCAGCCCGGATTGGGGTGGGGTCAATTTGTGGTGGTCCCGCTTTGTGATAGGGTCACGAGGGTGATAGGCCCAAGTCTAGGAAGACATCGTACGGGTTCGTGGATACGTTCGACCAGAATTGGATCGTGAAGGCCGGGAATGGCCTTAGTGTAAATTGAAGCTAGTGGGAGCTTTTGTGAGATGAGAAATGATTCCTCGTTGGCTTGGATTTGAGTTCTGCGCACATGTTATATTCTGGCCAGTGGTGGCATGATCGGTTTTGTAAGTGTAGTAGTGGAGACTATCTGGCGCAAAATGCGTTTGGAGACTTAGAAGGAACATTCGGGACGAATGTTTCTAAGGGGGGAAGAATGTTATACCCCGTAGTTCCAGGGTATGTATGTGAGGACGTACGTACGAGAATACGACAGAAATTTTGGAAAGAAAGAAAGATGTGATTTTTCGACGGAAAAGTTTCCGGGTTTTGTGAAGGAAAAAGGTTCGTTGATGGGAATTGGATTCCCAGATTTGGTATTTGGGCTTCTTGGATTATATTAGAATTATGAGATTTTATTTTCGGAAATGGTCACGTGGGGCCCACGGGAGAAAGTTCTGATTTTGTAGGCCCACTTTGTTTTTGAGATTTTGGTATTTTGGATATTTTGGAAGACGAAATATTTTGGGCCAGTAGGCGACACGTGTCACCCCAGGTGGCCTTGGCGAAATGGCTTGACACAGGCATGGCGATTTTGTTGCCATGTGGCTAGCCACTTGTCTTGCTTAGACAAGTGGCTTGTGGCACCACTTGTACCCCAATCTCACCACACTTGCATTAATCTTGGCCCTTGAATTCTCTATAAATACCTTAAGTGCAAGACTTCATTTCATCCACACTTAAGCTTTCCAAAGCAAAATATTTTCCCTCCCTTTGTAGTTGATTTCGTCCCCCTCCCCCTCTTGAGTAGAAAATACTTTGAGTATTGTAGTATAAATCCCAAATACCTTAGCCTAGTATCCCTAGTTGTATTCCAAAGTTATTTCAATACTAGGAGCCCAGAATACTACTTTATTCCAATAGTCGCAAAACGAAACCCTAGAAAAATCTTCCTAGCTTGGTTGAAGTGTTTAGGGAAGTTGTTTAGAAACTTCTAAGGGTTGCTTGGAGCGGGTTGGAGCGTAAGGATTTGGAGCTAAACGTTGCTCAAGATCGACTTATATCTTGGATAATTTTGGGCTTATGGAGGTAATGATCTATGTCCCCCCTATTGTAATTGGATATTACATATTGTTGTAGTTTAGAATTGAGTATAAGATATATTGGAAGGATTATTATAAACGATTGAACTGTATTTACATTGGACCGTATTCTGATGAACTTGTGTAGTATTATTGTGAGGCAGAATTGAACACGTCAGGTTAGGCGTGTAATCCCTGAGTTGTTGGCTTGGTAGCATGCCTTGTTAGGGGAGGTTATTTATGTGTTTGCGGGGAGGTCTTTGTCGAATTTTCCGTAGAATAAGGAGCTATTTACTTGAATATGCTCTGAGAGGAACTAGAGATTGATAGATATATTGTGATTATTATATGTGGATCTTCTACGCGGCATACTTGACTTGGCTTGTGGTTTAAGCTAAAAAGGTATGTGATTCTTCCTATACTCTTGAGCATGATTGTTGTGAACTATATAGTACGGTAGACGTACGTGTGTGAAATGAATTTTGTTTGTTTAAAACATAAAGTGTTATAATAGCTTTATGGGAAGTTAGTTATAACGACTTTATGAAGATAAAAGAAAGATTTGATTTTGAAAGCTAAACAACTTGATTTCGGAAAAGGAGAAGTAACTTGATTTAAGTATAGGTTACTTGTTTTGAAAAGAGTAAGTTATTTGGGTTTGACTGGTAGTTGGCTTCCGTACCTTGCCCGTGAAGGGATATGACTAGCCTTCGGACTGGTAGTTGGCTATTCTACTTGGCCCGATCGGTTTGATGACGCAGGCAGGATCTAGTGTTCAGGTTCACATATGGGTGTGGTTTTGTCACGAACCGACCCCGGGCCCGCGACTGGTGCCCTACCTGGGCACCCTATTCAGGCATACATCAGAGAATAGCAGCGGAACATACATGAAACTTATAAAATAAAAATAACGATAGATTAAACCACAGGTTAGCCGATAAGGCTACCTTCCTGGACACATATACATATACATAACAACAGCAGTTACATCCCTTTCTTTTTTACAAACCGACCCACAACATGTAACTACAGACCTCTAAGAATTACAAATGCGGCGGGACAGGGCCCCGCCATACCCCTGAATGTACATAAGTCTACCACATCAGGGAAACCGTACCAAAAGACAAGCCTCCGGAGTGAAAGGGGCTTCTTTCCAAAAACTGAACAGAGATCCTAAGAGCAAGGATCACCAACACGTGTACTATCACTGCGGGCATGAGCGCAGCCCAGAAGAATCGATTACAGTGCAGTATGGAACAGAAAATAAAATGCAATAACCAAACCATATCTGTATAAAAGAATGTCCTTTTAACTCCTGAAACCAATCATATATTAACCGTTCCTTTCCTTCTTTCGATAAGATTTAACAACATATTCTTACATACTTACTTAAGAGTTTAATCCATCCTTTTTCACATAACTTACATATCTTACATAACATAATCCGGCCCGCCTGTGGGGCTCGGTGTACTGTGGAATCATATAACATAATCCGGCCCGCCTGTGGGGCTCGGTGTACTGTGGAATCATATAACATAATCCGGCCCGCCTGTGGGGCTCGGTGTATTGTGGAATCATATAACATAATCCGGCCCGCCTGTGGGGCTCGGTGTACTGTGGAATCATATAACATAATCCGGCCCGCCTGTGGGGCTCGGTGTACTGTGGAATCATATAACATAATCCGGCCCGCCTGTGGGGCTCGGTGTAAGATGACGTAACCCGGCCTATGTGTAGGCTCGGGGTAATATGGCGTAATCCGGCCTATGTGTAGGCTCGGTGTATCTCATAACGTAATCCGGCCTATTTGTAGGCTCGGTGTAATCTTCCTTACTTAACATTTTTAAATCATCACTTACCTTTCTTAAGTCGTCATAATAACTTCCCATAAAGCTATTATAACAACTTTTCATTTTAGAGAACTTAGACACTTTTATTCTTACAACATTAGGGAAACTAGCCGCAAAAATACTACGTACATACATACTTAAAAGAATCATAAAACTTCTTTCTTTTTAAAGCTCAAGTCACATACTCTTTTGGAAACCATCTTCTTAACCTTTGATATAAATTAAGAAGCCATACTTTTTAAAGTTTAGTCATTTCCACTCATAAGATCAAGTCTTATAGTATTAACACCTCGTAGCATACACTCTTTAAAATCATGTCATCCATACCTTAGAAATCAAGTCCCATAACTTGAAAAATAAAGTTTCAAAATCCTTAAAAGACAACCAAAGTTCATAGTCTTAAAACTTCATAACATACATTCTTTAAAGTCCATTACTTATACTTATCAAAAAAATATATAAAGTTCCATACACTTCCAAAACCAAGTAACTTATTCCCTTAAAATCATGTAACTTCCACTTTTAAAATCAATCCCCTTTTCACATATAAATTCAAGTCATTTTCGAACATAAAATCCACTTACTTATTTTAAACAAATCAAGACACATAGCCCTTAAATCAAATCTCATAATTTCCTAACCATTCTTACCAACGTCTCCCATAAGACCTAGTAAGGACTTAGGACAATTTAAACATACTCTTAACTTAGATTCAACAATGTAAATACTTCTTAACTTCTAAGAGTAGAAGGAATCTTAAAATACCATCACATGGATATTTCATACGTAGGATCATGCCAAAGAAAGTAGAGGTTCACATACCTCGCGACGATTATCGACAAGTAGCAAAATGCTCCAAAGTACTTCAACCTTGAGCTATTCCATTCTTCAAGTAGGATACGCTAAACTTAGTACTTCAACCTATCATGGCCACAATACGTCCATTAACTTCTTACTTTAAACGTAGAATATCCTAAGTGCCAAGTCACTAAATTCTACGGAAAATCGGACAGCACCTCCTTTGTTTTTACTAACTTTGCCACCTTTTTCAAGGCCGAATACAATAACCAAACAACACCAATTGGCTCACCACAATCTATAAGGTAGTCCAATACAAATGAATAACAAACTATTACAAACTATAAGTACAAATTCGGCCACCTTAAGTTCAACAATACCAATTCTTAACCAATTTCCAATTCAATCCAAATTGGTAGCATAACAAGATATCAAGTCGCATTTGATTATATAAACCGTAATCTTCAAGTAATTAACATGCGACTATTCTAATAACGATCAAATTGTAATCCAACTTAACATGGCCTACATTACATTTCGAACTTCCAAGACCACAATCGATCTATAATCCTTATAAACTTCAACTTAACAACTTCATGCTAGCAACATGTAAAGCTAACAACAACAATATAATTATATAATCTTGTAACACTTTTAAAAGACAAGATTATACCTTAACGATTTTTAATCCAATTCCAATCCGAAGTCGCTCCTTAGTAGTTTAGAACCTCTCCAAGACACTTCAATCCGTTTGTTGAGACCCTTAGAACCATACCAACAACTTTCCTTCAAACTTCCAATCCAAAACCTAGAAAGCCACTAGGTTTTCACTTTGCGACTAATACGAAAACTCTCTTTTTCAGGGATTTTTCTATTGAGATACACTTACATAACACTCATGAACCTTGGTTTAAAGTGGGGGAATTATTGGACAACAATTGAAAATTTTTCCTTTGAAACCCTAGGTTGGTAGGAGCTCCTTCCATGCTCATCCAATTTTTCTTGAAAATTTGCTAAGTGTTAAGCCTTGTCTTGCACTAGGGAGCTTATATAAATAAATGGAGGGTCAAGATTAGAACAAATGGGTGGTTTGGATGCTTTTCACATGGATCAAGCCAAGTGGCATTGACCTAGTCAACAATGTCATGCTAAATGTCTTTGCAAGACTTGATCTTTTAATTTGTGGTCAAAAGACCATTTCCT
Source organism: Przewalskia tangutica (assembly GCA_029844215.1). NCBI lineage: Eukaryota > Viridiplantae > Streptophyta > Magnoliopsida > Solanales > Solanaceae > Przewalskia > Przewalskia tangutica. The sequence continues at coordinate 49,426,193 of CM056730.1, forward strand.
CCATGTCACTTTCGTCCAAGACCATATAGGGGGTGACACGTGTCGCCCTCCCGTTCGTCGCAATATTTCATTTTCCGACAAATTCCAAAATTCCGATAAAATCTTTTTACAAGTCTCAAATCTCAACACTTGTGAGTTCTTACGTACGTTCTTAAAACATGTCCTGTAAGTACGGGGTGTAACATTCTTCCCCCCTTAGAAACATTCGTCCCCGAATGTTCTTTCGGAGTCAAACTTATAATTAGCGACATAGTTTCCTTTCACAACCCCAACATACCAACAATGCCACACATGGCCCTAATACCTCGCACACGCATAACTGTCCATCATAAGCCCAAAAGAGATTATATTTTCGTACTTCCAACTCCTTCTAACATACATACATAACTTCCATACCTATTCTGGCCTCTAATCTTTGGAGTCACTCTATGAAACAATATAAGGTCATTTCATGCTTTCACAACCTGGTTCCGGTGGAAAGCGTCCCCGAACCCGTAAAACAATTAACTAGACTTGGGCCTTGCACTCGTGACCACTCACGTGGCGAACTACTACCAACTGATCCCACTCCATTCCAGGCCATGGGGAGACTCGTAACAGGTCCTCAACCCGACTCAGCGTCGCACTTAACTCTTATCCTTGGTCTGACTTAAAATCTTATTGCCAGAGAAAGACTTATATACCTAAGGTCTCGGCAGTAATCAATATTCTTAGGCTCGCAATTTCCATGCTCCAAGCCTACCTTACCAGTCCCCCAATAAACGGGTACAAAAACTTCTCACAAAACCAAAACCATGTTGTCTCGATCACAACAACCATTACTTACTCTATACGGACCTCATCCGTACAATTCTCTTAAGCCTACTACGCAGCTTAATCTATTAACATGACATTCCGTTAGGTTCCTTAACATGGCTTCTAAGGGTTCACTACCTATCGACGACTCATCCTTTCCCAATTATCTCAAATAAAACATACGATCTTGGCGAGAATTCATTAACTATTCCATACCTTCCGGTATCTAGTTAGTCTTTACGATTCACGAAATCTAACATCATTCTAGGCAACACGCGTCGACCTCATACATAACTCCGTATAGATGTATGTCACAATACCAACTATACTACAATCATTACCAACTGGATACGCAATCCACATAGTCTTTCCCGGTCATCGCTTTCTCGTTTGGCGCAAACAACATAACTCGTTAGGGAGACGACCTAACAACACGCTTCTCTGTCGCACGACCTCGAGTGAGAAGAATGGAAACCAATCCTAAATGTCTGTAGCCTCACGATTATAGATGTGGTGCACAACACACCGATAATCAAGACTCTACTAGACACGCGGTCAGACACTTTCCGAGGACTAATCGCTCGATACCACTTTTGTCACGACGACCCGGGCGGCCGCGGTGCCCTACAGGCTGTCGCGACGGATCAGGGCGTTATGCCTACCGGGCACCCTAGTGATACAACATCGAGTAATCAGCGAACATAAAGCGATACAAGACATATTATGAAATATGAAACAATAACTGAGAAAAACTTGCCTTTCGGCATATATGTAAATAACAACTTTTTCAACATGAGCAGTTTAATCCTTTTACAAACCACGCCACAACGATTACTCTGCACCTCTACGAATGATATGACAACAACGACGGGACGGGGCCGTCATACCCCACGAATGGCACCTACAACAACAGGACTATACGAAGACAAGCCTCGGAGAAGCGGAGCTTTCCCAATGACGTGACCCTAAGGCGAGATCAACGGCGGGTGTACCTTTACTGCGGCATGACGCGGCCCGAAGGAGAGTCGATCTGTACAGTGAGTATGTGGCGAAAATCAGTAAATGAAATCATAGCGATCTATATAAAGCGAGACATGTATGATAACAAAACTACGATTCCTGATAAACAAGCGATCATATCAAGTCGTGGACTCGCCTCAAGTCATCACTCAAATATAACAATGGGTCTCACGCCCACAATATCAATCATGCCCGTGGAATACCTTCCTCACCGGCGATTTATGATATAAAAGCACCAAGGAACACATGAACACCAGTCCCACTGTGCCATAATGAAAACGCATGGGTAGAAATGCGAAGGCATAGCCGACTACTAACACCCGGTACCAACAAGGTCATGAATCGTATCATAAGATCTGTCTGCCGTCACATGATCAAAGCCGCCACTTGCCCGCAGATCTAATGTACGCGTCTAACCACGGAACTCCCGCGACTCCGCATAGGCCAATCTCATCGGCCGCATGAGGTATTCCCGCATCGGTAGCTACTCCGGCGTCGCCACGACTTCGCGATCCGCATGGCCACATGGACGCGTGCCCATAAAGGACGACACTAACACGGAACTCTCGTAGCTCCGCATAGGCCCCAGGACTGCGTGAGGTATTCTCGAATCATAGGTCCATCGACCCGCTGAGTCTACCCGCGTCGGAGGCGACAACCGGAATCATCTCAAGAGATGAGTGATGTAAAATACTAACACATGACTTATCGTTAAGCAACATAAGCACAACAAAGGAAAACCCTTTACACAACATCACAAGATACTAACACACGTAGCATCCTAGAATGTTTACTCATCAATCAACAAGAAAGTATTACAAGGCTATCACAAACCAACACAATCAAGTTATACCCAGAAGTACTTTAAGCTAACAAGTTCGGTATCTACCTAAAGTACTTCATACATTAAATCTTTTAAAAGATCCGTTGCTTTCACATAAGTCACACAATACGTAGTATAAAATAGAGTGATATCTTTTAGATAAAACAAAACACTTACCTTTGTAAAATCAAGTAACAACATTATTTTCCAAACGTCCAAGTTTGCCTAATTTCAATTTTTCACGTTTCTTATTTTTGAAAGGTTTAGTAGTTCATAGTCTTATTCATTTAAGAATATAATTCTCTTTTAAACAATATGAGAAAAATAAGTCTTATATGTGAGTAGGATATTCTTGTTTATAACAATCTTATTACTGTACCGTGATCTAGGAAATATCATTTTGTCTCATCTTAGCTTCATGCGGATGGAAGTTTCTACTTGTTTTAATAATACTTAATTAGTCAAAACATTTCCTTTTATTAACGCTGAAGTGGTTTGTCGATACACATTCTGATTTCCGAATCAGTAAAACATTCTTAAGCCGTTATACCTAACTTCCCATAAAGCTAGTATAACTCTTAAGTTTTTCAAAACCAAGTATTACTTCTTTTTCAAAATGATTCAAAAATCTTTTGAAATACTTCAAGTTCTTTATTAACACATAACAAGCCGCTTATAGTTCAAATCGATTTACCTTTTAAAGACCACAAGTATTTTCTTACCAACATAAAGTCATTATAACCAACTTCCCATAAAGCCGTTATAACACTTTATGTTTTAAACCAATCAAATACGTTTAGCACATATCGTCTACCGCTACATAGTTCACACATATCATGCTAGAAGAGATAGGAAGAGGTTCACATACCTCGCGACGAGTATCGACTAATAGCAAACGCTCAAGTACTTCCAACCGTCGGCTACTCCTTAAGCCAAGTAGATCGCGCCACACGTAGTACTTCAACCTATAAGGCCACAAGGCGCTTATTAACATTTAGATCTCATCGTAGAACATTCTACCGAAAAATTCGGCAGCACCTCCCCCCCCCCCCCGCAACAGCGTAAATCTCCTCCTCCATCGAGGCTGCAAGCCAACCGGGGTTATCGTCTAACCTAACGGTACAATTCTACTCCGGTACTACTACACAAGTCTCTTTGTAATACAGCCCTATGTAATTACTGATTCAAGATTCTTCTTTAAATTGGGCTTAAGTCGCAAGACATTGCCGTAAGTATTATTCAGGCTTAAGTCAAAAGACATTGCCGATAACTACGTTCAGTTCTATATATAGTATACTTCAACTATATATTCTAACAATATGTAATTTCCAATTACAATAGAGGGACAAGATAATTACCTCGATAAGCCCATAATTATCCTAGTTAAAGTCGATCCTGGGCAATCGTTTAGCTCCAACTCCGAGCGCTCAACCGCTCTAAACCACCCTTAGAAGTTGTAACCAACTTCTACACAATACTCCAACGGACTATGGAGATTTTCCTAGGGTTTCGGTTTGTGGTGTGGAGTATAATAGTATTTCTGGGCATTTTCGTATAGGTATAACCTTAGAATACAACAAGGTATACGGCTAAGGTAATTTGGGCATTATAACAATACTTTTGAGAGTATTTCTACACCACAAAGGGGGGTATTATACGAAAGCAACTAGGCTAGGGGGGGTACCCCACGGCCACACTACTAGGAGGGGGGGCGCTACTCTCGGCGAGGGCTCACGAAATGGGGAGGGGGAGCTCTCAAGCCTTCGAGTTTTTATTGGATGAAGAAGTCTTCAAAGGGAAGGGGTATTTATAGGTCAAGTGAAGGCCAACCAATGGCCAAGATCTTGCCAAGTGCAAGGCAAGTGTAGGGCCAAGATTCACCCATGTGTCCTTGACCAACTAACACACAAAATATCCTACCAACTACACCTCTCCATTTCGTCCAATCCGAGCCCTTACGTCCGCCAATGGGAGGGTGCCAAGTGGCGCCCTCTTGTTGGCCCAACACGTTTCGTCTCTCGGAAAAATTCGCAAAAATTAAAAATGACATAGCCGGAAATTCCCCTACGAAAGCTGTGAAACCGTTTCGTCGAAAAACGACTCTAAACGGGTGTTGTGAACAAAATTAATTCGGCCAAGCCTTAGTACAAGTTTCAAATTTTCTACGTACGTCCTTACGTACATACTCTGAAAATACGGGGTATAACATGGGCACCCTGTTCAGGCATACATCAGAGAATAGCAGCGGAACATACATGAAACTTATAAAATAAAAATAACGACAGATTAAACCACAGGTTAGCCGATAAGGATACCTTCCTGGACACATATACATATACATAACAACAGCAGTTACATCTCTTTCTTTTTTACAAACCGACCCACAACATGTGACTACATACCTCTAAGAATTACAATTGCGGCGGGACAGGGCCCCGCCATACCCCTGAATGTACATAAGTCTACCACATCAGGGAAATCGTACCAAAAGACAAGCCTCCGGAGTGAAAGGGGCTTCTTTCCAAAAATTGAACAGAGATCCTAAGAGCAAGGATCACCAACCTGTGTACCTATCACCTGCGGGCATGAACGCGGCCGAAAGAAGTCGATTACAGTGCAGAGTATGGAACAGAAAATAAAATGCAATAACCAAATCATATCTGTATAAAAGAATGTCCTTTTAACTCCTGAAACCAATCATATATTAACCGTTCCTTTCCTTCTTTCGATAAGATTTAACAACATATTCTTACATACTTACTTAAGAGTTTAATCCAGCCTTTTTCACATAACTTACATATCTTACATAACATAATCCGGCCCGCCTGTGGGGCTCGGTGTACTGTGGAATCATATAACATAATCCGGCCCGCCTGTGGGGCTCGGTGTACTGTGGAATCATATAACATAATCCGGCCCGCCTGTGGGGCTCGGTGTACTGTGGAATCATATAACATAATCCGGCCCGCCTGTGGGGCTCGGTGTACTGTGGAATCATATAACATAATCCGGCCCGCCTGTGGGGCTCGGTGTACTGTGGAATCATATAACATAATCCGGCCCGCCTGTGGGGCTCGGTGTAAGATGACGTAACCCGACCTATGTGTAGGCTCGGGGTAATATGGCGTAATCCGGCCTATGTGTAGGCTCGGTGTATCTCATAACGTAATCCGGCCTATTTGTAGGCTCGGTGTAATCTTCCTTACTTAACATTTTTAAATCATCACTTCACTTCTTCTTAAGTCGTCATAATAACTTCCCATAAAGCTATTATAACAACTTTTCATTTTAGAGAACTTAGACACTTTTATTCTTACAACATTAGGGAAACTAGCCCCAAAAATACTACGTACATACATACTTAAAAGAATCATAAAACTTCTTTCTTTTTAAAGCTCAAGTCACATACTCTTTTGGAAACCATCTTCTTAACCTTTGATATAAATTAAGAAGCCATACTTTTTAAAGTTTAGTCATTTCCACTCATAAGATCAAGTCTTATAGTATTAACACCTCGTAGCATACACTCTTTAAAATCATGTCATCCATACCTTAGAAATCAAGTCCCATAACTTGAAAAATAAAGTTTCAAAATCCTTAAAAGACAACCAAAGTTCATAGTCTTAAAACTTCATAACATACATTCTTTAAAGTCCATTACTTATACTTATCAAAAAAAAAATATATAAAGTTCCATACACTTCCAAAACCAAGTAACTTATTCCCTTAAAATCATGTAACTTCCACTTTTAAAATCAATCCCCTTTTCACATATAAATTCAAGTCATTTTCGAACATAAAATCCACTTACTTACTTTAAACAAATCAAGACACATAGCCCTTAAATCAAATCTCATAATTTCCTAACCATTCTTACCAACGTCTCCCATAAGACCTAGTAAGGACTTAGGACAATTTAAACATACTCTTAACTTAGATTCAACAATGTAAATACTTCTTAACTTCTAAGAGTAGAAGGAATCTTAAAATACCATCACATGGATATTTCATACGTAGGATCATGCCAAAGAAAGTAGAGGTTCACATACCTCGCGACGATTATCGACAAGTAGCAAAATGCTCCAAAGTACTTCAACCTTGAGCTATTCCATTCTTCAAGTAGGATACGCTAAACTTAGTACTTCAACCTATCATGGCCACAATACATCCATTAACTTCTTACTTTAAACGTAGAATATCCTAAGTGCCAAGTCACTAAATTCTACGGAAAATCGGACAGCACCTCCTTTGTTTTTACTAACTTTGCCACCTTTTTCAAGGCCGAATACAATAACCAAACAGCCCCAATTGGCTCACCACAATCTATAAGGTAGTCCAATACAAATGAATAACAAACTATTACAAACTATAAGTACAAATTCGGCCACCTTAAGTTCAACAATACCAATTCTTAACCAATTTCCAATTCAATCCAAATTGGTAGCATAACAAGATATCAAGTCGCATTTGATTATATAAACCGTAATCTTCAAGTAATTAACATGCGGCTATTCTAATAACGATCAAATTGTAATCCAACTTAACATGGCCTACATTACATTTCGAACTTCCAAGACCACAATCGATCTATAATCCTTATAAACTTCAACTTAACAACTTCATGCTAGCAACATGTAATGCTAACAACAATATAATTATATAATCTTGTAACACTTTTAAAAGACAAGATTATACCTTAACGATTTTTAATCCAATTCCAATCCGAAGTCGCTCCTTAGTAGTTTAGAACCTCTCCAAGACACTTCAATCCGTTTGTTGAGACCCTTAGAACCATACCAACAACTTTCCTTCAAACTTCCAATCCAAAACCTAGAAAGCCACTAGGTTTTCACTTTGCGACTAATACGAAAACTCTCTTTTTCCGGGATTTTTCTATTGAGATACACTTACATAACACTCATGAACCTTGGTTTAAAGTGGGGGAATTATTGGACAACAATTGAAAATTTTTCCTTTGAAACCCTAGGTTGGCCGAGAGCTCCCTTCCATGCTCATCCAATTTTTCTTGAAAATTTGCTAAGTGTTAAGCCTTGTCTTGCACTAGGGAGCTTATATAAATAAATGGAGGGTCAAGATTAGAACAAATGGGTGGTTTGGATGCTTTTCACATGGATCAAGCCAAGTGGCATTGACCTAGTCAACAATGTCATGCTAAATGTCTTTGCAAGACTTGATCTTTTAATTTGTGGTCAAAAGACCATTTCCTCCATGTCACTTTCGTCCAAGACCATATAGGGGGGGTGACACGTGTCGCCCTCCCGTTCGTCGCAATATTTCGTTTTCCGACAAATTCCAAAATTCCGATAAACTTTTTTACAAGTCTCAAATCTCAACACTTGTGAGTTCTTACGTACGTTCTTAAAACATGTCCTGTAAGTACGGGGTGTAACAGGTTTTACATCATGTACTGCCGGCAGTGAGGAATGAGTTCCACGGGCATGATTGATATTATGGGCGTGAGACCTATAGTTATGTGTGAGTGATCATTTTGGGGATATGCGTCCCCTTACTTGACCTAACTGTTTACTTATTGCGAAATGGTTTTATAAAATGATGAAATGTGATTTCATTATAGTATTTTCAGTTTCACATACTTGGTACCTGTTGTACTGACCCCCTTTGGGGGGCTGCGTTCATGCCGCAGGTAGAGGTACACCAGTTGTTGATCCTCGCTCATAGGATCGCAGTTCAGCGTTTGGGAAGCTCCGTTTCTCCGGAGGCTTATCTTTTGGTATAGTCCCCTGTCACTATAGGTACTTGTACATTCAGGGGTATGATGGAGCCCTGTCCCGTCATAGTTGTTGTTACATTCTTAGAGGTCTGTAGTACTGTTGTGGGCAGAGTTTGTAAAGGATTGTAACTGTTCGGTTATATTGTATATACATGAAGGTGACCGTTTTGGTTAACCTGTTTTCTTATCTTGTATCTTGTTTCCTGTTTAAGTTTTTGTTTCCGCTGATTTTCTCTGATGTTGTATCACTAGGGTGCCCGGGGTAAGGCACCAGTCGCGGGCCCGAGGTCGGGTCGTGACACTACCCCTCCACTCCGACCAGGTTGCTCTCTTACACACATGCTGATTGGGCAGGATGTCCGGACACGCGACACTCTACTTCCGACTATTGTATTTTTTAGGGGATAACCTCATCTCTGGGTCTGCCAAGCGGCAAATCACTTTATGTTACACCCCGTATTTACAGGGCACATAGGTGAGAACGTAAGTAAGGAAATAATATTTGAATATTGGAAGGAAAGTATATTCACATTTTCTATATGGAATAATTTTGGATACAACAAATGTGACGACGAGAATTAATATTAGTGATTGAATTCTTTCCAAATGGAGTTATGGACTTAGGATTGTATTATTAAATCTTGACATTAAGAATATGAGCCAATCAAAGATTTCACAATTTTGAGGGGGTGTCCATCCAAATTTTAAGTATTTTGGCTATGTATGTAATTATTTTTTTAAGAGAATTATGGGCGAATAAGAGGGTGACACGTGTCTCTCCCCACTTGTGTAACAAGGCTCTAATTATATATATGTATTGTAAGATTGACTAAGTGTGGGAGATATTATTGTGAAGACAAGTGGACAAGTGGGTCCCCCTCCACTTGTGCTACACACACCTATTAAACACAAGTCTTGCAAGACTTTTCTACACAATATCTTCATCCAAACTCTCTTCTCTCTCCCTTAAGCTCCAAGATTCGAAATCCATGGCAAAGTGAAGAACAAGATCAACTTATTTTCCAAGATTAAGCTCCTTAACCAAGTTCTAAGCCAAGGTTAATACTCCAAAAGTTGGTCACGATTTTGGGCCAAAATTGTCTTGAAACCCTAAGCTTGAAGATGAACTTTATGAAAGGAAAACATGAAAGCAAGATGGATACAAGATTGTAGAGGATACATGCATGTTGTGTGACTTGAAAAAATGGTGAAGAAAAGTGGAGCATGGTGCCGAGTTTTAGTGGACTGTTTTGACTAAGAAAATAAGGTAAGAATTCTTCTTCCTCTTGAAGTAATTGGAAATTACATGTTGTTATAATTAAGAGATGAACTTGTGTTAAGAAAAATGGAGAATAAGAAGTGCATGTGACGTTGGCATGCTAGCCGGTTTAATGGACTGTTTTGGTTGTATTGGATTCGTTGGTCGTTATTGTTATTATCGTCACTAAGTGCATGTTAGATTGAAGGAAATCTTGTCATTACAAGTTGTTATGGTTTATATAAATGTGTTGAAATGTGAATTGGATTGTAAGGAGTTGTGAAAAGGACTTTGGTATTATGGTTTGGCCGAGACATGTATAAGACTGTTGGATATTGTCATGCTGTAATAGGGGCTGCTTTATACGTGTATAATGCTGGAAATTTAGTTACAATTATGCATGTTTAAATGTGGTAATTGCTAATGTAAGTCCTAAAGGAATAAAGGTATAGAATGGTGTAGAAAGGCTTCACATTCTACCCTCGTTATTGTTGGAATATAGACTGTTTTGAGCAGACTGTTTTATATAGATTAAGAGGCCGGATTAACATAAGAAGTAGGTGTGCGATTCACCTTGGTTGCTGTTTGGTTTTGCCCTTAATTGATGCTTGGTTATTGATGTTATTGGTCTTATTTGTAAGGTGGAAATGTACGTATAAATAGGGGAAGTGATGCCCAAATTTTTATATGAAAAGAGAACCATCTTGTGGTATATGACTTACACTAGTATCATGTAATTGATAGACGTGTTATTGCCATTATAGGTTGAAGTACTAATTGGGGCGTATTCTACTTGTCGTGGTGGTATAGCCGATAAGGTATGTGAACTCTTCCTTTCTTCTTTTGGAATGAACTTTATAAAATGAGTCTACGGTGGACGTACATATTTTAAATGAATCTAGATTTCATGTGGTACATCAGGTGGTAGTGACTTGATTTTAAAAGTATACTTGACTTGTTTTTAAAAGTGTAAGTGTCTTGATTTTAAAAGTGTAAGTTACTTGATTTTAAAAGTGAAAGTGCCTTGATACTACATGTGATAGCGTCTTGGGGTTTTATAAGTGAAAGGATGTACGACGGACGTACATGGTGCTATTGGGTTCAAGTCCCTAATATTACGTGACATGATAATGCCATGGGTTTTTCTAAAATGATATTGGACTTACATTAGCAATTACCACACCATATGTAAGTTAAATCATAAGCAACCATATGTAAGTAAGTTAAATCATCTTTGACTCTCATTAGAATAAATAGAATGAACTATCATTTTAGAAAAACCCATGACATTATCATGTCACGTAATATTAGGGACTTGAACCCAATAGCACCATGTACGTCCGTCGTACATCCTTTCACTTATAAAACCTCAAGACGCTAGCACATGTAGCATCAAGACACTTTCTGTCACGACCCGAACCCGGGCCCGTGACTGGTGCCTTACCCCGGGCACCCAAGTAGCCATACATCAGAGTAATCAGCGGAATGTAAAACAAGACATGAATAAAGTGAAGTGAAAAAGCTTATTCGAGAAAACTTGCCTTGCGGCATATATATATATCAACTAGAACGATTACATCCCTTTTTTACAATTCGCCCATAACAAGATTTTCTGCACTCTAAGAATGATATGACAACAATGGCGGGACAGGGCCCCGCCATACCCCTGAATGTAAGTACCTACTACGACAGGGGACTATACCACCGATAAGCCTCCGGAGAAACGGAGCTTCTCAAACGCTGAACTGTGACCCTAAGAGCGAGGATCAATGACTGGTGTACCTCTACCTGCGGCATGAACGCAGCCCCCCGAAGGAGGTCGATAACAGTACCAAGTATGTGAAATCAAAATATCGTAAATGAAATCATAGTAGTCTATAAAGCAGGAGACATGTATGATAACCAAACTACAGTTCACAATAAATAAGCAGTCATGCCAAGTCAGGGACTCACGCCCTCAAAGTCATCACTCAAATATAACTATGGGTCTCACGCCCACAACATCAATCAAGAGTGAAATAAATATATCAGAATCGGTCTTTCTAGGCCGCTAATGATCGGGCAAGGCCGATCGCCCATAGTATCATTATGCGTGCCTAATCTCGACTTCCGCAGCCGCATAGGTCACACATAGACCCGCATAGGTCGTATAGACCCGCGACGGGGTAGCTAACCCCGTACCCTCACCGACTCCCGCAATCCGCATAGTCTCAATAGACCGCATAGTCACATTGCATCGCATAGGCATCCCCGCATCGGGATAAAACACCGGAATGATCAATCACGAGCATACCGCTGCTCGCATAGTCACATAGACCGTGATAGCCGTATAGACCGCATCAAGGGTGGCAAGCCCCGGTATAATAAGTCGAGGGTATGTGATATAATAACATAACCTTATCGTTAAACAACATAAGCACAACAAGTGGAAACCCCTTTACACAAACATCACGGATACTAACACACGTAGCATCCTAACATGTTTACTTATCAAATCAACAAGAAAGTATTACAAGGCTATCACAAACCAACACAATCAAGTTATTCACGCAAGGTACTTTCTACTTTATGTTAACACTTTCGGGTTTTTATCCCCAAAATACTTCATACATTAACTCTTTAAAAGATCCGTTTCAAAAGTCACACAATACCCGTAGTATTAAAATAGAGTGACTATCTTTTTAAGTAAACCAAAACACTTCCTTTTGTAAAATCAATTAACAACATTATTTTCCAAACGTTCAAGTTTGCCTAATTTCAAATGTTCAAGTTTCTCATTTTTCGAAAGGTTTCGTAGTTCATAGTTTTAATCACTTAATGATATAATTCTCCTTTAAAACGATTTGAGAAACATATGCCTTATATGTGAGTGGGTTATTCTTGTTTATAACAATCTTATTAAAGCAGCCATGATCTAGGAAATGTAATATCATTTTGTCTCATCTTAGCTTCTATGCAGATGGAGGTTTCTACTGGTTTTAATAATACTTAATTATTCAGTACATTTCCTTTTATTAGCGCTGCAATGGTTTGTTCGATACTTATTCTGATTTCCGAAATCAGTAAAACATTATCCCATTTTAAAAACCACGTACTCATTACTCACGAATGAGGTTTCACACTTATTAACAAAATTCATATTAATTCCTTTAAGTCAAGTCTCTTATCTTTTAAGATCAAGTCTCTTAACTTCTAAAATTAATAAACCCTTCTTGTTATCTTTCTTAATCCGTTATAACTAACTTCCCATAAAGCTAGTATAACTCTTAAGTTTTAAAACCAAGTATTACTGTTCTGTTAAAAATGATTCAGTATTCTTTTGAAATACTTCAAGATTCTTATTATTCAGGGCTTAAGTCAAAAGACATTGCAATTATTATTCGATTAACATACGTCGTCTCCGTACTATATATATATTCTTTAAAATATCATGCTCAAGAGGATAGGAAGAATCACATACCTCGCGACGATTATCGACTATTAGCAAAACGCTCCACGGCTATAACCCGGCTAGCCTTGCCCATCTCTCAAGTAGCACATGCTACTCGCAGAACATTCAACCTATAAAGGTTATACGAGTCTATCAATAGCTAGACTACTCTGCAAAATAATCAGTAGGCTCTCTATTTACGGAAAATCGGGCGTGACTTCCTACAGTTAAGCTACAGTCTACGTAAATACGATCTATGTAAAATCTGATTTAGTCCTTCTTCTTTAATATTATTCTATAACAGTTCAACTCCCTTCTATGAATCTTATATTCATTTCTATACTACTACAGTATGTAATTTCCAATTACAATAAAATGACAAGATATTTACCTCGGTAAGCCCAAAATTATCCAATGTTTAATGTCGATCCTGAGCAACGTTTAGCTCCTACTCCGGGTGCTCCAACCCACTCCAAACAACCCTTAGAAGTTCTACGCAACTTCTTCTTAATACTCCATCCAACTATGGAGATTTCCTTAGGGTTGTGTTTTGTGAGTGAAGGAAGTATAATAGTATTTACGGGCTTTTAGATAAGTGTAACCTTGGAATACTACAAGGTATATGGGCAAGGTATTTTGAAATAGTAACAATACTTAGAGAGTATTTCTACCAAGCGGGGTGTATTTTTGAGAACAACTAGGCAAGGGGTACTTTCGGCCAAGGGGAGGGCTCTCGGCGAGGGCCTTCTCAACGGGGGAGGGGGGTGTTTGGACGAAAAACTACCAAGAGGGGGAAGGGATTTTCAAGACTTAGAAAATGGTTTGTGGATGAAGAAATGTCTTCAACTAAGGGGTATTTATAGGTCAAGCAATGGTCAACCAATGGCCAAGATCATGCCAAGTGCAAGGCAAGTGTAGGGTCAAGATTCATCCATGTGCACCTTATCCATCTACCACACAAATATCACAAAATATCCTACCTACTCCCACTCTCCATTTCGTCCAATTGCCGCCCCAAAGTCCACCAATTAGAGGGTGCCAAGTGTCGCCCTCTTGTTGGTCCAAAATATTTCGTCTCTCGGAAAAATCCGCAAAAATACTAAATGACATAGCCGGAATTTTCCCTTCGCAAGTTATGTAAAACGTTTCGTCGAAAAACGATTCTAATCGGGTGTTGTGCACAAAATATTTTCGTCCAAGCCTACTTAAAGTTCAAACTTTTCTACGTACGTCCTCACGTACATACTCTGGAAATACGGGGTATAACATTCTCCCCTCCTTAGAAACATTCGTCCCGAATGTTCCTTCTCAAGACGGATAACGATGAAGTTCCTCATAGCTTAACAAGCTTGCAAATGCCACACATGGCCACAGAAAACACCCGCGCAAATACTGACATCCAAGTCCATGAGGAATCACCTCTAATATCACAAAAACTCCCACCCAAGGGCTAAAAGGTACTCCCCTCGCACCTTCACTTTACAAAAGAAAAGATCACATCTATGTTCTTAACACATGCTCGCTTCTTACCTTACTCGTCATACCCTTCTCGTACACACGAACTCCTTCTCATAACTTACCACATTTACATTCGCATCAATTTCAAAAAATCTGCGGGTTACTACCTCAACTTGATCATCATAACCGAATACTCGGATGGATCTCGATACTTTTCGAACCTAACAACATGAAGGGCCGGACATCTCGCCTCCTAAGTCGGACGACAAAAGCTAACATATAGGCAACGGCCTACTCTTCACATGACACGAAAAGGCCCAAGTAACTCGGGCTAAGTTTCCTCTGTTTCCGAATCTCGTCACACTCCAGGGTGGTACCTTGAAGACCACCGTCAACTGAACTCCAAGCGTCGTCGCCGATCATCCGTCGACTTTTGTTGATTACGGTGCCGATAACCTCTCCTGGATAGGCTTCACCCTATCCCCATCCTGCCGAAACAAATATGAACCCACTATTTGAACTTTGCCAACATCGAACCAATCGACCGGCAACTTACACTTCCGCCCCTACGAGGCTTCGTAAGGCGATATCCGAATCTTGAAATGGTAGTTATAAAAGCACTCCTCAGCGGAGGCAACAATCCTCACAACTACCCCGAAATCCAAACAACATCAGAGGCGAATGCGATTCGAGACTCACCGAGTTCCTAACCCTTCTGGTAAAACTTAGGAAACGAAATAGCCACAACACGGGCTTCACATGCGTCATAAGGTGAAAGTAGGCGCCTCGTGCAGCCTTACAACCTTCCTGATAAATAACATCTCGCATAACCCTCTGCCGAGTAAACGATCTTGACTGAAAGACAATACGGGCTGACCTCATTGGCCCGTCTACTGGTTGAACGCATCCACGAACTCGTACGATGGTTAACTAAACTTGAGCCTCACACCCTCGTGACCCTACCACGGAGGACCACCCCGACCCCCACCACAAAACAGGTCGCGGGTTGACCCGCGATCGGTCCTCAACCCGACCCGCTATCGCGCAAAAACTCTTGTTCCCCTATCCGGAATGATCTCACTAATCAATTCACGAAAACCTAGTGGTCTTCTTAGTTCAACTACCCTCTTTCATTCCACACTACTCAGGGACTTATTATACAACTAAATCTCACGTGCACTATGCACTCCGATAAGGGTCAAAACACATAAATAAAAAAATACATCTTTTACTCGAGATGGCCTTACCTCTAAGGTCTCTACGTATAAAACTCTAAGGCTCACACTTTCTCTGCCCCCCAATCTTACCCGGTTAACTAACCATGATTTCTAATCATAATTAACACTTATGTTATCTGAACATAACACTTAAGATACGCTTATCTTATCACACCTACAATCTCAGAGGTTCGAGGATATACAAGTATCTACCGCTTCACTTCCCTTTGTCGTTCTAATCAATCACCTCGTAGGCAGCTAGGAAGGTGATTAACTAGCCACCGATCTGAAGGTGAGTCTCTACATCCGCGCCACCTTTAGTCGGACAATTCCTCGCAAAATGGCCTGCCGTAAGTATAACAAGCTCGACAAAAAAGCGACATTCCCGGGATGACGTGCATCCTGTGAACACTGGGGAAAACTGAATCTGGCTGGCTAGAACCTATGTAAATCTGTGAACCAGAAACCCTGGAGTTCTGACCAACTCCTAAATACCCTGAACGTCCTGAACCCTGTGGAGGACCACTCTGTTCTGGCGGAGGCGCATATCCAGTCTGCTGCTGAGGCGATTCGCCTCGAAAGTTACCAAAGGACCCTGCTGTTCTGGCCCTCCTCTGCTGATTTTGGTTAACCCGTTGATCCCTACGTTTCTCGGCCTGCTGCGCATAAGCCCGTACACAGGCCATGCTCAAGCCTGACTGAAGAGCTACTCTTGCACATCCTTCCTTTAGATAGTCATCAAGACCCGTGATATATCGGTGCACTCTATATTCTCTGGTTGCTAAAATCCTAGCTAGTAACAGGTCCATTCCTTTTAATCCATATTCTTTGTTCCTGGTCGTGGAACTGAAGGCTCATACATCATGGCCGCAGTGGGAATTGCTGCCGCCGTGCTAAACTCTGCTGGGGCTGGTGACGTTGCAGAACTCCCCGAATGAAACACCACCCCAGGTGATGATTGGGCCTGCGCCCTCGTAACCCTCTGTACTCAACTCGCAGCTCCCTCGGCTGCCTTGCCCTACTGGGCCCGGGTTGCCTTACGCGGAGGCATAACGGTAAGGGAAAGAAATACGTTAGAGGGGTCCAACTTATAACACAGCTCTAAGGCACGATCTCTGAGTGAGAAGAATGGAAACCAATCCTAAATATCCTATAGCCTCCTGATTATTGGTATGGTGCACAACATACCGATAATCAAGACTCTACTAGATACGGTCTGTAGACACTTTCCGAGGATTAACTAATCTGATACCACTTTTGTCACGACCGAACGGGCGATGGTAGTGCTACCGGGCACCCAAGTAGCCATACATCAGAGTAATCAGCGGAATGTAAAACAAGACATGAATAAAGTTAAGTGAAAAACAGTTATCTGAGAAAAACTTGCCTTGCGGCATATATATATATCAACTAGAACAGTTACATCCCTTTTTTACAATTCTGCCCACAACAGTACTACAGACCTCTAAGAATGATATTGTCACGACCCATTCCGGGGCCCGTAACTGGTGCCTTACCGGGGCACCCAAGTAGTCATACATCAGAGTAATCAGCGGAAATATAAAACAAGACATGAAACAGTTTATAAAATAAGACACAGTTTATGTGAACAAACGTCGCCTTTCGGCATATATATATAAACAAGGTTTAGCAGTTACATTCGACAACTGCATAACATGACTCTGAGACCTCAGGAAAAAATACAACTATGGCGGGACAGGCCCGCCATACCACTGTACAAAACTATCTACAACAGGAGATCATACCCAAAAGTAGAGCCTCGGAGAAGATGGAGCTCCGACACCGTAGAGATCCTAGAATGTGGATCTAGCACTCTTTGCCGCCCCTGCGGCATGAACGCAGCCCAGAAGAGGTCGATCAACCAGTACTAAGTATGTGAAATCAGAAAGTACTTAAATGAAATCATAACACTTTTTAAAACCGGTTTACAAATATGTATGAAGCAATCAGAACGCGCATAGTGCCACATCACAAACAAGAGCAACAATAGGTAAACGTAATAGGTCATTTCTAGGTGCGAATGATTGAGCGGGGCCACTCGCGTATTATCACTCTGCAAGCCTAATCTCGGACTCCGAGTCCGCATAGGCCACTCGCGTGGGCGCGTGAGGTATAACCCGCATCGAGGGTAGCTCCTCGGCATCGCCTGGACTCGTTGTCGCATGGCCACATGTAGACCGCGTGAGGCATAACCCGCATACTAACACGGAACTCTCGTAGTTCCGCATAGGCCCTGGACCCGCGTGAGGTATTCTCGAATCATGGTCCTGCATCGCTGAGTCTACCCGCGTCGGAGGCGACAACCCGGTATCATCTCGAGGTGAGTGATGGTACACTAACATAACAACTTATCTTTAAACAACATAAGCACAACAAGGATACTCTCTTATACAAACGTTACAAGATACTAACACACATAGCATCATATCATGTCTACTTATCAAACCATCTTATTATTCTTTTCACAATTCAACATAAGTCATTATAAACACATAGGCAAACTTGTTTCTTTTATCAATCTTAAGTGGTTATACTGAACTTCCCATAAAGCTAGTATAACTCTTAAGCTTCTGTTTTAAAAACCAGTTAGTTCTCTTTTGTTAAAA
Source organism: Przewalskia tangutica (assembly GCA_029844215.1). NCBI lineage: Eukaryota > Viridiplantae > Streptophyta > Magnoliopsida > Solanales > Solanaceae > Przewalskia > Przewalskia tangutica. Next base: position 49,444,573 of record CM056730.1, read on the forward strand.
ATGATTCAGTATTCTTATGAAATGTTTTCAGATTTTTATTATTCAGGCTTAAGCCGTGAGGCATTCTTAGTAAGTGTTATCGGGCTTAAGCGTGAGGCATTGCCGTAAGTATTATCGGGCTTAAGTCAAAGACATTGCCGTAGTTATATTTTAGTTAACACGTACGCGTCACCGCAGTACTATATATATTGTAAAATATCATGCTTTAGGAAGAATCACATACCTTCTCGTGAAAACCACCGCGAGTTGAATATGTCGCAGCAGAGTCGACTATAATAGTCACATACATCTATCAAAGACTACTCTGGAGGTCATTCTAAACAGAGGGTTCACAATTCTATGTAAAGTTGGGCAGCACTTCCCTACCCGGTGAGCTATATAAGTCTCTTGTGAAACGATCACATGTAAATCTGATTTGATTATTCTTCTTTTAAACCCTTCTACTGTGGTAGCAGTTCAATTCTATTCGTGATATTCTTCTAAGTATTTAATACTTATTCTAATACTACAATGAAGTATTCTCTAATTCAAAAGAGGGTTAGGATTAGTTACCTCGGTAAGCCCAATAATATCCTAGATAAAGTCGCTTTGAGCAAGGTTTAGCTCCTAAGTTGTACGCCCCGGTAGCTCCAAGAAACCTTAGAAGTTCTTCACAACTTCTACAAAGGACTAAGGGATTTGGGCTAGGGTATTTTGGGCATTATAACAATACAAGAAGGCAACTTTTTCTACCAAGGGAGGGGGGGTAGGTTTTGACTAGGCTAGGGGGGGGAGGAAGCCTCGGCCAACTATTCAAAAGGGGGGGGGGGAAAGGTGTTTGGACGAAATGGCTCAAGGGAGAGGAGAGGATTTTTAGACTTGGAAGAGAACTTTGTGGATGAAGAATTCTTCATCTAAAGGGGGGTATTTATAGCTCAAGCCTTGGCCAACCAATGGCCAAGATGAAGACAAGTGCAAGGCAAGTGTAGGGTGAGGATTAACTAAACACAAATATCCTACCAACTCCTTGACTTTGTGCAAGGCACAAAAAACGTGCCCAACCTCTCCATTTTCGTCCAATGGACGATTCAAGTCCATCAATGGGAGGGTGCCAAGTGTCGCCCTCCCGTTGGTCCAAAATGTTTCGTCTCTCGGAAAAATCCGCAAAAATTAGTAATGGCATAGCCGGAATTTTCCCTACGAAAGCTGTGGAAACGTTTCGTCGGAAAACGATTCTTTAAGCGAGTTGTGCACAATTTCGAACTTGGCCTAATATTTAAGGCTAAACTTTTATGCGTATTCCCTTACGTACATACTGGAAATCTGAGGTATAACATTCTCCCACTTAGAAACATTCGTCGAATGTTCCTTCCAAGACGATTAACGATAAGATTCTTCAACATAGCGATTGCAAAAGCCACACGGCCCACGTAACAACACTTAGGCATAAATGATAATGAAAATTTTACAAGTAGGAAAGTGAATTACGGAGGTGTGGGAAATAGGTGAGATACTTACGCCTCATGTCCTCCTCGGCTTCCCGTCATCTCCTCCACGAGCTCGTTCCGCCACAAGACTTTGTGGAAGCCCGTCGCCCGTCCGCAGACGCCTAACCGACGATCGACTATCGCTATGGGAATCTCCTCATACGATAACCCTCGGTCACTGGACATCGTCAATCGGGTGTACCCTAGATGGATCCCGATACATCTCTCGGCATAGAAACATGAAACACGGATGCATCGCCTCCGGATCGGACGGCAGATTCAACTCGTAGGCAACCTTGCCTACCTGCGGACAATCTGAATCGCCCAATGTACCTGGTGAGTTTCCCCTTCTTCCCGAATCTCATCACACCGCCATGGGTGACACCTTAGGAAAACCCAATCATGAACCTCGAACTCAAGATGCCGACGACGATGATCTGCGTATGACACATGCGACTCGAGTGTCAATAGCCGCTCTCGGATAAGCTTCACTTATCCACGCTGTGTACCAAATCTGGTCCCACTAGCCGCACTCGCCCACATCGAACCAACCTATAGGCGATCGCACTTCCTCCATACAAGGCCTCATAAGGCGCCATCGAATCTTTGAGTGGTAGCTATTATTATACGCGAACTCAACTAGAGGCAAATGATCCTCCCAACTACCATGGTCAATAACACGGGCTCGCAACATATCCTCAAGAGTGCGGATAGTGCGCTCTGCTGTCCGATGCATGCGTGGATGAAATGCGACTCGTGCTCACTGCGTCCCTAAAGCCCCTGGAAGGACCTCCGGAAGTTAGCGAACCGGGCTCACATGCGATATGATCGAAGTAGGGACTCCATGCGATCGGCGATCTCTCGGATGTAAAGTCGGCATAATCCTCGGTAGAAAAAGTCGTCCCGACGGGAAGAAAGTGGGCTGATTTCGTCACCGTCGACGATAACCCATATAGAATCATGTCTCCTCCGAGTGCGAGGTAATCTGTGATGAAGTCCATGTTGATTACCTCCCACTTCCGGTCGGGATCTCAATCGTCAGTAACAAACCACGGGCCTCGGTGCTCTACCTTCACCTGGACAAGGCGGGCGAGCTACGAACTCGCAACGTGTCTCTTCAAGCCATCCCACCAATACACGGATCTAAGGTCGTGGTACATCTTGGTCGACTCGGATGGATAGAGTAACGCCGCTGTGTGCTTCCCAAGAACCTGCTGCCAAGTCTCGAAACATCCGGAACACATCGCCCTCAAACCTTAGCACCCCATCGGTGCTAGCTCAAGGACCCTGCCCTCACGAAGAGTCGTATCACGATATCGAATCAAAGTGGATCCTCGGCTGTTGCCTCTTCACCTCCTCGGCGATGGAAGACTCGGCAACCTCACGAACTCTAACCCCATTGCTATCGAGAATCAATCAAGCGGACACCAAGGCTCGCTAACGATGCAAATCACGAACCATGTCCTCCTCTCTAGCTACACATCCGATAGGCTCCCCATCGACCTACGACTAGAGCATACGCCACAACATTGGCCTTCCCGGTGGTACGGATATCAACATCGTAATCCTTAAGCAACTCTAACCACCGTCTCGCCGTAAGTTCAGCTCCTACGGTGAAGATATCTGGAGGCTCTTGTGGTGCGTATAAATATCAACGTGAACCCCATACAAATAGTGCCTCGGATCTTGGCGTGAATCACTACCGCTAACTCCAATCATGGGTGGGGTAGTTCCTCGTGTTTCTTGGTGTCGGGATGCATATGCTATAACCTGCCATGCTGCATCAACACACATCCCAACCCGATGCCCGACGATCACAATACACGACATAACCATCCGGACCTGCGGAAGAGTAAGAAGCGGGGCGGTCGTCGGTCTCTCTTCAAAGCTCGAAACCCCGCCACAAGCATCAGTCCATGGAACTTGGCGCCTTACGAGTCACCTAGTCAATGGTGCGAGATAGAAGCAAACTTCTCTGAACCGCGATAATATCCTCGCAAGGCTCGAGCTGCGAACCTCTGCCGGAGTAGTAGGTCTAGGCCAAGTCTCGATCGCCTCGATCTTGGCCGTATCAACTCGAATGCCATCAGCCCGACAATATGCCCAAGAAACGCCATCAAGTCAACCAAAACTCACATTTGGAAAACTTGGCGTACAAGCGCTGTCTGGAAGCTCGGCCAAGATCGCCAAATGCTCGCGTGCTCCCGCTCGGCGAGAATAAACCAAGATATCATCAATGAACACTATCACAAGCGTGTCCAAAATGGTTTGAACACTCGGTTCATCAAATCCATGAATCTCGCGGAGCATTGGTCAACCAAAGACATGACCACGAACTCATAATGCGTCTGGGTCGGAATGCGATCTAGGGACATCCACCTCTCGACACGAACTCGATGATAGCGACGCAGATCAATCTTGGAGAAACATCGCGCCACGCATCGGGTCGAACAAATCATCAATCACAGGAAGGGTATTCGTTCTTAATGGTCACCTTGTTCACCGTAATCAACACACATGCGGCGTCGTCCTTCTTCTTCACGAACAATCTGGCGCTCCCGGGGAGAAACACTAGGCTGATGAAGCCGCTTCTCCGGCCAAATCCCTAAGCCGATCCTTGACTCTCTCAACTCGGCGGTGCCATTACGTATGGCGGAATGGAAATAGGCCGAGTATCCGCAACACATCTATACAAAACTCGATCTCCTCTCGGGAGGACACCGAGGTCATCCGAAACACGCGGGAACTCGACTCTCTGGGCCAGTGAAAATCTGGTACGCGGCTTGATTATCAAACACCCGAACGAGATGGTAGATATACCCGCCGCACCATCTTCCTAGCCTTGAGGTAGGAAATAAACCTACCCTCGGCGTCTGTGCTCCTCGCTCAACAATGGCTCCTGCAGGCGGAACCGTACTACTCTCTCTGCGGTCTACATTGGCGTAGCAGAAGCTAGCCAATCCATCCCCATAATCACGTCGAAGTCAATCATCTCCACTCTATCAAGTCGGCTGGGGTCCGCGGCGTAAATGGTCACAGGACAAGCTCATATACCCGCCGAGCTACCACCGATCGCCATTGGCGTAGCTACCTCGAAAGGTCTATGGATTCGTGCTCTATCCCTATCCTACTAGCAACAGGGAGATATATAGACAGTAGAACCGGATCTATCAAAGCATACATCAAACCGAGCCCGATAAGGTACTGTGGCGACATCGGTGAGGCCTCACGATCTGTCGGTGGACAAAGCATAAATGCGGTTCGAGGACCGCTAGAATCGGACCAGCGCCACGACCTGCGCGACCGCTGGTCCATGAGTACCTTGCCCTCGGGCGAGTAGCGTAGGAGATGATGAAGCGGCAGCGAACACGAAGGTGAGCCTACCACGGTAGCGCCCCGGTCGGCGATCCCTCGCAAAGTGACCTGCTGGCCTGGCGTAACAAGCTCAAAAGTAGTACCGCATTTCGTAATGGGATCTACGCATCGGCCACCTGGGGTGGTCGATCGGCGATACCTCTGCTACTACGGGCGTCCGAAGCCACAGGGCCACAGTGCGCCCTCGAAAACTCTGGTGTCTTGAGGGCCGGTGCGAGAGTGCTCTGGTGGCGTGGTGCGAATCTGGCATTCTTTGAGGCCGCCCACCACGATAACCACGGAAGACCCTCCGTCTGGCCTTAACCTGCTGCTTTGCATCACTCGTCGACCTCTACGCTCGCCGCATCGAGGCGTGAGCTGCGTGCGGGTAATGTCCATACCGGTGGAGAAACACCCGCACATGACTTCGGCCATATAGTCGTCTAGCCGGTGACATAGCGGTGCACCTATCCTCCATATCTGCTACCAATCTTTGGGACATATCGAGCCAATGAATCAAACTCGACATTGTACTCACGGCGGTCGTCCTCTGCGCCTCGATGGTAAAAATCTATCGGCCGCGCCCTCGCCATCTGTGGAGGCAAGAAGTGAGTGAGGAAAGCCTCGAGAACTCATCCCAGTAGGCGGGGCGTGCTCTCCCGGGATAACTCCCATGAATCAAACCAATCATTGCGGTATCACGCGGCCGATGCGAACAAAGGTCACAGACTCTGTCTCGAGGCCTTGATCACCTCATGATTCTCTGTGGCGACGGATGAACTCCTGCAGATCATCCTCGGCCTCGACGTAAAACTCGGCGGGCTCTGACTAAGGAAATCCGTAGTCTCAAACTATACGCCTCGGGTGCACTTCTGGTGCGGTGGGTGGGCTGGGCCAGGCTGCCGCGTCGATCTCTCTCCGTATCGGGCCTGACTTTAGCCAGGCTGGGCCATCTCCTTGTACCCTAACTCCTGCACTTGGTGTGGGACGGGAGGTGTGGGTGCGTGGTCTCTTTGGGGCGGCGTCATAGAACTCGCCGTCTCGGTATAGGCGGGCACGAGCCCTCGTGACTCTGGGTGTCTGCTAGCGGCTCCCTCATTGCCTTGCCCATACGGGCGGGTTGCCTTACGTGGAGGCATAAGCATTACGAGGAAAGGAATACGTTAGAGGTCCACCTATAACACGGCTCTAAAGCACGATCTCGGAATGAGAAGAATGGAAACCAATCCTAAATATCCTATAGCCTCACGATTATTGGTGTGGTGCACAACACACCGATAATCAAACTCTACTAGATCTGATGCGTAGACACTTTCAGGATTAAGCGCTCTGATACCACTTTTGTCACGACCCATTCGGGGCCGTGGCGGTGCCTTCAGGCACCCAAGTAGTCATACATCGAGTAATCGGCGGAAATATAAAACAAGACATGAAACGATTTATAAAATAAGACACGATTTATGTGAACAAACGTCGCCTTCGGCATATATATATAAACAAGGTTTATGATTACATCAAACCTTTGTACAACATGACTACAGACCTCTAAGGAAAAATACAACTATGGCGGGACAGGGCCGCCATACCTGTATACAAAACTATCTACAACAGGAGATCATACCCAGTAGAGCCTCGGAGAAGATGGAGCTCCCGCACCAACGTAGAGATCCTAAGAATGTGGATCTAGCACTGCTTGCCACCTGCGGCATGAACGGCCGAAGGAGGTCAGTACAACAGGTACTAAGTATGTGAAACTGTAAAGTACTTAAATGAAATCATAACACTTTTTAAAACCAGTTTACAAATATGTATGAAGCAATCAAGTGAACCGCACATAGTGCCACATCACAAACTAGAGCAACAATAGGTAGCGTAATAGGTCATTTCTAGTGCGAATGATTGAAGCGGGCCACTCGCGCGTATTATCACTCTGCAAGCCTAATCACGGACTCCGAGTCCGCAGGCCACTCATATGGGCGCGTGAGGTATAACCCGCATCGAGGGTAGCTACTCCTCGGCATCGTCTGGACTCGTTGTCGCATGGCCACATAGACCGCATGAGGCATAACCCGCATACTAACACGGAACTCGTAGTTCTGCATAGGCCCCCTGGACCCGCATGAGGTATTCTCGAATCATGGTCCCAGACCGCCTGAGTCTACCCCGCATCGGAGGGCAGCTTAACCCCCGGTATCATCTCAAGAGGTGAGTGATGGTACACTAACATAACAACTTATCTTTAAACAACATAAGCACAACAAGGATACTCTCTTATACAAACGTTACAAGATACTAACACACATAGCATCATATCATGTCTACTTATCAAACCATCTTATTATTCTTTTCACAATTCAACATAAGTCTGTTATAAACACATAGGCAAACTTGTTTCTTTTATCAATCTTAAGTGGTTATACTGAACTTCCCATAAAGCTAGTATAACTCTTAAGCTTCTGTTTTAAAAACCAGTTAGTTCTCTTTTGTTAAAAATGATTCAGTATTCTTATGAAATGTTTTCAGATTTTATTATTGGGCTTAAGCGTGAGGCATTCTTAGTAAGTGTTATTCGAGCTTAAGCCATGAGGCATTGCCGTAAGTATTATTCGAGCTTAAGTCAAAGACATTGCCGTAGTTATATTTTAGTTAACACGTACGCGTCTACCGTACTATATATATTGTAAAATATCATGCTTTAGGAAGAATCACATACATACCGGCCAAAAACCACCGAGTTGAATATGTCGCGAGAGAGTCACTATAATAGTCACAGACATCTATCAAAGACTACTGCGGAGGTCATTCTAAGCAGAGGGTTCACAATTCTATGGAAAGTTGGGCAGCACTTCCCTGCGGTGAGCTATATAAGTCTCTTGTGAAAGCGATCCCATGTAAATCTGCTTTGATTATTCTTCTTTTAAACCCTTCTACTTTGTAGTATGATTCAATTCTATTCGTGATATTCTTCTAAGTATTTAATACTTATTCTAATACTACAACAGTAAGTATTCTCTAATTCAACAGAGGGTTAGGATTAGTTACCTCGGTAAGCCCAATAATATCCTCGATAAAGTCGCGCCTGAGCAAGGTTTAGCTCCTAAGTTATGCGCAGGTAGCTCCAAGAAACCTTAGAAGTTCTTCACAACTTCTACAAAGGACTAAGGGATTTGGGCTAGGGTATTTTGGGCATTATAACAATACAAGAAGGCAACTTTTTCTACCAAGGGAGGGGGGTAGGTTTTGACTAGGCTAGGGGGGGAGGAAGCCTCGGCCAACTATTCAAAAAGGGGAAAGGTGTTTGGACGAAATGGCTCGAGGAGAGAGGAGAGGATTTTTAGACTTGGAAGAGAACTTTGTGGATGAAGAATTCTTCATCTAAAGGGGGGTATTTATAGCTCAAGCCTTGGCCAACCAATGGCCAAGATGAAGACAAGTGCAAGGCAAGTGTAGGGTGAGGATTAACTAAACACAAATATCCTACCAACTCCTTGACTTTGTGCAAGGCACAAAAAACGTGCCCAACCTCTCCATTTTCGTCCAATGGACGATTCAAGTCCATCAATGGGAGGGTGCCAAGTGTCGCCCTCCCGTTGGTCCAAAATGTTTCGTCTCTCGGAAAAATCCGCAAAAATTAGTAATGGCATAGCCGGAATTTTCCCTACGAAAGCTGTGGAAACGTTTCGTCGGAAAACGATTCTTTAAGCGAGTTGTGCACAATTTCGAACTTGGCCTAATCTTTAAGGCTAAACTTTTGTACGTATTCCCTTACGTACATACTCTGGAAATACGGGGTATAACAGATATGACAACAATGGCGGGACAGGGCCCCGCCATACCCCTGAATGTAAGTACCTACTACGACAGGGGACTATACCACCGATAAGCCTCCGGAGAAACGGAGCTTCCCAAATCTTGGCTTGTGACCACAGAGCGAGGATCAACGGCGGTGTACCTCTACTGCGGCATGAACGCAGCCCGAGCGAGGTCGAGATAACAGTACAGTATGTGAAACGAAAATCGTAAATGAAATCATAGTAGTCTATATAAAGCGGGAGACATGTATGATAACCAAACTACGATTCCTGATAAATAGCGATCATGCCAAGTCGTGGACTCACGCCTCAAAGTCATCACTCAAATATAACTATGGGTCTCACGCCCACAACATCAATCAAGAGTGAAATAGATATCATGGATCGGTCTTTCTAGGCCGCTAATGATCGAAGCAAGGCGATCGCCCATAGTATCATTATGCGTGCCTAATCTCGGACTTCCGCGGCCGCATAGGTCACACATAGACGCGATAGGTCGTATAGACCCGCATCGGGGGTAGCTAACCCCCGGTACCCTCCTGGACTCCCGCAGTCCGCATAGTCTCAATAGACCGCATAGTCGCACAGACCGCATAGGGCATCCCGCGCATCGGGATAAAACACCTGGAATGATCAACCCTGGAACTCCCGCAGCTCCGCATAGTCACGCAGACCGCATAGGCCGTATAGACCCGCATCAAGGGTGGCAAGCCCTCGGTATAATAAGTCAAGGGGGTATGTGATATAATAACATAACAGCTTATCGTTAAACAACATAAGCACAACAAGGGAAACCCCTTTACACAAACATCACCAGATACTAACACACGTAGCATCCTAACATGTTTACTTATTGATCGGTGTATTTTATATACACCTTTTGAGTCTGTTTTAGTTAGTCTTTTGTCCCATTTTGCACATATAAGTGTCGTATTAGGATAGTTTTCCTTTCTTTTGTGTCACAGCGGTCAAAAATGGAGAAATGACGAAAAGGAGATGAAATGAGCATAAAAGAGATGAAATTGCACACAAAAGGGCCAAGAAATGAAGTCTAAGAAGGAATTATAGAAAATCGACGAAGTCGGACGAGAAAAAGGCAGCGAAGCGGAAGTCGCGAGAAAAAATGTCACCGTGGCCTTGAAGCCAGCCATGGCGCCCAAAGTCTTGAAAGTCAGAAGAGTTGCTGAATTTGGTAGCTGGCTGATCTATGGCCGAACAGCGCCGGAATTATGAGTCTTTGGCGGGATTTGACATGTTTTCAGAATCCTAAAGGGATAAATTTTCCTACCTAAAGGGATAACTTTTCCTACCTAAAGGGATAACTTTTCCTACCTTAAAACCCTTACCTAAAAGGATTCTAATAACTTTTCCTACCTACAAAATCCCTAACCCTTCACCAAAAGGATTCTTTGGCTATAAATACTCTACATCATTAGAAGAATTATTCATTCTCCATTCTACCATTCTCCATTCTACCATTCACCATTCTACATCCATCCTTCCACCAATCCATCTTGTAAATATTCCACAACACAACCCTTGGATGCTTGGCTTGGAGACTCGTTCTTAGTAATTTTCTTTTCTTTTCTTTTACTTTATTTCAGTTTTTATGAAGAACATGGGATTAGTTCTTGTCATATTTATGGCTAGGAACTAATTCTCTTATAGGGCTTTCTATGTTGAATTGCTTGAAACTTATGCTATAATTTAATGCATGCTTATGGTTGTTTTTCTTATTGAGAGATCTATCCAATAATTGAAATGAATTCTTGGTAATTAATTGACAACTAATTATCACTATATGATTTCTAATCAGTTACGAAAAGGGGATTGTGAATATCTTTGTAAGTTGGGTAGACAGGCTTGAATTGGGGATGAAAATACCTCAATTAGTTTTGTAAGCGTTGATGAGAGGCTTAACAACCCTAATTTTGCGCATTGTGCGTGACGATCAACTAGGTTTTGTTCTTAATCCTCCTATAGAGTTACCCTTATCGTGAAAGTTAGGTAAGGAACGATCATGGGGTTGAGTGTTTATATAACCTAACGGGAGTATAAAGCGATTTCAGTAAACTGCTTTCTCCAAAAGAAGAATACCATAATTAATGCATTAATGAGTAGCATAAGCGGATAGTGAGGATACATAGAAGCCCTATTCTCATCATCACTGAAGTAAATCTTTATAGTTAAAATAGCTTTCATAATTCTTAGTTATAAACAACCAATCAATCATTAATCCACCAAATAGATACTAGAAAATAGATAATTGGTACTTGAACACTAATCCTAGAGGACGATATTCGGTCTTATCTAAGACTATACTACTTGATACGATAACGTGCACTTGCGTTTAAAAGTGTGTGCATATTACGCACATCAAGTTTTTGGCGCCGTTGCCGGGGATTAGGCATTAGTTCAATATCAAAATTATATATTTTTAATTTCTAATTTGGTTTTATGTATAGTCCTTCAAATTTTGTTTGTTTTATGTATTTATTGTGTGAAAACAAGGGTGCCGTGATTCTTTGTTGGCTTTGATTCATTCAGGAACACTTTAGATATGGATTTTTACTGTCCATATGATAGAGAGCCAACCATAGAGGAACAGAGGGAGGAATTACGAGAAACTATACTCAGTCTCACGAGGTTCCAAGCTCAGTTCATGGACGAAATAAGGTCGGGCATAAAGAAGTTGGAAACGCAAATAGCAGAACTCACAATCATATTCAACAACGAACAACAAATTGAGGAGCCCGAACCAAATCCAACTATTGAGGAATCTGGCAAGAGCGGTTGGTGTAGAGAAGGAGAAAGTCAGAGATCCATTATTCACCTTCGGATTCCTTGGAAAATCTTTTCTTGTACCTATTGCGGAAGAAACACCACCGGTGTCAAAGTTGACTCCAAAGCGAAGTCAATACCATCAGGCACCCCAGAGTTGAAAGATGTAGGGAATCTCACTGATCCCTACATTAGAGAGAACCTAAAAGACAAGCATGTCTTGTATACTTGGGGGATAATCGTATATTTGAGGCCCTTGTTTGAAGCAATTGTTGTAATTGAAGTGAGACCTGCAACAATAACTCTGCGGATTGCAAGCAGTTCGCAGAAGGATCCAATGGGCACTCGGAAAGGTTAATTGCGTCCGGCTAAAGAGCGTAAAAAAGGCGCTTGTTGGGAGGCAACTGTCACGACCGAACACAGGCGTGGCGGTGCCTTACCCCGGGCACCCTAGTGATACAACATCAGAGTAATCAGCGGAACATAAAGACAATACATGAAACCAATGTAATAAGACAGTGAAATAAGAAGGCAGGCTAACCAAAAACGGTTACCTTCGGTATATATATAACTAGCAATTTGAACAGTTACAACCCTCTTACAAATTCTGCCTGGCAAGATTACTCTGACCTACGAATAATATGACAACAACGGCGAGGCGGGGCCGTCATACCCCGAATGTAGCACCTACCACAAGGGGACTATACGAATAAGCCTCGGAGAAACGGAGCTTTCCCAAAGCTGACTGTGACCCTAAGAGCGAGGATCAATGATCGTGTACCTTTACTGCGGCATGAACGCGGCCCGAAGGAGGTCGATCTACAGTGCAGTATGTGGCGAAATAAATCGTAAATGAAATCATAGTAGTCTATATAAAGCGGGAGACATGTATGATAACCAAACTACGATTCACAATAAATAACGTCATGTCAAGTCGTGGACTCACGCCTCAAGTCATCACAATAGAGCAAATGCGGGGTAAATGCGAAGGCATAGCCGACTACTAAGACCGCGATACAAACCAAATACCATAAATCGCATCACGAGGTCTTTCTAGACGCCGCACATGATCGGCGGCCACTCGCGCGGTATCAATGTGCGCGTCTATCCACTGGAACTACCGCGACTCGCGCATAGGTCACACACGCACCGCATGAGGTATTCCTCGAATCATGGTCCTGCATCGCTGAGGTATACCGCATCGAGGCGGCTTAACCCGGTATCCACCTAGGCTCCGCGGCCGCATAGTCCTCAAGACCGCATAGTCCTCAAAGACCGCATAGGGCATCCGCGTCGGGCTAAACACCGGAATGATCAATCTCGGAGCTCCGCTGACTCCGCATAGTCACAAGGACTGCATAGGCCGTATAGACCCGCATCGGTGGCAAGCCCTCGGTATAACAAGTCGAGGGTATGTGATATAATAACGATCTGTGGGCTTAACGTTTGACAACGTAAGCACAACAAGAGTGACCCCCTTACATAATAATCACAAGATACTAACACACGTAGCATCCTAACATGTTTACTTATCAAATCAACAAGAAAGTATTACAAGGCTATCACAAACCAATACAATCAAGTTATTCACACAAGGTACTTTCTACTAACAAGTTCTGGTACCTATCCCCAAAGTACATCACACATTAAATCTTAAAAAGAACAGTTTCGTTCACAAAATTCAAACAATACCCGTAGTATAAAATAGAGTATTTGTCTTTTAAGTAATCAAAATACTTACCTTTGTAAAATCAAGTAACAACATTATTTTCCAAACGTCCAAGTTTGCCTAATTTCAAGTGTTTACGTTTCTTATTTTAGAAAGGATTCGTAGTTAATATTCTTATTTATTTAGGAATATAAGTCTCCTTTAACAATCTGAAAACATACACCTTATGTGTGAGTAGGACATTCTTGTTTATAACAATCTTATTACAGCAGCCATGATCTTGGAAATATCATTTTGTCTCATCTTAGCTTACATGCGGATGGAAGTTTCTCTGGTTTTAATAATACTTAATCACAAAACATTTCCTTTTATTAACGCTGCGATGGTTTGTCGATACACATTCGATTTCGAAATCAAGAGAACATTCTTAAGCCGTTATACCTAACTTCCCATAAAGCTAGTATAACTCTTAAGTTTTTAAAAAACCAAGTATTACTTCTTCTTTCAAAATGATTCAAAAAATCTTTTGAAATACTTCAAGTTCTTTATTATCACATAACCATGATTATAGTTCAAATCAGTTACCTTTTAAAAACCACAAGTATTTTCTTACCTTCATAAAGCTGTTATAACCAACTTCCCATAAAGCCGTTATAACACTTTTATGTTTTAAACCAATCAAATACATTTAGCACATGTACGTCTACCGTACTAAATAGTTCACACATATCATGCTAGAAGAGATAGGAAGAGGTTCACATACCTCGCGACGATTATCGGCTAATAGCAAAACGCTCCAAGTACCTCAAACCGTCGGCTACCTTAAGCCGAGTAGATCGCGCCACGCTTTGTACATCAACCTATAAGGCCCAGGCGCTTATTAACATCGAGGTCTTATCGTAGAACCTTCTACAGAAAATTGGCACCTCCCCACACACATGGCGGCGTAAATCTCTCTCTATCGGGCGGCTACCAAGCCAACGGGGGTTATACGCCTAATCCGGGACGTGCACAATTCTATCTCACGAAAAAGCTACACAAGTCTCATGTAATACGATCCATGTAAATCTGATTCGATCTCTTCTTTAAATTCAGGCTTAAGTCAAAAGACATTGCCGCACAATAACGTTCAGTTCTATATATAGTATACTTCAACTATATAGTCTAACAATCATGTAATTTCCAATTACAATAGAGGGACAAGATATTTACCTCGATAAGCCCATAATTATCCGAGTTTAAATGTCGATCTGAGCAAGTTTAGCTCTACTCAGTGCGCTCAGGCCGCTCCAAACAACCCTTAGAAGTTCTAACCAACTTCTACTAATTACTCCAACTAACTATGGAGATTTTCCTTAGGGTTTCGGTTTGTGGTGACAGGAAGTATGATAGTATAATCTGGGCTTTTCGTATAGGTATAACCTTAGAATACTACAAGGTATACGGCTAAGGTAATTTGGGCATTATAACAATATTTGGAGAGTATTTCTACACCACAAAAGGGGGGTATTATATGAAAACAACTAGGCTAGGGGGGGGGTACACTCTCGGCTAGCACCCCTAGAGGTGGGGGTGCTCTCGGCCCTGAGGAGGCCTCGGCGAACTCAACACAAGGGAGGAGAATGAGAGGTTTAAAGACTTAGGAAAATTTATTGATGAATTAGTCTTCAAAGGAGTTGGTATTTATATGTCAAGTGAAGGTCTACCAATGGCAAAGATCTTGCCAAGTGCAAGGCAAGTGTAGGGCCAAGATTCACCCATGTGTCCTTGACCAACTAACACACAAAAATATCCTACCAACTCCCCTTGACCAACTAGGCCAATTCGTCCAACCCTCCCTTTACCGCCCATTCACGTCCGCCAATGAGAGGGTGCCAAGTGGCGCCCTCTTGTTGGCCCAACACGTTTCGTCTCTCGGAAAAATCCGTAAAAATTAAAAATGACATAGCCGGAATTTTCCCTACGAAAGCTGTGAAAACGTTTCGTCGAAAAACGACTCTAATCGGGTGTTGTGCACAAAAATAATTCGGCCAAGCCTATTCTCAAGTTCGAAATTTCCTACGTACGTCCCTGCGTACATACTCTGGAAATACGGGGTATAACATTCTCCCCTCCTTAGAAACATTCGTCCCGAATGTTCCTTCTAAGTCTCAAAACAAACGCGCGCCAGTATAGTCTTCACTACTATACTTACGAGAACAATCCTGCCACACATGGCCACAGAAACACCCGCGCAAATACCTCCATCCAAGTCCACGAGGAAACACCTCTAACATTACCACAAACACCTCTCTCCGGGGTCTAAAATATACTTCCTTCGCACCTTCTCCTTACAAAAGAAATGATCACATCTATGCTCGCCATACATGCTCGCTTCTCCCTTTACTCGTCGTGATACCACTTTTGTCACTTTGCCGCGAGGTTCTAGTGTCACTCCGGCGACCCAACAATGGTACCGGGCTGCATGCGATCCCTGAGGCTGTCGTACACTCGAACTCTTACCACATTTATGATCGCTTCATTTCCAAAACTCGGGTTACTATCTCTAACGTGGTCATCATTAATCGGGAACACTCGATGGATCTCCGATACTTTCCGATCATATCAATACGAAATCGGACGTCTCGCCTCCTAAGTCGGACGGCAAATGCTAACATATAGGCAACCTGGCCTATTCTTCACATGAACTCAAAAGGGCCCAAAGTAACTCGGGCTAAGTTCCCTCTGTTTTCCAAAACTCGTCACACCCAAACCGGGGTGGTACCTTCAAGAAGACCGACCGTCAACCTGAACTCTAAGCGTCGTCGCCGATTATCCGCACGATTTCTCTGAGCTGCCAGAACCTCTTCTAGACAAGCTTTACCCTATCCACAGTCTGCTGGAACAAGCCTGAACCAACTATCTGAATCTTGCCAACATCGAACCAATCGACCGGCAACTTACACTTCCGCCCCTACAAGGCCTCATAAGGCGACATTCGAAAACTGAAATGGTAGCCTAAACACTCCCTCCACAGGAGACAACAATCCCCACAACTACCTCTGAAATACACACACTGGCCCGAGGGCGAATGCGACTCTGAGACTCTCCTGAGTTCCTAACCTTGCCTGGTAAAACCTCCAGAAAAAGAAACAGCCGTAACCTGGGCTCCACTGTCTGTCTTAAGGTGAAAGCAGGCACCCCGTGCAGCCTTACCACCTTTCTGATATATCATCACCGCCGAGTAAACGGTCCTGACCGAAAAACACGATGGGCTGCCCCCATCGGCCCGACCACTGGTCGAACGCATCCACGAACTCGTACGCTGGTTAACTAAACTTGGGCCTAACACCCGCGTGACCCTACCCCAAGGCGGGACCACCACAACCAGACCCCACCATCAAACATGCCGCGGTTTGACCCGCAACGTGGCCTCGACCCGACCCGGCAAGGCGCAAAATACTATCTCCCCGTAGGAAAAATCTCACTAAACACGTTACGAAAACCTAGCGGTCTTCTTAGCTCAACTACCCTCTTCCATTTCATACTACTTAGGGACCTATCCCAAACATAGCTCACGTGCACTATGCACTCCGATAAGGATCAAACATAAACACTACACCTTTACTCGAGATGGCCTTACCTCTAAGGTCTCTACGTACAAAACTTTAAGGCTCACACTTTCTCTATCCCCCCAAATCTTACTTGGTTAACTAACCAAGATTTCTAATCACAATTTACATAATGCTATCAGAATATAACACTTAAGGTATACTTACCTTACCACACATGCTAATCCCTAGAGGGTTAAAGATCTATCTGAATTTACTGCTTCACTCCCCTTAGTCGTTCTAATCAAACCTGCCCCGTAGGGCGCATAGCTAAGGAAGGTGACGAACTACCCACCGGTACTGAAGGCTAAGTCCTCCTACCAGGACACTCTTTCGACATCAGACCCTGACGGTCATAGGTACAACAAGTACCAACTAAAAGACGACATTCCCCGGGATGACGTCTGCCACACTGTGAACCGGAAGCCACGGGTTACGACCAACTCCTGCATACCGAACGCCCCGAAATCCGTGGAGAACCTCTGCGCCTGGTGGTGTGCAAATCTAATCATTGGCGAGGTGACTCGCCTCGAAAGTTACCAAAGGACCTTCTGTTATGGCCTCTTCTCGTCGCCCGTTAACCCGTCGATCTCTACGTTTCGGCACGATGCGCATAAGCGCATACGTGCCATGCTCAACCTAGCGAAGAACTACTCTTGCACAACCTTCCGTTAATATTCATCAAGATTCGCGGTACATCGGTATACTCTCGGTAGCCAAATCCATAGTTAGTAACGTGTCGCCTCTTGAAATCTATATTCTCTGTTCTGGCCGTGGGCGAAGGTTCAAATATCATGGCCGCGATGAGGCTGTTGCCACCGTGCTAAACTCTGCTGGGGCTAGTGACGTCGCGAACTCTCCAAATGAAGCACTACCTAGGTAAAGATTGGGCTGTGCCCACGTAACCCTCGAACTCTACTCGCGGCTCCGCCGGTGCCTTGCCCTCACGGCGGGTTGCCCTACGCGGAGGCATAACGATAAGGGAAAGAAATACGTTAGAGGTCCAACTTACAACACAGCTCTAAGGCACGATCTCAGAGTGAGAAGAATAGAAACCAATCCTAAATATCCTATAGCCTCACGATTATTGGTGTGGTGCACAACACACCGATAATCAAGACTTCTTGGATCGATGCTGTAGACACTTTCCGAGGATTAATCGCTCCGATACCACTTTTGTCACGACCGAACTGGGCGTGGCGGTGCCTTACCGGGCACCCTAGTGACACAACATCAGTAATCAGTGGAACATAAACACAATACATGAAACCAATGTAATATGACGGTGAAATAAGAAAGCGGCTAACTAAGCGGTTACGCCCGGTATATATATAACTAGCAATTTGAACAGTTACAACCCTCTTACAAATTCTGCCCCCAACAGTACTACAGACCTCTACGAATAATATGACAACAACGACGGGACAGGGCCCCGTCATACCCCTGAATGTAAGCACACCACAACAGGGACTATACGAAGATAAGCCTCGGAGAAGCGGAGCTTTCCCAAACAATGAACTATGACCCTAAGAGCGAGGATCAACGGCGGTGTACCTTTACTGCGGCATGAACGCGGCCCGAAGGAGGTCGATAACAGTAGTGCAGAGTATGTGGCGAAATAAATCGTAAATGAAATCATAGTAGTCTATATAAAGCAGGAGACATATATGATAACCAAACTACAGTTCACAATAAATAAACAGTCATGTCAAGTCAGGGACTCACTGTTATACCCCGTAGTTCCAGGGTATGTATGCGAGGACGTACGTACGAGAATACGACAGAAAGATTGGAAAGGAAGAAAGAGGTGATTTTTCCACGGAAAAGTTTCCGGTTTTTGTGAAGGAAAAAGGTTCGTTAATGGGAATTGGATTCCAAGATTTGGTATTTGGACTTCATAGATTATATTAGAATTTTGAGATTTTATTTTCGGAAATGGTCACGTGGGGCCCACGGGAGAAATTTACTGATTTTGTGGCCCGCTTTGTTTTGAGATTTCGGTATTTTGGATATTTCGGATGACGAAATATTACGGCGAATCGGGGCGACACGTGTCACCCCCATGTGGCACCCTTGGCCGATTTTACCTTTGTGCACAACACCCTGGTTGAGTCGTTTTTCGACGAAACGTTTTGCGTAGCTTGCGAAGGGAAATTCGGCTATGTCGTTTTTTATTTTGCGGATTTTTCCGAGCGGAACATTTTGGACCAACGAGAGGCGGCTTGGCACCTGCCGTTGGTGGGCAAGGTGGGCGGCACATGGGACGATTGGGAGATAGGGTTGGGCAAGATATTTGTGTAGATATTTGTGAGGGTTTTAAGGAGTAGGGTCTAGGGTGCACTTGGCTTGATCTTGGCCTTACACTTGTGTAGCACTTGGCTAGATCTTGGCCATTGGTTGGCCTTTGGCTTTGCTATAAATACCCCTCCCTTGTGAAGACTTATTCATTCAGTCCTCACTTTGTCTAAGTCTTGAAAGCCTCTCCTCCCTCTTGTTGGCTCTCGTCCAACTCCCCCCCACCACCTTTGTGAGGCCTTGAACCGAGAGTTCCCCCTCCCTTGTCAAGGCCCTTTGGCCGAGAAACCCCCCCCTATCTTGGAGTGTTTTCGTGAGGTACCCCTCCCCCCCCCTTGGTAGAAGTTGTCTTCCAAGTATTGTTATAATGCCTAAAATACCTTAGCCTTGTACCTTGTAGTATTCCAAAGATACCTCTATACGTAGAGCCCGGAAATACTACCTTTTGTCCCTTTGGTCTCAAACCGAAACCCTAAGGAAATCTTCATTGTTTGATTGAAGGAGTTAGGTAGACGTTGGTTAGAACTTCTAAGGGTTGTTTGGAGCGGGATGGAGCACCGGAGTCGAGCTAAACGTTGCTAAGGATCGACATTTAACTTGGATAATTATGGGCTTATCGAGGTAATTATCTTGTCCCTCTATTGGTAATTGGAATTTACATGTTGTTGAATATATAGTTGAAGTATACTATATATAGAACTAAGCTTAGTACTGCGGCAATGTCTTTTGACTTAAGCCTGAAGAATAAAGAAAAGAACTGAACTGTATTTACATAGGACTGTATTGCAGTAGACTTGTGTAGTATTACTGAGTAGAATTGTACACGTCCGGTTAGACGTGTAAACCCCCACGGTTGGCTAGGTAGCGGCCTCGATAGAGAGGAGATTTACTGTTTGTTGCGGGAGGTCTTCACGAATTTTACGTAGAAATGGAACCTTGTGTTTTGAGGTTAATAGAAGTTGTGGCCTTTTTAGGTGAAAGTACTAAGAGTAGCGTATTCTACTCGAGGAGTGGAAAGGGCTAGCAAGGTTGTAGTACTTGGAGCATTTTGCTTATTGTCGATAAATCGTCGCGAGGTAGGTGAACCTCTTCCTATCTTTTCTAGCATGATTGTTGTGAACTATGTAGTGCGGTGAGCGTACATGTGCTAAGTGATTTGGTTGGTTTAAAACATAGGGTGTTATAATAGCTTTATGGGAAGTTAGTTATAACGACCTTATGTAAGTGAAAATGGTTTACTGATGTTAGAAGTTAAGAGACTTGATCTTATAAGATAAGAGACTTAACTTATTTGTTTTAATGTGGATGTTGTGTGAAACCTCATTCGTGAGTAATGAGTACTTGGTTTTAAAGGGATAATGTTTCTTGATTTCGGAATCGAATGTGTATCGACAGAACAATGCAGCTTTAATAAAGGAAAATGTATTGAATAATGATGTGTTGTATTAAAACAATTAGAAACCTCCATCTGCATAGAAGCTAAGATGAGACAAAATGATATTACATTTTATAGATCATGGCTGATGTAATAAGATCGTTATAAAAAAGAATAAACTACTCACATATATGACATATGTTACTCAATTGTTCTAAAAAGGAATCAAGTGATTAAGTTTGGGAACTATGAAACCATTTGAAAATGAGAAGCTTGAGTAATTGAAACTAGGCAAACTGGAACTTAGGAAAGGAATGTTGTTACTTGATTTTGAAAAGGAAGATGGGTTGGTCATTCTAATACTACGGTATCGGGTGACTTTTATAAAAGTAATGGATCTCTTTTAAAAGAACTTAACGTATGTAGTACTTTGGGGTTAAAAACCCGGACTTTGGCATAAAATGAAAGTACTTTGAGTTGTGTGAAACTTGCCTATGCTTGTTGTTGTGAAACTTGCCTATGCTTGTTGTTGTAAAACTTGCCTATGCTTGTGATGATAGCCTTTATTGTACAAGCGTTGTGTTTACGTGTTCTGGCGTCTCTCGATAGAGGTCGGTTGGTAGTTGAGAACTTACTTGGGCGTCTGCGTGATGTGGAGAAATTCCGCAGATGCGTTCTGTTGATAGTATTATTGTTGTTAATCGCTTTGGACATCACGACACGATCGTAGCGCGCGGGTATGCCTCCATTTTGGTTAAGGTCTTGTGGTTAATCGCTTTGGATATATCGACCACGATCGTAGCGCGCGGGTATGTTTCCATTTTGATTATCGCCTTGTGATTTCCTTTTGGACATCCGACACGATCGTGGCGCGGGTATCGTCCATTTGGAATCTGTCTATTGTTTCCCTTTGGACATCGACACGATCGTAGCGCTGCGGGTATCGTCCATTTGGAATGTTGTCTTATTGTTTCCCTTTGGACATCGACCACGATCGTAGCGCGCGGGTATGCTTCCATTTGGATTCTTTGTCTTGTTGTTATCATATCATCATTGCCGTGCATGAGGAAAGGTATTCCACGGGCATGATTGATGTTGTGGGCGTGAGACCACGACTTGATATAAGCGTTATATGTGGTGTCTTTGTAGTTTGGCTATCATACATGTCTCACGCTTTGAATAGTATTATGATTTCATTCTGACATTATGCGATTCACATACTTGGTACTGTTATCGACCTCGCCCGGAAGTGCGTTAAATCTGCAGTAAGTACATCGATCGTGGATCCTCGCCATAGGATCACCGTTCAGCGTTAGGAAGCTCCGTTTCTCGGAGGCTTATCTTTTGGTATGTGTTCCACGAGTTGTAGGTTCTTGTACATTCGGGGTATGGCGGGCCTGTCCGTCATAGTCGTTGTAAATCTTAGAGTGCTGTAGTACTGTTGTGGCGGGGTTGTAAAAGGATTAAAGCTATTCGGAGTTTTATGTTTATCTGAAGGCAATCGCTTTTGGTTGCTTTGTTTATTTATTATATCTCTTGTTTAATGACTCATGTTTTATGTTCCGCTGATTTTCTACGATGTATGTATCGCTAGGGTGCCGGGTAAGGCACGATCCACGGGCCGATTTTGAGTGTGACATAGTGGTATCGAAGCGATTAATCCTCGGAAAGTGTCTGACCGTGTCTAGTAGAGTCTTGATTATCGGTGTGTTGTGCACCACATCTATAATCGAGGCTATAAGACATTTAGGATTGGTTTCCATTTCTTCTCATTACGAGATCGTGCCTTAGAGTTGTGTTGTGAGTTGGACCCTCCGACGTATCTCGTTTTACCGATTATGCCTCGCGCAGGCAACGAGCCGGAAGGGCAAGGTGTCACGACCGAACCGGGCGTGATGGTGCCTTACCGGGCACCCTAGTGATACAACATCGAGAGAAAATCAGCGGAAATAAAAACATGAACATGAATTAAGAGAAAAGATAAATAAACAGGCCAGCGATTGCCTTCATCATATATACATAAATACGACGATTATCCTTTTACAAACCACGCAGCGATTGCTCTGCACCTCTAGATTTTACAGCTATGACGGACAGGGCCGCCATACAGAATGTATAAGCATCTGAGACTCGGTAACATACAAGATAAGCCTCGAAGGCGAGCTTCCCAATCTGGCGAAGGTGATCCTAAGCGGATCGACGGCCGATGTACCTTTTACTGCGGCGATGAACGCACCCGAAGGAGGTCGATAACAGTACCAAGTATGTGGCGTAAAATCTGTAAATGAAATCATAATAGTCTATACAGCGAGAGACATGTATGATAACAAACTACGATTCACAACATAGAAGCGATCATGTCAAGTCGAGGACTCACGCCTCAAAGTCATCCTCATGCGTGGAACTTCTTCTCACCGCTTGGCGATCTAGGTACAAATCATGTGATACGTATAACGTGTCTCGGCCCATCTTATGGACCCATATAGAAAGCGTGTGGAATACATTCCGGATGAACGGTAGTCGATGAAATACATTCCGGATGAACCGTGAGTCAAGTGATATACATTCGGATGAACCGTAGTCGAGTGAAATACATTCGGATGACCCGGTAATCAAGTGAAATACATTCCCTGAAGACCAGTTAATCAAGTGAAATACATTACCGGATCACCCGTTAATCAAGTGAAAAACATTACCGGATGACACGGAAATCAAGAGAAATACATTCGGATGACGGTAATCAAGTGAAATACATTCGGATGACGGTAATCAAGTGAAATACATTCCCGGATGACCCGGTAATCAAGTGAGATACATTCGGATGACCCGGTAATCGAGTAGAACACAGTTCTTGCACAACAAGGCTATTACACGTAACATGGTCAAGTTTCATAACAACAAGCATAAGCAAGTTACACGCGACTCAAGGTACTTTCATTTTATGTCAAAGTCGGATTTTAACCTTAAAGTACTACGTCAGTTAAATTCCTTTTAAGATCCATTTCTTTTACAAAGGTCACCCGATACAGTAGTATAAAATTGGAGTGACTAACATTGTTAAGTAAACCAAAATGCTTTCCTTTGTAAAATCAAGTAACAACCTTATTTTCCAAACGTTCAAGTTTGCCTAATTTCGAATGCTCAAGTTTCTCATTTTAGAAAAAGGTTTCGTAGTTCATAGTTTTAGTCCTTTAAAACATAATTCTCCTTTAAACGTTTTGAGAAACATACGTCTTATATGTGAGTAGGTTATTCTTGTTTATAATCAATCTTATTAAGCAGCCAGGATCTAGGAAATGTAATATCATTTTGTCTCATCTTAGCTTCATGCGGATGGAGTTTTCTTGGTTTTAATAATACTTCATTAGTCAATACATTTTCCTTTTATTAACATTTGCAGTGGTTTGTCGATACACATTCGATTTCGAAATCAAGAAAACATTCTTAAGCGTTATACCTAACTTCCCATAAAGCTAGTATAACTCTTAAGCTTTCAAAACCCAAGTACTACTCATTCTTTCAAAACGATTCATAAATCTTTTGAAATACTTCAAGTTCTTTATTAACACATATCAAGCCAGTTATTATTCAAATCAGTTACCTTTTAGAGACCACAAAGTATTTGCTTATCCACATAAAGTCATTATAACGACTTCTCATAAAGCCGTTATAACACTTTATGTTTTAAACCAATCAAATACATTTAGCGTACGTCTACCGTACTACATAGTTCACACATATCATGCTAGAAGAGATAGGAAGAGGTTCACATACCTCGCGACGATTATCGACTAATAGCAAAACGCTCCAAGTACCTCAAACCGTCGGCTACACTCTCAGTCAAGCAGGTCACTCCACACGTAGTACTACAACCTATAGAGGCCACAAAGCGCCTATTAATATCTTTAGATCGGCGTAGAATATTCTACGAGAAAATTCGGCACTCTCCCCGCCAGCGTAAATCTCCTCTATTGAGGCTACCAAGCCAACGAGGGTTAACACGTCTAACGGGCGTGTACAATTCTACTACGGTAATGTTACACAAGTCTCATGTCTGATACCCTATGTAATTCTGATTCGATTCTCTTCTTTAAATTCGGGCTTAAGTCGCAAGACATTGTCGTAAGTATTATTGAGCTTAAGTCAAAAGACATTGCCGCACAACTATGTTCAGTTCTATATATAGTATACTTAACTATATACTCCTACAACATGTAATTTCCAATTACAACAGAAGGTCAAGAATGTTTACCTCGATAAGCCCAAAATTATCCGAGTTTATATGTCGATCTTGAACAACGTTTAGCTCCTACTCGGCGCTCCAATCCGTTCCAACCAACCCTTAGAAGTTCTAACCAACTTCTACTTATGACTTCAACTACGGGTGAAGATTTACTTAGGGTTTCGTTTTTGTAGTGAGGAAGTATAATAGTATTTTAGGCTTTTGTAAAAGTGGTACTTTGGAAAGTACTACAAGGTATTTGGCTAAAGTATTTTGGGCATTATAACAATACTTGGAGAGTATTTCTATACCACAAAGGGTATTATACGAAAACAACTAGGCTAGGGGGTAGACCTCTCGGCCAAGGCTTCTCGAGGGGGTAGTGTGGCGGACTAAAGTAAGTAAGAGGAGGAGTATTTTGAGACTTAGGTAGATTGCTCAAGTTTTGGATGAAGAAAGTTCATCAACTAAGGGGGTATTTATAGGTCAAGTGAAGGCCAACCAATGGCCAAGATGAAGACAAGTGCATAGCAAGTGTAAGGCCAAGATTAAGCCATGTGCAAACTTATCCATCTACACAAAATATCCTACCTAACCCTTGACCACAATTCAACACAAAAAACGTGCCAATCCTTGCCCATTTCGTCCGCCAACCTTCACGATTAGAGGGTGACAAGTGTCGCCCTTTTGTTGGTCAAAAATGTTACGTCTCTCGGAAAAATCGGCAAAATTATAAATGACATAGCGGAAATTCCCTACGAAGGCGTGAAAACGTTTAGTCGAAAACGACTCTAAGGGTGTTGTGCACAAAAGAATTCGCGAGCCTAAAGAAGTTCGAAAATTTCTCGTCGTCCCCACGCACATACTGCGGAAATACGGGGTATAACATTCTCCTCCTTAGAAACATTCGTCCCGAATGTTCCTTCTCAGACGGATAACGATAAAGTTCTTCTAATAAGTTGCCAACGCCACATGGCCGCCACGAAACAACATGCACGCAAATACTTATATCCAAGTCCACGAGGAAACACCTCTAACATCACAAACTTTTGTCACTTTGCGCGAGGTTCTAGTGTCACTCGGCGACCAACAAATGGTGCGGATCGCACGATTCACGAGGTCTAAAATATACATCCTTGCACCTTCTCCCTTTACAAGAAATGATCATATCTATGCTCGCAATACATGCTCGCCTCTACCCTTACTCGTCGTACTCTTCTCGAACTCTTGAACTCTTCCAAGATATCGCACCACACTTGATTATCGCTTGATTATCCAAACCTTGGAGTCACCACCTCCAACTTGGTTATCTTACTAGCCTCAATCTTCCCAAGGCCACTTGGCCTTCACGACCGCCAGTCGAACATATCCACGAACTCATCGTTGGTCATCTAAACTTGGGCCTAGCACCCTCGTGACCCTACCGCTGGCGGGACCACGAAGTGACCCCACCTCATTCGGACTCTGGGTTGACACGCAACACGTCCTCAACCCGAGCCTCATCACGCCGACTCTCGTTTCTCGATCCGGAACAACCTTGCTAAATCACATCATGAAAGATACCACTTTCATTTACCCAACCAGAGACTTATCACCTGATATATTCTAGGCATAAAATGCACTCGACAAGGATCACTCGCAAAATCTTGTACTCAAGGCGGCTTACATCTAAGGTCTCAACGTAATATTCTAAGGTTCATCATTTTCTCACCCCCGTGCTTACCACTTTTCCCCAACCAGTTCCTAAATCACATTTTAGCATAAAGCTATCCGAACATAACACTTAACACCTTAACATAACATCAAAACATACAAGCCTCTAGATGGTTAAGGATATACACAGCTACCGCTCACTCTAATCATAAGTACGCCTGCGGTAGCATGCTAGAAAGCGATGAACACGCCATCGATCCGGTAGGCTGCGCCAAGCTGCAGTTCCCTCTCCTATAAGCACGATCTCGTCACATGTACGGCGGCGCAGTGAAACAAGCACGATAAAAGACGACATTTCGGGATGATGTTTGCCACATCGTGCACCGAGGGGACATGAATCCTGGCCGCTAGCACTCACGTAAACTCGTGAACGAAGCCACGGAGCTCGACTAGCTCCGAATACCGAACGACACGAAGGCGTGGAGGACCACTGCATCTGGCGGAGTACATAACTAGGCTAGCTGCTGGCGGTCCTCCTCGAAAGTTACCAAAGGACCTGCATTACGGCCTCTTCTGGCGATCTCGGTCATTCGTCGACCTCTCGTGCCTCACATCCTAGTGCATGAGCTTGCATGCGGGCAATGTCCATGCGGTGAAGAGCTACACGTACAAGCCTCGCCAAGTAATCGTCGGCCGGTGGCGTAGCGGTGTACTCTGTCCTCCATATCCGCTACTCTGAGGAACATACCGAGCTAATGAGTCAAACTCACATTGTACTCTCTAAGTCGCGTCACCGCCTCAACGTCAAAAATCATCGGCCCGAGCCCTCTCATGCGTGGAGGCAAGAAATGTGCAAGAAATGCCCTCGAGAACTCGTCCCCAAAGCTTTGGAAGTGCATGCTCTTCCGGGACGCTCGCGAATCAAACGATCAGCTGCGGTATCACGCGGTGATGCGAACCAATACCACCGACTACGCCTGCGAGGCTCGATCACTCTCATGATCCATTGTGGCTGTCGGATAAACTCACGAGTCGTCCTCGGCTCTCGATCCATAGAACACGGAGGCTACAACTCGGGAAGTCCGTAGCCTCAAGCTATGCGCTCGGGGTGAACTACGGTCTTCTTGGCTGAAGCTGCTGCATCCAGCCTATCTCATATCGGCCCACGACCGCGGCGATGGCGCCATCTCCTTGTACCCCATCTCATCGGCTCCGGTGTGGGGTGGAGGCTCAGTCTTGTAGTCTCGGCCAGCTGCTGCGGCTCTAAACTTCTTTGGTCTTTGGCGGCGTCGCGAAACCCGCCGTCGAATCTTGTCTCAGTCTTGGCCAGGGCTGCGCCTCGTACTCCTCGTATCTCACTATGACTCCTCATTGCCTTGCCCATCCGGGCTCAGGTTGCCTACGCGAGGCATAGCGGTAAAGGAAAGGAATACGTCGGAGGGTCGATTTATCACACGACTCTAAGGCACGATCTCGGAATGAGAAGAATGGAAACCAATCCTAAATGTCCTGCTGACCTCACGATTATAGATGTGGTGCCTGACACACCGATAATCAAGACTCTACTAGACACGGTCTGTAGACACTTTCCGAGGACTAAGCGCTCGATACCACTTTTGTCACGACCGAACCGGGCGTGGTCGTGCCTACCGGGCACCCTAGTGATACAACATCGAGAGAAAATCGCGGAAATAAAAACATGAACATGAATTAAGAGAAAAGATAAATAAGCAGGCCAGCAAGCGATTTGCCTTCATCATATATACATAAATACGACGATTATCCTTTTTACAAACCACCTTGCGATTACTCTGGACCTCTAAGATTTTACAACGGTATGGCGGACGGGGCCGCCATACCACGAATGTATAAGCATCTGGACTCGTGGGTAACATACAAAGATAAGCCTCGAAGGAACGGAGCTTCCCAATCTGTTGAAGGTGATCCTAAGCGGGGATCGACGGCCGATGTACCTTTTACTGCGGCATGAACGCGGCCAGAAGGAGTCGATCTGTGGTACCAAGTATGTGAAACTGTAAAATACTGTAAATGAAATCATAATAGTCTATACAAAGCAGGAGACATGTATGATAACCAAACTACAGTTCACAACATAGAAGCAGTCATGTCAAGTCAGGGACTCACGCCCTCAAAGTCATCCCTCATGCCCGTGGAACTTCTTCCTCCGCTGCCTGATCTAGGTACAAATCATGTGATACGTATAACAGGTCTCGGCCCATCTTATGGACCCAATATAGAAACGTGTGGAATACATTCCCGGATGAACCGGTAGTCAGTGAAATACATTCCCGGATGAACCGGTAGTCGAGTGATATACATTCCCGGATGAACCGGTAGTCGAGTGAAATACATTCGGATGACGTAATCAAGTGAAATACATTCGGATGACCCGTGTCAAGTGAAATACATTCGGATGACCCGTAATCAAGTGAAATACATTCGGATGACCCGGTAATCAAGTGAAATACATTCCGGATGACCCGGTAATCAAGTGAAATACATTCGGATGACCGGTAATCAAGTGAAATACATTCGGATGACCCGTGTCAAGTGAAATACATTCGGATGACCCGTGTCGAGTAGAACACGATTCTTGCACAACAAGGCTATTACACGTAACATGGTCAAGTTTCATAACAACAAGCATAAGCAAGTTACACACGACTCAAGGTACTTTCATTTTATGTCAAAGTCGGATTTTAACCTTAAAGTACTACGTCCGTTAAATTCCTTTTAAGATCCATTTCTTTTACAAAGGTCACCCGATACCCGTAGTATAAAATTGGAGTGACTAACATTGTTAAGTAAACCAAAATGCTTTCCTTTGTAAAATCAAGTAACAACCTTATTTTCCAAACGTTCAAGTTTGCCTAATTTCGAATGCTCAAGTTTCTCATTTTAGAAAAAGGTTTCGTAGTTCATAGTTTTAGTCCTTTAAAACATAATTCTCCTTTAAACGTTTTGAGAAACATACGTCTTATATGTGAGTAGGTTATTCTTGTTTATAATCAATCTTATTAAGCAGCCATGATCTAGGAAATGTAATATCATTTTGTCTCATCTTAGCTTACATGCGGATGGAGGTTTCTCTTGGTTTTAATAATACTTCATTAGTCAATACATTTTCCTTTTATTAACGCTGCAGTGGTTTGTCGATACACATTCTGATTTCCGAAATCAGTAAAACATTCTTAAGTCGTTATACCTAACTTCCCATAAAGCTAGTATAACTCTTAAGCTTTCAAAACCAAGTACTACTCATTCTTTCAAAGCGATTCATAAATCTTTTGAAATACTTCAAGTTCTTTATTAACACATATCAAGCGGTTATTATTCAAATCGATTACCTTTTAGAGACCACAAAGTATTTGCTTATCCACATAAAGTCGTTATAACCGACTTCTCATAAAGCCGTTATAACACTTTATGTTTAAACCAATCAAATACATTTAGCACGTATGCGTCACCGTACTACATAGTTCACACATATCATGCTAGAAGAGATAGGAAGAGGTTCACATACCTCGCGGCGATTATCGACTAATAGCAAAACGCTCCAAGTACCTCAAACCGTCGGCTACACTCTCGATCAAGCGGATCACTCCACACGTAGTACTACAACCTATAGAGGCCACTGGCGCTATTAATATCTTTAGATCCCGACGTAGAATATTCTGAGAAAATTGGCGGCACCTCCCCAAATGGCGTAAATCTCCTCCTCTATCGGTAGGCTACCAAGCCAACCGAGGGGTTAACACGTCTAACCGGGCGTGTACAATTCTACTACACGGTAATGTTACACAAGTCTCTATGTCTGATCTATGTAATTACGATTCGATTCTCTTCTTTAAATTCAGCTTAAGTCGCAAGACATTGCGTAAGTATTATTCGAGCTTAAGTCAAAAGACATTGCCGCACAACTATGTTCAGTTCTATATATAGTATACTTAACTATATACTCTACAACATGTAATTTCCAATTACAATGAAGTCAAGAATGTTTACCTCGATAAGCCCAAAATTATCCAGAGTTTATATGTCGATCTGAACAACGTTTAGCTCCTACTCCGGCGCTCCAATCTGTTCCAACCAACCCTTAAGTTCTAACCAACTTCTACTTATGACTTCAACTACGGGTGAAGATTTACTTAGGGTTTCGTTTTTGTGGTGAGGAAGTATAATAGTATTTTCGGGCTTTTGTAAAGGGTACTTTGGAAAGTACTACAAGGTATTTGGCTAAAGTATTTTGGGCATTATAACAATACTTGGAGAGTATTTCTATACCACAAAGGGGGTATTATCTGAAAACAACTAGGCTAGGGGGTAGACCTCTCGGCAAGGCTTCTCGAGGGGGTAGTGTGGCGGACGAAAGTAAGTAAGAGGAGGAGTATTTTGAGACTTAGGTAGATTGCTCAAGTTTTGGATGAAGAAAGTTCATCAACTAAGGGGGTATTTATAGGTCAAGTGAAGGCCAACCAATGGCCAAGATGAAGACAAGTGCATAGCAAGTGTAAGGCCAAGATTAAGCCATGTGCAACCTTATCCATCTACACAAAATATCCTACCTAACCCTTGACCACAATTCAACACAAAAAACGTGCCAATCCTTGCCCATTTCGTCCGCCAACCTTCACCAATTAGAGGGTGACAAGTGTCGCCCTCTTGTTGGTCAAAAATGTTACGTCTCTCGTAAAAATCCGAAAAAATTATAAATGACATAGCCGGAAATTCCCCTACGAAAGCTGTGAAAACGTTTCGTCGAAAAACGACTCTAACCGGGTGTTGTGCACAAAAGAATTCGGCCAAGCCTAAAGAAGTTCGAAAATTTCTACGTACGTCCCACGCACATACTGCGGAAATACGGGGTATAACACAAGCGTGAGGAGGCTGCTAGTGAGATCTGAGAGGAGTTCGAGCGCGAGCGATCGAGACTGAGGCAGTGCTTGACGGCGAGTTTTGCGCGCCGCCCGGCGCAGTGAGTTTAAAGCGCAGCGATGGCTGCGAGACTCTGATACACGAGCCTCGGTCCACGATGCGGAAGCGGGAGATGGGTCTGAGAGATGGCCCGATTATTGGCGGTCGTGGCGGATATGAGATAGGCTAGATCGCAGCGATTCGATTCCGATGCACGATGGTTCACCCCGAGCAGATAGTTTGAGGCTACGGGACTTTACGAGTTGTAGCCCGAGTTTTACGGGTCGAGGCACGAGGATGATCCGCAGGAGTTCATCCGGCGATTCTGACGGATCATCATGCGGGTGATCAAGCTTGAAGACCGAGTCTGTGACCTTTGGTTCGCGTCGGTTGCGTGATACCGCGATCGATTGGTTTGATTCATGGAGCTTTCGGGAGAGCATGCACCTCCGCAGTATGGGATGAGTTTTCGGGGCTTTCCACGCACTTCTTGCCTCCACAGATGAGGAGGGCACGGTAAACGATTTTTGTTCTTGAGGCAGAGGCGCGACCGTCGGGAGTACAATGTCGAGTTCGATTCTTTGGCTCGATATGTACTGCGCTAGTTGCGAATATGGAGGATAGGAGTGCATCGCCACGTCAGGGCTAGATGATTATATGGTGAGTCTTGTGCGGGTGTTTCTCTTCGGGCATGGACATTGCCCGCATGCGCAGCTCATGCGCTAGGATGTGAGGCACGGAGGGTCGAAGGAATGACTGGATCGTGAGAAGAGGCCGTGACAGCGAGGTCCTTTGGTGACTTTCGAGGCGGACGCCTCAAGGCGAGCTAGTTATATACCCCACCAAGATCTGAGTGGTCCTCCGTCTTGAGATCTGGTCGGGGCTCGAGGTTCAGATTTTCGAGAGAAGCGGTGTTAACGGTGAAGCCACCCTACCTCGTTGTGACCGTTGTGGTAGACTCCATTTTGGAGAGTGTCGTGCTAGATTGGGAGTTTGTTTTGCATGCGGCCAGCGGGGCCATTTTGCGAGGAACCGACCAAGGGAGCGCGGATGTTACGACTCAACCTTCGAGGATTTGTGGCTGGTTCATCACCTTCCTACGGTATGCCTGCAGTGTGCCTATGATTAGAGTGGAGCGGTAGCCGTGTATATCCTTAACCTCTAGAGTTTTGGTATGCTTGTTATGATGATCTCATTATTGTGTGCTATGTACGGATAGCATTGTGATATGTGTGAGTTAGAGTACATGGTTAGTTGGAAGGTTACGTTTGGGGGCATGGTAAGTGTGAAACTTAGACTATTTCACGACTGAGACCTTAGAGGTAAGGTAGTCTTGAGTATAAGATTCGTTTTATGTTTGACCTTTATAAGGGTGAGTAGTATACGTAGGATTTATATGTGTGATGAGTCCGTGGGTAGTGTGAGATGGAAGTGGTAGCTTTCATGATGTGAATTAGTAAGATTGTTCGGATCGGGAACAAGAGTTTAGCGGTTGGGGTCGGGTTGAGGACCATTTGGGTCAACAGTAACCGGTTTGGGGTGGGAGTCGGTTAGGTGGTCCCCAGGTGGTAGGGTCACGAGGATGCTAGGCCCAGTTTGTATGACCATCGTATGAGTTTATGGATGTGTTCGACTGAATCGTTCGTGAATCCGGGAATGGCCTTAGGGGATATTACGGCTAGTAAGATGACCAAGTTTGGAGGTGGTGACTCCAAGGTTTTGGGAAGCTGGCGATGGCGAAGTGTGGTGCGATACTAGAAGAGTTCAAGTGTTAGAAGGGCACACGAGTAAGGAAGGAGGAAAGCGTGTGTTATTTCGTGGCGAGATGTGGCGTGGGCAATTTTGTTGCAAGATGCTTCTTCGATATCCGTCTTGAGAAGGAACATTCGGACGAATGTTTCTAAGGAGGAGAATGTTATACCGTAGTTCGTGGTATGTATGCGAGGGCGTGCGTGCGAGAATACGACAGAAAGATTGGAAAGGAAGAAAGAGGTGATTTTTCCACGGAAAAGTTTAGGTTTTGTGAAGGAAAAAGGTTCGTTAATGGGAATTGGATTCCCAGTTTGGTATTTGGACTTCATAGATTATATTAGAATTTTGAGATTTTATTTTGGAAATGGTCACGTGGGGCCCACGGGAGAAATTCTGATTTTGTGGGGCCGCTTTGTTTTGAGATTTCCGGTATTTTGGATATTTTGGAAGACGAAATATTCAGGCGAATCGGGGCGACACGTGTCACCCCATGTGGCACCCTTGGCGATTTTACCTTTGTGCACTGGCCTTTGGTTGGAGTCGTTTTCGACGAAACGTTTTGCGTAACTGCGAAGGGAAAATTCGGCTATGTCGTTTTGTATTTTTGCGGATTTTTCCGGCGGAACATTTTGGACCAACGAGAGGCGCACTTGGCACCCTCTCATTGGTGGGCAAGGTGGGCGGCGTGGGACGATTGGGAGATAGGGTTGGGCAAGATATTTGTGTAGATATTTGTGAGGTTTTAAGGAGTAGGGTCTAGGGTGCACTTGGCTTGATCTTGGCCTTACACTTGTGTAGCACTTGGCTAGATCTTGGCCATTGGTTGGCCTTTGGCTTTGCTATAAATACCCTCCCCTTGTGAAGACTTATTCATTCACTCCTCACTTTGTCTAAGTCTTGAAAGCCTCTCCTCCTCTTGTTGGCTCTCGTCCAACTCCCCACACTTTGTGAGGCCTTGACCGAGAGTTCCCTCCCTTGTCAAGGCCCTTGGCCGAGAAACCCCACTATCTTGGAGTGTTTTAGTGAGTACCCCTCCCCTTGGTAGAAGTTGTCTTCCAAGTATTGTTATAATGCCCAAAATACCTTAGCCTTGTACCTTGTAGTATTCCAAAGATACCTCTATCGTAGAGCCGGAAATACTACCTTTTGTCCCTTTGGTCTCAGCCAGAAACCCTAAGGAAATCTTCATTGATTGATTGAAGTATTTAGGTAGAAGTTGGTTAGAACTTCTAAGGGTTGTTTGGAGTGGGATGGAGCACCGGAGTTGGAGCTAAACGTTGCTAAGGATCGACATTTAACTTGGATAATTATGGGCTTATCGAGGTAATTATCTTGTCCTCTATTGGTAATTGGAATTTACATGTTGTTGAATATATAGTTGAAGTATACTATATATAGAACTAAGCTTAATCTTTATGGCAATGTCTTTTGACTTAAGCTGAAGAATAAAGAAAAGAATCGAATTGTATTTACATAGGTGTATCATTGCGATGAGACTTGTGTAGTATATCGAGTAGAATTGTACACGTCAGGTTAGGCGTGTAAACCCCACGGTTGGCTAGGTAGTCGGCCTTGATAGAGGAGGAGATTTCTGTTGCGGGGAAAATCTTGCGAATTTTACGTAGAGAATGGAACCTTGTGTTTTGAGGTTAATAGAAGTTGTGGCCTTTTTAGGTGAAAGTACTAAGAGTAGCGTATTCTACTCGAGGAGTGGAAAGGGCTAGCAAGGTTGTAGTACTTGGAGCATTTTGCTTATTGTCGATAAATCGTCGCGAGGTAGGTGAACCTCTTCCTATCTTTTCTAGCATGATTGTTGTGAACTATGTAGTACGGTGACGTCATGTGCTAAGTGATTTGGTTGGTTTAAAACATAGGGTGTTATAATAGCTTTATGGGAAGTTAGTTATAACGACCTTATGTAAGTGAAAATGGTTTACTGATGTTAGAAGTTAAGAGACTTGATCTTATAAGATAAGAGACTTAACTTATTTGTTTTAATGTGGATGTTGTGTGAAACCTCATTCGTGAGTAATGAGTACTTGGTTTTAAAGGGATAATGTTTTACTGATTTCGGGAATCAGAATGTGTATCGACAGACCACTGCAGCGTTAATAAAGGAAAATGTATTGAATAATGATGTGTTGTATTAAAACCAGTAGAAACCTCCATCTGCATAGAAGCTAAGATGAGACAAAATGATATTACATTTTCTAGATCATAGTCTTTGTAATAAGATCGTTATAAACAAGAATAAACTACTCACATATATGACATAGGTTACTCAATTGTTCTAAAAGGAATCAAGTGATTAAGTTTGGGAACTATGAAACCATTTGAAAATGAGAAGCTTGAGTAATTGAAACTAGGCAAACTGGAACTTAGGAAAAGAATGTTGTTACTTGATTTTGAAAAGGAAGATGGGTTGGTCATTCTAATACTACGGGTATCGGGTGACTTTTATAAAAGTAATGGATCTCTTTTAAAAGAACTTAACGTATGTAGTACTTTGGGGTTAAAAACCCGGACTTTGGCATAAAATGAAAGTACTTTGAGTTGTGTGAAACTTGCCTATGCTTGTTGTTGTGAAACTTGCCTATGCTTGTTGTTGTGAAACTTGCCTATGCTTGTGATGATAGCCTTTATTGTACAAGCGTTGTGTTTCTGTGTTACCGCGTCTCTCGATAGAGGGTCGGTTGACTGGTTGAGAACTTACTTGGGCGTCTGCGGTGACGGAGAAATTCCGCAGATGCGTTCACGCTGATAGTATTATTGTTGTTAATCGCTTTGGACATGCGACACGATCGTAGGCGCGGGTATGCCTCCATTTTGGTTAAGGTCTTGTGGTTAATCGCTTTGGATATACTGACACGATGCGTAGCGCACGGGTATGTTTCCATTTTGATTATCGCCTTGTGATTTCCTTTTGGACATACTGACACGATGCGTAGCGCACGGGTATCGTCCATTTGGAATCTGTCTATTGTTTCCCTTTGGACATACCGACACGATCGTAGCGCTTGCGGGTATGCGTCCATTTGGAATGTTGTCTTATTGTTTCCCTTTGGACATACTGACACGATGCGTAGCGCACGGGTATGCTTCCATTTGGATTGCTGTCTTGTTGTTATCATATCATCGACTGCCGGCAGTGAGGAAGGTATTCCACGGGCATGATTGATGTTGTGGTCGTGAGACCCTGACTTGATATAATCATTATATGTGGTGTCTTGTAGTTTGGCTATCATACATGTCTCTGCTTTGAATAGATTATGATTTCATTCTGACATTATGCGATTTCACATACTTGGTACTGTTGTCTTGACCTCGCCGGGTGCGTTCATGCCGCAGTAGAGGTACATCGATCGTGGATCCTCGCCATAGGATCACCGTTCAGCGCGTTGGAAGCTCCGTTTCTCGGAGGCTTATCTTTTAGTATGTGTTCCACGAGTTGTAGGTTCTTGTACATTCAGGGTATGGCGGGGCCTGTCCGTCATAGTCGTTGTAAATCTTAAGTGCATGTAATCTTGTTGTGGCGGGGTTGTAAAAGGATTAAACTGCTCGGGTTTATGTTTATCCGAAGGCAAGCTATTTTGTTTGCTTTGTTTATTTATTATATCTCTTGTTTAATGACTCATGTTTTATGTTCGCTGATTTTCTCGATGTATGTATCGCTAGGTGCGGGGTAAGGCACGATCCGGGCCCGATTTTCGGGTGTGACACTCACGCCTCAAGTCATCACAATAGAACCGTGCAGGTAAATGCGAAGGCATAGCCGACTACTAAGACCCGATACAAACCAAATACCATAAACTGCATCACGAGGTCTTTCTAGACCGCACCACATGATCGAAGCTGGCCACTCGCCCGCAGTATCAATGTGCGCGTCTATCCCTGGAACTACCGCAGCTCCGCATAGGTCACACACAGACCCGCATGAGGTATTCCTCGAATCATGGTCCTGCATCGCTGAGGTATACCGCGTCGAGCGGCTTAACCCCCGGTATCCACCTAGGCTCCCGCAGCCCGCATAGTCCCTCAAAGACCGCATAGTCCCTCAAAGACCGCATAGGGCATCCCCCGCATCAGGCTAAACACCCGGAATGATCAATCCTGGAGCTCCCGCAACTCCGCATAGTCACAAGGACTGCATAGGCCGTATAGACCCGCATCAAGGGTGGCAAGCCCTCGGTATAACAAGTCAAGGGGGTATGTGATATAATAACAGTACAACGGGCTTAACGTTTGACAACGTAAGCACAACAAGAGTGACCCCCTTACATAATAATCACAAGATACTAACACACGTAGCATCCTAACATGTTTACTTATCAAATCAACAAGAAAGTATTACAAGGCTATCAC
This sequence comes from Przewalskia tangutica, assembly GCA_029844215.1. NCBI lineage: Eukaryota > Viridiplantae > Streptophyta > Magnoliopsida > Solanales > Solanaceae > Przewalskia > Przewalskia tangutica. The sequence continues at coordinate 49,481,839 of CM056730.1, forward strand.
AAACCAATACAATCAAGTTATTCACACAAGGTACTTTCTACTAACAAGTTCGGGTACCTATCCCCAAAGTACTTCACACATTAAATCTTTAAAAGAACCGTTTCGTTCACATAAGTCACACAATACCCGTAGTATAAAATAGAGTGACTGTCTTTTTAAGTAATCAAAATACTTACCTTTGTAAAATCAAGTAACAACATTATTTTCCAAACGTCCAAGTTTGCCTAATTTCAAGTGTTTACGTTTCTTATTTTAGAAAGGTTTCGTAGTTCATAGTCTTATTTATTTAGGAATATAATTCTCTTTTAACAATCTGAAAAACATAAACCTTATGTGTGAGTAGGACATTCTTGTTTATAACAATCTTATTACAGCAGCCATGATCTAGGAAATATCATTTTGTCTCATCTTAGCTTCTATGCAGATGGAAGTTTCTACTGGTTTTAATAATACTTAATCTGTCAAAACATTTCCTTTTATTAACGCTGCAGTGGTTTGTCGATACACATTCTGATTTCCGAAATCAGTAGAACATTCTTAAGCCGTTATACCTAACTTCCCATAAAGCTAGTATAACTCTTAAGTTTTTAAAAAACCAAGTATTACTTCTTCTTTCAAAATGATTCAAAAAATCTTTTGAAATACTTCAAGTTCTTTATTATCACATAACCAGCCAGTTATAGTTCAAATCAGTTACCTTTTAAAAACCACAAGTATTTTCTTACCTACATAAAGCTGTTATAACCAACTTCCCATAAAGCCGTTATAACACTTTTATGTTTTAAACCAATCAAATACATTTAGCACGTACGCGTCACCGTACTAAATAGTTCACACATATCATGCTAGAAGAGATAGGAAGAGGTTCACATACCTCGCGACGATTATCGGCTAATAGCAAAACGCTCCAAGTACCTCAAACCGTCGGCTACCTTAAGTCGATTAGATCGCGCCACGCTTTGTACATCAACCTATAAGGCCACAAGGCGCTTATTAACATCTAGGTCTTATCGTAGAACATTCTACAGAAAATTCGGCAGCACCTCCCCCCCCCCCCCGCAACAGCGTAAATCTCCTCCTCTATCGGGGCCGGCTACCAAGCCAACCAGGGGGGGGGGTTATACGTCTAATCCGGACGTGCACAATTCTACCTCACAGAAAAGCTACACAAGTCTCATGTGTCTGACACATGTAAATCTGATTCAGATTACTCTTCTTTAAATTCAGGCTTAAGTCAAAAGACATTGCCGCACAATAACGTTCAGTTCTATATATAGTATACTTCAACTATATAGTCTAACAATCATGTAATTTCCAATTACAATAGAGGGACAAGATATTTACCTCGATAAGCCCATAATTATCCGAGTTTAAATGTCGATCCTGAGCAAGGTTTAGCTCCTACTCCGTGCGCTCCGACCCGCTCCAAACAACCCTTAGAAGTTCTAACCAACTTCTACTAATTACTCCAACTAACTATGGAGATTTTCCTTAGGGTTTCGGTTTTGTGACTGACGGGAAGTATGATAGTATAACTGGGCTTTTTGTATAGGTATAACCTTAGAATACTACAAGGTATACGGCTAAGGTAATTTGGGCATTATAACAATATTTGGAGAGTATTTCTACACCACAAAAGGGGGGTATTATATGAAAACAACTAGGCTAGGGGGGGTACACTCTCGGCTAGCACCCCTAGAGGGGTGCTCGGCCACAAGGGGGAGGCCCTCGGCCGAACTCAACACAAGGGGAGGGAGAAGGAGAGCTTTCAAGACTTAGGCAAATTTATGGATGAATTAGTCTTCAAAGGGGTGGGTATTTATAGGTCAAGTGAAGGCCAACCAATGGCCAAGATCTTGCCAAGTGCAAGGCAAGTGTAGGGCCAAGATTCACCCATGTGTCCTTGACCAACTAACACACAAAAATATCCTACCAACTCCCCTTGACCAACTAGGCCAATTCGTCCAACCCTCCCTTTACCGCCCATTCACGTCCGCCAATGAGAGGGTGCCAAGTGGCGCCCTCTTGTTGGCCCAACACGTTTCGTCTCTCGGAAAAATCCGTAAAAATTAAAAATGACATAGCCGGAATTTTCCCTACGAAAGCTGTGAAAACGTTTCGTCGAAAAACGACTCTAATCGGGTGTTGTGCACAAAAATAATTCGGCCAAGCCTATTCTCAAGTTCGAAATTTCCTACGTACGTCCCTGCGTACATACTCTGGAAATACGGGGTATAACACAACCCAATGTTTTCAATTATGTTATTTTAATTTCTGTCGTTATTTTAATTTTATTTTGTCTAAGAACAGTCTCACGGTATTGGATCTTGTTGTTTGTGTGATTGACAGGTACCGGAAATTAAACCGGGGGACGAAAAGCCGAATGAAAGCCAGGATTTCCAGCGGGTAGCGCGCGCGCCAGAGCGAACGCGGCGCCAAAAGATCTGAACAGGCTCGGAAGTTTAGGCGCGGCGCCGCGAGGCAGGCGGCGGTAGAATTCCGAAAAGTTGGCGAGTTTAGCGCGGCTCCCGGGAAGCGGGGCGCGCAGAAAATCCTGAAGGAGCGCAGATGATTAGGCGCCGCGGCGCCGAAGCGGGAAATCCAGAACTTAAAACGCCCAAAAATCAGATCTTTCCCAATTCCAACTTCAAAAACCTAACCTTCCTTCTCCAAAAACCCACGAAATTTCAGAAACTCTCCCACAAATCCTCCACAAGTCCAACCCAACCACAACCTAAACTCTTAAATTCCCAAAAACCCCCAACTATCTCAAACAACAAAGCTCCATTCCATAGCCTCAACCCACCAATTGAAACAAGAACAAGCTTGAATCTTCTCATCAAAAGGTAATCTCTATCCTTGTTCTTGAATCCTTTTACTAAAATAATAGGAGGTAGTAGTTTGGAGAAGTATTGTAGTTGGAGTAGTTCGGAGGCTGAAAAGTGATTGTGAAGTTGGAGAAAGGAGTAGAAAAGAAGGTTGTAGTCTTGAGTAGAAAGATTGAAGTTTGGGGGTGTTGTTTTTCGCTGCTAGTTGTTGAGTGTGTAGGAGACGTTGTGCCACTAAGTTCAAAGCTCCAGAAACTGTTTTAACCATGGCCACTAGAAAAAGAAGAGGCTCCACATCCGCCCCAACCCCACAATATGACGAAAGTAGGTTTGTAAGTTACCAGGCCTACCAAAGATACAAAAGACTTGATACTAGACCCGTAATTCCAGAAAGGGGAATGGATTACCAAAGGGGATCCTATGGGGAGGAAGACGTTTATGAGCCCATCCGGGCGATGATTGAAACTAAGGGTGGAAGAGATTTGTCAATCAGGAGAAGATAACACCGATGAATACAACATAGTGCGGGAATTTTATGCAAACTTTCCGGAGAAGACAGAAAGGGGGTGCTTTGTAAGGGGAAATTATATGCCTGTGACTGCAGAAGCAATAAATACAACGCTAAAAACAGTTGATGTTGAAGAAAGTAGTGATTGGAACCATTTTAGAACATGGTCTAGGAGCAGCAACAACATCGACTGGAATAACATTGCAGACACAGTGAGCTACCCTGGGGCTGCTTTTGAGATTGGAAGAAATGGATCTAGAAATTTGGCGGTGCCAATTCAACAAGGCAACCAAGGCGTGGCTATACTTCATCAGCGCCCGCATGATCCCATCCACGCACTTCACCAGAGTGCCAGAAGACAGAATTAAGCTAGTATATGGAATCATGACGGGAAAAGCAATTGATGTGGGGAAAGAGATAGTGCAGAGCATAGAAGAAATCAGCAGGTTGGTGACAACAGGTGGATTGGGACACGGTTCACTTATTACCAGTCTATGCCACATGAGTGCGGTCCCACAACTACCCACAGATACTCATGAAAGAAACCAACTGCCAGTGTCCTATGGGATAGTGCACTCTTTCCTGCACTCAGCCCGCGGCGAGACGGAGCGCGGCGGCAGCGGCAAGAACGGCAGAGGCAACCATGGATGAAGATGAGCCTTAAATAGGGGCTCAATATGAGGCAGGACCTAGCCACCGGCCAACCACAGAAGCAGAACCCTCAGTGCCAATGATGGAGCAAGTGCTCCAGAACCAGAGGATGATGATGCAACACTTCGGCACATTGTTACAAGGACAAACTGAGTTGAGACAGGGACAACAGGAGTTGCGACAAGGGCAACAAGAAGTGAGGCAGGAGCAGCAACAGCTGCACCAGCAGTATGAAGAGTTGAGCTCCCTGTTCAACCAATGGTCGATGCATTATCCACCGCCACCACCACCATTTTAGCCAAAGTTTGTAAGTGTCGTTTTCTTTTATTTTCTTTGAGTCTTACACACATTGAGGACAATGTGTGATTTAAGTTTGGGGGTGTTTTATTTGTGTCTTGTTATGTTTTATTTAAGTCTTTGTGATTGTTTTTGTGTTTATTTTGAGTCACCAATTTTTTTTTCTTTTTTGAGTCACAATTGCCTATCAAATATCATGTATGCTGTAGTTGCTAGAAACACCTAGTGAAGTAAGGTGGAATAATGTAACGGAATAAAAGAAACTATCTAAACACTTAGGTTAGATATGCCAAAAACTCACAGAATCTGTCTATTTGGAGTTTCTTGCTTGAATTATGCATGCTAAATGATAAATACTTATGTGTTATGATTGCTTGCTATTTGAGGCGAAATAGTTAGGATATGCATGTTAGGGAGATGACTCAGGCATTTCTTTGATAGCCAATTCTTACCATTCTTTTCTATCCCGTACTTTAAAAGTATCCCTAGTCAGCCCCATTGAGCCTAAAAATTGAAACTTCTTCTTTGACACCCTATATTCCCACAGATTGTGCCATAAGTAAAAATGTGAAGTAGTGGAATCAATTGGGTTAAAAGAAGAGACAAAAAGAGTGAATGAGCTTGTTGCACCCCAATAAAAAAGTAATAAGAAAGAGGCAAAAGCCTAAGTTTGGGGGTGCTTGTTATTATAATACTCTTCATTCTCCCAAAACAAAAGAGGGAAAAAGATAGAATTGAAGTGAAGAAAAGAACAAAAATAAAAGGGAAATACTGAAAAGCTAAAGAGCTTATGGTACACAAAAATGAGCCTAAATGCCTATTTTTACCAACCCCTACATAAGCCTACATTACAACCCTTAAAGTCCTGAAGATCTCTTTTATGCATATTCAGGATTAGTGGAGAATAGCAAGTAAGCATGCCATAGGATTTTTGAATTTATATGCATGATTTAGTATATTGACTTCCATTAAAGCATGATAAATATGAGTTTGCGAAATATCTAGCTCAATGTGTTTAGTGTGCTGAAAAATTTCATGCTACATGTTCCTGCATATTATTCTGCTAACCTTCATGTTTTTCTAGATAACACTAAATGCAGTAAAAAGTGATCAATGTCAGTGAGTCTTTTATTTTTCGTTTCTTAAGTCTTTTATTTCTTTCTTTCTATCTTTGCTCGAGGGCGAGCAAAGGTTAAGTTTGGGGGTATTTGATCGGTGTATTTTATATACACTTTTTGAGTCATTTTTAGTTAGTATTTTACCCATTTCATTTATGTTTAGTACAGTATTAGGGTCGTTTTCCTTTCTTTTGTGTCACAGCGGTCAAAAATGGAGAAATGACGAAAAGGAGATGAAATGAGCATAAAAGAGATGAAATTGCACACAAAAGGGCCAAGAAATGAAGTCTAAGTTAAGGAATTATAGAGAAAATCGACGAAGTCCGGACGAAAAAAAGGCAAGCGGAAATTCGCGAAAAATGTCACCGGCGCCCTGGAAGAGAATCATGGCGCCCAAAGTCTGAAAGTCCCGAAGAGTTCCTGAATTTCAGTATGCGCTGATCATAGGTCGCAAGACGCGGAATTATGAGAGTCTGGAATTTGACATGTTTTAGAATCCTAAAGGGATAAATTTTCCTACCTAAATGATAACTTTTCCTACCTTAAAACCCTTACCTAAAAGGATTCTAATAACTTTTCCTACCTACAAAATCCCTAACCCTTCACCAAAAGGATTCTTTGGCTATAAATACTCTACATCATTAGAAGAATTATTCATTCTCCATTCTACCATTCTCCATTCTACCATTCACCATTCTACATCCATCCTTCCACCAATCCATCTTGTAAATATTCCACAACACAACCCTTGGATGCTTGGCTTGGAGACTCGTTCTTAGTAATTTTCTTTTCTTTTCTTTTACTTTATTTGATTTTATGAAGAACATGGGATTAGTTCTTGTCATATTTATGGCTAGAACTAATTCTCTTATAGACTTTCTATGTTGAATTGCTTGAAACTTATGCTATAATTTAATGCATGCTTATGGTTGTTTTTCTTATTGAGAGATCTATCCAATAATTGAAATTTGAATTCTTGGTAATTAATTGACAACTAATTATCACTATATGATTTCTAATCAGATTCTGAAAAGGGGGGATTGTGAATATGCTGTAAGTTGGGTAGAAAGGCTTGAATTGGGGATGAAAATACCTCAATTAGTTTTGTAGCGTTGATGAGAGGCTTAACAACCCTAATTTTGCGCATTGTGCGTGACGGTCAACTAGGTTTTTGTTCTTAATCCTCCTATAGAGTTACCCTTATCAGCGAAAGTTAGGTAAGGAACGATACTGGGGTTGAGTGTTTATATAACCCTAACGGGAGTATAAAACGATTTCGTAAACCTGCTTTCTCCAAAAGAAGAATACCATAATTAATGCATTAATGAGTAGCATAAGCGGATAGTGAGGATACATAGAAGCCCTATTCTCATCATCACTGAAGTAAATCTTTATAGTTAAAATAGCTTTCATAATTCTTAGTTATAAACAACCAATCAATCATTAATCCACCAAATAGATACTAGAAAATAGATAATTGGTACTTGAACCCTAATCCTAGAGGACGATATTCGGTCTTATCTAAGACTATACTACTTGATACGATAACGTGCACTTGCGTTTAAAAGTGTGTGCATATTACGCGCATCACTTATCAAATCAACAAGAAAGTATTACAAGGCTATCACAAACCAACACAATCAAGTTATTCACGCAAGGTACTTTCTACTTTATGTTAACACTTTCGGGTTTTTATCCCCAAAGTACTTCATACATTAACTCTTTAAAAGATCCGTTTCAAAAGTCACACAATACCCGTAGTATTAAAATAGAGTGACTATCTTTTTAAGTAAACCAAAACACTTCCTTTTGTAAAATCAATTAACAACATTATTTTCCAAACGTTCAAGTTTGCCTAATTTCAAATGTTCAAGTTTCTCATTTTCGAAAGGTTTCGTAGTTCATAGTTTTAATCACTTAATGATATAATTCTCCTTTAAAACGATTTGAGAAACATATGCCTTATATGTGAGTGAGTTATTCTTGTTTATAACAATCTTATTAAAGCAGCCATGATCTAGGAAATGTAATATCATTTTGTCTCATCTTAGCTTATGCGGATGGAGGTTTCTCTTGGTTTTAATAATACTTAATTATTCAAGACATTTCCTTTTATTAGCGTTGCAATGGTTTGTTCGATACTTATTACGATTCGAAATCAGTAAACATTATCCCATTTTAAAAACCACGTACTCATTACTCACGAATGAGGTTTCACACTTATTAACAAAATTCATATTAATTCCTTTAAGTCAAGTCTCTTATCTTTTAAGATCAAGTCTCTTAACTTCTAAAATTAATAAACCCTTCTTTTTATCTTTCTTAAGCCGTTATACCTAACTTCCCATAAAGCTAGTATAACTCTTAAGTTTTAAAACCAAGTATTACTCTTCTGTTAAAAATGATTCAGTATTCTTTTGAAATACTTCAAGATTCTTATTATTCAGGCTTAAGTCAAAAGACATTGCATAATTATTATTCGATTAACACACGCGTCGTCTACCGTACTATATATATATTCTTTAAAATATCATGCTCAAGAGGATAGGAAGAATCACATACCTCGCGACGATTATCGACTATTAGCAAAACGCTCCACGGCTATAACCCGGCTAGCCTTGCCCATATCTCAAGTAGCACATGCTACTCGCAGAACATTCAACCTATAAAGGTTATACGAGTCTATCAATAGCTAGACTACTCTGCAGAATAATCGAGGTTCTCTATTTACGGAAAATCGGCGACTTCCCTACCCATTAAGCTACGATCTCATCAGTAAATACGATCCTATGTAAGTACAGTTTAGTCCTTCTTCTTAATATTCTTCTATATGATTCAACTCCCTTCTATGAATCTTATATTCATTTCTATACTACTACATTATGTAATTTCCAATTACAATAAAAGGACAAGATATTTACCTCGGTAAGCCCAAAATTATCCAATGTTTAATGTCGATCCTGAGCAACGTTTAGCTCTACTCCGGTGCTCCAACCGCTCAAACAACCCTTAGAAGTTCTACGCAACTTCTTCTTAATACTCCATCCAACTGGAGATTTCCTTAGGGTTGTGTTTGTGGTGAAGGAAGTATAATAGTATTCGGGCTTTCAGTATAAGTGTAACCTTGGAATACTACAAGGTATATGGGCAAAGGTATTTTGAAATAGTAACAATACTTAGAGAGTATTTCTACCAAGGGGGGGTGTCTTTTTTTGAGAACAACTAGGCAAAGGGGAGTACTTTCGGCCAAGGGAGGGCTCTCGGCGAGGGCCTTCTCGAAGGGGAGGGGGTGTTTGGACGAAACACTACCAAGAGGGAAGGGATTTTCAAGACTTAGAAAATGGTTTGTGGATGAAGAAATGTCTTGACTAAGGGGTATTTATAGGTCAAGCAATGGCCAACCAATGGCCAAGATCATGCCAAGTGCAAGGCAAGTGTAGGGTCAAGATTCATCCTTGTGCACCTTATCCATCTACCACACAAATATCACAAAATATCCTACCTACTCCCACTCTCCATTTCATCCAATTGCCGCCCCAAAGTCCACCAATTAGAGGGTGCCAAGTGTCGCCCTCTTGTTGGTCCAAAATATTTCGTCTCTCGGAAAAATCCGCAAAAATACTAAATGACATAGCCGGAATTTTCCCTTCGCAAGTTATGTAAAACGTTTCGTCGAAAAACGATTCTAATCGGGTGTTGTGCACAAAATATTTTCGTCCAAGCCTACTTAAAGTTCAAACTTTTCTACGTACGTCCTCACGTACATACTCTGGAAATACGGGGTATAACACTTTCACTTTTAAAATCAAGTAACTTACACTTTTAAAATCAAGACACTTACACTTTTAAAATCAAGACACTTACACTTTTAAAAACAAGTCAAGTATACTTTTAAAATCAAGTCACTACCACCTCATGTACCACATGAAATCTAGATTCATTTAAAATATGTACGTCCACCGTAGACTCATTTTATAAAGTTCATGCCAAAATAAGAAAGGAAGAGTTCACATACCTTGTCGGCTATACCACCACGACAAGTAGAATACGCCCCAATTAGTACTTCAACCTATAATGGCAATAACACGTCTATCAATTACATGATACTAGTGTAAGTCATATACCACAATATGGTCTCTTTTCATATAAAAATTTGGGCATCACTTCCCCTATTTATAATTACATGTATCAAGGTTAGTAAGCTAAGGTATACTACAGATATTGGACTGGTAAGGTCCGCGGCTTCGGCTATGTGTGTCACGACCCGACCCCGGGCCCGCGATTGGTGCCGTACCTGGGCACCCCTTTCAGGTATACATCAGAGAATAGAAGCGGAACATACACAACTCATAAAAATACTTAGACATTAAATATCAACAGGCTAGCCGATAAAGCCACCTTCCGTAAAATATACATAACCCAAAAACATCAGTTACATCTTTTTTTTTCTTTACAACCCAATCCACAAGATATGACTACAGACCTCTAAGAATAACAAATGTGACGGGACAGGGCCCCGCCATACCCCTGAATGTACAACAACCGACAATACCAGGGATCTGAACCAAAGATAAGCCTCCGGAGTAATGGAGCTTCTCAACAGCTGAACATTGATCCTAAGAGTGAGGATCAGCAAATTGTATACTCTACCTGCGACATGAACGTAACCCCGCGAAGGAGATCAGTACAACATGTACCAAGTATGTGAAACTGAAAGTACTGTAATGAAATCATAAAGTCTAAAATAAAGCTGAAGACATGTATGGTAACTCAAATACAGTACACGGTGCCTTACTAACAATGAGAGTAAACAAGAGTATACTTTACTGCATAAAAATAGGAGGCTCGTGATCAATGTAGGGCCACCCGCCCGTAGTATCATTAAGCAATCCTACTCCTGGGACTATTTCACCTGCATAGTCCGTATGGACCCGCATGAGGTAATTTCCTCGCATAGACTGTATCCGCCCGCATAGGTCGTGTGGACCCGCATGAGGTAATCTCCTCGCATAGGACTGGTCCGCCCCGCATAGGAATATTTCACCCGCATAAGCCCTACGGACTCGCATGAGGTATTCCTCGCATCATGGGTAGCAAATCCACGGAATATGCAAATGCCACAAACCCGGGGAATGACCCCGTAATGAACAATATAACACTAGCACAACCGGCTATCATACATAACATAAGCACTACCAGCTTATCATATATAACATAAGCATTACCGGCTTATCATACATAACATAAGCACCACCGGCTTATCATACATAACATAAGCACCACCAGTTTATCATAATTATCATAAGCAAGTTAAGAAATCCCCTAACTTCTTATTAGCTTTGTTCATATACACTCTCATTTTAGTTTACTTAAGGCACTAACATGTCATTATAAAATTCGGAAATTTAACCCAAAGTACTACGTACTCTTATTCTTTTAAATGACTCTTTTTCATATAAAACTTCCAAGATACTAATAACCGTAGTATCAAGTCATATTTACTTTTCAAGACAAGTCACAATACCTTTTAGAACTACATTTAAAGACTTCTAAATCAAGTGACTTCTTTCTTTAAAACCTTAAGCAATTGATGCCTTCAAATCAATTTGCCTTTCTTCATTTCAAGTCATTTATCATTATTTACATTACTAGAGTAAACCACTCTTTCATCTTTCCATAAAGCTATTATAACCAACTTCCCATAAAGTCGTTATACTAACTTTATACTTTAGGCAATTACATTCTTCTTTATATCCAAGGGACTTATACTTTCAAAACAAAACAAGTATCATATACTTTCAAAATACGTCAAGTCTCTTAACTTTAGAAACTAAAATATCCTTAATCTTTAAAACAAGTGAGTTAATTCCTAACTCAACCAACTTGGACATTCTTTAAACAAGTCAAGGATATCAAATGAAACTAGATTCATCAAAATCTCGTACGTCTACCGTACTATATATTTACAACTACTCATGCTCAAGAGATAAGAAAGTTCCACATACCTCTTCGGTTCAATCCACTTGCTAAGTCCAATATGCCGTACGTAGTATGTCAACCTATAATGACCATAATACGTCTATTAACTTCTAACTTCATACGTAGAATATTCTAAGTGCAAAATCACTAAATTCTACGGAAAACCGGACAACACTTCCTTTGTTTCTACATACTTTTCCACCTTTTTCAAGGCCCAAATTCAATAACCAAACATGTCACATTTAAGGCTCAACAATGTAGTTAACAATAGGTGATTACACGCCTAACAAGACGTGTAAAATGCTGCCCCACAATTGATACCAAGCAATTCAATAACCAATGCCATTTTCGGCCATAAAGTACCACAATGCAAGGTCTTATGCAATTCCTTTTTCAATCCAAGTTGTTTAGTCTAACATGTTATATAGCCGCAAACGATTATAACAACTATAATCCCTTCCTTCAATAGCATGTGACGATTGTACCGACAATTAAATTGAATTACAAACTTAATAGCTAACATGAACTTTTTCGGACTTTAGGCTTCTAAAATTCCATAACACTTATCAATCTTCATAACATATATCACATGCTCATTTCTAACTTATCATAACATGGAATCTTCAATTACAATGGTAAGACGAAGATTATTACCTCATTTAGCCCAAATATAATCCAAGATTACAAGTCGATCCTTAGCAACTTTAGCTCCTCTTTTCGACGTTCCAATCCACTCCTAGCAACCCTTATGTCACCACCCGACCCCGGGCCCGCGACTGGTGCCCTATCTGGGCACCCCTTTCAGGTATACATCAGAGAATAGCAGCGAAACATACATAACTCATAAAAATACTTAGACATTAAATATCAACAGGCTAGCCGATAAGGCCACCTTCCGTAAAATATACATAACCCAAAAACATCAGTTACATTTTTTTTCTTCTTTACAACCCAATCCACAAGACATGACTACAGACCTCTAAGAATAACAACTGTGACGGGACAGGGCCCCGCCATACCCCTGAATGTACAACAACCGACAATACCAGAGATCTGAACCAAGGATAAGCCTCCGGAGTAATGTAGCTTCTCAACAGCTGAACAGTGATCCTAAGAGTGAGGATCATCAACCTGTATACTCTACCTGCGGCATGAGCGGACCACTGAAGGAGAGTCGACAACGTGTACCAAGTATGTGGCCCAGAAATCAGTAATTAAATCATAAGTCTAAAATAAAAAGGAGACATGTATGATAACTCAAATAACGATGCTGTGCCTTACTAACAATGAGTAAACAAGAGTATACTTTCTTTGCATAAAAATAGCGGGCTCATGATCAAAGTAGGGCACCGCGCGTAGTATCATTAAGCAATCCTACTCGGGACTATTTCACCGCGTAGATGTTGTGGACCATGATGAGGTCATCCGCCTCGCATGGGACTATTTCACTGCGTAGGACTATTTCACCGCGCATGGGCGGTGGGCCCGCAATGAGTACAAACGCCGCTCGCGTCATGGGTAGCAAATCCATGGAATAAGTAGTAACGGGGGCTTACCTGCAGAATAACATAACCTAGCACAATGGCTATCATACATAACATAAGCACTCTGGGTTTATCATACATAACATAAGCACTACTAGAACATAAATGCATAACATAAGCAAGTTAAGAAATCCCTAACCTTATTAGCTTTGTTCATATACACTCTCATTTTAGTTTACTTAAAGGCACTATCATGTCATTATAAAATCCGAATTTAACACAAAGTACTACGACTCTATTCATTTAAATGACTCTTTTTCATATAAAACTTCCAAGATACTAATAACCGTAGTATCAAGTCATATTTACTTTTCAAGACAAGTCACAATACCTTTTAGAACTACATTTAAAGACTTCTAAATCAAGTGACTTCTTTCTTTAAAACCTTAAGCAATTGATGCCTTCAAATCAATTTTCCTTTCTTCATTTCAAGTCATTTATCATTATTTACATTACTAGAGTAAACCACTCTTTCATCTTTCCATAAAGCTATTATAACCAACTTTCCATAAAGTCGTTATACTAACTTTATACTTTAGGCAATTACATTCTTCTTTATATCCAAGGGACTTATACTTTCAAAACAAAACAAGTATCATATACTTTCAAAATACGTCAAGTCTCTTAACTTTAGAAACTAAGATATCCTTAATCTTTAAAACAAGTGAGTTAATTCCCTAACTCAACCAACTTGAACATTCTTAAAACAAGTCAAGGATATCAAATGAAACTAGATTCATCAAAATCTCGTACGTCTACCGTACTATATATTTACAACTACTCATGCTCAAGAGATAGGAAAGTTCCACATACCTCTTCGGTTCAATCCACTTGCCAAGTACAATATGCCGTACGTAGTATATCAACCTATAATGACCATAATATGTCTATTAACTTCTAACTTCAAACGTAGAATATTCTAAGTGCAAAGTCACTAAATTCTACGGAAAATCGGACAGCACTTCCTTTGTTTCCACATACTTTTCCACCTTTTTCAAGGCCCGAATTCAATAACCAAACATGCCATATTTAAGGCTCAACAATGTAGTTAACAATAGGGGATTACACGCCTAACAAGACGTGTAAAATTCTGCCCTACAATTGATATCAAACTAGTCTAAAAGATAATGTCATTCTCGGCAATTTAGGTACAACAATACAAAGTCTTTTCCAATTCTTTTTCAATCCAATTTGTTTAGTCTAACATGGTATATAGCCGCAATCAATTATAACAACTAAAATCGCCAATTAGATAACATGTGACGATTCTAACTATCGACCAAATTATATTTCAATTTCAAATGACTAACAAGGTCATTTCGGATTTTGGCTTCCAATATCCACAACACTTATCAATCCTTAATACATATATCTCATTCTAGTTAAAATGCAAGGCTACAACAATATTTAATCTTATAACACTTAAGAGAACAAGATTGTTACCTTGACGAGCCTTAATCCAACTTCAAGATCCGAAGTCGCTCCCTAGCAACTTAGAGCCTGTCCTTGACACTCCAATCCGCCACTTGAAGCCCTTAGAAGATCACAAACAACTTTTCTTCAATTTCCAATCCAAACCTATGAAAGTGACGTAGGTTTTCACCTTGCGACTAACGCAAAAACGACACTTTTCCAGGATATTTCTATTGAGATACCCTTACAATACCCTTAGGAACCTTGGTTTAACGTATGTAGATTATTGAACAACAAACGAAATTTTTTCTTGTTCTTCACTTGTCAAACCCGAGAGCCCCATTTTCAAGTCTTCAAACTTTTCTAATTTTTCTAAGTGTTCAAGACTTGTCTTGCACTATGGATGAATATATAACTAAATGGAGGGTTAAGATTAGAACACTTGTGAGGTTTGGATGAATTTTATTTAAAAAAATCTAGTCAAGTGGCCCTTTGACTTAGTCAATAGTATCAAGCTCTAGTCTAGCAAGACTTGATCATCCTTGCTTTGGTCAAATGACCTTCCTATCCTTGGTCCATTCGACCAAGACCATCCAAGGGGGGGGGGGGGTGACACGTGTCACCCTCCCATTCGTCGCAATATTTCATTTCCCGACATTTCCATAATTCCGATAAATTTTTACGAGTCTCACATCTTAACATTTTTTAGCTCTTACGTACGTTCTTATAAACATGTCCTGGAATTACGGAGTGTAACATTTTTCCCCCCTTAGAAACATTTGTCCCCGAATGTTCTTTCGGAGTTAATCTTAGAGATAGCGGCATAACCTCCTTTTACAACCCCTACATACCAATAATGCCACACATGGTCACATAACAATACTTATACTAAAACGTCAACCTGAACTCCAAGCGTCGACACCGATTATCTGCGTAAGACTTCTGCCGACTCTGAGCTGCTAACAGTCTCTCCTGGATAAGCTTCACCTTATCCACAGCCTGCTGAATCAAGTCTGGGCCAACTAACTGTACCTCGCCCACATCGAACCAACCAATCCACGACCTACACTTCTGTCCATACAAAACCTCATATGGCGTCATCTGAATGCAAGAATGGTAGCTGTTGTTATAAGCAAACTCAACAAGAGGCAAGTGATCCTCCCAGCTACCCCTGAAATCAATAACACATGCCCGAAACATATCCTCAAGTGCCTGGATAGTATGCTCTGCCTGTCCGTCGGTCTGAGGGTGAAATGCAACACTGAGACTCACCTGTGTCCCTAATACCTTCTGGAAAACCTCCAGAAGTTAGCCGTAAACTGAGTTCATCTGTCTGACATCATAAATGTAGGAACCCCGTGACGTCTCACAATCTCCCGGCTATATAATCTAGCATAATCCTCAGCCGAGTAAGTGGTCCTGACCGAAAGAAAATGGACTAATTTCGTCAGCCTGTATACTATAACCCATAAGGAGTCGCACTTCCTCTGAGTACGATGCAACCCTGTAACAAGATCCATATTAATCACCTCCCATTTCTAAGTCGGGATCTCAATCGCCTGTAATAGCCCACTGGGCTTCTGGTGCCCAACCCTGACCTGCTACTAATTCGGACACTAAGAAACAAACTCTGCTACGTCCCTCTTCAGGCCATATTACCAATAGATACATCTGAGGTCATGACACAACTTAGTCGACCCCGAACAAATAGAGCAATAAGCACTGCGTGCCTCCCCTAAAACCTGCTGACAAGTCCTGCAGCATCGGGCACACCCAATCTATCCTCATCTCATAGCACCCTATCCGGTGTTACCCAAACGGGTCCTTCTCTTCTTAGAGAGCTGTATCTCAGTTCCTGCACTAGAACTGGATCCTTATACTGTCGCATCTTCACCTCCTTAATGAGGGAAGACTCGGCAACCTCTCGGATCTAAACTCCATTAACCTTGGAAACAAATAATCGAACCCTCGGCTCGGTAGCTGATGAATCTCACGGACCACATCCTGTCTATCTGGCTGCCAATCTGGAAGACTACCCATAGATTCACGACTAAGAGCATCTGTAACTGTCTCGGCTTTCCCCGGGTGGTATAGGATATCAATATCACAATCCTTGAGTAACTCTAACCACCGTCTCTGTCGCAAATTCAGCTGCCTCTGTCTGAAGATATACCGGAGGCTCTTGTGGTCTGCACAAATATCCACATGAAGTCTATATAAGGAATGCCTCCAAATCTTCAAGGCACGATTAATTGCCGCCGACTCTAAATCGTGAGTAGCGTAATTCCTTTCATGTTTCCCTAACCGCCGGGAAACATAGGCTCTAACCTTATCGTGTTGCGTCAGCACACAACCTAGCCCAACATCCAGAGTGTTACAATAATAACCTAACCCTCTAGTCTCTCAGGAGGGGTTAGAACTGTAGTCGCAGTCAACTTATCTTCCAATAACTGGAAGCCTTTCTCATACTTGCGAAATATTCGGGCATCCTTAATCTCAATTATGGTTCCTGTTTCCCTTTCTCTGTTGCAACCAAACTTGGTCACTATACTCAAATTTGATTCATTTGCTTGCCTCATGGCTAAGACTTCCTGCCAATCACAATTTAGGGGGAGACTTCCTTGATCTCGTCAAGTAGTAATCCTATTATTCTCTCCCAGCTCGTAGAGCTTATAGTCAGGTGTTCAACCTCAATTCATGGTATTACATAATCCAATGGCTTGTCAAGATTTCTTATCGTTCGAGTGTCTACTCGTCTTTCCTTTATAATTCATTTCAAATTGTCCTGGGGTCCCTTACCCCCCCTCCCCCCCCCATATTTTCCTACTATCTTCCTCGTCAGTACAGATTTTACCACCTTTCCTCGAGGTGTTCTTACTGCCCATCATTTACTAATGGTCTTTACACTAGTCTGGGGTAATCATATCTCGTGCAACTTACATAACCATAGTTGCATTCTCTTTTATCATTCTGGTCATAACCCTTCCTTATGCTTATTATTAGCAAAAGTATTTCTATCTTGATTCATGATCATACAGTTTCATTCATGCGTATTACCTGCATTTATATCCTTACGACACTTCCTCGACCATTTCCTAACGTCGTTCTCAATTACCCCAACACAATACTTTTCCCACGGTTATCTAAAAATGTAACCTATGGCATGACGACACTAGAGATCTTACCTGTCTCACATCCATCGCCTAATACCCTGGGTACACATAACCCCATAGTACGTAAAACTATCCTTATACGTGGGGGAGAGAACTTATCTCCCTTTCAAAATCTTAATCATCAAGCGCTATCTTATAATCGTATAGATTTTCAAAACCTACCAACGATGTATTCTGTTTTCCGTAGGCAGCACCCTTACTTATCTTATTCTTGCTTGCGCGCTTTCCTGAAATTATCCGGAAGGTCGTGGCCCTGACCGCCACACCAAACCAACTCCAAGTACCCCCAAGGGCACTTAACATAAAACTCCTTCAAATTCAAGTATTACTTACCTTCTGAATCAATTTGCCTCAAATGAACAAGTCACACAGACTTATTAAAAACAATGATGTCAAAGAAGGAAGGATAATTCACTGGTTACCACCACTTCCCTTCCTTTCCACTTGGTAATCGGCTTACCGAAAAACTGGAATCGAACAAATCTCTCTCTGCAGTCAATGTTGTCATGTCAAGATGCCAACTAGCCCGTACCTATAATGTCCTCAAAGTCTGTCATAACAGCTCTGCTAGGTCTGTTAGGGTCCGACGACTGTATCGTCACCGAGCAATTATTATATACCCGCTCAGCTACCACCCATCACTCACGGGTGTAGTCACATCGAAAGGTTCTCATGGATTCAGGCTCTATTCCTTTACACTTGGTTGCTCTCTTTCTCACTGGTCGTACTCTTTCCGTACTTCCAAACTTATACTAGCATACGTACATAACTTCCATACTAAATATGGCCTCCAATCTTTGGAGTTACTATATTAAACAATATAAGGTCATTTCCGGCTCTCACAACCTGGTTCCGGTGGAATGCGTCCACGAACCCGTAAAACAATTTAATTAGACTTGGGCCTTGCATCCTCGTGACCTTGTGTCACGACCCGTTCCGGGGCCCGTGACTGGTGCCTTACCCGGGCACCCAAGCAGTCATACATCAGAGAAAATCAGCGGAAATATAAAACAAGACATGAAACAGTTGTAAAATGAGACACAATTTATCTGAAGAAAAGCTTGCCTTTCGGCATATATATATAACCCAAGTTTTTGCAGTTACATCCCAACTGTACAACAGGACTACAGACCTCTAAGGAAGTAAACAACTATGGCGGGACAGGGCCCCGCCATACCGATCAACAAAACTAATTACAACAGGGAGAGCATACCCAACAGTAGAGCCTCCGGAGAAGATGGAGCTCCTGACACCAATGCAAAAGATCCTAAGGATGCGGATCTAGCACCTGTTTGCCCTTACCTGCGACATGAACGCAGCCCCCCGAAGGAGTCGAGACAACAGTACTAAGTATGCGAAATCAGTAAAGTACTTAAATGAAAACATATCATTTTTAAAACCGGTTTACAAATATGTATGAAACAACCAGAAACCGCATAGTGCCACATCACAAACAAGAGCAACAATAGGTAAATCAGCGAGTCTTTTCTAGGTGCGAATGATCGAAGCGGGCCAATTGCGTAGTATCACCATGCAAGCCTAATCACGGACTCCGTAGTCCGCATAGGCCACTCACATAGGCCCGCATAGGGTACATAACCCACATCGAGGGTAGCTACTCCTCGGCGTGATCTGGACTCGTAGTCCGCATGGCCACATGACCGCATGAGGTATAACCCGCATCACTAACCTGGAACTCCGTAGCTCCGCATAGGTCCCCTGGACCCGCATGAGGTATTCTCGAATCATGGTCCTGCATCGCTCGAGTCTACCCCGCATCGGAGGGCAGCTTAACCCCCGGTAATATGTCAAGAGGTGAGTGATATTACACTAACATAACAGCTTATCGCTAAACAACATAGGCACAACAAGAATACTCTTTTATACAAACATTACAAGACACTAACACACATAGCATCATATCATGTCTACTTATCAAACCATCTTATTATTCTTTTCACAATTCAATATAAGTCTGTTATAAACACATAGGCAAACTGTTTCTTTTATCATTCTTAAGTGGTTATACTTAACTTCCCATAAAGCTAGTATAACTCTTAAGCTTCTGTTTTAAAAACCAATTAGTTCTCTTCTGTTAAAAATGATTCAGTATTCTTTTGAAATGCTTTCAGATCTTTATTATTCAGGCTTAAGCCGTGAGGCATTGCCGTAAGTATTATTCAGGCTTAAGCCGTGAGGCATTGCCGTAAGTATTATTCAGGCTTAAGTCAAAGACATTGCCGTAGTTATTATTCAGTTAACACGTATGCGTCTACCATACTACATATATATTGTAAAATATCATGCTTTAGGAAGAATCACATACCTTACCAAAAACCACCGCCAAGTTGAATATGTCGCTGAGAGAATCAGCCTATAATAGTCGACACGCCTATCAACGTTCGACTACTCAACGATTCTAGCAGAGGGTTCTCTATCCTACGGAAAATTGGGCAGCACTTCCCTACAGGTGAGCTACACAAGTCTCATTGTGAAAACAGTCCTAAGTAAAATCTGATTTGATTATTCTTCTTTAAACCCTTCTACTGTGATAACAGTTCAATTCTATTCTTTAATATCCTTCTAAGTATTTATACTTATTTCTATACTTCTACAGTATGTATTCTCTAATTACAAAAGAAGGACAAGTTCATTACCTCGGTAAGCCCAATAATATCCTAGATAAAAGTCGCGCCTGAGCAAGGTTTAGCTCTAGGTTGTGCGCTCAGAGCTCGAGAAACCTTAGAAGTTCTTCACAACTTCTACTAAGGACTAAGGGATTTGGGCTAGGGTATTTTGGGTATTATAACAATACTAGAAGGCAACTTTTCTACCAATGGAGGGTAGATTTCGGCAAGGCTAGGGGGCCTCGCCAAACTTTACTCGGGAAAGGAGTTTGGACGAAATGGCTTTAAGGGAGAGGAGAGGATTTTTCAAGACTTGGAAGTAATTTTGTGGATGAAGAACTCTTCATCTAAGGGGGTATTTATAGGTCAAGCCATGGCCAACCAAGGGCCAAGATGATGCCAAGTGCAAGGCAAGTGTAGGGTGAGGATTTAGGCAAGTGTCCATTCTATCTACTACACACAAATATCCTACCAACTCCTTGACTTGTGCAAAGGCACAAAAAACGTGCAACTCCATGTCCAATTCGTCCAATGGACGATTTCAAGTCCACCAATTGGAGGGTGCCAAGTGTCGCCCTCCCGTTGGTCCAAAATGTTTCGTCTCTCGGAAAAATCCGCAAAAATACTAAATGACATAGCCGGACTTTTCCTACGAAGTGTGGAAACGTTTTCGTCGGAAAACGATTCTTTTAGTGAGTTGTGCACAAATAAAAACGTCCAAGGCTTAAACTTTTAAGGCCAAACTTTCGTACGTACGCCCTTACGTACATACTCCGGAAATACGGGGTATAACATTCTCCCCCCCTTAGAAACATTCGTCCCGAATGTTCCTTCCCAAGACAGTTAACGATAAGATTCTTCATAACTTAAGCGATTTGCAAATGCCACACACGCCACGAACAACACTTAGGCATAAACGATAATGAAGATTTACAAGTAGGAAAGTGAATTACGGAGGTGTGGGGAATAGGTGAGGATACTTCCGCCTCATGTCCTCCTCGCCTTCCCACGTCATCTCCTCCCTGAGCTCGTTCCGCCACAAGACTTTGACGGAAGCCACGTCCTTGGTCCGCAGACGCCTAACCTGACGATCGACTATCGCTATGGGAATCTCCTCATACGATAACTCCTCGGTCACCTGGACATCGTCAATCGGGTGTACCCTAGATGGATCCCGATACATCTCCTCGATAGATACGTGAAACACGGATGCGCCTCCGGATCGAGCAGATCCAACTCGTAGGCAACCTTGCCTACCTGCGGACAACTGAAGCGGCCCAATATACCTTGAAGTTTCCCTTCTTCCGAATCTCATCACACCCTTCATGGGTGACACTTTAGGAAAACCCAATCATGAACCTCGAACTCAAGATGCCGACGGCGATGATCTGCATACGACCTGCGACTCGACGGTGTCGATAGCCGCTCGGATAAGCTTCACTTATCCATCGCACTGCTGCACCAAATCTGGTCCCACTAGCCGCACATCGCCACATCGAACCAACCTATAGGCGATCGCACTTCCTCCCATACAAGGCCTCATAAGGCGTCATCCGAATCTTTGGAGTGGTAGCTATTGTTGTACGCGAACTCAACTAGAGGCAAATGATCCTCGGCTACCACGAAGTCGATAACACGGGCTCGCAGCATATCCTCGAGAGTGCGGATAGTGCGCTCGGCTGTCCGTGCATGCGTGGATGGAATGCGATTCGAGGCTCACCTGCGTCCCTAAACCTCTCTGGAAAGACCTCCAGAAGTTAGCCGTAAACTGGGCTCCTCTGTATGATATGATCGAAATAGGGACTCCATGCAGTCTGACGATCTCTCGGATGTAAAGTCTGGCATAATCCTCAGCCGAACAAGTCGATCCGACGGAAGAAAGTGGGCTGATTTCGTCAGCCTGTCGACGATAACCCATATAGAATCATGTCTCCTCTGAGTGCGAGGTAATCCTGTGATGAAGTCCATGTTGATTACCTCCCACTTCCAGGTCGGGATCTCTATCGCCTGCAACAAACCACGGGCCTCGGTGCTCTACCTTCACTGCGACAACATGGGCACGAGCTACGAACTCGCAACGTCCTCTTCAAGCCATCCCACCAATACACGGATCTAAGGTCGTGGTACATCTTGGTCGACCACGGATGGATAGTAACGCTGGCGTGTGCTTCCCCAAGAACTCTGCAGAAGTCTGAAACATCCGGAACACACAACGCCTCAAACCTTAGCACCCCATCAGTGCTACCTCAGGACCGCTTGCCTCACGAAGAGTCGTATCACGATAACGTGTCAAAACGGATCCTTGAGCTGTTGCCTCTTCACCTCTCGGCGATGGAAGACTCGGCAACCTCACGAACTCGAACCCGCTGCTATCGAATCAATCAAGCGGACACCAAGGCTCGCTAATCGATGCAAATCACGAACCATGTCCTCCTCTAGCTGCACATCGATAGGCTCCCATCGACCTACGACTAAGAGCATCCGCCACAACATTGGCTTTCCGGGTGGTACAGGATATCAACATCGTAATCCTTAAGCAACTCTAACCACCGTCTCGCCGTAAGTTCGGCTCCTCCGGTGAAGATATCTTTGGAGGCTCTTGTGGTGCGTATAAATATCCACGTGAACCCCATACAAATAGTGCCTCGGATCTTGGCGTGAATCACCGCTAACTCCAAATCATGGGTGGGGTAGTTCCTCTCGTGTTTCTTGGTGTCGGGATGCATACGCTATAACCTTGCCTGCTGCATCAACACATCCCAACCCGATGCCCGACGCATCACAATACACAACATAACCGTCTGGACCTGCGGAAGAGTAAGAACGGGGTGGTCGTCGATCTCTCTTTCGAATGAAAACCCCGCTCAAGCATCATCCACGAAACTTGCGCCACGAGTCGGCCTAGTCAATGGTGCGAAGATAGAAGCAAACCTCTACGAACGCCGATAATAACTGCAAGGCCCGAAATCGCGAACCTCAGCCGGAGTAGTAGGTCTAGGCCAACTCCGATCGCCTCGATCTTGGCGTATCTACGAATACCATCGGCCCGACAATATGCCCAAGAAAAGCCACAGAAGTCAAACAAATATCACATTTGGAAAACTTGGCGCATAACTGCTGGTCCTGGAGAACTGTCAGCACAGTCCTCAAATGCTCCGCATGCTCCTGCTCTGAGCGAGAATAAAACAAGATATCATCGATGAACACTATCACAAACGTGTCTAAAAATGGTTTGAACACTCGGTTCATCAAATCCATGAATCTCACGGAGCATTGGTCAACCAAAGACATGACCACTGAACTCATAATGCGTCTGGGTCGGAATGCGATCTAGGGACATCCACCTCTCGACTCGCACTTTGATGATAGCGATCGCAGATCAATCTTGGAGAAACATCTCGCGCCACCTGGTCGAACAAATCATCAATCCCAGGAAGGGGGTATCTGTTCTTAATAGTCACCTTGTTCAGCTGCCTGTAATCAACAAACATGCGCAGCGTCTCGTCCTTCTTCTTCACGAACAATACCGGCGCTCCCCAGGGAGACACACTAGGCCTGATGAAGCCCTTCTCCAAAGAAATCCCTAAGCCGATCCTTCACTCTCTCAACTCGGCGGTGCCATTACGTATGGCGGAATGGAAATAGGCGAGTGTCCGCAATATGTCTATACAAAACTCAATCTCCCTCGGGAGGATACGGGAGGTCGTGCGGAAACACGTGCGGGAACTCTCGACCCTTTGGGCGGCGGAAAATCTGGTACCGCGACTTGATATCAAACACGAGCGAGATGGTAGATATACCGCTTCGCACCATCTTCCTAGCCTCGAGGTAGGAAATAAACCTACCACCGGCGTCCGCGTGCTCCTCCCACTCAACAACCGGCTCCTCGAGCTGGAACTGCGACTCTCTCTGCGGTCTACATTGGCGTAGCAGAAGCTAGCCAATCCATCCCTATGATCACGTCGAAGTCAATCATCTCCAACTCTATCAAGTCGGCTAGTGCGGATCGTAAATGGTCACAGGACAAGCTCATATACCCGCCGAGCTACCCGAATCACCCTGGCGTAGCTACCTCGAAAAGGTCTATGGACTCGGGCTCTATCCCTATCCTACTAGCAACAAGGGAGATATATAGGGCGAGTAGAACCGGATCTATCAAAGCATACACATCAAACCCGAGCGATAAGGTACATGGCGACATCGGTGAGGCCTCACGATCTGTCGCTTTGGACAAAGCATAAATACGATTACGAGGACCGCTAGAATCGGGACCAGCGCCACGACCTGCCGCGACCTGTGGTCCATGAGTACCTTGCCCTCAGGCGAGTAGCTGTCGAGGATGAAGACCCGTGAAAAGAACTCGTGGTGACCCTACTATCTGCGCGCCCTTGGTGGACGGTTCCTCGCATAGTGACCTGCGGCCACAATCTGAAACAAGCTCCGTAGCGGCACCACAACTCGAAATGGGATCTACGCATCGGCCACAGCGAGGGGTGGTCGTCGGCGATCCTCTGCTGCTCTGGGCGTCGAAGTCACGGGGCCTGATGCGCCTCGAATATCTGGCTGTCACGAGGGCGGTGCGGGAGTGCTCTGGTGGTGTGGTGTAAATCTAGGCTGCTGCGAGGCCGCCACCACGATAGCCACCAAAGACCTGCCGTCCCGGTCTTCTGCTGCTTTGCTGTCGGCCGTCGGTCTCTACGCTCCTCACATCGAGCATGAGCTGCGTGCGGGTAATGTCCATACGGTGAAGAAACACCCGCACATGACTCGGCCATATAATCATCTAGCGGTGGCGTGGCGGTGCACCTATCCTCCATATCTGCTACCAACGGCGGGACATATCGAGCGATGAATCAAACTCGACATTGTACTCACGGCGGTCGTCCTCTGCGCCTCGGCGGTAAAAATCTATCGATCGCGCCCTCGCCATCGTGGAGGCAAGAAGTGAGTGAGAAAGCCTCGAGAACTCATCCCAGTAGGCTGGGGGCGCGTGCTCTCCGGGATAACTCCGTGAATCAAACCAATCATTGCGGTATCACGCGACCTATGTGAACCAAAGATCACGGACTCGGTCTCGCGCCATGCGATCACTCTCGGGAATCCTCTGTAGTTGGCGGATGAACTCCTGCGGATCATCCTCGGCCTCGACAGTAAAACTGCGGCGGGCTACAATTCGGAAGTCTCGTAGCCTCAAACTCTGCGCCTCGGGTGAACCAGATGCAGTATTGGGGCTGAGGCTGCTGCGTCGGCTGTCACCGTATGCAGCCACGATCTGGCGATAGGTGGGCCATCTCCTTGTACCCTAACTCCTCCGCCCGGTGTGGGGCGGGAGGTGTGGGTGCTGTGGTCTCTCTTTGGGGCGGCGGCGTCGTAGAACTCGCGTCTGGTATAGGCGGGCGAGCCCTCGTGACTCTAGGTGTCCCACTAGCGGCTCCTCGGTGCCTTGCCATACGGGCGGGTTGCCTTACGTGGAGGCATAAGCTATTCTGAGAAAGGAATACGTTAGAGGTCCAACTTTAACACGGCTCTAAGCACGATCTCGGAGTGAGAAGAATGAAACCAATCCTAAATATCCTATAGCCTCACGATTATTGGTGTGGTGCACAACTTGCGATAATCAAGACTACTAGATACGGTGCGTAGACACTTTCCGAGATTAAGCGCTCGATACCACTTTTGTCACGACCGTTCGGGGCAGTGATCGTGCCTTACGGGCACCCAGCGATCATACATCGAGAGAAAATCAGCGGAAATATAAAACAAGACATAAACGATTGTAAAATGAGACACAATTTATACGAAGAAAAGCTTGCCTTTCGACATATATATATAACCCAAGTTTTGCGATTACATCCCAGTAGCTGAGGACTACAGACCTCTGAAGTAAACAACTATGGCGGGGCGGGCCGCCATACCTGGCTTGAACAAAACTAATTACAACGGGAGAGCATACCCAGCGGTAGAGCCTCGGAGAAGATGGAGCTCGACACAACGCAAAAGATCCTAAGGATGCGGATCTAGCACTGCTTGCCACCTGCGGCATGAGCGCGGCCCCGAAGAGTCGATACAACGGTACTAAGTATGCGGCGTAAAGTACTTAAATGAAAACATATCATTTTAAAACCGGTTTACAAATATGTATGAAACAACGAGAAACCGCGCATAGTGCGCATCACAAGCAAAAACAATAGGTAAGCGTAGCGAGGTCTTTTCTAGGTGCGAATGATCGAGCGAGGCCAATTGCGTAGTATCACCATGCAAGCCTAATCACGGACTCCGTAGTCGCATAGGCCACTCACATAGGCGCGTAAGTACATAACCCGCATCAAGGGTAGCTACTCCTCGGCGTCGTCACGGACTCCTAGTCCGCATGGCCACATAGGCCGCGTGAGGTATAACCCGCATCACTAACACGGAACTCCGTAGCTCCGCATAGGTCCCTGGACCCGCATGAGGTATTCTCGAATCATGGTCCCGGATCACTTTGAGTCTACTGCATCGGAGGCGCAACCCCGGTAATATGTCAAGAGGTGAGTGATATTACACTAACATAACGACTTATCGCTAAACAACATAGGCACAAGAATACTCTTTTATACAAGCGTTACAAGACACTAACACACATAGCATCATATCATGTCTACTTATCAAACCATCTTATTATTCTTTTCACAATTGATATAAGTCTGTTATAAACACATAGGCAATTTCTTTCTTTTATCATTCTTAAGTGGTTATACTTAACTTCCCATAAAGCTAGTATAACTCTTAAGCATTTAAAACCAATTAGTTCTCTTACATTAAAAATGATTGATATTATTTTGAAATGCTTTGGATCTTTATTATTGAGGCTTAAGCGTGAGGCATTCTTAGTAAGTATTATTCGAGCTTAAGTCGTGAGGCATTGCAGTAAGTATTATCGAGCTTAAGTCAAAGACATTGCCGTA